>JASDFA010000014.1:15972500-20772500 GCA_035772735.1 Datura wrightii | reverse complement strand
CTATGGAAATAAGTTTTCTTGAATCTTTTCACGAATAAAGTGACAGTCAACCTCAATATGTTTCGTCCTTTCATGATACACCAGATTTGATGTGATGTGAAGAGCAGCTTGATTATCACGCTAAAGTTTTACCGGTGTAGTATGCTTTAACCCAATTTTCGTGAGAAGGTGATGTGTCCACATAATCTCACACGTAGTTAGTGCAATGTCTCTATACTCAGATTCTGCACTAGATCGTGATACAACATTTTGTTTCTTACTTCTCCATGATACTAGACTTCCACCCACAAAGACACAATAGCCGGTAATGGGCCTTCTATCAATCTTGGATCCTGCCCAATCTGCATCTGCAAAACACTCAATGTGAGAATGCCCATGATTTCTATGTAATATGCCAAATCCAGGGATCCTTTTAAGTAACATAGAATATGTTTCAGAGCTTCCCAATGTTTGACCGTAAGAGCAGACATGAATTGGCTAACAACACTTACTCAGCAAAAGAAATATTCGAACGAGTTACACTGAGATAGTTTAGTTTACCAACTAATTTCCTGTATCTCTCTGGATCATCAAAGGAATCACCATTATCTTTCATAAAAATCTCATTAGGAACCATTGGACTAATAGCGTTTGGCTGCCAACTTTCCATTTTCTGCAAGTAGGTGAGAATGTACTTTCTTTGAGACAAACAAATTCACTTCTTGCTTCTGGTTACTTCTGCTCCCAATAAGTATTTCAACGAGTCCAAGTCTTTTGTGTGAAATCTGGAATGCAGAAAGGACTTGAGAGAGGAAATTCCAGCAAAATCATCTCCTGTAATAACAATATCATCAACAAATACAAGGAGGTTACTCCTAGCTAGCGATTGTCTATAAAAGACTGAGTGATCACATCTACTCTTTTTTAACCTAAACTTATGAACTACCTCACTAAACTTTCCAAACCAAGTCCGGGACTCTACTTCAAATAATACAAGGATTTCTTCAAATGACAGACTTAACACCCCCCCCCCCGAGCAACAAAACCAGATGGTTGCTCCATATACACTTCTTCATGTAGATCATCGTGAAGGAATGCATTTTTGATGTGCAACTGATGCAAAGGTCAATGCTCAGAAGCAGAGAGAGAAATAAATAAGTGAACAGAAGTGAGTTTGGCAATCGGGGAGAAAGTGTTTGAATAATCCACCACGTATGTTTGAGCATATACTTTAGCCACAAGTCTAGCCTTAAGTCATGACATAGATCCATCTGGATTAGCTTTAACAACAAAGACCCACTTGCATCCCATTGTTTTCTTGCCTTTGAGTAAATCTATCATATCCCAAGTGTGATTTTCATATAAAGCATGTATCTCCTCAAGCATAGCATTCTACCATCCGAGGTGATTCAGAGCCTCCTTTACTGTTATAGGGATAGTGATGGAGTCTAGAAATGCAATCAAAGAGCTAGATTGAGGAGGTAAGTGGCTCTAAGAAACAAAATTAGCAATGGGATAAATGGATGTGCATTGACGTGTACCTTTGCGAAGAGCAATAGGAAGGTTGAGGTTTTCTGAAGGTTCCGGTAGAGGAGGATTTGATGACGAAGCAACTGAAGGAGGACATGTATCATTGATTTCTTGTCTCCTAGAATATACCCGCACAATTGGCGGTCTTGATGGTGCAGAATTAGAAGGCATAGTGGTCGGTGGATGTTCAATAGCAGAACTAGGAGTTGTAGAAGAAACATCATCTGATTGTTCTGTCAAAGCATTGGCGACCTGATAGAATAACCACTCATCTTCCTCCCCTTGACTTGTAGACATGGGGGGTGCATAAGAAAATGGTGTAGTTTCCGAGAATGCCACATCTGTGGAAACCAAATATTTGCCAAGATCATTAGAGTAGCAACGATATCCCTTCTGAAGTCGAGAATATCCCATGAAAACACTCTTTAAGGCGTTGGGATCTAGCTTGGTGACAGATGGCCGAGTATCTCAAACATAGCATGTGCTTCCAAACACCTTTGTTTCTACAGGGAATAATGACTTGTTTGGAAAAAGAACACTGTAAGGTACACCGCCTGTAAGCACAAAAGATGGCATACGGTTAATCAAGAAACAAGCCGTAGAGATTGCATCCGCCCAAAACTGTTTAGGGACCTTCATCTGAAATAAAAGTGCCCTTGCTGTCTCAAGTAAATGCCTATTTTTCCTCTTGGCAACTCCATTTTGAGAAGGTGTATCAACACAAGTCAACTAGTGAAGAATCTCATGTTGTCTCATGTAAGCCTGAAATGATTCTAACATATACTGTTTAGCATTATCACTCCTTCATATGCGTACAGCCATATCAAATTGGGTTTTAATTTCAGCACAAAAGGTACAACAGTGAGAGAATACTTCAAACGATTTTTCATAAAATAAATCCAAGTCATTCGAGAAAAATCATCCACAAAATTAACAAAATACTTAAACCCAAATTTGGACACAACTGGACATGGTCCCCATACATCATAATGAACTATCTCGAATGCAGATTCCGCTCGTTTATGAACTCTAGGACCTAACGAGCTACGATGATGTTTTGTGAACTGACAAGCCTCACACTCTAATGAAGAAACACTCTGGAACTAAGGACAAAACTTCTTCAAGGTAGGTGGCGAAGAATGTCCTAAGCGGCAATGTGCTATAAATGGAGAGATGATACTGAGCAGGTAACAGATTGAGACAACCATTCATCAAGGGGATATATATATATATATATATATATATATATATATAATCTGCTTTGTCATAAGATCCTGAAACAAACAATAATCAGGGAAGAATGAGATGAAACAATTTAGATCTTTGGTAAGTCTACTCACAAAAATCAAATTAAAGGAAAATTTTGGTAGACTTAATACAAATGACAGGGTAACAGAGGGGGTTGGTTTAACTGTCCCAGATCCGATAATAATATTGTAGGTTGACCCGTCAGCTATGGCCACAGGGTGATGTGTTGGGACGAAAGTTGACAAAGATTTTAGGATTACCTGTCACCTGGTTGTAGCACCAGAATCAATCACCCATTTGTTTGAGGTAGATCAACAATGTCCAAAATAATTCCACAATCAAAAAATGAAACTTTGACCCAAAAGAGACCCCCAACAACTTTGATTCAAGACTGGAATACTAGAAAGAAAAAGAGATCGAATAGAGAATGGAATGAACACACCTGAAACCTGAAAACAGTCTCCGAAGAAGTGGGTCACCCTAAAAGAGTGACTGGTTTGTGTCACCAGGAGAAAAAAAATGACTTTGCAAAATCTTGAGCCCTATGGCTCTGATACATGTAACTGAAGGTACAAGAATTTTTGATATCTTATTTCATGAATCGGCAAGTATAAATACATACACATAGAGCCCTAACTATGGAAAGACTAAAAAAAGATCATATTTAGCAAGTATAAATACATATACATAGAGCCCTAACTATGGAAAGACTAAAAAAAGATCCTATAGATATGATATCAATCTCTACAATTATACTATAGATATGATATCAATCCCTACAATTATGCTATGAATATGATATCAATTCCTACAATTATGCTATGGATGTATACAACAAGGAATATGCTACATTCATTCCTTAACAGTAATGATATTATTTTAGCTATTTCTCATTAATCATCTTCAGTACTTGAATACTGAACAACTTTGATTAATGTTCAAAACAATTTGTGACTGAAATATAGGAACTAATTCATCACATGAGTGAAAATTAATGAACCATGCAGGTCTGGTATATAGGAAGCTAAACTTCCTTGTTCACCAAGAATCAGCCACATTAAATAGAACATAAAAAATTTCTACTGTACATTCTAAGATTGCCTTCAGAGGTACTCCCTTAATGCACCTAACGAAAAGTTAGGCAAGTTGATGTTCCTGTTAGTTTTGGTCAATCAGAGAAGCTATTAATGCAGCATAATTACCATCCTCTATCCTGTGATACCACGTTGGTGCAATAGGGTTGCTGTGGAAAATTTTTCATGTGTAAACACATTCTTAGATTCTCTTGCAGTACAAAGAAATTAAAGAAAATATAACTTCCTGAGAGTGTCGAATAGAAGAGGTTGAGAGAAAACATAGAAGATCAGGTAAAGAAAAGAGCTACACGACCAAAGTCAATTGATTTATTTCAACATATTGTCCATAAAGAAGAATGAGCTTACAGCAGTACACAAAAGAGTTAGAAGTATTTGCTTTTATCATGATACAATCTGATCCATATATTTCTCATGATCCTCTCTCTAACAAAGAATGACTTACAATAGAAAACTAAGAGTTCGAAATTTTGTCAGGACAAAAACTTAATCAGCTGGAGGAGAACCAAGGATTTGGTGCTACATAAGTGTAACCTTGAAAGTGGTCGCCTGCTGTCGGAGTAGATGCTGGTGAGTCATCCGGTGGCATCGCAGTCCAGCATTTGTCAAAATTGGCAGTACAATCTCTGCCAGTTACATCTGGTTTGAACTTAGGCTGTAGTTCTCTGGCATCTAGTTTCTTCCAATTGATTGTCCGGAACCACTTGTGACTTTTGATCTCATCCCCTCCTCTAGGTCCACTGCCTAATCTTTTGGATGGGTCCTTCTGTAGCAACTACAGGAAAAAAGTGCAAGTTGTCATTCAATTGCATTACAAGCATTTTCCTAAGAAGGTATGGGCAAGCACAAGCAGTCAATTTATAGTTTGTACATACTCCTTTGAGCAGAGAGTGAGCTTCACCGGTCAAACGTGGTAGAAGTTTCACTTTCTCACTTATAATCTTTTCCTGAAGCTTCTTTCTATTTGAATGCGTGAATGGTGGCTGAAAGAAATGAGAGTTAGAAGTGTTCCAATATACAGAAAAATCTGTCTAGGAATAATGCAATTTCTAGTACATTTCACATTAAAAAGGCTCCAGGGAGTGGCCATTGAACTCTACACTTGTCACATGTTTTTGCCTTATTACAACACTACATGATTCTAGTGTTCAAATATTACACTGCAAGCAAATGTTTACACCAGTACTTAGATTACCTGACCAGTCAGCATCTCATACAGAAGTATCCCAACGCTCCACCAGTCAGCATCTTTGTTGTGGCCCTTCGACAGTAAAATCTCTGGAGCCATGTATTCCGTGGTTCCGCACATTGAATTTGATCTGCTTGATTCATCAATCTCTTTTGCCAGTCCAAAATCTGTCAGCATAACCTGGGTAGAAAATGAGATACTTAAGAAGAGGAAGGGATCAACTGCAATGTTCAAAGGAAAAACACTATTTCTTATTTCTTTCTTGCATCAGTCATGTTCCTGCAGTAGAGTACATAGGCAAGGCTGTTACATGTCCATCAGCATCCATGAGAATATTTTCAGGTTTGAGATCTCGGTGCACGATCCCTCTCTGGTGAAGATGTGAAACAGCAGAAACTATCTCAGCAGCATAAATCCTTGCCTGCTCCTCACTACCCAAATCAAACCCAAGAGCTGAAGTTAGAAGAGCTGAACGCATATCATGACTAGTTAGTCAATAAGAAATACAGAAGGTACCTGAAAATCCCTTGTCTGTATAGATGATAGAAAAGATGTCCTCCATTTATAAAATCCAAAATCAAGTACAGCTTAGACCTTGTCTGTGGCATATTCCAAAATAAAACACTAAGGAATCATATTGTAAAGAAAATCATGTCAGAGGGATAGAGGAATTTGGCTTTAGACTGTAAAGGCATCAACCACTATTAAACTTCAATGATTTATAAAATCAATTCAAAGTAGCAAAATTAATGAGTATATTCGTGTCAAAAATGACATCGACAAATATGGAAAATATACAGAAGAAAATCACAACAATAGAAGTTCAAGAAATTATTAAACTTCACTTTGAAATAGTCCCAACAAATCTTCTCGAAGATCGTATACCATGCAAAAACAAAGTTGCATCAAAGACATTAAGAATAAAATGCAGCTCGGTGCATAAAGCATTTCGTGTTCACGCAGGGTCTGGGAAAGGGACGCACCCCAAGGGGTGTGGCGTAGATGGCCCACCTTAGTGCAAGCATTAGTGACTGCTTCCACTGACCTACAGGTCACACGAGACAACTTTACAACAAGGCTCCGCTTCAAAGACATTAAGAATAATGGAAACTAAAAAAGAAATTCGCAGCAGAGATTAAACAAAGTTAATAAGCTTCTTTGAAATTGTTTAAGCAAATCTGTTAAAAGATCCTATCAACTATTCAATAATATGACTAGATTCTAAACAAAAAGAACAGAAGTTCCACCTGAAATTAATTTCATTAGCGATCAATGTTGCTAACTTCTACTAATAAAGTTTAAACTTGCTCATGCTGTCGCAGCACAAAAGAAAGTATGAGTGACATCAGAATTCAAACAAATTCCTGAAAAGGTTTCCTCTTTCTATGAAAAGTTTTTCCCACAGAGACAGGCAAAAGCAAAAGTGCTCACCTTCTAAGTACCTCTGTAACAGAAAATTAAATGAAAGGAAAAAAACCATACGCCTAAATTTAGCTTCTGATTCAGAACCAAATTTAACATAAGATTATCTTGTTCTTGCTCACGAAAAGAAAAATCAGTAACATCAATTCAGATTGATAGTTGGAATAGCACTTAGCTAACTCCCTTAATGTGGATGCACTATTCTCACCAAGATATCCCTGACTATTTTATGTATAAATTTCAAACGCATTAATCTGAAACTGAATAGACAAAATTGGTAAGTCCAGTATAAGCAACTATTACCTGAAAAGAGTATCTAAGCTGAACAATAAAAGGGTGCTCAACTTTGGTGAGAATATCCCTCTCAGCCCTCATGTAATCCACATGGTTATTCTTTATAACAGTGTCCTTTCTCATCACTTTCATGGCTAATATCCCATCACCCTCACCGTCACCACCATAACCCTTCATCCTCACCTGAAAGACCTTCCCAAAAGAACCTTTTCCAATCATCCTCAAGATCTCAAAATCCCCTGGTCCAAATTTGGTTACTGCTAACACCTCATCTCCACTAATCTCTTCAACGCCATCAGTACATCCAGTTTGCTGATTACCCACATGAGTATTAACTTTATCACCATCACTTTCCCCCTCAGAATCAACTTCTTGGTGAAAAGGCAGAGGCTTTGAGAGAGTGATCCTTGGAGAAGGCCCCACAAAAGAGTGGGACCTACTATGAATGATTTGTGGGTCGGTTAGGAAGTTTGAAGAAGATGAAGGAGATGAAGAGGTAGGGGCACCAAAGACTTCAGAAAAATCAAAGTCTGTATCGGTAGAAGGGGGAGAAGATGAAGAAGAAGAGTCTGGGATTTTGAGGTGGGTCAGCTTGCTTGCTACCATGGAATGAAGGGCCTTCTTCTGCTGAGCTGCAAACGCCATATTAACAGGAATTCTTGAAACCCAGCCCTTTATCAAGTGGTCAGCAAAAATTGCATCTTTATAGAGTACATCAATCAATCAATCCGTCTAATAACTACTGTTATTTTCTGAATCAAGAACAGAATTTGCATCCAATTAGTGTGATTTAGGGAATAACAGAGTAGGCGAGAAAAGCCAGCTGAGATTGAACTCAGAGCAGGCCGAGAAAGAAAAGGGCTACATCTGAGGATCTGCTGGGACTAGTGGGAAAGAAGAAATCAAGAAAGTGAAAGGTTACAACTTTGAAGGGTGTTTTCTTGGGGAAGGAGAAGGTGAGGTGTAGTATAGGACAAGAATTGGTGATTACCAGCAGAGAAGTGGTGGCTGATTGAGAAAACAGTAGAATTTGTAAATTACAGATGCATGAATGAATGAACATGAAGATGAAAGTAGGGGGGGTGGGGGTGCGGGGTGCGGGGTGCAAGTGGGAAGTGAAATCCAATACGCTAAGGAAGTTGTTGAAAACCCAAGTTGTGCTTCCTGATGACGCGCCCACAATACGGCTTGAACTAACCTCACCTGTCGCCTCGCGCATTCACATTTTACTTGTCACTTCTTCCCACTTATAAGATTGTATGTATAGTACCAGTAGTATAATGTCCCTCTAATCTTCAAAAAAGTTTAATATCCATATACATTTTATGATATATTATAGATCTATGCTTCAGATTTGGAAAAAAAATTAATCTTGGATTAATTGTTTATCAAATAATAAAAATTTATACATTAATTACATTATGTTACTTTTAATAGAAAAATATGTGAATTTACAAGAAATATCTTAATATTAATATCTAAGATAGATGGTTTATATTCGTAGTGATGATTTATTTGATGAAGATGCTGGTAATTTTGGATAGTGACGTTCATTTGATGAGTCGACATGTAAATTTATTCAATATGAATGAAGTTACAGGGTAAGGATAAATTTGAGTCATTTGGCATATATAGATAGATGATATAACCTTAAGGGCACATGTAAATCATAATATAACAGATAACAATATTAAAACTTTTTTTAACTCTTTTTGTTAGTATAAACTTTCGGATAAAAGTTGAAAGGCGTTCACATCTGGCTTTCATTAACAGTTAATATGTTGTTGTTATTATAAAATTGGTTCAAATATTTTTTTATTTATCAATTGCACAACTTTGATATAGATATTGATCATTTAAATATGGTTAAGTAATATGTTTCTTACTTCATATATTAAGTTTTCATATTAAATTATTTAATTTGATATAAACATTAATGCGAATATTTACCAGCCCAAACATGCAGTATCTGTAAACTTTGAGAACTGTTGGTATTACACGTTACACATTAGAGAAGATTTTGAGTTAAAACTCTCGAACCTAAGAAAGAATTTTGAACTTTTCTTATACAGCTTCCGTTTTAATTTAGTTGCATAATTTTAACTTGGCATAAAATTTAAGAAAAGTAAAAAAAACTACCGGTCTTAAAAGTGTAAGTTTCATATGAAATCAAGCATCGACCATTTTTGTTTTTCTGTTGAAAAGTTATGTAACTTAAAACAACACAGAAATTTTCAAGTCACAAAGTATGTCCATATAGTGTGACAAATAACCAACGAAAAGCTGGATGATATTTATTTTTCACACGAACACGAGAGATCTGAGAAACCAAGCAGGAAAGCAACAAATAAAAAAGGTTCTCCTTTACCAAAAAATAGTTAAACAGATGAAATATATAGAAGGTTAATGCAATGCGATGTTGTAAATGTTGTGAAACGGGACAGAAAGAAAACATGTGATCCACCACATTCCTTTCCCCAACATTGACCTATTGAACTAACTGAAAGCAAATTTCATTATCTGCACAAATGGACACAAACCGATGCATTTCTTCTATACACTGTTAAACTGAAAAATCTCACCAAATACATGAAGCTTATACATTGAACTCCAGGATTAAACCTCAAAACTGGAAACTCCTCTCCCTCAAAATATCCCCAAAAAAGAAAACGAAAAGGACCAAAAGTGAAAAGGCCAAGCCAAGGGAACTGCATCTGCTTGAGTTCCCCTATCACTTTCCACAAGCAGAAAAACTAACAACAACACAACACCCTTTTGCCGCATCAACTCGTATAAATTTGCAAGCCGCAGTAATAGACAAACGATGAAATAAGGCCTCCAAAGAATCATGAAAAACTACCGCCTGCAGAGAAGGGAAGAGGTTAAAAAGGCCCTTCTGCACCCTCTCCACTATGATACAGCTACTATGTTCAGATCAAGTGGCCTCAAAGCTCCTTGAACTATCTCCTGAACAGTTCGATTACGCCGGCAAACCTCTGAAATCTCATCAATTGGAACCACCAGACCATTCATATTCGCTCCACAGGCTGCATCTGACAAAGCTTGTAAGAATCTAGTCCTTTCCAATTCTGTAACAGCTGTTGATGGAATTAAGGACACACATTCCTTTGCCCACTCAAGAGCTTTCAACTCATATGCCCGGGTCAATGCCAGCAGAGCATAAGTTACCTACAGAGGAAACAGCTCAGAGTAACTCTTGAATGACAAACTATTTCAACTAAAGAAAGTACTACCTTTCTTTGCACCCATCTGCCTCCTATTGAAAATAATGATCAGTACTTACTGTTTCTAGTCGTGAACTAGGAAGGGCTCCAGTAAGACAAGCAACCAAAATTCTGGTGATAGTGGGCCCTCGAGGAATAATTACACTGTCCCTTATGGATAGGCAACTTTCTCCGAGTGTAGAGTTTGCAAGATCGAATATGTCGGACAAAAAGTTCAGTATTGAATTGGAAGCCTCCCTACAATCAAGTTAATACTTCAAAATTTAGAACAATCAAAACTTCATAAAATAGAAATATCAAACCAAATGGATAATAGAATTACTAGAGAAGGAGAAATCCAAATCTAAAAGGGCCAGAGTTCCCTCGCAGTTCCTGACCGATTCTCTAATAATTAGATAGATGAGTGGACAATAATATACTCCCTCTGTTTATATTTAAGTGTCTTGAATTTCTTTTTAGTATGTTTTAGAAAGAATGTCATTGGTAACTTTCTAGTTCCAACATTTTACTTGGCTTGTTTAAGATCACAAGATTCAATGGACATCTCGATACTTGATATTCGGCATAAAGTGCATACATTTAGCTGACATTTGATTACAATTATAATCATTTCGTGCTTATTACGTGTGTTTCTTTGTGTAGGACTGATGTTTGAGCTAATAAGCACGTTTGCAGCTTCGAAATCCAAGAAAGTAATCAAGATCGAGTTCGGGGTTCAATAATCAATTGGACATGAAAAGAATGAAGAAAACCGAGAACGTGCAACAGCAAAGTGTGCGCATCGCGCCTACTTTGGATCGAGGAGGCTTGACAAAACAATTTGGAGTCTGGAAAATTGGGTGTGCCTGCCGCGCATATCGTGGCCGCGTCGCGCCAAGCTAAAATCGATGGATCTCGTATTTTGTCTATATCAAGGGTATTTTAGTCCAAGGATTATTAGTACGCGGTATAAATAGATCAATAACTCGTTTAGAAGGGTTACACTTGATTTTGGAGGCGTCACTTGTGACCTAAGGAGGTAGACGCTGACTTTTGGGAGGCAAGCACAATGCAAGTAACAGGAATTCAACATATGTATAGTGAATAAAATAATTACTCGATTTAAGCTACATCCCTCGAAACAGTCCTTTATGCGGGCACTTTACCCAGTTTACCTCTCTTGTTATGTATAGTGTGCATTGAGGGCAATGTACAATTTTAAGTGTGGGGAGGGGAGATACTCCTTGTTCAATTCTCATAATAATCAACAATCCCTTTCGATTTTCCTTTGTGCGTCGATTCTTTTCAAGGGATGTAGCTTAAACCGGATAATATTTTTATTTTTAGGAGTAGCTGTATGTTTTGTTTTGTTTAGACAAGGAAAGTAGGCCTAGGAAGGACTTTTTATGACTATAGATAGTTGACAACCATCTTGAAGGAACATAATCGTTAGGTAATAGGTTGGTGACAATAGAGCTGTTTGAATGCTAGGTGCTCGGGCTAGGTACAATGTTGACCGAATGAATACTTCTTTCTTTAAAATGTGAAAACATGTTGTGAAAAGTGAATGACCTCTTTTGAGACACCTATACCTAATTGCTTGACTCTTGCATAATTGTATCGGTTTAATAATGCTTGCATTGAATTCTTGTTGTTCGCTTAATCGAGAGTCAATATGAATCCATCTTGAGTGTAACTGTGCCAAGTGCGTGTGAGAGATGAATTTGTTGATATTACATGCCTCAATGTTGATGTCTAGAACTTGGCCGGTGTGTGTGGAACGCAAAATGAAGAATGTTGAGTATAGGAGATGATATAGGCATTTCTTTAACTAAGCACACTTTTCGCCTTCTCTTAATCTACCCACATGTGATATCCCTATTCACCCCCATTGATCCTTTAACCTATTCTTTTGATAGCCACATCTTTAAGATAAGTCCTTTCGTTCTTATTGACCTTAAATTTGAGTCCAGAACTCCTAAAACGCTTTGGTATAAAATAAGTGCTTGAAAGAAGTTTGGAAACGGAGAAAAGGGGCTAGTTGAGGATGGATACTTTGGGAAAAAGACCAAGGGTGCAAGTGTGTAATAGATGTTGTTAGTAGGGACCGGAAAAGAGAAGAATTTGAAAACATATCCTAAAAAATTTGGCTCCTTGCTAGTGACTTGTGATAATGCGCTTAAAGAGACAGAAAAATAAAGAAAAGTGGGGGTAAAAAGAAAAAGTTGGAGAGTGATTAAGTTGAAGAATGCGCCAAAAGAGTGTAAGAAATTGTGATGTATAAAAATGCTTAGGGAGGATACTCACTATTTTATCCAAATGATTCCTACCCGTCCCTTAGCCTACATTGCAACCGTTTTAACTCCTACTTGATCTTCATTTCGACGTTCTTATATTAGTAGAGTATTTAGATTAAGGCCAAACCCATGGTTTGTCACACATGTTGCATGTGAAATTCTATGAGAGTGAATGTGCTTTGATTTTTATGCCTAGAAATGTATGGATTATGCTCTTATGAGCAAGTGATGGGCAACTCTTTTGGGATGAGTTCACATAATTGACAAAAGATAGGTGAAGTATCCAATCTCTTGGTTAAGGTTGCACATAAGTTTTTGCCAATGTTTTTATGTCTTGAGTCAGTTTTTGAAGTTAGGATGTTCTGAGGAGTTTGCTGATAAATCTGAGACTGATATTGATGTTTGAAGCATGACATGTATGAGAATTTGCTTAAATGGTCACCTTAGTCTTAGCTCGAATAGACATGTTCAAATCGGCATAGATTTCCTGGTGGCACCTTTGAAGGGGGTTATTAAGTAGTTGCATGCTTGAGGACGAGCAAGAGTTCAAGTGGTGGGTGTTGATATTCGGCATAAAATGCATACATTTAGCCCTTATATGTCTTCTATTGTCGTCAATTGATTACAATTATAATCATTTCATGCTCATTACATGTGTTTCTTTGTGTAGGAATGATGTTTGAGCTAATGAGCACGTTTGGAGCTAAAATGACTGCTTTGGAGCTTCAAAGTCTGAGTAGAAATCCAAGAAAAGTAATCAAGATAGAGCTCGGGTTCAAGAATAAATTGGACATACAAAGAATGAAGAAAACTGAGAACGTGCAACAACGTGTGTGCGCCTGCTTTGGAACGAGGCAACTTGGCAGAGCAATTTGGAGTTTGAAAATTTGGGTGTGCGCGATGAGTTGTGCCACACTAAAATCGGCGGATTTCGGGTTAATTCTGTTTTGAGGGTATTTTAGTTCAAGGGTTCTTTGTACGCGGTATAAATAGATCAATAACTCGTTTAGAAGGGTTACACTTGATTTTGGAGGCGTCAGTTGTGACCTAAAGAGGTAGACGCTTACTTTTGGGAGGCAAGAACAACACAAGGAACAAAAGCGATGGGAATTCAACTTAGAGTTCCAATCTGTTCTATTTTCTTGTTTGTTATGAAAATTTATGCTATGCCCTTAAACACTAGTATGAGTAGCTAGATTCTTTCCTGGGATGTTGATGGAACCACTTGTTGGATGAACTCATGATTTTGCTTAATTATAATCAAGTCGTTCTTTTTATCTATATTTGTTCAACTACGCATTGATTGTAGTTAACTGAAGGGCCCTCAATTAATGGTGCCGTTATATCTTGTTGGTCTCGAGAGACTATGAGATTAGGTTTTCGTTGAGCAACAGCACTTAGAAGCATTAAGAGATTAATGACTTAAATTTAAAAGTGCAGGTTAGACATGGCTGGTGTCTAAAAGAGCATCTCACACATGAAAAGTTGAAAAGAAGAGGATTCCAAATTGCCTCTAGGTGTTTCTTTTGCAAGGAAAAGGAGGAGACCAACAACCATCTATTTCTATAATGCAAGATCACCTCTCAATTGTGGTCTCTATTTTTAAGTCTAACTCAGGAAAAATGGGTAATGCCTGAACACGCAGCTGATCTCTTCAGCTGCTGGATAAGGAGAGGAGGAGGAAGCAAGAGTGTAAAAAAATGATGGAACATAATACCATCATGCATTTGGTGGACAGTCCGGAGAGAAAGGAACAACAAATGTTTTGAAGACATAACTACCCCTACCCAGGAAATGAAAGAACTGTGTATTAATACTCTTTTCTTTTGGTGTAAAGAAGAAGGAATAGAGGAGGCAGAACATTTAGTAGACTTTTTAGGTTCTTTGTAATTAACTCAGGGTTTTGACTTGTAAGTTTTTGGAGATTGCCAACATATCCTTAATGCTGAAGAATACAACATTACCTTTCATAAAAAAAAAGTGCATTTTAGAGATAACAAAGCTTTGACACGATCTAATTAATAGATTAATTGGTTAGCTAGGGTTCATTTGAGAGAATATCAGTAGGAAATTACTATACTTGGTAGGGAGACATTTTTGGCAAGGACAAATTCATGATTGATAGAGATTAGTTTGGTGAGATTATAGTTGACACATTCAGAGTTTGTCCCAACATTTGGTGAAGACATCATCCTACGCCTTTTACTCTTGAAAGAAAGTCCTCATTCACTTGGCTATTTAAATAGTATTGTTTTCTTTTATTTATTCTTGTTAGTTAACACAAGAATTCAAACACATTGTACCTCGAGAAATTAATTAAACTTATTTTCTTAGTGATATTGAATAACTATAGCTAAACCTTAGTTCTCAATGGGATTCTCCGAACTTAAAAACCGGATGATATATGCAGCGACCGCTTATCCTTTAGGATGATTTAGGTGATTTCAATACATTACCACATCTTTAGTTTAACACCACAAGATTCAAAAGTTTCCCTTATTTCTTAAACTTCATGCCTAATCAAACTAAGACACTTAGAGGTTGTTTGGAAGGGAAACAAGTTATCCCACCCTCAATGAGGAATAAGGAATAAATCGTCCCTAGATTAATTTTTGGATGGGTTTATCCTAAATTTGGTTGAAATAAAATATTGGGATAACTTATCCCACATTGAGGGTGGGATAAAAATAACATTATAATCCCTTGATAACTTCTCCCGTGATTTTATCCCAACCAAACGTGAGATAAACCATCTAAAAATTAATCTCAGGACTATTTATTCATTATTCCCCATTGACTGTGGGATAACAATCCTGGGTTATCCCAACCCGGGAATAGTTATCCCGGGATAACATATTTCCTTACCAAATAACCCGTTAAATTGATGCAGAAGGAGTATCAAAAGATGATTCTATGCTTGACTGATTAAAATTCAACTACAAGTATGCTTTTACTAAAGATGCTGGGTACTTGGCCACTGTCATGCATATCGCAGGGAATAGACTTAGGAAACAAATATAGTGCCATATCGTTATGGAAGGAACTGCTGCTTATATTGCATTAAGAAATGCGATAAAATATGACAACCAAGGCAGCGAGTAGACTATGTATTCTTTATGTAAGGAAATATACAATGTGTTCCTTCAGCTTCAGACGAGTAAATGACTCATTAAGTAGTTCATGCTAATCAAACTGGAAATACCTTGTCTGGTGATTCGGTTCTTGGATCATTCACTCAGGTGCTTGATCACAGTTATCTACAATGAATCCTTTTCCTCTACTCTTTTTTGACAGTTATAGTTGCCTATGTTCCAAAAGTCATGGTAATCATTCTTATTGAGACTAACTCGTACGGAAGAAAATCAATTTATGGATGGAATCAGATTTTGGTCCCCTTAGTGATCTACTAGGTCAGAGAAACCTCTTGGTGTTCCAGGGAGATACAAAAAGTTGGTAAACTAAACTACCCCACAATGACTGACCGAATATTATCTTTCTAGTTAGGACTACAAAGTTTCATTCTCTAGCGATACTCATCAGATGCATGCTTCAGAATTCAGCATATATAATAAGCTCCAGATGAAGATTACTCTACGAGAATCAATGACATGACCAGTGCAGATTGGATGGTGACACACTTTGCTGAGTGCTATAAGTCATTGCATTCTAGTTGGAGCAACTTCTCCTAGAAAAGCAAGAAAGAAAATGTGATTGCAAGATCAAGTGTACATCGCACCACAACCACAGCAGCTTGGACTCGTGCTGCCAAACTACTCGAAGAATTGAAGTTCGTATAGCTAAACCAGATGAAACTCGTGTGAAATAATTAAATTGCCCATTATGGTATACCAAATACATTACATAATAAGAGGATCAAGCAATAGAAATTTACCATTGTTTTGTTGGAGTAAAGATACTCTCATGAGCATTATAACAAAATTCATAAAATCGAATGATTGGCTCACACAGATGTAATCAAGTCAGTCACAGTACCTGAACCAATTACATATGTAACAGACATGGCACATACGACATGCAGCCACCAGCTTGATTCCGTTATAGATGAAATTGAATTTTTGCCTATGAAGATATATATCTCAATAATAGTGTTCTATGCATGAAGAGATAAAATTATTGGGGCCTCCAAGATTCAACCATAAGATATTTGTCCTCACAAATTCTTCCAATTTATCTCACATTTCTCACAATTTTATGTTACTGTCCAGAATACAAAATCTTCATCACTCTACATGTGTAAAACCAGAGCTTCCTCTTTACATCAAAATAGATGTAAACAGGCAAGAATGTTCATTAGCTGAGGGGGAAATAGAGAGGATTTACCTGTGCTGCACGGTGATGCCGATCATGGAACAATCCACCAATGATGGAAACACAGTAGAAGGGAAAAATAGTTGAGGACAGTATCGGATACATCTTGATGCAAGCAAAAAACAATCATCTGCTATATCCGGACGGGAAGTGAAATCCTATAACCCACATTTTGGAGTTAGCTTATAAAACTAGTGGTAAAATGCAAAATCAAGCAACAGACTGTACCTGGATCTTTGTAAGAAGACGTGCTGTATGGCTAAAGAGAGACTCAATGAGAACTTTCAAGTAATTTGCACAGGATGGATCTGAACCAAATATCTGCGGAGGAAGGTCCAACTGTTGCTAAAAATGGAAATTGCAAATCTTGTTAAAACTTTGCAATGTAAGAAATAACTCAAGTACCTTAATGACTTCACTAGAGAGATAAAGGAAACACGGTTGGTGGTGTTGTCCATATAGTCCTTGTATTTCCTCCAGCATCGACCCAATTGTGACTCCCATGAGCCTCTTAGAAGTTCGTACCTAATGGATGAAATCATTAGATTTAGGGAAGTGGTAATACCAGTTGCTCGTCATCGGATTAGGTCACCCTTGTCTTCAAAGTTCAGAACAGGCCACTTAAATAAGCTGGAGGGAATATCAACAATCACAATTTAAAACAATAACAACATCCCAGTGTAGTCCCACAAAGTGGGGTCTGGGGAGGATAGAATGTACGTAGACCTTACCTCCACCTCAGAGGTAGAGAGGCTGTTTGAGGTCATAACATTCAGCAACATAAGTCCGCAATAATTCATAGAAAGACGAAAGCGATCAGTTATGGATGTAGATGTCAAGAGGCACACTAATAAAGAAGAGAAGAATGCAAAGCATGCAAAGGACTATGAAAAACGCCACATATTTACAGGAGATGTTGTGTCACTGCACCATTTCCAGGAATAGGCAGTTTGACAAATAATTTCCTTGAATACCTTGGCAGGAGATGGAATAGATAACTGAACTTACAGCATTTTTACAAGCCCGGCAAAGAGACTCCATTGTCCGCATGTCCCATGCACGACTATGTGAATATCGTCAAACACAACAATCAGGGAAATTTGTAATCAAAGAAACATCCCAAAAGCAATATTTATAGTAAACAGCTTTCTTACACATCAAAAATGGCTTTGAAAATTGGCCAAAGTCTTTGAATTGCATCTGCAACCGCTTCTGGGTGATTTACATATCTGCAAATGGTTTCAGTCGCAAAATTCACAATACGCAAGTAGAATCAAACAGATGAAAGATGGTACAAGGAAATTTCCTTTACCTGAATATATTTGCAAGTCGATCAAAATGAACTGTTAATTCGCGAGCAGTTTTTTGCCCCAAAACTTGGGGACCTTGATTGATTATCTCCTGATAGTTAACTCCAATTATTGGTAAATTGACACTAAAAGTCATTCATAAAATCTTAGAAAGGAAACTTACTTGTAATGGAGCAACAGATGGCAGGCATACTGCCTCAAGGGCCTTCTTAGCATGTTCTGAAGGAAGTTCTGTAATAACCATACTGCAAAAGAAAGGACCAGTGTGTTTATTTTGCAGGGTGGGTGGTCAGAGTAAGGATTTAACAAGATAAAGAACCGAACTTAGGGATCAGCTTCGAAGAAATAGATAATACCTTAAAGCTTCAACCAGATGCAACGAATCTTCGGCAGAAACTTTGAAGGGGCCTTCTCCAATGACTGCCGTTTGGTAAATTTGAAACAGACCATCTAGGGACCCACATAGCTTCTTCTTGCAATCTACAATGACAATAAATATTTTGAATCAAGCTTGAACTAAAGAACAATTAACTCTGGCCAGAATGTTAACTCCACGAAGGAACAAATTCACCAGGTCACATATCAGAGGCACTGAGTAACCAAGATGCAATTTCTTTAAATTCAAAAAGGATTGATCCCAAAATTCTCTTTATGAAAAAGCTGCCAGAGATAAACTGGATGTGAATTTTTAACAAGAGGTACATCAATATCCACCAACTAGTCTCATAGATATTAATTAAATTGTTGACGAGCGCAATCATAAAGTGATAAAATTTCATCAATTGTCAAATGTTATAGATCTCTTACACTCGGAAAAAAAAAATAATAAAAAACTACCCCATGAAATAAAGGAGAATGATTATAGAAAAATAATCAGTTCTTTTACAAAAAAGTATCACCTTTTTTGGATAATTGGATAAAAGGCAGAATTACTACAAGTACACTAAAAAGTAGATAAATACAAACATGAGAAACTGAATGAAGTATTTACCATTGCATATGTGTCTGAAAGCTAAAGCAGCAGCTGCTGCAGAATCTTCACACATGCTCATGCCACTCACAAGAATATCAATGAGTGCGGGCAAGAATGAGAGTCCACTTGATGCAGCATTAAGCCACCTTGAATAAGCCCCGATCGTTAAGCAGACTGGAAATTATTAAATTATAAGTACAAATGAGAATAGTCAAATCAGTAGCTCATCAGCAGTTGAAAGATATCTATAGGAATATTTGGCAGAAAATGACAGTATATACCAGATTGCCAACAACTGAGACATATAACCAAAATAGGAACACTCAAAGAGGAGAGGGTGGAGAGTGGACACTCTTAAGGAATGTTTGGTTCGTGGATTTGGGACAGGAAGAAGAGGACAAGGATAACAACATTCATATCCATTTCCAGTGTTGTACTTAAGAGACTATGGTATGGTGTTCTCATTACTCCTTATTCTTTTATCAATTTACTTTTTGTTGATAAGGTTTATCCATTTAATTACTATCATATGAAAATTTAACTAGAATTCTATACCTAATTACTGGACCAAATATAGGATAAGAATTATTCAATCACATCATCTCCTCACTGTATTCTACTCACAGTTCCCTGCCCTTCACAGAACTTTGAAGTACGAAAGAAGGGGGGAAGGTGGCAAGAAGGAGGGGGAGGGTGTCTAGGGGTAGGGTGGTTGTGGAGAGCAAAGAGAGATAAAATGATTTTGGTGCTAATATCAATTAGAATCCAACTACTAGTTGGATTGTTAATACCCTCTATACGTGTGTGACTGTTATCTGAAGCCACAAAATGTGTAGGCTAATTAGCCAGGATATCCCAATATGTCTTTATCACAATAATGTCATATGTAAGAGAATAAAATGAAGCAAATTCCAGATCATTATCCGGCCTAATGCAACCCCCTACCCTACCAATATCCACGAATCCAATTACCCATCACTTTGATGAGAACAATTAATTACCTGTCTGAAGTAGCTGGGGTTGATGAGGCAGCTTAGGAAACAAAGACATAATCTGAAAGTTAAAATAGTAAGGCAACAATGAATAACAAACTAACACAATTTCTTAAGTAAACAAAGTTGAATGGACATAATTTTCAATCATCAATCAAACCTGCGGCATTGCTTCGGCTTCAATATCAGAAACATAATCTGATATAGCTCGTATACAATACAAGGCAGCCTCTGCAGGACACCAATCAGAATTCTGATCTTTTCCACAGTGACTGATGGCCTGTAAAAATCAGCAAAAGTTAATATCTAAAAATAAATGCAACTCTATTGCCAAATAGTTTTAACAAACAACTTTTTAACTGAAAGTCCGAAACTTTTTTTAATGGAAAAATGTGAATAGTAGATCTAGTATCTGAGACATAATGTTCTAATGTCTTTCACAATTTTCATAAAACAAAAACCAAGGTTAGGAAGCTCTAGGGAGAGGTTATAAAATAGGAAAAATGGCTTAAACACACTCCAACTTTACCCAAAATTGTTGTCACACACTTCAACTTTGCAGGGTCCTATGATTTCCCTGAACTATTTTAAAATGAAAGTATTTACCCCTTACATGCTGACGTGATAGAGGAAGTGAAATACACTTTCCTTGAGAGAGTGAGAAGTTATATTTCTTCTCTTCTTTTTTTCTTTATATTTTCTTTTTTTCCTTTTATTTTTCTCTCTCTCATCACCCTAGAACCACTAGCCCCAACACCTCCTCCACAACCACCTTCCTACCACCACCACAAGCCATTACCTCTTTAGCACATCTCTTACTATCAGTGTTATCAAAAGCGAAAAGCGCAAAAAAGCTCCAAGGTCCATTGGGACTTTAAGCGCAAAGCGCAAATAAAGCGTGGGCTTTAATGAGAAAAGGTGCAAAGGGAGAAAACATATATATATATATATATATATATGTATGTATGTATATATAGTCCAAGACTAATAATTATAAGCATGAATAACAAACATATGGACAAAGAGATTGAATTTTTTAGGATTAAGTGAAATATCAATTGTTTAGTGTCGTATCTTCAAGAAACACTCATTTGCAAGGAAAAGTTTGTCTTAGAGCCTTGATGATGACATGAAAGCGCACATTAACCGAAGCGAAGCGCTCAACGTGTTTTGAGTCTCGCTTTAAGGCTTAAGCGCGCCTTTGACAACACTGCTTACTATCCAATTCACCACCACGAAATCCACCCATTCTCCAACATCCCCTCTACCATCAAAGTCATGGCATGACCTGACCTCCGAAAACCCATTACTGGAAAATAATCTAAGTAGTAATGGAAATCTCCGAAAACACTCCAACTAGTAAAAGGAATAACCCAATTAAAAATAACTTCTCCAACCACAACAATTATATAAAACAGATGTTACAATCATAAATTGAAGCCTTTGCCGGAAGGCCACCAGTAGTGCTCCTTTCTTTCTACTTGAAAGATATGTTCTACATGATTACCTCAAAAAAATTTCTACTTATTTGACTTTGGAAGAAAGAAATTAAAAGAAAAATAATAATAAAGGCAAAATATAAAAGTAGAAAAAAAATGAAAAATAATAAGATAAAGAAAAGGAGAAAAGGAAATAAATAAAAATAAATGATAAATACAAAAAGAAATACACACATGTCAACGTGTGTTTTTCACCATTTAGCACAAATCTGGGTAATACTTTTCTAGGGTGCACATATTCCACTTCAAAATAATTCGAGGGATCATAGGACCCCTGTAAAGTTAGTGTGTAACAGCAACGTTAAGCTATTTTCCCTATGAAATACGCAACACCCAAAATCTCGAAGAACCAAATGAAAACAACAATTTCCAACCTTCTGCTGGTTAAATCTGCCTTGCTCTACAACTGCTCTGTCCTTATTTAGATTACAACAAGTTGAATTGTCCAGAACACAAGGACTTGAACTGACTTGAAATTTGCGAGAAAAATTGTAAGAAGAAACTTTTTATTAAAGAAGAAACTTTTTATTAAAGATTTACACCTATGTGCATGTACAATGTATCCAAGAGTTTTTTCCTTTGCAGAGATCTGATAACCATTCCAAATGAGCAGAAGGCTACCCCCAGGACTTCAAGCTTTCAAGTTTTACTTGCAGTAAGACATTTGATATGTTAAGTAATAGAAGATCGCGACACAATTTTTCTTTGATATCATCACAACAACTTTATGTGGGTACAATTGATTTCTTAGCTGTTCTAGTGTAAATAGGTTGTTATTTATCCAATTCAAATAGATCAGCTTGTAGAAACTTTGTACTCTGAGAGAAAGAGAGTCAAAATAAATTGTCTTTATTTTTTGAGTAAAAAAATAAATTGTCTGTATACACAAGACATTGTTTAGAATAAGCTGAGAAACAACACAAGGAAGCCAGGATAACCACCACCTCTAAGACAGGCCAAACCACAAGCTTTAGGGCAGCAGCTTTAAAGTTACCACTACAACTGACTCAATCCTTTGGCAGGTATCAACTTGAAGGACTCCACTAAGCAGACACCACCCTTCAGTAAATTTCTTTTTGTACAGATTCCAGAACAATTCAAATAAGTCAGTTCCACTGACGTACCAAAGCTAACTAATATAGTCAACACGTCCTCAACCCCAAAGGGAAGACTTCAAGTTTAGTGCATTAACCTGGTTTTTGACTCTCTCAGAAGTGGTGGGTTTAATTTTTTTGGTCCCTATAATTTTGGTAGCTTACATTAATCAAATGAATTTCATACATTAATTTGAGAAAGTCAACTATTTCTCTGGGATTACAGTAGTAGCACGCACCTCAACTAGCTTCATATAGAGAATTTTCAATGTAGGTTCACCTCCTAAAACCAATGCTGCATCAATCAAGACATCTGCAACAGCTGACACATGGCAGCATCACAGAGTAAGTTAGCATGGTGGAAAAGAGAATCTCTTACATTTCTTCTCAACACAATAGTTGATGCACATTCCTGATTGATTTTCCAAAATTTCAAGAGAACATGGTAATAAAGTAAGTGCCATCAAGGAATTAACTGATAAGGTGCATAGATGGTACAGATTGAGATACACGCTTGACGCATATCAATGAGCTAAGAGACTACTTCTTTGAGAATATCCTATGTCTTTCTAGAGCAAGACAATAAACCAGTCAAATATAAGCTTATAAATGCAATTAAACCATTAGCGTCCCCATTATAAAATGCATTTTTCATTCTCTAAAGAAAAGAAAGCCAACATGATGTAAATTGCCAGAGAAATACTTCAACCAAAAAGTTTGGTGACCTACATTAAAACCACCAAGACATAAGGAACAATGGAGAAGATTCAGGATGGTGATCACACAAGAGGGGCACATACAGAGGCGAATCTAGGAATTTTTAGAAGATGGGTGCACCACTAAAGAAAGGGAAAGAAAATGCATTAAGTGGGAATTGATCCTTGTACCTCTAAGTAAATAATTTAACTTTCAACCAAGTGCGCCACTAAACCTTTTTATAGCATGCGTGCCAGAAGTTAATATTAGATCAATTCTAGAAAATATACACATAAAATATCTAGTTCTACGGAAAGACCACATGTTCACGTGCTCCACAACATACCGACTAAAATTCACCCCTGGGCACACACAAGATATTTCAATGAAGTTCAAGATATTAAGAAAAGTGTCTTCACTAGTTCTAAATCTTGATAGCATTGGCAAGAGAGAGGCATTAAGCATAGTCCACTAATTTTGCGTCTGCATTTTAGTATTGGTAGTACTTTTTCTTAAGAATAGGGTGATAAGGTCATTGAGCATTATTTCCTACTTTGGCCTCAACACTTCCACATTGTCTTTTTGTACTGTTATCATGAAGAACTAGTTTATGAACTTAATGTTTAGTGCAAGACTTCCTTAGAACTAAAGGCCATCTTTATCAATCCTAAAACTAAGGTTAAAACACAAAGTAAAAGCACCTAAATGATGTTCGCTAACCATAATACAATAGGGCAACAAATAATATACAATCTTCCCATTTGGGACCGAAGGGTCCTCTAGTACATAATTAGAAATTGCGAAAAGCTCCAAAAATTCAACTTGACCAACTAAATATAAACTTCCAGGTCATGAAGGAAGGGAAAACCAAACCCTTTCTTTTTCTTTCTTTTGATAATTGTGGTGTACAGGCCAGCTTGCGCACCTCGACTAATTCCACTGGATACCTACTACCTCCCACCAACAAATATCAGGTAACTCTAACCATCAACGCCAGGATAAATGGGAAGAAATCACATAGTGCTTTTGTCTCTGTTGAGATTTGAACGTGAGACCTTATAGTTCTCAACCCACTTCATTGACCATTAAGTCAGACCCTTGGATTTCATCCTTTTTTTTTTGGAGGGGTTAGTCATGTTACACATGCATGAACAATAATCGATAATGGATATTTAATCATAAAATGCAACGACATTAGAAAAATAGAATTAAGAAACCAGATTAATTTTAGCGCAAGAGGCGGATGGGGCAAGGAATTTCACTTGGTGTGGTGAGAGACCGACGCATCTCTTAAAAAATGGGGAGCCTTGCAATTAAAGGTTTAGAAGTCTTTAATAAAGCTTTAGGCAAACGGCTTTGGAGATCCGGAGTGGAGGTATAAGCTTTATGGGAGGGGATGATAGTGGATAAATATGGGATTAGGGGGGTTGGAGAACTAGAAATATCACTATGCCTTATGGGTGTGGTTTGTGGATTAATATCACTAAGGGATAGACATTATTTTTGGAAAAATATCTCATTCAAGGTCGGAGACGGAGGGATTGCAAAATTTTGGGGACATAGCATGTGTGGAGACGTATTATGGAAAGATGACTTCCAAAGATTGTACAGAATATCTTGCCAAAGAAACTTGACAATTCAGCAAATTAGAGGGGCACAAGGTGGAGAAACATTTTGGGACTTGAGATTTAGAAGAGAATTTCAAAATTGGGAAGTGACTGATTTTCAAATATTGTTAGCCTAACTACATATAGCCAAGTCAATCCGGTTGATAAGCCCGATGCTTAGCAGTAGAGATTGGGAAGTAATGGAGTGTTCTCTGTGAAGTCTTTAAATGAGAAACTTTTGATCAGGGAGGAACATATTTTTCCATGCAATGCAGTATGACTTCCAAAGGTACTGAAGAAGCTATGCTTTTTCACTTGGTTAGCCGTTAGAGGGGTGATATGCTTCGATTGGTGTTACATGTGTAAGGAGACGAGCGAAAACGTGAACCGTCTTCTTCTAAATTGCGGGCTTACCATGAGATTATGGTGGGATTCGTTTAGGTGGTTTGGCACACCATGGGCGATGCCAAAAACTGTGAAAGACTTGTTCAGTTGTTAGAGCTGGAGAAGGAGAAGACGAAGAGCTTGGAATGTGGTTCCACTTGTGTTAATGTGGATTCTTTGGAGAGAGAAATAGGAGAGCTTTTGAAGGAGTAGAGAATCAAGTTTCTCTCTATTGAGGAATAGTCTCCGTTCCCTTATCTTCTTTTGGTTCACACAGAAAGTTTGTTGTTGTGCAGATGGTTGGGTGGATTTTGTAGAGAATCATCTCTCTTTGTAGATTCTTTATCTTTTGTATACACCTTGTATACAACCAGTTTGGCCTTGTTTATGAATGAAAATATAATTACTTGACTAAAAGAAAAAAGAGTTTAGGCAAGATCTATAGAATAAATGGTACCATATCTTGTCTGCTTAAAATCTTTCTGGTCCTCCATTGAAAGATCAGAGTAATCCTGAGGATATTGAACTCTGAAAGTAACCTGAAAGTGAAAATACAAACATAAACTTAAAAGTGGAAGAGAATGGGCAAAATCTATGTGATTATAAACTAAGGTATCACGTCCTGAAAGAAATTAAATTAGTTGTCTCCTGAAATAATTATAGATCGATATGAAGCCATGCATGATAAGTTAAACACAACAAATCTTATATGTCTAAACCAAACAGCCTGCTCCTAATTCCAGAGGACTCACCAAGGAGACAAGTGATTCATATGATGAACGGAAAACCTGCAGCCTACGAGTTTTCTCTGTCTCAATGGAAGTTTCGTTGCCGAAAGCTCCATATGACTCCCTGAATAAGTATAATTTTAGATGCAAAATTTGTTTGCAGCAAATAGACTGATTTGAAAATTCCAACAGCATTCACCTTTCTGTCAAAATCATCTGAAGATTGTGCCAGAAGTTAAAAGTCATGGAAGCAATATCGAACTCAGGATGTGAAGCAACTTCAAGTAATGCATGTACAATCAGCATTGATTCATCAGAACCTGAATACAGTTGTCATTTTTTGTTATACATAAGAACAAACATCACATAAATTTTTAAGCATACCAAACTTCTTTGGGAAGATAAAGAAAAAGAAATTACATCTAGAAGGAACTAAGAAAGAGAGGAAGGATAGCTACCAGTGGCAATCAATTCAACATATGCATCGCCCATGTCCGCAAACAAACGAGCAATGGCTTTAATATCCTCCTCATCCTGTAAGTGAAGAAACAAACAACAGGATGGTCAGAGAATTAAGAGAACAGACATTTCTACACCAAAATATCGAAAAACAAAAAGGGAAAATACCAAACAGCAACTTTAAAGCTCCATAACTTACCGTGTCACTGCAAAACCCCTTCAAACAAATAGATCACAACGGAGAAAAGGACGCAAGATAGTGAATATAGAAACAAGGGCATATACTCCCAAGAACATCACAAATAAGGATTGGCAGATAAGGATGGTGTTCGGAAAGCAATGAATTCTTATAGTGTTAGTTTAGTTTGTGGAGGGGGATTATAAAAAGGAACACTTCCCTAAGACATACAGAATTTAGAGTTGGTAATAGCAGAATTAAGTTATGGATGTGAGATTGTGCAGTGATAGTACTTGTGCAGTGATAGTACTCTGGAGGAAGCATTTCCACCTGCTTATAACGTGGTAACCAACAGAGATGCCTAAGTGTTTGAATATCTTAGATGGGAAAACCATGAAATTACATGGGTGATGGGACATAACTTTCACATGGCTATAAGAGACTTAGAAAGGGAGAGGGCGAAGAGTTCCTTTACAAAAATACTAGTGGCCAGTATGATTGAGACATTGGATGGGCTGGACACACCAGACAATACTACAGATGTATGAAGGTGGTGGGAGAGTGGAAATGGTTTTTTACTGTCAGTTCTTATTACAAGCTTATTGGTGAGAGAGGAACTTATTTTTCCTGATGATGCTATTTGGATCCCTAGAGCACTGAGAAAGGTGTGTTTCTTTGTGTGATAAGCCGCAAGGGTTGTGATCTTGACAACAGAAAATTTGAGAAAGAGGAGAATCACAAGTTTCAGTTGGTGTTTTATGTGCAAAAGCTCGGTGAAGATGTAGACCATCTTCTATTGCATTATAAAGTGGCTAAATGGTTATGGCAGGTGATCCTTAATTGTCCAGAAAGCAATGGGTGATGTCGGACACAGCAAAGGAGGCGTTCTAAAAGTTGGACTCACACGAGGGAGAGAAAAAGTCCAAGGGCATGGAGTGTAGCCCCTTCAGCAATTATGTGGGTTATTCACATTTGAAAAGAGAGAAATAGAAGGTTTTTGAAGGTATGGAACAAGACTTCGTAAATTTGCTAAGTAGTTTATTGTTTCTAGTTTCCTTTTGGTGTACTTATGAGGTCCCTATTTGTATGGAGGATTGGATCTCTTTCGTTGAGAACAATATTTTGATGCAGGTTCTCTTCTTTCGATATACGGCTTTTACACGGGGCTTCCTCAATTGTTAATAATATATTTTACCTTATAAAAAAAGAGGACGGCATGGAAAAGGGGAGAGGTGCAGAGTAATTTATGCTGAAATTGTAATATAGGAGTTTGCAAGACCTTGCTTGACATGGTGCTTGTACGAGACGCAACTTTAATGGCAAAAACAGGAGGGAGGTGAATAGTGTTGTGTAAGGAGGAGGGGGGGTTGTTAATGATCATATCTTGCTAAATTGCAGGTTTATAACAATTTACAGAACCCCGAAATGTCTATGTTCGATGTAACCTGGGTGATGCTATTGACGGTGGCAGAGGCAATCATTACTTGGGGAACGGAAAGATCGGCAACAGAACAAGGCAGTATGGAAGACCATCAATATATTATTTTGGACTACTTGGAACGAGAGAAATAGAAGAAGTTCCATAATAGTAAAAAGGATATAAGATGCATTAAGGATTTCCCGAGTAAAATATTCTTTTGTAAAAAAAGAAAGAATACCAAATGACTGGAACTAAATAGAGAATGGTGGTTGAGCCACCTGCTCAGTCTGTGAATAGTTTTTGACACCATCTCGGGGTGACATCGATGAATGATCTTGACTTATCAAAACAAAAAAGAAGTCCCAAGAATAACATTTAAATTTAGTTTCAAGTTTCAACTGATTGCAACTAGAGCACCCACCAACCAATTCTGCATAATGGTAGTAGAGCAGTCAATATGGGTTTGACCCATTGGGCCAGCCCAACCCAATCCATGATTTGATAGTGTTGGGTTAAGAATTTTGGAACCCCTTTTAGAACGAGGTTTTCCGGCCCGCCCTGAGTAAGCCCGTTGGCCAGTGAGGCTTGAGTGACGCTGGGTTGAGTCGGCCCGTGGATCAAATAACAAATTAATTAAAAAATATAAAAATAAAAAGAAAATAGAGTACTAAAAATAATAAGAGTCCAAACTCAAGGTCTAATAATGGATAGAATAATGTCATTCTTTTTTTGGTTTTATCGTGAGATTGGGACAAAGATAGGTTAATATTCCTAGTTACTTCAAAAGCAATGCGAGCCAGTCAACAGACCCGATGTTTTGAGTTGGAAGTTGGGGAATAACTAGGTGTTCTGGATTAAGTCCTTCTATAAGAAACTTTTGGTTAGGATGGAGGATAGTTTTCCATGTCTCAGTCTGGATACCAAAGGTGCCGAGGAAGGTCGTTTTTTCACGTGGTTAGCTATTGAGGACTGATTTGGACGGCGGAGAATCTTAGAAAAAGAAAGGTTGTTTGTATGAGCTGGTGTTTCCTTTGTAAGGAGGCAAGTGAAGACGTGTACCATATTCCATTACTCGAGGTTATGGGAGGATATCTTTAGATGATTTGGAATTTCTTAGGTTATGCCAAGAACCATCAAGGATTTGATGTTCAAAGTGGAGCTAGGAGAAGAAGGCACAAGGCTTGGAATGTTATTCCCCTCGCTTTGATGTGGGTCATTTTGAAAGAGAGGATAGGAGAGCTTTTGAGGGGGTGGAGATAAGCTTTGCTCAATTGAAGACTAGTCTCCAATCCCTTATTTTCTTTTGAAGCACCCATGTAGTTCCTATTTGTATATATGATTGGACGTCTTTTGGAGAGATCCATATTTTGTAGGTTTCTCCTCTTTTTGGTACTATCACTTGTATAAAAGTTGACCTTGTTATTATCAATGAAACCTTTTACTTGATCAAAAATAAATATTCCTAGTTAGCTAGTAGTATTTTTTGCTTATTAACTGACTAGTTTTCTCACTAAAATCTCTATTTGATTCGAATTATATCAGTTATTAATATGTTAACATTTGAATGATATCAGTTATTAATATGTTAACAATGTCAAAAAGTTATTCAGCTTCGCGCAAGCTTTATATCCATCAAAATTATTTTCTTGTAGGGTTGTACCCAAGATATTTCATAGAATAGTAGAGATTTAGATTGAAGTCATACAATCAAATCTTTACTAGAATTAAAAATCACCAAACTTGTTCTAAGACCATCAAACCAATAAGAAGACACCATGTGCAACTTAAATTGCACTGAAACCACCAAACCAACACAAAAATTCCCTACGTAGTGAGCATTATTAGGGAAAGTTCTAGATAATTAGTACTTAATAAGTATCTTATTTTATTTGTCGATTTGAGACTTGATTAGTAAATAACAACACCGCGTAATATCGTATTGTAAATATTTATGTTAGAATTTTTATGTTAGCATTTAAATTATAAAAATTATAAAAAATATTATTTTTTAAAAAAATGGGTTGGCCCGGCCCACAGCCCATGTGGGGCTGGGCTAGCTATTTTAAGGCCCGTCGAAATGATAGGTCAGCCCGTCCTGGCCTAAAGTCCGCATGGACTTAGCCCATTTGGGCTAGGTCAGCCTGATTGACAGCTCTAAACGGTAGACTGCCCAACAACCAGCTGTAGACCAAGTATGTTACCCTCGTAACATTCTACTGAATAAAGAAAACAAGTGCATAGAAGGAGTAATATGCCATACATTAGGAGCATAACAAACTTTTTGAAAGGTTTCAACCAGTAAAAAGCTTTTTAGGGAACTCAATGGCCTAAATTGGGATTTTGGGGAATCCCCCAAATTGAGACCCTGGAAGGAGAGGACATGGAAATTGTAAATACCAGCCATAAAGTGACCCAATCATTCAGACTATATTAAAAGGTAGTGTATTAGAATTTTCTTAGCACCAAAAGACAAAGATGACCACAAAAACAAGTTGGTTTTCTAATCACCATAAAATATTCTGCACGTAACATCTTTTCATCAAGATGCCTCCCGAAAAAGTAACACCAACAAATTTCTAAATGTCTAAACTTCACGTAAGTTTAGGAAAATAAAAAGAATGAACCAAACTCAGAACTTCCCTGTTCAATGCACAAGGCATATATATATATATACCTTTGAAGGATCTCTGAGCTGAGGTTTCAAACTCATAACTTGAGGAACAATTACTTGAATCAAGGGAAACTGTGACGAAACTCCACCAGAATTTCTTGCTGCTGTGTAGTGTATCAATTCAGAGATGACTGCAAAAAGTGGAACATAGGGAAAACACAGCGAATTTTCCATCAAAATGTTGTAGCAAGCATATAATCATGACATAATGCAGGAGAATTGAAAGCCGCTATAAGTACAAAATAAACAAGGGAGAAGGCCATGGAACCACAGTAATTTTTTCCAATGTTTATCAATCAACTGCATAACAGTAAGACTTGTAACATGAAACAGACTATTAATCAGTCAGAATGGGATTCACTAAAAATAGACCTGGGTTTAACTTTATCCAACTAGGCAGTTACTACCTCTGAACGTCAATTGCATTCTCTTTCAACAGTATGAGATTTTCTATAACCTAAGCCCCATTTGAAAAGGAGCTACAATTCACTTCGCGGAGGGACTTTAGGGAAATGAAACTACATTTAAGATTCCCAAATAGATTACCTTGAACAGTTTAAGATGAAGTGTATATTATAATAGTTTGACGCACTAATAACACAAGATCATAGTAATGAATTTATGAGACGAAAGAACAGTAACATTCACAGTACCATTAACGGAGGCCTCAGACAATATTTCAGAATTCAAGCTTGAGAGAGCTGCAAGCACTAAAGGGTGTGAAGAAAGGGTAGATGCAGGTATCCTGAAATATAATAAGTGATGTATTAAGCAACAATATTCTGTTATGTTCACAGGAAATAGAAAATTGGTGCACACTAGATTTACAGGATGAGGAAAAATATATGTTCAGTTCTAAATGAGTATGAGATTGAATTCTATGATCACAAAAACTGAGATCCAACGCATGCAGAAGTAGAAAAAAGAGGAGAGAAGGGAGACATAGTCCAATCAAATCCTTGTATTTCTAAAAGTTGCACTTATTAGCTATTACATCAAAAAGTAGAGTAAGATTAGAAGACTTCCTTTTCATAGGACAGAAGTATACCACCTAAAGAAATTCTAGACAGAAAACCTTGTCTCATGATTTATCTGCACATATTGTGTGACATATAACTATATAAGTCCATAAAAATTGTTCTACTAAACTGCACAATAGTCAATTTCATGTGCTTGAGAGCTTTGAGTCTACCAACTCTACAACACATTAACATCATGATAGTATGAATATCCTTCAAACATAGCATATTTGACCTGCAATATGACATCAAAAATGCTCAACAAAACACCATCCAGCAAATCAAACGAAAATGCACTAGTTACCACACAGAATAAATAAACAGAAACACTAGAGTGGTCAGCACTATCAATTAGCAATATGTGTGTTAAGCAACCATGTAATCTGCATCACATGTTTCATAGATCGTTCATACAATTTATAAAGTACACTTAAGTCTCAACCAATCTTAGTGTTAAATGGTCTCCAAATCTTCCACTAATCAATGATTAGGTGAATAACCTGAGCAAGGTTGACTGGAATCCACATGAGCTCACCTACATACCAGCAAAGTGGGAAGGAAGAATCTCTATCTAGCCCTTTTAAAAGCCCACAACTTTTTCCTCTTTTAAAAATGCTGTCTGAAAGTCCAGACATGCTTCCTGGAAAGTCCAGCAAAACCATGTACCATGACTTCACAGATATATCTCAAAAGTAGCATTTCCTTCATAATATATTCTCTACTCTCCATCCAATCTCCAGATATTGTAACTACGCCTAATTGAATCAGCAACTCCCATAAAAATAAATGAATCAGCAAGTTCGACTAACATACTTATGATACTTTATCATAAGTTTGTTAGCCACTTAGGTCTCATTTGTTTTCATTAAGATTAAGACGTTTGAATCTGAAAGCATATCTGAATGATTAAGATGTTGTCTCTAGATCTAAGTACTGAATGATTAAGACTATTTGTTTTTCAACATCTGAATGCGTATATTTTATTTATTTGTAAATATATTAAATATACAATTCAAATAATAAATAATTATATATTAGAAAAAATATCAATTTAATAAAATAAATTTATTATCTGATGAAAAAATAAAACATTTTTGTTCGCTAGTGATGGTAAAGATGATTTGTAGGGTGGTCGTGGTGATGCTTGGTATTAGTGGCTAGTAATTGTGGTGGTGATAGTTGTTAATAATGGTGATGGTGATAGTTATGATGATGGGGCTGGTTGGTATTGTAGTGACTAATGTGATGGTGATTGTTAGTGGTGGTGGTTGTGATGGTGAAGTTGGTTGAGGTTAGGAGTTCGCGTTGTTGATGGTGATGGCTAAAGAATGTATGGTGTTAACGATGTGTTATAGTAGTTGGTGGCGGTGCTAGTTGTGATGGTGAAGGCGGTTGGTAGTAGGGATTAGTAGCAGTGGTGGTGATGAGTGACAGTGGTGGTAGAGGTGGCCACGCCGATGGCAGCGGCGGCGGTGGTGAATATAATTATAATGATATAGGTGGTATGTGTAGTAATTACCGACAGTAGTAGTGGTGGCTGCCAGTGGATGTTGTGATGTCAGGGGTGGTTAGCAATGCTAATGGTGGCAGAAGTAGTTAGTGGTTGTGGTGGCTGGTGGTTGCCGATGATAATAATGGTGGTAGTTGTAATGATAGAGGTGGTTAATGGTAGTGGCTAGTGGTTGCTGACAGTGATGGTGAAAACTATCCACAAAAACATACCTCTTAATGATTAAGACCTATTCAGACCAAATAAGTGCTTAAATCTTAGTAGGCGTTTGGACATGCGTTTTCATCTCGTGATTTGAAATCACGAGATGAAATCAGCATTTCGACATGCGTTTTCATCTCATGATTTCAAATCATGAGATAAAATTCCAAATTCTCAAAAAACCATGATTTGAAATTCCAAATCATGAGATGGACTTTTTAAATACAAAAATTTGACCCACAAATTTATATTTTGTTAAAAAAAAAAACCATTATTTTATATATACCAACAAACGACTCAAAGTAACAATGTTGGTTCGTCTTCTCGGTCATCTGATCGAAAAATGCATGCTCAACGTGAGGAGATTGTCCATACCATGTGGGAGGATTATATTAAAAAGTGGTACACTACAACTCATGTTCAATTTTACCTTTTATTGAACTAAAGTTCGATCAATAAATGTTGTACTTTTTTTAGAATGGCTTTGTGATAGTGTATTGTACTTTGTTATGAACTTTTACTTATTTGGTAAGATTATATAAGAATTCAGAAAATGTTGATAAGTTTTCATAACTTATGGTGTTTTTATGTTCATGAAAGAAAATACTGATTTAAGAATTCCAAATTACATGTCCAAATAAAACTTCAACTTTATTTCATATCATGATTTCATCTCGTATAGCCAAAAGGGCCCTTAATGAAAACAAATGCACTTAATGATCTAAGGTCTGGACCATTCAGATTCAGACCTCCATTAAGTGCAAACAAATGAGGCCTTAGTCTTAGTCGAACTTAACTATCATAAGTATGTTAGTCAAACTTGCTGATTCATTTATTAATTTTGAACTGTGTAAACCAACTCATCTAAGAGGTTAAGGTATTAAAGAGGGAACATTATTGTTTATTTGCTTAGGTATACAATCTTATATACCAGGAGTTTTCCCAATCATTAATAAAATTACTCACCTTATCAAAAAAAATTACTTAGGTATGCAAAAACACCCTTTTTATTTATTTATTTAGGTCTGCAACAGGCCACCTTGTACATCCGATGTGAGAATCTATATAATTCGGCAATTAACTGATTCAAATATACTCACTCTGCACACTAACTCTTAAAGATGTTTCAATCATAAAGACGACGGACAATGTTAAACACTTGTAAATTATAGCATGAGAATATCCAATGAAGATGAAAAATCTTCGGCATTCAAGAAGACACGCCACAAAGTTCAGAAACAAAATTTTAAGACACATCATGTACTAGCTTTTCCTCGAAATTCAGGACCAACTTCCCCAAACTTGCAACTTTATTTGGGAACAAAACAAAATCACAGGAACCATCAAACAAGGATTACAGTTTGTGCTAAAGTAAAATCTTGGTTCAGCATGTGAATACCAAGGGACTCAGAGAAGCCAAATAATACCTATGCCTTAGCCGTAGCCACGAAGCAAATGCCTCAAGGACCTGTCATGTAATTGAAAAACCGATTAGTAATAGAAGGAAAAAATTATGAAGCAATCATTACACATCAAGTCAAAATTTCACCTTTAATACCTATGAATAAAAATGAATAGTAAATAGTAGGCACATACAACTTCCCTTTATAATATTTTTCATTTCCTAGAGCGTTCACCCACTAATTAGTGGGTCAGAGTGTGTACAGAAAGAGCTAAGAGATTCTGAATTTTGATTAGACATATATCAGTATAAACTAGCTGCTGTTCTGTCAGTTCCAAGGCAATGAAGCAACCTAGGTTCTCACCCCATATCTTGTGTAGAGAACCTATACTACATGGACTCTTTCTCCGGTGAGTATCCAAAATGGGTATGCAACTACAGAAATATTTATTTTTGGGGGCTAATTCTTAGTGTATTTTGAAGAATCTTCACCAAGTATCCACACACATAAATCATAATACACCTGTACACATGTACAATCAAACAACGAGGGCTCTATGTAACAAAACATGAGATCTCTTTTTCGCTAAATAATGGTTCAAAATATTACTAAACATGTCAATCAACAAGAGAATGCGGGAAGTAGAGTCACAATTGGACTATTTACAGTGCAAATTTGTGTTAATGAGCTAAGTCAAGCATGATATCAACATCATTTACATCCCATTGTTGCACCAGAAAGTGAGCAAAGCAGTACTTTACACTTGAGACTAATTAAATCATTTTACCTTCAAATTCTAATATTCGTTAAGCAGAAATTGTACACCTAACCACTAATCCTACATAACTGAGAAAGGAATAACTGATGTAGAACATTATAATCAAATTAGATAACTCCCCATAGGACAGTTACAGGACACAAACATAAATATCCCAGTTTATAAATTCCCCTGTACTCTCAATTTTGAGGTTAGTTATTATAAGCTAACAAGTAGTCTGTTTCAACCCTCTCTTCCATTACCTCTTTCTTTTCATTTAACCAATTGCAAATCAAATTAGAGCATTTTTACAACGATCATCAGCTCCATTATGAAGTTTCCATATTCATTATACTTCCCAGTAGACAAACAGCGCTCAAGGAAAAATGAAGTGCAACAAAACTGATTATGAAAATTCCTAATTTTAATATAATTTGCGATGACAAAAGAAAGTGAAATAAGTTAGGGAAAGAACAGAAAGAAAATTACACAGAAAGCGACAAAAGCTATTGTTTTTAACCTATTATCAGAATTGAGAGCACCATACTTTTAGTTCATTGCCAAAATCCACAGACAAAAATCAGTTGCAGCTTCATGTAAAGCCATCTTGAGGCTCACCATAACTTCTTTTTTGGGGGGGGATATGATAATAATTAAGAGGCTCACAATAACTATTATACACATGAATTAAAAGGAGATGGCAGAAATTCAGTCAAACTGGCATCCATATGCTAGGCACAGGAAAACTACTATTTGGTGAGAGAGAATCATTAAGGGGTTGGTTGGTTGGTTCAATAAGGATGTAAATATCAAACGATCAAGAGGCACAAAGGAAAAAGCAAAGCTCACCTGTTCCTTGAGTTCATTGATATTCAAACAGGCAGTCAAGATATTAAGTGCGGTCTCAATAGCAGAAGCAAGTTCTTTTTCAAACTGGCGTCGCCTATCTGGACGAGCAGCTATCTTGTAGTTAAATTCCTCCTGTGTGAAGACACGTCCGTTACCAATATCGTTCAAGATTTAAAGAGAAGACGCAATATTTCCTCACAAAATGGAACAACACGGACATAACTTTGCAACCTCTTAACATTTTGTATCTTCAATTCATATAAATAGACCTAGTCCTTTTCAACAAATAAAAAGCAAAGTAAGAACCAAATATTTACCGTGTGCTTTAATTAGAAACAGTGAGACTAATACCTCTGGCAAAACTCTAAGAAGCTCCAGAAAACTCGGTATAAACTCGGGATGAGAATTCATTTCATCCCTCAGCCAGTTTATAATACCACCATCTCCCCAATCATCTGCAGGCACATGAACAGCCAAAGCAGCCACTGCAAGACTAATCTATAATAAAGCATTTAGTACAGAGCCTTTTAATTAAACGTCACATATTGTTTGTTTGACAAAATATCTAAACTTACTTGTGTTCTAACTTTCGGCGGACCTTTATGAAATGTTTTCAACAAGGTCTGCATTTTGAAAATCACCAAAGTCATAGTCAGAGGAAAATATAGCATTTGATAAATCTAAATACTTGTTTCTACTTTTGTTTTATAAAGTAATAAAATATTAATAAATGAGGGCATAAATACCTGTATACAAGAAGTATACCAAAAGGTAGAAGAACCTCACAAAAATATATGGTTCTCTATAAAAGACACCAATCTTCTATACATAGCGGGGTCTCATGTGTGCACCAAAACATAATAAAGGAAAAGAGGCTACTCCTCAGGTGGAATATGTAAGTTTATGCACATACAGAGCAAAACTTGACGGCAGCTTATGTAACTCATCATACAAGTTAAAACAGTTTGATCAATAAAATTATTTATCGAACAAAAAGAACAAGTTAAAACAGTTTGCTTTTACGGTTTTACCAAGCTGGACAGCTAAGCCACCACAGTATTGGAGCAATTCCACTTAACCTTGGACTCAGCCATAGTTACACATAAAGGAGTTGAGCTGTTAACAAGCACAACGCACCAATTATTTGGAATGCTAGGATCCAAAACAATTTCCCTTTAAATGTATATTCCTTATATCATATTCCTCCTGTTGACTGTAACTCATTCCAATTTGGTATATCAATTATGTTTATAATTATTTCTTGTATTGAACGTCCAATGTATTTATGGAGTACATTTAGATGAAAGCTCTCCTGATTCAAATAATCGTAGTGTTTTAATTCCTTAAAGATTGGAGCTTTACACAGCAGGTCATTAGGAGGAAAACCTGGGGGGTGGGGACCCAGAATTCATTTTGTTTTTAATAACTGCGGTGTCGGTGCAGAAATTTATTGTACGTCCAGGTAACTTTGCCAGCTTTGTCTATTAGCGGAGTATACATGACATCTTCAGTTATCTAGACGATTGGTTAGAAAGTTTAGAAGGAAAAAAAGAGCACCTTTTTGTATACGCTCTTCTGTAAAGTGAATAAAATATAGTCTACTTATCAGCTACCAAAGAAAATTATAGGAATGATATAATCTTACAATACCTCACCTAGCAAACTACATTATTTGATGGAAGGCAAACCATCAAACAAGTTTTTACAATAATGGAGCAAATCTAATATTTTTTTCCCGATCACTTTCTTTCCTGTGGAGGAATAACTCTACCATTATCCCGGAACAAGAAAGTGGTGTGACATTACCTGAATTGAGAGACCACTGCCTAGGAGTAGAACACTTCCAGTTTTGATCAGGCGAATAACAAGCATTCATCCCTAGGATCTGTTTCCTTATATTGCTAGTACTAACAGGTGCCTTATATATCACAAAAGAAGCCAAAACACAATTTTATACTCCACGACAGATGAAGAGGAATCAATTAACTCCCACCTACTAGGCTACAAGCATCGTGTAGGTAACAGTTCTCTACAGATTTGATTCACAATTTTGTGGTTGTTAATCAAAGTAAGCAATCTGCTGGCAATATGAACGAAACTGATAAATTTTAATGATAACAAACATCCAAAAGTTGTAAATATTAATTATGTTGAGATGATAAACTCGCTCACATTCAGAGAATCCCGTAGTGGACGAAAAGCTTCAGAAGGTAGTTCTTCAAAATCCCGTTGAACCTACCAATCAGATAGAAAATGCCCATTCAAATTGCTGATAAAAAATACTGATATAGATGGATACTGATATCATTTAGTCGAACATTTCAGTAGCTTTTCTTATAAGTGCATCGTAGGGAAACAGAAAATAAGCGAATAGACTTCCAAGAACGCACAATATGAAGATTACCTTGCTTCTGAGAGTTTGAGAACAGAATATTAAAGTTTCTTGATTGCTAGATGCATCATGGAGCAGATTATCAGACACCTAATCATATAGAAGAAACTTAGTAAATTGACAAGCACCATTATGTGCAAGTTACAGAAAAGAAAGTGCAAATGCAATGACTTATTTAGTTGAATAATTAAAAGTTTTAGAGGAATTAGGTTCAGGGAAAGATATATATATATATATATATATATATATATATATATATATATATATATATATATATATATATATATATTATATATATATATATAGAGAGAGAGAGAGATAAAATAAACAGATGCTAACAACAATGTGCACCTCACTCTCACGACCATTAAACCAATCAATCAACTACATCCCATTCCAGAAACTAGTTAGGTTGACTATATGACTCATCCATATCCTTTCCGCTCTATGTGTTGTAGCCTAAAGAAACATCCGTAAATCTTATGAACCTAAGAAAAAGCAGCTGAAGAAGGAGACTGTATTGCAGATAATTAAACTTGTTACAAAAGAATATCCCCGTTGTCAACATACCTTTCATTTAGCACGCGGACTAATCACAACAATAGGCTAGTTATTTGCTTATTCTACATGGTTAAGGCAATCAGTCACATTTAAGTCAGATAACAGATATAGAATAGTAAACGTTGTCGCGTTTATGCTCCTTAAATCGGACTAGAATCAAATGGTCTCCATTTGTCACCAAGGAAGTTGCAGTAGTCTGACATAATTGGCTAACAGCTTTTTACTATCCTGTGATACGCCGACACATTTGAAACAGACATATTGATTATGAATAAATCCATGTTATGGGTACCACATACTGACATACATATTAATGATGCACTTGCACTTCTTTTTTTTTTCAGCTAACTCTGTAACCATTATGAAAGCAAAATTCAGATACCATCAGAATACTCTGGATACGCTCTTAAATAATTTGTTTGAGATAGATATGAATTTCCCGAATTAAATCTGCATCTACGTCCTCTTTTTATTGGGCATGCAAGTCCTTCCAGATGCCCAAAGACGGCTATTTGAATACCTTAAAAAGATATGAAATATTGCCATACTGAACCTGATTGACGTACAGGAATGAGTGATTGCTTCTATGCTGCTGAACTCAAAGGACTACTTATTGACCAATGACCCACCTCAAACCCAACCATCAATCACCACAGAAAACTGGTGGTTAGTATTGTCTATACTGCATTTGCAGCAACACAAGGAAACCACTATTGATTTAACAGACACAAATTGAAAACTGTACAAATAAAGCTCAAGCAATGAAAAATTAACCGATCAATCTAGTCTGCCTCTATCCCAAATTAGTTGGACTCTATTCGGGTCAATCTAAAATTCTGCTTTTTCTTGTCCCCTCCATAAAAATCGAAATTCTTGATCAGCTCGGTAATGGCTTACTCAAAATCAAAAACCCGAATCCCATTTCTCTTAATAACTGCGCCCATCTGATTGAACTTGGAAAGATCGAATATCAATGAGAAGATAAAGTTGTCAAACCTGCCAAGCATCAATAGTTCGCTGAAAATCCTGTAGCCATCGATCGGCTTGCATGCGAACGGCGTCATCTGGATGATGGTACAGTGCATTTAGGGCTTCTTTAACTGTGTTCTGCAGCTCCATGGGTCTTCACTTCAGCCCCAAGAAAAAATCGCCCCAAAATCCAAGTTCTACATCAGGCACACACACAGATAAATAAATGTACAGGTACTTATAAATCGCAGTTTGAATTAGGAGTTGTAAAGTAAAAAGAATCAGTATCGATATTTTACTTCGGTTTACAAACTGAAAATATTGATAGACTTTTGGAGGGTTTTTGGCGCTTCCCTCAGAGAGGCTGCGGTCAGTGTTAGTGATTAAGCGAGCAGCGAATAGATGAGTAGCCCCCCAACTGTTCGATGAATTTTCACAGTGACTACTCGATTGGTCGAAGGGGGAAGAACTTTTGAATGTAGGAGTAATCTTGGTTTAGTTTAGCACTGGTCCTCAATCTGACTTTGGATTTTGAATATTCTAAGGGAAAAGACTAGATAAAAAATACTATTGTTGTTTTTTGGTAATACAATTATACGAATCAATATATCTAATTTAATACTCTCTTATATTAAAAGTGTTAATTTAACTTTTAATACTTTTAATACTCTATATTTTTAATACTTTATTATATTAAAAGTGTTAATTTAACTTTTTAATATTCATTAAAAAAAGACTCTATAGTAGATAAAACTGTCATTTACTATTTTTTTAAAATAATTATTATTTAATTATTATTCCAATATTTAGGGCTTTAAAATTAATTATTATAGGTATTAAATCTTTACTTATTTGTAAAAAGTAAGAAATCCTAATATTTAGTATTTTGCAATTGAATAAAATTTTGCTTCTCAAATCTTTTCTTATTTCAACTATATTAAAAATCCTAACATTTAAGATTTTAAAATCAATATAATTCTGTTAACTTATATCAATCATTTATTTATTAAACTAATTAATTATCCATCAAAAATTTTCAAGTGTAAATTTATTATACATTAATCTGTGATTCGATTAATTGAAACATTTATTTAGGTATGTGGATGGGGACAATTCAGTAATTTCACATATTTTAATACATAGTAACTTTCTAAACTTGTGGGCATTACTTATTTTTTTCTATGCATTTATTTATATGAGATATTATATTTATAAATAACTATTTTAATGTTATTCATATTGGGTCGGGCATTCCCCGGGACATCCTGACTAGTTTATGTATAAACACAACATACTTTAAGTTGTTGATCTAAGTTGTTTTAATTAATCAAGTGTTCTTGTTATTCACTCTCTTTAGTTAAATCTACATTGTTTCTTCGATTCTAATTTAAGTGAAGGTATTTGACTAGACACATAGATTAAGAGAGAGAAAAAATTGAGCTAAAATGAAACGTTAAATTAAGTTATTACTAAATATTTAAAGTACGATCGAAACTACATCGCAAAATATCATTCACTTTTTTATTCTTTTAAAAATAGAGTTTGTACTTGGCAAAATAGTTATTTAATTATTTTTTTAATATTTAAAATTTTCAAATTAACTAAATTTTATGTTTTAAATCCTTCCTTAGTCAAAATATATAGAAAATATTAATGTTTGAAAATTTAAAAGCGATTAAGATTTTGTCATTTAAAGAAATAATTATACATTTAATAAAATTGCATTTATAATGCAAATCAATATTATGTTTAGGACCTTTGAAAATGCAATTTGAAAAAAGGCACCTCAGTGCACAAAGCATCCCGCTTTAACAGGGTTCGGAGAAGGATTGCACCCCAAGGAGTGTAATATAAACAGTCAATCCTAATACAAGCATACATGGTTGTTTCCACTAATTTTGATGAGTCTTCCTTAGTGAACGACCAATTACAATTAAATAAATGCATTTGCGATATCATATCAATTTATCGGTGTCAAAATAAGCCACTAATAACTAACAATATGATTTTGTAAGTGGTAACTATTTAAATGAACAAAATAGCTTATATTATATGTTCTATTATACTATACAATTTTGTATTGTAATGCATCCTCTTAATGCTAAAATCTATATTAAATGTCAATTTGTTAAAAGTATAGTAATACAAATTTTATAATAATTAACATGAAATATACATATAATGCATGCATTTAAATGCTCATGTAAAAGCGAACAATTTTTTTTACCTTTCAATAGATCACTATTTCTACGACGTTTTTATTTATTGTAAGAAGTATTAGAACAAACTGAAAAAAGAACTACTAGATTAGATCAATCTCTTATATATAATCATTTATCAATTTGCAATTTACACTTTCCTTTCTAAATTCTTATATTGTTACATAAACACATCTTTTAAATATTGTTTGTGCTATTTTAAATATTTGTTGTTATTAAAATAACGGACACACGCAAGGTGCGTACACAAAGACTAGTTATATTAAAAGTGTGAAGGCCCTTAAAAATGTTAATTGAACATTTTCCCTCTCATTAAAAGATTTCATAATTGACAAAATTGTCATTTACTATTTTTCTTAAATAATTGCCATTTAATTATTATTCTAATATTTCGGACTTTAAAATTAACTAAAGTAATAGCCATTAAATTTTTACTTATCTGTAAAAGGTAATGTAAAAATCTGTCCAACCACTTGAACATTTGGCAATGATAACCCCGAAATTTGAAAGTTTTACAGTCTGATTTAATTGCTGGTACGAATAAAGGTAATGACTAGGTTTCAATTGAAAGGGTGGAATTAGAAATTTTCATAGGCCCAACAACATAACCATTATGGTGGGCGTCTGGTCGCCACGACGGGACCGCTACAGTGGGTCTCACATCGTTGCAACAGGAGACGCAAGCCAGAACTTCGCGTGTTTTCCACTTTTAAAACTCAGATCATAGAATAATAAGATTTTGTCAACAAAAACGCCCTGAAACTTGCCCTGGTATTCTAAAAAAGAAAGGGGAGGTTAGGGAAGAGAAAAACTTTACCAACCCCTTCAGCGAGATGCTTCAAGAGAGATGAATTCGAGGCTAGAAAATGAAGTCCTACTCTTCTCTTGATGATAGTTTGGCGCCCAAGTAGGCTATGACTTACCTTCATGTTAGACTTCGATTAGTGATTCGTATATGTGTGTATGGTTGATGTGTTCTTAACAGGTGAAACAGATGTTATAATACTTATCAGTTATAATAACTAGTTCAGACTATAACTGGTAATTAGTAAGGGTGAGAGTGAATAGCTGGAATAACAAGAAAGGAGAGAGGAAATAATGTGTCATGGGGTACGAATAAATTTTAATGTTAGATTCTCAAAATTTTTGTCATAGGTTGAAGGTCTTAACGGTTATGTATGCTCCTGAATAAGGTGTGTAGATTATATTTATATATGTAATTAGATATTTACTTGTGTGCATGCAGTTAGTTTATCGCGGTAGGAGAAAGGAGGGCTTCATAATAAATATGGTCTTAAGTAACTAGAGTTCGTAAGGATGAACCCATAAATAACGAAACTTGGAGTAGGATGGACGATTTCATAAAGACTAGAATAGATGTTTGATATCCTTGTGGGGCTAGGAAGGGGAACTAAGTTTTCATACTTTTATTAGTCAGTAAATTGAAAACGTGAAAACAGTATTATGACTAGTTTCTTGAGAATCGATTAATTGATTTATATAATTTGGTCTTCAGACAATGATTGTGTTCGAATTTTATTGATCAATTCTTGTTATCGAATGTATGCTATTAAGTGGATTGAATTGTGAGACATTATTCCTGAGTATGTGGTAACTAGTTGAGAGCATGCTAAAATATGTTGAGACATACAGGTAATACATTCTTACCTGAGATAAGAGACTCGCGTCCAAAGTGAGCATCCGGACGAGCGAATTAGTGTGTGTATGAATACTTGGATATGAGTGGCTCATGTCCGAGGTGAGCATCCGGAAAAACGGTATGGTATGAGTACACAAACAAGTATGATATGATTTTCGTACAGTTAGATGTACGTGCAAGAGTACATAGACAGGTATGATGTGGTGTTTGTAACCGAAGGTACAAGAATTCTTGATATCTTATTCCATGAATCAGTAAGTATAAATACATACACATAGAGTCCTAACTATGAAAAGAATAAAAAAAGATCTTATAGATATGATATCAATCCATCTGGGTGTACAAGCAAGAGTATATAGACATATATAGTATGGTGTTTGTAACCGAAGGTACAAGAATTCTTGATATCTTATTCCATGAATCAGTAAGTATAAATATATACACATAGAGCCCTAACTATGTAAAGAATAAAAAAATATCCTATAGTTATGATATCAATCCCTATTATTATTCTATAGATAGGATATCAGTCTCTACAATTATACCATGGATATGATATCAGTCCCTACAATTATGTTATAGATATGATATCAATCTCTATAATTATGTTATGGATATGATATCAGTCCCTGCTATGGATATGATATCAATCGCTATAATTATGCTATGGATGTATACAACAAGGAATATGGCTACATTCATTCCTTAACACTCCCTCCTCAAGCTGGAGCATAGATATTGGTTATGCCCAGCTTGTTGCAACGATAACTAACTCAATTTCCATTCAACGCTTTTGTGAGCAAATCATCCAGTTGTTCTCCAATCTTCACATAACCTATGAAAATCAAGTTTTTCTGAATCATCTCATGAATAAAGTGACAGTCAACCTCAATATATTTCGTCCTTTCATGATACACCGACTTGATGCAATATGAAGAGTGGCTTGATTATCACACCAAAGTTTTACTGGTGTAGTATGCTTAACCTAATTTCTGTGAGAAGGTGATGTATCCACGTAATCTCACACGTAGTATGTGCCATGGTTCTATACTCGGATTCTGCATTGGATTGTGATACAACATTTTGTTTCTTACTTCTCCATGATACTCGATTTCCACCCACAAAGACACAATATCCGATAGTAGACCTTCTATCAATCTTGGATCCAGCCCAATCTGCATTTGCAAAACACTCAATGTGAGAATGTCCATGATTGCTATATGAAATATCAAATCAGCAAGTACAAATACATACACATAGAGCCTAACTATGAAAATAATAATAAAAAATCCTCTGGGTATTAATATCAATCTCTACAATTATGTTATGGATGTATACAACAAGGAATATGACTACATTCATTCCTTAACACTCCCCTCAAGCTGGAGCATAAATATTGATCATGCACAGCTTGTTGCAAAGATAACTAACTCAATTTCCATTCAACGCTTTTGTGAGCAAATTAGCCAGTTATTCTTCAATCTTCACATAACCTGTGGAAATCAAGTTTTCCTGAATCTTCTAATGAATAAAGTGACAGTCAACCTTAATATGTTTCATCCTTTTATGATACATCGGATTTGACGCGATGTGAAGAGCAGCTTGATTATCACGCCAAAGTTTTACCGGTGTAGTATGCTTTAACCCAATTTTCGTGAAAAGGTGATGTATCCACATAATTTCACACGTAGTCAGTGTCATGGCTCTACACTCAGATTCTGCACTAGATAGTGATACAACATTTTGTTTTTTACTTCTCCATGATACTAGACTTCCACCCACAGAGACACAATAACCAGTAGTAGACCTTCTATCAATCTTGGATCAAGCCCAATCTGCATCTACAAAACACTCAATGTGAGAATGTCTATGATTTCTATATAATATGCCAAATCTAGGGGATCCTTTTAAGTAGCATAGAATATGTTCCAGAGCTGCCCAATATTTGACCGTAGAAGCAGACATATTGGCTAACAACACTTACAGCAAAAGCAATTCTGGATAAGTTACAGTGAGATAGTTTAGTTTACCATCTAATCTCCTGTATCTCTTTGGATCATCAAAGGTATCATCATCATATTTCATAAGATGCTCATTAAGAACCATTGGACTAGTACGGGGTTTGGCTGCCAGCTTTCTTATTGCTGCAAGTAGGTCAAGAATGTATTTTTTTTTAGACAAACAAATTCCCTTCTTGCTTCTATTTAGTTCTACTTCAGAGAATATTTCAACGAGTACAAGTTCTTTGTGTGAAATATGGAATGCAGAAAGGACTCGAGAGAGGAAATGATAGCAAAATCACCTTCTTTAATAACAATAACATCGACATATACAACAAGGAGGATACTCTCAGTTGGTGATTGTATATATAAGACCGGGTGATCATATTTACTCTTTTTAATCCAAACTCCTGAACTACCTCACAAAACTTTTCAAACCAAGCCCAGGAACTTCGCTTCAAATCATACAAGGATTTCTTCAAATAACAGAGTTTCCCATACCCCCCTTGAGCAACAAAACCAGATGTTTTCTCCATATACACTTCTTCATATAGATCTTCGTGAAAGAATGCATTTTTCATATCCAACTGACGTAAAGGCCAATGCACATACGCAGCTAGAGAAATAAATAAGCGAATAGAAGTGAGTTTGACAACCGGGGAGAAGGTGTCTGAATAATCCACCCCATATATTTGAGCATATCATTTAGCCTCAAGTCTGGCCTTAAATCGTGCTACAGATCCAACTAGATTAGCTTTAACAGCAAAGACTCACTTGCATCCCACTAATTTCTTGCCTTTGGGTAAATCCAGCAGATCCCAAGTATGATTTTCATCTAAAGCATGTATCTTTCTCAAGTATAGCATTTTATCATTCGGGGTGATTTAGAGCCTCCTTTGCTTTTTTAAGGACAGAGATGGAGTCTAGAGATGCAATCAAAGAGCTAGATGTAGGAGGTAAGTGGTTATACGAAACAAAATTAGCAATAGGATAAATGGATGTGCATTGACGTGTACCTTTGTGAAGAGCAATAGGAAGGTCAAGGTTTTCTAAAGGACTAGTGGAGGAGGATCTGATGAAGAAGCAACTGGAGCAAGACATGTATCATTGATCTCTCGTCTTCTAGAATATACTTGAACAATTGACGATCTTGCTAGTGTAGAATCAAAATGCATAGTGGTCTGTGGATGTTCAATAGCAGAACTAGGAGCTGTAGAAGAATCATCATTTGATTGTTCTGTGAAAGCATTGGCGACCTGATAGACTAACCACTCATCTTCCTCACTATGGCTTATAGACATGGGAGGTGCATAAAAAATGATGTAGTTTCCGAGAATGCCACATCAATGGATACAAAATATTTGCCAAGATCATTAGAGTAGCAACGATATCTCATCTGAAGTCGAGAATAGCCCAAGAAAACACACTTTAAGGCTTTGGGATCTAACTTGGTGAAACATGGCCGAGTATTTCGAATATAATATGTGCTTTCAAACATCTTTGGTTCTACAGGGAATAGTGACTTGTTTGGAAAAGAACACTATAAGGAAACCACTTGTAAGCACAGTAGCTGGCATACGATTAATCAAAAAACAAGTCGTAGAGATTGCATCAGCTCAAAACTGTTTAGGGACCTTTATTTGAAATAAAAGTGTCCTTGGTGTCTCAAGTAGATGCCTATTTTTCCTTTCAGCAGCTCCATTTTGAGAAGGTGTATCAACACAAGATGACTGGTGAAGAATCTCATATTGTCTCATGTAAGCCTGAAATGATTCTGATATATACTCTTTAGCATTATCACTCATTAGTATGTGCACGGTCTATCAACTTGGGTTTTAATTTCAGCACAGAAGATACAAAAGTGAGAGAATACTTTGAAGCGATTTTTTGTAAAATAAATCCAAGTCATTCGAGAAAAATCATCCATAAAAGTGACAAAATACTTAACCCCAAATTCGAACACAACTGGACATGGTCCCTATATCATAATAAACTAACTCGAATGCAGATTCCGCTCATTTATTAACTCTAGGACCTAACGATCTACGATGATTTTTTGCGAACTGACAAGACTTACACTCTAATGAAGAAACATTTTAGAACCGAGGACAGAGCTTCTTCAAGGTAGGTAGAAAAGGATGTCATAAGCGCCAATGTGCTTTAAAAGGAGATGATACTGGAGCAGGCAATATACTAAGACACCTATTCATCAAGGGTATACAGATTGTCAGATACACGTCCGTTACCAATAATCTGTTTCTCCATAAGATCCTAAAACAAACAATAATTAGGGAAGAACAAGATAAAATAATTTAGATCTTTGGTAAGTTTACTCACAGAAATTAAATTAAAGGCAAATTTTGGTAGACTTAATACAGATGACAGAGTAATAGAGCGGGTTTGTTTAACTGTCCCAGATCTGATAACATTGTAGGTTAACCTTTTAGCTATGGTCACAAAAGAGGGTGACGTGTTGGGAGGAACGTTGAAAAAGGTGTTAGGATTACCTGTCATGTGGTTTGTAGCGCTAGAATCAATCATCCATTTGTTTGGGGTAGATACAAGACATGCTTTACCTGACTCGGTAGCAGCAGTTGAAGTAGATTTCTTTAGTGATTCCTGATACTCAGAATATTTAGCAAACTCCTCAGTTGAGAGAAGGACTGTTCTATCAGAATATGGGCTTGGAGTAGTTGCAATATTAGCCTTTTCTCGAACACTATTTTGATTATGATCCTGCAATTTCTTACAGTCCCACTTTCACTGACCAGGCTCATGGCAATAGTGACAAACATCCTTGTTGGAATCCTTCAAACGTTCCTTGTTAGAATCCTTGCTAGATTCCATAGTCTTATTTCTTCCTCCCCTGTAATTAGTTCTTCTTCTCGGACCAGTACCTCCTCCTTTAGCAAAAAGAATATTCTATCAAACACTTGCTACATTCTCTATACGTAACACCCTACTGAAGACATTTTTAAGAGATATAATTTTAGAGCTAGAAAGAATTTGAGATTTAACCATCTCAAATTCAGAAGGGAGAGCGGGTAAAAAACTCATTATAGTCATCTGTTCTCTTTGAATTTGTTGCACCTTGATATCAGTATTGAATGAGAAAAGTATATTCAATTCCTCATAAGTATTATTAAAGTCCATAAAAAGCAGTGAGAGCTTTATCCCCTTTGTCAGCACGATAAAAATTCTTACACATATCATAAATACGGGACATATTCCCTTTACCGGAATATAAAAACTCCAGATAGTCCATTAGTTATTTGACAAATTCACAATGAGTAATCAAACCAACAACTTCACTATCAATAGAGTTCATAATTTGCAAGAATAATCATGCATTATCTCTCATCCAAGCGTTTTTTGTTTCATCAGTAGGAAGTTCTTGAACTAAATGGTCATTTTTTTCAACACTACGTAGATACACCCGAATAGTCTTACTCTATTCCAAATAATTAGAACTATTCAATTTATGTTTAGTGATTTGAGACATCGCTGAAATAATTTCAGTTACAACATTTTAGTTTTAAACATTTTCACCAATATTTAGACTGCCAAGAATTTTATCAAGTGCACAGCGAAACAGAAACAATAATGCAACAAAATAGATCAACAATGTCCAAAATAATTCCACAATCAAAGAATGAAACTTCGACCAAAAGAGACCCACAACAACTTTGATTCAAAGTTGCAATACTAGAAAGCAAAAGAAATCAAACAAAGAATGGAACGAACACACTTAAAACCTGAGAACAGTCTCTAAAGAAGTGGGTCACCCTAAAAGAGTGACTGGCCACCAAGAGAAAGAAAGCTCCGACTTTGCAAAATCTTTAGCCCTATAACTCTGATACCGTGTAATCGAAGGTACAAGAATCTTAATATCTTATTCCATAAATCACTAAGTATAAATACATATATATAGAACCTTAACTATGAAAATAATAATAATAAAAAAGATCTTATAGATATGATATCAATCTCTACAATTATACTATGGATATGATATCAATCCCTACAATTATGCTATGGATGTATACAACAAGGAATATGGCTACATTCATTCCTTAACAATATTCATACAGCTGGGTATACAATACATGGATTCCTAGCGTCCCCTGCAGGTCATGACTGGAAGGACAGAAATAAGACCCTTTGGCATGTGTGTAGAGATATATAGATGTGTGACAGACGTACAAATATACATATATATGACAGACGTACAAATATACAGATGTGTGACCGGTGTATAGATATACCGATGTGATACGTGATATACCGATATGGTTCGGACATGCAGTGAGAGACATAGATGTGAGTTAGTATATGATGATATGGTACAGGTATGGCACTACATGATATGAATATAGTGCAGAGGTGTAAAGAGGGAGATCAAAGAGGTAAAGATATATGCTTATATCTATATTTTTGTGGGAACACAACCCCACTAGTATGATTGAATGCCTTCTTTGTTGATGACTTAATTGTGTTACTTGATGCTTGTTGATAAATATATGATTGACGTGGTTATCCGTGATGCATGGGAGATTTCTTGATTTGACAGAGTCTAATATAGTTGAGCTAAGTTGATTTTGGGTTATTAATATTTCATACTGGGTTGATTCTGAATGTGAGAGTGATTCCCCTAATAGGTGTAGAGTTGAGAGTTGTAAAAAATAATATGGTTTATCGAATTTTAATGATGGATAAAATAAAAGGGTAATCAAAGTAGGTAAAAGTATCGTGGAGTAGTTGAATGAATAGGAAATGAATAAAAGAGTTTTTCTAATGAAATTTGGATTGGGTAATGGGTAATGGGAGTTTAGTCTTAAAAGGGGGAATTGAAAAAGAGATGTGCTAGTAATGTTGAGACACTATTTAAGCGAGTTACACCGCAACGGGCATATATCTGCGGCCATGGGACCACACTAGCAGGTAAATCACTGCTGTAGTGAGACGACGGTATCAGTGTAGGAATTGGGAGTTGAAGAACTGATTGTTGAAACCCCGGTGTGTTTGTTTATGTGTCGGTGTATAATTGTGCACTTAAATGAGGAATAAATGAAGAACTGGACATAGCCTATATGTGTGTTTTGTTGTAAACATTAAAGGTTAAACAAATTCATGTTAACTATATACTGTTGTGTGAACTAATCCTAGTTGGCCGATGATGCCTACCAGTATGTGTGGTGTATTGATACCACCTTGCTGCACCTTTTAAAGTGTAGGTTGTGGCAGGAGAATTGCAGTTTCTTGATTGATGAGGGCAATACTCAGCGTCAGCTTCCACAATTTTATCTGCAGGCAAAACTGTGTCTTTTTATTGTCAGCACTCTATATAGAGTTCCTGTACCTGTCTAGACTAGAGCTTGCGAGAGTCAAGATTTTTGAGAAGCATTTTATTGAACTTCAAACATTGTTGATTTGTACAAATTAATAAGGGTTGAGAATGTTATTATATGTTATTTTACAAAGGGTTCTCCTATCGAGCTAGATTCAATGTAGATGCTCGCATGATCCGTCCAGTTGGATCGTGTCAGGGAAGAACTCCTAATATTAAGTACTTTAAAATTAACTAAAATTTTACTACTTAAACTTTTCTTATTTGAACTATATTAAAAGTCCTAACATTTAAGACTTTTAAATTAATTACATTTATGTTAACTTATGTCAATCATTTACTTATTAAACTAACTAATTATCCATCACAAATTTTCAAGTGTAATTTAATTACGCAATAATACGTTGAATTTTTACTTTTTATTTTTATTTTTGTAAAAGAATTGTATAATCTCTCTCTCTCTCTCTCTCTCTCTCTATATATATATATATATATATATATATATATATATATATATATATATATATAAACACAACATATTTTTAGCTGTTACAATTAATCGAGTGTTCTTGTTATTCACTCTCTTTAATTAAATCTACATTGTTTCTTCGATTTCAATTTAAGTGAAAGTGTTTGATTAGACACATAGATTGAGAGAGAGAGAGAGAGAGAGAGAGAGAGAGAGAGAGAGAGAGAGAGAGAGAGAGAGAGAGATATTGAGCTAAAATGAAACTTTTAAAATTAAGTTATTACTAAATATTTAAAGTACGATTGAAACTTCATCGCAGAATACCATTCACTTTTTATTTTAACTTTTTAAAAATAGAGTTCACACTTGACAAAATAGTTATTTAATTATTTTTCTAATACTTAGAATTTTAAAATTAACTAAATTTTATGTAAAAAAAGGCAGCCAGATAGCCTGGTGCAGAAGCATTCCGCGTTAAAAGGGTCCGAAGAAGGATTGCATCCCAAAGAGTGTACTATATATAGTCTACCCTAATACAAGCATTCGTGGTTGTTTTCACTAATTTTGATGAGTCTTTATTAGTGGACAACCAGTTACAAATAATTAAATATATTTGTGATATCATATCAATTTATTAGTGTCAAAACAAGCTGATGAAGGGCGTACCTATGCACTTCTTAGACATAATTCTGCCCATGCTTTACTATATTTTGAGGATAAATTATGTGTTTTTGCATGTGTTTATGTTATATATTTGTGATAATAGCTAACGCATATGATTAGATGCTTTCAGGGCTAAAAATGATAGATTTGGGTATATTTGAGGCTTTTGGAATGAACTTGAAGAAAATAGAACAAAGTGCGGACTGCTAGCCAAGTAACGAGTCATCGTCTCAATGGACGACTCATTCATGGAGTTGTGGGAAGAGATCGAGTTTTATTGAGAAGAAACAGTGCACTTAACGAGTTGAAGGCACGACTAGTTACATTTGGTAACGAGTCGTTATGCCAGTCGTGAAGACTGGGAGGAAAATTTCTGAAAAATGTGCAGGAAAGACAAAGAAAGACATAACGAGTCGTCAGGTGAAGTAATGACTTGTCATGAGATGTTGTGAGCAACTGTCAAATACACTGGAAGTCTTTGTAATCCATATCCACGAGGGACCTAATGACTCGTGCCTTGATCTGACGAGTCGTTAGGTGACCCGTCACCTTAAAGGAGCAGTTTGCTGAGCACGAGTACTTAATGCTTGCCACGAATCGTTAGGAGACCTAACGAGTCGTTAGCTGGCCCATTGCCACTGCCGACTTGGATTCCATTTTTAGCTAGAAAAAGGAGATACAAATCCCAAATCAAATTCTTGAAGGAAAAAAAGAAGGCATAAAACTATTATTATAAATACCCTTTTATTTCTTTGTAATGGAGGAGGTGAGAAACAACAAGTTTGAGGATTAGTGTGCTAAATACGATCGTAAGGTTTTATTTTTACAAAACAATTTGAGATACTTGTTTTGTTCTTCCTTATTTTGCATTATTCAAGTGAAGTTTCTTCGTATCATCATTGTAAATATTATTTTGAACTTTTGTCTATAAACGCTATGAATTTACTTATAATTATAAACGGCTAAAACCTCCACAACTAGAGTTGCAGGAACCATGACGAATTAACAAACATAGGGAAAATACTTAGTGATTCTTGAATGGAGTTTATGTATGTATTGTTTTTCCCTTCGTTTTAATTATTTCTTAACAGTTGCAAACGTTAGAACTTGCCTTATTCTTACTTACAGGATCAAGGAGGTAATGAATGGGAAAAGGGATTAACAACGGAGATTTGAGGCTATCAACCCTCATCTAATAGCTTGAACTTGTCCAGGAAGAGCTAATCCGATATCAAGGGTAAGGGTTAGTCAAGTATACACCCGTAGATGGACCAAGTTGCGTGGTGATAATCATCTAAATAGGGGACCAACCATTTAGGTGAAGTTAACTTACCGATATTGCATGCTAAGCACCGAAATAGATCATTATTATAAAACGCCTTGTGGTTATGAAGTCATGGGGAACACTTACCCTAGTTAGTTGCATTAATTTGGAATCAACCTTCACTTTCTCTCAACGACATTGTTTGTTACTTTTCTAAATTTTCCCCCCTCTTAGAAAATAATTAACTAAAAAGTTTAAGTACTAGCATTCTTCTATTCCTTCCGTATTCTCTGTGGGATCGACCCAAACCTTTGTTGGGTTTTATATTTGACATCGACCGCGTTATATCTCATTACGAGGTGTAATTTGAGCGATATCAAATTTGGCGCCGTTACCGGGAAATACGATTTAGGATTAGATTAATTTCTTGTATTTAACTTTTAATCTTTATTTCCTATTTTTTATTTTTATTTTTATTTTTCGACGTGTCACAGGTTAGCGTGGTAAAACAAGTGGCCAAGATGTGACCACGGTCTCAACATGTATCTTGATGAAGTTTGAGTAATCAATATACCTGTGTCGTGCCACGACGTTAAATCAGGTGCTACTTGGGAGGCAACCCAAGATAAATTTTTCGCTTTTATGTGTTTGTTCAAGTGTGCAGGTGATAACTCATAATTTTCAACAAAATAATTTGAGCAAGAAATACATAGATGGGGGAAGCTGTTCTTACCCCCACAGACGACGAGGAGTGGAGGACCAGGGAGTTCTTCTTGCACTCTATTACTTTATGCTTATTTGTTTTAGCACTGGGGAGAGTGTAACTAATTAAGTATGGGGTGGGAGAAGTGAACTTCATATTACCATGCATTTCTTAATTGCTAAAGTTGTACATGGTAGCCCTAGTTTTTTGGGGGATTTATGACTTGTCATGCATGCTTGTTTGTAGTATTTTTTAGTTTTATTTTGTTTTGGATTTCTCTGGTTTTTGTTTTCGGTACTTTTCCAGTGGATAATCCCTTAGAACAGACTAAAGAGCCTAGATTTTTATTTTTATTTTTATTTTTTTGTCATTGAGTCATGACTTTTTCCCGATGATGGATGGATGACGACTATCTTAAGGGTAAATTAGTCAATAAGAAGGATAAGAACTTGGACCCTATGAATGTTAGGTGCTTCACTTTAGGTATCATTAAGAATTTATTAAATTCACTCAAAAACTGCATGAAAAAGGTAGAAACCCTTAGTCTTTTGGGAACTTGACTCTTGTGCTTGAAAAAAAAAATTGGGCTTAATTATGTTATGCATGCAATATGAATATATGTGTTTATGTGATCTTAATTTTCATTGTTAAACCATTTTGTGCCAATGTGTGAGGAATTGTTTTATACACTCCATGCTTGTAAATTGATGTCTAGAACTTGCCCGGTTGTGTGTGCAAAGCGAAATAAGAATGATAAATTTAGGAAGTGATATAGGTGTTTCTTTGGTAGCCTTATTTTTATCCTATTTTACCTACTTTGATTGTAATTGTCCTAGTTAGACATGTTGAGCCTTAGCCTATTTTTTTAAATAGCCATATTACAAGCTTAAATCTCTTTTTGTTCTATTGACATGTATTTGATCCAAATGACTCCTAGAGCACTTTAATGAAAAACTTTTGTAGAAAAGGAGCATAATTGAAAAAGTGAAGGGAAAAGCTAAAAAATGTGGTGAATTGGAAGAAAAGAAAAATGTGAAATTTTGCTAAACAAGGAGGGTGATTGTTAGTGGGAAAACAAAAAGAAGAAAGAGCTTTGAAAGAATTGAAGATGAAAAAAAAAATGTGTGAATGAGCTCAATGATTAAAAGAAAAATCCCCACTAGTCACCTAAGTTAAAAATTAAAAAATAAAAGGAGGTATAAGGAGAAAATTTAAAAATTGAAGGAAGTGCTAAAAAAAATTAAAGTATTGTGAAGTATTAAAGTGCTTAGGGAGGTTAGTCACTATCTTTGTCAAATAGTTCCTACCCGTCCCTTAACCTACATTACAACCAAATTTAAGTCCTAATTGATCCTTGATTCAAAACTCTATATTAGCGGAGTATTACACTAAGGGCAAGCCTATGGGTCGTCTTTTGCATGCATGTTGAGTTCTTTGGGAGAGTGAGCGAAAATTATTTTATTTATGCCCAAGTTTTTATTGACTTATATCTTGTGTGTGAAAGGGCATCTCTCCAAATTGTGAGAGGCACAATGGTAAGACTTTGGTTTATCTTGATTGCTAAATTACATATGATTCATGTTGGCCCAAATATATCTTGATGAGTTAGTTTTCAAAAGCTAAGTGATTTCGAACTTTGACATCTTAATGTTGATCCTATATGCATGTGAGTGAATTGTTTGAACTTCATTGATTTGTCTCATGATTCTAAGTGCAAGTAGACCTGTTCGTAGGATGAATTTTGTGCTTAAATGAGAAAAGGGAAGTAGTAAATTGTTAGAGGACGAACAATAGTTTATGTGTAGGGTGTTGATGAAGGGCGTACCTACGCACTTCTTAGACATAATTCTGTCCATGCTTTACTATGTTTTGAGGACAAATTATGTGTGTTCGCATGTGTTTATGTTATATATTTGTGATAATAGCTAACACACATGATTAGATGTTTTCAGGGCTAAAAATGATATATTTGTGTATATTTGAGGCTTGGAATGAACTTGAAGAAAATGGAACAAAGTGCGGACTGCTAGCTAGGTAACGAGTCGTCGTCTCAATGGATGACTCGTTCCTGAAGTCGTGGGAAGAGATCGAGTTTTATTGAGAAGAAACAGTGTACCTAACGAGTTGAAGGCATGACTCGTTATATTTGGTAACGAGTCGTTATGCCAGTCGTGAAGACTGGGAGGAAAATTTCTGAAAAATGTGCGGGGAAGACAAAGAAAGACATAACGAGGTCGCGTGAAAATTTTATTTTCCTATCAATATTTAATTAGTGTTCTTATAAATATTTGCTTTTAAGGTGAATGTAATTTATTTCTTAGTGATTTTGTGGTGATGATAAATTGTTTATTTATTAACGTGTGTGTATATATTGGAGCTTACTTTTATATCCAATAAAAGTTTGAGCAAAATGATTCTAAATACAATATTCTACTACTAAAATATATTTATTTTTCTTTATTGGAATATAACGGTGTAAACTATTTTTTTTTTAGTTATAGCAGAACAGGAAATATCAAAATCTAAGAATATTTATTCTACTTATCATTTTAGTTCTCTTTATTAAAATAAAATACATAAAATATACCACCGAGCAAGATATATGTGAACGTAATTGAGATAATATAGTTCCGAATGATGTGTAATATTTTTTCAACGCTAATGGTGTAATATGTATGCCGATGAAATTTCATGCTCTATATTTAATAAATACATGTAAATATCTATTTAACGAAATTGCGTATCAAGAACATGAAAAAGTAAATATCTCCATAAAATCTTATAGCGAATCACAATATAAATATATATTTGTCTTCGCCCAAGTCCCAAATATCTCTTTAGATTTAGAAAATATATTTCCAAAAGAAGAAATGAAAATAAAATTAATAGTAAATTCATCTTGGATCGAGTAATAATTAAATATTTTTCTTTACCCAGCTAATAACTTCTCACAATTTTACAGGTATTTTTTTAAGTTTTATAAAGAGACTTCTTCATTGCAGCAGAATACCCGCTTTTGGCCTTGACAACAATTCTAAAAAGAATTTCCTTTAAGGTTAAGAGGTTGAACATAGCTATCTTTTCCTTTATAAATAAAAATAAACTTATCGTTAAGAGTCTGAGCAACTATCTTCACCGTAGAATCTCGGACTTTATATTAAAATCTTCACCAGTTCTTGCTACTTTCTTTACTGAAAGCCCCTCCACAACTGATTCCCACATCCACCGTCAAGTGTCAATTACATTAACAACTATGAATCATGAGGAGTGATTTTGTCCCTATGTTTTGACATCTCGACTCTTACAAATGGTAGTACTAAATAATTGTAAGCTAGAAAACAATAACATGTCTGAGTATAGAGTGCAGACACTTAGAATTCTCATTGCCAACATAATCTTTATATAATGAAGAATACGATAAATTCTTATTATGTTTGAAATACTGTGAGATATCTCAAAGAATCATGTTGGAGAAAGGATCTTAAAATATCTGTTGGTTTTCTTCATATCCATTACAAGGAAACATACATGATACATTAAAGACACTTCAATTCCTTGAAGAACTATTACTTAAGTATATATTGATTCTGTAATTAATTAGTACATGTTGCTTGAGTTTATTACTTATGATAGATTCATATTGTACACACATATATATAGTTAATATACATTTTCAAAGTGCAAACAGGTTCGTATGGTAATTCAACTTTAAACTTGAATCTTATCATTTTTACAAATCAAATATCGAACAATATTCACGTTTAAAAAACAAATATATGCAAAATCAAATATCAAAGAGTACTACAAAAAGAGAGGAGTATAAATACATGATCAATGATAGAAGATGACATACATAAATTAACCATAAAAAATATCTAAATAAAAGAGAAAAAGTGAACGCAAGAGATTATAGAAGTTCTATAATGTTATGTAACTTTACATTATTAAGGAACACATCGTCAATTCATGAACCAAAAAAAGTGTTTACTTAGAGAACCTTAAAAGATCCGATTATATGATCATGAATTTTAAGAGAAGCTAACCTTTATTCGATGATAATCAAACACTATAAATATGCTAAGCCTCTTCATATTTTGTTGTTTTGCACACCCTAATTCTTTAACCATCATAAAGGATATTATGTCATTCACATAAATATAATAATTATGGGAGAAGTTGCATAAAATTATGGGGAACGAGGAAGAGTTGAGCAATTTATGTAATTACTCCATAGGTGTATGATATTTTTGTAGAATTAAATTGAGTTTGAAGGACAATAAACTCAATCAACTTTTAATGAATATTCGGTCTTTTAACTTTTATCTTTCTTGCTTCTCACTTATAATCATATGATGTTTAAATACAATATTTTTTCTGTTTATTTTTATTTATTTCATTTTAAAAATTAAGAGATAATTTATCGTTTTATATCTATTTTACTCTTATTATTAATTTTTATTCATTCCTCCAATATATTTTTTACACTATTAAATTTATTATATTCAAAGAGTGCAACAATAAAATTATTATTTTATTTGTTACGTCTGTCAAATCAAATATGAACAATTAAAAGTAGACGGAGGGAGTATTATGTGTCCTTTTTTTGGCGTGGATATGAACTTCCTTTTTGTGTTCATGTATATTTTTTCTTTATAAATATTAGGCGGAATCTATCGGTGGCCCCTTTATGTTGACACCAACTTTTATTTAGACGCATCAAGTAGATTTTATTGATTTTAAACACCCTAAGGGGTCCCCTACATCATTTTAATACGTTTTGCTGATTTGACACATTATGTGTGTTGCACCGATTTTGAGAACATGAAAGACTTAAATTTTATAATTTTTTTTTTTAAATCTCTTCGTCTTTCTTCTCTCCCTCCAACACTTCCTCCACCCTACCCCTATCTCCACCTTCCTCTACCGCCCATGCTGCTGCAGATGCACTCAGCAATCATGATTACTCCCTCTTCGCTTCGATCATCAACTCCACAAATTACAAAAATTTCTCAGCAACAATTTTGACCCCCTAGACTTCATTCTTCTCCACCACTTTGGATTTCGACATCAACATCCACAAAGATCATTACTTCTAAAATCAAATCTAGAATTTTTTATTCTCTTAAACCTCCAAAAAATAATCTTTATCCCTTGGCCACATTTGAGAGAAATGACCGACATGAGCAATATTTTGTTGACGTGGCATGCTTCTAAAACCTCTATTCCTATTTATATTTTTTCTTGTTTTTTGAGCATTTTCTCTCTTCTATTTTTTCGCTCATATATATATATATATATGTATATATTTTATTTTTTTAAAACTTTTATTGTAAAGAATAGAAATAAATGGAGCGAGTAGTAAGTGATACATTTATTTTTATACAATAATAAGTAAATAGAAATATAAAAAAAATTATCAAAAAAATGAAAAAAAAAGAGAAATAGAATCCTTGACCAAAGAGATGCGCCACCTTACTTCTCTAATGTCTAACTTTATATGTATATGTAGATTTTAAATTTGACTATTAATATTTTATGTAGTTACTTAACGGTAGAGATAATATTTTAATGTTATTCATTTTCACACATATGAAATATGAAAAAATAATTTTCTGAAACTATAGATATAGTTTAGGATTTGTATTTATCTTTTTCTCAATTTCTGACTTTTTCTCTTATATTTCTCTTAAAATATTTACTGAAAATTTCATCTTCATAATTCACACCTCTTTATTTTAATAACTTATATCTATCTATATATATATTAATAGACTCTCTCTCTCTCTCTCTCTCTCTATATATATATATATATATATATATATATATATTCAAATTATGTAAAAAAAGTGATGTGATATCTCTCTTTGATCAAAAAATCTAATTATCTTTTTATTAATTTTTTTTTACATTTTCTCTTTATTTTTTCTACATAATTTACTTTCTAATTGAATTTTAAAAGCTCTTATACATTAAATATTCATTTGCAAGGGTTAACCCACATAATTTTGCAATAAATCTTAGTTAAACCTTTGTTTAAGCTCACGTAGTATTCTTCTTTATGTTTTTTCTGAATACTTAATTACCAATAGTTATAATGCCCAATTAATTCCTCTGCATATTGATATCCTAATTTTGCGCTACATATATTTTTGTATTTGTTCTTTTTTAGCATGATATTCTCCAATTGTTGTTCCCTTAACATATTTTATTGTGCATTATAAAAATATTTGTATAAAAATATCGTGTATGATTTTATTTTTTAAGATTTACATTCAATAAATTAATTTTTAGTATCATGTATTGATTCTAAGTAAGAACGTAATATGTAAGATCTTAATTTATTTTCTTACAATTTTCATTCGTCGTGCATCAATTTTTATGATGTACTTTTTCTGCTGGAATAAAGGGAAGATCAAACAATCTATATATAAACTAAAACAAGGTATAACTAAGGTGATATGACACCTCTCTATGACCTTCAATTGAATTTTTCTTTTTTTTTCTTTTTTTTTTTGTGACATTTTCCCCTTCATTTCACTGTATAATAATAACACAATAATTTACTTTAAAGTAATTTTCATTTAAAAAGTCATCTCCATAACTCACACCTTTTTATTTTCATAACTTCTTGTGTCTTTAACTCACACATTCTCATCTTCATAACTCCTAATTTTAATCTTATTTTTTCAAGACAATAACCCTCAAATAATATATTACTTTTTTGACACCTTACATGTGAATTGAGAATTCAAGGTTAATATGCAGATATACCATGATTCTTGAAGAATATATATACTAAACTCAAAGACTATTGAAAAAATATAGTGTTTATTTCAATTGAGACACCTATAATCCAAAAAGATACAAGAGTACTTTCGATCTTCAGAATTTCTAGTGGAATTCAAGTTATATAGGTGCTTTTTTTTTCTTTTTTTTTGGTTTCATTGTCTTGGACATTACTGCACACTTTTTTATTTTACATGAATTTTTAATATTAATTCAATTTCTATTCTATGCTTTGTTTTTCTCCAGAACTCTTATATGCTAGGCATGTACTATTATCTTATAAATGTTATTTTGTTCGATGTTTGAATTAAATGTCATTTTTAAGGGTAATCTCTACTTCTTTATTTTTTTTTAATTTTATTTTTATGATTTGTGTTTGTACATTTGTCCTATTGTGTTTCATGAATGAGTGATAAGAAAAACGGCAATAGGAGTATAACTTTTTTTTATCATATTAAATTAAAGTTCCTATATAATTTTATTTTATATATTGAAGAAAGTAAATATTTCTTTTATTTTGATGTATTATTTAATGTTTGGTACGTTGTTTAAACTTTAGAGCTAAGGTTTGTGATTGATTCTGAGTTATGATATCTTGCAGGGATAGATTTCGAGGAAATGAAGATCAAAATAGAGATTTCTAAGAGAAGACAAATGACCAACGATGAAAAGTTTGAAAATATTAATAAAACATAATTTGCAAATTCCAAACATGTTTAATTACTGACGAAAAACTTTCTTCTTTTCAAATTAATTTTCAAATTGCAATGCCATTGGATTCTCCCTTCCAAAAAATTGTATATGCTTGTGGATTGATTATATGCATGTCATAATATGATTTACTACATGAATAAAATAAAAATACTGATTCACTTTAATTTTAGGATAAGAAAGTATGTATCTTTTATTTTTATCGCGCTTGTACCAAATAACTAACAATTTTAACGATGAAATACCTTATACGAAAAAAATAAACGAAAGAAATTCTATCATTTATCTTTCTCTTTTCATTTGGGAAACTCAATATGATATAAAAGAACGAAAAAGAAATTAATTAAGTATATATATTTTACTTTTACCTTAACAATATCTTATAACCGTGCGAAGCGCGACTAAGTTCCCTATTTATTTCTAATATTCAGATTGTGGTTATTTTTTATTTCTAAATTTTATTAAATATTCATACAATACAAATTCGGCATTTGTATAACACAATTTTTTTTAAATTTTATCATCGTCCATTTTTTGTTTCTTTAAGAATCCTTAAACATAATAATTAGGGAGGTTATATAAATACAACTTTTTAAAATTATAATTACAAAAATTACAACTATTTTCTTAATTGCATTATATATATATATATATATATATACATGATTAAATGGATAAATATTGTAAATATGGTAATTTTCTATAAATGACATAAGTAATAATTTGTTCCATAATTTAAGTAGATTAAATATGGTAAAACTTTAATGTGTATTATTATATTTAGCACCATACATATACTAAAAATGCTAAATATGTATTATTATATTTTTTTAAAAAAAATTATTCATATTATCCTCATATTCATCATCTATAAATTTTTCTTTTACTTTAGTCTTTCACATATAAAGATTATGAGTATAATATATATTATACATCATATACTACATATTATATTATGCATATGTGTATCAATATATTATATTATATAATTGAAGCATATATGTGCATCTATTTTTTATATCATGCACAATTTTTATCAATATAAAAATACCTTTGATGAACCTTTGGATGAATTCACTCTTTATTCAAGGATCTTAAAATATTTTGACATAAATCACAATTGATTTATTAAAAATGGAGAAGAGACGGATTCTTGAGAAATTAAATAAAAATGGAGAAGAAAGAGGAATTTTTGGATTTTTAAGAAAAACAAATATGGAGAGATAGATGAACTTTTGAAAAAACAAATATGGTGAAGATAGATGAATTTTTGCAAAAACAAAAATGGAGAAGAGAGACGGATTATAGAAATTTTTGAAAAAATAAATATGGATAAGATAGAGGGATTCTCGGGATTTTTGGAGGACTTTTGAAATTTCTGCAAAAAAAAAATGAAGATGGAAAAGAGAGTATTGTATATTATTTTGTGTATTTAAATTATTGTATTAGGTATATTATTTTATATTATTTTGTGTATTTAAATTATTTTATTAGGTATATAATCTTTCTTTTATATTTAATTAAAATAGATATTTTAGGAAAGTAAAAGTTGTGCAAAATGTAATTAAAAAGAATTTTTTAAAAATAGTTTGTAGTTTATGTAATTTTATTAAAGAAGTTTTAATTTTTGTAATTATGATTTTTAAAAATGACGTTTGTGTAAGAAATTCAAAATAATTTAGATCTGTGTTTTGTTTTGTTTTGTTTTGTTTTGTCTTCTTTGGAGTTGTTTTGTGAAAAGAAAAGGGAGGGGAGGGAAGAGAGAAAGTATAAAATATAGGTATTTGGTATATATTTTTTCACCAAAAAAGGAGATGATAGATCTGAAAAATAATACAATGAAGAATTAATTTTTTTTTTAAAAAAAAATTAGCTTGAAAATAAATCTGAATCGAAAAATTTGACCTCCATTGAAAGAGTTTAAGTTTGGGAAAATGGCGGAAGGTAGTGGATTAAGAAAACCATTGTTTTATTTTAGATTTCAATTTGGGAAGGCGATCTCCCTAGAAGGGGGGGGGGGGGGGCTTTAAAAGAAATAGTCTTCTTCTTTAGTTAGTTGCTTTACCATATTATCGCAGCGAGTGTATTACACTCTCCTTATTATTTTTGATGACTGTAAAAGAAGTGTCAAAATGACACAGCGAACCCCTAATGGATAAGGTCTACTTTGAAGTATCTAAGTAAAAGTTGGTGTCAACACAAGGGGACTTTCGATGGGTTCCTTCTAAATATTAGCTTGCATACCTTTTTTAATTTTACGATATACATATTAATTTCCACGATACAAATATTAATTAAGAATTTGAACAAACAAGAAGAAATCACATAAATTTTTGTATTTCATATATTATTTTGTATCCTCTAAGTTTCACTTACTTCGTGATATTTATATTATTTGAGAAGTTAAATGATTTTTCTGTTTTTAAATTTCTTTTAACTATAAAAAAATCAAATTTATGTTTTTTGAATTTTATGTAAATTCTATTTTCGAAGAAAAAAGAAAAAGAAAATAGATGTGTAGATTTGAAATGAAAGTTAGAAGCTTTAAACCCTGAACCCAAACTCCTTCATTCTTCTTCGGCTAGTATAAACTCTAGTAGGTTATTTACTACTCATTTCGTTCACTTTCACTTATTCACTGTACTAAAAGTACATTTCTACATCACCGTCAGCGCCATTGGTCACTTCATTCAATAGAATTAGTTGGAACCATCACACAAGGTTTTGTTGGCACTATGAAGTTGAACCTGATAATTCAATGAAAAACAGTAAATTTTGCAAGTACATTCACAAGAGTCGCAACCTATTTGGAAAAAACCTCATGAGTGGAAGAATCAAAACCATGAGAAAGTCTTTCATTAGACATAGATCACATATGTGTGTGTAATATAAGTGAAAAACCATGTACGTATGTATGTATGTTTACATATACTGTTTAACAGCATTAGCTCTTCATTATTCACTCGAGTGGCTTCCTGAAGCTAATGGGATCTTCTTAAAAAGAGGGTCATCACGAGTGTTACGAGCCATTCAATTGGCAGGTCCAATCGATTCATGGCTTCTCGATTTGTTCCATTTGGACTAAAGCTAAGGTGAAAAACTTGTTGGATTATACCAGAGTCGTCTTGTTCCATGCTAGTTTTACCTGCAAATGCAATTGGTTAAATGTGGTATTATATCCCTGGAAATTGATTTTCTCTTTTCATGATGTAACTATGACTATTTACGGAGCTAATTTGTGTTAAATATCCAAAATATCACAGACAGAGTGGTACAAGAGTTCAGATGTAGGCTAAAAGGAGCAGTAGTCTTTTCTGTAGCTCGTTTACACGACCTGCAAAATTTTATACAACTATCCTAGTTCTTCGTATTTATCCTCTTCAGACAAATTGTACTACCTCTGGGAGGGAGATACATACATCAATTCAGAAAAAGAAGGAATTTCACTATGGTGAAATCACCTTAATTGGATTGACGCCCTGCACTTGCATACTCTGATGAGGTATTGGCCGTGTGTCTGAGGTTCTGCAGATGTTGAGATATCTCAGTCAAGAGTTTGCTTCCTTCATCACCACTCTGTAATGTCATGGCAGCATGTTTTAAGAAGCCGCTTTCTGCTTCTATGGCTCTCAACCTCTCTCTTATTAACGACACTTCTCTTGTAAGAGTGACCTTACTTTCATTTCCTATCAGCAGTTGAAAACTGTTGTTAGTGTAGTGTATATGCAGTCTTTGAAACAAAAAATGGAAGAGTTTTAACTTCTCCACACTGGTTCTTACACTATCACGCTGTAGAAAAGATAACTACAAAAATACATTATTAGTTATTACCGGGAGATAAAGAGGATAACATGCTATAACAAGTTAAATTGCACTAATAGTGTAAAATTTCTTCGCACTGTCAGTATATATATGCGCGTGTGTGTGTTAATCCGAAATGAAAATAGGTTCATGTACCTCTTTCTTGGATCATCTTTGATTCCAACATATGAGATTCTTCATCAGGAGATGTTTTGATTTTCTCTACAACATCTGTCAAGAGGCCCATAAGATAAGATCTTTGTTTCTCAAGATCAAGTTGTGATTCATCCACATTCACCCCTCCATGTTCCCTGGAACATTCAAAAAGGCGCTCGTTTGCTCTATGATGATCCGCTTCACCAGGGCTGGCACAATCTGATCTCTCACTAATAGATGATAAACACTGAGATTTCAATTCTTGATAATCTTCATCAGCATCAACTTCACATACCTCACTACCTATTGTCTTTATGTGTCCATATTTTTCCCTATAAGTCTCGAGTTCAAGTTGTAAGAGCTTCATCTCGTCATCTTTCTTCAAAAGCTCGTCGTTCATGAACTGCAAAGCCTCTTGGTCATATTCTGCCTGTTCTTCCATCATTCTCTGATACTGAAAGGCTTCCATTTCAACAGCTGCTTTCTCCGCTTGCAAACGAGTGATCATAGCCATTGCATTATTTGCTGCAATAGCGGAAGCACTTCTTTCTTCATCCAATTCCATGTATAGTGCCACGAGAGACTTACGGTCCAAACGAACCTGTTTTTTTAAGTGATACAAGACGTCGTCTTCTAAATCGCTCGCTATACTATTCGTGTCGTTAGCCTCTGAAGTGACATCAATTTTATCAGTAATCCATGACTTTCTGTGTCTATGATGGGACAATCTAGGACTTGCTTGAGCTGAGTCGGATAATGGGATACCAAAAAATTTGTTTCTTGCATAATTTGGAGTTTTGCAAGAGGAATCAATAGGTGTGTCCTCAGAATCTGGAAGCAATGGCATAGTAGCAGCTTTCAGATCCTCTTTACCTGGAATGCATTAATTTGTCATAAGTTTGTGTCTCACACTTAAATATTTGTACTGACATAAAGCGATAGGAGCTACACCTTCGAACCCACTAGCTTTGGCTCAACCACTTAATATGTATAACTAACTTAAACTGCGGTTTCAAGAATCTATAACTTATAAACTCAAAATCCTAGCTCCACCTTTGCTGACATACAATCTCAAACCAGACAAAACTAAAAGGCAACTCTTTTTTTTTTTCTTGATAAACAGAAAAGAATCATGAGGGAAAAAATACTTAACATGAAGGGAAAGATTGCTAAGTGAATTAGTAGATTACCTCCATTTGAGGGGCCTTCATCATCTGGGATGAACTTGAGCTCTGTGTACCTAACGCTACGAGGGGATTCTAGATGGCGCGCTTCCTCTATAGTTCTCCATGCTCCTAATAACGGAGCTCTAGGAGAAGCGCGAGGAGATGGAGCAGGAGCTTGAGAAAAAGACCTTCCATTTATCGATGCGTTCCTGGCAAATTTGGACCTCATTTTTAGAGGCTCACCACAACAAGAACACCTCGCAACGATACCCCTCTCAATTTGGATAGCCTCATCAAGTTCCTTCTTCCCTGTTTTTATAGAAACTCTTGCATCAACTCCTGCAAAGCAATCAATGCCCTTTAGCAAAACCCCAGCCAGTGATTTGTACCTGTTGAAAGACATAACTAATTAAACAAATGTGCGCTCTCTCAAACAGTTTAAGTTTCAAGATAAGTAAGAGCGAGCCTAGTGACAATACCTATCGCAATCAGCATCTCTCTCTGTTGCAAATGACAAAAGGCAGCCTTCACACATATTCTTGATTTCAGAGAGCTTCTTGTGGACATGACAATATGCAAGTGCAGAGAGGTCCTTCTTATGAACCTCACAAATGGATTCATTGTAATAGAAATCCGAATTCCTATTCACGAGAACGTGATCTATCCTCGTGCAGAGCAAGCAAGGGATATCCAATTCGAAGAACTTGGCGAACTCATTCGAAAAGAATGCAAGAAAACCATCAACAAAAAGCACAATGATCAACACCCATTCAAGAACAGCATATAGGATGAAAAATGCAAATTTTCCCAATTTCTGATCAACAAAGCACTTGAATGATCCTGAAGCCATTACATACATTTACACATATAAAAAGGTTTTTTTTTTTTTAATCTAAAATAACCCAAGATTCAAAACTAGGAATAAAAGGGTATGTGAAATGAGATGGATCATGATCTTTGTGGGTAAATTAAAATTAACCCCAGATCATGATCTCCATTTTCCTGGCACCCTGCATTTGCATTTCAGAGGAAGGAAATAAATAAATAAATAAATAAAACTGAATTGATAATTCAAAGGCTTCAAAAAAGTGAAAATGGTGGCATTAATTTCAGCTATATACAGTAGAATGGTCACTCTGTTATTTATTTATTTTTTTTTAAAGAAAAATTGCTTGGTTGATCATTTATCAGAATTAACGATCGTCCTTTCTCTTCGCTGCAAATTACAAAGCCAAGAACCATAAGGGTAGAATTGTAAGGCAAAAAAGAACGTCGCCTGAGAGATTCGAACTCTCGCGGGGAAACCCCATGTACTTAGCAGGCACACGCCTTAACCACTCGGCCAAAGCGACTTCATGTTTACATGAGTCATAGCAGCCATTTTGTTGAATTAATAATTCATGTTTCTTTCCATTTCCAATTTATATGACACGTTCTTTTTTTTAATTGGTTTCAAAAAGAATAATATTTTTTTATTAGATAACAAATATAAATATATATTTTTAGAGTAATAATTACCAGAAATATTAATAGTTTCATCTTTTCAAATATAGCAAAAAAAATTTACCTAAACTATCAGATTTGGTAAAAAAAATAATTATCATTATTTAAAAATCTCATGAATCACGCCTATACTTTAACTGTTACATTTTATATACTTTTCAGTTACTGTCAGAATAAAAAAAATTATTGCACTACTGCGCGTTTTTATTTTTTTCTATGCGGTCGCGCAAGAGTTTCTTCATTGTTCATACTTACTGTACTATTGCGCGTTTTCAAATCAAATTGCGTGGTCGCGTAGCTAATTTAAAACAAGCAAATTATTTTTTTTCTCTTTTTTTAAATATTTAATTATAACTCCGTATTTCTTTGTTGGGTTAATCGTTGATAACTTGTTTACATATTGGTATATCTTGTTTGTTAAAATTTGATTTTAAAGTTGTTTATCGCATGTGTTAATTTATTATAGTTTGGATTTATGATTTATTTAAAATTTGGTATTAAATATTTTTTAAAAAATATTTTTTTTTTTTTTTTATCTTATGTTGATTTATTTTTTGAATTTTTATATAATGTAATATTGTTATCAATATTAGTGGTTCAATTGTTTGTAAAATGGTTAAGAATTGGTAACACAATATATTTTTTTGGAAATAAATTTTGTTGTTTTATGAATCCACATTTTGTTTGTTGATTTATTGGTTGACAAGTTGATTATATATTGGTGTAGATTATGGTTAATATTTTGGTTTTTAAGTTATTTACTATCATATTTTTTATTTGCATTATAGTTGAGATTTATAAATATTTAGAAATTGGGTATTGAATATCTGGATACTTCAAACCAACTTATCAACATAAACCAACATTATATAAACCCCAAAAATATACCAACATATCATCATAAGACAAAAAAACCAAAAGAACATGTATAAAATTATTTAAAATTAATTTCTAGACATTTATAAATCCCAACTATAATACAAATAACAAATATGACAGTAAATAACTTGAGAACCAAACTTTTAACCTTAATCTACGCCAATATGTAAAATCAACAAACAAAATACATATTCATAAAATATTTTTTTTTCAAAAAAAGTAATGTATTAATTTCTAACCATTTTGCAAACACTTGAACCACTAATTTTGCTAACAATATTACATTATATAAAACCTCAAAAAAATAATAATAAATAAATCAACATAAGACCAAAAAAAATGAAAAGAATTGAATTTCATTGAATATGAAACTTAGGAGAAGATGGACTCTTTGTTAGATAAAGGTTTAGAAGTTGATGATTTGGAGAAAACAGGATCTCTATTAGATAAAAGTTTAAAGTTAACGAAAAAGAAGAGTTACGATTTGATTGAGATAAATATTGTAGAAGGAAACAAATTAGTTTATGAGAGAGAAAAATAACACTCTTAATTTGATTTGATGTGCAGTAAATATTTTTAATAAATATCTATGCTATAAAAAAAGAAAAAATAATTTTTTAACTGTATTAGGAGAGAGAAAATCACACTCATAATTTGATTCAATGTGCAGTATATATTTTTCATAAATATCTACACTATAAAGAAATATTTTTTAATTATATTAAGAGAGAGAGAAAAATCACACTCCTAATTTGATTTGATGTGCAATAATCACGGCAAAATATGATTTTTTTTCTTAATTATTCATGCTAAAAAAAGAAGGATAATTAAGTATTAGTTGGTTAACAGTGATAGCTACCAAATATATTAATATTGGTATTTACGTAATTTGTTTGGTATTTAAGTAAATAAAGTAAAATATTGGTAGGACTTGTAATTAAAATCCTAATTTTAATATTCTATGTAATTTTCTCTTTTTTATTTGACAAGTGTTTAATAACACTATTAAGATTTTATTCATATTAGGTCCTACTTATTCGGTAAAAATTTACAAATGTGCTTTTATTTAAAATTTATTTATCTTGAGAGTAGTTTTGAAATATTATAAAATCTTCTCGTATTTTTTGAATTTCATACCAATCAAATTATATCACATAAATTAAGATGAATAGAGTAATTCTTATATCAACTCCAAACCAAAGGAAGAGTGAATAGGAGTGAATGAATACACAAAAGACAATATTTGATTGTTATTAAGAGGTCATTTGGTTAGTAAATAAGTTATTTTGAGATAATTAATTTTAAATTTAATTATTTTGGAATTGTTATTTCACCCTCAATGAAGGATAGACAATAAATAGTTTCAAGATTAATTTTTAGATGGGTTTATCCTATATTTGATGGGGAAAAAATTTCATAATAACTTATTTTGGGTCTAGTTATCCGAAATTATTATCCCACCCTTGATGTAGAATAATAACTTATAATACATGAAATTGCATGCGAAACTAGGTATAGAATTTCACTAGGTTGGTGTTTGTTCATAGAATTTGAGATCTCAATGTCAAGTTTTGATTTGATATTAACATTTATTAATAAAATTTTAATTCCGATTTCAAATCTCAAATTCTTAGAAAAAAAGAGAGTAGAATTTCAAAGTTCAAATTATGATTTCAATTTTCTCAGCAAAAAAATATAAAAGTTGATCAATAAATTTATATTTTGTCAAAAAAAAGAGTCATGCTCATTGTGAATAGATTGTTCGCCATGTGAAAGAATTTTATTAAAGAATAACTTATCGCTGCTATTATTAAATTTTTGGATCAATAAATCTTTATAAAATTATGTGTATTTGAAAGTTTGTAATAATATGTAATTATAAATATTTATTTATAAAAGAAACATGGAGATATGCGATTTATTGATGGGTTGCCTTAGGATATTTTGATACTTTATTTATAAACTATGATTTGCTCATTTAATAAGACTAGTATTAGTGTATGCACCTCGCGCGTGTCCCCCATATTAATAAGTATAAATTTTTAAAAATAGTATACATAATATTTCAAAGATGTGTTTGTGTAGCAATATAAGAATTTAGAAAGAAAATTATGAATTTCAAATTGATAAATGATTATGTTTAAGAGTTTGATTCAATCCAATAGTTCTTTTTTCAGTTTCTTTTAATACTTTCTCAATGAACAAAAACATCGTAAAAATAGTGTTTGATTACAAAGATGCATTATAATACAAAGCAGTATAGTATAATTGAATATATAGTATAAACTATTAATTTAAGCAATTAACACTTACAAAATCTTATTGTGAGTTATTACTGACTTGTTTTGACACTAATAAATTTATATTATATCACTAATGCATTTGTTTATTTTTAATTGGTCGTCAAACTAAAAAGACTCATCAAAATTAGTGGAAACAGCCACTAAATCTTGCATTAGGGTAAATTGTCTATGTCACACTCTTTGAGGTGCGATCCTTCTTCGGACCCTATTAATGTAGGATTCTTTGTGCATTGTACTGTCTTTTTTCAAATTGTATTTTTAAAAGTCCTAAAGATAAGATTGATTTGCATTATAAGCACAATTTTATTCAACGTGTAAAATCATAATCATTTTTAAATTTCTACATGTTAATATTTTCTATATATTTCAAATAGGGAAGGATATAAATTTAGTTAATTATAAAATCTAAAATATTAAAAGATAATTGGATAACTATTTGTCAAGTGTGAACTTTATTTTTAAAATAATAAATGATATTTTGTTATGAGGCGTCATACGTTAAATATTTAGTAATAACTTAATTTTAAATTTTTCATTTTACCCTCTATGAGATGATTTCATCTCTCTCTATATATCTATCTATCTATCTATCTATCTATCTATCTATCTATCCATCTATCCATCTATGTCAAACACCTTTACGTAAATTAACGGAGAAATATGGTAGATTTAATTAAAGAGAGTGGATAACAAGAGCACTAAATTAATTGAATTAAAGTATATTGTGTTTCTGTATTTTTTTTTCCGATTATACAATAATTTTTTTAAAAAAAAAAAGAAAAGAGGAATTCAACGTATTAATGCATAAAATTACATTTTTAAATTTACTTTTTTACACCGTAAATTAAAAATTTGCGATGAATAATTAGTTAGCTTAATGAATAAATATTTGATATGGGTTAATAAAATTGTAATTGACTTTAAAGTCTTAAATGTTAGGTTCAAATAAGTGAAGATTCAAGAAGCAAAATTTTAGTCAATTTTAAAATACTAAATATTATGTGTTCGTACATAAATACAATTTTTAAAAATCATAATTATAAAAATTACAACTTCTTTAATAAAATTACATAAATACAAACTATTTAAAATTTTACCTTTTTAATTATATTTTGTACAACTTTTACTTTCCTAAAATATTTATTTTAATTAAATATAAGAAAAATAATATAAAATACTCTCTTTTCCTTTTTTTTTTGTGGCTAAAATTTCAAAAATCCTCAAAAAAAAAAAAAACAAGAATCTCTCTATCTTCTCCATATTTATTTTTTCAAAAATTTCTATAATCCTCCTCTTTTTCTCCATTTTTTTTTCCAAAAAATTCCTCTATCTTCTCCATATTTATTTTTTCAAAAAAACCAAACCCCCTCTTTCTTCTCCATTTTTATTTGATTTCCCAAGAATCCTCTCTTCTCCCTTTTTTTTAAATCAGTTGTGATTTTAAATTTACTTTTATTTTATCAAAATATTTTTAAGATCCTTGAATAAAGGGTGAATTCATCCAAATGTTCATCAAATATATTTTTGTATTAATAAAAATTGTGCATATAAAAAATAGATGCACATATATGCTTCAATTGTACACTATAATATATTGATACACGTATGCATAATATAATATATAGTATATGGTCCTAATATCTATTATATTCATATTTTTTATATGTGAAAGAATAAAGTAAAAGAAAAAATTATGGTTGATGAATATGAGGATAATATGAACAAAATTATATATATAATAGATATTTAGTATATGTATAGTGTTAAATTTTTTAGTACAAAAATTTATTAATAAAAAATGTGCATAATATAAAAAATAATTAGATGCACGTATATGCTTCAATTGTATAGTATAATATATTGATATACGTATGCATAATATAGTATATAGTATATGGTGTCTAATATATATTATATTCATAATCTTTTTATGTGAAAGACTAAAGTAAAAGAAAATTTTATGGATGGTGAATATGAGGATAATATAAATAATTTTAAAAAAAATAAATATAATAATAATATTTAGCATATGTATGGTGTTAAATATAATAATACATATTAAATTTTTACCATATTTAATCGACTTACATTATGGCAGCAATTATTACTTATGTCATTTATAGAAAATTACCATATTTACAATTTTTATTCATTTAATTATGTATATGGTATATATTGTATATTATGTAATTAAGAAAATAGTTGTAACTTTTGTAATCATAATTTTAAAAAGTTGTATTTATGCAACCTCCCCAAGATATAATAGTTATAATTTTAATTAATTTCAAAGCCAAACACATACAGAACCCTTTAAACTTGCCTTTATTTTTCATTTTGGCAATCCAACTCAACCTTGTTCCATTTTAACCCTCCAACTATATTTTTATGTTCTGTTTAAACACAAAGTATTAATTTTTATATTTTTATTATTTTTATTTATACTCTTAAATTGTGATTTCACATTTTAGAAATCGACAGATGTTCATTAGTTTCATAAAAATAAAATAAAAATTTAACGAATGTCCGTCGAATTTTTTTATAGCTTTTGCGCATTTTTGCCGCAAAAGGTCGATAAACATACCTTGATTTTCTAATTGTCCGCTAGATTTTTTTAAAAAAAAAATTATTGACAACCGACCGGAGTCCGTTGAATTTTGGTGTTTTTTAGTATTGTTATTAACAATGAATCTAATTTTTTTACCCATATTGAAGATGAGTTCTTTTTACTCGTATTGGAGTGAGCAAAAATTAGAAAATAAGGTATTTGGATTAAAGGCATATGACTTGAATGATATAAAAAAATATGTATCATTATATTATTGAATATTTTGTACCTTTTTAAAAAATATTTATTAACACGTGTTGAATAGTTTACACTGAATAATATTCAGTATTTACACTCAATTTTTTATTTTATTTTTACGAAAACTAAAGAACCTCCGTTGATTTATAAAATGTAAAATTACAGTTGAAGAGTATAAACAAAAATATTAAAAACGTAAAAATTAGTACTTTGTTTTTAAATGGAACATGAAAAATAGAGTTGGAGAGTTAAAATGAACAAAACTTTGTTAGAGTGCCAAAATAAAAATAAAAATAAATTTAAAGAGTTGTATATGTGTTTGGCCTAATTTCAAAGTCGTAAATATTAGATAATAATTATTTTTAAAAAATAATAAATTATAATTTTATCTATTATAGAGTCTTTTGATAAAGGACGAAAAGTCTAATCAATATTTTTGAAGACCTTCCTACTTTTAATATAGCATAGATATAGATTATATAAGAGTAAATTTTTTTTAATAATTTTCACAAATTATAAATATAAAGTTTAATATAGCATAGATATAGATTATATAAGAGTAAATTTTTTTGATAATTTTCACAAATTATAAAATTTTCATATTTATAAGAATAAATATAACTGAAAAAACTCAAATAACATATTTAAATAAAATTTTAATTTTAAATCATTGTATTTGAAATCATGTTCAAACAGCCCCCGTATATAATTTCACAAAAATCACAAATTCACAAGCTCATTTGAGTTGAAATTGACTTCATTACTTCCTCTATTTCAATTTATGTAATGATATTTGATTAAATATAAAATTTAAAACTTAAAAGAATTATTTTTAAAATTTATTTAAAATAAATTATAAATATTTATATGAATATATAAATCATCTTATTATATTCATAAAATAAGAACTTTGAAACTACATTATTTCTTCTTTCTCAATTTGTTTCTCTTACTTTGCCTTTTAGATGGTTCAAAATATATCTCTTACCTTTTTACAATTAGTATACAAATTAAGTAATAAGTTGATACCTAAGAAGAAAACCACTTTGCTCAACATTCCAATGGTATTGAAAACTTAAAAATGAGTACAAAACTATCATATTTTTCCTCAACAAAATGTACAATAAAACTACATGGTAGACAGCACATTAATTTACAAAATTTTGCTCTGTACTAGAAAGGAAGTTCACCTCTTTAAGATTTTCAACTAGATTCTGCTTTTTGTACAGTGGTCTTGAAGAGGAGTACATACAGCTTGTGATCCATAGAAAAATACATGAAACCACCAACAGAATGTGTTACAAAAGAACCAAAACTTGTCCCTACTATACAGTGCCATGCTGGTCCATACACTCCATCAAATTCCTGAAAATTTTTCCAGAAACCCCATTCAGTTCATTGGAAACCCAAATCTCAAAATCAACCAAAGAATTTTTTATATTTGAGTTAATGAGTAAAAAGGAAAGTAATAGTACACACAAAAGGGAATATACTACTACACTTTTCATTTTACCTTTTTGAGGGTAAAAGCAAGAGCTTTAGATGTGAACTTTTCCAAGCTATCATGAGTCTTTCTAGCACAATTGACAGCATGAATCTGCATAAATGGGGGCATGTCCACAGACACAACTTTCACACCAGTACAAGAAAAGAAATCAGACAATTCAATCTTTGAACTGCAGAATGATTTCCTTGATAAAGATTGCTTTTTCACTATCTCATCTCCCCCTTCTTCAAACCCCTTGCACCTTTCAATTTCTTGACTCTTAGACAAATTGACAAGTGCCCCTTTAACATCCACCTCTTTGTGGAACTCTTTAACCTTGTGGGGTACTTTCTTGATAACTGCCTCTTTTTTCTGCACAACAATTGATTTCTCAACATCATGGACAGATTTTTTCACCTTCACCATAGTAGAGCTTCCATGTTGGCTCTTTGACTTGGTCAAAGCTGTACATGAGGAATCAAGAACAGATGAACCAGTCCAAGATTTGACCTTTAAGTGGGTGTCAGCTGAATAGCCTGAAGAATCTTTTGAGTTAGATTTATGGACTTTGTGGTTTGCATTGGAGATGTTGGAGGTAAAAGGGGTGGGTTTTGGTTGCTTTTTGAGAGTGGGATCCATGGAAATGGAAGTTTTAGGCTTATGGTCTGGAGCTGCTAAAATGCGCCTGTAGGTGGCGTTGTGCGCCATGTTGTTTGGAGACAAGTAATCAAGAAATGAAAGAAGGAAAAGGGAAAAGGGCAAAAGTGAAGGGGGAGAGGAAGGGGCAAAGGAGGGATATGAAATATGATGTTGGAGAAAGTTCAAGTAGAATGGGACTTGTGAGAGGAGTTAAAGCGGGAGATACGGCTAAAGTGCGCCGGGTGCGGAGGATATAGAAAGGAACAAACAAACGAAAAGAAAGATGAAAGAAGTAGTGTAACGGGAACTTTTTGACATCATCTACTTTTTTGTGCAAAAAGCATGTGGAGATATAAAATTAATTAGTTTTAAAATTATTCATTTATATTATAATAATAAAATAACTTATTTCATATGTATATGACAGGATGATTTTATCTAATCTTATTCTCATACCTTTTTTTAGAAAAAATTTAATACATGGAATTATCTTTTTTTATCTATTATACTCCCTTCCCTTCACCTACTTGCAGGAAGCAACCTGTCTTTTCGAGTTCAGTAAACTGGTATACGCAATTGACAAATGACAACGCTCATTCTGATTGAGACTAACCCCAGTTTAATTATGCATCATTCTTGCACTAATTACCCGTCAAACCTTAATTATCAGTGTTCTTCAGTAGTAATCACCATTCACCGACAAGGATGTGGTATAATTTATGTTTGAAACATCTCTAATTCAAGTTATGGGAATAAATAAGATTCACGATTTGAATAAAGAGCCCATGATCTAAATCCAAATTAATGGGATGGATCCGTGGGTTGGAAAAGTGTGTGTTAATGCATATTTACTCCTAAGTTCTAACCAGTGTTGCTATTCTTGCATAATTTTTGTCCAAACAGTGTGTGTCCCGTGATACAAAAACCAACCCCCGACAGAGGCTCTTTGAGTAGTTGGTGAATTTTGAAAATTTTGCATCTTTGCCTGTTTGTGTGAGATATTTCAGTCACTTTGAATGCTCCCCTCCTTCACTATTTCAATATTAATTTCTTGGTGATTTTTCACATTTCAAAACTTCCTCCTTAGATCCTAGTCGTATATTTTTATATATTTATAAAAAAGATCTCATCTACTAAAGTTCTTGAAAACTCACCTCAGATAAAATTATAAATGGTGGAAACTAATAAAGAGAACACGTGTTATTTACTTACTATGTCTTCAACACAACCACTCAGGTGCCGACCAGACTCTTTCATTAAGTAAACCAGTGTTTTCTCCACGAAATAAGAGTCGAAGCAATTCCCAACACTGTGACATACCATCACGTGCTTCCAATTCCAAATCTCAATACCAACTACGTAACCTTTATTATTTTTGACAATAAAACGATAGCTCTTAACCAGAAAGGGTAAAATGCAAAAGGAGGATGGAAGAAAGAACCTTTAATAAAAGCAAATATAAAGTGGGCATAGTAAGACCTGCTAACTCGAGATTCGATATTCAGCCAACATGGTTACAGAAAACAGATGACAAAATGAAAATCTCAAAAACGGGTCAATTTGTCAAGAACAGGGGCATCGGATCCTACTCCAGGTCTACATCTACTACATTTAATATGTTTGCCAAATTTCAGGAAGAATCACACCCCAGTGACATACTTCATCCGAACGAGGTCACATTGTTTGAGTAGGGAATCGCACAAGCAATGATAAATAAAACATAACTTTAAGACTTGAACCATAATCAAAAGCAAAATGGCATTACATATGTACACGGGATGTTCATTTCTCACACCTTTAAGAACTGAATACCTTAACCAGGGCAACTTCATAAACAGAAATACTATATATACTTCTTGACTAGAAGGCATCGGAGTTATACATTGCATATTTGTTATTACCTTTCCAGTGAACGAGCAATTTGGAACTTTGGAATGATTTACAGCTTCATAGATTAGCCAGTTTGAATGATGTTGAGGAAACAAAACGCCAGCTGACAAGGATATATCAGTTGCTAGGCCACCTTTACATGTAAAAACAACCAGCATAACTTCTAATTTCACGGGCTTGAAAACTTATCCCGAAATACTGAAGTGCCGCCTGATGCTACAGGAGAAGGAGAGGAGGCAACGAAATTCGTTCCAGATAAGGACATTGGGGGAAGATTTGAAGGTTGTCCTTGCTGTCCCGGAGGTGCAAACCGTGAAGGACTAACAGTAACTCCAACAGATCTTGAAGAGAGAGGAACCTGAAAACATAGGCAGCAAGTGAAAATGAATGTCTTAACCTAGTGAAATTTATCTAAATTCTAAGCTATTACATACTATTTAAGTCATGAGATTACCATAAAGTAGCTTATCTAGTAAAAATTTGAGTCACAGGAGGAAAATAATACACCTTAGCTTCCTCCTCTTAGTGAATCGTATAAAGATCAGTTCATCAAAATACAGCCAACTGGGTTTATGAGAAAATTAATTCTTCTTCTTTCATGTCTTTTTTCTTATAGCTGTTTCTTCAGTTTGTTGTCACCTTTCCCTACCATTTCACCCTATATATCAAAAGTAGATCTCAAAGAAAAATAATCTCAGGATAGCATAAGAGATATTTTGATAATTAACTGCTAAGTTGACTAACATACAATTTCGAAAATATCTAACATACAATTACGAAAATATATGATTGTTCAGCATTTCCATTGCAAAGGACTACTAATTGCAAGATTCCAATATATATCTACTTATGAAATAACAAATAATCTACTTTGCAAAATTTGGAATTAGTTGAAAGTTAGAAAAGCCCTCGTATGTGGAGCCTTAAACTATACATGAAATAGGTATCTAATAACGAGTAGCAATGGACTGAGGGAACAAAACAGACCCAAGATAATTTTATTCAGTATGGATTATCAGACTCTACAGTAGTTTCTACCGGTAGTCTGCATATTTATGTATAACCCGAAAAAGGTCTCTTTGTGAAAACCAGATGTAAGCAACTATTGCAGTATCAGCAGCCTTCCTCGTAAAGCAATTTGTCAAGAAGAGTATCGCCTGATCTTCATCTGGAACTTCATTACTTACAAAGAAAAGAAACTGAGACTTTTGTATCATCCTTTAAGGGAAAGTGATTGAAGGCTGATACACAACCCCGGTAATCCCTCAACTATTCGCGGCGAAGAAAATGGCCACCAAGTAATTTTTGTTCTTACAACTAGTATTAACAAGGTAAAAGATCAAATAAACTTCTTCATTGATGCAACAGCAAAACAATAATATATCTTTCCTCTGTCAAAACATCAGATTATTGATTATGACATGTGCAAAGTAATAACATTAGTTTATTGCAAGGTCCAAGTCCAACAAGTGGCAGACAATAGTTGGAACAGCTCAAAATTAGTTACAGCTGGGACACAGTTGTAACAAAATTTCATGTCCTATAGAAGTTCAATATGGGTTCCTTGATTTTCAGCTCATATTGAACAAAAGTACAAATTTTGAGATGAAATGTTTCTATGTTAGAAAACTTAAGAGAATGTGGTGCAATGATTAAGAGAGAGAGAGAGAGAGAGAGAGAGAGAGAGAGAATGTGGTGCTGCTGTACCTCTCCGCATTTTCCAAGTTAATAATAAAGTCCTTAGACTTAGACTAAGCACACTGTGCGGCACTTGACAACTCGCTCACGAATCTTTCACGATCTTGCAAGCTCAAGTAAGCCCTTTCAATTCTAGATCGCTAAGAGAATATTGGATAAGGAAGATAAGAGAAATTTGCTAAGAGAAGCTTTTTAGTAATATCAAGAACTTGATTAATTTTTCTTGATGATTATACAAATGAATGACCTCCTATTTATACTACTCACTTAGGGACTAATATGCAAATAATAATTATTGTACAAGTCCCTACATATTCACAAATAAGTCCCTTCCTAGAATTCTCTACATGTCTCGAGTTTTCCAAGGACTTTCCTAGAAATTCCATAAGACTCCAAGGTCTTCCACGGAAAATCTCTATAGTTTTCTAGAATACTCCACCAAGTGTAGGATTTTTGCTTATGTAAGCCTCCACATGGCAAAGAAATATGCCAAATGGCCCCTACGTGGCATGATGACATGGAAAGTCCTCACACTCTCCCCCACCTGGTGTTGCGACGACCGCGGCGCAGTGCTGCTGCATAAACTCTCGAATCTTGTCCTTGAATTACCATAAGTCTTCATATCGTTCCCACGTGGCTTCCTCCGGTGATTGCCCTTTCCAATGGATGAGGAACATGGCAGTAGCCTTTTGCCCTTGTTTTCGCCTGGCTTGATAGTCAATGATAGCCTCAATTTCCCGATCATTCGAGGCGGTGATGGTAATCGATGCCCTACTTGACTGACCTTGAGTAGGGTCATCCTGGTCTTCATGGTATGGCTTGAGCACGCTGGCATGGAAGACGGGATGAACCTTGAGATGACCTGGTAACTCCAACTTATATGAGATCTTGCCCACCTTGGCAACAATCCTAAATGGCCCTTCATACTCCCGTACCAAATTCTGGTGCATGCCTCGTAGTGTCTTAAACTGCCTTGGGTTATACTTCACCAAAACCATGTCCCCAACTTTATAATCCGTGGGACGACACTTGCGGTCAGCAAACTTCTTCATCTTCTTTGCTGCCTTGTCCAAGCAGGACTTAGCAGTGTCAAGCTGCTCCTCGAACCCCTTAGCCCATATGGTAAGCCCCCAAACCTTTGCCCTCAAACGTGGCTGGTAGTGAATGTGGAGTTTGTGGCTGTTGGCCAGTGGCTAACTCGAATGGTGTTCGTCCGGTAGACTCGCTCCATTGTAAGTTATAGGAGAATTGGGCTATGTCTAGGAGCCTTGCCCAATCCTTCTGATGTGAACTCACAAAGTGTCTCAAGTAGCACTCCAACAAGGCATTGACCCGTTCCATCGGTCCATCAGTTTGTGGGTGAAAACTAGTGGAGAAATGTAGCTCTGTGCGAAGCATATCGAACAATTCTCTCCAAAAGTTTCCGGTAAAACATGGGTCTCGATCACTAATGATGTGCCTTGGCAAGCCCCAATACTTCACCACATTCTTGAAGAATAGTTTGGCAGCCTCTTTAGTAGAGCAACCTGCCGTGGCTAGCATGAAAAAAGCATACTTCGAATACCTATCCACCACGACCATGATCGTCCCATATCCTTCAGACTTTGGTAAGCAAGTGATGAAGTCCATAGTTACGCTCTCCCATGGACACTCTGCAACTGGTAGTGGTTCCAAAAGTCCTCCGAGTTGTTGTTGCTCCACTTTATCCTGTTGGCACACTAGACAGGTCCGCACATAACATTCAATATCATCATGCATGCACGACCAATAGTAGATTGACTCGATCAAGGCCCTTGTGCGACGCTGGCCTAGGTGTCCAGCCCATAACGTGTCATGGCTTTCTTTCATAATCTGCCGCCTGATGTTTCTAAACTTGGGCACGTAGACCCTCCGTCCTGTGGTGAGCAATAGTCCATCTTCCACCCAAAAACGTCTTGTCTTGCCTTGGGTGGCTAACACCATAAGCTGCTTTGCTTCTGGGTCGTGTTGCATGCCCTCTTTTATGGCTTCACGAATATCACAACTTGCTGAAGTTATGGCATCTAGTTCGGCTTTCGGCTCAAGGCTTCGGCTACGACGTTACCCTTGCCTGGCTTGTACTCTAACTCGTAATCAAACTCGGCCAAGAAACCTTACCACCTTGCCTGCTTTGGTGTAAGTTTCTTCTGCGTTTGAAAGTAGCTAGTGGCCACATTGTCAGTTTTGACCACGAACTTTGACCCGAATAGGTAATGTCTCCATGTGTGAAGGCAATGAACAATGGCAGTCATCTCTTTCTCTTGCACTGTGTAGCATCGTTCTGTCTCATTCAACTTGCGGCTCTCGAATGCTATGGGATGATCGTCTTGCATTAAGACACCCCCAATGGCAAAATCAGATGCATCTGTATGCACCTCGAATGTCATGGTAAAGTCGGGTAATGACAAGACTGGCTCCCCTATCACAACTGCCTTAAGGCCTTCAAACGTCTTTTGACAATGTTCCGTCCAAACCCACGGCTTGTTCTTCTTTAGCAACTCGGTCAAAGGTGCTGCCTTGATTGAATCGCCGCTAATGAACCTACGGTAATAGTTAGCGAGTCCAAGGAATGATCTAAGCTCGGGCACCTATGTGGGCGCCTACCACTCTTGGACAACTCGCACTTTGGCCTCGTCCATGCGCAATCGGCCCTGGCTAATGACATGTCCCAAGAAATGTACTTTAGGCTGGGCGAACTCGCACTTCTCCCATTTGATGTAAAGCTCATTTTCCAGTAAGACCTAGAAAACCTTCCTTAAGTGCTCTACATGCTCCTCCAAGGTTGCTATAGATGACTATATCGTCCAAGTAGACTACCACGAACTGATCAAGGTAGGGATGAAAAATCTTATTCATCAGTGTGCAAAATGTAGCGGGTGCATTGGTCAAGCCGAAGAGCATCACCAACAACTCATAGGCTCCATATCTCGTCACGCACGTCGTCTTTGGTTCATCCCCTTCTGCTATACGCACTTGGTAGTAACCCTTTCGAAGGTCCACCTTAGTGAAGTACTTGGCTTGTCCAAGTCTATCAAACAAGCCAGCAATAAGCGGGAAAGGATATTTGTTCTTTATCGTCACTTTGTTGAGTGCTCAGTAGTCTATACATAAGCATAATGATCTATCTTTCTTCTTTTGAAACAAGATTGGCGCTCCATAGCGTGCTTTGGACGGGCGGATATGACCGACTTCGAGCAACTCCTTCAATTGCTTCCTTAGCTCTTCCAACTCGGGCTGAGCCATGCGATATGGGGAGTATGCGGGTGGTTTGGTTCCAGGCTCCAACTCGATCTTATGATCCACCTCACGCCTAGGAGGCAAGTGCCTTGGCAGCTCGTCGGGCATAATATCTTTGTTCTTTTCGAGTAGCTTTTCTGTGCAAGGCGGTAGCGTCTCTTGGGAACCCATGTCTTCCTCCAAACTTGCAATGGTTGTCATGAACGTGGGCTCCCCCTTCTTGAGCCCTTTACAAGCTGCATAGCCGATAGTTGTGTTTGGCTATGTCCTTGTGGTATTGTTATTGTGGGAACCATGCAAGCTCCTTCTCGCTCCATGACCACGAGATGTTGGAGGTATGGATCGACCAAGATATGACATCGTCTAAAGAACTCTTGCCCTAAAACAATATCAAAGATATCCATCGTTGTGGCTGTAAAGTCTATCGTACCTTCCCAATTGCCTAATTTGACACCAACGCCATTGGCTATACCACAAGCATTTTGAGCTTCAACATTTACGGTCTTGACACGAGAGTTAGTTGGAGCGAACTCCAACTCTAGTCTTTTCGTTGCGGCCTCAATCACAAAATTGTGGGTTGCTCCTGTGTCCACCCATGCACGAGCAGGCTTGTTGTTGATGGTGAGGTCGACTTACTGATTGTTATTTTCGTCGGGTTGGATAGCTTGTTTCTTAATAGCACCACATAATCCTATCATACCCAATTGTGCTGCGCTCGAACTCTCTCCTTGGGGATGTTCTTTCCGTTCACGTACCATGGCACTAAGACTTTTTAAATCGGGACAATTCTTGAAGCCATGTGGTCCTCCGCATATGTAGCAACCGTCTTCTTTTGTGGCTTGCGCCTTCCTCTCAGCATAGCCTTGACGTCCAAATTTTCTGTTATCGGACTTGTGGGTGTCATGATACTTGGGATGCGGCGGCTGCTCCTTGTTTTTGCCACGATCTCCCCCACCTTTGGCATGACAACTTCTTATCTCCTTGCCTTTGCCTTTGTCATGCCTAAAGTCATTCAAAGCTTCGGCCTGTACGATGGCTTCATCAATAATACTAACCTTTCGGAGTTCCAGCTCCGTCTTGGCCCAATTTTGCAGCCCGTCCATGAAGTGGAATAACATATCTTCATCTATTAGGTTGGGAATTTGAAGCGTAAGAGTGGTGAACCCCTTCACGTATGCACGTATACTTCCCGTCTACTTCAACTCCTGAAACTTGCGTTTCGCCTCATAGATGACATTATTGGGGAAGAAAGCCCTCTTAAACTCAGCTCGGAACTTCTCCCATGTGTCGATTGCGCAAAGCCCCTTCTCCATCTCAAACTCCTTCCGTCTCCACCATAGAATGGCCATCTCCGAGAGGTACAATACAGCGGTGTTAATCTTGCTCTCGTCGCTCTTTACCCTGTTGTATTTGAAATAATTCTCCAAATGCCAAAGGAAATTCTCCACCTCTTGTGCATCACGAGCACCTTTGAACATTGGTGGTTTAGGGGCCTTAACCTTGGCTTCCTTCTCTTTGCCGGATGCCACAGACCCTCCAGCTTCAATCTCTCCCTCGAGTGTCTCTATCTTGGCCTTCATGGTCTTAATCGTGCTTAACGCTTCCATGAGTCTGCACTCCAAGGAAAAGATAGTTTCTCTCATCTCCAATTTCGCATGCTTGCGCCCCTCCAACTCCTTTCGATGTCGTCATTCTCCTCAAGGGTGAAATCTTCAAAAGTCTTGAACTTGTCATCAACCTCGTTCAAACGCTTGCCGAATATCTCCACAGCCTGCCTTGCCGTGTCAACCCTTGCGATCCACTCTAATCCAAGCGTGACGTCAGTGTGAAGCCCATTATGTTCGTCATCACTCGCCTCAGTGGTCAAAGGTGAGTGGGATGTCAGCATTTCGCTTGATGTATGGTCGGACAGCAATTCCTCATTTGTCTTATGAATATTTCTCCCCTTTCGGTGCCTTTTTCCAGCATCCTGTCGGACGTTGGTGGTGCTAGCAGCGTTGATGTCTCCCTCGTTTTTCATTCCCTCGGTATTAACCTTGGCTCTGATACCACGTTGTCACGGACTTAGACTTCAACTAAGCACACCGTGTGGCACTTGACAACTCGCTCACGAATCTTTCACGATCTTGCAAGCTCAAGTAAGCCCTTTCAACTCTAGATCGCTAAGAGAATATTGGATAAGGAAGATAAGAGAAATTTGCTAAGAAAAGCTTTTAGTAATATCAAGAACTTGATTAATTTTTCTTGATGATTATACAAATGAATGGCCTCCTATTTATACTACTCACTTAGGGACTAATATGCAAATAATAATTATTGTACAAGTCCCTACATATTTACAAATAAGTCTCTTTCTAGAATTCTCTACATGTCTAAAGTTTTCCAAGGACTTTCCTAGAAATTCCATAAGACTCCAAGGTCTTCCATGGGAAATCTCTATAGTTTTCTAGCATACTCCACCAAGTGTTTATGTAAGCCTCCACATGGCAAAGATATATGCCAAATGGCCCCTACGTGGCATGATGACATGGAAAGTCCTCACAAAAGGGTCCTTTTTTATGAGAAATAAGAAAAAGAAGATCGGGACTTTTGTAATTGAATAACGTGGATAATAAGGACATGTACAGCAGCAACATATTTCCTTGTAGATTCCAAGAGGTCTCTTATCTCTGAGGAAACAAATAACATGTTGAATGTTGTTTTCATGCTATCAGCTTTAGACTTTTTGAAACTTCACCTGAACTAATTTATAGCCTATTTGGCCAAGCTTTTGGAAGGCCAAAAGTGTTTATTTTTCTAAAAAGTACTTAGTTTTAAAAAAATAACATGTTTGGCCAAGCTTCAGGGAAAAAATAAGTGCTTTTAGGGAGCAGCAGAAGTTGTTTTTCATAAGCTAAAAAAAGTAGTTTCTCCCCAAAAGCACTTATTTGAATAGCACTTTTGATTAAAATATACTTAGAGGCACTTTTAAAAAGTTTGGCCAAACACTAATTGCTGCTTAGAAGTATTTTTTAAATTTATTGGCCAAACACAAATTGCTTTTCACCAAAAGTACTTTTTTTATAAGCACTTCTGAAAAAACTTCTCAAAATAAGTTGAATTTAGAAGTGTGGCCAAACAGACTATTAATTAGAAACAAAATTAAATCTCTCATTTTCCACCCCCGATGTTAGTGCCACAAATGAAAGGCCAAAGGTTAAAAGTTCATGCATAGATAAGGAAATTACCACATTGTAGGGGGTCTTCCTCAGTTGAGAATCCGAAGATGGAGATGTACTGCTCATACGAAGCAAATTCCGAGAAAGCACATTCTGGTTGGAAGCATCATCACCTCCTTCTCCATCTATCTCACCGATGGGGTTTCCATCTGAGCCCATTCTAGGTGTGTTTAATCTAGTCATAGATCCAGTGTCATTTGCAGTATCCACTTGAAGCGGAAGTGATGACCGAACTGCCATACCTTGCATGCTCCGTCTCTTTAGCTCCTCTTCTGCATTCAGAATCTGCCAAAAACCAATACTTGTGACCAAATAATTATCATGCTAGATACATACAAAATTTGACAGACGTTCGGAATAAATAAAATATAAAGTTCCATGTAAAAGTTTCAATTCCTCCTCAGATTGTTTTACACTAAAATCACCTGTTTTAGTAATTGTACCAAACCATGCTTTTTCATATTCAAAATCTGTAATTTATCCTCAATCTCCTTCTTTCTTTTCTCTTTATCAGTTGCATCCTCTTTGTTGCTCGTCTGCCAAGGCGAGTGATCAAAAAAGTTAAAAAGTTGAACAAATGGAATTCAGAAGAAAACAATTTGGAGTTAGTCCTTATTCAAACTTATGCACCAAATTTATAATTGACCCTGATCTCAAACGTAGCATATAATCATATATTTTGCATATCGAAAAAGTTCCACCCCGCCTGTCGCTCTCTGCTAAGCCCATTGAGAGTTGGGATGTATTCAAACATAAAAATGAAAAATTTACTACAAGCTACAACGAGCCACGTAAAAAGATCTAGGCTAATTACTTCTTGGTAATTCTAGAAGAGGCTCAACTGCCAAATAACATGTAAAGTACAGGTGAATGAATGCACAAATGAGAGGTCAGAGAAGAATAAAGCTACTATAAGCAAGAACGCTAATGAAAAGGAAGTCATTAGCAGAACTATTGATCCTTGTGCCTTTGCAGCTCATGATGTTGTTCATTCAAAATGTGTATGACATAATTAGCACTACTCAAACAGCTGGCATAGATTCAAATTTCATTCACCACTTCTCCTTTTTATTAATTGAATAAATAATATTATCAATGATGGGAAAAACCTGTATGCAGCCATATATCCAAAGTACAGAAATCTAAACCAAAGTATGGTCCTCTACAAAAGATGTTCAATCTTCTACACAAATAGGGACCTCATAGGTACACCAAAGAGAAATTAGATACAAGAGGCTATTTTTTTCAATATTACAAAGTTATTGTCAACCCCTTCAAATGCTCTCCCATATTTCTCTTGCCATATATATAACCCACATAAAAAGGCTAATGGAGCCACATCCCACACCCTCAATCTTCTCTTCTCCTACCTTGGGTCTAACTCAACCTCAAAAGCCAACACCTTGTGGGGCCTAGATAAGCAATTGTCCTTCACTGTACCCAGCATCACTCACTGAATCCAATAGAGAATTACCAACCATGACTGCACAACCACCTGAAAATGTAACAGGGGATACGCCTATATATTCACCCAAACATCTGTAGATATAGCACTAACATAGGTGTTGTTCTTCCTCTACCTCAAGTTCTCTGCCTATCAATATCACTTCCCTGGCTTCCAATCAAGCTAAGAAACACGCCTTCATGGGCACCCTAGGGAAGCAAATAAAAAAGTAGACTTTCTCTCACTAAAAAACTCTGGTAATAAGTTTTAACTGTGAATAAGTCATCCCTACACCTCTCCCCGTCTCAACAAATCTGATGTACCATTCACCATCTCTTCTTTAATCATTAATTTCTGAAAGGAGTATATTCCCCAACAGATCTAATGAAAGTATCCCAATCCTCACACAAATATACCTCCTCATCTCTAATCAGTATATGAAGTTTCTGCTAAAAAAATGCTAGTCTTACTACACATATAGTATTACCCTCTTCAACAGAAATAAAAGAATTGGCTCTTTCAAATCATCTGATACATCCTTTCTTTACGGCATATAAAAAACTCCCTTAGCATAATAAGCAAAAATGAGGAAAAGCTGTAGGTCATGATTCGAGAATCCAGACGTGAAAGCAGCCTCCTTGCAAAAAAGGGGAAAAGCTGCATAAGGTATACACCCCCTTTAACTACCCTGACTTAGATGGGAGCCCTTTTTAACAAAGAAAAACAGAAAGATGCAGGGAGCATAAGCGATTTTAAACTAAAAACCAGCAAACTAGAAACAAAAATAATCAATAATTGCATATAAACTTCATACCTCGACGCAAGGGGGATTCACCGGAGTCTCCAATTTCTCGTCCTTCTCCAAAACCTCAAGCTTAGGTTCAACCACGACATCAGATGAATCAACCAATTTCTCCGAGAATTTCCCATTCTCTGCTGGAACATCCTCTTCATTCACTTCCTTTACTGGCACCAAAACAGGAACCTCATCCTCAGGTTTGGACTTGGAATCCGTTTTAAGGTTAGGGTTAGGGTTGTTGTTGTTGTTGTTGGTGGTGGTGGTGGTGGTGGTGGTGGTGGTGGTAGGAGCGGTGACAGCGTCGGGAGGACTGTGGACGCGAGAGAGGGCTCGGGACCGTCGACGGAGGAGAACTCTGAAGTCCTTGATGGAGATTTTGGGGGTTGGCATTAGCCATCGACGTGGAGCTTCGGATGCTCTGTGGAGATTTCCCTTGTAGAGTGATATGGCCACCATCTTCGCCCAATTTGCCCTTTCAATTTTGCTTTCCGTATTTAGTTTTTCTTATTTATATGGAGTAGTACTTTAAAAAAAAGTGTATTTATCTATCCTACATAAATACATTTTATTATTTGAGTTTTATAGCAAAATTTTCAATTTCATTACAATTTGCATAGGGATTTTGACACAAAAATAGAAAGAGAAATAGAGTAAAATCATACCTCAAAACTGTAGGCCTTTCACCGGTTCGTTTGTGAATTATCGTGTCTTCGACCCTTTTTTCAATCAAAAAAGTCACCCGTATCACTGTAAATTCACCACTTATCCACCATTGAAATACATTGAAACAATCATAGACAATCCTCATTCAGCTTGAAAATCATTGTGGATTCAAAAATTTTAGGATATTCCAGTCGAAGCAAAAAGAGTCGAGTTGATTCGACCGAATTAAATTTCTGGTTGCAAGTTTTGATTCCAGCTCAGAATCTAATTAAAGCTCCAACCCAATTTTATTTTATTCATTTCAGTTTCCGAAAGTGAATATAAACAATATACCCCCTATATTTCTATATTTCGAGGAAGGAGGAATTTTACGGTATCAGAGATATTTTTCAGATATGGAATGTATTTTTGCATTTTAAGAAAGGAGAAATTTTCGGTCATCATTTTTTTTTTCAAATCTAGGATGTACTTTTGTATTTCTATATTTTGAAGAAGAATTTTGGGATAAATCACTGTATTTTTGTATTTTTCCTTGATTATACAATATATTTTATTATTTCTATCGTTATAATATCCCTTGTATTCATGTATTTCGCTTTGGTTGTATCATGTATGTATTTTTTTTAGGTATGAAATATACTTTGTTGTTTGTATGAGTGTATTCTTGTTTGATTGTGTTTTTGTAGTTATATAATTATATATACAGCTTCCAACAAACAAATACAAATTATATTCATTGTGAATGAATACAATTGATATAGATTGTTGGCAATCGAACATTTACTGTGAATTATAAATATTAAAATCATAATTATGCCTGATAATTAGCTAATTAACTATAATGATTTCTCAAATTTTCTCACCAATATACTTAACTAGTAAATTTTTCCGCGCTTCGCGCGCTTACAAAAAAAATTACTTAATTTATGAAAATATTTTAAAAATAAAAGCCGAAAATTTAAGTTGTACAACAATTAAAAAAAATCTTCAGTTCTATCTTACAATTAGATAATATTGAAATTTAGGCCGCAAAAGACTTACGAAACTTTTAAAAAAAATCAAAAATATAAGTTAGCAACAATTGAAAACATCTTAAATTTATCTTATAATAGGAGAACCTAAAGTTAAAATATATAATTCCAACTCAGAAGTATTTCACAAATTTATATTTAAACTCTGATTGTTTTGTCCATCAAACTGTCCTAATATTAAAATCGAAACTAAAATTTTAAAATCAAACATAATCTTAAGGAAAAATAAAAAGAAGAAGTCGTGACAATACAATCATCAAGCTAATGTTGTTGTTCTACTTCAAGATTCTTCTTTAAAAAAACTTAAGATATTTTTCTCTACTTTTCATCGTTAGAAATGTACACTTCATTAAATAAAATTTTTGGTAAAACTTAATTGTCTTCTTCTCTTTTAAAATTTTATAAATTTTTCCTAATTATTTTCTGTGTTTCGCTTCTTTCTTCTTTTTATTTTAAATCATTTTTAGTTTCTTTTGTCTCTTTCAAATCACTCGTCACCTTCTCATAATTTATACCTTCACATTTTTCTTCAATTCATTGGTTCCTCATCTTTCCAGCATTATCCCAAAAATTGGTATTAAATAGCGATTATTTTTATTTTGTATTGGTATTTGTATTTGGAGGATTAATGGAGTTTGCGAGTTCATGTAGGATAATTCTACTTTGGATAAATTATTTTATTTTTAAAGACGATTTTGTTCTCAAAGTTTAATCTAAAATCTCTAATTAATAATTGAGGGATATAAGATTAAACTTTATATTTAAGGTAATTCATAAGACTAATTGGTATAAAAGAAGAGTAGTTGAGAGTAGCACTCACTTGAACAAAAGAACAATCCATCAAATTCGCAGCATCACCAAGCCTTATAACATTATCATGCACGTACCTTCTTATTTGCAAATAAAAAAAATAAAAATATTCTCACTACAAATTTATTTATTGCATTTATATATATAACAATTCTACACGCTCAAATAAAATTTGATGAAAATAAATAGAAAGTGATCCGAAAAAGGCGCTGAGTGCAATGAGGAATACACAAAGGAGGAAAAAATTAATAGCTACTTGAATAATATTTATAAGCCTATTATTTCTAGTGTTGTCAATTACATTTAAGTTATAGGTGATGAATTAATTGGATTTAATAGTTATTTTCAGGGGAGGGAAAAAGGCTCTAAAAAAGAATTTTTCATCATTATTAAGTGAGTTAGAAGAGGGGCTTTTGAATTTTTTACACAAAATAAATGGTAAAAAAAAATTCACAAGACCAAAAATTAAAAAAGTAGAAAGTGAAGAAAAGGATTAAAAAAGATGAATCCAAATGTCTAATACAAAATCTAGAATAATTATAATTATGATATGATGTTTGAGGTTTTTGTTACACCCCGTAAATTTCTAGCATGTAGTTGGCCTATTTGCATGTTGGTTGGAAGTTTTAGAATGCCTTATGTGCGAGGAAAGGGCCCGGAGAAAGGCCGAACGAGTGCCAAGTTGGGATTTCGCGAAAGGAGGCCGAACCGAGCTGCTAGAGGGGCAAAGTGGCACGGAGGCTCTACCTCCGCGTTAGCCAATGTGGCACGGAGCCAAAACGGCGCGTTGACCAACGTGCCACGTTGCTATGCATTTGACTGCAAGTATAAATAGGCTTTACCCTTAAACTTTATATCATTTTCCTTATATACTCACGACCAGAATAGAGATAAGGACGAAGGGTTCATATAATTTCCTTCCGATTACGTCGCCAAACGCCGTCCAAATTCAAATTAACTTCGGGTATCGAAGTTTAAGGTTGCACGGAGCATTTCTACGGAGTTAGTTTCGTAAAATTTCCTCGGCGAATCGTCGTCCCGCCGAGCCAAAGTGATTGGAATTGCTCCAAACTAGTATTAATACAAACCCAGGCTTAAAGTAAGTATTTCTCCCTTCTAGATCCCTGAGAAATTACGAGTTTTTCGATAAGTGAAGAATAGTCAGTAAACGTACATATAGTTATTGTTTTCTTCTAGTATAGTAATGAAGTTAGCTCTATTCTTCCATTATGTGCTTACAGTTGGGAAGAACAACTGAATACCAGCGGAATCTCGCCAGTTAATCGGTAAACCGGCAGTCGAGGTATGTAAAGGCAGTTTCTCTCGGCAAGTTAGTTTCTTCAGTATAACAATCCAATATGAATCCCAGTAAAGTATTTCAGGAATAGTTTATCATGTTCAGTATGTTATTATGTATAGTTGTTGTTATCAGTTGAGACCTATATTTGTGTTGTTTTAGGCTGGATTACATGTATAGCTTCTGTGACCGCCCCAGGGTTAATGGTTGTGTCGACTCGTCCGTCAGAGGGCGAGGATACGTCACTCTACGGAGTGGCATGCCGTCCGCGAGGGACGAATATGGGGAGCCAGCTCCTCATATTTTGCTGGGGTTGGCCTATACACACCCCCGCTGAGCGCTTGCGCCCGGTGTGTAGATTTCAGGAGTCCTCCGGACTCAGGCACAACTATATTCAGGGGCCCAACCGGCCCAAGCTGCATACCTAGGGGACCGGCAGGATGCTCATAGCTAGTAGGTGATATGGTATGACCTGGATAGGGGTATGTAGATTGAGAAGTACTCACTCGGGCTAATGGGGCCCAAGTGGGTTGTGTTGTGCTGATGATACCTTCCGGCTTATGGGGGCCAGGTAAGGTATGTACGTAGCTTTAGTTACTGATAGTTAGACAGTAGGACGCCTCGTTGACAAGTATGACTCCTACTCTTCTTTTATAGGTATGTCTAGTTCTGATTCCATTATTTCAGTCAGTTTCAGTCCGTTCTCTTTACTTTAGATATTGTCAGCTCTATTGCTTACTTTCAGTCATTTACAGTTATTGCTTTACATACTCAATACCCGTGGTAGTGACACCCTCTTTTGGGGCGCTGCATTACTTGCCTGCAGGTACACTCAGATGAGGAGCGGATCCCTCGTAGTTTTAGTCAGCGGTACAGGGCCTTCAGCTCCTATCTTCCGGAGCTTGAGTGTTTGAGGTTTACTTTCTTTTGTTGTACAGTATGGGTAGGCCGGGGCCCTGTCCCGACCATCTTATTACTCATAGAGGCTTACAGATTGTATTATTCCCTGTGGTTGGTTGATATCGGCCGTGTGGGGCCGTATGCGCTTTAGATTATGTGTGTTGGCCGTGTGGGGCCTTATTAGTTGTTGATTGATGACCTCGTCGGTCATCTTTTAGTTTAGCATCTGATTTCGCTTTCCAGCTATAACTAGATATCATGGAGGCCTTGTCGGCCCGCATAGGATTCTCTATATTTGCTTGTCTCTGGTTAGCTGTTTACTTTCACAGGTGGCTATAGGCCTTATCGGCCGGGGGGTTGTATTTACAACCACTATATAGACCGTCGTTTTCTTGATTTCAGAGTTGGAGTCAGCCCTGCACCAAAGGCGCTTGGGCTCAGTCAGCTCAGTAGTTCAGATCCTAGTAGGGCACTAGGTGCTAGTCATGCCTCCCAAGGTGGGGCATGACAGTTTTTTTCAAATCTTCGGATACAAATATGAAACTCCAATGACATCTTTTTTCTATAAACTTAATTATAATTATTATTGAAATTTAATGCATAATGCATATGATACTAATTAGAATTTTTTAACGTTTCATCTATATATTATATAGTTCTGGTCTTAGGACCAGTGACGTGACATACTTCTAACACCAGAAAATTATGTTTTTCTCAACTTTTTAATGATTTCCTATTTCCTTAACTCTTAGTTTTCTTGGTCATTGATTATGAATGTAAATACCATTTTTTTCTAAATAATATGAAGAGGTACAAGAATTAACAGAAAAAAATATAATATGAAAAGGCTCAAGCATTAATTAACATATAATTATTTAGAGATTAATACACATTAAAACTATTATAATTACAAATGATCTAATCTCTAATTGAATTTTAATGCAAACTTATTTACTATTATTTAAGAAAAAAAATTATATTTATATTCATAATCAATGACCAAGAAAACTAAAAATTAAAGAAATAGAAAATATTAAAAAGTTGAGAAAAACATAGTTTCCTGATCTTAGAAGTATGTCATGTCACTGGTCCTAATACCAGAATTATATAATATATAGATGAAACGTTCAAAAACTCTAATTAGTACCATATGGATTATGCATTAAATTTCAACAATAATTATAATTAAGTTTATAAAAGATCGAAGTCACTGGAGTTTCATCGAAAGATTTGAAAGAAACTCAAACATCATATCATGATTATAAATATTCTAGATTTTGTATTAGACATTGTCTTCTCAAATTCCACCGACTTCAAACTAAAAGAAGACAAAATTCAAGTAATAAATGAGGGGATTAAGGAAAAAAAATATAAAAAGATAATTAATTTAGGATGTTTATTTATAATTCTACACAAAAATATTATAGAATTGGTGTTTGATTGAAGAGCAAAAATATCATTTAACTTATGATGGTTATTTTGGTCTTTTAATTTTATACTTTGGGTCTTTTATATATATTTACATTTATTAAAAGTTAAATTTACTTTTTTGTACAAAATTATTAATAGGAGTAGTGTTTAAGTAAAGGGTAAAATGGTCGCTTATTATTTAATGGACATTTTGGTAATTCAACTTTTCAACTAAGGGTTTCTCACTTATATAGTAATATGATATTCACACGCGCACACACACACTTCATTTTCGCATATTTTTATTCTTTATAGAGAAAATGAAAGGTTGCAGTAGTAAATATTTAGATTTTTAAATATTACAATAACAATAAAAATAAGTAGAATGGTAAATTTTGAAACATTTAATTTTTTTATAATAAAACTAAAATAAATAGAGTGAGTAGTAATTGACACATTTATTTTATATAATAATAAGTAAACAGAAATGTAAGGAAAATTATCAAAAAAAATAGAAAAAAGATAGATAGAATCCATGTCCAAAAAGAGGTGTTAAACTGGTCGTTTATTATTTAATGGGCATTTTGGTAATTCAAATTTTCAACTAAGGAGCTTCTCACTTATATAGTAATATGATATTCACACACACACTTCATTTTAACATATTTTTATTCTTTATAGAAAAATAAAAGGTTGCAGTAGCAAATATTTAGATTTTTAAATATTACAATAAAGAATAAGAATAAGTAGAGTAGTAAATTTTAAAACATTTAATCTTTTATAATAAAATAAAAATAAATAGAATGAGTAGTAATTGACACATTTATTTTTGTATAATAATAAGTAAATAGAAATATGAAGAAAATTATCCAAAAAATGAGAAAAATGATAAATATAATCTCTGTCCAAAAAGAGGTGTACATCACTTCTCTAAAGCCTAACTTTATATATATATATATATATATATATAGATTTAGATGTGTTATATTAAAAAAATAATTTTTAAAAAATTATTCTTTTAACTCTCTTAATTAAATTTTTTTCTTAATTATATTAAATATGTTATATTTAACACTCTTTATACATTGTGATAACATTAAATAACAATAATAGTTAAATAAATAAGTTAGTAAAATAATTTTAAAAAGGAGAAAATAATTTTAAAAATCACAAAAAAAAAATGAGAAAGCATGCCTTTTAAATCACTTATATATATATATATATATATATATATATATATATATATATATATATTGATTACTGCTTACTAAAAAAGTTAGCTGAAATTAATTTTCAAGTGACATGATTTAGTTAATAAATTTCCTACTTCATCAATTCCCACGAGAGGAGATGGCCATGATCAGCTCGATTTTGTGATTATCAATATAAATTGCGGTGAGATAATTGATTTTTTTTAATTTTTAAATAAAAATTTTTAAGTTTGAATATTATTTATAAAAAAAATTCTATTGAAAGTAACGATATCATAATGAGCCCTGCAACGCGTAATTTGTATTAGTCAAAGCTCTAATATGAATATCAAACAATAGGGTACATAGCAGGAAAAAAAAGCTCAATTTTCTCTTTGAATGAGTAATATATTTTTGAAAACAGTCCAAAAACATAGGAATATTTGCTATATAAATAAATATATTATAAACATATTTGTGTTGTAGTGAATGTCTATAAAGGTATTTGTATTGTACTAGATATATGTGTTTATATCATTGTGAAAGTCTATCTTTTGGAGAAAAGTTAGGAGAAATTATCCCTATAAATAGAGGGGTTCTCCTTCATTGTATTTAATCCCATCAAGAGAAATAAGAACTTCTCTCCTTCCCTCTTTCTCTATAATATTCTTGTTCTTTCTTTATTATTTCATAACACGTTATCAGCACGAGTCTCTGCCTTGAGCACTCACTTTGAAAGATTTGAGGTAAGAAAAATCAAAGTTTTCTTAGAAAGATGAAGGTTAGTATTTCTTGATATTTATGTATTTACTAATAACAATATCGATTTTGTATATGAACTTGAGGAACGACTTATTGATTCACTTGGCAATTCATGCCTCATAATTGTTCCAGAAGAACAATATTGTGAAAAATATATTTGTTCCAGAAGAACAATATTGTGAAAAATATATTTGTTCCAGAAGAACAATATGGTGAAAAACATACTTGTTCTAGAAGAACAATATTGCGAAAATATATTTGTTCCAGCAGAACAATATTGTGAAAATATGTAAGAGAAATCATCTATGTTATATGCATACCTCGATTTGCTCCCGAAGTAGCAATATCTTAAAAGAGGTTTTAAGCTATCATACCTTATGTGGTTAAGGCATATTTTGATGATCATGTTCCATTCCTGAAGAATGAGAAATTGAGAACTTTGATAAATGTTACAAATATAGATCTAATACAGATCTAGTCCCTGAAGGGAAATCAAAGCATCAAAAATCCATATGGATGCAATGAGTCTTGGAGATACCATTAAAAGTGAAAACAAAGCATCAAAACAAGATCGTGCTAAGACTATGATATTTTTGCGTCATTATCTTGACGAAATTCTTAAAATTGAATATCTCACGATCAAGGATACACTTGTTTTGTGGAATAGCCTAAAAGAAAGGTATGACCACCTGAAGATGGTCATCCACCCAAAGACACGATATGATGGGATCCATCAAAACTATAAGTCTGTTCATAGTATAGCTCATCAACATTCAAAATTGTTTCAAAGTTGAAACTATGTGGAGAAACTATTTTGATATGATTGATATGTGCTAGTATACAAAATTAATTGAGAGCTCCGGAAGAGCTAATGTATTACTACCTGAAGGAATGAAATTGTTGTATTAAGTCTCAAAAGGAAACTTATAAGTTTCAATGACATTGAAAAAAAAATGAGACTATAAATTATGGGAAGATCTAATATCTTCATGCTACTACAATTGAAGCGGGTTATAAATATTTATGTAAAAGATTACCCGCCATTTTTTTTTAATTTGTAGTACATAAATATGGGTATGATGATGAAATCACATACGAAAGTAAACTAGAAGTTTACTGAAATAAGTTGGCATAACTGGTTGGCCATCCCGGTTCAAATGTGATGCAAAAATAATTGAGAATTCACGTGGCTATATGTTGAAGAAATAAAAGATTCTTCAAGAATACTCTTGTGTTGCTTGTTCTCGTGATAGAATGATCTTGATCAGCTAAGATTGGAATTATATTTCCTGAAATTTGGAAACTTATAAAATGGTGAATATGGGCCCATTCACCTACCATGTGAACCGTTTGCTAATAGATGCATCCATGGTATGGTCACATGTGTTTTGATATCAACTTACAATTGATTTTTGTAAGGTTGTTGCTCGAATTATTAAATTAAGAGCATAGTTCCAAATTATAAAATCATATTGATAATGCTGATTCATATCTATGTTGGTTTAGCGAAAATTGTATGCCTCCAATTAAAGCTAAATCATTGGTTATGAGAATAAAACTCCCAAATAAAATTTGGTATGAGATATGTTTATTTAACATATAGCAACACTTGAATGCATCAAGCCAACAAGGTTTCCCTATCATAATTGGTTCAGGGTCAGGGACCAAATAATTCCATCTAAAATTTGAATGTGCGATATATGATTCAATTGCCCCACCATAACGCACAAAGATGGGTACCCAAATGAACCTGGGGAGTAAATGTTAGTTTTTCTAATATTAGGGGGAGAAGTGATTAGCAACTGAAAATTGAGTGTGGGATGAATTATCTAGATCCTCGGAAAAAAGAAAAAGTGAACTTAAAGTTCAAGAGATAATTCACTTGCAAAATATTGCACATCAATTGTCAGATGTATTTGCTGACTCTGTTTTATAATTCAGTTGCAAATGCTCCAATGGAAAGTCCTTGAAGGATAGAGTCTATGAGACGCCTGAAGCGTGATAGACCAAACGGTTCCAAATATAGAACTTCTTGAAGAAGTAGAGGAGCAAGTGATTAAGATGGTCATAATGATGAGGCAAGTGCTTTGAGAAAGCACCACGACATAACACTTCATAAAACCTTGGCAAAGGTTCAGGTACCTGAAAATGACGAAAAATGAAGAGATCTCAATAAGTTATGTCGCATTGGAACTGATCGTCTACGATATTTTTGATACAATATAGTGCGCAATATTGTAAAAGATTGTGAGGATCTGAATACTACATCTATTAAAGCATGCCGATGTAGGAATAATTATCAAGTGAAATGATGCGTATTGGTAAGCATAAAGCTTATTGGACCTGTAGTCCAGACACTAGAAGATGTCACGCATTTAAATACTAATGAATGCTATCACTTGATAAAATTTATATGAAAATCATGAAGGATTCAAAATGCCTGAAGCATTTACAAGTTTCTTTAAACTTGTTCATAATTCTTATATGAGGAAATCCTTGGTCCTGAAGTACCATATCTTACTGTGATTGTTGCACTAATATATCTTGCTAATACTATAAGGCATAACATTTGGTTAATTTGTTAGCAAGTCTAGATCTTGTTGATTATGCTAATGCAGGGTATCTATCTGACCTACACAAAGCTCTATCTCAAACTGGCTACGTGTTCATATGTGGAGGTACTGCCATATCTTGGAGATCTATAAAGCAGTCTCTGGTAGCTGCTTCATCAAATCATGCTGATATAATAGATATTCATGAAGCAAGCCGAGAATGTGTGTGGTTGAGGTCCATGATACATCTCATTAGAGAAAAATGTGGTTTGAACTGTGACAAAGTACCCACAATTTTGTATGAAGATAATGCTGCATGCATAGCACAACTAAAGGGAGGATTCATAAAAGGAGATAGAACGAAGCACATCTCGCCAAAGTTTTTTCTACACACATGAGCTCCAAAAGAATGGTGATATCAATGTGCAACAGATTCGTTCAAGTGATAATGTGGCTGATTTATTCACCAAATCTCTACCAACTGCAACTTTCAAGAAGATGGTGCACAAGATCGGGATGCAAAGATTCAAGGATGTTCTCATTAGGGGGAGTTAATACGCGCTGTACTCTTTTTCCCTTGCGAGGTTTTGTCCCACTGGATTTTCCTTGTAAGGTTTTTAACGAGGCAGCCAAAATGCGTATTATTAGATATGTGTACTCTTTTTCCTTCACTAGATTTTTTTCCCACTGGGTTTTTCTAGTAAGGTTTTAACGAGGCACATTATCTATCAAATAGACATTCAAGGGGGAGTGTTATAAACATATTTGTGTTGTAGTGAATGTCTATAAAGGTATTTGTATTGTACTAGATATATGTGTTTATATCATTGTGAAAGTCTATCTTTTGGAGAAAAGTTAGGAGAAATTATCCCTATAAATAGAGGGGTTCTCCTTCATTGTATTTAATCCCATCAAGAGAAATAAGAACTTCTCCCCTTCCCTCTTTCTCTATAATATTCTTGTTCTTTCTTTATTATTTCATAACAAAATAAAATATATTGCAATGAGTTAAAATTTTTACGTGTTTAGTTACTATATCTATATTTTTAAAAAAAATTACGTCCCGACCAAACGGCTCCTTAGTAACCAGAAATGAACTAGTGTCAATATTTTTTTAAAATTTTTTAGCATTTGATTGGTTAAAGATTTTTGAATTTTTTTAAAAAAATAATAAATTTCTTAAAAATAAGAAAAATGATTTTTCTAAAAAAAATAGGGTAAATAAGTCATATTGTCTCCTTCTTATTCTCACGACCATCCAACCCAATCCACTATACACCTCATACCAGCTAGCCCTCCACCCATAACTCCCTGCCCTCTCCCCTCCCCGGAGGCTAATATAGAATTCATAAAATATGAATGTACCACTAAAGAAAAAAGCAGGAGAAAATGTAATAAATGGGAATTGATCACTATCGTTCTCTAAATAAATACTTCAACATCCAACCGCGTGCATCACTTAATCTTTTTGAAGCATGAATGTCAGCAATAATATTATATCAATTTAAAAACATATATACATAAAATATTTAGTTTTTAGTTTTATGAAGAGACTACAGGTTCACGTGTCCTATTTTTTAGGCATAGATTCGCCCCTACCCCTCCCCTACTCCCACCTTCATCCTCATAGTTATCTTAGATATATAGATATAATTAATTCTTAAAACAATACTTCCTATCTCAATTTATAGACACATTTTTTTTTAGTCGGCTCAGAAGAAAATGACACACTTCCTTATTTGATAAATATTTAATGAAACTCTCAATATTTTATTTATATTGGGTTCCATTATTTGTCCGAAGCTCTACAAAAATATATTCTCCTGTTTTAAAATTTATTTATTTTAAGAATAATTTTGTACAACAATGTAAAATCTTTTCATATTTCAATAAAGAAAAATATTTTTTACTTAGGTATCGAATAAATAAATAAAAAAAGTAAAAAACTACTCCATCAGTTTCAAAATAAGTGGTGTTTTAGTTTTTGATTTTATTTTAAAATAAGTGGTATTTTTAGCTTTTTAATTTTATTTCAAAATAAATGGTGTTTTAGTTTTTGATTTTATTTTAAAATATGTAGTGTTTTTAGCTTTTTAATTTTATTTCAAAATAAATGATGTTTTACATAATAAAGAAGAGTGACGTTCTTCTAATTTTACTCTTATTTAAATGAAAAAATTTTACATAATAAAAGAAATACTAAAGAATAATATCTTTTTCAAAATATTTATTAAGAATAAATATGTAAAAAATATATTTTATTTTTTTAAAAAATATACTCAAATTTAAAATATTATTTATTTTAAAACGAAACAAGTCAAAAATTTTCCGCCGAACACACCGTTTATGATATCCCAAAAAAAGGAAAAAACAACTACTTTGGTAGTGGATATCTACTCGGCATAACACTACGACAAGAACTGCTGACTCAAACACAATAAAGTGCGACCAAAAGCTTCCGCAAGCAAGCATAGGCAATGCATATAAAGTTCATTTAACTGGAACAAAAGCATGACAAATAAATAATTAAGACAATAATGACGATGTCAAATGCGGTTTGTGCGCACATATTCATTCAAATTCAATATTTTTAGCATATTTTATTAATTTTAAAATAAATAGTATTTTTAATTTTTATATATACGAGAATTTTTATGAAAGCATTTCATTTGCTTCTCTTCGATGGAAGTTTGATTTTTTCAAAATGTATCCTAATTTTTGGAATAAAATTATTTATTCTGTAAAAGTGAAATATAATTTTTTCTAAATTATTTTTAATAAATATCTTTAAAAAAATAGATTTTTAGTAATTTTTTAGTTATGTAAAATTTTCTTTAATATCTTCTTAATTATGTAAAAATACTTATTTTTTAAAAAATTTTAATATAAATAAATAAAATCTTACTAAAATTTCAAAGGATATTTAGATTTAAATCATAATATTTAAAATATGAATAGCGTCAAAAATTTTAAAGGTTGAATTCATAATATTTTATTCTTGAATTTAGAGGAGTTTAAAATTGAACCAAAATTAATAATTTAAACGGAAAAGATGCTTTAATTTATTGATAATAGAAATTAACGATTTCGGTCTTTTATTTCATCCGATTATTGATTTATGGAACGATTTATGAATTTTTTTTCTTAATGAATTAACTAATAACCACATGATAATTATTAAATTACAATGTTACCTTAAGGTATATAAAGTCACTTGACCGTATGGTCTAAAAGATTGTGTTATATATATTTTCATTTGTTAAGTTTAATAGCTTATATTTAGAAGGCCTCTTCTCTTTTCTGTACTTTAGCCTTTTAGTTGGACTAAAATTTGATATAAGTTGAAGGTATGAGTCGCTATTAAAAGTGTGAAATGTGTGCATTTGTTTGAGTCTTGTGTTGGATAAATATTTAGAGAAGAAAAAATGTAGAATAGCCTGAGATATTTTTATATTTGTGTCAGATTAAAAATTGATTCTGATATTTTATGAGATTTCATCCAAAATTCTAAATATGTTCAATATAAATATTTTAATTTCCTCTGACCATTAACCAAGTTTATGCGACATTAATATAGCTTAACTGAATAAAACGTGTGCTTGTATACATTTAAAAGTGAGTGAATACAATATTTTATATTAAAAAATATTAAAATTATAAGAGAAAACAATAATAAATTACAAAAAGTCCTCTTTCTTCTTCAACATCCCGAAGGAATTGCGTCAGACATAAATGAAGTATCCAGAGTAATTTAAATAACAACAAAGCAGTTGTAAGTCTGGCCAACGGGATGGAAGGGGACGAAGAGGGACGGGACGACTGGGGCCGAAATTCTCAACGGGACGAAATGGGATGGAAAATTTTTTTAAAAAATTATTTAATAAAAATGTAAGTTACGATTTTAAAATTTAAATTACTTTTAAAGTTTTATAGTCTTAAACTCTTACGTCTTAAAGTTAGGGATTTGAAATTTGAAATTTAAAATTTGAAATATGAATTAAGGCTAAAGTTTGAAATTTGAAATATGATGTAATTATTTATCTGAATTTATAAGTTTGTTAAATTTTTTGTAATTTAAATTTTATAGTAAGTTTGTAAGTTGTAATTTGTAAAATTGTAATTAAAGTTTTTCTAAGAATAGATTAAAAGACCTGTATTAAATATAACACAATAAATAATGAAATTAAAATCCTTTAAATTTATTCAAATAAAATATAATGATACAAATTTGTATTACATTTTATAAATATTAATAGAGCACCTAATCTATCCAGTCACCTTCTAGGAAGGGTTCTGGTTGAACCAGGACTCGAATATAATACTAATATCTATATAATCCTATAAAATTTCTTTCTAACTCTTCTATCATTTGAGCTGAAACATTTTGTCACTGGTATAGATTATTGTTGGTTTTGTGCTTCCATGTCATCATCACTGTTAATTGTTGAATTTAAAAAAGCTTCTTGTTTGAAAGTTAACTTCGATTGCTCATGATTTCTTTGCTCGGCGTTGACCCAATCTCTGAACAAAACCGATACCTCCAAGCTGTCTTCTGCTAATGAGTATCGGTGGTCTCCAATTTAAAATCTTGTCATACTGAAAGTAACCTCTAAAGCGATGGATGATGCTTAAATAGCTAGCACTTTCCGAATCATCATGCTAAGCATTGGAAATACGCTGCCACTAGCCCTCCACCAATCCAAAATATGTGGGATATTGTCAAAATTTGTAATACTTTCCCCTCCCTGACTAAAATATTCAACAAAATCACAATTGTCAGAAAAATCAAGACCAATAATATCTTGCACAAACCCATGGATAATATCTACTAGAGCCCTAGAAGATTGAGAAACATGTACATTATTTATTTGTAACTGGAAATATGTTCTTTCATTATTCTAACATGCACTTTAGTACTTTTTTTTACAGTTTTTCATACTTGGAATTTCATGATCTTAAATATCTAAATTTTCATAAATTTTTTGAACCATTCTTTTTACACCTCATTCTTTATATTCTGGATTAAAAAGAATAACAATTAAATAAATTTGAGGAATAGGAAAAAATATTTTTAAAATTTTTTCAATCATAGAGCCTTAACAGCCGGTTCAAACTTTTTATTTTTTTTATGTTCAGCAAATTTAGATGTAATAGTACATATATTAATTAAACCTTCACAAACAATTAAAAAATACACGCTATAAAATATTTTTATTGCTTGATGAAATAATTTCAAAAATTTATTAAGTTCATTTACTTCTTCTCAGTCATCATCATTAAGTTTTCATTCTATGTCAGAATTATAAACATTATAGGTCACAGTTATAGCTCTTCTATAAATATACACAAGTTCTAACATTTCATATAACGAATTTCACCTAGTTTTAACTTGTTATGAAATTTTCCTATATGGAAGTTCACATATTCTACAAATTTCTTATTATTCACGAATTCTAGAACTTTTATTCATTTGAAAAATCAAAAAACATGCATGTTCAACTTTTGTACACCTAGTATCAATAACTTAATACCATCTCTTACAATCAAATTAAATATATGAGCTACACATCTAACATGAAAAACATCATTATTAATTAGACATAATCTAGATATGACAAATCTTGATTATCATGGTTTGTGGTTGCTTAATGCGCATATGATGATTTGGTTTACTGAAAAAAGGGTCAAAAGCTATTTGAGTTTATGGTGCAAATTTTGATTGATGTTGGCTATAGTATCCTAGGTATATTTTCTAGTTAAGCATCGTTTTTAGTTTTTTGTTTTCTTTGCCTGAGGACATGCAAAAGTCTTAAGTTGAGGGCGTTGATTTGTTGTGAGTTTATAGAACTTTCAATGCTTAAAATTAAGAAAATAGCATGGACATAGGAATATTTATACGGATATGAGGTGCTTTTACTTTATTTTCAGAGAAAATAGGTATTGGAGCAAAAATGTGCAAAAGTTCATAAAAGTGCAGAAAATCAGCCAAGTACCAATCTTAGTACGAGTCATACCTAGATTGTATGAGTCATACAGAGACTCGTGGAAAAACTTAGAAGGCTAAAATAATGTGAAGGTAGAATACGACTCTTAGTACGAGCCATACAAGATGGTATGAGCCGTAACTAGAGTCGTGGAAAACTTAGAGAAAACTTGCATAAGCAGTCTCTTGGTACGGGTGGAACCCACGGATTGTAATATCTACTTACGACGCATACCATGAGTTGTGGTGAGCTTTAGTGATTCTTAATGACTTGGCAGAACTCCAGATGGAACAAACATGTTCGAGTCGGAGGAGAAATATTATCTGAAATAATACTCATTACTTTGTCAGAAAAGCCATAAAATTCTAAAATTTCAACTATAGTACATGCTATATCCAAAGCAGTTTTTTTTCTGCTCACAAACCTTATAACTTATGATTCTTTTTTATAGGTTCCAATTATAATCAACTCAATGTATAGTAACAGTTAAATAATTAACGACATTAGTACTATGACCCATATCAGAAGTAGTAATAGAAACTCTACCATCTAAATAGTTAAATAAACAACGAAGATAATGCCAATGTTTAGCTTGAAATTCAAAAATATCTTGTTTAATCATATTTCTTAAAAAAACCTTGAAAAGAAGGATTATAAGCTTCTTGAATACAAGTAATAAATCCGGATGTGAAGAAAAACCAAAAGGCAAACCACAAATAATAACCGTTTTAGCAATATTTTCACAGTCTCTATCTCTATTATATTTTCATTATGTAACAGGCTAGTAAGTATATTCTCTAATTCTTCTTGTTCTAATTCTACTTCTCCATCTAATTCTTCCTCTAAATTACTATAACATCTTTCTAAAATTTTATTATTCTAATGAAATATCCAAATTAATGTTAATTGGAGTTTTATCAACATGCCTAAATAATTTTGTATTAATTCTAACTCTAGGCATTGATTGGGAAGAATTACCAATTTTTTTTAAAAACTAGAACCTGTAATATTTTTAGTATAAAAATCCAACTCATTTGATAACGCTCCTAATTTGGATGAAATACTCTTTTATTTTTCAAAATTATTTTTTTCAGAATCCATATTATAATTTATGACTAAATAAATATAACACAAGCAAATTAAAATAAATAAGAGACAAAAATTAAATGTGAAAATTAAATAAATTAAGAGAAGGAAGTATGGAACAAATGTACCATACGTCTGCATAAAAGTAGACGATTATAACCAGTAGTCGAAAATTGATATAGCAACTAGCAACTTGAATATCACCAAACTTGATAGTTGATACTTGATTATCATAAATATTAATAAAAATATAAATAAGTCCGAGAATTGGAGAATGATAATGAGACTGAGAAAATGAGAGAGTAGTAGATAGATGATTGTGAATTTGTGAGAAATTGTGAAGAGGTGGGAGGTATTTATAGTTATTAGGTTGGACTTAAGTGTAGTTTTTAAAATTTTGGGGTTTAAAAATAAGTTAAGGGGATGGGGTGGAGGGGGGGGGTACTGGGGTCTTTGGGGGCCCCCACTCCGAAGGTCCCCAATGGCTACTTTTCATTTAACAATTTTTTTTAAAAAATTTTATGGGACGGACCGGGCCAGGTATACCAGTAATAAATTCTGTCTTGTCCCATCCTAAGTCCCGCATAGTCCCTGACCCCCTATACTGTGGCCAGTTGAAACTAGGACGGTGCCAGTCCAGGCCGAATGTTCCGTCCTGTTGGCCAGTCTTAAGCAGTCGTTTTGAAGACAACGTCGTCTGTTAATCTCTCACCAATTAAATGTTATTTATTTCTCATTCAATATAAATTAATATATAATGATTCTCAATCATTAAATTATGAGAATTCATCCTTATAAAAAGGATCAAACATGTGTAGAATAGGATATGAGACACACAACATGATACACTTAAAAACGTATACCTAGTTATTATTTTTCTTTTTCTAAAGTATCAGAACAAGTTGGTTTTCTTATTGTGGTTCAATTACCAAGGAAATCGATTAAGATCCATCTCCTATCAAGGACATCACTAAGTCTAAGATTCTCATGCTTTATATATGTATAGGTCAAACGTGAGCCCGACATATGGACGAATTAGATGAAAATAAATAGATGAATTAAATGAAGCCACGTGGCTAGATAAAATGAGACTTAATCAATTTTTCGGAGGAAAATGACAACTCAACAACCCAAAGGAATTGCGTTGGACATAAATGAAACATCCGGAGGTAATCCAAATGACAATGAAGCAGCCATTATGGAGTCATTTTGGAGATAAACCCGTCCATTACTCTTTCACTAACTAATGCCATTTATTTTTCATTTAATGTAAATTAATAAATAACTATTCTCAGTCATTAAAACCTGAGAATTCACCCCTATAAAAGGGATCAAACATGTATAGAACAGGATATGAGACATACAACAAAGGAGAACTCAAAAGCTTATATCTACTTATTATTTTTCTTGTTCTTAAGTATTGGAGCAAGGTGATTCATTCTTATTGTGGTTCAGCTACTAAGGAAATCAATTCAGATTCAACTCCTACGTGGGACATTATTGAATCTAAGATTCTTGGGCTTCACATATTCTTACATTTCATTTAAATTACTATCATTTTATTCATTTGATTGTATTTTATTACCTTCTATATCAAATCAATCCACGTATCCTTTTAGCCCCATTATAAATTCAATTATACCTATTTTTTTCATAAATAACATATTCTTATATTTTATTTAAATTACTATCATTTTATCCATTTAATTATATTTCATTACTTTCTAGGTCAAAATTCAAATCAATTCACGTATCCTTTTAGCTCTATTATAAATTCAATTGTACCTATTTTAAGGATAACAATTTGACGCTTACCGTGGAGCTAAAATACTTGTGATGTTGTCTTGATTATGCTGATCATCTACTAATAAAATTGTATATTTTTTCAAAATTATCAAAAATAAATTATTCAATAGATAGTTGTGGAAATGCTGAGCCATCAAACACTAACAACAATATGCTCTTGAACACATCCATCAATCTAGAGGTAGATCCACTGACCGTAAATGCTAGAACTATGACTGAGCAGGGAACTTCACCATAGACTTCTCGTTGTTTCGGAAGATCACATACTTATAATGATGATGGTAATGATCCAAATATAGTTAAGGTCATCAAATATGACTTGTTTAAAAAATTAACAATGTTAGAAAGTCAGCAAAAGTAATAATAGAACTACAAAAGAAGGAAGAGTGGAGTATGGTCTAGAGACACCAGAAGAAGAATTATCCAACAACACTATAGTAGAGGATCATGGAGAAGACTATGAAAATAGGATAGAGACCAATGATTCAACGAAGATCATGAAATGCCTCAATGCTTTGATTAACCATTTGGATCAGAGTGAAAAATAATTTAACGCTCGAATAACCGTTAATTTTGAAATGTGCTATTTCAAGAAAACATGTGGAGCTATTGTTTCCACCCAGTGCAGCTCCAAAATTTATTTCGAAGAGATCGAAGATGCCGGACATCTCAAAGTATGATGAAACAACGGATACATAAGAATACATTACCATAAATACATGTGCAGCAAAAGGCAATGATATGTAGTCGAATGAAATCGAATCGATATTGCTGAAGAAAATTAAAGAAATCCTTCAAAAGGGAAACGACATGGTATTTCTTATTACTTTAACATTCCATTAAATCTTTTGAAATGCTGCAGATGTATATGTAAGGATGTACATAAAAGTTAAAAAAAAAAGAAGCACAAGCAAGGAAAGTAGACATCTTCAAAATAGCCCAAGGCTATTCAAAACTGCTACAGAGATTTGTGATCCAATTTTAGAAAGAAAATTATTTGCAATCACCTTTCCCGGATGAATGGGCAACATAAGCTGTCACTAAGGGACTCAATCCCAGAAGTTCAAATGCATCTCTAAAGTTAAAGGAGAATTTATTGAAGTTTTCAGTAACAACTTGAGTGGATGTACATAACAAATATGAGTTAAAAATTTGAGTTGAGGATGACCAGTTGACACTATCAGGATCGATTGGACAGAGGAACATGAGGACAAACTTCGAATTATGATGCTAGACCTCCGAGAGAAAGGTATAAACCATATGTTCCTATGGAAAAAAGTCGAGACCGAATGGATCGAGGATGGAGCAACCGATATTTTCAACCAGTTGAGAGACCAAGGCTTGACGAGTGAGGTGATCGAACTCAAAAAATTGAAGCTTGTTAAGTAAAGAGATAATCAATTTATCAACGTCAAGGGTAAGCAATGTAGAAGTCCCAAGCTTGTTCGAATACTGTTTTAGTATCAGTCCAATTGGATTTTGTAGCAGCAATCAGGCAGAACAAGAATGTAAAATGGCCAAAACACATCAAGTTCTACCCAAGTCAAACGGATCTAACTCTAATGTGTGAATTTCACAAAATGCACAGACACAAGATTGTAATTGTATCATCTATTAGAAAAAGTTGTCAGGTTGCTAAAAAAAGGTCATTTAAGAGAGTTTTTAAGTGATCGGGCCAAAAGCAATTATGGTAGAAGCAGAGATGAGGATGCATCGGTCAGACCAACAGTACTCGACCACATGATCAACATGATAGTCAGAGAAGCAAAAGTTGATAGATCCACCTTCACCCCAACAAAGACAACAACAATTATATTGGCTAGAGGAAAAAGACTTCGAGAATTCTCGTGGAAAGAAGAGATAATCATGTGCAACGATGTAACGACCCCTCCGGCCTTTATAGTATTTCAACCACCTAAAAAGGAGCTAATTTAAATTTTTAAAAAATTAAAATAAATCCCCAAGAGTTGAAGGGCGCACAACAAATAAACTCGAATAGGCTTAGTCATAATCGGATGGACCCAAGCGGGTGTCTGCTGCAGCGGGACATCTTTCTCTATAGAGGAACTGCTGTAGCGGGAAGGGTGTCCGCTGCAGCAGATGATGCGGACCAGAAATCTGTAATCCTATTTCCATTAGGATTTTGAAAACCTAGTCTCTAAGGAGGGCTTAACAAAAACTCCCAAAAATAGAAAATATATTTTTGGAAAAAATAAGAAAGTCCAAGAGGTAGAGATTCAACCTCCATAGCTACAAACTCTCGCAAGAAATCAAGAAAATGATGCAGCCTTGCAGTTGGGAACGTCGGGACGATAGCTTGGTGCTCATGTAGGCTATGATTTTGCTCTCTCTTGTGTTATACTTTGATTAGATAAATATATGTGTGTGTATGGTTGATATGCTTTCAATAAGTAGGAATGTAACTTAATCACGTTATTGTCTGTTAATCAAAATCGGTGAGATTCTAAGGCTGAGTGGATTAGGAAATGGGTAGTGATATCCCATAATGAGAACATCCCTAGGGGAGAGATTGCAAAAGAATAATTGGTTTAGGTTTAAGGGTGTATGTTGAACCAAAGCAACAGTGAGTAGATTAACTTTCGGGTGTTATCGTCAGAAATACTTCCAGTGTATAAATTATGGAATCATCCTCTTTGAATTGAAATCTAGGATGAGTAATCAGGTAGACCATGTTTAGAAGATGCAAATAACAGACTGGTTAATAAATTATAACTATAACAGAGCGTGAGTTAAAGCAGTGAAGTAGGATAGAAATATTCTACATAATGACTTGTATGTGTTGTGGTTAAGATTTTATTATTTGGATTGATGAATGCTGTTCGTTTTTATGGCTGTACTGCGGAAAGTAATTGTTGAAATACGCTTAAGATGATGTTGCTTTCATTATGGTGGGTATGGTAAAGAACGAGCCCCTAGTTGGGGGAGAAACAAAACATGGAAGAAATTGGGATGAAGACTGGTCATAGTACTGCCAGTTGTACTGCTGCAGCGAGACCACTATAATGGCAGTATTCTCGCTACAGTGCAACCCAAATCAACGAGCGGGCCAAGTCATTATTTTGTGTAATGTGCTAATGTAACTGTGATTATTACTATTGGAAAAGAGATTGGGTTTGGAATCATGCATGTGATCTTACTTGTTGATATGAATATTTCACCCTTGTCGTGTGTGATTTATTATTTGTGATGGTATGATATGCGCCCCGAAACTGAGGGACGAGTTGGTATCTAATGAACGCTGACTGAGATAATGGATAATATGAAAGAAAAATCATTGATATGATGGTGAATGAGAGGCCTAGGGTCAAAGATAAGGAACTCATATGAGCAGGTTAATACGATCAAATTCCGAATAAAGATCGGATACACGAGTGGCTCATGCCTGAGGTGAGCATCCGGGCGAGCGGTATAAGTGAGTACACAGATAGGTATGGTTAAAAGACTATGGGGTTGTGTGTATGAGTTGAACACAGACATGTATGATGAATATTTCCTACGATTAAGTGTACAGTACATAGATTTCTAGAGTCCCCTACAGGTCATGACTGGAAGGGAAAGCATAAGTATTATACCCCGGGAACCCAAGGATCAGACCCAGGAGTCAAACGGGGAAAATCTGAAAAATATTGCAGCAGTACAGGATGAGTCATTGGACGACTTATGAGGAGACCCCACGAGTCGTCAGGTGGCTCGGGGGAAGACTGGACTTGGCTGAGGAGTTGAGGTCCCCAAGGGCGTGGGAATGACTCGTGGTCAGCTACCACGAGTCATCAGGTCAACCGTGAGATGAGGTTGGGGATTAAATAGGAGGTCTAACCAGTGTACTTAACGAATAGGATTCCTCGACTCGTGGTCAGTCCCAACAACTCGTGAGGTGGGTTGTGAGCAAGACTATAGAATTTTGATTGAAGCTGAGGCAGTGTACTTGACGGGCAACACGACAAGTCGTTGCCCATCCTGACGAGTCGTCAGGTCGCCCGTTAGGGTCACCTGGCAGTTATTATCTGCGAATTAGTAAGGGATTTCTTGTAATTTTCTAAAGTCCTAAGTCCTAAACTATGTCATTTTAAGGCCGGAATAGGGTATTTTAAGGGGGATTAGTCCATGTTAAGCCTCATTTGTGCATGCAAGAGTTAGAGAAGGGGAGTATAAGGCGATTCAAGTGTTCTTCCTCAAAATTCTCCAAATTCCATCTTGGGCTTTCAAGGGGAAATTAAGAACCAAGTGTTCTCAGGTATGTAGGGTTTAGAATGGGTGAATCCTTTCACACCCATGCCCAAACTTCGTTTTAAATAATGATTTCTCCTATTCAAGTCTATGGCGTTTTACCCAAATACATGACAATGTGATTTTTCTTTATGAGTATGATTTTATTGAGTTTTAATTATGAAATTATGAATGATGGGCAGGTCTTATATGATTTTCTTTAAAATCATGTTTCAAGCTATTTAAATCTAAAATGCCTATTGATAAAAGTTCATGAAAGTTATGATTTATGATGAATATTCAATATTTTGAGTTTATTGATGATGGAAAATCACAATTTCAAGTTCTCATGTTTATGAGCATATTGTTTGAAAAGAATTGAGTATGTTAAAGTATTGGGAAATGTCCACATAATGAAGAATGATTTACGATTTATGAAATGAATTGCATGATTTGTCAATCTATGATGTCGGTCGATAAAAAGGGCCTTTGATTCTTGGCTAAGCATGTTTTAAAGGGGGTCAATGATGATAAATATTATATTTTATCCAATGAATTTTAATGCATGATGTTATTGATTTATGCATGAGCCTATATGCATGTTTTTGGGAGCCATGTCTAGCACCAAGCAACTCGGCGTTCAAAGGACTACGTCGGTGTCTCATAACCACGTGCCACCGTGGGTTCTAATGTTATATATTGTATTGATACCGATCCCCTCAAATGTGATATCAGGCCTAATGCACGACCCTCGCCTGGCAAGCCAGGGTCGGCTCTAGCCACTTGAGTGAGATAGTTGGGGTATCATGAAAGGCTTTACCATGACGGTGTCGGTTAAGACGAGTCCTCCCATTGTTCCGCATGTTTTATGCATTGTTATATTTATTTTATTGGCTCAAGTTATGTTTTGATAAAGTTTACATATGATTATGACAATGAATGATTTATGAACGATTTGAAAGTCTTGAACCTTATGTTTACTTATGAAGTTTATGATACAAGCATGATATCCTTCTCCTATGTTTATTTATGAGTTTATTTTACTTTTAAATATCCGTTTTAATTACCTTGCATACTCGGTACATTCTACATACTGACCGCATACTTTTTATGCTATATCGTTTCATGATATAGGGTTCCGATCTCAGGCTCATCCTCATCCTTACTTTACCTCAGTTCTCGCTCTCAGCTATTGGTGAGTCCTCATGTTCCGAGGGCCGTTTGATAGGCTTTCATGTTATTTATGTTTCAGTATTGGTCGGGTTAGTTGGGGATGTTGTCCCATCAACCCATCTTATGTAGTAGAGGCTTTCAGAAAGGATGTAGAACTCAGCTTATGTAAATGACCAGTACTTCCAGTTGTTATGCTATGCTTACGTTTTCGTTATGTTTTATGCTAAGTATTCCATTTTATTAAATGAGATTAGATGTGTGCATGTACCATGGGTTGACTTGGGGTCTCTCGGGGTCCCTTGTCCCATGTCTACTATCTCGGTGTATGTTTGGATCGTGACAATAAGATCCTCTAGCATGTGTGTACAGTGATGTGACTGAAGCGTGTGCCTGGCACATCACCGATGGTGTGATTGTGAGACAGAGATTGTGAGGGTATGGTTTAATTATACATACGGCTGCAGAGATATAAAGGACAAGTATAAAAGTGTGATACAGAATATACCGATTGATTCGGGTTTGAGGTGAGAACACCTGTTTGGAGCACCGTATATGGCTATGCGGTCTAGGTACGATATCTTGTGGTATTGTCATGGTATGAAGATAGATATATGCATGTACTTTAATATTTAAAAAGTTGACTCCCTTGGCAGATGTTGATGATTTCTTGTGTGTCCTTGAATATGTTAATCTATATTTGTGAGTTGAATGTTGTTTTAAATAGTTTGGTGGGTTACAGAAGATGTTATGATGAGTTTAAGCAAAGATAGTGAGTTATCACGAGACATCGAGTAAGCTTATTTATTGTTGTACCTCACTAATGGGAGTCGGAAAATCATGTGCATAATTAAGTGCGTTAATAAAGGGTAAATAACAGACTTAGTCGACCCTAGGGAATTAGTAAAAGAAGTAGATGTGTTATAAAAGATATGGAGGGATAGGATGGAATTGGATTAGGAAGAAGATCGGTCATTGACTATTGGGATAACGCTGTAGCGGACACATCACCGCAGCAGTGGGACTGCTATAGCGGTCGGAGCCTGCGCTACAGCAAAAATGAAGGGAGGGAGATTGAAGTACTACATAAACTTTGGTGAGGCTTAAGAACGAGAATATAGTAGTTACACTTATTGTGATGTTGTAGGAGTGAAGTGATCATTAAATTTAATGATATTGATTATAGGTTGATTATTATGCCATTGTGTTAACTAACCTTAGTCAGCCGATGATACCTACCGGTACATGTAGTGTACTAATACTACCTTATTGCATCTTTTTGGTGTAGGTTGTGGCATGTTTGAAGTTCCTTGATTGGAGTGGAGTACTCAGCACCAGCTTTTGTGTTCTTCTTCTCAGACAAAACTGGGTATTTTTATCTTATCAAGTATTCAATTAGAGCTTTTATACCTGTCTAGACTAGATCTTGGGAAAGTCATGTTTTGGAGGAATCTTGTATTTTTGCTTTTGAGATTTTCATTGATTATTGAGAAGTAACGAAAATCTCTTTTTGTACATTAATTGTAATATTTCATAAGGATTTTTCTATTGAATATAGTCGATGTAGGTGTCTGCACGACCCGTTCATTTGGATCGTGACAAACGATGAAGATCTGGAGGGCATGACACAACCCTGCAATGACACGTGATTTGCAATTGGATATTTTTTGATTTTCAAACATGAAGGAGACATGGAATTTGAGTTTCTCACCTTTGATTTGAGTCATTGTAATAGAGAATATGCAGAGTATCTTCTCGAGGGAGAGGGCGAGTGAGAGGGTGAGGGCGGGGATAATATGCTCATGACAAGTTTTTCGTCAATCTGGGGAAAAACCAAAATAGGATAGGTTCGAAAAGAAGATCTTCATAGAAACAATGAAAATACATGTTGTAATCTTTTTCCCTTGAATTGATTTTTACTCCCAAAAAGGATTTTTCAAAATCTTTTTAATGAGGCAGCAACATACAATGTATTACGATATTTAATCAATGATCAAAGGAAACACGAAAGAAATGCTCTAAGATAAGAATGATAACAAGATTTTCAATGTCCAAAGTCTTCAAAATTCACATTTGAACACTGAGGGACTACCATATACATATATAGCTCAAGAGTAACCGGTTAATCAAATAAACAATAGCCAGGTTCAAAAGTAACTGGTTAATCAAGTAAACAATAGTCAGGTTTTAACGTTTTGTCATACAAATGGTTAGCCTAATAAGATGATAAACAATTTTGTATTCCTCTTTCTTCCTAGTAAATCTCTGATATTGAGCAAAAGTCTAAAAAAGTTAAGTATTTCCAACGATCACGAAAAGTTGAGGATAAAATTTCAACGATTATGCAAAGATGAAGATAAAATTCCAACTGTTACACTAAGTTGAGAACAAAACTCCAACAGTTACGCAAAGTTGAAAATAAAATTTCAACAGTTACACGAAATTCAGAATAAAATTTCAATAGTTACAAGAAGTTCAGAGAAAAATTCCAATGATCACGTGAAGATTGAGAGTAACATTCCAAAAATAGCAAAGTTGAGAATTAAAGCAAAAATTTCAACGAATATGCCTGACATGAATTGAAGACGTCCACTCATGAGCATAAAGATTTAAAAGACCATGTCTTCTAAAAAGACAAACAAACTTATGACCCGATGTGCAGGGGCGAATTTACCTTAACCCCACGGGTGTCACCTGACACTGCTTCGATAAAATTATTTACTAGATACACATATATAAATAATTAATAAAATAAAAATAAAGGTAGAAATATTAAAAGGACTCCACTTTTGAACAAAGCTAGATGTTAGCTCAGTAGTCAAGTGCTTCCAGTTTGTTCCAGAGGTCGTGCTTTCAAACCCGCTCAACTTCAAATTTTTTCTCTTGTGCACATTTATTTAGTAATTCTAAAAACTGTCATTCATAATAATTCTAAAAAAGCTGCCACTGTTGGTTGGCTACCCGATTTTTAAAAATATTTGTATCAATACTTTATTTTTTCATAATAATAATGCACTTGAATTGAGTTTTATTAATATGGTATGAGTTATATTTTTATAATATATATTATTGTAGTAATTTATTCATTTACTCACTTCTTTAAATTATGACACTGCTCAAAAAAATCCTGCGTACGCCACTGCTGATGTATTTTTTCAGACTAAACAAAATTTGGATGGATTAATTCTTGAATTTTGATCAAAGCAAAAAATTTAAAAAGGTACTTAGTCAAAATCTAGCTACAATCAATATATATGGTTGAAATAGCAAAATTAAAATACCACCTTAAAATCTAAATCGGATCAAAGTTAAAAGGCTAAAATATATTTAGTAAAAAATTTATCGACTTACAAAACTCCAAAACCTTTGAAATATCTTTGGTTTTCTTATGAATACTCTCCAACCAAAATTGAGTCAGGGAAAATAAAATTATTCGAAATCAAAGAATTCATGAACAAAAAGTGCTTCAAATTCATATTAGAATAAAAGAATGCAAGAATATCGATGAAAGAAAAAGTTATGAATAAATTAAATGAAAAAAACTGGTAAATATAAAAAGAGATATCTTATATTAGATAAGAACTAAAAAGACGAACAAAGTATTACAAGATACAAATCCTTACAAACTACTACTAGGAAGATCGAAAGAAACAACCAAAAAGTTTGGGGCCAAAATACTAAGGTTGGGATTTGAGGGCTCATCCTCCTCCTCATCATCTTCATATTCTTCCTCAAAGAAATCGCAGGAACTGGCAGGACTTAATCGGGGAGACGGCGAAAGATTATCTCAGGCCGCAACCTCTAATTCTTAAGCCTCGAGAATCTTGGCATCTTTATATTTAAAGTCTGCCTTAACCTTTTCGAGACTATTATCTCCAAATACTCCAGATGGTGAACTCAGATTTGAGAGCAAGACGATCTTCTTGATCTTTAAGGTCAGCCAAAACTTTGTCTGTTTGGGTTTCAAGCTTTTGGACTTTCACGGTCAGAACATCCATGTGTTCTCTTATCTGCTTCACAACTCCTTTTTACTCATGGATTGTGCCTTAAAGCTTCTCCAATCTTCTCGAGAAATCTCCCTCTGCAGTCGCCAGCTCATCATCCTTAGCCGAAAGTTTAGAGTAAAGTCACTGACCTCGGACTCAAGGAAGGATTCCCTTTGAATACCCAAAGTGAGGGTAATTCTTGAGTTTGACAAATGTCCTTTAGAGGAGCTAGATTATTAAGAAGTTGATCAGTCTGTTAGTTATAAGCCTGTTTCTCCCGATCAGCCAAATTCAAATTCAGAAAGCCCGCTCACGCTCCTGTTTAAATCTTTCAAGATCGGCCTTCAGTTTTGAAATCTGGCGAATGACTGCCATTTCCTTTGGCCTCCTAGCTAGGTCAACCCTCAAGGCAAAAATCTCCCATTTCTGCAAACTCAATTGATTCCCGAGCTCTTCACTTTTTCCAAATGCTAAGTTGAAGGTTAATTCCAATCAAAATTCTAGCCTAATAAAGGCAAAATAAAGAGTAAGAATTTAACTCATTGAAGAGAAGGGTTAAAAGTTTCAAAAAATAAAAAACTTACCCGAGCAGTGGTGTGCATACCCTCACTAAAAGACAATATTCTAAGAGATCTTTCATTTTCTCTTTATTAGGGTCAGAGATTAGACGACAAAGATAGTTGGCAACACTGATCAACCTCGAAAGAAAATTAGTGTCTGCTAGAACTAGCACCAAAGTTGGACCTTGTTTTATTTGGATTGGTGCTCGGAGCTGTAAAACGTTAACAAGTTTGGATCGAGATGACCCGCAGTTTTGAGGAGGCTTAGTTGATTTATGCAGCCTGATCGAAATGTTGGCTGATGAAGCTCTCTTCAAAAAAAACCTCCGAAGGAGAAGACTTTATATCTTTTTCGGCCTTTGGATCCCCTTCAAAAGATGGCTCGGCTTTATTAAATTGCTCTCTAAGTGATAGTTTTGACTCAATAAACACTGAACCTTCGGCCAATCTTGATCTTGATCTTCGAGAAATAAGGAGATCCTCATCAATTTCTTAATCCTCCTTAACAATAACCTCATCAAAAATTAAATTTGGAAGAAAGGAAAACATGAATTGAATCTTCATAGGTCTCAATATTTACCCCAACTTCAGCAACAACTTCATGTTACTTGATACTATCCATTTTCTCAAATTGGACACTGAGAAAGGACGAGCTATCTCACAACCAACTTGTATGCATCCTTGGCTAAAAAATCAGAGAGCTGACATATATACATATCCAATCACAAGAGAGCTAGCTAGCAATTGATTACCATAATTCCCTTTGTATTAATTTATGTAATGTAGTTTGATTTAATATGAAAATTAAAAAAATATAGAAATAAAAATATGTTATACTCCGTAAGTTTCTATCATTTAACTAACGCGTGAGTACGTATGTTGAGAGTTTTGGAGTACGACACATGCGAGGAAGGGCTCGGGGGATGAATATACGAACACAACATCGAGTAAACAGGAGGCTGGGGCCAGGGGCCAGGCGCACTAGGCGCCGCGCCGCTCCAGTCAGTCCGGCGCCATGGCCGACACGTCGTGCCCCTTCCCCGGTGTAATGGGCGGCGCGCCACGCCCCTAGGCCATCGCCCAACTTATATATTTGTGTGTGTGTGTGTGAGAATTATTCATTCACAATATTTCCCTCGGGAGAAGAAGAGAGAATACCGTGGATTTCTTCTGTTTTTCATCAAATTACGTCGTTAAACTCTGCAAAACGCAAATTCATCTCAGATAATGAGTCCCAGGCCTACGATGGACATCCTGGCAGAGTTATTTCTTAAAAATTCGCTCGGAGTACCGAAACCCTACAGAGTAAAAGTTGTCGGAATCACTTCTAATTGAGTCCTAAGCAACTGCAAGTGAGGGGTAAGTATATCTACCTTCTAAACTCTCGGGAATTTGTAAGCTTCCGACCGAATTGAATGAAGTTTGAATTGTAGATATTGTCTTTGAAAGATATCGTTATTAGTTGATTCATACTATTGAAATAGCCTTATTCTTTCAGCATGGAGGCTAAAATTGAGTGGAATTACTGGCTTCAGGTTGGAAATTGTTCAAGTGAACAAAAAGTCGACATTCGAGGTATGTTAAGGCTTATCTCTTCGGCAAGTTATTCTCGTTGCATAGAGATACGACATATGCCTTGAAAGTAGATTATGATCTTATATGTTGTGATTAGCTGCTGCTAGTACATAATGAATATATACGTTATGGATTAGCTGCTATAAGATGTACTGGTAAATTGGACAACATAGGGCATATCTATGATTAGAAGTCTATGATTAGCTAATCGTAGCTAATATGTGCCAAGGCCTTAGAAGTCTGTGATTAGCTGTTGGGCCTGAATTGGTAAATTGGACAACATAGGGTATAGCTATGCGCTATAACTTTCAGCTTGGTGCCTATATTGTCGGTAAAGCTCTCCCAGAGGCTATTGGCATACCTTGATGCCTCCAAGGCTAGAATTTGGATAGGATGGTCTTACCTTTGAGTCAGTGACACCTAGGTTGCCTAGTGAACTGAGCAACAACCCGCCATATGATTGGCTACTATCAGTGACCGTAGGTTTCAGTCAACTCAATGCTTGTCCTACAGGTTGCTCAGGACACCATCCCATTTGTTATAAGTTTGATAGATCAGTGGATACCTTAAGTAGGGAACCTTATTAGTAATTAGATGTAGAGCTAACGCCCCAGCCTACTCTTATAGATATCCATGTACAGATTTCCATGAGTGGCTAGGTCCAGATAAAACTTGCCTACGAGGCTATGAATCACCCAGAGAAGCCATATAAAATCTGAACAAACTAAGTTAAAGTCTAAAGGGACTAGAACCATAGTATCACAGTGTTACTTCTAGGTTAGGAGTTATCATAAGTTGCCTGTGGAGAGTTAGGGCTGACTGTTTAGGAGCATGTCCGATTAGTAGCAGCCCCACAGTTGTTCTAAGCGGAGGAACTAAATAATTGGTCACCTGCGACCTTACGATTCACTTATGAGTTACCCTTGCCTAGCATGACCTTCAGACTATCACTTAGGTCACCCGAACCTCATCCTTTTTTGTTTAGGTCATCAGAGGTTGTAATCACTGCCAGGACCTCTGGTCAGGTGTAGGCATACAGGATGTGCCTAATGACATCTATATAGACTATTTTGAGGGCAAGTAGAGATCGCGTTAGGACTAAGAGGCCAGATATGCCTTTTGAATGGCTAGATTTGTAGATTGTAACATAGTGTCCTTAGTTGGGGTAGATCGTATTTCGTATTGCCTCTTGCCTTGAATAACTAAGAGGCTGCTAGTTGTACGAACTAATTTCGGAGCTATAAACTACTTAGGGAGCTATGATGTTGCTAATGCTTATAGAGCTATAGATTGCTTACGGAGCTATGATGTTGTATTGCTTACGAAGCGACTGAATTGCCCACGGGGCCATATATTATTTGTAAGGACTAAAGTAAGTCTACGGAGCCATATTGAAGTCTATTCAGTTATAGGAGCCCAGAAGGCTCATATTCAATTATAGGAGCCCAAACGGCTCATACTCAGTTGCAGGAACCCAGATAGCTCATATACAGTTACAGGAGCCCAGATGGCTCAGACACAGTTGCAGGAGCCCAAAAAGCTCCGATACAGTCTCAAGAGACCAGGTATGTTCAATTACAATTACTTGCAGGGCTTCAGGGGTACCAATAGGAGTATATAGACTAGTTGGCGCCTGCCGAGGCTTATGGGGGCCAAGGTAGGCTATTACTGTGTTGCTTGTACCTTCCCGACTTATGGGGGCCAGGGTAGGCTCTTGTTTGTACACTTGCTTGCTAGATGTAGCTTATGAGTGTATAATCGTGCAACTTCATCTCTTATTCGTGTAGTGGTTTTTTAGATGCAGGTTATGGATAAAAAAAGCTTACAGGTTAACTTCTGCCCTTGTCGCTGATTACTGTCAGTTCTTTTTTAGCTTCTATTCAGCTTTTATTACTGCCTTACATACTTGGTACATATTGTACTAACACCCAACTATGGGGCGCTGCATACTTGCCTGCAAGTTTAGACAGACAGGGTTTAGGTCCTCCGTTAGCAGCTTGCCGGAATCAGCAGATCGGCCAGCTCCTTTCATTCGGAGTTGTCAGGTTGTAAGGGTTACCTGTCTTTTATTTGTATAGCATTTGGGCAGGGGCCCGACCAATATTTTTACTCTTAGAGGCTTACAGACTACAATCTTCAGTTAGTGGTTCGTGTTGGCCATGTGGGGCCTATATTTGTTATGTTTTGTATGTTGGTCATGTGGGGCCTAGTATAGTTTCCAGTTAGTATCCTTGTCGGCTATAGTAGGAATGTGATTGCCTGTATTCATTCCGTTATAACTAGACAACATGGTGGTCTTGTTGGCCCGCATAGGATTCCTTTACTATTGTGTTGCTGGGTTATCTGTTTTCCTTTACAGGTGTTGTGTGGCCTTGTCGGCCCGAGGCAGTATTTATAGCCGAGATATAATAGTTTGTTTTCTTGATTTGGAGTCGCTGGTAGGCACCAGAGGTGCATATGCCCAGTTAGGTCAACCCAGATCCCAATGTGACATTAGGTGCCAGTCATGCCTCTCAATGTGAGGCGTGACAAAATATTTTAAAATTATTTTTAAAATAAGTAAAATTTTAAATTGAAAAGTAGATTTTTATAGACTTTTTTTGTCAAATAAATAGCATCCAACATAAATAAAATATTAATAGCATTATTAAAAATTTATCATTTTTAAAATTAATTACGAAAAAAAGTGTCATGTTAATTGAGACACAAATCGAATATATAAGGACGCCAAAAGGGTTGATAAAAATTTATTTATTTTTAATGTTCAAATTCTTTCACATACAATAAATAAAAAATAATGAAGACAAATTGACTTGGCTTACAGCTTTCAAGGAATGTTTATGTTGAATTTTCACAGCTGTAATAGGAACTGGGAAGGTCCTTCACCTCTATTTTACTCGACTTTACTATGACTTCCACTTGTACTTTTTAATTGTTTTCATTTGATATTTATTATTTTAGAGTGTAATAAATTTCAATTCATTTTATTAAAGCTTTATTTTAGAACAAAATGCTTTTCAGACAATGTCATTCTCAAAATTTTTAATTAAAAATAAACAGACTACTTATCATTTCTTTTTTACTATTAATGGAGAGATTGCGAAGGAGTTGGGGGCAGAAAGGGGAAAACTAATTTTAAGAATTAATAAAGGGAAGTACTAGGAGTATTAAGTAGATGTACAAATCCAAGTGGCATATATAATATTTTTTTAGTTCAGTATTTGATATTCGTATTGAAGTTCCATTAAATTAAATTCGTGCTGAGAAAGGACCCATTTTGAGGATAGCGCTCTCTATTAAGAATTTTTTCATGCTCAAAATTTAAAATTAAGATCTCTAGTGAAGGGAAGAACAACTTTATGTTGATCCCTATGAGTGAGCTGAAAAAGAAGAAGGAAAGAGGCTCAGGTGAACGGTCATAATTAGTGAACAAGTATAAGTTTTGTGCCCGATAGTATGGAGTTTACTGCATCATATCCGTTGATGATCAAGTGGAGTACTATTATAACATGTGGGGACCAGAGCGTAGTTAAACTAATCCTAATTATACAAAAGCATTTAATTAAGTCTTAATGTTTCCTGAAATTTTTTTCCCCACAGCTCTCCTACATAAACCAGATATTTATTTCTATAAGGGGATTATTGCTGGATAGGGGTATTTGTTTAATTATTATTGCCAATTTTAGATATTGAAAATAGAATAATTAAATTATTTTTACTATCATACGATTCGTAATTTTTTTTTTTCATTTTTGAAGCTTGATCTAATAGAGGTAAAGATAAAAAAATATTATTTATCTTATCATATATATCTTTTGAGTTAAAGAATTATTAATATATAATTGACGATTTCATCGAATTTAGTCAAAAAAATTTAACCTCTTAAACTACGTGTCTTTATCTAATTGTCTTAGCTGTTTATTTCCTTATCTATAATACTATAAGTTCTTGTAATTATCCTTTTTATTTTAAAAAAATAATCATTATTTCACAAAACTTATTTGTTACATCACCAACGTTTTTTAATTAATTTTTCAATCCAAATTGATAGCAAAAACAAAATGTTACATTTAAAGTAGAATACAACTTGGTTTAGACTGTGGTGGAGCTAAGTGTAGCTCAAGGGGGTCTAAATTGAATTCTTTACACATGTATCTTATATTTTGAAAAATAACTAAATGAATAATACGTACATTATGTGAATTGAAATCTATATGCGATATTTATTTTGAGATTTTGATAAATTTAAATTTACATTGTGTAAGATATATTAAAGAGAAAATATTCTCTACTATTTTTTTAGAATTTTTTAAAAGGTTATGTTTGAAATTTCTAATTAAGGACGGAAACATCTTATTCATTCCACTATAATTCTTGATAATGTATTTTAACCTTGTTCAATTGATTTTACTCAAAAAAATAAATCAGGTTGGAGTGAGAAATTGAAACAACCTATATTCACTTTTGATTAAATTAGGGGGGTAAATAAACGCCCGTAAAGTTAAAGTACTAAACTAAGTTATGTGGACAAGTTTAATTTAAGGGGGATTTTATGCATTTTTCATATATATATATATATATATGAAAAATGACTAAAATGACATTTAATTATGATCAGATTTGTATAATGCACTCATACTTTATAGAGGATCTAGTACTTCTTTGGATATTTTTTTAGCAATTATCTGACTGATTCATGAGATTAAATTTCAAAAGATTCAACTGATATCTCTATGAAAAAATTCAAGTGCAAAGGGAAGGGGTTTTCATTTTTACCTTTGTCTGAAAAATGTAAATGAGTGACAGTGATAAATCTTTTATCTTTTTGCCTTTTAACCGCGTTAACAAATGAAATAACAAAACTTTTATTTGTTATTCAGGTCCCTCGATAAATATCAAAGAAATATTTTAATATAATATTTAGAGAGGTCATAAAACCTCCATAAAATATGATTGTGTTACTGTAAATCTGACCATAATATCGACATCATTTTGATCATTTTCACTATATAAAAAATTTAACCATGAAAAGAATGTAATTTCTTCACTCTTAGAATTTAAATATTTCATATTCGAATTTTAAAAATAAAAAAACTACCAATGAAAATGATTTTCTCATATTCGCATTGGAAATAATGTTTACAATTTTCAAGAATTAAACATCATACATAGTTGGTGTTAAAAGTAAATGAAGTGACTTATTATACTTAAATGAATAATTTATTAACTTCTAATCTTTTGCCCAAATAGCAAATATATCAACTTCCCAAGTCCCAACCATATTAAGTTGTAACACACAGATATAAAATAAGTTTCTAAGTACATTATGTTGACTAATTCTTATGCTCTGCCAAATTGGTAAATATACTATTTTAATAAAATTATATTCACTATAACACAACACCTCTTCTATTTTAATATAATTCAATATATGTATAGAAAACTTGCACTCTAACAGTGTGCATTTAGAATGATGAAATTTTAGATTTAATTTGATGAAAAGGATTATGATAATTTATATTACAAATTCATTAAATTTTAGTTTATATTTATAAAATTATTCAACTTATAATTTTTTTTATAAAATCACTCAATTAAAATATCATTAAAGAAATATGACATGACAAAATAATTTAACGTCAAATACATACACAATCTCTTAAACTTGGCTTCATTTTTCATTTTGACCCTCCAACTCAACCTTGTTCCATTTTAACCCTCTAACTCTATTTTTCATGTTCCATTTAAACATAAAGTATTAATTTTTATGTTTTTATTATTTTTATTTATATTCCTCAATTATATTTTATATTTTAAAAATCGATAAATGTTCGTTAATTTTTGTAAAGATAAATAAAAAATTGACGGACACCCATCGATTTATATTTTTTCATTGTAAGAGTTTCTGCGCATTTTTGCGAAAAAAAAATCGGCGAACGTATGTCAATTTTTTAATGTCTGACAGTTTTCTTTTTGAAAAAGAAATCATTGACAACCCAACAAAGTCTGTTGAATTTTTGTATTTTTTAGTAGTGTTGTTAACAATAAATTATAAGATCTTTTTTTCTCATATTGAAGATGAGTTTTTTTTTTATCATATTGAAACGAGTTAAATATTAGAATGTAGGGTATTTGAGCTAAAGTCAGATGAGTTGGATGATATAAAAAAATATGTTGCATTATTTAATTGAATATTTTATACCTTTTTAAAAATATTTATTAACACGCTTTGAATAGTTTACACAGAATAATATTCAGTATTTACACTCATTTTTTATTTATTTTTACGAAAATTAATGAACGTCCATCAATTTTTAAATGTAAAATTACTGTTGAAGAGTACAAATGAAAATAATAAAAATATAATAATTAGTACTTTGTGTTTAAATGGAACATAAAAAATAGAGTTGGAGGACTAAAATGGAACAAGACTCAGTTGATGTGCCAAAATGAAAAATAGAGTCAAGTTTAAGGGGTTGTATATGTATTTGGCCATAATTAAAATTTTCATGTCATGTAAACATAGACCTCACAAATAAATAAAATTTAAAAGAAAAACTCATTTCTTATATCTTACCCACCCACCACACATCAAATTGGGTTCATCTAAAACCTTTTCATGAATATTGTATGTTATTATAAAAATATAAGACGACGTAATCTTTAATGAAATTTACTTGTAAAAATATCTAAAGATAACAATAATACTAACAACATATATAATTCTTATATTTAGAATTTGGTTTAAATTAATCTTTCAAATATATAATTTGAGCTGCCTTTGTCCTTTATATTTATTAAAAGGAAAAAAGGTCAAAAATACCTCTCTACTTTAGTATATTAGCTAACTTTGTCCCCAGTTATACTATAAGGCCAAATATACCTCCGTCATTAACAAAGTAAATAAAATTGCCCCTCAATTGGATGGAATCCCCCAATTGACTTAAAATACCCAATTTTAATTAAATTACCCGCTTTTCTTTAAATTCAAACCCGACCCACTAAACTAAATAAACTCATTAGGATTTAATTATTCAAAACAAAACAAGTTCTCAAATTATTCAAAGAAAAAGCATTAGAAATAAAAGGAGTTTGATCATACAGTTATTTCTCCTCCAAAAATATTGAAACAAACAAAATAAAAATCGCATATTTACCAAATCTGTTCATATTAAGAACGATGAAGCCTGATTTGATAAATATTTGGTTGATATTGTGTTTATTCCAATATTTTCGGAGGAGAAATAACTGTATGATCGAACTCCTTTTATTTTTTAGGTTTTTCCTTTGAATAGTTAAATCCTAATGAATTTATTTAGTTTAGTGGAGGTGGATTCGAATTTAAAGAAAAAAAGGGTAATTTAATTGAAATTGGGTATTTTAAGTCAATTTAAGGGATCCCATCCAATTGGGGGGCAATTTTATTTACTTTATTAACAGCGGGGGTATAACCAGGGGTAAAGTTAGTAAAATATACTAAAGTAGAGGGGTATTTTTGACCTCTTTTCCTTATTAAAATTGAGTATTTTTATATGTTATTTCTTAAACATAAGACAGCGTAAGCTTTGAAGAAACTGACTTGTAAAAAGTATGTGAGATATGTAAATTGAGCAAGCCACCAAAACGAATTTTTACATATTCATTTCACCTAATTAGTAAAGAAATTTTTGAATACTTCTTTCGCCCCTTATTTATAAAAATTAATAAACGGGTAAATATTTGAATACTTCTTTTGACCCGTAATTATTAAAAATATTAAATGAGTAAACATTTACATTTTAGTCAAACTTCTGGAAATAATTATTGTTATTGAAATCACATAGTTAATGATTTTTCATATTATATAATTTGGGCAAAAGTATTTGAGAAAAACCTTATTTTGACTTATTTTTTTAATTTAAATAACACACATATATACTTTTTATGAGCTAATTAATTTCATCAAAAATATATAACTACTATTTTGGCATAAGTATAATACAAATTGACATACCTAACTTGAAAGATTTTAGATGAAACTCATTTTGGTGCATGGGTGAGTGGGTTGAGTATAAGAAATAATTTTTTGAATTTTATTTATCTGTGGGGTTCATATTTACATAGCATAAATAATTAAATTATTTTGTCATGTCATATTTTTTTTATGATATATTTAATTGTGTGATTTTGTGAGGAAAAAACTACAAGTTAAGTGATTTTATTGATATAACCAAAAGTTTAGTGATTTTGCAATATAAATTCTTATAGTTAAGTGACCTTTTGAGATATTTGCTCATTTAAACTTTAATCAACATAGTTATTCGCAGTTCTAATAGATGGTAGAAAATATTCCTAAAAGTTTATCGATTCGAACATCATAATTAGAAAAATTTAAACACTATATAATTAAAAAAAAATAATCAAGATGTACTAGTTTGTTTGGCCAAAAAGCAAATATATATATATATATAAAATAATTTCTTCAAAAATATTTTTTTGAAAGATACTTTTGAGATAATATACTTAAAAGTACTTTTAAAAAGTATTAATTATATTTCAAAAGCATTTTTCAAATTAATACAAATATAACAATAATATATTCAGCATAATTTCATAAAGTGTGGTCTTGGAATGATAGAGTGTATGTAGATCCTACCTTTACCTCAAAGATAAAAATGTGGTTTCCAATAAGACCATCGGCTTAAGAAAAATCGTTAAAGCGATATAGATAAAATTAGTGGACATACAGGAAGTAACAGATAATAGCAAAAATAACAGATAGTAATAATACATTAACTACAATAAAATAATATGGTAGTCGAAATACAAGCAACAACACTTTATAGCAGAATATAAGGATAAGAAACTACCGGAGCAATATTAGAATTACTAGTATGATCGGCTAACAAGAAAACCCATGGTTACCTACTAACCTTCTGCCCTAATGTGCTTCCTCCACAACCTCCTATCTAAGGTCATGTACTCAGTAAGCTGAAACTGAATCATGTCTTGTACAAATACTTGGAATAATTCTACCACTTCTACTATGAGTAGCATTTTTAGTGCTAGCTGAACGTAAAGTAATGGCTTAATCCTCTCCATTCAATACTTTTTTGATCTATCTCTGTCTCTCCTAAAACCATCCATAGCTAATATCTCACACCTCCGCATTGGGCATTCAGACATCTCCTCTTCACATGTAGAGACCATCTCAATCTCGATTTCCGCATCTTATTATTTACAACAGCTACTCCCACCTCATCCTGGATATCTTTATTTCGAATGCTATATCTCCTATTATGTCCATACATCCATCTCAGAATTTTTATTTTCTGCAACTTTTAATTTGTTAATGTGAGAATTTTTGACTAGCTAATACACTGCATACAATATAATTAATCTAACTATTACGTTTTAAAATTTATTTTAAAATTTTAATAATACTTTCTTATTACACGAGACTTTGAATATAAACCTCTATGTTGCACAAATGACATCCTCGTCAAATATAAATTACTTTTTGTCGAAGATATTTTTATCATGTCAAACGGAGTTTAAGTTCGATTTTAGAAGTTTGGTTAGATGATAAATATTTTCCAAAGTTTTCACTTTCCCACTAAGGAATAAAATAAAAATAAAAAGTGAAACATATTCCAACAATATTCTTCCATCAACTTTTTTAAGTGTAAAGTTTTTCCTATTCAAAATGAAAAAGATACCCACATTTCTCTTGTCCCGGGAAGGCGACCGACTCTGTACCTCCATTTCTCTCTCTCTGTATACATTTTTGTATATATATGGTGTGCATATCTCTCCCTCCCTCTCTCTTGACTTGCTTGTGATCATGTTTTGATGACCTAACTCTCTCTTCTTCTAAGTTCTAACTATACTTTTCCTTTTTTTCATATAAAGTTTTTGTTTTTGTATAAAATTGTCGGTTTGGAATTTCTGGAGGAAGCCCATTTCTTTCCCCTCTGTTTGCGTCTTTGCATAGCTTCTATTTCTTCATGATCACTAGAAACTGAAAGGGGGTTAAGCTCACAAGGAAGAACCGTCAACATGAAAAGAGCAAAATTTGACTTGTTCATGTCACTTAGTCGGCAAAGATCGGTGCAAGTTTTGATTTTGTTAGGCCTTTCGTATATACTACTGGTGGGTCTTGAAGTTCCTTTTGTTTTCAGAAATGGATTCAGTTTAGTTTCTCAAGACGGTTTTGGTACCGGGCAGTTTTCCAAGTCTTTTGTGCTTGATAGTGAAGAGGAGTTAGAGGAAAAAGAGGCCCCAAATCGCCCTCTTGATGTCCCACTTCTGGTTCCAAGTCAATCAAAGCCTGAAAGAAAGATTAGAGAAATCAAGTCTCCATTGTCAAGTTTGGTTTTTGATGGTAGTTATGTGAATATGACTAGCAATGATGGGTTTTCTGGGATTCTGAAGTCAGCAAAAGAGGCCTTTGAGGTAGGTAAAACGTTCTGGAAGGAGCTTGAATTGCATAAAAAAGAAGTAGGTCTTGTAGAAAGTAACAAGACAGAAGAATGTCCTCATTCCATTTCAATGTCAGGGTCTGATTTTCTGGGGAAAGGGAGAATGGTGGTGTTGCCATGTGGGCTTACTCTTGGGTCACATATAACTGTCGTGGGGAGGCCAAAAAGGGCCCATCAGGAGCATGATCCGAAGATATCATTGCTGAAGGAAGGTCAGTTCTTGATGGTTTCACAGTTTATGATGGAGTTGCAAGGGCTGAAGACGGTTGATGGAGAGGACCCACCAAGGATTCTTCACTTTAATCCACGGTTGAAGGGTGATTGGAGTGGGAAGCCCGTGATTGAGCAGAACACTTGTTATAGGATGCAGTGGGGGACGGCTCAAAGGTGTGATGGGTGGAGGTCCAGAGATGATGAGGAGACCGGTGAGAACATGATTTTGGTTCTTTATTTCTTTAGTAGTCTTTAAGAAATTATTCTGTTTAATGAACTACTTTAATCGGTCAACTTTGTGCATTCCCAAACTAGTTTGACTTCCCTATATATGATCCTCTGTATCCAAATGCTAAGAATATTCATGTAGCTGTTAACTTACTGCTATCCTCCTCCTTGATCCAGACTTGTCACCAGTAATGTGAAACTCACATAAGCAGAGTTGCTAAGAAAATTCGAATTTTTAATACTAGTTAAACTTAAAGATTTGTTAGCTAGAAAACTATTTGATTTATTAATTGAAGTTAAAAAGGTTGTTCTTTTTTATGTTTTTGGGTTGGTTGGTAGTGGGTGGGGAAGCTGCAGAAGTTTTTTATAGTGCGTAATCAAGCAGTTGAATAAGTTTGACTATAGAGCTTATAGCTTGAGGAGGTGCTATATCCTGATGGATAGATTCCTCGGATTATTCTCATGAATTGAGGATTGGAATTATTTTTAGTACCTTTCTACATGGGTTTCTTGGCAATTGGATGGAGGAAAAACAAGCGAAATGCACCATCAGTTGCATTTGCATCTGTTTGTAGTCTGTGGCGCAGTAATCTATCATTTGTATGTGGTATGGCATTTTTGGTAACATCTAGACTCTTTTGCAGTTGATGGGCAGGTGAAATGTGAAACGTGGATCCGAGATAATGACACTAACCATTCCGAGCAATCAAAGGCATCTTGGTGGTTAAATCGGCTAGTGGGGCGAAAAAAGAAAGTTGATTTTGATTGGCCATTCCCATTTTCAGAGGATAGGTTGTTTGTGCTAACTCTCAGTGCCGGTTTGGAGGGTTATCACGTGAATGTTGATGGGAGGCATGTGACCTCATTTCCATATCGAATTGTGAGTAACATATTACCACCTCTTTAATTTCATGCTGAATTATGAATTGAACTAAAGAAGGTTCTCGTTGATGCTTTTTAGGGATTTGCGCTCGAGGATGCCACTGGTTTGTCATTGAATGGTGACATTGATGTCGATTCAGTCTTTGCTGCCTCCTTGCCCACATCACATCCTAGTTTTGCTCCTCAAAGGCATCTTGATATGTCAAACAGATGGAAGGCACCACCCTTCCTTGATCGGCCTGTGGATCTGTTCATTGGCATTCTGTCTGCAGGCAACCATTTTGCTGAGCGAATGGCTATAAGGAGGTCTTGGATGCAGCATCAACTTATCAAATCTTCAAATGTTGTGGCTCGATTCTTTGTCGCATTGGTAGGTTGATGGATGGTAGCGTATACTCCATATTGCAATTATCGTTTATTATTATTTACATTTGATGTTGCAGCTTGTGGGATTGAGTTTAATATGGATTGGTTTTTTGACAGCACCCGAGGAAGGATATAAACGTGGAGTTGAAGAAAGAGGCAGAATTCTTTGGTGACATTGTCATTGTTCCTTTCATGGACAATTATGATCTTGTTGTCATGAAAACAGTTGCCATCTGTGAATATGGGGTGAGTTGTGGATTACCTATAAACATTGACATTGGTTGTCCCCAGATTAACGTCGTCCCAGAATTCATCTTTTCTTAATTTAATCTTTTGCTTGTTGCAGGTCCATGTTGCATTTGCAAAAAATATCATGAAGTGTGATGATGATACATTTGTTAGAGTGGATGCAGTTATCAAGGAAATAAATAAGATACCCGAGAATAGGAGCTTATATATTGGAAATATCAATTATTATCATAAGCCCCTGCGTAATGGTAAATGGGCAGTAACATATGAGGTATAGTTTGGAGTTCCTTTTTAAAATTTTCGTACTCCAATCTCTCTGTGGCTAGAAGGCCTAATAGTGCAATTTTCTTTTGGCAAAGTATTTTCATATGCTTTATTGTTGAAGAAGAGACTTCACATTTACCAGTTAATAGTGTCTGAAAAACTTGCTTAGAATAATTTTCTCACTTTATCAAAAAAAAAAAAAAAACATGTTTAGAGTACACGAGGCTATGACAGAGAGGTGCTTTCCTAGGGGAGTACAAATGAACAATAAGGTTGTTTGGACGGGGATGCATGAATTTGCAGCAAATGCTAGTGTAACTACTGCTAGCATTCTGGCCTTTCTAGAATCCCATGAAATATGAGTTTCTTGTCTAATCTTCGTTTTTGGGTGGTTCCTCAGGAATGGCCAGAAGAAGATTATCCACCTTATGCGAATGGACCGGGTTACATTATTTCATCAGCCATTGCAAATTTCATTTTCTCAGAGTTTGATAAACATAAGCTAAAGGTAGACACTCTCCCTGTTATCTCTTTCCATAAGTTAATACTCGTTAAATAGCTAAACTAGCTCCCCCAATGTGCAGTTGTTCAAGATGGAGGATGTCAGCATGGGAATGTGGGTTGAAAAATTTAATAGCTCATCAAGACCTGTGCAATATGTACACAGCTTGAAGTTCTCCCAAGCTGGATGTGTAGACGATTATTATACCGCTCATTACCAGTCCCCTAGACAGATGATTTGCATGTGGAACAAATTACAACAGCTAGGCCAGCCTCAATGCTGTAACATGAGATGACACTTAGGATTTGAACTTTGAAGAAGAGAATGGTATCGGGATAACTGTTCCAGGAACAAGGATAGACAAGTTTTGCACTTAATAGAACCATCATCTGTATATTTTCTGGAGGACTTGGTTTTTTATATGATAGGGTCTGCAGCTTTAGGTGCCTTCAAGATTCATTTTTTGCATTCTCTACCCTTCTCCCTGTCCTTAAAAAATTTATTTTATAATATACTTTTCGAAGTAGGTGCATAAATGTGCATTTGAGTATATCAGCTACATACTTTTGGATGTAACTTGCCATAAAATAACAGCAGTAGAAGGAAACAAATTAGAGATTCCATGAAAGTTTCTTTCTTTTTTCTTCCTTCTCTTTATCAAAAACAAATTTGATCTGTTTTTAGTTTCTTGTGGCTTGTATTCAAGGTATGTGGTTGACTTATTCAGCAAGTATGCAACATGAAACTACTAAGCCACACATAAAGGTTGTCTGTGCGGGAAAGTTGGCACTTGACATGCCATGTGGGTAGATCAACATTGATTTTTGAAATATGAACAAACTGTGAGAAGCAGCAAAATCAATAGAAAAGGAGATTGTTGGGTATTGACAAAGATGTAAAGGGAGAATGGCAGCCTAATTAATTCTCTATTGATAAAGGTTATCAAAGTTGAAAGAACTGTATATATCCCAGCTGTAGATATAGTGCTTTTATAATTCCATATAGTCCACAAGCAGTGTCTGTCTATTGTCACAATTTGTTTTGCGGTGGTTTTGTGGTGGATTTCAAGTGTCACAATTTGTTTTGCGGTGGTTTTGTGGTGGATTTCAAGTTTTACTTCGTGTCCCAAGTTGACATTACTTCTATATTATTTTCTGCGCGTGAATTTTCAAGGTACTATTATGATACATCTAATACAGCTCAGAAGAAAAAAAGAATAATTTCATTGTACAAGACATGTCTATTGAGAGATAAAAACCTATGTATCTCTATACATTTGACATTTTTTAGCAGCATACTAAAACCAAGTAGTCAGCATCAACACAAAAGACAAGAATATGAGTACCAATTTACTGTATGAATCTGTTAACATGGTTGCTGCTGAAGGAGGGGAAGCTGCTGGAGGACCAGATGGGATATCATCAACAACAGCAGAAGAATTTTCCTTTGTACAAGTGTATTTACATCGACTAGGACGAACAACTCTGTAAACTCCACTACTTGCCAGGACATACATATCCTTGTTGTTATCCTCACCATATGAAAATATGTAGCCTAAAGCTGGAACTGAGCTTCCAGGGACAAAGGTACAACCTATTGGTGATTTCTGAGCACAGTTGAAAGAAATTTGAGTAGTGTTAAATGTTCCACTGTGTTCTGGATTTTCAGTGCCTGCCCACATGGAACCTGCATACAGATCTGCAAAAAGAAACCTGCCAAATTTCACCTGTCATTACCATGTTTTAAGAAAATAGACTTTGGCCTAACTCGATCTCTAAAGCTAGTTCAGAGGTGTGGAGTGCCTAATACTAGCAAAGAGATAACAACCCATTCTATCAACCAGTTAGTCATCCTGCACTCCCATGACTGTACATTTGGAGCGTGAACAATATAATATGGGGGACTCAAATTGGATAAATCAAGAATAAGGATGAGTCTAGCTCTAATATCAATGTTAAAAATATGAACTTTTAGCCTAAGTCACTCTGAAGAACTATTTCACGATTGGACTAAAGGACTCACCTTCCATGCATGCAAGGATCGGTCATGGACCTATAGAAGTATCCACCAGTAATTGAGGCTGACCCTCCATTCTTATTCACATCAGAGTGATTATATCCCATCACTGGGAAAATGGGGTTTATGGAGCTCATAGATGTATTTCCTCCAGGTGATTTTGAAGGAGTGTAAAGGTAAGGACCCTCGTATGCGCGCCAGCCATAGTTACCACCTTTGCTAATTATATTCACCTCCTCAAATTTATCCTATGAGACAATCATAGAATGCTCATAAGTCCCATGTCAAAATACAGCTGTTTGAAAGCAGCAGGTATTTCATGGAAAAGATCCAATTTGATTGGAGTACTAAAGATTTTATTAGCTATCTACATCAAAACATAATTACTTAGAGGTAATGCTAATGAAAAGAACTCTGCAGGAAAATAAATGATAAAGAATATTTGATGAAAATCCATTATGGAGACAAGGACTATAAGTAATTCTTGGAGAGTAAAAGTCTTGTACTTTACCTGTCCTACATCAGCACACATGAAGTAAGATGGTCTAGCAGAATCAAAACTACAGCGCCAAGGATTTCGCATTCCTAGTGCCCATATTTCAGGCTGCAACTCTTTATCTTCAATGTAAGGATTATCCTTTGGTATGGAGTAGTTTCCCCATAATCCGAGTTTCGTGATCTCTGCTTCACCTAATGGAACAGGCACCAGATGCAAATTAAGGGGCAAGAACTGATAGATCAGTAGAATAAAATAGTGAAATCTAAATTCACTTGAACATACAAAAACGTAGAACACTTTTCTATTTTGGGGATCAATGATAAAAGGACTAAAGTTTAGATGAGAATGCCTGGAAAAAGTGACTAATGCAGAGCAGCTGAAAATGAGGCACAGTAAAAAGTTTGAAGGCAAAGAGTAAGAAGAAATTTCCGCGTCTTCAGAAAGCACATAGTTACCTTCTATCAAGTTCTACTTGTCTTACCAGTGTACAGTTAAGCAGCCAATCTATATGTCAAAGTAAGAAAAAGGATAATGGATTTGCTGCTCATGAGCTTGATAAACTTCCAACTTAGCTGAAATAATTAAGAGTTTAAGACAAGGATATACTTCTTTCTGTTTGATATATAGCTGGAATTATGAAGATTCAGATATGTTATTTTAGTATCTTTTTTCCCTAAACATCCCGCTGAGGTAGTTGCAGCAGCAAGACCATCGATAATAGCATGTAGAACTGACAAAAAAGTGACTTACTGGCTGTGCTATCAACATCAAGCCTCATAATCTTTCCCAGCAATGACTTCTTATTTTGGGAAAAATTGTATGGATCACCTATACCTCCGCCATCGCCCATCATGAAGTATAAATATCCATCTCTCGGTCCAAAAAGTATCTGCCCTCCGTGATGACCTGTAAATGGAAGGCCCATGGTGAATATCCTTCTGACTTCTTTTGGGTTGGCAGTTTTTGCCTGGAAAATTGAGATTCATTTATTATCATTCAGAGCTTAACAAAGTGAGAACAAAAGATCCATTACTCTCAAAAGTACCTGTGTTGGCTGGGATCCGCTAGCAGTAAATTCTGCTATCACAGCTTGATATTGGCATGGTTGGGAGCCGCTATCACTAGGTAGTTTTGATGGATCACAGTCCACATCTGAGTTACAAGAACATCTTCCTCCGCATCCAGGCCATTCTTGCTTATCACAATTGAATGAAGCAAAGAATCGTCCGTTTTGTGAGAACTTTGGATGAAATGCAATCCCCATCATCCCCAGTTCAGTGTCAACATGAACTTCATCTGTTAGGTCCAAGAAAGGATTAGAGTCATCAAGCTCTAAGAGCTCTCCTGAATCGACTTCTGGAATAGTAGCCAACCATATTTTCCCTTGCTGATTCGAGAAGAAAGCACGACTAGAGCCATCAGGATGAGCAACCATGTTGAGGTAACTTCCGTTTCCAATTTTCTCGAGGCACAAACCTCCTGGAGGACTTATAGGTGTGGTGGTATTTAAGGTGACAGGTTCTCCATCAAAGCATATTGATCCATCACCAGAAGCTCCACCAAATGCATTACAGAAATCAGTTTGTGATTTCCATAGATCTGTCAACTTTGTGGAATTGGACTTGACAGAAGCAGCAAAAGGAGAACTTATGATAGACACATTTTGACAAGTAGTCCATACTTTAGAGCAAAAGTCACTCTTAGATTGCGTACTTTTGGTTGAATTTGCTGAAGTTGTGGAGTTACACAAGACAGGAAGTAGTCGAGGAACAGAATCAGTTCTGAACAGCTCCGCTGAAAATTTATCACACTTCTGCAAAAGGTGAAAATGTTAGGTCAGCGGAACAACAATAAACACATACACACAAATTAACTGCGAGAAAATAGAGAAAAACGGAACACAAAGCGACACACAAGAATTTACGTGGTTCGGTCTCGCGACCTAGTCCACAGCTGCAACTGGAAGGAATTTTATTGCTCTCTCTTGTGGTGTATAGATTACAAGTACAAGCTATCTATTTATAGAAATAGATTCGGGCTATTAAGAATTCTAACGGTCATAAGTCGGAATTCTAACAGTCATAAGTTGGAATTCTAACAGTCATAAGTCGGCTTAATCATGTCTCCACAAGCCCAACAATCTCCCACTTGGAGGCATGATAATCTTCAACTGCCATCCACTGTGAGCACTTGTACGTCTAGTAATCTCTTTCTCATCTTCCTGGTTGCAGCGGCTTTTTCATCAGTTAACCTGAAGGGCCGTTGAAGCTTCCCCAAGCTCCAACATCAGTCACGGCTAAAACTGCCCCTAACTCGTCCTCTGTCCCTACCAACTCCCACTTGCACGAACTGCCGAATCCTGGGATACTCTGAGAACAAACGACACTCTCCATAGTTAGCAGGTAATTATCCGGAGAGACTTTGATAGCTGGAACACTGGTTCTCTTAACCCACTGTCTGGTGACTCTGGCTGAAGCTTTAACTGGCTGAGTGTCGGTGCTCCCACTGCCACGAAAATCCCTGACTGGTTTACCTGAACCTTTCCAAGCACATTCAACCTGAATCTGACCTATGGCTCTGGGTTTATTTCCTGCAAAACGAACCTTCTTCTGCTTACGAGACTCTATGAACCGGATTTTGTTTCTCTTCTGATCTGGGACAGTCACTCCCTCAGACGGTAAATAGACCATATACAGCGAACTCCATTTCTTTCCTCGAGCTATGACCAAGTTCCCCTTTATCACCTTGCACTGCCCGTTCCGAACTTAACATCGTGTCCCTCATCATCCAACTGCCCAACAGAAATCAACCATTTCTTCAAGCTTGGAATCACTCGGACATCCTTTAGAGTCCACGGACCGACTGAAGTTTTCAGAATCATGTCACCCATGCCCATTACATTAAGAACTTTATTGTTCGCTAGTCTTACCTTTCCAAAATCCCCTTCTTTCAGATTCTGCAATGCTCCACTGCTGTGGGTAGCATGAAATGAAGCACCAGAATCCATGACCCAGGAATCCACACTGCTCTCCACGCTACATATCAAGAGATCATTATGAGCGTTGTCTACTACAATGTTAACTTGTTTATTATTTGGGCATTGATTCCTGAAATGCCCCACCTCCTGGCACGTCCAACACGTTACACCTGATCAATCCTGAGTCTTCGACTGACTCCTCCTTCTGTTCCTGCTCCCACTACCTCTGTTATTTCTCCTGCCTCTGCTGACATTTAGCAATTCACTCGATGATTCCCCAGAACTCCTTCTTCTGACATCCTCGCCTAGAATGAGATCATGAATCTTTTCAAAAGTGAATCCATCGGGTCCTACTGAACTGGTAACTGCTGTAACCGTTCTGGACCAACTGTCAGGTAATGACGATAGCAGTAGTAAGGCTTGAACTTCATCATCGAACTTAATGCACACTGACGTAAGTCTGGCTAAGATCGAATTCATTGTATTGATGTGCTCGGTAACTGAACCGCCTTTCTTCATTTTTATGTTCACCAATTCTCTAATCAGAAAGACCTTGTTTGCTGCAGATGGCTTCTCGTACATGTTAGACAGTGCTTCCATGACACCTTTCGTTGTCTTCTCCTTCAGAATGTTAAACGCAATATTCTTGGTCATCGAGAGTCGGATAACCGCCATGGCTTTCCGATCCAAACCTGCCCACTCGGCATCAGGCATCTTTTCCGGCTTGTCACCCAATACCATGTCTAACTCCTTTTGAACCAGCAAATCCTCAATTTGCATTTTCCACCAACTGAAATCTGCACCATCAAACTTTTCAATTTGATATTTCCCATCTTCTGTCATCTCAAACGACTAGATGAGGTACCCGATACAACTGATTTCAGGTCTTGGTAATTTCAAAAGAAAAATTGACAAAGCCAATACGCACCAACAAAGTTAACTTGGACCACCACCAACAAGAGACCAATTGGAAAAACTTTTCTGCCGGAAATTTTTTTTTTCTCCGGCGAAACAATAATTTTCCGGTGAAGCAGTATCTGTCGGTGTCTTTTCCGACGACTGCTTCTCGATCTGCTCGTCGGTGGCTGTTGTCTCTCTGGTCGACGACTGCTACTCTTCTCCGGTAACAGATCTGCTGCCCTTTTTTTCTTCTCCGAAAAAAAAATTTTGGGCGATTCTCGCTAATTTTCCGTGTGTTATAACCTCGCTCTGATACCAATTGTTAGGTCAGCGGAACAACAATAAACACACACACACAAATTAACTGCGAGAAAATAGAGAAAAACGGAACACAAAGCGACACACAAGAATTTACGTGGTTCGGTCTCGCGACCTAGTCCACAGCTGCAACTGGGAGGAATTTTATTGCTCTCTCTTGTGGTGTATAGATTACAAGTACAAGCTATCTATTTATAGAAATAGATTCGGGCTATTAAGAATTCTAACGGTCATAAGTTGGAATTCTAACGGTCATAAGTTGGAATTCTAACGGTCATAAGTCGGAATTCTAACAGTCATAAGTCGAAATTCTAACAGTCATAAGTCGACTTAATCATGTCTCCACAAGCCCAACAGAAAATATGGAACTCCATGCATCAAGAGTCAATGAGGATATAACTGCATATCCAAAGTTAAATCCTTCAATTATGCTATCCGGATACTAGTTAACACCTTTTTTACTCAACTCTATTAGTGATTAAAAGCTTCCAAAATAAATTAGTAGTTAGTAGAGAGATATACAAGAGCTATCATGATCCAGATTATTAAGAGTAAATGAAATATTTTGAGCTTCAAAAACAAGAAAGAATTTGGAGGGGCTGGACAGATTTCTGGTGTAATCCCATACTAATTGTTGTGATAATATTGGTGCTTTATACTAAAATGCTAGAGTTAAACCTCATAGTTACATCTCCATATGGCAAGAAAACAAAAATAGGAAATCAATTTTGTTCAAAACTCGAGTGTTTATTACATTTTGGTAAGATAATTGTAAGCACTTGCAAAAAAAATCTTACCGCACAGATGATAGATTTTACGATAGAAGCACATCCAGGATCAGAAATGTTCATAGCATTAAATTGAGTCTGAAGTTGTTCATCATCAGTGGAGTTGCAGCATGAAGTTCCATTGTATGGACAGAATGCTAGAGGAGTCTTTTGATGAAGAGGAACCCCTGTAACACATGATGTAAGGACAATCGAATTGAAATTAGAACAAGACTAATAAATAACTGCAAATAAGAAGCTTTTCAAGACAAAAACTTCTAATGGAACAGTGCATATGCTGAAACTTACTTGAATCAGTACACAAGGGAAATGAAAAAGAAGGATCAAGAATCTGCAGAAAGTTCAAAAGAATGATGAATATGACAAAATGACTCCTTCTCATGGCTTCTAGCTGAGGAAATGAAGTCAAAAGGCAGTAAAAAAGGTTTTTATTTGCAGCTATATCAAAGTCTTTTTCAACATATGACCCATGCTCAGTTCCTAATAGGAATCAGAGAGACTACAGAAACGAAATTAAGATCATCTATAAAAATGACAACTTTGTTGTACTTTAAACTTTTGAACACACTGTATTATTGGTCCAATCTTCCCAAGAGTCCATTTGCAAATTTAAAAATACCACCAGTATATTAAAATATCTATTTCTCTTCCATATCAATCTGTCATTTTCTTTTAATCAACAAGGGTCATTTGACAATGTGTGCTCTGTAGAAATGGGAGGTCCCATCTCTAAGCAGTTGACTTTACATGATAAAGCCTTTGTCATAAATACAACTAAGAATAAAATATTACATGGATTTGCAACTAGAATAATATATTGGATGGTAGAGCTGAAAATACTGAATTTGTTTGACAAAAGGCAGGCTGGATAGATCTTGGTTGGTTTCTTGTCCCCACTGATTGCACAACATTGGCTCTAAAGTCCAGATATAGTTCGAAATACAAAACTCTAGATAATCAGGAGGGTAATTGACCGTGCAGCAGTGCACAACTTTTATTGACAGAAGTCAAAATATAAAAAAATAAATATACGAAAAAACAAACAAAGAAAAATATAACACACTGATATAACTAGATATACATATATTTTTTTACTCATCTACGCAATATAATTTTTGAACCAAAAAAATAATCGCAGTAGCACATGAATGGTGGCCTTCTTGGAACTGTTGCAGAACCCCAACCCCACCCCCCCAAAAAAAAAGAAAAAAGAATCAAAGTGATGTTGGAGTTGAATTGACGTAAGAGCTGAAGTAAACATTCTTTGCCATTTGTTCTTCCCTATAATAATGAATGTCCAAATTGATTTCATTTCTGCACTCAGACCATGTCAAAGTCGAACTATTAAAACAGGAAAGTCAAAAAGGAATATATTCTCCGTTTTAAAGTAAATAATGTTTTTAGTTTGGGCACAACCCTTGAGAAAACTATTCATTCCTAAAAAAAATATATAGAGTTTTACTCATTTATCTTTAATAAATATCTTGAAAAAAATATAACTATCTAGTATTTTCTTAATTAGGTAAACTATCTCTCCATTTAAATAAAAGTAGAAATTAAAATAACATTATTAATATTTTTTTATTATATAAAATATCTATTTTAAAATAAAATCAAAAAGCTACAAACACCCATTGTTTTGAACGGAAAGGACTATTGATTTTTGTTCTGACAGTAACATGGGACCAGGATCCTCTTCCTCACGAGTACTTATACAAATTAATAATTTGACAACCAAGTCACAAAATTATGCTAAATACATAAAAAGACAAGTAAATTTTAGGCTAAATACATAGACAGACATGTAAATTTATTCAAATTTTTTATTTAGATATTTAAACTCAACCCATGTAAATTTATTCAAATTTTTTATTTAGATATTTAAACTCAACCCATGACCTATTGAACACTTGATTTTATGCTAAAAATGTATCTATTAGACACATGTCTCCGAAACAGTAAAGGAAGTTTAGTTTAAAATTTATGTCACGAGAGAGGGGGTTTCTTTGGTGGATCCTTGGTGAAGTTTTCCGGGTGAAAATGTAGAGAGATGGATTTTGTTTCGATGAGTGAGCAGAAAGATGAGAAAAATATTACAACGAGGAAGATGAAAGTCCATATCAGCTCATTTTCATACCATTCACGTGCTTAATTGAATGTGTTACCCGCGCTATGTGCCACCTTCGTAAAGAAGTGTTTAATAGGCATAATTAGAGTATCGATCAGGTGTCTTCCATGTATTTAGCCTTTGTTTTACATACATGCTCTACGGATGTTCATAAGCATAAAAGATGTTTTTTTTTTCCTTTAAAATACAAATCAACGTCTACTAATGATATGATAAGAAGAAAAAGCAGGTAGCGGAAACAGAGCCAAAAGGAAATTCCTTACAAGAATCCATCTTACAATAGGTTGTCCTACTTCCTCTGGACTAATGCATATCCGCTGCCCATTAGAGGCGATAAAATGAGAAATACAGATGAATCGAAGATCATACACTCGATACATCAAAGCAACATAAAGTTATGGACACTCGAGTAGCACGAGACAAGGGCCACACAGATATCAAAGACTCATCAGATTGTCCACGGCCACTTGTTTCCTCTGCATGCCATCCTCTTCCTTTCTCCTATTTGATGTTACTTCATCCTTCGAGAGCACCAAGAGCTTTCATATCCTCCAAGAATGCCGTATATGAGTCGTCAATGCTTTGAGGTTTTGGTGCAGACGCGCTTGTAGATTCATGCTTGACAACAGGCGGAGTTACTGCAGGCTGGTTGATTGTAATCGCAGTAGATGACTTTGGCTTCGGTTTAGGGAGCGCAGATTCTCTCCTCACACGCACAGATGCAGGAACCTACAGGAAACCAACAAGTGATGGGTTGAATCAAATGTGAACAAATCCAGATACCAGTATAAAAGTGGTTTATATGTGTTCATAAAAATTCTCATTACTTCATTGTTTTGGATAGAAAAATTAAGATAGAAGGTTCAAAGAGACGATGATCATTTTAGGCCCACAGTAGATTATTAAAGTGCATAACCATCAAAAGTTTTATTCATCAACCAAAAACCAGCACTAAGATAGCACTAGGAAGGTAAAAGAAGTGTATAGAGATCTATCCGTCTACTCCTCAAGAGTTTCTAAGAGGTCTAGCAGATATTATCTACTTCGCATGCATCCGTGAGGTTATACCACATAGCTAATTGATGCTAACACCTCTACTCCAGCTTATATACCAGTTTCAGACTCTCAGACTTTCGTTTAAAGCATCTGTAGTTTCTTCAACGACTTTTTGTAATTAAATGAATAAAGTGGACGCATGCTCACCCCAAACCCTGATATGTCCTCTTTAGCATCCTGATGACAACAGACAACCTCCATCCAATCCACTTTGGTTTACATCTTTTTCTTTCTTGAGTTTTCTTTTTCATTTTTTGGTTGTATTCTTTTCGTGTTCTCTCTTTTGTCACTTTCCGTACTGTGGTCGTACAATTCTTTTCCCTTTTTTTTTTAATATTAATTCCTACTTCATAGTTCCATCTTTTGACTTAATTTTTCTATTTCCCGATGTCTTTGTTTTGACTTTTGATGGTGAAAAAGTAATATCTTCAAGGTGTTGTAGGATGAGAAAAAATTAATAAAAGCCTATTGCTACAGAAATTTGCACCTTCTAAAAAAATTGCACGTACAAAATTTAAACTTGGCCAAGGGTGTTTTGATACAAACTTCTAGAAAATATTAAGCAACGATTAAAGTAGATAACTAGCATGCTACACAGTGATTAACTCTACTAGCAAACTTTGGACAAGGATATGAGAACTTGCCCATAATCCCCTCATTATCATCCAATTTGGATGATAAGCTTCTGAGAACTTGCCCATAATCCCCTCGTTATCATCCAATTTGGATGGGGATATCACTCCAATCTAATATATTAGGTTTGCATTGAAATGATGCTAAAGAACATTTAACAGTTGATGCAAATAAATGCAGGAGGACAACAATTAGGTAGTAAAAAATAAAGGAAGATCACTCACCATTGATGTAAGTTCTGGGGTGTGCTGAGCTAGAGGCCTCTTAACAACTGTTGATGCGGCTGATTTGACATATGATGGCTTTTGAGGAGCAAGCAGTCTTGCACCATCCTGTTGAAAAGGAGGGGGACCAGGTGGAAGAGGTGGTCTCATCATTAGTGGAGGTCCAAAAGGTGGTCTGGGCAAGAGAGGGACCATCATTCCAGGAGCAGCAGGCTGGATGGCAATTCCAGGTGGTGGCCGCATATCAGTTGGAGGCGGGGGTGGAGGGAACCGAGATATTCCAGGAGGTAATACATCAGGCTGCAAAGTTGGGACCATGACAGGTCCAGGACCTGAAGGTTGTTGCCGTGGAGGTGGTGGAGGTAATTTAAGATGATCTTTTGTTCCCAAAATTTTAGCATCAGAGTCAGCAGGCATGCCATCTGACTTCAATGGCAACCCCGGCGGAGGAGGTGGGGGGGGAAGCATGGATGACGCCTGAGAAGTTAACGAGATCATGAATAACTTTAGGGCCAAGGACTAGCAACCATAAATAAATCATTTCTCTAAATGTCCCAGAAAGAGATATTACTAATAAGAAGTATACCTGATTTTGTTCTGTTGCGGACATCTCATCCAGTTCAGAATGAATTTTATCCCTCTCATTTCCACCTATGCCAGAATGAGGAGGTTGAGCAGATTGATGAAGGGGTCGGGGAGGAGGTGGAGGAAGTGCAGGATGACCAGAGATCAGTTCCTTTGGTGGGGGACCAGGAGGTGGGGGGGGCAAAGGAGGTAATGGCAATGTAGCACCCATGTCTGTCATTGCAGGCTTTGGGGGCATAGGTGGTGGAGGAGGTAAAGGTAAAGATGCAGTAACCGCGTACCCATCTACAGAATCTGCATCACCAGTTGGGGGCAATGGAGGTGGCGGTGGCGGTGGTGGAAGAGCTGATAAACTGCCATCTTCCACATCTGACTTCGACGATGATGCAGCACCACTAGACGATGCAGCTGATAATGGTATTCTAGGTCCTGCAGTTTGAAGAAGGAAGTATCAGAGCTGTGGGGGGAGAGAAAGAGAGGGAGAGGGAGAGAGAGAGCAATATGAAATTGAGATTAGAAAAAGAACTATAGATACCTATTGATGACTTAAACATGGGAGGTTTTCCAGGAGGAGGAGCTCCAGTAGGATTCAGTGTAGGGTGATAATAAACGGAATCCTGCATCCCCATATCCCATGTTGTTCATGGATCAGCAAAAGCAACTTCCATAAAACATAAGAGGAAAGTACTTGATAAAAAAACATGAGTCAAGTAAGATCTTACTTCAGGTTTAGGGTGTTTGACCCTTTCTTCCTCTTCTGCAGCAGTCCGCCTTCGAGGGGGGCCCAGGTGACTGCAGAGAAAGTATGGAACATGTAATAAAGTATCAAGGAGAAAGGGCCATTTCTCACAGCATTAATGATTAAAAAAAAGAGGCCTTCTGTTACCTAAACATTACTGGGTCTTCACCTTTTTCTTTCTTTTTCTCTTCATATTCCTACAAAAAGCAATGCCAGTGAGCAACAAAACACCCCAATCAAAATATAGAATCAAAAGGAAAAGAAGCTGATAAAACTTCACGAGATGAGTTCATCAGTAGCAACCACAATAAAGAAAACACAAAAACATCACAACATGAGAAACAAATATAGCCAAGCAAAATAAAGTTGACTAGAGAGTACATTTAATTTCCTGTAGAGTCCAAGTAAACTTTGAAGTCTACCGGCTAAACTATGAGAGATAACATCAACCAAACTTGCAGCAGGCCTACCATGATGGATCTTCTGTAACCAATTATTCAACGACTCAAGCCTAGTGAATATAATTACTCTTTTCATCACATGTTAGTAAGTCCTTTCTACATTATAATGACCCAGATTATATCTACATTCTTGAAATGGTATATTTTACTAGTCAGTACACTGTAACAGTCGGATATATTTGGAAAATTGAAATTAAAAAAATACATGGCTTACACTTCTAAAAACTTGTTCTAGAAAGAGAAGAGATTCGAAGAGCAAGTAGTGAGTGACAGATTCCTCCTTCAAATATTTAAGATGATGCGACTTCAACTCTTGGTTAAAACAAGACATTCAGTGAGGGGTGGAGTCTGGATAATCTTCGGACGCAGAGAACAAACAGTAATTTCAGAGAAATCTATTCTTTCAACCCATGTGGTCAATTTGGGGTGTGATTTTGCTAACTTTATCAAGTAGCTTTAGTAGACCCATGTGGTCAATTTGGGGTGTGATTTTTCTAACTTTATCAAGTAGCTTTAGTAGGAAGGACAAGTAGTACTGATATCACCAGTATACTCCTTACAAGCTAAATGGCACATTTATTGTCTAACCCTACTCCAGATGTTAATTATTATTGTACATAAATATTTTTTGGGGGGGTTTTAAAGAACGGTTAAACTGAATTTTATCATTAACCTGTACATAATAAAGGGAGAGGATAAGAAAAAACCAACACTGTCAAAATGGCGGTGATGGAGGATACAGCAGCAATCTAATAAATTGCCACACATCTTCAGCCCCCTGCAAATTTTGAGACTTGTAGAAGAATGTGATCTAATGCATCTTAGCTAGTTAACAGCCTCTTTATCATCTAAAGACCTCTTATTCTCTCTCCAAATCGACCTGAAAATTCGCCCGAGTAGTATTCCAACATTTACATTTTCTGTCAGAAAATTAGAACCTTGCCATGCAGAAATGAGTTGCACATATTAATTTAGATCATAACGAATTCAGCTACTTAATGAAAGAAAACGATTCAGACATGACGAACCCAGTTGTAAGAAACTAGAAATGAACTCCATTTTTTCTCTTTTGGGTTACATTAGATCTCAAATAACCCAAATGAAAGTATGTCCTAATCATGGAGATACTACCTTAAATATTGCATAAAGGTATCTGAAATTTTTACATAGGAAACATTACCTTTCTTTTCTTGAGAACAAGATTAAGCGTATCCTCAAGTTGTCTCTTTTTATGTTTCCTTGCTTTATCTAGTGCACCCTCAGCCTCTGCATACGTGGAATATCTTCATATTAAAATAAGAATAAGGCAAACACAAAAAGTTCATTGAAATTCTGGATTACAATACATCCTCTAACTACTTATCTTTTTTCTTGATAGCCAGCCCTATAATTGATTCTACTGTCTTTTTATTTCACGAGCATGAGAACTTTTTGATAACCTACAACCAATTCTAATACTATTTTATTCCATGAGCATGATGCATGTCCTTAAACCCTTCGTAAGAGCTACCAAAATTCCACACTTCTTTCTTGGTTATCAGAGATGAGCTCCAGCCAGAAAAACTTTAAAGTTTCACATGGAAAGCAACAATTATCATTTGTCAAAAATGTTGTCAACCTAGGAGTATTAGATAGAAGCTCTGCAATTGAAGTAACATCAAATAAGAGTACAACATCTTGTTGCTGGTTAGTCATTCTGTATAACCTAGGACTTCATGAAACGTTAGTGCTCAGATATATGCACCACAATGCTATTACTAAATTGATCAATCAGTCCCAATCCAAATACATTGGACTTGGCAATACAAATTCCCTTTACCCATCCCACTCTATTTGAGTTCATTTCATTCAAATATTAGAAAAATCAACCTGCAAAACAAATTATGAATTATCTAAAACTAGAGTTTCTCAATCATACACTATACGATATGAAATCTCTACTAAAAATAATGGACTTTTAAACAAGCACGGGACCTAATGTAAATGCCACAAAACAACTAAGTCTTAATATCAACTAGTTGTAGTTGATATTCTCTATAGGAATCCTTCAAGTCCGCATTGATTTCGAGAGATAGTACATATTTTTTGTGATTTTTCCCAATATAATTTTAGATCTACCTCATCCCCTCTTAATCACCTTCAGTAGTCAAATTGTTCCATCTAGAACAGGTGCATTGGTGCATATGAAGAGCAACATATATGTCCAAACCATCTCCAAATGACCTCTGATTTTAGTTGTCCTATGTGAAATTTATTTTGATATGCTTCAAGTAAGTTTTGCATTAATATTTTCACTATCATCATTCAATTGTTGCTAAAACAAAAATTTTAATTGCAATTTGATGTATAATGTTTTGATAACTCAGAAATCCCCAAAAGCTAGAGGTGTGCGGAAACTCAAGGCACAATGGACTCACCCCACTACCCTTCTCCACTTAAGTACCAGACTTTTGTCTACGGTAGGATCTGAACCCATGACATGCACCTAACTCGCAGTCTCGCACACCATGCGCTACATTGTGTGTTGACCACTAGACCAAAGCCTTACGGGGCTACAATTTGATGTATATATTAGGTGTTTTTGCACCTTCTAATGAAAGAAAAAATTTAGGTGTTTTTGTTTTTCCGATAAATTGTGCACTTTACTTCTTAATTTTTGCTTAGCGCCTCATACACCTTGCCAATTTTTTGCATTTTTCGTTCTCATAATATTATTCCAACCTACTTCCATTTAGGCATCATACCTAAATTAACACATGTATTTGATTTTAAAGTCGGCCCATCAACTCCCAGTTTTCTCATTTAAACACCTCTACTGGATGAAATGATTATTAACAAGCGCCTCTAGCCGTTGACTATACTTACATGGCAGCGGTGTAGCTGATTTGGCTAATATGCTTGTGTGGTGGCGATGTAGCTGATTGCCAAACTGCGTGCCAAAACATGCTTATAAGGCATGTGAATATGCTGATGTTTTTTATTTTAAAAAAAACTAAAATCAGAAAAAAGTACAAAAGACAGAGAAGATAAATAAATTTAAAAAACCATCACTTCGTACCCCCCTTTTTGTTCATCTCTACTCCATTATTCTCGTCCCCTTCCACCTCCCCCAATCCCCCCCTTCTAACCTTTTCTTCCTTAGACATGTACTTCCTTTTTCTGTTGTTGGCTTAGATTTGGAGGGGATTGGATGAAAGAGGTTGCAGGGAAACGGAGGTCTTGCTGGTGGTTTCTTATAGGTCCACTGGTGGCTTTTTTTGGGGTGAAGGACAGATTTGGTTTTCTCTTAGTTACAAAGAGGTGATTTGAAGGTTGGGGTTTTAGAGTTGAAAATGATGGAGGAGATTTGCCATTGGTGGTGTTGGTTTGGTGGGTGATGACAACAAAGATGAGGTTAAAGGTGGAGTTGGTATTTTTTTGAAGATGAAGGAGATAAACTTTACTGGTACTGGTAAGGTTATTGATGGGTTGTTACTGTGAGTATTCCGGAGGACCGGTGATCTTTCCAATTCTGGTTGCTCATTGCTACCTTTGGTCTCTGAAGAGTTGCGGTTGGTTGCTGGTGGTCTGAGGCAGTGAGGAAGCAAGATAGAGAGAGATGTGGGTTGACGACAATAGTGGTCTATCTCCGGTGAGGAGCTTGCTATGAAGAAAAAGAAGCAACAATAGGGAACGGATTTTATTAGTGATGGTGTGGTGGTAATAGGCATACATGCAGTGGAGTCATGAGTTGGGGAGAGATGAAGGAAGATGGAAGAGTTGGTGTACTTTTTAAGAATTGTTTTTAAATAAAATTAAAAATATGATGTGTCTCAAATTCTCTGACATGGACATTGTTGCGTATAATACATAAGTGCAATTAAACAACACACGGTGTGCTTGTGTTTAAAAGATATGTTCAGATCAAGTAGAGGTGTTTAAATGATATTAATGGGAGTTGAGGGGCTCGGTTTTAAAATAGGATGTGAGCACCTGTGTCAATTTAAATATTTTGTCTTCAACTTATCCTAGAATCCTAACCCTCTAGAGTACTTTCCCATAGTTTCAACTTTTGATTGACTCCTTCTCTAGGTTTGTTAATTGACACAAAATCATCTGCAAATAACATAATCAAAGAACATCATTCTATATAGACAAGCTCATCTATAATTAGGGTAAACAAGTTCGAGGCTCACGGAAAATCCTTGATGTAAACTCTAATTAAGGAAAACTCCTTGTATATATCCTCTCATTGTTCTCACACAAAACTTCTTTTACACTTATAATCATTTGATTTATATACTTAATATGAATTCCTTTCTCCTCAAACATCCACCAAATGACTTCCCCATTGGCATTAGATCTATGCTTTCTCTATGTCACTGAATATGATGTGGATGGTCCTTCCTCTCTCACGAAATATTTATCAATCTCGTAAAATGTACCACCCATGCGACCTAGATAGATAAACAAGTGGCATACTACATATTGTAAAATGTGCAGCAACTTACTCATCACTTCTAGTTTCTCAATCTGCTCTTTTAGTTGCTCCGGGTCCTTCTTTAAGATGCCCACTTCTCTAACCTTCTTCCTTTCTTTCTTGTTCTGTGGAAGCATAAAAAACAAAAACAAAGCATCAAGCATTATTAACAGCTTTAAAAACCAAATTCAAATAAACAGATTTTCCTATAAAACAAATTAAATAATCTCATCTCTGCATTTTCCTTGATTTTTGTAATACAAAGCCAATTCAGTGAGAAACTTAAAAGCATGTGAGTGCAACAATTCCAGAAACTTCCCAGAAAACATGAAAGGACGTAAATCCACAGTAAAAGCCAACAAGAAACCACAAGGAGCATGAAGCCACTTAATCCCAGCAGATTAAAAAACTATGTGCGTGATTTCTTCCCATTTGTCTAGATATTTGGTGGACAAAGCTAACCAATACTTAGGGCTTAATTTGTCTAATAGCTCTAACTATTGAATACTGAAGCGGAATGGATATGGAAATTTAATATAGCCAGCTCCGACAAGTTAAATTGAAGTGTAGTTGATTAATTAACAATTTATAAGAAGTGCGTTCAAGAAATTTACCCTTTTCAATTCGCGCTTGCGAATCTCCTTGCGATAAGCATCGGTAGGGTTCATGACTTTGCCTCCTTTGGTTGTCTTCATCTTTTTGGTGGCAGCTTCTTTCTTTCCTCCTTTGATTCAGCAACGTCACTCTTCACTTCCCGATTACAGCAGGCTCAACTGAGGCCGGTGATAGAGAGAATTTGTGGAGCAGGAACGAGGTTTTGGTGATGGCAGCAGCAAAACTTCTTTTTTGTTCGCAACTCCATTCGTTTTTTATTTCAGATCAAAGGAAAAGAATTTAGATCAATCGGGTTTGGACCGGTCCAATCTATTGGGCTTTTGAAAAACCGAGAAGTATCTGGACCGGGCTTCTGTGCGGGAGAAGAATCATCACAAATAGCCCCCTTTCCTCGTTGGTAAAGGGGTGCAAAAGTAAGTGCCATTCACACAAATATCTTTGTTTATAGTATTTAACTTTTGCTTTTTAAATTTTTTTTTTCAAATAATAAAAAGATGTTTAAAAATATTTTTGATATTAAAATAATAAATATTTTTTTATGAAGCATAAGTTTATATTGCTTGCATCATGATGTTCAGCAAGTTATGTCGTAAATGGCATAACAAATTATGCTCCTAATACTTAAATAATAAATAATTTTTTTGGTGGCACAAATTTATATGTCTATGTCATATTATTTTACAAGTTATGTTGTAGAAGGTATAACAAGTCATGTCGTATGCCGGAATAATAATATCCCACAAATTCTGTCGTAAAAGGCATGGCAAATTATATTGTATGTCGGGATAGTAATATCCACGAGTTATGACGTAACAGGCATAATAAGTTCTGTCATATACCGGAATGCAATATCCCATAAATTAAGTTGTAAAAGACATAATAAGTTATATCGTATGTTCGGAGCGCATAAAGTATTTCTAAAAAAAAAAAACAACACGCAGACCCACACATATACTCTACCATCCCACATTAGCTACCAATTTTTTTCTCTTCTAAAAACTTTATTTCAAAATATGCCCCAAAAGGCATAACTCCATTTTCTGAACACTACAACAAATTCTAAAAAGTACTACACAACTTATGCCGCATAACTTAATTTCTACCAAACTTATGCCGAGTAAGAAAAAGTTTTCTAAACTTACACCGAGCGAATTAAGATTGATTAGATAAGGGTACTTTGTCCCATAAATTTTCATTAAATGAGCAGCAAGGACAATAATGAAAGATCATTCTGAAATAGGGTCTCTATGCAAAACCTTGCAAAAATAACTTTTTTTGCCAAAATTAATGAGCAGAATCCCGGCTAATTAGCTGGATTTTTTATTTGATATTGGGTAAGACTTGTCTTAACAACAAATTATGGTGATTGTCAATTTTTTTCATAAATCCTAATAAGTCAGTAAGATATTTTCAGCATTTATGGCGGAGAATCCCAACGATTATCATAAATTATTGTATAGAAATTGACCAACACATTTTGCTTTAAAATTGATCCAAATCAACTTTAAATGACTTCAAATTTTATATACATTCTCCTAATATCACTCCGAATAATTTTCAATAGTTAGATTCAATTCAAACCTTCAAAAAATAATCAACTCGCTTTATCTTTTTCAATAAATATTTTTCAAGCTTAAAAAAACCAACAATATTATTTTTCGAAATTTTCAAACCTAATAAATCTAAATCATTAACAATATACAATATAAATTTAATAAAACATTATACACACAATGACAATTATAAATAAACAATGAGAAAAAAATTCTACAATATACGAATTTAAATTCAATCATTAAATTCAATAAAAATATGAAATAACTAAAAAACATTAGTATTGAGTTTTATATCGAGGTCAACTATTTGATACGTACTGAAAAGAAAAATAAAATTATTTGATACGAGGTAAGTATATAATTTTTGTTTTAGTTTCTTTTCTTTGAAAAATGGTCGGCTATAATTATGATTGAGACTTGATAAGAAATAATCATTATAATAAGAATAAAAATACTTAAGTAATTTAATGCCTCGGATTATACATTGTCACTATGAGCACATCACTTATTTTCTTTTATTTGTTGTTCTGCTAATACATTGTTAATTAAGCACTAAAAATTAAAAATATATTCTCTCTATTTTTTTCATTTTGACTAGACATGAAATTTAAAAAAGTAAAAAAAAAAAATTAAATCTTGTGATCTTAAGTTAGAGATATATAGAATGTATCAAAATACTTTTTAATCTCATGATGTTAAACATGTCATGGAGAAAGTTAGTATTAAAATATTGTCCAAAAAAAATATTTTTTATATATGAATTAAAAAAGAAATAAGACAAACAAAGTAAAATTATATATATACATATATATATATATATATAGAGAGAGAGAGATCCATTTGAATCATTACTAAACTAAAATAGTTTACTTAATCTTGACGATTGCTTATTGATAGGTTATTATGAGTTCAAGACAGGCTGCTATGGTGAAATTGGTAGACACGCCGCTCTTATGAAGTAGTGCTAATGCATCTCGGTTCGAGTCCGAGTGGCGACATACCGTCTTCTAAAAAGGATAAATAGATCTTATAAGGAATTCAATTCCCCAATTTTCATTTTCGAATTATGTAATTAAAGGACTCTTCTTTTTAAAGATTTTTTATGATATTTTCAACCTTAGAGAATATATTAACTCATATTTCCTTTTCAACCGTTTCAATTGTAATTACAATTCACTTGATAACCTTTTTAGTCGATGAAGTCGTAAAACTATACGATTCGTCAGAAAAGGGCATAATAGTTACTTTTTCTGTATATATAAATAAATAATATATATATATATATATATATATATATATATATATATATATATATATATATATATATATATATATATATATATATATATCAATTAATTAAAGATGTGGGTTGAACCTGTGTGGTTATGTCGACAGCATGTGCCAAATCAAAGCTAGCATGGAGTTAAATTACTCTCATCCGTGTAAGACTCGTTCATAATAGTAGAGTCAGAAATTTAGCTAAGGATGTGTAAATTTTCTTCTTAGTTGTGTTAAGGGTATGCAAAATTAAATGTACATTCATAATAGTTAATATTTAACCTATGTGCATCAAATAATTTTTCGGTAAAAGATGTGCACCAGACCACCCTTCGCCTAAGGTGACCCTGCCCATGACCTGGGTCCTAGAGTAATGAAGGATGCCCACCTAGATCCAAAGAAATAAATTCGGAGGTGGAGTTATTTAGTCTTTGGAACAGATAAAGCTTGCCAATAATTGTTTTCTGAGAATATGATATTCTCTGCGAACGTAATATTTTTCAACGTTCAGATAATGGTCATTATGAGAGGTGGAATGTACATAAAATATTACTTATGATTAGGTTTTAATACATTCCTTCCCTTCACTTGTAACTCATTTATTTTCATCACATGTAGCTCTATTACTCTCACATCGCACTCAAGAGCTCAAGCTTTCAAACTCTTAACTTTTTCGGTGATATTGTTAGTCAATTACACAAGAGACAACTTGATAAGATTCACGTTGCTTCTTACTTATTATTTTGTTGTTTATTATTCTTGTTTATTGCTTCAATTGTATTTACTAACAAGTAATTTATCATCAAAGAATGTATTATTTGGCTATAATATGTGTGCTTTAGAACTAATAAAACAAATTCAATTATTATTTTGCTATTACGATGTGAAGGAACATACAGTTTTTTCTTTTTATAAGTATCAAACATCTCAATTGGGATTTTTTCACAATTTAAGACAAACAAGTGCACTGTAGTCGATATTTGGGTAATGTGAGTTATTTGAGAAAAATTCATGATACAATAAAAAATTCAGTTCCACTTTTTTGTCGTATAAAACGGGTTAATTCTTTTTTATTTGATTCGTATTTTTACTCAATTCGTTTTTTATTCATCTATATTATATTAAAAGTGTGAAGACCCTTAGAAATATTGGTTGAACCTTTTTTCGTTCATTAAAAGATATCGCAATAGATAAAATTGTCATTTACTATTTTACACAATTATTATTTTTAATTATTTCATCACCTTATTTTATCATACTAGTTTTAGCGTACCGCCTCGTGCGTGTCCTTCATATTAATAAGAACAAATTTTTAAAAATAACGTAAATAATATTGAAAAGATATGTTTGTGTAGCAATATAAAAATTTAGAAAGAAAATTATGAATTTTAAATTGACAAATGATTATGTTTGAAAGTTTGATCCAATCTAGTAGTTCTTTCTTCAGTTTGTTCTAATACTTGTTTTAATGAACAAAAATATCGTAGAAATAATGTTTGATTGAAAATTAAAAAAGTCATTCGCTTTTACATAACATGGGCACTTAAATGCATGCATTATGTATGTTTCACGTTAATTATTATAAAATTTCTATTACTACATTATTGACATATTAACATTTAGTATAAATATTAGTATTGCAAAAACACATTGTAATATAAAATTATATTATAGAATAAAAAATATCGTATAACTTATTAGTTAAACAATTAGCAGTTACAAAATCATATTCTAAGTTATTACTAACTTGTTTTGACACTAATAAATTAATATCATATCACAAGCGCATTTATTTATTTGTAATTGATCGTCCAAACTGAGAAATACTTATCAAAATTAGTGGAAACAACCACTAATACTTGCATTAGGATATACTGTCTATAGCACACTCCTTGATCAAGTGTGATTCTTCTCTGAACCCTGTTAATGCGGGATGTTTAATACACCGGGTTATCTTTTTTTCCAATTGTATTTTCAAAGGTCTTAAACATAAGATTGATTTACAGTACAAATGCAATATTTTTTCTGCTTTGCATTTATACTACAAATCAATCTAATGTTTAGGACTTCTAGAAACGCAATTTGAAAAAAGGACAGCTCGATGCACAAAGCATCCGGCATTAACAGGATCCAGAGAATGATGCACCCCAAGAAGTGTAATATAGACATCTACCTTAATACAAGTATTCGCAACTGTTTTCACTAGTTTTGATGAGTATTTCTTAGTGAACAACAAATTATCTATATATTATATTAAAAGTGTGAAGGTCTTTAAAAATGTTGATTGAATTTTTTGCCCTTCATTAAAAAAATTCGCAACAGACAAAACTGTCATTTACTATTTTTCTCAAATTATTATTTATAATATTTTTAAATAATATAAAATTAAAATTATGTATAAACCAAAAGATTTCCCTCAAAAAAAAAAATTCTTCCATCACTAACCCTAAAAAAAAAAAGGTTCCTACTAAAAACTTTTCCTTAAAAAAACTTCCGTGAATGATCTTAAACGATTTCACCCCTCTCCCCCTCCCCCACTAAAAAAATTTTCTTACTTGAATAAATTTCCTAAAAAGTTTCTCCGTAAAATGTTATTGGATGTGGTTTCTTCGATTTTCCTTGCATGCATTAAATTGAGTTTTTTTTTTAATAATAGTGTTCTAATATTTTCATATTTTCAAAAAAAAAAAGTTTTATCATAATAGTGGTGTCTAATATTCTCACACTTTTAAAAAAAATTATTTATGAATCGTTCCATTTCTATAGAAAGATTTATAATTGCATAATTTTATTCATTCAAGTTTTCTTTATCAACAACTTTGTCTCAACGTCTAAAATTCATCTTTTTTGTTTCATGTTATGAATTTGAAGAAGACAATGATTTATCTTTTTTGTTTGATATTGTGGATTTGAAGAAGACAATAATTATCTTTTTTTATTTCATGTTGTGGATTTGAAAAAGACGTTAATTTTTTTTTTCATGTTGTGAATTTGAAGAAGACAATAATCTATCTTGTTTTTTGTTTCAAGTTATAGATTTATTGAAGAAGACAATAATTTATCTTTTTTATTTCATGTTGTAAATTTGGAAGACAACGGTAATTGCTACGCCAGCTAAAGTTGCGTATCTTTAAAATAATTCAACTTAGATTGTCTACTTTAGTTGAGTCTAATATTAATATTATATTATCTCCTTTAATTGAGTCTAATATTGATATTATGTGATTTAAATTGTGTTATTTGTAATTGACATTCTTCATCTACTCATATATCCACAAGTTCACAAGTTTCATCTATCCAGGTAAAAAGAATCTTCACATCTTGTAAAATAATATGTTATAAAATTATAATTTTCATTCTATATTTTAAGTGTAAATTTTTTGTAGAATGGTGTAGTTGCTACGTTAGGTCAAGTTACTTATCTTCAAAATAATATTTAATTAATTTTTAATAAAAGTATTATTAAAGTTGAAAGAGTTGAGATTTACCAATTATATTGATCTAGATAAATATGATTAACATATTTATTTATGATAAATACGTAATTAGGAGTTATAATATGCTAAACAGAGTTTACTATTCAATTCAAATAGTAGTTTACTTAACAAAGTCAACTATTATTTTTTAATAATCTTTTATTTTTGTATATATTTTTACTAAGTGACACGATACACACGTACAATAGATAAAATTACATTTACTTTTTTCTTAAATAATTATTATTTAATTATTGTCCTAATATTTAAAACTTTGAAATTGACTAAATAATAGCTATTAATATTTAATATTTTAAAATTAATTAAATTTTTTTATTAAATATTAAAATAAGTCACAAATGTTTATGTGACTATAATCACTAAAGGTGAAATGAATATTTTAATATTAAATTGTTACTAAATATAGAAATGTATTATTCTTTTTTTGGGACTGACTAAAAAAGAAAGTGTGTCACATAAATTGAGATAGGGGGAATATAATTAATTTTGAAAAATTTACTTCCCACAACTATTTAACATTTTAAATTACTAAATATATCAATATTTTTCCTTAATTACAAAATGGATGAAAATCGTTTTCACCTCCCAAGTTTGCTTTAAAAATCAAACTCTCTCCTCAACTTTGAACAATAGACATTCTCCCTCTTTTATCCTAATTGACTTTTTAAAATGTCTGTTATACCCTTACATTATCAACTTTGTCTTCTTCATTTTATTTTTTTAAAAATCATTATATATGTATATATATTAATCGATGAAATAATTTTTTTAATAAATATTAACTTTTGGAAAAAAATAAAATAAAAGATACTAATTGAGTATATAAGTTAATGACGTTCTATAATAAAGTAAATTAGAATAAAAAAATAATTTTACTAATAATAATTAAAACTCTAATATTTATTTATACATGTGAAAATAAAACGTAATAATAATTTTACAAATATATTTCAATGTATGAAATATAAAAAATATTAATAAAATAAAAATAAATTTTAAAAATATTTATTTATAATGTAAATTAATTTAAAATTATACCTTACGAAATATTCTGTTAATAAAGATCAAATTTTATTTATTTACATAGACAATAGAGGGCAAGAAAAAGGAGAAACATAAATACACACACATGCATGCACATATATATATACATATTTAATGCGTATAATATTTTAATAACAATAATAAAAAAAATACTAAATAGCATTAGATTTTGTGACAAATTCATAAAAGTGTTGTTCTACTTATAATGTTAGTGAATTTAAATAAGAAATTATAAATCTATGTTAAAAGATAAGTATTATATATAATATAAAAAATATTATATATATGGAGGATTGAAGGGTAAAATAGACATTTTAAAAAATCAATTAGAATAAAGGGGGGAGAATGTCATTTGTTCAAAGTTAAAAGGGAAGTTTAATTTTTAAAGTAAAGTTGGGGGTAAAAAGATTTTCACCCTTTACAAAATATAACCTTTTTTCTATATATATATAAATAAATAATAATAAGAAGAACTATTTCCCTTCTCCTCCTCCTTTATTTCTTCCTTCTTTATTCCACCAAACCAATTTTTTCTTTGTAAATTAATATCCAGAATTTCACCATAGATAAATTTTTAAAGTTTCAAAGTTGAAATTTTATTTTAAAAATAAATAATTTCAGATTGGATATGGTTTCAATATTTTTGAGAACATCTTAAGGAGTTTATATCTCAAATTTAGGATTATTTGGTGTAGATTTAAGGTAGTTTTGAATAAAATTTCAGATTCAGTCTTGAATTTCAACATGGATGAAGCTTGAAGCTTCAAAACTGAAACTTGAATTTGAAAAATGAAAATAATTTCAAGATGGGTGTGGTTCAAAAGATCAGAGAACACCTTGGGGAGCTTATAGCTCAAATTTAGGATGATTTAATATAGATTTGATGTGTTTTTGAATAAAATTATATTAAAATTGTATGAATTTAATTTGTTGTGGTCGTATTAAATTTACATAAAAATTGTATATAATGTTTGTTATAGATGTATTAAATTTTAAAAAATGTAATATGAATTTTTATATAAATTCTATATTATTAGATACATATTTTATACCGAATTTGAGTGAACTTTTTAAGCCTTGAGCAAGATATATATATTTTGTACTGATTTTATACAGTTTTCATACATAGAATTTTGGGCGAGATATACATATTTTATACTTTTTTTATATATGAAAATTTGAGTGAATTTTTTTTTAAAAAGATTGATGATATATTTTATAAACTGAAAAAACTTGGTATATTTTGTAATATTGAGTACTATTTATGTATATATATGAAATTTGCCTATAATTTTATTAACTTATATCAATAATTTCTTAATTAAATTAACTAATTATTCATCATAATTTTTCAACTCAACGATATGAGAAATAAATTAAAGAATGTAACTTAATTTTGTATTTACGTTGAATTCCTCCCTCTTATTTTTTTTCTTCTTTTAATAAAAAATTATATAATCAATTTTTTTAAATAAAATACGACATACTTTAAGTTGTTTTAGTTAATCGAGTATTTTTGTTATTCACACTTTTTATAATCTATATTACTTCTTCTATTTCAATTTATGTGAAGATATTTGACTAAACACATAGATTAAAAGAGAAAAAGATTAAACTGAAATCATTTATATATGTTAAATGAAATATATTGACGCAAGACATATGCGCAACGCACGTACACTAATATATATTTAAAAAATATTATTTATGCTATTTTTATAAATTTATTCTTATTAATATAAGAGACACGTGCGAGACACGTATGTATAGACTAATAAATAAATGTATTTGTGGTATGACATCAATTTATTAGTGCCAAAACAAGTCACTAATAGCTCCCAATACAATTTTGTAACTGTTAATTTTTTAAACGAATAACTTATACTCTATGTTCTATTCTGCTATACAACTTTGTATTTCAATGCATCTTCATAATGGTAATATTTATATGTTAATCCGTTAAAAGTGTAGTAATATAAATTTTGTAATAATTAACATGAAATATACATATCATAATGCATGCATTTAAGTGTTTATATAAAAGCGAACAATTTTTTTACTTTTTGAGCAATCACTATTTCTATGACATTTTTGTTCATTGAAACAAGTATTAGAACAAACTTAAGAAAGAACAACCACATTAGATCAAACTCTTAAACATAATCTTTTATCAATTTGAATAAATTTATACTTTTCTTTTTAAATTCTTATATTGTTATACAAACACATCTTTTATATATTATTTATACTATTTTTAAAATTTTATTAATAATAATATGACGGACACGCGCGAGACACGTACACTAAGAGGAGTGACTTGTTTAATTAGGGCTTTTAGCAACACACGTGTACCTTATACTTTCTTTGTTTTAAAATAAGTGGTATTTTTAATTTGGACACACCCTTTAAAAAAATTACTCATTTCTGAAAAGTAAGATATATTTTTACTTACTCTTACTAACAACTTTAAAAAGATGTAGTTCTTTAGTAGTTTCTTAGTTATGTAAATTTTTCTCTAATTAAATAAAGGTAAAATTATAAAAACATCGATAGTATCTTCTTGATTATGTGAAACAAAACTTATTTTAAATTGCTCAATAAATTCACCAATTTTCTTTTCTTCTTTCAACCAACTTTTTCACCAATTTTCTCTCATCCCGTATTATAGCAATCCTATGAAATTTAACCTTTATTTAATCCATTTTCAATCGGTCCATTTACTGCCACTCGAAAGGTGCGCAATAATGGTCTTTAGGTAAGCTTCACATTAAACCAAATGAACAACATAAAAAAAATTATTAACAATATATACGTAACAAATAAAATACTCCTCCGATCCCCTCCTTGTATATACTAGTACAAGGCATGACGAATAAACAAATTAAGGATTTGAACTTTGAAGAGGCACCAAATAGGCCTCTCAGCTGGAATTGAGCTAACTCAAATTCGCCACATAGCGGTTGAAGCCTTGGATGGTGGTTGATGAACTTTGCTGGTGGTTACACTTTTTGAAGCTTGTTTATAAGTACCATTGCACTACTACATCGTGATTTTTACACTATCAAATGATTATATACTAAGTGTTTTCAAAGATGTTTTCGAAGAGTTTCGGCCGGGGCATATCAAAACCCTTTTGAAATATAAATAAAAGGCATAGATTTATAAAACGTAAGTTCAAAATGTGGGACTTAAGTCTCGGGTGTAAAAGCGTATGCTTCGGGCGTTAAATTTAATTTTTATTGTCTTAAAAGTGTTTTTGCTATAAATAATATTTTTTTAATCATTGATGTAATGATATTTATATTTTATGCTATCATGTTTTCATATTATAGTAATTTTTTAAAAATATATCAATAAAGAAAGCAACTCTCATAGAAAATAATGTTATCATAAATAGTTTTTTATATAATTAAATTGATAGTTTTTTGACATTGTTCTTACACTATTTTTATTGCTCTCCTTCTTTGAAACATATAAACAATAATCAGTGCAAATATTAGTTGAATTGGGTAGGACTAATATATGTAGAGCTCGATGATGATTTTATTTTAAAGATTATCTTAGTTATTATTATTTTTTGTTATTATTTCTTTTCTTAAATAATAATTATAATAATTGTTACGATCCGTTTTAAACTTATGTTCAAAAATGTTCCATAACTCGACAATTTATTTTAAAAATAGAGTTGCCACCTAATTATTATGGAAATTAGGAACCATTTAAAGGTATTTTTGAAAAAACCTTTATTTAAAAAGCAAAGAAAGGGTAAGGGTTCAAATGATTTTTCGAAGAAGGGATTAGGCATTTCGAAAAATCCGCAAATGCGGTTAATCGGCGAATTTTAAAACAATTTGTGGCTAAATAATATTACTTGTTTTAAAAAAAAAAGTTCCAAATATATTAGCGTTTCAATTATTTGTTAATTCAATTTATGAATTAACTCATAATTAGGCTAATTGAAAAAGAATTATCTCCCTGAATGTGTACAGCTTATTGAGACTTCGAATTATATACATAGTCTAACTTCTTAATCCGTTATTGAAAACTACTTATTTATAAGTCAAAAAATATAAAGAATCTTCAAGTTAATTAACAACAAGTGTTTATAATTTTTTTAAAAATACCTCTTCGCTTTCTAAAATCTTGTTATGAATAAAAGAAAGTCTTTCCACAAAAGTGACTTAAATATAAAAGTCTCTATATTTTCTAAGGACTAAGGACCAAGGACCAATTTAGGCTAATCAAGATTTATTTTAATACATATATATAAGAAAATTCAAACCTTTCAACAAAATTTCTACGGCTGCTATTTACGACTGCTCTTGATTGATTGAAAGCATTTTTAGAGATATACGTGCACGTTGTAGGAAAAAAGTTTTAACAACTCGTAATTTTGCTCTGCTTGGCATACATCTAGATTAAATAAAAAAATCATTAGTGTCATATATCATATATCATAAAATAATAAACGTAAGATCACAAGATAACAGATAAATAAAGTAGAAGTGATTTGAGGCTTCTTTAGCCCAAATCCAATGGCTGCTATATTAAGACGCAAGTTGGTTTCTATTTTTTCTGGTCCATCAATTAATAATATTATGTTGGGTATTAAACTCAACACCTAATGCCGGAGATAAATGCAAAGTCCGGTGGACTCGTTCAGGTTGTCACATGCATAAAAAGGAAAGAAATTGGAAGAATAACACATGAGTAAACATTTTAATGAAACAACTACGTCATATATAGATTTTCAAATTTCTAACAAGTAATTTTTCTACGTAAGCAAATGAATTCGAAGTGAAGTGATGACTCAGCTTACTGTGACTAACAAAAGGGAATGCAATCTTGTTTGACAAAGAACAGTAGATAGTGGCAATGCTTCAGGTATTCAAAAAAAAAAAAGAGAAAAAAAACGATTAACATGGTGAGCACTAAACAAAAGGGAGGGATATTTCATGAACATTCATGACAGAGGCAAATTTGCCAATCACGTACTTACTGTAAATGTCATGGGCGTATGCACCTTTACGCTAAAGTTTCAACCAACATAGTTGTATTTTAATAGGTCGAAAGTTAAAAAATTAAAGTCGTTCTTACATTCGAAGGCTTACCATATAGGTTCTAGCTTTATATGTTAGTATCAGCTAAAAATGCAACAGTTATGCATAAGATCTAAGTTTTCAAACATGAATAGCTACCCTACGACGGGTCCAACATTACTTTATTATTTCTTAAACAACCTACATTTCTCATTGCATTTAAGAAGAAAAAAAAGATCAAACTTGAGAGACACAATAACATAAATAAATAAGGATCCGTACAAATAAAGGGACCTCTTAAGATGGTAATGAGCCAAGTCTAACATGTGTATTTATATTTGGGAAAAAGGAAAAGAGAAACCATAATTAACACTCACAAACATTTAAAGTGACATCCGGAGGATCTTAACCTTATTGCAACAAATTTCAAAAGAAAACTCTTCTTTAAATATTTATTCAAATACAGAAGTAGGTGGAGCACATACATACTAAAACATTTAGTGAGGATAGGGGAAAATAAGGAAATGAACACACACGCTCCATTTTTAGGCGAAGATAAACAAATAAATATAACATTCTGGGACATTCAAATAGGCAAGTAGCTGAACCAAACATATAGCCATACCACTCATAATTTATCTCTTGGTCATATGAAAATTTGGAGTATTTTGAGAGCATAAAATCTTGACTCGTCGACTTATTTTGGCGTACTAAAGTTACCGTAAAATAGAAAAAAGGAGCCGCAACATTTTCTAAGCATTTGGGCGAAAGCAAAGGTAAATGACGAGCACCCCGAGTTGCTCACCCCCTCTCTCTTTGTTTTACTTCTATTCATTTTTAAAAACAAACCACGTAAAACTTTCAACCATTTAGTTTAATCACGAAACATATGGGATACAATGCACTTTGTCGGGGAGCTAAGAAGACGGGAAGCCATGACACTTCAACACGAACCTTCACGAAAATAAGGAAGTCAAGTGTTTATCATCTTAAATGATCTAAACAACCCAGTCTCATCACCCCAAAATTAAAAAAAAAATGCTAGAAAAACCATTGAACATGAGCAGCTATAGGTGCAACAATAATTATATTTGGAAGGAAACAAAAATGGAAACCTGGGGGAACAAATAGCCAGTGACAAAGTATAGAAAATTAGTTAACCCAGCCTAAAGATTCAAACACATAGAGTCTATTATGAACAGGAAAAAAAACTAATATAAATATATATATACACACACACACATATATATGTATATAATGGAGTAGTTATACAAAAAATAATATGAATGCCATAAGAGGTAAGAGCAAACATAAAATGACGATTATATAAGATGCTCCTATTTTAACCCATAACATTCATAATGATACATCTTTAACCTTGTTCCATTTACCTCAACCCACTGTCTCCGAATATAACAACAATAATCGACACAATATACATTTGGTCGAGTAATTCACAGATAAGCAACAACAAAACCTAAGCCTAAAATAAACAACGGAACAATAAACACTCACAGAAAGTCCGCTAAATGACTTGATAGTAACTAAAAAATCGAAGTGATGAAATATTTGGACGAAGGTTGTTACCTTGTCGAGAGCAGTGACTGAGGCAGAGAGGGCTGAGAATAGATCTCTATTTCACGCCACGACCTCCGGCCAGTAAGGTCCTCAAAGAAGAAGACGAAGTAGAACTTATAAGTTAAAAAAAAAGTCTTTGCGAAAATAGAAAACCTAAAGATTAGTTTTAGAAAAATGATGTCGATTTTTAGTAAGATAAAACTCCTATTTTCTAGACCATAGAACTCTGCCTCAAACGTTGAGGGGAAAGTTCTATTTATAGAACTCAAAGAACTAGGGTTCAAGATTGAATCCGGAACTCAAGACCCGAATTTGAAATGAGTTTTAAAAATTCAAATTCAAAATAATCTAGACATAGGGACGAAGACCATTAATGGCCTGAGTCTAGACTTGCACGATTTTCGGCAGAAAAGAGAAGGAAACGAGAAAGGGAGACGTTACCTCTGGCCAAGCTTGCTGGAGGAGGAAGATATGGATAAGGGTTCATTATTACTTTGCCCAACGGGTGTCTGATTTCTGATACGGGGTGAAAGCGAGCTTTACATTTGCTATGAGTCATGAGTCTCCTTGGAATGAGGTACCGTCGTCGAGAAGATCAAACGCCATTAATGGCTTACTCTGAAGAAGGGAGATTCTCTGCAGAAGATGAAAGTAGAGGAAGGCCTTAACCAAAAATGGCTACGATGGAGCGGGAAAGGGGAGAAGGCTTGGGTGCGGTGTTGTAACTGCCCACCCAACCCCTTTCTTCTCCTCCCTCTCCATTGTTCTTCATCTTCAACTTTTTATTTTTCTCCATTAACTGTTTATGATCTTGGAAATTTCACTTTCATTGTTTACATAATCTTGTTAAATCAAGTAAGTTTCATTCATAATTTTTATTATTCTTTAATTTTAAATATATTTTTTTTATATTTTAAAATAAATCTTCTTTGAACCGTGCAAATATTTATCTTTTATTGATTCAAATCTTTATGATATTTTAAAATCTCAAGTAGATTTATTTTTTGATTTGAAAATCATATTCATATATTTTATCATTTATGTATTATATGTATTTAGATATTTAATTTTTCAATCGTATTTTCTTTTTAATTTTAGGATTTTGTATTTTGAGTATTCAAAATATTTATTTTGAGTATCTTTGTAAAATATTTATTTTAGCAGGAATATATATTAGTTCTATTTTCATACATTCAAATGCATAATCCTGTATGTATTTTACATATACAGATAGATTTCAAATACATATAACTATGTTGTATTTGATGGTTATGTATTTATTAGTGGAAACTATTCAATTTAAAAGAAATACATCTTAGTAATAGTACATACAAATACATAAATATGTAACTATTCAATTTAAAATAAATACATCTTATTACATACAAATACATATATATGTTTTTTAATTCTGAATTTGTATTTGTATTTTATTTTTTTTTTATTTTTTTATTTCACAAGTTGTTATGGTAAATAAGAATTATGTTCTTTATTAGAATCCTATTATTAATGAAACGGAATAATTTATGGTAGCTGAATTTTATTTGAAACATAATCCCTAAAATCACTCACATTCAAGATTTTGTATTTGTATTTTGTTACGTTTTACCTATGTTAAATACAACACATGACACATAAAATATTGTCATTTTATGTAAATAAGTAAATATTGCTACTTAAGCCTATTTTCTTTCAAATTGTTGCCCATTTCTGAATTTTTCTCGTCAAAAAACGCCCCTACTATTATTTTGGGTCAAAAATGCCTTTTTTAATACATATACTATTTTCTTTTTTTTCTTTAAATACATTCTTTTTCTAATAAAATATTTCTTTTTCTATATTAATAAAAAAGGCGAGAGGTAATATTTTTCTTCTTAACCTCAATTTATCAATTAAAATAAAATAATCATGTGTTTATTTCAAACTGATACTATAGATCATATATATAAATTATAGTAACCTTGTTATTAATTTTTTTTTAGTAAAATAGATTTTTTTAATTTGTTAATCTTTTTTGAATTGAAGCACGATACACAATTGCTAATATATTTCTTGATTTTAAAGTTAAAATAAAAAAAGTATAAAAATTAACTCTATCGATGATATTTTAAAAATATTTTAGGATTTGAAGAAATATAATAAGTTTTCGTGTTTTATAACATTATGATTGTTATATCTTAACTTTAAAACCAAGAATTATATTAGCAAATGTTTATCTTTCTTTAATTCAGAAAAGATTAAGAAGAAAAATATTTTCTATTTGATTAGGAACTCTTTTTTTTATCGTTATCTAAATAAAAATTAACGTTGAATTATTGTGATTTTATATATATGAAAATTATTGATGGGTCACAATATTTTTATTATGAAAATAATGTGTTTAAAGAAAGCAACATAGTTATTAGAAAAAAGGACATTTTTGATCCAAAAGTAACAGAGGGGCATTTTTTAATCAAAATATTGACGGCAGGGGCATATTTGGATCAAACTATTAATGGAGAAAATTTTTATTCTATTTCGCATAGTTTAAGGGCATTTTTGACCCTCCCTATATAAAATGACAATTTTATTATATAATTTTTTGAATATAATTAATAATAATAAGGGTAAAACTGAATGATAAATTATGTCTTAATTTTCTAAAGTGGGCAAAAATATCAAAAAATTCATCAATAATAACGAACTCCATTATACAAATGATAGGACAAGGAGAAGTAAAAATCTAAAAAAAATCCATCAATAAATGACGAACTCCATTATACAGATGATAGGACAAGAAAGGAGTAAAAGATAACTATAGGTAGTTATTCATAAGACAACTTAATTACTTACTAGGTTCAAATTATAGGGTGAAAATAAGTTATTTCTTTATTTTTACTGTTATATATGATACTTTAGTCACTTCTTTTTATTTTGTTATTTTGTTATTTTTTATTGCACTTTTTGAAAGCAAAGGTCTATGTGTCTTTATTCCACAAAAAGATATGGATTAGGTTTGTGTATATTCTAAACTGTCAATACTTCGTATTAAACTGATTATATTAGTGTTATTGTTGTTAACACCGAAAAACCATATTTTTCATGAAAAGGGACACGTCCATGCTCTTGTTTTTTTCTGACGGCCAGGGATGGTAATAAGGCGGGTGCGGTGTAGTTGTGGGGCAAATCCGCATAAATCCGCAAATATTTCAACTCACCCCGTCTCGCATCACATAGCATAATTTGATATTTTCAATCCGCCCCGTCCTGCCCCATATATACCCGTTCAGCATAAACCCGCACCGCATAATTTGCTAATTCTTTTGTATATTAAAAAAAACTTTTTTGATTTGTATTGTTAGAAAAAAACGTATCCGATGCATAATTTCTACTAATATAACATTTTTATTTGCTAAGTAATTTAAACTCACTCTTCATAATTTTAAATCTTAGGATGTGTTTGGTATGAAGGAAAATATTTTTCAAGAAAACATAATTAAACAATAAATATACAAAACATAAAAGAAGAATTAAAAATAAATTAAAATAAAGTCAAACATATGTATAATCATGACAGATAATTTGAGATCGGGAGGGTAGAATTTAATTTAATAAGACATATGCATCAGCAAATCAGTTTAGAGTTTGGCAAATGTCATTTCTAATTTACAGTGGTTGACAAACAGTTAGAAAAAGCTTAATAACCAGAGAGGAAACACATAAATCACTAATTATAAGCAATTAAATTGAAATAGAAAAGTATAACCAGGATAAAGAAGAAGGATTTACTGACGTTATTTCCTAGTAGAACATCACAGACTTCTCCAGGGATGAAAAATTTGTTATACTCTCCAGGGTATTGACTCAATTCCTATAATCCGCGTAAATCTGCAATCCGATTCGCCTCGCCCCGCATCAATTTTTAAAAAATTTATTTTAACTAGCCCCGCACCCGCATAACCTAAAACCCGCTCGCCCCGCATAGCATAAAATCCGCCCCCGCCCCACCCTCACCCCACTCCATTGTCATTTCTACTGACAGCCCACTTGAAATATGTTGGTCTTTTTAAGAAATTGGTGCAGCAAAAATGATTGAAGATATCTCTCAATAATTTTATTGAGCATAAGAGGGTCTTAAATAGCCAACATAAAACACAAAATTCGCATAATTTAAAATTTAAAAAATCTAAAATATCTCAACAACTAAACAAACCTAACAACAATTTAAAATTCATATTCATTCTAAACTTAAGCAACTTATTATGTTAAAAATTATTATAGTAACTGAAAGCAAACTTCAACACTCTTCCTTTGCTTCAGTCCCTGCAACTTAAAAAAGTTGCTCCTCCTCAATTTCTGCTTATGTTGTTTGTGCTTGAGGATTGTTTGAAGTGTCGCTGAACTTGTACACTTTCGTCGTAACATGAAACTTTCCTCCTCTTCTTCTTAATCTTCATCTTCTTCTCTCTCTTCTTTTGAATACCATTGTTTTCTCTGAAAGCTTTTTTGAAAGTTTTTTAATATGGATAATTATAAAATTTGCAAATAGTTGTTGTAAAGATTTTTCGTCCAACACAATATTTCATAGATCATTTTAAAATATGATTTTGTTTTTATTGACCAAATCTGATAGTTTTTGTTAGTAAAAATTTGTGGAGCATTGACACAGAGACTGTTGCTTGTCATGATTAAAAGTAGCCATGTGCGTTGAAAATAAGAACGATTTAAAAATGGATTGAAAAATGGTTCTTGAGATGAATTCACAGATTCCGTAAGATCAATGAGACTCTTGATAATATTGTTGGTTTTTTTAAAAGGTGGTGCGACAAAAAGGATTGAAAATGTCTCTCAATAATTTTATTGAGCATAAGAGGCTTTAAATAGCCAACTTAAAACACAAAATATGTATAATTTAAAATTTTAAAAACCTAAAATATCTCAATAACTAAACAAACCTAACAACAATTTAAAATTCAAATTCATTCTAAATCTAAGCAACTTATTATGCTAAAAATTGCTACAATAACTGAAAGCAAAGTTCAATAAAATAATTTCTAAATTTTAGAAAGTGTTGAATAGTAAGAGAAAGTTTTTGATAGGGCTTTCAGCCCGAGAAAATATTTTTCTTGGTACTGAATGCATCCACAGATAAGTTACTGAAGAATTAAAGGTCCCAAATTACTGCATAAACTTGTAATTTGTGAATTGACTCGTGATATACTTACTGATGTCCACTCTGTCAATTTTTGTGTAAAATTATGACTTTCTGGCTTAAGTTAGTAGTGTTTCACAAAATGACACAAAGAAGCTGCACCTAAAATGCCGATATTTTGACCAAAAGAAAAGATACTGGGATAGTTGCACCAAAAAGAAATGTCATTTTTCAGCAATGTACTCAGCTAACTGAAAGTTAGGATTAAAGTACTGTCATTTTGTTAACGATATTACTTGTTGCAGATTTATTAAGTCAAAATATGAATATTAACATTGACAGGTCCTTTTTCAAGCACTAGATGCACACGTGAAGAATGTGGTCTTCACATACTCACTTGAACACAACAGTATAGATGTTTTGTTCAGCTCCATCTTCAATTGCTTGGATCGCTTACAAAAGGAGAAAGAGGAGGTTTCCGTGTTGTTTGAAATTTTTCGTAAAATTAGTAGAAGAAGATTGAAAAACTAACTTGATTATTTTAAAGAAGGATAATGACAATTACTGATTTATTGAATAGACGAAAGTAAGGAAATGAAAAAGTGAGTAGGTAAAGAAAAGTCGAGAAGTAATATTAGGATTTAGGATGAATATAAAGAAGGATAGAATTACATAAGAAATTATTATTTAAAAAAATAGAGAAAAAAATAAGAAAAAAGAGATTGGATAATTAAGAAAATTAACCCAAAAAACAATTCAAAAATGTCAAGAAGGTAATGAGAATACAATCAAATAAGAATCTTTTTGTTTGGTGTTATTTTTTCTTAATTAAATTTCTAAAATTATTAAATAATTTTTATTATAAATTTTAATAAAATATTAAGATACACGGATTAAATATTTTGCGCATTTGTCATATCAGTGATATGATTCTTTTGATATATGAGATGAGAGAGTCAGAACTAAGAAGGTCATTTGTTTGATATTGATTTTTTTATTTGTTATCAACCATGAAAATATAATTAGAACAACAATAATATTTCAATTGAAGAACAAAGAAAAGATAAATAATCGATGAGTAAAAATTAATTTTAATATTAAAATAATTAATAAATTTATTTTAATTTTACTTAAATGATCGCACCAAACGCGAACAAATTAACTAGTTATAATAATAATAAAATTATCATGCTTCAAAATTCTACGTGATTATTGCAATTTTATATTGGAGATAAATATAGGCTTCTTCCTCCTCCCCTTCTTCTCCTCCTCCTCCTCCTCCTTCTTCTTCTTCTTTCTTTTCTTTTTTTTTTTAAAATAATTTTTGGAGTCGAGGGAAAACACAAATTTCAATTTTTTCAAAAATTGATGTAGTTCTCTTTGCATCATTAGGTCAAAATACGTATTAGAAGATTGGCTTTTCACGACATAAGTCTTCCTCCCCTTTTTTTTCAACATAAATTTCCTCGTTCTAATAAGCTTTTTCTAATTGTCTTTACTGAATAATTAATTTCTCCTTTTCAATTCACGAAAAACACAAATTTATATTTTGAAAAGTCACCTACATAATGATGCATACCGTTTTAGTCAATTTATGCAAGTGAGCTACATTAGGATGAGTACAGATTGTTCATATTAAGGGGGAGTTGTGCCCATCTACCAACGCTAATACATTTCTTGAATTCAACTTGCTTTAGGTACCATGAATATGAATTTATTCTTTTTATTTTTATAATATTAACATTTGAAGTGGAGCTTTGAAGCAATAGTAACATTATTTGTAAATTCGAATTCTAAAAATATTTATTAATATTTATATCAGAGTAGAATATCTACAATACACCTTAAAAAACGTAACTTTTCTCTAAACCCTATTAACTCGGAATATTATATGCTCGGACGACCCTTTTTCTTTCTTCTATTTACTTGGTAATCATTGTTAGTAATTTTTATCTCTTTCGAGACTTGCACAAATGTGATAACTCTTGTCATCTTTGTTGCAATTTCAATCTTATTTCCTTAGCTCGTCATTTCAATTTTTAAAATAATTTTCTACAACTAAGCTATAAATTATTTTGTACTTAGAGTGTTCAAGATTTGGGTAAAAATCAAATCAAATCGCTTAAATAAATCAATTTTGATTTGATTTGATTTGATTTTATATTTTTATAAATCGATAATATTTGATTTAGTTATGATTTTGTTCAAATAACCGAAGAAATAACCGAACCAATAAATTATATATTATTATTATTATTATATATACATAATATATATTTTGTATTACTAATTGTGTTCGTCAAATTTTATTTAATAAATAAAAGACTACAAGTGTACAAACAAAAGAGAAATAAGAAGGCTCATATTGGGTCCAAGCCCAACAAAATAATAAATAAGGCTTTAGCTCTAAGGTCATTGTTGAGCTATTTCACTTCCTCCAAAGTCTAAAAAAATAGCGCAGAAGGTCATTTGTTTTTTGATTCACGACGGTATTTCTCTAACGAGAAGTTCAATTGAGGAAGATGATTGTTTTTGCCTCCATGAATTTTATATACTTTTGTGTTGGAAAGTTGAGTTGAGGAAGCAAAGTTCATGTTTTGCAATTAAGTAACAAAACTCTAATCAATATATTGCACTCAAGGTTACTGTTTTGAAAAAATATTTACTTAATTTAATACATTAAAATTGTGTTAGATGTATAAATTTTTGATTTATTGTCTTCTCCGATAAAAATATTACAATAATTAACCATAAGAAGTACTGTGTTATGCCTAATGTTGGTGTTGTTTTATCGATTTTTCATGCAATGTACAAGTAACATTTGTCCATACACATACCCAATTATGGTTATTCTTTCATTTATTCATTCTAATAATATAGTTTTTCATTGATCGTGTAGTCTTATTATTTGTTTCTTTTATTTTCGCATATGATGAATAACCGAACCAAACCGAATCAAAATCGGTTACACCAAAACCAATAAATATATATTTTTTAGTTGGTTTGATTTGATTTTAATAATTTTAAAACCAATTAATTTGATTTGATTTTTGTTTTGACCAATAATCCAACCAAATCGACCCGTGACACCCCTATCTGTACTAGCTGTTATATATATATATATATAGGAGACTTAGAGACATGTTGATATGGCATGCTTCTAAGGCCTCCATTCCCATTTTTCTTTTTTATGATTTTTTTGGACTATTTTCTCATTTTTAAAATTATTTTATTAATTCATTTATTTAATTGTTGTTGTCATTTAATGTTACCACAATATATAGAGAGTGTTAAATATAGAAAATTTAACATAACTAAGAAAAAAATTATAATTAAGAGAGTTAAAAAATAATTTTATAATTTTTTTTTAATATAACACATCTAAATCTATCTATCTATATCCATATATAATATAAAGTTAGGCATTAGAGAAGTGATGTGGTACCTCTCTTTGGACAAAGATTCTATTTATCTTTTTTCTTTTTGATAATTTTTCTCACATTTCTATTTACTTATTATCATATAAAAATTAATGTGTCAATTACTACTCACTCTATTTATTTTTATTTTATTGTGAAAAATTAATTGTCTCAAAATTTACTAATCCACTTATTTTTATTTTTTTATTGTACTATTAAAACGCTAAATATTTACTACTGCAACATTTCATTTCCTATATAAAAAATAAAAATATGTTAAAATGAAGTGTGTGTGTGTGTATCATATCATATTACTATATAAGTGGGAAGTTCTTTAGTTGAAAAGTTAAAATTTTAAAATGTATATTAAATAATAAACGATCATTTTATCCTTTAATTAAATACTACTCATATTAATAATTTTGTACAAAAAAATAATAAATTTAACTTTAATATGTATATATATGACCCAAAGTATAAAATTAAAAGATCAAAATAACCATCATAAGTTAAATTACATTTTTGCCCTTCAATCAAACACCAATTCTATAACATTTTTGTGTATAATTGTAAATAAACATTCCAAATTAATTATCTTTTTCAATTTTTTTCCCTTGATCCCCTTATTTATTACTTAAATTTTTGTATTCTTTTAGTTTGAAGCCAGTGAAATTTGAGAAGACAACACTTAATGTATAATACAAAATCTAAAATATTTATAATTATGATATGATGTTTGAATTTCTTTCAAATCTTCCGATACGAATATGAAACTCCAATGTCTTCGTTCTTTTATAAACTTAATTATAATTATTTTTGAAATTTAATGCATAATGCATATGATATTAATTACAATTTTTGAATGTTACATCTATATATTATATAATTCTGGTGTTAGGACCAGTGACGTGTCATACTTCTAAGATCGGAAAACTATGTTTTCTCAACTCTTTGATGATTTCCTATTTCTTTAACTTTTAGTTTTTCCGGTGATGAATTATGAATACAAATATAATTTTTCTCTCTAAATAATAGTAAATAAGTTTGCATTAGAACTCAATTAGAGGTTAGATCATTTATAATTATAATAGTTTTTAATGTGTATTAATTTCAATAATTATATGTTAATTAATTCTTGAGCCTCTTCATATTATATATTTGATGTTAATTCTTGTGTCTCTTCATATTACATTTGGATTTATCTTTTTTGGTCTTTTTCTTCACGTCATACTTTTTAAACTTTTGGTCTTGTGATTTTTTTTACCATTTATTGTGTGTTAATAACTCAAAAGTCTCTCTTTTAACTCACTTAATTATGATGAAAAACTCTTTTTTAGAGCCTTTTCTCCTCCCATAAAAATAATTATTAAACTCAATTAATTCATCACATATAACATAAATAAATATAATTTCAGCATTGACAACACTAGAAATAACAGGCCTATAAATATTACTCAAGTATATTGCTTTTTTCCTCCTTTGTGTATTCCTCCGCCTTCTCCAGATCACTTTTTATTTATTTTCATAAAATTTTATTTGAGCTTGTAGAATAGTTATATATATATGTGTGTGTGTGTAATAAATAATTTTGTAAGTGAAAATATTTATATTTTTTTTATTTTGCAGATAAGAAGGTACGTGCATAATGATGTTATAAAGCTTTGTCATGCTGAGAATTTGAGATTGTTCTTTATTCAAGTGAGCGCTACTCTCAACTACTCTTCTTATAGACCAATTAGTCTTTTGAATTACCTTAAATGTAAAGTTTAAACTCATATCCCTCGATTATTAATTAGAAATTTTAGATTAAACTTTGAGAACGAAATCGTCTTTAAAGAAAATAATTTATCCAAAATAGAATTAGCCGGCATGAACTCGTAATCTCTATTAATCCCTCTAAATATAAGTACCAATATAGAATCGAAAATAAAATAAAATAAAATCCTATTTAATACTAATTTTTTGGGATAATGCTGGAAAGATGAGGAGCCGATAAATTGACGAAAAATGTAAAGGTATAAATTATGAGAATGTGACGAGTGGTATGAAAGAGACAGAAGAAACTAAAAATGATTTTTTTTAAAAGAAAAAAGAAAGACGAGAAACATAGAAAATAATTAGAAAAAAATGACAAAATTTTAAAAGAGAAGAAGATAACTAAATTTTATCAAAAATCTTCTTTAATGAAATGTATATTTCTAACGATGAAAAATAGAGAAAAACATTCTTAAATTTTATTTCAAGAAGAATCTTGAAGTTAAAAAAAAAATAAATAGTATGGTGATTGTGCTATCACAACTTCTTTCATTTTCCCTTAAGATTATATTTGACTTTAAAATTTTAGTTTCGGTTTTAATATTAGAAGGACAGTTCGATGGACAATAAAATCAGAGTTTAAATATAACTTTGTGAAATACTTCTGAGTTGGAATTATATATTTTAACTTTAGATTCTCCTATTATAAGATAAATTTAAAATGTTTTTAATTGTTGCAAACTTATATTTTCGATTTTTTTTTTAAAAAGAGTTTCGTAAATGTTTTGCTGCCTAAATTTCAATATTATTTGATTGTAAGATAGAATTTAAGATATTTTTAATTGTTGCACTTAAATTTTTGATTTTTATTTTTAAATATTTTCATAAATAAAATAATTTTTTTGTAACCGCCGCGAAGCACGAAGAAATTTATTAATTTAAAAATAAATTATAATATTATTGCCTGTAACTAACATTAATTGATTACGTAAAAATTATTAATTTGCCAGAATTTTTAAAAGTACATAGTTAGTAATTAGTATTAAAATTATAGACCAAAATTACTATTAAAATTATATAACCCATCAATACACATAAGTTTAGGACATAATTGTTCTTAGACTTCCTTCTGCTGCTTCTTTTAATCAGTTGGGTACTACTGTTACATCTCAATAAAGTGAAAAATCATTAGCATAAAGGTAACAAAATCTGAAAACAATAATTTCATCACGAGAAAAAACAAATTATACTCTGTCAATTTTTATTTATTCAGTATTAATTTTACTCGTTTTTAAAAAAATAATAAATAAAATAACTTAACTTACTATATATCTTTTCATATTCCTTCAAACATCGCTTCCCACCTACCCAAGTCCCAACCCCTCATATCTTCACAATCTCCCCCTCCCCCGAGGGAGTGACACTATCCATACGTAGTTACCTATACATATATATAATTTATACGCTCTCTTCATCTCCGATCGATTGTATTTCCGATTCCGACGTTGCTTTTTTTCACCGGTAAGTTTCTCTATCGCTGTCTGTCGGTACAGGTATAGTTAGATATTCAATCTGCACAATTGCTAGATACTGTATGTGGATATGTGTATTGTACGCATTTAGGAGCATGAAATAGGTTGTATATGCCTATGATTAAATCGACGTAGGAGTAATTTTTATGGGGCATAAGAAGCGAACCGTCGCTCCTAGCTCCAAACCCTCAAGTTCACCAGCGGCGGTCTCCGAGGATGGGTCACCGCCGTCGCTGGATGCTGAACTAAAGCTTGCTTCAATTACGAACGGATCGTTGAGTAGAAATGACGCCCTGGCGGTAATTGATTTTGAGAACAATAGTTCATCATTGTCGGCTTCTTATGCTTCAATAAAACTTGAATGCGAGCGTGCCCTAACGTTCCTGCGGCGCGGGAACCATACAAAACCCCTAAGGTTGATGAAGGACTTGTCCACTAAGCATGAAAATTCGCCTCATTTAGCCCTGATTCACCGTTACAGAAATGTGTTGAAATAACTTTTTACACTCTTGACTCCGTGATATATAATTTACTCATAAGAGTCACAGGGTCAAAATTTTGCTATATTTGGAAGCCGGAAAATTTTCAATCAAAATTATCCAGATTACGGCAGATCTACGGTTGTTTGCTGACCATAAACTAGCTCCGGCAAGTGTTAAAGCTTCTTCCTTTTTGTTATCATTTATTGTTACTTGTTCTTTCTTGAGCAAATTTGATCTTATTCTCAAATAATTTGGGTCTCTGAAATTGTTCAAGAAAAAGTTGCGGTTGAAGTGGGTTTCAATTGATTTTGATATATAAGCATGTAAAGTTAGAGTCTTTATGACTGTAATAAGAATTTGATGTAGAGCAGCAAGAGGACTATTCTGTCAGATGTACTGGTTAAAGTTTAAGGACAAAATAAAAGTTACGGTTTTTTTATTTCCAGAATGTACTATTGCTAGAGATGACTAGTAGTATCTCATGACAGCCCCAATTATTCAAAGTATTCATCTATTTCTGGTTTCTGTCCTTCATTTTGATAGGAAGTGAGAAATAAAATTCAAATGCTTTCTCAGGTTGCCTTAGTTCAAAAGGAAAAAATCTATAAAATGAGATGTTGTTGAGTTCTCATATTGGTAGGGATGTGGATTATTGACTCCTTATATGGTCTTGGGCAATACTCACCTCGTGAATAGGTTTAGTTAGCCCCCATACCCGTTCTCTTGTTATGGTATCAGTTTCAGAATCATACCAATTCATGATATTTCCAATGTTGAGCTCCCATATTATATTGTAATTGTCCACACTTTAGATGTCCATTCTTGGATGTGTGGGGTGTTGAGTTCCCCACACAGGTATGGATGTGGGTTATTTGACTCCTTATATGATTTTGGGTAATTCTCAACCTATGAGCTAGCTTTTGAGGTTGAATTAGACCCAATGTTTATTCTCTAATTGATGTCAAATTAAAGTTGTTGAAATTTTCCTATGAACCAAATTTTGCTAGGTTACAATTTGATTCCATGACCTGCTTTATTTTACAGTATTTAAGAGGATTCAGTGACAGGTCATATGGACATACCAAAAGGAGACAAGCTTGTGCTGAGGGGTTTAAAGTTTCATGGATACCATGGGGTGAAACAAGAAGAAAGGAAGCTTGGTCAGAAGTTCTTGGTAGATGTTGATGCTTGGATGGAACTTCGAGCTGCTGGTGAATCTGACTGCTTGTCAGATACGCTAAGTTATACTGATATATATCGGTGAGTGATGCTTACGAGTTTGTTCATTTTGCATTTTTGTGGGTTGAGATGGACGAATAGAAAGAACTTTGATTTCGTAGGTAAATAAATGAAGTATCTTGAATATTTAACAGGGTACTATCGCTCAGAAGTCAGTTTAACTAATACTCTTTTCACCAGATAAAAAATATACGAGTTTCACAACAGATAAGACCTCAAAATTTTGGGTTATAGACAGCTGTAAAAGGGTTAAAGATTTTATAAGTTCTCGTAGTAAGAACTTGACTCATATGAAACATCTTCTAGAGCTCATTGAAGCAGATTGTTGATGCTGTGTAGTTATTGCATCATACATTGGAATTTTGAAGCCACTGCAAGAAGCTCTCACAATCCTCTAGTTTCTTGAGGAAAAATTTATACTATTGCCTTGTCATTATTTATCTTAGAGGAGTTCACTTTGCAATCGGATTAATTTTGCACCCAAGGGCATGACCTAGTGGTCAATAAAGTGGGATGAGAACCATGAGGTTCCAGGTTCAAATCTTAGTGGAGACAATAAACACTAGGTGATTTCTTCTCATCCGTCTAAGTCTTGGTGGACAGAGTTACTTATGAGCTAATAGGAGATAGCAGGTACCCCGTGAAATTCGTCGAGGTGTGCACAAGCTGGTGCGGGCACCATGGTTATCAACAAGAAAAGATGGGTAATGAAAGTGTCAACCAGTAGCCAAAATTGTGGAATTCTGTGGGGTGATTATATTTGCTTTCATCACATTTATTCACTAATGGAAAGAGAAAAATAATTAACAGAGTGCTGTATTTGTTAGGACGTAGTATTGTCTCTTTGTGACAACCTACTACAGGCCTCCTCCAGCCAATACAGGTAAATGATGTAAGAAAGAACACCATTAATTTCTATGTTGAGCACTAGAAACAAGATTGGAACGTTGTCCTGCAAATAACTTGAAGAAACTTTTTTGATTTACTTGGCAACAAGTCATAAAACTATTTTTCAACTAGGCCTTGTGATTGTGAAGGGTCATATATTTTCTTGACTAGATGCGAAGACGGCTATATGAAGTGCCTTGCAAATGCTACAACTGGTTTGAGTTTTTACATGTTTTCTTTTATTGCAAATGCTAAAACTTTCGTGTTTTTTACAGTACCCTACCTTTTGAGAATGAGAGTTTCTTCCTTCTATTTGAGAGAAAACTTCAAAATTGTTTTGTGATGTTGTCAATTATAGTTACATATCGTAATGGAGTGTTTTCGTTGGTTTACTACAGTTAGTCATAGTGACAGGGCACCAAGCGAAGTTTGATGGTACTGCAGTTACCATTCTTGATTACCTTTATGGCTTTTTGGAGCTTTTGCAAGTTCACTATAGAGTACGAAACTACGAATAGCAATAATGCAATTGAATATGACCTACAAAAGATCCATTTGAAAATAAAGCGACTAACTTTTTGTATTGCCTGTTGTATCCTGATTACTCAACTGAAATCTCTTGACAGTCAGTGTATGGCAATAAGAAACACGCAAACTCTCAAATTCCAATAGTGCTGTGACTGATGGAAGGTAATTTGCCTGTTGGCACTAACTTTATGTATTGACTGCTGGATCCTGGTTGCTGAACTGAAATCTCCTGGACAGTGTTTGCCTGTAAATTGCCGTTGCTTTTCATGTCTCAACTCTCTCTAGGAATAAATATTTCGTGGATCAGTTTTCTAGCTAGTTTTTTATGCTTGCTTTGACATTGATCATTCGTTGATACTATCATTTTAATCTGTGGATCGACAGAATAGTGAAAGAGGTTATGGAGGGGCCACCTAAAAATCTGTTAGAATCTGTGGCTCAACTTATTGCATCGACAACCCTCACCAAGTATCCCCAGGTATCTGCTGTTCGTGTTCAAGTTGGAAAGCCTCATGTGGCCGTCCAAGGGCCAGTTGACTACTTAGGTGTCGAGATCATTAGATACAGAAATCTTGATGTTCAAAACTAGGACATAATGCTTGTATTATTTGTAACTTCAAACTTCTGCTGTTTGACAATCATTTTCAAGCCAATATAATTTGATCAATTTTCTTGATGCTTAATTGAGTATGTTTCCTGTTACACACTTCTGCAGTGACGCAAGCTGCCCACGTTCATGTAGCAAGGGCCGCAACACCCCTCATGGGGTGTAATATAGATAATTCACCTTAAGCAAGCATCAATGTTGATTTCACAGTTCGAATCTATAACATACGTCACACAGGACACTTTATCATTGCTCAAAACAAGAATATACAGTTCGAAGTATTAGATCTGTATTTATAGCTGATCCTTTTGGCTAGAAAAGAAAGTTGAAAAACAATAAATATGTGTGATACTGAAAATAATGATAGCTCTTTAGGGCAAAAAAAAAAAAAATGAATTTCCTAAAAAACAAACTTTCATAGCTGGCCACATTGATTGTTGCTCCTTTCCTAATCACCCCATCCCCTCCATTGTTGTAATATTTGCTTAGATTATATATGATTATTATTAAAATAATTTATATTTACTTACCAAAATAGTTAATATTTTTTATGGAATTTTACCAAAAACAATTATATTCCCTCCGTTCAAGTTTAAGTGTCTTGGTAAAAAAAAAAATTCAAATTTTATAACTTTAAACTAAAAATATGTGTAGTTCTTTAAATTTTATGATCTTAAATTTACTGTATAGAATGTTGAAAGTAAAATGCTTAAATTGAGATAATATTGGAGATTTTCTTTTTCCATAAAAATTAGAAGACAAAGTAAGGCCAATTACACCGTAGAAAATATAAAAACAGGAATGTGGCATGTGCACAGCCCCTGCACCACTTCCCATAGCCCAGTGTTCTTTGCGGTGGCCGGAAAATCAAGAAAGCTTCAAACATTTTATGCGTCACCGCTATGGCTAAAATGGCTGCTGACCCATTCGTGTCTAGTAAATTCACTCCATATTTAGCTGAAAAGTTGAGATTAAACGCAAAGTCTTGCTGATAGACTTAATATACTGAAAACAGTTGAGTGCTCAAGCCTCAAAGATGATGTTGTTAATTCTTAAAAGAAGATTCCCTATTTTATTGTGGTCCCTTTTTCCTGAAATCTCTAGCAAATAAAATTTCCATGCAGATTTTTCCATTGATGACGCAGAAGTTCTCTTTCGAAGAGCAGGCTAGGCTTGTTTGGCAATACCTATGTAGTGTTCCTCTAATGATACTGGAGGATTTTATACCATGGCTAACAGCTAGTCTTTCTTCATATGAAAAGGTGGACTTTCTGAATTTCGTACATATAGTCGTACCTGAAGAAAAACTGATTGGAGAGGTAGATTTAAAGTAATTGTCCATCAAAATCATTAAGTTTAAAATCCTAAGTCCTTGAACTAACTATTTTTTTCTTCAAAGTTTGAAGGTGTTCATCTCATGACTTGATGATAACAAGGAAGCATCTTCCCTGCCCTGCATAAAATATGGAAAAGGAGCTAAATTTCATTATGGAAAAGCCAATATGAAGTACATTTGAAATGGATGTGCTGATGGTTCAGTGCCGGGAAATGCAGCAGCAGAAGGCTTCAGAAGAACAGAATCCAGTTGATGGTTTTCATATCTGGCATGCTGCTATTACACGAGATCTGAAAGTAATTATTCAGGAACTATTTCAATTAAGGAGCTCACTTTGGTTTCAACCTTGTTGTCAGTAATTACCCAGTTAAAGTTTTTTGCAGATGTGTTCACATTTTACAGTTAGTAGGCCATATTCATTTAGTAACTTCTCAGCTAAATTCTTGTACTTGATAAAAAGTCAATGTGATCTTATTCCTTTTGACGTTAATGTAACCTCACCTTTTATATTGTCTATGAAGATTTCTCATAGTAATTTTATCTTATCCGAAGCAACTACTTTGATAATCTTTCATGAGATAAAGTGACCAACTTTCTTAATTGCTAGTGCTATTTGTCAGATGTTCTGTGACTTATCAAAAAAGCGACAAATGCTGATGAATAGCCATTCAAATACTGCTTTATCATTTCAAGGTTGGTAGACATAAGATAGTTTCATGTTTATTGTTTTGTTTTCTGAGTGTTTCTTTAATTTACAGCAACGCACCGGATCAAATCTACTACCCCTTGGTAGCACAATTGAACACGGATGCCCCTTCTAATTTTCATGAACAATTTGTTGAAAGAAGTCAAATTGAAGAACTGCAGAGATTGCTATACTATAAGTTGCATGAGGGGATACAATTAAGGGTTTTAGTAGATATGCTTTGCTAGGAATTGGGATCATTTGTTGGGAGGATCAACAAAATAAAGTTTCTAGAAACCGAGGTGCGCTGCCTTTCCAGCTGTAGTTTTACCATGACACGATGATGCTCAAACATAGCAGGCAAATGGAATGCCTTTTGAACTTAAAGGACTATTCAACTTTTTCTTTAGTTTTGTTTTAGACATTTATGTTAGACTTTTGTTCCTCTGGTTTCTTTTAGGTTTTTGTGTACATTAGAGAGACCTGCAGTCATGAATTGCAGCTTTGGTTATTGTATATGAGCCTGCATATGTTTACCACTTGGGTTGCTAAAGTGCATGATTATTTGGTTCTCTGTTCATTCATCTGAGGATGAGTCCAAATTGATTTTAAACAATTTAAAGTTGGGATTTGCTGTTGTTAACAAGTCCTTTGCTACTCTCTTGTATGAGTGGGTTCGGATGGGTTATTCTGGCAAAATCTCTGCTGAGAAGTTCGAAAAGATCTGGAAGAAATGTTCAGTAGCAGAAGCTATTTGTTTGAAAAGTAGCAAGAATTCTGGAAGTTCTTCCTCGTACTCGGTAATGCAATCCTCTGATAGATCTAAGACTGCATTACTGGGACCGAATTCAGCCATGACTAACACTATATCTTATCACCCTTCAACACTTGACAACATTGCGAAGCATGATACACCTTATTCTAATGGAATCAATCTTCATATATTTTTCTCAGATTTACTGAAAAACTTTTGCTGCCTTCCTGAAACTGCTCTTGATGGTATGGGATTTTACAGTGTTGATGTAAAACCTATTGACTTTTTCCATTCTTCCATAAAGCCCTGAAAAAAGTTTTGCAGTATGTTCTTTCTCTGTCAGTTAAGTTGGCTGAAGATATGAGACTCCTTGCTGAACTTGAAATACACTCCCATCACGTGCGATTTCTATATCAGCTGCATAGTAAGTCCGAGGATGAAATTGCCTTTCCTGCCTAGGAATCTAAGGGACAACTCCAAAACATCAGCCATTCTTATGGCATTGACCATAAATTGGAGGCCGAGCAATTCGACAAAATTTGTATCATCTTAAATGAGATTACCAGATTGCAAGGTGATGAGGACATGGTTGACAGTAATAAGCTGAAATACAAAAAGTTGTGCTTAAATCTACATGATACATGCGTATCTATGCATAAAACACTCACTGACCACATCTACTGTGAAGAAGTTGAACTTTGGCCGCTATTCAAATAACATTTTTCTGTTGAGGAACGAGAAATGATTATTGCGGGCGCTTGGGAGAACCAAAGCGGAGAGCCTATAAGAAATGATTCCCTGGTTGATGGCATCTCTAACACCAGAAGAACAACATGACATTATGTCGATGTGGCGCAAAATCACAAAGAATACAAAGTTTTTGTAGTGGCTGGGAGAGTGGTGAGAAGGTATAAAGAGAGATGAGAGTGTAAATTCAGGAAAGGGATCAAAGGTTTCTCTTACGTTAAGTATATGATTGGTTCGAAGAACGTCTCGAGATTCAAGCAATTGCGGATGATATAACTAGTAAATACGTTCCTCCCCACTCTAGGCAAAATTTTGGAAATGATACCTTTAATTGGATTTTAGCGTAAATGGCATTCTCTTATCACAAGTCTTGTGTTTTATTACGGGACAACTCATGATGTTCATATCGATCTATTATGTGCCTCTGCATCTAGCATTGGGTAGACCTCATACAATAACTGTCCTAGCTCTATCATATCTTTTGTTTCATTTCTTCGGGAACAATCACAAACACTTTTTTGATTATGGATTAATTCGTCCCCGTCTACGGATTAGTCGACATTTTTCACAAATTTTACGAACGGAAACTGAAACAACTTAGTAGCTAAAGGAAGGGAAATCAACCGAGAACCCGTTAGTAGCGCGAGCGAGAGCGGATTGGGGGTTTGAAGAAAAACAAACACGAAGCTTCGTTATTCCCCACTTGTCCGACTGTTGCTAAACAGTTTTTGGATATCAAACGGACCTCCCCAGAAGGTAATTTTAATGTGGCTGATTTCCCCTCTTTTGCAATCAGTTTCGCTACAGCACCAACTGCATCGAAAAAAGTCTTTTTTGATTGGATGGGAATGACATTATGCCAACAGGTCCCACCACCAACTCTAGCGCAGACTAAAGGTGCTCTCCGAACCGTGCTGGATAGTCACCCATCACACGGCTCTCAAACCCAACCTGGCTGTTGATCCTTTAGAAATTGTGTCTACATATTTGTCAAGTGATGGTTTCAGGAGTTCAAGCGTCTGCCACGAGAAGGGGGGATACTTTTCACTGACAGAGTCTGCTGATCATGGTTTTGATCATTCTGGATCTTTCTCTGCAGATAAAACCAAGAATTCCAAGTGGAACAAAAATGTTGATCTATCCGGAGATATAACACAGCATTCTACTGAGGTTGACAAGAAAAGAAGTAACGACACAATTGAGATTGCTGATCAGAGAGCGACAACTTGTCAGAATATAAAATTACATGAGCAGTCAAGGCAAAGGGAGCATAAGGAGCACCATCTAAGGCTGACTCAAGACAAGCTGGTTGACGTAATAAGAAGAGTATCATGCGACTCCTCTATTAAAAGAAATCACACCTCATGCAGAGCGTGCTAATGAGGCAAATGCACTTTCAACTTCTAATCGTTCATTTTCTTTCTTGGAAAGAAGCTACATATGGTTACATAATTACTAGTAACAGATAACTGCATAAGCATGAAATATAATGCATAATAACTAAACAGCATTAGTTTGCTCTAGATCTGCGGTTGTTTAATTGAACCAATACTAATATAGATAACTGAATAAGTGCATAATACATGTACATCATCAGTTCAGTCTCTAGTCCTGGTTCCAGCATCATTTTCATGTAGTGCTTGCTATTGGATCTAGATTGGCAATAGTGGCAGTGTGGCACCAATCAGAGAGAATCGGGAACCCATTTTCTGTGTGTTTTAACATATCCTAACTCTGGTTATGACGTGATTGCAGAAAATCTATCACCCAGATAATGTGCATGAAATGCTTGAAGATACAACCTATCTGTCCCAGTTGCTCAGCTCTCTCTTGCGACAATTTCTCCATGGCTAAATACTATTGCAGAATATGCAAAGTGTTTGATGACGACAGGTGAGAAAATTGGGTTTACGTTACTGATCTTATGGGGATTATGTCTCCTCATTGAATCATTAGTAGCAGCTAAGGTAGCAAAATTCATAAACGGGTAATCAGTCGCTGTCTAAATTTCAAAACCTATCCAAGTTGAAAATCTGTAGTGAATATGTTTAAGAAGTTGTGTATGGGCTATAGAACCACAATTTCTATTAATGGAACTAGCTGCATAGAGTGTATCTTCTAGATTGCTTCTTCATGACTGATACCTTTTTTCTCAAAGAAAAGGCTTTGTTAAGTCCGACATTGATTGAGAGAAGAGGTTGTAGTTTCCTTGTATATTCTTGGGCAATACTCCCCTCAAGAGTTAGCTTTTGGGGTTAAGCCCAAGGGTCATACCTTCACAGGCTTAAAGCGAGAAATCCTTTAGTAGAATAAAGGAAACTTATAGTCAGTATCTTAGTAATACAAGTAGCAATTCACGCCTAAGAGAATCATATCTATTTGAATTATTACGACAGCGTCCCTCCGTTCCTCTTTTTTGGTGAAAAAAGAGAAATGTAGCTGGTGCTGTTAGTTTATCTAGCAATCAACTGTATATTTGTTCCTTCTCTAGCCAAAAAACTTTCTTCTCGTTTGAGCAGGCAACCTTCAATAGAACTGATGCAGAGGTCCATTGTAGGTGATATATTGCTTTCTAGTGTTTATTATTATTTATTTATTATTCAAATATGTCAAATTTTAATTCCTTGTGCAATAGTTGAGTATAAGACACAAAATGAGGAAGCGAAAAAGTGGAACTTTCTTAGAATGTAATAAGTAAGAAAGCTAGAGGCATGAACTGTGGTCATACAAATAAGGAGCTCTTTTTGTTTGTTATTCAGGACAAAAGACAGTTATTCCGAACTTCATAGCATTATGTCTGTTCCGACAAATTACTGCAAAGTGCTTCATTCGCTAATTCTGACATAACTTTTTGAACAGACAGATATGCCACTGCCCTTTCTGCAATTTGTGCCGACTGGGGAAGGGATTAGGCATTGGATACTTCCATTGCATGACCTGCAACGCTTGCATGTCAAAGTCTCTCTCTATTCACACATGTCGAGAGAAGTGTTTGGAAGATCACCGTCCATTCTGCCATGAGGACATTTTCACTTCAGCCTCTCCCTTCAAGGGACTTTCCTTGTGGTCATTTTATGCACTCTACATGTTTTCAGGTATTAAACTCATACAAAGTTCCTTAACTAAAACTATAGCAACTTTCAGATTGTATTGCTAAGCTTTTCTTCCTTTCTCTTTTTCTCTAAATACACATTTTAGGACTACACTTTGACGCATTACAAATGCCCAATCTGTAGCAAGACAATTGGGGACGTGAGGGTCAGCAAACTATTTAGCGCAAAAGCTCATTAAACTGGTTTATGGTTAGAAAATGTATTCTGACTATGCAGCTCATTTGGTGCTCAATTTCAGGTGCTCTTTGAGGTGTTAGATGCATTTCTGTCCTGAGGAGTACACTGGCCAGATTCAGGTTCATTTAAATCATATTTTGTTTCTATGTATGAATATTTTTCTGAATTGGGGTTAATGTGATATCAATCCTCTTGACACTGAAAAGGTTACATACAGGTTATATTATGCAATGATTGTCAAAAGAGAGGAGCAGCTTCCTTCCACTGGCACTATCATAAGTGCTCACATTGTGGTTCATACAATACAAGGCTTGTATGATCCAGAGTGTGTGTGAAAAGGTGATTCTGTGCTCCAAGACTAGAGGCGGATTCAAGATTTTAAGTTTATGAGTTATGAATTCTAAGACAAAATAACAACTGGATTTGGGATGGGTTATCTATACATATTAAGTGGATTTTCTGAGCCAAAACTACTGGGTTATGTCGAACACTAACTTCAATGGTAGATTCGCCCTTGTCCCAGAACTATAGAGGAAGTGTTGCAGCTATTCACCTGAATGCTTGGGATGCATGAAGCAGTTTTGTTTTTTCGTAGTCTGATAAATAATGTATATGCTTCATTCCAAATATTATTGGATTCTGATTCATCATTAGTATTAACAGTTTTGATTTCACACCAGATGATGGGGTACTAACTGCTACATGGATAAATTTTGAGTGAGAAAGTAAAGAAGAGACTGAAACCAATGTCATTTTTGTCTAATATATACCAGAGTAATGAAATTGTATCCGTCATACTTAAATCCATTAGAAAACAGGTGTTTCCTATCAGAAATTTCCGAGGCAAGTGCATAGGTAGTCACTTTTTGGACCCTTATTTATTTCCGTTAGTATTTGTGATAATTTATTTATACTCCTCTATCTATATCATCCAAGTCTTCCTCCCTTGCACACCATCACTAAATTAAAACTATAACCAAACACTAATTTATTAACACTTGTATTACTGCACAATTGGTTTTTTAGGAAAAAATAATAATTAAAATTTTAGATGATCAACAGCTCATACAAGTTCCAGTCCCAAAGCAAAGTTTACTCAATAATATATTTAAGGAGTTAAAATTCCAAGTAGGGATGACATAAATCTCTACTGTATATAAAAGATTGGCAAAAGATGAAGATGACAACTTGCTATTGATATTTAAGATTCACTAATATGTTAAAAAAAAGGGAAAATGGCATAAGTCCATATCCAAAAATACTAACCTAGGTACGGACAAAGAAGTGAAAATAAAGTAAAAAAAGAACATAGGGGAACATAACCCTAGCTATTATAGGGAGAATTGAGTAACTATCTGTATCTGTATCATCTCTTTCCAAGGCAACTGCTTCCTCTTTCTCTCTGGTGAAGATATTATGGAATTTCTTACGTATATTCTTGTTCGACTTGTTCTTGATCCTCTCAGCAATTTCATTTGTACAAACATCATGCAAAGTTTTAATCTCCAGGTAACTTGCAGCTAATACAATTTCCAAGAGGGATTCGAAGCTAGTACTGCTCACGAATCTCAATGATTTTGTATAGCGTCTCCGTGTCAACATTGGCAATTGGGGATGATGTTAGTAGCAACATCATCTAACACCATGTTTTTTTTATTGTTATGGACTCCATGGCCATTGATTTTTCAAGCTCTAGTTCGTCCCCATTGGAAGACTTCAATATCAAAATCGATATTTCTGCGCTGGGCTAGGATGAAGACACAAAAGGAAAGAAGGGAAACACTGAATGCTTGAGATAGGTGTGGGCGTTGGTATTTATAGGGGGGTTGTGTCGTTTTAAAGCCAAACTTTAAACCTATTTGGTTTTTTAGGTCTACTTGGTTTCTCAAAATAAATAAATAGAATTTGACTTGCAAGAGACATGGATACATAACCGTCGAAAAAATAATATAGGAATTATTGCCCACTTTTTACGTTTTTTTCTCTTAAAACCAATTCCTAATTCAACTATAATCACAACACGTTGGGAAAACAAACCCTAACCAAGTCCAAATTGTTTAAACTATTAAGACGATATTTTAATTTAAACTTCATATAATAATCGAAGGAAAATAACGGTTGTTTCACTTGAATAGGGAAAACTAGTAAGTTTACAATATAAACACAACATGATTTACAAGAGCAACTGTTGCAAGGCATTAAAGAAACTACAACTAAAATGGACAGCAGTACATCAAGACAAAAAAAAAAACATATACCGGAACCCTAGAAAAAGCCAGAAGTTTCAAGTCGGAATTTCAAAAAGTCGTTGGCCTTTCTGCTTGACGAGCAAATAGTGTCTTCCCTTTCATTAAATATCATAGTAGACATCCGTAGTACAATGTTCCCACAACTTCTGGGCACTCAAAAATTGTTTTCCCCCCAAGAGGAAACAACAAAATGAATATAGAGTATAGAAGACTTACTATTGACTGCATCACTAATAAACTAGAGACCAATTGCCAATCTATACAGACCGACGACTTGCTTACATCGAAAGTGAAAGATATATGATTCATTACCTGTGTACAGGAAGCAATATCTGGTAATAGTAGATTATGTTTGCCATTCGGAAATCAAACATCTACACATTCATTCCTCGTGACCATGAAACTGGTGGCTACTACTACTTTCTTCAACCACGCCACCTTATTATAAGGATTCCAAAATTTTCAGATGACGCAAAACTTTGACTTTGCCAATGCTACCAAGTATCAGGAGCACCAAAACTTACATTTTTCTTTCCAATCGTCTGATAGCTTCCCACCGTGATACACAAATTCAAAGAAGTTTTTATCGCTAGCCGGCCAATAACTCCTATTTTCTCTTCATCTCGTCGACAAATTTCTGATGGTATAGTACAGTTTCTTACACAATTTTGTATCTTTGCAGATCACTTGAATAACACCAGTGCAGAAATATCGTCAATGCCTTTGACTATTGAATGGTAAAGCACAGTAGCACACCTTCATTGCAGTTTAGGAAGGTCTATTTTCTAAGCTGAAATAGACTTGCAGCTTCTTCAAAGAAACCAACGCTAATCCAGATTATCTTTTGACTATTAGAGAGGTATCATTTGCTGGCTGGACTAGTTTACAGCTTCGAAGAAAAGGACCTGTGGTTGCAAATGCCCTTTTTCACACATAACGAGAACATCATCCCAGCCACCAATTACCTGTATATAAATATCCATGATAAGGGAATCTTATTTTAAAAAAATATAACGAGCAAAAATGGGCAGAAACAGAATATTACCTTTACGGTTTTGTCATCATACATGATCCACTGTCCACGATCATGACTGTAGGCAAAACAGTGATAATGCTGTCCATAGTAGCAAACCTGAAAGAAAATGTTGAGCCATAAAATTATCCATCTTTAGACACATTACGCATCAGTATTAAATACACACTTGTTAAGATACAAACTGAAGTTGGTTCAACATCCAAAAGTACTACTTTGTTATATCCAACCTAGCAACATGAAAGAAACCTTAAGCTTTAAGCATATGCAGATGAAGATAAGTTTTTCTTTTAAAAAACTCGAGCATATTCCGGATTTTAATAAAGAAAAATTTGCACTGGGGAACAAAAAGAGAAAGCTGCATTGTTTGAGATTAAAAATTGACCAAAGCTCTGGCTGGAAAACAGTATAAACAATGTCTTGACACAAACAAGGAAATACCAAAACATGGAATAAAATAAGCATGTGCTGATCAAATAGTCACATTTACTCATCAACCATGAAAATAGAGCTTTATGTAAAAAAAAAGGACACAATAACACAAGCACTTCTTTCATGAAAGATGACAAAAAGTACTCCTCAGCTGACACGTACTATTTTAGGAGCAAAATACTAGTTGAAAATACAATATAACATTGACAAGGAACATGTGAGACTTTTCAAAATAGGAGCAGGAAATTATCTGAAATATGAATGGACTTGTATAATCATTGGCAGTGACTTGATTATATTTTGTCTTGAGCTAGTTAAGGAATTTTAAATACTAATGCCCCTAGCAACACGTAGAAAAAAAAGGCAGCAGATAAAAGAATAAGAACCACTACCACAGAAACCAAGGAATGTTTGTTTTTTGGATCAAGACCACGATAAAGGACGCCGATGTCCACTTCAGTAGATAAAGCGGATAATGTCGCCTTTATGTCATCTACACTCTCACAAGTATTCTGCCAGCCTAAAACTGCAGGGAGGAAAAAACAAGTCACATTAGAAACAAATGGATTCTCTTATAATTTTTACATTACCAATTGACAACAAAAAGAATTAGAGAGAGAGAGAGAAGAGGGAAAGGGGGACATCAGAACTAGTTACCCGTTGTGAAAACATGTGGTGGAGCAGAGAGAATGTGATGAATATAGTTAAGTTTCACACATCCGCCAACCTCAGGATCGCAGGCCAACTGATGGTTCATCTCAACAAGATTCAGAAGCTCGTCAAACGAGCTTTCTGGACACATAACCTGAAAAGAAAGAACAAAAAACTCCGTAAGATATGCAAATTGGTTCCCCCACTCCTCACAATAACGGTAAAGCAAATTGCTAATTATGCAAACAATTTATCTTGTTGAACTTCAAAAGATAAATTTACTGAATGGAAAGTAAAGTGACACCAGAAAGTTGCCTCAAAGAACAACAGAACATGCCTTCATTGTTCGGAGAGCACTGGCATTAATATTATGAAAGAACGATGTGTACTTCAGATGTCTAGACTCCAATCCACAATTATAGCAGTTCATCCGTTCAAAAATATCCATCCCGAAAAGAGAATGCACCGTACAAGCACTACTTGAGCAATCCCAAGAGCCCATACAGCTGCTATCTGCAGATTCAGCATCCGAAACACCTAAAGTTGATGTAAATGATCGATGTAGGCAATCGAATATTACACCCAATACTTCAGAAGCATCATTCATTTGAGCCTGTAAGTCAATATCTCGTTAATTGAATCCAAACAAGCTGAGTCCTAGTAAAATATGAGGCGCTTGACAGAGTTTTGTATTTACCTCCTGAAAGAAATTACTATCAGGATAAAGGTTGCTGAGGGCAATTCTCAGAGAAGTGGGAGCAATAGCCTCACTCTGCATCTCGGTTGAAGCCGTGTTCAAAGCAGTGAATATGTCATATAAGGCACATACCACACATGGATCACCCACATGATCATGTTCTGATGATGATCTTCTCAAAAATTCATCTCGAAATTGTCTTAGATGCCACAATGACTAAAATGTGGCAAGAAAAGAAGAAAAATTAGAGGAGGCACTTGATATTGAAGAAAATTGAGAACATGACAAACAAAGTTGACTTATCTATTATAAAAGAAAGGATTAGCACTTGTAACCACTGCTAACCTGTATAATGACGTTCAGAAAGCAATTGTACTCTCCAACTTCATTCTTTAGCCCAGTGCCATATACATCCATTTCTTTGACATTTCCAAGACTAATTCCATTACCCAAATTCTCAGTTTCAGAGATCATCCTCTGTGCCCCTGAACATGCCATCAAGGGAAATTTCTGATGTGCATGGAATGCATCTGACATAAAAAGAGAGAATGAGGCCGGAAGTCGCGTGAACAATCAGGACATTGAAAAATATTGAAGCACTTAAATTCTTCAAGTCAAATAGAAGAACAAAAGCTGCCACCAGTTCTCATGCTATAGACGTCACTTTCCTTCAGAAACCATTAGAGAGGGTCTTAATTTGATAGAAAATGGGAAAAAACAGAGGGTAGAAAAGCAGCCTTTTGATTATCAAGCTTAGGCAGTAAGCTAGATACAGATAGAGAACAGCATAGATTACAAATTCCCAAAAAATAAAGAACACCCTAGGTTAATAAACATTAAAACTACCTTGGGAACTTGTTCCCGGAGATAAAAAGGATAAGTAGACATACCAAGACTTTGGCGTACAGCTTTCTTAAGGTCAGCTTGAAACCTTTCTTCATCATCCTCCTCCACATGTAGCTGTCTCAATGTCTTCGTTCCACTATCTCTGGTACCATTATTTTCTGGGGTTGAAATCAAATGGTAGTGATTTAGTTCACTTCAAAAGAAGATGAGCATAGAACAGTTTGTAGTTGAAATTTCAAGGGAAAATATTGGAAGAGCACCTATTTACACCCTCCAGCTTGTTTTTTTAAATTAAAAAAATCTTAAGATGATTGTGGGGGAGATCAAATGGGAATAAGATCTCAATTTGGCCCAAAACTGAGTGCAACTCCAAAAGTTTCTTTTATAAAAAGTAACTCCAATTTTAGTCATAGAGTTGGTGCTAAATTGTGCTTGTCACTGTTTAGCTACACCATAACCCACCAACTTGAGTATGGTGAAGTAATGCCACAATTACTATGTCATTTATCTGAAACCAAGACGACTTGCTCCTTTAAAGTTTAACCAATGAAGAAACGGAAAGAGATGATTGAGTTCACCTATCACTGTTGCTAATACAAACAAAAATTAGCTTGGGCATAGATTTGTTTGTTTCAAAGATTCAAATACAGGATCTGGATCGACTTTAGAAGCGACAGTTTATAATAGCAAAAATTGACCCAAAAAATCACAATCCTAAAAGCTGTCATAACATCTATCTTTAATCAAATGAATTAATGAACTCTTCATTTCAATTTTTAAAAGAAACTTTGTGTTTTGAGTCATGGGTTAACAAAACAACCCTCCTCCTTTTTCCGGGCTTGGGACCGGCTGTGTTACAGAGAAGACACTAACTACCACACAGGCGGAGTTATCACATGAATGTCATTCTTCAACAATCCCCAAGCTTTTCCCAAGGTAATAGGAACCAGCATTGAGCCCACATTCACCTTGCATATTTAGAAAACTACTGAACACCAAATGATAAAGAAGCAAGAACGAATTTGAAGTATAAAACAGACACTTCCTAAGAACAGTTGATCACAGATTACATTAAAGTCATCCACCATATAAGAAATACTCTTCAACATGAAACTGTTCTTTTTTCTAAAAACAGGAAATCCATGTGATTTCTGACATTAGGAACTTTCCTTTACAAGTAAAAATAACACCAACTAGCAGAAAATGCAAAAGCATCAACAACTGATTCAAGATGGAGAAGCAAAAGAGAAGTCATCATACAGAAAGCAGTCAAATATATAAAAGTTGAGCAAGAAATGCAGCTCACCATGAGAAGAATCCACAGCTCTTGATTCACTAACTTTAGCATTTTCCCTTTCAGAAGAACCAGATTGATAGTTCCCGTCACTAAATTTAGACGAATCTTTCTGGCGCCTGCCTTTTCTTCCAGATCGCTTATCAGATATCAATATACCATCCTCTGGAGTTCCTTTGTTTGACAATCCTGAATAAGAGAAAAATGATAGTATTTCAGATGACGTCATCCTAACCCTGGAACATTTGGTACGGATTACTTGGGAAGCATAAATTTTATTCCTGTCACAAATCAAGGCAATACCATCTCTTTGTGCCAATTTTTCTGGAAAGTTCTTTGAAAGACCTTCCAAACTGTTTAATAGTACACTGTTCTGCATCAAGGAAAGTCACATGTTACAATCACTTCATAGGGCCAACTAAATTTTAGCAGCATCCTCGAAAACAACACAAAAGCATTTCAAGGCCTTAGTCTTAACTTTTAACGATAAAAGAAATCAGAATGTCAAAACTTCTAAAAAGACAATCAGAGTGTTAACCTTCTCACTACTCTTCCATTGCTCATTGATTTTCTGATCAACATCACAACACTTCAAGTAAGTGTCAAGATTCTTTTTTTGATACGGATAAGAGTCAGGATTTGTAACTGCATCCATATTATCTTGAATTGTTCTTGCAGTTCTCTTATGTTGCTCAGCCAGATGTTTCAGCTTAGCCTCATTCTCAATTCTTCTTTGATACTCCAAAGTTTCTTCAAGCTTCCTTTCCTCGGCTTCAAGCTCAATCATACGTTTGTACTCCTCCTCCTGTAGATCTAAGGAATTACCAGTTTGAGAAATTTCATTCTCCTGATCATCTCCATCATGAGCAAGGGGAAATGAGCTGCACCAAAACATATACTTGGAAATATTAAAGGCAGTAAAGAGTTTGCTCAGATGCATAACTAGAGAGTATGTAAATGGAGAAATATGCAGTTAGGAACTAGGAAGAGACGTACAGTTGTTCCACGGTCTCATGGTGAAGCACATGCATTTCATTACCACTGTTAGGCTGCAAAAAGTAAGAGGAAACAGGTTATATCTCCACCCAGAAATACTCATATACAACTGCTTCAGAAACAAAAGGCTGACCCACAGCTCAAACCTTTGAATCCTTTGCTTTTCGATACTCTTTGTTCTTTTTCTTGTCCTTTGTCTTTTCATGGGCATGTTTAGACTTCTCATTTCCCCCACTTGAACTCTTCTCGGAATCACGTGCAAGTTCAGCCAGAAAAGCCTCCCTTGCAGCATCAGATTTCTCAGTAGCATCCTTCTCGGCCATGTCCTCCAAGTGTGCCTAAGAATAAGAAAAACATCATCCAATTCAAAAGAAGAATGAGAAAGGCGAAACCACAAGAAAATAGGAGGACAAACAGCAGTAAAAGATTCTAAGAGCAACATAGGTACTTCACAACAGCAGATACCCGCAGAAATGATTTCAATAGAGGCACTAAAACCAGCCGGTAATCTTGGGCAGATGCAGGATCAAGCTTCAATTCCAACTGCTGCATCCCGGTAACCACCCGCATGATTCGTGCATCAATTTTGCTAAGCTGCATCCATGAAATTGTAAGATCAGAAGACAATCAAGCAACGCAGAAAAATCAAAAAGAAAAAGAACATAGACTATAACTAATGCACCAACCTCAATGGAGACATGTTCCTTCTGTCTCTGTATTGCAACTTCCAAACTAGAGTCCACCTGATGAAGGTAGTCCTTCAGTCTCCAATCATCCTCTTCGCCAGACTCCAAGTCACAAAATTGAGAGGTTCCACCACTGTAAGTTTCGTCAAATCCAAATTGATTTACATTGAGAGATTCTGCTTCCTTCAGAACATTTGATATAGCTTCCAACTCAAACCTATTGCTGATAAGTGTAATGTCGTTGTCACTTTCTACGAGTTCTTCTCGTCGCTTTCTCAAGACAGAATCATAGCTTTGTCGGACAAATTCTGTTTCATGTTCTCTTTTTTTACCCTCTTCTAAGCAAAGATCTTCTACTGCCTGCATTGCTTCCTCGTAACCTAGGTGCTCACATTTTCTCTCACACAAACCCTGCAGGTCGTAATACTCCTTCTCAAGCAATCGGAGAATTTCCATGCCTTGTTGACCTCTCTCTTCTCTTGCACGCGTCCATGATGCCAAAGCTTCAGCACTTGATGGACCAGTGAATAACCAGGATAGTAATGCATCTGGATCAATTAAAACTCCATCCTGATTCTGATTACCCAACAAAATTGCTGTATTTCTGTCGTTAGAAACTGCATCAGGACATGAGCTGGGAGAAAGATTGGACTGCAGGAAATGCTGATCAAACAACAAACATGTGTTATCCTCACTGAAAACTATTTTCTCTAGATTGTCAAATCCATGACATTCGTTGCTTGTTTCATCCACAGCACCAATTTTCTCAGGATACCTTCCTAAGCCACAAGAATGAGAAAGTTCTTGCAAGTATTTTAGTACTTTTTTCAGTTCTTCAGGACCCAAAAAGCATATGCACAGAGGGCTTTGATCAATATTGTTGTTAAGAAGTTGAGAGCCAAAAGGAAGACCCTGAAGCTCTTCCACCGCAAAATGCATAACTTTGCTGAGGTGAGTTGAAGCAAGATATTTATTTTTAATAAGAGCCTCAAACACAGCACGGATTCTTTCCAGAAGCTTTGCTCGCTCAGGGTCATCAGACAGTGGCAAGCCTTCAGGAAGTAAACAAATTTTTGTACCACCATCTTCGTCACAATCCATAAGGTCAATATCTGAGATCTTATCATTTTTTCTGCTCTCAACTATATTTTGATTGGGTCTATCCCCTACTGTCTTCCTTCCAGGGGACGAGTCCCATTCGTCTTCGTGGCAGAAAGCCTCCAAATAGCCATCCTTAGGCCCCTCTCCATCATCTCTTCCATAGGACTCATCTAGAAAACCATGGCCTTGAGATCTTGATTGCTTATCAAGCATTTTCGCTGCCGCGTTAATATCTAATGGTTTCCAAGAACAGTTCAGAAGCATCTCAGCCCACTCGTTCTCAACATTTTGAGGCAAAACTGACTGCATTTTAGGCAGCAAAGCCCCCATGTGATCATGCACAACATGATGAATGTGTAATTGAGAATCAGCAAACTTTTCATTGCACCGGCAACATGTCCATAACTTCCATGTCTTATGGGTCTCGGCAAATGGAAGAGCATCAGATAGTACTTCAATAGACAAACGATCCTTAGAAACACTAAAATGTGCCTTAAGATCTGAAATTCTAATTCTAAGCAATTCTTTCTTAACATCCAAACTTATGGAATTCCAATATGACTGCACCCAATTCCTTCTCTCCGTGGAAGAAGCATTCTTCTTTGCATTAACACTCTTCCTCCTATCACCTGTTCGCTGACCCGATCCTGCTGTTGAATCCAAACCTTTATCTCCATCATTCTGTGATTTGACAGTTTCTGACTTCTGCTGCAACAACCTAGCAGCAGCTACCCGAACTTCAATCTCCTTCCTCCTCTCTTCAGGTGTCTTAGTCGCCTTCTTAATTTCATTCGGCCTTCTTCCCTGAACCAACCTCAATTCCATTGGGTCCTCAGACACCCTCCTAATTGGAATTAACCTGAATTTTTCCTCCCCGGTACCTATATTCTTCATCCAAGTAGAAATGGAAGCAAAACTCGACTTCTGAATCAAGTTGTGAAGCTCACTGTGTATATGAGATATTCGGGCTTCAGGTGAGGAGATCTTCTGTTGACTCTCCTCCTGTAAGCTCTCTTTTGCAGGATCAATGGGGTTTTCAATTGCCAGTGCTCTTTCACACTCTTGCACAACTTCCTCATACTCCTTCCCGTCATTTGCTGCTTCATACAACAAATTAGCATAGAAATGTGCAAACTCAATTGAGTATGGAGACAGGGATACTGCTTTCCTAGCACTCTCAATTGCATTCTTCAAATGCCTCTGCTTCGTGTTAGGATCATCAATAATAGAGGCCACCTTCACACAAACTGTGCCCTGGACACGGTGAATCAGGGCTGAATGAGGCGAATTTTCATGCTTAGTGGACAAGTCCTTCATCAACCTTAGGGCTTTTGTATGGTTCCCGCGCCGCAGGGACGTTAGGGCACGCTCGCATTCAAGTTTAATTGAAGCATAAGAAGCCGACGATGATGAACTATTGTTCTCAAAATCAATTACCGCCAGGGCGTCATTTCTACTCAACGATCCGTTCGTAATCGAGGGAATCGTTGAAGCAAGCTTTAGTTCAGCATCCAGCGACGGCGGTGACCCATCCTCGGAGACCGCCGCCGGTGAACTCGAGGGTTTGGAGCGAGGAGCGACGGTTCGCTTCTTGTGCCCCATGAAAATTTCTCCTACGTCGATTTAACCGTAGGCATATACAACCTATTTCATGCTCCTAAATGCGTACAATACAATACACATATCCACATACAGTATCTAGCAATTGTGCAGATTGAATATCTAACTATACCTGTACCGACAGACAGCGATAGAGAAACTTACCGGCGAAAAAAGCAACGTCGGAATCGGAAATACAATCGATCGGAGATGAAGAGAGTGTATAAATTATATATATGTATAGGTAACTACGTATGGATAGTGTCACTCCCGCGGGGGAGGGGGGGAGGGCTATGGAGATTGTGAAGATATGAGGGGTTGGGTAGGTGGGAAGGCGATGTTTGGGAAGATATGTACTGTACTGAGCTCTGAGTTTTTTTTGGGGAGAGAAATGGACTTTAGTGAGAAAAAGGAGAAAATGGAGATTAATCAAAGGTGCTGGGCTGTCAATTTTAAGGATTTTTAAAAATTATTTACCGTATTAAAAATATATATTTATTTTTGCTTGTTTAAATTTAAAAAATAAAAGGATAATTTATTACTTAAAATTCATAATTTATCTTTATTATTGACTATAGTTAGCATTGTTCAAAGTAAGAGCACAGGTATTTTTGAAGTAATAACTTTGGACTAAAACATTAATTACAGAAGGATTGTTAGATCCAAATATTAATAGGAGAGATATTTTTAAACCGAATTATTTATAAAAATATTTTTATTTAATTTGACATAATTTAAAATAACTTTGACTCTTTTTTCCTATATTAAAACAAGCATTGTGATACGATAACCTAAAAATCACATAAATAATTCGCAATAACAAGCTAATATATAGAAATGTGTCGAAGTAACTTTTTACACTCTTGACTTTGTGATATATAATTTACTCATAAGAGTCACAGGATCAAAATTTTAGGATATTTGGAAGTCGAAAAATTTTCAACCAAAATTATCCAGATTACGGTGGATCTCCGACTGTTCGCCGACCATAAACCAACTCCAGTAAGTGTTAAAGCTTCTTCCTTTTGTTATCATCTATTGTTACTTGTTCTTTCTTGCGCAAATTTGATCTTACTTAATTTGGGTATATCCCCTATTTGCATTTGATCTTTTAGGAACAATTCGTCTTTTATAGTGGTAAGAAAGACATGAAATTATCAATCTTCTCAAGTGAGACTTAGTGCGTTGTGAAAAACTTGACAAGTATGTTGTAAGCTCCAATTTGTAAACAAGAAAGTATCAAATTATATTTGGCTTGGTTGTGGGTAAAATATAGATGATCTCTCTTTATTAGGCTTCGTCTGGTATCCCAAATTATTATATTATGACTTCAGAACTTCTTAAATTTTGTATGTGGTACAAAATATTGACATAGTGAAGGAAAATCCCAAACAACCCGATAAAACTAAAGCAAAGGTATGTGTTACTCCTTCTAACTAACAGGATATATGCCAATATGTTAACCAAGTACTTCTCTAGTTTGAAACGCTTCTACTCTTTGATATTGGTTTTTCATATTCGATGCCTTATCAATATCACAAATCCCGGTTGCACGAAGTTTATTCCTAAGTATTTTAGGACTTGATGATGCACCTTTCCCTGCATCAGTACAAAATTATGTAGATTTTTATTCCTTTTTAACACCACACCCCGTGATCTCTCACTTCCTTGTAAACACACCAAAGCCTGTTGTGGAGTTTTAACATTAGCTGCTTGAGAGTCATCACATCTTATAGCACTATTCTTCATCTATTTTTCATAAAATCCCGACAACATTTGTTTCATATTCATGTTGTTTAGGATCTGTTTCGTCCATTGAAGATGGTGTAGATTGATCAAGAGCCGTCTACACTAGGTTTAGCATCACACCTGGAGTACTCACACTCTCTTTCGATGAGCTAGATCCTATTTTTCAAAGGAAATATCAGTTGCATTAGATTCTTTGTATGATTATGTATCGTATGTATTTTTGACTGTTTATTCTGTGACTTTAGGACTCTTATTAATTGGTGATCTAATTTTTATACCGACAGGTTTTTTCCTCATCACCGCTAATATGTTCTTCAATATACTTTGCTTTATTTTTTCCTTAATAGATCTCTTTGCGGATCTCTTCCAAAGTTCTCAACTTGGACTACATTATCAACTAGTTGTGCAGAATCAACTTTAACTAGTTTCTTGATACCACCGAATTGATTCTCTACCTCATCATTGTCTTGTTCAAGATCACCAACACCACATTTAGTTGTAGCACTTATATTTAATACTATTGATCACCGTTAATGCCATGTCATTTATACAAGCAGCACATCTATAGCTTTCGCCACCAAGTCTCTGCCTTGCTCACCTTCACCAACTAGTTTTCGAACAGAGGACACCTATTCTTGACAAAGAATTAAGGCACCATATATTAACTTCTACATCATTTCATTTTGATAATTATCCAACAGCTGTACTTTTGCTTCAGACAGTGAGTTACCAACATCCAACTCACTTGAATTAGAACTTGTATCAACTTTGTTTCCAATAGTTTGTTGCGGCCGAAAACAACTTGCAATACAATGCAACAATCAATTGGCTAGCAGCTATATTTTTTTGGACCTGGACAACATGACCAACTCCTAAATTTTGATCAACCAACCATTGCATATTATCTCGATCACCTATAGAATTATCCAACACTTGAACCACAACTCCAGACATCAAATTTCCTTCATTAAATTAATTATTTTTGTCCCTTTTATTGGTGGATTAGGAAAAGGTATTATTAGAGCAATAGCAAACAAGTCTAGATTTATTAGATTACTAGTAATTCAATGCATTAGTCATGACTTTGTTATCCTTTATATTCACCACTGTGCAAGTTTTTCTTGTGAGAATATATATATATATATATATATATATATATATATATATATATATATATTGTGATGGTTGGTGTAAGGGCCATAAAATTTTACAGTAATCTACAACTGAGCACCAATCTATAGGGTCTTTTTCTACATGGGCTTTCTAGCCACAGGTAATGCGATGAAATTTGATACTTCAATAATATTTGTCTGTTAAACCATAAAAATTTGGTGATGGTTGGTTCTACTTGTAATTCATCAATATATATAAGCGGAGCCATAGGTACTACCAGAGACAACCAATACAATTTATAAGCCCACCTCATAGTATGAACATAAAAAATTTGTTGAATGCTCAAAAGGACTGGGACAAGGTTTCTCATTTGGTAATAAGGCCAAAAATTATTTAGTTTGTGTAGAACTTTGGTAGATCTTCTTTTAGAACCACTTTTTTTATTCAATGTTCTTTCAATCATTGGAATTTAATTAAATATTGGTTTAAGTTTGAAACTACACCATCGAAAAATAGACAACTAATGCACCTATCACTGTTGCACCTACTAAAATTTTGTTCTTTTATATAATTTCTTCTTTCATTTGATTTATAGAAATCTAGTTGCATTTTATATGAAGAATAGAATCAAACACACAGTTTGCAGGATTATTGAATTTTGTTTCACTAGTCAGATAGTGTAATCACATACAAAGACGAACTACACCGTATAAAATCACTGTCTAAAATCGTACCTTCTTACAGTTGTTCCAACTCTTTACGGAGAAGAAATCTACACAAGATCTTCAAGGGAACTCTTGCAAGAATTGGAGAAGGAAGAAGATGAAGTTTCTCAGTCTATTGTTTGTTGTTTACCACGTTAGAAAACACAAAGGCACCACTCTTATTTAAAGAACTCAAAAAACCGCTTCAGGAGGATTTCTAATCATTGTGTGTTTTCATCCTTTAAATATATATATATATATATATATATATATATATATATATATTTTATTTATTTATTTATCTATTTATTTATTTATTTATTTATTTATTTATTTATTATCTATATGGATTCGGGTTGATCCACATGGGTAACTCGAATCAATTTCTTCATCTCCCACTCACACATAGTGGGTCAATCCTCATTCCTATTCTGTAACTTTCATGCACTACGACTAGACCGTGTGACCAGTGCATACTTTGAGAGCTTCATTGCTATACATCTATTAGGAATGTATAGCATCTCGATTAATGAAACTTAGAGTAGATTATAATATCTAATACCCTAGACCATTTATCACATTCATATTGCTCACAGTCTCTTTCTTAAATTTGAGTTTATCATTATGCTATTGTCTCAAAACAAACATAAAGGAGTGGTCAATGAACACAACTAATGTGATAATACTTAATGATCTTCCTCATATCATGATTCTCTTATTCTCAATGTGATATGCTTTTCTAGAGGTGTCCCGCTAGGCCGAATCAAGCATGATCTCTTGGCAACATTCTAAGATAGCAAACACCAAATTGAATCTCAAGAAACTGATCAAAGTCATGAGGGTACAATGTAAAGAATTTTTTTTATAATTTTCAGGGCTTCACACGATAACAAGTAGAGATTTAAACTTGTATCGCCCTTATGGGTCATCATATGCATACATGGTATGAAACATGTACCACAATATTGTCACGCCCCACCTTGGGAGGCATGACTGACACCTAGTGCCCTACTAGGATCTGAACTGCTGAGCTAACTAAGCCTAAGCACCTCTGGTGCAGGGCTGACTCTAACTCTAGAATCAAGAAAATAACGTGCTATATAGCGGATGTAAATACAACCTCCGACCGACAAGGCCTATAGCCACCTGTGAAAATTAATAGCTAACCAGAGACAAACAAACACAGGGAGTCTTATGCGGCCCAGCAAGGTCACCATGATATCTAGTTTTAATCGAAAAATGAAATCAGATACTAAACTGAGCTATGACCGACAAGGCCACCAATCAACAGCTAAATAGGGCCCCACACGGCTAACACACATAGTCTAAAATACATATGGGCCCCACGCGACCGATATCATCTAACCACAGGGAAGTAATGCAATCTGCAAGCCTCTAGGAGTAATCCGACCTACCCATACTGTACAAATAAAAGAAGTAAACCTCTATCACACAAGCTCCGGAAGAAGGGTGCTGACGGCTCTGTACAACTGACTGGAACTACGAGGGACCTGCTCCTCGTCTATCTGTACCTGCAGGCAAGTAATGCAGCGCCCCAGAAGAGGGCGTCAGTACCATAGGTACTGAGTATGTAAAGCAGTAACTTTAATTAACTGAAAGTAAGAAATAGAACTAACAGTGACTGAAGTAAAGAAAACGGACTGAAGATGACTGAGGTAGTGAAATCAGGACTAAAACATAACTGTAATAAGGAGGGTAGGGGTTATTCCTGACAAATGAGGCATCTTACTGTCTAACTATCAGTAACTAAAGCAAGCATAAACCTTACCTGGCTCCCATAAGCCGGAAGGTACAATCAGCACAGAATAACCCACATGGGCCCCCATTAGCCCTAGTGAGTACACCTCAATCTATATACCCCTATCCAGGTCATATTGAATCAACTACCAGCTATAAGCGTCCTGCCAGTCCTCTGGGTCTACAGCTGGGCCCGCTCGGCCCTTGACTATAGTTGTGCTTGAGTTCGGAGGACTCCTGATATCTACACCCCGAGCGTAAGTGCTCGGTAGGGGTGTGTAAAAGGTCAACCACGGCAATATGAGGATCTTGATCCCCATCTTCGTCCCTTGCGGATGGCATGCCGCTCCGTAGAGCGACGTATCCTCGCCCCTTGCGGGCGGCGACACAGCTATTAACCCTGGGGTGGTCACGGAAGCTATACAGGTATAATCCAACCCAAAACAACACAACTTACGAGTCTTAACTGACAACAACAACTAGACATGATCACATACTCCTGACATGCTTTACTCGGATTCATACTGGATTACTATGCTGAAGAAACTAACTTGCCGAAAGAAAATGCCTTAACATACCTCGTTCGCTGTTACCGATTAATTGGCGAGTTCCAATTAGTATTCAATAGCTCTTCCCAACTGAAAAAGTGTTATTTGAAAGATAGGACTAGTTTTAACACTAAATTCGGCAAAAAGGAAAACTTTATACATCAATATTAACTATATTCTCAACAACGAAACACAGTCGAAACCTCGTTATTTCTCGAAAGTCTAGAAGGGAGAAATGCTTACTTTAAGCCTAGGATCGTATTGACACTACTTTGGAGCAATTTCAATAACTTTTGCTCGGCGGGACGACGATTCGCCGGGCGAATTTCACGAAACTAACTCCGTAAAAATGCTCCCTGCAGCCTTATACTTTGATACCCGAAGTTAATTTGGATTTGTACGGCGTTTAGCAGTGTAATCAGATGAAAATTAAATTTTTTTCCTTCGTCCTCCCCTCTGCCGGTCTTGATTATATGAATTATATTCTAACTTCTAAGTGTCCTTATATACTTGAGGCAGCAGACAAGACAACGTGACACGTTTCCCAACGCGCTGATTCTGATCCGTGTCACATTGGCTAATGCAGAGGAGCAGCTCCATGCCACTTTGCCCCTCTGGGCAGCTTGGTTCGGTGTCCTCCCGCGAAATCCCGACTTTGCACTCGTTCGGCCTTTCCTCCGGCCCTTTCCTCGTACGTATGACACTCTAAAACACTTAACCAACATACGAATAGGCCAATTAAATGTCAAAAACTTACGGGGTGTAACATCCTTCCCCCCGTTAAGAGCATTCGTCCTCGAATGTTAACTCCTACTTGCAAGAACCTTAAGCTCTGACCAGCCCCAAGACCCTAGTTCAGTTACAGTTTGTTCTTAGATTACAGTATTACTTGGCCTGATTGGCCCCAGACTTTTGTGATCACCCAGTTCATGCCTTTATACCTTGGCAAGGTATATTGGGTCCTACCGGTGGGGTGTATACATCGGACTCCACGTCTAGCTCACGTGGTTAAATGTCGGTTATAGACTCTCCCACTAGTCAGTTAGTCCACTCTCAGATTTCTCAGTCCAGATCAGTAGTGTAGTATCTCAGACTTAGTCTTTCAGATTTAGGGGATGTTTATGACCATCAACCAGGGTCATTATTGACCATATTAGTATATTCTCGTTGTATCAGTTTTCAGTATTTTCAGTTGGTCATTTCATGTAACTTCAGTTTAGTTACTAGTTCTTTCATGTTATTTACATCTATCACTTACTCTGTACATTCAAAGTACTGACGCATACTTTTATGCTGTATCGTTTCATGATACAGCTGTAGGTTCTCAGACTCAGCACCGCTAGCCGCCGCAGTTCAGATTCTCCACCTTAGCAGTGAAGTGTGAGTCCTTATCATCCAAGGGCATTATTTCTTTCTTTTAGTCATTTATTAATTTTCGTAGATTTGGAGTTAGCTGTGGACTTGTCCCAGCAACTCCTCAGTTAGATGGCTTTCAGACAGACACGACTTTCAGATTTATCAGTATTATTCAAATGTTTTAAACTTTATACTTTCGAACTTGTCTTTCACAAATGTTTTATGTATTATCTTAAATTTCCGTTGTATATGATTACTCAGAATACTAGTGAATGATAGACCAAGGGTTGACTTAAGGTCACTTGTGGCTTCAAGTACCGTGTTACGTCCAGGGTGTAGGCTTAGGGCATGACAAACTTGGTATCAGAGCCCTAGGTTTAGAGCATCTTGGAAAGTCTGAAAGCCACATTGAGTAGAGTCCTTTTCATAGGTGTGAAGCACGCCACTTATGACAAGGAGGCTACGAGATGTTATTAGAAAAAATTTCCTTTTGTTTATATTCCTTATTGTGCGTTGATGTTCAAATCTAGAAATTCTCTTCTAACTCGTGCTTTATGTCATTTCAGTGAACCATGCCTCCTAAACACGGTAAAGGAAGATGGGCCGGCAACGCCAATAGACCTACCCCACCAGCTCTAGCAGCCCCTCCGGACGACACAGTGTCCACTGCAGAATTCAGAGCGGCTATCCAGCTGCTCGCTTAGACAGTCACCAACCAAGTGAATCAGTAGGTGGTTTCGGTAGCCACAAGTGGGTCCGCGATAGCTGCTCGGGTGTGGGATTTTACCTAGATGAACCCTCCAGATTTTTATGGAATGAAGGTGGGAGAGGACCCACAAGGGTTTGTAGTTGAGATTAGAAAGATCACCCGAATTATGGGTGTCAGTTCCTCCGAAAGTGCTGATTTGGCTGCCTGCCAGCTGAAAGGAGTAGCTCAAGTCTGGCATGACTAGTGGAAAGAAGGACGGCTAACGGAAGCAGGACCAGTGGAGTGGGAAGAATTCCACACAGCTTTCCTAGACAGTTTTTTCCCTTGGGAGCTGAGGGAGGCTAAGATGGCAGAATTTATGAATCTGCGTCCGGGCAATAGAATAGTGGAGGAATATGCTCTAGAGTTTGCCAGACTATCAAAGTATGCTCTGGAGATGGTAGCCGAGTCAAGGGATCGCATACTGAAGTTCGTAAATGGAGTATCTAATTTGGTCCTCAAAGGAGTGCAGGACGACAATGTTAATCAAGGATATGGACCTCTCTAGCTTAATTGTGTATGCCCAGCAGATTGAGGTCGAAAAGCTTAAAGATATGTAGCTTAAGAACAAATGAGCAAGGACTGTCTAGTCTGATTTCGGCCATAAGAGGTCTAGCGGTAGTAGCCGCCCACAATAACAACAACAACAGAGAGCCCCAACACCTAGTTCAGCCAACGCCCTAACCTTTCGGTCCCGCCAGGATCGGAGGAGTGGTTCATATGGCACTCAGTCTCAGGCCTACAGTATCCGAAATAAGTATCTAGCTTGTCCCAAGTGTGGTAGGAACCACCCGGGCGAGTGCCTTCAGGGTCGAGAGGGCTATTTTGGTTGTGGACTGCTCGGACATCGACTTAGGGAGTTCCCATCCGCCGGGCAAGGGAGACCACAATCCACCACATCATCAGGTCCAGCAGGCCGATCAGCTCAGCAGGCCAACACATCAGGTACAGATGGTGATCAGCGCCAAAAATGCTTCTATGCTCTATCTTCCCATCAGGATCAGGAAAGTTCACCCGATGTAGTTAGTGGTATGTTATGTCTCTTCCGTATAGACATGTGTGTCCTCTTAGATCCAGGAGCCACTCTTTCATTCGTGACTCCCTATATAACAATCCAATTCAACATCAGTCTAGAGGTCCTCTTAGAACCATTCTCAGTCTTCACCCCAATTGGCGAGTCAGTTAGAGTCAGTCGGGCGTATAGGAACTGCCCAGTCTCAGTCCTGAGTAAAGTTATTCCAGCCGATCTTGTAGAGTTAGACATGGTCAACTTTGACCTTATTCTCTACATGGTTTGGTTACACTCCTGCTATGCCTCAGTCGATTGCAGAACTAGAGTTGTTAAGTTTCAGTTTCCCAATGAGCCAGTGTTAGAATGGACGGGCAGCAGTTTAGCGCCTAAGGGTAGGTTTATTTCCTACCTTAAGGCCCAAAAACTCATCTCCAAAAGATGTATATATCATCTGGTTCGGGTCAAGGATTCCAACTCTGAGACCCCAACCATCCTGTTAGTTTCAGTAGTCAGTGAGTTCTTAGATGTTTTGCCTGAGGATCTTTCCGGAGTTCCCCTAAACGGGAAATAGACTTCGAAATAGATCTCCTCCCAGATATTCAGCCTATCACCATCCCTCCTTACAGAATGGCTCTAGTTGAGCTTAAGGAGATGAAGGAGCAGTTAAAAGATCTTCTTGATAAGGGTTTTATCAGACCCAACATCTCTCCTTGGGGTGCTGTAGTGCTATTCGTGCGTAAAAAGGATGGTACCCTCAGAATGTGCATAGATTACCGTCAGTTGAACAAGGTCACAGTTAAGAACAAGTACCCTCTGCCTAGAATTGACGATCTGTTTGACCAACTTCAGGGAGCCAGCTGTTTCTCCAAGATCGATCTCATGTCAGGGTACCATCAGCTAAGGGTTAGGGAGTGTGACATACCGAAAACAACATTCATAACTCGGTATGGTCACTACGAGTTTGTGGTGATGTTCTTTGGGTTAACAAATACCCCAGCAGCCTTCATGGATTTGATGAATAGGGTCTTCAAGCAGTACTTGGATATGTTCATCATTGTATTTATCGACGACATTCTGGTATACTCTAGAAATGGGGAAGAGCATGCAGATCACCTGAGGATAGTGCTTCAAACACTCAAAGACCGCCAGTTGTTTGCCAAATTCAATAAGTGAGAATTTTGGTTTAAATTTGTGACTTTCTTGGGTCACATGGTCTCCGGTGAAAAGATACAAGTAGATCCTCATAAGATAGCAACAGTGAAGGATTGGCCCTGACCTACCTCTCCTACTGAAATAAGGAGTTTTCTAGGCTTAGCAGGTTATTCCCAACGGTTTGTGGAAGGTTTTTCCTCCATAGCATCTCCTCTGACCAAGTTAACCCAGAAGAAGGTGAAATTCCAGTGGTCGAACGAGTGTGAGAAGAGTTTTCAGGAGTTAAAGACTCGACTCACTACCGGTTCAGTATTAACCTTTCCAGAAGGATCAGATGGGTTGGTTGTTTATTGTGACGCTTCTAGAGTTGGACTCGATTGTGTTCTAATGCAGCGGGGCAAAGTGATGGCCTACGCCTCCAGACAACTCAAAGTTTATGAGAAGAGTTATCGAACTCATGACGTTGAGTTAGCAGCGGTGGTATTCGCGTTAAAAATAGGGAGATATTACTTGTATGGGGCTCACGTGAATGTGTTCACAGATCACAAGAGCCGTCAGTCTGTGTTCAGCCAGAAGGACCTAAACCTGCGTCAGAGACGGTGGTTGGAGTTGCTAAAGGATTATGACATGAGTATGTTGTATCACCCGGGTAAGGCCAATGTGGTGGCTGATGCCCTAAGCAGATGGTCTATAGGAAGTGTGGCTCATATTGAGGAAGACAACAGGGAGTTAGCGAAAGAAGTTCACAAGCTAGCCCGGTTAGAGGTGTAGTTGATGGATTCAGCTGAAGGTGGCGTGGTAATGCAAAGCGGGTCAGATTCATCCTTTGTAGTTGAAGTCAAATCCAGATAGGATGAGGATCCCATTTTACTTAAGCTTAAGGGAGCAGTCCTCAAAAAAGAAATAGAAGCTTTCCCCCAAGGGGAAGATAGGGTGCTCCATTACCAGGGCAGGTTGTGTGTACCGGATGTTGGTAAGTTGAGACAGAAGATATTGGCCGAGGCACACAACTCGAGATACTCTATTCACCCTGGTGCTACTAAAATGAACCGCGACTTGCAGGATATTTACTGGTGGAACGACATGAAAAGGGATATTGTTGAGTTTGTAGCACAGTGCTCGAACTGCCAGCAAGTCAAGGTAGAAAACCAAAGCCTAGGAGGTATGACCCAAGATATTAGTATACCCACGTGAAAGTGGGAAGAAGTAAATATGGATTTCATTACGGGTCTACCTCGGACTCGCCGACAGCATTACTCAATCTGGGTAGTAGTAGATCGGATGACTAAGTTAACTTATTTCCTCCCTGTTAAAACCACAGACTCAGCCGAGGACTATGCCAAACTTTACATCTGAGAGTCAGTTAGACTCCATGAGGTGCCCTTGGCGATCATTTCAGACAAGGGAACACAGTTCACCTCACACTTCTAGAAGTCCTTTTAGAAGGACTAGGCACTCAGGTCAAGCTCAGCACTTCTTTTCACCGATGGGCAAGCGGAGCGGACCATTTAGACCCTAAAAGATACACTAAGAGCGTGCGCGATCGATTTTAAGGATAATTGGGATGACCACTTGCCTCTTATCGAGTTTGCTTACAACAACAACTACCATTCTAGTATCCAAATGGCCTAATTTGAAACATTGTATGGTAAAAGGTGTAGATCTCCTATAGGGTGGTTTGAGGTTGGTGAAGCTACCTTGATAGGGCCAAACTCGGTTCACGAGGCAATGCAGAAAGTTTAGCTCATTTGAGAAAAGTTGAAAACAGCTCAGAGCCGCCAGAAATCTTATGCCAATGTGCAGAGAATAGAGTTGGAGTTTGCAGTTGATGACTGAGTATACCTGAAAATTTCGCCCATGAAAGGGGTGATGATGTTTGGAAAGAAGGGAAAGCTTAGTTGGAGGTATGTGGGACCTTATAGAATTTTGACGCGTATCGACAATGTCACCTATGAGCTAGAGTTATCTTCAGAACTAGCAGCTATACATCCAGTTTTTCATATGTCACTTCTGAAGAAGTGCATCGGAGATCCAACCTCAATTGTGCCATTGGACAGCGTGGCAATAAAGGATATTCTCTCATATGAGGAGGCACCAGTCCAGATCCTTGACCGTCAGGTTCGTAAGCTGAGGAATAAGAAAATAGCTTCAGTCAAGGTCTTATGGTGAAATCAGCAGGTTGAGGGAGTTACGTGGGAGGCCAAAGCGGATATGATGGCCAAATACACGCACTTGTTCTCTATTGACTCTCTTGCAGCTTGAAATGTTAATTTTGCCTTAGGACCTGATCTAGTTGTTAAATTAAATTCACGTGTATAAGTTTCTTTTACGACTTTGGATGTATGTATGAAAAGTAAATTCAGTTCAATATTGTATTTTCAAACGGAGGTAGTCATTCTGGTAGTTTTGGAGTTAAATGAGCAATATTTGGAAATGTTGATTGCTATTTTTTCTGCTTTCTAGGTGTTTTTTAACATTCGAGGATGAATGTTTGCAAAGGGGAGATATTGTAATGCCCCAGAATCTCAAAATTAATATCCGGGACTTAAATCAGAAAATTTGAAAACTGCAGAAATGTTGCAAGACGGCCTACCTGACGAGTCGTTAAGTAACCTCACGACTCGTTTGGTGAGCTGTGAGGAGGAGGATGGATAATGTAAAGGAGGGAGGCATGTACCTAATGAGGGACTTCATGAGTCGTGGTCAATGACCACGACTCGTTAGGCCACTCGTGGTCAGACCCGAGTTGAGAAAATATTGTGTTGTCTAGTGTACTTGACGAATGGGGGCAATGAGTAGTGGTCCTTAGTAATGACTCGTTATGTCCCCGTTACCAGCCCTAGTTAACTTTTAGCTAGTGTACCTGATGGGCGTGACCACGAGTCGTTGTCAGTGACCATGACCCATTAGGTCACCCGTTAGAGTCACCTGACAGTTTTTCCCAGCGATTTCCTATGGGCTATTTAGTAATTTCCTACTCTCCCAAACTTTAAACTACGTCGTTTTAGCATTAATTTTAGATGCTTTAGTGGGGGTAACGGGTTCTCTCCTCATTCCCCACTCAAACCCTCTAGAAACAGAACGTAAAGTTCTCTCTGAGAGTATTTCAGAGCAAGAGCTAGGGCAGATTTTTTCTCTTCGATTCTCAAGCGATTTATCCAGGTTTTTTCATCGGGTATGTGAGAATTCAATAAGGGAATTGTCCTTCCCTTTTTTCCCCCAATTTTCTCTCATAATTTTTCTACCAGTTTAGCCTTGAGATTTTCGAATAAACAGAGAATTTCATATAGGTTTTCGTTAATTTCAATTGGGTTATTATCCATGTTTATTATTCATATGATTCCATCAATTTGTAGATAAAAATTTGTTGTTCTAGCCAAGATGATTTACAACCCTCAATTTTCGAGTATGGATTATTGCATATTAAATTCTGTCTATTTTTCGAAGTGTATTGTGGGCTGATTTTCCTAGAAATTTCTATTGTAAATATTTTTTGGGTAATTATTCCACTAATGAGAATGATTTAGCCCTGCTAGATGAGATTCCTTTAATTCTTGAAACTTCTCTATATTGTGAAATTATCCGTGTTGTCGGAATGAATGAGCTCTCTATTAGCTGCTTAGTAGTCTAGTCAGTTAGAACACAAAACTTTCTCTTTTAGAACTATTCAGAAAGTGTCAACTAATCAATTTGACTACAGTCTTTTCCTGAGGTGTTAGTGGTGCCTCTCAGTTATTAGAACCAGACTCAGATTATAGTTATTTGGTCCATTAGGCGGTCATGACATTTTAGATTTATAGCTCTGACCAACCCTAGGACCCCAGTTCAGTTACAGTTTGTTCTTAGACGGTTATGATGCTTCCAGATAAACAGCTCTGACCAGTCTAGAACCCAGTTTCAGACTCCGGTCTGATAAGACTCTCAGGGTACTTTCAGTTATATGTCCCTGACTAGTCTTGGACCCAAGTTTCGAGCTACCAGCCTAGCAGTTAAGTATAGGTTTCCAGTGGGAGTAGGACTTAGCACCGAGCGGGCCAGGGTTCCAACGCACCCAGGTTCCCAGAACTACGTTGCCAGTGTAGGTTACAGTATTACTTGGCCTGATTGACCCTAGACTTTTGTGATCACCCAGTTCATGCCTTTATACCCTCACAAGGTATATTGGGTCCTACCGGTAGGGTGTATAGTCGGACTCCACGTCTAGCTCACGTGGTTAAATGTCAGTTATAGACTCTCCCACTAGTCAGTTAGTCCACTTTCAGATTTCTCAGTCCAGATCAGTTCAGTGTAGTATCTCAGACTTAGTCTTTCAGATTTAGGGCATGTTTATGACCATCAGCTAGGGTCATTATTGACCATATCAGTATATTCTAGTTGTATCAATTTTCAGTATTTTCAGTTGGTCATTTCATGTCACTTCAGTTCAATTACTAGTTCTTTCTTGTTATTTACATCTCTCACTTACTCAATACATTCAAAGTACTAGCGCATACTTTTATGCTGTATTGTTTCATGATACAACTGTAGATTATTAGACTCAGCACTGCTAGCCGCCGCAGTTCAGATTCTCCACCTTAGCAGTGAAGTGTGAGTCCTCATCATCCGAGGGCATTATTTCTTTCTTTCAGTCATTTATTAGTTTTTGTAGATTTAGAGTTAGCTGGGGACTTGTCCCAGCAACTCCTCAGTTAGATGGCTTTCAGACAGACATGACTTCCAGATTTATCAGTATTATTCAAATGTTTTGAACTTTATACTTTCAGACTTGTCTTTCACAAATGTTTTATGATATTATCTTAAATTTTTGCTGTGTATGATTACTCAAAATACTAGTGAATGATAGACCAGGGGTTGACTTGGAGTCACTTATGGCTTCAAGTACCGTGTTACATCCATGGTGTAGGCTCGGGGCGTGACACATATGATTAAACACAAAACAAACGACATTCTTTATAAACTTTTAGCTCTCTTTTATCATCACTTCTGACAATAATTATTTTATAATTGTCTCATCTCTATTTGTCTCTTAGACAATAGAGGCGATTGCCTGTGTGAATAGGTTAATCTTTTGTCTGTCCCATACTTCTTATACTAAGAATTTATGTACTATTCATAAAAATATTATATGTATATGAACCAACAAGTATGGATAATTAGGCACAAACTAACATTAACTTCAATAATGTAGATTTACATGAACATGATTGTGAAAAATAAAAAATATAAATATATTAGCATCTACGCAGACCCAATGACTTCACATGTCTTTCATAGGCATCACATGCTATGGGTTTTGTTAAGGGATCTGCTATCTTTTGATGCGTAGATATGTATTTCACGTTCACTTCCTTTTGTATAATCATGTCTCTAACAAAATTATACTTAATATCAATATGTTTCGTTTTCCTATGGTACTTGGGATCCTTCGTATAGGATATTGCAGCTTGACTATCAAAATAGATGATCACTGACTCAATAGTGTTATTATTCACACCAAGTGTCCCATAAAACATTTAAGCCAAATAGCTTCTTGTACAACTAATGAAAGTGCTACGAATTCAGCTTCCATTATTGATAAGGCTATGCATGACTGCTTCTTGCTACTCCATGATATGGCGCAATTTTTAAGCAAGAATACACGTCCAAAGGTGGATTTTCTCTCATCTAAATCTCCTCCCCAATCAACATCAGTGTAGCCTTTGACTTGCGGATCATTCCCTTGATAAAATAAGGAATAGTCAACTGTGCCTTTAAGATACCTCAATATCCTTTTAACTACTTTCCAATGTTGTTGTCCTGGGTCAGAAGGATATCTGCTAACTAGTCCAACAACATAACAGATATCAGGTCTAGTACACATCATAGCATACATTAGACTTCCGATTGTATTGGCATAAGGAACCTTTCTCATTTGTTCCTTTTCTTGTGGAGTCTGTGGGCACATCCTTCGACTTAAAGCTTCACTTTTGGAAATAGGAGTGTTTATAGGTTTGCAGTCTTGCATGTTAAAACGTTCAAGAACTTTCTTAATGTAGGGTTCTTGTGAAAGAGATAATAATTTTTTTGAACGATCTCTTAAAATCTTAACTCCAAGAATATATGACGCTTCACCCATGTCTTTCATCTCAAATGTAGATGATGACCACTCTTTTATTTCTTTTACATACTCAATATCACTGGCAGCTATAGGTAAGTCGTCTATATACAGTGATAAGATCACAAACTTATCTTTAGATCTTTTGATGTATACACAATGGTCTTCATGAACCATAATAAAACCACAGATATGATCGCATTATGAAAACATAAATACCATTGTCTAGAAGATTGTTTAAGGCCATAAATCGACCTATGAAGTCGACATAGTTTATGCTCTTCGCTTTTCTTCACGAAACCTACATATTGTTCCATGAAGATTTCTTATTCTAGTTCTCCATTGAGAAAAGCTATTTTTACATCCATTTGATGCAATTCAAGATTCAAATTAGCAACTATTAACAAAATTAACCTTATTGAAACAAAACGTACAACAGACAAAAAAGTTTCTTCATAATCAATTCCTTCCTATTCTATGTACCCTTTAGCTACTAGGCGAGCTTTAAATCTCTCGATACTACCATCGGTCTTACGCTTGATTTTGAGAACCTACTTTTTTCCAATAGCTTTACGCCCCATAAGTAGATCAACCAATTCACATACATGGTTTGATTTCATTGAATCCATCTCCTCCTCCATTGCTTTTAACCATTTTTCCTTATCAGGGCATGTAAGAGCCTCATTTATATTTTATGGCTCTTCTTCATCTTGTGGAGTAACTATAAATGCTTCCCCTTCAATCTCAAAATGACGATTGGGAACTTATGAACGACTCGTTCGTTGAGGTTGAGATTGATAAATTGAATTATCAATTGGTAAGTTACACCCACTCGGACCAGAAATATCCATAGGATTTGATTCATATGGTGTATTCATGGAAATATGAATGGATCCATTATCATTAAACTGACTCCTACTCAAATCCATTTGAATATCTATAGTGGAAATGGTCTGGTCTGTAGTTTCATAAAGAGACAAGTCTTGACCTATCTCACCCTGTTTAGGAAAATCATTCTCTATGAATGTAACATTGCATGATTCAATTTCAGTTACTGTGCCACTGTCTTATTCATCTATGAACACATAACCCATAGATTGTTCAGAGTATTGTATAAAGATACATTTCCTTCCCTTTGGACCTAATTTTCCATGTTGAGGAAAAGGATTATGAATAAAAGTAGCACAACCCCAAGGCTTCAAAATGCTCAAATCGGGCTTTCGTTTAGTCCATAACTCATACGACGTAGATGTAACTGATTTAGAAGGGACACGATTAAGTATAAATATAGAAGTAAGCAAAGCATCCTCCCAATAGGTGATAGTTTATTTATCTTGTGCCATCATTGACCTAACCATTTCTAACAAGGTTCTGTTTCTTCACTCTGCAACATCATTTTGTTGCGGAGTGTAGGGAATAGTCAATTGTCTTTGAATTTCTTTTTCATCACACAATTGTTTGAACTCATCAGACAAATATTCTCTCACTCGATCAGTTCTTAAAACTTTAATTTTTCTATCTAGTTGCTTCTCAACTAAGTTCATAAACTTAACAAAGCAACTAAAAGCTTCAGATTTATGAGAAATCAAATAGACATAACCATATCGAGTAAAGTCATTAATAAATTTGATGAAATAAAGAACAACATGTCTTTCCCTTGTGTTCATTGGACCACAAATGTTGGAATGAATTAACTGCAATGGAGTTTCGGCTCCTGTGCCTTTTCCAAATAATTTTCTTGCAGTTTTTCCAGCCAGAAAATATTCGCAAATAGACAAATCTATTTTGTCTACAGAGCCAAGAAGACCTTCTTTGGCTAAGCAATTCATTCTTTGCTGACCAATATGGCCAAGTCTAGCATGCAATATATTTACATCATTTTCACAATTAGAAGTAGACGTAAATAAGGAAAAACAAACATTATTATAATTGAAACTTTGAACAACATCCAATACAAAAAACCTATCAGAAAAGTAACCAATGCCATATTTTATTTTGGCCAAATACATATCTAAATCATGTTCATGAAAGAAATAATTAAATCCTAACTTAATCAATATTCTGACGAAGACTAGATTTCAATGAATTGACGGGGCAAATAATACATCATGTAGAAATAGAGTTCGGCCACCACGCATTTCAAGTTTGCAGGTACCAATCCCTTTGACCTCCTCTTTGGAGTTATTTGCTAGATAAACCCATTTGGTTCCTCGTGAAATTTATCGAAAATCTACGAAAGCATCTATTTCTGTTGCTATATTTTCGGTGGCTCCCGAGTCTACAATCCACATAGGAAGTGATTCAGTTAAATAAGTAGAACAAGAAATATTTACAGCACTATGTAAATTATTAATAAGGTCATTACCTTTTTAGGCTCAAGACAATCACCATCAAAGTGTCCCTTTTTCTCACAGTTGTACATTTGAGCCTAGCCATGTTTAGCTCTTTCTTAGGAGTAGAAACATCTTTCTCTCCTTGTTGATTAATCTTAGGCTTTTTTGAGGTTTTTCCTGTCCCTTTTTTTGAGAAAAACTACCATTACTTGCGTAGTTTTACTATGTCCACGTTTTGGATCATAACTAGCCATATACGCATTTGTAGCAGTATTATCAATCCCGAGGCGCTCTTCTTTGAGTTCCAAATGACGCTTAGCATATTCCATAATTTTGATGCTAATGTTATGGGTCAAGTGCATTTTCATATTTTTCCAGTTTTAGGGTAGAGATTGAATCACAACTTGGATTTGTTGCTCTTCGAGTAACACATGACCGACATCTTTCAACTCATTCACCATATTCCTCATATGGCGCAGATGCTTACTCATAGTATGATCAGGACGTTTCTTATAAGTATCAATCTTAATAGTAAGCGCCCTTAACTTAGCAACTGAAGTATGACCAAATTTTTATTTAAATGCGGATGACATGTTCTTGGCATTGTCATACTGTCGGAACTCTCTCATGATATCATTATCCATGCTGCTTAGCAACGTTATGCGAGCAAGAGAATTTTTCTTTTTCCAAGCTTGATAAACCTTAAGATCTCTTGCATGTTGGGGTGTATTTTCACTTTCAGGAAGTGCCATAGACACATTAAGAACGTCAAGAGCATCCTGCTCTTCCAGGACATATTGGATTTTCATGTTCCATATTTCATAATTATCACCGTTAAGCTTATCACCCTTGTTAAGCTCAGCGATGATGTTCTTTGCAGCAATAGACATACTGATGTTTGAAAAAAAGTATAAACTATCATGAGACAACTATGTACAATTATTGTAGCCTAAATTCATATACATAATAATTCTTAAAATATATAACTATGTCAATATTTATTTCATATCAAGTTCAGAATCGAAAGTTCACTAAGTACCGATCATCATCTGAATTCTATATGTTGCAAATCTAACATAATTAATCAACTAAGAATTAATTATCTCAAATCACATAAATTCAAGATATAATTAAAATACAAATTCTATAATAAATATAGAAACGTTAAATAACAATAATAATCTAAAGAATTATATTCTATAACAAATATAGAAATGTTAAATAACAAAAATAATCTAAAGAATTAAATCAAGAATTCATACAAGTCATATCACATAAAAACAATCATTGTACAAAATAAATACACATTTTCACATTTTTTTCATGTGAACTGAAACAAATTTGATAAAATCTCGCCGCAAGTCTTTAGGCAATAATGTTATCCCTCTTGGAACTATGGGTCTCACTAGCTTTGACCTATTGTTATTTCTTATAGGCAACCCAAGAGAACGACACATAGTCTTCCGGACCTTCAAGTCAATATACTTATTCACAAGATCTTGAACTAACGCCCTATAAGATATCAACATATGGTGATCAAACTTATGTCACGATGTATCAAGAAACTCCTTTTGAAAATCGTTAAGCAAGGCAAACCGTAAAGCCATGTATTTCTTTTCAACACTTAATAAACCCCCAAACCCAATGATTTCTTGAATTAACTTATTAATTCTCATAATGTGTTCCACAAATTATACATCGAATTCTAGCGGTAGATTGACCAAATTGCTAATCATAGCTTTCACCCTATCGTTTTGTTATTTTGTGAAAACTCATTTCTATGTCCTTATCATCACCATAATTTTTTGTAACACATACAGAAAATAATCAGGACTAACCGCATAAAAAGGATTATACAATAATTTGTATTAAAAAAAAATTCTAATATGAGGTTTGGAAAAGAAATATTGAATGCTGCCCATGAACTAACCTTTTTTTTTTCAAAGTCAAAAATTCTGGAACTCAATTCACTTAGAACTTAGAACTTAGAAGTCAGAATCTATCTTGATATGCACAAACAAGATTTTCTATAACATGGAAAAACTTATGGAACGGATTAAGAGTAAGTATTATACAAGACCCAAAAAAAATTACTCTTTTAAAAGTTGAAATCTTTTCAATACTTAATTTAAACAGAAATAAAAAAGTTCGGTAAATTTTGGACCACACAATTTTTTTATAACAAGAATCAATAATTTCATTGAAGCTTACGCAGACAGACCATCAATACCGAGTAAGAACAAAAATAAATTTCACACATAGAGGATGAAATTTCTCTTCCTACTTACTTACTAACTTCTTTTCACTTGTTATTTGTTACAGCCAACAAAAATAATGAATGGGATCAACTGAAAGAAAATCTTTCAACAGAAGTGTGTGTGTGTATATATATTTTTCCACAAGCCAAGACTAGAAAATAAATGAAACCTATGCTCTGAAACCAATGAAGAATAGAATCAAACACATAGTTTGCAGGATCGTTGAATTTTGTTTCACTAGTCAGACAGTGTAATCACATAAAAAGACGAATTACACCATATAAAATCACAGTCTAAAATTATACCTTATTGCAGTTGTTCCAACTCTTTGCGGAGAAGAAGTCTACATAAGAATTTTCAAGGGAACTCTTATAAGAATTGGAGAAGGAAGAAGATGAAGTTTTTCTGTATGTTATTTGTGCTGTTTGTCATGTTAGAAAATACAGAGGCACCACTCTTATTTAAATAACTCAAGACATCAGTTTAGGAGGATTTCTAACCATTGTGTCTTTTCATTCTTTAAATATAAATTAATATATATATCTATATATATATATATATATATATATATATGGATCTGTGTTGACCCACATGGGTGACCCAAATCTAATTCCTTCAGTTTTTCAGATTTTTATGTTCCTCCATTTTGTTTCAGTTGTTTTCTCTTTTCTATAGTGGTTCTTTTTGCTACTGAATTTTTTCCTTCTTCGGTCGCTGCTATTGAGCTTTTAAAAATATTTTTCATGTAATTGGTTATTTTAAAGTGTCTCTGCCTATGGTATTTGTTGTAATTTTATAGAAATCTAATATCTCGAATTGGGCAGAGCTCAACCTGTGGATTGAGAATTCACCGTATATTTAGAAGTGTAGACTTGTGATATTTTTCATATTATATTTCATCTTTTGATATAATTATTTTATTATTTCAAGTAATGCAGATGTTCGATAATTTAGCGGGTGGAAGATTTCAATATGATGAAGAGTTGTGGAAATTATTTGAAGATTATTATTCATTTAGGATTAGTTATATAATGACATAAGCTATTTAGTTCAAAGGATGTGAGTTTATCTTTTAAGTTGTTGTGACATTAATATTTTGGATCAGTACTTCTTTTTGTTTGTAAATATTTAATGACATATATTATGTTTTATGAATTAATAGTAATATATTTTGTTGTTTGAATCATTTCTTTGACAAAGTAGCCATTATTAATGGAGGCTAAACTATTGCCATTAAAGCTTGTGACTTTTTTGTGCTAATTTAATTGGATATACCAGTTATAAAAATGGATGCTAAAAGAGCAAATCAAGACGTTTCACAAGAAATATTGAAGCCTTTATAATTTCCACCAAACAATTATCGTTAAAGATATTGACTATTAGCGTAATTTAGTTGAATTCACTTGCCATTAAAATGGACGCTAAGAGGGCACACTAAGATGTTTTCAGAAGGGATATAGTAGCCATTCTAATTTCTACAAGACAGTTGTCGTTAAAACTATTGACTTTTAGTGATATTCTATTAAATTTAGCGGTTATAAAAATTGATGCTAAAAATCACAATTAACTGTTATGGATTGGATTTAGCGGCCAAAATAATTGCCGCAAAAAATTGCCATTAAAATCCCCAATACCCTTTAACAACTTTTATTAGAATGGCCGCGAAAGGCTTTAGCGACCCCAGCATCACCGGCTAAAGACCAATGGCCTGTAAAGGATATAGCGATGATTGTTATTACCGCTAAAGCCTCCTTTTGTGGTAGTGATTCTCTAATTAATGTCAAATTAAAGTTGTTGAAATTTGCCTATGAACCAAATTGCTAGGATACAATTTGATTCCATGACCTGGTTCATATTGCAATATTGAATAGGATTCAGTGACAGGTCATATGGATATACCAAAAGGAGACAAGCTTGTGCTGAGGGGTTTAAAAAGGGGCAGTAGTCATTTTAACCATAGTGGTGGCACATAAAATGTTTTAAGCTTTCTTGATTTTTCGGCTGTCGCGAAGAACATGGGCTTTGGGAATGGGGAGCGGTGCAGGGGTTGTGCATGTGCCACATTCCTGTTTTTATATTTTCTATGGTGTAATTGGCCTTACTTTGTCTTCTGATTTTTACGGGAAAAAAATCCATAATATTATCACAATTTAAGCATTTTACTTTCAATATTCTATACAGTAAATTTAAGATCATAAAATTTAAAGAGTTACACACATTTTTAATTTAAAACTATAAAATTTGATTTTTTTTACTAACACACTTAAACTTGAATGGAGGGAATATAATTGTTTTTGGGCAAATTGCATGAAAATTATTTTTTACTTATTTTCTTATTTTGGTAAGTATATACAAATAATTTTAATAATATTTATATCTAATCTAAGCAAATATTACTACAATGAAGGGAATGGGGTGATTGGGAAAGGAGCAATAATCAATGTAAGGCCAGTTATGAAACTTTATTTTTAAGGAACTCCATTTTTTCTTTTTGACCCTAAAGAGCTATTATTATTTTCAGTATCACACATTTTTCTCCTTTTGGTGGAGGTGTATGACACATTCTTGACCTAGAGATCCCAAGATAATTATTTTTGTCAACTTTCTTTTCTAGCCAAGTGGATCAGCTATAAATACTTTGATCTGTATATTCTTGTTTTGAGCAATGGCAAAGTGTCCCCTGTGACCTGTAGGTTATAGATTCAAATGTGAAATTAACCCTGGTTCTTGCTTAAGGTAAATTATCTATATTACACCCCTTGCGGTGGGGTGCGGCCCTCACTATATGAACGTGGGCAGCTTGCGTCACTGCAAAAGTGTGTAACAGGAGACATATTTTTTTAAGCATCAAGAAAATTGATCAAATTATATTGGCTTGAAAATGATTGTGAAACAACAGAAATTTAAAATTGCAAATAATACAAGCATTATGTCCTAGTTTTGAACATCAAGATTTCTTTATCTAATGATCTCGACAATTAAGTAGTCAACTGGCCTTGGATAGCTACATGAGGCTTTCCAACTTGAATGCGAACAACAGATACCTGGGGATACTTGGTGAGGGTTATTGATGCAATAAGTTGAGCCACAGATTCTAACAAATTTTTAGGTGATCCCTCCATAACCTCTTTCACTCCTCTGTCAATCCACATATTAAAATGATAGTATCAATGAAAAATGATCAAATGTCAAAGCAAGCATAAAAAACTAGCTAGAAAACTGATCAACGAAATAATTATTCCTAGAGAGAGTTACGGCATGAAAAGCAACGACAATTTATAGGCAAACACTGTCCATGAGATTTCAATTGAGTAATCAGGATCCAACAGTCAATATATAAAGTTAGTACCAACAGGAAAATTACCTTCCATCAGTCATAACACTATTGAAATTTGAGAGTTTGCGTGTTTCTTGTTGTCATACACTGTCAAGAGATTTCAATTGAGTAATCAGGATACAACAGGCAATACAAAAAGTTAGTCGCTTCATTTTCAAATGGATCTTTTGTAGGTCATATTCAATTGCATTATTGCTATCCGTAGTTTCTACTCTATAGAGAACTTGCAAAAGCTCCAAAAATCCATGAAGATAGTCAAGAATGGTAACTGCAGTACCATCAAACTTCGCTTGGTGCCCTGTCACTATGACTAACTGTAGCAAACCAACAAAAACACTCCATTACGATATGCAATTATAACTGACAACATCACAAAACAATTTTGAAGTTTTCTCTCAAATGGAAGGAAGTAACTCTCCTTCTCAAAAGGTGGGGTACTAGATGTTACACCCCGTAAGATGTTAGTGACTAGCATACGTACGCATATGCTTGCGGTGAGCGGTGAGAGCATGGTATGTGTGGGAGAAGTCTTGACGGCAGGATGCGTGAGTGCATTATTGAGTGGGTCGGATGGGCGGGGCGAGGCCAGGCTGTGAGGGCCCGTCGCGGCAGCCACCCGACACAGTGAGCTGCATGACTCGGCGTGGCAGCCCTACAACGCGATAGCCCATGCGACGCACCCAACCTCCACCGCCCTTTACATATATATAAGTTAAGTTTAAGCTCATTTTATTTGCAAACATTTCCCAAAATCAGACTTGCGACCATATGAAGGGTTCTCTCAACTTTTCTTTCATTTTTCACTTCTTTACGCCGTTAAACTCCATCCAAATGCAAATTCGCCTTGGATAACGAGTTTCAGGCCTACAAGGAATGTCCTCGCAGATTTTTCATTCGCTTCGAGTATCGAAACCCCGCCGACTAAAAGCTATAGAAATCACTTCTAATGGATTCCTAAATGTTTACTAGTGACGGATAAGCATTTCTACCTTCTAGACTCTTGAGAATTTGTGAGTTTTCAGCCAAATTAAATAAAGATGAATTGTAGTCAATGTTCTTTGAAAGGATATTGTTATTAGCCATTTCTATTATTGAAAATAGCCTTATTCTTTCAGCGTAAGAACTGGAAGTTGGTGGAATTACCGGCTATAGGTGGGATTGTTTTGGGTGAACGAAAATTGGCATTGGAGGTATGTTAAGGCTAACCTCTTCGGAAAGTTACTCTTGTCGTATAGTAGTATGACCTATGCCTTTCAAATAGATAATGATCATATATGTTGTGATTAGCTGCTGCAAGTAGATAATGATTTTATATGTTGTGGTTAGCTGCTACTAGACATATTGAGATTATATCATAGTATCCCTAGTCCTGAAAGAGTATGTTAAGTGTGACTAACGCTAGAAGCGTCATAGGGACTCCTCTGCTCTTTCGTTCACAGTGTTAGTGGGATTCTGATCTCTCGCTATCGTACCAAGGCCTTAGAAGTTTGTGGATAGCTGTTGGGCCTAACTTGGTAGGGTTGGATAGTATAGGGTGTAGCTGGGCGGCATGACCTTCAGTTGGACGCCTATATTGAAAGTAAAGCTCGCCCATAGGCCGTTGGAGTACCTTGGCGCCTCCAGGGCCAAAATCTGGATATGGTGGTCTTATCTTCGAGTTGATGGCACCAGGGTGCCTAGTGAACTGAGCGATAGCTTGCCATATGATTGGCTACTGTGAGTGATCGTTAGTTTCAGCCGACTCAATGCTTGTCCTACAGGTCGCTCAATAAACCACTCTAGATGTTACAAGTCTGACAGACTAGTTGATACCCTAAGGAGGGAACCTTATTAGTAGTCAGATGTGGGGCCAACGCCCCAGGCGACTCTTATAGATGTTCATGTACATATTGCCGCATAGGGCTAGGTCCAGATATACCTGTCTATGAGGCTATGATCGTCCAGAGGAGCCATCCAAAATCTAGACAAATCAAGTTAGTGTCTAAGGAAACTAGAATTTTAGCATCACAGCATTACTGCCATGCTAAGAATTATAGCATGTTGCTTGTAGGAAGTTAGTGCTGACTGCTTAGGAATGTATCTAGTTGGTGGTAGCCCTATAGTCATCCCAAGCTAAGGAATCATATAGGCCACTGCCTGTGACCTTATGGTTCGCTTATGAACTATCAATGTCCTAGCATGACCTTCAAACTATTACTTAAATCACCTGGATCTCATCCCTTTCCATCTTAGTCGACGGATGTTGTAATCACTGCTAGGACCCTCTAGTCAGGCGTAGGCACACGGGGTGTGCCTGTTGGCAGCTACACAGACTATTTTAGGGACGAGTAGTGGTCGCGTTAAGCCTGAGGGGCCAGATACGCCTTTTGAGTGACTAGATTTGTAGATTGTAACATAGTGTCCCTAGTTGGGGTAGATCATATGTCATACTATCTCTCACCATGAATAGCTAAGAGGCTGCTAGTTGTACGAACTTTTTACGGAGCTATGATGTTATGTTGCTTAAGGAGCTACTAACTTGCTTACAAAGCTGTATATTGTCTATAAGGACTAAAGTAGAGCCTATGGGGCTATATTGAAGTCTATTCACTTATGGACTTCTTCTACGCCGTGGAGGCATTACAGACCCTTCGTAGAGCCTTATGTGCTCGGGGTGCAGTCACAGGGGTGAAAAGGTCCGAACTCAGTTATAGACACCTAAAAGGCTTCGATATAGTCTCAAGAGACCAGATATGTTCAGTTACAGCTACTTGCAGGACCTCGGGGGTACGAATAAGAGTATATAGACTGATTGGCACCTACCTAGACTTATGGAGGTCTAGGTAGGTTATCTCTGTGATGATTGTACCTTCTAGGCTTATGAAGGCCAGGTTAGGTTCTTGTTTGCGTACTTTCTTACTGGATATAGCTTATGATTATATAATTAACTACACAACTTAAGCTTTTATTTTTATAGTTGTCTACTAGATGTAAGCTATGGTTATGAACGCATACAGGTTAATTTCTGCCCTTCTTACTGATTACTTTCAGTTCTTTATCAGTTTCTATTCAACTCTTATTACTGCCTTACATATTCAGTACATATTGTATTGATGCCCACGTGTAGGGCGCTGTATACTTTCCTGCAGGTTTAGACAGATAGGGTTCAGGACCTCGATAGCAGCTATTTGAAGTCAGCAGATTGGCCAACTCCTTTCATTCGGAGTTGCCAGGTTGTAGAGGTTTACTTGTCTTTTATTTGTATAGCATTTGGGTAGGTCGGAGCCCTGTCCTGACTAATATTTTCACTCTTATAGGCTTGCAGACTACGGTCTTCAGTTAGTTGGTTGTTGTTGTCCGTGTGGGGCCTATGTATGTTATATTTTGTGTGTTGGCCGTGTGGGGCCTATGTATGTTATATTTTGTGTGTTGGCCGTGTGGGGCCTAGTTTAGCTAGTTAGTTAGCAGCCTTGTCAGCTATAGCTTGAATATGATCGCCTGTTTTCATTCTGTTATAACTAGGCAGCATGGTTGTCTTGTCGGCCCACATAGGATCCCTTTGTTATTGGCTAGGTTAGCTGTTTTCTTTTACAGGTGTTGCATGACCTTGTTGGCCGAGACAATATTTACAGCCGAGATATAACAGTTTGTTTTCTTGATTTTGAGTTGCTGGCAGGCACTAGAGGTGCTTATGCCAGCCAGGTTAGCCCAAATTCTAGTGTGGCATTAGGTGTCAGTCATGCCTCCCAAGGTGGAGCATGACACAATAATATTATAATTTATTTTTAAAATGCAGCTAGTACATATACAAGTGTTCACGGGTCGGTTTGGTTTGGTTATTGGTCAATACCAAAATCAAATCAAATTAATTGATTTTGAAATTATTAAAACCAAATCAAACCAACTAAAAATCGGTTTGGTTGTTACCGATTTCGGTTCAATTTGGTTCGGTTATCATCACATAGGAAAATAAAAGAAACAAATAATAAGACTACACGATCAATGAAAAAACTACATTATTAAAGTGAATATATGAAAGAATAACCATAATTTGGTCTGTATATGGATCAAATTTTTACTTGTACATTGCACAAAGAACCAGTGAAACAACACCAACATTAGGCATAACACAGTGCTTCTTATGGTTGGTTATTTTAACTTTTTCTTCACAGAATATAACAAACCAAAATTTTACACATCTAACACAACTTTAATTTATTAAATAAAGTAAATACTTTTTCAAAGCAGTAACCTTGAGGGCAACATATTGATTAGGAGCCTGTTTGAATGGCTTTTTATTTATGACTTATAAGTCAAAAGTCATAAATTAGAATTTCTAACTTATTTTTGTTTTACCTTAAAAATAAGTACTTAAAAGCATTTTTTTAATTTATCCAAACACTATAAAACTGCTTAAAAGCTATTTTGTCTTAAAAGTACTTAAAATACGTCAGTCCAATGGGCTCTAGTTTTGTTACTATTTGCAAAACATGAACTCTATTTCTTCAACTCAACTTTCCAACACAAAAATATATAAAATTCATGGAGGAAAAAACAATCATCTTCCTTAATTGGACTTCTCATCAGAGAAACACCGTCGTGAATCAAAGAACAAATGACCTGCTGGACAATTTTTTACAATTTTTGAGGGAAGTGAAGTAGCTCAACAATGACCTTAACGCTAAAACCTTATTTATTATTTTATTTGGTTTGGACCCAATATGAACCTTCTTATTTCTCTTTTGGAAAGGGGAAATTAACTATCTAGTAAAGACAATTAGAAAAAGCTTATTAGGAACGAGGAAATTTATGCTTAGAAAAAAAGGGAAGAAGACTTATGTCGTGGAAAGTCAATCCTCCAATACGTATTTTGACCTAATGACACAAAGAGGAGTACATTAACTTTTGAAAAAGTTAAAATTTGTGTTTTCCCTTGACTCTTAAAAAAAGCCTATATGTTATCTTTTCTCTTCATATGAACTTTTTTTCTTCCAACCCTTCATTTCCCTTTTCATATTTTGCCTCATAGACCGACCAATATAAAATTGCAATAATCACGTAGAATTTCGAAGCATGGTGCTTTTATTATTATTATTATTAGTTATTTGTCCGTGTTTGGTACGATCATTCAAGTAAAATTAAAATAAAATTATTCATTATTTTAATATAAAAATTAATTTATTCATCAATTAATTTATCTTTTCTTTGTTCTTCAATTGCAATATTATTGTTGTTTTAATTATATTTTCATGGTTGATAACAAATAAAAAATCAATATAAAATAAATGACCTTCTTAGTTCTAGCTCTCCCATATCATATATCAGAAGAATCATATCTCACTGATGTGGCAAACACGCAAAATATTTAATCCGCACATCTTAATATTTTATTAAAATTTATAACAAAAAATTATTTAATAATTTTAGAAATTTAATTAAGAAACAATAAAACCAAACAAAAAGATTCTTATTTGATTATATTCTCATTACTTTCTTGACATTTTTGAAATCTTCTTTTTTTGGATTAATTTTCTTGATTATCCAATCTCTTTTTTCTTATTTTTTAAAATAATAATTTCTTATGTAATCTTATCCTTCTTTATATTCATCCTAATATTACTTTTCGACTTTCCTTAACCTACTCACTTTTTCATTTCTTTACTTTTGTTTATTCATATTTCAAGCTTTATAAATTTAAAATGCCCATTTATGAGATGTTTATGAAAGATAAGACTTACGATGAATGTTCATGTATAATGAAGTATTGATGATGAAAAGCATGTTTTCAAGTTATCCATGTTTATAATCATGTTTTCAAGTGAATTGTGTATTTTCAAGCATGTTAACGTATTGAGCAATGCCCACATGTTCAAGTATGATCTATGATTTATGATATGAATTTCATGATTGATCGATTTATGGGTCCTTGATTCATGGATAAACATATATGTAAATGGGGATCAACAATGTTAAATATTTATTTGGCCATGAATCTCATGGATGATGTTTATGATTTACATATGAGTCTAATGTGTATGTTTTTTAGAGCAGTGTCTAGCAGCGAGTAGCCCGACGTTCAAAGGACTATGCCAGTGTCTCATAACTATGTGTCACCACAGGTTCATGATGATACATTACAATGTTAATAAATCCCCTCTTTCGTGATATCACATAATGCACGTCCCTTGCCTGGCAAGCCTAGGACGACTCTACCCACTTGAGTGAGATAGTTGGGGCATCATGTAAGGCTCCACCATGATGGTGTTGTTATGATGAGTCCTGTCATTATTCCTCACGATTTATGCATGGTTATGTTCTTATTATGTTGTATCATTTCATGATACAGGCTCTGATCTTCAGACCCAGCACCGTCATTAGCTCATTTCCGAAGTTAACATCCAGCTCGTTAGTGAGTCCTCATTCCTTGAGACCAGTTGATATCAATATTCCTTTACGTTCACTTTTCTAGACTTGTAGGGTTAGTTGGGGTGTTGTCCCATCAACCCATAGGATATGTTAGAGGCTTTCAGACTATATGTAGTATTCAACTGTCATGTATGAAGTGCGTTTCATTTTGTATGTTATGTCATGATTATGCTTCCGCTATGTTATTATGTTGAGTATTCCGCTTTATTGATTGAGTTAGATGTATGTTCATGTTATGGGTCGACTGGGAGTCTCTTGGGACTCCTTATCCCGTGTTGCAACTTGAGGCTATGTTCGGGTTGTGACACAGGGTTAATTGAGCCCTTAGCCTACTCGGTGCTACACACTACTCCCAAAAACATGCATATGCTCTCCATTATTTTTCATGAAGCTGAACCATCGTCTTTCGACGAAGCTGAATCATAACAATACATGCATTATCTGAAAACATAACATGAGGAGCTCTGGCGCAAACCATACCACAAACTGAAAAGTAGGAGTCCAAACTCCAAAACCATGTCGTAAGCTAATAAATGAAATTTAAATAAATCATGAAAACATACTTGATCATATGGGCTTGTCCAAACTTAAACATGGTTTGAAATAGACTTGATAGACAAAATCATGGATATAGACAATGGGTAATTCGAAATCATACTCTAACCATAGACATTTCATCATACTTGAAAACACAGATCATAATCTCAACTCTTCATGAACTTACATATTCGACATCATATTTTTAAGACATTGAAATTGTAATTTGTAATTGAAATCATTATAAAACATGTCTGTGAATCTTAAAACAATATTAGAAACATGAATAGAATCGACCCATGATAGATATATAGAGAATTTTTCACAAATTGGGTTAGAACCCCATGGAATCATCAACCCTGAATTTCATGAATTTAGAAGAGGATTTGGCCATGAGAGTTAAGGAATACTCCCATGCATAACCCTACATACCTGGGCAGTATGGTTTTACACTCTTCCTTGAAAGCCCAAATGAATTGGAGAAGAAATTGAAGAGTTCTAGGCTTGATCTCCTTAGAAATTCTCTAGTCTTGCACGCAAGGGAAGGGAATAGGTTAGAATAGAGTAAACCCTCTTAAAACCCTCCTACCTGAGATTAAAATGACGTAGTTTAGGCTTAGGAGCTTTGGAATTACGAATTTACCCTTACTAACTTCACAGGAAAAATACATACTGGCAGGGGTAACGACTCATCCAACGGGTCGTCCTTAGGTCCAATGAGTCATTACTTCGCTCAATTTTCCATACTTAGGTCTGCAACCATGACTAGACAGGACGACTCGTTACATGTCCCAATGACTCATCACTTCCGCCTGTTGACACCGTTGCCCACAACTACTTACCTTTTGAAAGTCTTCCTAATGGGATTATATCACGACTCGTTGTTCCCCACAACGAGTCATACCATGACTCGTGTCAGTCACCTTGACAAAACAACTCCAACAACGACTGCTTGCCATGACCCATTACACTTACCAATGAGTTGTTTCATGGCTCGTTGGTCCTGAACCTGTCAACCAACATTTTCACTACGATAGGAACCCACAGTCCATGGGAGCTTCCCACGACTCGTACAATGAGTCTACCTGAGATATTTTCCAAATTTTCAGCTGTACATCCTTTCAACTCCCGAGTCTAGTCTTAGGCACTTCCGGGGTAGTATATTAACTTTTGTATATGCTTCAAGATTTACGTATTATATTAAACATCAAGAAACAAATACATAAATTAATTTATTTATAATTGGTTATCTTCTTTATATCTCATATTTTTAGCATATAAAGATCATCAATAAAGTGTGTCAATAAATGTATTTTAATTTTTCTGATAATTTATTGATAAGAACTTTTGTCAATAATTGCTCTTATAGTTTGTAGGGCTTTTTTAGATTTGCCTTGTTTTTATATATATTATTTAATTTTTACCATCCTTGTAAATATAAAGAATTACACATATATAATATTATAAATTTAGAGAGCTCGTAACATCAAAATTCCATCTCCCTCCTTATTCATTCAATAAACTTTATTGTGAAACATTTGTTGAGTTCAAAAAGCACCAATTATTTATAATTATAAAGTTTAGTTGCTATTTCAACCAAATATTATAATCATTCTATTTTTAAAAAATTTACGATCTAACCATATAGTATCTTAAATTATGCATATATAATTATTCTTTAATATATAATTTAGATATTTAAATATTTAACAAAATATATTATAAGTTATAAATCATTTACACATTTATTTCTTTTTCATGTTTATACGCTTCAAAAATTATTATCCTTGCTTGAGTTATTAAATCGACTATCCTTCACCTCTTACAAATCATATGAACACTCTAAAAATTAATTTCTTGCCATATTTTAACCAAGAAAGAGAAGTTCAATACCAACACTGAAGATTCATTTATGAAAAGTAAATGATGAATCAAGATCAAGAGAACAACAACAATTTCTCTCTTGGTAAAGAAAATATATATCGAGAGAGACAAACAACTTTAACCTAATATTTATGCATTTTTCAAATAGTAAGTTCAAAGAGATCATACCAAACAGACCATAGTAATGATCTATGAAAATCTGAAAAAACTTGAGAACTTATGACAACAATAAAGAATGAAAAACTTGAAGACTACAGTTTTACATATCAATAGATTAAACAAATTTCCTGTAAAATAAACTTGTCACGCCCCGCCTTGGGAGGCATGACTGGCACTTGGTGCCCTACTAGGATCTGAACTGCTGGCTAGCTGAGCCTACGCACTTCTGGTGCCAGGCTGGCTCTAACTCTGGATTCAAGAAAACGACGGGCTATATAACGACTGTAAATACACCTTCCGGCCGACTAGGCCTATAGCCACCTGTAAGCAAACAACAGCTACCCAGAACAACTGAATTAATAGGGAACCTATGCGGGCTGACAAGGCCGCCATGCTGTCTAGTTATTTCTGAATCAAGAAGACAAGTGCTAAACTGCTACGTGACCGACAAGGTCACCACTACCAACTGAATAAGGCCCCACACGACCATTATAAACAAGCTAAAACTTACACAAGGCCTCACACGACCGGTACAGCTAACCACAGGGAATGTACAATCTGCAAGTCTCTAAGAATACTGGCGATATGGTTGGGACAGGGCCTCGGCCTACCCATACTGTACAACAAAAGAAAAGGGATAAACCTCTAGCTATCTAGCTCCGGATGACTGGAGCTGACGACTCTGTGTGCTGGCTGGAATCACGAGGGATCGGCTCCTCGTTTATGAGTACCTGCAGGTAAGTAATGCAGCGCCCCAAACGGGCGTCAGTACCACTGGTACTGAGTATGCAAAGCAATAACTGGAAAATAACTGAAGACAAGCAATATAACTGATAGAACTGAAATAGAAAGAAATAGACTGTAACTGACTGAAACTATGAGTTTAAGACTGGCCTCAACTATGCTGAAAGGAGTAGGAGTCATACCTGGAAATGTAGCGTTCTACTGTCGATCTATTCATATCTATGCTGAAAGGAGTAGGAGTCATACCTGGAAATGTAGTGTTCTACTGTCGATCTATTCATATCTAACGTATCATGACATAATATAACATAACATAACATAGCATAGCACACATGAACCTTACCCGGCCCCCATAAGCCGGGAGGTACAACCAACACGCAATCTATACCCCTACCCCGGTCATCCCATCTCCCCTAGTAACTATAAGCATCCTGCCGGTCCCCTGGGTATGCACTTGGGCCCGCTGAGCCCCTGACTATAACTGTACCTGAGTCCGGAGGACTCTTGAATCAACACCCCGGGCGTACACGCTCGACGGGGGTGTATAAAAGCTTACCAAGGAAAAATATAGGGAAACTGGCATCCCATCTTCATCCCCTAGGGGACGACATGCCACTCCGTAGAGAGACGTATCCTCGCCCTCTGGCGGACGAGTCGATACAACTATTAACCTTGGGGCGTGTTACACCCCATAAATTCACAACATGTAGATGGTCTATTCGCATGTTTGTTAAGAGTTTTTGAATGCCATACATGCTAGGAAAAGGCCCGGGGGAAAGACCGGATAAGCGACACATCGAACCATCGTAAGAGAAGGCTGGCAGACCTTCTCCGCGATGGCCAGAGTGTCACAGAGGCTAACCTCCGCGATACACAGCGTGCCATGGAGGTGAGGTGCAGCCTCAAGTATAAAAGCACCAACTTCAGTTTTTATCTCATTTTCTCACTTTTGAATTTAAGTAAACGATAGAGAACAGAGAGGAACGAAGATTTATGATAAATATTCATCCGATTACGCCGTCAAACACGGTCCAAACTCAAATTAACCCCAGATACCGAAGTATAAAGCTGCAGAGAACATTCCTGCGGAGTTAGTTTCGTGAAATTCGGCCGGCGAATCGTCGTCCTATTGAGCTAAGGTAAGCGGAATTGCTCCAAATTAGTGTCAATATACTCCAAGCCCTAAAGTGAGCATTTCTCCCTTCTGGACTTTCGAGAAATAGCGAGTTTTCAGACGTTTTTCGATAAGTCAAAGTTTGGGCTATATATATATTAAAAGTGATATTTTCTTTTAGAATATTAATGTATTTAGTCCTAATTGATATTTATATGGATGCAATTGGGAGAAATAGCAGAATATTGACCAAATTACGCCAATTAGTTGGAAAATCAGAAACAGAGGTATGTAAAGCCAGTTTCTTTGGCAAGCTAGTAGTTCCGGTATAGTAAAATAGTTCGAGTGCCAGTAGAATGTTTCAAAAACCGCATATTATGTTTAGTATGCATTTTAGTATGATATTAGTAACATCATGTCATGTGTAGCGTGAAACTTACTAGCTCGATGCGAATTCTAGTAGAAAGTGACCAAAACAGTACAACATGCCCAGTATGTGATTTAGTAAAGTATGTTAGGATATTATCGTGTTCAGTTGAAACTTAGTAAAGCAATATAAGTTCCTGTAAGGTATTACAGAAATAGAATGGTAGCCTAAAATAAAGTTTAGAAGGCATGTTTGAAATAGTAAATCATGTTACTATGAAACTCAGTTATGCAGCCTGATTCCCAGTAGAAAAACTATATCTTGTTCAGCATTAGACTCAACACAGTATGACAGAAGATTGTATATATATACCATTATCAGTTTCAACATGTATTAAGTACATACATATCACTATCATTAGTTTTAGCATGTATTATATACATACACATTATTGTCACTAGTTTCAGCATGTGGTATACGCAGTTAGTATTACTAGTTGTGACCACTGTATAATTTTAGGGTTGGATTACCTAGCATTCATGACCGCCCTAGGGTTAATAGCTGTATCGACTCGTCCGCCAACCACCTTTCTATTTAGCAACTGCCGCCCCGCTTAATTCGCTGGACTAATGATAATGAATGAAAGTTAGTCTTTTAGTAAACGTATATAAGCAGCTCTTTAATGTATAAGCAATTCTTTAGTGGTCGCACCGAAAGTACGGTGGAGGTTGGGTATGAAATCCTTGTTGATCCTTCTCTCCTCTTGCTCGCCGTGAGTTCTTTGCCAAATTCGGTGGAGTGGGGAAGATTAGAACTATTTTCATCTTGAATCTAGCACCCTCACAAGGTACTATTCCCATAAAAGAATTTTACCAAAGCTAGCACCCTTGGTGCGTGATAGCTATGTAATATCCTTAGTTTCATCCTTTTTAAATATACCAATGACCAAAATGGAATTAATTGTTCTATTACGGAAGTTGGGATCCCACACTGTTAGAGCGTAACTGTCAACCATATGCAACCAGGGATGGAGTTATTCGATCACAGTGGATTCTGGGAGTGGAAGAAATTGTTGGAATTCTATGAAAGAGTCTCGGGAGCCAGGATGCATGCCAGTTTCATACGACCAGGTGGAGTGGCACAAGATCTGCCTCTTGGCTTATGTATAGATATTGATTCATTCACACAACAATTTGCTTCTCGTATCGATGAATTAGAAGAGATGTCAACCGGCAACCGTATCTAGAAACTACGATTAGTGGATATTGGTACTGTCACTGCACAGCAAGAGAGGGGTGCCTTCGAGAACGCGGACACAGGTAGTGCATGGTTGTCGTCAGCTCGTGTCGTAAGGTGTTGGGTTAAGTCCCGCAACGAGCGATGGGATTCGTGAATATGTTAATAGATTCTTGATCTATATCTTCCATTTTTGGGTGTGTGTGTGTTATGTCTATGTAATCGGGAAAGGGGCAAGCCAAAACCCACTCTGCTGAGTTCGGCTTTCGGGGCTACCTACTTTAGGGCTTATGTAATATATAAAGAACCCTTTTAGGGCCTTTTTTTTAAGGGCTGCTCGCTTTTTGAATAGAAGGAAGTGGGAGAGCAGAGGTTATTTCGGTAAACTGATGCATGAGCTGAGGCTCCCATGTCCCGCCGACCCTCCAAAAAAGTAAGGGCTCATAGGGAGTCAGAAGCAAGCAGAGTAAAAGGCGGGTAAAACTCACATAAGCAGAGGGGGAGACACATTCATGAAAAGCGAGAAGCCCTGCCACAACCGATGCTTTGATCATTCAATTGACTCCTTGCTGCCAGTCCGTGCTTGCTGTCATGCTGGCAAAAGCAGGGGTTTCGGTCGGTTTTACCTACTATTAGATTTGAACCAATGACTCTCGCCATATGAAAGCACTCTAACCGCTGAGTCAAGTCACCCTAAGGAGGGGGACACTGGGCGAGATCTATCAGCAGTGAATTCCCCATACAAATAGAGGCACCTATCAAAAAGTATGTAGCTGAGGCATCCTAACAGACCGGTAGACTTGAACCTTGTTCCTACACGACCTGATCAATTCGATCAGGCACTCGCCATCTATTTTCATTATTCAAATCTTTGACAACACGAAAAAACCATTGTTCAATTCTTTGACAACATGAAAAAACCAAAAGCTGTGCCCTCCCTCTCTATCTATCCACAGTGTGATAAAAGAATCAATTAAAAAAGATCCCCTAATTCCAATAAGGAATTCATTGGGCCCTTTAGGAACATTTTCTGGGAGTAATGCCTCCTTTCTCTCTCCCCCAAGGACTTAGAATCCTATCCCAATTTTTCTTTTGCTAGGCCCATAACTAAAAATCCCTCTCTCTTACCATTACGAGGTTTATTCGAATATGAAATCCAATCTTGGAAATACAGCATCCCACTTGGCATTGCTTGGGCTAAGTCAAACTTGGGACGAGTGTTGTATGGCTACCTAGTGATTTACAAGTACCCTCAGTGCACTGACCATAGTAAACCCCCTCTCGTTGTACCGAAATAGAGATCTGATTTAAATGACCAGGTACAGGAAAAAGGAAAAGGCCCTACTTAGTTTCACAAGCCTTTGTCATTGTCAGTCAACTAAGTAGGGCCTGAGGCCCCCTGCGAATCCGTAAATCGGAGGAGCATGCCGCAACAAAAGGATGGTCCCCTATGCATTTCATTTTTTCCTTAAGGGAAAAAAAGCACCCCCATCATAGTAAACCTCTCCTTGTGATCGGGATGAGGTAGATGCCTCCCATCCGGGGGGCGGATCGAATCGGAGTTTCCTTAGGTAGCCACGGACCTACAGTTATCCTTAAACTTCCGTGCTTGGTGGAGAAGAAGCGAACAAAAGTACGCTCGCTTGCTGTCTTGTTCTCTGTCGCGAACTGGGATCGCTCGCCAGCTAGGTCAGATTGGAGCAAGATTTTTTGAGAACATATTCCCCATATTCGGGGACAAGGGGTGGAATGACCTCTCGATCTACTTACTGCAGCCCAGGAATAAAAACGTCGTCTAGGCGTTCCCTGTTGCTCCGATCTCCCCTACGCCTAGGACGCTGATCAAATACAAATAGGGGAATCAATGCCACATCTGTGATCCCAAAAATCAAAATAAAGGCTCGTCAAATGAGTAAGAAGGCTAGTAGCTAGGAAGTGACCAAGGACGGTTCTCAAAGCCATTCGGTTTACGTGGAGTCAAGGCTGTGATCCGAGATCGTAAAGCGAGAAGAAGTTTATTGAACTCTAATGATTGATAAATAGTATGATTGTATTGTAGTATTAGAAGACAAGATAGTCGTTGAGGTGTTTACTACCTAGTAATAGAGAATCGGCACCCCCCTCTCCTTTTCGGAATCCATTACCACCAGTTGTAGCGGAGGAAGCAGTAGTCAGTCCTTTCTCACGGGGTCCCAAACTGGATCTTTTCTTTCTCGGGCGCAGTAAAAGTAGATAGGGGGTTCTAGAAAAATAGACAAAGAAAGGAGGGCTACAACGCTGGCTAAACGATACCCGAATGGTGATAGACCCGCAACTCCCGCTACTTAACCAATGCTTAGGGAATCGACTACTTCGAAGACTAGAAAGCTAGCACAAAATAGCTACTTTACAGAATACGGATTCGAAATACCTTGACTTTTTTAGAATAGGTCCGAGTCAAATAGCAATGATTCAAAGCACTTCTTTTTACAGTATTTCGAAAACCCAAGGACTCAATCGTATGGATATGTAAAATACAGGATTTCCAATCCTAGCAGGATGGAATAGCGGTTGGATAGTTAGGACACCCTATCTTTAGAGATAAAGAAGGGCATGAACTTTTTGTATGTCGTATGGTGTAAATCCAATCACCTGAATTTAAGATGATAAGAAATTCTCCATTGGTAACAAATGGTTATCCATTAAGCAATTTTTGCGCTCCTCTTCGACGATTCACTCTGATTGGAACAATCTTTCTAGCCTCGTGTGAGAAAAGAGGGAAAGTGGCATTTTACCAGAGGTTTCTAATCTACCCTTGTGTGATTCCTGTTGAAGCATATACTCGGGGGGAGCAAGTTATGGAACAATTGAGCTTATTGCTGGGCTGGTTATTTAGAGCCAGCAATTGGCTGTCGGATTTCATCCTGCAACTAGATGAAGATCGCGTCGGGGTCACTGTGGTGTGGCTGAATGTAGGGGCAGCAGGCAATGGATACCGTTCTCGCACCTGAGCCTGCAGTTGGTAGGTCAAATCCCTCTGTCCAAGTGATTGAGTTGAAGCTTTGTGCATAGAGCGGAGCGAGCCCGGGGAGAGGAGTAGAGTCCAGCAACATTGAGGCTAGCTAGTGAGCGGTTCTTTCGGGCGGGAAGATGGGATCTAGCATTTTAGAAGAAAGTCTTTCTCTTTATTGATGTCGAACTTCATCTGCCTTATAGTGATGAAAAGATGTTTGAGTGAGAGCTTCTAGAATGCCATTCATTTCGCAATAAGAAACTTTTCCACATAGAGGTTTCAGCTACTTAAAGTGAGAGTGCATCCAAAAATTCGAGAAGAGGGGGTTGAACGTGGGGGCTATTCTTATTTTACCGGAGGGGTTTGAATTGGCTCCTCCCGATCGTATTTCTCCCGAGATGAAAGAAAAGATTGGCAATTTGTCTTTTCAGAGCTATCGCCCCAATAAAAAAATATTCTTGTGGTAGGCCCTGTCCCTGGTAAAAAATATAGTGAAATAACCTTCCCTATTCTTTCCCCGGACCCTGCTACTAAGAAGGATGTTCACTTCTTAAAATATCCGGTGACTTCACGGTGCCAAAGAAGCCCCAAGAAGCATCAAACATTTCCGATGAGATCCATGGAGCAATTCTTAGATAGCAAGCACTAGCTCCCGGTGCGACTTCATAAAAAGGAGCATAGACGAGCGAGCAGAGCCAAGGAAAGAGGGAAGCCCGTCATAGAGCAGTCGACTAGAAGTAGAAGACTGATGGCCTGAGAAAAGGCGGCCTCTCTCGGGAAAGATGGCCCAATTTCTCTTCTTTCTTTTTGATTTCAGCTTTCTTTTATCTCGTATTCTCAACCCCCTAAATTAGCCTAATTAGATTCAATTTTATTTTTTGTGGATTTCTTGACTTTTCGCCAAGACTCGATAAGAAAGAAGGGGATGTATTTTTTCTGTTTTAAGAAAAGGAAAATCTTATTTCCCGAATTATTGTACATTTCAATTTGAATTAGGAATTCTGTGTCCAACTCTAAGCCTGGGGCGGTCTCTGCCTTCTTAACACGTGACACACCAACTTGAAGTCTGATTTGAAAATCTCTCTCTACCTTCACAAAACTTCTCGCAGTTTTGACTTGCTCTTAGGCTACCGGGTTTTTCTTGGTTGAATACAGCAAAAGAAGACTTCCTTTTTTGTGTTGTGCTTCGGTTTTTTTTTCAAGCGTGGAAACCCCAGAACCAGAAGTAGTAGGATTGATTCTCATAATAATAAAATAAAACCAGTGGTTTCTTGGTCACGACCAGCTAAGGCTAAAGTTCCATTAAATAGCATTTCCACGTGGTAGAACCTCCTCAGGGAATATAAGGTTTTCATGAGGCTGATCTTGAGCCGCAAAAATAGTTATTAAATCGTTAGCACCACATAAAAACATTCCCACTAGAGTAGCTGTTAATATGAATAAGAGAAACTCTGTTATAGCCATTTCTGTACATTCAATGTACTCTACGGATAGAGGAATACATAGAGTTGAACATAGTAAAATAAGAAAGCCGATGATCGTAAGTTATGTCCTCCATCACGATCTCGAATGAAACTATCCATGGAATCGTGCGCCGTGTGAAACGTATATCATCGCCGTTCTTAACCGAGACCCCCGTGAGCTTTAGCAATATTGTTAATCAATTCCATAATGAGTACTATTTTACCCACTCCAGCTCCCCGAATAGTCCGGTTTTCTATTCTAAATAGAAAGAAAGTCAAATTTGTCTAAATACTAGACATAAGGAAGCGGGGGATAAATGCGGTAAAGTCAGAAAGGAATGGACATCATAGTAGAGAACGCGATCCGGGAGGGATGCTCGCATTTCCTTCTCGTCGAGGCCTTGTTCTTTGGAAGATCTATCTCGTGTCTGGTACTGCATGGTTCCACTCTGCAAGAACCCCGAATCATTCTCTTGAAGCTCATACTCTTCATCATAAATGATCCGCTTACCCCGAAATGACCTGGACCAATAGGGAAATCCCAATTCATTGGGCCTTTCGATACAATCAAATAGAAAGCCCCAAGGGCGCCATATTCCAGGAGCCCAAACTATGTGATTGAATAAATCCTCCTGCGGGTCAAGGGCTCCTTCTCCCTCCCCTTCTTCAAACTCCAATTCATATTTTTCATAGAGAAATCTCTGATCAAGGATAGACCAAGAGTGCTCATAAAGGTCCATTTACAGGTCAGGGCCATAAAGGCACTCAAAGGTAGGGCATTTCCCATTTTTATAGGAACCCAAAAATTGGAACAGAAATATCATTCGATTCGTTGATCCTCAAAAAAAGAAATAAGCAAGGTTCCATCGTTGAGTGACAAATGGGAAATTTATGGAAAGTTACAATCCCTACCACAGAATAGTGCACCTACACGCCTTCATCGACGTTATTTTTTGACCGGAAGGCCGAGAAATAGAGAGCAATTTGAAGAAATGACCTTAAATCTTAGTGTACTGACCCCTAATCGAATTGTTTGGTATTCAGAAGTGGAAGAAATCGTTTTATCTACTAATAGTGGTCAAATTGGCATATTACCAAATCACGCCTCTGGTAAGTTGCGTCGGATCAACATCGGGATTAAAATAAACTGCAAAAGCAACTAAGTCAACGCCTATTTGCTGTGGATCTACTGGCTGAACTAGATCAGGATCATTCTCAAGAGTCCATAAGAAGTGATCCCATTTTTTTCATCGGGTCCGGATAAAGACCAAAGATCTTGAGCGACCGATCCAGCTATGGGTTTGAATCTAAGAGAAATTCTAGATAATGTTTGCTATCCTTAAATTTTTTTGTCTTTTCTGAGTGATAAGGAGAGAAAAAAAATTGCGTCAAAAGAAAATGCCATTTTGATAGTTCATTCATGGTTCTCTCTTTCAAGCTTCTTTCCATCCTGGGGATTTCTTCTCATTCTATCCGTTCTGCTAGCTGGTGTCGCCTTCTCTCTTACTTATCTATTCCCATCCATCTTTACCTCTCCTACTCCACTACTTCCCTCCTTCAAGGCGTCTTCAAGGAGACCCACGTGCATTTCCTCTGTTCTGTGCTCGCTACGCCCTTGTGCCTTTAGTTGAAGAAGTTGCTGGCTTTTCATCAGTCGTTGCGCGCTAGCGCGCTAGCCTTTTCCCAACCTAGTAAAGGGGCTGTTCTCTACCCCTGCGGGGATGGAGTGACAGAAGTTTTTTTGAGAATTCAAGAGAAGGTCACGGCGAGAAGAGCCGTTTATCATTACGATAGGTGTCAAGTGGAAGTGCAGTGATGTATGCAGCTGAGGCATCCTAACAGACCGGTAGACTTGAACCTTGTTCCTACATGACCTGATCAATTCTGCCCCCTCTTTCAATCATGCCTATCTAGATTCTCTCGATCCAGCCGAACTTACTTCGATGTAAGATGGAGTTGAAGTCTTAGGGTAAGCAGCTCCGTACGCCATTCGGATATCAGCAGTTTCTGTCCTAAGGTGTGATTTATTAATATTAGAAATCTTAGTTGGTATTCAAAATATCCGATTCAAGTAGACAAAGAGATGGTTGAATCAAATTTTTTTTTCAGTTCCATTTTTTCAGAGGGCAAGGCAATAATAATAAGTAGTCGATTAGGAGAACTGCTATCTCACTACAGAGTATACTATTCCTCATCTTTCATTATTCATCTTTTATGTCCTGGAACATAGATATTCTAGATACCCCCTTCTATTATGAATCGCCAAAGTCTTCCTACTTCTCCATTATTACAATCAGATCTGAAAAATGAGAAAGAAATAAAAATGGACCTTAATTGAATCATGACTATATAAGCTATTCTGATATTAAGAGATTTAATATAGATCAAATTCGTGGAAGCGGACCTTCGATTTCCTTGAACCACATAAGAATTTGTCGTCCGATTGAATCTGCTTTTTCCTGGATGCTCTATAGGAATCCATCGCTATTCCTTTCCTCCACCGATAAAGGTTCATCCCGAGTCACAAGAGCAATCTCTTTTTTTTTTGAATTCTTTTTTCTTTTCGTTATGGTAATGCAATGCAAGAGGTCGGAAATCTGGTTGTTTCTGATGATGAAAAGAGTCGACGAGAAGTCGCGGGCGAGGCTTGGCTCTAGCCGATAGGCTAGCAGTAAGCTTGGCTACAGGGAAGCGCTTACCAAGCGCGAAGGAAAGGGCCAAGCTGCTAAAGTTGCTAAAGTAGTGATAAATCCTGTTAATAAAATGGGTCCTATAGAAAGTCCATCTAGACTGAACGCAGAAAACCTTCCACTGGCAGGCGATCGTGTTTTTCACAGGATTTTTCGTTACTCATGTCAGCATTCTCACTTCTAATATCTCCAGGTCTTGTCACCAAAACCTTCCCCGATTGACAGAACGTTCCGGTACTGACACTTGAAAAAGCAACTTTCAAGGTCTCGTCACTTCGGTGAATCACTCGAGCCCTGATACATTTTCGGTGCCATGGAGCGAGACCAGTGAGCTGTTACACTTTCTTCAAAGGATGGCTGCTTCCAAGCCCACCTCAAAAAAGAGAAGAATTCCCCTTGCTTTCTTTTTGCTCCGCGGTGAAAAAATGAAATGAAAAAAGATTCTGTGAGTGAGCGTTCACACTCTCCGTTTACGACACCGACGAATAATAGAGGGGGGAGGTGACCAAACCTTGGTTAGGAGGTCTCCCTAAGGTTACGATCCATTGGGTTGGGAAAGCAACCTGGATCCTCTTTCCTCCAAGAGCCGTCTCGTGAAGATTGCGTGTCAGAGTTCAGATGAGAGGATGGGGTTCGTAACAGACCTTTGTCTTTGTCGCTCTCCGTTACTTGGAAAATTCAGCTCATTTGCCTTCTTATCTACATCTAGAAGCCTGGACTCCAACCCATCGCTTTACGCTCTCTCTCTCTTCTATTCGAAATAACCTCCTATTTTTTGGAATATTCCTGGGGCAAGAAGGTTTGTAACCTGTAAACCACTAGCTACGCACCCATTGCTTCCTAGCAGCTTTATTACTAGGTAAGTAAACACCTCAATGACTATCTTGTCTTCTAATACTACAATACAATCATACTATTTATCAACCATTAGAGTTCAGTAAACTTCTTCTCGCTTTACACCCTTGGATCACAGCCTTGACTCCACGTAAACCGAATGGCTTTGAGAACCGTCCTTGGTCACTTCCTAGGATGTTGTTGCTCTTCTTTGAGGCCATCACAGCAGTTGGCTCTAGAGTCTACAGATCTGATTTGTGAGAGAAAGAGATGAAGGGCAGAGTTGGTCCCATCGGGCATGGGGTCCATGAATCTAAGAAATGGTGAGAATTCTTGATCTCTCTCAATATCTCTCTCAATTCAAAAATCCAGGATTTGAATTGATGTCCTCTCATTGATTCCTCCTAAATTGCATTGATTTATCCTAAAGATTTCATTTCAATTGGAATTTGGTTATTCACCATGTACGAGGATCCCCGCATGGGAACCCCAATTTTTTTCTTCGGAGCCGTTTCTTTTTCCGTCCCCCCGCCCCAGCATAGCGCTCGACTTCATTCCTAAAGTAAGGAGAAAGAAGACACAGCGCCGGGGAATAGCTCCGAGAGGGACTTCTCTGAGTAAAGAGATAAGAGAAGTAAGAAAGAGGACTCCAGCTCCATCTTGATGAGCAACACCATCAATGTCGTATGTATGATAGAGGTAGTGTGGTGATTGACCTCAATGCTATTATTCGTTGATAGATCTAAAGCTTATGCCGTAGAAGCTGACATCAGGCTATTGGCCTTTTATCTGCATCTTCCCTCGTAGAGTGGCGTCTTTTATAAGAAAAGACTTTCTCAGTGGAAGTTAAAAAAAAGAGTTTGAGCTCTTTTTTTTGGTTGACTTTTAGCCATGCGCGGTGGCTATGCGCATGTGTCCCAAAGTGACACATTCATCAAGGCCCAGGAATCCGCTGGACATCTCAGCTGCGGGATTTGATACCCGCATCCGATCGAAGTTGCATTTTAGTGCTCCCCTAACATAAAGGGGAGCTTTTTCTCTTATACTTATAAATATAAAAAAAAAGACTAAGAACAAGAAGAAAGGAGCTGAAAGCCACTTGACTCTAAGGAAAGGGGAGTGTTCTTCTTTTATTCTTTTTTCCCTCCCTTTTCTTTTTTCTTATGAACTTGGACCATTCCATTTCTCGATTCCCTTGATTGGCTGCTTTCTTTAATGGAGGACATTTTTGGAATATCTTCTCACTCCCTTCGTGATTCCAGGGGGGGATCAGGAAGGAGATATAGCAGGAACCAGATGAGCTTACTACTCCAACTGTAACTGGATCAAAAAGAGAGTGGACTGAGCATCTTTCCAATTTCAAAGATCTATCAAAGCCCATTTGAAATGAAGACTCCTGCTCTGCTTTCAAACTTTCCAACTGCATGTGAGTAAACTCCTACTCGCTTTAGGGGCAGTCTAACCCCGTCGAAGGAGCGGAGCTTAGAGCCTTTACTTTATGGAAAGCGCACTCACTCTAACGGCGTACCTTTTGCATGATGGGTTAGCGAGAAAATGGGAACAGCGGCTTAAGCCATTAGGTGTAGGCGCAGAATAGAAGAAGCATCTGACTACTTCATGCATGCTCCACTTGGCTCGAGGGGATATAGCTCAGTTGGTAGAGTTCCTTACCAAAGACGAAAATGATTTATTTGCTATTATGGATGACTGGTTACAGAGGGACCGTTTCGTTTTTGTAGGCTGGTCCAGAGAATTCATGTACTTCGCGATTTCCTGCGGATCTATCGTATCGTTACTTTTCTCTAATTGTGATTTCCCATGTGTCGTACTATACCGCTAGTCCTATTTTGGCTATTACCTTCTCCATTACTATGTTCTTATACGCAGGAATACCCCCATTAGCCGGCTTTTGTAGCAAATTCTGCTGTTCCACACATTGGCTCAATTCTACCTTCCACATCCAATTCTTCCTTCATTACAAGGCCCAGCTTCGCTAAACTCGCACCGACCAACAATATGCGGGTAGCTTTTCACGAAAGATTGTTGGCATGCCTCCCATAAGAAGTAGGATTAAAAAACCTATGATGAGAAATAAAAAAGGAATATCGAAAATTCGACTGGCTGAAGCTGAAGCAGCTACTTTCGAAGTAATAGAAAGAAAAGCAACGACTGGAGTAGGAGAGTCAGAGTCGAAAAGAGGATTCCTCACTTCTTTCTCTCATTCAAAACCGTGCATGAGACTTTCATCTCACACGGCTCCTAAGTGATAAAAGAAAGAAGAACCCATTTTCTTTCTTTTTTGATTACCTTCCTCGCGTATGTATAAGACCAAATCCCATAATGGAATCTGATAAGTGAGATCTCGAGTAAGTGTTTACATAATCTTCTTCTGTCCGAAGAAATGATTCATTGAAATAATGAGTCACCATTGATATCGACACATCTGAGATCGCCAAATGCTTGGGAGTTCCTCTATTCAATCCTTTTCCTTCTTCTTGTTACTGGATATCTCGTTCGTACACATCTTCTCTTTGTTTCCCGAGCCTCTAGTGAGTTACAGACAGAGTTCGAAAAGGTCAAATCTTTGATGATTCCTAGATAGCGAGGATGCGTCGCTCTACGGAGTGGCATGTCGTCCCCCAGGGGACGAAGATGGGATGTCGGTTTCCACATATTTTGCCTTGGTCGGCTTTTATACACCCTCGTCGAGCGGGTACGCCCGGGGTGTTGATTCAGGAGTCCTCCGGACTCAGGTACAGTTATAGTCAGGGGCTCAGCGAGCCCAAGTGCATACCCAGGGGATCGGTAGGATGCTTATAGTTATTATAGGAGATGGGACGACCAGGGTAGGGGTATAGATTGCGTGTTGATTGTACCTCCCGGCTTATGGGGGCCGGGTAAGGTTTGTGTGTGCTATGCTATGTTGTGTTATGTTATGTTATGCCATGTTACACTAGATACGAGTAGATCGACAGTAGGGCGATACATTTCCAGGTATGACTCCTACTCCTTCTAGCATAGTTGGGAACAGTCTTAGATTCATATTCTCAGTCAGTTTTAGTCTATTTCTCTCTATTTCAGTTCCATCAGTTGTATTGTTGTTTTCAGATATTTTTCAGTTGTTGCTTACATACTCAGTACCAGCGGTATTGATGCCCATTTGGGGCGCTGCATTACTTGCCTGCAGGTACTCATAGACGAGGAGCCGATACCTCGTGATTCCAGCCAGCTCACAGAGTCATCAACTCCAGTCATCCGGAGCTAGATAGCTAGAGGTTTATCCCTTTTCTTTTGATTGTACAGTATGGGTAGGCCGGGGCCTTGTCTCGACCATATTATCAGTATTCTTAGAGGCTTGCAGATTTTGTATACCCCGTGGTTTGTTATATCGGTCGTGTGAGGCCGTGTGTATGTTTTAGCTTGTTATGATGGTCGTGTGGGGCCTTACTCAGTTGGTAGTGGTGACCTTGTCGGTCACGTAGCGGTTTAACACCTGTTTTCTTGATTTAGAGATAACTAGACAGCATGGTGGCCTTGTCGGCCCGCATAGGTTCCCCTATATGAATGTGATTCTGGTTAGCTGATATTATAGTACAGGTGGCTATAGGCCTAGTCGGCCGAAGGCTGTATTTACAGCCGTTATATAGCCCATCGTTTTCTTGAATCCAGAGTTAGAGCCAGCCAGGCACCAGAAGTGGTTAGGCTCAGTAGTTCAGGTCCCAGTAAGGGCACCAGGTGCCAGTCACACCCCCCAAGGCGGGGCGTGACAGGGTGGTCATGAATGCTAGTTAATCCAGCCTAAAAAAATACAGTCAAGTCTCAACTAGTAATACTAACTGCGTATACTACATGCTGAAACTAATGATAATAATGTGTATGTATATAAAGTATGCTGAAGCTAATGATAGTAATGTGTATGTATACAATACATGCTGAAACTGATAATGGTATCAATATAATTTCTGTCATGCTGTGCTGAATCTGATACTGAGACAAGATATAATATTTTTGCTGAGAATCATGCTATGTAACTAAGTTTCATGGTAGATATGATTTACTATTTCTAACATGCTTCCTAAAATTCATATTAAGCGACTATTCTATTTCTGGAATATTTTACGGGAACTTATATTGCTTTGCTAAGTTTCGGCTGAACACGATAATGTCCTGACATATTTTACTAAATTACATACTGGACATGTTGTACTGTTTCTGAAACTTCCTACTGGAATTTATATCATGCTAGTAAGTTTCATGCTACACATAACATGATGGTTCTAACATTATACCAAAATTCATACTAAACATAATATGCGGCTTCTGAAACATTCTACTGGCACTTGAACTATTTGACTATACCGGAACTGCTACCTTGCCAAAGAAACTGGCTTAACATACCTTGTCTGCTAACTTTCAGAGTATCTGGCGTAACTCAGCTAATTTCAGCTATTTCTTCCAACTGCATTAATATTTATAGCAATTAGAACTAAATTCATTGATATTCTGGAAGAAAATACTACTTTGAATATATAGATAGCCCAAACTTTGACTTATCGAAAAACAATTGAGAACTCGCTATTTCTCGAAAGTCCAGAAGGGAGAAATGCTCACTTTAGGGCTAGAAGTATATTGACACTAATTTATAGCAATTCCACTTACCTTAGCTCGATAGGACGATGATTTGCCAGCCGAATTTCGCGAAACTAACTCTGCAGGAATGTTCTCTGCAGCCTTATACTTCAGTATCCGGAGTTAATTCGAGTTTGAACTGCGTTTGATGGCGTAATCAAAAGGAATTTTACTTCAAACCCTCATTCCTCTCTGTCTCAGGTCGTTTTCTACTGAAATAAAATGAGATAATGAAATTAAAATGAAGTGGGGGCTATATATACTTGAGGCCTGAACCTCACCTCCGTGGCACGCTGGCCATCGCAGAGGTGAGCCCTCCGTGACACGCTGCCAATGCGGAGGGGGTCTGCCCGGCCCCTTCTTGCGACGTTTCGACCTGGAGCTTGACTAGTCTTTCCCCGGGCCTTTTTCTAGCATGTGGCATTCTAAAACTCTTAACCAACATGAGAATAGGCCATCTACATGTCAAGAATTTACGGGGTGTAACATCTTCTCCCCCTTAAGAATATTCGTCCTCGAATGTAAACTTCTACTTGCAAGAATTTCAACTTACTTGACTTATTTTAGAAAAATTTTGGCAGAGTTTCCTCTGTAATATGGACTATCTCAAAAATCTTGAAACTCAGAAAAGTCTAATACAAACACTTCACGTAATGCTATAACATTCATTTCATTAAACTGAAGTTAACATCTCACTTTTGCACAAGAATATAAAGCAGCAGTAATAACAACATACCTCTGGCTGATTAATTCTGGAACAGTTGAGGATATCTGACTTTCATATCTTCCTATACTTCCCAAGTCATCTCCTCTCAGTTCCTATTACGCCATAATACTTTGACAGAAGTAATGTCTTTAGTTCTCAACCTGCGAATCTGCCTGTCTAGTATGGCTACTGGGACCTCTTCATAAGCCAGCTCTTCCGTAACCTGGACATCCTGAACTGGGACAACTCTGGAGGGGTATCCTATATACTTCCTCAACATAGATACGTGGAAAACTGGATGAACAGACTCTAATTCTGGAGGCAAATTCAACTCGTATGCCACTCGACCTATTCTTTGGTGGATCTGATAAGGCCCAACAAATCTCAGCCTGAGCTTACCTTTCTTGCCGAATCTCATCACCCCTTTCATAGGAGAAACTTTCAAAAACACCTAGTCATTCACATTAAATTCTAGGTTTCTGCGCCGCACATCAGCATACGATTTCTGGCGGCTTTGAGCAGTAAGTAGGCGTTCTCTGATAAGCTTTACCTTTTCTTCTGTTTGATGAATAATATCCGGTCCAATCAGCTCTGACTCTCCTACTTCAAACCAGCCAACCGGTGATCTGCATTTTTGCCCATACAAAGCCTCATAGGGCGCCATCTGGATAGCTGAGCGGTAACTATTGTTATAAGCAAACTCAATAAATGGTAAGTGCTCATCCCAGCTACCTCCAAAGTCTAACACACATGCTCGCAACATATCCTCGAGCGTCTAAATAGTGCGTCTGCCTGCCCATCTGACTGAGGGTGGAATGTCGTGCTCAAATTAATCTGTGTTCCCAGGCCTCTCTGAAATGATCGCCAAAATTTAGCTGTGAATTGCGCCCCTATGTCAGAGATGATGGATACTGGAACACCGTGCAGTCTGACTATTTCTCTAACATACGACTCAGCATAATCTTCGGCAGAGAAAGTAGCCCTTACTGGCAGAAAGTAGGCTGATTTTGTCAGTCTGTCAACAATTACCCAAATTGAGTCATTTCTGTGTCTGGTACGGGGTAATCCTGCTACAAAATCCATATTTATTGCTTCCCACTTCCAAAGAGGCACAACTATGTCTTGAGTTAATCCGCCTGGTTTCTGGTGTTCCGCTTTTACTTGCTGGCAGTTAGGACACTAGGCTACGAATTTTGCTATTTCCCTTTTCATACCTGGCCACCAGTAGATTTCTTTAATATCATGGTACATTTTCGTCGCGCCTGGGTGGAGGGAATAGCGGGCATAATGTGCCTCGCTCAGAAATATGCTGACGAAGCCCTGAAATATCTGGAACACAAATGCGGCCTTTACATCGCAACACTTCATCCTTAGTTACCTAAAAATCTGGCTCTTTTCCTTGTTGAACTCTGTCCTTAAGCTGAACCAGGTCAAGATCTTCATACTGCCGTTCCTTTACCTCCACAACTAATGACGACACTGCGGTATTCTAAATTACCGCTCTGTTGTCCTCTGTTTCTGCTACACGAACGGCTAAACTGGCTAACTAGTGTATTTCTCGGGCCAATTCCCGCTGCTCGGGCTGCAAGTACACCAAACTCCCCATAGACTTACGGCTAAGGGCATCTGCTACTACGTTGGCTCTGCCTGGGTGATAGAAAATATTTACATCATAATCTTTCAACAATTCCAACAAGTGACGCTGTCGTAAGTTCATCTCTCTCTGGGTGAAGATATACTGCAGGCTCTTATGGTCGGTGAAAATATCCACATGAACGCCATACAAGTAATGTCTCCATATCTTTAGGGCGTGGATCACTGCGGCTAGTTCCATGTCATGGGTAGGATAATTCTTTTCGTGTTTCCTCAGCTGTCTAGAAGCATAAGCAATCACTTTACCGTGCTGCATCAACACACATCCTAACCCAATACCCGAAACATCACAATAAACTGCATAACCCTCTATACCTTCTGGCAATGCTAATACTGGGGCGGAGGTCAACCTGTCTTTCAACTCCTGGAAACTCTGCTCACATGCCTCCGTCTGCTGAAACTTTATTGCTTTTTGCGTCAGCTTAGTCAGAGGTGTCGCTATGGTGGAGAATCTTTCAACAAATCTTCTGTAGTACCCTGCTAATCCCAGAAAACTGCGGACTTCGGTCGGAGTGGTAGGTCTGGGCCATGTTTTTACTGCCTCTATTTTCTGCGTGTCTATCTATATACCAGCATCCGACACGATGTGTCCCAAGAAAGCTACTGAATTCAGCCAAAATTCACATTTAAAGAACTTGGCATACAGCTGACGGTCCCTGAGAATCTGGAGCACTGTCAGTAAATGAGCCTGGTGGTCTGCCTCTGAGTGATAATACACCAGAATGTCGTCTATAAACACTATCACGAACAGGTCCAGGTATGGTCTGAAGATGCTATTCATCAAGTCCATAAATACTGCTGGGGCATTCGTCAGCCCAAAGGACATGACTAGGAATTCAAAATGGTCGTATCTGGTCCTGAAGGCAGTCTTTGGAATGTCTCTTTCACGAACTCGAACCTGATGGTATCTGGACCGTAAGTCAATCTTGGAGAAATATCTGGCCCCCTGTAACTGATCAAAAAAATCATCTATTCTGGGAAGGGATACTTATTCTTGACTGTAACCTTATTCAACTGTCAGTAGTCTATACACATGCGGAGTGAGCCGTCCTTCTTTCTCACAAATAGAAGTGACGCACCCCAAGGTGAATTACTCGGCCTGATAAAGCCCTTATCTAACAGATCTTTCAGCTGCTCCTTTAATTCTCTGAGTTCAGCAGGAGCCATACGATATGGAGGAATTGATATGGGTTGAGTTCCTGGTAGTAAATCAATTGCAAAATCTATTTCCCTTTCTGGGGGAATACCAGGTTGCTCGTCTAGGAATACATCGGGGAATTCATTAACCATTGGAACATACTGGAGAGTCGGAGGCTCTACTCGAACATCCTGAACTCTTACAATATGGTAAATGCACCCGTTAGCTATCAACTTTCTCGCCTGAAGATAGGAAATAAACCTACCTTTTGGCGTAATTGTGCTGCCCTTCCACTCTCGTACTGCCTCCCATGGAAAGTGGAATCGGACTGTCTTGGTCTAGCATTCTACATTCGCATAGCACGGGGCCAACCAATCCATACCCATAATAGCGTCAAAATCGACCATAATCCTACCAGATCTACTGTGGTCTGACGATCAGCAACCTCTACTGTACACCCGCGATAGACCCTTCTGGCTATAATTGTTATACCCCGTAGAATTCCCGGCACCTAGACGACCTATTCGCACGTTGGTTAAGCATAGTAGAAGGCCAGACGTGCTAGAGAAAGGCCGGGAAAAAGATCGGACGAGAAACCCGTCGAACCATCGCGGGAGGAGCTGAGGCAGAGCCCCTCCGCGATGGCATCGTGTCACGGAGGTGAGGCCTCCGCGATGGCTCCGTGACACGTTGCCCAGGTTCAGGCCCAAGTATATAAAGCCCCACTTCGGTTTTAATTGAGTAAAATCTTTAAAATTTCCAGAGAACAGAGGGCAAACGTAGAGAAAGAGAAAGGAACGAAGGAAATTATATATTTTCGTCCGATTACGCTGCCAAACGCTGCCCAAACTCAAATTAATCCTAGATACTGAAGTATTTAGCAGCAGAGATCATTCCTACGGATTCAGTTTCTTAAAATACGGCCGACGAATCGTTGAGCCACCGAGCTAAGGTAAGTGGAATTGCTCTAAATTAGTGTCTATGTGTTCCCAGCTGAGAAGTGAATATTTCTCCCTTCTGGACCGCTGAAAAATAATGAGTTTTCGATCGTTTTTCGAAATGTTAAAGTTGGGATAAATATATATATCTAAAGTGACAATTTCTCCCAAATATTAATGTATTTAGTTCTAATTGACGTATATATGCATGTAGTTGGGAGAAACAGCAGAAGTACCGACGGAAATCACACCGGTCAGTCGGATACTCAGAAACCAGGTATGTAAAGTTATTCTTTCGGCAAGCCAGGAAGTACAGCTTAGAAAGTAAATAGAATAAAGGCTATTAACCGATACCCAGTGTACAGGAACGATTTTAGTATAATTTCTAGCAAGCATGCTAGTATATTAATCACGTATCATGCGATAATCAGAATAGTAGATATTCAGGCAATACGTAGTACATCTGTTGAGATTGTATCCAGTAGTAGATGGTACATTTTATGTTATTGAGCTATATCCAGATGTAATCAGATAGACAGGTAAAGGCCAGGTAGCAGTTAGTCCAGCAATCAGAAATAGTGTAAAACAGAATATAGTATCAGTTATTTAATACAAACTGGCCTTGAGATACAAGAAGAGAATATGATTAGTATTTTTCATTTAGGCATGCTTGTTGTGTATGTGTTTTGTATGTTGAGACTTGTTGTGGCATGTGGGCACCCTTTAGCATCCCCACCACCCCTGGGTTATAGCTGTGTCGATACCAGATTCAGATACCGCCACTAGCTGGGCGATGCCGTCCGACTAAAGGACGATGATGGCCGACCACCATGATAATACGGTCCAGACCACCTTGCTTGCAGGGGTAGTTCAGTTTACTCTGCGCAGAGCTAGCACACCCTATTTACAGGGGTAGACCACTCTGCATGCACACCTGTGCCCAGAGGCAGGAGTCTTCGAACTCAGACACAGTTTATTGTCAGAGGCCAAGGCCTAAGCTACGTACCCAAGAGGGCCGGTAGGAGGAGCTCACAGTTATCAGATGAGTGGAGTGACTTGTTTTTGGTTGGTTTAGACCCGGGTAGGGGTAAATAGATTGCTTGCTTGGTTGGCACCTTCCGGCTTATGGGGGTCGGTCAGGTATTGTGTGTATTATTATGTATTTTGATATGTGCTAGTAGATACTGATAGACAGAAGGACGACACGCCTTCAGGTACGCTCAGTTAGTTACAGAATATATAAATTCTCCCCAGTTATCCTCAGCTAGATAGACTCAGCTACTTCTTGCTTAAATGTCATGTTATTGTGCTATTCGTTTCAGTTGCATATTTCAGTTTGCTTTACATGCTCAGTACCTGTGGTACTGACGCCCAGCGGGGCGCTGTATTGCTTGCCTACAGGTACTCACGGACGAGGAGCCGATCCCTCGTGATTCCAGCCAGCCAGTGAGTCATCAGCTCCTGTCATCCGGAGTATGATTCTCAGAGGTGTAGCTCCTTTTCTTTTGTTGTGCAGTATGGGTAGGTCGGGGCCCTGTCCCGATCATTTCTATTAATTTCTTACAGTATTCGTAGAGGCTTGCAGTCTGTATATATTCCCTGTGGTTATTTGAGCCGGTCGTGTGAGGCCGTGCAGTCTGCTGTAGCTGTTTTGTATTCCAGTTTATGTTGGCCGTGTGGGGCCTTAGTTTGACAGTAGTGGTGACCTTGCCGGTCACGTAGTTTTACAGCAGTCTTGTGTTGAGTTACGGATAACTAGACAGCATGGTGGCCTTTTCGGCTCGCATAGGTTCCTTGTTACAGGTCTGTTTCTTGTTAGCTGTGGTTACAGGTACAGATGGCCACAGGCCAGTTGGCCGGAGGCTGTAGTTACAACCGTTATATAGCCGATTTGTTTCTTGAAATAGAGCCAGAGCCAGCCAAAGCACCAGATGTGCTCAGGCTGGATCAGTTAGCAGTCCAGAGTCTAGCAGGCACCAAGTGCCGTCATACCCCCCAAGGTGGGTGTGACAAACTTGGTATCAGAGCAGGTCGTATCCCAGGTAGTCTGCAAGCCGTGCTAAGTAGAATCTTGTCTATGGATGTGTTGTGCACCACATACTATAGGCAGGAGGCTGCGAGGCATATTAGGATTGTCACTCTTCTTTCTTATTCAATCGTGCTATAGAGCGGTACAATATAGAGTTGACTTTTGAAACTCACCACCCTCTTTGCTCACAGATATTATGGCAGACCAGTGGCACCCAGCTACAGGTAGGAGATTGGATACAGCAGCGGGCGAAGGCACCAGTAGGATGCCTCAGTTACAGCCAGATTCCGCCCGGTCTGAGAGCAATACGGAGGCGTCATCTCGGCCCTCCCAGCAGTCTCCGCCTCGCCAGACACCATTTGAGGCAGCACCGCCTCCCACAGCTCCTGCACCCATTTCGTCTGATCAGGAGCTGCGTAGTGCGGTGGTTATGTTGACTCAGATGCTTGCTGCTCAGCGTCAGCCAGCACCACCTACAGCAGCAGAATCTCTAGGGGGGCCAGGTAGTTCCCGGGTTAGAGAATTTTTGGCGTTGGGACCCCCTCAGTTTACTGGATCGGATTCAGCGGAGGACCCTCAGGACTTTTTGGACCAGATGTAGAGGATCTTTAGAGTCATGCATGTAACCCCAGTAGAATCAGTTGAGTTAGCAGTGTTTCGATTACGGGATATTGCTGTTTTGTGGTACGAAAGTTGGGAGAGGTCTCGGGGAAGAGATACAGCCCCTCCTACTTGGTCCAGCTTTTCAGAGGCCTTCCTGGACTACTACTTACCCCGGGAGGTCAGGCAGGCTCGGGTGGACCAGTTCTTACATTTAGAGCAGGGGGCTAGGAGCGTTCGTGAATATTCCTTGCAATTCGACTCCTTAGCCCGCTATACTCCAGCATTTGTGGACACCATGTCGTCCAGAGTCCACCGCTTTATTATGGGCCTGAATCCAGAGTACATAGAGACGTGCATGACAGCTACTTTGAGAGAAGACATGGACATAGCCAGGGTGCAGGCCTTCGCACAGACAATTGAGGGCCTGAGGCAGCGACAGCGGGGTGACAGACAAGCGACTTCAGAGCAGCACCGTAGGAGCAGACCCGCTGAGGTTCAGAGGGAAAATCCTAGGGGGCCGAGACCACGGTTTTCCGATAGGCCACCCAGACCTTTACCACCGGTACAGCAGCAGAGAGGCAGGTTTATTCGCCGGAGTCAGTCAGAGTCCGGTAGCAGTTCACAGACAGTAGCCTCACCTCAGCAGCGGAGGGTAGAACAGAGTAGATTTACGTCCACCCCTTGTCCTATATGTCACTGACTACATTCTGGAGCCTGCAGGCAGGGCTTCCCAGGGTGTTATTACTGCGGACAGGAAGGGCATTTAATGAGAGATTGTCCAGCCAGGGGATAGGGTAGTCAGGATGATCTGGATAGAGCGTCAGCGGGGCCACGAGTTCCAACAGCCTCAGCAGGGCGCAGACCCTCAGGTTCAGGGAATAGGGGCCGAGGTAGACCAGGAGCCTCTGGCTCAGGTGCAGGCCGCAGCCGTACCTATGCATTACTGGGGAGGCAGGATTCAGAGGCATCTCCCAACATAGTAACAGGTACATTGATTATCTGTTCATATCCTGTTTATGTATTGATTGATCCAGGGTCTACATTGTCATATATCACACCATTTGTGGCCTGAAAGTTGGGTATCGAACCAGAATTGCTTCAGCAGCCCTTTTCAGTGCTTACACCGGTCGGTGACTCGATTACAGCTAAAAGAGTTTACCGAGGGTGTACGGTAGAGGTTGTTGATCGCCAGACCACAGTAGACTTAATAGAACTTGAGATGGTCGACTTCGATGCCATTATGGGTATGGACTGGTTAGTGCCATGCTACGCCGACTTAGAATGCTGGACCAAGACGGTCCGATTCCACTTTCCGGGGGAAGCAGTGCGAGAGTGGAAAGGGAGTACACCTACGCCGAAAGGTAGGTTTATTTCCTACCTTAAGGCAAGAAAATTAATAGCAAAGGGATGTATTTGCCACCTAGTTAGAGTCCAGGACATTCAGGTGGAACCTCCGACTCTTCAGTCTGTTCCAGTGGTCAATGAATTCCCTGACGTATTCCCGGATGAGTTGCCTGGTGTCCCTCCCGAAAGTGAGATAGATTTTGCGATCGACTTGTTACCAGGTACTCAGCCGATATCGATTCCTCCTTATCGTATGGCTCCTGCAGAACTCAAAGAATTAAAGGAGCAGTTGAAAGATTTGTTAGATAAAGGTTTTATCAGGCCGAGTACTTCACCGTGGGGTGCGCCAGTTTTATTCGTGAGAAAGAAAGATGGCTCGCTCCGAATGTGCATAGATTATCGGCAACTAAACAAAGTTACAGTGAAGAACAAATACCCGCTCCCGAGAATAGATGATTTGTTTGACCAGTTGCAGGGGGCCAAATGTTTCTCTAAGATAGATCTGAGGTCCGGATACCACCAGGTCCGGGTTCGTGAGAGAGACATTCCAAAGACTGCTTTCAAGACCAGGTATGGTCACTTTGAATTCCTAGTTATGTCTTTCGGGATGACGAATGCTCCCGCAGTGTTTATGGACCTGATGAACAGCATATTCAGACCGTATTTAGATCTGTTCGTAATAGTATTTATCGATGATATTCTGGTATACCCTCGTTCGGAGACAGATCACCAGAACCATTTACGAACAGTACTCCAGATCCTTAGAGAACGTCAGTTGTACGCCAAGTTTTCTAAGTGCGAGTTCTCGCTGAACTCAGTTGCCTTTTTGGGGCACATCGGGTCGGATGCTGGTATACAGGTAGACACACAGAAAATAGAGGCGGTCAAGACATGGCCCAGACCTACCACTCCGACCGAGGTCCGCAGTTTCTTGGGTTTAGCAGGATATTATCGGAGATTTGTTGAAGGATTCTCCACTATAGCAGTACCTCTGACAAAGCTGACACAGAAAGCAGCAAAATTTCAGTGGACGGAGGCATGTGAGCAGAGTTTTCAAGAGTTGAAAGACCGATTGACCTCCGCCCCAGTACTGGCATTGCCAGAGGGAACAGATGGGTATGCGGTGTATTGCGATGCTTCAGGTTTGGGACTGGGTTGTGTGTTGATGCAGGATGGTAAGGTGATTGCTTATGCTTCCAGACAGCTGAGGAAACACGAAAAGAACTATCCGACCCATGACCTGGTACTGGACGCAGTGATCCACGCTCTAAAAATTTAGAGGCATTATCTGTATGGAGTCCATGTAGACATTTTCACAGATCATAAAAGTCTGCAATACATTTTCACACAGAGGGAGTTAAATCTGCGGCAACGTCGCTGGTTAGAATTGTTGAAAGACTATGATGTAAATATTCTCTATCATCCAGGAAAAGCTAATGTAGTAGCAGATGCCCTGAGCCGTAAGTCAATGGGGAGTTTGGCGTATTTGTGGCCCGAGAAGTGGGAATTAGCCAAGGAAATTCATCAACTAGCTGGGTTAGCCGTTTGAGTAGTGGAGACAGAAAATAACAGAGTGGTGATTCAGAATTCTGCCGAGTCATCACTAGTTACAGAGGTAAAAGAACGGCAGTACGAGGACCCTGACTTAGTCCAGCTCAGAGATAGAATTCAGGAGGGTAAAGAGTCAGATTTCCAAGTGACTGAAAATGAAGTACTACGTTGTGGGGGCCGTTTATGTGTCCCGAATGTTTCAGGGCTTCGCCAGCAGATCATGCATGAGGTACATTACGCTCGTTATTCTCTCCATCCAAGAGCAACGAAAATGTACCACGATATTAGAGAAATCTACTGGTGGCCAGGTATGAAATCTGAAATAGCTGAATTTGTATCTAGATGTCCTAACTGCCAGCAGGTGAAAGCGGAGCACCAGAAACCGGGCGGTCTGACGCAGGATATAGCTGTGCCTATGTGGAAATAGGAAGCGATAAATATGGATTTTGTAACAGGATTACCCCGTACCAGACGCAGAAATGATTCCATTTTGGTAATAGTAGACAGGCTAACAAAGTCAGCTCATTTCCTACCCGTGAAGGCTACCTTCTCAGTTGAGGATTATGCTGAATTATATATCAGAGAAATAGTTAGATTACATGGAGTGCCGGTATCTATTATTTCAGATAGGGGAGCACAATTCACAGCTAGATTTTGGCAGTCGTTCCAGAGGGGTCTGGGAACGCAGATCAATTTGAGCACAGCATTCCACCCTCAGACAGATGGACAGGCTGAACGTACAATTCAGACGCTCGAAGATATGCTACGAGCGTGTGTGTTAGATTTTGGGGGTAGCTGGGATGAACATCTCTCGTTAATTGAATTTGCTTATAATAACAGCTACCATTCAGCTATTCAGATGGCGCCTTTCAAGGCATTATACGGGCGAAAATGTAGATCGCCGGTGGGATGGTTATAAATAGGAGAATCAGTGTTAGTTGTCCCAGACATTGTTCGGCAGTTCGAGGAAAAGGTAAAGTTTATCCGAGAACGTTTACTAACTGCTCAGAGCCGCCAGAAGTCGTATGCAGATATGCGGCGTAGAAATCTGGAATTTGCGGTAAGTGACTGGGTATAACTGAAGGTGTCTCCGATGAAAGGGGTGATGAGATTTGGCAAGAAAGGCAAGCTTAACCCAAGATTCATTGGGCCATATCAGATTCGGCGAAGAATAGGCCAAGTAGCATACGAGTTGAACTTGCCTCCAGAGTTAGCATCTGTTCACCCAGTATTCCATGTTTCTATGTTACGGAAGTTCGTAGGGGACCCTTCTACAGTAGTTCCAGTTCAGGATGTCCAGGTTACAGAAGAATTAACATATGAAGAGATTCCCGTAGCTATCCTAGACAGACAGATTCGCAGACTGAGAACTAAAGATATTGCATCTGTCAAAGTGTTGTGGCGTAACAGAAATCGTGAAGAAATGACGTGGGAGGCTGAAGAGGAAATGAAAACCAGATACCCTCACTTATTTCAGGCCTAGTCAGGTGACAGGTATGTCCGTATTATTACTTATACAGTACCTTATGGTTGTGTGTTTGTAAATGATAAAGAAAGATTGATATCTAGTTATCCAGTGGATCTCAGAATATTGTGTGCAGTGCCTGTGTTGGACTTTTCTGCATTTCAGGTTTTTGCGATAGTCCATATTACAGGGGAGACTCTGCCGAATTTTTTTTTTTCCAGAAAATAAAGTAAGTAGTCCTATAGATAACAGTGTACATTCGAGGACGAATGTTCTTAAGGGGGGGAGAATGATATACCCCGTAGAATTCCCGGCACCTAGACGACCTATTCGCACGTTGGTTAAGCATAGTAGAAGGCCAGACATGCTAGAGAAAGGCCGGGAAAAAGATCGAACGAGAAACCCGTCGAACCATCGCGGGAGGAGCTGAGGCAGAGCCCCTCCGCGATGGCAGCGTGTCACGGAGGTGAGGTTTTCGCGATGGCTCCGTGACACGTTGCCCAGGTTCATGCCCAAGTATATAAAGCCCCACTTTGGTTTTAATTGAGTAAAATCTTTAAAATTTCCAGAGAACAGAGGGCAAACGTAGAGAAAGAGAAAGGAACGAAGGAAATTATATATTTTCGTCCGATTACGCTGCCAAACGCAGCCCAAACTCAAATTAATCCTAGATACTGAAGTATTTAGCAGCAGAGAGCATTCCTACGGATTCAGTTTCATAAAATACGGCCAACGAATCATCGAGCCACCGAGCTAAGGTAAGTGGAATTGCTCTAAATTAGTGTTTATGTGTTCCCAGCTGAGAAGTGAATATTTCTCCCTTCTGGACCGCTGAAAAATAACGAGTTTTCGACCATTTTTCGAAAGGTTAAAGTTGGGATAAATATATATATCTAAAGTGACAATTTCTCCCTAATATTAATGTATTTAGTTCTAATTGATGTATATATGCATGTAGTTGGTAGAAACAGCAGAAGTACCGACGAAAATCACACCGGTCAGTCGGATACTCAGAAACCAGGTATGTAAAGTTATTCTTTCGGCAAGCCAGGAAGTACAGCTTAGAAAGTAAATAGAATAAAGGCTATTAACCGATACCCAGTGTACAGGAATGATTTTAGTATAATTTCCAGCAAGCATGCTAGTATATTAATCACGTATCATGCGATAATCAGAATAGTAGATATTCAGGCAATACGTAGTACATCTGTTGAGATTGTATCTAGTAGTAGATGGTACATTTTATGTTATTGAGCTATATCCAGATGTAATCAGATAGACAGGTAAAGGCCAGGTAGTAGTTAGTCCAGCAATCAGAAATAGTGTAAAACAGAATATAGTATCAGTTATTTAATACAAACTGGCCTTGAGATACAAGAAGAGAATATGATTAGTATTTTTCATTTAGGCATGCTTGTTGTGTATGTGTTTTGTATGTTGAGACTTGTTGTGGCATGTGGGCACCCTTTAGCATCCCCACCACCCCTGGGTTATAGCTGTGTCGATACCAGATTCAGATACCGCCACTAGCTGGGCGATGCCGTCCGACTAAAGGACGATGATGGCCGACCACCATGATAATACGGTCCAGACCACCCTGCTTGCAGGGGTAGTTCAGTTTACTCTGCGCAGAGCTAGCACACCCTATTTATAGGGGTAGACCACTCTGCGTGCACACCTGTGCCCAGAGGCAGGAGTCTTCGGACTCAGACACAGTTTATTGTCAGAGGCCAAGGCCTAAGCTACGTACCCAAGGGGGCCGGTAGGAGGAGCTCACAGTTATCAGATGAGTGGAGTGACTTGTTTTTGGTTGGTTTAGACCCGGGTAGGGGTAAATAGATTGCTTGCTTAGTTGGCACCTTCCGGCTTATGGGGGTCGGTCAGGTATTGTGTGTATTATTATGTATATTGATATGTGCTAGTAGATACTGATAGACAGAAGGACGACACGCCTTCAGGTACGCTCAGTTAGTTACAGAATATATAAATTCTCCCCAGTTATCCTCAGCTAGATAGACTCAGCTACTTCTTGCTTAAATGTCATGTTATTGTGCTATTCGTTTCAGTTGCATATTTCAGTTTGCTTTACATGCTCAGTACCTGTGGTACTGACGCCCAGCGGGGCGCTGTATTACTTGCCTACAGGTACTCACGGACGAGGAGTCGATCCCTCGTGATTCCAGCCAGCCAGTGAGTCATCAGCTCCTGTCATCCGGAGTCTGATTCTCAGAGGTGTAGCTCCTTTTCTTTTGTTGTGCAGTATGGGTAGGTCGGGGCCCTGTCCCGATCATTTCTATTAATTTCTTACAGTATTCGTAGAGGCTTGCAGTCTGTATATATTCCCTGTGGTTATTTGAGCCGGTCGTGTGAGGCCGTGCAGTCTGCTGTAGCTGTTTTGTATTCCAGTTTATGTTGGCCGTGTGGGGCCTTAGTTTGACAGTAGTGGTGACCTTGCCGGTCACGTAGTTTTATAGCAGTCTTGTGTTGAGTTACGGATAACTAGACAGCATGGTGGCCTTTTCGGCCCGCATAGGTTCCTTGTTACAGGTCTGTTTCTTGTTAGCTGTGGTTACAGGTACAGATGGCCACAGGCCAGTTGGCCGGAGGCTGTAGTTACAGCCGTTATATAGCCGATTTGTTTCTTGAAATAGAGCCAGAGCCAGCCAAAGCACCAGATGTGCTCAGGCTGGATCAGTTAGCAGTCCAGAGTCTAGCAGGCACCAAATGCCGTCATACCCCCCAAGGTGGGGTGTGACAATAATGGAGTCACCAACGGGTGTGGATATTGAAAAGGGTTGCTGAAGCAACTCTGGTGCAACACTAAATTTTTGAGCCACAAATGGAGTAACGTAGGACAAAGTAGATCCTGAATCAATCAATACATAAGCAGGGTATGAGCAGATAGTCATCATACCTGTCACAACATCAGGTGACGCTTCTGAATCCTGCCTCCCTGGTAAGGCATATGTGCGGCTTGAACCCGCACCTATACTGGAGGCCCCTGATCTGCCCCGGCCTCTGCCTGCTGAAACTTAGGGCATGCGCCCTACCGAGGATACTGAAGCTCGTGACCCTGTGGATGCCCTATCCTATCTATCCCTGTCGTCCTGACATCTGGCTGAACAATCTCTCATCAGATGACCCTCTTGGCCATAAATATAACATCTGGTGGAGCCATACCTGCATGCTCTAGAATGGCGTCGACTGCATATAGGGCAAAGTGGTAGGGTATACCTACTCTTCTCCGCCCTCCTCTATAGTGGTGAATCTGCAGTATGCGAACCTCTGTCGGTCTCTGACTGCCCCCTGCGGCTAAATCTACTCCTCTGCGGCAGTGGTGGAGGCGAGGGTCTGGGCGGCCTATCTAACAATCGTGGCCCAGGTTCCCCCCGAGCCTCCCTCTGTAACTCAAGTGGCCTATCCCTGCAGTGCTGTTCCTGACTGGTCCTCCTGATCTCCCATTGCCGCTGCTTGATGCCCTCAATATTCTGGGCGAATGCCTGAACTCGGGAAATATCCATGTCCTCTCGCAGTGTAGCCGTAATACAAGTCTCAACATATTCTGGATTCAATCCCATGATGAAGCGGTGTACTCTGGATGCCATGGTATCAACAAAGGCTGGTGCATACCGGGCCAAAGAATCAAACCGGAAGGCGTATTCCCGAACACTCATGGCCCCCTGCTCTAAATGTAAAAACTGGTCCACCTGGGCCTATCGAATCTCCCGTGGAAAATAGTGATCCAGAAAGCTCCTGAGAAGCTGGACCAGGTCGTAGGGGAAACATCTCTCCCTCGAGACCTTTCCCAGCTTTCATACCATAACACGGTGATGTCCCGTAAGCGGAATGCTGCCAATTCAACCGATTCTGTAGGCGTGGCATGCATAACCCTGAAAATTCTCTACATCTAATCTATGAAATCTTGAGGGTCCTCTGTACGGTCTGTACTTGTAAACTGTGGGGGATTCAGAGCCAAAAATTCCCGGACCCTCGAACTACAGGGCCCTCCTGACGACTCTGCAACTGTAGACGGCATCGGCTGACGCTGAGCAGCCATTATTTGTGCTAACATGACTACCGCACTCCTAACCTCCTGGTCAGAAGGTATCGGTATAGAGACTGTTGAAGGTGGTGTCGCCCCAAGTGGCTCCTAATGTGGTGGAGACTGCTGAGAAGGTTGGGACGATGCCTCTGTATTGCCCTCTGATCGGCTGTTTCTAAACGAGGGGGAGGCATCCTGCTGGTGCCTTCCCCTGCTGCAATGTCCAATCTCCAGCCTGTGATAGGATATCGCTGGTCTGACATTATCTGTAACCAAAGAACATAGTAAGCTCTAGGGACTCAACCCTATACTGTCCCGCTCTACAACACGACTGAATAAGAATAAAAAGCAACCATCCTATCATGCCTTGCAGCCTCCTGCCTATAGTATGTGGTGCACAACACATCCATAGGCAAGACTCTACTTAGCACGGCTTGCAGACTCCCTGGGATATGACCTGCTCTGATACCAAGTTTGTCACGCCTCGCCTTGGGAGGCATGACTGGCACCTGGTGCCCTACTAGGATCTAGACTGCTGGCTAGCTGAGCCTATGCACTTCTGGTGTCAGGCTGACTTTAACTCTGGATTCAAGAAAACGACGGGCTATATAACAGCTGTAAATACAGCCTCCGGCCGACTAGGCCTATAGCCACCTGTAAGCAAACAACAGCTACCCAGAACAACTGAATTAATAGGGAACCTATGCGGGCCGACAAGGCCGCCATGCTGTCTAGTTATTTCTGAATCAAGAAGACAAGTGCTAAACTGCTACGTGACCGACAAGGTCACCACTACCAACTGAATAAGGCCCCACACGACTATTATAAACAAGCTAAAAGATACACACGGCCTCACACGACCGGTACAGCTAACCACAGGGAATGTACAATCTGCAAGCCTCTAAGAATACTGATAATATGGTCGGGATAGGGCCTCGGCCTACCCATACTGTACAACAAAAGAAAAGGGATAAACCTCTAGCTATCTAGCTCCGGATGACTGGAGCTGACGACTCTGTGTGTTGGATGGAATCACGATGGATCGGCTCCTCGTGTATGAGTACCTGCAGGCAAGTAATGCAGCACCGCAAACGAGCGTCAGTACTACTGGTACTGAGTATGCAAAGCAACAACTGGAAAATAACTGAAGACAAGCAATATAACTGATAGAACTGAAATAGAAAGAAATAGACTGTAACTGACTGAAAGTATGAGTTTAAGACTGTCCTCAACTATGCTGAAAGGAGTAGGAGTCATACCTGGAAATGTAGCGTTCTACTGTCGATCTATTCATATCTAACGTATCATGGCATAATATAACATAACATAACATAGCATAGCACACATAAACCTTACCCGGCCCCCAGGAGGTACAACCAACACGCAATCTATACCCCTACCCCGGTCATCCCATCTCCTCTAGTAACTATAAGCATCCTGTCGGTCCCCTGGGTATGCACTTGGGCCCGCTGAGCCCCTGACTATAACTGTACCTGAGTCCGGAGGACTCCTGAATCAACACCCCGGGCGTACCCGCTCGACGGGGGTGTATAAAAGCCGACCAGGGCAAAATATGGGGAAACTGACATCCCATCTCCATCCCCTAGGAGACGGCATGCCACTCCGTAGAGCGACATATCCTCGCCCTCTGGAGGACGAGTCAATATAGCTATTAACCCTAGGGTGGTCATGAAAGCTAGGTAATCCAGCCCAAAACAATACAGTTAGGTCTCAACTAGTAATACTAACTGCGTATACTACATGCTAAAACTAATGATAATAATGTGTATGTATATAAAACATGCTGAAGCTAATGATAGTAATGTGTATGTATACAATACATGCTGAAACTGATAATGGTATCTATATAATTTCTGTCATGCTGTGCTGAATCTGATACTGAGACAAGATATAATATTTCTGCTGAGAATCATGCTGTGTCACTAAGTTTCATGGTAGATATAATTTACTATTTCTAACATGCTTCCTAAAATTCATATTAAGCGACTATTCTATTTCTGGAATATTTTACGGGAACTTATATTGCTTTGCTAAGTTTCGGCTGAACACGATAATGTCCTGACATATTTTACTAAATTACATACTGGACATGTTGTACTGTTTCTGAAGCTTCCTACTGGAATTTATATCGTCCTAGTAAGTTTCATGCTACACATAACATGATGGTTCTAACATTATACCAAAATTCATACTAAACATAATATGCGGCTTCTGAAACATTCTTCTGGCACTTGAACTATTTGACTATACCGGAACTGCTAGCTTGACGAAGAAACTGGCTTAACATACCTTGTCCGCTAAGTTTCGGAGTATCTGGCGTAACTCAGCTAATTTCAGCTATTTCTTCCAACTGCATTCGTATTTATAGCAATTAGAACTAAATTCATCGATATTCTGGAAGAAAATATTACTTTGAATATATAGGTAGCCCAAACTTTGACGTATCGAAAAACAACCGAGAACTCGCTATTTCTCGAAAGTCCAGAAGGGAGAAATGCTCAATTTAGGGCTAGAAGTATATTGACACTAATTTGGAGCAATTCCACTTACCTTAGCTCGGTAGGACGACGATTTGCCGGCCGAATTTCGCGAAACTAACTCTGTAGGAATGTTCTATGTAGCCTTATACTTCGGTATCCAGAGTTAATTTGAGTTTGGACTGCGTTTGACGGCGTAATCAAAAGAAATTTTACTTCAAACCCTCGTTCCTCTCTGTCTCAGGTCGTTTTCTACTGAAATAAAATGAGATAATGAAATTAAAATGAAGTGGGGGCTATATATACTTGAGGCCTGAACCTGACCTCCGTGGCACGCTGGCCATCGCGGAGGTGAGCCCTCCGTGACACGCTGCCAATGCGGAGCGGTCTGCTCGGCCCCTTCTTGCGACGTTTCGACCTGGCGCTTGACCGGTCTTTCCCCAGGCCTTTTTCTAGCATGTGTGGCATTCTAAAACTCTTATCCAACATGCGAATAGGCCATCTACATGTCAAGAATTTATGGGGTGTAACAAAACTATATTTTAAAAATTATAAATTAACTTTATATTTTCATGTTCTATCATAATACTTTTTAAAAGTTGATGCACATGGCCACGGAAAGATATATGCATACTTTCTTGAGTAGCATGCACGTAGATGTTGGCTCCTTTACTGCGTGTATTTTTAAAAATATCTGGTCCGAAATACAATAGTTAACCTTATCCATAAAGAAAAAAATGAAATTAACTAACCAAATAAAAACTTTAAGGAATGCTTGATTATGACTTAAAGAGGAAAGAAGTACCCTATTATCAACATAACATAATCGAATTCTCTGAATACTACAAAAAGAATCAAAGAGAAAGATTCAAATCATTTTAAAAGGAATTTCTGATTCATTGCTATAAAAGAAAACTTCTTGGTTTATATATACCATCAAGAACCTAAACAAATAATATTAAGGGGTCGTTTGGTTACTTGTTAGAGTTATGCATGAATTAGTAATGTATGTATTAGTTATGCAAGTATTAGAAATACATGTATTAATTATGCAAGTATTAGTTATGCAGTATTAGTAATGCAGGGTTTGTGTTGGATTTAGTTATGCATAAATTATTTATTCGGATGTTGATTTATCATATTAAAGATTAATAAACATAACATACTTTTTAAAAACAAAATAAATATTTATAATTATACCCTTGGCATTCCATAGCCTTGTATTTTATTTTTTTTTGCATTTTTATTTAGGCAACAATTTAATAGGAACCTCTGGTGTTAATTTCTTCATCTTCCTCATCTAATTGAACCAACGTCATATATATATATATATAGGGAATAAAAGAAGAAAAAGAAAATGTTGGAGATAAAGATTTCTCTCCTCTATTTTAAAGAAGTCCCGTTTATTCAGTCACAACACTGTAGAAGTACACATTTCTTTTTCTTCCTTTTTTTTCACTGAGAAGCACCCATTTCTTCTTATTCTTCCCTTTTTTCCAGTATGAAGTACTCATTTCTTCTTCTTTCATTTTTTTCACTTTCTCAAATTAAATACATTGTTTATCAGATTCTAAACTAGTCCCTTTCTTAATCTTTAATTGACATTCAACAAGGCTTCGAAAATATTTGTCTTTTGAAGAATGAAAAAAAAGATTAAAAGTAGCCCCTTTCTTAATCTTTTCTCAACAGCCAACAAGACTGCAAAAATATATTTTTGAAGAATGGAAAGAAGAAGAAAAAAATGCAGCAGCAGATTGAAAGATTTTTCACCGTTTGATATTTTTGAGAAGATGAACAACCATAGTTCGATCTAGAAATGGGTGAAGAGTGAAGAGAATATGATTTTTTAAAAAAATAGGAAATGAAGTATTTAATTGAAAGATTGATACGGGTAAATTGGTCATTTAAACTTTTTATTCATGAATTAGTTATCCAGGCATAAGTTGTTCCATCTTCTACCCCGCACAAAATAATACATAAATTAACTCATAATTTATACCTATATTAATTAGGTGGGATTCTAATTTGTCAATCAAACATAGCATTATGTGTGTGAAATTTTATATGACAAGAAAATATTCGCAAACATGATAAAAGTTATGCAATATTTTACACCTGCATAACTTTATTACTATCGACTAACCAAATGGCCCCTAAATGTATGATCATAATAGAGAAAGTGTTGTAACCATATTGAGCATATCGAATCATTTTACTTCATAAAATTAAACATATAAACGACCCTGATATCGAAGTAATTATCTCTCTTGGGAGAAGACCTCAACCTTTTGATTCTGAATCGCTTCCTTCAACTTTACCAAGATAGGGTCCTCTTTTTTCCCAGCCTTGACTTCAGTCACCAAAGAGGATTCTAGTGCATTCTAAATAATGACACCTCCCTTTGTCGAATCAACAAGGCGAACTCCTAGTCACACAAGCCGATGCACATCCTTCACCAAATCTTTCTTCCCCTCATCAACATGGAACACACTTTCCATAGAAAGTCTGCTAAGGACGTCTGTCACCATATTAGCCTTTCCCAGATGATAAAAGACAATCATATCATAATCTTTAAGAAGCTCCAACAACCTTCTTAGTCGCAAGTTTAGATACTTCTGGGTAAACACGTGCTATAGACTTTTGTGGTCCATAAACATACCCACATTGACCCGCTCCAGATAGAGTCTCGAAATCTTCAAGGCAAATACTACCGCTGCCAACTCGAGGCCGTGAGTTGGATAGTTCTTCTCATGGACCTTAAGCTGCTTGGAAACATAGGATATAACCTTACCATGCTGCATCAATACACAACCAAGGTTGATCCTAGAGGAGTCACAATATACCACAAATCTGTAATACCCGAAAAGTCTCTAATACTAGATGCAAAACTAGTGAATTGAGATATTTCAATGCCCCGAATTTTCGGGCTAAGTTTGGAACCGTTCTAGGTATATGGATAGGTCTGAGCCCAATGAATTCTATGGATACTAGGTGTTAATATTAATCCTCAAGTGTGAGAAGTTAAATAGATACAAATTAATGTCATAAGGAACTTCTAGCACAAAGTTGAGTTGAGAGCATTCTTACTGATCGAGTCTTCGTACAAGTTCTAGCAAGGTTCAACTTCTAACGAATATAGATATAATTTTACAAAGTGTTTTTGGGTGATTCAGTATATCAAACTGAAGCCACTTGAGTCTTCTTTCTAACATATCTGACCTTGCATTAATCAGAGTTCGGAATAAGAAGTTATGAGTAATTTAGTGAAATTGTACAAGATCACGGAATGATTCCTCGGGTGACTCGTTAAGTCACCTAATGACTCGTTAAGTGACCTGTTAAGTGGCCAAATTTCTAGAGAACTTCAGTTTCAGAGGGGACTTCATGATTGGTTAAGTGACCCGTTAAGTCACCTCACGACTCGTTAAGTGACAAAATTTGGTGGAAATCGCAGTAGACTTCATGGATTGGACTCACGACTCGTCCAGATGAGGACTGGCAGGATCCTTTTTCCTGTGAAATTTCAAGGGTGTTTTCATAAAATCCTAAGCTTCTACATGCTAAGTGACGTCGTTTTGGATATCATATGGGATGAATATAAGGGTCCTTCCTAAACTAATTCCTCATTCCACCAAAAAACCTCCCATAAGCTCTTCTCCCTCTTCTCTCCCAAGGTTCAAGATCACCGAGGGTTTTCTTCACGGGCTTCAAGATACAAGTTCTAGTGGGGGATTTCTTCAAGCCAGATATGTGGGACTTCAACAAGAATTTACTTTCATCCTTGTGTCCCAAATTTTATGTTAAAACTCTAGTTCCTTTATTTCTAGAAAAGCATGCCTTAGGGTTTCAATCTATGCATGAATTCTCACATGTTCTCTATGGGTTTCAAGACTCTCATGATATGTAGCTATGTATGTTTATGAAAAGTCTCCCAAATTCATGATTTATATATGTGATATGATAGTAGCATGATTTTCTCGAATTTCACCATTAATTAGCATTATTTTGAGATATGGCCCTTATGAAATATTTGTATGATTTATAATGAATTCGATGTATATGTCTAAATTATGGTAGAATCGCGAGTTTCTTAAATCTAGAACATATGATTTGTGTATATGTGTTAAAGAATGACTAGAACCTATGGGCTTCTGTGAATATGAAATGCAAGAATTATACTACATTTTGGGCCTATAATGTTATGAATTTCGATGACAAGGCATGATCATGATTTTTCAGACTTTTTATGCCTCTTGATAGTAGAAAGTAGTCTTGATCAGATTCTAATGAATTCAGTATATTATGATTAGTTGAACACTCAGGTTCTGATTAGCTGAAGTAGCCTAGACTAGACAAATGATATCGGTTCTATGATTTCCTTAGTTCAGTCAGGGATTCTCAATAGCAGAGAATCTTAGCTCAATCAGGGATTCTCAATAGCAGAGAATGTTTCCCTTAGTTTAGTCAGGGATTCTCAATAGCAGAGAGTGTTTCCCTTAGTTCAGTCAGGGATTCTCAATAACAGAGAATGTTTCCCTTAGTTCAATCAGGGACTCTCAATAGTAGAGAATGTCTCCCTTAGTATACGATCTTAGTTTTAGCTCAACTTTGTATAGTCTCAGACTTCAGTGCAAATCATTCTCGGTAGAATTCAGTCTTAGTTGTCAGCAGTTAGTCAGTACAGTGTATGATATCAGTTACAGCTTCAGTTCTTAGTATATTTTTCTTTGAGCTTTATGCATCAGTTTTGATTATACTACATTAAATGTTTTCAAATAATAACATCATGTTAATATTTATATATCTAATATATGATTATTGTATTTCATTTTAGTTATATGTTCAGTGATGTACTCAGTTTACTTCCTCCCAGTATACTTGCATGTTTAGTCCCTTTATGTTTCCCGCATAGTCGGTACTTTTCATGTACTGACCGCGTACTTTATCTGCTATATCATTTTAGGATATAGATCCAGGTTTCCATACTTATCCTCGTAGTTAGACACACTCTATTCTCATCTCAGCTGACTGTGGTGAGTCCTCATCTCCCGAGGACAAGATTTATGATTTTCCTATTTTAGTTTTTTTTCAGTTTCAAATTTTAGGAGTTAGCTGGAGACTTATCCCAGCAGCTCATTAGTGTAGTAGAGAGTTTCAGACATGTATAAATAGATTCCTCTTATGATTCAAAGTTTTAATAGACTATGTACTTATGGGTTTTGATCAAACTCTTTCAGTTAGCTTCCGCTCAGTTATGAATATGTCAGCTGTTATCTTGCTATTGTTATGCTATAATTATACCATGAGTCGATAGAGTCTTTAGCGATTCTTTGTCCCGTGTCTCGATCTAGGCCTATGTCCGGGTCGTGAAAAAATCCATCGGTACCCTCAGGTAGAGTCAACACTGGTGCTGAGGTGAGTTAAATCTTCAACTCTTGGAAGCTTTTCTCACAGGCGTTCGACCATTGAAACTTCACTTTTTTTGGGTCAACTGAGTCAACGGTGCTGCAATGGATGAAAATCCTTCAACAAACCTCCTGTAGTAACCAGCTAAACCCAAGAAACTCTTGATATCTGAAGGACTAACTGGTCTAGGCCAATTCTTCACAGCTTCTATCTTTTGAGAATCCACCTATACACCCTCACTTGACACCAAATGACCCAAAAATGCTACTGAGTCCGGCCAAAACTCACACTTGCTGAATTTAGCAAATAGCTGGTGACCCTTCAGAGTTTGTAGCACCACCCTCAAATGAGCGGCATGCTCCTCCTCGCTCTGAGAGTATATGAGAATGTCATCTATAAACACGATCCCAAAAATGTCCAAATATAGCTTGAACACCCTGTTCATCAAATCCATAAAAGCTATAAGAGCATTCGTTAGTCCAAAAGACAGAACTATAAACTCATAGTGATCATACCGAGTCGTGAAGGCTGTCTTCGGAATGTCACTCTTTCTAACTCTGACTTGATGATATCCAAATCTGAGGTCTATCTTAGAAAAACACTTGGAACCCTGAAGTTGGTCCAACAAGTCATCGATTCTGGGGAGGGGATACTTGTTCTTAATTGTGACCTTGTTCAACTGCCGATAATCGATGCACATCTGAAGAGAGCCATCCTTCTTCCCGATAAAGAGAACCAGTGCACCCCATAGGGATTTACTAGGTCTGATGAAACCCTTGTCTAAGAGATCCTTCAACTGCTCTTTCAACTCCTTTAGCTCAGCTGGAGCCATTCTGTAAGGAGAAATAAACATAGGCTGCGTATTCGAAAGAAGGTCAATACCAAAGTCGATCTCCCTCTCGAGAGGGATTTCCGATAGATCATCTGGAAACACCTCTGGATACTCACACACTATAGGAACTGACTGGATAGTCGGGGTCTCGAATGTAGTATCCTTAACCCGGATTAGATGGTACATGCAACACTTAGAGATTATCTTTCTGGCCTTAAGGTAGGAAATGAAATGACATATAGGTACAACTGAACTACCCTTCCACTTTAGAACTGGCCCACCCAAAAATTGGAACTCTACCGCACGGGTTCTATAACTTACTGAGGTGTAACATGCATGTAGCCAATCCATGCCAAAGATAAAATCAAAATCTGTCATGGCTAATTCTACTAAATCTGCTGAGGTGACTTTCTGAAAGACTGTGATAGGGCAATTTCTATACATTCGTCGAGCTATGACTGGAGAAGGGAATGAGAAGGGTTTTGATAAGATTTCGAGACTGAATTCAAAACTACTAGCAACATAGGGTGTCAAAAAAGATAAAGTATCTCCTGGATCTAACAATTCATAAACATCAAGGTGAAATACTCGTATCATACTGTTACTACATTTGGAGAGACCTCCTGCTCCTGATGAGATGCAAAGGCATAAAACTTGTTCTGATGCTGACCACCACCTACACTAGTGGAGGCACCCTAGTGGATCCTCGTCCATTCTCGCTCCCAGGAACTCAAGGGGATTCATCCTGAGGAAGTCCCTGACTCTTGCCATTGCTGCATTCCCATTCTAGGGAACATGAGCCACTGCATGCTGGTTGACCTATGCGGTCAATGCCTATGCCAATATCTGGATGGCTGCCCTAAACTCAGCGTGGGCAACCTACTCGGGCACATGATCCTCGAGGGCTGGTGGGGCCTGCTGGTGCCCGTCTCTATTGCCATTCTCATGGCCATTTCCATTTCTGTTCCTTCTTCCGTTAACTCAACAAGGAGGCATGATTCTGCAAATGCATATAGCACGAGCTAGAAAGATAGAGAGACATCTCATAGCACGACATAGATCATGAAAGAAAGAAAATTTTCTAAAATGCTTTGTAGCCTCTTCATCATAAGTGCGGTGCACTTCACACCCATAAAAAATACTCTACTTAACGCGGCATTCAGACACCCTGTGACACTTCAAAACCAAAGGCTCTGATCGCAAGTTTGTCACGGCCTGAACATAGGCTCGGGTCTAGACACAGAACCTAGATCCATAAATGGCTCCAAGCTGACCCATGGCATGAACATGACAACTAAAGCTCAATATAAAAATATAATTTTGCGGAAAGAAAGCTAATGTTTAAAATAGCGGAAGTATGAAAATCTAATAACATATGAACAACGGAATACCTAACTCTAATTCAAAGCTGAATACATACTATTATCTGATAAGCCTCTACATCCAGACGAGCTGATGGGACAAAACCCAACTAGCTCACTAATAAATAGAAACTGAAAGACATTGATAACAAGTTGATAAAGAGGTCCTCGAAAGATGAGGACTCACCAAAAATCTGGATATGCTACTCTAAGAAACTGGTTAGTGGTGGGATTGAACCTAAATGTTCGAGCATGTATCATGAAACGATACAATATAGAGTATACGATCAGTATTTGGGATGTACCGAGTATGTAAGGTAAGTAAAACCGCTAAGTAAGTAAAAGTGAAATCATGCATATCATAAAACATTTCAACATAAGATGTTGAGAGTAAGGCTTGCATGCTATTATCTAAAAACATGATTTAACATAACTGAATCGAATGACCCAAAGTTGAAACTGATAATCATAAGTAAAAATAAACATTGGGTCAAACCTGCAGAAAACATAATATCATGAATGATATATGCCGAACCCAACAGTTTGAGGAGTTGGCCAGACATGGGTCGAAGCCCTGCCTCGAAAAAGTTAGGACTTTTGGGCAGATTTCAGTATCCGACCCATCTCTTACATGCATAATTGAAATCATAAGGAACAATGGGAGACTCGTCATATAACCGATATTACCACGATAGAGCTTACGTGGTCCTGACTAGTACACTCAAGTGGGAGGAGCAGTCCAAAGTCTTGCCAGTGCTAAGGACGCTACCATGATATTGATATCAAGCTGAAGGCCCCCTCATAGGGGCAGTGGAAGCTCACAAGGGAGGTCCCAAGAATCTGAACATACCTACGTTGGCACATAGTTTGGAGGCACAGGGTTAATTGAACCCTTAGTCTACTCGGTGCTAGACACTACTCCCAAAAACATGCATATGCTCTCCATCGTTTTTAAACGAAGCTGAACCATTGTCTTTAAACGAAGCTGAATCATAACAGTACATGCATTATCTGAAAACATAACATGAGGAGCCCTGGCTCAAACCATACCACTAGCTGAAAAGTAGGAGTCTAAACTCAAAAACCATGTGGTAAGCTAATATAATAAAATTTAAGTAAATCATGAAAACATATTTGATCGTATGGGCTTGTCTAAACTTAAACATGCTTTGAAATAGACTTGATATAAAAAATGATGGATATAGACAACGGGTAATTCGAAATCATACTCTCACCATAGATATTTCAACATACTTGAAAATACAGATCATAATCTCAACTCTTCATGAACTTACATATTCGGGAATTATATTTTTAAGACTTTGAAATCGTAATTTGTAATTGAAATCATTATAAAACATACCCGTGAATCTTAAAACAACATTAGAAACATGAATAGAATCGACCCATGATAGATACATAGAGAATTTTTCACAAATTAGGTTAGAACCCCATGAAATCATCAACCTCGAATTTCATGAATTTAGAAGAGGATTTGGGTATGAGAGTGAAGGAATACTGTTGCACCCTGGAAAAACGTTAATGTTTAGTAGTCGTACGTGTGAGTTGAGGTAAGTAAGAAGAGTTTGTTGCATATGGGAAAGCCTCGGAAGTGGGCACGAATAGGACTGACGCATATAGGGCCAGCACAACACGCCAGCCAGTAGTACACTGGCCAGTGCGGTGCGCCAAGCTTGCTGGCACCTTGAGAGGCGCGGAGCGCCGGGGTTTCCCTCGAAATGACAGGCGCGGTGCGCATAGAGGTTGGTGGGATGGGCAGTACGATGCGCCTCCCTGCCACCACCCTAATATATATATAAGGCCCTCTATTCAATTGAGATCACATTGCAAATGATTCCCACGGCCAGACTTGAGAGAGAATGGAGAGATTAATGAGTTTTCGTCCGATTATACTATCAAACGCCATCCAAATTCAAATTAACTTTGGGTATGGAGTTCTAAGCCTATAGGGAGCATTACTACGGAGTTATTTTCGCGAAATTCACCCGGAAAATCGTATCCCTGTCAAGCAAAAGTTGTCAGAATTGATCCAAACTAATTTCTATACGATCACAGGCTTCAAGTAAGCATTTCTTCCTTCTGAACTCTCGGAAAATTATACGTTTTCGGCCGTATTTCGTTAAGCTGAAGTATAGTTAATATTAGTATTAAAAGTTATCGTTTTCAGCTAAATTAAGTATTAAACTAGTCTCATTCTCCCAGTAATACGATTGCAATTGGAAAGGGCTATTAAATACGAATTAAAACTCGCCAGTATATCCGAAATTGGCATCCAGGTATGTAAGGTTATCCCTTCGGCAAGTTACATTCGTCGTAAAGTTAGTACGACCCGTGTATCTATAGTACCTCAGAGTAAACCTATTGGTGTCAGTTGTTATAAACTGAATGGAGCCTATGGTCACAAATAGTAATTCTTGTCCGAGTTAATCTAGCTAGAATGGTCTTACTTCGATGTTGAGTAGTTAGATGTTATCCCATACAGAGTTCCATTTAACGAGGCCGAGGGACATTTTGAGTTCCATTTATTGAGGTCGCGAGAGCCATACAAAGTTCCATTTACTGAGGCCGCAAGGGCCATTTTGAGTTCCATTTATTAAGGCCGCGGGGCCATACCGAGTTCCATATACAGAGATCGCGAGGGCCATTTTGAGTTCTATTTATTGAGTCCTCGAGGGCCATACAGAGTTCCATTTACTGAGTCCGTGAGGGCTGTATTGAGTTTCATCAGATTGAGGTCGCGAGGGCCATAATGAGTTTCACCAGATTGAGGCTGCGAGGGCCATCCCGAGTTACAGTATACACACCATCCTTAGCACTTAGGTAGTAGGAGTGGACTTTGTTTGTACTTGTCGGGGCTTATGGGGGCCCAGGTAGGTTCTTCTGTATTGTTTTGTACCTTCCAGGTTTATGGGTGCCCGGTTAGGTTCTTGTTTCCTTATATAGACCTGTTGTTTAGATAATTCATACAGTGAAGATATTCAGGTTAAATCCTTACTCTCTTTCTTTAGTTACTACAATTTTACTAGCTTTCATTCAATTATTATCTTTCAGCCTTACATATTAGGTACATGTTGTACTGACGCCCACTCGGGGCGCTGCATTACTTGTCTGCAGGTGTGGATAGACGCGGTTCAAGATGTTCCTAGCCTCCAGCTGAAGTCAGTAGTTTATTTAGCTCCTTCCCTCCGGAGTTGAAAGTCAGTAGAGGTTTGTACTTTTGATGTACAATTTTTGGGTAGGTTGGGGCCTGTCTCGACCATTATATCACTCCTAGAGGCTCGCAGACTATTGTACATTCCCTGTGGATAGTTGTTGTTGGCCGTATGGGGCCCGTGTATGCTTTATTTCCTGTGTTGGCCGTGTGGGGCCCGTGTATGCTTTATTTCCTGTGTTGGCCGTGTGGGGCCTTGTTTAGCTGTTAGGTGGCGGCCTTGTAGGCCATAACATAGTTTAATGCCTGATTTACTTTTCAGTTATAACTAGACAGCATGGTGACCTTATTGCCCCGCATAAGATCCCTGTTATTGCGTTGTTGTGATCAGTTGTCTTCTTTTACAGGTGGCCTTGTCTGCCCGAGGTTGTACTTACAGCCGAGATATAGCCCGTTCGTTTTTTGAATAAGTGCCAAATGTGCCCCGGTCCAGTCAGGTTAGTTCAGACCAGTATGGCACCAGGTGCCAGTCATACCTCCCAAGGTGGGGTGTGACAAACTTGGTATCAGAGGAGGTCGTATCCCAGAGAGTCTGCAAGTCATGCCAAGTGGAGTCTTGTCTATGGTTGTGTTCTGCACCACATTCTATAGGCAGGAGGTTGCAAGGCATAATAGTGTGGTTACTCTTCTTTCTCCTCTAGTTGTGCTATAGAGTTGTGTTGTATAGGGTAACTTCCTGAGCTTATGTTATCCTATTTATTTACAGAGAAATTTCGGACAAACGGCAGATCGCGACTGGTCGAGAGTTGGATGTGGTAGCAGGAGAGGGCACTAGTAGAGGACCACAGGCAGAGTCAGCCTGATTTGAGGGCGATAGGGGGACACCACCTCGATCTCCCCAACACCCACCACCACATTCAGAGCCGGCTAGGGCGGCAGATATATCAGCTCCACCCCCTGTTATACATGTGCCATCAGATCAGGAGCTCAAGGGGTGTTTTTTACATGTTGATACAAATGATGGATACCCTGCGTCAGCCTCAGCCGGTAGTACCAGCTGTTGTTGTGTCCGCTGAGGGGCCCGGTAGTTCGAGAGTTCGTGAGTTTCTAGATTTGAGTCCCCCGCAGTTTACAGGGACAAATCACCGAGCAGACCCTCAAAACTTTATAGACTAGCTGCAGAGGATATTCAAGGTAATGCATGCCTCATGCACCCTTGTTTGTTGACACCATGCCAGCCAAGGCGCACCGGTTTATTATGGGGCTTATGCCAGAATATATAGAATCTTGCATTACAACCACTTTATGAGAGGATATGGACATTTCACGGATCCAGGATTTTGCTCGGAATATAGAAGAGCTCAGACAGCGCCAGTACGCTATGGAAAGGTCAAGTCAGGAGCAGCATCGGATGGCTAGACCTGCAGATTTCCAAGAAGATTTTCAGGGCAGGCCCAGACCCGATTTCTCAGGTAGGCCACCCAGACCCCCATTTCAGTAGTACCAGGACAGCAGATTAGATCGTCGGAGGTAGTCAGGCCCCAGTGAAAGTTCACGAGCGCCCAGCTCGCAGCAGCAGAGGGGGCCAGACCAGACAGAGTTAGCAATACCTCGATGAAGTACTTGCCATAAACAGCATCTAGGGAGGTGCACATATGGTTCCACCGCCTGTTATACCTGCGGGAAGGAGGGGCACATGATGAGAGACTGCCCAACTAGACGTCAGGGGGGTCATGACCAGCAGAATAGACCCTCAGCAGGTTCATATTCCCCAGCACCTTCTGCAGGGCACAGGCCCACAGCTCTAGCTGGTAGAGGTCGATGTAGATCAGGAGCATCTGGTTCAAGCAGTGGTCAGGATTGAACATATGCGTTACCTGGGCGATAGGAGTCAGAGTCGTCGCCAGATGTTATGACAGGTATATTAGATGTTTGTTCTCACTCAGTTTATGCTTTGATAGATCCAGGCTCCACTTTATCATATGTTACTCCATTAGTAGCCCGAAAGTTTGATATAGCACCAGAATTGCTTCAGCAACCCTTTTCGATATCTACTCCTGTTTGGTGACTCTATTATTGCTAAAAGAATTTTCCGGGGTTGTACAGTAGAGGTTATGGGTCATCCGACCTCAGCAGATCTGGTAGAATTAGAAATGATTGATTTTGATGTGATTATGGGTATGGACTGGTTGGCACCATGATATTCTACTGTAGAGTGTTGGACCAGAATTGTCTGATTTCACTTTCGGGGAGAGATAGTGTGAGAGTGGAGAGGTAATAAAGCTACGCAAAAAGGTAAGTTTATATCCTATCTTCGGGCGAAAAAAGTTAATAGCGAATGGTTGTATCTACCATATTTTCAAGGTTTGGGATGTGCAAGTAGAATCCCCGACTCTCCAGTCTATCCCAGTTATTAATGAGTTCCCTGATGTGTTTCCAGATGAACTTTCTGGTATTCCCCTAGAGCGGGAAATAGATTTCTCTATAGATTTGCTACAAGATGCTCAGCCTATATCCATACCCCCGTATCGAATGGCCCCTGCTAAATTATAAGAATTAAAAGAACAGTTAAAAGATTTTTTAGATAAGGGTTTCATCAGACCCAGTACGTCACCATGGGGTGCACCAGCCCTATTTGTGAGAAAGAAGGATGGGTCTCTATTGCATGTGCATAGATTACCGACAATTGAATAAAGTTACTGTTAAGAATAAATATCCTCTTCTGAGAATAGATGATTTGTTTGATTAGCTGCAGAGGCGAAATACTTCTCTAAAATTGATTTGAGATCCGAATACCACCAGGTTTGAGTTCGGGAGAAAGATATTCCGAAGACAGCTTTCAGGACTAGGTATGGCCATTTTGAGTTCTTAGTTATGTCCTTCGGGTTGACAATACACCAACAGTATTCATAGATTTAATGAACAGCATCTTCAGGCCGTATATGGACTTGTTTGTGATAGTGTTCATTGATGATATTCTAGTCTACTCCAGCTCAAAAGCGGAACACAAAGATCAATTGCGGGAAGTACTTCAGATCCTCAGAGATCGACAGTTATATGCAAAGTTTTCTAAATGTGAGTTCTGGTTGAATTCTGTAGCTTTCTTAGGCCACATTGTATCAGAGGCTGGTATTCAAGTCGATTTGCAGAAAATTGAGGCAGTAAAAACATGGCCTAGACCTACGACCCCAACAGAGGTCCGCAGTTTCCTGGGGTTAGCCGAGTATTATAGAAGGTTCATGGAAGGATTTTCTACCCTGTCAGCACCTTTGACTAAATTGACTCAAAAGCAGCCAAGTTTCAGTGGACCGAAGCCTGTGAGTTGTGTTTCCAGGAATTGAAAAACAAATTGACATCAACACCAGTGTAAGCTTTACCGGAGGGTTCAGAGGGTTATGCGGTGTATTGTGACACTTCAGGTGTGGGGTTAGGGTGTGTTTTAATGTAACATGAAAAGGTAAATAGCGTATGCTTTGAGGCAATTGAGAAAACATGAAAAGAACTATCCCACCCACGATCTGGAGTTAGCTGCAATGGTTCACGCCTTAAAGATATGGAGGCATTACTTATATGGGGTGAATGTGGATATTTTTATTGACCATAAAAGTCTTCAGTACAATTTCACATAGAAAGAGCTGAATTTGCGACAACGTCGTTGGTTAGAATTGTTAAAACATTATGATGTGAACATCTTGTATCATCCAGGGAAAGCTAATATTGTGGCAAATGCTTTTAGCCTCCGATCTATGGGCAGTTTGGCATATCTGAGGATGGAACAGCGGGAAATGGCCCGAGAATTACACCGGATAGCTAGCTTAGCAGTTCGAGTAGTTGATACAGAGGATAATGGAGCCATAATTCATAATACAACAGTGTCTTCCCTGGTAGTGGAGGTAAAAGAGCGGCAATATGAAGATTCTTATTTAACGCAGCTTAGAGATAGAGTTCAGCAGGGTGAAGTATCAATTGTTGAGGTATCCAAGGATGGAGTTTTGAGGTACAGAGGTCACCTATGCTTCTCGGATATAGCAGGGCTCCGCCAACATATTATGGCAGAGGTACATTACTCTCATTATTCTCTTCATCCAGATTCAACGAAGATGAACCATGACATAAAAGAGATATATTGGTGGCCTGGAATGAAGAAAGGTGTAGCTGAATTTGTAGCGCAGTGTCCTAATTGTCAACAGGTAAAAGCTGAACATTAGAAACCTGGTGGCCTGACTCAGGAAATAGCTATACCTATGTGGAAATGGGAGGTAATTAATATGGATTTTATGACAGGACTACCCCTACCAGGCGCAAATTTGATTCCATCTGGGTGAGTCGATAGATTGATGAAGTTAGCTCATTTTCTGCCAGTCAGGACCACTTTTTCAGTCGAGGACTATGTCGAGTTATGCATTACAGAAATAGTTAGACTACATGGTGTCCCAATATCTATTATTTCTGACAGATAAGCACAATTTAAAGCTAAATCCTGGCAATCATTTCAGAAAGGTTTGGGGACACAAGTCAATTTGAGTACAACATCCATCCTCAGACAGATGGGCAGGTAGAAAGTACAATTCAGACACTCGAGTATATGCTACGAGCATGCGTGCTAGACTTTTGGGGCAGTTGGGATGAACATTTAACCCTTTTGAGTTTGCTTATAATAATAGTTAGCATTCAACAATTCAGATGGCACCGTACGAGGCCTTATATGGGCAGAAGTGCAGATCCCCAATTGGTTGGTTCAAGGTAGGTGAATCAAAACTAATTGGACCAGACATGATCCTCCAATCAGAGGAAAAAGTGAAGCTTATCAGAGGACGCTTATTAATATCCTAGAGTCGTCAAAAGTCCTACTCTGATGTTCAACATAGAGACTTAGAGTTCAGTGTCTGTGACTTGGTATTCCTTAAGGTATCGTCGATGAAGGGCGTAATGAGATTTGGCAAGAAAGGCAAACTTATCCCAAGGTTTATTGGGTCGTATGGGATCCTCCGGCGAATAGGCCAGGTGGCATATGAGTTAGATGTGCCTTCACCCGGTCTTTCAAGTATTGATGTTGTGGAAATGTATAGGGGATTCGTCCCGTGTTGTGCCAGTTAAGGACGTCCAGGTTACTGAGGAGTTAGCCTACGAAGAGGTTCCAGTGGCCATATTAGATCGGCAGGTTCATAGGTTGAGAACCAAAGATGTCACTTCTGTTAAAATATTGTGGAGAAACAAAAATAAAAGAAGAAATGACCTTAGAAGTTGAGGACGACATAAGATCCAGATATCCTCAATTGTTCCAGGACTAGTCCCGATTATACAGTTAAGTGACATCGTTGATTCAGTTGTTGTTCTATTATTCATGTTACTTAGACTATTCAGTTGACTGCCATTTTGTTGTGAAAGAGTTTTTATAGTGTCATGTGATAATCTGTATTGGACTTTTCTGCGTTTCAGGATTTTTCAGTTAGTCCATATTACAGGGGAGACTCTGCCGAAATTCAGAAAAATAGTTGGGAGAGTTAAACTTCCATGAGTTAAAGTAGACATTCAGGGACGAATATTTCTAGGGGAGGGAGGATGTTACACCCCGTAAAAACATTAACATTTAGTAATGATACGTGTGATTTATGGTAAGTAAGAAGAGTTTGTTGCGTATGGGAAAGCCTTGGAAGTGGGCACGAATAGGAACGACGCGTACAGAGCCAGCACGACGCGTCAACCAGCAGTACACTGGCCAGCGTAGTGCGCCAAGATTGCTAGCACCTTGAGAGGCGCGGCGCGCCAGGGTTGCCCCCGAAATGAGAGGCGCGGCGCGATGGGCAGTGCGGCGCGCCTCCCTGCCACCGCCCTAATGTGTGTGTGTGTGTGTGTGTGTGTGTGTGTGTGTGTGTGTGTGTGTGTGTTTGTGTTTGTGTGTGTGTATGTGTGTGTGTGTGTAAGGCCCTCTATTCAATTGAGATCACATTGCAAATAATTCCAATAGCCAGACTTGAGAGAGAACAGAGAGATTAGTGAGTTTTCGTCCGCTTACACTATCAAATATCGTCCAAATTCAAATTAACTTTGGGTATGGAGTTCTAAGCCTGCAGGGAGCATTACTACAGAGTTATTTTCGTGAAATTTGCCCAGCAAATCGTAGGCCCGCCGAGCAAAAGTTGTCAGAATTGATCCAAACTAATTTCTATACGATCACAGGCTTCAAGTAAGCATTTCTTCCTTCTGAACTCTCGGGAAATTATACGTTTTCAGCCGTATTTTGTTAAGCTAAAGTATAGTTAATATTAGTATTAAAAGTTATCATTTTTAACTAAATTGAGTATTAAACTAGTCTCATTCTCCCAGTAATACGGTTGCAATTGGAAAGGGCTATTGAATACGAATTAAAACTTGCCAGTATATCCAAAATCGGCATCCAGGTATGTAAGGTTATCCCTTCGGCAAGTCACATTCGTCGTAAAGTTAGTACGACCCATGTATCTATAGTACTTCAGAGTAAACCTATTGGTGTCAGCTGTTATAAACTGAATGGAGCCTATGGTGACAAATAGTAATTCTTGTCCGAGTTAATCTAGCTAGAATGGTCTTACTTCGATGTTGAGTAGTTAGATGTTATCCCATACAAAGTTCTATTTACCGAGGCCGAGGGCCATTTTGAGTTCCATTTAATGGTGTCGCGAGGGCCATACAGAGTTCCATTTACTGAGGCCGCGAGGGCCATTCTGAGTTCCATTTATTGAGGCCACGAGGGCCATACAGAGTTCCATATACTGAGGTCGCGAGGGCCATTTTGAGTTCCATTTATTGAGGCTGCAAGGGCCACACAGAGTTTCATTTACTGAGGCCACGAGGGCCGTATTGAGTTCCATCAGATTGAGGCCGCGAGGGTCGTAATGAGTTTCACCAGATTGAGGCCGTGAGGGCCATCCCGAGTTGCAGTATACACACCATCCTTAGTACTCAGGTAGTAGGAGTGGACTTTGTTTGTACTTGCCGGGGCTTATGAGGGCCCAGGTAGGTTCTTTTGTGTTGTTTGTACCTTCAGGGCTTATGAGGGCACGGTTAGGTTCTTGTTTGCTTATATAGACCTATTGTTTAGATATTTCAAACAATGAAGGTATTCAGGTTAAATCCTTACTCTCTTCCTTTAGTTACTACAGTTTTACTAGCTTTTAGTCAGTTATTATCTTTCTGCCTTACATATTCGGTACATGTTGTACTGACGCCCACCTGAGGCGTTGCATTACTTGCCTACAGGTGCGGATAGACACAGTTCGGGACGTTCCTAGCCTCCAACTGAAGTCAGTATTTTATTTATCTCCTTCCCTCTGGAGTTGAAAGTCAGTAGAGGTTTGTACTTTTGATGTACAATTTTTAGGTAGGTCGGGTCCCTGTCTCGACCATTATATCACTCCTAGAGGCTTGCAGACTATTGTAAATTCCCTGTGGTTAGTTGCTGCTGGCCATGTGGGACCTGTGTATGCTTTATTTCTATGTTGGTCGTGTGGGGCCTTGTTTAGCTGTTAGGTGGCAGCTTTTTCGGCCATAGCGTAGTTTAATGCTTGATTTACTTTTCAGTTATAACTAGACAACATGGTGTCCTTGTCGGCCCGCATAGGATCCCTGTTATTGCGTTATTTTGATCAACTGTTTTATTTTACAGGTAGCCTTGTTGGCCGAAGGTTGTACGTACAGCCGAGATATAGCCCGTTCATTTCTTGAATTAAGTGTCAAACGTGCCCCAGTCCAGTCAGGTTAGTTCAGACTAGTATGACACCAGGTGCCAGTAATACCTCCCAAGGTAAGGCATGACAAATACTCCCATTTATAACCCTACATACCTGGGTAATATGGTTTTACACTCTTCCTTGAAAGCCCAAAGGAATTGGAGAAGAAATTGAAGAGTTCCATTCTTGATCTCCTTAGGAATCCTCTAGTATTGAATGCAGGGGGAGGGAATAGGTTAGAATAGAGTAAACCCTCTAAAAACCCTTCTTTCACAACCCGAACGTAGGCTCGGATCATACCACAGGACAAGAAACTCTGAGAGGCCCCAAGCCGACCCGTGGCATAAGCATACATCTAACTTCATTTATTATAAACGAAAGACTATATCAAAAGGCATAGCGGAAACGTAAGCATAATCATAACATATCATAATGTAAGGAAATCTCTAGACATACACGCAAGCTGAGTACTACATACTGTCTCAAAGCCTCTACTACGTAAGATGGCTTGGTGGGACAACACCCCAACTAAACTGGACAAGTACCAAAACATAAAATAGCATATCGTCCGTCAAACGGCCCTCGAAACATTAGGACTCACCAATAAGATGAAGCCAAACTCTGAGATGATCTAGATATGAGGATGAGCCTGAGAGCCGGAACCTATATCATAAGACGATACACCATAGAAAGAATGCAATCAGTACGTGGAATGTACCGAGTATGCAAGATAAGTAAAATGAACATTTAAAATATGTAAAAGCTCATAAAATAGCATAAGAGTAGGACATCATGCTTATATCATAAATATCATAATATAACATATCATAAGGCTCAAGGTTTTCACAACATTCGTAGTACAATCGTAACTATAGTCATGAGAGAAAAGCCATAATAAAATTACTTGAGCCAACATACATAATCATAAACATGCATAAATCATGAGGAATAGTGGGAGATTCTCTTAACCAACATACCCCATATGAGCACACATGAAGCCCGACTAGTAACCCTAGTCGGTAGGGTATCCGTACTTTGCCACGGGTAGGACCATGAAAGTATGATATCACCATGAAGAGGGTCATTTGAGCCCGGGGACAGTCACAAAGGAGGTCCCAACATACCTATGGTGGCACGTAGTTTATGAGATCCACGGCAGAACCTAGGCCCCCAACCTACTCGGTGTTCGATACTACTCCCAAAACATATATAGTGCTCATAGTATACATGAATGAGTTCATGGGATATTTAAATCATGATAATCATAAATATGCTTGTAAATACGTGAACTAGCCATGAATCAAGGCCGGTGAGTCGGCCAAAACGTAATTTATAAATCATAGGGTTCATGCATACTTGTAGATCATGTATATAACTTGTAAATCTTCAAATCATGATGGGTATTTGAATAAATTCATATTTCAAATCATAAATCATGTTGAAATCAATGATTTTATAATCAAAAATAATTGTAAAATCTTATCAAATCCATAAAATATGATGTAGATCATAAATCATAAAAGCTTGATAGTAAATCATTAGATTTTCACCAAATCGAATTCGAAACCCATAAGATTTTTTAGTAGATTTCCATAAATTACTAGAGAATGGGAATTGGTGTGAACGGAAACACCCATTCGTAACCCTACGTACCTGATGGAGGCTGAATCTTATTTTCCCTTGAATTCCTAAAAGAAGTTTGAAAGAAATTGAAGATTTCTAGCTTGATCACCCTCTAAAATCTCTTCTACTTTGCATGCATGAGCGGAAAATGAGTAATCTGAACTTAACCCCTTAAAAGAACATTATTCATACCCCAAAACATCCTAGTTTAGGCTTTAGGAACTTAGAAATTATGAAAAGGCCCTTACTAATTTCGCAGTAGATAACTGCCAAGTGGTCCTAATTGACGACCCGACGACTCACTGCTGGAGGTACGACTCGTCACTCTGCTCGTCAAGTACACTGTATCATTTATCCTCCTAGGATCGTAATGGGTCACTTTACGACTCATCAGTGGTGGCCACGACTCGTGGTCACCAGTCGTTGAGTACACTACCATTTTTCCTTTCCCCACTTTTCTTCCCTCCCCACAGCTGACCCAACAACTCGTGGGTCCTGACCACGACTTGCGGTCTCGCCCGTTGGATCTCAACCCTTCCAGGACTCCTCTCAAAAACTCAGGCCTTCCCCATGAGTCACCTGAAGACTCGTGGGCTATCCTCACGAGTCGTGAGATGACTTGTCCTGAGACTGCAATAACAATTTCCACTTTTTCTCGTTTCAACTCCCGGGTCCGATCTTTGAGCTTTCGGGGTATAATAATATCTCCCCCTTGAAAACATTCATCCTCAAATGTTGGAAAACACACAAAAAGGCAGAGATATGCAATTTCAAAATCAAATACTGATCATTTAAATCGAAAACTGATGGAATGACTACCTCTAATTCAAAATACATAACTGAATTTAGGCATCACATATATTCATCATAACATAAAATAAACTTGCGCACATGAACTGAACATGAAACTAAATAGAGTATTAGGGCAACAACTGATACCTCAAACTGAAACTGAGCCTGTAAGGAACAGGTAAGGGTATTTAGCCATCATATCTACTTCAGCTTCCCACATAGCTCCCTCAACATGCTGATTTCTCCATAACACCTTTACTGAAGCTACTTCCTTGTTCCTCAGCCTCCGAACCTTACGATCCAATATTTCAACTGGAACTTCCTCATAGCTAAGGCTATCCTTTACACCAACGCTATCCCCCAAGACTACTAGAGCTAGGTCTTTCAAACATTTCTTCAAAAGCGACACACGAAACACAGGATGCACGGAAGATAACTATAAAGGCAAGTCCAACTTATACACTACCTTACCAACTCTTCTCATAATTCTGTAGGGACAAACAATAATGGGGAATGAGTTTTCCTTTCTTCCCAAACCACATAACTCCATTCATGGGAGATACCTTCAGAAATACCTAATCATCCACCTCGAACTCCAACTCTCTCCTTCTCACGTCAGCATATGACTTTTGATGACTCTGAGCGGTTTTTAGCCTGTCCCTTATCAACTAAACCTTCACCACAGCCTCATGAACCGAATCTGGCCCTATCATAACTACCTTACCAACCTCAAACCATCTGATGGGCGATCTACATCTTCGCCCACAACGAGCCTCGAATGGTGCTACCTGAATGCTGGAGTGATAGCTGTTATTGTAAGCAAACTCTATCGGGGGCAAGTGATCATCCCAACTACCTTTGAAGTCCATCACATATGCTCTCAACATGTCCTCGAGATTCTGGATTGTTCATTCCGCTTGGCCATCCATTTGCGGATGAAAGGCTGTGCTGAGCTTAACCTAAGACCCAAGCCCTTTTTAAAAAGACCGCCAAAACTGTGAGGTAAACTGAGTACCTCGATCCGAAATAATGGACAAGGGAACTCCATGTAGTCGAACCAACTCTCGGATATATAGCTTGGCATAATCATCCGCTGAATTTGTGGTTTTCACCGATAGGAAATGGGCAGCTTTGGTCAACCTGTCTACCACCACCCAAATGAAATTATATTGTTGGCGGGTACGAGGTAATCCTGTTATGAAATCTATGTTGATTTCTTCCCACTTCTAAGAAGGAATCCTGATGTCCTGAAGCACTCCTCCTGGACTTTGGTGCTCAACCTTTACTTGCTGACAGTTTGGGCACTTGCCTACGAATTTTGCAATATTCTTCTTCATGCCATCTCACTAATAGATTTATCGTAAATCACGATACATCTTGGTGGCACCTGGATAGATAGAATACCTGGATCCATGGGCCTCATGAAATATTCGGCTCCTCAAATCATCAACATTTGGAACACATAGGCGACCCTGGTACCGAAGTACACCATCTCCCCCTTGGGAGAAGACCTCCACCTTCTGACTTCGAACGGCTTCTTTCAGCTTTGCCAAAATTGGATCCTTATCTTGTCTAGCTTTCACATCAGTTACAAAGGATGATTCTTATCCGTTCTGGACAACAACACCGCCATCAATTCGAGTCGACCAACCTAACTCCCAACCTTGCAAGTCGATGGACATCTTTCACCAACTCCTTCTTTCCCTCATCCACATGGGATACACTCTCCATAGAGAGCCTACTAAGTGCGTCCACTACTACATTAGCCTTACCCAGATGGTAAAGGACACTCATATCGTAGTCCTTGAGTAGCTTCAATCACCTCCTTTGCCGAAGATTGAGATTCTTCTGTGTGAATACATATTGTAAACTCTTGTGATCCGTAAATACATCCATGTGGACCCCATACAAATAATGTCGCCATATCTTTAAGGCGAATACCATCGCGGCCAATTCAAGGTCATGAGTCAGGTAATTCTTCTCATGGACTTTCAACTGTCTTGAGGCATATGCTATCACTTTCCCATGCTGCATCAACACACACCCAAGTCCGATCCTTGAAGCATCACAATACACCACGAATCCATTGGTACCCTCGGGTAGGGTCAACACTAGTGCTGAAGTGAGTCGAGTCTTCCACTCTTGGAAGCTCTTCTCGAAAGCCTCCACCATTGGAATTTCACCTTCTTCTGAGTCAACTTGGTCAACGGTGCTGCAATAGATGAGAAACCCTCAACAAACCTCCAGTAGTAGCCTGCTAGGCCCAAGAAACTCCGAATGACCGAAGGATTCACCAGTCTAGGCCAATTCTTAACCGCTTCGATTTTCTGATAATCCACCTTTATGCCTTTGCTTGATACCACATGACCCAAGAATGCTATTGAGTTCAACCAAAACTCATATTTGCTGAACTTTGCATACAATTGGCAATCCTTAAGAGTCTGCAGCACTACTCTCAAATGAGCGACATGCTCCTCCTCGCTCCGAGAGTATATAAGGATATCATCAATCAACATAATCACGAACATGTCTAAATACGGCTTGAACACCCTATTTATCAGGTCCATAAAAGCTGCAGGAGCATTTGTTAGTCCAAAAGATAGGACTACAAACTCGTAATGACCATACCGCGTCCTGAAGGCTGTCTTCGGGACATCACACTCTCGAACCCTGAGCAGATGATACCCGGACCTGAGATCTATCTTTGAGAAGCACTTGGCACCCTGAAGCTGGTCAAACAAATCATCGATCTTAGGTAAAGCATACCTGTTCTTGACGGTGACCTTGTTCAATTACCTATAATCGATGCTCATCCGAAGCAAACCATCCTTCTTTCGAACAAATAGAACTGGTGCACCCCATGGAGACTTGCTAGGTCGGATAAAGCCCTTAACTAATAGGTCCTTCCACTGATCCTTCAATTCCTTTAACTCTGCTAGAGCCATCCTGTAAAGAGGAATAGAGATATACTGTGTATCTGGTAAAAGGTCAATACCAAAATCAGTCTCCCGCTCGGGAGGGACACTTGGAAAATCATCGAGAAAGACCTCTGGTTACTCACGCACCACGAGAACTGACTGGATAGTCAGGGTCACGGACTCAACATCCTTAACCCTGACTAGATGATACATGAAACCCTTAGAAATCATCTTCCAAGCCTTAAGATATGAAATAAATCGACCTACTGGTACAACCGAACTACCCTTCCACTCCAAAACTGATTCGCCCGGAAAACGAAATTCCACCACACAGGTTCTGCAATTTACAGAAGCGTAACACATATACAGCCAATCCATGCAAGAATAATGTCAAATTCAGTCATGGCTAACTCTACAAGGTCTGCGGAGGTGACTTTATGCAATATAGTGACCGGGCATCCTCTATACACCCACCTAGCTACAACCGATCACCGACAGGAGTAGAAACCAAAAATAGTTCTGACATAGTCTTGGGACTAACTCCAAAGCCACTAGCAAAGTAAGGGGTCACAAAAAATAAGGTAGCTCCTGGATCTAGAAAGCATAAACATCAATATGAAAAACACGCAACATACCAGTGACCACATCCGGGGAGACCTCCTACTCCTGACGGGGTGCTAAAGCATGAAACCTATTTTGACGCTGACCGTCGGCTGAACTGGTCGAGGCACCCTACTAAGGGGGACGTGCTGCTAGAGCGGCAGAACTGGATGCTGGCATACGGCTCCACCAACCCCTGATTTGGCTGAAGGGCAATCCCTAAGTCTGTGTCCGGGTTTGCCACACTCGAAACAAGCATCTGAGCCGACTAGGCACCTCCCAGGATGATTTTTTCCGCACTTCACACAAGCCAGGAAAGTGTGCTCTATCTGCATGTTGCCCTGGCCTCTCGAATCTGGAGCCCTGCTCCTCCGATCCCCTTAGAATCTAGATGGACTACTAGTCGATGATGGTGCTAGAGTAATAGACCTATGCTGAGACTGTTGACGCTGTCCACCCCCTGATCTGGCCTAAGAAGTCTCGTAACTGTCGGTCCTGACCCTCTTGGCCTCTCTCTGCCTCCGATACACCGACTCCATCTACTGAGCATGAAACAAAATACGGGAAAAATCTATATCCCAATGCAACATGACGATACTGCAGTCCTTATCTAGATAGTTCGCCACTCTATGTACAAAACGACTTGCCCGAGCTCTCTGGTCCGACACCAACTCTGGCGCATACTTGGATAAATGGGTGAACTCCAATGCATACTCCTGAACAGACATGTCACCCTACTTCAAGTTAACAAACTCGGCCGCCTTTTTCTCCCTCATCTCCCGAGGGAAGAATCGATCCAAGAATGTTGTGTGGAACTCTTCCCAACCGATAAGGACTGCACCCTTTGTCCTAGCATCTCTCCACTGTTTGAACCATATATGAGCCACCCCTTTTAGCTGATAGGAGGCCAAATCAACACAATCTCCATTGTTCACCCCCATAACCTGGGTGATCTTTAGAATCTCCTCGATGAAATCATGCGGGTCCTCATCCACCCTAGACCCAAGGAACTCCGGAGGGTTCATCCTCAAGAAATCTCTAACCCGGGCAGTTGCCGCATTACCATTCTATGGGATATGTGCAACAACCTGATGGTTGACCTGAGCAGATAAGGCCTGCGTCAACATCTGGATAGCCGCCCGAAACTCCACGTGGGAAACTAGCTCCGGTGCCTGGGGCTCATGAACAGGTGGGGCTTGCTGATGCCCATGATCTTTGCCATCTCCATGGCCTTCACCGTTCCCATTTCTCCTTTCTTTTCCTCCCCTGGGAGCCATGATTCTGCAATCGTGAATAACACGAATTAGAAGGATAGAAGGACTTTTCATCGCACGACATAGACTATGAAAGAAAGGAACATTTCCTAAATATCTCATAGCCTATTCATCATAAGTTTGGCGTGCTTCAAACCCATGAAAAAGACTACTTAATGCGGCCTTCATACACCCTAGGACACTTCAAACCTATGGCTCTGATACCAAGCTTGTCACGATCCGAACGTAGGCCCGGATCGTAACACAAGACAAGGAACCCCGAAAGGCCCCAAGTCAACCCGTGGCATAAGCATACATCTAACTTCATTCATTATAAACGGAAGACTAATCACAAGGCATAGCGGAAATGTAAGCATAATCATAACATATCATAACGTAAGGAAATCTCGGGACATACACGCAAGCTGAGTACTATGCACTGTCTGAAAGCCTCTACTACGTATGATGGGTTAATGGGACAATACCCCAACTAACCCGGACAAGTACCAAAACATAAAATAGCATATCGTCTGTCAAATGGCCCTCGGAACATGAGGACTCACCAATAAGCTGAAGGCAAACTCTGAGATGATCTAGATATGAGGATGAGTCTGAGAGCCGGAACCTGTATCATAAGACGGTACAACATAGAAAGTATGCGGTCAGTACGTGAAATGTACCGAGTATGAAAGAAAAGTAAAACGAACATTTAATATATGTAAAAGCTCATAAAACATCATAAGAGTAGGACATCATGCTTATATTATAAATATCATAACACAACATATCATAAGGCTCAAGGTTTTCAAAGCATTCGTAGTACAATCGTAACCATAATCATGAGAGAAAAGCCATAATAAACATTTCTTGAGCCAACGTACATAATCATAAACATGCATAAATCAGGTGGAATAGTGGGAGATTCTCTTAACCAACATACCCCATATGAGCACACATAAAGCCCAACTTGTAACCCTAATTGGGAGGGTGTCTGTACCTTGCCACGGGTAGGACCATGAAAGTGTGATATCACCATGAAGAGGGTCATTTGGGCCGGGGAAAGTCATAAAGGAGGTCCCAACATACCTACGGTGGCACATAGTTTATGAGATCCGGGGCAGAACCTAGGCCGCGAACCTACTCGGTATTCGATACTACTCCCAAAACATATATAGTGCTCATAGTATACATACATGAGTTCATGGGATAGTTAAATCATGATAATCATAAACATGCTTGTAAATACGTGAACTAGCCATGAATCAAGGCCTGTGAGTCGGCCAAAACGTAATTTATAAATCATAGGGTTCATGCATACTTGTAGATCATGTATATAATTTGTAAATCATCAATCATGATGGGTATTTGAATAAATTCATATTTCAATTCATAAATCATGTTGGGTTTGTAATATCAACAATTTGAATAGTAGATCATAAATCGATTCTTCATAGATCATGCATAACTAGGCTAAATTTGATAAAAATTGAAATCAATGATTTTATAATCGAAAATAATTGTAAAATCTTATCAATATCCATAAAATATGATGTAGATCATAAATCACAAAAGCCCATTAGTAAATCATTAGATTTTCACCAAATCGAATTCAAAACCCCATAAGATTTTTAGTAGATTTCCATAAATTACTAGAGAATGGGCATGGGTGTTAACGTAAACACTCATTCATAACCCAACATACCTGATGGAGGCTGAATCTTACTTTTCCTTGAATGCCGAAAAGAAGTTTGAAAGAAATTGAAGATTTCTAGCTTGATCACCTTCTAAAATCTCTTCTAACTTGCATGCATTGGTGGAAAATGAGTAATCTGAACTTCACCCCTTAAAAGACCATTATTCATACCCCAAAATGTTATAGGCTTTAGGAACTTAGGAATTACAAAAAGGCCCTTACTAATTTCACAATAGATAACTGTCAGGTGGCCCTAACGGACGACTTGACAACTCGTTGCTGGAGGTACGACTCATCACTCTGCTCGCCAAGTACACTGTATCATTTATCCTCCTAGGCTCGTAACGGATCACTTCACAACTCGACAGGGGTGACCACAACTCGTAGTCACCTTTCGTTGAGTACACTGCCCATTTTTCCTTTCCCCACTTTTCTTCCTTCCCCACGGCTTACCCAATGACTCGTGGGTCCTGACCACGAGTCGTGGTATCGCCCGTTTCAACTCCTTAGTTCAATATTTAATCTTTCGGGTATAACACCTCCTAACTGAGCTTAAAATAACATAACTTAGAGCTTAGGAGCTTAGGAGCTTAGGAATTATGAATTTATCCTTACTAACTTCGCAAGAAAAATATATGCTGGCAGGGGTAACGACTCATCCAACGGGTCGTACTTAGGTCCAATGAGTCGTTACTTCGCTCAGTTTTTGATACTCAAGTCTACAACCACGACCAGATAGGACGATTCATTACATGTCCCAATGACTCGTCACTTCCGCCCCTTGTCACCATTGCCTACAACTACTTACCTTTTGGAAGTCTTCCCAATGGGATCATACCACGACTCGTTATTCCCTACAACGAGTTGTACCATGACTCATATCAGTCACCTTGACAAAATAACTCCAACAACGACTGCTTACCACGACCCGTTACACATACCAATGAGTCGTTCCATGGCTCGTTGGTCCTGAACCCGTCGACCAACATTCTCACCACGATAGAAACCCACAATCCATGGGAGCTTCCCACGACTCGTACAACGGGTCTATCAGAGATAATTTCTCAATTTTTCTGTTGCACATCCTTTCAACTCCCGAATCTAGTCTTAGGCGCTTCCGGGATATTACATTAACTTTTTCGTATATGTTTCAAGATTTACATATTATATTAAACACAAAGAAATAACTTGATAAATTAATTTATTTATAATTAGTTATCTTCTTTATATCTCATATTTTTAGTATATAAAGATCATTGATAAAGTGTGCCAACAAATGTACTTTAATGTTTCTGAAAATTTATTGATCAGAACTTTTGTCAATGATTGCTCTTATAATTTTGTAAGCCTTTTTCAGATCTGCCTTGTTTTTATATATATTATTTAATTTATATCATCTTTGTAAATATAAAGAATTACACATATATAACATTATAAATTTAGAGAGCTCATAACATCAAAATTTCATCCTCCTCCTTATCCATCCAATAAACTTTATTGTGAAACATTCCTTGAGTCCAAAAGGCGCCAATTATATATAATTATAAATTTTAATTGCTCTTTCAATCAAATATTATACTCTTTCTATTTTTAAAGAATTTACGATCTGACCATATATTATCTTAAATTATGCATATATAATTATTCTTTAAGATATAATTTAGATATTTAAATATTTAACAAAATATATTATAAGTTATAAATCATTTACACATTTATTTCTTTTTCATATTTATTACATACTCTTCAAAAATTATTATACTTGCTTGAGTTATTAAATCGACTATCCTTCATCTCTTACTAATCATATAAACATTCTAAAAATTAATTTCTTGCCATATTTTAACCAAGAAAGAGAAATTCAATACCAACACTGAAGATTCATTTCTGAAAAGTAAATGATGAATCAAGGTCAAAAGAACAACAACAATTTCTCTCTTGTATATATATATAGAGAGAGATTAACAGCTTTAACCTAATATTTATGCATTTTTCAAATAGTAAGTTCAAAGATATCGTACCAAACAGACCATAGTAATGATCTATGAAAATCTAGAAAAACTTGAGAACTTATGACAACAACAAAGAATGAAAAACTTGAAGAGTGTAGTTTTACATATCAATAAATTAAACAACTTTCCTATGAAATAAACTATATTTTGAAAATTATAAATTAACTTTATATTCTCATGTTCTATCGTAATACTTATTAAAAGTTGATGCACATGGCACGGAAGGATATATGTATACTTTCTTGAGTAGCATGCACGTAGATGTTGGCTCCTTTCCTGCGTCTATTTTTAAAAATATCTGGTCCGGAAATGCAATAGTTAACCTTATCCATAAAGAAAAAAATGAAGTTAACTAACCAAATAAAAAATTTAAGAAATACTTGATTATGAGTTAAAGAGGAAAGAAGTACCCTATTATCAGAAAACTACAAAAAGAATCAAAGAGAAAAATGTAAATCATTTTTTAAAGGAATTCTGATTCATTGCTATAAAAGAAAACTTCTTGGTTTATATATATCATCAAGAACCCAAACAAATAATATTATGGGGCCGTTTGGTTACTTGTTAGAGTTATGCATGTATTAGTAATGTATCTGGGGTATGCAAGTATTAGGAATGCAGGTATTAGTTATGGAGATATTAATAATGCAGGGTTTAGTTGTGTTGGATTTAGTTATGCATAAATTATTTATTTGGATGTTGATTTATCATATTAAAGATTAATAAATATTATATACTTTTTAAAAATAAATTAAATATTTGTAATTATACCCTTGCCCTTCCTTAGCCTTGTTTTTTAATTTTTTTTTTTTTTTGCATTTTTATTTAGGCAACAATTTAGATAGAAATATCGGGTGTTAATTTCTTCACCTTCCTCATCTAATTGAACCAACATCATATATATATATATATATATATAGAAAATGCTGGAGATAAAGATTTCTCTCCTCTATTTTAAAGAAGTCTCGTTTATTTATTGTAGTAGTACGCTTTTCTTTTTCTTCCTTTTTTCACTGAGAAGCACCCATTTCTTCTTCTTCTTCCTTTTTTTTCCACTATAAAGTACTCATTTTTCTTTTTTTCTTTTTTTCACTTTCTCAAATTAAATACACTGTTTATCAGGTTCAAAACTAGTCTCTTTTTTAATCTTTCCTTGACATTCAACAAGGCTTTAAAAATATATGTCTTTTGAAGAATGAAAAAACGATTAAAAGTAGCCCCTTTCTTAATCTTCTCTCGACGGCCAATAAGGCTGCAATAATATATTTTTGAAGAATGGAAAGAAGAAGAAAAAGAAGCAGCAATGGATTAAATGATTTTTCACTATTTGATGTTTTTGAGAAGATGAACAACCATAGTTAGTCTAGAAAATGGGTGAAGAGTGAAGAGGATCTGATTTTTTTAAAATAGGAAATGAAGTATTTAATTGAAAGATTGATAAGGGTAAATTAGTCATTTAAATTTTTTTATTCATGAATTAGTTATCAGGTATAAGTTATTTCATCTTCTACCCCGCATAAAATAATACATAAATTAACTCATAATTTATACATGTATTAATTAAGTGGGATTCTAATTTATTAATCAAACATACTATTATGTGTGTGGAATTTTATATGACAAGAAAATATTACCAAACATGGTAAAAGTTATGCAATATTTTATACCTAAATAACTTTATTGCTATCCAGCAACCAAACGGTCCCTAAATGTATGATCATAATAGAGAAAGTGTTGTAATCATATTGAGCATATCGAATTATTTTACCTCATAAAATTAAATTATGCAAGGATGTCTAACAATTTTCATTACAGACATCTCTCTTGTAATCTGCAAAATCAGATCAAATAAGTCAAGATATTGATAAGCCAAAGAAGCAAAAGAGGATGAAATAAGGAGAAAATTTTATTCATAAAAAAATGTTACAAAAAGTTTTTACTTCTTATGCATCTCCGAAAAAAAAAGGATAATCAACATATATAGCTCAAAATAAATATCTATTAGTGTGATTTTAAAGTGTCATAAACTTGTACAACAACAACAACCACCGAGTATATCCCACTCAGTGGGGTCTGGGAGGGTATAATGTATGTAGACCTTACCACTACCGTAGAGGTAGAGAGGCTGTTTCCAGTAGACCCTTGGCTATAAGAGGAGCAGAACCAACAATAAAATAACAACACAGGAGACAATATATAATATCAACAGCAGCTAGCGCTCGCACCAAAACACAACATTAATACAATAAACGATAAACAAGTAGCATCAAGTAGGAAAACAATGAAAGACAGGAACTATAAGAGCAAAAATAGGCCTACCTACCCTGAGAACGAGAAAATTACGGTACACATAGCTCCCTACTACCCCGCTACCCTAATCTGTGTACCTCATACCTTCTTATCTAAGGTCAAGTCCTCTGTAAGCTGCAGTTGTGTCATATCCTTCCTAATCACCTTACCCCATTGCTTCTTCGGTCTACCCCTGCTCCTCCAAAAATCATACAAGTATCATAAATTTGTATATTAAATAATTAAAGGTAATGAATATGAAATGTTTGAGAGTTATAAATATTATTAATATTAATTATGAGTAGAATTTATGTAATCCTAAGGAGATGATTTTGCAAAATAAAATAATTGAAACAAGTGTGAGAAAAATTCAAAAAGAAAAAAGAAAAAGAGAAAAAAGGATAAATATTTTTCTTGGCTATAGAGAGGTGCCACATCACCTTGTCTATTCCTAACTTTAATATATATATATATATATATAGAGAGAGAGAGAGAGAGATTTATTCCTTTTACTTCGTTTATCATATTAATTTTTTATTATTGTTGTTCTTTTCTTTATTATTTTTATCATGCCTTTTTTCACTACTGTATTTTTTTTTCATACCCAATTTGATATATTTTACTTGAACCAATGATCTATCAAAAATAATTTTTCTATCCTCATAAGATATGCATATACATTCCCCTTCTTATGATACCCTTATTTTTTGTGATGCCATAGAAAAACAACTCAAATATCTAAGAATAATACTGAAACCGTGCTCGAAGCATGTTGGAATGAAGAAGATAAAGAAGGAAAACGACAAGCTGAAAAGAAAATAGAAAAAGAGTGTCGGCCAACAACCAAAAGTGTCGGCCAAAATATCAATAAAGAAAATATAGTATCCAAGTAGGGTCAAGTCACTTATCCTAAAAGCTACCATACTGGTCCCCAAACCTATATTACAAGTTGTATAAAGTCTATAGCAATTCTAATACAACCATCCGAAATAAATAAGCAAGGTAATTTTTTAAACCACGTGATATTTTTGGAATTAAAAAAAAAAGTTTTAGAATTTTCTCAATTCAGTAAATAAAGGTTAATTAACGAAAAGAGTAAATATGCACCATTTGTTAGACAACGAAAGTATATGTTCACCACTTTTCTAACAAAAAAATATATCTACTTTTAATCGCAAAATTAAGAGATGTATTTGCCCACTCTCCATTTAATCAATCCAAATTTTCACTTACCTAAAGATTGGATACGCCCAAAGGCAAGAAATACAAAATGCCGTACTTGCATATTACTCTTTTTGGGTGCACTTTCGTTGTTAGCTTTTGTTTCTAATTTCGTCCTTTACAATTCTGTTTCATATAATTGGAGTGAACTAATATTTTAAAATTCACATAGAAAAGCTATATAAACAAAAGCATATGGTAAACCAAATTTTTGGTGTTGTCACATACTTAGATTGTTAATAGCATTAACACCTAAATGATTGAGCTAACTTGTATAATAAATCTAAATATTGGTATAGTTATTCAACAAGATGATGATAACTTGAAATATTTGTTTTGCTAAAAAGGTGAAAAAGTTTGCTTTCTTGTGTCTTTGCTTAAACTTTTCTTCTTTCTATTTTTCTTCACTTTTTCTTATTTTGTCTCAGCTGTCCAAACAATATGCATTTGCAATAAATATGTAAGATTTCGAAATATAATGCTTTTTTATTTTTAAACTTTCTAATACTTTTTAAAAAATATGATTTTTTACAAAATTTTTATTTTTATATGTAAAAGATATGCAAAGACTATTTGCGATGAATTTGTACTCAATCTGTGAACAACACGGAGGAAACTATTGCGAAATTTTTTTAAAATTTGTAGAAATGACCTATTTAGTTTAATTTTACTTTTTATGTATCATTACATAACGACCTGAAATTCGACATATAGATGATTATATTACACACATTGACCGGATGAGAATAAGATTTAAAATGCTGAGTTTCAAAGAATTTAAATATTCAATTAACAAAATTAAAAGTGTGGAGGCTGAAATAACAATCCGTCACAAGGAAAAAGTTCTTCTTGGACATTCCCCCTTAGTTGTCATGACTTGTGCTTATTACGAATTAGACCATGATCAGATGTTGAGTCTTGTTTATTTGTGCCTCCAATAATGGCTCACCATACTAAGATACCTTTTCAACCTTATGATGTGCAGGAATCACGAAATTTTTTAATAAAGTATAATAATAACCTTAGAACAAAGAAAATTAGTTATTAATGTGTTTGTCAATACATTTTGTTTCACCTTAGAGACATATCACAAATAAAGTTCTACAAATCCCTCCATAAAGACACTATGTTTTACGTGCAAATAATTAAGTACTACTATAATAAATTAAGAGGTACAATACATAAGCATTAATTTGAATTTGAAGTTCGTACCTAAATATCGAAAGTTCAATTTTATGTAATTTCATTTCAAATATAAATTTCAGATGAGTTTAAAATAATTTTTTTTTCTAAAAAGTAAAATAGTCTGATAGATTTTTGTACTTGTCTTGGATTTTCATTTGGATCCCTGCACTTCTAACTTTGCCAACTGTACATTTAAATCCTTTAAAAGTCATTATTTTAAACTCTTTTTTCAACTAGTCATCCTATGTGGCATATTTGACCAACGTGTGTGTCTCACACACCTTTAAGGGGCGTGAGGCCTATTAAAAAAACACCAGTAATCAAACTTTGACCTATTTAATAGTCATCTTTGTTGTACTAATTATTAGAGCTTATTTCATTAGAGGACCGTGATTTTCATTTCAAATTCACAAAGTAGAAGATTAAAAGTAAAACAAAATCTCCACGTATCTTTTTTATTTACATTTAAACATAAAAAGTGTCAACAAATCAAAATGCTTAATTAAAGAAAAGACCATACAATAATTTGAGTTTGTAAATGAAAATCTCACTCAATGAAATAATGAGTGAAATGGCAGGAAAGAAGTTGAAGAAAGAGAAAATAAATTATGAAATAGAAAAAATCTATCTATCTATCTATATATAGAGAGGATGTTATAGACAAGGTGATGTGGCATCTCTTTACTATCTAAAAAAATATTTATTTTTTTCTCCTTTTTTTGATATGTTTTCTACTTTTGTTTCATTTACATGTCATGTTAAAAAATTCAAAAGTCACTTTTTTAATTTTTTTAACTATATTAAATATACTACATTAAGAAAATGAATAAACACACATACATATATATCTTTCATCAAGAATTCTATTTATCTTCTTTCTTTTTCTTTTTTTTTGCTCTTTTCCTTTTACTCTATTTTATTCATTTTTTTTATTTTTTTCCTTCTTTTTTTTTCATTTATGTGTCATATATATATATATATATGATCAAGAATTCTATTTATCTTTTCTCCTTTTTTTTCTTTTTTTTGCTTTTTCCCTTTTATTCTATTTATTCATTTTCTCAATTTTTTTCTCATTTATGTGTCATTTTAAGAAACTCAAAAATCAGTCTTTTAACTCTCTTAACTATATTGAATATACTACTATAATATATATATATATATATATATTATATATGTTAAAAGAGTGATTTTTGAGTATATGTAGTATATGGCATGATGAAGTGACATAGTTTATTGGCCAATAATTCATCTTTTTTAGCTTTTTTTCTTCCTTTCTACTTTCTAAAACTTTGATTTTATGAAATATTTTTTTTTATTTATTTTATCTTATGTTACCAATCTCAAAAGTCACTTATTTAATCTTCTTAATCACACTTCAATCCTTTTCCTCTTTTTTATTTTATTTTTTACCTCTTAATAACAATTTTCTATGATAATCCCTATCAATCATAACTTTTCATCTTCATAACATCTACTCTTAATTAGTATTAGTAATATCCGTCTCCCAAATTTTTATATTTATAATTCAATTATTTAATAGACAAGTTTATGACACCATAAAATCACCTAAATAGAATTGTTTTGAGTTGTATTAGCTATACTATACTTTATAGTGCAGTAATCACTCACAAGACTATTTGATTTTAACTTAGTCAAGTCATGAATAAAAAAAACTTTGAAATGTGAGTTTACTTTAAAATAAAAAATAAAAAATAATTTGATTACCTTATCTTGCAATATAATTCATCTTTTCCATTCAATTCTTAACTATCGTGTTCTTTAATATTTTCATTTACTTAGTTAATTTTTTTCTTCTATTCTTTTTATTGATGATGTCAACTTTTTATTTCTCCAAACCACAGTGCTTTCAAAAGTGAAAGCAGGTCGGGGAACAAAGTCAACTACATGCTGCTTAAGAAAATATGTAATTGTCCTTTTACAATTATGTGGATCAATTTTTAATAAGTCTATTGAGAACATTAGGATATAAAATAATTTTATAATTTTCAGAATATTGTCTAATTCGCAAAAAAATTATTTATTGACATATAAAAATGCACTCCTCAAGATTTTTTATTTTTTGTTGTTGGTAAAATTACTCAATATTTTTATATATTCATAGATCATTATAATTGTTTGTTGGTCTATACCCTTTAAAATTACTACTTGAAAATATAAAAATATTGGGTTAGATAAAAATAATTCAGTAATATTGTTTGTCTTTCTCTCCTCACTTTCTTCTTCAATAAAGAAATTTTTGTTCGTTTTTGAATTTTGATTCATTATTTATTATTTTTATTGATAATAATTTTTTAGGTTAATATTAAAAGATTTTGTTTAGTAGTTTAAACAAGGCAAATAATATTAATAAATGAGTAATGAGTAATTAGTCAAGATAGAAAGTAACGTTAATTTTTTTTATAAAATTAATAAGAAGCGAAAGAAGATCAGTATGATCTTGGGGGTACCACTCCTGGTCAAGGATACCAATTTCTGAAGGGTATGAATATGAGAAAGAAAATGAAAGAAAAATGTATGTATTATGATTTATAATTTATGATATATTTTGTTAAATATCCAAATTATATCTTGAATAAGAATTAATATACATATAAAATAAAGGTTAGATCGTAAATCTTTTAAAAGTAGAAAAAGACCATGATAATTAGATAAAAAAGAATAATTAAATATAGAATTATTGTTGATGCTACTCGAATCGCGACAAATGTTTCACTTCTTTTTTATATAAATAAGAAGGATGATATAATATTGATATTATGACTTTCAAAATTTATAAGGCTTCTTTGTGTACAAAAAATATTTGCAAGAATATATATATATATATATATATATATATATATAACAAGACAAATTTGAAAAATATCATATGAAATTATACAATCAAGGCCATTCATAAAAAAAATTATAAATAATAATTTTCGAGAAACATTGGAATACATTCGTTAATGTATTTTATTGGCATGTGATCTTTAAAAATTTTGAAAAAATTATAAAAATAATCAAAATATTTATGAAGTTGTTTTTAAAATTTTAATATAGCAATAAATTATGAAAAATATTTTTTTTAAAAAGTTAATAAAAAGAAAAGTTAATTTTTGAAATTTTTCATAAAATTAGTAGAAAAAAAAAAGGTGAATTACCTTGATTATTTTAAGAAATGATAATAATTGTTATTAATTATAGGAAAAAGACATAAGCACCCCTTAGACTATGATCATATTTCTATTTACACACCTTTCCTTTTAGAAGGTCCTATTACCTCCCCCCCCCCCCCCAAACTATTTTAAAATAGAATAAATGCCCCCCTATGTGTTGATGCGGCAAAGAGAGTATGCTCACTCTCTTGGAGGTATGTGAGAGTCCAAAAATAATTTGAAATTTAATTAATATGGACAAATGTCATTTTTAAATTTGATATTTTATAATTAAATGATATACATAATTAATTAACATTAAAACTTAAACTAATATATCTTGATTTGTTTTCCTTTCTTTGTTTGTAAAATATAATTAATTTTTTATTATTTTCGTAGTCGACGCTACTAATAAATAACAAAAATTAGATAAAATTTAGATTGCCTAGAGTGATATTAATTTATTATGAAAATTATAATTTGTAGTAGTGTTTTTATTAGTATTACTATCAACACATAAATGTACTAATATTACTACAATAACTAATTTAAATTTAAAAGTTCTATAAATTTTTATTAATATTATTATCAGTGCATGATCAAATTTGATATTTTTTTTATTTTTAAAGTAATTGATGTTACTAAAGGTTAAGTCAACAGTAACATAATGTTACTAGTTAAGAATTTTCAGAAAATCAAATATATATAAATTGAAAAAGTAAATTTATTTTTTTTAAAATGAAAATAAAATAATTTAAACACTAAAAAAATTGAACCCTAACATTTTTAAAACTAATTTTTTTGAAAAATAGTTTGTTAAAATTAATTCAACTGCTAAATTTGCTCTTGCAATCAGAATTCTTTTGGTAGAAAATACAGTCAACAGTAACATCAATTATTAAAAAAATAAATTAAAAAAATTGACTTTATTTTACAAAGAAGAAAAGAAAAGTAATCTACAAAATATCTGCTTAAATTTTAATATTAATTAATTATGTGTAATAATTAATTATAAAATGTCAAATTAAAAAATAACATGTATCCATATTAAGTAAATTTTAAGTTATTTTTTGAACTCTCACATGCCTCCAAGAGAGTAAACACACTCTCTTTGTCACATCAACACATAAGAGTGTATTTATTCTATTTTAAAATAGTTCGGGGAGGTAATAAGGTCTTCTAAAAGAAAAGGTGGGTAGTTGGAAATATAGTCATAGTCAAGGGGTACTTATGCCTTTTCTCTTAATTATATAGAGGAATTGAAGAAACAAAAATTAATAAACGAAAAAGAGAACAAATAAAAGGGAAAACCGAGAAATTATGTTCGAGTGAATATAAAAAAAATGTAAGACTACGTAATAAAAAGTATTATTAAAATAAAATTAATAGAAAAAAATAATTATCAAGAAAATAACAAAAGAAAAAAAAGGTGATCTAAAAAATATCAAAAGGCAATAAGAATATCTTTTTTTGCTTTTTCTTAATTAAATTCTTAAATTTATGAATCTATTTTAATTTAAAATATTTACTAGCAATATTAAGAAAATAACTAAGACTAATAGGTTAAAATTATATGATTCTTAATTTGACATAATTGGAGGATCAAAATTAAAGAGGATCATTTGTTCAATAATTGTTTAGGTAAATTTTCTTTTACTGTTCGATATCAATCTTACACATGAAAAATAGAGAAAAAAAAATAAAATCAATCGATGTGTAAAGATCAATATTTTTTATTAAAATTTTTAACAATAATTACTTTGTTATAATTTATTTATATTTTTAATAACCGCGCGAAGCGCGGACAAATTCACTAATTACACAATATAGCAAGAATATAATAATATTTATATAATACGGTCATAGTTTCAAATAATTATAAATATTAACTATATTTCAATTTAATGGTCATTTACATATTTTTGACCTTTTAAATCATGTATTTGACAGCTCACTTTAAAAGGGCGTATTTTGCACATGTACCTCTTCTTCCCATATTCCTTTCTCTCTCCAAATTTCAATTTTGCAGAAAGCTCTATCATCCTCAATTTACACGATTTAAACAGTTTCAAAATCAAATAAAAGATCTAACTAATCCATCCTCAATCTACACGAAAACCCTCTGTCATGTATCAATCTCTCTTCTTTCCAAAATTCTTTCTCTCTCCAAATCCTCAAATTTATGGAAACCCTCTACCATCCTTAATCTACACAATTTAAACAGTTTCAAAACTAAATTAAAAAGTTCACTAATCCAGGTAACTTGCATTTATAGTTTCTTAGATTTTTTTTAGTATATTTATGTAGTGTATTCTCTGTATTTGTGTAATTCACTTTTTAATTGAGTATATTTTTGTTAGGGTTTTATAGTAGAGTATTTATCAAAATTTCTTCCATGGCAGATCAGACACTGATACAAATACAATTAGTATGTATCATTGTATAGATTTGTATCATCTTGAAGTGAATACAAATTCTTCACATATTGTAACGACTCGTCCGGCCGTAATAGCATTCCAACCACATAAAAATAGGCAAATTTTAATTTTTAGAACTTTGAGATAAATCTTTATGAGTCAAAGGGTGCACGAAGAGTAAATTTGAATGGGTTTAGTCGCAATCGGGTGGACCCAAGCGAGTGTCCGCCGCGGAGGGACGATTTCCATCACAACGAAACCACTGCAGCGGGAAAGGTGTCCGCTGCAGCAGATGATGTGGACCAGAAATTCACAATCTTGTTCTGATTAGGATTTAGAAAACCTAGTCCTTAAGGAGGACTTGTTAAAAACGCCTAAAAACAAGAAAAAAAAATTTAGGAAAAAATAAGAAGGTCCAAAAGGTGGAGATTCGACCTCTATAGCTAGAAACTCTCGCCAGTAATTAAGAAAGCAATGCAGCCCTGTAGTTGAGAACGTTTGGACAATAGTTTGGCGCTCAGGTATGTTATGGTTTACTCAATCATGTGTTAGACTTCGGTTAGCTAAACATATATGTGCGTATGGTTTATATGCATTCGATAAGTAGAACTATACGTCTAATCATGTTATTGTCTGTTAATCGGAATCAGTGAGAATCTAAGAACAAGCGGAGTAGAAGAGGGGTGGTGATATTCCATGATAAGAAAAATACCTAGGGGAGATATTTCAAATAATAAATGGGTTCATGTTTTAGGATATACGTTGAATCAAACATTGGTGAGTAGATTAACTTTTGAGTGTTGTCATCTGAATATTCACGGGTATAAATTATGGAATTCGTCTTTTTGAATCAAAATCTTGAATGAGTAATCATGTAGGCTCTGTGTAGGAGATGTAAATAATAGGCTAATTAATAAACTATAACTATGGCAGAGCGCGAGTTGAAGCGAGCGATGTAGGATAGCAATCCCTTTACGTAATGACTTGAATATGCTGTGGTTGGTATCGTATTGTATGGATTGACGACACTGTGACAAGTTAATTGTGAAGTAAGCTTGATTAGATGTTGCTTTTATTATGGTGGGTATAAAAAACAAAACGCAAAAAAAACTGACATAATGACTGGTGGCAGTATCGCTGCAGCAGGTGGTATACCGACAACAATGTCGTTGTAGTGGAGCCCAAAACAATGAGTGGGCTAAGTCATAATTTTTATAATATGCTCAAGTAATTGTTACTACTACTGTTTGAATATGAGATTGGATTTAAAATCATGCATGTGATCGTATTTGTTAATGTGAATATATTAGTTTTTGTTGTGTGATGATTTAATTACTTATTGTGTTGCGGTGTGTGTCCCGGGTGTCACACCCCGTAAGTTTCTATCATTTAGTCGGCATACTCGTACATAAGTCAAAAGTTTTAGAGTACGACCCGTACGAGAAATAGCCTGGGGAAAGGTCGAACGAGCATGAAATCGAGGTAGCAAGGGAGAAGGCCGGACAGGCTGCAGCAGGGGCAACGTGTCACGGACACCCTCCCTGTGCGATGGGCGCCGTGACACGCCCCAAAATTGGTGCGATGACACGGACCTCCTGTCCACCGCCCAAGATACGCCATTTTTCACGTGATTTCTTCCGCTTACGTTGTCAAATGCGGTCCAAACGCGAATTAACTTCACGTATCGAGTTTTAAGTCTGCGGGAAGCATTACTACAGAGTTATTTTCTCAAAATATGCCCGGAAAATCGAAACTCCGCCAAGTAGAAGTGATCAGAATTGCTCCTAATTGATTCCTATACAGTCACAGGCATCAAGTAAGCATTTCTCCTTTCTGAACTCTCGGAAAATTATAGATTTTTAGCCGTTTTCTGCGAAGTTGAAGTATTAATGTTATTAGTATCAAAATTTATCATTTTGGCCGAATTTGGTATTGAAATTAGTCCCCTTCTCCTAGTATTACAGTTACAGTTGGGAAGAGCTGTTGAATTCAAATTGGAACTCGTCAGTTAATCGGGAATCGACGATCGAGGTATGATAACGCGAATTCCTTTGGCAAGTTAGCTTATATAGCATTATAATACAGTTGAATCCCAGTAAAGGAGCCAGAAGTATTGTTATTGTGATTAGCTAAGACCAGTACTCTATGTTTAGTTTGGGATTGACTTTGCCTTGTATAGCCTTCCATAACCACCCCAGGGTTACTAGCTGTGTCGTTGCCTGCCAAGAGCTATATGACGTCGCTCCAAGGAGCGATATGCCATCTCCAGAGACGATGCAGAGGCCAAAGGGCCATATACAGTCCATTCCATGGCTGGACTATTATTTCTACGCCATATCAACAGCACACCCCTATCGAGCTTGGTGCCCGTGGTGCAGTTATCAGGAGTCCACTAGACTTAGACACAACTATAGTTCAGGGGCCGAGTGGGCCCAGGTGCAGACCCAGGGGACCGGTAGGTTGGCTATAGTTACTAGTTGACTCATTGTGACCTCGTTAAGGGTATATAGAGGTTGAAGTGTCTCGCCAAGGCTTATAGGGGCCCCGTGTGGGTTATTCCGTGCTGATTCTACCTTTCGGGCTTATGGGAGCCAGGTAAGGTTCTTGTTTGCACTATTTACTGATAGATTAGGTAGCAGGATGTTAAGTTACTCATGTAGTATCTCTACCCCTTCTATTCAGTTGCTTTCAGTTTCATTCAATCATATTTACTTATTGCCTTAGATATTCGGTACATATTGTATTGACGCCCATCTTGGGGCGCTGCATTACTTGCCTACAGGTGCATATAGACGCGGATCAGGACTTTCTTAGCTTTCAGCCAGAGTCAGCGGTACAGTTAGCTCCCCTCCTCCAGAGCTGATTAGATAAAAGGTTTGCTCTTTTGATTATACAGTATGGGTAGGTCGAGGCCTTGTCTCGACTATTATTCCACTCCTAGAGGCTTGCGGATTTACAGATTTCCTGTGGTAAGTTGTTGATGGTCGTGTGGGGCCTTGTTTAGCTTTAGATAGTGGCCTTGTCGGCTATAGTATAGTTATAGTTACCTGATTTTCATTTTGGTTATAACTAGACAGCATGATGGTCTTGTCGGCCCGCATAGGATTCGCTTCTATTTCTTGTTGTTGGTTAGCTGCTTTCGTTTAAAGGTGGCTATATGGCCTTGTCGGCCGGAGGCTATATTTACAGTCGAGATATAGCTCGTTGTTTTCTTGAATTAAGTTGCGGGCATGCACCAGACGTGCATAAGCCTAGCCAGGTCAATCAGATTCTAGTGTGGCACTAGGTGCCATTCATGTCTCCCAAGGTAGGGTGTGACACCGGGATTGAGGGGTGAGTCGGTATCAAATGAATGTGTGACTGAAATATCAAATAATATGCAAGGGAAGTCATTGAGATGATGGTAAATGAGAAGCCTAGGACCAAGAGTAAGGAACTCAATTGAACAGGTTAATACGGTTGGATTCTAAATAAGGATTGGATACAAGAGTAGCTTATGCCCGAGGTGAGCATTCGGGCGAGTGGTATGAGTAAGTACACATACAGGTATGGCGAAAGGACCATGTGGCTAGGTGTACGAGTGAGTACACAGACAGGTATGATGAATGTTTCATACGGCTGGGTGTACAGTACATGGATTTTTAGAGTCTCTTGCAGCTCATGACTAGAAAGGAAAGCATAAGACCTTCTAGCATATGTGTACAGTGATATGATGAGGCGTGTGCTCGACATATCATTGAGGGTATGATTACGAGACAAAAATTATGCGGGTATGGGTTGATATGCATACGGCTGCATATACAGAAAGGTACTAGATATACAAGTGTGATACAGGATATACCGACATGAATCGGGTTTGAGTTGAGAAATAGGTGTGGAATACCGTATACGGTTACACGGTTCAGGTATGATATCTTATGATATTTTCATGGTATGAAGCTAGGTATGTGCATATACTTTAATATTGGAAAAAATTGACTCCGTCAGTATGTTTTGGTGACTTTTATGTGTACTTGAGTTAGTTAATCCATATTTGCAATTGAATGTCTTGTTTAAATTGATTTTGTGGGCTATGGAAGATAGCATGACTGGTTTAAACAAAAGATAGTGCATTACCATGAGATAACGAGTAGATTTTATTATTTGATGTATTTCACTGAGTAGGGTTAGAAAATCCTATAGATAATTAAATAGGTTAATAAATGGTAGAAACGGACTTGGTCAACCATAGTGAAATGGTAAGAGAGATACTGGTGCTACGAAGTTTTATAGCAGAAATAAACAAAACTAGATCAGGAAAAGTCGGATGCTGACTATTGGGTATGTCGCAGCAGTGGACAAATAGCCGCAGAAGCGGGACCATTGTGGCAGTCTAAGTACTCGCTGCAGCGGAAGTGAAGGGGGACAGATTGAAGGGTTTAAATAATGAGTAGGTCGTAAAAGCATTACGTAAACTTTGATGAGGTTTTAAGAACAAGAATGTAGTAGTACACTTAGCGTGATGTTTAGGAGTGAGGTAATCGTTAAATTTATTGACATTGATTGTATTGTTATTGTGTTAACTAACTCTAGTCGGCCGATGATATCTACTAGTACATGTGGTGTACTAATACTACCTTGTTACGCCTTTTTGGTGTAGGTTGTGGCAGGTTTGAAGTTTCTTGATTGGCGTGGAGTACTCAACATCACTTCAGTGTTCTTTTCTCCAGACGAAGCTAGGTCATTTTGTCTTGTCAAGTATTCAAATAGAGCTTTTGTACCAGTCTAAACTAGATCTTGGGAGAGTCATGTTTGGAAAATCTTATAATTTGTTTATTTGAGATTTTTATCAATTAATGAGAAGTAATGAAAATGTTGAGATTAATTTCTTGTATATATTAATAGTAATGGTTGTTAGGGTTCTCCTATCGAGTAGAGTCTATGTAGGTGCCAGCACGGCCTGTTCATTTGGACCGTAACACATATCTTTTTTATAATAAATACAAATGTTTTAATAACAAAATTATTTCACACATATATTACCTCAATGTACCTGTCCACAAATGTCTTATACAATATTAATATTCATTCAGCATATATATATGTACAGAATGTATCATTGTTTAATTTGGGTTAAAACTATTCAAAAATTAACTTTAAGCAAAAATACATAACATACTCGTATGAAAATACAAATGTAATTACCTTTACAGACAAACAATACAAAAAAACTTATACAGACAGAATCACTTCGAGTGAATAAAACCTCGAACACGGCTGGAAGATTAATATTTTTTTCTCGTTTCTCTCTTAAAAAAATTTCTGTAATGATATGAAGCTCTTCACCAGCATTGAATCCCAACTATTTTTAGAGTCCAATTTTGTATGGAAGATTAACTTTTTTAATGTTTGCGTGATATGTAGTAATTTGCCTTTTCTGAATTACCCTATCCGTTAATCTCTCAACCAATTAATAATATATTCATATCTAAATACAAGGATACCCAAACAAATACAACTTATGGAAACATAAAATATAGTTATAAATTGTAGGAAAAATTACATAATTAAGCAAACCTTACAACATATTTACAATATATAACAACACTATTAAAAAATTATAAAGAATAACAAAATAATTACACAAATAGCTTTTACCATACGGTTACCATGTATCAACTTTTTTACCTTCTCTCTCTAATCCCAATACCCGTATTTTGCTTCAATTCAAACACCGCTTTTCCATCTTCGGGACTCTCCCAATATTTCCTCTGATTTTTCCTCTCACGATTTTCATCTGTTTTTCTCTCTCAAGATCCTCTATTATTCCGTAATTATGTAAGTTATTACCGTTTTTGATGTGTATTTCATTTATCTTACTTTATACATATTTTCTAACATCTTAAAATTTAGAGTTTTTTATCAAGGTATAATATTGCTTAGAAATGGTGGATGAAGAAGACTAACCCGAGGGCAGAGTAAGGTTCCGCCGGCAACACTGTAACGGTGAAGATAAACCAAAGGTGTCCGACGGAGGTCAGAGAGAGTGTGGTGCATATCATTGTTGGAGAAATCAAAGATTTGATTAGCAATCTTTCTGATAGAGAAATCTTTGCTTCACCATTGTCGAAGAAATCAAAGCAGAAGATTTTATTAGCAATATCTCATTGTCGAATTTCTCAAACTTTTGTCTTTGTGTATCAATCACAGAATTGATACACTGAGTTTTTGTCTTTGTGTATCAATGACAAAATTAATATAGTATGTATCAATTAGTATCAGAGTGATACATATTGATAAACACTATCTTCATGTTTTATCTTGATTTCGAGATGCTTTTGGTACAGACTGTATCAATTAGATATATAATTTACGAGAATGATCTTTCGATAAAAGAATGATAAAGACAATCTTCATCTTGTATCATATTTATCATATTTTATGATACAAACTTTATTTTCATATTAATGATATAATACTAAAATATATCCATCGATAATAGACTGATAAATAATGATATAGACAATGTTCATCTTGTATCCGAGTTATCATATTCTATGATACAAATTTTATTTTCATATTAATGACATAATATATCAGTCTCTTCTCCTTTTTTTTTTTGATACAACCAACTAATTGAACAATATCGTTTTTACAGTAATGATACAATACTAAAATGTATCAGTCGATAATAAATCAATAAAGAATGATATAGACAATGTTCATATTGTATCTATGTTATCACATTTTATGATACAATATATCATTATGTTAGACATCTTTTTCAAAATTACACCAAAAGAAAAAGAAATTTCCCCAAATCTGCAATGATGATACACCAAAAGAAAAAAAATTCTCCAAAATCTACAATTTCAAATTTAGAAATCACACAGATGTGAAATTTTGGTTTAAAATTTTAGATATGGGCAAAAAAACGTTCAAGATCATAAAAAGAGTGATTTACTCTCATTACATACTCAACTTCCCTTAGAAAAAAACAACGTCAATTAAGGAGAGATTTCAGGGTATGAAATTTAGATACAATCATAATGGTTACAGTAAATTGTATCAGAAAACAGAAAAATATGCTATTTTCTATAATTTTAATAAATCATGCTATTTGTGTAATTATTTTACTATGTAGTGCTATTTATAAAAAATTTCTAAATTATAATTAATAATATTATTGCTATAGAAGCCTATTTTCAGTCATAAATTGGCTATTTATGTAAATTTCTCAATAAAATTTTGGGGTTTAATTTTATTTTTTATATGACATTTAAAAATAACGAAAAATTTTGATGTGTAATCAATTGTATCACATGCACCACTGACCAATTGAATTTCTTTTTTTAAAAGTATTAAGTTTTAAGAGGAAATAGTCAAATGCCCCCCCAATCTATTATCCCATTTCCAACTACACACCTATACTTCACGGAGGTCATATTACCCCCCTGAACATTTTATTTCTGATATTACCTAGCCCTTAAATGCTGACCTGTCATAGAAGACCAAATATATACACTCTATTTGTATGCACACACTGGCCCCACTGCTTTTACTTTTATTTTCCCTCTTAGTCGACCCTTTTAAATTAACTAAACTTCTCTCTCTAATTCAAATATAACCCAATTTCTTATTTTCTCTCCTCTTTCACTCTCAATCTTCTTCATTATTCTGTCATTGCATATGCACTTTGCCGAGTTTAATTTGCTTTGGAAGTCTATTTACTAGCTATTCGCCTAGTTCTCTAAGTACGGGTTAGTTCTTTAACATTTAATTCGAGTTTGTTTTGATTAGGATTAGGGTTATTTTGAGTTGGTGTTAATCCGAAAAATTAAGAACAAAAATGTGTAAATAGCATGTGCGTGTTAATATCATGATGTTTCATTGTTCAATTCTAGAGGATTCTATTATATTTTGTTGATATTGTCATGAAATTAGATTTTTCCTTTTTTGGTCAATGTTGTGTAATGTAACTATATTTATAGTATGTGGTTGTTTAATATACAATATTGTGCAATATATGTTATACTCTATTCTTTAATTGATTTCAGGTACGAGATGAGTGGATTTACTTTGGTCACTTTAAGATGGTGCCATGGCGGTGTGTTAGATTTAAGTAGTAGGAAACCAATATATAATGGTGGAGAAATTACAGAATTTGTTGATGTTGATGTGGATAGGATGTCCTATTGAGTTGAGAGGCCACATTAAAGAACTGAGATATACCACAACTTGCACATTTTGTATTAAACCACCTAACAGTGATATTTTTGGTAGATGTTGATGATATGGACATTTTAGACATGTGTTATTCTTTAGAAAATGGAGATATTGTGGAGGTATATGCCAACCACTTGATTGATGAACCACTTGTGGTCCCCACTTTATTAAAAAATGTTAGTCATAGGGATACGAAGGAATCTAATTCAACTTTTAATAAAAGGGCCGAACAAAGTGATGGAGAAAATATTGAGGTAGGTGAAGGTATTGGTGAGGATACTTTAAATTGTGAGCAGCCTTTCACTGCAACTCCTGCCACTACATCTACTGCTACTAGAGCTTCTGGTGCTACTAGAGCTTCTTCTACTACAACTCCTATAACTACATATGGTACTACTTCAGCTCCTTCTACTGCAAATGGTAATGGTCCAGCTTCTAATAGTGCTAATGGTTACGGTCCAGATCCTGCTACTGCAGATAGTGATGGTCCAGATCTAAGTCCAGTTGGATCTGATTTTATAAATAAGGAGGGTTCTAATTACTCAACTGACGATAGTGTTGAGTCTGAAGGTGGATTAGTAGGAGATGATGGGGAGGGTTATGGTAGTGGTGTACATGAGGAGGTTAGGGAGTTGAGGGCTGAAAAAAGGACTTTCCAAAGGAGAAAAGAAAGGAAAGAGTGCCACCTGACATCGAAGAGGTACCAGTAGGTGAAGCTAGACCAGATTTAGGTTTTAATGAAACTGAAACATGTAAAATAAGTCTTGATGGAAGGTTAGGAGGTGACGAGGCTTACTATCCAAGTTCTAATGATGATAGTTTGAAATAGATGAAGAAGAGTGTTGTGATAAAGATGAACATGTTAAATCTGGCAGGATAAATATACCAAGAAGGATAAATTTATCAAGGAGGAGAAAAACAAAAAAAAAAATCATCCATGAACCCACTGCCAAGAAAGTTGTGTGGCAGTTGGGTATGGTCTTTGCTGATGTGAATGAATTTAGAAGAGCAGTAACTAAATATGCAATTCAAAAGAGAGTTCAAGTAGAGAAGTGGGTGAATGAGCCAAAAAAGGTTAGAGTTAGATGCAAGGATGGTTGTCCATGGCTTTTGGATGGATGTCTTGACTCTACAACAAATGATTTCATGATAAAGACTTACAATCCAAAGCATACTTGCAATAGCACAACTAGAAATTACTTATGTAATGCAAAGTTCTTATTTGAAGTCTTTAAAGATAGAATAACTGAGCAGACAAACATAAGAGTTTTCAAGTTGCAAGAGATAATTAGAAAAAAGTTTCATCTTCATGTTGGCAAGACTACTGTTAGGAGAGCAAGAGCTAAAGTGTTGAAAGATATCATGAGTGATCATATTGTGGAATTTGGAAGAATTCTTGACTACAAGAATGAACTGTTGACGACCAGTCCAGGGAGCACTTGTGTTGTTAAACTTGGTGAACCTGATGCATTTGGTAAGCCAGTATTTCAGAGCTTTTACATCTGCTTTGATGCATTGAAGAAGACATTCTTAAATTGTAGGAGGTGCATAGGTTTAGATGGTTGTTTCCTTATAGGAATTTGTAGAGGTCAATTGTTAGTTGTCGTGGCTAAGGATGGTAATAACCAAATGCTTCCACTTGCTTGGGCAGTAGTTGAGTATGAGAACAAAAACACATGGACCTGGTTTGTCAAACTATTAAAAGATGATCTAGAACTAGGAGATGATGGAGATCTCACCTTAATTACAGATATGCAAAAGGTATGGATACTTTATTTTGTATTTTTATTAATTAGTTTTCATATTGTATATGTTATTCTAACTATCAATCATAAATTGTAGGGTCTATTTTGCAGCAATTCAAGAGATTTTACCTGCCGTTGACACACTAGACACATCTTAGCTAACTGGGCTAAGGATTGGAGAGGTTTTCAAAGAAGACAACAAATTTGAATGATTGCCAAGAGTACCTTTGAGTCTCAGTTGAGGAAAAACATACAGAAGATGAAGTTGCTTGGTCCAAAGAAAATGATGGATGACTTGATGTACTACGACATAGAATATTGGTGTAAGGTTTGCTTCAATACTACAGAAAATCTGATTCTATAGATAACAACATGTGTGAGTGTTTTAATGCATGGATCTTAGCAGCTAGGCACAAGACAATTATTACAATTCTAGAAGAGATAAGAGAGAAGATGATGACAAGAATAGCTAAGTTAAGGGAGTTTACAAATACTTGGAAGTGCAATTTTTCTCCAATGGCTTTGAAAGTATTAAAGGAGAATATCAATAGGTTAATGAACTGTAAAATTGAATTTAATAGAGTTGTTGGGTTTGAAGTGAGAGAAGGACTATGCCAACATACTGTAGATCTTAGCAGAGGTACTCGTAGTTGCAGGGCATGGCAGTTAAAGAACATACAATGTGCACATGTTGAGGCTGCAATATACTTTAAGAAGTATGATCCTCTTGACTACATTGACAGCTGCTACAATAAGGAGACTTATTTGATGACTTATGCCAGTGTTCTTCAACCAGTCACAAATATGGAAATGTGGCCTATATCTACTACCCTCACTGTTTCACCACTAGACATAAGAAAAATGTCTGGCAGACCTAGTAAGTTTAGGAGGAAAGAAGTTGATGAAAATAAGAAATCTGGAAAGTTACCTAGAACTGTACTTGCCATGACATGTAGTAAATGCAATAGTAGAGGTCACAATAAGAGAGGGTGTCCACAAAGTCAAGGTGTTGAGTCATCAGCAAGGGCAAAACCATCAAATTTAGGAAAAGCAAGGGGCAAAACTTCACGTTCAGGCAAGGAAAGAGGCAGACCAGAGGTAATATTTTTACTTGAAATGATATAAGGTAATCATTTCTAACTTTATCTTTGTTTCTGTAATAGAAACCATCAAGTGAAGGTGAGCCTCCAGCAAAAAAGGAAAGAGGAAGACCAAGAAATAAACCTGCAACACTTAATGCACCTCCTCCACCTATTGTAGCTCCTGCATATCCAATACACACTGCACCTGTTAATTACCCTACATCCTCTTTTGCACCTCCTGATTTTCATGCATCATCTTCAGTACCTACTACTGGTAAAAGAGGAAGGGGCAGGGGCAGGGGGAGCACAAGCCCATACAAAAGGCCAAAATTTATAGGAATAGGTGTGTTTCAAGCTGAAAATGGCTTCAAAGCCCTTAAACTGTTTGCTAGTAGTGGAAAATAATCAGTAGAAAAGGTATTTGAGTTAAGTTCTTACGCGCCTAGAGGAGATATTTTCACCTTTTATGATAGGTTAGCATTTAAGGACTAGGTAATATCAGAAATAAAATATTCAGGGAGGTAATAGGACCTCCGTGAAGTATAGATGTGTAGTTAGAAATTGGGAGATTGGAAAAGCATTTGGCTATTTTCTCAAATTTTAAAGGATTTAAAGATCCAATTGGCGAAGTCAAGAGCGCAGACATGCAGGGTCCAAATGATAATCTGGGTAAGTAAAGAAAGTCTCCCAGGCCATTTCGTTTTTTTATTCTTAAATGATTTACTTTACAAAATGTTATGTAAACTTCGGCTATATTTTAAATAGGGATTCTAAAATAGGCTATATGTGCACTTTGCCCCAGGTGGGTCACCACAAGAAGCCATTTTTCAGAACATGTGTTAGCGAAGACGAGCCTGAAATTCCATCTCTCTTTACTCTTTACCCATCAACACGTCTTCACAAATCCAAAAAAAAGTTACTTCCAGTTCATCATTTTCTCTGTGTACAATCCGATAATTCCACCAAGAATTTAGCTACCGGAAGAAATGGGAGTCGATTATTATAACATACTCAAGGTTAATCGTAACGCCAGTGAAGAAGATTTGCGTAAAGCTTACCGCCGATTGGCGATGATTTGGCATCCTGACAAGAACCTCGGCACCAACAAGTACGAGGCGGAGGCAAAATTCAAGCAAATTTCAGAAGCTTATGATGTTCTTAGCGATCCGCAGAAGCGTCAGATCTACGATCTCTACGGCGAGGAGGCGTTGAAATCTGGTCAGGTGCCACCACCTCCAAGGGGTGGACCCCACAACATGCGCAATCCCCATCCTAATCCTAATTTCCGGTTTAACCCCAGAGACGCTGATGATATTTATGCCGAGTTGTTTGGTTCCTCGTCGTCCGAGAATAATGTGAGGTCTAGGAAATCTCGAGATGGGTTTTTTAGGAGTACCACAAATGGTGGAGCGGAGTTTTCCGGTGCTGGGACCTCCGGAACTGGAGGTTTAAGAAAGGCTGCTCCGGTGGAGAATGTACTGTTGTGTAGTTTGGAGGATTTGTATAAAGGGGCCAAGAAAAAGATGAAGATTTCTAGGACTGTTCTAGATGCTTCCGGGTATGTTTAATTTGTCTGAATATTTTTCCATTTTTCTTGCCCGATTGACTGTAATTATACTGCTAACTTTTGTTGATGAATTAGGTTACTTTTTGTTTTCTTTTAATTGCAAGATTAGCTTTTTCTTTAATGGGAAATTAGTAGCGCATTTTGTGAAAGATTAAATTTTTCATTGTCGGGGAATTTCTTTGTGCATTTTGTGAATTTCATAAGAGAAGTGCATGGGGATATAGTATGTTTCTAGGCTACTTTTTGTGCTGTTAGAACTTCAAGAGAGCATTTTCAAAGTTGAATGAGATTTGTGGGCACATAATCATAATTGAAGTTCCTTTTCCTGCTTAGTTTGTTGGTTATTATATGGAGCGGTAGATGTGCATTGGCGAGATTAAGATACTTTGTCGAATGACTGACAAACACATTGGATTCATAGTGTAGTTATGTGCTTACATGATGGAGTATGTACCTGATTAGGGAACACAACTACCTTTTTTGAGTTTAGAAGATGGCTAGATTGGTTGTATGCTGTGAAGTTGTTAATTGGAAATTGGTGCATTTAGCACCAAGTGTACAACTTGCAAAAGAAAAAATGCTGTGAAGTTCTTAGTTGGAAATTGGTGCATTTAGCACCAAGTGTACAACTTGCAAAAGAATGTGTTATCCGGGAGATTAACTTAGAATGATTCTTAGGTCAAGAAAAAAGTTCACTTCCAAGAGTGGTACTTAGGTCTAGAATTGACTGTAAATGCATGAATATACAGTACTTTAGCCATTTAAGCACCAAATGTTCGGCACCTATAGGTTAAGGTATTCTTATCTAGTTATCTTTTTTTTTTCTTTTTTCCCTGTTTTTGGATTAGTAAAATCCATTTCATCAATTATAGCACCAAATAGGTGCTCAAAACAATGTACAGCAGCAAGTGATTTAGACTCTTTCTGCATACAAAGACTAAGAAGTCCAAAGTAGTGTCAAAATCATATGCATTTGTCAATTTACATGTAAAGCTCAGTGATGTTTCTCGATAGTAAGTGAGCATTTTGTATAAACAAAAAAGCACCAAGATTGTGTAGTGGTTACATCAGGTTCTAACAAGTGTATCAGTATCCGTATCCACAAAAAGCTCAGTGTTTGAAGACACCTAAATTATATAGTTGCTTGGGTAGGGCTCGAATCTATGACCTAAGACACAAGTTTCTCAACCTTTGCCAATTGAACTAACCTTTGGGGGTACGGAGGGAATAGCTTTTATGTGAAATGTATCTTCTCTTTTTTCGCATACAACAAATTTAATGATACAATAAAGTGAAGTTTCAGTTACAATCATGACAAATATTGTATTTAAAGTGATACAATACGTTAAGGACACACTATCCAAATAACACGTTAACCTTGTCTGTAAGAGGAGTCATTTTTGTTGCAGTAGAGGACACTATGTCGTCGCATTACAAAGTAAAAGCACTCTACCAAGAGTTTACAGGTGACTCCAACATGCATGCATCCTGTTCCTAATTGATTAATTGTGTAGCTTCAAATTGGGTTTGCGAGATGCTCTCAATATAGTTAAAAAGCTAGGTGCTCAATTTGCGGGCTTTGAAGGTGAGGCAATCATTCTTTTCCAAAAAAAAATTTGAAAGACAATTTGCTCTAGAAGATATGATTCTCTCACCAAAGACACATGCAAAAAATGAAAATGAATTCAGAAATGTGGACTTTCATGTCAGTTCTGATTGTAGCTCACTAGAGTAAAGAAAGGACATCATCATGCCTTCTCGAAAAAGAAAACCACCATAGTTTATATATTGATGAAAGAGGAAACGCCTCAAGCTTAAGGAGATATAAGGACACTAAAAAGTGAAGATTATTGGAAGTGTTGTTTTACAATCTCTATTGCCTCAAGGAGATCAAAAGTGAAGCATGGTGCATCCATTTGGCTAGATAGCTCTAGGTAGGAAGGTAGATTGATGCTCCGAAGGCGGGACAAAATAAAGTAGCATTCTTATTCTCTGGTACAAGAGAACTTGCACTAATAAGGAGTTGCTTACCATTCTATCTTGGTCTCTCTCTTAAATCAACACAATAATTTTTGTTGACTTTGTCTCTTTGCTATCCAATCTACTGAACTGTCAGTATTGACAAGTTCGGTATGTTGGTTGAGCATAGACTTAGTTTATTCAGATAGTCAAGGTTTTGTTATGAAACCCTTAAAAAACGAGGATGAATGAAAGTATAATTGCTACACTAAACTGTAGCGAAGCCTAACAATAACTGTCATGGGATGTTTGCTCGTGACATCCTGGAAGTGAATTTGCAAAGCATGTCGTTTCTCACATACAACTTATCCTGGTCAACCATGGGTATGGTTTACAAGGTTCATTACTACTCTTCGTAATACATGACACATATTTAGCCAGTGCTAGTATATGAAAGAGCGAAAAAGTGTTTTTGTTCTTGCTTAATAAGAAGTGTTCGTATCTTAATGCACATATTTAATTTATTTGGAGCTATTAGAGCGAGAATATAAAACTGGCCGAAGGCATTTGTTTTAAAAAAAGTTTAGTTTGTTCACTCAACTGGCATAAAGTGAAGTATCTCTTTTATGGGGTAGAAAAATTATGATCTGGATAGTGAACCAAGGCTATGGAACTTGGGCGTGGGTCTTTTCCTGCCTCATTATGCCTAGGCTGCGAGGCTCTCAGCTGCATGGATACTACAATGTGATCATCCATGCCTGATACTAAGGTGTGGATCACCCAAGTTCACAAGATCTATGCTTTAACTTATTGGTTGAAAAATCCTCTATTTAGCCTTGACTTCTGTTTCAAGGGGCTTTGCGAATTGGGATTTGGGGGGAATTTAATGTGACATGCTTCCTTTTTGAAAAGAGTTACAAGAGAAATAGTTGATTACTCTCAACATGATAAATGATTTAGAATTGGTTAATCCCTCCCTCCCAAACCATTGGCAAATCATCGGGGTAAGAGGCAACAACTATTCAACTACTTCTTCGATTGATAGATTTCTCAAGAATAGGATGAAGAATTTAGTTGGGCATTCACTTTAGACGTCTATCTGGTTCATTGGGTAACCAAAATTGGGCTTCAAATTTGACAGCATGTGGTTAGGAATTGAAGGGGTTCTTTGACTTGGTGAAAGGCTGGTGGGACTCCTCCCTCTACGGGGTAGGCATGTAGGCCCATCTTCATACTAATGATAATGCTTAAATATAAACTAAAAGAATTGAATATGGTTTCTTTAGGACATCTAAAAATCAATATGATTATGATTCTGGTGTTAAATTGCAGAGCATTCCCAAAGATGCTAAGGAAAGGAGTCTTTTAGAGAAAGTACTGCCCCATATAGCTTAGTTGCAATTTGTGAATGAAAGAAATTGCTAATTTTGAACAAAGATACTTGATTGGCATACCAATGGCTTAAATAGAGGTATTAAAATACTAAAATTCTTCTTGAAAACCGAAAGTGCGCATAAGAGATTTAATTGTAGTTGCAAACTGGATATAAGCAGAGAGCTAACCAATGATGAGAAGATCATCAACATGTAATATGAATTCCTACAAATTTGTTAAGGTCCTTAGTTTGGATTGAGTTGCTGGACGAGTAACTGGAATTCAGTCCCAACATGCAGGTCTAAGCCTTTGTTCTTGTTCCTTGACTTGCCTATGATTGCTGAATTTGCAATTCATTGAGGGAATTCCAGACCTGGGAACTTGTTTGAGAAAGTTCCAGATTTCTATAACTTGATGAAATTCGACCTGTTTTATTAATAAATGTCAACTCTCTAGAGGGTTGCAGTAGCAAGAGTCCTAACAAATGAGAAATAAGCAAGAATCCTATAAAACAGAAATGATAAAAGTCAAAATCCACTCTGGAAGTTTTGTTTGAAGTTAACAAAATACTTTAGAATCTACAAGGTTGTGGTTAGGCCAACTCTGTTGTATGAGATCGGAGTGTTGGTTAGTTAAGAACTCTCATGTTCAGAAATGAGAGTTGCAGAAATGAGGATGTAAGGATGAATGTGTGGGCATTATTAGGAGAGACATGATTAGGAATGAAGATATGACGGACAAGGTGGGAGTGGCCTTCGTGGGGGACAAGACGAGGGAAGCGAGACTGAGATGGTTCGTCCATGTGAAGAGGAGATGTGCAGATGTCCTAGTAAGGAGGTGTGAGAGGTTGGTAGTGGCAGGGTCAATGAGAGGTAGAGGTCGGCCATAAAAGTATTAGATGAGGTGATTAGACAGGACATGATGCAGGTTCAACTTACCGATGACATGACCTTATACAGGGGGTTTTGTAGGTCGAGGATCAGGGTAGAAGATTCTTAGGCAGTCCATTGTTGCCTTCGTGCATGCTTGTAGCATTAGTACTAATCGTGTAGGTTCCTGCCTTCCGATTTCTGTCAATACCTATTATCTTTGCTTTGGTTATCGCATTATTTTTGATGTGGTACTGTTCCTTTTGCTGAATGCTATGTGATGACTTCGTTATTATTTTCCATGTCTGTTTTGTGTCTGGATATTTTTTAAACATTGCTTTGTTATGAGTTACTTGAGTCAAGGGTCTTTTGAAAACAACTTCTCTACCTCCACGAGGTTAGGATAAGGTCTACGTACACCCTACCCTCCGTAGACCCTACCTAGTGGGATTTCAATGAGTATGTTGCTGCTGTTGTTAACAAAATAGTTCAGAAATTATCAATCATTATCTTTCTTCTATGATGAACCTAAGAATTGAAGACCTGTTTGAAATCCTAGTAACCTTGCTTCACTAACAGCAGAGGAAAGTGACTTGCTTCAGTGACCAAACAACAACAACAACAACAACCACCCAGAAATATCCCATCAAGTGGGATCTGGGGATGGTAGAATGTACGCGGACCTTACCACTACCTTAAAGGAAGAGAGGCTGTTTTCGGAAAACCTTCGACTTTAAGAGAAACAAACCCAACAACGTAATAACAACACAAAAGACAACATATAATAACAACTAGTGCTTGCACCAAAACACACAACAACAATACACTAAACGATAAACAAGTAGCATCAGGTAGGAACAAACAACGAAAGGTAGGAGCTATAAGAGCAAAATTAGGCTACCCCTGAGAACGAGAAAGCCGTGCAACACACAACTCCCTACTACCCTGCTACCCTAATCCGTGTACCCCATACCTTCCTATCTAAGGTCAAGTCCTCGGTAAGCTGCAGCTGAGCCATATCCTTTCTAATCATCTCACCCCATTGCTTTTTTGGTCTACCCCTACCTCTCTTAAAATCATCCATGGACAATCGTTCGCACCTCCGCACTGGGGCACTTGAACACCTCCTATTCATATACCCGAACCACCTCAGTCTTGCCTCACGCATCTTGTCCTCCACCCCAACCACTTCCTGCTTGGCCCGAATATCGGCATTTCTAATCCTATCACTCCTAGTGTGCCGGCACATCCACCTTAACATCCTTATTTCTGCAACCTTTATCTTCTGTACATGGAAGTTCTTCACATGCCAACACTCTGTCCCGTACAATATAGTCGGTCTAATCACCACTTTGTAAGACTTGCCTTTAAGTTTTGTCGGCACCTTCTTATTACACTGAACTCCAGAAGCAAGCCTCCATTTCATCCATCCTGCACTAATACGGTGAGCAACATCCTCATCGATCTCTCCACTCCCTTGGATAATAGACCCAAGATACTTGAAATTTTCTCTCTTTTGGATGACTTGAGTACCCAACATCACTACCTCATCCTCACCGTGCAACGCGTCACTAAACCTACACTCTAAATACTCTGTCTTGGTCCTGCTCAACCTAAAGCCTTTAGATTCTAGTGCTTGTCGCCAAACCTCCAACTTAGTGTTTACGCCTCCACGAGTCTCGTCAATCAGAACTATGTCATCCGTAAATTACATGCACCAAGGCCCCTTCCCTTGAATCCCACGCATCAATGTATCCATCACCAAGGCAAATAAAAATGGGCCAAGTGCTGATCCCTGGTGCAACCCCATCCCAATTGGGAAATGTTCCGAGTCTCCTCCCACCGTACTCACCCGAGTATTGGCTCCATCACACATATCCTTGATCGCCCTAATGTACGCCACCGACACCGCTCTAGCCTCCAAGTATCTCCACAGAACCTCCCTTGGGACCTTGTCATAGGCCTTCTCTAGGTCGATGAAAACCATGTGAAGATCCCTCTTCCTCTCCCTATACTGCTCCACATCCTAACAAGATGAATGGCTTCTGTAGTCGAGTGCCCCGACATGAATCCGAACTGATTCTCAGAAATTGTCACGCCCCTCCTTACCTTGCTCTCCACCACTCTCTCCCAAACCTTCATAGTGTGACTTAGCAACTTGATGCCCCTATAGTTGCAATTCTGAATGTCACCCTTGTTTTTGTACAACGGAACCATCGTACTCCATCTCCATTCATCGGGCATCTTCTTCCGTCTTGGAGATGACATTAAATAACTTGGTCAACCACGTTATATCTACCATGTCCGCACTCTTCCAAAATTCCACTGAGATCTCATCAGGTCTGGTCGCTCTACTATGCATCCTACACATGGCCCCCTTAACTTCCTCCACTCTTGCCCGTCTACAATATCCACAATCGCGTCGTCTCTCTGAGTGCTCCAGCTCCCCTAGCACAATGTTCCCGTCCCCTACTTCATTTAAAATATTATGGAAGTACGCCTGCCATCTACGTCTAATAAGTTGCTCTTTCACCAGCACCTTGCAGTCCTCATCCTTGATTCACTTTACTTGATCCAAATCACGCGTTCTCATCTCTCTTGCCTTGGCTAGCTTGTACAACTTCTTATTTAGCTCCATTGCCAACAAAACTCTGGATCTTGATGGTTATCTGTGGGTTTATATTAGACATCTTGGTCTGTGGTATTTGACCTATTTCTGAGTATAAATCACTTCCATATGCATGAGCAACTTCAAAGGAGTTTCATTGCTCCCTATTAGTGTTGGTTCCTAAGGAAAGCGAGGAAGGAGCTTACTTGCTTATTAAGTCTTGTTTGTTAGTTTCTATGTGATGTTTCTTTGTAATCCTCTCAAAGCTGCTTACGGAAGGGTTGAAGGTGATTGGTAAACTTGTGGAAGATTTCTGAATGGTTTTCAACCGAAGTAACTGATGCATCCCTTCTTCCAAATGAATGCCTAGATACTAAAAATGTCTAACCTGGTGTTCCTCAGATTCACTAAATTTGTTCCTATGTAATCATCTCCTTTGAGCTTTCCTGGCATTTGGATTGTCTTGTAGAGATGCCCGAAGTGATAAGTCCCGACCTTTTCGTGCTCGATGCTTATCTTGTTGTTATTCCGAAGTTCTTGATCGTCTCATGGACCAGCATTGCCAGTCCATATACCATCAGTTGCTAAACCAAACAAAGGTTTAAGGACTTTGTAAATATGTGTGGAATAGCCCTTATGAGATAAATCATTTAAATAAACCAAAGCAAACCTTATCCTAAAAATATCCAAGTACTATAGCAAATACTGAGGCTAACATTATGCCAATCATTTCGTAATCTTATACAGAAGCGGTTTATAACTTTTTGGTCGATTGAAATGTTACAATATGTTGTTATCGATGGAGCACAGAGACTAATCATATAGACGTGACCAACTAGTTGATATTAATGTAATCCACATGTAATGTTTGAGATTTAGGTAACTCCTAGTTTGCTTTTGAATTACAAATTATTTAGTATTAGAACGAAATAATTTTGAATAGAATGGAGCAGATTAGAGGTTTCATATGGTTGGCTCCAATTGATTTGGTTGAGGCATAGTTGATTGATCAGATTGAGGTTTGGGTTCCAAACTAGTCCAATGCCCAAGCCCTAGTGGGAGGGAAGATCGTTAATGGATCATGACTGTATAATGTATCAAAAATAAATATGATAGATCCTACCTTATCAAAATAAATAAATATGATAGATCCTCCAATAAACTACTGTGGTAAATCTTGTGGTAAAGATATGCATAGCTTTTCAAGCATTGTTGCATATATGCAGTCTAAATGTGGTGCCAATTCTTAACCATTCATTAGTGTGTCAATAACAAAATAGGCACTATTTTAATGAGAACACTCTATATTGTCCTGTTTGTTGATATAGGTGACAAAATTAGTTTTAGTAACTTTATTGATGGGAAAGAGAGAACTAAGAGGGAAATAATGAGAGTTTGGGGGTGGAAGTTAGAGGAGAGGGACAAAGCCTGAAATCTTTACTCAAATATGATTGACTTAAAAAAATCACTTCATCTCTAACATTGTGTCACGCACGCCTCCATAAATTTAGCCCAAATACTTTCCCCCAAGTGGAACTCATGGAAGTACTTTAATCACCCAATTTTGCTGTGACATTATTCAGAAAAGATTGCATAGTTAATTGGGACTAAACTGAGAAGCAAATTAGGGTATCTTGTTTTCATTATCAGTTTAGTTTGCAGTGTTGTTAAAGGTTGGCTTAATTTGGGTGAGTCTTTTATCCTCTTGCTCAGGTGGCGTTTCAGTTCTACCACCAAGATGCAAAGACATGAGCCTCATCGCTCATGGGCTTTGTTTTTTGAGGCAACATTTTAAAAAACGATCTACAAAAACAACATACCCAGTGTGTTTCCACAAGTGGGGTCTGGGGTGGGTGCAGAGAGGTTGTTTCTTATGGATTCTCTGCTCAACAAAAACATTTTACAAAACAGGTTTGAAAAAAATAATACAAGAATAAAGAACAAAATATCAAAGCAAAGAAAAATCTTGACAACGGAAATAGCAAGGATAACCAATGTAAAAGAAACAACAGTAGTACTACTATTGAAGAATAAGGTAATGGTAATAACAATAATTGTAATACTTTCTCTATTTCAATTTGTTTGTCTTAATTTCCTTTTTCCTTTTTAGTATGTTCCAAAAAGAATGTCTCTTTCCTTTTTTGGCAGCTCTTCAATTCTAACTCTCCACATAACATGTTTAAGACTATAAGATTGAAGGTCATTTTGATACATTCTACATATCTTTAGTTTAATACCACAAGATCCAAAAATCTTCTTTATTTTTCTTTAATTTCGTGCCAAGTCAAAATCAGACAAATAAATTGAAACAAAGGGTGTAATAATAATATTGGTAAGGAGAAGAGAGCAGACAAAGTGCTTTAAACTAGAAGTATGCCCCCACTTCATCAAAAGAAATCGCTCGGCTTCCTATTAACCTTCTATCTTGATCGTCAATCTCCATACTCTCCTGTATAGTGTCATGTCCTAGGCAAGTTGAAGGTACACTGTGTCTTCTCTAATCACCTCTCCCCAATTCTTCCGTAGTCTATGAGAAAGCTAAGCTACACAACAACATATCCAATGCAATCCCACAAGTTGGATCTGGGGAAGGTAGAGTGTATGCAAACCTTACCCCTACTTTGAAGGTAGAGAGGTTGTTTTTGATAGACCCTCGGTTCAAGGGAAAATATATCCGAGAAGATCAAAAAAGAAATAACGAAAGTGAGAAATTATGACAAAGTACTACAGAAGGCATGACAAAGCATTCTGAAAAAATGGAACAGTAACTACAATAAAATAGTGCGATAATCGAAGTACAAGAAACAATACACATTAACAGAAATTGAAGGATAAGAAACATGAGGAAGCTAAGCTACTCACCGGAAATCTTAAAACTAATTTATGTTGTGGATCTGTGTCAATTTCTTATGGTTGCTACCCATGAGAGACCTGGTTATACACTACATCCTAGCGGAAGTGTTTTTTCCTTTCTTTCTAAATTTCATTGGTTTTGATGATTCACATTTCACTTTCAAATTTTCACTTTCATACACACATGTCTTCTCTATCTGTCTTCATTTCTGTGCTTTAATGAATTTCTAAGTCAAACTACCTCTTTATGAACACATGACACTTTTTAGCTGCAACTGTCATTTCCACAGTTGTATAAAGAAAATCACGTAAAACGTTAGAAAATCTCTTCGATTTTTTGGTACTATTCACAGAACTGAGTATTCTAAACTCGTCTTTTGTACCTTTGATTTGTTCACATCCCCAAGTGAATAATGAGATGCCAATACTTTTGGAATTTCTTGGTTGAATTTTGTGGTCTGAATGGGCAACTTTGGTCTCCTGCTCCTTCTTTCCATCCTTATATGTGATATACATCTTTGTTTGCAATTATTAATTCTACTAAGTCGTGACTTTTCTGCTTGGATGTATTATTGCTCTTTTCAAATACTTAATATTTGCATTTCTTAGTCACACAAATTCCTTTAGACTGCTAAATCACACCTTATTTGAATTTTTTTTTTCAGAACCTCATATGATTTTTCTCTATAACTTTGCTTGATGCACTCTTCTGCTCATACGTGAAGGGATCGTTTGGTAGAGTATATAAGAATAGGACTAAAATAGTGTATTATTAACGCTGAGATTATTTCTTATCCACCAAGTGGTTTGGTGTATTAAGGACAATTTTGTCTGTAGCCATGTTTATCCATGTATTAATAACCCTTGTATTGTTAATACCAGAGTTTGGTATGTATTAGTTATACACCCTATACTGAATATAGTGTACAACTAATACATGAATTATTGGTACATAGGCTGAAAATCCTACCAATCAAAGAATTAAATAATACTATGACTAATACACATATTATTTTCTCTAATACTGTAATACATGTCACCTAACAACCTCTAACAGTGACATGGTTCTTGATAAGAATGGAATTCGGGATTACCTCAAACCTAAAGCTAGCTCAAAAGGTGAGTATTGTCCAAACCATACAAGGAGACAACCTATTTTCTCCATCAACGTGGAACACTCAACACCCTCCACATCCAGGATCGGACATTTGGACGTGGACAACATAATATGGGGCTAAACATTGGGCAATCTGTTATTCTGGGTGGTCCTTTTACCTGAAGTCAACAAAAGAAATTGAGATACAGGGGTGGCTCAAGGGAGGCTAATGATGCATTTGAAGGCTCCCAAAAATTTGATACCCCAAAAATTTTAATTAGTAGTGAACTTTATAATTTTGCTTTTGCTTAAATGATATAAAATTTAGATAAAAAATAAAAGTTAAATTATAGAAAAACTTATTAGGTAATGCGTAGAATTTCGAAGTAAATACTCCCTCCTTTTCAAAATAAGTGGTGCCTTTAGCTTGGGCACACCCCTTAAGAAACTACTCAATTTTAGAAAGTAAAATGCATTTTTCCATACCCTTAATAAGTACATTGAAAATGATGTAACTCTTTGATAATTTATAAATCTCTCTTCATTCGAATAAGGGTAAAATTGGAAGAACATCATTAATACCTTCTTGATAATGTGAAACACCACTTATTTTGAAAAAAATGAAAAGGCTAAAGCACCACTTATTTTGAAACAGAGGGAGTAAAATTTTATACAACATCATTTAGCAGATTGTATTGCAAACAAGTAATAAACATCTTATTAACTTGAATTAATCCTTACTAATATAAATATTAGCGATAATATTACTATGTAAAGTTAAAGACTTTATGTTTTGCAAAGATACTACATTATAACAAAATATATTTAAAATAAATAAATATAGATCTCTTATTAAAAATTAGCTTTAGGTCACTAATTTTATTAAGCCGCCTTTAATTAGAAATATGTTATTTTATGAAATGATTTATGTTGCTTTGAATTTGGCTATAGTATCATTATGAATGTAAATTGTTTATTAAGTACTAATAATCTCGGTTGGGTTTCTAATCTTTGACTATTAGCAACATTCTTGTTGTGTAAAGTAATGGTTACACTCCATCAAAAAATGAACTCTCCCGTTGGGACATAATTTTTGTAATTGAGCCCCTGATTTTAGACATGACATGTTTGTATGTTATTTTTGTTTATGTCAAACTCATCTTTCGACCTATAATAAGTTTGTTGACAACTTGACTTTTATGTGCTATGTGGTGACAATTTGACCATACATTCTTGTAATTTCGTTTCCTTTTGGATTTTCATCAATATTGTTGATTGTGATGGATTATCCAGATCGTGTTTTACTTTGTTGTGATATGTATATAGTTCTATCACAGGAAGGTTCGGAATCTAGAGGAGATTTTGACCATCGAGATTAAGCCTGGTTGGAAGAAAGGAACCAAGGTAACTTTTCCTGAAAAAGGAAATCAAGAACCTGGTATAATTCCAGCAGATCTGGTGTTTGTAATCGAGGAAAAATCTCATCATGTCTATGCGAGAGAAGGTAATGACCTTATTGTCAATCAAGAGATTTCACTTGTTGAATCTCTCACCGGGAAAACGTTGGAGCTGACGACACTGGATGGGAGAAATCTCATTATTCCACTGACCGACATTGTCAAACCTGGGCATGAGATAGTTGTACCAAATGAAGGGATGCCAATTTCAAAAGACCCTCGGAAGAAAGGAAATTTGAGAATCAAGATGGATGTGAAGTATCCGACAAGGCTCACAGAAGCACAGAAATGTGAGCTCAGGAGGGTTCTTGGCCAGGGGTGACCATATGAACATAGGTATTTAGATTGTTAAGGGGTGACCATATGAACACACAAGTAGATAGTACAGATGTTGAATGTAAATATAGGACATGCTTATTGCTTGCAATTGGAACTGTGAATACTAGGACTATCTAGTAGTTTTCGATGTTTAGGGACAAAATGGATTCTTTTTTTTTGGAGTTTGGGGTTGTTGGAGGGATTAATTTTTTCATTGGTCCGGACATATCCCTCCATATTATTTGGTTGATAGAATATAGAGAGGACGTACGCGCAAATGCGCTAGCATCTTCGCGTTTTAGTTGGTTCATTATATGTTGACATTGAGCAAGATTTCTGCTTTTCTCCCTTTAGAAAATTCCTCATGGTTTGGATGATGTGCTTTTACTACTTCTACTTTTTATCACTTTAACTATGGTTACTTAATGCATAATTTTACCTCAATTGTATTTCTTAAAACAATGCATGTCAAGAAATCATTAGCCATCTTAATCCATATGTATCCATCCAAGTGTCACAAGAGGCTCTTGAACTTAATAAATAGGAGTTATTTAGTGGTTATATACCTGGTCATATATCTATCAGACTTCCCAACCACAACCAATGAATAATGAATTAGTGATAGTCCCAAAGGTACAACCAAATCTTGGAGATGTGGAAAGGTAGAACATCATATCTCTTTGTGATCTTCCACTAACTAAATGCTCTCAAACCATGTTTACGTGTAGTATATTGGAATGGTAAGAATTGTATGATTAAAAATGTTCCAAGTCTCAAACAGTATGAAGTTTTCAAAGTAAAATCATTATTTCACTTGAACTACACTTCAAATAAATTTTTTTAACTATATACACGTATTTGTTGAAAAAAGCTGACAAATTTGTAGTTAATTTACTCTACTTTCTACATAAAAAAATAAAAAAAAAGGAAAATTGAGACATTGAAGTATATCTTTGTTTTTTTTGTAGTTTGGAAAGTAGAACCCCCCCTCATAGCAATAAATGAATGAATAGTGGTCAGCTCTAATAATAAATAGAGTAGCTGTAGACATTAAAAGCAATACCATGTGTTTCTGATTCCAAGCAATTATTTCAATCTCTCCATGTGGATACATCCTCGAATTAATCCAACAACCCAATTTTCATATACTTATTTGATGTAAATATTGGTGCAGATAAGTTTTTCACGACTATTATTTTTTTAAATTTATTTATTGGATAAATTACTGTAATAATTCATAATTTTTTTTATAAAAGTTATTTGGTGATTTAATAAAAGAAGACAAAAAAAAGATTTAAGAATTTCCCAAAAGAAAAGGGGCCAAGCCCACCCAAAAAAAGAAAAATTATATGAAAGTCTTACCATCAGACTTGTGAGTAATCAGACAGCAGCAACAGGTTAAAAATAAAAAGAAAACGCAGTAGAGGGAAAAAAAAAACAAAAAAAGAGGAGAAAAAGAGAAAGAAAGAGTAGAGAAAAATCGAGATTTTTGATTCAAAATAATTTAAGTAATGACTTTCATATTTTATTTCTTTTTAATAGATTATTGAAAGATTCGTTCGAATTCGATCTAACATGAATTTTTAGCTAAAACGATTTTTCGAGATATAAAGAAAGATTTTTTCTACAATTAGATCTTTTATCATTAAAGAAAACGTCATTATTATCTTATTTATTTTGATTCCAATAAATTAACTATTTTTTTGCTACAAACACAAATAAAATAATTGAACTTAGTGCTCTAGCACAAACTATGTGATTGAGTAAATCCTCATGTGGGTTAAGGGCTCCTTCTCGATCCCTTCCCTTCTTCAAACTCCGATTCATATTTTTCATGGAGAAATCTCTGATCAAGGATTAAGTTCATCTCATATTATAAGTGAACTTTTATAGTGGAAAAATGGAGAAAATTATGAAAATTGAGAAAGTTAAGTTGTAGGGTTCTTTAACTTAAATCATTGATTTGAAAGGGAAAAAGTTACCAAAATTCAATTTTAAACTATTATGGAATCCTCTCATCGAGGAGAATCTATTAGTGGTAATAGTTGGGAAATTCTGACCCGTTTACCGGAGTTGACTTTTTGGGTAAATCTTTGATCGCGCATTTAACTTACTTTTAGAAATAAGAGAATGTTCACCCAAAGGTTTTTGACTATTCTAAACTCATTTCGTGTAGCTTGAGGTGATCCGACGACTCGAGAATAAAATTCTGATTTACTGAAAAGAGAGCTTGAGTTGTGAATTCGTGTTAAATTAAATGAGACTTTGAGTTTTGGAGCTTGCTTTTCAAACTTGTTTAAAAGTTGTGTTTTGTCTGCCTAATCCATGTGTCGGGACAAGCGTGTGCTTGACAAAATATGTAGTTTTTAACCAGCCGCGTATATGCTACATTAAGAAAGATATTAAATTATTTGATAGGTGATTTCTGGTGTGGCGTGATCTCATACATGACGTTGGAGTGTTGGTATCATTTCTTCATTATCATGATATATATATCAGGGGCATATATGCTTCTCGAATATGTTAGGGCCATACACATGCTGCTCTAATATAGTAGGGTTCGATACATGCAGTCGTAGCATATATATAGTTATTAGGGGCTTTCGGGGTGGGTGTTTGATTCTTCGGTTCGATTTTTTAAAATTTCAATTTGATTTTTCGGTGATTTTTCATTCGTGTATATCGAACATCAAACCGAACTAATTCGATTCGATTCAAATTTTTTTCTATTTTGATTTTGGGTATGGGCCTAATAAATGGGCTATTTTTCTGCTTGTAAAATGAGTTATTTTTTAAATTAAAAATTAGTTATTTTATTTTTTAATTTGAACAAATTATTATAAATTTTGTGTTTCAAGGTTTAATTCAAATTAAGCTAAATTTCAAGTAAAACAAATATAATTGCATAATATTTTAAATTTTTATTTATAGATTCTTAGAGGGATTAGTTGATTTACATTTAGTAGAAGGTATATAGCATGTCATAATAAATTTTCTTTTCTCCTTAATATCCTTATAACTGACCTAACAAAAAATTAAGTGTCTTTAAAGATTAAAAATAATATATGATCCCTAATTTCTTCATAAATAAATATTATATATTTTGTCTCTTTTCAAAGCATATCAGTAATCGTAGAAATTTCGTAACATGCTAAAATTGTAATAAAACTTTTTATTTGTGAATTACGTTAATTATATAAATAATTCTCTCGATGAACTTTGAGATTGGCTTGTGTGTAGTTTTTTTTTTTTTTTTCGAAATTAAGTTATAATTTTATTTTTTATTTTTATTTCTTTAAAAAAATATATAAAATTTCGACTAATTGAAACATTGATATCTTAAAATCGAAAATTGAACTAAATATCGACATAAAAATAAAATTGAAACCGAACTGAAAAATAAAAAAATCAAAACCAAAAAATCGAATTAATTTGGGTCAATCCGATGTTTTTGATTTTTCAATATTTATGGCCACACCTAAGAGGCCTACATGTGCTTCCCTAATATGTCATGGGCATACCTATGCTGCCTTAATATGTTAGGAGCTTTATACTTGCCACCGTAATATACTTTGTAGGGCATTATATATGCTGCCGAGAACTAGTTTGGATGTTAGTTGATCTCTTTCATTGTCGTATGACAAGTTCTCAATGTGAATTGTGTTGAGATATATAGTGATCTTGTTGAATATTTGTTTGGATTTTATTGAGTATTATATTATGAAATATATTTTTGTGCTCGTTGTGGTTGTATTTTCTAACACTTGTACCAGGGGTATTAAAGTGGTGGGTCAAGGATCTTACTGAGTTATATTTACATATAACTCACTACTTACCTACATGTTCATGCAGTAACTATTGAGCCGCAGTAAATACTAAATTAATCAGACTAAATATCGTCGATCTTCTTCAAGCTAAATCAAGTCAAAGAATATCTCAACTTTTTATGTTAATTTGATTCAATTTTTGATTTGATTTGAATCTTTTGATAATTCTTAACACCCTGCTATTAACTACTGGCTGGAGGTGGACATTATATCATATCAAAGAATAAGAACAAGTCTATATTGCAAGTTGTTAATTATAAAAACTGTTAGAAAGTTCAATCAAAGAAACATTAAAGGTTGCAACAACTCTTAAATAAAATTTTTTTGGCCATATATATATATATGATTCTTTATAATTGAAGTATGAGGTGTTACGGCATAGTACGGATGGTACCCTTTGTTGGGAAATGGGACAGTCATCATGTGATATGTTTTTTTAAATTTGTGATGAGGTTTCGGTTTGAATATATATTGCCTGGTATTTTTATTAAGGTCTAACTAAATTCAGAGTTTGCATCAAAATATTTTTCAATTGAAGAGTAGAATGCTCTTTTAATACAAAGACGATTTTGTACTTTTTTTAAGATTCAAACTTAAAATTTTTAAATAAAAATGGAGGAATACTTATTACTTCGCAACTCTAATGGGTTGAATTATGGCCTTTGGATACGAGAAAAAGTCAGCCAAAATAGCATAAGGTTTTGTCAATTAATTAGGTACATGTGCCACATCACATGTCCTATGTCTTCTTTCTTGTCTTCTATATACCCCATATCCCATTCTTTCATAACAACAACTTGGTCAAGAACAAAACTTTTTTTTTTTTTTGGGAAGTAATTTTAGTATTGGCCTTCTTTGAACTCTTCATTTTAATTTGCATTCGTTTTCAATCCTTTTCTTTTGTCGAAATTTCCTTCCTACTCACCTAATTACCCAAAGAATAAAAGTATTATGAAAAGTGGTTAGCACAAATTTTTACATGTAAATTTGTTATTTGTATTTAGATCAGCAAAGTCGAATCTAGAACTTCTAAAATATGAATATATCATTAAAAAGAAAAGAAGAAGAAAAAAAATGTATTATGCGAGATTTGCTCCCAAGAAGTGAATAACTCAACGTTCAACTAAGTACACCATTTAGCCTTCTTATAAAACGGGTGCCAACATATAATATAGTATCAATTTTAAAAATACATACATGAAATATCTAATATTTTCAAAAAGACCATGAATTCACGTGCTCCAAATTCACCCGTGTCGATCAGTATAAGATTAATAAAGCCAGAAGCTTGGTAGAAGAGATGAATTCAGAACTAAACACTTCACATCCTCCTCTACTTACAAGCAAAAATCAGCCAAAAATTTCACAATTATGATATAAAATTTAACTAAATTAAAAAGTATCATTTCAATCCGCTTGAAATTAAAGAATAATGGACGTAGAACTCAACATTGTAATTATCTCCTGTGTATCCCATCGAGCTATGCTATAAGAAATAAAGACAAAGGCAAGGCCAAGTGAATGAGAATCAAAGAGAGAACAAAAATCCAAATCTCGTGAAAAAGGAATCTTACTAGTGGAGTATATATATATATATATATATATAGTATCTCAGCTGCAAGCTCTCTAGTAATGGTAATCCCGCATTTCAATTTGTTTGTCGTACTTTTTTTTTTATTTTAAAAAATATTTTTTTTTATAACTTTTAAATTTTAACTTTTCACATGACATATTTAAATAATAAAATTAATGATTATTTTGATATATTTTTTTATACACTTTGAGTCAGTATGTTCATTATAGGGTTCATGTGGCCATATGCTTGGTAAAAAAGCTGTTATACGGTATAAGGCCGTAAAAATTGTTATACGTTGAATAATATATAGAAATTATTATTTGAAAAGTAAATAATATGAATTGTTATACAGAAAATAAATAAAATGTTAATTAAAATCAAACGTGTCTTACAACTGTTGTTTGATTTGTGAATAAGTTATATTAGATTATAATGGAGGATTGCACCATGGGCATTGAATAATAATTAGATTATATTTAGTATATATTGGTTTATTTGACCCCATTTAGCATACCAGTTTAACCTAATTTTTCATCTCTTAGGCCTCATTCATCGCCGACCACCACCTACTATCTCTGCCACCATTGTCAACTACCATTACTGTTGTCAACCATCTCTAACATCACAATAACCTTACTACCAATCACTACTGTCGGTCGTTACTATACATGCCATCTTCATCATTATAATTATATTCATTGTCATCGCTGCCGCTACTACTATATATCATTCACTGCCAGCATTGTAATCAATCCTTACTACCAACCATTTTCACTATCACAACTAGCATTGCTGCCAGCTACTACCAACATATTGTTAATTACCACATATTCTTCAGCCACCACCATCAACACTACCAACTCCTAACATCAACCAACTTCACCACCACCACCACCAACCGTAACCATCACGTCAATCACTATAACAACCACCACCACTGTCGCTAACAACTATCACCACTACAATTACTAGTCACTAACACCATGCATCACCATGATCATCATTACAAACCATCTCCACCATCACTAGCGAACATAAATATTTTTTATCAAATAATAAATTCATTTTATTAGATCATATTTTTGTTAATATTTAATTATTTTTTTATTTGAGTTGTGTATTTAATATATTTTGCAAATGAATAAAGTATGCACATTCAGATATTGAAAAACAAACAGTTTTAATTATTTAATATTAAATTTAAACAAAGCATATTAATCATTTAAATGTGCATTCAAATTCAAACGTCTTAATCTTAATAAAAATAAATAACACCTAGGACTCTTCTTTGAAACTCCAAGAAACTAGTGTACATTTTATATAAGCTCACAAAAGACTTTTCTTATGTACCCAAACAAAAAAAAGACTTTTCTTGTTAAGAAATAAGAAAGCCTTAAATACCTAATCTTAGAATATATGGACCTAAAGGACCTAACTAACATCAGTGAAAGTACCATAATTTATTTTATTTTATTTGTGGATGAAACTCCTTCATCCCCACGCCCACCCAACTTTAATTTAATTAGTTTTTAGATCTCTTGAAAATTCAAACAGTGATTTTTTTGTCCCACTTGGTACTATATAAATTTAAATAAAAACTATTTTTAGTGTGTTTAGATTTATATTGTTCAAATTCTTTAAAAATATCAATAAATATTTAAAAAATTCTATATAAAAATTATTTCTAATCAACCCTTTATTTCATAACGTACTTATTATCATAAATAATAACGTATTTGTTGTGATAGTTTTATGTTTATGATCATGAAACCGAAGTTAGGCAAACTAACAGTAAAAGTATGTAAGAATGATTATAAAGTACATAGTTATGAAGGATCTTTTTGTAGCTTCCTTCCTATATTCAGTACGAGGCTCAGCTAATTTTGAATTTATTTTGAGAAATTTATTTTAAGGGTAAAGCGTAATTTCTATTAAAAATATCTTCATACTTGGTGCTTGATTTTGAAATATTTGATTAAGAATGAAAAAATATTTATTACGAGAAAATGAGATTTCTTGGTCTTTTACAATTTGAATTAAAAAAAAAATAACATTTTCAGATCTCTTATGTGTAAAAATATAAATTTTTTTAAAAAATAATCATAAAACTAAAAATCTTTTATAAAGAGTTAAAAAACTATTTATTTCCTATTTTATTGCAAATTTGTTACTTCCTAAGCATTGACTTGCTCGCAACTCATTTATCTGACTATAAATGGTATATATTTCAATTTCTAAAAAATGCTGAAACTGCACTGCAAAAATTTGAAGAATATATATATATATATATATATATATATATTTATATACTATTCAAATTTCTTATTCAATTTTCACAATAAAATATGGTATTTAATTTGATAGGAAAAGTCTTCAAAACAGTCAAATTAGGCCGATGCAAATTTTGTCCTTAGCATACATATATGGCCAGCAAATTTGAAGACTTATTCTAGGATTTGTTGTCAATAATATTGGGTCACATTATTTATATTTTTGTTTAAACAAAGAGCCAGATCTGAATATTAAAAGCTTGATATATACCTTTATTATTAATTAAATAAATAAAACATATTTCGTCACTAACAATCTAAGATACACCAAAAAATGTTGTTGGCCTACTTTAAATAAGAAACTTAGATACTATTTTTTTTTAAAAAAAATAATACAATTTAAGCGCATCTCGGCTAAATTCGACAGCATTTTTCACCAACAATAAATATTAAGTAATTCTGTCCATCAAAACTAGAACAGATCGAAAGAAATCAAATAATATTTCTCAATATAAATCTGAATGAAATTATATTTGATGATAAATACTTTATTTTTTAAAATAAATAAAAATATTTTAAATTAATCGAATGTAGATATCGAATATGAAGGGAAAAAGCAAACTAAGGGGAAAGGTGAAGTATAACTGAAAAAGGAGTCAAAAATTATAAATAATGTACGGATAGTAATGAAAGTTGAAAAGATGGGAAAGGGAAAGTAAAGATGAAAAAGATAGGAAATTTTGGAAAAGTTGAAGAAAGAAAGCTGAATACGGAAGAAAAGTAAAGGCATCAATGCCCCAATGTTTAATCAGCGGAAAAAAGTTTAAAATATTTTTAATGTATAAAAAAAATAATTTAATTTTATTTCTTTCTTTCTTTTTATTTATGAGATAACAAATATTTTTTAACGTATTAAAAATAACTTAAGATGCACTCTTTCACTTAATTGAAGATCCTTTTTAATTTAATAAATGAAATAAGAATATTTCTAATACATTAAAGGATATATTAATCTTTTTCCATATAATCCATCTTCCTGTCGAACTTTTCTACCTTCTAAGTAAGTGAAAATCAACTATCCAAATACTTCCTCAGTTTCATTTTAATTATTAGAATAAGATTTGTATATCTGTTAAGAAAATATTAATAAAAATGATAATTTTTGACTAATATATATTACCCTATTGATTTTTTGAAAATATAGAATAATAATCTTTTTCAAATTTTAGAATGCTTTTTAAGTATTAAAGTAGAATCGGAAAAAATTCGGTCAATTATTTCTTGAATTTTGAAACTAGCAAATATTTTGAAACAACTATTTTTAATATATCTAACAAAACGGAGATAATATCTATCTCATGCGCAATATTAGTAAAAAAAAATTTAGATACTCAATATTTATACTAAGTTAATAAATATTTGGACACATAAATTTGAGTCATTTTCAATACATTTAGAAGCGTCTTAGAGTAACAATAAGGTTGTCTTCATGTACAAGTTATGAGTTCGAACCGTTGAAATAAATAGTTATGTTAAGATAAACTATTTACATCACACCCTTTTAAAATATAATTCTTTTTTAAATCCTGTATAAACGTAAGATAGCTTACGCATGGAGTTACACTTTTTAAATGTTCAATGTGTAAACTTTCTTCTTTAGTAGAAACACGAGCCGTCGGCACATTCATTAATTTTCGTTTGAAATCTATATATGATTAGACAAACAAGTCGTAAGAAATACTAGTAGTATTAGAAGTATATATATATTAATATATATGTCTTGCGTTTGCATTTAATTTATTGCCATAATAAATATTGAGTGCATTAATTTTACTATATTTATATTGACTGACTTTAAAATCTTTTTCACAAATGGCTTCATAATGACATTTACTTTTAAAGAAACTTGTTAATAGCTGGATCTGGTTAGTTACTCAGGACATGTTTGAATTAATTTATTTTAAGTGAAAATAATTTTTATAAAATTTTAAATACTTATTTTTTAGATAAAAAATAAAATAAATTAAAAGTCATATTTTAATTTATGACTTTTGACTTATAAGTCATAAATAAAAAACTATCCAAACAGGCTCTTACATTGTTCGCTTTTACTTATTAGATTTTAATTTATGAAAATTAAATTAAATTTTTTAAATTCAAATATAAAAAAATAATATAAATTGTAATTCTTCTTATATTAATATAATAAAAAATATATATATCTTAAAATATTAATTTAAATTTTGAAAAAACAAAATAAACCAAATAAAAATAAACAAAAAGATAACAAATAATTCAGAAAGTTTGTAACATAGCCAGCATTCAAAGGGACAAAAGAAAAAAAGAGAGAAGTGACGAAATGTCAAATTTAAATAGGGGAAAACAATCTTTAGAAAAGGACATATATTAAAACTAATTTCAAGTTATCTATTCCTCGTTTTAATTTGATTATCTTATTTTTATTTTTTAAATTTTTTAAAAAATATTTATTTTTTCCTTTGATAACTCATAAAATATTTAAAATTATAAAATTAAATATATTTTTATAGGATTTATATATATTTAATTTAAAATTTTATATAAATAAATTAAAACAAAAGAGTTGCCCTTTCTTTGGAAAAAAAAAAATAACGATTTGTTGATTGTGCGGTGGACACCACAAAAAGCTGTGCATTTTAGTTTTGATTTTTCTTATGTGAAAAGTTCCACTAAGAAACAATATTGTATATTTGTACCTTTTCAATAAAATAAAATAAAATAAAAATTAAAATGAATTTTTCAATGATTTGCCAATTATATATACAAGTTTCAGTATTATTTTCATTTTTTAAAAATTAGCTTAAGTGATGAATTATTGATTGCCAAATGGCTAGCTAGCTTTTTCGAAGTAATTTAGAAGTGATAATCACGTCCTAATTATTATTAGTATAATATATTTTGATGCCCTCAACTTTATTAATTAAAGGATTATGCAATATCCCATGTGACCTTGTCAAAATTATATTATGTAGTGACCAAGATCATTGGATTTGTATTTCAATTATTGTTCTCAGACGTGGGTACATGAACATGACTAAACAACCAAAAATATAAATAATTTAAAAGATTAGACTATATATATACCAACTTTTTAATTTAATTTATGTTCATGTAAGAGTTCAAACACAACACACACACAAAGCTCATTTGAATTAGCTTTAAAAAAGAATAGTGTTTAAGACAGAAACGTTTAAACGTCAAAAAAAGAAAGGTTAAGGTGTTTTAATTTATAGCTTTTTATCTGTTTAAAATAATTTTAAATTTATTTTAAATAATTTTTAATTTTATCAAATATCTAAAAAAAGAGTATTAAAAAACTAAAATTTAATTTAATTAATTTTTAATCCAATCCAATTTAATCCAAACATGTTCCTACAGTGAAAGTGTCAATGTGTGTGTGTGTGAGCTCGGTTCGGGATTTGAAGTATGGAGTTTTTATAATGATTTTAATTAATATTATAATAATAATTAAATTTACAATTAAATATTTGTGACTTTTTATTTTTCAATTTATGTGATAGATATTTAATTAAACACAAAATTTAAGAATAACAAAAAGACAAAATTTAAGAATAACGGCAAGACTTTCGAAACTTATAGTTTAAAATAGCAATAAAAATTCTATGATCATAAATTATCACATTAAGAATAAAATAAAAAAAAAAGATTAAATTATTATTTTTTCCGTCTATTTTTACTTGTCCAAGTATTGACTTAATACACTCCTTGAGGAGCAATATATACGATGATAATTTTACTATATCAGCTTTTTATTATAATATTCAATGCTTTGAGAAATAACTATTAGTTAATAACAACGATAAACTAGAAACTAAATGATAAATTATTTTAAATTAAATAAATAAAAATAAACAATTACTTTTAATTTAATAAATAAATAAAAAAATACTAATATAAAATATGTTATTTTATTTTTAAATTAACTAAAAAAATAATATCATATAAATTAAAATAATTAAAAAATTTACGTAAACTCGTAACCAATCCTCTAAATCCGCATAAAAATGAGGAGAGCGAAGAGTAACACTACACCAGGTTTCCGTTGGAAAAAGAGCACAGTTGAAATGGATATAAGTAACTTTTTATATTAACTTTGCTCAAACAAAATGATTATAATATTAAACTGATGTAATTTATTTGTGTATGGTAAAAAGAAATTGACTACGTCTACTGGTTGAAGGAATTAATATGGCTACCTGCAGGCTTAAGTAAGTGTGTTTATATCAGTCCACAACAAAATAATTAAAAATAAGAATAAATCCAATAAAAAAATAACTATACTACTATTAGTTTAGTTGCCTTTTTTTAAATAATTATAATCTGGATCAACAAACATAGTCTGTGACCAGCTATACGTCAAAGAAGTTGAGTACAACTAAGAAACGTGCATTAGGAAAGTTGATTGTCTTTTTTATTACCAAAAAAAAATAAAAAGAAATTATTATTTTTTCTATGGGACAAGAAGATATTTTTTTGTCTTTCTTCTTATTTTTTACAAATAAAATCACAAAAATTTAATTAATTCAAAGGAAAAAAAAAAAGAGATTACTAAGTATGGGACAGTTGGGGTTGGGGGGTGGGCACATGAGCATGTGCAGGCACACACCTCATTTAATTTTACAATTTGCTTTTAAAATAAAGGGGTGAAGTACATATTATTATTATTATTATTTTCTATCACAATAAAAAATTACTATTTTAATTTTTCAATCGAATAATATTCGTCGAAAAATTATAACATATATATATAATATTATATTATATAAAAAATTATTTTATATATAAAATAAAATTTAAATTTTTACTATTTTTTTGAAGAATAATATTATATTATTAAAATTTAATTTTTATAAATATATTTAAATCTTAATCTGAAATTCCCTCACTTTGTCGTTTAATCATCGTAACACTCACTAACTGGGACAATGGAATCTCTATATAATTCTTTTTTAGTAATGAAAGATAAAAAGTAAAATAAAGCAAAATTTATTTTAGTGAAAGAAAAAATAATGCACTATAAAGCTAAAAGGGTTAAAGTTACAAGGAACTCTGGCAATATAAGTATTTTCGGAAGGTGGCTACTGCGTCGTGATATTATTTAATTTATATAAATTTTTTAAAATAATTCAATTTAAAATTTGCAAGTTAAAACAAATTTTAGACTTATATAATTATAAATTATTTTATTAATATTAAAAGAATAATTTAAAGTTGTAAAAAATCAATTCAAATTAATTTTATGTTTATTTAATTCATATCTAATTAGAATTTGTTTGTTGAATTCATATTAGAATAGGTTTTTTAGTCTTAATTTAATTTAATCTTTTAGTGTTATATATACAGATAAATTTATTACATATTTTCTTGTGGGGAGAAAGTAGTGTCAGAATTATTGAGTTAAAAATTTGTTAATATATAAATGAAAATAATTTTCTTAGATTAAAAAATTAGATATTTTTTTTTTGTAAACATATTAAAAAGAAATTGTGCCAGATAAGTTGTAACAGAGCAAATACTACTCTACATTAGAGGCTAAGCAGTGTTTGGACCTGTTAGTATATTACTCTTCCACACTGTTTTTGGATTTGGTGGGTGACTTACAAATCCTATTTCTGGACCCAAAATCCTATCTTTCTTTGGTGGTTTGTTCTTGCTTCTCTTCCTACTCAACTCAGTTATCTTGTTTTCTTAGGTGGGTGATTCTCTAGTAGCTTATTGATATAAATTGTATTGAATCTTGACTAGGAAGAGAGGAAACTGAGCATACATAGTAAGTGAAAGAAGATGGGGGAGAAACCTGAGGTGTTAGATGCTGTCTTAAAGGAGACTGTGGATTTGGTAATGGATCTGACAAAAATATTCAATGTTTTTTTACTAATGTTTTCTTGGTTTTAATGGGTTTTTTTCCTTTTTCTGCTGTTGTGATTACAGGAGAACATACCCATTGAGGAAGTTTTTGAAAATTTGAGATGTACCAAAGAGGGTCTTACTGGTACGGCTGCCCAAGAAAGGTTGGCAATTTTTGGGTACAACAAACTCGAGGAGAAGAAGGTGTGATGATTACTCTTTTTGCAGAATATTCCTTCTTTCTTTTCCCCTGCTGGGCCACTTTGAACTGCAATTCTGTTAATGTTGATTCTTCACTCGCATCTCCTGTATATTCTGTTCCTTCTTTGATTTGGTACTTTGATGGGTTAGTTTACGTTTTATTTATCTCCCTTTTTACCTGAAATTTATGCTCTTTTCTCTTTTTTCTTTTTCTTTTAATATTTTGTCTGTCTTGTTTGGACTTTGAATTGACTCTTTTTGGCTGAAAATTAGATGTCTTTAGTTGAACTAGCTGATTGGAGAATTTAGTGTTTAAGTTTGTGACTTAAAAAGTTCATTTCATCTCAACAATGAACTGTTATGATTGTTGAAGATTACTGTTTGCTGTGTTATAGGAGAGCAAATTCTTGAAATTTCTGGGTTTTATGTGGAACCCTCTCTCATGGGTTATGGAAGCTGCTGCTATTATGGCTATTGCTCTTGCAAATGGAGGAGTAAGCACGCACATTCTGATTTACCTCTCTATTCAATAATCTACTGGTTCTTCTGACTTAATGGAATATATATGTTGAATTTTGTAGGGAAAGCCTCCGGATTGGCAGGATTTTGTGGGTATCATTACATTACTTGTGATTAACTCAACAATTAGTTTTATTGAGGAGAACAATGCCGGTAATGCAGCAGCTGCACTCATGGCTCGGCTCGCTCCTAAAGCCAAGGTTCTAGAATCACCATTCGTTATATGTTAAATCAATTTCTTTTAGACAGCATGTGAAAGCTGTTAACTTACATAACTTTGATGGAAAGTATGAGGTTGAGAAACTAATTGAAAGTGATCCTGATTGTTTGCTCCTGTCGATATATGCAGGTTCTTCGAGATGGAAAATGGAATGAAGAAGATGCTGCTGTTCTTGTTCCTGGGGACATAATCAGTATTAAATTGGGAGATATTATTCCTGCAGATGCTCGTCTTCTAGAAGGTGATCCCCTGAAAATTGACCAGGTGATTAAATTTTTATGATTCGATAAGTGGCTGCTCTTCGCATTCAACATTTTGTCGTTAACTGTGGCGCTGAAATTATCTGTTACTTGCAGTCTGCTTTGACTGGTGAATCTCTTCCTGTAACAAAAGGCCCTGGAGATGGTGTCTACTCTGGTTCCACCTGTAAACAGGGAGAAATAGAAGCTATCGTCATCGCCACTGGTGTTCATACCTTTTTTGGAAAGGCTGCACACCTTGTTGACAGTACAAACCAAGTGGGACACTTCCAAAAGGCGAGTTGAACTTGTAATGTCTTAATTGTTTTGAATATTAGTTCATAATCTCACATTCTATGTTGTTGATGTCTCTATCAGGTTTTGACTGCTATTGGAAACTTCTGCATCTGTTCTATTGCAGTGGGGATGATAATAGAGATTATTGTGATGTACCCTATTCAACACCGTAAATATCGTCCTGGGATTGACAATCTTCTTGTCCTTCTCATTGGTGGAATTCCAATTGCCATGCCAACAGTTCTTTCAGTCACGATGGCAATTGGTTCTCACCGCCTTGCTCAACAGGTTTTGTTAATTAGCATCATTATCTTAGGATATAGTGTTTCAGCATGCCTTCAATCGTGAGTTATCATAGTTCAGCAGTTCTGATTTGTGATTGCATCTTTCATCATTTTAACTATTCAGGGTGCTATTACGAAAAGAATGACAGCTATTGAGGAGATGGCTGGCATGGATGTGCTTTGTAGTGACAAGACAGGGACCCTAACACTAAACAAGCTTACTGTTGACAAAAACCTTATTGAGGTGAGAATGAGAGTTCACTATAATCCCTTTACCTTATCCCAAAAAAAGGAGTTCAGTCTAATCCCTTAAATCACACACACTCTGATTTCCTTTTGCTTGTTCCTGCTAAATTTTCAGGTTTTCGCCAAAGGTGTCGATGCAGATACTGTTGTTCTGATGGCAGCTCGAGCATCTCGAACTGAGAATCAGGATGCTATTGATACTGCTATTGTTGGGATGCTGTCTGATCCAAAGGAGGTAACTTTAGAATTGCATGACTCTGTTATTAGTGCATCCATTCTAGCTGGAGAACTTTTCTAATGCTGCCATTGATGCAGGCACGTGCTGGCATTCGTGAAATACACTTTCTTCCTTTCAATCCAACTGACAAGCGAACAGCACTTACTTATCTTGATGGTGAAGGAAAAATGCACAGGGTCAGCAAAGGGGCACCGGAGCAGGTATGACTGTAATCATCTAAGTAGTCCTTCTTTGCTGCTTTTTGTTTCCAGGTTCACATTTTCTAATCAACCGCTGCAATGTGGATTTAGATCCTAAATCTTGCGCACAACAAGTCAGACATAGAACGTAGAGTTCATGCGGTAATTGATAAGTTTGCTGAGAGGGGCCTGCGTTCACTTGGTGTAGCATACCAGGTATCTTTCTTTTCGTTTATCATTTGTGAAACTCATCATGTTGTGCATAAATTGAATAAATCAATTATCTGGCAACTTGGGGCATATAACCTAATACTTTTATAGTGGAGAGGAGGGATTAATTACCTTTGTCTCCAAGTCCAATCATTGTGGCCAGAAAAAAAAGAGGAAAGGCTTAATTTGCTTGATCCAGTACACCCTAATTGTCCATGCAGGAAGTTCCAGACGGAAGGAAGGAGAGTACTGGAGGACCATGGCAATTCATCGGTCTCCTGCCTTTGTTTGATCCACCCAGACATGACAGTGCTGAGACTATAAGGAGGGCTTTGAATCTTGGAGTGAATGTTAAAATGATCACAGGTACTTCTGAATTTTTTATTTTTATATTCAATGTGTTCATACATTGTTTGCAAATTGACTTGCATGCTATATTGGCAACTTGGTAGTAATGGCTACCCACCCCCTTAATAAAGGAAGAGAGAAGGGAAATGTATCAAGTGAAATGAGTTTTCCAAATATTATCACCAACATGAGATGATAATGCACTAAGCTACTAATTCTTGGGATTCTGACTTTGTTGGATCAAAGACTACTTTTGAATTAGTTCCAAATTCTTTATTGGGCTGTGCCTTTTTGTTTTTGATTTTTGGTAAGGATAATATGATTTTTGGACTGGATTGTGGTTCGGTTTAGAGGCACCACCACCTGTTCTTATTGTATTGAGGAGTGATGTCTATGCCCGTCCCTTGGCATTTCATTGATTGTGTTGATTGGGATTTCAGGCGTCACAACTGAATTTTAAAGAATTAATATTTTTTGTCCATCAACTCGTGTTTTACCAAGATATTGCTTCTTGCTGTGAAAAGCTCAGACGTCATTTGGACGGGAGTCGGCTTACTGTCGTGCGTTTTTTGCTACATCGAAGTGTTGACATGCTTAGGTGCCTATTTAAATTTCTTGTCTATTCTCTTGGCAGGGGATCAACTGGCTATAGGAAAAGAAACAGGGCGCCGCCTGGGAATGGGAACCAACATGTATCCTTCATCTGCTTTGTTAGGGCAGACTAAGGATGAATCAATTGCTTCTTTACCAATTGATGAGCTGATAGAAAAGGCTGATGGTTTTGCTGGAGTATTCCCTGGTATATATCTTTCAGAAAGATTCTTTTGCTTCTCTAATTTTGGGTATTCACTAGGGTACTTGTTTATCAGAATGTATGTCATTACTGATACCTTGTCTTGCTTATTGCTTTAGAGCACAAATATGAGATAGTAAAGCGCTTGCAAGCCAGGAAGCATATCTGTGGAATGACTGGTGATGGAGTCAATGATGCTCCTGCTTTAAAGAAGGCTGATATTGGGATAGCTGTTGATGATGCCACTGATGCTGCTCGTAGTGCTTCTGACATTGTTCTTACTGAACCTGGTCTCAGTGTCATCATTAGTGCTGTTTTGACTAGTCGAGCAATCTTTCAAAGGATGAAAAACTACACGGTATATGTTTGTCTTGTTGTTTCTACTAGAGGCGTAATATTTATATCCTAATACATCCTAATTTCTTGCTATATCTTAGCATCTGTTATTTTGAGTGTAGTGCCTGATTGTAGTCCTGAATGAGCTTAATGCAGTTACAATCTGTCTCTGATGTACGATATTGATAACTTACGTGTCTTTTTTGCATCGGCAGATTTATGCTGTTTCCATCACAATCCGTATTGTGGTAAGTTTTTCAGATGCTGCTTCTTTTTTCTTTAATATATATGATTCTTATATGATATTTTGACATTCTTCTTCTATTATATGTCACAGCTTGGTTTTATGCTTCTGGCCCTTATCTGGAAGTTTGACTTTCCACCTTTTATGGTGCTTATCATTGCAATCCTGAATGACGGTTGGTCTTTCTCACTAATATAACATGGACAATATTGAGTTTAAAACATTCCGTCGTTTTAAAAGAACCCTAATTTGTCTTTAAGATAAAATGATGAGAGTATTGAAATGAAACTTGCCCAAATGGAGGATTCATAAGTTTGTGGTTGAGGCATAGTTGTTGTAGCTGTGTAATCATTCACTTTAACTTATAACGAGTGAACATCATAGTCATCACCACCACAATACAACTACTATTACTATGCCTTAATTCCAAATAATTTGGGTCAACAATTAAATCGTCACTAGTGACTAACTGTTTAAACTAATCACATGCCTGTATGATTATACAAAATAAAAATAATAAGTGTTAAAATTTCTCTATATTTTCTAGTGGCTTATAAATCTCTAACATGAACAAAAGACTCAAGAGAACGTATAGGACCTAAAGTAAACGTATTAACATGTGAAACATACTTCGAATTAATTAATACCTCATCTGGTTCAAAATACCTCTCTTGCCTTTCAGATTTGGTCCAACATAAGTGTCATTTAAGAAAGCAAGAAGACATTAATTATTTTTCAAATTTACCCTTGATCTAACAAATGATTCCCAACAACTTTCTAGAAGTCTTTTTGTGAGGAATCTTTGTAGCTCAATTGGTTGGCTACCTGACCCTTCATCATCTTGTTGGTGGGGATTCGATTCTCCACCTTGTTATCTCCTAACCCCAATTTATTTATTTATTTAAAAGTCTTTTCTATGCTTATTTACATTTACCAGGAAAGATAAAGGGTAATCCAATATTCAAAATCCAATATTCAATTCAAATCGGAACCCCATGGGTGCACCAAAGAGAAATAGGAATAAGATGCTACTCCTCAAATTTACAAAATCATTTTTTATTTCATCAAAAGCTGTCCTTTAAAGTTTAGTATCTTCTGCCACTGCAGTGTTTAGTTAGTTCTCGTCTTTACAGTCTTTTCTACGTCTCACTTCTAATGTTTATAATTGCAGGTACCATTATGACAATATCAAAGGATAGGGTCAAACCGTCTCCTCTGCCTGATAGTTGGAAGCTGGCTGAGATTTTCACTACTGGGGTTGTTCTTGGTGGCTACTTGGCAATGATGACAGTCATTTTCTTTTGGGCAGCATATGAGACAGATTTCTTCCCGGTGAGCATATGAGTGTCCTGTATTATATCAAAAAAATTGTTCAGTTAACAGGGATGGATTGACTTAAGCTTCTCAATAGTTGTCTGCTGTTGCCTATTCAATTGCATCTGCTTTCTCCCTTTCTCTTTTTCTGGGGCAGGATTTGTGTTTGGGGGTTGATGAATGGTGCAGATGCATAATTTAAGTTGACTTTTGACATGACAATGAACATAGACACAATATTCACAAAAAGATGCAGGGAGTATGAGATGTAGCTGTTATGTATTATTTAATAGAACTAATGAAAGAATGTTTGGCCATACAGACTGGTCATTTTTTTCTATGAACAACTATACAGGACTTTCATCTTATCTGTGCTGCAGAACTTTGATAATAGGCTTGTTATGATGACTATCTGTATATTAAACTAAACGATCTGTTGACGTTGCTGTTTGGAATATTTAGCTGTTGAACTGGTATTAATTATATACTGTTCTTAGTTTGTAATCTCACTCAGTTTGGTGAATTTCCAGCGTATATTTGGGGTATCAACACTTCAGAAGACAGCAACTGACGACTTCAGGAAACTTGCATCAGCAATTTACCTTCAAGTGAGCACTATCAGTCAGGCCCTGATATTTGTCACAAGATCTCGAAGTTGGTCGTTTGTTGAGCGCCCTGGTTTGTTGCTTGTGGTTGCCTTTCTGATTGCTCAACTGGTGAGCCATCTGCTCATTTGTTCTTGCAAAATTTCCCCAACTTCATCAATCTTATTATGTTTGGGTGCTTATTTGTAAACAGGTTGCCACCTTGATTGCTGTTTATGCATCTTGGAGCTTTGCTGCAATCGAAGGAATTGGCTGGGGTTGGGCAGGAGTGATCTGGCTTTACAATTTAGTATTCTACTTCCCACTTGATATCATTAAATTTTTAATCAGATATGCTCTCAGTGGAAGGGCCTGGGATCTTGTTCTTGAGCAAAGGGTATGAATTATGCAGTAGAGATATACGTATATGATGTATATTCCTGCTCATGCTATTTCCATCCAACGGTATGTGATGGTTTTTCTTTGTATTGCAGATTGCTTTCACCAGGAAGAAGGATTTTGGAAAAGAACAACGTGAGCTTCAATGGGCCCACGCACAGAGGACCCTCCATGGGCTGCAAGTTCCTGACACCAAATTGTTTAGTGAAGCTACCAATTTCAATGAGCTTAATCAGTTGGCTGAGGAAGCAAAGAGGAGAGCTGAAATCGCTAGGTAAAGATTGTCATTTTGAGTGGTTTTTTGACAACAGAAGCATAGTGGATTCTGCTTATATCTCTGATGTTGAACTTGCATTTGCGGGCAGTTCACTCATCTCCCTGTTACTCATATCCATCACCACATTTCCAGTGCTTGCTTCACTTTATCCTTACTCTTAGTTTTCTTCTGGTAAACACATGTTGAGTTTTCACGACTTGTGAAACCTGAACGCTGCAATTTTTCATTGCAGGCAACGTGAGCTGCACACACTTAAAGGTCATGTGGAATCAGTGGTGAAGTTGAAGGGTCTTGACATAGAGACAATTCAGCAATCATACACTGTTTGATGGGAGAGAGCATGTTTGACCAGTGTTACTTAACCGATGAGTGGGTGATAGAATGAAGACATAATGAGTGTGAGTTTTACCTCTGGAGCGACAAGTTCATAGTAGTAATCTTCAGCGCTTAAAAGTGCCTTATATATTCTATACTTTTTTTTTTTGAATTCTTGGTTTTTCATTTCCTGCTTTCACATCTCGACTCCATTATATATGTTACAATTGACCAAGAATGACATCAAGCTATACTGATTCATTACCTATATTCTTAAAGAGTTCTTATTTCATCTGATTTTTGTACTGTCTCTCTATTCATTGATTAAAGAAGTTGGGATTTTTGCTCTGGTGTATAATGGTGACTTGGCAATGTATTTGAGGGAATTTCTTTAACCTCCTGTTGAATGGAAGAATTAAGATCTTCCTTTTCTTGTCCATTAGTTTCATTTCTTCTCATGAGCCATGCTTGGAGATTGTGAAGTGTATACATCACTTTAGAAAAATCTTTAATGAATCTAAGAGAGAGACAGGAGGTTGTGTAATTCAAATATCATAAGCATTTCCTATAATTTTATTGTTATTACTCTGGTAGCCAAGAGCTCCCTGCCTGCACGAAATAGGGATAGGATCTGTATATATTCTATCCTCTTCAGACTCCATTGAAAATGTTGTTGTTGTGCTTTGGTAGCCAAGAGCCCAAGAGGTTAGGACTTAGGAGGGTGATATTGTTTGTAAGGTGGTTGTTCCACTTCCACCCTCTTTACTTCCTATTAAAATTTTGTTGGTTTTTCACACTGTGTCATTATCCACTTTAGGGTTTGATTAATCTAGATTGGAGTTGGGAAGTTCTACTCCAAGTTTGAAATGCTCTCTATGAAAAGTAATTTTATATTCGAGGCATGAATTCAAAACATCTAGTACTTATTACTCTACTATAATCCTTTCATAGTTAGCGAATTATTTGTATTCTTTCAATTTTGAGCTCCTATCTGGAATAATGAAGATTATTATGCCGAATAGGAATATATCTCTTTTATATATATATATATATATGTATATATATATATATATATACACACATACATATACATTGAAATGAGTATTATAGGTTCAAACTGAATTTATTACTTTTTAAAAGCGAAAAAAAAAAACTTTGAAAAGATGAACCTCAAAAAGAAGACCTTGCATGAAGGAGCTAATCCCCATTATTAGTTAGTTAGAAAAAGTCAGAAATTACTACTATTACTTTTTTTTTGGGTCTTAATTTAATTTACGTGGCGCGGTTAAAATTTTAAAATTTAATTGTCTTGATTTATATGACACAATTGAAAGTTTGAAATTTAAATTTCTAAATTTTGATAGTGAATTTCAAAATATTTTAAAAGTATATAAAAAAATTTTAATAAAAGAAATTGAACCGACTTTCAAAATTTTAATTATGTCATGTAAATTGGTACCAGAGGAAGTATTAAAAATATCCCATAACGTGGGTGATGTTTTAGCCACCAACTGATCTTTCATAATCTTCTGAAGTATAGATACAGGTCCCACCAGAAGCTAACAGTTTGATCCACAGTTGCCAAAATTATTTTAAAGTAAAATAAAATAAAAATAAGTAAATAAAGAACAGTATAAGGGTGCAAAATTAATTTAAAATAAATTTTGAAGGTGAAAAATTATTTTCAAATAAAAGAGAGGGTTTGTGCCATTGTGTCCTGAGGATAAACTTACTCGTGCTAAATGTTCACCATAACTTTTAAGTCACAAATAACAGTAAAAGCATATTCAATTTTTTTAAAAAAGTTTTTTTCCCGATATTCGATACTCGCTATTAAAAACATATCAAATAATACTTAATTAAATGTAATTTTCTAAAATTATCAAGTCGTACTTAATTTCCTTTTTGGGATCAGCTTATGTGGCTTCAAGATTAAGTTTTTTCTTTTTTTTTAATAAAAACTGAAATTTGTAAATACACAAAATTAGAAGAAACACACACCATGTGCATTGTTAAAGTTTGATTTGACATTTATCACTATAGTTCAGCTTACTATATGTGGTGACAGAAAATTACATAATGTAAATTGGTGTCACATTGCCCCTCCTTTGTACTTGTACCATTTTGCACAGACAAGAAAATAACCCAAATTCAGAGTCTCTAGTGCTGCAATGAGGTAATAAAAACAGTCTAATTTCCCCTTGTTAAGATCATCAGCAACCCAACTGGACGTATGATGAACAACTGACGAAAACAAAGTGCTCAAATAGCTCGACCCTGCCAATCCAACAAAGAAGAAAGACGCCGCGATGCTCCTCATGTTTTCAGGGCACTGTTTGTAGAAGAACTCGTTCTCGCTGATTAATGTAAATGCTTCGGAAAGCCCTGCATTCAGTTATGAGTATTTGAAGCGCATCAATGTTGAAAATTAGTATATTGAATGCTGAAAATGCATCTCAACATGAATTTCACTATCAAACCAGGCAAAGGCACTAAGCCAACCCCCACGCCATCACTATCCCATCTCCATTATAGTCTCGTCGAACCATTGACTCTGATATTAGTTGTTGGGCAAAAACAGCCAAAGATACTCTTAAACACCAGTCCACACATTTTTCTCAAAAAGGTCTCGTACTAATAAGAGTGTCACTGTAACTTATATGTAGTTTTTTTTTTTCAGCTATCAATATAGGACTTTGTTCGCAAACCCTATAGAAGTAACAAATAAAATTATAAAGAAAGAACTTTAATTTGCAAATGTATACCTGATAATGCCATCTGAGGTATTAGCCACAGTCCTGACATGGATGAAATTGCACCTTTCTCCTGAGTCATTTGTACCATTGGCCTAGTCATAGCCAGGTATCTTCTCTTGTCTTCAACAATGGCTGATACGATCATTGTTACGATCGATAGAAATATTCCAATTCCCATTTTCTGGAGAAGGGTGATTCCATCTTCCTTCCCTGTGAATTTCCGAAGCCATGGAAGTAAAACACGATCGTAGATAGGTAACCAAATTGTTATGCAGAACATGGAAATGACTATGAAAGATGCTGGTGGGATGTGAAAATTGATGTGACCTAGTTGATTGTCACTTTGTAAGGCTTGGAAGATAACATAATTTTGTGATTGGACAACAGAGACATAATAGATTGTTCCAGCAACCCATATTGGGATTACTCTCAGTAAGCATTTCACTTCTTCCACTTGTTGAATGCTGCAAAGCCTCCATGGATTGACTGCTGATCCATCTGATGAGTTTATCTGATCTTCTGAAGTTTTTGCAGCTGCTTTACTCAAGAATCTGAAATCATGAGCTGTTTTAGTTAGTCCATAATTTATCCTGACTTAGAACTGTCTCCGAGGGTTCGATTTCACGTATGCTTACCATATTTTGTCACATTAAAGTAAGTGACACCATATCATTGAAGACGCAAAACTAATTTTTGTCACATTAAATTTTAGTGAACTATGTGTGTGTTTCTCAGAACATCAATTAACCTGTAGGCCAAATCTCATGTCAAAAATTTGAACTTGAGGTCATTTGTATTTCTTGAGTAATTCACAGACAGTTCAATTGCTTTAATATGTCAAAAATTAGTGTTATTATGAATACAGTAACCATACGTGAAATTAACTCGTAGCTCTGATGCTGGCAAGAGGAATTACCTAAATTGATCAGTGTAAGGAAGCACAGAACTCAAGGAATTGGAAGGCACATAGTTGAAGAGGGAGAAACATGGTTGCTCTGGCAGCTGCAGGTGTCTTTTCTTGAATGCAGCCACTAAGACCTGTGCCACACTTGACAAAGGGCTACCTTGTGGCACAAATCTGACATAAATTTTAGTGCCAACAAAGAAAAGCGCACAAGAAAGGAACATCATAATTGTGGGGATTGCTAATCCCAGGGACCAGCTGACACTTGTTTGAACATACACAATGACAGTCAGTGAGACCATCACAGCAAATGTGTAAGTGAAATAGTACCAGTTGAAGAAGCTGCTGATTCCTCTTCTTCCTGATTCAGTGTTGGGATCAAATTGATCAGCCCCAAATGCTAGATTACATGGCCTAATGCCAGAGGCACCAATTACTAGCAGTCCAAAGCCTCCTAGTAAAAATGTCATTTGTCCTGTTGTTGGACCAGTACATATTGGCGCAGCTTCTTGGTTTCCACATTCGGGTGGATGAAGCTTTGAGACTGCGGCGGTTAAAGTCAGAACTAGCATTCCCTGTAAATTATCAAATTGGAAAACAGACATAAGATCTGGTAATTAGAAGGACTTTTATGCAATGGTCTATATTTGATACGATGAAAGTCATTTTCTAGCGTTTGGTTACGAGAAAAAGATTTTCAAGGAAAAAGGCTTTCACTCACTTATGACGAAGGTCATTTTCCTCATAACTATCTTAACTTTTTCACTTTATGTTACTTGTTTCAACTAACACTTGGACATCATTATTAATCCTTACTACTCACAACTTTCAGCAGACACTCTCCTATCTGCTAAAATTATTGTTACTCACCAACCAAAAGTCGAGTAATATTTTCCATAAAAAATGACTTTCGTTGTACCAAACAACTCGTAATCTCAATTCTTTAACATGAGTATTTATTTTACCAAGAAGGAGGACACTGAGGCAAATCCAAGGATCTTGTAACGGCCAAAGTAAGTATCAGAAAGAAAAGCTCCAAGCAAGGTGCCAAAATTGCAAGTGCCATTGAAGATGTTGATAATATTAGTAGCTGTTATGGTCTTCAAGTGAAAAATGCTTATCAAATAAACCAAGAGATTAGATGAGCTTCCAATTGTTCCTAGCTTCTCAAATGTCTCATTCCCTGCAGTTTTTAGCATACAACAATATCTACGCTTCAGTCTCAAACAAGTTGACATCGGTTATATGAATCTCCACTTTCATTTAACCTCATTTCATATCAACATCATACTAACCTTTGAAAAATATAAAATAGTGTCAAGAAAATGAACAATTATGAAACTATTCACTAATAAAAGTTTAGTGCACAAAATGATACCTATGACAAAGGGCATGGCTCTGATTCCTCTGTATTTGATTTCATTTGTAGTTGCTTCTCTGTCAGTCTCCTCCATTGCTGCTAGTAACGCCTATGGTTCTTTGTTATTTTTTCAGTAGATATTACTGAGAAAAAAAGGCAAGGATGGGATGGTTATATTTATATATATAAGAAGGAAGCATGTATTAAGTGAATCTATAAGAAGTGTTGACTAATTTTTTGAAGAATAACCGGTTGCAGGATCTTTTCTTTTATGGTCCTGGTTTTGTAGTATCAGTGGGATTAAGTTTTACTTGGTCAATGGTTTATTTTCTGTTCGGGAAAAGGGTCAAAAATATCGCTATTCTATGGAAAATGGTTCATAAATCCCGTCATTCACCTTTTGGTCTAATAATACCCTCAACCTATCATTTTGGCTCAAGAATACCCCTCAAACTAACTGATGGGGTTTTGCAAATTAAAATAGCCACGTGGCATATTATGATTCCCCACATATATTACTTAATTTAAAAATTAAACTCACTCATTTCTTAAACTCAAATTCTCCCGTAATAATCTGACATATTTCTTTTAACTCATACTTGCACTCGAAATTCACAATCGCCTTCAGCACAAACAAAAAAGCAGAGCGTAGAATTCAACTGTTTAATCCAAACCCTTGTCAAGTAAAAATTAGTGAGTTTAATTTCTAAAATAAGTAATATATGTGGTGAATCATAATATGCCACATGATTATTTTAATTTACAAAAATTCATTAGTTAGTTTGAGGGTTATTCTTGAGCCAAAAAGATAGGTTAGGGATATTCTTAAACCAAAAGGTGAATGGAGGGTATTTATAAACTATTTTCCATAGAATATGGGTATTCTTATGTCAAAAGGTGGATAAAGGTTATTTATGAATCATTTTTCAATAAGATAAAAAGTGTTATAAACATATTTGTATTATAGTGAATGTCTATAAAGGTATTTGTATTACAGTGGATACATGTGTTTATATTATAGTCAGAGTCTATCTTTTGGAGAAAAATTAGGAGAAATTATCCCTATAAATAGAGGGGTTCTCCTTCATTGTATTTCACCCCATCAAGAGAAATAAGAACTTCTCTCCTTCTCTCTTTCTCTATAATATTCTTGTTTTTTCTTTATTATTTCATAACACGTTATCAGCACGAGTCTCTACCTTGAGCACTCACTTTGAAAGATCTGAGGTAAGAAAAATTAAAATTTCTTTTTCGAAAGATGTATTACTTAACCACATGAGTGATATTCCTTTGATGATATTGTTGCTCTACGACTCTACTGTCTCAAAATTTGAAGGTCAAGATATTATTTTTTTTCTTTCTTTTAATATGGCTAATCTTACGAAATTTGATTTCGTTGCCCTTCAAAGTTCGGGCAAGAACTACCTTTCATGGTTGTTGGATGCTGAAATCCATATGGATGCAATGGGTCTTGGAGACACCATTAAAAGTGAAAACAAAGCATCAAAAATCCATATGGATGCAATGGGTCTTGAAGACACCATTAAAAGTGAAAGCAAAGCATCAAAAATCCATATGGATGCAATGGGTCTTGGAGACACCATTAAAAGTGAAAATAAAGCATCAAATCAATATCGTGCTAAGGCTATGATATTCTTGCATCATCATCTTGACGAAATTCTTAAAATTGAATATCTCGTGATTAAGGATCCACTTGTTCTGTGGAATAGCCTAAAAGAAAGGTATGACCACCTGAAGATGGTCATCCATCCAAAGGCACGATATGATTGGATTCATCAAGACTATAAGTCTGTTCATGAGTATAGCTCATCAACATTCAAAATTATTTCAAAGTTGAAACTATGTGGAGAAACTATTTTAATATGATTGAATATGTGGTAGTATACAAAATTAATTGAGAGCTCCGGAAGAGCTAATGTATTACTACCTGAAGGAATGAAATTGTTGTAGTAAGTCTCAGAAGGAAACTTATCAGTTTCAAGGACATTGAAAAAAAAATTGAGACTATAAATTATGGGAAGATCTAATATCTTCACGCTACTACAATTGAAGCGGGTTATAAATATTTATGTAAAAGATTACCCGCCGTTCTTTTTATTTGTAGTACATAAATATGGGTATGATGATGAAATCACATACGAAAGTAAACTAGAAGTTTACTGAAATAAGTTGGCCTAACCGGTTGGCCATCCCGGTTCAAATGTGATGCAAAATAATTGAGAATTCACATGGCTATATGTTGAAGAAATAAAAGATTCTTCAAGAATTCTCTTGTGTTGCTTTCTCGTGATAGAATGATCTTGATCAGCTAAGATTGGAATTATATTCCGTGAAATTTTGAAACTTATAAAAAGGTGAATATGGGCTCATTCACCTACCATGTGAACCGTTTGCTAATAGATACATCTATGGAATGATCACATGTGTTTTTGATATCAACTTGCAATTGATTTTTGTAAGGTTGTTGCTCGAATTATTAAATTAAGAGCATAGTTTCAAATTATAAAATCATGTTGATAATGCTGATTCATATCTATATTGGTTTAGCAAAAATTGTATGTCTCCAATTATAGCTAAATTATTGGTTATGAGAATAAAACCCCCAAATAAAATTTGATATGAGATATGTTTATTTAACATGTAGCAACACTTGAATGCATCAAGCCGACAAGGTTCCCCTATCACAATTGGTTCAGGGTCAGGAACCAAATAATTCCATCTAAAAATTTGAATATGCGATATATGATTAAATTGCCCCACCACAACGCACAAAGATGGGTCCCGAAATGAGCTTGGGGAGTAAATGTTAGTTTTTCTAACATTAGGGGGAGAAGTGATTAGCAACTGAAAATTGAGTGTGGGATGAATTATCTAGATCCTCGGGAAAAAGAAAAAGTGAACTTAAAGTTCAATAGATAATTCACTTGCAAAATATTGCAAATCAAGTGTCAGATATATTTGCTAACTCTATTTTATAATTCAGTTACAAATGCTCCAATGAAAAGTCCTTGAAGGACAGAGTCTATGAGACGCCTGAAGCGTGATAGACTAAACGGTTCCAAATATAGAACTTTTTGAAGAAGGAGAGGAGCAAGTGATTAAGATGGTCATAATAATGAGGCAAGTGCTTTAAGAAAGCACCACGACATAACACTTCATAAAACCTTGGCAAAGGTTCAGGTACCTGAAAATGACGAAAAATGAAGAGATCTCAATAAGTTATGTCGTATTGGAACTAATCGTCGACGATATTTTTGATACAATATAGTGTGCAATATTGTAAAAAATTGTGAGGATCTGAATTCTACGTCTATTAAAGCATGTTGATGTAGAAATAATTATCAAGTGAAATGATGCGTATTGATAAGCATAAAGCTTATTGGATCTGTAGTCCAGACACTAGAAGATGTCACACATTTAAATACTAATTAATGTTATCACTTGACAAAATTTGTACGAAAATCATGAAGGATTCGAAATGCCTGAAGCATTTACAAGTTTCTTTAAACTTGTTCATAATTCTTATATGAGAAAATCTTTGGTCCTGAAGTACCATATCTTAGTGTGATTGATGCACTAATATATCTTGCTAATACTACAAGGCATAACATTCAGTTAATTTGTTAGCAAGTCCCGATCTTGTTGGTTATGCTGATGCTGGGTATTTATCTGACCCACACATAAAGCTCGATCTCAAACTGGTACGTGTTCATATGTGGAGGTACTGTCATAACTTGGAGATCTATAAAGCAGTCTCTCGTAGCTACTTCATCAAATCATGCTGAGATAATAGCTATTCATGAAGCAAGCCGATAATATGTGTAGTTAAGGTCCATGATACATCTCATTAGAGAAAAATGTGGTTTGAAATGTGACAAAGTACCCATAATTTTGTATGAAGATAATGCAGCATGCATAGCACAATTAAAGGGAGGACACATAAAAGGAGATAGAACGAAGCATGTTGACACCCAATTTTGACCTACCTTCGCCTTAATATGCTGCTTATATATGTATATATCTATTTATTTATTTTACGCAAAAATTCGACTTACTTTTGCATTTATAAAATAATTTTTTTTATAATATTGTGAAAATTATTTTAAGTTACATATATATGACTCATTTAATTTTAATTTTTTGGATATTAAATCATTATGTTATATATAGTATATTCGCATCAATATGCGCCCTCATTTTGAAATATATTCTTTACTTAATTAAACTATTTATCTAATTTTACTAAGTTTTACAAAATTATTTAACTAATTTTATTACTCGAATTTTTTAAATTATTTGTGTTAATAATATGATTTTTATAATATTTGATGACTTGATTTTATATTTTTGTCATTAAATTATTCGTAAATATAATAATTTAATTATATGATATTTACATAAGTATACTTAAATTTAGAATTTATTCATTAATAATAGTATTTATACAATTTTCTTATAATTTAAACTATTTATTATCTATTTATTAAATTATTTAAAAGTGTAGTATATTTATTAATTTAATAGCAGCTAGATTCAATTTCAATCAATTCATTTAAATTATAGCCATTTCCTATTCAATTTCATTTCAATTTCGGCCACTTTCTATTGAGTTTATGTCAATTTTAGCCACTTTTTGATCAATTGTGGCTACTATTTAAATTCAATTTCAATCCAAATTAATTTTCAACCCATTGACCCATCCGGACAACCCGTTTCTACCCATAACCAGACCCAAATCTCCCTAAACCAATCCTAGCCGCTCATCTCACTTGATCCTACGGCCTTAGTTAATTCTAACCCTTTTTCCTTATTTAATTATCATTACCCCCAAAAACCCAAAACATCTTTTCCATTTTTCCTCAAGCCCCAGCCGCCGCCTCCTCTCCCTAACCCTCTCTGCCGCCGCCGGCCTTCCCTCCGCCCTCCATAACTTCCGGCGAAGCTCCTCCCTTTCCCTCGCGTCGGGTTCTCTTCCTCTCTCTCTTCTCTCCATTTTCTCCGACAACATCACCCCTGTCCTACCGAAAAACCACCACCCGTCGGACCTCCATTAATGCCGTGAACCGCCGCGACCAGTTTTCTCCCTATTTCCTCACCTAAACGACGGCGAGCAACCATGAAACAACACCGAACAGACCATCCGGTCACCTCTCAACGCCGGAATACAACATCTCCAACCCCCGCACCCTCACCTCGACGCCACCAGTCTTCCTCCAACCACGACATGAACGCCGGAAAAACAACCTCCGACCAGAACCACCGACCACCACCGTCTTTTCCTCTCTACACTGCCTCCGGTAGTTTCAGTTCACTACCGACGGACCTCCGTACCTCCCAGCCGATCCGGACAGATTCGAAATCTGTCCCATAATTTTTATTTATTATTATTATTATTATTATTATTATTTTTAAATTTTAATTTACTGTTTATTTTATTTTATTTTATTTTTTTAATATATGTATATAATAAATATATTTAATATATATATTGTGTGTGTGTATATATATATGAATATTGTATATAATAAATATGTATATATAGAATAATATATAATATATGTATATATATAAAGTAATATACTGTTTTACTTTCTGTTTCATTTGTATATGAATATTTATATAATATATATATAATATAGTATAATATTTATATAGTATAATATGTATATAAGTTATATATACAGTTATCCTTTTTGTTTCATTTATATAATAATATATATATATATATATATATATATATATATATATGTAAGTAACATATTGTTCTGCCTTTTGTTTCATTTAGATATACATATAATGAATATATGTTAATCAATTAATCATGCATGTTTGATCATTATATTTGTTCATAATTTTCGTTCTTGTGACACCATAATCTCTTGTAATGCCCAACATGAGAAGCTGCATAACTTTTGAAATTTTCACCTCTTGTGTATTGTGATTCTGTGCAATTGAAAAAGAGTGTTATGTGATAATTTGTGTTGTGTTGTACTCACCCTAGCAATTCTTAACAACTTTCAATATTAGTCTATGACTGAACTAATCATTACCTCCTTTAACGCGATTGTGTTGAAAATTTTCCTTCCGATTGATTCCGCTAGTTTCTCCCCATCCCTTAAGTTGGTAGTTAATTATTGAGCATGATAAAATGTGACGTTCATGCTTAATTGAGTGAATATTCCTTTAAAATAATAGATTATAGTAATCTCGTATTTATTTTCAGATTTAGATAGTAACAAGCTTAGTGCATTTCTTGTAAAAGTTTTCATTACATATATATTAGGTAATTTCTCTTAATTGATTCTTTCCTTTCTTTCTGTATTGATAATTGTGGCAAAAAATACGCTAAAGATCCTATATTGCAAAAATCTTGCACCGATAATTATGGCAACCTTTGGTTTTATGTTTGTATAGCTAATTAATATGGAAAAATTTAGTATTGATCCGTTTTAATTGATTGATTATTTACTTTAATTTGGTCATAATCCTTTATTTAGTCTGTCCATTTATTCAAATGATCTGAGGGATTTCATTTAGGAAAATATAATTAGTCCAAAATTTTATGATTTTTGATTGATCCAATCAAGGAGATTTTCTTTTAATTAATTGCTGAATTTCTTCCATCCTCTTTACTAATTCAACTATATAAATGACCCCTCCCCTTTCTTTAAGGAGAAGACACGGAAGAAAGTTCAAAAAGAAAGAAAATATTTTTATTACTCTGTGGAAAGCTCTTTCAAACTCCTTAACATTTGCTGTTGGCCAGAGTTATTTTTTAACTGGTCAGTTTACATCCAAGGCCCTGTTTAAATTTTGCTAATGTGTATTCTTTGATCATTGATTTTTCTTTTACTGTTATGTGTCTAAAATCATGTCTGTTATGTTTGAGAAATTACCTATGTGTGGACTGGTACGAGCTTCGCCATAGTATTCTTTGTATTTGTCAGGTTATTTTCGAACCGGGAAGAAGTGTTGCTGGGATCGGCAGGATATAACCTGTCATTTTAACCCTATTCAAATGTTGTGTTGTATTTATTTATTCGTTTATTCTGGTTATTTTATTCAAAATGTAACAATGTAAACAAACGCTGCTAATAGTGTAAAGGGGTCAAAAGGGGGGCGGGGATTTTTATTCTTCTTTATTGTTTTTTATGTCGATACCGCTAGAAAACATGCATATAGGAACAACGCACAATAGAAATCATGCTCGTAGCAGTTTTGATTTACATATTGCTAGAAAACATGCCTATAGGAACAGCGCATAACTGTTAGAGATCACGCTCAGCGTAATTAACAACAAAAAATAAACACCGATTGAGTACTGTTAAATTTTGTAGGATTTTATATGATCATGTATGTGCAAATATGTAAAAACTTCATACAGATTTTGTATCTCTGTTATTTTCTTTAGTCAATATGCGATAAAAGGTTATTAGTAACATGTTTATAAGACTTAATCTTTTAGACGAAGTCACTGAATCACGAACTAATTTCCATTTATTTTCTCAATTAAAGAATCATGCCCGAACTATTGGTTTTTAATACGATTCTTCATTTGCTACCATAATTTCAATAAGAATTATATCTTTAAGTCTTTAATTTGGGATACGTTTATACTCAAACTTCTTAAACTCTGTTTGTAGTTACAAATCTAATTGCTATAAATTTGCCAATGCATTTTAGATTTATTCAACATAGAAATAACACTAAGATAACACTTGTTTAGTCATTACATTATATTCACCTATTTTAAGTTGATTACACTCTTGTGTTTAACTCTGTTTATCTGCGTTCCTGCGTCTATTTAAGGCTGGCACTACGTTCGCATTAAATTTCACTATAATTAATTTGCATTTTTCTGAATTTATTTCAAACTAGTTTGATTTTTTGCATTAAATCTGTTTTGTCTTTAATTTACGGTTTTCCTCTGTTTCAAACTGACACTATGTTTACACTAAATTGGTTTCCATATATGAAGTCAGCATATTTGCTTAAGAGATTAGTTATAATATTCAGTAGCACCCATTTTAGAAATTATGCTCATAGGTTTAATACGGAAGCTTATGTGAGACTGTTTAAATGCTGAATTATTATGATTTGTTGTTTGTTTGACGTTTTTCTTTTAACCATAGGATTTTTTTAGATCCAAAGAACCAAAGTAGACGTCCAATGCCTCTTGGACCTTAAGATTGGTACGGGTAGGCAAATAATAGGACGTTAGTTTCATCACCTAGTGCGTTTAAGTTAATTAATCAATTAGGTGGGTAGACGGGAGATGATGAAATAGACAGGCTATTGTTGACTTCACGTATGAAGCGCACATATCAGCTTTGTAAATACAAAGCAATCTATTACTCCCATCTTTTCTAAATTCATTTTTTAAAGAGCTTTCAAAGATTTTTAAAATTTCTTTTATTATGTTGAAATATTGATATATTTTCATTAAAAAGTAATTTTGTTAAAAAATATATAATATATATATATATACATGATTTTCTTAAAATGCATTTTTTTTACTCAAGTTATATATATATATATATATATATATATATATGTTATTCTCTTCAAATTATCTTGATTTAAAAAATAGGATCGATGGGAGTAATACCGCATTGGGCCCATTTTTCAGCCTTGTCAAAACCTGATCCCACTCTAAGTTTTAGCTTTATAGTTTAATAACTCACCGACTTTATTTTATCACTTAGATAAATCCCCCATTTAATGAGTACGGCCGGGAACCACCTTTGTGGACCTCGAAAGGTGCCTAACACCTTCCTTTCGAGGTAACTAAAGCCCTTACCCGAACTCTGGTAACTTAGGTAACAAATTAGCTTAAAACGGTGCCCTAACGCACCTTAATTCGTTAGGTGGCGACTCGCTTCTTTCAACCCTTAAGAGTCCTCAATGTTGGGTCCCACTTTACCGCGAGGGAAAAATGGGGCGCGACAAAGCACATCTCGCCAAAGTTTTTCTACACACATGAGCTCCAAAAAATGGTGATATCAATGTGTAACAGATTCGTTCAAGTGATAATGTGGTTGATTTATTCACCAAATCTCTACCAACTGCAACTTTCAAGAAGATGGTGCAGAAGATCGGGATGCAAAGATTCAAGAATGTTCTAATTAAGGGGAGTTAATACGCGTTGTACTCTTTTTCCCTTCCGAGGTTTTATCCTACTGGATTTTCCTTGTAAGGTTTTTAATGAGGCAACCATAATGCGTATTATTAGATATGTGTACTCTTTTTCCTTCACTAGATTTTTTTCCAATGGGCTTTTTCTAGTAAGGTTTTAACGAGACACATTATCTATCAAATAGACATTCAAGGGGGAGTGTTATAAACATATTTATATTATAGTGAATGTCTATAAAGGTATTTGTATTGCAGTGGATACATGTGTTTGTATTATAGTGAGAGTCTATCTTTTGGAGAAAAGTTAGGAGAAATTATCCTATAAATAGAGGGATTCTCCTTCATTGTATTTCACCCCAGCAAGAGAAATAAAAACTTCTCTCATTCTCTCTTTCTCTATAATATTCTTATTTTTTCTTTATTACTTCATAACAAAGATTATTTATGAGTCATTTTTCAATAAGATAAAAAGAGTATTTTTGGCTCTTTCCGTTTTCTGCTTAGTAGCTTCAGAATTATTAGTAGGGCAATTAGTTTATTAAGTTTAACCCCTATTTCACCCCTACTTGCTAGTTCCTATTTTTTTAACTTTTAGTTGTTAAAGTCTATAAAAGGGCACTAGATCTTTTTGTTTTTTTGGTAGGTTAGATAGCGCAGTAAAACGTCACTTTCTTTCTTATTTTTGCCTACCGTTTTTACTCTTGTTTTTTTTTTCCTAACAAGAAGGAGACATTTATTAAGTGAATTCTTATTCTTTTCCTGTTTACCAATAAAAGAATAATTTTACTTTTTCTCTATGCACTATATGTGGATGGATTTTGTGAAACTACCTTTTCTTTTCCCTGTTGGGACATGTGGAGTGGAGAATGATTAGCTTTGTGGAATCATTGTGTCTAAAATCCAAGGAATAAAACTACCTTATATGCACGTTTTGGCAGGTGGCCTTAAAAAAAATAATATATGTATTAATTTTATAAATTATTAATGTGATATTTATTTATTTTTTAAATTATATATAATCAACGCAAGTATTATTTATATACTCTATTTAATATTATATTATATATATTATTATATAACGAATTATAGTATTAATAATATAATAATTTTAATACATGTATTAGTATGGTTAAAATTGTCACTCAAATTTTTTCATATCTTTTTATCATATTTGTGGAGAGTATTTTTATAAATAATAATCTTTTTATAGAAATTATGCAATGCCTTTTATTTTAATACTCCAAACCAAAAAGTACATAATAAATAATCTCAACATAACTAATGACAGCATAACTAATGCTAATATTACTAATATACTCTATTTAACATTATTTTTATACACTATTAAACGACCCTAGGCAATGTAATAAATTTTTTTTTTAAAAAAAAGAAAAAACACTTGCATGCTATCAACGGTTTTTCCACCAATGGGTAAAGGGAAAAATATACTCCTCAACTTTGCGATTTAGAGCGAATATATCCTCGTTAAAAAAGTGATGCATATATCTCTCGTCGTTTAACAAATGATACATATATACCCTCGTCATCTAACAAATGATGCAAGAATTTAAAAAAAATTACAACTAATTTTTAAATTTTAAAAATGTCACATGACTTTAAAAGGTTACCTCACTTATTTTTTACCCCTCTAGACCCGATCCAACTAAAATAATTCAATTTCTCTTTTATTCAGATTCGTTCGAAACTTATTTTATGATTGAGTAGAGGAGGGATTGGGGCATTTTTTTTCATTTGAGTTAGGTCTAGAGAGATAAAAAATAAGTAAGGTAATTTTTTAAAGTCACGTGGCATTTTTGAAATTTAAAAATAAGCTTTAGAATATTTTTTTTATTTCAGTAAATAAAAATTAGTTAACAAAAAGGGTAAATATACATCATTTATTAGACGATAAAGATATATATACACTATTTATTAAACAAAAAAATATATATATATATACGAGAGATATACCTACTTTAAATTGCCAAGTTAACAAATATATTTTCCCTTTTTCGTTTACCAATGACGAAAAGTTATTGACTTTATTTTCTGGGTTAGCAAATTAGGATTATTATAAACAATTACTACATTGTCCATAAAGTTATTCTCATCCCCACAATGTGCAACTCTTTTCTTCTTCCTAAAGTAAAATATTCCTTCTACCCGAAGTTAATAATTTGAAAAGTAATCATATTTGTTGACATCCATGAATAAAATGCTGTTGAAAGATGTGATTCTTGGTTAACCAAATATCTAAAGAGACAAAAAGGAATAAAATCATCTTGTCACATGACATTAATTGTTGTTATAATCATCTGCTTTAATTACTAATCAGTGAAGCAATAGTGTTGTGAGGTATTTTATTTTATTAAATTTAATTATGTCGTATAAATTGAAATAGAGTGATATATATATTCATTCCCCCAACGGACGAGCATCAATAGCCGTTGCAATCTGTACGAAAAATTGAACAGCAACAATAGTTGCCTGAACCATAAAAAAAATAGGAATAAAATTGGTATATATGTTTCAGATTCAATCTTACATCACTTATTTGAGTGTGAATATATATAGCATCTAGCATCTTTTTACATAGCATAATTATTATTAAATTATTTAAATAATATGATAATTTTTTTGATTAAGTTTTAAAATTTGACATCGCAATAGAAGTCATAATAATAAAAAAAATCACGTCTCCTATGACTTAATCTAAAATTATTTTTGGCCCTTGCTTCTAATCATGAGGCTGCATTTGTCACTGGTCATGACCTTTTTGTTGATGGAGGCTTCACTTCTTGGTAAATGTTATATATGTGAGCCGTTAAGTACTAGTTTTTTGAAATAGTATTGACGTAAAAGGATTGATTTTTCACTCGCTGATCATTCGTGAATTAACTAATGACCTTACAACACAAATTAAGAAGGATACTTAACTGAAAATTCAGATATTATTGAAACATCATGTGAAAATTAGACAAGGTTTTTCATGATTTGGCTATAACCAAATCTAGGTAAGATAAGAGTAGAACCACTAAATTGTATGTATGAGTTTCCTTCTTTAATATAAACTTTAATAATTTGAGGGTGATTATTAATTAGTTCCTTTTATTTTTGATCTTTTTTCGAGTATACGCACACATGAATTATTTAATTTTAACCTTATTTCAAAGGAAATACCAAATAAGTTTCCTCCAATAACTTGGAATACCGAAATTGCCTATATCCCGAACGAACATATATCAGAATCGAAAATGCAGGAAAAACAGAACTAATCAGACGTAGCCGCCATTGACTCGAAGGATCTGTCCATTAACCCATTCAGAAGTATCGCCGGCCAAAAACCCAACCACCGGCGCAATATCCTCCGTCTGTCCAAGTCTACCATGGGGACACTCATTAATCGCCCTATTTATCATCTCCTCGGTTTTCCCATCGTAAAACATGTCCGTTGCTACTGGTCCCGGCGCCATACAGTTCGCCGTTATTCCTGTCCCTTTGAGTTCCTTCGCCAGTATTTTCACCATTGCTTCCACTGCTGCCTTTGACGCCGTGTACGCCCCGAACCCAGGTTTAAACGACGCCGCCAGCGACGTCGTTAGGCATATAATCCTCCCCCCTCCGCCGCGCTTGATTCTGTTAGCGCCTTCTTTGCAGCACAAGAAAGCCCCACGAGCGTTCACATCGAAAGTCCTGTCGAAATCCTCGAGGGTCGTGTTTAGGATCGACGGGTATTTTCCGTCGAGTACGCCGGCGGAGTTGACGAGGATGTTGACCGGCGATTGGAAGGCCGACTCTCCAGCGTCGAAGAGGGATTTGACTTGATCTGGGTCTGAAACGTTGGCTTTGACGGCGATGGCCCGTCGGGAATTGGAGGTGGAATTGATTTGGGATACGACGTCGTCTGCTTGAGTAGAGTTGGAGGAGTAGTTGACGACAAGTTTAGCACCAAGAGAAGCCAAGTGAAGGGCAATCGCTCTGCCGATGCCGCGAGAAGAGCCGGTAACAATGGCTACACGATCTTGGAGGGGGAGGTTTTGGCCTTGGGATGATTGGGCTACATTTTCTGCCGCCATGACTGAAGAAAACCACTAGGTGAGGCGTGAGGGGAAAGCGGGAATCGGATTTTGTGGACAAAATGCCGAAGACTGCTGGTGTGTGCTGATTATGATCACTAATATCTATATATATATAGTGATAATAGTTGAGCTTCATATTAAAAATAAGCCTATTAAGAATATTTTTTACAATATTTATTTTATGGAAAGAAATATTTTATAAAAGGAAAAGAAAAATGTTCAAATCGGATTTTGTGGATAAAACGCCGAAGACCTGCTGGTGTGTGCTACTTATCTCATCTACATATCTATAGAAGGAAAAAAATGTTCAAATTTGAACACATAATTAAAAGATAAAGTTAATTTAAATAAGATATGATTTCAGATATTAATTAGAAAATTCATAAAATTTCGAGCAACAAAATAAAGATCTTGATACAATACGAAATATATATAGTTAGATAGTACATAAAATATATATAGAGGGAGAATAGTTTATAATATAATATTGTGTTTGGTCAAGTTATTAAGTTCGTCTTTTAAAATTAGAAAAAGTAATTTTTCTTTTAAAATACTTGTTTTAAAAAAATACATTTAAAAATACTTTTATAAAATTTAGCTAAATAATAATTATTGCTTAAAAATATTTTTTAAATTTATTGATCAAATATAGTTATTTCTTAATAAAATAAATTTTTTAAAATATTTTTTAAAAAATAAAATAAAATTTAAAAATTTAATCAAACAAAGTATAAATAAGTGATAAGGTAATAAAAGGTCACTTGATAATTTTAGAATAAGGTTATGCCAGAACATTGAAATTGAGTTGAGATATAAAAGTTCTGAATTCATAGCAAAAAATTTGAATTCAAATTTAAATTAAAAGGTGAATATTTTCTAAAACTAATTAATCATTCTCTTTAAAACTAATGTGATTTCCAACGTAACAAGATAAGAATAAAAAAAAAGTATATATTTTAGAAGAAATTAAATCTTAAAGTTATGCGTAATGTACTAAAATATTCTTTAATCTTGTGATTTTAAATATGTCACATGTAAAATTAAAATTAAATAATAGTCAAAAAAAGAAGAAAATGAATATTTTGTGATCTTAAATATGTCACGTGTAAAATTAAATTTAAAGAGTTGTCAAAAAAAGAAAAAAAATATTTTTTTAAATTTAAAACGAACTAAAAAAATCAAGACAAACAAATTAAAATGAAGAAAGGAATAGATGTATGATTGAATCAAAGTGATTTGTACTTCATTCAAGCATTGGATCACTTTTTAGTCACATCGAAGACTTCGTCAATAGATTTTCATTTTCAGAGTAATATAGTTTTCAAGAAAAAAGAGTGTGTGTGTGTGTGTGTGTATATTCAAATTACAAGTCTTCATCATAATGTACGTGTAGAAAATAGTAAAATCGTATCCACTATGGATGAACAATGAAATTTTTGAATTTTAATTTTTCAGTGGGTCGTTGGGCCGGAGGTCGAATTAAAAGAACTTACATGGATTATTAGATTTAAGGGAACAAAGAGTCAAAAATATCTTTTACTTTTATTTATTAGCTTACTTTGCCCCAAGTTATACTATGGAGTCAAATATGCACCTGTTATTAATAAAGTAGGTAAAAATATCCTTATTTTGATTGGAATCCTCCAAACAAAACAAAAATATACAATTTCTCCTAAATAACCCACAACCCTTTTTTTAACCCGACCCAACCGACCTACTAAACTAAATAAACCTAAATCAAATTAAACTCTAATTATAAATACCCAAAATCATTTTTTTTTTTAATTAATGCTTGCTATGGATAAACCCGTTTTCATAGCGCAGTTATTATTTTTTTATAATTCAGCTGTTTGTAAGGTGAACGTTGAGAATTTAGTGGAATTTTGGGTTCAAAACGAAGAGGTGGTGAAATTTCACAATTAGAGAAGTGGTCATTATCCATGAAATAAGAAATTATCACAAAAAAAGTTTACAAGAATGACCTTTAGTTAAGGCCAGATTTCCCGCTTCTGGTTATGTAAATATGGGTACTCCAAGGACGAAGAAGAAGGAGAAAGAAAGAAATTATATAGGTCGAAAAGAAAAGGAAATAAATAGGCAGAAAGGAAATGAGAAAATCAAAGAATTTTATTCTGTGACTCTGCATAACTAACAATGCTCATCGCAAGCATTAATTAAAAAAAAAAATTGAGTAGGGTGTTTATAATTAGAATTCAATTTGATATGAATTATTTAGTTTAGTGGATCGGATTGGGTTTAAAAAAGGGCAATGAATTATTTAAGAGAATTAGATATTTTTGTTGGGTTTGGGGGCTTCCATCCAAAATAAGGGCATTTTTGCATACTTTGTTAATAGCAGGGTCATATTTGGTCCTATAGTATAACTAAGGGCAAAGTTAGCTAATAAACAAAAGTAGATGGGGATTTTTGACCCTTTTTCCTAGATTTATAGCCTGTTTGGCCAAACTTCTCAAATCAGCTTATTTTGACAAGTGTTTTTTTCAAAAGTGCTTATCGAAAAAATACTTTTGGTGAGAATTAGTTTGTGCTTGGTCAATAAATTTAAAAAGCACTTTTGAGCAACAATTAGTGTTTGGCCAAACATTTGAAAAGTGTTTCTAAGTGTATTTTCACAAAAGTGCTTTTCAAATAAGTGATTTTCGGGAGAAACTACTTTTTTTAACTTTTCAAAAACAACTTTTGATACTACCTAAAAACACTTATTTTTTCTCAAAAGTTTGACCAAACACTTTATTTTTTAAAAATAAGCATTTTTCACAAAAAATAAACACTTCTGACCTATCAGAAGCTTGGCCAAACAGACTATTAATTAAAAAAAATAGTGTTTGTAGACACCATGTAGAAAAATTAAGGTGAGACATGAAAATTTTATATTATATATATAAAGTAAATATAACCCTAAAGCAAAAATATATAACGAAGGAGAAATATACCTTATTTGTGATAGTACAAAAGTAAGAACATATTCGACCATAGATTTTGAAAGCACTTTTTGAAAGAAAAAAAATTATCAAATATTTGTCTGGCCATAAAATTTATCAATTTTTTTGGAGACTAATTTTCAAACTTGATTTTAGGCCAAGATATATCTATTCGTTTTTGGGGATTGACATGTAGACACAAGTGTGAACGGTTAAATTTTATCAAATTTAAATTTGTAAGAAATTTGAATTTTATTAGATTCAACATATATTAATTCAAATGAATATTGTGGATTAATACAAGAGAAATTTTCATAACCAGTACACATAATAAAATAATTACATAAAATAACGTGATTTATTGAAATTACAGAATTATAGAAAATAACATATTTTCCTGTTTCCTAATACAATATACTGCAATTATTATAACTGTATCTAAACTAGATTTTCTTTATCATCTAGTGACTCCTTTTTATTCTAACTTGTTTTTAAAATCTCAGTATTTGATAGTTATATTGAGACTCAATTAAATTTGAATTTATATTAAAAATAAGACGCTCCCTAACAAAAGCAATTCATACTCGAGGCTCAAATTCAAAATCTCTTATTAAGAATGAATGAGTATTTAATTATTTAATATCACTCCATCACTATGTCTCATAATATTTATTTAAATTGTGTGCAAATACTTTTAAAGTAAATTTTTTTCTGAGTTACGACCGAATACGAAAAAATTAAATAAATAACTCACTTATTTTTTAATAATATTTTTAAAAAATATTTTTATCATAAAAAATATTTTTCTTCATACTAAGAGCACCGTTAATAAACTTTAAAAAGAATGGGTAGTGAAGGATCACGTTAATCTTAAAACGGAAATTTACAAGTTCTTTTATGTAGCATTAATTTGATTTGTATATTTCAAAAATATTTATCTTATTTTTTTTAAAAAAAGTTTATTTATTTTAAAGTTAGAATGAGTGAATTGATACAGAGCGAATAGATATAACTTGAATTGATATATTATATTATTGCTATTTTCGATAATTAGCCAAACTGAGTTTAATTCTCATTATTTCCTTTATGAACATTATTATAATATTACCGGAAAAAATTTAAAAATGTCCTTAACATATTAAAAATAATTTTAAAATATTCTCGTTTCACATATTGGATCAAATTTATCCCTTCTTCCACCTATTTAAATAAAAAATACCCTTAACGTTGTCTCTAATAGAAGTTGTTAGACTGAAATATCCATTCACAATTCAAACCATTAGCCCAAAGTCCCAAACCGATTTTTTCAAACATGTATATTTTATTTACCTTTTTTACACAAATATTCGACTTGCATTTATAAAATAATTAATTATCGTAATATTGCAAAATTATTTTAAATTACATATATATACATGTTGCGTTAATTTCAATTTATTAATTTTTTGATGTTAAATAATTGTGGCATGTACAATATATTTCGTATTAATATAAGTCCTTATTTTGAAATATATATTTTACTTAATCTTTATAAACTATTTACATAATTTTACTAAATTTTATAAATTTATTTGCGTAATAATATTACTTGAATTTATAAATCACTTATGTTAATAATAAAAATTTTATAATATTTGATAACTTAATTTTATTTACTAGTCATTGAATTATTTACAAATATAATAATTTAATTATATAATATTTACATAGTCTACTCAAATTTATGATTTATTTATAATAATAATAATGTTTATATGATTCTCCTATAATTTAAACTATTTTATTATCTATTTATTAAATTATCTATATGTGTAGTTTATTTATTAATTTAATAGCAGTTAAAATTCAATTTCATCCAATTTATTTAGAATCTGGCCACTTCTTATTCAATTTATGTCAATTTTAGCCATTTTTATCCAATTTTGACTATTATTTAAATTCAGATCTAGCCTAAATTAATTCCTAACCCATGACCCTACCTGCGACCCGCCTATAACCCAGGGCTACTACCCATAACCCGACCCAAAACTTAACATTTAATCCCATCCATTTCGATGCAGCGGTCCTAATTAAACCCAACATATTTCCATATTTAACGCATACACCCCAAATCCTAATCTATTTCCCCCATTCTCCCTCTTCCTAACCCTAGCGCCGCAACCCCTCTCCCTTTTTTCTCTCCCTCATCCTCTCCGGCGAGCCGCCGCCTCTCTCCCTTCTTCTCCATTTTCTTCTCTACCGGCCCACCTCTCTTTCTCTCCATCCTCTTCTCCTCCTTTCCGGCCAAAACCAACCAAACATCCCCGCCGTCGCACACCGCCACCTCCAACCGGACGCACCACCCAAAACTCAGCCGCACCAGCACCCTCTTCCCCCGTTTCCGGCGAATCTACCATTCCTCGCCACCATCTTCCTCTACCCCCCTCGTCTCTCCAAAACCAACCATATTCCCCTCCGCAGTTTCGTCTTCCGGCGAAACCAAACAGTCACCGCCGAACACCACCGGATCTCCCTCACTCTCCCTCACCATCGCGCACCACCCAGATCCACCGTGAACAAACAGACCCTCTCTAGTCGCCTCCCTCTCACCATCTGACCAGAAACCACCGGAAAACCTCGTCTCGTCGGTCATCCCGAAACCGTTCACCCACCAGATCCACCCTCACGGCCCCACTGGCGAAAGACCAATCCAACATTTTTTTACTAACCGGATTTAATTTTTACTTATTTATTTATTTATTTATCATTCATGATTCATTGCTAATTGTTTCAATTATTATCTGTTGCCTGCTATTAAAATAATGTAAGAGCCTTAGTTTTTTATAAATTTGATTTCTGTTGTTCCTTAACTTCATTGGGTATTCTTATGAAAACTATTGTCTACTACTGTAATAACTCCGTATTGCTATCTGATTGTGCATGTGTGTCTTGCCTAACTCCTAATGTGATTGTCATATTTGTCCTTCCATGTTTGATGTTTTCTTTATCAAGGCAAGTAAAATTGACTTCATTATAATTAGTTGGAAAAATAATCTGCCTCTGTTTAAAAGCTCTTATTTATTTGACATTTGTGAGATTCTTGATTTAATTCGAAATTCGTAATTTGAGCGTGTAATTGCCTAGACAAATTTGAATAATTGGTAATTGATTTGTTTCCTCTTATATCAAGTAAAGTATATTAAATATGGTAATGTGAATTTCTTTTGAAAAATCTAGGGTAATTTAGTATTTTCTAATTTATAGTAAATTCCTTTGTTTGATTCATTTCCTGTTTCTAATTAGTTTGACCGTGTTATTGTAGTATTGATTTGCTCCACAAATTTCACTTCTCCTGCATAGTGTATGCAGTTATTGCAGTTTAATATGCACCAATTTATTTAGTTTATTCTCTCGTATAATTAATAACATCCTTGTTTAATTGATTACTGTAAATTTTTCTTCCATATTGACTTGCCTCATTAAGGAATTTTTTTTATGACTAAATTTAGTTATTCTCAGCATCTGTTAATTATAGTGAACAGAGATTTATTCAATGATCTTGATTGCTGATTTGTGCTAATTGATGAGAATAATTTCGTGATTTATCTTTTTTACGAACTGTTTTATGCTGATTTAGTGCAAATTTAATTTTGTACATTATTTGATTATTTTATTTATAGTAAATATTCTATATGATTTTCAGCCTTGCTAATTAAGGAAAAGAATTCCTTAATTCTTGTTTGGATTATTTAACTCCTTATTCTGTGTCTATAAAAGCAGTCCTCCACCATTCTTTGGAGGACATTCGAACATTAACAGAAACCCGAAAATGCACCTCGTTTTGAAATCTTTTCTCTCCCTAATTTCCTCCTCCCGCCTTAATACGAGCACTGCTCGAAATCCAAGAGATTCTTGTGATCTTGACGTATTGAGGTTTGGGTTCTGATTCGTCTGAAATCTCTTTGAAACTGTTGCTAATTGCTACCTGTTTATTTGAAACTGCGATTGTACATTTATCACTAACTGATTAGTCTATTCGACTACCTTGTTCATTTCTCTACCAATGTGCATTCCGTGATTATATATGCATCTGGAAATTAGTCTAATATGTTCATGTTCGATTAAGTAAATTAAAATTAAGTATGTAGTCGCAGCTTTATTTGCTTAGGTTCTTTTGAATGGAGAAGAAGAGTTGCTGGGACAAGAGGGGCCATAGATTATATTTTTTTTTTACTTATTTATTATCTTATGTATGGTGATGTATTTATTCAGTTTTTATCAGCATGTAATGATGTAAAATAAACGATGATAAATAGTAGAGAGGGTCTGGGGTGGGGGGTTGCATGTTTCTTCCTTACTGTTTTAATTGCTAATCTAGAAATCATGTTCATAGGTATTTCAATGACATACGCAATAAATAGATATCATGCCCGTAGAACTTAATTTAATCAATCACATGCGTAACGTTAGAAATCCCGCCCATAGGAATTAAATTAATCAATCAACGTTAGAAATCATGCCTATAGGAGTCTTTTTAACAATTTAATCTGAAATATCCTTGTGTCTGAATCTTAGAAACCCTGCTTATAGGAATACCACTAACTTGATTATTTTGGTTAGAGGTCGTGTTGGTAGGGCTATTTGATGTTATGTACAAACATTTTTGTCAAATTCCAACATGCTGAATCTGTCCAGAGCCTGCCTGTCAGTATTTGTTTCATAAAACATAGTTTATTCCTGCTCCATATAATCGTTCATATAATTATAATTATGAAAATGCATTGGTAGACATCATGCCTATAGGATTTAACCGTTTTCCTGATTTTTGCAATTTTAAAACCTAAGAATCATGCGTCCACACAATGTTTAATTAGACTGCTTATTTGCATTAAAAAACATGCCTATATGGAAACCAGCTAATATCTTATATGTAGGAAATAATTAAATTATGGTTTAAATAACCTAATGTCCAAAAGATTTACAAATTTTTACTTGCTAAATGGAATGTGTTGAGAAGTTGAAACATGTCTATAAGAATCTGATTGCAAGTGTTGCATCATTTATCCGTAGAATTCATGCTCTTAGAATTATATGCTGATGAGGTTTAAATCATATGTCCTGTTAAAATTTATTGTTGTTGCATGTCTGAATCTAATGTTTTACATCAGAATTCATGTTATAGGGTCGGTCTACACTCTTTTATAATTACATCTTCTCACTCGTTCTACTAGAGGCTTATTCGAATCCTGTACTTGTTGTCTGTTTAATTTGTTGTTTTAACGTTTTAATTGCCTTAACAGCCCTAAGATTTTTGGACCAAAAATCCCAATTAGCTGTCCAATGCTTCTTGGACATTAGGCTTAGGACGGGTAGGCAAATACTAGGACGTTAGCTTTGTCACCTAGAAACGTTTTTAGTTAATAATCAATTCATTAGGCGGGTAGCGGGACATGATAGTCCGTGCTCGCTAAATAATACGAACAATCCAAATGGTCGCGAAGTATTTTTAAGTTGCACGGGGTGATCCCATTAGGTTAAAATAACCCCCCTTTTAATTGTAAAACTACATTTGGCCTGATTTCCTTAAGGGATACGTAGGAGCCTCTATGAGGTTCGGCCCCTTAGTTTTAAATTTCTTTGTTCGTTTGTTAAATTTTTATTTTATCAATATCTATTATTCTTGTTTTATGACATGTTGTATTTTGGTCAATCTTCTTAATTGAATCATCTATGTTTGTAACTTTTTTTTTTCAAAAAAAAATAAATAATAATAATAATCATAGTTTTAAGATACATTTTGTCCAAATTTTTTTCTTCTCGCTTGTCTACAAGTTTATTTTATTTATTTATTCTTATCCATCAAGTTTAAGTGCAAATAATATAGGTTAAAATTAATCTTATTTATTCGCCTAGTTAATTCCCCACATATTAATGAATCGGGCTGGAAACTACATTTGTAGACCTCGAAAGATGCCTAATACCTTCCTTTCGAGGAAATTTAAGCCATTGCCCGACTCTGGCGACTTAGGTAATCAAACAGACTTTTAGCTTAGAGCGGTGTCCTAACGCACCTCAATTCGTTAGGTGGCGACTCTTCATATTAATTATCCTAAAAGAGTTGTCACATGTTGTATCTCGCTTTTCGCGAGAAAAACCGGGTGCGACACTAACTGAGCTGAGCTCGAGCCGAATCTTACCAAGGTTTAAATAGTACTGAGCTGAGTCGAGCCGAGTCGAGCTCAACCGAGCTTTTCTAAATTTTGACTGAGCCAGAGCCGACACTTTTTTATCTAGATTTTTTTATATTTTTTTGTAAATTTTATTTACCTAACTAATATTTATAGATCTGAAGACATTTTCTCAATAATTCAAATATCAAATGATTATAAGTTGACAAATAATAATTTTTTTTACTAATTGTATGAAGAAAAATAAAGAAATGAATAACATTAGATCTTTTAAAAATTGATAAAAACATAAGCACATCCGAAAACAACCAAATCGATGAATATATATTATTTTTTATTTGACTTGATTTTAATAATTGAAATCTTGATTTGATTTTGATTATAAAAAAAAATTGATCCAAATTAAACTATGAACACTCATTCTGATATAGTAGGCGTAAGTTACATTGTGGTTACAAATTTACTAACATTGAATAAATATTAATTATATAATATTAAATTAACATAATATGTTAAGTTAAATTTCTAATGTACTTTGTAGTTGAGCTTAATGAAAGGATATTATTTCTTAAATTGAGTCAACCGTCCCTAGCCAAACCAGCTCATTAGAGCCCAAGTTTTGACCGAGCCGAGCTTGATCGAGCTTTTATCCAGCTGAGCTTGATTGAGCTTTTATCGAGCTGAGCCGAGCCAAAATTTAATGAAATCGAGTCGAGCCGAGGCGAGCCGAGCTTTTTTTCAAAACGAGCCAAATCAAGTCGAGCTAAATACATGCGAGCCGAGTCGGCTCGGCTCTTTGCCCAGGCCTACGACTTCACCCAACATAAGACCTTAACATTACAAAATGCAATAAATAAATAATAAATTTAATAAAAATAAATTAAAATTCATTGCTAATTTATCGTTAAATAATTTGTAGCTAACATGATATTTAATTGATATATTCTGTTATTAAATAAAAAAATTATATAAAATCCATTATGATCTTTCTAGTAAGGAAATCCCCGATTAAAGATTTTCTTGAGAGATTAATTATGACTTATGACTTTACCTTATATAAAAGAAATATTACTTCCCTTAGAAATTGCTCTACCATTATGGTAACAATTATTTTACCAATTATAAATTATTTATTAATTCTTGATATTTATCTTCTTAGAAAAATTACTACTTCACTTCAAATTTTTTTACAAATAATTATATTACAAATTGAAGATGGAAAATAATAATTCAAAAATAGAGAACAATCCTTGCCATCATGCTTTCAAGTTCATATGCAGAGGAATATTGACTCTACTTTCTGGATCAATCACAGGTTTATTAATCAATTTTTTAGTTAATATTTTTTCACGTTTAATTAAATCAAGGAATTTAGAGAAAATTCATGTAATATTCATAGTATTAGCCTTATTATTTGTTGTCATTTGCATACTTCTAACATTTTCTTTGATAGTTTTTATGTTAATTGATTTGAAAAACATGTTTAGAGAACTTTGGGGTTGGATTAAGGAGCCGGATTCTTCTATTTGTACGATATGATCGGAGTCCGGTAAAGGCTAGCTAACTAAGTTCTTGCTATACACAGAGTTTGGAGAAGGATCGGATCATCAGAATCTGTTGTACGCAGTCTTCCTCTGAATTATTTTCAAAAAATTGAACATTGGTTAATTAAGATAATCATATCGTACTTTGATTTTGTTGATTTTAGATCTTGAATGAAATATTATAACTTGTTACTTTGTTTGTTCTATTTCATTATTTTTAGTATATATTGGAAAGGATTGATTTTAATTTGTTATTATTTTACCTTAAAGTGCATGATCTTATTCGAATTAGCTAGTTTGATCCATATATTACGTGGTACTTTGAAAAAAATTACATAAAATAGTGAGGTTATGTAATTTTATAGCATATATATGCCTAAAACATATATCTGTGTATCTACAAACCCTAGTCACTACTGTTCGCACATACATACACAGCACTATATAAGATTTGGGCTGACGATGAATTAAACTGGGAAACGAGTTTCTAAAGTTTGAAGGCCCAACTTCTAAACTTTATCAGTTTGAAGGCCCAACTCAAAGAAGGAACTAAGATATGAAGCACGAATAGCGGGGCCTAGCCACTTTTTAACCCTGTAATTGAATAATAATTATTATCATTTAATTTTAAATTTACGTGTGAAATTTCATAATAATATTTTAGAAATTACTCCTATAAAATTTAAAACTATCTATAATACTGATAATTCATAATTCGATCCATCTAATTCTGGATTAATTTTTTTTGATCAAATTGACAATTTTGTTACCCCTTAGCGGTTTAGTTTCATTTTGAGGAAAAAAAAAGATTTAGGCTTCATATGTTTTGCACTCGATGAAACTTTGAATCAAAAATATTCTAAACTTAATTATAAAGTGCATTTATTTTTAAAGTTTGAATAATAATCAGATTTTAATTACAAAGTACATTCTTTTTATTTTCATCCTTTATAACCACTTAATGAGTCTGTATAAACTTGAATGATTAAGATATGTAACACAATTTTAACATTATTAAAATGTTATTCTTTCAAGGATTTCTCTTAATATAATATTTCACTACTATTTCATTCATTTTCATCGCTAACCGTAAAAGTCAATGCCAATCATTATCAAAATCACCACATAATTACCACCACCAATAATAACCATAATTAGTTGTGTACTAACGCATATTACCACAACCACCGATCACTGTATATTGGTAGCAATCATTGTCAGTCAGTTGCATCACGACTATATATCACAATTATCAACGATCACCATCATTAACAATAATTGTTAATCACCATCACCGACCATCATATAATTTTCATATAATATTAAATTAATTAGTATTTTTATAAGATTTTATATGTATTAACTTTAAATAAAGAAACGTTTTATATATTTTGATGCTGAAGAAAACAAATAATTTCAATTATTTAATACTTAAATCTTAATATTTAAATATAATATCTTAATATTCAAATATATATTGAAATTTAGACATCTTAATATTAACAATTATGAAGTAATCATTAATCTTACCCAAGATCAAACATAATATTCTAATACCAAACTTGAATTTTAACAGAATGCTTTGAATGAACTCCCCCAAAAAATAAAAGTGAAAAAATGATATTAAATGTATCTTTGTACCTATCATATTAACCTGCCAATTGATTTTAAGAGAAAAAGATAGTATGATATATACACACACATACTTACATACATAGTTACTAGATGAGGAAAGGGCCCGTTTACGGGTTCAACATTACAAGTTAAATATATTTATTTTTGGATAAAATTATTTAATTCATGTTCTTTTCATCTATGCACATAAAGAACAATAATAAAGTTTTTCATTTATACTTCTTAATAAATAATTTTTCTAATTTATCAAACTAAGTAATAATTTATAATATATTAAATCCAACTAACTTAAAAGGATTACATGTTTTGTGGCTTATTATTTCAATATTCACTCAGTATTAAATTCAAACACTATATTGAACATTTAATTTAAGTGACATACTTTTTACATTATGTATTTAAGCACTTTGGATAATATATTAAAAAATGTAAGTATCTTACGTATTATGTTAGATGTTAAACAAAATCTATTGATTGTTGGATATTTATTTTGAAAAAAGAAAGTATACATGAAATGAGTAAAAATATTTTTGAACTATGCAAAATTAAAGAAAAAAGCCTCCGATTAATTGTTTGGTCCGAAATGTCTTTATTATTTATTCGATCAAAATACTTTTTCTAATAAAAATATTATTTTTTAACATTTTTTTAAACGAAAATATTGTAATCCCTCACTAATTTTCATATATATAAGATTATAGTAACCCATAATTTTTTTTTTTAATAAAATAGAAGATATTTTAATTTCTCTACCTTATCGAATGTAAGAAGGATGAGCATTTGGTAATATAATTCTTGATTTTAAATATAAGATGCAATAATTATAGTGTCACGAAACACAAAAATTTATTACATTCCTTCAAATGACAAAATATCTTTAAAATATCGTCCATAGAATTATTGTTAATCCTTTTCTCATTTTAACTTTAAGATCAAGAAATATATTAGAAAATATTTATCCTACTTCAATTCGGAAAATATTATGGAATAAAAATATTTCCTATTTCATTAGAAAAAATTATTTTATTATTAGCTAAATGAAAATTAATAATGAATAGGATCTTACATAAATGACATATATTATCAGTTTAAAAAGTACATAGAGTTATTCTATTTTAATTGATAAAATGAGATTAAGAAGAAAAATGATTATTTATATTAAATTATTAGTTAAAGAAACTTCAAAAGAAAGGAAATAAGAAAATAACTTTTTTAAAATAATATTTTATTAAAAACTAATGTGTTTAAAAATAAACGAAACAATATGCTTATTAGGAAAAATATATTTTGACCAAAAGTAATAATAGGAGTAATTTTGGACCAAACAATTAACGACAAAGACAATTTTGAACTAAACTATTAACGATAAGGATATTTTTGAACCAAACTATTAATAGAGAATATTTTATCCAGTTTCACATAATCTAAGGATACTTTGAACCTTTTATTATGTAGATGTTATACATCGATTAAACTTATAACTTTTGTCTTTCTAGTATAATATGAACAAATTTGTAACTTGAATTAAATTTTTAAATGTCGAATACACAAATAATTAAATTCAAACAAGAATTAGATATATTGACATTTAGCAAAACGTACTTCTTAAATTACCTTTAGATATATGAACATTTCAATTTTTAAAATTTCTTTTTCAAAAAGCGTGGATGAAATAAAAAAAATATTTTAAATATTAATAGATTCATTATTAATTACTATAATTTTATGAGATAATCAAATATGAAAGTAAAAAATTAATATAAATAAATTGAAATGCTTATCTTAATATTTATGATATGATTATGCATAACAAATTAAATAAAAAAAAATGATACCATAATATAAAAAATGAAAAATTGAAGAGTTTGCATGGAATGTGTACTCTAGACACACACATGGAATAAGATTTTTTATGGGTTATATATATGTAGATTCTTCTAGAATTTTATTTTAACCATTGATGCTATAAGTATAATTTTGCCCTTAAATGAAGTTAGATTTTTCAAAATGTCATTGGTCAACCTTGTTATGGTTCTTCCATATAATAGAAATTTCAAATCCTGCAATCCCTCCTTAATTGACGCTTTTTTTAAGGGAAGTTGCATATTTAATGGGAATAAATCACTTTTTTTATGATCTCAGACGTTTTTTTCCACATTCGTATAATTTCTAAATACGAAATCAAGATTTTGGAGATTTTTTTTTCTTTGAGTGTATCATCATTGCAGATTTGGAAATTTTTTTCATATTTGTACTGATACATGTATTAAAAACTCATCTATCTAAATAAAAATTATGTGTTATACTGAAAATATTAATACATACTAATACATATACAAATATAATACATAAACACAATATCATCAATTTCAATAGTTAATTTTTTAGAAAAAAAAAGATACACAATTAAAGAATCTATAATCTGAAAAATTCTATAGCATTAAATATTTTTTAAAAAATGATACAATTGTCATACAATGATGAACATGAATGTGTAATTTTTAATTTATAATTTATTCAAGATAATACTGATACATGGACAACAAAATAAATAATTGACAAAAAAATTCTAAATTGATACACAAAACAATATGGGTAATTTACATTTATATATCACTGGAAAAATATTGATACATATTAGTAACAATTGATACGAATGTATTGATACACGCAAAGAAAATATATTGGTGCATAATTTCTGAAATTATCAAAAATTTGGTACTGATACATGTATAAAAAACTCGTTTACCTAAATGAAAGTCATGTGTTTCACGGAAAATATTGATACATACTAATAGACATCAAAAGATTTGATTTATACATATATTTATATAACGCATAATATCATCAACTTCAATAGTCAAAATTCAAAAAAAAGATACACAATCAAAGAATCTTTAACACAATAATTCTACTTCGATTAACCCATGGAGAATGATAAGAAGAAGGATAATAATTCAGATGTACAATAAATTGATTGATTGATTGATTGAGAGAGAGAGAGAGAGAGAGAGAGAGAGAGAGAGAGAGAGAGAGAGGGGGGGTGGATATAGGGAGGGGGGAGAGAGAGAGAGAAAACAGGGGGGGGGGAGGAGTAGGGAGAGAGAGAAAGCAATTTAAAAGCTCCGCTTGAATTAGATAAAACTCACCCAAGAATCACTGCTGAAGTGATGATTGTGAGAAGGATAACCGGATAAAATTTTGAGGGGATTTGGAGGAGAAAATCTCAAGTAGTTAGTTTGAGAGAAACAAGGGTAGTAACTTTAAGAGAGAGGGCAGTAAATTGGAGAGAGTATATTGAAAGTTTGATATAATAGTAACTATTTTTTTAAAAAAAATAGGTAATTCACTATTTTTGTAAATATTTTGCTAATTTTTGTAATATTTTAATAGTATTTGTTAAATATTGTAAATAACTAGCTAAATTTGCTTAGTTATGTAATTTTTTCTTAATATAATTAGGTTAATTATGTAAGTCCAATACATATGAATTTAATTAATGTTTCAAATTTATTGGATTAGTTCATTGATTTGGCTTACAAATGATAAGCCCACCTTACTGGCCCAAGATGTCAACTTATCTTAGAGGCCCAAATTAGTGTCACATGTCAAATAATGTGTCACATCAATTCAAATAAAAATGCCAAAAGGATCATGCTACATGTCAAAATGACACAGTATGCCTAGTCAAATCAAAGGCCAAATAAAATGTGTCACGTGTACAAGTGACATGATCCAACTAATCAAATATTGTCATATCAATTTAAATTTGATTGGTTCAAAGAAGTTCATCCTTATCACAACTTTTCCATCTTATAAGTATAAATAAAGGCCTCATAATTCAGAAGAGGGGACAGAATTCCAACAAGAAGTTAGAGAGAGTTTATGATTTAAACACTGCGGATTTCTCTACAAGCTACAAGAATTAAAGCACTTAAGTATTTTCCTATAAGTTTCATAGATTAACACCATCAGATTCCAGATCAAGCTGAAAAACTTTTGAATGTAAATTCAAGTCAAAATCAAGATGAAGATTCAAGATTAAGTTTAAAAGCCCGTGAATATAAATACGAGTCAAGATCAAGTCGAAGATTCAAGAACAAGCTTCAAGCCTTTGAATTCAAATACAAGTCAAGATCAATACGAAGATTCAAGATCAAGCTCAAAATCCCTTTAATTCAAGTACAAATTAAGATCAAATCCATCAAGTTCAAGATCAAACTCAAAAGTTCTTGAATTTATATTCGAAAAGAAAAATCAAATGGTTCATAGAGATTGTAACACTCATATTTGAAATAAAATACTACGATTATTGTGATATTTTTTCGTCTTGATTATTATTATTTTTACGTGAATTTTATTATCTATAAAATTTGGCACGCCGATTGAGATAATTTCTACCTCTCATCTCATATTTTCAACTATCAAAGATCAAGAACATCGAAATGGCTTCAAAGAAGATCAACTCCAAATTAACTTCCCCCAAAGCTGCTGAGTCCAAGTTCTTTGTTGATGTGGAAAGTATCCTCGGTGTTACTTTTGCAAGTGTTGGACCGGTCACAAGAAGCAAAGCAAGTATACTAGGACAACAAGCATTTCAAGGGTCGTTTGTATCAACTTGAGTCTTTGGATCTTCATCTCCGTAAGGAGAAAAATTCTTTACTAATGCATCAGAAGGAGGAAGCAATATTGTTGAAAGGATTAAGACGACTCTATCTCTACTTGACCTCTCTAGATCCAAGACTACCACGAAGGATGATGATGAGACTTCAAGCGATGGATCCTCTCCACACTACTAAAAATATTGTCTAAATCGAAGGAACAAAAATCGATAGACAAAGTCTGTTAAAAAACTGAGGGAAAACAGATCCAGTTCTTCAATTTTTACTTTTATAATTATTTTAAAAAAATCGACGGACAGAGTAGGTTGTTCGTCGATTTTTTCGCGCAAAAATCTACAAAAATTATTTTTTAAAAAAAATATTTTTTAAAAAGAAAATTGACAAAGTCCCTTGATATTTTTATTATTTTTTAAATAAAATCTGAGGGATTGGGTCGGCTTTTGAAGTGCAAAATTGCAGTTGAAGAATACAAAAAAAAAATGAAGAAAATATTTCATCAAAGAGCATGTATAGTCGAGTGGTAAAATTATCTAATGCCATAATAAATACCTGAGTTCAATTCCAAATAACTACATTTTTATATATATTTCTGAAAAAACTGACAGTCAAACCGACCCTGTCTCTTGATTTTTTTAAATAATTTAATTAATTTTTAATTTTTTAAAACCGGCGGCACCGAGTCAGCTGTCCCTCGATTTTAAATGACCCTATCCATCGGTTTTACGATTTCGATGAGTCAAATTTCAACGGCGATAAGTGCATCGTTTGACGTCGATTTTGCTAAAAAAATTGACTCTGTCCACCGGTATTGGCCCTCATTTTTTAGAAATTTTTTTGTAGTGCCACTTATATTCAGTCAAAAATCAAACTTGTGACAACTTATGCTATTCTCCAACATCAACAATTATCATGCATAAAATGATGATTGTATAGTGAACAACTTGCAAGTTTAACTAAAGCAGTTGAAGGCTTGACAAATTGCGTGCAAAAAAAAGATGCTACACTTTTCAAGATGACAGATAAGACGGAGAGCATGACTAAAGGAGAATCAAGTCAAGTACCTATGAAGTGTCCTGAAATTCAAGAGAAATGAGAGTCCTCCATAAAGAAAACAACAACGACCAAAGAGAGTGACTTGATTCCTGTTGACCAACTAAAGGACTTCATCACGGGGCAATCAAAGATAAATCAGAGTCCTCAATTAAATTTTTTCTTACTTATGCAAAGTCATATAAACAAAGGATCGATAACTTAAAGATGCATGTCGGATACCAACCTCCTAAGTTCCGACAATTTGATAACAAAGAAAATTTTAAACAATATATAGTGCACTTCATAAACACTTGCAATGATGTTGGGACTTATGGTGATTGTCTCGTCAAGTATTTTTTCTGATCTCTCAAATAAAATAATTTTGATTAACGCACAGATTTCAAACCTGGTTCTATAGATAGTTGGGAGAAAATGGAGCATGAATTCCTCAATCATTTTTATAACATAAGTGTATCATTAGTATGATTGAACTTACAAATGTCTGCCAACACAAAGGTGAGCCAGTTATTGACTTCATCAATCGCGGAATAGTTTGAGCCTCAATTGCAAAGATCGCCTCAGTGAAATTTCTAACATTAAATGTGCATCCGAAGAATGAATTGGGGTCTTTACTATATTTTGCAAGGATTAAAGCCCAATACATTTAAAGAGTTGGTGACCCCTGCGCATGATATGAAATTTTGAGCATGGTTATAAGTGGTGATCAATGGTTGCCTATCTATGAGACTCACAAAGATGAAGATATAGAAGAACTCCATAATGGGGGGGGGGGGGGGGTCAGTTTTAATTTGAAGATAAATTTGAAGAGTCCATGTATGTCACGAAGCTCCTCTACATATGAGCCTAAAATGTAAGTTATAGAACTCCCCAATACACGAGTCTAAACTACAAATTATAATACTCATCATCGCACGAGCCTAAACTGCAAGTTGTGAAGCTCCTCAATGCACTAGCCTAAATTGCAAGTTATGAAGCTCCTCAATGCACAAGCCTAAACTGCAAGTTATGATGTTCCTTTTCGCACGAGCTTAATTGCAAGTTATAAAGTTCCTCAATGCACGAGCCTAAACTGTAAATTACAACGCCCCTTAACTCACGAGCATAAACTGCATGTTACTCTTGGCCCGTACGAGTATAAACTGTGTGTCTCTCAAAAAGATATCCGCTAAGTCCAAAACCTCGCAAGAGGCGGCTTAGGCAAAAGTTAGGACATTAAAAAAATCAGTCTTTATAAACTATGGAATGACTTGATCCTATCTACCAATGTACATAGGCAGCTTAGAGTTTTATTCTAAGTTCAATCTCATGAATTCATATATATATATATATATATATATATATATATATCACTCAGTTGTTCGATTGAGCTATGATGGAATAGGATGCACCTGACCAGACATATGAAGATTAAATCTACAGTTTTTCTTTCATTGAAATTTGGACCTTCACCAAACGTTGTTGGTTCAAAGGGGGAAAATCTCCAGGACAACTAGCTTTCTCTGAAGGGACAACTGTAGTTTCTTTGCAAGTTGCCAAGTATTCAAGTTAAAGCCTTAAAGCAACGTCTTTAAGTTGAAACCTCTAAATCCTCCAAATCTTCAAGATGAAGTTTCCAAATTCACGAAGTCTAGAAGTTGAAATCTTCATATATACCAAATTTTCAAGTTGAAATCTTCATATATATCAAATTTTCAAGTTGAAATTCACTAAGTCTGTAAGTTGAAGTCTTCATATATTACAAGTTTTCAAATCTACCATATTTCGAGTTGAAGTATTCAAATTTAACGCGTTTTCAAGCTGAGGCCTTTTAAATTTTCAGTCTTCAGGTGGATGTAATTTTTCCCTTTGCATTGAACAGTAACTCTTCGTGCTTTTGCTTTTCTCTATCTTCCTCATACACACTCCAAACCCAATATCATATGCTCGTATATATAATATGCAAAAAGAAAAAAAAAAAGAAGAAAGAAAGAGAGAGTGCTTCAACAATTAGCCAAAAAAAATCACTAAGAGGATGTTTGGTTAAGCTTATAAGTTGGGCAAACCAGTTTATAAGCACTTTGTAGCTTTTTGGAGTGTTTGGTTCAGCCAAAAAATGCTTAAAAAATGCTTTAAAAAAGTCAAAAGCCAAAAGTTAGCTTCCTCGACTTTTCATTTTTTGGCTTATAAGTCATTTATGTTTGACCAATGCATTTACCTTTTTATCCTCGTACTATTTTCCTAATTTCAAGAGCACCCTCCAGCAAACAATTCACTTTTTATTTAAGTCATTTGATAAAACATAAGTGTTTAACAACACTTATATACGAAATACATCAATACCTTTTCTTTAGTTTCAACACTTTTATCCACACATATAATTATTTATTTATAAAATAAATTTCATCACTTTAAAAAATATTTTAAACACTTATATTTAAAAGTCATCTTTTTTCAGCTCAACCAAACGAACTCTAAATTTATTTAAAATATAACTGCAAGTCTGCAACCAGCTTCTTTCCGTCTCAATGTCTTTTGTGATCACCAGAACCACCCCCTCCCCCCCCCCCCCACCCCTCTTTTTTGTTTTGTTGCTCCATCATATCTTTATCTATGGTTTTCTCCTCCTATCTTCAATGTAATTCTTGTTTGGAATGTGTATGAGGAAAACTAGAGAAAAACAAATCTGAAAAAGTACGAAAAGTTATTGTTGGAAGATTTATGAAATGGGTTTATTAAATTAATTAAATCGAACAAAAGAATTATATTGACATTTTTTTAATTGGATAAAAATATACATAAAATATACCTATGTAAATACTACGTAAACACCATATAAAATAATAATAAAAGTAAATACATTAGAGCAAACAATCCAACAGGTACTCGAACTTAAATAGTAAAAAACAAATATATATTTTTAAAAAGTATAATAAAAATCATTTTTTTAGGAGTAGAGAAGCAAATATGAGTCTCTTCTAATTCATTTCAAAAGCAAGCTTATTTTGGACGGAAAAGTATCACAATAGAAACTGCATAAAAACAAAACTGTAGCCAAAAAAAAAAATCAGATGAAGCCGCCATTGACACGAAGGATCTGTCCATTAACCCATTCGGAAGCGTCGCCGGCCAAAAACCCAACTACCGGCGCAATATCATCCGGCAGTCCAAGTCTTCCATGTGGACAGTCATTAATCACCCTATTTATCATCTCCTCCGTTTTCCCTTCGTAAAACAATTCTGTCGCTATGGGTCCCGGCGCCACACAATTTGCCGTTATCCCTGTTCCTTTGAGTTCCTTCGCCAGTATTTTCACCATTGCTTCCACTGCCACCTTTGACGCCGTGTACGCCCCGTACCCAGGTCTAAACGCCGCCGCTAACGACGTCGATAAGCATATAATCCTCCCCCCTCCGCCGTGCTTGATTCTCTTAGCGCCTTCTCTGCAGCACACGAAAGCCCCACGAGCGTTCACATCGAAAGTCCTGTCGAAATCCTCGAGGGTTGTGTTTAGGATTGACGGGTATTTCCCGTCGAGTACGCCGGCGGAGTTGACGAGGATGTTGACCGGCGATTGAAAGGCTGATTCTGCTGCGTCGAATAGGGATTTGACTTGATCCGGGTCGGAGATATTGGCTTTGACGGCGATGGCGCGTGTGCAATTGGAGGTGGAATTGATCTGGGATACAACGTCATCGGCTTGAGTGGAGTTGGAAGAGTAGTTGATGACGAGTTTAGCACCAAGAGAGGCCAAATGAAGGGCAATTTCTTTTCCGATTCCACGAGAAGAGCCTGTAACAATGGCTACCCGATCTTGGAGTGGGAAGTTTTGCACTTGGGTTGATTGGGCGACGTTTGCTTCCGCCATAACTGAAGAAAAGCACTGAAATTGCTACGGGAAGGGGAAAAAGGAAATGGGATTTTATAGATACACACTGAAGATTGCTGGAGTATGTGTGTGTGTGTGTATGGGTATATGAAGCTTTGGTCACGGAAGCCATGGCGTTGCAGGAAGGAAAACTACGTCACTGCTCAAGTCACTCTGTATTATTAATAACAAGACCAGTCGGTCATCATTTTGAAATAAATAGTACTAGTATTTCTATTTCTTCTGCTATTAATAAGTGGGAATAAGCAGGCAGCCTGTCAACGTATATTTGGTTTCAGTGAATTTTTTAACTCAAATATACTATTTTGATCAAAGTTACTGACACTCTGATCATTTGGCTTTGCATTGTTTGCCTATACCGTTGACTTAACTGATTTGTTAGGGACTCCAAATGACAAGAGCACCAGGAATCTTTCACTCAAATGCCAAGTACGTCCTACCTTATACAATATGGGTCCAGTTAAAATGGAGCAATCTGGTTGATAGAAAAAGAATCGTGCAGCTGCTATATACATTTTTTAGTACCTTGGCCAATGGCCATAGGTTTGAGGAATGAAATGTAGTGTATGGGATGGAATACTAGTGCAACGTATACCAACAAATATGTGGTTTATTTGTTGATAATATCCTAATTGCCGCTTAAATGGTAAATTCTTTGTCTTCTCTTCTAATAAAGAACTGGTTGTATAGTTCCCAAATTTAATAAACATGAAGTATAAGTTTTTCAGTTTTCGTACATCAAGTAAGCTTGAAAAGGCGTCTCTGAGTTCTTATAAGTCAACGTCAATCACATGAATAATCCTTCTTCTTGTTTTCCTACTTTATCCTTCTTCTCGGTTTTTCGCTTACTTATCCAATTGAAGTCATGATGAAAATTCAGAGTTCATGATTAGTTTAGTATCACAAAAGGTTCGTGTTTATTATATTTATATTACATGCATATGTATTCTTCTCTTTGCATTTGCTTTGGGACATTAATTCGGCAAAGACGACTTGCTTGCTTAGTCTGCAATATGCAATGCATGTACTGCTTTATGAGTATTAACTTGTGCTATGTATGTACATGTTCCAGTTCATTCTAGGAACTTAAGTGCTGGAGTTTAACTCTCATGCTTTTATAATTAGCTCTCAGAATGATAGGAGTTAATTAGCTAATAACCATTTAATGTCATTAGCATGTGGTTGTTGCTCTGGAAGTTAAAACTCACACCTTATGATAGGAGTTACTTTCTAATCGAAGAAGGTCCAAATGAGAGTAGGAGAGAAAAAGAGATAAATGGAAGAAACTAGAGAAGTGTTATTATCAAAGTAGACTTTGGAGGAGGAATAGGAAAAAAGAGGAAAGGCATATGGATATATGTGCTGGTGGCAAAATCTGCCATTTCTTGTTATAGAGGTGGTTATAAATTAAAGTAAAAATGACAAAACTTTAGAAGTTTAAAACCAAAATTTCCGTTCTGTACAATAGATTTTTGCTGCTCAGTTTGATTTCTCTTATTCAATTTGTGTTGGTAGGATTGTGTTAGTTGAAAAAAAGGTTTCTGAGATGTCCAGCATGAAAATGATATAATTTATACTAGAAAGATTGTTGTAGATTCTTGAATTTTTTGATAGCTGCAAATTGATGTTACAGATAGTTCTGTTTTAAAAAAATTTCAAATCTTTAGGGAAACAGCAATTATTTGGTATGCTAAAAGCAATAGACAATGTTAACAGCATGTATTACCTAAAGAGAAACAGTGTCTTCCATAACACTAAGTTGTGGAGAAACCATGAGTGATTCAGATACGGTGCATTGCTCGTCTGTATTAATCTGTCTGTTTTTTGTGTTTTATTTTTGATATCCCTTCAGAGATAGTTCACAAATTGCCAATTTCTCTAGGTGTCTGTAGTTTGACTGATATTAACAATTCTGTTCTAGTGATAAGCCAATTGCAGAAGTTGTTCCATGTGTTCTTTCCAAGGACTTTGTTGTACTCAGGATCAAAAGAACCATCAGAGCAGAACCAGCATTACACAGTAAGAGTCTCTCTATAGTTAGGCTACTCATTAAGTTGATTTCTTCTTTTCTCACCTGTATTAAGTAGTAATTCATGAAAACACTAATAGTAGTAATCATATGCAATTGTTGCTTTGATAAAATTAAGAGGCCCTAGGACAATCCTTTTATCTGCTTATTCAAAGTCTTTACAAGTGCTTCTCGATCTGCTCTATTGTACTTTCGGTTTTCCTTTTCTCTTTTCTCCTAGAAGAGGAAGTTAAATGATTCATGTTTAAAATGATGTCCACAATTTGAGCAGCTCAAAACATAATAAGTAGTTGCCTCCTGAGTCAATATATAACCAAGGTGGATCCTTCACAACCAGACTTTGATCTAAAGTAGCTAATGCTCAAAAGTACAAAGAAGAGCATATTGTTATGAAGCATTCTTGTGACATTCTTAAATCTTCTCGTCTGCTGAGAGCCCTTTAGGCTGCTTCACTCCTGCAGCAATTGCTACATCAAACTATTGATTCGTCTTAATTTGTTAACTCTTAATGGCTACTACTTATCTAGCCATAATTTACCTGGCTCTCAGCTTTGATACACAGTAGTAAGCCTAAGTGCAATATACTGAGATTCTTGTTTGCTGCTGCTATATATCATGTGTGTACTGAAAGGAACTTTTGCAGAATCCAGCAAAAAAGGAAGGAGAATGGAACCAGAACTAAAGAAATTATCTTGCATTTACACAGTGTGAATGTTTTTCATCCGTTCATTGAGAAGGAAGGTCAAACCCAATCCGTTGTCAACACTTGACTGTCCGAAGGACCTAACTAGTTTCAACCAAGTCTTTTGTAGGCTAGAAGCATTTATTTTAGAGAAATTACATGTTTAAGCAACTTTTACTGCATATTTACAATATATAACAATACTTTTAAAAAATCACAAAAAATAGCAAAATAATTACACAAATAACTTTTTTACCGTGCAATTACCATGTATCAAACTTTCAACTTTCTCTCTCCAATCACATTACCCGTATTTTGCTCCAATTCAAACATTGATTTTTCATCTTCTAAAATCTCCCAATATTTCCGCCGTTTTTCACTCCCACGATTTTCACCCCCTCTCTCTCTCTCTCTCGCTGTATTTTTTTATTCTTTCTTCCTCTTAAGAAATCAAACAGATTAGGGAAGAGATGCCGGCCTTAGCTTGTTGTGTAGACGCTGATGTTTTCCCTCTTGGATATGTCGTCTATTGGAATAACTCACTTGAGTTCTTTCTTCCAACATACCTCCATTGGCAAACGTCGCCACTCACACTGCCGATTCCTATTAGTCTTATTGGATCTATTCTCAAATCTGTACCTGGTCAATGGGTGCGGTGCTTCTTATTTCTCTGTTAACTTCTCCGGAGATACCATTGTCCAAGAAATTAAAGCTCCAGATTTGATTAGCAATCGTTCTGATGGAGAAGCCTGTGCTTCACCAATGTTAAAGAAATCGAAGCAGAAAATTTTATTAGCAATATAATGGCGAAATTGATACATGTATCAATATCATATTGATATAGGTGCACTTGTTTTTTTTAGGATACATGTATCTGCTTAGGCAATTTATTTCGTCAGGATATATGTATCAGATTAAGGTAGTTTAGAATACATGCATCAGCCTAGCTTTTCTCATTCAGGATATATGTATCAGTATTTATATTTTTTTATGAGACAAACATTTTGTTATGATAATTTGTATCAGTATCAATTATCATATGAAACGTATTCCTTGATGATGATTTTATCTATGGCATAATCTCTATATTCATTGTCCCGAGTCCACTTACCTAGATAACGAAGTAATACCATTATGTTGGACATAATTTTAAAAAGCTTGTAACGTTGATACAGTCGAAGAATCAAAATTTTCAGCAAATCCTAAACTTTAATACACAAAAAAAAGGAAAAGATCACCAAAATTAAATTTTCAGGCAAGTTAAATTTGCAGATGCGGTATTTGGATTCAAAACCTTAGCAATCTGAAAAGAAAAAAAAAACTCTCGTATCACTTAAATACTTATTTAATGGCATTGATTACGCAGATTCTGTTTTGGTGTAACAGACGGCGTATATTAAGGAGACTTTAAGGATTTGATACTCTGATATAAGTCTAATACTTATAGGAAACGGTATAAGAAAATAAAAAAAATCGCTATTTTATGTAATTTTGGTAAATATCTCTATTTTTTGTAATTATTTTTCTACATAGTGCTATTTATGAAAATTTCTCTTTATTTTACCCTCTATGTCTACTAAGTTTTTGATGCTTGTGCGAATTCTCGTCTTTCGTTTTTTATTTTGTGTCGAGTGAGTTTGGAAAGAAGGTTACCTGTTGGCTTTGTTCGAAGAATCCCATCTTTCTAGCCAATAGCACTCTAAATGTTAGAGCAATTGAATTATATTAGCTACACTTATACCTTCCATAGAAGGTGTTGAGTCTTAGCTATACCTAGTCTAACAACCTTAGTTTTATTTGGTTATTTTTGTAAGTTCTAGCTCTATAGTCCAATGAGCTAGTTTGTAAAAAAAAATTCATTTAACTAAAAAAAAAAGAATGGCTGTATATTCATAAGAACTATTCAAGATTTCAGAATTCCTAATGCTGCAATGTACCTTCATTTTCACTTAAGACATACCATCTAGCAAAAGCAAATAATTTTGATCTCATTTATAAGCCTTCTTTTGCAACAGTATCTGAGAGTAGTATTAGAATCTGCAGTTACAGAACTCTGAGCAACACTTGAGAAGCAAATGTAAAAATATCTCTATTAGGCCAACCATCAAACACCTGCTAAGTACTTATTCAACTCTCTATCAAATGTAGAACTGCAGAGATGACCGTTCCATGGCTCCTCGAGTTGTGTGGATCAGAAGATGTTCTTCTTAGACTTGCAAAAGGTTTGAGATGGTATTATGGCTGTCCGACTGATTCTTTTTTTTTTTAATTGCCGGAGAAAAATGATAGATGTCCATAAAATTTTACAACATACCTTGTATAATTCTACAAAATGTTGGTTCCCATGGCAAGGAATGTAATCTGGGGCTGCACTGTGTGGGTTTGTATCTTGCTGGACTCCGTTTATTTTTCATTTCTGTTCTTTCTTTTTTTTAAATAGTTCCCTTAGCAATTCTTTTTTTTAAAGTAAAAATCTTTTCAGCTCTAAAACTCAGAATCACTGTTTCACCTTTTTTCACTTTACTTTTAAAATATAGGGAAAAAATCAAAAATGCCCTTAAATTATGTGAAATTGAATAAAAATGTACTCCGTTAATAGTTTGGTCCAAAAATATCCTTATTGTCAATGTTTTAATCCAAAAATATCTCTTCTGTCAATAGTTTGGTCCAAAAATATCTCTACTGTTACTTTTGGGTCAAAAATACCCCTTTTCTATTAAATATTTTCTTAAAACACATTATTTTTTTAATAAAATATTATTTTAAAGGACCCTTTTCTTTTTTTTTTCCTTTTAAAAGTTCTTTAACTAATAAAAAAAGTGAGGGGTAATCTTTTTTTTTTAATTTCATTTTGTCAATTAAAATAAAATAATTATGTGTAACTTTTTAAACTGATAATATATATATATATATATATATATATATATATATATACAAATATTAGTTAATTATAGTAATCTCATCATTAATTTTTATTTAAATACTAATAAAAAATTTTAATTAAACAAAAAATATTTTTATTTTTTAATCTTTTTCGAATTGAAGTAGGATAAATATTTCCTAATATATTTCGTGATTTTAAACTTAAAATGAAAATAAGAATCAACAAAATTTTATTGAGCGATATTTTAAAGATATTTTGTAATTTGAAGCAATATAATAATTTTTCATATTTTATGACATTACGATTGTTATATCTTAACTTTTACCTTTCTTAAATTCAGAAAATATTAAGAAATAAAAATATTTTCTATGATATTAGATTTTTTTTATCATTATCCATATTATATTAAAAGTGTGAAAACCTTTAGAAATATTGATTGAACTTTTTCCCCTTCATTAGAAAACATCGCAATAGATAAAATTGTCATTTACTATTTTTATAAAATTATTATTTTAATTATTTTTATCACTTTATTTTATTATATTAGATTTTTTATTTCTGGCATAATTATATTTGTAGTGTAAATCTAAAAAAATATTTGAGTTATTTTTTCTTTTTTGATATTTAGGAACTTTTTAATTTTATTTTATTGTATTAAATTTTTTACTTCTGACATAACTCTATTTATAGTGTAAATATATAAATAAAATAATATAAAACAATATTAATAATAATATACGAAAGTTTCCCCCCTTTTTTGATTTGGAACGTCTTCTTTTGTTTTTTTCCTTTTTGATGGAAGGAAAAGTTTTTATTTTTTCTTTTTAATAGTAATGTTCTAATATTTTTATATCTTCAAATTTTTTTTATTTATAAATTTTTTTACTTTTATAAAAGGATTTACAATTGTATAACTTAATTCATCAACTGTACTACATCAACACCTTTGATTCAATCTCCAACCTTGTATATTTTCGTGTTAATATATCTTCTTCTTCTTTCATATCATGAATTTCTTTTTATGTTGTAGATTTGTAAAATATTGATACTATGTTATCTCATTTAATTGAGTCTTATATTGATATTATGTGATTTAGATTTTGTGTTATTTATAACTGACATTCTTCATCTACTCATACATTCACAAGTTTCATCTATTCAGGTAAAGTAATCTCTTTATCTTATAAAATAATTTTTTTTATAAAATTATAAACTATTATAATGCTAATTGTTGTGCACAATCTATTTTAGATAATATTGCAATGGAATCTGAAAAGGATTTCATGAACAAAATTGTGCCAATTAATAACTTACGTCGAGATGATTCTCACTGGATAATAAAGTCTTAGTAATTGAAACTGGATTAGTAAAAGAGTATAAAAAGAGACCAAAGGAAGGCGCATGAATGGCTAAAATATTAGTAGACGAAGTGGTAACAATTCTTTTTTGTCTTATATTCTATATTTATATTTTATTCATGTAAAAGCAAATACTTTTTAAATCTTTCAATCAAACGTTATTTCTATTACGTTTTTGTTCATTGAAATAAGTAATAAAATAAATTGTAGAAAGAACTACGAGACTAGATCAAACTCTTAAACATAATCATTTATCAATTTGAAATTCATAAATTTCTTTCTAAATTCTTATATTATTATCCAAACACATCTTTTAAATATTATTTATGCTATTTTTATAAATCTATTCTTATTAATATGAGTAAGGGTGTTCATGGTACGTTTTGGATTGGTTTTTGATCAAAACCAAACTAATTTAGTCGGTTTTTAAATTTCTAAAATCAAATAAAATAAAATGAAAATCATCGATTTGGTTCTTGTCGATTTGGTTCAGTTTTTCAGTTTATAACTAGCTAATGATAAATTGATAATAATAAAACAACAAAGACATGAGATAACTATTTCAAATGAACATTATGAATTAACAAATTTCTCTCTACCGTCACAAGATAAATGTATCTAAATTTTTTATTATTTTTCAACATTATTTCAAAGTTTTAGCATGTTTAAGTTGTATAACTGTAGAGATTCTTCCACTTCACACGTTTAATATCAACACAGAAATAATATACAACTTAAATAGAATGGTCGATCCTTCAAAAATCAAAGGGGCAAACGATTGAAGACTAGATGGATGTCTTAGAAAAAAAATTAAAACTCGACAATACGCTACACCATATATAGATAACTAGACTTAGTGTTGAGTTTAAACATATTTTTTAAGAAATAAAATTTAAAAGTATTGTAGTGCATGTAAAATAAGTATAATAAAATCAAATTAATGATTAAAACATATAAAATATTTATAATTACTTATGAAAACCTAATATCATAGAACTATAAAATTTATGTATAAAATTCATCGATTCGGCTTGGTTATTTCTTCGATTTTTTTTAGTAAAATCAAAACCAAATCAAATATTATCGGTTTTTAAAATTTAAAACAAAACCAAACCAAATGTCGATTTATTTAATCAGTTTGGTTTGGATTGCGGTTTGGTTTTGTTTTTCACCAAACTGTGAACACCTTTAAATATGAGGGACACACGCGAGCGCGTACACATAAACTAGTCTAAATAAAAATTAGCAATGAATTATTGTGATTTTGTATATATGAAAATTAATAATGGGTTACAATATTTTTACTAGAAAAATAATGTGTTTTAAAAGAATGTTTATTAGAAAAAGGGCATTTTTGATGCAAAAGTAACAGTAGGGGTATTTTTGAACCAAAATATTGACGGCAAGGGCATTTTTGGACCAAACTATTAACGGAGGGTATTTTTGTTCAATTTCACATAGTTTAAGGGTATTTTTGACCCTTTCCCTTTATTTATTTTTATATATATGACATATATTATCAGTTTAAAAAGTACACATGGTTATTTTATTTTAATTGATAAAAAGAAATTAAAAAGAAGAAGATTACTTTTCACTTTTTTTATTAATTAAAGAACTTTTAAAAAAGAAAAAAATAAGAAAAGGTTCCTTTAACATAATATTTTATTAAAAAAATATTTAATAAAAAAAGTATATTTTTGATCCAAATGTAACAGTAGAGACATTTCTGGATTAAACTATTGACAGAAGGGGCATTTTTGGACCAAAAAATTGACAGTAGACACATTTCTGGACCAAACTATTAACAGAGGGTATTTTTGTTTAATTTCAAATAGTTTAAGGGCATTTTTAACCTTTTTTCCTAAATATATATAAGTAAGTTTAGTACTTATTTTTTTATCTAATCATTATTACATAGTAATTTATTTAATTAGTAACTCACAAGCTTATAAAGTATATTACATACCTAATACATACAACAACAATATATCCGGTACAGTAACATAAGTGGAATTTGGAGAAGGTAAGATACATACTGAGTTTAGCTCAACGTACGAGAGATAAAGAGGTTATTTTCGATAGATTCTCAGCTTAAGAGAAAAAATATTTAAAGCGGGATTCTAAAAATAAATTATAGCTAGATACATGCATTATACAGTATAGAATAACTACCGAAGTGCCAATTCTACAAACAGTCCGGGGATGTAGCTCAGATGGTAGAGCGCTCGCTTAGCATGCGAGAGGTACGGGGATCGATACCCCGCATCTCCATTTTGGGCTTTTGTTTTTCGCGATTTTGCAAATTCAATCATCGCGTCTGTTTCTTCCCTTCTTTTGAAAAACTGGGAAACCCCTTAATTGTCTTTCACATAAGATAAGAAAAAAATAAATAAAAAGAAATGTACAAAAATAAAAAGTAGAATCAAAATTACTTCCTCTGTCTATTTTAATTATTAGGCATATTTAAAATAATTATTTTAAAATATTTGTTAGTTTCAAAATTCAAGAGATAATTGATTTATATTTTTTCAATTCTACCTTTAGTACTTAAAGTTATTCTAAAATATGAAAATAATAATTATTATATTTTTCTAAAAAAATTAATAGAGTTATATTAGTAAAATTATCATTTATATGAATATGTAAATTTTATCTTAATAATTAAAAAGAAACAAAAAAACTGCTGTTTTTCTTTGCTTTAACAAATTCAGAAAAGAAAAAATTATTCCAACATAAATATTTACTAAATTCCAACTTGTCATACTATAATTTACATTGTGATCTCTTCATCATCTTCTCACAGAGCTTTTCAATTATTACACAAAAAATGGCATGTTGACTAAGTGCAACACACAATTTCGAAGCTGAAAATTTAAGAAAAAGAATATTTTTTAGAAAGAAAACATGTCAAGAAAATTTAATAACTGATTATTTATATATAATTTTTTTTTTAATTTACCTAATGTAATTTTTCAGGTTCAGTTTACACATAGTCTAAATCAAACTCATTTCATGATTATGAATAAAGCGACAGATTAATCTCCATATGTCATTAATTTCTTAATTAATTTTAAGAACAAACACTTCTGAGGTCCCCCCCCCCCCCCCCCTCCCCCTTTTTGATGTGTAATCTTTCGTTTGACATTTATTTTTTAAATCAAACATAAATTCCAACCAGAAAAGTTTGTTTTTTCTTACATTAAGAATATCCTATTTAGGTGCCACCTGATGTAGATTAGGATAAGTTGGGTAAATGAAAGTTTAGTCATATTATTGAACGTCTAAGGCAGGTTGTTAGAATTGACTAATTAATTTTTTTAAAAAATAAACAAGATTATTAGATTCATGCTGCTTAATTACGAAAGCAAGAGGTGCATAATTGAGTAAAATCACAGGTAATTTCTGTTAGCGAGTATAATTTAAACAATAATATACCTAATGTAATATCACAAGTGGGATATAGAAAGGATAGTGATGAATAGACAAATCTATCCCTACTATAAAAAAATAGAGAGGTGTTATTTTCAATAGACCCTCTAATTCAAATAAAAATTAAAAAAAAGTTAACGAGTATAATTCATTTTTCTAGAAAAAAAAAATCTAAAATTTTGCATATGATATTGAATTTGGCCTTACCACTATAGTCCTATTAAATGGGACCAAAAAATGAACGAATGCGTGGGGATACTTCGTCAAAAGCAACTTCCACAATTTGTGACATTTAATAGGCGTTTGGAATTAATTTAATTGAGATTTAAAAAAATAATGGTTAAAATTTGAAATTATTTTTTAACATGAAAATAAAATGGAAGTTTTATAAGTGAAAATTTAAAAAAAATTAACAAAATTATTTTTCAAACTTAATATTTTTATAATAAATTAATTAATTTAATAAACAGCTAGTTAAAATCTATGATCAATGTCCTTTGACGTGCCTGTTAATATGTAATTTATTTTTAATTGAAAAAATATCGGCAATATGTACCTCCAATATCCTCTCAAAAAAAAAAACAATAAGAAAGGAGAACAAAAATTCAAAAGTCAATAGCTTTTGCACCTATCCATCATTAAAAAGAACGTGTGGACTTTATAATGGAGTACCGGAATAGATCATATCAAACTTTTATTTGGATCGATTGTTTTTATTTATTTATTTATTTGTTTGATGTTTGATATTTGGATTAAAATTTCGATCAATTCGAATAGACGCATCATGATGACGGAGCTTTTAATATAATTTTTTTTATATAAAAAATTTAAACTTAAAATCTCTAATTAAGAATAATAAGACTCCTATTATTTCACCACAATCTATATTGATATTCGGATCGGATTCTACCAAAACAAGGAAATATTAATTACAAAGCCAATGGGACACAATTATAATGAAAAATAATAATTATCTATTAGGGCGCAGATTTAGATTTAAAGTATGGGATTAAAAAAAATACAACCATCAAAAAAGTAATTTATATAAATTTCGTCAATACCTATTAATAAGTCTGTTTATTTGTCGATTGATTTTATTGCTTTCTTCTTGTTTCTATGAGTAATTGAACGCAATTAATAGGATAAACCAAAACAAACTAGTAAAATTAGTTTTTCTTTGATAAATATTTCTCCATTTCCTTTGACTATCCTTAAGAAATTTTTTATTATGATCTATTTTACTAAATTAACTTTATTAAGAATGTTTTGAAATTTTAAATTTGATGACGACTGATATTACTATTACTATTTTATATAGTTATTTAATGCTAAGAGCAGTATGGAGAGTAAAAGAAATTTCTTTATTTGCTGAAATAGACAAATAAAAAGAAAAAATATATTTTCAGTATAAGGGCCAAGTAAAATGAAATGTAAGGAGTATTTTTTATTATAGATGATTTAGGAAATTACATAACTTAGTTTATGATTGGCTAAATTATTTGAGAAATATCTTTTTTTATAGTTTGTCTTTCATCAATATTTTCAAATAGTGATTTTAAGTGTCAAATTATGAAAAATAAAGTCATTACTAGTTTTAATTTAATAAATATGAATTTTTGATAGTAATAATGTAGTCCTAAAAAAATTTAAAACATTATTTATTATTAAGGGGAGTGTATAAGCCGGTGTGGGTATGTTTTTTGGGATGGCGATGGGAACAAGTTGCCAATCAAAGTGAATTTGATATTTCAGCCAAGAAATATCTTCTCCTTAGAATTAACTCCATTCCCATTTCCCCATACTTTCTTCCTCACCAAGTCTCTTCTCCACCTAATATATAAACTCACCCACCCTAACCAGCGAAACCCATTTCGATTTCTTCACTCCTTTCCCAGCTGTTCCTCTGCTTTCTTCCTTTGCAATTGTAAGTATGTCTATGTAGATGCAACAGATACTTTATACAATTTCGATTTTCCTATTTTTTTTTTCTTTTTCACTTTAATCGTTTGTGTGTTGGAGTTAATGCGTGAAGTCTCGGTTGCTAGTTGAATCTAGGCAGTGAGGTCAACTCTGTAAGATTACTTCTTTGTTCCAATTTATGTGATAATTTTTGCTTCCCGAGAGAGTTAACATCACTAATTTTAGAAGATAAATTAGATTAGATAATTAAATTTAGATATTCAAAGTAAAAATATATGGGAAAGTTTGCTAATTCGCTCATGTCAATATGATTGGAAAAAATACATTTTAAAATATTGCTCAAAGTTCACATAGTTTTAATGTCGAGAAGCAAAAAGTGTCGAGGAAGGAAATGCTTATAAACAGAAGATTGCCACTCTAGTTTCTTTGATGCCATGGATTTTAGTTTCTTGCCTTGTTGGATTGAAAGTTGGTTTTGGGTTTGATAAGGTAAAGTAGATTGAGAAGTTCCCTTCTTTAGGAAATTCGACTTCCATGTCTATTTGGTGGGATATGCCTTTTGTTGATGAATACAGTAGCTGTACAAAACAACAATTGAACTGCTGAGATCACGACTCTCAATCTTTTCTTGGTTAACTGGGAGTTTGTTCGCAAATTTTGCTGTAACTTGTAAATAAAGATCCGCTTCTACACCCCCAACCCCAACCCCCAGACACAAAATGAAAAAGAAACATATCCTTCTTCAAAAGTTTGATGTGTCCCAGGGAGATATAGAATCGTGGTTCGAAGAATTACCCCTTTTGGATGGTAACTAGAGATGTTCAAGTGTAATATGTAAACTTACTATTCTGTTCAATTTTTCATTTGAGAAATTATTTCTAGTCGAAATTGCACATCGATTATGGCAAGTTCTTTTTGTGTAATATCATTTGAGTACGTTTCATGGGTGAATTCTGTGGATCATCTTCCTTTTCATGCCATCTTTACAGAGTATGGGCAATTTGTTTTGCTGTATACAAGTTGATCAATCCACTGTTGCAATTAAGGAGCACTTTGGCAAGTATCAAGATGTGCTTGAGCCAGGGTGCCACTGTCTGCCTTGGTTCCTCGGATACCAGCTAGCTGGCAATCTTTCCCTCAGGGTGCAGCAACTTGATGTTCGCTGTGAGACAAAGACAAAGGTCTACTCTTTATTCGCTAGAAGGAATTACATTGAATTGAAACAAACTGTTTTGATATTTCATAGCCAAGTCATCAAAGTCAACCCTAATTCACACTTTCACAAACATAAGTAGGTGATGGTTTTACAGTGTTTATGCGTATTATGACTTAATACATTTATTGCAACAATTTTCAGGATAATGTATTTGTCAATGTTGTGGCATCAATTCAGTATCGTGCTCTGGCGGACAAAGCAAATGATGCTTTCTACAAACTAAGCAACACTAAGGGTCAAATCCAGGCCTATGTTTTTGATGGTAGACATCTAAGCTGTCTGTTTATGTATCTGATGACTCTCCCTTGGAATCTATTTCCAAGAATAAATTGATTTGGACATATAATGCTAACTTACACAAACCTATGTTTTGTATTATTTCAGTCATAAGAGCTAGTGTTCCAAAACTCAATCTTGATGATGTTTTTGAGCAGAAAAATGAAATTGCCAGGGCTGTTGAGGATGAACTTGAGAAGGTAAGCCAATTCTTCACTGTTTTTTCTAATAGATGCAAGCAATTTGGATTGTTTATTGGATCTCATACGAGTGCCGTTACGATCCTTTACAGGCTATGTCAGCTTATGGATATGAAATTGTTCAGACACTTATAGTTGATATAGAACCAGATGAGCATGTGAAGAGAGCTATGAATGAAATTAATGCTGGTATGTCCAAAATCTTCTCTCTCTACTTAAGCCTGAGGACTGCTGTTTCTCAACTGCTCTGGCTAGATATTTTTCCAAGAGACCCGTCACTTGATGGATTTTCCTTGCAGGACCATGTGAATTATTTATGTAAAAACAATTTCTTCTCACAGACACATATGACAACTTTGGGAGTTATAGCAACATCTATGTCTACCAAGCTCTTCATCGACTAGTTTATATCTCCTTCCCATGTTTAATATTTTTTTCGTGCAAGCAGGACTGACAGTGGTGCTGGGTGGCTTAGGCTTGACCCACCCCATTGCCAGTCCCAAGTGTAAGCAAGGGTTTCCAGGATGAAGATATTGTTCTTTTTTTCTTCCTTCAGTTTGCCCAATTGAAGGATATGATATTCATACTCACTTCATCTTGATATTTTTCATGTCTTAACTATTTTCAACTCTGCAGCTGCTCGGCTCAGGGTGGCTGCTAATGAGAAGGCAGAGGCAGAAAAGATCTTACAGATTAAAAGGGCTGAAGGAGAGGCTGAGTCAAAGTATCTCTCAGGGTTAGGTATTGCACGACAACGTCAAGCAATTGTGGATGGTTTGAGAGACAGCGTGCTTGGATTCTCAGTCAATGTGCCTGGAACCTCAGCAAAGGATGTTATGGACATGGTCCTCTTGACCCAGTACTTCGACACCATGAAAGAAATTGGCGCTTCCAGCAAATCATCTGCCGTGTTCCTTCCTCATGGACCTGGTGCTGTAAGAGATGTGGCAAGCCAGATTCGCGATGGACTCCTTCAAGCTTCTGCTGATCATTAAATGTTCCATCTCTCAGAAATGTCAAATGAGTTTCATTTGAAGCAGCCTTTTTCCTTTTGTCTTTACTTTCTAAAGTGTTGATATATTTGGTGAGTTTGACTTTGTATTTGTGAATGCCACTAGCACCTATGTTTAAATGTGTACTGTAAAAAATTTAAGATCTCCAGACCTTTGAAGAATTGTGAAATTACTATTAATAGATTGATATGATATTTCTCCTTCGTTAATTGTACATGTTAACTATGTTCCTTTTACTCATCCTTTATCCTTGATGACTGATCTTCTGTCGCCTTACTGGTATATAGAGTACAAGGTCATTCTTTTGTTGTTTGCTATGTAAAAGGTATTTAGTGCCAGTTTTTTGTTTTGTTAATTGAAATTTTTTCCCTCACTCACCAGGCTTCAACTTTTGTTTCAACTGAAGTGCATGTCAAAACACAATATAACTTTCAAATATCATTTTTCAACTTCATATTCATTTTCTTTCAAGTTTTTACCAAGTCTTTGTCCAAATGCTTGCCAAATATATTGCAGTTAATCCTAGTTCATTCAATTTTTGTTCTGTTTATTTCTGCCGTTCTGTTTACTTCTGCCAACTCAAGAAGTTCTCTTCTTGCAGATCATCATCCACCTGAGCCCTCACATCGGATTAGGAATGATAAATATAACTGAAACAAGATAAGATCTTATATCAAGACAATCGTTTCAAAAGCCTTAGGCATACGATGATGTTTGTAGCCATCAACGGTGAGACAATGAGGAGGAAGCATCGGGGGCCCACCATGATGATCGATGAAGGGATTGTAACGCCTCATGGAAAGGAAGTTGAGGGCGGGGATGGGGGTTGGAGGAAGTGTTGGAAGGAGATAGAATGAAGAAGAAAAAGTTTTCAAAGAAAAATTGTAAAATTTAAGCTTTTCGCGATCTCAAAATCAGTGTAACACACACAATGTGCCAAGTCAGTAAAAAGTGTCAAAATAACATAGTGGGCCCCCACTTGAAGTATTTAAAATGAACAAGGTCTATTTGAGGTGTCTAAGGCCTCATTTGTTTTCGTTAAGATTAAAACATCTAAATCTGAATGTATATCTGAATGATTAAGATGTTGTCTCTAGATCTGAATGCTGAATGATTAAAACTGTTTGTTTTTCAACATCTGAATATGCATACTTTATTTATTTGTAAATATATTACATATACAATTCAAATAAAAATAATTAAATATTAGAAAAAAATAATTTAATAAAATAAATTTATTATCTGATAAATAAAATAAAATATTTATGTTCGTCAGTGATGGTGGAGATGGTTCATAATGATAGTCGTGATAATGCTTGGTATCACTGGCTAGTAATTGTAGTGGCGATTAGGTATGGACATTTGATTTTTTGGTACGGTTTTTCAACTTTTGATTTTTTATTTGTATGTACCGAGCACTGAACCAAATTCGGTTCGATTCAATTCAGTATGATTTTTCTAATTTATTTTTTTCGGTTATGGGCCTAGTTAATAGGCTATTTTTCTGCTAATAAAATGAACTGTTTTTTTTAATTATAAATGAGTTATTCTATGTTTTTTAACTTAAAATAAATTATTTTAAGGTTTGAGTTCTGAAGTTTAATTCAAACTAAGCTTAATTTTAAGTAAAAAAATATAACTAGGCAAAATTTTAAATTTTTATTTACAGATTTTTAGCGGTGTTAGTTAATTTACATTTAGTAGCACGTATATATGATGAACGGTGAATTACGTGTTTCTTAGCCATATTTTGCACATATTTTACTATGTTTTGAGAACAAATTGTGTGTTTGCATGTGTTTTATGATATATAAAAAAGAGCTAACACACATGATTAGATGCTTTCAGGGCTTAAAGTGATGAATTTGGGCTTAAATGTAGCTTAAAAGTGCAAGAATGACAAAACGGGGTTGACGAATCGAATGTATAGAAGTTGGCATTATGCAGGAAGGATGAGGCAAGAAGAGACACGGTGCGCCAGTGATGCTGCACAAAGAGAGGTGTGGTGCGCAGCATAGTCCAGCCGGCCAAAATTTGCAAAGCCCAATTCGATTAGGAACTGAAGCTGCAAAACCTAATTCAAATCCAAGAAGGATCAACGAAGGTCTGACCTTAGTCTACTCTTATAAATACCCTTTATTTCATGTTTTAGGGGCAGAAAGTGCTAAAAAATATCACACAGTTTACAATTCAATTATTGCACAATTCATACTTTGTGTAATAGTTTAAGTAGAGTACTTGTTGGAAATTCATCAAGTTCTTGTGGAACCTTTTAGCTTGGAGATTTTGTTGAACAAATATTTATTGAAGTAAGTATTTAGTTATGATTTCTTCTACATCTTCTATTGGTTTCTCATAAACATGGCCAGCTAAATCTCTTAGACTAGAGTTGTGGGAATCATGATGAATTAATAAATGTAAGCATAATAAAATAGTGATTCTTGAATGGTGAATTGAGTGGATTGTTATTCTCTCGTCTCAATAAAGTTTTAGCGCTTGCAAATATTGAAACAAGTCCGTATCTTCAACTTACCCAATCAAGGAGATTGAAGTTAAGAAGAGAGAGTAACAATGACAGTTTGAGATTAATAATTCTCATCTAATTAACTTGAGCTCTAACCATGGATAGTTAAAGTCAAGACTTATTGCAAAGCTAGAACATACACACTTTTGAGATCGAGAAGAGATGGGTGGAAAGCATGTAATGTCTATTGGCGCTTAACACATGCACTTTGAGGAGAGGATATAAGTGTAGTTCTTAAGTCGAGAAACATTAGATGTGTTAAATGTAAGTCTTACTCAAAATTTACCAGGATAGATCACTAGTAAAAACCTACTAAGTTATGAAATCATGGGGAACACAGTCCTAGCTTAGCTTCATCAATTTGATACAAACTCAATTATTTTCTTCATTTATTTGCAAACCCCCGTTTTGAAATATTAATTACAAGTTAGTTTATTTACCGTTAATATATTATTTCTGCCTATTCCCTGTGCGATTGACCCCAACCTTTGTTGGGTTTCTATATTTGACAGCGACCACTTTATACTTTAATTGCGAGGTGTAATTTGGGCGTAATTAAATTTTGGCGTCATTTTTGGGAAATACAATTTTGAAATAGTTAATCGGTACTTGAGCTTAACTTGTAATCTTATTTCGTATTTTACGTTTTTCTTTTGTTAGCTATAGGTTTTCATAGAAAACCCGAGGGCACAACTCAACCTCCCATCGGAGGAAGAGTTGAACAAGATACAACAGGCAGAAACAACAGAAAAGGCATAAAAGGCTCGACTAGCTGATATAGTTAGAAGAGCCGATGTCGCCCAATTAGCTGCTACTTTAGCAGACAGGAACCGACAGAAATCCCCTCATCATCAAGGACAAAACGTCATAAGGAATGTGCTCTTCGAGGAGGAGTATGAGCAAGAGGAGGTCATCTACACTGGAGCCATTGTTCCACCCCCACTGCCAGCGCATGCTAAATTTGACGTGACAAGTACAATGATGCATCTGCTGAGCATGAAGGAGTTGTTCAATGGTTTGTCTGGTGAAGATCCAAACTAGCATCTGATAAATTTCACAGGTATCTGTAATGCGTACAGACTGCCCAGAGTATCTCAAGAGGCGATTAAACTCCTCTTATTTCCATTCTCATTAGCTAGGGAAGCTACTTTGTGGTGGAACGAGGTTCCAGATAAGTCTATCACCACTTGGGCAGAGCTAACTGCTGTTTTCTTGGAGAGATTCTTCCCACCCTCATGGATGATTCAATTGAGGGATGAGATAAACAATTTCAGACAACTGGCTGGGAAAGCTCTACATAAAGCATGGCTAAGGTTCAAGAAAAAATTTAAGTTGTTTCCTAATCACAAGCTTCCTGAGGAGGTCTTTTTGAAAGTATTCTATAGGTCACTTAGCACAGCGAACAAAGCCTTGGCAGATGGGATTACTGAGGGGTCGATGATGACCTACACCTTTGCAGAGGCCAGTGAGATACTGGATAATATGACCAAGATGAACAGGGCATGGCACATAAGGGAATCTGAAGCCGCTGTTATGAGCCACTCAAGAGGAATGATAGCAGAGCAACAAACGAAGGAAGAAGAACGAGACCAAGACATGGCCCACCTTAAGACCCAACTCGAGTTGATCACCAACCACCTTAATACTTTGAATACTCAAAAGGTGCATGCGGTGAATGCGCAAGAAAGAGGACCATGTATGATGATCATTACCTTGATAATGAGGAAAAAGCAAATTTTGTAAATAATCAGGGGGATTTTCGGGCTAACACCCAAGGGTCTAACTAAGACTCTTAGCGTCAAGGCCAAGGGAATTAAGGTCGGAACTATTATGAGAACAATGGCTATGACTGGACTGAGAAAAGGGAGCAAGGGCAATGGAGGAATCGAGAACCCCCGGAAAATAATAGAGATGGAGCATATGTGCCTCCACAAGCAAGGTTACCTGTCACGAACGACTCTGGAACATCAAGGCTGGAAGATATGATGAGTCGCATGATGAAGAAGGTGGACTCCATGGAATTGAGAGTTAAAGAGATGAGAGGGGAACTTTCAAGCCTAAGTCAATTGGTTGACTCTTATTCGATCTTCATCAAGAAATTAGAGCAGCAGGTGGGACAAATCTCGGCTGCATTGAATCAAAGACAAAGGGGCACTTTGCTAGTGATACGTTCCAAACCCTCGAAATAAGGGTAATTGTATGTGGTCATCATCCCATTAGGTATCTTGATGAAGTATGTGTAATCAAGATACCCACGTTGTGCCGCAATGTTAAATCAAGTGCTACTTGGGAGGTAACTTAAGGCAATTTTGAGTTAATATGTTTGTTCAAGTGTGGTTGGGCTAAGTCATAATCCGAAATAAGGAGTTTTGAGCATGAAATATGAAACGGGTGTAAAAAAGGAAAAAATTCGGCTAAGTAGCGCGGTGCACAGGCTAAGAAGCGCAAAGCCTGGCGCGATGCGGAAGGACAAAGGCGCATGAAGTGCCGCGACGCGTAGGGAAACTGGCACAGTGAGCGCCGCACCACGATAGTATGGTCCAGACAAAAAATTTTAAGGTTTTTTTTTGTAAAATCCAGCCCATGGGAGTGTTTTAAAAGAGCACAACCTTAAGTTCACTCCATTTTTTACCAAGAGGCGCGTCGCACAACCGAAAATTCTCAAAAAGAATTTTTCAAAAACATCATCTTTTCTCAAAATTCTTTCAAACCTTTTCACCAAAATCATAAAAGACAATATTTTTCTTTTGAAATCTCCATAAATGGCACTAAATCCAAGCAAGGAGAAGGGAGTGGCTTCTTCAAGCCATAATTCAAAAAGAGCTAGTGAGGAGAAACATGATGATGTGAGTAATCCACAATATTAAGGCGTTATTGGCTACATTGGGTCACGAAGCAAGAAAGTAAGAAATAATTAAAAAACAGAAAGAATCAAAATACTCACATGACATGTTTATTGATAGAAAAAGATTGGCATATGTATTTTCCTCACATGGTAGATAAATTACACACTTTTAGTCTTGATTTTGTATTTAATTCTTTGGGTGATTGTAATTTAAATATGGTGAGAAAATTTCTTGCTAATCGGGAACCAAAAGAGAGGTCAAACCAAGTCAAATTAGAGGGCAAATTATCAAAATTTTCACCCATTATTTTGAACAAATTACTTGGTACACAAATATTGACCCACAACCTCTAGTAGATATTATAAAGAAACCCCCTATAGAGACACTAGGCCTACTCTTAGTGGCCCTAATTTATTTGCAAGGTAGACTCGCCACCAATTATATGGATATCATGTTTCATTCCTATATGCTCACATGAGTAGAGAGGCACCTGTTTGGTTGAAAATTATTTGTGTTTGTTTAGTGCCTAGAGAACATGTGACCATGTTACTAGGGAGAGAGTTTGTCTTGTCTATGCGTAGATGACTGGGGTGCCAATAAATGTTGGGATAATCATTAAGAATGTGTTGAGGAGAGCAAGGGTGAAAAAGGGACAAAATTTTGGGTTTGGGGGGTCTCTTGACTCCATTTCTGCGTGGACATTAGATTGAGGAGGAAGAGGCAAATTATAGACCTATATATTACCCAAAGGGAATTGATGTGAATAAAATAAAATAATCCAAGGGTGTACATGGTCCAGTTCTTTTTGTCAATGAGCGTAATGCGCGAATTGATAACATGTCGAGTCATTTGTATGGCATGTAAATGCTACAACTAAGAATGAACGAAGTGACTGAGGAGCAGCTGCAGCAGCTCAACATGAACTATTGATGTCGCCCAAATTACACCTCGTAAAGAGATATAAAGTGGTCGTCTTCAAATGTGGAACCCAACCAGGGTTGGAGTCGAATCCCGCGAGGAACATAACGAGAACTTTAGTTAATGCGTTTAGCTACTACTATTGGCTTACTTATTTCCTAAGGGGAAAATTGTAACACAAAATAATGAAAAGCAGTAGAGAACAATGAGTAGGTCCTTGATTAAATTCGATTGTACTCAAAAAAAGAATTGACTAGGATTGCGTTTCCCATGACTTCATAACCACAAGGTATATTATACTGGTGATCTATTTCGGTGCTTAGCATGCAATATTGGTAAGTTAAATTCATCTAAATGGTTGGTCCCCTATTTAGATGATTATTACCACGCAACTTGATCCGTATGCAGATGTATACTTAATTAACCCTTACCCTTAATATCGGATTAACTATTTTTGGACAAGTTCAAGCTATTAGATGAGGGTTGATAGCCTCAAATCTTCGTTGTTAATCCCTTTTTTTCATTCATTACTCCCTTGATCCGATGAGTAAGAATAAAGCAAATTCCAACGTTTGGAACCATTAAGAAGCAATTAAAGCGAAGGGAGAAACAATACATGCATAAATCCCGTTCAATATTCACTAAGTATTTTTACCTATATGTGTTAATTTATCATGGTTCCCACAACCCTAGTTATGGGTTTAGTTACTAATGCTTGAAGAATTACAATTATAAATTAGAGAAGAAATCATAATTGCAATTTACAATAATTTGTAGAAGAAACCACGTATATTGAATAAATCAACAAGAACCGAAGAACAATACTCCAAAGTTGTTTGAATTCCCAAATTCAAGAACGAAATTATAAAAACTTATTTCTTGAACATTGATGTTAATCAACAACTTCAACAATATATTCAACAAGTCGTAAATTAAGCCCCCGTGTAAAATAAACCTACATGAAGTATTTATAGATTTAAATAAATCTTTTCTAAAATAAAAATAAAATACAGGTCGGCAATGAAAACGAGTCCAGTAACGACTCATTAGGAGAACGAGTCGTGGCATGTAAAAACTGCTCGTGCTCAGCATAATGTTCCTTCTGGCCAACGGGTCACCTAACGACTTGTTAAGTTACTGCATGAGCCGTTAGGTCCCTTGTGACTTTAACTCCTTGAAACACCCAGTGTTGAGGATGATTGCACCTGCTTGGTCACGACGAGTTGTTAAGTCTCCAACGACTTGTTGAGTCTTCCGTTGTGTCCCCAGCTATTTTTCATCAGTTTTTTCTCCTAGTCCTTACGACCCTCATGACAACTCATTGCCGAATATAACGTGTCGTGCCTTCAACTCGTGGTCACCATTGGTCAATTTTGCATTAAACTTTTCTTCTTTTAACAACTCCAGGGACGAATCGTCAAATGACACAACGACTCGTCACCTTGTTGGCAGTCCACACTTAGCCCAAATTTAACTTATTTTGCCTATTTCACTATTTGAACCTGTTTTCCTGCAACACTCAACAAAAATACATTATATTCATATAAACATACCCGAAATTTGCATATTTTTTTAGTTTTAAGCGTCAAATGTGCCATAAAATCATGACATGTCAACTATCCTCTGAGTGAGCACTCGCGAGCCCTTTGCAGAGTTGGAACTAAATTAAGGAGCCCCTTAATGATGACGTTGTTATACCCCGTAGGATTCCCGGCACCTAGATGACCTATTCGCACGTTGGTTAAGCATATTTGAAGGTCATACGTGCTAGAGAAAGGCCCGGGAAAAGATCAGACGAGAAACCTGTCGAACCATCGCGGAAGGAGCCGAGGCAGAGCCCCTCCGCGATGGCAGCGTGTCACGGAGGTGAGGCCTCCGCGTTGGCTCCGTGACACGTTGGCCTTGTCCAGGCCCAAGTATATAAAGCCCCACTTCGGTTTAATCTTGTTAAAACCTCTTAAAATTTCCGAAAAACGCAGGGGAACAGGGAGAGAACGAAGAAGTAATATAATTTTCGTCCGATTACGCTGCTAAACGTTGTCCAAACTCAAATTAACCTCAGATACCGAGGTATTTAGCAGCAGAGAGCATTCCTATGGATTTAGTTTCGTGAAATACGGCCGACCAATCGTCGAGCTACCGAGCTAAGGTAAGTGGAATTGCTCTAAACTAGTGTCTATGTGTTCCTAGTTGTGAAGTGAATATTTCTCCCTTCTTGACCGCTGGAAAATAGCGAGTTTTCGACCGTCTTTCGATAAGCCTAAGTTTAGGCTATAAACTATATTGAAAGCGACGTTGCTCTTTACAATAAAGTTGTATTTAGTATTGATTGACATGTTTATGAATGCAGTTGGGAGAAAATAGTTGAAGTACCGGCCGAGCCTCGTCCGACAGACGGATAGTTCGAGGATAAGGTATGTAAAGTTAGTTTCCTCGGCAAGTTAAGTAATCTCGGTACAGTACAGTAATTCAAAGGCCAGTAGAATGTTTAGAAGACATGTGTTATGTTTATTACAAACGTTGGTACGATATTAGAAGCATCGAGTTATAACTTGTGTGAAACTTGCTAGCACGATATAGATTCTAATACAGGTGTTAGAAACTGCACAGCATGCTCAGTATGTGATGTAGTACAGAATGTCAGGATATCATCGTATTCAGTTGAAATCCAGTAAAGCAGTGTAATAATTATAAGACATCTCAGAAATAGAATGATAAGTTAAAGTGAAGTTAGAAAGCATATTAGGACTAGTAAATCATGTTACTATGGAAACTCAGTATACAACATGGTTTTCAGCAGAAATACTATATCATGTTCAGCATTAGACTCAGTACAGTACGGCAGAAGATTATATTTGTACATATATACTATTATCAGCCTCAGCATGCATTAAGTACGTACATATTACTATCGCTAGCTTAGCGTATAGTATATACAAATACTTTACCACTATTAGCTTCAGTATGTGGGACATGCAGATAGTATTACTAGTTGAGACTGTTGTATTGTTTGGGGTTGGATTACCTAGCATCCATGACCACCCCAGGGTTAATAGCTGTATCGACTCGTCCGCCAGAGGACGAGGATACGTCGCTCTACGGAGTGGCATGTCGTCCCACAGGGGACGAAGATGGGATGCCAGTTTTCCCCATATTGTGCCTTGGTCGGCCCTTATACACCCCCGTCGAGCGGATACGCCCGGGTATTGATTCAGGAGTCCTCCGGACTCAGATGCAGTTATAGTCAGGGGCTCAGCGAGCCCAAGTGCTTACCCAGGGACCGGCGGGATGCTTATAGCTATTTTAGGAGATGGGATGACCGGGGTAGGGGTATAGATTCTGTGCTGGTTGTACCTCCCAGCTTATGGGGGCCGGGGAAGGTTTGTGTGTGCTATGTGATGTTATGATATGTTATGCCATGTACAGTAGATATGAGTAGATCGATAGTAGGACGATAAATCTCCATGTATGACTCCTACTCCTTCCAGTATAATTAAAAGAAGGTATGAATTACATTATCAAACAGTTAATCCATTCCTTTCTACTTCAGTTTCATCAGTTGTATTGTTATTTTCAGATATTTCTTTCAGTTATTGCTTTACATACTCAGTACCAGCGGTACTGACGCTCGGTGGGGCGCTGCATTACTTGCCTGCAGGTACTCATAGATGAGCAGGCGATACCACGTGATTCCTGTCCGCGACCGAGCATTCAGCTCCTGTCATCCGGAGACTGAATCCCAGAGGTGTATTCCGTTTTCTTTTGTTGTACAGTACGGGTAGGTCGGGGCCCTGTCCCGATCATTTCTATTGTTATTCTTAGAGGCTTGCAGTCTGTATATATTTCTCTGTGGTCAGATGAGCCGGTGGTGTGAGGCCGTGCAGTTGTATAGCTGTTAGAACTTGTGTTTCCTTTATGTTGGCCGTGTGGGGCCATAGTTCGACAGTAGTGGTGACCTTGCCGGTCACGTAGCTATCCAGTACTTCATGGTTAAGTTATAGATAACTAGATAGCATGGTGGCCTTGTCGGCCCGCATAGGTTTCCCTATATTGACATGTTTCTGGTCAGCTGTTAGTACAGGTACAAGAGGCTATAGGCCAATGGGCCGGGGGCTGTGCTTACAACCGTTATATAGCCCTTTGTTTCCATAAATGTGAGTTAGAGCCAGCCAGGCACCAGATGTGCCTAGGCTTAGCAGTCCAGTAGTTCAGGTCCTAGTAGGGCACCAGGTGCCAGTCATACCCCCCAAGGCGGGGTGTGACAGACGTGGCCATAGAGGATGAGATGGCGAGTATAGATTTTGACATAGAGTCTAGTGATGTTGATGAGGAGGATTCTGAGATGGGGGACACTGCTCTTGCCCCCACTGATGACGAAGACTAGAGGCCCAGGGAGTTCTTCTTTCACTCTTTACTTTATGCTTTATTCTTTTAGCACTGGGGACAGTGCTGCCGATTAAGTGTAGTGTCTGAGAAGTAAACTTCATTACCATGCATGCTTTAGTTACTAAATTTGTACATGGTGGGCCTAGTTTTTTTTGGATTGATGACTTATCTTGCATACTTGGTTTGTTTGTAGTACTTTATTTTTATTTTTATTTTTATTTTTGTTTTGGATTTCACCGGTTTTTGTTTTTGGTACTTTTTCAGTGAATAGTCCCTTAAAACCGATTATAAAGTCTAGATTTTTATTTTTATTTTTTATTTTAGTCATAGAGTCATGACTTTTTCCGATAATGGATAGATGATGACCGTCTTAAGAGAAAATTAGTTATTAAGAAAAATAAGAACTTGAAACCTTATGAATGCTAGGTGCTTCACTTTAGGTATCATTGAGTCTTTATAAGATTCATTAAAAAATATATGAAAAAAGTAGAAACACTTAATTTTTTGGAACTTGACTCCTATGCTTGAAAAGTGGGCTTAATTATGTTATGCATGCAATATGGACATATGTGTTTATGTAATCTTGATTGCCATTTTTGAACCATTTGTGTAATTATGTGAGTAACAAATTTTAGTATACTCCATGCTTGCAATTTAATGTCTAGAACTTGCGCGGTGTATATGCAAAATGAAATAAGAATGTTGAGCCTAGAAAGTGATATAGGCATTTCTTTAGTAGGCTATTTATCTTCAATTTACTTACCTTAATGTAATTATCCTAGTTAGTCATTTTGAGTCTTAGTCTATTCTTTTTATAGCCATATTACAAGCTTAATCTCTTTTTGTTTTATTGACTCTTATTTGATCCAAATGATTCCTAGAGCACTTTAATCAAAAGATTTTTGTATGAAAGGAGCATAAGTGGAAAAGTGAAGGGAAAAGCTAAGAAGTGTGAAAATTAGAAGAAAAGAAAAAGGTGAAATTTGCTAAACAAGGAGGGTGATGTTAGTGGAAAAATAAAAAGAAGAAAGAGCTTTAAAAAAATGATGATGAAAAAAAAAATGTGTGAATGAGCTTAATGTTGAAAAATTTCTACTGGTCACCTAAGTTGTAAATTAAAAAAATAAAAGAAGGTATAAGGAGAAAAGTAGGACATTGAAGAATAGGCTAAAAAAAAGATTTATGATGTATTAAAGTGCTTAGAGAGATTAGTCACTATCTTGGCCAAATAGTTCCTACTTGTCCCTTAACCTACATTACAACCATCTTAAGTCCTAATTGTCCTTGATTCAATATTCTATATTAATGGAGTATTACACTAAGGGCAAGCCTATGGGTCATCTTTTGCATGCATGTTGAGTTCTTTGGGAGAGTGAGTAGAAATTATTTATTTATTTATGCCCATGTTCATATTGTTATATATATCTTGTTTGTAAAAGGACATCTCTTCAAATAGTGAGAGGCACAATAGTAAGACTTTGGTATACTTTTATTGCTAAATTACATATGATTCATGTTGGCCCAAAAATATATTTGTTGAGTTAGTTCTAGAAGCTAAGTGATTTCGAATATTGACGTTGTAATGTTGATCTTGTATGCATGTGAGTGGTTGTTTGAGTGTTGTTGATTTATTTAATGATCCTAAGTGTAAGTAGACATGTTCGTAGGGTGATTTTTGTGGTTGAATTTGAGAAGGAAAGCAGTAGATTACTCGAGGACGAACAATAGTGTAAGTGTGTGATGGTGATGAATGGTTAATTTACGTATTTCTTAGCCATATTTTGCCCATACATTACTATGTTTTGAGAATAAAGTATGTGTGTTTGCATGTGTTTTATGATATATTTGTGAAAAAGAGCTAACACACATGATTAGATGCTTTCAAAGCTTAAATTGATGAATTTGGGCTTAAATGTAGCTTTAAAAGTGCAAGAATGACAAAATGGAGTTGACGAATCGAATGTATAGAAGTTGACATTGCACCGGAAGGATGAAGCAAGGAGAGGCACGATGTGCCAGTGGTGCTGCGCAAAGAGAGGCGCGATGGGCAGCATAGTCCAACCGGCCAGAATTTGCAAATTCCAATTCAATTAGGAATTGAAGCTGCAAAACTTAATTCTAATCCAAGAAGGAACAACGAAGGCTTAGTCTACTATTATAAATACCTTTTATTTCATGTTTTTGGGACAAAAAGTGATAAAAAATATCATAGAGTTTACAATTCAATTGTTGCACAATTCATATTTTGTGTAATAGTTTAAGTTGAGTTCTTGTTGGAAATTCATCAAGTTCTTGTGGAACCTTTTAGCTTGGAGATTTTGTTGAACAAATATTTATTGAAGTAAGTATTTAATTATGATTTCTTCTACATCTTTATTTATTTTCTCATAAACATGAGTTGCTAAATCTCTTAGGCTAGGGTTGTGGGAACCATGATGGATTAATGAATGTAGGCATAATAAAATAGTGATTCTTGAATGGTGAATTGAGTGGATTGTTATTCTCTCATCTTAATTAAAGTTTTAGTGGTTGCAAATATTGAAACAAGCCCGCATCTTCAACTTGCCCGACCAAGGAGGTTGAAGTTAGGAAAAGAGAGTAACAATAGCAATTTGAGATTAATAATTCTCATCTAATTAACTTGAGCTCTAACCGAGGATAGTTAAAGTCAAGAGTTATTGTAAAGATAGAAAATACACACTTTTCAGACCGAGAGGAGATGGGTGAAAAACATCTAATGTCTATTGGTGCACTTAACACATGCACTTTGAGACTGAGAGGAGATAAGTGTAGTTCTTAAGTTGAGATGGGCTAAACGTAAGTCTTACACAAAATTCACCAGGATAGATCACTAGTAAAAACCTACTAAGTTGTGAAATCATGGGAAACACAATCCTAGCTTAGCTTCATCAATTTGATACAAACTCAATTATTTTTAGAATTATTTTCTTGTTTTATTTGCAAACCCCCTTTTTGAAATATTGATTACAAGTTAGTTTATTTACCATTAACATATTATTTTTGCCAATTCTCTGTGGGATCAATCCCAACCTTTATTGGGTTACTATATTTGATCGTGACGCTTTATACTTCAATTGCAAGGTGTAATTTGGGCGTGATTAATATAACATTTTATAATAAATTTTCTCATCTACTTAATATCCCTATAGCTGACCCAACAAAAAATTAAGGGTCTTTAAAGATTTCAATAATCTATGGTCTCTAATTTCTTATTAAATAAATATTATATATTTATCTCTCTTTAAAACCATATTGGTAGTCGTACGAATGTTCTTAACATGCTAAAACTATTACAAAACTTGTTACTTGTGAAAAACATAAGCAATTATGTCTATTGTATAAATAATTCTTTTAATGAGCTTTGAGATTAGATTGGATATAATATTTTTATTCTTTTAAATTAAGTTTTAATTTTATTTTTTTAAAAAAATATATAAAATTTTGGTTAGATCAAAAAATTAAAATCCTAAAATTGAAAACCAAACTGAATATCAAAATTTTAGAAAATATAGAACTGAAACTGAACCAAAAAATTGAATTAGTTCAGTATGATTCAATCCGATTTTTTAATTTTTCGGTATTTATGCGCACCCCTAGTGACGATAGTTGAATAATGCTGGTGGTGATAGTTATGATGGTGAAAGTGGTTGGTGTTGTAGTAACTGCTGTTGTAACAACTCTTAAAAGTCCCCAAGATCAGATTCTAGACATGAAGCAGAAAAACAGCTGAAATTAGACCAAACCACAGAACAACTCGTCAAACTGAGTCGTTAAGTCACTTAACGGATCGTTAAGAAGAGCCGTTCCAAGGCAAGATTCTGAAACTTGACATTTTCTTCCTAGTTCCAACAAGTTGGGTCACAATTTGTTAGTACAAGGGATGATCTTTAAGTAGGTTGTTCTGACAGATTTTGAGGTGAGAATCAGAGAATGACCAACCTAGTTTCAGGGGTGACAAAAGGACCCCACGAGTCGTCAAGAGGGGTGACGGGTCATTAGGTGGGTTGTTGTCACTGGACGGGTCAATTTCGCAAACAGGATTCTAGAGTTATTTTTGTAATTTCCTATATTTTAATCACCTAATCCAGAATATTTTGGGATTCATAAGGAGTATATTTAAGGGTTTAATTAGTCTAAACTCTTATTTCCATTCATTACAACGTGAGATTCAAGATCATTAGCTCTCAAGTTCATCAAGAAGCTAGGAAGTCATCTTCTCTAGCCTAGGGTTCTTCAAGCTTAGGTTAAGAGTTCTTCTTCCAAGTATGTAAGGCTAAACTAAATGAGAATTTCTATTCATCCTTATGCGCTACATCATGCGAGAATGCATTGAGATTAAAGCTAAGATTTAACTTAATTCGTGAATTGTCTTCTTCTCTAACTATTGGATTATTCCTTGTTGAGTTCTTCCTATTGAATTATATCCCTTTTGTTATTGATTAACATTCTCTTGATGTTATTAATGATATTCTCTTGGATTCTTAAGTTATTGATAGTTGATCATATCTCTTATTCCATGAACTCAATTACATGAAACCAATGACTTTGAAAGCATTGTAATTTAAGTTTAATTGCATTATTTTCACAAAGTTGAGCAGGTTTTAAAGAGAGTTTTCATGAAGATATTTTGAAAAAGAAAGTATGATTTTTAGCATGATTTTCAAAAGTTAAAGTAACATCTTATTTTGAAAATCAAAAGTTTTAAGCATACAAACTCGCAAGTTTTCAAAGAGATGTTTGGAGCATAGAAGCTCCCAAGTTCTTAAAAGATTGTTTTGAACGAAAGGCTCTTCATTATAGTTTATAGATTTTGAGCGAAAGACTCAACAAGAGTTTTAAAACATCTATTATATCTATAGCTAAAGTGCTTTATAAAAGATATTTTCAATTGCCTCAGATAGACATAAGTACATGAGCATATGTTTTGGGAGGATTATTTTGCACCGAGTGATTGAAGAATTTCGATAACTCATAAGCCCCAGAACTACGTAGCCACCATAGGTTAGGATCATGCTGTAGGTTCAGGTGACTCCTTAAAGATAAGTCCCTGGTAAGGACTTTAATTATAGATCCACAGATTGTGATTGTTCTCTGCCCTAACAAGGCTTTGAGCTGGTCTGCTAACTTGAGCGAGATAGTTGGGTATCATGTGCTCATTCATGATGGTGTCAGTTATGAGAAACTCCCAACCCAAGTTAAAGTATGTATTTTAAATGTATTTTCATAGATTATCTTGATGCACAATTTTATTGCATAACTATTTTACACATTGTTCATATCGTGTTTTACATATCATGCAGAGCTTCAATTTCAGCCATGCTATCTCAGTCAGATAATTGTACTAAGTTATCCTTTCAGTTAAGAGATTCTTGCTAACCGTGTTTGATTCAACATTATTATAGGTACATTCCACGTACTAATGTTATTTGGCGTTGTATCTTATTATGATGCAGATTCAGGTAGATAGGATTAGCAACAGACGATTCGTTAGGTCCTCACATTAATCTAGCTGTTGTGAGGCCTCCTACTTTCGAAGTGTCCCAGTCATTTGAGTTAATTTATTTTATAGAGCTTGAGTTAGTCGTGGGAGCTATGTCCCGACACTTATTCTTCAGTTATATAGGCTTCATAGATAAAGTTAGAGATTGAGTCAATAATGTTACTTTATATCATTCTTTTCTATTGCAGTTAATAAATCTTAGTTATTTATTTAGCCCATTATGGTTAATAAATCTTAGTTATTTATTTAGCTCACTGCATTATTACTTCCGCTGTATTTATTTAGATCTAAGCTAGTAGTAATCCAAGCCAAGGGTTCACTTGGATCACTATGTGGTCTGAGTGCCGGTCGACATCCACGGTCTAAACTGCGGGCGTGGCAGATGTGATGGTGACGGTTGGTAGTGATGACTGTGATAGTGAAGTTGGTTGATGTTAATAGTTGACATTGTTGATGGTGGCGACTAAAGAATATGTGGTGGTTGATTATGTGTTGGTATTAGTTGACGGTGAGTTATGATAGTGAAAATGGTTTGTAGTTAGGATTTGTTGCAGTGGTGGTAGTGAGTGATAGTGGTGGTAGAGGTGGCCGCAACAGTGACAGTGGATATAGTTATAATGATGGAGGTGGTATGTATAGTAACGACTGATAGTAATGATTGACAGCACGGTGGTTGCTAGTGGTTGTTGTAATGTCAGGGGTGGTTTGTGACAGTAATGGTGGTTGACAATGGTGATAGAGGTAGTTGGTGGTGGTAATGGACGTAAACTGTGATGATAGAGGTGGCTAATGGTGGTGGATGGTGGTTGTGGACAGAGTGATGGTGAAAATTATCCACACAAATATACCTCTTAATGATTAACACTCTGTTCCAAATCTTAATGATTAAGACCTATTCAACACAAATAAGTGCTTAAATTTAAATGAAAACAAATGTACTTAATGACCTAACGTTTGAACCATTCATATTCAAACCTCCATAAAATGCAAACAAACGAGGCCTAAGTAAAAGCTGGTGCCAACATAAAGGGACCACTATGGGTTCCGCGTAAATAATACCTACATAACTAATACTTAAATAAGTAATACCTACATAACTAATACATGAATAATTAAAATCTACGCAACTAATTCCTATATAAAATAATATAGAAATTCTCTCATAACTAATTTATGTATTATTAATACCTATATAATTCTAACTCGTAACCAAACGAAACCTTATGAAGCAGTGTTTCTATGACTGCATGTGTCATGGACCAAGATGATTAACAAGAAAAGTTAATTAAAGAGCTAGTTTTATAACACTGTGAATACTAAACCTACCTCTCCAAATAGACCCTCACACAAAATTCCCTCTTCCATTTCCCTTTTCTCTGTCCTCCCTAAAATAGTGTGTGCTCTTCTTGAGTACGCAGACCATCTTCATTCCAAAGATTCATTCATCTGTGTCCAGTTCAAGATCGTAGATGGATCATTCCTGGCGTCCTCATCTTCCTCCACCACCAATTCAAGGTAGGATCTGTCCATCTTGCTCAATCTCACACTTCCCCTTTTGCCCTCCACCGCCCCCTTTCCCTTCAAACCCTAGTTATCAATATCCACCACATCCTCATCAACCCATTCCCCGCCCTCCACTTCCTCCCCATGAGGCGCCTTACGATCCATTCATCGATCATCGCGGTGGGCCCCCTATGCTCCCTCATCATCGTCCCACTGTTGATGGCTACGAGCATCATCCGCGTCCCTCGGATGCATATGGAGATCTAAACCCTAGTTATGATTATGGTAATGGTAATGTTGGAGTAAAGAGAATGAGAGTTGATGATTCACCGGGTCCATTTATGAATGAAAAGAAGACAAATTTAACTAGGTTTTCAGCTGATGATGAGAGAAGATTGAAACTGATTAGCGAATTTGGTGGGGCGGATCACGAATTTGACAAGGGGCGTGGAAGTTTTGATGGTGGAGAATATGGAAAATTTGATGGATTTCTAGGTGGTAAGCATAGCAATAGCAGTTATGTAGATCCAGGTTATGGTAATTTGGATAGAAATCAAATATTTCATGACCAAGAACGTTTTGAGAGACATCAATATCCGCTGAGGGAAGGGAATGTACAGTTTGGACAGTTAGGATATGATGAAGTTGACAATAATTTGCCACGGAGAAACGGTTACAAGTACGGTGATCCTCAAGCTTATAGTTACCACACTGTAGAGCACGACCAACAGAATCATGAAGGATCAAGGTGCAGCTCAAAACTTGGAGATACCTATCTTCCAAGGCATGGAGTTTCTGGGATGAATAAACTGAACCATGAACAGACAAGCCGTTTGCCTGTGGATGGTCGCGGTTATAACCATCATTATTCGGAGACAGTTTATGCAATGCAGAATCATGTGGAGTCAAAATCAAATCACTATGGTTCGCCATATGATCATAGGGTTAGTTCAGCGAACTGTAGTGGTATGAGCTTGCATTCAACACAGGGTTGTAAGGCATTTGCTAGCCAGCCGCCGCTTCCAGCATCTCCCCCACCTCCTCTTCCAATGGAACCCCCTTTGCGTGAGCGTCTTGTCTCATCTTCACCACCTGGAACATCTGCCTCATTGTTTCCAGTTTCTGTTGGTTCTTCTTCAGCTCCCTTGTCATCATACTATCCTCCACTTCCTGATGAAAAGTCCATATCGCGTTATCAGCCCAATTTACACTTGCCATCTCGCGCTGCTATAGAGGTACTCCTTCAGTTCTTTTTGGGCTTTGTTTGTGTTCTCCACTTTGCAATCTATTATTGTGTGGCTAAAGAGATGATATTATATGTAAATACTGAAATATTACCTAATTATCAAATAAATATTGAAACATCACCTATAAGAAGTTCTCAAGAGCAGCCAAGGGGTGTGACCTAATGGTTAATGATGTGTCAGATTCAAACCCATTTGAGGCAAAAATATTAGGTGGTTTTTTCCATTTGTCTAAGCCGTGGAGGATAGAGTTACTCGGTACTTGTGTTGGTTGGAGGTAGCAGGTCACATGGGGAACTAGTCGGGGTGTGCACAAGTTGGAGTTACTCGTCACATGTATTGGTGGGAGGTAGCAGGTAACTGGAATTAGTCGGGTGTGCATAAGCTAGCCCGAACATCACATTTATTAAAAACCTGAACATCCCAGTTATTAAAAAAGTTTCAAGATTAATTTTTTAGTATGTCTTTAAAATTTTGATCTATAATTTGTGATACTGCATGATTAAAACATCAACTATTCCAATATCTTTTTTTCAGTAGTTACTTGTAAGTAGTTCCTAACAAGTTTATAAAGGAGAACTGACTTTCTAGTTTAATTCTTTTTTTTGATGGTTTTCACTTTATGATGTCTTTGCTAGTTTGCCATTTCTTTTGATAAGGAATTTGTCTTTTATACATGGGTTGCGACTATTTATTAAATGAGGCGCTTACTTTTTTCTTCTGAAAAGTTTTTGTGATAGTATACTTCTTACTAAGACTTTTCTTGAATTGTGTACTATAAGAAGGAATGATCAGCTATATATTTAGAGGGAATGGTTGATTAAATAGTCAATTTACCACCTAAATCATTATTATTGCTATTTTGGGATATCCATGTTAACTATTCCCCATGTCCCAATTTATGTGACATTCTTTCCTTTTTAGTCCGTCCAAAAAGGAGTGACATCTTTCTATATTTAGTAACAAGTTTGCTTTAGACTTTACATTTTAACTTTATGAGATGATTTATAGCCATACAAGTATCTATGACTTATCTTAGACTCCAGTTTCAAAATCTTCCTTTCATTCTTAAACTCCGTGCCTAGTCAAATCACCTTCACATAAATTGGGATGGAGGGAGGGTTACGTGGTTGTTTGTTTAGTTTGTTGCATAGGATTATTGGAGTTTGTTCTTTCCTCTATCCATTTTTCTCTTCTATTTCACGTTTCCTAAGCAGTTCATTCCTTAACTAGAGGACTGCATGGTAGGGGTGCTTTGTCGAGGAGATGCCTCCACTTCCAACTAGTAGTTTTTCAGTCCGAGCCAGTTAAAAACCACTAATGATTCCCCTGGGGGTTGGCTGGGTTAAGAAAGAGGGGAAAAAGTTCATCATTTTTGAGTATAATGTTCCTTTTTGAAAAATGAAATTCATTCTTTTTGGAGAAATATGCTGTTTTAGAGAATTCATTCTTGCAATATACAGAAAGAGGAAAAAGAAATTCATTCTTCTTATTGTTTCAGGATAATATATATGGTACTTACGGAGTCAAAACTCATGAGAAATGATAATTACCTTAAAGTAAAGGGAAATTAAGAGTAGTAACTGCCCTCTTATATGTTGATTCACATGATATTGATACAAAGTCAAAACGCTACATCCTTTGCGCTATAGTTTGAGATTCTCCTTCCTGCCTTTCTTCGTTGTTGGAATATGGTCTTAGTCCATACATTCTAGGCAGGTCGCAATAAGTCGCTAGTTGAAGGTTTAGACCAATCACAGTTCATCACCATCATGCCTGCTTCCAATGGATGACAGGCTATTATATAAGTGTTGACCTAGCCCCTGCGCAGGGGCTATACTCCTGAATGGTACGTGAGTTGTCTCGTGGGGATCTTCCTAAGAACTTGAAGCCCCTCTCTCTAAATAGAGAAAAAATCATTTACAACAAAGGAACTTTTTTATTCTTATGATTAGTTCAAGTGGCAAAGGTTGAGGGACTTGTGGCTTAGGTCAGAGGTTCATGCCTTGTGCCATGCAAACTAAACCCGGTATTCAAGTGGAGTAGGGTAGAGGCCAGGTCTACTATACTCGAGTTTAGAAGGATGCTGTTGATTCTAAGGTTCGCCCTAGACTGTTTTCTCGTTCATCAAAAAGATTTAAAAAAATTGATATAAGCTCGTATGTGTATATTAAATATAACCACCTGATCAGAAACTTATATTCATATATTGTTGACTTGCAAATGACTTGAATTATTGCTACACTTTTGCGAGGAAGAGTTATACTCTTTTTTGGGGCTAAATGGCATTAATTCCTTGCATTTCTAACATTATTGTAGTAGTGTCATACTATTGTAATTTGTCCTTTTCTGCATTATCTTGTTGATATGGGATTTCTATGTATTTTTTAGTTATGTTCTAATTCTTGCAAGATGCATCACAACGAGGTGTACACTTCACATGATGTTTATTTGGACGTGCTCTCAATTGACGACTATGAATCTTACATCATCCCCATTCCATGCCTAATTAATAACTCCTAACACTTCTTTAAGCTAATGTGTGGTGTGATGTTGGGAGTATATCAAGCATTAGAATCCCCCTTTTCTTAAAAAATATTTCTGTCTTTTTTTGGCCTTCTCTTGTCATTTGCACCCTAGCTGGAAAGATGGATCTTCAGAATAAAAGATGTACATCTGTGTGTCTTTAGCTTGCTTCCTGACTTAACAATTTGATATCCTTTTTATGTTGGAGTTGTGGTGAAACATGCCTAATATATCTGATTTTTGTGTTTTCACCAGGAAGTCCATATGCATCGCTATACTTCATCATCTATACGCTCCAGAGGAAGTGAACATCCTTTGCTAGAGGTGCCTACAGAGAAGTCAAAAGTCATTGATGCTTCACACATACTAAAGCATCCATACCGAGCTACCCGCCCCGATCATCTTGTTGTTATTCTCCGGGGGCTTCCAGGTGCTGCTTTCTTTTCCAAGAGCTATCTCATTTAGTTTTTTTATTTTTTTATTTCTTAAATTGATACCACTAGTAAGCTTTGTTGGATTTTTATTAATAATACAAAAGCAAAAACAAGAATCCGACATCATTTAGTTATATAGTTGTCCGCTTGCTTTTAGTTGATATCTGATTATGACTGTAAGCTTGTGCTCTTTGAATGAAAATTATTGAGCCTTATATTATAAGGAGACTAAACACCTACCCCACTTAAATACGAACTCCTTTAGTCCCCTGGCCCCCAGGAAAAAAAGGAAAAGAAAAAATGAACCCTTTTGTTTATTAAGAAAAGAAAATTGAATTGTTTATTGTGTTAAGTCTGCTGGAAACATATTTAAGGTAATAATTTTCTGATAAGGTATTTAAAATAATAGTTGAAATGTATGGCACAACGATAGGAGAGTACTATGAATCAGTAGCATTCTTATCAGTTCATCATTTTGGAGATGGAGAATTTTATGACTTAGGGATTCCAGTGGTCCATGTGAAAAAATGATATGGATGGTTTACGGCACATCATTTATATTGGCTTTTGTTAACTTCTTGCTTGTACACCTCTACATATATTGTTAATATTAGATATTTACGATAGGTTGGTTTGATGTGGATATGTTTAAGTAGGCATTTGGACAATATTTGGCTGAATTTGAAAAAAAAAAGTGAGAAGAGAATTTCAAGTATTTGGACATGAATTTCATTTGAAAAAAAAAGAAGTTGAAGTTATCGGTGTGAAAATCGTTATTTCACTTATAACTACTGATACTAGTTTTCAACTATTGAAATTATGACCACATTGTGAAACAAATTTTTGTTTGCAAATATTATATCAAGTTGACGACTTGAAGTTGAGATAATAAAGCTAAACTTATGGCCAAAAGGGGGGACATGTCCCTTGATCATGACCAATAGAATTCTACTTTTAGGTGTTTTGGATTTTTCCAGACCACTGGAAATTAAAGGACACCTTTCTGCCCTAGTACTAGCTAATTATGAATGAACTTGTTTTTACACGCTCATACTCTTTCTATAGCTCTCTTTCTCTCTTACTGTCTTTCTCTTTCTCCCTCTGTTTGCTCCCTCATTCTGTGGGTTTCGTGGTAGTATTTTCTTGCTTTGGCATAAAATGAAGTGTAACCTTGGATCAGAAGTATCCTTTCTCTCCTTGTTTTTGGGATCCATTGAGACAATTCTCTCACTTTTGTCCTCCTTGCATTGCATTTGCTGGAATACTTGATTATTCCTTCAAATACTGACTGAAAGTAGTCTCGGGGCCGCAAAAATATGACCAGTTTGCTTCCCTCCTAAAGATAATGATTTCTGAGTTAATAGATTCTTGGATGGTTGCCGCCATGGGATGATATGTAACTTTCTCTCTAGTAACCACTTAACGGCAGGCAGTAGTCATGTTAGATGTCCTTTTGTGACTTAATTGCCTGCATTCTTATACGAAAAATGTTTTAAAAAATGAAAGCTTACTGTGCCCAAAGAATTTGGATTCTCTCTGTAAGTCTTCTTCTTATATTTTGCTTTTTATTATCCTTTTCAGGGAGTGGAAAGAGCTATTTGGCAAAGATGTTACGTGACCTTGAGGTTGAAAATGGTGGCACTGCCCCTCGTATTCACTCAATGGATGATTACTTCATGGCTGAAGTTGACAAGGTCTTATCTTGTTATCTTACTTGAAGTTCTTTTGATTGTCAACATTTCCCACTTTTCTTTCTTTGATATATTCAAGCCTCCTATTAATGCCAGTTTCTAGTTATTTCAAGTTCTCTCCCAAAAATATAAGCAAGTTCTTTTGGACATGCAGGTTGAGGAGAGTGAGGCTTCAAAATCTTCTGGTTCTATCAGGGGCAAAAAGATGGTGACAAAGAAGGTTATGGAATACTGCTATGAACCTGAGATGGAGGAGGTAAAGACATCTCTGCCTAAGCTTAAGATATTCATAGATTTTGGAGCCTTTAGTTTTAAGATATTTATCTGCATTGCTATTAAGCAGCTTTAAGCTATTTATCTGCAGTGGAGTAAAAGGAAATCTAGGATACTTGCTTACTTCTGCAATTTTCATTAAGAATTAGGCCCGAGGGAGCTTGTTTCACATATTTTTTGAATTTGATTTTGTCAAAGATTTATTTTCATGTCGGTGTTGGATCCATAACATCGTAAGATGTAGACCTTATTCAGGTTAGCTTATTAAAAGTAGTTGATAAGCATCAAGTGCTGAAACTGAAATTATTACATGTTTGGACAGAAGTACTTAAGTGGGTAATAAGAAGTTAATGTGTTGTGTAAAAAGGTGTTGAACTGCTGATAAGCACTTTTTCAATTAAAATTACCTAAAATGTCCTCAAAATCTATTTACAAAAAATATAAATTTAAAGTATTTTACATAATTAAAAAATGATAAATGATGGAAACAGAATAGAGTGGTTTCTAAAAGTTATGTTTCAGGCAGTGATTTGGAGGGCAAGAAGTTGAAAAAAGCGAGAAGGGTTTGCTTCACCGAAGTGTGAATAAGTGTGCGCTTTTTTCAACTAAACCGCAATTTAATGCAAAAATAAAAAATATTGAGTATGCGTAGATAAATAACCAAGAACTCAATAAAAATAACGAATTAAGCAAATATTTCAATTCTTTATTTAAAACCTAAATTATAGATACTAGAACTAGATGGTCAATAATCCTCTCTCATAAGTCACAACATATTAAGCTATTGCAAAACCAAATCACAAAGTGAACAACATCCTATTGTTTGTGTAGAGAAAAAAATTGCAGAACACAGAAAAAATATAGATAATAATTACAGCAAGTTGAAGAACTGAAAAAATAGAAAGAAGAAGACAAAAAAAGAGTAACCTTAGTAGTGCAGTCACATCAGAGTTGTAGAGAAAAACTCTTAAGAGTCTTGATTATGACACTGAAGCTTCACATTAAGTACGTGAAGCACTCAATATGTCTCGAGCCTCATTTTAGGGCTTAAGCACTTTAAAACACGCCTTTGACAACACTGGTCAAACCAAAAGTACTTAGAAGATGTAAAACGTAAGCTAGGGGTGACCAACATTCCAGCTGATTTTGGATTTAAATCACTTTTTGCATTTACCAAATGAGGATATAAGCCAATAAGTACCTATAAGATAGTTTGACCAGCTTATAAGCTTAGCCAAACAACCTCATAGTAGTAGGTTATTTGTGCAAAAGTTCAGTATTTTACTAGAGGAATGATATTTTGTTGGTTACACAAGTTCCTCTTTGCCTAGTATTTGTAAGCCTGAGATGGCTTTGGGTGTTGTAAATTTACAACGTAGAATTATGCAGTATTCAGGGAAAGCAGCATTGATTTTGAGTTCTCGTTGTGCAATTCTTTTAAATTTTCTAAGGTTGTGATTTCTTTGTTTGCTACTATTAGATTCTTCAAGTTCTTACTATTGGTGTTATTTCTTTTAGTTTCCTCATCTATTAAGTTGATGTAATCACTGTAGAATACACCATTGGTGTATTCTTTTGTTTATAATACCAGTTAATTTTCTCAAAAAAAAAAGTTCTTACTATGCAATGCTAGGGAAAGTGCAGTTAGTCCTAGTTGAGTAGAGCTGTACAATTTAACGGTTAAACCAATAACCCGAACCAATAATTGTGTTATTGGATTAGTGATTTGGCTTATTGGTTTAATGGTTTGACTATTGGTTTACTATCCCAAGTTATTGGGTTATTGGTTCGATTATCAGTTTGACCACTTTTTTTAACGGGAGAACCGATAACCCAATAATAATTTATTAAATTATAATTTAAGCTTTCATTACATGAAGTATCCTAGTAAGAAGATGAACTGGTTGCTGATACAAGTGAATGAGATGTTATTCAAGTCTAAATTAAAGTTACTATTTTAGTTGGGCTAGTTCTATATGCTTTTTCTCATTTCACCAACTTTTTTCTAGCTAAACATATATACTTATGACTTATCGAATTTTTCATGTGAGATCTTAACGGTTAACCTGATAATCGAACCGATAAGGATCAATAACCAATTAACTAATAACCGATTAACCGATATCTTAATGGTTCTTTAATGGTTTAGCATATTTACAAACCGATAACAGATAAGTCGAATCGATAACTTTCAAAACTAAATCAAACCGACCGATATGCAGCCCTATAGTTGAGTTTCCTTTTTCCTCTTTTTTTTGGGGGGGTGGGGGTGGGGGTGGGGGGTTGTAAATAGTGTTATGGACATAATGCAATCAAGAGACAATGGCTTCTTACTTTTTCCTTTTCGTTTTTCCCTGTTTGGGGGGGGGGTAGTAGAAACGGCTTTTCCCCCTCTAACCATGTTGAGTGTCAGAGTCACCAACAGAGCAAATTAGGAAAAGCCACAGTTTAGTTACTGGGCTGGGGGTTTGAGGGGCCCGGATTCACCATATCAGCAAAAAATATTTTCATATTTGCGCGGCTAGGAAGCTTTTTCGTGAAACTACGAGGTAACTCTCTATTGCCAGTGTATTTTTTTTTTTGAAGGATATTTCTAGTGGTTTATTTTACCTTTTGGTAATATAGCACTATCAACAGTTTGCATGCCCATACATGCATTTCCTTCTTGTTGGTTTAATGTTGATGTAATGGTATATTGTCATTGCATCTCTCAAGAAGCTTGGCTCTTCTATGCTGTATGTGATTTCTGGAATCAATATATGATATAGAGGTGATCTTATGATATTTCCAGTTGATTTGTATGGGTTGGAGATTTACCAGTTTATTTTTCCCAGTTTTCTGCAATTTAGTCTCTTATATATTATTACCTATGTTGATATTTTCTCTCCTCTTCAGGCTTATCGGTCAAGCATGTTGAAGGCTTTTAAAAAGACCCTGGATGAGGGGGCTTTCTCCTTCATAATTGGTATGGTTTTCTGGGACAAGATGATAGCTCTTGCTCTGCAATTCCACATTTCTTCTTTTTGTCCATAATCTAAGACTGACATGTGAAATGATTTGCATCAATGTTTCCTCTTACAGCTGGATGTCGATTCTTTTGTTTATTGTGTCTCTGAGATTCATCGAAATTTGCTAGTGAAATGAATTACATGCTGCTGTCAGTTGTTTTGCTGTGTCATCTGTTGCTCTCTATTGGAGCATATTTCTATAGAAAACCTCCATTTTTGTTGGATCTAAGAAACTTGAAGGTAGACACTATCCCGTAGGCTTCTTGATATTAGTAGCACATTGGTTCTTCAAGTCATGCTAGATTGTCTAGTTAAAAAGTTCAACCATAGTTCAATTATAGATTAAGTGGTGATGCAGTGGCTTGCACTGCCTTCAGTTTACTAACTACAGATGCAGTTTTGTTCGGCAATTGACCCATTTGTTGCTGGTATTTGTGCCTCATCTTAGTGGATGACCGCAATCTGCGGGTAGCTGATTTTGCTCAGTTTTGGGCAACTGCAAAGGTATACTCTCAGTTCTCTCTATTATGCAACCAGTTCAAGTGCTATACTCTTGTTAAACTGTTTTCTAGGACACTTTGAATGTCTAGAAGTGTTAAACTTTTTGTGTTTGTCAATGTGTAGTTTGTCACTGCTTTATAGGTTGCCAGTTCTTTCAAGTTTTAAATAATATAACCTTAGTTGATCAAAAGAACTGGATACAGCAGCTTTTCCCTTGGTTGTCCGATGTGACTGGGTGGATTCTGCGAGTTTGGAAGCTTACTCCATCAAGTCCTAATATTTTGTTATAGTAGTAGTGTATTATCAGTTTTTGTTAGTTGCAATCTATTTAATTCATGGCGGGGATTTTGCCTCAGTTTCTATTTTCTGTTGGGCCACTTGAAAGTACTATTTCCTGATGACTTGTGTATGAACTGTTTAGGATTTTAAACTCTTTCTTGACTGCTGGTAGTGATTTGATATAGAACACCTTCTCATGCATTGCTTTAGAGTACATTTACTAAAGAAGGAAAAAAACAAGCACCCTGTCTTGAGTTTTTGGTTATGTTTGGCCTAATGTTGTGATCAATATTTTAGTGGTGATTTTGCTTGCAATTCCCTAAAGTCATTATTGCTGTGTCCTGTTTAGCTTGCACTAAACTTCCAAGTCTAGTATAAACACAACAATGTGGTAGGAATTGCCAAGGATATCTTTTTCTCCATTTAACTGAATAGGCTCATGGATTTTGGAAATTATGAGTTTTATTCTAGTTGAAATTTTGTTCAAGATTATTCAGGGTGGGGTTTTTTTGGTGGTGGTGGTGGTGGGTGGGGGGCGTGGGGGGGCTATGGTTCAAGAAAGTTATGATGTTACCAAAAACAGTATACGGAGTACTTTGGTTTGTAGTAGGATATTGAAATCTTCAGTTGTTGATGTTTTGAATCAGGAGATTATTGCTATTCGACTTTATGCTTTGACTTGGACAGATTCTAGAACTTAACTTTTTATTACTAAATGATAGGAAGAAACTGCGTGCAGATTCATCAAGCTTGAATCTTCAAACTAAGTTTTACCAAAGAACAATGAGAATTTTGAGCTAGAGCAACAGAAAACTAAGATAAAAGTTGGATTTAGCATTTCTTCCAATCTACAACTTTGTAGAAACTATGGATATGTGGATGACAAATGGCTAGAGTATTTGAAGACTTTTGTAGAGTTACCTGCTGCAGGACTTGCTTTGCTATCACTTTATTATGCTGATTATCTAAATACAGTTAAACAGCTGTATGTATTTAGAGTGTACAAATTTGTGGATGACAACTGCACATCTGTATCTATGTATCTGGCCAGATCAATCCTACTAAATAACTTCTAAGATCATGGAGGTTTATGAAAGGATATCTGGTTGACAGATCATATAAGTGGAAGTTTGTCTTTTTACCCATACCAAAAGTTTCTTCTTTTGGGGTTAGGTTGGTTGTTTGGGGTGAGGTGTTAAAAGAACTTGATTTGATGAAAGTGGTTGAATATGTGAATAAGCCAAGCAACTAATACAACTATACAACTGAACTGCAGTTTATGTTTTAGATTTGTAGCCAAAGAGACTCGAGTCACTAAGTTTGTCCTCTATTAAAATTTTTTTGATCATTAAAGATAATGTTCTAAATGTCCATCAAGTAGAAAGTGCTGTGAGGAATTTACAAGGGCTAGCAACATTACATATTGTGTAATGAGCTCAAAGAATGTATCACGGCGATCTTACACTCTAAAACAGTTGGGATAAACATCGTGGATTCTGATTTTCTTTAAAAAATCCCTGCATTCTTTTCCTTCCAAATGGTACTAATATGTTTTTCTCATAGAGTCAGTTTCTGTTTTGGCTGGTTATTACATAGAATTAGTTTGATAATTCGTGGATGGATCTTTAATAATGAAATCCTGTTTGTAATAATTTATAAGATTCACTTTGTTAATCCGATATTTGAAATTTATATGCGTGGTGCTGTGATGTTTCCTGTGTTGTTTTATCTTTTTATTTATGTCTCTTTGTGATGAGAGACTCAGTAATGCTGGTTGGTTTAATGTAACTGAAGTTGCGAGATTGGGCTAAGTTAATGTAATAGTTTCCTCATCTGGGATTTGCCTGAATGTTTTGACGTATATTTTGAAATTTGAATTAAGCAGTCTAGTGTAAATTTCCGAGTGTAAAAGCAATCATACTCTCCTCGAGTGATGCGGTGGTTTCCTATTTATTCAGTCTAGTTATCTGTAGTATTACATCATAAAGTGGCTTAAGCAGCCTTCCTGAATACCTTTCTTTATAAGCCAATGATTTTATTCATAAAAACATCCGTTATGTGTTAGAGGAATACTTACAGTTCTAAATGAGACCACAGGTCATCAAAAGTTGTCCACCAAGTTTGTCCATCTGTCGATACACACAAGTATCTGCATAAAGTGTCTTTGTTCGAAGGATATAAAACTAAGTGCAAAGCTGATATTTTTCCGTTTCTTGTCATTTATTTGGATGTTAAGCGGAATAATATTCTTTGTCGGAGTTATGAAGTCGGTGCAAATATTGGAGGCCACAGTTCAAATCCCTTACAAAAAACACTAGATCTTTTCTCGTCTGACTGAGGTAGATGCCTCTGCTGGAGGGAGGTAGTAGGTACTTGGTGGAATTGTCCAGGTGGTTGCAAGTTGGGCTTGACACCACCGTTATCAAAAAGGAAAAAAAGAAAAAGAACTCCTTTTTTATGTAGAAAAATAAATAATACTCTTTGTCAGAGTTCTTGTTTTTTGGATCGGAATGGCGCCCCTCGCTTTCTAGTTTTAATTGCTTGTTGCATTTCCTACAGTGATGCGTGCTGCTTCTGTTATTTCTGCACTATTATGGCTTCTCCTACTGCTGATTATCTTCTTCGATTGTTACCATCTCTAGTTAAGAAAAGGCTGATTGCTGCCTTTCTGTTTTCCATGGTTGTTTTCTTTGCTTATTTCTGTTGCTTATTATTTCAGAGATCTGGTTACGAAGTGTACTTGCTAGAAGCAGCTTATAAGGACCCAGCGGTAAGTTAGCTCATGAATTTCTTAGTTAACCAGGATCTAACATCAAGCATTGAGTGTTATGTACTGCTTTTTTTTTATAGCTCGTATATATATGTCTGGACATTATCTGATCCACTGAATGTACACTTTATCATGTCCTTGTGGTTTTCAGGGATGTGCAGCAAGGAATGTGCACGGTTTCACGCGGGATGACGTACAAAAGATGGCTGGCCAATGGGAGGAAGCTCCATCCATGTACTTGAAACTTGATGTTAAGGTACTTTCTACTTGAAAACGATCTTGTTGCATAGTTAGTTAGGTTCTACACTCCTGGATTCTCTAGTATACTTATGCCATTCAACTTATTCCAGAGACGTAGTTGTTAGTCTAGCCATTTAGACCTTAAATGAGAAGTTAGTCTTATTAGCTTTTACGAATTGGATGCTAATATGTTATCTGTCCTTATGTTTTATTTCAACAATGTGACAGTCATTACTTCATGGAGATGCTCTGGAGGAAGGTGGAATCCAAGAGGTAAATTTTGTTAAAAACCTTACCCTATGTTCAGCTGATGCATACCCATGACCATTTGAGCACATAGACACTTGCATATGTTCAGAGTAAATGTGTTAGGTAGAGTTCTCCTGACGCCCACATAAAGTGGCGGATATCATGTATAAAATGAAGAGAGAGCCATGTACAAGATGTACACTCAATTAGGAGAGGTAGATTAATGGCATGGGATGCCACCATCTTTTAATGTGTTCTGGAGTATATAATCTGGAAGGAGAGAAATAGTCTGTCCTTTTAGCCATAAAAAGATAAAAGAAACAGACTAGCTTATGATGTCAGAAATGCTACTTGAAAGTTCTACATTCTTTTGTACAGTTTGGGCATAAGGTAAAATATCTCATAGCTTGTAAAGTTATCCAAAATAGAAAATTCCCTGGCTTGTAAATTTGGCATCATATAGCTTTGAAAATATTTCCTCTTTTGTCTCCTAGCTTATTTATTTTATAAAGTGGCTTTCATTTATAAAACAAAAAATTAATATATGAATGGCCAAAGTCATGTTACATTGTCTTGGATGGTTTTAGTTCCTATATTACAGTGACAAAATGAACAGTCAACAATATTCCAAATGCAAGGAAGGAAAGAAAAAGATGTTGGCTGATAATGTCCCAAACATCTTATTTCTGAAAATAAACAAATGAACAATAAATAAATTACAATAGTAATAAAGTACTAGGAATATTACGTGATATCCACCTACTTGTAATGTCTTCATTCACATCTTTTTCTGGCGGTAGTACCAAAACATGTACAGCTTGTGTTTACTGAGGTAGAAACTTCTAAACCATGAGTCTTATTTTGGATCTGCAGGTGGACATGGACATGGAAGATGATGACTCATTGGCAGTGTCTTCCACTTTGGATGGAGAGAATGTAGAGAAGTTTAAAGTACCTCCCCAAGGGGATATTCTGGCTGATGGTATGTCATGGATCTATCAAAAGGGTCATTTGTATCTATTATGTTGCTCCTGTCTTGTCTCTCTTGTTGTATGTCTTAAATTCTAGTTAGTAAACATTGTTGCAATTGGCAAAGCTGGAATCATTTCTGGTAGTTCTCCCAAACCAATTTTTGATAATTCTGGTATAGATGACATTGTTTTTTACCTTAGCAACAGAGAGAACCGTCCCCTTCTTTTTTAGAATTTGCATTTGATGTAGTCACAGTAGCTCATATGTTTGTTTTGAGGCTTACTACAAAGTTGAGCTGATTTTACCGTGTAATAACATAAAAGACCTGGCTTTTGTGGTGGTTGAACTTGGCTGATTCCAAAGTTCAGCCGCAGACCCTTTAGCTTTGATCACTGGGTGGAACCTATTCTCTCTTCCAATGCTGATTACTTCTCACATAAGTTGGACGCTGTCTAACATAGTCCTCGGATCTCTTCAACTTTATGCATGCCATTCTGGAGTGGATACAAACAAATTTTTCCTTTCTTCATTGTCTTTGGCTGTAAAAAGCATCTAATCATACTTATTATTTAATGTGATATTAGGTGATGTAAAGGATGATCCAGATTCCGACCACGAAGAGGACCATCGAATAACTGATATAAAAGAATTGGCAAAGAGTAAATGGTCATCTGATTTGGATGAAGATGATACTCGAAGAAACGAATACACCACTAAAAATTTAAATGCTCTCTCTGGGTTGATACAATCTTACAGCAAGGAAGGGAAGACAGTTCGTTGGGGTGATCAGGTAACTTTTACGTGTTATGGATGATAGCTATTCCTAGTTCTATGTTGATGTACTTTTTTTACTGCGGGGTGATTGGTGAAAATTTTGTCCGCTCTCTCTTCTCTGTCTCCTTCCCCCCCCCCCCCCCCCCCCCTGCTTTCTCTGATGGGTTTACCAGCAAAGGCGGACCTATTTCCAGTCATCATATCTTTACTTCTTCTCGTCCTCCCGTCTCCTGTCACTTTACATTAGCAAAGATCTGGTAGATGAATTGTTGGGAAGACTCGCCGCTTCCACCCTCTTTTTGAGAATGGAAACCAGGAGTCCTACATCTTTTTAAAAAGGAAATAGGAGTCCTGATTTTACTTTTAAAGAAAGGATGAGTCTCTCGACATTATAGGTTGTTTCGGTGCCTATATTCTCTTGTATCATAAATGTAAATTGATAAAAAAAAAACTTGGGAATGTGTGGATTTTTATTCGCTGGACTTGGACATGTTGTATTTTAATCGTTCTTTCCTTGACAATGTTATTGTGAGTTCGGGGGATGCTGGTATCCTCATTTTTTTTTTGGGTATCTACATGCTTTATATCAGTGGGTTTCGTTTATATTCTAGATAAATGATAACTTTGGGATAGTGAAAAAACCTTGCAGTAAAGGCTTGTTTATTTTCTATGGGAGGGAAGACTTGTAGGAATTGAAATAAGTGGCGCCATTTCATTGAAAGAGGCTAAGTTGTTTGATGGGGCAGATTTACTTTTTGTCAAATTACATTAGCAAAAGGGGAGGGAAGAATCATTGGAGTGAATTAAGTTGCTCCATCTCATTAAAAGCTTAAGTTGTTTGATGGGGAAGTTCTCTTTGTTCTCATTAGGGATTGGTCATGAATCATATTGGCATGCTTACTTATCCATTATTAAGGTTGGTCATTCAATGATTTTTCAGATGTGGGGTTGTAACTTGTTTCAGTGTACTAACCTTATCTATTTCCAGCTACCAAAATATATGTTGTGTACTTTGTAGAGAGGAAGTAGAGATTACATGCATCTACTGATCTGATTATTGTTTTTTCGCTGTTCTACTGTTCTTCTAAAAGAGGCACCAGTTCAATTTTTTTTTTTTGGGTGCTAAACTTATGTTAGTTTTCCCAGGTAGCCAAAAGAGGCTTTTCGATAGGCGAAGCAAAAGCAATCAATGTATCTTTAGTAATTGGTCCTGGTGCTGGATACAACTTGGTGAGATTCCTCGTGCAACTATTGTTTAACTTGTTTGGCTCATCATCATCTCCATCTTGGTGCTTATTTGGCAATATCATGCTTGTAATAACCACACTGTTTAACTTTTGGGGTGTTTTGTTAATTATAATACAACATTTGGTTGGCAAACACTTAGAATTGAGATTTTCTGTGTACTTGGAAGCCATATGATAACCTCGCTTTATTGTTTCAACATTTTCAGAAGTCGAACCCCTTGCCTGATGAAGAGAAGTTGACATCAACTCGACATAATGGTGAACCAAAGAGGCAGAACATATTTCAAGAGAGATTACGAGCAGAGCGCGAGTCATTTAGAGCTGTTTTCGAGTCCTTCAGAACTGGCTCTGACAAGAGGCGGCAGCGGATATTTGGGCTTAATGCTGAAGATGAATAGTACATCTGTAGATGGGGGCTTAAGATCACATATTAGCAATTTTCTATGTTTTGGTAATCCTTGCCATACCAGGTTTCTTCTGCTGGGGGGGGGGGGGGTGGTTTAGCTATTTGTATTGTAACTTAGTGTAATTCGTGTAGCAAAATAGGTAGTTGGTGGCCCTGAATGGAAGGGCTACGCCACGGGTGCATCGAGTCTGTACTACTGGAAATTTTGGTAACGAAGTTTATCAATGGCAAAACTGGTTTATTCAATAATAAAAGATACGTATTAGATTTTCTCTATTTATCTTGCAATGAAGCCAATGACAGCATCGATTTGCAGTTGGATCTTTGAACTGCTGAACTAACATCTGTTGGAAACATAACATATAGGGGCAACATTTACATGAATTTTCTTCAGGGATCACATGAACCTGCTGGAGTTTGGAGGGTTTTTTTAATCCAACACTAAACCCCTAATTAAACATACCCGCATTTGATATTTACACCAGAATAATTTAATCCTATCATTTGTAATTATAGTTGTTATAAATAAATCTTGTATTCATTGGTTTGGCGTATAGGTGCGGGTAGGCTATACATGGCATATAAATTAGAGAAGATACTGTGACGCCACTTTCTAACTAGAAACAATTTTGATACGGAGCCTTCAAGAGTAACTAGAATAAATATAAAGTAGGGGAAGAGATTAGGGATGTGGAAATAAGTAGTTAATCATTAATTCGAATTGATTATTGGGTTATTGGATTAATGATTTGGATTATTAGTTTAACGATTTGATTATTGGTTTATTGTTTCAAGTTATTGGTTTATTGGTTTGATTACTTTTTTAAACGGGTGAACTGGTAACCCGATAATAATTTACTCCCTCTGTTTCAAAATAAGTGGTGTTTTTTGTTTAAGTACACCCTTTAAGAAAACTACTCATTCCTATAAAGAAAAATGTATTGCCCGCTTACCATTAATAAATAGAAAAAAATGTTACTATTTTTTTGATTATGAAAACTCTTTCCATTTAAATAAGGATAAAATCGAAAGAACATCGTTAAGGTCTTTTTAATTAGGTAAAAAAATCACTTATTTAGAAAAAGAGGGAGTATTAGATTACAATTTTAGCCTTCCATATATAAAGTATTCTAGCCAAAAGATGAATGGGATGTCGATGAAACATGAAGGAAATGCTATTTAAATCTAAATACTTATGACTTGTGAGATTTTTCATTTGAGATTTTAAATTTTAATAATTCTTTAACGATTTAACATATTCGTAAATCAATAACTATGAGTACGAACCGATAACTTTCAAAATTGCGCAATACGCAGCCCCAGAAGAGATGATTTGGCACAAGTCGACGAGAGAGTTTCCACTCCTCTCATCTGTTTGTTGTCTTGGCATTAACTTTATAGCAGCTGAGATGTGTAGAGGTGGCCCATCTCCTACATCATCCTTGGTCAATAATAAACTTTTGTGTATATAAACACTCGTACTTGTTTATGAGGTTTAATTTTCTTTATGCAATTCAAAGCAACAATATCAATTCCCACCCCTCATCTTCTACATCTTAATGGCTGTAGGTGCAAGGCACTGCACCGTAAGGTTCATAGAACTTGAATCATCATCCTTCATGAATTACTCGCTCTCGTCGTCCCGTCTGCATAGAAAGCAATCTATTCATTTCTCCTACTCTAGCCAAGTAAGATAAAATGTTTATCATCAATTCTGCAATCTGTATGCTCTGTTTTCTTTTCTCCCTCTTGACTTACAATTTTACCTAACCAGAGATATAATAATCAGTGTTGTTCATTGTCGATGAATGGATGCCAAGTCGACTCAAGAGCTCCTATTGGAACCGTGGAAACTCGAACGCTGCCTGCAGTTTCTAGCCCAGCATTGGCCATGGAACGTCTCAATTATGCCATCTCCGACATGATTAAGTCCGAGCCTCCGCCTTACAATTCCGGCATTATTCGCCTCGAGGTAAATCCCAAATTCATCTGTAGATTGTATCACTCACGATATACATTTACAACATTTATTCGTAATCTGTATGACTCTGTTTGAGGGAAAAAAGTATAGTAGTCTAAAAATTTGAATCCGCCCGTAGAAGAATTAGTCCCTTGCAATTGAATGACAAAAGGCCGAATAAGGCAGTAGAGGGGAACCAAAGATACCAATGGTACTCCTACACCAATAGTGGGTATATGACACGTGGTTGGCTCAGATTAGCCTATAGAATTCGTGATTTTATTCCTTATCTAGCTCCAAAAACCGTTTCCAAAGTCCAAATGATTGATTGTTATTACTCTACCAATGATAGCCAGTTTGGCCATATTTTTGAAAAGTCAAAACCTTTTTTTCTTTTTTTTTAATTTTAAACTTTTGAATGCTTGGTTTAAAAAGTTTGTGTTTAACCAAAGTTTTAAGTCAAAAAAAAGGCACTTTTAAGCAATAACAGTTTTTTTTTAAAAAAAAAGAAGAGTTCTTTATGGGAACACTTTCGGAACTTTGGTCAACTATAAATTATTTATCTAGCATTGATAAAAGTGATGTTACGGATTAACGAGATTTTCACCGTTGAAATAATTTTTTTAGTTTATCAAGAGGTAAAAAAAAAGATCTGTGTATATTCTATCTTTTTTAAACCCAATTTATAAAATTATGTGAACTCATTTTTAAAAATATTTTTTTAAAGAACACATCTGATAAAATATAATTAGAAATTTGATAAAACTAGCTATAAGATGGTCCAAATCAGTAGCAGTAAAAACTAGGTTGCAGCGTTGAAAAATCACCTCTAGTGCTTGTAAGTTGTAACATGTAAAATTGATTCTAGAATTTGTCAAACTCAAACACAATTTCCCTCATTTTTAATTGTTAGAATATGCGCAGAGCAAGAAAATATAAATTGCATCAACTATCTTACATGAATCACTAGATAACAATAACGAATTAGATTATGAAATACTAACCTCTTGAAACTTTCGCACAAAACGTCCAATTCACTCTCCAGTTGTGCAGTATTCTACTATAACCTGAATAATCTCCGGGTAGGGAATACTTGTGTGGGCAAGTACTGCTTCTCAGAAAAGATAATTTTTTTAAAGAAAAAACCATATTTATCATCACGTTTTTTGGGTGTAAAACCATAATACCAAAACATATAGGATTCCTACTTTTCTTGTATATCCACACGTTTTCAAAGAGTATGAAACCCAAAAACGTGTACTACTTACCTTTTCTGAAGTTGTCTAAAATCTTGTAGGATTTTACTACTTCAAGAAAACATGTTTCTTTCTTTTCCATATTCTTTAATTAATAAGGCATAATAGGGACCACAAATTTAATTAGTGAGGCTTTCAATTATGATATTAATTTGAAATAATAAATGAATTAACCTACCATAATAAATTACAGATTATTCCACTAAAAATCTGTAGTTGCACTCCTCGGTATAATTTCAAAATTAATCATTAAATTCTTATTTAACTCCCCATGTTAAGTTTATAAATACTAACCAATCAATTAAATTTCTGACTATTTAATTCATTGATCAATTTAATCCTTTATTCAAACGCTTAACTTATTTCATGTGACAGATACATAATCCACCTGCAGGGTTTTCACATGAAGCCTTATAAGCAATCATAAAGGTGTATCATCAATCTCAAGGTCGAAACATGGATTCTATCAACTAACTATTATTTCACAAATATCATTTGTCATCATTCTACCTATCGGGAATATTTTAACTCACAAAAGAGTTTAACTCTTTGATAGATCAAAACAACAAGCAAATGACATTGATCATAATAATTATATCAAGATTAAGAGTATAAGTACATTTAATAATCTAGAGAATTTATTTTATTAAGTCAGACAAAATATTTTTTTCTACTTGATCCGTTCAATACATACAAAATGTATTAGCACAAAAAGTTTGAATAATACCATTCTCATAATCAAGATAAATTATCATACCGATGAATTCGCCCAATTTTCATCTCAGATTGTGAATAAATATGAACTTTATAATTATAAGAACTGATAATTTAATCTTTTGTGTATAAGCTAAACTCTATACACCAAATCATCTACTATATAAGTAAAGGACGCACATGCAAAAATGATCTATTTAAAACAAGATTTTATTAATCCAATGAATAAAATAAAAGTCTTACAAAACTGAAACATAATACTATACTAAAAACGCATGGTTAATAGTATATTCTAACAATCTCTCACTTAGACTCATATCCATGCACCTACAATTTTAACGCCCATTTATTCTACATGCTTATCAAAAGGCTTTTGTGACAAGCTCTTTGTAAACGGGTCCACCAAATTATTCTGCGATGCAATTTTCAAAACCTTTACATCTCCTCTTTGAGTTATATCCCGAATTAAGTGATATTTTCTCTCAATGTGCTTGCTTATTTTGTGACTTCGTGGTTCCTTTGAGTTTGCAACCGCACCATTATTATTATAATAAAGTGTAATTGGTGCTTCAATCGAAAGAATCACTCCAAGCTCTTTTAGGAAGTTCCGAAGCCAAATAGCCTCCTTAGCCGCTTCAGAGGCAGCTACATACTCAGCTTCCATGGTGGAATCAGCAACACATGATTGCTTGATACTCCTCCAACTTATGGTTCCACCTCCTAAATTAAACACATATCTTGAGGTAGATTTTCTAGACTCTTTATTAGACTGAAAATCTGAATCTGTGTACCCTATGGATACCGGATCTCCCGAGTGAAAAACTAGCATATAATCTACAGTCCTTTTCAGATACTTGATTATATGCTTAACTGCAGTCAAATGTTCATTCCTAAGATTAGACTGATATCTACTAACCATGCCAACAACAAAACAAATGTCAGGTCTAGTACATAGCATAGCATACATGATACTCCCAACAGCAGAAGCATAAGGGATCAACCTCATCCTCTCTATCTCATCAGCCATTTTGGGAGGCTGATCCTTTGCTAGAGAAATTAATTCAATGCCTAAAAGAAAGAAATCCCCTTTTGAAATTTTGCATGCTAAACCTGGTAAGAATCGTATCAATATAAAATGCTTGAGACAAGCCTAATATCCTTTGCTTGCGATCTCGCATGAGCTTGATCCCAAGGATATGAGCCGCTTCACCAAAGTCTTTCATATCAAAATGCGAAGACAACCACTCTTTGACCGATTTCAACATACTCATATTATTTCCTATGAGCAAAATGTCATCCACGTACAAAATCAAAAATGCTATTTTATCTCCCTCCCACTTTTTATATATGCATGACTCGTTCTCATATTGATTAAACTCAAAAGTCTTAATCAAATTCTCAAAACAAGTGTTCCATGTCCTAGATTCCTGTTTCAACCCATAAATGGGTCTTTTCAGTTTACACAACATGTGCTCATTGCCACTTTCCACGAAACCCTTTGGTTGTGCCATATATATGCACTCATCAAGACTTTCATTAAGAAATGTCGTCTTGACATCCATCTGCCAGATCTCATAATCATAATGAGCAGCAATGGATAAGAGAATTCTGATGGATTTAAGCATGGCTACTGGAGAAAAGGTTTCCTCATAATCAATTCCTTCTTTTTGAGTAAACTCTTTTGCAACAAGCCTAACTTTAAAAGTCTGCACTGCTCCATCCACCCCTCTCTTTTTCTTATAGATCCATCTACAGCCAATGGGTTTGACTTCTGCAGGTGGTTCTACAAGATCACAGACTTGATTGGAGTACATAGACACCATTTCAGATTTCATAGTGGCTATTCATTTTTCAGCATCTATATCTTGTAGTGTTTCGGCATAACTAAGGGATTCTGTATTAGGATCTTCAGGGATTCTATCATAAGATTCTCCTAAGAGCGCAAAAAGAATAGGTTTTCTAATAACTCTCCCACTACGATGACTCACTACAAGATCATTAATTTGATCTTGCAGTAGAACCACAACATCACTTTCGGGAACTAAATCTTGATTATCACGAACTTCTTCCCCAAGCATAGATTGCTTGATAAGTGCAGGCTAGTCAACATTGCTCCCACTATCTTGAGGTAGTGAGATGTCCGACCTTTGAACTTGCGCCTCCTGTTGCCTATTGACATCTCTCCCACTACGATAATGAAGTGGTATGTCAATACTTGCTAGTGGAATTTATTCTTGGGATACATCATTTGTTATTCCATTGTTCAATTTCTGTAAAGCGAGTTTACTTCTCGGAACATGATTTATTAAGTAGTCCTCTTCTAGAAACTTGGTATTTATTGTAGCAATGACCTTCTTTTCTTTAGGACAATAAAACAAACCACCTTTTGTCCCTTTTGGATACCAATGAAGACACATATTTTTGTCCTTGATTTCAACTTATCAGTTTTTCCCTTTAGCACGTGGGCCGGACAACCCCATACTCGAATGTGTCTTAGACTAGGCTTTCATCCAGTCCATAATTCTATTAGAGTTAAAGATACTATTTGGAAAGAACCAAGTTCAACAGGTAGTTTGCTGTGTCTAATACATACCCCCCAAAATAAGGCAAATCCGAATAACTCAACATTGATCTTACCATTTCCAAAAGAGTTCTGTTTCTTCTCTCTGCTGCACCATCTTGTTGTGGTGTTCCTGGAGCAGATAATTGAAATGTAATTCCACAATCTGATAAGTATTTAATGAATTCAGGAGAAAGGTATTCACCACCATGATCAGATCGTAATGATTTAATATGTTTATCATGTCGCTTTTTTGTTTCTACCTTAAATTCTTTGAACTTGTCAAAGCATTCAAATTTACGGCGCAACAGATAAACATATCCATATTTAGAGAGTCATCTGTGAAGGTCAAAAAAAATAATAAAAACCACCTCTTGCTTGTATATTCATAGGACCATACAAATCAGAGTGAATTAATTCCAACTTATCCTTAGCTCTATTTCCTTTAGAAGGAAAAGGTCTCTTAGTCATTTTTTCTTCTAAATAGGATTCACAGGTTGGCAGTGCCTCCACTTTCAATGAACTCAAAGGTCCATCAGAGACCAACCTTGAAATCTTATTTAGATTTATATGACCTAGACGCAAGTGCCATAAATAGGTTTGACTCAATTCAGAAACATGTTTTCTTTTATTGGACAGATTAATATTATTTAGTTCCTTTGGTTGCAGCAAATTAGGAGGTGTTTCAAGCACAAATAGATCATGTACTCTGACAGAAGTATAGATAAAATGCTTGTTAAATTTGATAACAACAGAATTATTACCAAAATGTATATTATAACCAACATCTATCAATTTTGAAAATGAAAGCAAATTACTTCTAATAGAATGTACATAGATAACATCTTTTAAATCTAAAACTCTAGAACTATTAAAAGAAATACTAAAGCTAAAGCTGGTGCTAGTTCGCCACTAGCTTGAAAAATGCAAACTTCATTCTCACTTAGCCGTTGCGTTTCCCTGAAACCCCTGCAAAGAAGTGCAGACATGATTAGTGGCTCCCAAATCTACAGCCCATAGCATCGTAGAAATAGCCGCTAAACAAGTTTCAACAACATTTAAGTAAGAAGAATTACCTTGCTTGTTTAATTTAGCGAGTTATTCAGAACATGAATTCTTGTGATATCCAGGCTTCTTGCAATGATAACACTTGCCTTTTGACTTAGCCACACCACCATTTGAAACTCCAGATGCCTTGCGAGGTCTCTTCTTTTTCTGTCCACCTTTCGACTAAGAAGAAGAAGGAGCTCTCTCAACATTCAATGCCACAACAGGAGCTTGCTGTTTGATAATGGACTCAGCCGCCTGCAGTTCATTCAATAATATCGCTAGAGACAGATCCATTTTGTTCATGTTATAGTTCAAGCGGAATTACTGAAAACTGTCAGACAAAGTCTGCAGGATCATCTTAACTTGAGATTCCTTATTAATTTTAGCTCCAAGGATTTTCAGTTCATTAAGAAGACCAATCACTTTAAGAACATGATCACTTACGGATGATCCTTTAGCCATTTTAGTATTTAAAAGGGCTTTCATGGCTGTCTGCTTTGCAGCACGATTATTCTCACCAAACATCTCTTTGAGACTTTCAAGAATATCATAAGCAGATTCCATAGATTGATGCTGATGTTGCAAAACATTCTATATTGAGGCAAAAATGTAACATCGCGTCATCTCATCAGCCTTAACTCATTTTTCATAGACTTTGATTTGGTCCATGGTGGCATTCTCAGGTTTTTCAGGGTATTCCCCAACCAACACAAAATTATACCCTTCATTAGTTAGGAGAATATCCAGATTTCTTTTTCAGTCAACATAATTTGGGCCCTCTAACTTATTTTCTTTTAAAATAGAGGCGAGAGGATTGAGCGAAGTCATTATTAGTCTAAGAGGTAGAAAAAACATTAAATAGATCATTAAGCATGATACAAGAATATTTAAATTCATATAAACACATAACACATACAACCATGTATATTGAATAGCTAGATTTGATAGGGAAACTTAACCATTCATGCAAACTATATGAGTTATGGCAAATGTTTACCCCATAAATCAAAATAGAACTAACTCAGTTGGAGAGTAAATTGCATATTTTAGACAGGTAAATATTCAATAATGTAAATCTCAGTTTCATTGAACCAACATGTAACTCAGTTGGAGAGTTAATACAAGTTTAAACAATAGGAGACAAGCAAACATAATAATTCCGTAATGAATCTATCCGATGGGGAAAGAAGACCAATGTCAACATGTAAATTCATTACATTACTGTTACATACCAATGGAGACCATAAGGATTGAACCCTAACAACACTGGTTGTAAGAAACTAATTTTTTCTCAATTTTTAATTTTTCAGAAAATAGAAAAATGCCCAAAAATCTATCAAAACGACTCCGAATGGCCAAAAATGAAGTTACTCACGGCATGGCGGTGAGTATTGCTCAATGGATCGTTTCCGATGAACTTGCCAGATTCAGGTCAATCGAAATTTATCAAAATTTGAAAAACTCCAATACCAACCAAAACGGCAATGTCATGCGTGCGACTCGACAGCGCCTCGCGTGACCTTGGCAGCCAATTTTTTTTATTTCACAAAACATATCATAAATTGTTTATAAAACAGTTTTTCAAACACAAACACCATTAAAACACTCGTTTTCATCTATGATATGATTCATGTAGTCATGCAAAAAAGACAATATACATAACAATCTTTTTCATGAATTTTTCAAATTATCTAGGTAGATGTAAGTCCGCTCTTGATTCCAATTGTTAGAACATGCGCAACGGAAGCAAACATAAATTGGATCAACTATCTTACATGAATCACTAAATAACAATAATGAATTAAATTACGAAATACTAACCTCTTGAAGTTTTCGCACAAAACGTTCAATTTGTTCTCTAGGTTTGCAGTCTTCTATTATAGCCTGAATCTCCGAGTAGAGAATACTTATGTGGGCAAGTACTGCTTCTTAGAAAAGATGATTTTTTCTTAAGGAAGAAAAAACTCTATTTATAATCATGTTTTTAGGGTGTAAAACCCTAATCACAAAAACGTATAGAATTCCTACTTTCATTGTATATTCACATGTTTCCAAAGGGTATGAAACCCAAAAACGTGTACTACTTGCCTTTTCTGAAGTTGTCCAAAATCTTGTAGAATTTTACTACTTCAAGAAAACATGTTTCTTCCTTTTGCAAGTACTTTAATTAATCAGGCATAGCAGGGACCACAAATTTAATTAGTGAGACTTCCAATTATGGTATTAATTCGAAATAATGAATGAATTAACCTACCATAATAAACTATAGATTATTCCACTAAAAATCCGTAATTGCACTCCTCGGTATAGTTTTAAAATCAATCATTAAATTCTTATTTAACTCCTCATATTAAGATTACAGATACCAACCAATCGAATTAAATTTCTGACTATTTAATTCATTGATCAATTTAATCCTTTATTCAAACGATTAACTTATTTCATGTGACGGATACAGAATCTACCTGCAGGATTTTCACATGAAAACTTATAAGCAATCATAAAGGGGTATCATCAATCTCAAGGTTGAGACATGAATTCTATCAACTAACTATTATTTCACAAATATAATTTGTCATTATCCAACCTATCGGGAACATTTTAACTCGTGAAAGAGTTTCACCCTTTGATAGATCAAAACAACAAGCAAATGACATTGATCATAATAATTATATCAAGATTAAGAGTATGAGTACATTTGATGATCTAGAAAAGTTATTTTACTAAGTCAGGCAAAATATTTTTTCTACTTGGTCTGTTCAATACATACAAAATATATTAGCACAAGAAGTTGAAATAATACCATTTCCATAATAAAGATAAATTACATTTAGTCTCGTGCTACAATCATACTGATAAATTCGTCTAATTTTCATCTTGGATTGTGAACATATATAAATTTTATACTTATAAGAACTGATGATTTAATCTTCTGTGTATAAACTAAACTCTATACACCAAATCATCTACTATATAAGTAAAGTACGCACATGCAAAAATAATCTATTTAAAACAAGACTTCATCAATTCAATAAATAAAATAAAAATCTTACAAAAATAAAATATAATACTTACTAGAACCACATGGTTAGTAACACTAATTGCCTCTTTTCTACGAGGATAAGTTCAATAGGGGGGAGGCTGGTGGTTATAGTTAGAAAAATAGTATCCTCTCGCCATTTGAATATGACATACTTGAGTTGACATCTTCTCTTGATTTTTCAATACTTTCAAACATTTTACAGTTATGTTTATCCACCTGTAAATTATTTTTGACATTTAACAATGATATTTATATTTTTATTATTGTACTCTCTAAAGTAATAATGAGTGACATATTTCGGACATAATTATAACAAGAAATATGTTTAAAATGACATAGAATTTAAAATCTTTTCACAAGCAACTCTAATGAAAAAATAAGCATAAAGCAAACTGAGGTGTTGGAATTCAAAAAATGAAAAAGACATAAGTAGAATAAATAATTATTGCATCTATAGAAGAAATAAAAGAATATATAATTGAAAATTCATTATTAACTAAAAGAAAATTTATTCGGCTGAATACAATGAGTTCCAACCAATTTTTTTTCTTGTATAAATTAGGCCCACAAAAAAAAAAGAAATATATTGTTGTTAAAAATAATCATATCATTATCCACAGCAACAACAACAACAACAACAATAATAATATATTTATTGTAGTCATATAAAGTAAGAGTCTGAAAAATATAAAGTATACATAAATTTTACCTTTAATTCAAAAATAGAGAATTTATTTTAAATAGACTCTCTGCTTAAGAAAAAATAGTTCATAACATTCCATAAAAATAAATAACAGCAGTAAAAATATAACAAAATATTTTAAACAGTGAAATAACCATTACATCAAAAAATAAAAATAAAAAAATAACACAATTCGAACTCCATTACTTTGCCTATTTGCTTATATTGGCCATGGACAATAAAGTTTCAGCCATTCTTTTTGCTAATTTGGCTTGAAAATGAAAAAATATACAATTGAAAATAAATAGCCATCGCGTAAGAAATAAAAAGAAACATAGAATTGAGATAAAATATGCCTTGTATTAAGTGGCATCGCCAGAATTTTTATCAAGGGGTTCAAAAATATCAAAATATTGTGATTAGCTGAAGTTGAACCCGTGCAAATAAAATAAAAATATGAAACCCTTTACCGCTGAACTAGGTCTTTGGTCTAGGGGGTTCAATAATATATATATACACATAAAATATAATTTTGACCCCATATATATAGTGTAATTTTTCGACGAAGGATATTCGGATGAAATTTCGAGGCTCCATATAGCTCTGCCTGTTAATGTATTAGAAAGAATTTTTAAAAAAGAGAATAAGAAATACAAATTTAAAATAAATAATAGTTGTTTGAGAAATGCACCGAATAAAACGTATCAAAATTAGAATGGTTCCGTGTTATTCTATCATCAAATTGATATTTATAATTTATTATACATAAATTTTAATTTTATTTTATTGTAAAAAAAAATCGTGGTAATCAAGCAACAATTACATAAATTGACATAAAGGAAGTAGCTATGACAATTTTGCTTCAAAATAATTTTAACTATACATTTTAACAAATTGTTTCCTATGATGTACAATTTTGTTACTACATAGTATTGGAATATTGATTTTGATATCTCAAAAATGATAAGACTTCCGCTGACAAATTTCTGATAATTCTTATTGGTATCATGTTGAGAAGGTGCCAATTGAAGAGCAGATTGAAGCACTTGAATGGCTTCATGCGCAGAACCATCTCCTCCTCCCTCGCTGCTTCTTCTCCGGTCGAAGACCACCAACTGTTGCCTCTGACACGTGCTTCAACGGAGCTTCTCATTCTAAATTGGTCAGTGTAGCTGGTGTCGGCTCTGCAGTCTTCTTTACTCATTTACGTCCCTTCTCATTAGATGATTGGCGTTCTATAAGGAGGTAATTTTATGCCCACACGTTGTCAAATATGCACAATTCCTTTTTTTTTTTTTTTTGCATCATTTTACGATTTGCTCCCCAATTCATGCACGAATTTTGTTTTGTTTGTGCCCTATTTTTTGTGACGAAAGGGCAAAATATGCACAATGCTATGAAGGGCACTTGACCAAAAAAAGAAAGTACAAGGCGCTGTGACACTGTAACAGTTTACCGGATTATAGCAAATATGTTTCATATCTCTATTTTATCCTAGACTTGCCTGCAACTCCTTTTTCTTCCAAAAGCACTTGTCCGTTATGAAGGACTATGCTAAAGACTACGTCTTTAGGGGAATTGGTTGATGGAGAAGAGAGAAAATGCCTCTGCGTAGGAGTCCTGATGGATTTTGGCTAAGGTATAAATCATTTTGAAGACTCTGGGCCACTAAATTTCGTTTTTAAGTGGGTACATGACTCATAATGAGAGAGTTAATGAAGCTAGTCAAGCGAAGGAGAAAAAACATGAAGGTCTTGGAGAAACAATGTTGTCAAAGGATATCTGTTTTGGATGACAAACGAAATAGAGATGTTGTACAGAGAGAACGGAGAGCTGAAACATGTACTACTACATTGTTTATAGTGCCCTTGAATTGTATTTTCCTAGTTTGTCCCTTTACAAATGAGATATGTTATGATTTTGCAAAGTATGATATCCAAATGATAAATGATGCATAAATTGTCAGTCAATTAGTAAGACCACGAAGGATATGGAGAAAGTAACACATTAGAGACAAATTATAAAACCAAAGATTGGTGTAAATAAAAATTGATGCATATATAATAGATGTAAAATGCAAAAAACTCCATTTTCCCTAGTAGTGATGACATAATCCCCTTTGGAATTGCATTGTTTATTATATTGTCACACATGCTACCATTAAGTACAATAATAGTTGAAGTAGGGTCTCTATTGGACACATGTTGTACGAAGACTAACTACTGATTGAAGAGTGAAGACAGAGGCTTGCACTCTTAGAATAAGAAGCAAAACATGTTATATTAATAGTCCCGAGTCCTGTTCATGGAAGACCTCTAACAAAGGGGCTAATAGTCAATTTTGAAAGAACTTATTATGTCGTTCATTCGATGACGTACCTTGTCAAAATTATAATAAAATCACCACATGACATGGTCCAAAATGTGGAGAGTGACACATGGATCTCCAAAGGTATCATTTTATTTTTTACTTTGTGATGCCATATGATTTTAGTTGATGATTTCGCTAGGGATAAGTTCATATTTGCTTAGCTTGTTTTATTTTTATAAGCATTACGGAACATGGTTAATGATGTTTCATGCAATTTTTAATTATACTGATTACAATTGAAAGCTTGGAGCTGTTAAGCTTCACGAATAATTATAAACTGGACTTGAAATGTAGTTTAATCTAGTATCATGATCAGATTGTTGGAGCTAAACTTCAGGAAGAATTCTTAAGTATTTTTAAGCTAGCAATAATTGGATCACCTGGATCTATAGTTAGCAGAAGTCTTGGTTGAACTCATTGTTTATGTTCTGAACTCTAGCATCGTTTTATCTCTGACAAAGGTTCCTCTCCAAGAAATGCCCACTAATTCGTGCTTATGGGGCAATCCGATTTGACGCAACAGCCAATATAGCTTCTGAATGGAGTGCTTTTGGCTCATTTTACTTCATGGTTCCTCAGGTAAATGAATTGATTTTCATCTCTTCATTGCTTAGGGTATTTTTGTTAGACATGTTGCCTCTTGAATATAATCCATCCATTGCTAGATGCTAAATGACAGGTTGAGTTTGATGAGCTTGAAGGAAGTTCAATAATTGCTGCAACGATTGCATGGGATAATGCTGCCTCATGGACATACCAGAGGGCAATAGATGCACTTCGGATCACAATATGGCAGGTCTCCCATTCTTGCTTCGTTTAATCATTTTAATTTGGTTGATTTTACTCTAATTTTTCTCCTTACCTCATCAACTTTTATTTTTAACTATACGTTTATGAATGCAGCTGTCCTCCGTTCTTATGACAGTACAGAAAAAAATTCCTCATTCACATATACTCGCCAGTACTCATGTGCCGGGTAAAGCATCTTGGGACCATGCTGTTAAGCGTGCTTTGCAAATAATAAGCAGAAATGACCCCGTACTGATCAAGGTTGTCAATTACTTGTATTTTATAATCACTTGCGGTCTTCACTTTGACCTTATATTCTACTAAAATATTGTTGTTTTACTCTAAAATAAAGTACTCCTATTTATTATGGAGGACTATAGAAGTATCCGAACAAAAATGAAATAATCTGATGCATACATTAATATATGGGTTCATAATAAGTAAGTCTAGGTGGTTTTGAAGTGCATACCTTTTATTGGAACAGGTGGTACTTGCTCGTAGCACCAGAGTTGTGACAGCTGCAGATATTGATCCGCTAACATGGCTGGCTTGCTTAATGGTGTTCATTACCCACCTTATTTTTTTTGAATAGTTCACTAGCATATACTCTCTTACTTTTGCTAAAATATAGAGGGTTAAGTCTGGCAGGTTGAAGGAGAAAATGCATATCAGTTCTGTTTGCAACCTCCCCATTCGCCGGCATTCATTGGAAACACTGTAAGTTAGAACTCTCTCTATAACAAAATGGTGCAATGAAGCAATGTAAAAGGTGAAATTCTGTGTAAGTCAGTTTTATGTTCTTCAATTGATAGAACACATCAATTCTTTGGTGTGCATCCTATCGAAGTAGTTTCTACTTGCTATCATAGATTTACATTGATCAGGTGAAATGACATTATTTTCACATGAAGAACAATACTCTGATGGGTGTAACTGGTAAGTCAAAAAAGAAAATATGTTAATTATACTTAAATTTTGAAAACTTTCTAGTATGAAATCCTGAAGGCAATGCATTCAATGTTGAAAGGATATGAGGCTAAATTGCCTGACCAGTGACCACAACCATCCTTTACGCGCTTAAGAATTTCAGAATAGAATCTTATTAAATTTCTGGCAACTGAGTTTTCTAAAATATTTGTTTTGACTACAATGCTAGTAAATACACAATTTGCTGATGGCAAGTCTAGCTGATTAGCAAGACATTTGTACTGGTGACAACTGGATTCCTGTGACAAATTTCTTGCTCCATTTATTAAAAGTTGTAGTAATGAGAACCCATATCCACCACCTTTTATTGATCTGAAGCATCAAGCTCACTTTTGAATCTTTCAAGTGCAATTATTAGCCGTGGTAGCAAAATACCTGGATTTTTGTACACTTGGTTTAGAAATGGTGAGGAGATAGAATAGTTTTATTTATTACTTATGCTCTTTTTGAATAGCCAGAGCAGCTATTTCATCGGGACCGCCTCAGCATTTGTAGTGAGGCTTTAGCTGGAACACGGGCTAGGGGTGGATCAGAGCTTCTGGATCTTAAGATAGAACAGGATTTACTATCCAGGTTCATTTTTCTGCTTGGTGTTCTATAAATAAAACGCACTATGTCATTATCATACTTAATTTTTTTTTCATTGGTATATTATTGACTATATTCTTATATTCTTCCACAGCGTTAAGGACCATAATGAGTTTGCTATAGTACGGGAATGCATAAGAAGAAGATTGGAGGTAAGCTTGGTTAAATGGTTTCGACCAGAACTTTAAGAACATTTATATGGGAAACATAAATTTTAAGATTTCTAATTAGGGGATTGCGCTTGTTCATTTCCGTTTGGTGTCATGTACATTTGAATGACAATTTTGAAAATTTTGTATGTCAAACTTGAACTATTCCGGAATTGGAATTTCTAAAGTTCCCAATCCACTTTTAGGACATCTCAGGAGCCCTTCATCTTGTATAAAACTAGCTGGAGTCTCTCTGACATTATTTCGTTTCATAGGCTGTGTGTTCAAGTGTTTTAATTGAACCAAAGAAAGCAATAAGAAAATTTCCAAGAGTTCAGCATCTTTACGCTCGATTGAGGGGGAGACTCCAGGCTGAAGATGATGAGGTAAGTCTTAACATCTTCCATTCCATCCATTACTTATCGAGTTGTAGTTGATGCAGCTATTTATGAGACTCTTTAGTATAGACAGGGAATGCTTGCATGATAGCTTGTTTGTGGTTTCTACAAACTTGTGTTATCCCCCCTGATTGAGACAGATGGAGTGGGTTTTCATTGTTCTTGCGGTGGATCGTAAGTTTTATGAGAACTAAAGCTGAATGAAGCATCTATTAGTATTTCATCAAAGATTCTTCCTAAATTAGTTCATAATCACTCCCCCTAGTTGGCAAAAACTATAATTTTGAATTTTATTATCCATAGAGATGTGCTGATATGTACGGATCAAGTTATTGCTACCTCTGTTCCTTTTATGATGCACCACACTAAGCAGATGCAGTTTTCCAGTTTAAGATTTTGTCATCTGTGCACCCTACTCCAGCAGTTTGTGGGTATCCTACAGAAGATGCACGGGCTTTTATTTCAGAAACTGGTATGTGCTAGTTGGTATACCTTTGCATGTTTGATGACTCTTTTTTTGAACTAGCTCTTTGCACCCCAAAATGATAGATGCTACTTGTCTTGGTTGACAGAATAGAAAGATAACAGAATGGAAAATTGTAGGCCTGTAGTTTAAGGATCACATTGTCCACTTATTATCTCAACCTAATATGGAAAGTCAGATTTCCTCTTGCTGCAAAATGCTTATCTGTATCAACCTTAGGCTTCCATATGAGGCCTGAATGCTGGTGCTTGGAAATGCTGTGATTAGTCATTGCAATAAGCTTTAATTGATGTTTAACTGTGAGAGAGTATTATCATTTTATGCAATGTCATAATACAGACAAAGGAATTTACCAAACTTATTACCTTTTTTACATAAATAGAATTTAGCAATTCTTTGAGAATCAACTCAATGGCTTCTTGAACCATGTGTTCTGGTATATGAGTTCTAACCAGCTGATGTTTCCCAGAAATGTTTGACCGAGGAATGTATGCTGGTCCTGTTGGTTGGTTTGGAGGGGAAGAGAGTGAATTTGCTGTTGGAATAAGGTCAGCTTTGGTTGAAAAGGTGAGGTTAATACTTCATAGCACTTCACCTTCATTCTAGAGTACATCTCCTGCAACTTTGCAAAACTAGTTTGCATGCATGTGCTCCACACATAATAAGAATTTGCTGTTGGAATCAAAAAAATAAGCATTAAAAAGCACATGATGTATTTTTCTATGAGAGGCTAACTATTTAAGACTTAATGTCTACTGATAAAAAAAAAAAGAGACTCGTCTATGTAAGAACTTGTATGATAATTTAATTTTCTGTCCAAATTTATTTTATTATTAAGTATAATAATAATAGATAAGTTCCATATTTTTAGTTACCTTTACGTTAAAAAAAAAGATAAGTTCCATGTTTATTGTTTCATATGTTAGGAAAAAACCAATTTAATGTTATAAAAAACTTCTAATCCAGATTTTTATGTTATACATATTTTATTTATTCAAAATCTTATAAAATCTTTAAGTGCTTTATTTTGAACACCATTATTAAGGTAAAATTTAAAAATGTGGACCTTTGATGTTCGAACGTATGAAGAGCATATAATCTTTTTGGTTTTCAAAAAAATTGAATGGACTAAAAGGTTATATCCAAAATTAAAACAACTTTTTTCATGGACTCTAACATAAGAAAATTTCATGTTTATGCTTGTTAGGACTTGTTTCTTGGTTTATCTTTACTTGATTTTGATTGAACTAATTTTTAATTTAATTAATAATTGAAAGTACTTGTCTTTCCAATTAAATATCAATTAATCATCATTTAGTAAGCATAGTTCAAAGCAAACAAGCCCCAAAGATCATTTGTTTTATTTTATTTTATTCATGAGAGTGTTTGAGAAAAATATAGAGGTTTTGATCAATTTTCTTTGTGTAATCTAATGGAAAAATAGAGAATAAATGTTTTAGAAAAAAAAAAAGGGGTATACTGTTTTATATAACGTGCTGATATATAAACCTTCAAATTATGAAAATTCTCTTTGGGGTTACCCTGAAATTAGTTCGGTATGAATTCTCTATATTCTACAGGCAACATATATAATGCACCACTCCGTATTTGTAAAACTTCTGGTGAAAAATTAAGTCAACTCTAAGTATTATATGATGAATTATGGTCTTTGTATTGTTGCATTTCACTTAGTAAAGTAATTCAAGTTTCAATTTTTGGAATTGATTTGTCCTCTTGTTGTGTATGATGTTCTTTATTACTTTTCTTATAAATGCACCACTCCATACTTGTAAAACTTCTGGTGAAAGATTAAGTCAACTTTAAGTATTATATGATGATATTATGGTCTTTGTATTTTTGCATTTCACTTAGTAAAGTAATTCTAAGTTTCAAATTTTTGCAATTGATTTGTCCTCTTGTTGTGTATGATGTTCTTTATTACTTTTCTTATATTTGGTATTAATAAAAGATAATTTTTTCATAGAATAACAACTTTCCTTATTCTATAGCTTATAAACTGATTAGGTGTTGGTTATATCTTTGTGTTCATAGGTTCCAGAATGCGTTTTGTGTTCTTTGATTAGCTTCCAACATCTATTCGTTCATCTTAATTTTGTATTTTGTTTTATATTTTGACTTACTAATACTATTACGTATGTTCTTTTACTTAATTTTATCTTCTAATACCTATATATGGGAAATTTTCAAAAATATACAGGCTAACATGAAATATTATGCCACATAGCCTAACATACAATATTATATAATATTATACAACATTATAACTGCGGAAGTGTTATACTTAATGTATCAACCTTGTATAAAAGTATATAATAGTATATAAAAGGTGTTTATACAAAACTATGGGCTAAACCGGGTATTATGTTGTATAATATTATATATTGGGCTACTTGGCATAAATATTTCCTCCCAGTAGACATATAACATAATTTTCCCTATATATTACAGTTGATTTATCTTATAATTACGTCTATGTTACTTAATGTGAAATGTTAGTATTTAATGGATCTAACAATCAAAGTTTTAGTATCTTTCAGTTATCCCCGAATCAAGTAAGCTTTTTCCTGTAAACACCACTGTAATACATGTATAACTTTAAGTCACTGGATTTTCAGTTAGCAATTTGCCTTGGATTTTGTTTTTGCATTTAGGTTGTAGGTATATATATATATATATATATATATATATTTTTTTTTTTTTTTTCCCATCCCCATTTAATTTGGTCTATACGCATTTACTGGTATGTTGTCTTATTATTTTAACATCTTTATATTTAATCTTACATTCTAGAATTTTTATGACTTTTGTTAATACTGTTGCATTTCTTTTTAAAACATATATGGAATCAATTTTAAATGCTGCTGACTTCTTATTTTTAGAATTCCTTTGAGGAATAGAATCTTACTTGACTTTAGCACTTACAACAGATCTAAGATTGGATATAGGTGCAAAATGCATCATTTTGTTCACTTTCTGCATAAGGCTTTCCAGTGATACCATTTTTAAATATGACACCCTGGTGAAATGGAATAACTAGGGTCTTGGTGCATTAATTTATGCGGGAACTGGGATAGTAGAAGGAAGTGATTCATCTCTAGAATGGGAAGAGCTAGAGCTGAAGATTTCACAGGTATCCTTAACAATTCTTGCCTATGCTATTAGACATGTCTTTTATCATCCAGAGTGTGAAGAGCTCCTCTACCCTCTGATAGAAGTGACAACATAATCATTTTTCTGTTGCATGTTTCTATTGTCTCCTGCAGTTCACCAAATTGATGAAACTTGAGGCACCTATCTTGACTAGAGGACAAAGTAGGATTATCAATCAGAATCAGAAAGGTTTGTCATGCCTGTTGCATCATATTTAGTTTGTCTACACCTCTCTTTCTGAAAGCAATTGTGGCTTCTGAAATTAGGGGGAAATAGAAAATTATATTGACATCTTTTCACATTCTTTGTATGCAAATATCATCAGACTATGATAGGCAGGAGTTTTGTGTCTTTTAACCTATTTGTGTGTACGCTCTAGATTATTAGGCTTTTGCCCCCAAAGAGCTATTCTAGCATTGGATAATGTTACACACAGCAGTTCTTACTTTGTGTAGGGGTGGTAATCAGTTTCTGTGTGTGCTGTTTTTTCTTGAACAATTATTTTGTGCTAGTAGATTAATACAACAGAACCTCTATATCGAGGTATTTTTGAAAAGGAGATTATCATGTTGGTATCTAGTAAAATATACTCCCTCCAGTCATGTTGTATGATGGTGTTAAACTAGAGACAGTTTTAAATACCTATAAACTAGAGATAGAGTCATTTGTTTTCATTAAGATTATGATTAAGATCCTCGTTTGTTTGCACTTAATGGATGTCTGAATCTGAATGGTTTACATCTTAGGCCATTAGTGCATTTGTTTTCATTAAGATTTAAGCACTTATTTGTTCTGAATAGTTCTTAATTAAGATCTAGAACAAAGTATTAATATCATTAAGAGGTATGTTTGTGTGGATAATTTTCACCACCGCTTTGTCTACAACCACCAGCCACCACCATTAACCACCTTTGTTATCACAACCACCACCACCATTACCATTGCCAACCACCAGCCACCGTCACCACCATTGTCAACCACGATTACCGTCGTCAACCATCCCTGCCATCACAATAATCACTGACAACCACCACTTTTATCGACCACTATTGTTAGTCGTTACCACACATATCCACTGCTGCCACCACTGTCGCCACCTCTACCACCACTATCATTCACTACCACCACAACGACCAACCCTTACTACTAACCACCTTCACCATCACAACTAGCACCACCGCCAACTATCACCAGCACATCGTCAACCACCACCATCAACACCTTCAACTACCAACATCAACCAACTTCACCATCACAACCATCACTACCAACTGCCACCACATTAATTATTACACCAGCAACCAACTTTATTATCACAACTATTACCACCACCATTACTAGCAACTATCACCATCATGATTACTAGCCACTAACACTAATCATTACTACGACCATCACTATAAACCATTTCCACCATCACTAGCGAAAATAAATATTTTACTTTTTTATCAGATAATAAATTTATTTTATTAAATTAATTTTTCTAAATATTTAATTACTTTTTTATTTGAATTATATATTTAATGTACTTACAGATAAATAATGTATGCACATTCAAATGTTGAAAACAAACGGTATTAAACATTCTGTGTTCACGAGATCTTTCGTATCTTTGGAGATCCACCCTACAAATGGCGTAAAAAAGCCAAAATAAGTGATTAGCCCTTATAAAAAGAAAACTAACTCATATATCTAGAAACAACATTTTATTATTCAAATGGCATAAATTTGTTTTATTTCAAAGTTAATTAATGAACGTGATAGGAAAGAAATAGAATTTTAAGTTTGACCCATAGGCTCCAAGATGGTGATATAGAATCATAGGCTTCCTGCTGTTGTAACCCTTGTATATCCACCAGCAAATTTGAACTTTCAAATCTCCATTGAAATCCTTTTCTAACCTCCAAAACTCAATTTCGAAGAAGAAAAAGAAGAATTTGATTCGTGCTACATGAGGCCTTTAGTGATTAGGATTCATGATTTTTTCTCTCTCTTTGTTATTCTGGTTAGGGTTCAAGAGTTGTAAAGTTTCAGTCTTTCTGACACTGCTTCTGCAGCATATCGTTGCTGCAAAAAAAGATTTGAAATTGTTCTTCAGGAATAGAGATAAGTTAATATTAGAAATTGGGAACGGGTGGTTCTGGCCATTTTCATTTTTCAGATGTATAAACAGTTTCTTGCTTCCTTTGTTTAAGATGATTGATTCGACAATGGAGGAAAGATGAAGATAGAAATTGTTCGCCATTGATGATAAGATTCTACAGGGAGATAAGATCGGAGAACAAGGAGAAGTTTAATACCGTAATAATTAGAAAAATAACATTTAAAAAATAAAAGAGCAAGAAAAGGGTCTGAATGATTTCAGACTTTGTACCAGATCTGAATGAATCATATCTATTCAAGTCTATTAAGTGGTTGAATCTTAATAAAAATAAATGTACTTAATGAACTGAGATCTTAACACATTCAGATTCAAACCTCCATTAAATGCAAACAAATGAGGTTGGTATATAGGGGATGGGATCCCCTCCAATAAGGGATCCTCCAGTATTGCTCAATGCATATTCAGATTAATGACATGTCTAAACTTAAAGTTTTAAAGGTTTGGATCCCATCTACAATAAACACCTTTCAGTTGGGCTCTATTTTCTTTTTATCAATGTTTCAGTCTTCACTTGAATTAAACTACTTGTGCTTCTCTGTGGGATTACTGACAAGTCAATAACAATGACACGAGCAAACACTGTAAACCATTTACATAGAGAGAAAAAAAGACGAAAAGTACATGCTATAACAGAGAGGATAGAAATGTCCGTGTGTTCCCTTTGCTTTTCAACATTCAGCAGGTCATTTCTCTTCCTCAAGAAATATACGCAGACATGTCCAACTCATATTGATTACCTTTACTCTGATGGCATCCATCATGATGATGCCATAATCCATAAATGATGAAGTTGGCAAATGAGTTTCTTGGAGTAACTGGAACATTTTAATAGGTGGTATGGGTGAGCAAATGAGCATCTTGGATTGGTGGAATGTTTCTTCATGTGATATGAATTGAGATTGTCCATGTTTTGCCAAATGCAATGCTAATTCATTACCGTAAACAATATGCTCATGTAAAATAGTATTGAAGAGGCTCAAGTGGAGACTGAAAAGTAGATAAAGAAAAACACAGCCCAATTGAAAGGTGTTTATTGTAGATGGAATCCAAGCCTTTAAAACTTTTAAGTATACACGTAGCATTGATCTAAATATGCATTGAGCAATATCGGAGGATCTCTTACTGGAGGGGATCCCATCCCAGTATATAGTGGTCGTTAGTATGCACTCTTAATTCCTTTAAAAGCATGTCACTATAGCAATATGGGAATGTAAAAAATTAAACATTTTCCTAATATAGAAAGGTGTCAATCTTTTTGGAACAGATCAAAAAGGAAAGGGTGCAACTTAAAATGGAAAGAATGGAGCAGATGGATTATGAGATATAACCCCAGTACTCAACCACTAACTTTTGATCCAGGAAAGCTGATATTTACGATCGAAATAGAACCCATCTGTTGCTTTCTCAATTTCAACAACTGTTCTTGACATCACCTATACCTTTCAGTAAAAGCAGAATGTGACTATTTATGCTAGGAAATCTAATGTTAATGTTATGAGATTGCATACTTTGAATCTATGTGTTTGCTATTTTGGATGTAATTTTGGGACGCAAAAAGAATCCAATATTTATGATGTTACTAATTCTTCTGGATAATTCATTTGTTGGATCACTTTGATTTTGCAACTTACCAGCTACTCTAATTTTGTTTTGTGTGGGCAACTCTTTTACAGATCTTACACTGATTGATTAACATTTTCGGCAATTTATTGAGATGACATTTTCTTGGAGGAGAGATGACACACGTGAATCATATAATATAACACCGTTATCTTCAGCTTTTGATGGGAAATCAGACACGTGATTTAGCTTCCAGCTTTGGTTGCCCAAATGCAAGGAGAAATCAGCACCCAAATTTTCATTCTTATGTTTTGTTCAATTATTTATGTAATTAGTTGTTGCCCTGGCAAGCAATTATTCCCTTCCATTGACACAACACAAGAAGTAGAAATTTTGTATAAATGATTACCTTGTACAGATATATATACCTTTTTGGTATGTGCTCCATCTGATTCCAGAACTAGGGATATTGGTGACTGAATACAGAAAACCTTCACGTTGTGTTGCAGAAATGAGTAATTTCTATCTTTTACAAGAACACCTTTTTGTTTCATTGGCAACAGCATCCTAATGTGTGAATGTCCTAGTATCATGAAAAATAGCTATATCAATTCAAATAGCAGTTTTATTTTATTCATCACTTTTGCATTGATAGTGGGAAAAAGGACATCGTGTCAAGAATTTACAGAAGCACAGAGAATAAAAAACCTACAAGATTTTCCATCTTAACTCACACTCATTCTCCCCTTCTATTAACAGCTTTGCAAGTGAGGAGAAAGGGAGCAAACTGACTTCTATAGTTTCAGGTCCTATTTCAATTAGTAACTTGATGCAGACGAGCTCTAACAAGGCTTCCCCTCAATGCAGTTCAAAGAGCCTGAAAATCTTGTTAGCCTGCTTGCGTCCGATCCTGGCCTGGGGTGGATCATGTCAAGACCCTTCATGAATTTATGATTGGGAGCTCCAGATTCCACGAAGAAAGCTCCGTTCATCATCAGATCTCCCTGTGATCTCCACGCCCAATTCTTCCACACACTCTCAGGTGCATATTCCCTTTTAGTCACCTACAAGAAAAAGTAAATGAGAATTAGCATGTATCTTCAATAAGAGTTTGTCACATGTAGTGTTCTTGATCTGTTCATTTCTTTTCATACACAAGATAGTGATGCAACCTTGTAGGTTACGGATATTGTAGATCTTGTTTACCTCTTTGGCTTTAGGGTTAGGCGGGGCGATGAAACGATTGCCCTGGCTGAGGATGGTAGGGTGTTGACTTCCACCAATTGCATACATTATCCAGTGAGTGTAGTCATTGTTTACTGCATGAACAAATCCCCATCTCACTCTTGGCATCCTCTGGATCAGCCCTTGTCCAAAGTGATTAAAAGCAAGTGTTATTTGTAGAATTGAGTCCTGTGAGTAGCTATCACTTGCTCCAAACAACATGACCTAAACAAAAACATATTGCAGATATTAAAACATTCTTCTTGTTTGCATTCTCCAGTAGAAAATGTTAATCAGTAAATCGAATTTAGGCATTAATCCAGTTTGGAGCTAATTTACGTCATTATGGTTGGTGAAATGACAGTTGGAAATGGTAATAGCAGTTGAAGCCTGCACAGCATCAATGAGTCCATCATCACAATTAGACATGGAAACATGATCAATCCAAATGTTTGTTGATCCAAAGATTGAAATACCATCACCATCACTTCTTGATCGATAACCATAATGACTGATTGAGTCTCTAATTAGGCCACCATTACCAGCCTTTATATCTCGAATATGAAGACCATGAATGATCACATTGTTTATGAACTGTAACATCAAACTAGCACCAGAGCGAATATGCACTTGCTGCCCTCTGGCATCAATTGTTTTGTTGCTGGTCATGATAAGCTCCTGGTTAAGCCTAATGACCATGTGATGTGCAAATATGATCCATAGTGGCTCTGGCTGAATGACTGCATGGCGCAGTGTCCCTGGCTTAGGATTCACCATATCATTGTCCCTAGGGTCAGTTACTACGTAGATTTTGCCACCTTTGCCACCAGTTGTATGGTGGCCAAACCCAAGAACACAATCAGCTAGCTTCTGGCGATGTTTAGCCCAATTTGGGTCACATCTCCAGCAACGATCAATAGGGTTAGTAGCCATGCATGGACCATCATACTTGTGCAGGTCCCTTCTTGTGCTATTGCTACCTTCTTCCTCCCTTTAAAATAAATAAGATGAAAATGTGAGGGTTGACAATACTTGGAATCTTCTCTTTTTTTAATTTGTTATTCTTGACATAAAACTCATACCATAGCCAGTGGCAGAGCTACATATGCAGAAGAGTGGTCAATCGAGTCCACCTATGTCAGAAAATTACATTGGTTCTTAGGTGAATCCTTTTATGTGTGTGTGTGTATTATTGATTATTGAATCTCATCGACGTAATGAAAGCTTCTAGTGTAACTAGTGGCAAAAGGGGTTAAAAAAATGTTATCGATCATGGAATCATCTATTGATATTTTGGCATTTTTATTGAATCCCCTTGTCTCTACCTTCATCTCTATTTCCCACACAATCTTTTACATTATTATGCAACTCTGTAACTCCTCCAAATTAATTTGGTAAAAAAAAAAAAATAATACAAAGAAGTAGAAATGAGAAAAATACTTTTGAACATGTTTGTTGAGATTGTCTGCGACTTTTTCAGGATGAGGATTATAGGAATCTTGAGCATTTTTCTTTGCTTGTGTGGCTCGAGTTTCCCACACCTCATCAAACTCCCCAATATTTGCCTCAATGCTAAAAGTTAGAGTGGCCAAAATTATAAAGAAACTCAACATATTATTCAGAGTTTCCATTTTTCAATAATAGTTATATTTGTAAACTTCTTCTTTTCTCTCTTTACTTAATTCCTGTTTTCCTTTTTCCTTTTTTTTTTCTTTTCTTTTCCCTGTCAAAGAGGGTTGATTTTTAGTACCAATGGGTAGGTTTTAAATACTTAGAGGTTATAGAGAAAAGAGTTTGTTTAAGTAGCACTAACTGATAAAAATAAAAGGAGCGGAAAGGAGAATGAGAAATAGAGAGGGAAAAGTGGGTAACCGTTTTCCTTCTAATGGTCAACTATGAGTCTAATAAACTATTTTATCCAGAGATATTGGCTGGTGTTTCCCTAATTTTCATGGATTTTTTTTATTGGTAATTTTCATGGATAAATTATGAACAAGTGGAAGACAAAAATATTTACAATGTAAACTACTTAATAGTCTTCTTTTATTCTTGTTTTAGCATATTTGTTTACCGCAATCTCCCAAGGATAGATGCCCATATCTATGAATCCTTATTATATTCAAATATTTAGGGGAACCAACTTCTTTTTGGGGAAGAACTAGGAGAAGATAACTACAAATATTTAGGTAAAAAGAGAACATAAAAGGGTAAAAGCAAATTTCTAAAAATATTTGGCATCATTTGTCTCAATAAAACGACAACAAATGTTTTTACTATGAAAAAAGATCTTTGACATTGGACAAACATTTCAGTTTCGAGTGTTTAGTTGAGAATCTATAAAGTAAAGATTATCGTATAATATGGCGTTAAGATGATACTTTCAACACTAAATATTGATCTAAATATGTTATAAGGTATTTTCTTAGGAAAAATATTTTTCATAATTTAAGAAATTCAAATACAGCCAAACCTCATTATAAAAGTCATTCGTTATAGTAGCATTTCACTGAAACAATATGATTTTCTCCAAAATTGATTTTTCATGTTATATTTTACTTCTCTATAACAACATTCTACTTATAATAGCAATGACATTCAGTATAGCCATACACTCTTTGTAGAATTATTCCTCTATAATAGTCATACTCAAATATTGCACAATAATATTTTATTTATTATTGTACAATAATATTGCATAATAATAATATTTTCACAAAATCATTAAATTAAATTTTTGCATACTTTTATTTATAATAGCTAAATAAGATTTAAACGTCAAATACAAGCAGAGGCGGACCTATACTATGAGCAGAAGGCCGAGTGCACCCATTAACCTCAGAAATTTTTAATACAAGTGTATATACCTTATGTAAAGTATATGTTGATACTTGGGCACCCTGAACTGCAAAAATTTTTTGGGTGCACTAGTCTATACACACTTTCGTGTGCTCTATTAACTGGGTTTGAATCCTCCCGCCTACAAGGAGGGCAGCTCATATTTTTACATTTTTTAGGTTAAAAATGTTCGAAACAACCAGAAAAAATTCAGAATTTGTGGCATGTGAGATTCTAACTCAGAATCTTGTTGGGAAAAATGTAGCCCTTCGCCAGTGACACCTGAGGTGCTTTTATTAATTTCGGTTGTACATTTTATTAATAGTAATGTAATGTTAAAAGGGAGTGCCACTGCCACTCAGAACTTTAACCTCGTGGATTCCCAATAAAATAAATTAATATCTAATAATAATTAGATAAAAAGTAAGTGCTGAACTTGTTTATATATTTTTAAAAAATAAAGTGAAAAGAACATGACACAGTCCTGAACACTTCCTGAGTGAAACAACCCCAGGTTCCATTTCTTACCACCAGGAACCAACACACATTTATTTATGGGTTATCATCTGAAAATATTTATAACCTTAATATATTTTTCAATATAATTATACAATATAATTATAGAACTTACGGTAGCAGACACCCGTATTGTAGATTTGCCCCTGGTCCACCTCAAAATACCAGTATACATATATACCAAGACCTCACTATAGCAACGATAAAATTTTCCGACAAACTCTGCTGCCACTATAATGAGATTTAACGGTACAGCTAAATGATTTAGAACTGTTTAGATTAACTTATTTTAAATGCTTTTAAGCCAAAACAGCTTTTAAGCACTGTTGTATGTTTGGGTAAGTCTAAAAATTGCTTTTACACACTTATTTTTAAGTCATAAATCAAATCAAAACACACCCTATTCAAGAGTTCAGCACACATCCACAATGGGCTTGCAGCACACTATCCGAGTTAATTTGACTTCAATGCAGCTATCATCAGACATCAGGTTGGAAACAAAAAAAGAAAAAGAAAACACCAAATATCAAGGTGCCCTGGACTTACATAGGTAACTAAAAAAAGGATTAGCAAAGACCAAACAAAATTATAAGCTATCGGGAAACCTAGTCTACAAATTGTTACCAGTAATCCTACCAATGTCAACTGTCAACGGCGAGACATGCATCCCAAAACGACAAAACGGAAGCAGATGTCTGTTAGTTCTCTTGAGTTGTTTCAACGCTGTTTTAAAAACTAAATAAAACCATATCCAAAGAGTCATAATCTAACAGAGTGATATACTCGCCAGAGGCTTGACTAGCTTAGTACAGAAAACATGGACTTGGCCACTTGCCCAGCAAATGTATTCTCATGTATACCTTCAAAATAAATTAAAAAGACATGTCTGCATTCTTTCTCCGTATCTCGTGTTGTAAAGCCAAGACAGCGGAAGCTCTAAATCAGTTGACTCTTTCAAATGCAATCAAAACCATAGTTCTCATTCACACATTAGAGTCCAGTAGAACGTGATGCCATTGATCTTGTCAGACTCTCCAACTGCATATTCAGCATAAAACTGAAAAACAGGAGATATCAATCTCATGCTGCATGGCCAGCTATTCCTGCAACATACTTAAGAGTATTAAAGAACTTCATTCTATCTGGAGAACTTGCAAACCAAAAGCTATATCATAAATAGAATTGAGCAATAGAGAGTTATGCTTCTAGATTTAGATATAGTGAAGACATTAACACGGTGAAGGAATCTCTAATATGCATAGTTCATCCACTAATCATGTACTGAACTGCTTGTCATTATCCTTGACCTATTGGTATGATGATTGGATAAAATGAGACAATGAAAGGAAAAGATTGCCCTATTCACATGTTGAAGCAGGTCACAAAGGAACAGATCTTTAGCATGACCAGAAAGACAGGATACTCATTTTGCACAAGCCAAAACAATACTTTTACAACTAGTTGATAGAATTGTCAATAGAGTTCCGCTTCAGTGCATTTGAAAGCTTCAAAACAGAATTTAACTTGAAGTAATGAATAAACTTGTCAGGAGGAAAAAGAAAGGAAATCTACCCAAGCACATGACCTACAAATAGCCATGAAGCCAATCAACAGTCAATTTCCTATTACCTATAAACTTAGTCTCTTTCCATGGAGGGAAAAGAGACTAAACCAACAGTAACCAAATCACCAAACTCAACTACAAAGCACAGGTCTGTTTCAGCTTCCATTTGACCACCTTCCATCATTATTACTCCTTTAGACTAAATACAGATGAAGACGCACATGAACAAAAATAAGCTAGGTCCAGTGCTTCTGGTAACTGATTAGCTGATAATAAGGTGGAAATTTTACCTGGTGGTGGCTAAAAAATAAATATTGGTGCCACTTGCAAGCAGCACTGGCAAAAAAGAGTTGGCATAGAGGAAGAGGTGATTGTGGTATTTGATAAGAGGAGTGTCAACAGCAGAAACAATGACTGTAATACAAGATGTAAGCAGGCATATCTAAGTTGCCAGCAATAATGGGTCCAGATTATATTTGGCTATTTTAATCTCATTCTTGGTTGTCTTGAAAGTACGGTTACATGAAGTGAGTGGTTGCTGTCAAACATTGCTGAATGGGGCTCTCTGGCGATAGGCAATTCCCCTCCATTAATTGAAGAGGAAGAAAATTGGAATTACAAGGCACTATAGTATGTTGGATTGCTGGACATGCGATTTTGTAATTAACTAGTTTGTTGAGCTTCAGATCACTAACCATAAAGCATTCAGCATGAAGTAGTGTCCAACACAGAGGGGCACCAACTTTTGATTTCAAGATAGATACTTTTCATTTGACTAGATCAAATTTTCAATACCTACTAAAAACATAGTCCGACCCAAGATCATCATACCAAAAGCATTTTCTCACGAGTATTACGCGCAGATTTCCAATTATGTCGTAGGGAGAAGCAGTTCAAGATGATGCAATCATTAAACAAAAACAACTGCTAGCGGCACACAGTTCCAAACTCAACAAATAGTGGGTCCGCCCCTCTACCCTTTTAAATTTAAATATCATATCTTTTGCCTGTAATAACTTATAGCGCTCCCACCACTAGACCAAAGTCCTAAGGCTTCATTAAATCACTTAACAAAAATATTAAACACAAATAATCCTGATGCACAAGTAGATTATATAACATTGTGGTTATATTTACTTTGGGTTGCATATGTACTACACGTATGCTCTATCTATATCACACTCACTAATCTGTCATTCAAAATGGCTACGGAAAGTTCTAGATTCAAGTTCGCATCATCCAAAGATTAGCAGTTTACCACCGTTCTAAGCTATTCAATATCCATGAATGGTCAAGTTCTCATCAACAAAAGATTAGCAATTTTACCACCTTTCCGAGCTATTTGATATCTATGAATGGTCAAGTTCACATCATCCAAAGATTAGCAATTTTACCATCTTTCCAAGCTATTCAATATCTATGAGTGGACCACAATCCACATCCAATACTTACCATGATATCTTTTTTGATCAATAAAGTGAAACAGATGTTCACAGGGATATCAGCAGAAACAACTATAGTTGTGTTAACATCTTCAATATTAACATAACATGGCGTGAGTTCTGCTACAAAAATTTAAGAACTGAAAAACACTTATACCGACCATTGCACATCCTCCTGAAAAAATGAACTTAGGGATATGTTTAATACTTACCTGCCTTAGGACATTCTTGAAAAAGAACTTTGGGATAACACACATCAAATTTAATAATTAATTCCACGAAGAACTTAGAACAAGAAAAATAAGTGATAATACAAGAGGTTTCAAGCTCAAAAACAAACCTTTGTGTTTTCTTTTCAATGCCTCGGTCAAATTTGACAAGATTCCACATATTTTTGCTTCTGCAGTTAAAGAATCGACAACTTCATCTAAAGATATCAATTCCCCATGGAACTCTTGATGTAAAACCAAAGAAGAGAAATGCTCATCTATAACCAAACCAAGACACTTGACTATGTCTTCAAGTGAAGGAACCCATTCACAAGCCTTCAGCCCCAATTCAAATGGTGCCTTAGGACAAGGACACACCTGAGGGAACCTCTCATATTTATTCAACCACTTTTGCAAGTATAGAATCAAAACCATTATCTCAGAACCAGTTAATTTACTAATGCAAGCACCTAAAATAACTTCATCAACATTCCTCGATGCAAGCAAATAATGCAAACACATTTCAGAAACTGAGAACCCATCATGTGCTAGCATAAGCAATAATGATGCATCCCTAGCTATATCCATCCTGATCGGACCTAGGCTCATATCCATTGCCTTCTCAATTGCAGACATTGCTTGACTTTCCCATTCCTTCCTCACATTAATCAAGGTACTATCCCCATTTTTGGGAAGGGAAAGAAAATATTTCAACACACACATCATATCATAAGTTTGAATATCTAATACATGCTTTACACATAAAAGAAGTAACCAAGATTGCTTCTTTTCAATTAGGTTATTTATCAAACTTGATAAGCCCGAATGCTCAACAAGCCCATTAACAATCAAACTCTCCAAGACCTCCCAAGTCTCTAAAACAACACAAGCCTCCATAATCAAACCCTTGACATCTCTACCCATAAAATTACCCAACTTTTCGATCAATTTTACAATATTATCCTCATCCAACCTATCAGCATGAACTGAAACCCCAAATTTCTCCCGAATTTCCGTCATATAGGAAACCAACAACTTAAAGAACTCGTCTTTATTGAACGTGTTAGGTTTTTTCATCTTCTTCTTTAATTTTTTGAAGAAACTATGCCCCAACTCGATTACTTCAACATCAGTTGATAAAAGTCTCCAGCCAGTTCCTCGTTTGACTGGCGACACGTCGTCGTCCTCCTCCTTTTCGGGTTTCAATTGAAGCAGAACTGGTTCCGAGTTAAGAACAATAGAGTAATTTTCATCGGAGGTGGTTGGAGCAATCGAAGCTTTGGTGATAACTTCCAGCAAAGACATTGAAAAAGAAAATAGATACTTGCTTTGATTGTAGTGAGGAAAATTTTTCAGTGACGGAGGGGAAAAAGATAACAGCAGGCGCTTCAGGAAGGGCGGAGGACAAGGGAGATAGGCACCGGAAACAGGCGGCGTTGCGGCGGTTAGCGGCGGTGAAGGAGAAGAGCTTTGAACTTTGAAGCCCTAAAGAGTGAGTTTGGCGCCCGAGCAACTGTAGGATCTGTGCAAGGTTATGAAGTTTGAGTGGACTGGGCTGGGTTATATTTCACAAAGTGGATTAGTTCTGAATGCTTGAACCCATTTCTGAGCCCACAAGTAGTCCACAATCCTTTATGACGCATTTCTCTCTCTCTTTTTCTTTCTTTTTTTTTTAAATTTATATATTACAATCAAACTTTTTTATAATGAATTATTTTTTACAATATTTTTTAATTACTATAAAAAAAATATTATAAAGAACATATAATACAATATATCATAACTAAAAATACTTGATCATTATAATAAAACATTGTTACGGAGAATGTCTATATATATAAATTTAGCTGTATTTACATTCTTTGAGCACAACATCACTAGTGCAAATTAAGGCCTTTAGCACAAGTAGAGAATATCAACACATAAGTTGGACATAACAAACTCAGACTTAGATAGAATTGAACGTTTGAAGTTTCAGCATCATTACTCCCTAAATTTGATTACTTGTTTGATTGCCTTTTTTTTTTTTGTTCATGTTACCAATCTGCGTTAATTATTTTGAAATTCCAGACAGAATTCAATTGAAAAGGAATTTCTGCATCAATGTATTTTGTCCACGAAATAAACAATTCATGAGATGATGAGCTTCGCATAGATTTTCATTAACCTCTTGTAAATTGCCTATAACAATAATATGTTCGGTGTAATTTCATAAGTAAAATTTAAGAAGGATAGAATATACCCGCAAAGCAGAATTAAAAAGAAAGATAACTATTAAAAACTAAATAATACTACTTGCTAAGGAGGAGATGATTATATTTAGAGGAGACTAGTCCTCTATCTCCCCACATAAAAGTAGAACAATATTGGGCTACCTACAGGGCGGCTCTAAAAGGTTAAACGAAAGTTAAGGTGCCTTAGGAAGTTAGAGGGGCCTTATTTTTTTATTATTTTTTTTAACAATTATAGGTTATAGATCTTTTTAGAAAAAAATGTTGTTATTTATTTTTTTAAAAAAAGTTACTTTTTCATATAAAAGGAGAGAATTATTAGAAGAAATCGATTATAAAAGAAGTTATTAATAATTGTGCATCTCAAAGAGCTAGAAGAATAAACTTCACAAGAGAATATATCGATTTATTTTTATTTTATAAAGTCTAATGCCTCCATTCAATTCTCGATTTTCGCTTTAGAATATTAATGTGCTTGAGCCACCCATCACTACCTACAACCGTCCACCCTAATTGTCGGCCCTATATCTTTCTATCTAGTTTCGCTAAAAATGGACCTATATCAGAGCCATCTTCATCTCTGCATGAATGTTCAGCAGCTTCTATTCAGTACCATGCATGACAAGTCTTTTGATTGGGTGCTGAACGACAAACAGCTTAATTACTAGTTTTACTAAACAGTTGAATTTGCAGAAGATGCTCTTCTTAAACATCATAATCAAGTGATCAACTTTGAAGGTCCTTTTTGCACATCTATTTTATCAACAGAGAAACAAGTGTTGAGTATGAGATGTTTTGGGATGGAAAGAATTGTGGAAGTCTGGAACTAGGGGAGGACAGGATGAGAGATTCGGGTGGGAGCGGATTCTCCAAAACGCGAAAATAACTTGCTTATTTATTAGATTAGATATAAGCTGCTCGCTCATATTGTTTGCACAAACATAAGCACTCAAATAACATTCGGATTGATTTCATGTAACCGAGCCGTTTCTTCCACTATCCTCAACTGGATTCTTTCTAAAGAATTTGTAATGTTAGGCTCTTTGAATGCGATCCTCGAGTGCTTTCAATGGGATAACAGTTGTTCCTCTAAGTAGATGCTGGAATTTTCCATCCTAGTGGCACAGGACCAACATCATATATGACTTCTCTGTGGCAAGACCATACAAGTTTTATAGCTTCTGGAGTACCTATTCCTGCTCCTCTTGGGTCCCCGGCTGGACCAAACCTACATTAAGGGCATCGATTAGCACAGTTAGCAACTAAATAGGTGTATCACAATCACAAACAAAAGATGAAGAAGAAGTTGCTGACCAGTGATTCTGTGGAGCCCCTGTTGTTCTTGCTCTCAATCCAGCATAAGTGGTTCCATTAACTGAATTCCCAATTACTTTCTGAAAAAATTGACAATTTTACATGATTCATATGTGATCCAAGACGCAGTACATTGATTAAATTACTACATAGTCATGTCCATGGGTAGCTAATGAATCGTTTTAACTCTCCGAGTCTTTCTTTTTTCCTGGCTTTTCCGTTTTCAGGACGGAAATGGCAACAATAAAGCATAGAAACGTTTCTCAAGCACAATATGATTATCACTCAATGCTAAATTCTAAGCTCCAAATGATGCCAAACAAGTCAATAAGTCAAAATGTATTGTAAAGGCTTAAGTTCCCAAATCTGTGAATCCGAACTACTTTTGTTCAAAGTGCCCTTAATGTGAAATCTGGAAACTAGTCTAAATATGGGTAGCAGATTAGAAAAATTGATGGAGGTCATTCAGCCCTGAAGCCCTGACTGGTTTAACCTATAGCAATATAGTTCCATTTTCTCCAGGATTGTCCTGATCCTATTTAGGACTATTTGAACCTCTTTATCTTCCTGAACTTTAAGGTATATAGATTTGAGACTAGCAAAATTTAACCTCTTTCCCTCCTTCATGGCCTTCAATTCTACAATGGGGTAAAAAATAGCAGACAGCATTGCTACTAATACTTCATGTCAGTTAACAGTCAACGCTACACCTCTCTCTTCTCACCTTCCTTCCTTTTCCCCCCTCCTACACTGACCTTTGGGGCGTAATAGAAAATTCAGCAGTTTTAATCTAAAAAATTATTTGGGTAGGGAACGATAACTGATTTGGGATTGGCATCTTTCGTGCTGTTATTGCCTTTTCTATTCTATATTCATCTGATCAAGGGATAAAAGTTAAGTTCATGTAAAATTCTGGATGCTTTCTAGAGAAAGACTTCGAGATATTTTCTGTTGGTTGAATGTGAACATTCTAAGTTGTATTTAGATCAACAGATATTTCAATCTTGTAACTCCCAGTGAACAAGAGTAGCGAGAACATTTTCTTACTTGCAGGAACAATATGTCATTTGAAACCACAGCAGCTGTTAAATGTGCATCCATCTTTTCAAGGGCCGTCAGGACCAGTGGAAGCTGATTATCTTTGTACTCGGTGACAACCTAGAAGGGAAAAAAAAACACCAGTAAGATTTAATGATCAGCGAGAAAATTACCCAACTAGACATTGCATTCAGAGTATTCAATTACCTGGAATGGCCCAAAAATCTCTTTAGTCACGAGATGATAATGCTCATCTTTGAGTATTTCTTCAAGTGGTATAAAGATAGCAGTGGGTTTAATGGCTCCATAAATTGTAGGGATCGAATGGTTTTCTAAGGCTTCACCACCAAATAGCAATCTCGATCCAGGTATCTCAAGTAATTTCTTTGCATGGTCTAGCATTGTTTCAGTTGTAACCTGCAGGAGCAGTACATAACAATTATGGCCAAGAAGTTCTGACAAGATTGTTGGCATTACTTGACAATGAACCACTAAAAAAGCTTAATTCAAGAAAAGTAAAAAGGAGAATGAAATGCAAGTAAAGGGAATACTGCAATCATGCTAACAAAAAGTGAGCAGGAATCCACTAAGATAAATATTCTGTTTGTATCTCAGAGTCACATATTTGATGTAACTATTCAGACGGACTCCCGAAGAAACTTCTGCACTTGTTTGTGTGAACAATATTCTGAATATCGAGAAGACCATCCAAAATTGATTCAGACCAAAGTTATTGATACTATTCAAACCTCTAATAAATTCTATTCTAATATCACTCTAGCACTCCAGAATCTAGACCATCAAATGATGCACACCCAAATCTCCAAATTAACAGCATTAGCTATTCTTACCGTAAGGACAGGACCAATAGTTAAATCATCTAACTTTCTTCTTGCAGCAAGCTCAGTCATTTTGTCTATGAGAGAACTTTTACCCCAATTCTGCACCAAAATAAGTAACGGTTAGAAAAGAGAGTTATTTAAACAAAGTTCCAGTGAAACCATATTGCTTTACTTTTAACAAAGCCTATATAAACCACATAGAATCTTTATCTCTAAACATCTAATTTTCATGGAGAAAAAAGAACTGAAACTAAGAATACCTCATGCATAAACAATATTGATTCAGCTGAACACTTCTGACCACTACATGCATATGCATCTTGGTCACAAACCCATGCAACGTAATCCACCTGTCAAATGCAAATAATCACGAGTAAATAAAGCTTGAAATGAAGCTTTTCCAAAAAACAATGAAGCTCGTCAATAACAGATTATGCAAACCTCATTGACATCAGGCCCAAGGATCTTCCAGTCAAATCCAGCATCTTCTAGTTTGATTCGACCGCTTAGATCATCAGCTAACTTCTCTGCCACTCTTGAGCTACCGGTGAAGAGAGTCATGCGTGGTTTTGCCTAGCAATACAATTTGAAAGAGAAATATCAGGAATATTATATTTGGTAGTTGGTTCAAAAGAATCCTATAATTATTAGAGACTCTAAGAAGTTAATTACTCCATATTAGTGTGGAAATGCCAACAATTCAACAAAGAAAATAGAATAAATTACTCTTGGGTTCCTGAATCCGTTTAATTAGGTTGAAACTAAGGTTGATTGCACATAACATGATGATAATAAATTTTTAATTGGATGGGAAGTTTTTGGATGAAAATCTGTAATTCTCATTTGCCAATTCTTATTGATAAGTGGCCCAGAGAAGTCAATTTCAGAAACTAACCTCCACGAGTAACTTGTTCATTGTCTTCCCATCTGAGTTTATGAAATCCACATCATCCACAGGTAACCCACAATCATGAAGTAGTCGAAGCATTTGTTCCATAACAATGCATACCTAACCAACAATGCAATTTGAACTATAAAATACACCTTGGAAAAATATCTAGAGTTGTTAACAAAAAGAAAACTAAAATAGGAACAGAATCTTCCAATTTTCTCCACATATTGTTGATTTGACCAAAAAAAGTGTGTAAAAGTCAATTTGCAATTTTTGTTCTTTGATAGATGAGAGTCGAGTTTATTTCTTAGCTTCGCCTATGTCCAATAAGTGAATTTGCATGCTATATAGAGTCTATAGGAATTTGCATGGCCTTACCTTGCTATCAACTTTAAGTACCGGCTTATTTCCCATATACAATGCTCCCATCAGCTGAAGCAAAGGAATCTCTAAAGGAAAATTAAAGGGAGCAATAACCACCACCTACAGAATAAAGTTTAAAATTGGGCAGTATGAGAAATTTTAATAATTGAAGTACATAATATCGTTCAATCACATAAGAAAGTCACAACAGGAGGACGTAAGAAACAACAACATGTGCGGTTTATTTTACCACTATGAGCACTACGGCCAAAAGCAATCTAGGTCAAATCCTTAAAATAGCAGGAAGACATTCATAAAGAATGATCGCTACTGATGTATACACAACTTAACACCATTCTAAAATAGTGAAGAATTTTTATTCCCATAAGTTTAGTGATATTAGTTATAAAATTGGACCTTTAGATCTCAGTTTCAAAGTGAAAGGTAGCATCATAAGATTTTTTTGTTGAACACTTCCCATTAAATGTACACAACAATGGACAGATTGGTGCCTTACAGGTCCATAAGGCCATCGAAAACCATGGCTCTGTTGCCCCAGATGATTTCCTGGTACCGCGAAAGACCTAGCTAGAAAACGAACCTGCCAAATAAATCAAGGGTTCAGTGGTCGATCTGAAAGTTATATTAAAGATAAAGGAGAAATGACTCCATGTGAAATAAGTCCTGTTCCTGAACCTGAATTCTATTAAGCTTTCAAATATTACAGTGTCGAATTAGCTACTAACATTTAACAGAACAGCAAAAACAAAAAGAAGCAACCAATGAGTAGACACAAAAGTATTGAAATAACATAAAGCAACAATAAAATCACATGGATGTGAAAGCTACCCAGCTGAATTCTTCCACCATGATTTAAAATATTTTTCTTTCTTAGATAGCCCCTTTATAACATGGAACATACGAGGTAATAGTTTTAGAATCTACCTGATCACCACAGAAATTTTCCAGAAATTTCTGTGTCACAAAAACTTCACCAAGAGCTTGTTGGTAACTCTTGGGAGACACCCGTTGTATTAGCTTCGCAAAGAAGTCAGAAACCTGTAAGACATAAAAAAAAACAAAAAATAAAATAAAAAAGAAGCAAAGAAGTCAGAAACCTGTAAGACATAAAAAAAAATAAAAAATAAAAAATAAAATAAAAGAAGAAGCAAAACATTAAGAGGATAAGAATTAAGTATGAATATCATAAACTGTTTGTTGAAAAGGCTAACAAAACACCAACATCCTTGCTTGAATATATATTACCTCTGGCAAGCCAAGCGCATGAGCTGCTTTTGTAGATACATCTCCTAACATTAAGTACCTGCGGAAAATGGTGTCACTCGATACATTTTCTAATGTCTTCATTTCTTTCTTTGTAAAAATTCACCAACATTAGAGCCTCGTCCTATAAACAGTTCAGCTAGACAAGTTCACAAAAAAAACAAGAAAAAGACCAAAAGCAATTAAAGCAAACCTTTCTGGTGCTTTGAATGGATTATGTAAACCATGTTTTGGGCACTTGGACAAGCTCTCCACAAATGGCTGCACACGCAACAAGAGGACTTATAGAACCATGACAATCTTTGAAGAGAAAAGTATTAATGCAGCCAAATTAAAGTTGACCATAAAGTAACAAGTCAATTGTACAGAATAACAGACTCCACAGGTTGAAAGACTCATCTGGAAAAATACAGCGCAAAGAAGCATGATGCATTCAAATTATGTACCTGCAATTCTGATTCATTTACTTCTGCAACTTTAATGAATGATTGCCCATTCAAGGGATCCAATATAGTATTCCAACTAGAAGATTTCGTCCACTTGCCCTGCACTGGATGGATGAAAATACCAGTCACCTAGATGTAGCAGTAAACGAGAACCATGACCAGAGCTAGGCATTTTATCTATAAGAAACGCACTCAAATTTGGTCTAAAAGTAAAGGGAGCACGGAAGTGGTGTATTACTTCAATTATCAATTGCTAATGCATATATGGCATACAGGAAGATTAAGAGAATCCAAACTTCCTAAGTTCTCTATACAGTATATCACATATACTCCCAGGCAAACGTTGGGAAACTACATATCAATGACCATTTTCAGCAGCTAGTCGTTATGTACATTTACATACCCAAGTTGTGGACTTCAGCAGGTCGAGAGCCTGATAATTCTTCAGCTTTTACCGTAGCAAAGGGAAAAGTATGGTTTAATCTGCATTATGAAAGACTAAATCACAAAAAATGCACCAAGTGAAAAGCATAAGGAACTAGAATGTCAATAAGGCCAAATCAAATGGAATAATTAACACCACAGGAAATTATATAAAATTGTGCCCTGTTGATGTACATTACAACTTCAATGTGTTGATGACTCTAAAACAACACCATCCATGCTTGATCCATACACTTAATTGATTAGCTCAAAACAGGAAATTGAGAATATCTAGAGCCATACTTTAGTAGAAAACAAAATCTTAGATAAGCAACATTTACATGGATAACAAGTCAATATCATGATAATGTAGATGCACAAAAAGAAACAAGAATCCGTCCATCCATAGCATCAAAAATGATCTCCAGAAAGAAAGAGATATAAGAACCGACATTATTGGGTGAATCCTTAGGAATAAAATCTTAATACTGCTAAAAGATTTGCATTAACTAGAAAAAAATGGAAGGGACTTCAGGCTCTAATAAAAACAATTGGTCTAGAAAAGAAAAAAGGTAGTCATGCATTGCTAGTCTCAATCACGGATAAAGGACAACATTAGTAGCAGGTCGATAGCTTGTAAAACTAATCAAAAAATAACGAATCCTCATAACAACGAACGGATTGGAACATACTCTGGTAAAGTAGGCAGGGAGCGCAATGAACATAATTTAAAAAAGTAATTTGCAACATGGTGTTTTTAATAGACAAAGAGCAAAAAGAGATCGGACTTCTTTGAATTGAAGCACAAAATTTAGCAAACATTACAATAATCACATTGCAATTAAAGAACCATCTTTCTCATAGGGAACACACATTGTCTGTCTGAAGAGCACTGAAGCACATATAACTGATGCATCTCTTAATTGGATGAAGCAATGGCTTTTAATAATAGTGAACCTATGCTAATAACTCATCCAATTGGAGGTCTGTAATATCTTTTAGCAGGAAGAAAAATGAGTCCTTTAAAACACCATTGTTCTTATATTTAAAAAAAAAAAGGTGCTAAGATAATTGTAGATATGTAATCAGTTCAACCAAGTAGTTTGGTACTGTGGTGCATTGCTACTGTAGGTTGAATAAATCATGGGCGATCGCTTTGTATATTAGTAACAGAACAACTAAAATTATCAAACCCCCAAATTTTTACAGAGCTCTCATTACAAGAATATACAAACTCATTAAAGCAAATAATACCTTGAAGAAGTGAATACAGTGATCCAATTGGAAGAAGCTCTGTTCTTCAATTGCCTGTATGCGGCAATTCGATACATGATTCGGCTTTGAAACTTTGGACGGCAGTGACTTTAACTAGGTTTAAAAACATTTATTTATAGATAGTATTGTGGAATAAAAATTACTATGCTCAAATCCGGTTAAGTTGAGCTGTGAGTGAGTCGGTTTTGTCTGTTTGCGTGCGCTGTCTTCAGCTCCAAATAAAATCCAATAATAAAGAAGCACATTTGAGTGACTCAGAGGTGAGGTGGTTGCGTAAATCACTTTCTAACCTCGTACAGCCGTTGAATTTTTCTTCTTTTTTGTTTTACGGACAATATAGGTTAGGTAACTCTGTTTGTAACAAGTGAAAAATTTATTTACTGCTTGTATTTTTAGTTTGAACATATTTTATAAAATAAAATATATTTTTATTTATTTATTTTTAATAAGATATAATATTTTATTTTTTTATTATTTAAAATTCTTCATTTAAATAAAAAAATATTATTAATATTTTTTTAATATGTGAAATATTATTTTATTTTAATATTTTAAAACTAAGGGAGTATGTACTTACTTTTCACGTGCATTATTCGGATTAAACTGGAAAATCAAATTGAACTAGAAAAGTATTTAGTTTGGTTTTTCAACTTTTTGTTTTGGTTCTGATAAAAAATTTAATTTTTTTATTTCTCGGCCTAATTTCAAATTTTAAAGAATAAAAAAAAATAGATTGTTTTATATATACTCTATGTGAAGGATTTTACTAGAACTAAATAATATCCACATTTATTTTTATTACTAATATTAGCCACCCAAGTTTATTAGTTTTAGGGGGGGTTGTTGGGGCTATTGAATTGGATTAAAGAATTTTGATATGGATATTTAATTTTTGGATTAAAAAAAGTACAATTTAAATCCAATTCAAATCAATTCGGATTGAATTAGATTTTTTATGTCCAGTTTCAGATTAATCAGTTTGAATTTTTTGAATTTTCGATTTTAAACTTTTGAACTTTTTAGGTAGATCATAACAATCAACAGCCTTAATCCACCTAATAGTTTGTTCTTTGAAATTTATAACTCTCTACAATTAACAAAAATTGTGGTGACTCTACTATCCATGCTGTGTGTTAAACTTTACTTGCTCATAAAATATTTTATATTTTTATATTTGATTAATAAAAAATTTCATATTGATTTAATATTGTGATGGGCTGTAGGTATTAATTTATTGGATATTGAAATTTGAACTTATTAGTATTGGATATATATGATATGAGTAAATGAGTAGAGTTAAATGTACGGTATAAAATTTTTGGATTTTCAGATATCCAAATATCCATAATACTAGATTTGATATCCAATCCAAAATCAATAAATTTCAAAAATGAAATTCAAAATCCAATCCTTAATCCAAATATCTAAAAAATTTATATTTCAGTTTGAATTTTGGATTGACCCAAACTATGCCCACTCCTAATTAGTTTCAATTATTTCATTATGTTTTTATAGAAAATTAAAAATATTTAAATACCGATGAATATGTCGGGCTTCGTGTGATAATAAAATATTTATTGTTTTAGAAATAAATTTATGCAGAGAGCAGAACTTTCTTGACGTAACAAACTTACTCTTACCAAATTGCCAATAAAAAAATAAATTAGAATATATAGCATTTGTGTATTATAAATACTCATACACACATAATGAAGAAAGGTGAAACAACCCATATTACATACTTCATATAGCTTGATTTTTGATTTGTTAAAATTGAATATGAGAAGTGTGACATTCTTTAAATTGAATTAAAAATAATTAAAGAAATTTTAATTTTATGAGTTATTTAAGCGAAAAGATTTTACACATTCTCGCTATGTCTATACTGCATAATCTTAATTTAATCTAAATGAGCTTCCACTAAAATATGTGGAACGAAAGCATAAGATAAAGGTGCAGAGTCCTCAATTGTTGCCACTAATTCACCACTCAAATTTTAATTTGGCGATGGAAGAGCAAATGCACCAAAAATATGTGCAAATTAAATATGTCTAATCATTCATTCCTCATTGATATCGTTTATTGCTTTTCCTAAAGTTTCTCTTCGGCTAGTTTGTACATGAACATGTATTGCCTAATAAATTTCATTTTTTTCCCTTAAAAATTTTATCAAAAAATTAAATATATATTCATTTCTAATTATTATAATTTTCAGTCAAACCTCATTATAACAGTCATTCATTATAATAGTCTGATTTTCTCCAGAGACGATTTTTCATATTATATTTTACTTCTCTGTAACAGCATTCTACCGATAACAGCAGTAACGTACAATATAGTAGTACACTCTTCATAAAATTATCTATTTATAACAATCATACTCAAATATTATGCAATAATATTTTATAACAAATATATTATTTATAAATATAAAATATTAAAATATTTATAATAATCATGATTAAAGTCATACACGTAGTAAATTTCAAATACGTATATTTAAAAGAAAAAGTTATATTAAAATAATGCCAACGGGTTATTGTCGCAACTTTACGAGGAAAGGCTACAGTGTTTTTATATTCATGCTCTTTCTATTTTTTATTTTTTTGATTAAATTAGTTAATAAATATATTTTTTTAATATACAAAATAATTAAACTAGATATATAATAACATCTAGTTACAGCAGCCATAAAATTTTTTTCCTTAAACAAATGGCCTATGGGCCTTATTATTAATCAGAAAAAATACAAAGTAATGGGCAAATAAACCGGCCCGCAAATAAACAAAGAAACGGGGAAAGTGCGGAAAAGGAAAGGACAATACCAACCCCATATCTAAGCTTGAAGGGGGAAAACGAAGCTAACAACGCTGGCAGATCTCAGTGAAACTTCATCCTCGCTGCTATCAAACACTAACCAGCTGCTTCCGTTTACTCGGATCATAAATGAAGTTCAAACTCCAAGTAAGATTCTCATATCTTTAACTAGATTTTCCATTGAACTCTTCTAATGGATTGAACCTCAAGAGAGGTTAATACCATACATTAGATAGAGTATCAGTAGAAAATTAGTCAAAAACTGAGCATAGGTCAGAAAAGAACTCGACTTTGACAATTACCCAGAAGGACGAACAAATATCTGCAGTAGGATTCTGATTTGTTGAGAAGATATAATCTGTACTACATACAAGAGTTTCCATGCCTTGATCTGAATCCATTTCTGAACACCTCAAGCTCTCACCAGGTGCGATGAATTCAAGATCAAACTGAATATTTTTCAGGCATTTTTGTTCTCTGTATGTTCTCATACCAATCTGACCTCATTCACCCTATGTACTGTAAAGATTTTTCTTATTGTAATAAAAAGTTTTGTACTTGAATCTTTGTTACTCTCCAATTAATCAACTTCTGAAGAACTTGTTCTAATATAAGGAACTTGAGATTTGTCAGAATTTATAATCTTCCTTCCTGTACTTGGGACTTCCTGGAAATTATTGAAAATTATTTCACCTGCAAAATCAAAAACAATGTTAGTAACATAATCAGCCAGTTTGTTTCCCTCCCTGAGAACATGACAAAACTGGACTTCCTTATTTCTTCTCAACTCCTCTATTGCATTCACTTCCATTGCAATGCTCCATGGCACCTTCCATATTCCTGCTAACACATTCTTCATGGTCAATGACTCTGTTTCTATTACCACTGAAAGCAAATCATTTAGAACACAGTATTCGAGGCCATATTTTATAGCTGCTGCCTCAGCTCTCAGGTTTGTTCCATTGGGTAATCTTCTACCCTTGACACATAGTATGTTCCCAACTTCATCCCTTACACAGAAAGCCATAGAGCTAGGCCCTGGGTTAGCTCTGGGTTCCCTTTTGCCGCTCCATCTGTATTACATTTATACCAACCTATTGAGGGCAGTGTCCAATATACTTTCCACCGATGGAAAGTATATTAGTTCATTCATTACTGGAAAATCTCAATGACATATTTTCGTGTTCAAAGTGTATCCCTATTGTTGATGGTTAGTCTTTTCTTTCGTTATTTTAATTGGTGATATTTTGTTCAGATGATTCAATGGAGGTCTGTTGATGTTGTAATGTAATCAAGTCATTGATCCTGAGCCTATGAAGTCTTCTAAGTTGTGTTTTAATTATTTTTTATTTAATTATTTCTCAATTATCTTCATTTATTTGCTAAACAATGTTTCTTTTACCCCGTTACGCCATATTTGTTTTATCGCGATTAAAATGATCATTTTTATCGGAAAATATTTGTTCCATGATTAATATATTTTTATCAACTTATTATGTTCTCTAATTTATATTTTAATGTATCCACGTTCAGGGCACAAAGACAAATGCATGTCAAGAAAGAGCCAGCATATGGAAGAAAGTCAATTGAATGAATGGCGGCAATGCCAAAAATTAAAACTTTGAAATGTATAACCGTACATTTTTTAGAATTATTTTTTGAGGAATTTAGTAAGGTCGACAACTTTTCATCTGTTTCTTTTATAAATTTGATTGCGTTTATTCTATTCAAGCACATATGTATGTTGTTTTGCTTTTGCTAAGTCAATGAACAACTCTATTTTTGGTTTTCAAACAAAAAAATCAAATTGCCAACTCAAACACAAATTTAATACTCATAATATTTATGTAATTTAACAAAATTTTATATTTATATTTAATATAGAATACACGCGCAATGCGCGCACCCAAATACTAGTTACACTATAAACCTGAGAAATGAGTAACCAATAATAATTACCCAAACAATAATAAAATTAATTGAAAAAATTACCATCACAAAAAACAAAACTAAGTAACCAATAACGCAGAAATTCACCATTGCTAAGTCTTATCATTATTTATTTAAGAGACAGATAGATACTTCGATTTTTGATTAAATTTTTGTTGATTAATTAAATAAATCTAACATACCTATTAATCACTAAATGGACTTATACTTGAGGAACTGGACAGATCCTATACCGAAGAGGAGTTGAATTCAAATTCTCTGTTAAACAAAACCGAAGGAGGGATATCGCCCCAAAAAAATAGAAATTATTTTTTTATGGGGAAGGAAAAGGGGAATTAATTACTAAATTATTAAATTTTAAATTTTTAATTAGTATGATATAAATGTTATATAAACTATTTTTTTAATATAAAAATATTATGTTATTTATAATATTGACTTTTTAAACCTAATATACGTTATAAAATTTCTACTAAAAACCCGTATATATTAAATGAACATTCATATCAAAATTTCGCCGAAAATATGAAATTTTCTTTATAAATAATTTTTAACAAATATATTTTTAACGATTTCTTTTTTCAGAAACATGCATATTTCTAACAGTGAATAAATCATTTGCTATTAAAGCAAAACATGTGTCAATGGATAATTGATTATTTGATGAGTTGGAAAAAGAGTTTGAATATAGAGATTCGCGCTACCCATATTAAAATATAAACACCTAAAGACAAAGAATAAAATATTTTCAATTCATGGCTAATAGTTAATTATAGATGTACACCTGGATAAAAAACACACAATTCTAAGCTCTCAAACACAGTGAAGTGTCCCTTATAATTGGTATCACTAGATGCAGTTTCATGTATTATTTTATATAAATTTTTTAAGTTTTGGATGTAGTGCAATTCAAGCTAGAATTATGTAGAACTTTGTTCAGCTATGTATTACGACGGTATCCAAATATATATTCATAACAAAACATATATATTAATGTAATAATAATATTATATTCAAATCCCTGTGAATCTCATACGAGTAAAATTTGAAGAGGATAAAGTGTACATAAATTTTATAACTCTTATTTCGTTGAGGTGGAGGACCCTCGACCCAAGTGCAAAACCAAACATATATACTATGGAGCTTAAAAAGGTGTATCAAATGCTTAACAAAAAAATGTGGATGCATAAATTTGTTGATGAAAATAACTAATTTTACTTGATAATGTGATTGTGATTCTTTTTTATGTTAGTATGATTACTAGTCTTGAGACACGTGCATTCCATGCAAGTAGTATATTTGGTGTAGAATAATAGTAGAATTACTGTATAATGAGTAACATAAAAATTAATGTGAAAAAATAGATGGTGAAATTAATGAACTGTCGAATTAATTTTTCTGTTGAATGGCAAGTGATTCGATATTGTCTGAACCTACAAAATTGAACAACTAAATCTAGTTAGGTAGATAAATTGTATAATGTATTAGATTTTGATGTTATTAGGTGCAAACATGTAAGATATTCATATATTATCTAATATTTTTTTATAAATGAAGTTCTTGGTATACGTTTTATTTCAACGTTTTAGTTGCTCTGTCACAATTCAGACACACGTTATTTTTATGTGATTCAGTTAGAAAAGCAAACAACTTCATCAGACAATACATATGAATATTTTACTTGATTTTAAATAAGTAATTATAAATATGTAAAACTGTAATATTTATCAAAAAATTATGTAGAATTGTAACTAATTATTTGAAGGAGTAATGCAAGTGACATGTTAAAAGAATTGTCACACTAAATTGAGTCTTGATGGCAAATGAGATGTAATGCCAACACCAAATAATAAGGCATTGCGGTTAAATAAAAGATCATGTGATGTCCTCCCTATTCAGGGACAAAATATCTTTATATAAACATATGAAATATGTAATATATTACTAAAAATTATTGGGTGCAAATAATATATGAGTTTAATTTTCTCACAAAATACTTGTATGAGTTGAAGAATCTTTAATTTTATCATAAAAGACGGTTTCTTTGAGCAACACACGTTGAAGACGAATAACATAAATCAAAGATTTATGTTGTTTGGACTCTCCTAAAATATTTCTTTACTTGTATCCTGTTGTTGTCTGGTGTTCAAATATGCAAAGCAAAGAAAAAGAATAATATCCGAGTCCACAGAATTTACTGTGTATCCTTAAGAAATTTAATCCCCTCACTATACTCGATATTTTTGGATTACTTCCTCCCAGGATAAAATGGATTAACCTGTTAATGATGTAGCGGTACCTCAAACACCAATAACTTCATCAAACTCGAAGAATGACAACAAATCACACACTAGACTCGAATTTTAATTTTTTAAAATATGCTGAATGATCTTTAAATTTGCTAGCAAAAGTCTTGAAAAAAGTACTTCAAAAATGAAGGCAAAAGACCTTTCCATTGGGAAAGAAACTTTTCAACTTTCTTTTCCTCCAATTTATTTCTTCCATTTTCCAATTCACACCAACACTTAACTCCAAAAATCCCCCACATGAATGGTGAATGGCTATATAAAAAAATTTTAATGCATGAAAATCTGTGTGATTCATAAGCAAGAACTAATTGCATCTAGATAAGTGGGTTTCCCCTTGAACTTTCCATAGTGAACATATATTGGATATACTTGGTCAATCAGTAGATTTGATATCTTTGAACCATCAAGCTTTGATGTATACCTAGATAACATAAGTCATACAATTAATCCTTTAACCGTCTTAGGTTCTCATTGTTTTTTCGTTTCAGCCATGAACACAACCTGGTTTCGTAAGTGCGTAGAGAATTGTCCTTATGGAATTCTCTTGATGCGGCTTACACTTCACACTTATATAGGCGATTCCTAAATGTGTTATCCTGTAGATACATAATTTGACATACCCCGTGCCAAACATAGAAATCATTAAAAAGCCTTTAATGTTTTATCCTTGTTACTGAACATTGTCTTATTATGAGAATGGACCAAAAGTTATTTTGACAATGTTGAACCATCATCAATGACTCTTTTTGATCTCCTTGAACCTAGATCTTGGGATCTCCAGTCTTCTAGGTAGAGTTACCGCCACAATGACTTATCCTCGGCCATAGTCCCATTCTCTTTGATGATCTTTCAACCGCCTCTCTAGTTAGGCGTTTTGTAAGTGGATCTGACACATTATCTCTTGACTTTACATAGTCAATTGTGATAATTCCGATAGAGAATAGTTGTATAACGGTGTTATGTCTCCGTCGTATGTAACAAGACTTTCCGTTATACATTACACTTTTAGCCCTTCCCATTGCCACTTGGCTATCGATATGTATACATATTGGTGCCAACGGTTTGGGTCAGAATGGAATGTCCTCTAGAAAATTTCTGAGCCATTCAGCTTCTTCACCAGCCTTGTCTAAAGCTATGAATTCAAACTCTATTATAGAGCGAGCAATACATGTTTGTTTGGATGACTTACAAGACACTGCTCCTCCACCAGTGGTAAACACATACCCACTTGTGAATTTTATTTCAGTTGATCCGATGATTCAATCTGCATCACAATATCCTTCAACAACCGCTGGATACTTGTTGTAATACAAAATAAAGTTTTGAGTATGTTTTAAATACCTCAAAACTCGTTTCATAGCCATCCAATGAATCTGATTGGGATTACTTGTGTATCGACTAAGTTTACTTATCGCACAAGCTATATCTGGTCGTATACAGTTCATGATGTACATCAGACTTTCCAATACTCTTGCATAGTCCAATTGGGACTTACTTTCACCTCTGTTCTTTGAAAGAACAAGATGCACATCAATTGGTGTATTTGCAATTTTGAAATCCAAATACTTAAATTTTTCAAGTATTGTTTGAAAATAATGATACTGAGACAACGCTAGACCTTCAGGAGTTATGTGGATCTTAATTCCCAATATCAAGTCAGCAACTCCTAGATCTTTCATCTCAAATTTACCAGCAAGCATACGCTTGGTAGCGTTTATGTTACAATGTCGTTACTCATTATCAACATGTCATCCACATATAGGCAAACAATGACGACTTGATTTTAAGTGTTCTTAGTGTAAACACATTTATCACACTCATTACAACCATTTGACAACATAGTCTGGTCAAATTTTGTATGCCATTGTTTGAGCGCTTGTTTTAGTCCGTACAAGGACTTTACAAGTCAGTACACCTTCTTTTCATTTTCAGGAACTACAAATCCTTCAGGTTGTTTCATGTAAATTTCTTCCTCTAAATCTTCATTTAAGAAGGATGTTTTCACATCTATTTGATGGATTTCAAGACCGTATATGGCGGCTAACGCTATTAATACCCGAATGGATGTAATTCTGGCTATCGGCGAGTATGTATCAAAGTAATCAAGACCTTCTTTTTGTCTAAACCCTTTGACTACAAGTCTTGATTTGTGTTTGTCAATAGTGCCATCATCTTTAACTTTCCTTTTGAAAATTCATTTATAATCTAATGGTTTGTTCCCTGGAGGAAGGTCAACCAATTTTCATGTATGGTTATTCATTATGGATTCAATTTCACTATTGACTGCCTCCAATATTGAGCCTCTGAAGAAGTCATAGCTTCTTGAAAAGTTTGAGGCTCATTTTTCAATAAAAATATTAGAAAATCTGGTCCAAAGGAAGTAGAAGTCCTTCGACGTTTGCTATGTCTTGGATTCTCCTCATAAGGAATACTTTCTGTTGACACCCAATTTTGACCTCCTTATACCCTGTCTAAGTTGCGTATTGATATATATATATATATATATATATATATATATATATATATATATATTGCATATTTTAAAATTACTTTTTTAATGAAATTATTTAATTCACATTCGTAATATTCTAGCATTAATTAGCATACATATTTGAATTATTTGCATAATTATTTTAATTTCTAAAATAATTTGTTACATTTATTTCAAGTTTTTAATTTTCCAATATTATATGTAATTATGTTATATATAATATGTTGTAAAAGAATGATATACATACATACATATTTTCAATTAAATAAGGTTTATTTACAAAATATAATTTACTTAGTTATTTATATGTAATAAAAATATTTATATTACTTTATCGTAAATTAAATTATCGTGTTACTTATTTATTAAATTATTTGTGAGTGTGGTGTTTTATTAAGTTAATAGCAACTATTCCATTTTTTTCCAATTTATTTGAAATCTAGTCATTTCCTACCTAATTTATGTCAATTTTAGCCCATTTGAGTCAATTTTGGCTATTATTTAAATTAAATTCAGCCATAAATTAATTCTCAACCCATTAACCCATTAGTGACCAACGTCTGACCTGCGATCTAACCCATTCGACTAGATTTAATCCTATCCCTTCATTCCTTCAAATCTGACGGCTGATAATTAATTTCATCCTTTCCTTTTAACCTAACCAAACCCCCAAAACCCTAAGGGACTCATTTTATTTTCCTACTCCACCTAACAACGCCGCACAACACTCCTCTCTACCCTCCCCCTCTCTGCCATCGACCACCGGAGAAACGACCACTACTGCTCCGATGGACCAGTCGCCACCCTCTCTCACCTTCCCTCCGTCGGAAAACCACCATCATCGCCATTGACTCAACGAAGCAAACCACTGAACCTCACCACCGACCAAACTTTATTCTTCTGAAGGTGGTAAAAAAGATAAAACTAAATAAACGGATTATTCATCCAAATTTCAGTTTGAAACTCATGTAATTAACCTATTTTTCTTTTGGTTAACCCCACCACCACCGCACCCTCTTCTCACCTCCCCTCTTCTGCTCCGGCGAAACACCAGACAGCCACCAGCCTTTCGTCTTCTCTATTTTCGTCCGGCAGCTGCCGTTTCCTTTACCCTTTTTTTCTGCCACCTTATCTCTGTCCTGACCCTCACCTTCTTTCCTCTCCCTTTTTCGGTGAACAACCGGCCAAAGCTGGAACTACTAGAAAACAGTTGCATCTCCTCCATTTCTTCCCAGCCGCCAAATATCTCCCATCTGCTCTCTCCCGCCTCCAACCAGTGAACCGCTGTATCTCCCGTTCCCTTACCCTCTTCTCACTGTTTCGGTAAAGCAATCAAAAAACAACAACGGTCGCTCCCTCTCCTCTTTTTCTCTTCTTCGTCTTCTCCGACGAACACACAACCAAACTCACCATCTCTCTCTTCTCCTTTGCTTTGTTATCTTGATTGACTTTATTTATATGTGTATATGTGTTTAAATCGAAATTTTTTCTCTTTATATTTTCAGTATAATGGCAAGCTCACTGTCATTATGCCCCTTTAACAGATTGTTATATCTTAAAGTCATACTAAGTCAGATCGTAGATTTAGTTTAAGTATTTGTTGTTCACTTGTTTAAATTATTTTAAGTGAAGTCCAAATTCCTTTACGCCCTTACTGTGACAATATGTTTGAGATTGAATGTTCATATACATTTGTCAAGTCAGATATCTGATTTTCGCCTGTCCTTGGCATGTCTTGCATATTTTATGGTAATTATGTTATTTATTATAACCTTAACCTATTTGTATGCTGCCTGTGGTAATCTTAGACCTCTATTCTATATGATTTTCTTGATATACTTTAATCCTTAGCATATCTCTATTTGATGTGATTACCCTGCCTTTGTTGTTTGGTTCATAGTCACTATCTTCATATGTTATTTATTCATGACTAGAGGTGAAGTTTTATAATATTCTTTCAGTATTTATGAAGCTCTTGTCATATACTAAAACTTTAATCATTTTAGCTAGATCAATCTTTCGCGATATGCATTCGCTTATTGCTTTACTTGATTACAAGTGATGATTTTCCATACTGCTTTATCTTCATCGAATTTCAATATCTCAAATGATTACCTCCTTTCTTTAAACAAGTCTAATTGGTAGTTTGCTTTGAATGGTAGTCAACCTATATGACTGTTTTTGAAATCCTACTTGTTGAAATTTCAAAACTATTTGACAATCTTGTTATTTGATTGCTTTATCTAAGAGAAATCGTTATTGATTCATACTCCTATTTGTCTTTTATAATTAAGAATTTGACAGATTTAATTGATGTTAAATTCTTTATTCTTTACCTAATTGATTGGGATATCTTTTTTTAAAAGAAATTTATGGTAATCAGTAGTACATGTGACATAAACGATGTTACCTCTTTCTTAGATGAGGCTAATGATGGAATCCAAATGTGTTATAAGGCTTTTGATAAACAAAAGATGAAGGTGATAAACGAGAAGATATAAGGAGAGGTGATTTCAAATAGTGTGATGGGATGTTGCAAGTGTTTACAGAAGGAATTAGGGAGGTTCTAGTCACTAGAGCTAAATATTTGTCCTACCCTTACCCCTAGCCTTCATGATACCCTGCAAGTCCTTAGTGATTTTGAGTGCAACTCTACATTAGTGGCGAGTTACATAAAGGGCAAGCCTATGGGTCAATTGTATGCACTTGAATTTCTTTATGAGAGTCAGCGTATTTGCCTTATTATAAAATCCCTATGTGTGAAATGCTTTAAAATGTCTGGGATTCTCTCTTCTTGTGAGTGACATCACTTCCTTGGGGCACATGCTTAAAAATGTTCTCAAGTGAGAGGTATGAATGAGAAAAGTGTGTGGAAAACTTTAAGGCAAGCTTTGAATATGAATTGTCAATGACTTGAGATGCTCCTTGAGCTGGTTTTTGATGAAATATGCCCCTTATTCGAATGAAAGGAATGCATGCTATGCTTAATGATTATGGTCACCTATTGAAGCTTGTTCAACCTAATTTGAGTGTTTTCTTTTTTCTTGAGTCAGTGTATAATTCTGGGTTTGTCTTGAGGCTTGATGGTCATGTGTGCAAATCCCCTAATGCTCTAAGCTTTAGCAATGTCTTCTTGTGAAGGAATGCCTTGCTTGATCTTTGGTGCACATACACATATATAACATGTTGTTCCATTTGCTCAACTAAAAAGGATTGCATTACTTGAGAACAAACAATAGTTCAAGTTTGGGGGTTTGATGAGTTGGATTACTAACTCAGTAGGTTTTTAAACATGAGTTTTTGTTTAGTTCTCAAGTTAATTAGTTGGATTTTATGCCTTTTCTCTTTGATCTTTGCAGGTACTTAGCTTGAGTGAAGAAAAACATGAAATCGAGCAAAACACATAAAGTACGAGATGAAAGTTGATGATTTAGCATTTGAAGGAAAGAACACAAATATAATGGATGATTTGAACTAAAAAAGAGGTGCTAAGGACATGCTTTGAAATGGTGAAATGCGGATCCAGAAGTGTGAAATGCAGGCAAAACGCAAAAGCCAATGCCTCAAAACTTTATCCCATTGGCGTTTGGCAGTCTGCCACCAGTGAATCGCCGGCCTAATGTCGGTCAACCACTGATGTATCTACGGTTTTGCTTGCTCCAAATCTGTCTTCCATAAGCGAGCAATCGGTGCTTCGTAGATTGGCACCGGTGAAACACCGGTGCTTCACAAGTGAGGCCGTCCAAGGAGGGGTAAAAATGTCCGAAAAGATTCCCAAAATACCTAGAAACCTCAAGGGAACTTGTAGAAAGTTGTACACAAGAAAGTACAAATATTTATATCACCCTCATTGTAAACCATTCATTCAATCATTCATTATTCATCATTCACTTACTCTTTCACCATAGAATTATTGAGCTAAAAATTACTTTTCTTTTTGTTTTTCTTTAACCCATTTTGGGAGAATTCTACCATTGTTGTAAGACCTTGTGAAGTAGATTTGTGAAGCAATATGATGAATGTTGAGGGGAATCCTCTTAGTATCTTCTCTCTCTCTCTCTCTCTCTCTCTAAGTATTCATAACTAATTTGTTAGCTAGGGGCGTGTGCATGGTGGGTTTCTTAAATTGAAAAGGTATTAATTAATTGCTCTTGGATTTTTATTGCAAGTGTAGATCTATTATCTTCTCCATGCTTTAATTGTGAAAATTGATGGTGCAAACATGAATTTTTACTTTTCTTGCTTTTGCTTAAGAGAGAAAGGTGAGAATTAGGTGGGAAGATAATGGTAAGGATTTGGTATGTGGTATTAATCTAGAGATAGTCAAAATCCATATGTTCACTCCATTAAAGGTCAAAGCTAGAGATAGCCTAATCATTCCTCAAGCTTTTGTGATTGATAATTTAATTTTTGCCATGGTGTTTGAGAGTGTCACGCCCCACCGTGGGAGGCATGACTGGCACCTAGTGCCACACTGGAATTTGACTGACCTAGCTAGACTTATACACATCTGGTGCAAGCCTGCAACTCGATTCAAGAAAATAACGGGCTATATCTCGGCTATAAACACAGCCTTCGGCCGACAAGGCTGTATAGCCACCTGTAAATGAAAATAGCTAACCAACAATAGGCAACAAAAGGGATCCTATGAGGGTCAACAAGGGCTCCATGTTGTCCAGTTATAACAGAAATAAAGACAAACTGCTATCCTAGGCCCCACACGGCCAACACGCAGCTAACTGACTGATGACTATGGTCTGCAAGCCTCTAAGAGTATAAATAGTGGTCGGGACAGGCCTCGGCCAACCCAAAATGCTATATAATTGAATTACAAAAATCTCTACAACTTGGCAACTCCGAATGAAAGGAGCTGACCCAACTGCGGACTCTGAACAGCTGCTACTGAAGATCCTGAACCTTGTCTGTCTAAACCTGGATGTAAGTAATGCAACACCCCATAATTGGGAATTTGTACAATATGTATCAAATATGTAAGGAAGTAAATAAGCTGAGTGAACGCTGTGAAATACTGAAAGTGAGTAGAAAGGAGAGGCAGAAAGATTAACCTGTAAGCTGGCTTATTCGTAATCTACATATAGCAAGCACTACACATACATGGGCTATGACTGCACAATCATATATTCATAAGCTATAGCTAATAGTTAAAAATGCAAACAAGAACCTAACCTGGCCCCTATAAGCCTGGAATGCACAACCAGCACAGAATAACCCACCAGGGCCCCCCATAAGCCCTGGTGAGTGCACTTCAATATATATATCACTAACCATGTTTCTATGACTCTACTGGTGCTATAGCCAACCCACCAGCTCTGGGTTTGCAAGTGAGCCTGCTCGGCCCCTGATCTGTAGCTGTGTCTGAGTCTGATGGACTCCTGATATCTGATATCTACACCCTAAGAAACAGGCTCGACAGGGGGTGTGGTGTAGTGCCGATCGACATAATAATAATCCAGCCATGGAATGGACTGTATGAGGACCTGGGACCCCATCTTCATCCCTTGTAGACGGTATGTCACTTTCTGGGGCGACGTCATCTCGCCCCTGGCGGGCGTCGACACAACTAGTAACCTTAGGGTGGTCATGGATGGCTCCTGAGTGAGGGCAATCCCAACCAAGGCGCTGTACTAACATCTCAATCTAGCCACTCAAAACTCATATTCGGCCTTCTGGGCCTAACGTCACCGCTGCTCGCCCCTTAGGATAGTTTGTAAGGCTGCTAGCATGTACACCGTGCACCTGTATCTGATTAGAGGATCCTGATAGTGATCATGATCTCTAATGGTCTCAACTGAATAGGGCGAGATCTGGAGTGGTCTAACATAACTCTGAATGTCTTTCCCGAACAACTATAACTCCTAAACAACTATGGAGTTGCGAATGACTAGTTACTTGGTTCGTTTGCTTGGAACCACGGTAGGGTTGTTACTAACTGACCATGCTTTTGGGTGGTCAACCCCTAATCTTCAAAGATAGCTTACTGACATTCTTAGCCTGAGGGTAGTGTTGTACTAACACCGTGCTGGTACTTTAGACCCTATCTAGGTCTGGTCCAATCTTATATGACTTTTCTGGGCAATTACTAACCTTAAAGACAAGTCTACACAGACTGAGCTGCTCACGGCAATCTGTGACTGAGTATCTTCTAAAACCAGGCTGGGGCGCTGGCCCTGTCTCTATCTATTAATAAGGTCTCCTTCTTTAGGGTACCCACGGGTCTATTTGACCTGGAAGACTGGACTGGCTTTTTGGTGATCTGTAGGATGAATGTTAAGTCAATTGGGACTGACAATTACTGATAGCAGCTAACTAGATGACAGGCTGTCACTCAGCTCACCAGATAATTCTAGGCTGCTGAATCTAAAGTATGGCCTTCCTATCTGAATTTCTGGCCCTGGGGCGTAAAGGTATGCCAATGGCCTCTAGGCGTGCTTTTCTGGCCACACAGGTGCCAAACTGGTAGTTTTATCACCTAGTCGAGCCTATACTGTTCAACTTACTATCCGATAACTATTCACGAGCTTCTAAGGTCTGGTCCTGGCAATTAAACATACAATCCTACTAAAACAATGAACTGGAGAATAGAAGATTTTCTATAAAGCTTCTAGCGCGTGTCACACCTAACATGTTCCTTTCTCGACGAGGGATACTGCAGTATAATCTATATACGTTCTCTAGAAGCTAACCAGAACCTACATAATCGTAATCTACTGATAGCAGCTAATCACCGCGTGTCTGATCTCTGTATACCAGCAACAACTAATTACAACATGTCTAATCACAATCTAAAGGTAGCAGTTATCTACAGCATATGAAATCATCATTTCTATTCGAGAACATAAGTCGAACACTGTACGACGAGTATACTTGCCGAGGGTTAAGCCTTACATACCTCGATTGTTATTTCCTAAATAATTTCCAAGTTTCCACTTGTATTCGTTAGCTCATTCCGACTATAATCGTGATACTAGGAGAAGGAGACTGATTTCAATACCAAGTTCGACCCAAAATGATAACTTTTGATATTAATAGTAAGTATAATTCAACTACGTAAAATACGGCCAAAAACTTATAATTTCCATAGGGTTCAGAAGGGAGAAATACTTACCTGAAGTCTATGATCGTATAGAAATCAGTTTGAAGGAATTCCGACAACTTTTGCTGGACGTGGTTACGATTCGTCGGGCAAATTTCATGAAAATAACTTCGTAGTAATGCTCCATGTGGGCTTAAACTTTGATACCCGAAGTTAATTTAAATTTGGACGGCGTTATACAACATAGCGGATGAAAAGTAGTTGATTTCATCATTTGACACCCTCTCTAGCCGAAATGAAAGTTGGAAAATGAATTGGGACTTAAGGGGAGTGCTATATATACTTATTAGGGCGGTGGACGGGGTGTGCCTAGCGCCTCCCATTGAGGCTTCCACCCTGGCGTGCCACGCCTCCCATCGAGGCAGTAAGCCTGGCGCGCCGCGCTGGCCAGTGCACTACTGGCTGGCGTGTCACGCTGGCCCCTCGCGGCCTAATCTCGCCCGACCCTGCTTCCGAAGCTTTTTTCATATGCGTCAAGCTCTTCTTACTCGTCACAAATCCATGAGTATACTTAGTAATCATTAACTTTTACGGGGTGTGATAGAGAGATCCCAAGGCATAAACATTGTTATGGTCGAAATGAGAGAATGTGATTTATCCATTGCTATGTATGTTAAATTTGAATCTAAGAAAATGAAGAAAATCCCATTTTATTTGTTAAACCATCCATAGCACACCCCTAGCCATCTCACTTGTGATTGCAACAATTGAAATTCCCTCCGCTTAGTTTTAATTTGAATTTAATACTATTTTTCTTTCTCCCCCAATTTTACTTTTCAAATGTTGAACAATGATGCATACTAGTTTGAGTTAAATTATAACTCTTGGGTTATCAACTCAAATCCCTATGGGATTCGACCCCGACACCCATCGGGTTATTTGTTTTGAACAACGACCATGTATGCTCTTTCCTAAAGAAGAGTTTTGTTTCGATGTTATCAAGAGGATTAACACAAAAATCATAAGAGTTTTACTTGACTTAAGAGAAAAGAGACATCAGTTCTTGAAGAAGGAAGAAAGGGAGAGAACTTGGAGAATTTTTCAGATTTTTGGATATGTATGATTGCTGAAATTTTTCACTCTTTGGGACTTATTAGGGACCACTATGGTCAACTTTTTTGATCCATTTTTGGATAAATTTAGGCTATGATGGGTCATTGGTTTGGGACAAAATATAATTCCATTTGGGCCTTGAATTGGTGGATTTGGTGACTGCAATTTAACTCTATTTTGTGCCACAATATGATCAACATTTGTAGCTGCCGTTGTATTCATTTTAAGCTAGATATTGGTGTAACTTTATGATCCAACTTTAAGCTCTGTTTTGACCATTATTAGGCCCAATAACTTATGTAGTTGCTGCCCCAATTGGTCCTCATAACATTATTTATTTAGCGTAAGTAGGTGATGCACCCACTTGTCACCTTTTAGTGTGAATAAGTCAAGAAAGAACCTTAATTATTTTATATAATTTTTCAATCTTCATCCTTATACTTGAACATAACACTTCTATACATTTGAACATTTCAACTCTTTGCCCAAATATCACCTCATCACCTCAAGCTTAAGCACCTTCGTCGCTATTAACTGAATCCTTTATGCATTGAAGTCTATAAGGTATCACAATGTGGACCCTTGTGGCCAAGATTTTTTAGCGAGCACTGCAACCACTATGAGATTTGGTGTAGGCCACCCATGAGATAGTATTTTGCATAGTATAGGCCATTGAGGCCAAGGTGATGAAGTTGGAATAGGACTCTAGACAGATAGAGATTTAGAGCCTTCGCACAGGCCTAGAGGAGACTAGAGCTGCTATGCTAGAGTTGCATATTTGAGAGCCTCAAGTTGAGGAGATTTCTATCCACTTACTGATTATTGATCATACTTGGCCTATTTCCAGTTTGATGGAGTTGATCCCAAAGGATGCACCTTCGAAAGCTGCACCAGCGAGAAGTCCTCCCAGTTGGCCTCACCAATTGGAGCTTCACAAGACAGATTATTTTCACATGAAGCCTCACCTCCCCGAGCCTTATCACCCAGAGCTCCACCTCAACATGATTCAGATTAGTGCACTTTGAGCACCTCAAGGAGTCGTTATCGTTTTTGTGCTTTACTTTTATATGCATTGGGGACATTGCATGATTTTTATGTTGGGGTTGGGGGTTTCATTTTTGTCCCTCAGGAATTTTTTACATGTGTTAATGATTCTTATATGACTCTTGAATTGTAATAAAAAATTGTTTTTTGTGAGTCTCATGATGTTGTGTGGTGTATGTCTACTTTTACAACTTTTGTATTATAGAGTCCTCTTAGGTTTTCTTAGTCATAGTTCTTCCTAAGTGGCTTAATTTTTATTGAATCTGGCAAAAATAAAATATAGTCTAACTGTCGTAGTGTGTGGGCCTAATGATAGATTGTTGGACGACTTTTTTTAGGGTACCACCTATATTTTGAGTTGTTCTTTCTTGAATAGAATATTCTTTTTACTTAGGTGATGGTGGCATATGAGTTTATACATGCTTTTGTGTTTCTTCAATAAATGCCTTCCAAAAATGCCTCCCTCCTTAATTTTTTTTTGCCACAACTATTTTGTATTGATATATATACCTCTGCTTTTGACATCTAATTGTGTTAATTGTTGCAATGATTCCTAGTTAAGAGTAGAACTGATCCATTTAATGTCCATGTACCAAGTTGATCATATTTTCAAACTATCCTCCTTGGTACTATGAAATGTGATAAAAATAGGAAAAAGTGTAAGTTAAGGGTGATAACGTGAAAAATAAAGAAAAGGGCAAAATTGCTGAGTTGAACCACTACCCAAGGTAGTTTGAGCAAGAAATAAAAAGAAAAAGAACAAGAAAAGAAAAGAAAAGAAAAGAAAAAGAGGAAGTAAAAAATGAGCTCACCAAAATAGTACCTTGGGTTGTGAAATTTTTTTACGAAAAAGAAACTAAAGTAAAAAAGAAGGGAACAAAGAGTGAAAAAGGAAATAGGAATGTGATGTAGTGTTCAAGGATGGTAATGAGCCACTAAAATACTATATTTGTATTCTACCATTCCTTTGGACGAACATTACAAGCTTAGAAAAGCCCTTGCGTGATCTCAACCCGGACTTCCAAAAGGAAAGGAATTGAGAATAACGACATGCATATGGTAGTTGTGACTTAATTTGTGAACATCTGTGTGAGAGTTGAGTGTTTTTATCTTATTTATTAATATTGTATACTTGTATTGTGTGTGATCATTATTTTTTAAAATGGACACTTGGTCTAAATGTGAGGGTTTGTGGATGATAATGACTAGCATTAACTGCTCCTCAATGTAAGTGTCTTTCCTATTGAAGTGAGTCACGAGTAGAGATTGCATTCTTGGTCTTAATGGTAGTGACAAAACTGATTTTTCATGATAGAGGGGGTGGCTTGCTTGAAAATTATAGGCTTGTAGCTATTTGCCAAAACAATCCTAGTCATTGCACTTTGTGATACTGGAACAAGAGTCTAGGTCCAGGAGAGATTGTCTTGTTTTAGTTGCTTAAGGATAAGAAAAAAAATTTAAGTTAGGTGTGTTGATGTGTTAGAATTTTACGACAAATTTGTACATAGTTTCACAGAGTTTTTCATGCCTTCAATTGCTAATTTAAGTCAATACTAACTCTATTTTGCTAAGTTTCAGGAATTTCATGAGTTGATAAAAAGAGGCACAAAAGCACTAAAGTGTGGCAACTGTGGGTAAAAGATGGATCACACATCGAAGATGTGGTACGCACATTCAATCGCATATTGATTCAAAGAACACCACACAGTAGTCTACAAAGGATGGCTCAAGATGCAGTCTGCTCTTTCAATATGCGGACTGTTAAATGATTCGTGTGTTCCAAACTAATTCACTTAGTGAACCAGTTGAAGAATGGAAGTGCGAACCATCTTATCAATAGATGGTCCATCAATTAAATGATGGAAGCACCTGACTGAGTAAATTTTCAAGAGATAGATTGTCTTTCCTAAAGACAGTGTCCCTGTAACTTGGGCCATTCGAATTTGAATTTTTATTGGGACTTTAGGGCTTAGGGTAAATATTCTATTTTGATTTTTTTCAGAGAGTTCCACATTGAGTACATAGTTTAGTAGATAGTTCTAGATAGTTTTCGCATTGTAATGAATATACCATTGGAGATTGAATATTAACTGATCAATTCAAGTTTTCTCTCTCTTCTCGTTGCTAGTAAGTGGTAGTGTTTAATTTAATATTTTCTTCTGCTTCTTAGGTAGCTAAATCTAGATCTAGGGTTATGAACCCAATGTGTTTGTGAACCCTAATAGTCTCAATTGGGTGAAACTGAGTATGGGCTTTAGACTATTTGATTGATCTATGCTTTGTAAAGCGAGATTGGTGATGAAAGTCATCCAATAATGCCAAATTTCATCTATTATGCTTGTAAAAGCAAATTAAGATTTGGATAACATTAATCAATAATGACCCAAGGTTTTAAATCTTGTTTAATAGATTCACCTAGACATAAAATGAATTTAATTAGCAAACTGCAATTGGATAAAATGAAGTTCTTATTAGTTTGAGAAAATTAAGATTTGGATAGCATTAATCAATAATGACCCAAGGTTCTAAATCTTGTTTAATAGATTCACCTAGACATAACATGAATTTAATTAGCAAACTGCAATCGGATAAAATGAAGTTCTTATCAGTTTGAGAAAATTAATTTAGACTGACATTGTTAGGATTCTTGGGAGACACCTAATGATTATCTAAGTTGATTGCTTGCATATTCATTTCTAGTCCATTCTTAATACTACCATTTGAGTGATTTAGGGATCAACCCAATAAGGAGACACATCCTTAATATTTCTCCATATTGATTTAACCCTTAGCATTCTAGCTTTTAGTTTAATTTCATCTTTACCATTAACATGAGTACACCATCAACTTACAAATCTTATTTGTATTGCTTGATATTTGTTGATCTAAGCAAAGTCCCTGTGGATAGACCCCAACTCCTTGTTGGGTTATTATATTACATCGACCGCGTACATCTCCCATAGTGAGGTGGATACTAGCGGATATCATAAGCCAAATAAAGAGAAGGATGAGGACAAAGTGGTCGAGGTGTTCAAACGCTTTTCCATAAATCCAAAAGCCTACTCTGCCATTTCCTCTGAGGTTGATGAAAAATCTGATGATGCTAAGTTCGAAAAATATCTTGAAATGTTGAAGCAAGTTTATTTGAACATGCCATTAGTTGAAGATTTCAAAGAAATGCTGGGCATTGAAAAATATCTCAAAGAGCTTGTCACCTATTAGAGAACAACTCAAGATGAAGTGGTTACAGTTACACACAGAGTTAGTGCTATTATTTTAGGCACTATAATGAAAGAGAAGGATGATCCTTGAGCATTCACCATTTCATGCACTATTGGGCTACAAGATTTTGCTAGAGTTTTGTGTGATAATGGTTAAAACATTAACTTGATGTTGCTTGCTATCTTCAAGAGAACAGGACCTTGGCATTCCATGACCTACTAGCATGAGACTACAAATGGCTAACAGATCAATCAAGAAGGCAGTGAGGATTATTGATGATGTCCTAGTGCAGATTAGGAAGTTTATGCTACCAACCGACTTTGTTATTCTAGACTATGTTGTTTACATTGAGGTTCCTATTATTCCGGGGCATCCATTTCTTTCTACTGGAAGGGATATTATGGATTCAAAAACTAATGAAATTGAATTCTATTTTAAATTTGAGAAAGTCGTTTTTGTAGTAGGAAAAAGGATGAAGTTTCCCAAAGAATATGCTAGCAATTTTGTTCTCGATGAGATAAAAGCTATGGATGATGTACAAGACATGAAAATCAAGGAAAATGACTTGGATAAAGTTTTGGAGGCTATTTGAGTGAACTATGATGCAACCATTAACATGGAAGGTTTTAAGGAGGCGGTGAATTCACTCACTCAAGGGGCTTGGAATTTACCCTTACAAACCAAGGAAGTTATTGCTAGAACTTAAAAGTAGAATCATTCTTCCAGCTAAATCATCTATTGAACAACCATTGAAACATGAGATAAATCCATTACCAGCTTATCTCTGTTACAAGTTTTTTAGAGCAGAAGATATCTTACCAGTTATAATTTCTTCTTTTCTTACTGATGAGCAGGTGCAGAAAGTGCTCGCAAGGCTAAAATAATACAAAAGGTCCATCAGTTGGACTATTGCTAACATTAGAGGTATTCCTTCAAGTACCTATAAGAAAAATATCTTATTAGAGGAAGGAATCTCCTCTAGCATAGAACACCAAAGTATATTAGATCTAGCTATACAAGAAGTAGTAAAGAAGGAAATTATCTAATGGATTAATGTTGGAGTAGTCTATCCCATATATGACAATAAATTGGTTAGTCTAATCTAATGTGTGCCTAATAAGTAGGTTCATAATAGTGGTGAAGAATGAGAAGAACGAATTAGTGCTTACTAGAACTGTCACAAGTTGGAGAGTGTGCATAGACTACCGTAAGCTTAATGCAGTCATGTGCAAAGACCATTTCTATATGCCCTTTATGGATCAAATATTAGATCAATTAACTGGCAGATCTTATTATAGTTTTCTTGATAGTTACTTGGGATATAATCTGATAAACATTACAACAGAGGATCAAGAGAAGTCTTTCACTTGCCCATACTAGACTTTTGTCTTTAGCAGGATGCCATTTGGATTATATAATGCTCCAGTGACTTTTCAGTGATGCATGCTTGCTATCTTTTTTGAGATGGTGGAAGACTTCCTAGAGATATTCATAGATAACTTCTTATTGGTGGTGATTCCTTTGACCAATGTCTTGGTCATCTGGGTCAAGTTTTGAAAAGATGCGAAGAGACCAACTTGGTGTTGAGTTGGGAGAAATTTCACTTCATAGTCAAAGAAGGCATTGTTCTTGGTCACAAGATTTTTGAAAAGGGGATTGAGGTAGATTAGGCTAAAGTAAAAATCATTGCTAAACTTCCTCCCCCTATGTTTGTGGAGGTTTTTCATTGTTTCTTGGGCCATGTAGGCTTCTATAGAAGATTTATCAAGGACTTCTAAAAGATTTCTCAAACCATGTGTAAGCTTTTTGAAAAAGAGGCTAAATTTGTGTATGATGAGAATTGCCTCAAAGTATTTGAGGAATTGAAGAAGCAACTAATTTCAGCCCTTATTATTACCACTCCTAATTGGTTTCTTCCGTTTGAGTTAATGTGTGATGCTAGTGGAGTAGAAATTGGAGTTGCATTGGGAAGACACAATAAGATCATGCATTCGATCTACTATGCTAGCAAAACTTTGAATATCACATAGATGTACTATACTTTTACAAAGCAAGAATTTTCGACTATAGTTTATACCTTTGAGAAGTTTAGGGCATATTTATTAGGGTCTAAGTGACTATTGATATAGACTATGCAACCCTGAGGTATTTGATGACCAAGAAGGATGCCAAACCACGACTTATTGTATGGGTGCTTCTATGGTAGGAATTTGACTTTGAGGTCAAAAACAAGAAGGGTACTAAAAATCAAGTAGCAAATCATCTTTCTCACCTTGAGGATGCAAGAATGCCCACAAGACAACTAGAAACTAATAGTGCTTTTCCTGATGAGAGGACATTGGCCATTACCAACATACTAACACCTTGGTATGTAGACTTTGCCAACTTTTTTATGGTGGGTGTGATACCTAAGGAGTTCAAATCCTATAAGAAGAAGAAGTTCCTAAATGATGTGAGACACTATTTTTAGGATGAGCCATACCTATTCCACATGTGTGCAGACAACATTATCAAAAGATGCATTGGTGAAGATGAGATGATGCCTATTCTGAGGGCATGGCATGACTCTCCAGTTGGAGGCCCTCATGGAGGAAATCGCATAACTACCAAGATTTTCAGTGTGAATATTATTGTCTCTCAATTTATCATGACACATATATATTTTCTAAGTCGTATGAGTAATGCAAAAGATAGGGTTCCATATCAAGGAGGCAGGAGATGCCTTTGAATTTTGTGCTTGAAGTTGAGATCTTTGGTGTTTGGGGTATAGATGTCATGAGTTCATTTGTGAGTTTCTATTAAATAACTTATAATCTCGTTGAGTGGAATATGTATCCAAATGGGTTAAAGGTGTGGCACTACCAAATAATGAAGCAAGGAGTGTTACTGCTTTTCTGAAGAAGATTATTTTCACCAGATTTGGCACCCCTAGATGCATAATCAGTAATGGTGATCAAATTTTTGTAACAAGGTATTTGATGGATTGCTCCTGAAATATGGGGTCAAGCACAAAGTGTTAACTCCTTATCATCCTTAAACAACCATCTAGGTGGAAGTGTCCAATAAGGAAATCAAGAGCATTATACCCAAAACAGTTAATGCAATTTGGACTGTAACACGCCGAAAGTTCCTAGGACTAGATGAAAGAATTGAAAATGAGTTCAACAGAAAAATCCACATTTTTACCCTAGAACGACTTGTGGTACGAGTCATGGTGAGAAGTAACGGACCGTGGGAGGAGTCATAGTGGAATGCTGAAGTTGGATGCCCAGACCATGAGTCACAACACGAGTCATAGTGCATAGGTACGACTCATGGTCAGGAGTCATGGTGAGGCACAGGGATGCTAGGGTTGGAAAGGACGGATTGTGTATGACTCATTTTAGGAAATAATGAGTCGTGATAAGGGTCATGGTTTGGAGATTCTGTGTATGGATGGGCTATCACGAGTGGTGTTACGACCCATGAAAGGAAACCACGAGTTGTGGTTTGTTGTCACGCCCTACCTTGGGAGGCATGACTAGCACCTAATGCCACACTAGGACCTGAGCTGACCTGGCTGGGCATATGCACCCCTGGTGCTTGCCAGCAACTCAAAATCAAGAAAATAAACTGTTATATCTCGGCTGTAACCACAACCTCGGGCCGACAAGGCCAAGCAACACCTGTAAAAGAAAACAACTAACCCAACCATCATAACAATAAAGGGATCCTATGCGGGCTGACAAGACCACCATGCTGTCTAGTCATAACATAATGAAAAAATGCGGTCATATTCATATTGTAGCTGACAAGACTACTAACTAACTAGCTAAACTAGACCCCACATGTACAACAAACAAGATATACATACATAGGCCCCACACGGCCAACAACAACCAACTAATTGAAAATTGTAGTCTACAAGTCTCTAAGAGTGAAAATATTAGTCGGGACATGGCCCCGGCCTACCCAAAACTGTACAAAAAAAAAAGAAAACTCCCACTACCTGGTAACTCCGAATGAAAGGATCTGACCAATCTGCTGACTCTGAATAGCTACAAAAGGAGGTCCTAAAACCTGTCTGTCTAAACCTGCAAGCAAATATGCAGTGCCCAATAGTTGGGTGATCGTGGGCAAAAATAGCATGCCCGAGTGATGCTTTATACCTTAATTTAGTCTTGTTTATCTAAGTTATTTCATACATTTTCATGTGATTTTATGTAAATGTGAATATATACTAACCAACATGATTAGTTCTTGTTTTTGAAGGTTAATAATGCATTTGAGGAACTAATTCATGATTTGGTGAAGTGGAGGAATGGAATCAAGAGCAAAACGTGAAAGTCAACAAGAAAACATGCAATAACTGGCACCCTGCGTGATAGGGGCCGTGGCACGCCGCCAACGCGGCAACACTTGGCCAAAAATTGCATTTTTTGGCACATTCCAGTGAGGGTACGCGTTACCAACGTGTCACGGAGGTCAAGTAGGGTGTTCAGCTCCGTGACACGTTGCTGTTCCACCACAGGCCAAATTTTGCAATTTTTCAGCATAGTATAAATTGAACCCTTAGCTCCTAAAATCATTTGGTCACGATTTTATTCTGGAAAACTACCTAGGAGTGAAGGGAGAAGCGGGAGAACTCACCTAGGGTTTGTCAAATTCCCTTCTCATCTACCAAATTCATGTAAGTATGTTAGTTTAGTAGTAGTTAGTGTAGTTTTACGAACATGAATGGCAAGAACCGTTCCTCTAGGGTTGAAGCCATGAATTATGATTGTGATTTTATGAAATTGTTTTGGAATTAAGTTATTGATTGTTGTTTTCGTCTTGCATTCTGGATTGTTGGTTGTTTTTATGATTGATCACCATGAAAGCACATTTGTTAGCTTGAGTAATAGCTTGAGAAAGCATTACCTAGGTCAGGACATGAGAATGTGAGGAGCACGTTTGTATCTCGGGAGAGATTTTTGTGTCAGGATAGAAATATACCTAACACCGTGCTTGGTTGAGACACGGGGGTTATGAAAGACCAACTTGGGATGTCACATCACCACTCGAAGAAATAGTTGTGAGGCTAAGTTGAGTTAAATGGTTAGACGCACGAAAGTCCCTAATCGTTTCCCTGTAAACCATAACATAATTGATTGCCCGCGACTAGAAATTAAACTCCTCGCTCACAATGATGCAGTGAGGCTAGATTGCCGTGTTTAGAGGCTCGAAAGACCATAAACATGCAATTCTAATTATGTGAAATAACAATTGATAGTTCCATGCTTAACCCATTGCAAATCGTAGTATCGCATGATTAATTGGTTTTAACTCTATGTTGCTCCTAGAGTAATTTCAGAATACTTCGTTGACCCAAACTTAGACTTAATTAATCTCGATCGAAAATGTCTATAACCAACACTTGAGGTATTTAAGATCACACTAGAAATGGATAGTTAGAGGAATGGGTCCAGTCCTTGTGGGTTCGACAATCCGATTCTTAAAAAGAGCCACTATATTACTTGCACGACCCGTACACTTGCGGACACGTCATTGGGCATCAGTAGAATATGTACCGAATATGTAAGACAGTGGTAAAGCTGATAAAGAACTAAAAGTAATCAGCGACATGGGAAGACTGTAAGCGTTCTTATCCATAAGCTACATCTAGTAAGCTACTACACAATTAAGAACTGAAGCTGCATGGCTATACATCCATAAACTACATTTAACAAGAAAGTATACAAATAAGAACCTAACCTGACCCCCATAAGCCTGGAAGGTGCAAGCAACACAGAAAGCTACCTACCTGGGCCCCCATAAGCCGCGACAGGCAAAAATCAATCTATATACCCCTATTGGTACCCCTGAGGTCCTGTAAATAACTATATCTGAGCCATTTGGGCTCCTGTAACTGCACCTCGAGCACACAAGGCTCTGCCGAAGGGTGTTTAATGCCACTGCAGAGTAGAAGAATTCCACAAGTCAATAGACTTCAATATGGCCCCGTAGGCTCTACTTTAGTCCTTACAGACAATATGTGGTTCTGTAAGCGACTCAATAGCTCCATAAGCAATCTATAGCTCCGTAAGCATTAGCAACATCGAAGCTCCGTAAGCAGCTTTAGCTCTGTAAGTAGTTCGTACAACTAGCAGCCTCTTATCTATTCATGGAGAGAGGTAGTAAGAAATACGATCTACCTCTAACTAGGGACACTTATGTTATAATCTACAAATCTAGTCACTCAAAAGGCGTATCTTGCCCCTAAGGCTTAACGCGACCACTACTCATCCATAGGATAGTCTATATAGCTGCAAACAGGCATACCCAGTGTGCCAACACCTGACTAGAGGGTCCTGACAGTGATTATAATCTCTAATGGCCTAGACAGAATAGGGCGAGGTCCGAAGTGGCCTAACCGATACTTTGAAGGTCATGTTAGGACAACGATAGTTCATAAGCAAACAACAAGGTTGTAGGCAACTATCTATATGATTCCTTTGCTTAGGATGACTATAGGGCTGCTACCAACTGGATACGTTCCTAAACGCTTAGCCGAAACTCTCCACAGGCAGCTTACTATAACTCTAATCCTGGAAGAAACACTGTGATACTCTGGTTCTAGTCCCTTTGGACCTTAACTTAGTCTGTCCAGATTTTATATGGCTCCTCTGGACGGTTCATAGCTATGTAGGAAAATATATCTAGACCTAGCCCTTCACAGCAACGTGTGCCTGGGCATCTATAAGAGTTTCCTGGGATGTTGGCCTCACATATCACTACTAATAAGGTTCCCTTCGTAGGGCATCGACTAGTCTATCAGACTTGTACCAACTAGAGTGGCTTCCTGAGCGACCTGTAGGAAAAGCATTGAGTCGATTGAAACTAATGATAATGACAGTAGGCAATCATATGGATAGCTGTCGCTCAGTTCACTAGGAAATTCTGGTGACACTAACTCGAAGGTAAAACCACCGTATCCAAATTATGGCCCTGGAGGCGTCAAGGTACGCCAACGGCCTCTGGGTGAGCTTTACTAACAATACAAGTGTCAAGATGAAAGTTATATTGCCTGGCTATGCCTTATTCTATCCAACTTACCAAGTCAGGCCCAACAACTAACCATAAACTTCTAAGGCCTTAGCATGAAAACACAACATCAGAATACCTCTAAATGGTAAACAGATGAACAGGGAACTCTCCATGGCGCACCTAGCATTAATCATACTTAACATACCCTTTCCCGATGGGGGATACTATGGTATAATCTTAATGCATCTTATAGAAGCTAACCTATCATACATAATCCTTATCTACTAGCAACAACTAACTACAACATATAAGATCATTATCTACTAGAAACAACTAATCACAACATATAAGATCATTATCTACTAACAGCAGCTAATCACAACATATCAGATTATTATCTACTCTCGAGGGCATAGGTCGTATCACTATACGATGAGAATAACTTGCCGAAGAGATAAGACTTAACATACCTCGAATGCCAATTTTTGTTTACCCTACACAGTTCCATCCTGAAGCCAGTGATTCCACCAAATTGTAGCCCTTATGCTGAGAGAATAAGACTATTTTCAATAATAGCAATGGCTAATAATGATATCTTTCAAAGAACATTGACTATAATTCAACTTCTTTCAACTAGGCTAAAAACTCACAATTTCCCAAGATCCTAGAAGGTAGAAGTGCTTACCACTCACTTGTAGTCGCATAGGAATCAATTAGAAGTGATTCCGACAACTTTTTACTCGGCAGAGTTTCGGTACTCCGAGTGAATTTTCAAGAAATAACTCTGCAAGGACGTTATTCATAGGCCTAGGAATCATTACCTTAGATGAATTGACATTTAGAGGTGATTTAGCGTTGTAATTAGGCTCAAATATGATGAAATCCTCGAGAGGAAATTGCCCCTAACCGGAGCTTTCAATTGAGAAATATTTTAATGAGCAAACATTTCAAACTTAACATATACATAGGGAGGAAGTGCAAGGGAGGCACGACGTTCCATCTACGGTGCTAAGAGTCAGGCACGATGCGCCGCTCAAGGTGCCGAGGCAGAGGTGCAATGTGACACTCCTTGCGCCCTGCCTTCGCTTCGGCCTCCTACTCGCTCGATTCCGCACTTATATGTTCATTCCCCAAGCCCTTCCTCATATGCGTCGTACTCCAAAACTCTCAACATATGTACACACGTATTGGTTGAATGATGGAAACTTACGGGGTGTAACATTTGTAACCCATGGAAAAATTCAGAGAGAGTGAGAATTGAGGCTCAGTGACAACAAGAGGTATTATGAATTGTGATGACATATAATGACTCGTCGTAGGCATCTGTGATGTGATCCTCAGGAACCAGTCTTACGACCAGTGGTGATGATGGGAGATGACTACGACTCGTCACTTTAATTAATAGCATGCAAGCCTTATTCTTAGAATCTTATGATGTAATGATTTATGATATACATGTTTTCAGTTTTACTTAGTCAACTATTTTACTTACTTTTCATACTCGGTACATTCCAAGTACTGATTGCATACTCTATGTTGTATCATTTCATGATACATGCTCAAACGTTCAGGCTTAGTCCTGCCGCTAGCCAATTCTCAGCATTTAGCATATCCAGTCTTTTGGTGAGTCCTCATCCATTGGGGACCTTCAGTTAGCCTTGTTATTATCGTCTTTCAGTTACAGTCTTCTATTGAGCTAGTTTGGATCTTGTCCCATCAGCTCGTTAGTATGTAAAGGCTTATCAAACATAGTTATGTACTCAACTTTGGATTTAGTGTTTGATATTCCATTGTTCAGATGTATTAAATGTTCAAACTTCTTCTATTTTAGAAGTTAGTTCTTGCATTATTTATGTTGAGCTTTAGTTATCATGTTCATGCCATCGGTTGACTTGGAGCTATTTATGGTTCTAAGTTCCGTGTCAAGATCCGAGCCTATGTTCGGGTCGTGACAAACTTGATATCAGAGCATTAGATTTTCAAGTGTCCTAGGGAGTCTAAGAGCTATGTTAAGTAGAGTCTTCTTCATGGCTATGAATCATGCCACATTTATGATGATGAGGTTATGAAACATTTAGAAAATTTCTCTTCTTTCATGATCCATGTCGTGTAATGAAATGTCTTTCTATCCTTCTAACTCTTACTATACACGTTTGTAGAATCATGACTCCTCGTCGAGTTAATGGAAGAAGGAACAGGAACGGAAATAGCCATGAGAATGGCAATGGAGATGGGCACCAACAGCCCCACCAATCCTTAAGGATCATATGCCCGAGCAGGTTGCTCATGCTAAGTTAGGGTAGCCATCCAGATGTTGGTGCAGGCATTGGCTGCTCAGGTCAATCAGCAGGTGGTGGCTTATGTTCCAAAGAATGGGAATGCAGTAGAGGCTAGGGTCAGGGACTTCCTTAAGATAAATCCCCCTGAGTTTCTTGGGTCGAGGGTGAACGAGGACCTACACGAGTTTATTGACGAGATCTAGAAGATCACCCAGATTATGGAGGTGACGGGGGATGAGTGTGCAGATCTAGCCTCTCATTAAGTGAAAGGGGTTGCTCATATATGGTTTAGGCAATTGAAGGATAGCAGGGGAGTTGGAGTGGGCCCCATTGATTGGGATGAGTTTCTTACCGCATTCCTGGACCGATTATTTCCCTGAGAAATGAGGTAGATCAAGGAAGCAGAGTTTGTGAACCTGAGGCAGAATAACATGATAGTTCAAGAGTATGCTTTGGAGTTCACCTGTTTGTCCAAATATGCGCAGGAGATGGGGGTTGATCAAAGGGCTCGGGTGAGCAGGTTCGTGCATAGGATAGTAGACTATTTGGTCAAGGATTGCAGGATCGCTATAATCCATCTGGACATTGACTTCTCAAAGTTCTTCTTGTACGCCCAACAGATAGAGGCAGTGTAGGTGAGAGAGATAGAGAGGCCAAGAGGGCCATGAACGACGATTTCGGGTTCTCCCAACAAAGGCCTAGTGGCGGGCATCGTCAGCAGTCCCACCAGAGATCATTAGCCCTAGTGCTGTTAGCAGCGAGTGTGCCATCCAGATTTAGGTGCGATTAGAGGGGACGAGCATCAGGATCTTAAGGTAAGGAGAGCCGGCTCGTAAAGCCTAGTATTCCAGGTTGTTACAGGTGTGGTAGGAGGCACACTGGTCAATTCTTAGTGGGTACAGGTGCATGTTTTGGGTGTGGGAAGCCCGGACATATGCTTAGAGATTGTGCAGCAGCCAAAAAGGGCCATGGTAGAGGTCAAGACCCGGCTCTAGTTCATCAGCTCCACCAGCACGCTCAGCTCAGCAGGGTGCATCCACTAGTACATGTGGTAGTCCGTATCAGAACAGGTTCTACGCCCTCGCATCTCGTCAGGAGCAGGAGGTCTCTCCCGATGTAGTCACTGGTATGTCATGAGTATATCACCTTGATGTATATGCATTGTTACATCTGGGGGCTACACTATCTTTTTTGACGCCCTATTAGAACCTTTCTCAGTCTCTACCCCAATCGATGACTCAGTTATAGCTCGACGGGTATATAGAAATTTTCCTGTCACAGTCCTTCAAAAATTTACCTCAGTAGATTTAGAGTTAGCCATGACAAATTTTGATGTTATATTTGGCATGGATTGGCTTCAGCATGTTATGCCTCAGTAAATTGTAGAACCTGTGCAGTACAGTTCCAGTTTCTATGTGCGCCAGTCCTAGAGTGGAAGGGTAGTTCAGCAGTTCCTGTAGGTCGCTTCATTTCCTACCTTAAGGCTAGGAACATGATCTCTAAGGATTGCGTGTACCATCTAGTTTGGGTTAAGGATACTACTTCCGAGACCTCGATGACCCAGTCAGTTCCTATAGTATATGAGTATCTATAGGTGTTTCCAAATGATCTACCAGGAGTCCCTCCAAAGCGGGAGATCGACTTTGGTATCGACCTTCTTCTCGATACGCAGCCTATATCTATTCCTCCATACAAAATGGCTCCAGCTGAGCTAAAGGAGTTGAAGGAGCAGTTGAAGTATCTCTTAGACAAGGGTTTCATCAGACCTAACAAATCCCTATGGGGTACACCAGTTCTCTTTGTCCGTAAGAAGGATGGTTCTCTTTGGATGTGCATTGCTATCAGTAGTTGAACAAGGTCTTAATCAAGAACAGGTATCCTCTCCCTAGAATTGATGACTTGTTTGACCAACGTCAAGGTACCAAGTGTTTCTCAAAGACAGACCTCAGATTTCGGATATCATCAGCTTAGAGTTAAGGAGGGTGACATTCCAAAGACAGCTTTCAGGACTCGGTATGGTCATTATGAGTTTGTAGTTATGTATTTTAGACTTATAAATGCTCCTGCAGCTTTTATGAATTTTATGAACAGGGTATTCAAGACATATTTGGACATGTTCATGATCGTGTTCATAGATCAAATTCTCATATACTCTCGGAGCAAGGAGGAGCATGTCGTTCTTTTGAGGGTGGTGCTACCGACTCTTAAGGATCGCCAACTATTTTCTAAATTCACTAAGTGTGAGATTTGGCTAAACTCGATAGCATTTTTGGGCCATGTGCTGTCAAGTGAGGGTGTGCAGGTGGACTCTCTAAAGATAAAAGTTGTGAAGAATTGGCCTAGACTAGTTAGTCCTTCAGATATCAGGAGTTTCTTGGGTTTAGTTGGATACTACATGAGGTTTATTGAAGGATTTTCATCCATTGCAGCACTGTTGGCTAAGGTTGCCCAGAAGAAAGTGAAGTTTCAATGGTAGGAGGCCTGTGAAAAGAGTTTTCAGGTGTTGAAGACTCGACTCACCTCAGCACCAGTGTTGACCCTACTAGAGGGTACTGATGGTTTGTGGTATATTATGACGCCTCGTGAATCGGCCTTGGTTGTGCGCTAAAGCAGCATAGTAAGGGGATTGCCTATGCATCTAGACAGCTTAAGGTCCATGAGAAGAACTATCCGACTCATGACCTCGAGCTGGCAGCGGTAGTATTTGCCTTAAATATTTGGAGATACTATATGTACGGGGCCATGTGGATGTGTTTACGAACCACAAGAGCCTACAATACGTGTTTTCTCAGAAGGACCTGAATCTACGATAAATAAGGTGGTTAAAGCTTCTTAAAGATTATGATATGAGTGACCTTTATCATCCAGGCAAGGCCAATGTGGTAACAAACGCTCTTAGTAGACTTTCTATGAAGAGTGTGTCTCATGTAGGTGAAGGGAAGAAAGAGTTGGTGAAGGATGTGCATCGGCTCGCACGATTAGGAGTTTGCCTTGTTGATTCAGCAAATGGCGGTTTCATTGTGCAGAATGGTTCAGAATCCTCTTTGGTCACTGAAGTCAAGGCCAAGAAAGACGAAGATCCTATTTTGGTAAAGTAGAAGGAAGCGATTTAGAATTAGAAGGTTGAGGTCTTCTCCTAAGGAGGAGATGGGGTACTTCGATATTAGGGTTGTTCGTGTGTTTCGGATGTTGATGACTTGAGAGATCGGATGCTGCATGAGGCTCATAGTTCCTGATACTCTATACATCCAGGTTCCACCAAGATGTACCATGACCTACAGGAAGTTTATTGGTGGAGTGGCATGAAGAAGGACATTACAGAGTTTGTGGCCAAGTGGCCGAATTGTCAACAAGTGAAAGTTGAGTATCAAAGACCTCGAGGTGTGCTACAAAACATCAGTATCCCTACTTGAAAGTGGGAGGAAATCAATATGGACTTCATTACAGGGTTGCCTCACACTCGTCGACAGTATGACTCTATTTGGGTGGTTGTGGATAGATTGACCTAAGTAGGCTATTTTCTACCAGTCAAAACTTCCGATTCAGCGGAGGATTATGCGAAATTGTATATTTGGGAATTAGTTCGATATCATGGAGTGCCCTTGTCCATCATATCAGATAGAGGTACTAAGTTTACCTCATAATTTAGGAGGTTGTTTTAGAAGGGACTCAGTACTCAGATCAAGCTTAGCACAGGTTTGGTGGTCAGGATAAACTGACCATCAAGACTCTTGAGGACATGATAAGAGGATGTGTGATTGACTTTAAAGAAAGTTGGGATGATCATTTAACTCTCATCGAGTTTGGATGTAATAAAAATTATCATTCCAGCATTTAAATGGCTCCATTTGAGGCTCATTATGGGCAGATATGTCCTATTGGTTGGTTTGAAGTCAGTGAAACTATATTTATAGGGCCAGATTCAGTCCATGAGGCTATGGAGAAAGTTTAACTTATAAGGGAAAGGTTGAAAACAGCTCAGAGTCGTCAAAAGTCCTATGCAAATGTGAGGAGGAGAGAACTTGAATTTTAAGTTGATGACTGGGTGTTTCTGAAAGTGTCTCCCATGAAGGGAGCGATGAGATTCGGAAAGAAGGAGAAGCTTAGTCCCCGCTATGTTGTCCCGTATAGGATTGTGAAACATGTTGGCAAGGTGGCCTATGAGTTGGAGTTGCCCTCAAAATTGGCTTCAGTATATCCAGTTTTCTATGTATCGCTCTTGAAGAAGTACATGGGTGACTCGACTTTGGTTGTTCCGGTAGGGAGCTTAGGTGTGAAGGATACCCTTAGTTATGAGGAGGTTCCAGTTGAGATCCTTGATCATCAGGTTCAGAAGCTGAGGAACAAAGAGGTAGCTTCAGTAAAGGTCTTGTGGAGGAATCAACACATTGAGGTAGCTATGTGGGAAGCCAAGGCAGATATGATGGCTAAATACCCGCATCTTTTCCCTTCCGGCCCAGTCCCAGCTTGAGGTATCAGTTTTCTCTTTAGTACTCTATTAAGTTTCCTATCTAGTTTATGTCTTCTAGTTTCTATCATGTCAATGCATGTTTAGTTATGTATTTCAGTTCGGAGCCAGTTACTCCATCAATTCTCAGCTTAAGATATTTAGTATTTGGGATGTCAGATCTTTTCCCTAGTTAATCAGTATGTTTACCCACAATCGAGGAAGAATGTTCCCAAGCAGGAGATGTTGTAGTACCCCGAAAGTACCTAAGATTAGACCCGAGAGTTCAAGCAGAGAAAACAGAAAAATGTTGCTCAGGTCACAAGACAAGTCGTCCAGTGACCTGTGGGGAGACGTCATGAGTCGTTAAGTGATTTGTAAAGTGAAGGAAAGTTGGTGAAGACTCGTGGTCTAGGGGTGACCACAAAAGGCAGCCATGAGTCGTGATATGACTCCACGACTGATCGAGTTGGTCGTGATTAGGAGCTATGTTAAAGTTTGGAATTTTGGTAGAAGATTTGACGACCTGGACCTAACGATTCGTCATGTGCACCACGAGTCGTGATGTCACTTGTGGTGACTGGCAGTGCCCAATTTTTATGCATTTTAGTAAGGGTGTTTTTCGTAATTCCTAAGATCTTAGGTCCTAAACTATGTTGTTTTAACCTTTTTAGGAGGTTTTTAAGAGTGCTTAACCTATCCTAAGACATTCCATTCCTTGCATGCAAGATTAAGGTGCTCCATTGGAGATCAAGCTAGAGAATCCCCTTAGTTCTTCCCCAAATCTCTTGGCATTCAAGGAAGGTGTGAAATAAGGTTTACCAGGTATATAGGGTTATGAATGGGAGTCTCTCTTCACTCTCATGCCTAATTCTCTTCTCAATTCATGAATTCAAGTGCATGGTTCCATGGGGTTCTAACCGAATTTATGAAATCTTCTATGTTTCTATCATGAGTCAATTATATTCATGTTTATAATGATGTTTTAAGATTCATGGGTGTGTTTTATAATGATTTTGATTACAAATTATGATTTCAAAGTTTTAAGAGTATGATGCCCAATTATGCTAGATTCGTGAAAAGTTGAAGTTATGATTTATTCTTTCAAGTATTGTGAGATTTCTAGTATTCAAGAATATTTATGAATTACCCATGTATGTTTCCATAATTTTGACTATCAAGTCTATTTTAAGCATGATAAAGTTTTGGCAAGCCCACATGATCTAACTATGACTTCATGATTTGACTAACTCTTATGATATTAGCTTACCACATAGTTTTTGGAGTCTAGACCTCCACTTTTCAGGTGATGGTATGTTTTGAGCCAAGGCTCCTCATATTTGATTTTCAGACTAAGTATACATTTTTATGATCAACTTCATCAAAAGGCGATGGTTCAGCTTCTTTAAGAAATAATGGAGAGCATATGCATATTTTTGGGAGTAGTGTCTGGCACTGAGTAGGCTAGGGGTTCGAACAACCCGGGCCTCAGAACTGCGTGCCAACGTAGGTTTATTAAGATTCTTTGGGAACTAATGGAGCCGATAAAGCTTATACTGAGTCAATTGAACACATGTAGCATTGAAATTACAAATGCTTAATCTGTGGCCATAATAGGTCTCTTTCGTAACATATAAATGCAAGTGAGTGCATATACCATGTAAAATCAGCAAATATGCACATATATCACGTAAAGCTGTCAAATTATATACAAACATATTAACTCAGTGCCTCGACAGACCTTCAGGAGGTTTAGCCAACATAAGAAGTTTAGAAGACTTACAAGCAATGTCCTATAGATAGTCTTACCAATTTAACGTATCGCTTGAGTAGAAGCACATAGATTCCCATTTCTATACAATACTTTGACATCTGGAAATTACATATATATACTGCCCATAGGGTGGTTCCTTGACATATATCGACAACTATACATTGGAATTTCATTGCCAAACTTATTACGTCGATGAGGAGATGCAGATCTCAATTCATTTGCCTTATTTGCAGGAAAACATGTTACTTATAACTTGAAGCTTGGAGTTATTGTCATAACACTTAACATATACTTAGAGCTGAGATCTGAATTACAGACATACAACGTATGAGACTTCTGTATAACGTATAAACTCGTATTTAGTTAGCTGAGTGACCTCCAAGTGACTTCCTGGGATTAGAAGTTTTAAGCTTAACTGATCATTTTCATAGCTTGTGCTTATACTTACTTAGACATTAGGAACATTGGTACATGGAATAATCTCTCCTCTGAATTTAGGGAATTCAAATGATAACTCAACAAGAGCTAAACATATAGACGCGTCACTTGAATATAACTGGAAAAAATTCAACTGTATGTTATAATATGAAAATCATATACAGTAATACTTCTTACTGGAAAAACATATAAAGACTTAAGTTCTTAGGCTGGTATGCAACTTCAAATTCTTGATCGAGACATTAGCATGATTCTCGGAATATGATTTCTTGAAAACTTCTTAGATTAGCATCACACACTTCAACATAACTTAGGGATTGGAAGACATCACTTAAGAATCTGAGATTTGGATTTGTTCAACTTGAGAATTCATAAGCAACTCTCCAAGTTCTGCCTTATAGGCAAATAAAGACTTATAACCATGTGTCCTCACAACAAGAGAGTTACCCATTTTTTCACTCATAAGTTTTCAAATTATAACATGTATGGGTGTATGGATAGTAAATAAGTTCATTCTCACAAAGAATTCACATGCAACATGTATTGACCCATAAGCTTGCGTTTAGTGTTTTACTCCACTAATTTAGGAATGTTGAAAGTAGGATCAAGCAGGACTTAGTGGGTTGTAATGTAAGCTAAGGAACAGGTAGCTAATATTCTGGCCAGTAATAGTTACTATCTTCTCTAAGCGCTTAAAATACATCACACATTTATTGCGGACATCTCTTCTCTTACTTCACCTTTGTTCTTTTCAACTCACATTTTCCTACTTGTTCCCCCATATCATTAGGCACACTTAAGCTATTAGTGAGGAGTACTTAAATTAAAAAAATTTCGTCATAAACTTAACATATTTTGATTTTCAAAATATTTTTGTTGTTCGAAATTAACTTATTTTAAATACAAGACATGAGAATTAAATTTGAAATCAAATCAAAAGAAAAAACAAAGAAAATAAGAAGAATAAACAAAAACAATAGAAAAAAGAAAAAAGGCATAAAACGAGAATAAAAAATTAACAATTAAAAATTTAAACGAAATGTATACATGGCGGCGCGTATATATCACTGCAACTAGCTTATTTGGATTGTGGCTCCACGTCAGCATATAAGGTGCAAAGAAATAGAGAAAAAAAAATTTTTTTTTTGGGCGGGGGGGGGGGGGGGGGGGGTGGGGGGTGGGGGGGGAGGGGGAGTAATAGAACCCCCGTAAAGATAAGGTGTATCGCTGAAAATTCGACCATACATTGAGGGGTTACTTATGTCTTTTCCTTAAAAGAAAATGACCCTTTTCAAATAAAATTTTTTTATGTAAAATAAAAGTATCTTATAAAAAAAATTATAAAATTAAAAATATTTATAAAAAACAATATATATTTTTGTTACTATAGTAATTAGGATACGAATCCGAACATTAATGACCATATATTTGAGAACCATTTTCTATAGCATTTCTCCTTAAAATATGGAGCCAACCAACAATTAGCAAAATCTTTTCCCACGTGATTGCGTATATATTCTCTTCCCCTACGTCTAAACTTTCCTCATTTTCAACTGACCAAATAAACATAAGTTCATGCCAAAAAAATAAAAGGTCTTATAACACAAAGGTAAATACCTGTATTTATTTCCCTCCAATGTTAATAAAATCAGCTAATTTAATTTGGCCTAAATAATTAGTAAACATTAAAGGGAGAAGAAACATTTATTAAGCAGAGTTAAATGAGAGTTATATATATATATATATGGAGCGAAATCCGATGGAAAATCGGATTCATCGAAGGCCTTCTTTAGTGCATGGAGTGCAGCATGTGCATCTGCTAGCCCAGCTACCATTTATGTGCCAAAGGGAAGTTACCTTCTTGGTAATGCATATTTCTATGGTCAAACATGTAAGAGTAATGCCATAACTATACGCATTGAAGGCACACTTGTAGCTCCTTCTGACTATAATATTATTGGAAAATCTGGCAACTGTATTAAATTTGAAAGAGTCAACCGAGTTACCATCATTGGTGGAACCTTAGATGGTCAAGGTACTGCTCTTTCGGCATGCAAAAACTCTGGCAAAGCTTGTCCTAAAGGAGCCACGGTATGTTCCACTTCTAATTACTATACCCACAAAAACAAAATGAAGTTCTTGTCTCAAACCAGCGGTGGTGCATCTATATTATTCATGTTCCGCTAAACTTAATTACTCAATTCACTTTTCTATATCCTTTTATTTATGTTTTGCATTGATGAAATCAGGAACGAATCTACATAGTAGATTGGAGATATCACGACACTCTATTCATATTAATATTTTAAATAAAAATATAAATATAAAGAGAGAGTGGAACCCAAAGTCATAAGTTGACTCCGAGTGTCATGCCAAAGGTGTTGAATTTGAACCTGTTCGTCTAGGGATCAAGAGTCCATCAAGAATCAAAATCCCTTTGTTTTATAATTTTTTTTTTATATATAAATATTACTTAATTTTAAAAGCTATAATTATTTTGATAAAATAACATAAATATTAATTATTTAAATTTTTATTTTACAATATTATTATGTACAATTTTTACTTTTCTAAAATATCTAATTTAACTAAATATAAAAAAAAGATTATATACTTAATGTAAATGTTCAAATATATAAAATTTCAAAAATCACTCTCTTCCCCATCTTTATTTTTTCAGAAATTTCAAGAATTTTCTATGCCAATATTTATTCTTCCAAATCAAGGAAAAGTCATAATTTTTTTCTTTTGAATACAATGATGAAAGCCCTTTGTAACATGATATGCCAATAGATCCGAACTATAGATATATACTATCTGTATACTATATAACACCTTTTAAAATTAATATATTAATAATTTATTTATATATATATAAACTTTAAATATAATATTGTTCCTATAAATGAGATAACTAATTATTTCTTTCATAATAAAATTAAGTAGACTAATATGAAAAATATTAAATATTTAATATTTAATAGGATAATAAAATATGACATCAATGTACTATAATTTAAAGAATGTAATTAGTTTTAGTACATTATATAGTATATTACAAAGTTATATGGAGAAGAGAGGTATTCTTGATATTTTTGAAAGAACAAATATGGAAAAGATGAGATTCTTGGTACTTTTGGAAGAACTAATATGGATAAGATATGATTCTTTAAATTTCTAGAAGAAAAATGAGAATAGAGTATTTTGTTGGGATTTTGTGTATTTGAATTCTTATATCATGTATATATCTAAATTTTTTTTATATTTAATTAGAATAGATATTTTACAAAAGTGGTAGTTATATAAAATATAATTAAAAAGAAAAAATTTTAAATAAATTATATTTATGTAATTTTCTCAAAATAATTATATTTTTTATAATTATTATTTTTGAAAGTGATATTTATGTTAGAATCTCTTTTACGTGGCTTGTTTTGTTCACTTTCCCCCTTTTCATTCCATTCTTTTTCTTAATTTCTTTATTTTTTTTCTCTTTTAAAAATCTTAATTTTATTATTTTATTTAAATTATGTATTTTTTCTGAATCTTTAAGTTCTTATTTGAATATAATTTTAATTATCTTTTCTCTTTATCCATCTAGTGTTACTTTCTTCTTAATTTTCCAAATTATTTAGAATGATGATATTTTTATGTATGCACCAAAAGTTTATAAATTAAATTAAATTAATTAACTCAAAATGAATTGAATTGAAGCGAATTTATTCAAAATGGATCGAGCTTACTGAATGGAGACGTTAATTCAATTTTTTGAACTAGTGGTAAGTTTACATTAAAGATAATGCACATCAAAAATATACCCTTTTTCAAGGAACAAAAACGGAGAAAGTCCCTCAATAAAAACATTACCAATACAAATGAATGTATAGTTATTTATGAAAAATTAATATCTCAACATAAAATATTGATTGACTTCTTAGATTCTTTTGATAGCCGTAATTAAATTAAAGTAAAGTAAAGGTAATATTAAAAAAAATAAGGACCATCTATTTTGTAAAATACCTGCAGAGGTAGAGTAGTACGTACATTAAAAGCTTCGAATTAAGTTAGCGTCTAAGTTGTTCTCAAATTATTCTTCTTCGAGATTACAAAATCATAGGTTTAACTGCAATAAGAGGCAAGGAATTATTATGTTCTTACCATACAAAAACATTTCATGCAGACATTAGCTTTTTACAAATCAAACAACGTTGCAATAAATGGATTAACTTCACAAGACAGCCAAATGTTCCATATTTTGTTAGACGGCTACCATAATGTGGAGTTACAAAGAGTTAAGGTTTCAGCTCCAGAAAACAGCCCCAACATCAACGGAATTCATTTACAGTCATCTTTCGATGTTACCATCTTGAATTCCCAAATAGGGACTGGTGATGATTGTATCTCAATTGGTCCCGGCAACACCAACTTGTGGTTGGAAAACATTACCTGCGGCTCCGGCCATGGAATAAGGTCTTTAAAATCACGAATAAATGGAATTGATATATGTAAATGGAATTTATCGTCACTGCAACTAATATATATTTTGGATTGGTGCAGCATTGGGAGCTTAGGTTGGGATATGCAAGAGCTAGGAGTAGAAAATGTGACACTTAAAACAGCAACATTTACTGGGACCCAGAATGGTGTGAGGGTCAAAACATGGGCAAGGCCTAGCAATGGCTTTGTTAGGAATGTTCTTTTTCAACATGCAGTGATGAATAATGTCGAAAATCCCATCATCATAGATCAAAATTACTGCCCTGATCGTGAAAATTGTCCTGAGCAGGTAAATTAGAAATATAAAAGATAAAAAAGAGAATATTCACACACATAATACACTCACAAACAAAGTTTTATAAATACTTATGAAATTTCATTTCATTTCTAATTGTGAATGCTTTTTTCAGGGCTCTGGCATCAAGAATAGTGATAGGACGTACACGGAACATCGGCTACAGAAGTTGCAGTGAAATTCGAATGTAGCAAAACAAATTCATGTAACGGGATAACGCTACTGGACGTGAAACTTAGTTATAAAGATCATCCAGCCGAAGATTCATGTGTTAATGCGGGAGGAAAGGCTTCTGGTCTACAACAACCAACTACTTGTTTACAAGTTTGAACAAAACAAGAGGAACATCCCATTTCTTATTATATTTATATTTATATTTACACTAGATAAAAATTATAGTAGTACACTACTAGTATTAATTTTTTTTTTCAAAAAAAAAAACATTGGACTTGCTTGAGCCGATGATTGGAAGATTTTTTAGCCTTCTTGGCATCGGGCCTGGCCTTTTCAAGATCTTTGTTATGGCTATTGGATGCAATCTATTAAATTGAATTAATCTCAAGCATGCATGTTGGAGTTCTTTTATATAATACTCCTATTATTTTGCTCTTGTTCGTGATCAATTCTTCTTATTACTCTTATGTCTTTTTAGAAAAAACACATACACGTTATATCTTTTCAAATCTGGAGATCAAAGGGTAAAAATTAGAATGAGATACTCAAAAATTAGAAGAAGATGGATTATATCCGGTTAATTTTCTTTATCTAGTAGTTTATTTGGGTTAGATAGATGGGTTGGGTAGAATTAGGTGGGTTGAGTATCGGGTTTGGATAGATTTTATTTAAATTAGTTTAATTAGATTAATTAAAAAAATAACCAATTAGACAATGCCACGTAACAAATAAAATATTTAACAAATATTTAATTATTGGTCGTCTGCAAGTAAGGGCATTGTAGAGCTAATAGGTTAATGGCGGAGGTATTTTAGAGAAGAAAGGTTAATGGAGGATATTTTTATACCAAATCTAATAGCTCAAGGATAGTTTTGACTCTTTTCCACTTTAGTAATATATGCATGGAAGTTGTTGGATTGGGCATTGTCTAGGTCAAGTAAACCGGACAACTAACATGCCATGACCATATATTATTTCTTACATTTTTCAAATTGTGTTTTTGTTGGTCGTGTATAGCTACAAGACCTAAATGTTAGTTGGACTACCTTGAATGTGTCATCTGAAATTAAAATGTGTCATCTGAAACAATTTTGAATGTGTTTCTGAAAAATTAAATTTCACGGGACTATAAAAATATGACACAATAGGATTTAAGTATTGCAGCTAATATTTAGATAGTGTACTTATGCACGACCAATAAAAAATAATTTAAAAGATATATGAAATAATATATGCATAAATCACATGTAAAAAAACAGTTGAGAATTTATACATCTATGAAGTATCTATACATGATCGTGGCATGCCTAGCTAATTGGAAGAAAAAATTCTACTGGGGATCATGGTATCCTACACGATTAAAAAAAAGTTTGAAAAACACTATCATGCAGATCATGGTGCCCTGCACGACCAAAATGCAAAAATATATAAGGCGACGTGGACATTGGGACTACCAAGAAGAAGCAACAATTAAAAAAAGTAACCATGACCAAGAAAGAGAAACAATTTAAAAAATTAAAATAGGTTGTGGTTACTCCCACGATCAAGAAGAAGAAACAATTTCAAAAAATTAAAATTGGTCGTAGTACTTGCCACGATTTAAAAGGAAAACTATTTTTAAAAATTTAAATGGGTCGTGGCGCTTGCAACGATCAGAAACACCACTTAAATGATGTTCACACTTAACATATTAAAAAGTGAACGATGGCAGCCACCACATTTTACTCCCTTTGGTATGTAACTTGTGTCCCTTATCCTTTTAGAATATTACATCCTAATTTTACCCTTTTGGTCTCCAATTCTATCTTTTCATTAGTACTTTTATTATTGAAAAAGATTTAATGTGGTTATACTTTTAATGCACAAAATATGTGTTGAATAACTTGCAATTTGTACCTTTAATGCCATGCCACAGCCCAGGGTTTAGGCGAGACCGGCAACCCATCTATTTCTGACCTAAGCGTACCTTTTAAGTATGGCATGAGACATAGAGTATTTAATCCAGTCATGAAAGAAGATGGATAATACAAAGCTTAGAGAAAGACAAGGCATGTATAAGGAAATAATAAGCCTTTTCATAAAATCAATATTTGAGTACATGAGTGACACAGACGTCAAACAGAGTATAAGATATGATGACATACTAAACTAACAATCTATGAAGGCTATATTAGAACATGATCATCTGATTTATTGAAACAAGGCCCCTGGCATACCTCTAGCAAAACTATACAAGGGCTGAATAAGATAATTGCCCTAAGAGGGTGTGGGCTCATCAAAAATTAAAGCATAGATACCCTAATATGTTGCTAGGCCAAATGTCTTTGTACATGAGTCTGCATTATTAAACAATGTAGCGCCCCCCAAAAAAGGGGCATAAGTACATACATAATTGTACTGCATGTAAAATGGTAGAAAAAAGTATGAACTATAGATAAAGTAGGAGGATGTTTCGTGTAAATCATAATCATCATTCCTATCATGTAAAAATCATAGAACTCATGCAGTTTGTCCTTAAAATGCATAGTCTATGAAATAACCAAAATACCGTTGGAGTCCATGCTTAATTGACATAAACTACCATGTGACACATGGCGTCTGGTCTCTACCTGATCAGTTAAGCCATCACCTACTTTGTCGAATAGGTGACATACATGACATGACTTGCTAGCAAGATTCTGTGATTTCATCAACTGTAGGGAAACATGAGAATGCGCTTGGGCCAATGGTATACTCCACTCCTACGTTGATAAATGTAATTTCAAGCACTTGTCTTAATAGACTTATGCCTTCTCAGTTAGTCATTCGCTCCCCAAAACCTCATACTCTTACCTGAAGGGTTCATAAATCATGATCCGCGTTTTTATCTAAAAAGCTCAATTATCATATATCATGCTTTATTCGAAAGCTCATAATCATACATCATGATTCATCTAAAATCATCATACATCATGCTTTTAAATCAAAAAACTCAAAACCATAAATAATTCTTTTAATAGAAAAATCATAATCATAAATCATAGTGGAAATCCATATGTCGTGGGGTTAACAAAAGCATACATGATTACATGTCATAGTTTGTGATAAGGATCAAGGTAATAACTTTAAGTAATTTCATCAAGAGTTCACATTTTGACTAAAAGGGAAAAACCGTAATTAAATCTTACTTTCATGAATAAATATGAAAAAAAAATCGTAAAATGGATCATGTACAGAAATCAAGATAGATAATAGAGATTCATGAAATTCATATCACACAACATGATGGTTTTTTAAATTCAAAGTAAAAAACTTGACAATCATGGAGTAGTATTGCATGAGCTAGAAAGAAATTAGTAGGGAAGAACATGATGTCCCACACATGGAGTTTGCTTACACACCTTATTTTCTCTAAAGAAAGAAAAGAAAAACAAGTTTAAGCTTGTGGAAGGGCTACTATGTCCACCTTGAGCTCAGAAGTGGATTTTCCTTGAAATCCTGGAGTATAAAAGCTGAGGATTACTAATATTCACATGCATGTAGGAGAAACCTCATGGAATTAGCTTGGAAGAATCTTACCTAGTAGAAGATGGACTTGGAGAAAAGAGAGAATTGATCTCACACTTGAGAGATGAAAAATAATAAAGAGAAAGTCGGGTCTCACGCTTAAATAATCGCTGAATATTCACAACTTACGGAGGACTTGGGCACTGTTATGGATCATAGAATTAATCTACATTCGTAGATTGAATCGTATATCGATTGAGGATAAACCAACTCTCTGAAGTTTCATCTATGATGTCAGGTACAGACTGTAGAATCCATCTATGGTCCATACGTTGGACTGTCAGTTGATTCTAGCCTTTGACAATTCTCTAAAGTTTAATTATCTTCAGCGTGAAGTACGACCATAGTTTCAACATACAACTCGTAGTTTGGACCATAAACCTTAAACAAAAACTTAAAAAATTAAGCTCCCAATTTCAATGGTGATTTACGCTTCATAGAATCCACTTGAAATTTGTAAAATGGACCGTAAATTCTTTAGACAATGACTCAAGAACTAGACAACCCTTCATACCTTGACATATGATATCTTAGAATCCACATATGGTCTATATGTCACTTATTGTGCCCGCACAGGTGATTTTCTACAATTTTCTTCTTTCGACATCTCAACTCCCAGGTACTCTTATGCTTGAGTAAAGGCTTCACATGTCACTAAGACTCTATAAACCACATGAATGATCATGTAATTAGGTCAAAAATTTCTTTAGAGGGTGTGAGGTGTTACATTTAACTTGTGCACCTTTTTTATAATGAAAAGGTTGAAGGCCAAAATTATATAAAATTAAATAAAAGTATAAAAGGCCTAAACGACAAAAATAATCCAGGCCCAAACAAATCTGAAACAAAATACACTAACACTACTACTAAATATATATATATACACACACACACACACACACACACACACTGACTCTCTTCACTTTCCTGAAAGAGACTTCTTGAATCATCGTCTTCTTCGCACGATAAGTCGATCTTCTGCTTCAACTTCCGAGGGTTCTAGCGCCATTTAGTAAGCTGCGAACCAAGAAGGAAAAAAATCATCAAAAGTAGAAGAATATCTATCTTTGACATTTCCTCTATATCCTTGGAAAATTCAAGTTATGTAGTTGTCCTGGCATCTTTCCATAGGACATCTTATATTGCTTGTCCTCCAAAATCTTCAGTTTTAAAATTATTGTGCAGATACCTCACATAAAGCCAATATGTAACATCAGAAATTGTCTCATCAAATGCTAGAATTAAACCATTTTATTTATCAGAAATAATATCCCAAGCAAAAGGATTTTATGAGATTCCTAGGTCCATGTTAAGAAGTGTAAGAAACCAACTCCATGTTCCCTTTAATTCACCTTCCACTATTGCGAATGCAATAGAATACATATTGTTGTTTGCATCAATGCCTACTGTTGTCAATAGTTTTCCTCCCTTTTGGTACCCTTTCAAATGGCATCCCCACCCCTATTATAGGTGTTAGATTACTGGTTTTGATGCTGTCAACCTCACATAGGGACCTGATCCCTTGTGCTGGTGTGACTCATTTTTTAGCTGGACGGGAAAAGACTTTACAGTTGGAAAGTTTGCTTTTTGGCTGTCAGTTGGTGAGAGCAGAAGTGCACAACAGCACAGCATGGAATCATAGCAGCATCCTAGGCCAAGTTGGTCACATGTGCTTGACCAAAAAGAGAGCTTTCTAGTGGGTATCATTACTACTCTCTCCTTTTATCCATGTGGCTAGTGGGTATCATCAATACACTCTCCTTTTACCCATGTGGATGAAAGCAAGCTAAAAAGATATAAAGGATAGAACCCAACAACTCTTTCCATTAAGAAAAATCATTCACAAAAAATAGATCTGAAAAATAGGCTTATTCTTCTCTCAAAAAGGCAGCCATTGTTTCCTTGTTCCTCAGCAAGAATCAAAGAAAAAGAGCTCAAGTTTTTGAGGCTGCCATTGAAGGAGAAGAAGTGCACTGCAAAAACAAAAACCTTGTCTTTTGTACAAATTTTACTTTCTTGTTTTTCATGAGTTGTTTTTCTCGTTTTGGTCTGCTAGAGCTAGTAGACATTTTGGCTAGAGTTAGCCTTGTATTTCAGTTGAGTTTTAGCTGAAGTAGAGAATATTGAAGTCTTGTAATAGAGGTATTACAAGTGGGAGGTTAGGAGGTTAACCTCTTAGTTGTGTACTAGGTTTTGTAACTTTTGTTGCTCAGATCTAGTAGTGGAGTTTGAGAAATCCTACAAGGTAGGTCGTGGTTTTTTTCTTCCAGTGAGCAAGGAAGTTTTCCACGTAAAACTTCGTGTGTCTTCTTCTTACTGTTGTATTTTCGTGTACATGTGTCTCTGCCTCTGTGTAACCTGATAGAGGGACCTGGTCCTGAGTAAGGTGGTCGACCCATATAACTCAACAATTGGTATCAGAGCCGGTGCTTTCTAAAAGGTTAACACCTAGAAAGACTCCTGTAAAATATGGCAGCACCACCAAATTTAGAAGAAGGACAGTCTACTACCAGACCTCCCAGGTTTAATGGCCAATATTACGGATGGTGGAAAACAAGAATGCATGATTTCATCATGGCTGAAGATTGTGAGCTGTGGGATGTGGTACTGGATGGACCTTATGTGCCAATGAAAACCGTAAAGGAAGGAGAGACAACCATCTCTATTCCCAAAACCCGAAAGGAGTTTGATGATCATGACAGAAAACTCATAGAAAAGAATTACAAATCTAAGAAGCTTCTTGTTTGCGGTATTGGTCCGGATGAATATAATCGAATCTCTGCTTGTGAGACTGCAAAGGAAATATGGGACTGTCTCAGAACCGCTCATGAAGGGACCAGTCAGGTCAAGCAGTCCAAAGTGGATATGCTTACCACTCAATACGAAATGTTCTCCATGAGGGAAGGTGAATCTATTCAAGAGATGCATACCAGACTCACGTCCATCACTAACGAGCTCTATTGTTTGGGAGAAGTGATCAAGCCAAGCAGGCTGGTCAGGAAGGTACTCAGTGTCCTCCCCAAGTCTTGGGAGAGTAAAGTTGATGCGATCACTGAAGCTAGAAATCTGGAAGTCCTCACGATGGATGAACTCATAGGCAATTTAAAAACCTATGAGCTCAAGAGGCAGCAGGACCAGAGCAGGAGTGAGCTGAAGAAGGACAAAGGATTAGCTCTTAAAGGAGCTCAAGCAAGCTCCAGCGAAGAAGATGAAGATATGGCCTACCTAACAAGAAGGTTTCAGAAAATGATTAGGCGAAGTGGCAGCCTTCCTAGGAGGACAAGCTCGAACAAGGGACCTGGTTACAATGATCTGTGTCACAAATGCGGCAAACCAGGTCACTTTATCAAGGACTGTCCGATGCATAAGATGGATTACAAGGAGTATCTGAGAACCACTGCCGAAAAGGCCCAGAAGAAGGACCGAGTCCCTGACAAGTTCAGAAGAAGAGCTGCAGCCGACAATATAGTCAAGCAAGCTCTAGCTGCTTGGGGGAACTCCTCAGATGAATCTGATAAGGAGGATGCTGTGAAAGATGCTTCTATGATGGCTGTGGAGGATGATGACTCACCCTTTGACTCAATGTTTGCCTTCATGGCAAATTCGGATGGAGATGAAGATGAAGAGGTAACTTTCCTTGACATTAAAAAGAATCTAAAAGACTATAATGGGAAAGAATTGAGGTCGCTAGCTTGTGTGTTAATTGACTCTTTTTATGATCTTACCAAAGAAAAGGAAAGTCTGAATCAATATATAGATAAACTTGAGCTAGAAAAGGCGAACTTGATCTCAAGTTTGGCAGAACTAGAAGAGAAATGTCAAGAGCTAGTCAATGAGCAAAATGCCTTTATTAAACAGGGAGGGACTAGTGACATGAAAAATGCTCAAAAAGAATTCGAAGCTGAACTGAAAAGGTCACAAGATGAGCTCACTGTAATAATGAAAAGAAACACTGAGCTTGAGAAAAATGTGATCCAACTGAATGCTGAGCTTGAGAGATCGCTTAAATGGAATGCTTCTTCACAGATCTTACAAAAATTAACCGGACAAAGATCTAACTCCGGTGAAGGGTTAGGTTATAAGAAAAGTAGTCCTCCTTATAATCCTCACAGTAAATATGGATCTAATCCTGATAATTTGCTGTGCACACACTGTGGTAGGAATGGGCACCTTAAGTCTAACTGTGTATCGAGGCAAGCAGCCTTAAGAAAGACGGTGATTAGTAAAGGAGAATTAGGGACCATAAGGGGACCTGGTTCCAAAATGTCTCAGATCAGGCTGCCTGAGTGGTCCAAAAGAAAATTGATTTATCCTCTGTCTCGGTACTGGGAACTCAAGCTGAAATGGGTTCCCAAGTCTAATCTATAATCTATATGTGCAGGAAGGAGTGAGAGAAAGCAGTCGGAAATGGTATATGGATAGCGGCTGCTCAAAGCACATGACTGGAAATGTTGATAATTTTCTCTCACTCAAGGCATATCAGGGAGGCTCAGTATCTTTTGGGGATGGCAAAAAGGGACACATTCTTGGTGTTGGGAAGATTGGAAAGACACTTGCCCATGCCATAGAAAATGTCTTCTATGTAAATGGACTGAAGTACAGCCTCCTGAGTGTCTCACAAATCTGCGACAAAGGAAATGAAGTCAAATTTGTTTCAGACCAGTGTACAGTGACAGATCTTCAATCAGGAAGAGTTGTTTTGACCGCAAACAGATGCAAGAGCATGTATGTTGCTGATCTTGATTCAGCTGCTAGAAATGGGCTTAACTGCTTAAGCGTGGTGGAGGATGAAGCTACCTTGTGGCACAGAAGGTTGGGACATGTAAGTTCTATTCTTCTCAACAAGCTAGTATCCAAGGACCTGGTTCGAGGACTCCCAAAGGTGAAATTTGCTCAGAGTCAGATCTGTGATGCTTGTGTTCAAGGGAAACACACCAGGTCTTCATTCAAGAACAAAAAGGAAGTGAGCACCTCCAGACCCCTGGAGCTACTACACATGGATCTGTGTGGACCTGTAAAGGTTGCAAGTCGTGGAGGAAAGAAGCTGATCCTTGTAATTGTTGATGACTATTCAAGATATACCTGGGTGATGTTTCTTCGCACTAAAGATGAAACATTCCCCACCTTTGAGTCATTTGCAAACCAAATTCAGGTAAAGCTGAACTGCAACATTGCAGGGATCAGGTCCGATCATGGAACTGAATTTGAAAATGCCAAATTTGAAGCTTTCTGTGCTGCCAAAGGAATCAGTCACAACTTTTCTGCTCCCAGGACTCCACAACAGAATGGAGTAGTTGAAAGGAAGAATCGAACTCTTGCAGATATTGCTAGAACATTGCTCATAGATGGAGGTGTGACAATGTCATTCTGGGCAGAAGCTGTCAACACGGCCTGCTATGTGGTCAATCGGTGTCTAATTCGGCCATTACTTGGAAAAACTCCCTATGAGCTGCTGAATAAAAGGAAGCCGATGCTGAACTACCTCAGAGTCTTTGGATGCAAGTGTTTTGTGCTAAACAACGGCAAGGACCATCTAGGGAAATTTGATCCCAAAAGTGATGAGGGAATTTTTCTAGGATACTCATTAAATAGCAAAGCATACCGAGTCTATAATAAACGGACTCAGTGTGTTGAAGAAAGCATCCATGTCGTATTTGATGAAAATGGGAAGCTGAAGAGCACAGAAGCACTGGGTACGGATGAATTTGAGGAACTGTGGCTGTTCCAAAGAGATGATGTCAATCATGATTCATCTGAAAAACCTGACATCACAAAGAACTCCCTGCAGAATGGAGATCAGACCACTCATGATGAAGCAACAGAACACATCAGAGAAGAGGAGGCAGAGAAGGAAGATGATGCAGAAGGCAACCTAGAAGAGGGACCTGGTTCCAATTCTGGAGAATCTGCTGGAACTGGTTCCAATTTTGGAGAATCTGTTGTAAAGGGATCTAACTGGAAACACAAATCTTCTCATCCTCTTGACAACTTAATGTCTCCATTGGACTCAGGAATGCAGACCCGATCCAAAACTCGAAACACATTTGCCTCATCAGCCTTCATATCACAGATTGAGCCCAAGAACATCAAGGAGGCACTGAAGGATGTGGAATGGGTGAATGCTATGCAGGAGGAGCTGCATCAATTTGAAAGAAGCAAAGTCTGGCACCTGGTTCCAAAACCATCTGATAGAACTGTTATAGGAACCAGGTGGGTCTTCAGGAACAAACTAAATGAGCAAGGGGTCACCGTCAAAAACAAGGCTCGACTGGTTGTTCAAGGGTACAACCAGGAGGAAGGGATTGATTATGATGAAACATTCGCTCCAGTAGCCAGAATGGAAGCCATTCGCATGCTGATTGCCTTTGCCTCTTTCATGGAATTTAAATTGTTTCAAATGGACGTCAAAAGTGCCTTCCTAAATGGGTACTTGAAGGAAGAAGTGTATGTGAAACAACCCCCTGGTTTTGAGGATATTGATAGACCTCATCATGTATACAAGCTGGACAAGGCACTGTATGGACTGAAACAGGCTCCAAGGGCTTGGTATGAAAGACTATCAAAATTTCTTCTTGATAATGGTTTTAAGAGAGGAAGAATTGACAACACTCTTTTTCTCAAAACAAGAGGAAGAAATCTGCTTATTGTTCAAGTCTATGTTGATGACATTATATTTGGAGCCACTCTTGATTCACTCTGTGAGGATTTTGCAACGCTCATGGGAAGTGAATTCGAGATGAGTATGATGGGAGAACTTATGTTCTTTCTGGGGTTACAGGTCAAGCAGGACAAAGCTGGAACAGCCATCAGTCAGCAGAAGTATATCAAGGACCTGCTCACAAAATTTCATATGGAAAGTGCCAAACCAATTGACACTCCCATTGGGACTGCTTCAAAACTGGATAATGATGAACCCGGTCCTCCAGTAAATGAAACTATGTACAGAGGCATTATTGGCTCCCTGCTTTACTTAACAGCCAGCAGACCAGATATTGTGTTTAGTGTGGGTATGTGTGCTCGATTCCAAGCTTGTCCTAAGGAATCTCATCTGAAGGCTGCTAAGAGAATTCTCAGATATCTTAAGGGGACCTCTGATTTAGTCCTTTTCTATCCATCTGGAGGTTCCTTTGAACTTATTGGCTATTCTGATGCTGACTATGCTGGGTACCTGGTTGATAGGAAAAGTACCTCAGGCATGGCTCATTTTCTGGGTTCTTCACTGGTCTCTTGGGGATCAAGAAAACAAAATTCAGTGGCACTCTCAACAGCTGAAGCAGAATATGTGGCTGCTGCTTCATGTTGTGCTCAATTACTGTGGATTAAGCAGCAACTGGAAGACTTTGGAGTCCTGACCGAGTGTGTCCCTTTGATGTGTGACAACACCAGTGCTCTGAATATGGCTAAGAATCCAGTACAACACAAGCGGACTAAGCATATTGACATCAGACATCATTTTCTTAGAGACCATGTTGAGAAGGGAAATATTCGTGTGGAATTTTGCAGGACAGAAGATCAGATTGCAGATATCTTTACCAAAGCCTTGAATAGGGACCAGTTTGATAAAAACAGATTAAGGCTGGGCTTAATCAAAATGAATTAAATTCTCCCTCTTCTCTGTCTAAGTGTTGACTCTCGTTTTTGGCTATGATCTGAATGCAGGTATCCTTGCTAGTTTGCTGTGGATGCGTCTAACTCAGTTCTATACCTCCCTAGGTATACACGCATGGTGGATGTAAGGAAGGCTGGACTTAGACAAGTTAGGGACTTTGGACTGCCTGTTCAACCTCATAAGGGGACCAGGTCCTATCAGGTCAGTATTACTTTGTCACTTATAAACATAACTTGAGAATATTGTAAGAACTGCCCTTCCCGCTTGTTTCTTCCGGTATCCGGTCATAAAGTAAGTGTTATATCTACATCCAGTTCAAAAGTCTCTCTGATTAGACGTGTCATAACCCCTCTTAAAACCCTTTCCATCTTCCATCTTTCCTCTCACCTCTTTAAACTGCTCTCTGCAAATAACCTCTTCAAACTTCCTATTCCTCCATCTCTTACTCACCAGATTTCTTCCAGAGATAGGACCAATGAGTCTACTGAGCTGTCCAGGGAAGCCAGGCAGCTTATCTTGCAGAACCAAAAGGTGTTACGGGGCAGGGTATTTGATCCTGAAATTTGTGACATGGAAGGCATGGCTGAGCTGGTGGAAATGGTCAATTACCAAATTTGGCGACACTTATTTGTTCCTCCAGTTCCTGTTTTACATGAGAATGAGGTCAGGGAATTTTATCATGAGCTGGAATTTGCTGATAATGGTACTAAGATCTACAGCAAGGTGAGTGGAGTCACCTTCATGATAAATGAGCAGGTTCTCAGTTCCATTCTTAAGGTTCCTAATAGAGGGATCAGGTCTGTCGATGGAGAATGTGCGCAAAGGCGTTTTATTTCCATGATTGCCAAGCTTGATAGAGTCACAGGGGAGAGAGTTCTCAAGAAACAAATGAAGGGTGTGTATCAGCTGCTGTTTGAGTTTGTAAATAAAGTACTTCTACCAAGGGCAGAGAAGAGGACTGTGGCAGGAGTTGCAGATCTATTCCTAATGGAAGCCCTCAGCACATTTCAGCCCATAAGCCTGGCTGGTGTGATGATCAATCACATACACAAAATAATGCATGTCAAAGATGGAAAGCATGGTCTAGCTTATGGATTCCCGCTGAACAAAGTCTTTGAATTTTTTGGTGTAGAATGCGGTTTGGGGATAGTAGGGTCAAAGAAGCAGATGTTTACCCTCTCGACGCTGGAAGAATGTGAATGTGTGATGCGTCGCGGAGGGGCACAGAGTCAGTCAATAGTGTCGGACTTAATTGCCTCGCAAGAGAAGTCCAATATGGAGATAGAACGGCTCACTGCTCTGCTTGTCCAAAAGGAGGCTGAAATAGTTCATCTGAAGGCGCACCCAGTAGAGGACCCTGGCACCATCTCTGCTCTCAAGGAAGAGAATGAAGCTTTAAAGGCTGAGATTAAGGATTTAAACCAAAAACTGCTTACTGCCAATGATCCTCTCAAAGCAGAAAATGAAGCTCTGAAGGTTGAGGTCAAGGACTTGACTAAGAAATTGCTTACTGCCTATGAAACCTTCAATGATCGCCTCTCAGCCCTCTTCCACAGACCACCCGACCCAAAATGATGTTCCTATTTTTTTTATCTCCTTCCTGTTTTGCTCTCTTTCCCATGATTATGGACAGTTCTTGTATGATTCTCTTTTGGTATGTTATGCTAAGTGATAATGTAATGCTTTTCTGATTGCAGGGGTTGGCTGTTGCATTGTTCTTATTGTCTATTAGTTTTTCTGCCTTTCTTATTTCCATTAGTGTCAGTGTTGCCCCAGTGGCCATGAGTTAACTCACCTATGCATTCTTGTCTTGGTTTACTGTTCTTTTCTTTTTTATGATGCCAAAGGGGGAAGATACTAAGACAGGGGGAATTATGGGGGAATTATGCTGAATGACAGGGGGAATTATGCTGACAGGGGAATTATGCTGACAGGGGGAATACTGTGAAGTGTGTTAGATAAAATGTGCAAAGAAGGTTGTCAAGGTTGTCATCATCAAAAAGGGGGAAATTGTTAGATTACTGGTTTTGATGCTGTCAACCTCACATAGGGACCTGATCCCTTGTGCTGGTGTGACTCATTTTTTAGCTGGACGGGAAAAGACTTTACAGTTGGAAAGTTTGCTTTTTGGCTGTCAGTTGGTGAGAGCAGAAGTGCACAACAGCACAACATGGAATCATAGCAGCATCCTAGGCCAAGTTGGTCACATGTGCTTGACCAAAAAGAGAGCTTTCTAGTGGGTATCATTACTACTCTCTCCTTTTATCCATGTGGCTAGTGGGTATCATCAATACACTCTCCTTTTACCCATGTGGATGAAAGCAAGCTAAAAAGATATAAAGGATAGAACCCAACAACTCTTTCCATTAAGAAAAATCATTCACAAAAAATAGATCTGAAAAATAGGCTTATTCTTCTCTCAAAAAGGCAGCCATTGTTTCCTTGTTCCTCAGCAAGAATCAAAGAAAAAGAGCTCAAGTTTTTGAGGCTGCCATTGAAGGAGAAGAAGTGCACTGCAAAAACAAAAACCTTGTCTTTTGTACAAATTTTACTTTCTTGTTTTTCATGAGTTGTTTTTCTCGTTTTGGTCTGCTAGAGCTAGTAGACATTTTGGCTAGAGTTAGCCTTGTATTTCAGTTGAGTTTTAGCTGAAGTAGAGAATATTGAAGTCTTGTAATAGAGGTATTACAAGTGGGAGGTTAGGAGGTTAACCTCTTAGTTGTGTACTAGGTTTTGTAACTTTTGTTGCTCAGATCTAGTAGTGGAGTTTGAGAAATCCTACAAGGTAGGTCGTGGTTTTTTTCTTCCAGTGAGCAAGGAAGTTTTCCACGTAAAACTTCGTGTGTCTTCTTCTTACTGTTGTATTTTCGTGTACATGTGTCTCTGCCTCTGTGTAACCTGATAGAGGGACCTGGTCCTGAGTAAGGTGGTCGACCCATATAACTCAACAATAGGTTGACATCCAACTAACAATCCCTATTTGCAAACTGCAAAACGTGCGTAGAGTCTTAAAAATGTTTTTCTATTTCTGACCATTATTTTTGGATTATTATCAAACTTCAAAATACATGTAGTTCTTGGGTTACTCCTCCTTAACTTTGCACAATAGTATTATAACATATCAAATTTATATTCTTTAGTCTCTATAATTATATTTAAAGCCTTGTTTTATAACACTCCATACCTTCAAAGAGAATTTACAGATCGTAGTACATAAGAGAATTGGTCCTTAATATGATTATGGTTATTCATATGATTTATGAAGTAATTATGATTTGTGAAGCCTTTAAACAAGTGTAGAAGTACCCAAGAGTCTAATAACGAAGTGAAAATCTGCAAAAGAAAACCATTGTACAGGTTTCGCAAATGACATACGGACCGTAAGTGAATTCTATGATACTGTATGTCAAAGTACGAAGGATGCCCTATTATCTTAAGTTACTGGTGAAAGTTTCGGTTTGACTTATGGACCATAGATAGAATCCACGGGCCTTACTTCACATCGCAATTGAAACTTCAGAGACTGAGCTAAGGCCAGAATCAACAGACAGTCCTACTTACAGACCACAACTTAATTTTATGGGTCATACTTAGGTGTCATAGATGAAGATTTAGAGGAAAAGAGGGAACTATAGGAACATATGGTCCAATTTATGGACCATAGATGAATTCTATGGGCCAGATCTCGAACCGTAGATGGAACTTCAAAGAGATGGAATTTCCTAGTTCGACAGATGGTCCGATCTATGGATCACATATTAGTTCTACAGATTGTACCTGGCACCGTAGATGAGAAGTATTATATTTGGATTAGACTTATGACCCTACTTACGAACCATAAGCAGTTTTACAGCATCGTAACTAGACACGGTCCCTCCGCAGGTAGTCCGATTCAGCCCTTATAAATACGCAATATTTGAATTTCTATGACTTTTTCACTTCTCTCCAACCTAGTTCGATACTTCTCTCCTCTACAAGTCCTCCCACATCAAGGTAAGTATGTTCAAAGTTTCTCCATGTGATTTAATGGGGTTTTTATGATAGCATATGTAAAGGTTATCTTCTACCATCTTAGGGTGTCAAGGAAAACCTCACTCCGAGGCAATAGGCGGAATTTTGAACATTCCTCGTCAAGACTTTAGTTATTATCTAATTGCTTTATTTCAATTAAGGTATGTAAGGCTATCTCATATATGGGAACACTTTCTTTCAGTCCCCACACTATGTCCACGAAAGTCCAGACGACCCTTCTTTTTGAATAGTTAAGGTTAAGGTCAAGTACGAATTATTCATAAGTTTTTGTTTTCGAATTTGTATGAGTTTTTACATATTTTTTATGATCTCTATGCTTATTCCATGAGTTTCATGAGTCTTCCTTTGAAAAGTGTCACTTTGATAAATTATGATTTTTCCTCAAAATGAAAAGCCTTTTAGGATTTTTATGAACAATGAATATGACTTGATAAATATGAGCTTTGAATGTATCTTGATGGTTATGAACTATGAGTATGACATGATGACGAATTATGACTTATGAGCTCAAATGTTAAATGATGACTTTGAGTTAATCTTAGTACGTAATGAATGGGAATATCATTAATAATCGAGAAGGCATTTGTGCTCGAAACTATGCATGCCAATATAGATTATCGATCATTTTTATTGGTTCAGGCGACTCCTTATGTGACCCTAGTACGGGTTGTTATGGATCCTTGCTAGCAACTACGTTATGTATGTCTCATACCCCAGCAAGGTATGAATGGCTTAGTTGATCGGGCAGAGATCAGACTCCATATTTTACATGGTGGTTTATGTCGGTTAAAGTAAGAACCTCACATAATGAACTAATTAATAATGAAAGATGATATTATAATAAGGTCACCCCATTGATCTTGGATTCTTGATTTCTTTATGTTATGTCCATGTTTTCGGTTGTCCTTGTATTTTAGTTAATGTTATATTTTCATTCAGCCATCTTACATATAGTACTATTCTATATGTACTTACGTCGCTTTTATCGGGGGCGCTGCATTATTTTATAATGCAGACTCAAGTACTCGGGTTGATGATCGAGCTATATGCTAGGATTCATGTATTCAGCTTTTGGTGAACCCTGCTTGTTTTGGGCTTAGTCTTATGTTTAAAATTACTTATTTTTGATTTAGAGGTATGTTGAATGTCTTTCCCTATTAAACATTTTATTCCATTATGTTAGAGGCTTCATGAATTATTGTTGATAAGTCTAGTATGTTCATAATGTAAATGTGGCAAATATTTTTTATATATTGAGTACTCATATTTTTGAAAGCTTTAAGTTATTAATATTCGGCTTATGTTAGATGAATGCTCTTTGATTTATGTTATGTTATGAGATTCACTCGGTCCAGTAATGGCATCAGGTGTCAACCACACTTAGGCCTAGGGTCGGGGTGTGATATTTTTTGCCCTACAAGATTTATGCTTACTGAGTGTGCAACTATGACTCCTAATCTCATGAGCTTGAAATTCTTTCACATCCCAACTTGGACTAGTTCTAAACCTTTCTACATATTTCTTAGCCAACAATCTTGAGCCAATAGTTTCTTTTTTCCTTTTGATTGCCACAAGATAGATCTGGGCCTATTGTCTTGATCTGGAAAGGTTCATCTTCACTGACTTTTGATGCGTATATGAATCATTTGCAACTTGACACCATACAAATTACCCTTGCCCTTATGCTTTCATTCTTCTTAAACTTGATATCTTTTTTCTTCACCACAACATGCATTTTAATTGCCCATTTGAATTCTTTACTAATACTAAAAATCATATAAAACGCAAACTCAAATTTTGAATCCTCCAAATCCCTTCTTGCATTAAAAATAATAATGTTTTTTGAATTTTCATCATCAAAATCTCACTGCAAACTCATTAGTTCATTATCTAATGCAGCATAATCATCTTCTTGAGTGTCATCGGGAATATTATCCATGTTGGAGGTAACGTCAAACTCAATAGTTTTATCTTTAAATTGGTTATCTCTCATTTTCCCATTAGCACCAATCCACTTAGAAATAAAGTCAACGATTTTATCGAAAATCATGTAAATTTTCTTTTAGGAATATTCAGAGTCATGGATTGACTCACATTCTTCACTTGTGACATCACTTTCCCCTATTTTGTGCAAATCTACAAAGCTTTTTTCACCATGAAGTTGAGCTCCCTCAATATGTTATACCCCGGGAACCCAAGGATTAGACCCGGAAGTGAAAACGGAGAAAAACTAAAAATTCACATCAGGTCACAGAACGACTCGTGAGGTGAGTCGTAAGGAGTGACCACGAGTCGCGAAGTGACAAGTGGTCAGCTTGGGTTGGCAAGTCTGAGTGAGGAGGCCACGGGCCTGACCACGAGTCGTGGTCAGACCTCACGACTCATGAGGTCACCCGTGGAGGATTGGAAAAATGGGATGGGCAGTGTAGGCCGCGGATGGTGATCGTGAGTCGTGGTCTGACCTCACGACTCGTGAAGTCTCCCGTGGGGTTCCCTTGGAGGATTGGCCAGTGGACTCAGTGGATCAAGGCAACGACCCGTTAGGTCCCTCGTGAGGATTGGCGACCAGAGATTACCTGCATTTTAATGAGGGTGTTTCCATAATTTCCTAAGTCCCTAAGGCCTAAACTACGTCGTTTTGGATATTTTTTGAGTGTGATAAGAGGAGTTAAGTCCCTATTGCATGTCCATTCTCATGCAAGGATTTTAGAGAGGTTTTTGAGAGATTCAAGGCCTTTTTCCCCAAATTTTCTTCAATTTCTTTGTGGATGCTCAAGGAACCTTAAGTCCATCTATTTTCAGGTATGTAGGATTTTTAAATGGGTGGAATTCTTCCTCGCCCATGCCCAATTACGATTAGAGTCATGAATTCTCCTACTCAAATTTCATGGGGTTTTACCCAAAGCATGTCAATGTGATTTCTCCTTATGGGTATGTTTTAATTGAGTTTTATTTATTGAAATATGCATGATGGGCAAGTTTCGCATTATTTTCTTCAAAATCATGTTTCAATCTTTTTAAATCTAAATTGCCCATTTATGAAAGTTCATGGAAATTATGATTTATGATGAATATTCATTATTTTAAGTTTATTGATTATGGAAATGCATGAATTCAAGTTACCCATGTTTATGAGCATATTTTAAAAGAATTGAGTATGATGAAGTATTGGGCAATGCCCATATGATGAAGAATGATTTATGATTTACGAAACGAATTTCATGATTTATCGATTTATGATATTGGCCAATAAAAAGGGCCTCAATTCTTGGCTAAGAATGTTTTAAAGGGGATCAATGATGATAAATGTTATATCTTAGCTAATGAATTTTATGCATGATGTTAATGATTTGTGTATGAGCCTGTATGTATGTTTTTGGGAGCTGTGTCTAACACCGAGTAGCCCGACGTTCAAAGGACTATGTTGGTGTCTCATAACCACATGCCACCGTGGGTTGTAAATATTATGATTTATTGATAATGATCCCCTCAAATGTGATGTCACGCCTTATGCACGACCCTCGCCTGGCAAGCCAGGGTGGCTCTGCCCACTTGAGCGAGACAGTGGGGTATCATGAAAGGCTCTACCATGATTGTGTCGGTTATGACGAGTCCTCCCATTGTTCTGCATGTTTTATGCATTGTTATGTTATGTTATTGGCTCAAGTTATATTATGATAAAGTTATTTACGATTATGATAATGAATGATTATGAAAGATTTGAAAGTCTTGAGTCTTATGTTTTATTACGAAGATTTTGATGCAAGCATGATGTTCCTCTCCTATGTTTATTTATGAGTTTACTTTTAAAATGTTCATTATACTTACCTTGCATACTCAGTACATTCCACGTACTGACCGCATACTTTCTATGTTGTATCATTTCATGATACAGGTTTCGGATCTCAGGCTCATCCTCATCCTTAGTCCATCCCCGTCTACGATATCAGCTTGTTGGTGAGTCCTCATGTTCCGAGGGCCATTTGAAGAATTTTATTGTTGATTATGTTTCAGTATTTATCGGGTTAGTTGGGGATGTTGTCCCATCAACCCATCTTACGTATTAGAGGCTTTCAGACAAATGAGTGGTACTCAGCATATGTAAATGTTTGGTATTTCCTGATGTTATGTCATAATTACATTTCCGCAATGTTTTATGCTTAATACTCCATTTATTTAAATGAGATTAGTTGAATGCATGTGACATGAGTTGACTTGGGGTCTCTCGGGGTCCCTTGTCCCGTGTCTACGATCCAGGTGTACGTTCAGGTCGTGACACAATATTAACCACATCATAGGTCCATTGGTCTTCATTTGTGTGCCCCACAAATATATCCACCTCTCTACTGTCAGGAATTTCGTAGATAAGGTTATATATATTTATATCAGGTGATAAAAGTCTTATGCTTGTTTCAAAATGATGTGGTTGACATATGATCAGGTAAGACAAAGGCACCTGGTTCTTATTGAAAATATGGTCTGCTGTTGGGTCAAGCCAAAGATTTACCCCGTCCATTGATTTGGAGCAGTCCACTATTCCTTCTATTAAAATTGGCCCCACAGAATCATTCACGTGACTCGCACATAATTTGTTAAGATGCTCAGCTCCAGCTGTTGATGTACCCACGTGCCTTCCCAAACATGTTGGCGTGTAATCCTTCCAAATAGTACTGGGTTTTGCAAATAGCATGACAGTACCTCTATTACCCATCGTTCTAACAGCTTCGTCTTCTCCGACCACCCTCCTCCTTCGCACTGTAGCGGGAAATTCGCTCCATATAGGAAGTTTGAAGAGGTATCCGTCGCTTTCAATTTCTAACTCTCTTGGGACTCTCCTTCCGTCTCCCTTCACCTTAATCCTAGCCCACCGGAGGTTGTTTTTCAGTGTTGTTTCCTCCTCCATTTTGATCCACCCTCCACACATATCTCTGGTGAGTTTGAAGGTATCTTGTGCCACAGATTCAGAGGTAGGGCATAGATACGAATCCAGACCCATTTTCTTTCCACCTCCTCTAGCCAACAGCCTGTCGATGGAGATCACCATTCTAGTGACAGCTTTGAGTTCTTCCATTTCCATTCTCCTCTGAGAATGTGTTCTGCCTCTTTTCTCGTGCGCAGCTCAAATAGGAACTGAGAGTCATTCATTACGTAAATGTTAATACCATACATTGTTTTCCATATTCCGCTGACCCATTTCCGTATTTCGCTGAGTGTTGGGATATCATGAGTTGGGTCTTTAAAGTTCCCCACTATACATCTTCCTAGCACTCCTCTTCCGAGACTCTAGAGCATCCCAGGAGAGAGAGTCTAGGATTTGGTGATAGTGCTTTCAATCCTTCCCTCGCATTCTTTGTTAGCTTTTTTGAGGCTTTTGTTGTCCATTTGCTATTGTTGGTGGCTTCCACAAAAGAGTAGTCCAGATATTGGTTTTGCCCGCTTGTTGAATCTTCCCCTCTGTCTAAGTCCCCAATGAGTTTTATAATCTTCTACGCTATTAATGCCCATTCCTCATTCATTGTACTCTCCGGTGTTATAATGACTGGTCTGCTCTTTCCCTGTACTGCAATAAAGCTGATGTACCTACCACGTTCGTTGTATTTAAGGTTGCAAAAGAATTCTGCAAAGTGGTCCCTTATTCTCCATCTTCTTGTTGACATTCTCTGTTCTTTTGAAGCTTCATTAAATACATAAGCCAGCCATCTCATTACTTTAAGACCTACAGTGACTTTCCTCATCATCTTACTAGTACGTTCAGTCCACTCGAACCACATTTCTGACCTTGCACTGGACTTTGAGATATCGTATGATTTAAACACCGCATGAAAATAGATTCTGTGTTCCTCCATCTAGGCAAAACTTTAAAAGAATGAAAAGGATTTTGCAATAATCACAATGGGTGATTACTGTTGGCTGAGAAAAAGAAGGGCTAAATCCGATGGGAGATGCCGGAAAAGTGAATTCTGCAGTCCTAGAAAGTAGGAGAGAGAGATCTTGGTAACCGTGCGTAGGAGCATCTGACTAGTATATGTTACATATCTATTTAGTAGGACCGTTAACCTTAATTAGGAATTAGACTAAAATCACTTACTTTAGTTAATTCAAGGTTAAATGTACACGGTCAAATATGGGACCAAAAGCAACATTAAGCAATAACAGACGAGCGAAAATTGTCATTTTCCCTATGAATGTATTATCCCATTGCCATCTTATTCGTTCCATGGAAAAACTTTACACCTATAAATAGTAGTCTACCTACTGTATGTGATGCATGAAAACTATTATTAGTGTGGTGAATCTCCTTAAAAAGAGCGAGATATTCACGTCTCAAACTAAAAAAAATTACTTTTCCCTTCTTTTTTCCAATCCTATATTGTTCTTCACAGACATGAACTCACATGTTAAAACTGAATAGGAGATATTCCCTTCTACATCCATTCAGAATTTAAAATTTAAACGTTCGACAACATGAACGAAGACTGTTTTGATGTTTACTCGTAACGGCAAATGACTTGGCTGCAGTTACTAGTTGCAACTTGCAAATGTTTTCTACTCCATCAGTTTTTTCAGTGCATTAATTAGAAAAGAGAAACACATATCAATTGGTTCATCAAAATTAGAGAGGATAATCGAGGCAAAGGAATAAAGTAATTTATGATAAGAAATGCTAAGTGATACTTGTTCAAGAAAATCACCATAAGGTAAATGATTAGGTGTAAATCCAAGAGTCTGACATAATTCAAGATAAATGATAGCTGAAAATCAACTTTGATAGAACAGCCTCCAACCAAGGATGCTTTGTAACATATAATATAATTATGGTTGGTTTGTAACATCTACTAATATAATTAAGTTACATGCAGACCTTTTACCATGGTCCAAGATGACATTTCAGCCAATGAGGATCCTGCTCCACGCAAACGCAAAGTTGAGACTAGGTACACCTTCCATTTATTCGCACTAACGTTCTCAGTCGAGCAATAAACCTCAAATTACTTTGCCAGGACCTATGATGGCATCTTGTAGCTTCTTTCACATAATTTTGATTTAGCAGTTGATCAGTCACTACACAAATTAACATGGAACAGAATTTCTGGTGTAAGAGGATTAGTGGGTTGTATGAATAGGAGACGAAAAGAAGATATCTAAGTGAAGAGTAAGAACCTCTGCCACAACACGCCATTACGCCACTCCAAAAGCCACTCTCTGCACATAATCAGGGCGCCGTTTGCTTGGCATACGAAGCAACCCTATTATTTGCAGCTCCATCACAGCTCTGCAAAACCTTGCTCTATGCAGCATTAAGTCAAGGATTCAGAATGGTTACATTGGGTTTCCGTGCTTTAAGTCTCAGGTAAGACCGCAATAATGTATGCTAGTGAAATAAAATCTGTAACAAGTACTCAAAGGGAAAACGATACTGAAACAAACAATTTGCAAGAAACAAACTTCATCACTTGAATTCCTTCTACTCTATTGCTCTCTATTTTCTATTGTGATTGAGCTTTGGACATATCTAATTGGAAACAACTCTTTATTTTGATCAAGTCTTTCATCAAGCAAACATATTTGATCAACCGACTGATGTATTGCATATCAAACAGACTATATACGGAGAACTGTAACATTAATACAAACATTTACCTTTTTCGTTGGTAAAACAAGTCAAACCATTAAGACCAAAAAAGAGCAAATATGCAGGATAATAAGAAATTTTCCAGGTGTCCAAAGCAATAATAATTCCTGAATGAACCTAAATGGTGTGAGGCTGTGCCTTATCAAGTGATCATTTTTTTTCTTTTGAGAAGTTATAATCAAATGATTTTTAATATTAACATTTATTGCCAGCAAATGGGAATGAGAAGCTTCACATAATTTATACAGAACTACAACAAAATGTAAACCATGGATACTAACATGACGTGACATCATATAGGAATCATGATAAGCATCCCATGAGTTAGTAGACAGCAAGAGGACTATATACCACATTAATATGGCACCTGTTTTAACAGCCAAGGAAATGCTGAAGAGATAAAAGGATACTGAAACAACGCATCAGAATCGTTTTGAGAGTAGGTGTTATTCTTTCTTTTCTTTGGTGAAGCCAACTTCTTCAACCCTTTCTTTCCTGAGCTTGAAATGGATGCTTTAAAAGATAGAAACCAGTCATGAAGATTAATGAGATCACCATGCTCCTGAGCCAGTGTATACCTGTGCGAGAGGATTCAAAACAACTTCAGCTCTCCTGTTATCCACATAAATGCAAAACATTCATTTTGAATATACAGTTGGTCCTAATGAGAAAACTATAGCATAGCAGCTTCAACACTTGAATAAATACGCAATCTAAAGTTACAAATAGTTGCCACTATATAATATCGAGTTGACTTCAACCTTCAGAATACTTAATCTTATATGAAATTGACTCTCCCCAAGAAAAATACTACTCCATCCATTTCAATTTGTGTCTTGCCTTTTTTTTTTAATTTGTCTAAAACAGAATGTCGCCCACTATAATTGGTGAGTTTTTAATTCCATTCCAATTTTACCAAAAGACGTGGCATGTCAAAACCACATATTAAAAGCGCATTTTTGGTATGTTATAGACACCTTTATTTTAAGAGCACAAGATTCAAAAGTCTTATTTACCTTCTTAAACTTCGTGCATAGTCAAACTAAAATACAAAATGAAATGGAGGGAATACTAAATAAGAAGCACTAAGTCCAAAAGCATCATCTATCTACCAATATACAATATTTGTATGTGGTAAATTATACAAGATGATTTCAGCCCTTCACTTTACTTACGACAACCTTTTTCCGTAAAAAAGCTCACTTGCTGTGATGGCAGGAGAGGTGCACTGGGTATGACTTGAATCGCATTGGCACATACCAAAGAAGTAAACCTCACAAGTGAGGAAGTTTTCCTAATTAAATAGTCATTTATGCATATTTAGAAACAAAGTCTATATGATGCATGCAGAGAAAAAGAGTAGAATAGGTAATGCTTTCCACGGCATGGAACCACGGACCCAGAATACTCAGCGCTTCTTTCATTGGTTGACAGTAAAGCATACAATATTATTGAAAGGAGACGCAAAATGACCATCTAAGTAGCCTAGTTAATCAGGATGAGTAAAACATTGGAATGATAGCACGTCAATGAAGAAAAAAAAGTATAAACTGGTGTGGATCCTATTTGGTATATGATCACGTGACCAAACTTAGGCAACATGTCATGTGGCATGTAAAAGCTCTAATGGGGCATCAATGTAAACAATGAGTAGAGGCGGTCATAGCAGTCTTACATTATTGAAGTATCATGCATAGATGGTGAGAGTGTACCACCACTATTGCTGCAACATCCACACTTGAGAATTTTGTAGAAATTCAAGAGATCAATCTGAATTCTTCTTCTTGGATCACCAACCAAAGCCTATGTAGAAGCATAAAAACAACTGTAAGCCTAAGAATCAACTTGCAATTTCTCAATGGTGCTTTTGATGTTAAATACAACTGAAAGAGTCACATATATAGGTGACATGGGAAAGCCATATCCCCCAAGGCAGGAGCCAAATAGCGGTTCTTCCCATTTTGCTCTCTTGGTGACTCGAACCCAACATTATGATTGGAGGTAGATGTTTATTTCCACCAGGCTATCCCTTGTTATCAAATAATTACGGAAAAGAAACTTTGATCTCTAACTCAAGCAAGATATATCCATGCTCTAGAAATCCAAAGTGGTGCCAGCTATCAACACAACTTATAAATTCACAAAAACATCGTACTTACCCTATCTTAATAACCTTACTTTCTGGTTCACCATCGTCAAGTAAAATATGAAAAACAAGAAAACTATGGAAAACGCAAAAACGAGTAATAAACACGTGAGTTTAGAATTACTTATAGTATCATAAGTTGTACTATCTAAATTCTTGCCCATATAAGAATCAAATTACAAAGGCATTCCTGAAATTTGGTCTGACCAGTGACAAAGTTGAATAGCTACAGTTAAGATATCTACTAAACGTAGTAAGATGCAACTTGCGTCAAACATTACCTGGTTACAAAAACTGTCTCATTTCAAATAGTAATAGTAATTATACTCACTAGGTAACCATGTGCTTGCTGGAAAAGATATTGAGGTTGCTGAAGCACAAAGGAAATTTGATAATTACCAGAAACCCTTAAGTAAGCACAGATGTCTTTAGATTGAAGTGTAGATGATAAATACAGCAGTATCCTACTGTGATCAATCATGTCTTGAATGCAAATACAGGAAACTTAACTGATTGGAGATTGTCAACATCCTTGAAGCAAATAAGTTCATGAAAGGGCATACACTCGATGGGCTGCATGGTGTCCCTGTTTTGCAAGCAATTCAACAACAGGTAAGTAGTGGTGAAGAAACCTAAATTTATCTGTTGAAAAGGAATCATCATCCCAAAAATTGAGCCATAAACCTTCATTGATACAGGCAAAGGACAATCAAACATGGTCTGGAACACAAAGGCACATTATAACATCACTTCTTGGGTTCTTCATTTTCCAGATTCGAATGCTTAAGTACAATATCTTAGTAAGACTTCAAAAAATAATTTGCAGGATTTCAGACTTAAAAAATTTAGAACTTGGAGACTTAGATTAAGAAGCACCATTGTGGCAAGCAACTTGCTCATTTTTGGCAAAAGATGTTAAACAGCTGTAACAGTACAATGCTGAAGGGCATCATAGAAGCCATTAGGGACTAAGTTACTGTAGAATAGTTTATTTCTTGATAAGGAATATAATTTATTTTTTTTAATGAAAATCTCCAGTATATAAACTGTATACCAAAAAGTAGAGAACCTACACAATGATATGGTTCTCTACAGATGTACCAAATCTTCTATACAGACAGGAACTTCAATGATGCACCAAAACTTTACTACGAATAAAGGTTATTCCTCAAATGTACAAATCATTTTCTAACCCCTAAAAGACTCTCTTATCTCACATGATGGCTAAGGGGTAATCTCCCATGCCTTGCATCTTCTCTTTTATATAAATCGTATACCAAAAAGTAAAGAACCTACACAATAATATGGTTCTCCAAAAATGCACCAAATCTTCTATACAGATAGGAACTTCATTAATGCACCAACAACTTACTATGAATAAAAGGTTATTTCTCAAATGCACAAAATCATTCTCTAACTCCTCAAAAATCTCTGTTAATGCTTTACCCCAAAAAAAAAAAGCTCTTTTTCCTCACATGATGGCTAAGGGGCAATCTCCGATGCCTTGCATCTTTTCTTCCTTCAAGAGATCCAGCTATGTAGTGTATCCTTTACTCAAACCCACATCATCTAATGCACCCAAACTAGCTTAGAACAAAACCACCACAAATGTGTAGCAGCCTGGCAATATAACAAGAGGTGATCCAGGTCTTTTCCGAAGCATTTACACAAAAAAAATCAGTTGTCTAGTTCTTTTATCTCCGTGTTCTCTGCTGTCAAAATCGCCTCCTTTGCTAACAACCAAGTAAAGAAGAACATCTTCCTAAGTGCTCTAACAATCTACACTGACACATGTTACACTTAACTCCTCTCTCACCAAAAGCTTATGGTAGTACAGATGTACTGAAAAAATGCAACATCACCTCTTGCCTCTCACCTCCACGAGTCCTCACTAATGAGCAGTGTTTTGGAAAGTGAGAAGCGGAAAAAAGCGATGAGAGCTTGCTTCACCGAAGCGAGAAGCGTGAAGCGAAACGCACGCTTTTTTCAACTAAAGCGGAATTTAATACAAGAATAAAAGATATTAAATATGCATAGATAAATAACCAAGAACTCAATAGAAATAACACATTAAATAAATCTTTCAATTCTCAAATTGAAAAGTAAATAACAGATACTAGAACTAAAATAAAAGAGCTACATACAATCGCAAACAAAAAATTGAATATTTGTAAGCGCAAACAGGGAAAAAAGTTTAAAAAAAAAAGAAACAAACAAAACAAAGAAGAAGAAAGAAGAAACTAACAGAGGAGAAGAGAAGAAAAATGGAGAACAAAAAAGCTACAGTAAACTAACAGAGGAGAAGAGAAGAGAGAAGAATTGAAAAAAGAGGGAGAGAGGAATAGAAAACAGACAAAAAAAAAAACAAGAAAGAGGAGGAGAAAATCAAAGAAAAGAAGAGATAAGAGAAGAACTTAACTGAAACAATAGAATTGGAGAAGAAGAGGAGCAGCAGGAAGAACCAAAGAAGATGCGTAAGTCACTTGCAATTCTTCATAAAAGACCTAAAAAACTTGCTTTTTCATAAAAGCGACGCTTCACGCTCGCCTTGCTTCTCGCTTCTTCTATTGAAGCGAGTGCTTTTTTCATCTCGCCTCACTTTAGTGCCCTGAAGCACTTGACCCTCGCCCCACCTTGCTTCACGCTTTAAGCGCTGAAGCGAGCGCTTTTAACAACACTGCCAATGAATATAGTAGTCTATTCATAGAGCATTTCCATCAACCATTGCAACTCATCCACCTTTCGATCTTGTAAATTCCTTTTATATCTCAAGTCCCCGTGAATCTCACTCCTCCCTCTTGTACCACCCGAATATGTTGCACCATCACCTCTTTCTGACATAATAAGTAGGGAAGATTGTCCTCAACGTGCTTTCTCCCCACCATGTTGATCCCAAAAGCTTACTATACTTCCGTTCCCTACCATATATGTAACTAAGCAACTAAAATTTTCTCATACCTTCATAATATTTCTCCACAAACCATATTTACAATGTAAAATTATGTTCCTAGATCTCATCCTCTATCCGTGACTCCATATTTTCTGGCTATCACTTCCCTAAATAATGCATGCTCCTCAATCCCGAACCTCCATAGCAACTTTTTAGGGAAGTGCCTTGTTGTAAACTATAATTGAATGGAAAACGTTATCTTATTCCAGCAGGTAAGCAAGTTATAAATACAATATGTTAGGTGCTAACTTAGGAAAGAAAATAAAGAAGGATTCCTACAAATCTGCTACCTAAGTTGTGCATTACTAAGAAAGGCGTCTATATACATTCTTGGCACCACCTGGAAGCATATGAAATCTGCGTCAAGAATGCAACTAAGAGTTATCTCACTCACATAATACAAGTGTTTCATCCGCAAAGAATAAATGTGTGATTGACACGCTATACTTGAAGATTTGGAGTGCTTTAGTAGAACATGACGTGAGGAATTCAAGATCCATAACACGCTCAAGTAGATGTTCAAGGTTGCTAGATTTGAAATTACGGCCATTTCTGCAATTTTGGCCCCAATTATCACTGATTCTGTAGAACATGACGTGAGGAATTCAAGATCCATTCAAGAAGAAGAAGAAGAAGAAGAAGAGGAGGAGGAGGTGGGGTACGAAGTACCACTTGCATTTATAGTGAGGAATAGGGGTGGCTACAAAGAAACTTTGAAGAGGAAAATGTGTTTGAGTGCATCAAAAGTTGTGCTAGTGACAAGGTGCCAGGGATGAATGGATTTCCAATGAGTTTTTATCAAACTTTTTGGATTGTTCTCAAGGAAGATATCATGAAGACTATGTAGCATATTCATGATTATCGGGTGTTTGAGAAAAGTCTTAATGCAACATATGTTGCAGTCACCCAAAGAAAGTTGGGGCTGTTCAATTAAGAGACTTTAGACCCATTAGTTTTATAAGTGGAGTATACAAAATTATTGCCAAAACATTAGCTGAGAGAATGAAAAAGGTTGTTAGCAAGTTGGTGAACATGCACCAGATGGCTTTCATAAAGGGGAGACAAATCATGAATGTTGCTCTCATAGCTAGTGAATGTGTGGATTCTAGACTAAGAGGAGATGATCCAGGAATAATGTCCAAGCTTGACATAGAAAAGGCATATGATCATTTCAACTGGAAGTTTCTCCTAGACACCCTCAGACATATGGGTTTTGGAGAGGAGAAGCTGAAATGGATTGGTTTTCGTATCAAAACTGTCAAGTTCTCTATTTTGATAAATGGAGAACCTGGTTTTTTCGCTTTTGAAAGGGGGCTCAGGCAGGGTGACCCTCTTTTACCTTTTTTGTTTACAATGGCTATGAAAGGTTTTAACAACATGATGAGGATATCCATTCAGAATAGGTGGTTGCCAGGCTTCAAGTTGAGCAACAGAGCCGGAGTGGACATGGAAATTGGCCATCTTTTATATGCAGATGATACAGTGATCTTTTGTGAAGCCAAAGCAGAACAGATCAGCTTCATCATAATGATTCTTCTTACTTTTTAAGTAGTTTCAGGTTTATGAGTGAATTGGAGAAAAAGCAGTTTGTTTCTTATTAAGGAAGTGGCACAGAAGCAGGGAATGGCCAATATTCTAGGGTGCAGAACAGACCAACTACCAACTGTTTATTTGGGCATGCCTTTGGGTAACAAGCACTAGGAGTTGGTGATATGGAATGGGATAATTGAAAAGACATAAAATTTTAGCAACATTAAAGACACAATATTTGTCACTAGGCGGCAAACTTACACTGATAAATGTTGTGTTGGATTCTTTGCCAACTTATGTTATGTCCTTATATACTATCCCTACTAAGGTAGTGAACAAGCTGGATAAATTGAGAAGGGATTTCCTATGGTTTGGAAACAAGGCAAAGGACTACACTTGGTCAAATTGGAAACACTCCGGCTTAACAAGATCTCAGGGGAACTTGGACTAAGGAACTTTAAAGTTCAGAATGATTGTTTAATGATAAAGTGTTTGTGGAGGTATGTGGAGGAAGAACAAGCATTTTGGAAGGAAGTGATACAAAGAAAACATGGGCAAAGTAGTCACTGGTGTACCAATACAGTCACCAATACTTATTGCGTCTCGACTTGGAGGTCAACCAGAAACCTTTGGCCTAAATTTTCTGAAAGTATTAGTTATAAGGTGGGAATGGCCAGGCAATACTCATGACTTCCTAACCAAATTTATTTTCTTTTTTGCAGTCAGCCTAAGGGTATAGCAGCAGATAATTGGTCCTTTCAAGGATGACGGATCACCTTCAGAAGGCATCTGAATGATCGGAAAGTGAATAGATTGGCACAACTCTCGCAAGAAATCAACAGTTTCCAAGGCACAAGGCACAACTCCAACTCCTGACACAATCAGGTGGAAATATGCAACTAATGGGATCTTCTTAGTGAACAGAATTTATAAAGAAAAAGTGAGGGAGCACCCAAGATGTGAAATAGGACCTTGGAAACAAATCTGGATATGAAATAGTACCTTCTAAGGTTAAATGATACTCATGGTTGGTGACTACGAGGGCTTGTCTCACTGGGGAAGCTTCCAAAAAGAAGGGGTTCCAAATTGTGTCCAGGTGTTTTCTATGCAAGGAGGCAGAAGAGACCAACAGTCACCTTTTATCTTGACAGATTTGGTCTTTGTTCATGAGCCTCACAGGAATCAAATGGACAATGCTAGAACATACTGCTGATCTTTTGAGTTGCTGGATTAGAAGAGGGGAATGCAAAAGTCAGAAGAAGTAGAGAATAGTCTCGTCCTGTATTTGGTGGACAGTGTGGAAAGAAAGAAATGGTAGATGTCTTAGGAATAGGTTTAATTCATTCAGAAAGTGAAATGGAATTATATTGTATCCTTGTATTTTTGGGGTAAAGAAAATAGTCTAGAGGATGTAGAACAGTTGATCTGTAAGGTCCTCTGTAAATACTCTGTGTTTTTCTTTTAAACTTTTTGGAGGTCTCCAGCATGTCCTTAATGTGGAGGAATACAACATTACCAGTTTCTGAAAAAAGAGAGCAGAGGAGGATAATTCTCTGTTTAGATCTAGACATGTATTCATGGTTCTTTATCACACCTTGAACTAGTTTATAACCTATGGAAGTGACGGAGTATGTACCTGAAGCAGTGTTAATAGTTCAAGTGTTTTTTTCTTTTCTCATAAATCAGCTAAAACATAAGAATAGAATTTTAATTTCCTTTGTATCATGCCCCTAAACTTCAATCTTAAGATTATCACTATGTCTATGGTCATGGCTGACATGATTCTAGCACCTATGCATTCTACTCAATTGATCAGTAAGTATTCTTAAAGCTTTTATACAAAACCTGCATTGTAGCCGACGAGTCATGTAAAAGCAAACGCTAGGTAAATTTATACAAATTCACAGCCTTCTGCTGGTTAAAGAACATAATAAGCTTAAAAAGAAAGTGTAAGAAGAATATTTTCCTATCTGGCATGCCATCACAGAAAGGAACCATGATGTAGTTAGACAAAGGACTTTTTTCTCTGAAGGACAGAGAGGAAAGCAAGATACACAGCAATCCATCACCACTATTCACATAATCAAGCACGGAAATGACAGAGAGGTAGATGATATAGGTTATGTGCCCCTACCTTATCATTTGACCTGCTAAAGTCATAGCTTTGTCATTTGATGTGCATGCATCTTTCTCCATATCTAACCGGCGTCGATTGATATGCCTCCTGTTACACAAGTCATAACATCGTAAATTGATGAAAAAGATAAAGATATATTCAGAAGAATCACAACTTCTTGTAACAAGATATCTCTACTTGTTTAATGTGGAAAGGTAAAGGAGGAAACTAATGCATTTACTACCCTAGGTGGAGTATAAGTTATATACCCCCAATGGGCAGAAAAGCTGACATGGAGGGTACCAACCCCTCCACTTTTGCTTTCCTCCTCTTTGGCTTGCTTATACACATAACTTTCCTTGCAACCTTCACCCCAAGTCGCTAATCATAAGGTTCAAAAAACTATAGAGCAGACTAATGAACTTAAACTGGCCATCTGGACTTCACAGTACGGAACTTTTTTTGGCAGGAGAATGGCATTCCAACAAGCAGTCATAAAATTACAAGAGAAAAGCTAACCCAAAGACTAAAACAACCTTGATACAATTATCTTGCAATAAGTGGCACTTGTATATATTAAATTTAGTCCAAGGACAATTGACATGCCGAAAACAAAATCTTACAACTCAACCAATTGTGTCAATTTATCCATACTATGCCGCAACGATAGAACAAATACTGTTATAGATTCACCACATACTTTGATATATCAGTTAATTCTGCTTTGTGACTTTTGACATCCTCTGATACCATTTGAGACTGTAGCTCCATAATATTCTCATGAACCTGAAGCAATGACCAGAGAGTTATAAAATGACTGAGCACAGCAATATATCAGAATTCACTCGAAGTAAGCTGTAGCATCATGTAAAATGGTAAGATTAAACTGTTGCAGAAGTATCAGAAAATTTAGGCAATTCACTACAAGATAAACATGGAAAAGTTCAAACAGATGAGTTGATCCAAATATCCGATTTCTGCCGTAAGATGAGTTTTCCCAGTAGCCTTTCCACCCAAAGGCAATTCAATAACCTACTTATCATTGAAATCTTATCCAATCACCATGATAAAAAAGATTGAAAGTAAAAGTAGTTCAAGTTAAAGCTAGATCAACATTTAAACAAGATGCTTGATTCTTCTTTTTCACTTCAGCTAAAAAGAAGGCTTAGCAAGTACCTTCTTCAGAAATAAGGTATCTACATGTGCTTCAGTCTAGCAACGGTATTGCTATTACACAGGATTTGGGAAAGCTGAAATACTTTCTAGGCATTGAAGTGTCACAGACCGGCAATGGTATTGCTATTACACAAAGGAAATATACCTTAGATATTTTGGAAGACGTTGGTATGTTGGATTGCAAACACATGGACATTCCCATGGATCCAAATACTAACCGTATTCGAGGACAGGTTGTAACCTCTAAAAATTCCTAGCAGATATCGGAGACTTGTTGGCAAACTCAACTATCCTATGACCACACGACCAGACATCTCATTTGATGTTAGCATAGTTAGCCAGTTTCTGCAATCAACTTGTGACAGTCACTGGAATGAAGTGATTCGCATTTGACAATATATCAAAAGTTCTCCAAGACAAGGTTTATTGTATGAAGACAAGGGACACACCCACATTGTTGGGTATTCTGATGCAGATTGGGCAAGATCTCCTTCTGATAGGTGGTCCACTTCAGTTTATTGTGTTCTAAATTGGAGGCAATCTAATATCCCAGAAAAGTAAAAGGCAAGATGACGTGGCTAAATCAAGCGCAGAGGCAGAGTATCGAGTTATCGCATTCGCTATATGTGAGCTTATATGGTTGAGACAACTTCTCCATGAATTGAAGATGGGAGGAGTTGAATCGATGAAATTGATTTGTGATAACCAAGCTACCGACATATCGCTTCTAATATTGTGTTTCATGATAGAACAAAGCACATTGAGGTAGATCTTCAATTCATTCGAGAGACGATTGAGTCTGGATACATCGCCACGAGTTTTGTCAACTCAAAAGATCAGACACAAAATCACTCCGAGGATCCAAAATTGACCATATTTGTGGCAAGCTTGGAGCATATGACTTATACGCTCCAGCTTGAGAGAGAGAGTTAAATATGGTATAATTAGATAGTGTAGTATGAGAATATCAGCAAATCCCTGTAATCAAGCAATTAGGAGATGTAATATTCTTATTAGTTTCTTTCCTTATTTTCATTCTCTGTAACAATTATTTAAATCCCATTAGCTTGAGAGAATAATCAAGACAATAATTCCCACATTCTCGTCTCTTTTCCTTCTAATTCTCAAAGACAAAACAAAATCATTAAAAGCTAGATTTATGCCAAAAAGGACATCCATTCAGACATTCATACAATGTGAGTCATATATTTATACCCTTCTACCACATGCACCATTGTCAATAACAAAGGGTGCACTGTGCAGTACTACGTTCGGCTAAAAAACAGACAGACAGATTATATGCTTTTGATGGATTTGAAAGAAACAGGCTTAAGACAGGTTGTGAACTAAGGGATAAATTAATTTCTACCAGAAACAGCCTCTCTATCTCACAAAGGTAGGGGTAAGGTCTGGATACACCCCGCCCTCCCCAGACCCCACTTGTGGGACTATACTGGGTGGAGATGTTGTTGCTGTTATTTTAGATATTAGACCCAATTCGGGTAAACTCAGAGAAGAGGGAAATAGAACTGCCAAAAGGTTAGCAACTAAAACACATTGTTCAGATTTTTTAATTATCTTCATGTTGAAACAGCTCAGGAGCTCCCTCCTGCCTCCTCTCTTTCTCTGATTTCTCCCTCTGGTTATTTAAGCTGCTACACGGCATCCTGCATCTTGGAGTTTTTCTGGGGAGGATGCATCCTCCAAAGACCTAAGCTAAATGAGGAAAGATGGGAAAGAAAGAAAAGATCATTAAGGCTTGCATGACCTGGGAAAACTTTTGAAGACGTTTCCTAACCATGAAAACTGTTCCTCCAACTCCAAAATAAAATATATTTGCCTCTTCATATGTTTTCTGATTGACAGTACATTAGGTTAGCTTCCTCTATTAACATGACTCAATTGGTCAATTATATTTCCAGGTTTATTCCTACAAACATAAAATCCATATGTACACCAACGAATTGCATTGTTACCTATAACTACTATAAAGGGTTTTCCGCTTAAAATGAACTGACAGTGATTATACCTCAATTGTCCCTTTGGTGAGCCTCTCCCAACTCTTAAGCAACCGGGATAGCTTCGCAGCTGGTAAATCCCTGGTTCATCAAAAACTCAAGCATCATGTGCAACATTTGGTTGGGGAGGGGGGGTTATACAGGAACTTTTAAGACAAGGAATGATCTGAATCCTTTTCAGTTTTCATGCAAACACCATCTTTGCTAAAGAATCTAATTATGGATAAAGTAACTTTCTCCTTGTAGCCATAAAGAATGGAAAAGTACTACAATAAAAACCCATCTGCATGGAATTTCTTAGTTTACTTTCCAGGTGAAGTAAAGAACATGTTAACACTGAATGTAGAAAGTAAGGCCAAGACTTGCAAATACCTTATGTTACGGATGACTTGATCGGTAACCTCAGCCTTTTGTAGCCTGAAAAGTTTATCATTATTTGACAACAAGCTCTTATCTTTTGCACTGTCACAGTCATGATTAGATAACCTGGAGTTGTATGACTCAGGATCCAATGCCTCCAAATACAAGTCCAACAATGCAACTTTATGGCACCTTCCAGCTTCATGTAAACACTAAAATAACAATTTAGTCACGGAATAGAAATCTTCCCCATATTGTACAAATATCTAGCTTTTTCATTCAATTCCCATTATATTCAGGCAGCAAATAGAAACAATATGCACAAAAAAACAAAGAGATTCAACAGATAAAAGTCGTCAGACCTTGAAATTTGTAAGAGTCTCCAACTATCTAAGAAGAGAAAATGGAAGAAGAGATCCCGTAATATTGAGGGGGTGGCAAGTCTTGAAGGAACAAATAATGAAAGAAGTGCAAACTTTGATCTTTCTTCTGGCTGTCAACACCAAACAGTAGACTCTACAGAAAATTAAAGAAAATCCAAAAAAGATGTAACCATTTGTTTGAATAGCTCAACCAATACCTAATTAATAGCATATAGAATCCAGGCTTCTATTCGATAACTGCAGTATTAGATAACATGTTCACCGGGCAACTGCAGGATAACATCATAACTTTTTAGAGCACTTCAATGATGATACTGAGAGTAGCAAAGGAACTAAGCAGTTTCTACTTCCAGATATATTTAGCTACATTTATTAATTAAAAATGATGAAGCCATTCCAACTCTAAGATATTGAGAGATTTTAACAGGATCATTTTTTTATCAGGTAAACAATTTCATTAATCACTTGGCCAAAATCTGCCGTATACAAGAACTATACCAAAAAAGTAAAAAACCTACAAAAAGACATGGAGCACTGAAAAGTTGTGGAATAATTTTCCAAATTTTAGCGTCGCCAGAACTAGGAACCGACATGATTAACATTAATCTTAAAATCTTACCATAAGGCGAGATCTCCATAGTTCCTGCAGCCTCTGCAGTTCTGATAGTCCATGGCCTAGACTCATAGCATTTACTTCTGCATGATTATTCCTGGTAAGATGATTCATGGGCTATTTAGAGACATTCTCCTCTAATATGAAGTTCCCTTTTAACCATCAAAAAGGAGCACATTATGATACAAACCGATTTACTGAATATGTCCTGTAAGATGGAAGCCCAAAAGCATGCTTAATCAACTCCTCTGGCAAATTAGCAAGATCCTCATTCCATGACCTCTGTAATGGTTTAACAATCATAGGTAAAAATAATAGCTATTCGAAGTTGTCACTAAAATTATGCAACTTAATCTTCACATGGTAACCATGTGAATGTAAAAACCACTAATAGTACATGTTAGAGCAGAATAGCAATAGCAAAATGGCCTACCTACCATTCCACAGTATCTGACATCATGGACATAACCTGTAATTCTAAGTTAGTTAAGGTCACAACCTGAAAAATTCTAACCAAGTTGAGATGTTTCACCTACTCAATCTCCACAACTGTGAAAGGCTCTTCGAATAACTAGGAAAATATATGGGCTAAATCCTATAGAAGTCAGAGTACAGACGTTTAGCTTTTTTCATGGAAATATTTGATCCCCCATTTAGACCTAGACACCAACCAAACAGAAATACAATAGAATCCTACAAGTGTAAAGTTTGAGAAGTAGTTCTCACCTTATTATCTCCCTCATCAACTAAAAGCTTGAGCAAAAAGCTCAGAGGCTGGATGGATAGTTGTTGGACTATTGCCATCTGGAGAAACCATTATGTTACTTGTAAGTATATGATTGCGCACATATGTACATTTAAATTTCTAATCAAGCAGATCTGAAAAATACATGATGGGTGTAGTCCTAATGTATAATTACAAGAAGACAAAATGTTACAGACCTTTAAGGCTCTAACAAATGAAGTAACTGTTCCATCTTGTCTTAAAAAATAGTTCCTCAAGAAAGTCGCCACCTTGTGGCCAATACTAAAGCCAGCACAATTTTTTACTAGAACAGCCTCAATGATGGCATCCATCCTTTCAGCTGGGGATTTCAGAAAGAATATTGATGTGGACAAATATTGAAGTGCACGGGAAGTGAGCACATTTCTGGGAGCATCAGTACTTGTAGCAACACCAGCAATTAGGATGATTGGAATCTTAACAGACCATTCACTGATACAAGCAGACATTACTTGTAAGAATCATAATACAGAAGCGGTTGTATATGTAAGAACAGCTATATAATTTGGTAAATGAACTCCAAAATAGAAAAGGAAATTGAGGTAAAGCTCAACCATAAAATCATGCAGTCAGTACGAGCACCATAAGCAATTTCTTTGTAGCAAGTACAATTAAATCAACTTTATCCCTTAAACAAGCAAATTTCTCCATTGACCAAACAAAGAAAACGTCTTTCCCTTTCTCAAGGTAATCAAAATGCATCAAATTAGAGATAATTTACGCAAAACTCTGAATTCCTGCCTTATACTTTTGCTCCAGCTTTTGTCGGCACTGCAGCAGAAAACTCCATTTTTAACTCGGAGTACGTATTATTGCCAATCACATAGCTTTGATAAATGTAGTAGACAAGGTATGGGAGAATGATTTGTTTCTTATTCAAATATGTACAGTATAAATAAGTATACATTGGGTTCTAACTAAGGTGAAGAATAAAAATACAAACCCTTTGAATCTTCTACATATTTGCTACCATGTAAATTATACCAGAGGACACACTCTACGTCCATCTAGAACACCCCCGTTCAAGTTAGAACATAAAAATTGGTCATATTCATCTTGTTACAAAAGTAATCAACACGGTCAACACCTTTGTGAACAAATCAACTAGTTGATCTGCTGTCTTTATGCAGCCAATGAAAATCTTTGTGTAGCCAATGTATTCACATAACCTCGCACATAGACTATGTCATAGCTTTATATTTAGATTTTGCACTGGACCATGATACAATATTTTGTTTATTACTTCTCCATGATACCAAGTTTCCACCAACAAAGACATAATAGTTGGTTGCCTAATCCGCACCTGCAAAACATTCAATGTGAGAATGCCCCATGATTGCTACATACCAAGTCAAAGGGTTCCTTTGAAATAACATAGAATTATGCTCTAGAGTTTCCCTATGTTTGATTGTGGGTGTGGACATGAACTAGCTAACCACAATAACTGCATATTCGGACGAATCACAATGGGATAGTTTAATCTCTCAATTAATCTCTTGTATCCCTCTGGATGGTCAAAGGGATCACCATTATTTTGCATAACATGTAGATTAGGAACCACCGACTATGGCAAGGCTTGGCTACCAACTTTCTAAAATGTGCACGCAGGTCAAGAATATACTCTCCGGGATAGAAAAGTTTTCTTTCTTGATTCTACTCATTTCCTCCCAAGAAGTGGTTCAACTGACCCAAGTCTTTTATCTGAAGCCTAGTATTCAAGAAAGACTTTTTTTATGATCGAAAAATCTGTCTAGAGTAGGGGTGGGCTTTTGATTCTTCGGTTTTCGGTTCTTCGTCAGTGCATATCGAATACCGAACCGAAATAAGTTCGATTTGGTTTGGTTGTCTAATTGGTTCGATATTTTCTAATTTGTTTCTACCTATGGTGTAGTAAGAGGCGGCCACCAAAGTTAGGCACTAACTCCACACTAAGAAAGAATCGAATAGGATCCAATTAAATCCTTCACAATGAGCCCGAATTACACGGACTAAACATAAACGAGATATTGGACCCCTTGTTGCTCATATGTGCATAGCATAGGCCAAAGCAAGATAGAGATAATAAGCTAAAAGTTCCATCTATGTTCATAGTTTTGAACCAGATGATACCCACCATGTCACGGGAATGCAAAAAATTACTAGACAGAGACATACCTAGGGTATGAAGAAATTGGATAGCTTCCATGACCATATTGTTGATGTTCTGGAGCAAGCAGAGCATAAGAGTAAGAGCTTAAATGTGATCTTGGTGTTGAATCCCAATTACATGGATATGAATATGGTAGTCTTTGGTTGTAAAATCTAATTCAAAATGGCAGAAATTATTGAAGGATAAATATTAAACTGCATTGAGTTCTCCCAACTTGCAGGCACAAAATTTGGATTCCTCATAAGGGGTCTACTATTTCTGGACTATATTTTGGGTTTATGTAATGAAAAATTTTAACCGAAGAACCGGGACCCTAAAAGAGAGAACTGAACTGTATACCGAAGTTTTAAAAAAAAATTAATACCGAAATCAAATCAAAGAACGAAATTAATTTGGTTCGGTCCGATTTTTTGGTTCTTCAGTATTTATGCTCACCCCTAGCTTGGAGGCAACCTTTTGAGCCAACTGCAAACTTCAAAATGCAGGGATAATGAGCTTGTCCCTCTACCCTTCTCCTAAGTTGCTCGGACTCGTGCGTGGGTATCTGACACGGGTGCGGATTCGAGCGTCGGATTCAGCAAAATTTAAATTTTAAGATTCGCGGGTATGAATCCGAGCATGGATACGGGTGCGGGATTCAGCTATAAAATTCAACATTATAAAATAGAGTTATAAAGATATTCTAAAATAGAGTTATCAAATTTTTTTTAAAAATTAAATGCCCAACGGGCCAAATTTTATAAACTAAATTCAGTCCACACAGATGGCCCAAACCAGACAAAAGAAAGGTTAAATTTGTAGGGACTAATACCTTCATAAGTAATAACATCCATCCTGACCTCTTCGTATTCTGCACTACTCATCCTCTTCGTCTTCTGCATTTCTTCACTATTGTTCATCCTCTTCGTCTTCTGGACTGTTGTTCGTCCTCTTCCTCTTCTCCACTGTTGTTCATCTTCTCCCATCTCCATTGTTGTTCGTCCTCTTCCTCTTCCATGGCGACAGAGGTCTGAAGAAGTTGTTGCTCACTAAAGACAGGTGAGAAATCAGATTCTCAATTCCCCCCCCCCCCAAAATTTGTTCTTGAGTCTAGTCAAAGTATCCGAATGGGATTGACCGAATCCCACACGCACCCTGCACCTGCACCAATGCCGCATCAAGACGAGCTCAGCAGCAAGAATGAAAAGTCCGCGTAACATAGTGTAAAACCAAACCCGAGGACTCTGCTTCAAGCCATACAAGGATTTTTTCAAATGATAGAGTTTCCCATACTGCCTTGTATATTTCCCTTACTCCCCCTTAGCAACAAATTTAGGTGGTTGCTCCATATACACCTCATGGAGATTACCACGAAGGAAAGCATGTTTGATATGTAATTAACATAAAGGCCAATGTGCATAAGCAACTAGGGAAATAAACAAATGATAAAAGTGAGTTTTGCTACCAGAAGGTGTCTAAGTAATCCATCTCATAAGTCTAAGCATATCTTTTAGCCAAAAGTTTGGCTATAAGTCTTGCCACAGACCCATCTGAATTAATTTAACAGCAAAGACCCATTTGCATACCATTGTTTTCATCCCTTTGGGTAAATCCACGAAATCTCAAGTGTGGTGTTCATTAAAGCATGTCTCTCATCAAGCATTGCATAAGACAACCCATCCAAGTTGATTCAAGGCCTCTTTCATTGTTGTGGGTATAGAGACTGAGTCTAGAGAGGCAATTAAAGAACTAGACGTAGGAGATAAGTGGTCGTAAAAAACAAAATTAGCAATGAAGTAACTTTATACTGGCGTGTACCTTTTTGAATACCAATAGGAAGGTCAAGACATGGTGGGGTGGGATCAGATGATGGAGTTGGCATAAGACATGTATCATTGGTCTCTCATATCCTAGAGTAAACTTGAATAACTAACGGTGTTTGGTGCTCAATAGAAGAATTGTTATAAGATGGACCCAAACTATCAGCATTTGATTGTTCAGTCAAAGCACCTGTGACCTAATAGATTAACCACTGATCTTCTTCCCCTTGACTTGTAGAAGAGAGAGGCGCCCAGAAAAATGGTGTATTTTTCGAAAATACCACATTAATTGACATCAAATATTTTCCATGTTCAAGAAAGCGACAACAATACCCATTTTGAAGGTGAGAATAAACCAAGAAAACACATTCCAAGGCCTTCGGATCTAACTGCGTAACAGATGGTCGAACATCTCGAATAACTTATGCTTCCAAAACATTAGACTCTTAAGTGGGCGATTTTGGGGCATAAGTCAGCCCTTTCAGCAGTCTTTAAGTACAACCCTTAGGTTCTTTTTCTGCATTTTCTCAACACAACTCGACTCCAACTAATCTCAAATGCTCTCTAAACCCCACCCATGTGTGGAGAAACATCTTCCATGATCTTGCAACATCCTCCACGAAATTTTTCACGAATTGGCATCAATCTTCTCTTTCTCCTCTAGCAAGGTCAAGAACAATATCAGAGGTTCAAGACTTGAAAGTGTGAACATCTCTTCTTGTTTTAACGTAAGTACCCTATCTAAATCCTGCATGAGTAGTATTTCTAACATCTTAGGGCTACTCCAAGGTTAGGACTTATGAGATCGTGATAGGAAGCCATGAGTCCATACTATAACTTAGGGTTGAAGCGTAAGGAATTGTTTTGGAATCAACGAGGGATGTGGGTGATTTTGCTAAGTGAAAAATGGTTGATTGTGCTGAAATTGAGCTATAATAGAGGTGGGTGCTAGGCCACCCCACCCATAGAGGGCTCGGACCACCTATGCCCTTCGAGTGTTAAGAAAATGCCTCTCTAAGCTAGAAATTGGGGTGTTAACATCAATTGTGATGTGTCTACTCATTATTCATGTAGATTGACCTCGATAAAGGATTATAACTTCATGGTAACACTGTGAGGCAGATAGTAAAGGTATGTAAGGCAAAACCTCATCTTCCTCATGTAGCATGAATCCCCAACAATGTGAATTTTCCCTTGGTGTTGTGTTGATCGGTTGTGAGCTATGAAGTATCCTAACTCTCCATTCAAGTGTTAATGTTGTCCTCCTATTTTCTTGAGTATTCCTCTATCTCGCAATGGTTATTGATATTATGCAAATGCCTTCCAATTCACAATCTCTTAGGAGTACTTTTCACCATTCATGACTTATGTGGTACTACGTTCTTGTGTATTGCAGTCCTTCGTATCTCTTGATATAAGTCTTGAATTGCTCGTATGAGCATATAAATGCTCCATTGGTACCTCAAAAGACTAAAGAATAGGTAAGCTAAAGAATATATGACACTCCTAAAAATGTTTATGACATCATGAATCTCCAAGAATGAAGTGCCAAATGAATGATCTCTATTAATAAGATTAATATTGTTAGTTATTACCGTCCAAAGGATGAAGTCCCCAGGCGTGGCAAATAACAACCCATTTCATTTCATTACCATCCAAAGGACGAAGGCCCCGAGTATGACAGATAAAGACCTACCTCATCACACTGACGTTCTTACCACATGAAGGCCTGGATGTGGCAAGTTGTCGTGCCTAGCACGAAGGCCTTGGGATAGGGCAGATACTATTCCCAAAGATATTAAGAAAGATAAAACGACTATGTTCCTAAAGAAACCAAAAAAGCATGTAATTCTCCAAAGCTAAGCATACTGAATCAAAATGGCACCATCGAGATTTCATAATATTGTATCCTATTTTGTACATCTTCCTGTTGTTTATTGCTTTTTTTTATATCATATTGCCTACCTTATCATACAAGTACTATTCCATATGTTATCACGTTCCTTTTTCCTGGGGGTGCTGCACTTACAATGCAGGTATAGACACACAGGTTGGTAGACATCCAAGTTAGGTTGTTCTCTCCGGTTCTTATTACTTTTATTAAGCCCCTTTCTCGTCAAGGCAAGGTTTTGGTTAGAAGATCCTAGTATGTAAATAGGTGTTTGGGTACGTCGGGGCCCTTCCCCAACATTGCTACTATTGATAGGATCTCTAGAGGCTTCATAGACCTGTGGACATGTCTTTTGTTTTATTGTATCTAGTCGGATCATCTTTTGAAGCTATCTTGTTCGATTCATGTTGGAAAATTCATATCTCCCGTTGTATATGAAAGGAAGTCTCGTTTAAATGTTGCACAATCCCATATATCCCCTGTTCTTATGATTCTATTATGATGTATTATTCTCATAGAGTGGGCACACTCGGACAAGTTAAGGCACCGGGTGTCGATCTGCCCCACAATGGTTTTGGGGCATGACAACCCTGCCTAAGGCCTCTATTTAACTGAAAAAACCCTTCTGAAAAGCCATTGATCAAAATAGAAAAATTCACGTTAGAAATGCAAAATTTAATCCAATTGATCCATTTATTGTCAAAACCCATATCTCTCAGAATTTTTAGCAAATACTCCCAGTTAACATGACCATAAGTTATTCCAACATCCAATTTACATAGTAACCCTGGTCTCTTTGCTTGAGTGCTAGAATCAACTAGTTCATTGGCCAAAAAACTGCATCCAAAATCTGTCTCCTTTTAAGAAAGTTATATGATGTACATAAGCTAATTTTTCAATAAATGTCTTCTATCAATTAGTGATCAGCTTGGATATAATCTTATACACACACACACACACACACACACCATGAGATGATAGGCCTGAAATCCTTTATTTCTTCCGCACCACTCCTTTTAGGAATCAGAACTATGAAGGTTGCATTGAAAGACTTTTCAAAAAGCTCATTCTGATGAAAGTTTCGGATGGTTGCCATAATGTCAATCTTTCAGAATTTTCCTACATTCTATGAAGAAAACTATAGTGAAACCATCAGGGCTCGGTGTCTTATCCACTGGACAAAGATGGATAATTTTAACCCTTCCGCTAGGTCTTTCCATCCAATCTTTCTCTTTTTCATTAATCCTTTGGCAGCTACTGAAATTGCAAGGCTTCCATGGTTCTAACTTTGTATATAAATCTTTGTAGTAATCCACCATAACTCTTTTAATTTCTGAAGCTTGAACCACATTTTCACCCTCAATTTTCAGTCTGTTAATGGAGTTGTATCTTTTATGAGTTGTGGCCATTCTTTGAAAAAATCTAGTATATTTATCTCCTTTTTGGAGCCATTAAACCCTAGATTTCTGTCTCCAACTAGCTTCCCCATTTTTAGCAAGCTCCTCCAATTCAACCAGAACTGTCGCCCTATCAAAGCTTCATCTTCAATTAAATCTCTATCTTTTTGGATCTGATCCAGATCAGCTAACTCAGTCAGCAAACTGTTTTTCTTGTTAATCAGTACAACAATTTGATCTGCTCCATTCTTTGACCTTATTTTTAGCATGCTTAACATTTTGCAAAGCTTGAAGTCCGTACAACCTAGCACCACAAACTCAGACCACCATTTTTGCATCAGTTCCTCGAAAGCCTCCATCCCTAACCACCAATTCTCAATTTTGAAATAAGACCTCTTGTGTACCCAGTTTCCACATTCTAAAGAGATTTGGGTGTGATCAGACTTAGCTCTAGGAAGAGTAAGGCTTCTTTCCAATCCATAGAGAACAAGAATCTGTCTAATCTTGCAGCACTGTTATGATTTATTCCCCTAAACCATGTAAATCTTCCTCCACTCAAATGAGGATCCTGAAGACTCATGTCCTCAATCCAATCTGAGAAATCTCTCATTATATTTGTTATTCAGGTGTGGTTTCTTCTCTCCCCATATATCTAATAGTATTAAAATCTCCACTTGTGACCCAGGCTCCATCCCACGTTCCCTTTCTTGCAGCAATCTCTTCCCAACACTTAACTTTGTCTCTCCTGGTGTGAAAAGCATACGCACGTGTAAGACATCAATTGAAAGAATCCTATACAGCTTCAAAACTGTAAGAAACTGAAAAGGTTCCTTTATCAATTAAGGGTTTGTTTAGTTTGGCTTATGGCTTATGACCTATAAGCCAAAAGCCATAAGTTAGGTTTTCTAACTTATGGCTTTTAGCTTATTTTTATTATTTTGGCTTATACATAAGTGCTTAAAAGCACTTTCAAAACTTACCCAAACAAAGTACTTAAAAGCATTTAAGATAAGCCCAACCCAAATAGTCTCTAATTCCCCTTTCCAGACTCTGTTATCCCATAAGATCATGATGCCTCCCCTATTGTCGTGTGCCTCTAGAAAGCCAAATTTCATCCATCTGCAATTCCACAATTGTTTTGCCATTAGTTCTATTTCTTCTTCCAGTTGTCTCTTGAAAACAATAAATATCAGCTTTCCAATTCACATCAAACTCTTAACAAGGTTTCTTTTGGACCAGCTATTAAGGTCCCTCACATTCCAAGAAACTAACTTAATTTTCATTGATAAGTTAGAATTAGTACCCTCCTTGGTTCTAACTCCCACTTATTCATTCAATCTTCTTACAAACTTTTAAGTGCATAGTTCACAATTCCTTTGCTTTTTGAGATCTTCAATTTACTGTTTCCACCTTTTCTATCACTGGTTTCCTCCCAAGTCCCATCCAAATGAATTAGTAGAGCTAAAGCTTTATTTTCACATCCTACAAAGGTTTCCCCGTAAGTGTTGCTTAACTCTAAGTTATTGGAGTGTACCCAGTCCGAGGCCTCCGTTTCTTCAACCGTCTGCTAATCCTGCTCTTGCATGTCAACAGGAACTGCATCATGTACCTACATGAGTTGCATGTTGGCTCCTCAAGTTTCAAACAGTTTTCCTTACCCAACTTGTCATCCCCACAAGGAAAATCAACTGTGACATTCTCCCTTTCCTTGTCTTTCTTCCAGCCTCAGCAACCCCTTGAGAAGAAGAGGTAAAGGTCCCAAACTCTTCTTTATTTGGGCTGACACTTTTGGATCCATAATATCTTCAATTTGATTTGGATTTGGGCCCACCTTTTTTAAAAGCGGCCCTCAATAGCACATGGCCCTAATGGCCCACTCAACGACCCCACGTGCTCCATTCCCAGTTTCTTTTTCTGCATTGAATCAAAACCTGTACCTTTGAATAGAGACCTCAATATTGGCTGGTCTTTTAGTTGTTTTCTCCCTTCCTCTCCGATGGTAACTCTTGCAAAGTTTCTACCCAGATCTGAAAGGTAAAAGAGTTACACCCCTGCTTCCACCCCCCTTCACCCTGATCCTAGCCCATTTAAAATGATTGCGAAGTCTCGTTTCTTCCTCCATCTCTCCCAGCCCCAGCAATGATCACCCATAGCTTTAAAAGCATCAAGTGAACATAGATGCAATGGTATACCCACAACCCTAATAGTCTTACTTCATTCCAAATAATTAGAACCATTTAGTCTATGTTCTGTAATTTTGGACATAGCAGAGACTATTGCAGTAACAACAGACTTGTGTTACGCCATTTTAAACAAATCTATAGTAGCCAAAACAAATACTGAAAGAGAAATCTTACAACCAGCAACCAACAAAACTTTCACACAATTCGAATCAGATCTCTAAGTTCCCAAAATTCAGCAACAAAATTCCAACAACATACCTGTAGAAACCAGATTCTAGTAACAAAATTTGAACTAGAAAACAGAAGCGGGCTGGGGCAAAATGATCTGGGTCCTTTAAATTAATCTCAAATGTCCATGTCTCTATTTTAAGGTTGGGACCTGGACATTTTACGGATAAGGGGTATATTTTGCCCAAAGTATGACTGTAGGGATATTTATATGTCAATAGTGAAACGGAGGGTAAATATTAATAATATTTGAAAGTAAAGGGACAAATATGACCCTTTTCCATAATTAAAATTGTAAAATACACCATCTTGAAGAAGTTCTGAGCAACTCTTGTTTTAATTATGCTTGAAAAGTAGATAGTTGTGGTGTAAAAAGGAGATGCGCTGACAATTATATGACAGTACCTCAACATATTGATGAAATCTGATAAGAGAGCCCCAGAACACCTCTCCATATCCTCAATAATTACAACCACTGGTTTCTCATACTTGCCATGCTCACTATACCATGATGCTAAGAGCGAAATATCAGCTGCCTTAGAATCGAAAACAAGAATGATAGTGAATAACAATAAAGATGTCAAACAAGACTTAGTTCTACTTAAGTATGTGCATAATTATAGACTTAGCTTGTCTACTTACTTCAATCTCAACCATAAGCAATTGTCTCAGAAACGCTCTGAGACAGCCCTCAATCCCATTCTTGGTAGAAAAATCCAAGGACGAAATATTAGCCACATAGCATCCATGAGATTTCAAGTTTAAACCAAGTTCAGCAAAAGTCAATATGTCATCGACAGTTTCAATATTCTCTGTAAATAATACAAGAATGTACTGATCAACACGAGGGAACCACTAGCCATTGATGAAATATTATCAACTGTCAACTGTTATCCACCAGAAGATTGCATGTAAAGTTGGGAATTGCAAATAAGGGTTAGATGGTCTTGCCATAATTCACGCAATTGAACAACATTCTTGACAATAAACATGACAAATTTATGGGATAAATTGAGACAAGAAAACTTTTTAGAAAACAAAATAGAAGATTCAGATATTGGTTACCATCAGCATAGTTTAATATTTGCAATCTGATCATCTAAAAGAAATGAAAAATAAACTTACCGGTGAAGACCAGACCAGTGAAGAGTTTTTTAACTAAACCACCATTATGAACAAAAGGGTATGGAAGACTTGACTTTGATGGATCAACGGGCCCTCTACACGAACAAATTTCATTAAAAGATTCACGAGCCCATCGTCCAATCTCATCAAACACATCAGCATTTATACTCCTCAAGACATCCTAAATTCAATTCTCAAACAGCAAGAAACAAGCAATTTAGAATAACTTAATTTATGCTCAATTGGACTAAAGAAAATATCTACAAAATTTCAGGAAACAAAATTGGGAAAGAAGAACCTTAATCTTGGATTCAATTTTTGACCATACACACTGGAAAGCTTCCATTTTCAAGTTCTCATTCATGTTTTCATTGATTAATGATACTTTTGGTGAAGTGTCAAGTCTTCTTTTGCTGGGTTTTCCAGGAGACATTGTAGTAGACTCTGAGGACTTTGATGCCTTGTGCAGCATGAAGAATGGCTGTGAATTGTCAAGAGAAAACAGCAAAAGCAGTTATATTCTCTAAACAAAACATTTACAAAACAAAAGTGGAAATTGGATAAAGATTGCTATGAACCTGAAGATTGTTTTCAGCAAGTGGATCAGTGGGAGGATGTTCATTTGGAGAATACATTTCTGGAAGAGAGTAGACATCAGTATTCAGGATTAGAGTAAGCCGGCTCAAAGTCTACTATAGTTGACAGTGACCACATGGCAACAGCAACTGAATTAAGTAACAAGTTAGGCAAGAACAACCAAACCAAATCAACAAAAAGTATTGATTTTCAATACATATTAAATAAAGAAAGAGCTATCGAGTAAACATCATTACAAGTCCTCGCTGAGCTTTCAAATTTTACGAACCATCAATGGTCGCATCATTAGATACACACACAGTTTCAAATATATTAGATACACATACAGTTTCAAATATATTATCTTTTATATAAAAACTAATCACCGTGGATCCATAACAGGCAATAAATTACGTAAGCAAGTCAAATAAACCCATTTTCCAATTTCTTTGTTCTTGCATATTTAAATTTTTTGTTGAAAGAAAGGTGACTACATCAGTTTTCTGTGGATGTTGGTGAAAAACATAGTTTCTGTTCACGGTGATTCTTTTTAGTTTCTGTTCACGACAATTCTTTTTCATTTTGGGAATATATGGAAACAGAGATAGTACAGGAGGTCAAAAGATGATAATTTATACTGCTCATCAATCTAATTGAGCTTTTATCCATGACCCCAAAAAAAAAAGTTGAGCTTTTATCTAGTCAAATGATATACTCGCTGCTAAGAGAAAAAAATTCAAAAACATCTATTCCAACTCAAAAGAAGCTACAGATTACTGAAAAATGGAATAGGTCCTACTGAAGAAAAATGGACTGAAAATGGAAAATTCAATTAAATTAATACTGACAAAAATGAAACAAAAGAAACAAATAAACGCTGTGAAGAAAATACCTACCCAATTTCAAAATAGAACCCTAGGTAGTCGCACTGTGCAGATGAATACCAAGTCGAACCCTAGGCAGAAGATGGAGATGATGAACTTGGAGTAGACAGTCCAACGTGGAATTGGAGTTGTATATGTCTTCAACTTTTTTAGAAACAATAAGTCCCAACTTTTTCTTCCTCACTAGTCACTTCGGACGATACAGAAATTAGTGGTCAATTTTAGCGGGAAAGGTCTAATTTTCCATTTTCTTTTATTATTTCCAAACACACTTCACATGTACCTGGCACGTAGGATAATGCCTTATTTATTTGCATTTGAAAGAAGATTTGAATCTGAATCGTTTAGAATTAAGGTTATAAAGTATATTTTTTAATTAAAATTCAAGTATTTATTTAATTTAAATAGGTCTTAATTATTAAGATTTAAGAGTTATGTTTGTGTATAATCTTTAGTATCACTCTGTCAACAACCATATGCCACCACTACTATCCACCCTCAGCCTCTGCATATGTGGAATATCTTCATATTAAAATAAGAATAAGGCAAACACAAAAAGTTCATTGAAATTCTGGATTACAATACATCCTCTAACTACTTGTCTTTTTTCTTGATAGCCAGCCCTATAATTGATTCTACTGTCTTTTTATTTCACGAGCATAAGAACTTTTTGATAACCTACAACCAATTCTAATACTATTTTATTCCATGAGCATGATGCATGTCCTTAAACCCTTCGTAAGAGCTACCAAAAGTCCACACTTCTTTCTTGGTTATCAGAGATGAGCTCCAGCCAGAAAACTTTAAAGTTTCACATGGAAAGCAACAATTATCATTTGTCAAAAATGTTGTCAACCTAGGCGTATTAGATGGAAGCTCTGCAATTGAAGTAACATTAAATAAGAGTACAACATCTTGTTGTTGGTTAGTCATTCTGTATAACCTAGGACTTCATGAAACGTTAGTGCTCAGATATATGCACCACAATGCTATTACTAAATTGATCAATCAGTCCCAATCCAAATACATTGGACTTGGCAATACAAATTCCCTGTACCCATCCCACTCTATTTGAGTTCATTCCATTCAAATACTAGAAAAATCAACCTGCAAAACAAATTATGAATTATCTAAAAGTAGAGTTTCTCAATCATACACTATCCGATATGAAATCTCTACTAAAAATACTGGACTTTTAAACAAGCACGGGACCTAATGTAAATGCCCCAAAACAACTAAGTCTTAATATCAACTAGTTGTAGTTGATATTCTCTATAGGAATCCTTTAAGTCCGTATTGATTTCGAGAGATAGTACATATTTTTTGTGATTTTTCCCAATATAATTTAGATCTACCTCATCCCCTCTTAATCACCTTCAGTAGTCAAATTGTTCCATCTAGAACAGGTGCACTGGTGCATATGAAGAGCAACATAGATGTCCAAACCATCTCCAAATGATCCCTGATTTTAGTTGGCCTATGTGAAATTTATTTTGACATGCTTCAATTAAGTTTTGCATTAATATTTTCACTATCATCATTCAATTGTTGCTAAGCAATTTGATGTATAATGTTTTGATAACTCAGAAATCCCCAAAAGCTAGAGGTGTGCGGAAACTCAAGGCACAATGGACTCACCCCACTACCCTTCTCCACTTAAGTACCAGACTTTTGTCTACGATAGGATCTGAATCCGTGACATGCACCTAACTCGCAGTCTCGCACACCATGCGCAACATTGTGTGCTGACCACTAGACCAAAGCCTTACGGGGCTACAATTTGATGTATATATGAGGTGTTTTTGCACCTTTTAATGAAAGAAAAAATTTAGGTGTTTTTGTTTTTCCCAAAAATTGTGCGCTTTACTTCTTAATTTTTGCTTAGCGCCTCATACACCTTGTCAATTTTTTGCATTTTTCATTCTCATAATATTATTCCAACCTACTTCCGTTTAGGCATCATACCTAAATTAACACATGTATTTGATTTTAAAGTCGGCCCATCAACTCCCAGTTTTCTCATTTAAACACCTCTACTAGATGAAATGATTATTAACAAGCGCCTCTAGCCGTTGACTATACTTACATGGCAGCGGTGTAGCTGATTTGGCTAATATGCTTGTGTGGTAGCGATGTAGCTGATTGCTAAACTGCGTTCCAAATCATGCTTATAAGGCACGTGAATATGCTAATGTTTTTTATTTAAAAAAAAAATTAAAATCAGAAAAAAGTACAAAAGACAGAGAAAATGATAAACAAATTTAAAAAACTATCACTTCGTACCCCCCTTTTCGTTCATCTCTACTCCATTACTCTCGTCCCCTTCCACTCCCCCAATCCCCTCCTTCTAACCTTTTCTTCCTTAGACATGTACTTCCTTTTTCTGTTGTTGGCTTAGGTTTGGAGGGGATCAGATGAAAGAGATTGCAGGGAAGCGGAGGTCTTGTTGGTGGTTTCTTATAGGTCCACTGGTGGCTTTTTTTGGGGTGACGGACAGATTTGGTTTTCTCTTAGTTACAAAGAGGTGATTTAAAGGTTGGGGTTTTTAGAGTTGAAAATGATGGAGGAGATTTGCCATTGGTGGTTGTTGGTTTGGTGGGTGATGACAACAAAGATGAGGTTAAAAGTGGAGTTGGTATTTTTTTGAAGATGAAGGAGATAAACTTTACTGGTACTGGTAAGGTTATTGATGGGTTGTTACTATGAGTATTCCGGTGGACCGGTGATCTTTCCAATTCTGGTTGCTCATTGCTACCTTTGGTCTCTGAAGAGTTGCGGTTGGTTGCTGGTGGTCTGAAGCAGTGAGGAAGCAAGATAAGAGAGATGTGGGTTGACGACAATGGTGGTCTATCTCCGGTGAGGAGCTTGCTATGAAGAAAAAGAAGCAACAATAGCGAACGGATTTTATTAGTGATGGTGTGGTGGTAATAGGCATACATGCAGTGGAGTCATGAGTTCGGGAGAGATGAAGGAAGATGGAAGAGTTGGTGTACTTTTTAAGAATTGTTTTTAAATAAAATTAAAAATATGATGTGTCTCAAATTCTCAGACATGGACATTGTTGCGTATAATACATAAGTGCAATTAAACAACACACGGTGTAGGTTGTGTTTAAAAGATATATTCAGATCAACTAGAGGTGTTTAAATGACATTAATGGGAGTTGAGGGGCTCGGATTTAAAATAGGATGTGAGCACCTGTGTCAATTTAAATATTTTGTCTTCAACTTATCCTAGAATCCTAACCCTCTAGAGTACTTTCCCATAGTTTCAAATTTTGATTGACTCCTCTGGGTTTGTTAATTGACACAAAATCATCTGCAAATAACATAATCAAAGAACATCATTCTATATAGACTAGCTCATCTATAATTAGAGTAAACAAGTTCGAGGCTCACGGCAAATCCTTGATGTAAACTCTAATTAAGGAAAACTCCTTGTATATATCCTCTCATTGTTCTCACACAAAACTTCGTTTACACTTATAATCATTTGATTTATATACTTAATATGAATTCCTTTCTCCTCAAACATCCACCAAATGACTTCTCCGTTGGCATTAGATCTATGCTTTCTCTATGTCACTAAGTATGATGTGGATGGTCCTTCCTCTCTCACGAAATATTTATCAATCTCGTAAAATGTACCACCCATGCGACCTAGATAGATAAACAAGTGGCATACTACATATTGTAAAATGTGCAGCAACTTACTCATCACTTCTATTTTCTCAATCTGCTCTTGTAGTTGCTCCGGGTCCTTCTTTAAGATGCCCACTTCTCTAACCTTCTTCATTTCTTTCTTGTTCTGTGCAAGCATAAAAAACAAAAACAAAGCATCAAGCATTATTAACAGCTTTAAAAACCAAATTCAAATAAACAGATTTTCCTTTAAAACAAATTAAATAATCTCATCTCTGCATTTTCCTTGATTTTTGTAATACAAAGCCAATTCAGTGAGAAACTTAAAAGCATGTGAGTGCAACAATTCCAGAAACTTCCCAGAAAACATGAAAGGACGTAAATCCACAGTAAAAGCCAACAAGAAACCACAAGGAGCACGATGCCACTTAATCCCAGCAGATGAAAAAACTATGTGCGTGATTTCTTCCCATTTGTCTAGATATTTGGTGGACAAAGCTACCCAATACTTAGGGCTTAATTTGTCTAATAGCTCTAACTATTGAATACTGAAGCGGAATGGATATGGAAATTTAATATAGCCAGCTCCGACAAGTTAAATTGAAGTGTAGTTGATTAATTAACAATTTATAAGAAGTGCGTTCAAGAAATTTACCCTTTTCAATTCGCGCTTGCGAATCTCCTTGCGATAAGCATCGGTAGGGTTCATGACTTTGCCTTCTTTGGTTGTCTTCATCTTTTTGGTGGCAGCTTCTTTCTTTCCTCCTTTGATTCAGCAACGTCACTCTTCACTTCCCGATTACAGCAGGCTCAACTGAGGCCGGTGATAGAGAGAATTTGTGGAGCAGGAACGAGGTTTTGGTGATGGCAGCAGCAAAATAATAAATATTTTTTTATGAAGCATAAGTTTATATGTTTTGCATCATGATATTTAGCGAGTTATGTTGTAAATGGCATAACAAATTATCCTCCTAACACTTAAATAATAAACAATTTTTTTGGTGGCATAAATTTATATATCTATATCATATTATTTTACAGGTTATGCTGTAAAAGGTATAACAAATCATGTCGTATGTCGGAATAAAAATATCTCACAAATTATATCGTAAAAGGCATGGCAAATTATGTTGTATGTCGGGATGATAATATCCACAAGTTATGATGTAATAGGCATTATAAGTTTTGTCATATACCGGAATATAATATCCCACAAATTAAATTGTAAAAGACGTAATAAGTTGTGTCGTATATTCGGAACGCATAAAGTATTTCTAAAAAAATACAACACACAGATCCACACATATACTCTACTATCCCACATTAGCTACCAATTTTTTTCTCTTCTAAAAACTTTATTTCAAAATATGCCCCAAAAGGCATAACTGATTTTCTGAACACTGCAACAAATTCTAAAAAGTACTACACAACTTATGCCGCATAACTTAATTTCTACCAAACTCATGCTGAGTAAGAAAAAGTTTTCTAAACTTACACCGAGCAAATTAAGATTGAATAGATAAGGGTACTCTGGTCCATAAATTTTCATTAAATGAGCAGCAAGGACAATAATTAAAGATCATTCTGAAATAGGGTCTCCATGCAAAAACTGCAAAAATAACTTTTTTTGCCAAAATTAATGAGCAGAATCCCGGCTAATTAGCTGGATTTTTTATTTGATATTGGGTAAGACTTGTCTTAACAACAAATTATGGTGATTGTCAATTTTTTTCATAAATCCTAACAAGTCAGTAAGATATTTTCAGCATTTGTGGCGGAGAATCCCAATAATTATCATAAATTATTGTATAGAAATTGACCAACACATCTTGCTTTAAAATTGATCCAAAACAACTTTAAATGACTTCAAATTTTATATACATTCTCCTAATATCACTCCGAATAATTTTCAACAGTTAGATTCAATTCAAACCTTCAAAAAATAATAAACTAGCTTTATCTTTTTCAATAAATATTTTTCAAGCTTAAAAGAACCAACAATGTTATTTTTCAAAATTTTCAAACCTAATCAATCTAAATCATTAACAATATACAATATAAATTTAATAAAACATTATACACACAATGACAATTATAAATAAACAATGAGAAAAAAATTCCTACAATATACGAATTTAAATTCAATCGTTAAATCCACTATAAATATGAAATAACTAAAAAACATCAGTATTGAGTTTTGTGTCGTGGTCAACTATTTGATACGTACTGAAAAGAAAAATAAAATTATTTGATACGAGGTAAGTATATATTTTTGTTTTAGTTTCTTTTCTTTGAAAAATAGTCGGCTATAATTATGATTGAGACTTGATAAGAAATAATCATTATAATAGGAATAAAAATACTTAAGTAATTTAATGCCTCAGATTATACATTGTCACTATGAGCACATCACTTATTTTCTTTTATTTGTTGTTCTGGTAATACATTGTTAATTAAGCACTAAAAACTAAAAATATACTCTCTTTTTTTCATTTTGACAAAATATGAAATTTAAGAAAGTAAAAAAAAAAAAAACTTGTGATCTTAAGTTAGAGATATGTAGAATGTATCAAAATGCTCTTTAAACTCATGATGTTAAACATGTCATGTGGAAAGTTAATATTAAAAAATTGTTCAAAAAAATAGTTTTTATATATGAATTAAAAAAGAAATAAGATAAATAAATTAAAATTATATATATATATATATATATATATATATATATATATATATATATATATATATATATAGAGAGAGAGAGAGAGAGAGAGAGAGAGAGATATCCATTTGAATCATTACTAAACTAAAATAGTTTACTCAATCTTGACGATTGCTTATTGATAGGCTATTATGAGTTCAAGACAGGCTGCTATGGTGAAATTGGTAGACACGCCGCTCTTGTGAAGTAATGCTAATGCATCTCGGTTCGGGTCCTAGAGGCGGCATACCGTCTTCTAAAAAGGATAAATAGATCTTATAAGGAATTCAATTCCCCATTTTCTTTTTAAAGATTTTTTATGATATTTTCAATCTTATAGCATATATTAACTCATATTTCCTTTTCGATCGTTTCAATTGTCAATACAATTCACTTGATAACCTTTTTAGTCGATGAAGTCGTAAAACTATACGATTCGTCAGAAAAGGGCATAATAGTTACTTTCTCTCTCTCTCTCTCTCTCTCTCTCTCTCTCTCTCTATATATATATATATATATATATATATATATATATATATATATATATCGATTAATTAAAGATGTGAATCGAACATGTGTGGTTATATCGACGACATGTGCCAAATCAAAGCTAGCACGGAGTTAAATTACTCTCATCCGTGTAAGACTCGTTCATAATAGTAGAGTCAGAAATTTAGCGAAGGATATGTAAATTTTCTTCTTAATTGTGTTAAGGGTATGCAAAATTAAATATACATTCATAATAGTTAATATTTAATTTATGTACATCAAATAATTTTTCGGTGAAAGATGTGCACCAGACCACCCTTCGCCTAAGGTGGCTCTGCCCATGACCTAGGTCCTGGAGTAGTGAAGGATGCCCGCCTAGATCCAAAAAAATAAATCCGGAGGTGGAGTTATTTAGTCTTAGGAACAGATAAAGCTTGCCAATAATTGTTTTCTGAGAATATGATACAGCGAACGTAATATTTTTCAACGTTCAGATAATGGTCATTATGATAGGTGGAATGTACATAAAATATTACTTATGATTAGGTTTTAATACATTCCTTCCCTTCACTTGTAACTCATTTATTTTCATCACATGTAGCTATATTACTCTTAGACCGCACTCAAGAGCTCAAGCTTTCGAACTCTTAACTTTTTCAGTGATATTGTTAGTCAATTACACAAGAGACAACTTGATAAGATTCACGTTGCTTCTTACTCATTATTTTATTGTTTACTATTCTTGTTTATTGCTTCAATTGTATTTACTAACAAGTATTTATCATGAAAGAATGCATTATTTGGCTATAATATGTGTGCTTTAGAACTAATAAAACAAATTCAATTATTATTTGGCTATTACGATGTGAAGGAACATACAGTTTTTTCTTTTTATAAGTATCAAACATCTCTATTGGGATTTTTTCACAATTTAAGACAAACAAGTGCACTGTAGTCGATATTTGGGTAATGTGAGTTATTTGAAAGAAAAATTCATGATACAATAAAAATTTCAGTTCCACTTTTTTGTCGTATAAAACGGGTTATTTTTTTTTATTTGATTCGTATTTTTACTCAATTCATTTTTTATTCATCTAGACTATATTAAAAGTGTGAAGACCCTTAGAAATATTGGTTGAACCTTTTTGTCCTTCATTAAAAGATATCGCAATAGATAAAATTGTCATTTACTATTTTACACAATTATTATTTTTAATTATTTCATCACCTTATTTTATCATACTAGTTTTAGCGTATCGCCTCGTGCTTGTCCTTCATATTAATAAGAACAAATTTTTAAAAATAACATAAATAATATTTAAAAGATATGTTTGTGTAGCAATATAAGAATTTAGAAAAAAAAAATATGAATTTAAAATTGACAAATGATTATGTTTAAAAGTTTGATCCAATCTAGTAGTTCTTTCTTCAGTTTGTTCTAATACTTGTTTTAATAAACAAAAATATCGTAGAAATAGTGTTTGATTGAAAATTAAAAAATCATTCGTTTTTACATAACATGGGCACTTAAATGCATGTATTATGTATATTTTATGTTAATTATTATAAAATTTATATTACTACACTATTAACATATTAGCATTTAGTATAAATATTAGTATTGCAAAAATACATTGTAATATAAAATTGTATTATAGAATAAAAAATATCGTATAACTTATTAGTTTAAACAATTAGCAATTACAAAATTATATTCTAAGTTATTACTAACTTGTTTTGACACTAATAAATTAATATCGTATCACAAGCGCATTTATTTATTTGTAATTGATCGTCCAAACTGAGAAATACTCATCAAAATTAGTGGAAACAACCACTAATGCTTGCATTAGGACAGACTGTGTATAGCACACTCCTTGATCAGGTGTGATTCTTCTCTGAACCCTGTTAATGCGGGATGTTTCATACATCGGACTATCTTTTTTTTCAAATTGTATTTTCAAAGGTCTTAAACATAAGATTGATTTATAGTACAAATGCATTTTTTTTTGCTTTGCATTTATACTGCAAATCAATCTAATGTTTAGGACTTTTAGAAACACAATTTGAAAAAAGGACAGCTCGGTGCACAAAGCATCCGGTATTAACAGGGTCTGGAGAATGATGCACCCCAAGAAGTGTAATATAGACATCTAACCTAATATAGGTATTTACAGCTGTTTTCACTAGTTTTGATGAGTATTTCTTAGTGAACAACACATTATCTATATATTATATTAAAAGTGTTGAAGGTCCTTAAAAATGTTGATTGAATTTTTGTCCTTCATTAAAAAAATTCGCAATAGACAAAACTGTCATTTACTATTTTTCTCAAATTATTATTTATAATATTTTTAAATAATATAAAATTAAAATTATGTATAAATCAAAAGATTTCCCTCAAAAAAAAAATCTTCCATCAATAACCCTAAAATAAAGTTCCTACTAAAAACTTTTCCTTAAAAAACTTCTGTGAATGATCTTAAACGATTTCACCCCTCCCCCTTCCCCACTAAAAAAAATTTCTTACTTGAGTAAATTTCCTAAAAAAGTTTCCCCCTAAAATGTTATTGGATGTGGTTTCTCCAATTTTTCCTGCGTGCATTAAATTGAGTTATTTTTTTATTTTTGATAATAATGTTCTAATATTTTTATATTTTAAATTTTTTTTAAAATTATAATAGTGGTGTCTAATATTCTTATACTTTTAAATTCTTTTTTATTTATGAATTATTTCATTTCTATAAAAAGTTTTATAATTGCATAATTTTTTTCATTCAAGTCTTCTTCATCAACAACTTTGTCTCAACGTCTAAACTTCATCTTTTTTGTTTCATGTTATGAATTTGAAGAAGACAATGATTTATCTTTTTTTTTATGTTGTGGATTTGAAGAATACAATAATTTATCTTTTTTATTTCATGTTGTGGATTTGAAAAAGACATTAATTTTTTTTTTCATGTTGTGAATTTGAAGAAGACAATAATCTATCTTGGTTTTTGTTTCAAGTTATAGATTTATTGAAGAAGACAATAATCTATCTTTTTTGTTTCATGTTGTAAATTTGAAAGACAATGGTAATTGCTACGCCAACTAAAATTGCGTATCTTCAAAATAATTCAACTTAGATTGTATACTTTAGTTAAGTCTAATATTAATATTATATTATCTTCTTTAATTGAGTCTAATACTGATATTATGTGATTTAAATTTTGTGTTATTTATAATTGACATTCTTCTTCTACTCATATATCCACAAGTTCACAAGTTTCATCTATCCAGGTAAAAAGAATCTTCACATCTTATAAAATAATATTTTATAAAATTATAATTTTCATTCTATATTTTAAGTGTAAATTTTTTGTATAATGGTGTAGTTGCTACGTTTGCTCAAGTTACTTATCTTTAAAATAATATTTAATTAATTTTTAATAAAAGTATTATTAAAATTGAAGATTTGAGATTTGCCAATTATATTGATCTAAATAAATATGATTAACATATTTGTTTAAGATAAATACGTAATTAGGAGTTATAATGTGCTAAACAAAGTTTACTATTCACTTCAAATAGTAGTTTACTTAACAAAGTCAACTACTATTTTTTAATAATCTTTTATTTTTGTATATATTTTTACTAATTGACACAAGACACACGTACAATAGATAAAATTATCATTTACTATTTTTCTGAAATAATTATTATTTAATTATTGTCTTGATATTTAAAACTTTAAAATTAATTAAATAATAGCTATTAATATTTAGTATTTTAAAATTAACTAAAAGTTTTTTTCTTAAATATTAAAATAAGTGACAAATGTTTATGTGACTATAAATTATCTCACTAAAGGTGAAATGAATATTTTAATATTAAATTGTTACTAAATATAGAAATGTATTATTTTTTTTTGGGTCTGACTTAAAAAGAAAGTGTGTCACATAAATTGGGATAGGGGGAGTATAATTAATTTTGAAAAATTTACTTCCCACAACTATTTAACATTTTAAATTACTAAATATATCAATATTTTTCCTTAATTACAAAATGGATGAAAATCGTTTTCACCTCTCAAGTTTGCTTTAAAAATCAAACTCTCCCCTCAACCTTGAACAATAGACATTCTCCCTCTTTTATCTTAATTGACTTTTTAAAATATTTGTTTTATCCTTACATTATCAACTTTGTCTTCTTCCTTTCACTTTTTAAAAATCATTATATATATATATATATATATATATATATATATATATATATATATATATATATATATATATATATATATATATATATATCGATGAAGCAATTTTTTTAATAAATATTAACTTTTGGAAAAAAATGAAATAAAAAATACTAATTGAGTATATAAGTTAGTGACGTTCTATAATGAAGTAATTAGCAGAATAAAAAAATAATTTTACTGATAATAATTAAAACTCTAATATTTATTCATACATATGAAAATAAAAGGTAATAATAGAAATATAAAAAAGATTAATAAAATAAAAATAAATTTAAAAATTATAAAAAAAAGATAGTACAGGAGGTCAAAAGATGATAATTTATACTGCTCAACAATCTAATTGAGCTTTTATTCCCTCCCCCCCCCCCCCCCCAAAAAAAAATAAAGTTGAGCTTTTATCCATGACCCCCCCCCCCCCCCCCTCAAAAAAAAACACAAAAGTTCAGCTTTTATTTAGTCGAATGATATACTCGCTGCTAAGAGAAAAAAATTCAAAAACATCTATTCCAACTCAAAAGAAGCTACAGATTACTGAAAAATGGAATAGGGCCTACTGAAGAAAAATAGACTGAAAATGGAAAATTCAATTAAATTAATACTGACAAAAATGAAACAAAAGAAACAAATAAACGCTGTGAAGAAAATACCTACCCAATTTCAAAATAGAACCCTAGGTAGTCGCACTGTGCAGATGAATACCAAGTCGAACCCTAGGCAGGAGATGGAGACGATGAACTTGGAGTAGATAGTCCAATGTGGAATTGGAGCTGTATATGTCTTCAACTTTTTTAGAAATAATAAGTCCCAACTTTTTCTTCCTCACTAGTCACTTTGGACGATACAAAAATTAGTGGTCAATTTTAGCGGGAAAGGTCTAATTTTTCATTTTCTTTTATTATTTCCAAACACACTTCACATGTACCTAACACGTAGGATAATGCCTTATTTATTTGCATTTGAAAGAAGATTTGAATCTGAATAGTTTAGAATTAAGGTTATAAAGTGTATTCTTTAATTAAAATTCAAGTATTTATTTAATTTAAATAGGTCTTAATTATTAAGATTTAAGAGTTATGTTTGTATATAATTTTTAGTATCACTCTGTCAACAACCACATGCCACCACTACTATCCACCTTTGTCATCACAACTACCACTATAGATATATATTATCTGTATACTATATAACACCTTTTAAAATTAATATATTATAATTTATTTATTTATATATAAGCTTTAAATATGATATTGTTCTTATAAATGAGATAACTAATTATTTCTTTCATAATATAATTAACTAGACTAAATATAAAAAATATTTAATATTTAATATTTAATAGGATAATAAAATATGACATCAATGTACTGTAATTTAAAGAATGTAATTAGTTTTAGTACATTATATAATATATTACAATGATATATGGAGAAGAGAGGTATTTTTGGTATTTTTGAAAGAACAAATATGGAAAAGATGAGATTCTTGGTACTTTTGGAAGAACTAATATGGAGAAGATATGATTCTTTAAATTTCTAGAAAAAAAAATGAGAACAGAGTATTTTGTTGGGATTTTGTGTATTTGAATCTTATATTAGATATATATCTAATCTTTTTTTATATTTAATTAGAATAGATATTTTAGGAAAATGGTAGTTATATAAAATATAATTAAACGGAGAAAATTTTAAATAAATTATATTTATGTAATTTTCTCAAAATAATTATATTTTTTGTAATTATTATTTTTAAAAGTGGTATTTATGTAAGAATCTCTTTTACGTGGCTTGTTTTGTTCACTTGCCCCCTTTTCATTCCATTCTTTTTCTTAATTTCTTTGTTTTTTTTTCTCTTTTAAAAATCTTGATTTTATTATTTTATTTAAATTATGTATTTTTTCTGAATCTTTAAATTCTTATTTGAATATAATTTTAATTATCTTTTCCCTTTATCCATCTAGTGTTACTTTCTTCTTAATTTTCCAAATTATTGAGAATGATGATATTTTTATGTATGCACCAAAAGTTTATAAATTAAACTAAATTAATTAATTCAAAATGAATTGAGTTAAAGCGAATTTATTTAAAATGGATCGAGCTTACTGAATGGAGACGTTAATTCAATTTTATTAACTAGTGGTAAGTTTACATTAAAGATAATGCACATAAAAAATATATCCTTTTTCAAGGGACAAAAACGGTGAAAGTCCCTCAATAAAACAGATTACCAATACAAATGAATATATAGTTATTTATGAAAAATTAATATCTCAAATAAAATATTGATTGATTTCTTAGATTCTTTTGATAGCCGTAATTAAATTAAAGTAAAGTAAAAGTAATATTAAAAAAAATAAGGACCATCTATTTTGTAAAATACCTTTTATCAAATGAGTGAATAATGGTAACTGATTATATATGTGAAACATAATCCCTAAAATTACTCAACTAATCAGATTTTGTATTTGTATTTGATGCGTTTTATCTAGAATAAATACAATACATGACACATAAAAAATTGTTATTTTTATGTAAATAATTAAATATTGCTATTTCATTCTATTTTCGCCCAAAATGTGGCCATTTCTGAAAATTACTCTTTTTTGTGTGTATGTTTTTCTGTTAAACGCCATTCAAACTTGTGAATTCGATTTTACATTATTGGGCTTGAACATAGATGGGCCATAAAAACTAAAGCATATGGAATAAGCAGTACAACTATTTATACGCAAGTACTCAATAATTAGAGAAGCTTTTGCTAATTATCCTTTTATTGGAATTATTGTTTAAGTGAATGATTATCTTTTTGCAGTTGATGAACCTTTCAGACGATAGTCTAAAGATTCTTTTGGACATATTGAAAATTTTAAAAGAAAATATTAAATAATGATCTAAAATTTTATAAGTTATTACGATAGTTAATGACAATCATTATTTTATTTGTAAAATTAAGTAATACATAAGCAAATATTATATTCAAGTGTAGTAGTTTCAGGAAGAATAATTTTTGAAGAGTTATATTTGCACAATATTTCTGACAAATCTAAATAATGGCCTGAAAAATGGACGTGTAAATCAATCCAATAACTAAGACATCGTGGTCAACTTTATTTATGAAATTAGATAGAGACTGAAATTCAATATAAAAGAAAAGTAACACGTTGTAGCCACACCAATATTAGAAGGGGAAGTTCAACTCCAAGTATCAATTTTGTCTGAGGATGTATAACCAAACTTGGTATTATGAACTCCAAGTTGTAGATATTATACATTTAAAGCCCATTAGCTATTTGAGATTCTGCCTATGTAATCAATCTGTTGATTATTCGTAAGGATAGATAAGATGTGATAGATATCGAATGTATGTTGAAATTAAAATTTTTGATATTATAGTTTTAATATTATGATATCTGGTATATGTTTTAAAAAATTTTGATATTAAATACGGTCTTTGATATTTATAAGAAGAATATTGAAGTACATAGTTACATATATAGTTCATATATATTATTATAATATTAGCAAATATATAAAATAATAATAGTGCAAAATTAATCGTTTAGAAGTTTAAAGTTTGGCTATTTTATCTTGATTTAAAATGTTCTTTTTGTATAATCAATTAACGAAGGAAATTGCATGCTTGTACTTTCTTTTGAATATTTCTATATACATAAGGTGTTAGTATAATATAATTGAGACGTTTTTTGAAATGTCAAAGTCAGAATTCTTGTAACTCAAATCGAACAAACTATGATCAGGACTTTACCATACAGCAAAATATATACTAAAATTGAACTTTAAAATACGGAACAATACTGAATTAATTTGGTATGAAAATGATATAGTACTTTTAAAAACTAAAAATCGAAATTACATACTGAATTGAAGTTTTCAATACCATTGTATCTTATCCACCCTAATCATAAGGAGGCCATAAATGGATGTATTATTATAGAAACGGGTTCACTTGAATCTATAACTTTCAATACAGAACATAAATTTATATGTAAAAAATTATTTAAATTGCAATAACGACTATAGATATGAATAAAAAATTTTAAATACATAAAAATTCAATATTAAGAATTTTAAAAGATTAAGTCCGCAGAGTTTAAATTTTAAAAATCCCTCAGAGAAGTATCGACTCTTTCTCATAATACTCTGACCTATATATGTATATGGATTCCAATTCACTGATTAGTTGTATTCATGTGCAAATCCGTCGCATTCATTTTGTTTTTGTTTATGTAATGACTTTATTAATGAATGAGAAACCGATTAATTAAATAACTCCTACTTCATATACATACATATTATTAGTAGCTTCCTGACTTTCAGAATTAATCGTTAATCTCTTAAATTAGTTGTATTAGCGCCTCTCTCTATATATATACATATAGATCTAACAAACTACCAATTAATGACACATATTATCCTTACATACCGACTGCAGTCTTATCAATAAATTATACATTTATCTTTTTATTTAATCATAATAAAATTATAAAATTTGATATAAATATCGAATACAAGCAAATTTTACCTTGAAAAAGAGTATAGATAGCAGAGGTTTTAATATACAGTATATATTTGGGAAAGCTGGAAATTAAATATCATTCTAAATGACCTGTAGCGTAAAAACAAGGCCAATGGATATGTACATTGACTGTCATTTTTCAATTATAATACAATTTAGTAAGTACTGTTAATTTGGTGGCTGTAGAGTGTTTCGTTCCTTTAGCAAGTGGCTTCTGTAATTTGTATATCATATTTGAAACTTAAAAAACATGGTAAAAGGTTAAATCATCGTATATAAATACACAAGTACCTTGTTTTCCTTATTTTTTTCAAAACTTTTGGCAGGAGGTCGGGGAATGCGATGACTTTTAATTTGCTGATATTTGACGCTACACTTTTTTTGTTTTTGACCTTTATTCTTTTTAGGAGTTTTTAATTTTTTTTTTTTTTGCTTAGTATCTCGAACTTATAAATTTAGAGTTGACGGGGAATAGTGCTTATCATATGAGCAACATATTTTGATTTTAAATTTGGTAATATTTGGCACTACACTTCAGATAGTATACTATTAAAGTTATTATTACCGTTAAGGATATATTTGGTATGGCGGAAAATATTTTTTAATTTTTCATTTTCTTTGATCGAAATATTTTAAAAAATATTTTCTCAAGTTCCTTAAAAATTAGCAAAATTTTTTTTCCTAATGGGAATAAAAAAGATAAAAAGTTCCGTAAGTGATATGCATTCCATGTTTTGATTGTCTCCTCCCCATATCCAAACCAACCACTCGTCTATCCCGACTCCCAATCCGCTCCCACCACCCCGCCTTATTCTCACCCCATAGAGTTTTTCCTATATTGCATATAAATATGCTTTTGAGATAATATTTTTAACTTATATATCAAACATGAAAAAATAAATTAAAAAATCACTTATTTTCCAAACTTCGTCGTAATTACAAAGTTCAAAATTTTCATATCGCTCTTATTTTATTTTATGAGGTTCAATTATCACTAGGCCTTCTTGAAAAGGAATTCCTCCATTTATAAATACTGCAGTCTCCTAAGGGAAAAAAACAGAATAAAAAATATTACACAAAGTAGTGACGATTCGAACTTATGACGTATAAATCATAAAATTTTATTTTTTTACTGTTACTCTAAACTCTCAATACTTCAGATAAAATAAAATATAAAATGATGATATAGTAATCTTGTAAAAATTAAAACGAAAATAGTCTTTAATTTCTTGTCAAGCCATTGTTAAACCAAACATGACGAGTCTTAACAAAACATATTAAATTTTATATCTGAATTATGATGGATTAATATCATTAATCTCATCAGAATTCGAGTAATTGGACCATTATAGTCTTCAGTTTTTTTTTTTTTGGTACAATAAGCTGTACTTAGAGAACATTTCAAAGCATGGATTAGAAAATCAAATTTCAGTCATTAATTAAAAAAAATCCCACTTAATTAAGTATAGTTGGAGTTTAAATTAATTAGATGCCAACAAAAACCGTTGACCTTTACTTATAAATATTTATCACCTCGCAACTTAAATAGCCAAGAGTCTAGCAAAAAGTCTTAGTGCTGTGATTTTCTTTAATTATAATTAATTCCCTGTTAATCCATTATACATGGCTGCCACAATACACGTAATTTATTGATTTATTTCTTTATTATTTTGCTGTTATTTTAATTGGTGTGTATGACTGGTGAGACACCAAGTCCTAACCTGTACTATATATTTATTTAGTTTTATTAATTCTTAGATCATGTTTGAAGAAATAAGAAAAGCAAAGTGATAAAATATCTGCATGATGGAATGGATGACATGAAGGCTACAAAGTGTCAAAACAATACAATAAGAATAAAGAAAAAAAATCATTGACCTAATTAGCATGTTGATTAGTACTATAGCATTGTTGCTTACATGTTTGGTATAACAACTTCCCCCCTCCCCCCCCCCCCCCCCCCAAATACCAAACCAACCTCCACATGACACAGACAATCCAATTGAGATAAAGATATATTGATGCTATTTTGTACTAGGTATATTTATTTCAATGAAAAAAAGGGAAGTTTTGACATAACTAATTAAATTATTTTTATGTCTGTGATTAGGGGATTACTGGTTCAAAATGTGAAAATAGCTTACAAAAAGGCACGGTACGCAAGGATTGCGTATGATAAACTCTTAGGGCTCGTTTGGTTAGGAAATAAGTTATTTCTGGATGTTGTCCCAGTGCCCTCAATGTAGGATGAAAATAATACTATAATTTAGGGATAAATAATTCAAGGATAAGTTATCCCTAAATTTAATTCCAATTAAATATGGGATAAACTTCTTCCAAAATTATTTATCCCTTATCTCTTATACCAAACGAGTCCTATAATCTAACATTTCCACAGTGAAAATTTAGTGTATCGAACTCTACACATTCACCTCAAATATCTTTGAATTAAATTTTTATATACAGATAATTTATAGAATTTTATACACAGTCAAATCACTTTTAAAGGTTAAGTATCCATGACAGATTTTTTAATTTAGAAAAGGGAAATTAATGACCAGTTTTAATGCTGATTTATTTGAAATAGAATAACTTTGTCCTCAATTTTGTTTCTTACCCAAAAATTCTCTCATTAGCCAAGTAGTACAATAAGGCACTGTTATTCCAGTTTTAATGACGAAAGGCCAATTTTGTCCTCCGTCAACTCGCCAGACAATATCACCATTCACGCCCCCCCCCCTCTCCCCCAACCCCCCCCCCCCAAAAAAAAAATAAAAAATAAAAAATGGAGTCAATATATTAAAATAAACCCCTAATAATTTTCTTTCATTAATTTTGGGACCGATTAATGAATGTCGAACTAGTATTAAATTTTTGCTCTTTTGATTGCAAAACATAAAATCAAGTTCCTGTGTGAATTAATAATTATTTGGGTGAATGTACAATATATATATGGGTTCAATTAAATTTTAGGAATTAACTTTAGCTTAAATTATGTATATATCAATAAATCTATTAAATTATATATGAGTATTAATTTTAAAATTCAGTAACTCAAATAGTCAATATTATCTCGAACCCATAATTAAAATTGAAATTCTAAATTCATCGCTGATAAATATAAAATTACAGTGCTAATAGAGTCTCATATTGTTCATTTGCTTGAAGCTATATATCACCCGATTATTTGGATTCCTTAATGAAATTATACGATTTAAAGCTGCAAAAGTGAATCTTTTGGGCCTTTTTTTTTTTCCTGCTTTGACCATAATTTAATTTGTTGGATCTTCCTCTTTCCTTTGGATTAAGGTGTCTTGAGCAAATTTTGTGAGAAATACTTATGAAATTTTGATCAATGCAAATGTTATTTTAATATTAGTAAATTAAAATATTTTTTAAATTGATTAGCCAAATACAATTTTTTACTTTTCCAAATATGTTTTTCTTTAAAAAAAAGCTTCTAATAAAGAAAAATTTTCAAAATAAGCAAGAGTTTCAAAGTTTGGTCAAATAAATTATAGGGACAAGACATAAAAACCTCTTGAACAATGATGAAATTATCAGTTACACACCTAAATTATGAGAAAATCCTCTTGAACTATTTTTCTTTTCCGTATTATTTATACCATTAAACTATAGGAGGGTCCTCTTACCCCCCTGAACTATGTGAAATTCCTATTTTTCTGCTGAACTTAATTGTTAAGATTGCATTGTTTTTTGTATTTAACATCTTATGTGTATTAAGATGATGTTATTTCATAGTTAAAGTGCACTTCGGATTTTTATATCTATGAAGTTGCATCACTCATTTTGATGTATATAAAATTATTCTTGATATTTTGCACATGTTCCTTCATTTATTGATTGAGTAAAACTTGCAAGTTGTGGTTCTTGTTCATGCCACTGGATCAAAACTGAATCAAAATTGCAGAAAAAATTGCACCAAAACAAAATTCAAAACTAGACCAAAAATTGCAACAAAACAGTAGGAAAAACTGGACTTAGACATCAGTTAAAACTGAACTCAAATAGTTCAGTGGCTTAAATAATACAACAAAAATTAAATTTAGAGGGAAATAAGCTCCTCGCATAATTTTGGAGTGTAAATAATACGAAAAAATTAAGTTAAAAAAAAATTTCTCGCATAATTCAAATGTGTAATCGACAATTTCACTGCATTCCTTCACCTCGTGGCTGCGGACAGGACTGTTTCGTATTTTTTTTGGCCAGTTTGACGTGCTAGTCGAGTACTTGAGTTCTTTGTTTTGACTTTTACTAGAAATGAATAGTTGAATACAATGTATCTAAATGGAAAAATAATCGCATTGACAAAAGGCTCTACAGCAATTTGCAGTTAACTAGGAAAGATGGATCGACTTAAACAGGAAAGTGTTTAAAAGAAATATTGATCAGAATTCAGTAAAATATATCAATAAAACGTAAAGAAAAACTGCAAGAAGCTAAGTATGGCCAATTCCGTGTCTTTTAGTTGAAAGAGTTGTTTTAAAACAAAATGTCCATAAAGGCCGTCTTATAAAATTAAAAACAACGCAGAAAAGATTAGCACTGCCTTCACGCAAGAATAACGTTAACCTATACTCCCTCCTTTTCATAATAAGCGGTGTTTTATACTTATTTAAATGGAGAGAGTTTTTACATAATCAAGAAAATATTAAATAGTTACATATTTACCAATATATTTCTTTCTTTCTAGGAATGAGTAATTTTTCAAACTGAAAGCACCACTTATTTTGAAATGGAAGAAATACATCGAGCAAATCTAATTTTATTTTTTTGTTAAAAGGTTCAAATTAAAGTCAATTTTAGACGTCAAAGTTTTAAATTAAAAATAGAGTTTAACTTCATGGCATTCCTACCAGTGAACCACCAACCTTATTGATTTTATATATATTTGTTTCAATAAAAATTAATTATATCTTTAAAAAGCTTAGCTTTTGCTATTCATATTAATGCAGCTGTAATTTATACTAATATTTATTAGATTAACAATATGCCGTTTGACGCAAGTAAAAACAAGTTACTTATTCATAAGATAAAATGATCAGATTTGCTTTTGTACTTACAGTTTTGACTCATACATGTCCTTGTCACAGTTTAGGCTCAAAATTACCCGTGGCCATTAATGGATAGGCCAAATTTCTTTGCTCCCACTCTAGTTCTTTTAATTCTTGGAAAAATTAAGAAAAGAGAACTGAAAAAAGGTGCATTAGTACAATGGAGTTTTTTTTTTCTCGTTTAGAATGATTGGCAACAAATAAAGTCAATTAATTAATATTGAGAAAATGATAGAAATCTCTTGATTACTTATAAATTAAATTAAAAAATATTACATAAAAAATAATATAAAACATTTAATTATAACATATACTAATAGTTTCTTATTTATCAAACTATCAGATTATTTACAAAATTACTAAATTTTATATTTAAAAATATAATATATAATTTTTAAATAAATGTTATTAAATTCAAATTAATTGTTAAACTTCCTATTTTATACTTTACTTTATCATATTTATCAAAAATATATTTTTCTCTTTCTTTATTATTATCTAGTTTCCTTAATAATCTGACTTCCTTTTTCTCCAGAACTCCTTCTTCCCTAAAACTCCTTAATACTCTAAATTTCTACCAATTTTTAAGCTTTCTTAATACTCTAAATCTCTATCAACTTTAAACACTTACATTATAACATTAGAAATTATCACATTATAAACTAAATATATATCACGTAAAATCTGAAAACATATATTCAACCATAAACATAGTTCATATAATTATTGGTTGGAAAAGTAATATATATATATAAACAGATGGAACCAATTTACATACACAATACATATATATTTTTTTTCAATTCATATTTTTTAGGTAAGAAAAAAACTATTAAAAAAATACAAATATATACAAACTGACAACCTAAATCTCTACCAAATTTTATGCCGATGAAATATTTATTTTTTAAAGGGAATATCATGAAAAATAACATAATATTTTTAAAAGAAAATAACATATTATATACAAACATGTTTTAGTGAATGCATTGTGTATAAAATATGATATATCTAATTAGTCTAAGTGTGTTATTTATTTTTTCTGGGTTTAAAATTTGTATAGAAACTAGTATATCTTTATTTCTCTGTTGTTTTTTACATATTAGTATATAAGAAATTTATACTTATTTTAGTATATGAACTGGGTATAAAATATGGTAATACAAATTAGGTTACTTAAATTTTTTTATACTAGGTTATATACAAAATGATTTAGTGTATCGATTATGTATATAAAAAGGGAAAAGAAAAAAATGTATATGGAAAAAATAACAAAAATCTACAAAAGATTTATAGAACAGAGAAAGGCAAAAATCTAGGAGAAATTTATTGAAATGAATATCAATAATGATTTCAGTTATTTGAGAAGAAAAAAAAGATTTTAGAGTTTAGATATCAGTGTAAATTAGATATTTAATTATTTTACAATAAAAATACCACAAATCAAGGAAGACATGTAGATAATTAGTTGGACCACTCTAATTTATAGGATAGTAATTTTACCTAATCGATATGGTATATTTGTAAATATTTTTTTGTTATTTTTGAAACTATAAAATGTTGATATATTTTGTAATTATTACTCGAAATATATATAGTTATGTTTTTTTTTTCAAATAAAAATTATACTTTCAGATCTCTTATGTGTAAAATGAAAATTTTGCCTTTATTTGGTTACCTGTTGTTTCTTATAATTTTTTTGGCTTTAGTTAATTCTTTTGACATGTTTTGTTTTATCCGCTTCGTCTTTTTCTGGATTGCTTTGATTTATTTATCCTTGAGCCGAGAGTATATCGAAAAAAAACCTCTCTGCCTCTGAGATAGAAGTAAAGTCTGCATAGACTATCTTCCCCAATCTCATTTTTGAGGACTACACTAAATATGTTATTGTTATTATTATACGTATAAAAATAAAAATAAGTAACCAAAAAAAAAAAATCATTTCTCCCGGCCCATTAATATCTCTACTGTCAAATCAACCAAATTGAAATTAAAAAAGAAAAGTTTGGAAGGGTGGGGTGGTGCTCGAATCTCTTATTATCAAAAAATGACATTTTGTGGTCCATTTGAAAGGGCCAATACAACTGGATGATTTGATCGATGGACCTACTTATTTCATTTTTATAAAGAATCTAAGTTCACCAAAATACATATTCTCTTTAAAACAAAAAGATATTAGGTGAAATTTTTTTGTTTTCATAGATATTGCATTTAAAACAGCCAAATAAACATTATTTCAGCAGCGCCATAATTACTAGTAATAGTTTCTTTAAGAATTTTCACATTTCAAAGGTGGATTTGTAGACTCATTATTAGTTTTTTAATTATTGTTTGAACCAAACCAAAGAACATTTGACTTGTAAATTAAAGACCAAGGATAGTTTGAGTTCTTAACTATTCCATGACGACCTTAAGTTTTGTTCGTTGACATTTTGGAATTTTTTTTAATGCCACTAGATTTAATTAATTAACCTACGAAAATAGGTAGCACTTTATATATAGAAAACAACCTAATATATGTTAACATAAGAAATATTTAAAAAGCATATATATGAAAAAAAATTACAAGAAAAAGAAAAACTTCTCTGACCCTCCAAATGGTATATTGTGTCATGTATAGTGGGACAATGGGAATAATAAATTACTATGAAAAGGTATATTGTTGGACTCCTTACACCTTTAACCTGAGTTTTGGGCTCGATCCTTTATTAAAAACTGAGAACTTCTTACCCCTAAGTTGAACCTATTAGTCACGAATCAATATTAGTCAGATCAGTGAAGGTCGAATGCCAGATGATATTCCAATGCAACCGCACCCTCACCGGAAGTTATCTGGCAACAAAAGGATGTTACCCATTTGACCGGACAATAATATGTCCATGTGACTTGGGAAACTTCAACAATAGCTGTCGCAACTTGCAGAAAAGAAAAAGAAAGAAGAGAAATATAAAGCCCAGAGATGGAGAGAGACCGACCATTACGGAGTATAGCTCTCTTTTTCACATGTTATAAATGATCCTATCTAAAACTAAAAGGACCCAAACGTTGAAGTTGAATTCTTCTTCTATAGCCGCTTTTTTAATATGTATTTTTTCCAAGTAAGACAATATATATATATTAATACGTAAACTAATCTTAGTGTGTATGTATATGTATTACTTAAAGTTGTGAGCAATTGGTGCATTGACATTTTTTCTTTGTGTGTTGTTAAGCCACTGAGTTTGAATCATTTAATTAGTTTAAAAGAAGTCAAACCCTGCAATATAGCTCCTCTTTATAAAGAAGACTATATAGCTAAAGTTGGACAACTGAGATCCAGCAAGAGATCTAGAGAGACTAAGGAGATATATATAATTTGGTCTATATATGCCATATATGGAGGATGCTATGAGAAACTCTATTCATGGAGGTGTAGTCAAAGAAGAGAACAAGAACAAAGCTAAATCTATTTTTGATGATCATGAGAACATTTACCTTAAGGTAAAATTTTACCAACTCCATCGTTATACATTTAACATTTTCAATATATTGGGTACAAGGAAGGTCAACTAAAATCCCTTTTCTTGAAAAATTACACTATATAAATGGGAAAAATATATTTTTTTTGTTTTTGGATATATACAAGTTACCTTGTTGATGAATGCTCTTGGTGTAATAATTTCTTTGAATTCCTGACTCCGCCACTAATATGTCTTTGATTTGTACGAACATGTTTATCTACTAACTCATAAAAGTATGTGGTCACGTTGAAGGAAAAAATAATTTACTCAGAATCCTTTGAATGATTTTCACAATTATTTCTTCTGCTATTAAAAAATAAGGTGTAGAAGAGTTGGGTTTGTTAGTTAAAATGTATGAATTAGGAAATAGAAGACTGTATATCTTTCTCATTGGTTAGGAAGAGAAGAGCTCTTGTGATTAAATATAAAAGCATGCTTTTTTAGCTCATAGAAAGGTGAGAAGAGAGTTTTTTCTCGAGCTGTCATCATCATGGATTTAGACTTAGATTTGGACTTAGATTTGAATTTGTATTTGATCAAATGATAAATTTCTCCCTCTCTTCACTGCATTCTTACAAAATATATTTTCGTTCTATTTTAAAAGAAATTAATCCGTAAATTCTGAATAATAATGAATGAAATAATTTTTTTAAAAACACACAAGCAAATTGTAGGTTGAGAAAAAAATTTCCTACTTCATCTATTTTTTATCTTTATTTTGAAGGCAAAGATAACAGAAGGTAGAATTAAACTTCTATTTGAACTAGTGAAAAACTACTTTTAACTAAGAATTGGAAAATATATTTTGTGCTTCAGGTTGGAAGGGGAAGAAGAGAGCGTGAGGATGATTATAAGTCAAAGCCATCTTCCCCTCAGCAGCAGAAGGATTTTATGAACATTCACAATATTGAGGTAATTACTGAAGAGACAAATTCACTCTAGTATTCTCATTGTCCATTCCAAGAGTTAATTTGTTGCTTATATATATGTGTGTGTGTGTAAAATAACTTTAGAAACTCAATTTATATTTTCACGGTTTTTTTTTTATTTTTTTTATTTTATGTAATTGATAGTATAATCTAAGGGACTTGTACACAATTCATGATTTTCTTCCCAGAAAAGAGAAAAAATAAATTTCAGTTGCTTAAGTAGGGTGGTGGTTAGGTTGATCTCGTCACACTTATGAATTCGTCAAAATCTTAGGAGTAATAAATTGCCTAATATATAATTAATGCTTAATGAATTTATAGTTATCTCGTAAATCAGAAATAAGTAAATTATAACTCTCTCTATCTCAAAATACTTGTCGCTTTAGCAAAAGAAAAAATTATCTAAAAAATAATTGTCATTTTAAAAATTTAAGACAATAAATACTCTGTATTATGTTTTCAACTATACTCTTATACTCCCTATCCACTTAATTATCCGCTATATTAAAAATAGATGTCCATTTTAGAAAATCAAGAGATTATTAATCACGTAGTTTTTAATTTACCTTTATTATTAACTATAATCTTTTTTCAATATATTTTCAAAGCATTAAATTTATTATATTGAAAGGGTGATGTAGTAAAATTATTGTTCTATTTATTACTTATTAAGGAGTGTGTCAAATCAATACTTAACAAGTTAAAGATGAAGAAAAAAGTATTAAAGAACTAATTCTTCTTAATATATAATGTTCGATTCTAAAAATAAATAATAAATAATAAAAATTTAATAAATTATACTTTATATATTTTTTTGAATAAATGTAAATTAAATTAGAACCATATTTATTTTGAGATTGAATTAGCAGTAGTATAATGAAGAATGTGAAAACCTAATTAATTCATGATTGGAGGCTCCACAGAGGCGATAAAGCAACTTGTTGAGTAGAAAAAGTCGTGGTTACGAGCACAGTTGTCAAATAAATTTTATCCTTTTCTAAATCGTTGACCGTTGACTTGATGTATAAATGCGACTTTTCATGACCTTTAATTTGACAAACTATTCTAGGGCAAATATATATTATTAATTGTTATTCCTCACCATTAATAATTAGTGTCTAATCGTTAATGCTTCAATAGGGAGCTGCTGCTGTTGCGGTAAAGAGAGAAAGATCGCCACCGGAACTCAACTCAATGGCTTCTTCATCTACTCACAAAGAACAGGTTTGGTTTAATAATTATATATTACTTCGACAAGTTGAATTTTAGAAACGATTTGTCATATGATCGGATCCGAAACGGATTCTCATTTTTTAAAGGCTCGTTTGGTCATACGAGATGAAATCATGAAATTTGAAATTTTGTTTGGACATGCAATTTGGAATTTTTAAGTTGTATTTTTTCCTCATGAACATAACAACTCAATGAGTTGTAAAAATTATACAAATTGCCCAAATTCTTATACAATCTTACCAAATAAATAAAAGTTCAAAATAAAATATAATACACTATCACAAATTCATTCTTAAAAAAATACAACATACGAATCGAATTTTATTTCAATAAAAAGTAAAATTAAACATCAATTGTAGTGTACTACTCTTTAACATAATCCTCCCACATAGTACTGCAAGGTTGACAAACTATTTATGTTCAATATAATAGTTGGCAAAGTTTGTTCACATTTATTAAATAAATAGATGATAAATATAGTTGATATACATAAAATAGTAGATTTTTGTTTACAAAATATAAACTTGTGGGTTAAATTTTATATCTAGATAATCCCATCTCATGATTTGAAATCCCAAATCAAGTTTTTATTGAAGAATTTGGGATTTCATCTCATGATTTAAAATTATGAGATGAAATCACATGTCCAAACGCTGATTTCATCTCAAAATTTCAAATCGCAATATGAAATCGCATGTCCAAAGATCTACTAAATAAACACACACCAAAAATCACTTTATGTATCTGCAGACGATTTAATCGACTTGTGATGCTCCAATATTCGTCTTTATATTTGAGAAATAAATACAATATTATTTCATTAGTGATCCATCCATTTTATTTTATATGAATAATCTTTTTAACTTGAACCTCTAGTGAATTCTAATATCACGATGGACAAGTTCCAATAGAATAAATAAATCCAATGATACATATATACAAATCCAACAACCCTGAAATAATATATAAGATCCAAAATGCTGCAAAACTAATTTAATTTGGTTTATATAAATCTGATGATACATTGATTCATAATAAGGATACTCAATACTGGTTTTTTCTTTTGATTGTGTGAATTGTATAGGATGATGAGCTTGCATCAGCCAAAGTCGAAATGCGAGAGGTAATAGAAGAAAATCAAAGGCTTCGAATGCAGTTGGATCGAATCATGCAGGATTATCGAAATCTCCAGAATCAATTCCGCGATATTGTCCAACGAGAAGCTGATCAAAAATCAAGCAGCACAGTGAACACTACTCAACATGAATCTGACCAAGAAGCTGATGAACTCGTTTCCCTTAGCTTAGGAAGAACTAAGAGCGATGCGAAAAAAGACGAATTATCTAAAATCCTAATTAAGAAAGATAAGGGTCAGCATGGCGAGGAAGCTGAAGTTAATAAAAGCCTTGCCTTAGGATTGGATTGCAAGTTTGAAACAATTACTCCTACACAATGTTCTTCACCTGTGAATCTCAGTCCGGAGAATAGCTTAGAAGAAGCTAATAAGGATGAAAATGGAGAGACATCGAATAAAATTCACAAGACGACCAGAAATAGTGGAGATGGCGATGAGGTCTCGCAACAAAACCCTACTAAAAGAGCTAGGGTTTCCGTAAGAGTCAGATGTGATGCCCCAACGGTAAGAGAAAAATATATACATGCATGCATTTTGTGACACTAATTATAATTAAGTAATTATTAAAGAATGCTATCTAATCTATGTATTTGTGTTAATCATGATTTTGGATTTTTACTTTTTGTAAAATTATTGATCAGATGAACGATGGATGCCAATGGAGAAAATATGGTCAAAAAATTGCAAAAGGAAATCCATGCCCTCGAGCTTACTATCGTTGCACTGTAGCACCAAATTGCCCAGTTAGAAAACAGGTAATGTGAATTTCATGTTACACTGAATCTAAACAACTAATTATGAATGGACCAATATATATATAGTACACTAAGTAGTATTTAGTAATATATAGTTTCTCAAAAAATTACTAATATCAGTTGTGGTGGGATGATCGGGATTTTTTCACCCTTAATTTGTAATTCGCTAATTCTGAATTAGTCGGATTCAAATGACGATATCAGTAACGCGTGAGAAACTAAAAAGAAAAAGGCTATCTCATACGGAAGCTCATTTAATCCTTATAGATTTAACTTATATAATGTAGAATATTGTTCTGTATTTATTATAATTTACCTTACAATATTTTATTCTATTTGTAATTATTTAACTTGATAAATCTTTTCAAACTTATGATATTTAAAACATCATAACATTAGAGTATTTCTTTTATCATCCAATCTAGTACTTGTACATATATCATCAGGTATTGAAATTGCATATATTGCTACTTTTTAGCTAATGATGACCACAATTGCTGTTGGTTTCGCAGGTTCAAAGATGTGCTGAGGACATGTCAATTTTAATCACCACATATGAAGGAACACACAACCATCCACTTCCTCTTTCAGCCACAGCAATGGCTTCCGCCACCTCAGCCGCCGCTAGCATGTTGTTATCCGGTTCATCGAGCTCATCAGACCCAAGTCCACAAGTAACCGCCACCGCCACCAACACCACCATAAATGCTACTTCCACCAATCTCAACGGACTCAACTTCTATATCTCCGATACCTCAAAACATAAGCCACCATATTACTTTCCAAATTCATCCATCTCAGCATCCTCACCGAATACCCTTCCTACAATCACTCTCGATTTGACTTCTTCCTCCTCCTCCTCAGCTTCTTCCCTATCTCATCTTAGCAGAATGAGTAGTAATAATTTTCCTCCTAGATATAATTATAATAATAATTCCTCCACAAATCTCAACTTTAGTTCAATACTGGAATCCAATTCCCTTCCCATTTCTTGGACCAATTATGCAAATAACCAAGCCCATAACAAGAACAACCAAAACTTTGGATCTCTCACATTCTCATCAAGACCAAATCAGGAAAATATTTTCCAATCTTATTTTCAAAAAAATAACAATATTCCTACACAATCATCTTTACCACCTGACACAATCGCAGCCGCAACCAAAGCAATAACATCAGACCCAAATTTCCACTCCGCATTAGCTGCAGCTCTCACCTCAATCATCGGAAATACTGGAATTGAAAATAAATCTGGCCATAATATAAATATTACTGAGGCATTTCCAGTGTTGTCCAGTCTCCCGTCAAGCTCAAACCCGAATAAGTGTTCATCAAGTTTTTTAAACAAACCAAATTCTTCTGCTTCCGCAAATAATAATACACAGCAGCCTGGAAATAATAACTTCGTATTTTTCGCGCAATCTTCTTCTTCATTGCCATTTTCATCACCCAAGGGTAAATCTACCTCTCCTAGTGATAATAAGTTTGATTGATTTTTCATGTTTTACCTCTTCATTAGATTTTGTAGTTAGCAGCATTAATCATCTGCTGATCCAGTACAGCCCTTTTTTTTCTTTGATGATTTGGAAGTAAATAATCCAGGTGTATATTCTGTAGATATATGTTTTAGTTTTATGAACACAATTGGACACTTCGGAAGCTGAAGTGACTGCTTAATTTGATTAGCATAATTTGCATTTTGTTGTCGTTAACTTGTATATGGTTGTAAGATTTCTGTACAAATGTAGATCTTTTTTAGTAGATGGATTATGTTTCCTACCTGTGTTTTCTCTACATGTACAAGAAATGACCAGGATATTATAAGCATGGCACATGAAGATTTAGCAAAAGTATTATTCACGCTAAAATTTTATTTATTGATCAATTTCTCAATGTTACCTTTTCTATCGAAAATAATATCTCTATCTATAAAGATAAAACGGATATATTCTTCTTGTTGTTGATTAATTTATCAATGATACTTAGTTTGAAGCAAATTTTATAATGGTACAATTAATTTAGGTTGGTAAATTGGCATTTCATCGAAACAATAATCATACAAATTAAATTGATAAACTTCTAGTGTATCTCTAATTTGAAACAGTATTGGATTAAGTTATTAAAATATTTGCATTAGTGGATTTCTAAGTCTAATAGTTTTCTTTTTCGAATCTAATAGGTAACACAATAATTTTAGTTCCTAGTAATGTGGGATAGTGAAATTGAATAAAATATATAGTGGAATGTCATTCCATCAACTATGATTCAATATACGGAAAAAAAAATACAAATTTGGACTATACATTTGACCAATTAATTAAAATTTTATACAAACACATAATACGCCATAAACTCTGTTCAAATCACTAATAATTTGTCAGTCTCAAGCTCTTTAGAGTTATAAATTTTATAAATGTTCATATAGGTATGATTTCTCTTTCTTTATTTATTAAAGTTACATAATTATATTTTTTAAAAGAAAAATTACAAAAATTTTATCCTATCAGCACAAAACTCACAATTGAAACTCAACCTTCTTATATTTACTCTACATTTTAACCCTTTCTCTATTTTAATCTTATAGTTACATAACCAATAAAAAGAGGTCTATCTCCATCCAATTTGAAAAAAAAATGTAGTTATATACATTGAAAAGAGTTACATTTTGTTGAATGGGGTAAGAAAATGAATTTTGTGAAATAATAGTTATCATTACTAGCTAGTTACCGGTGCATAGGAAGTAATAATAATCTTGTGACAAATTCTTCCCAATTTATTGACTCGATCTTTTAGTTATTTTTGATTGACTAGAGTTGTTCTTTTCAAGTATTTTGCATGAAATTTTGAGATATGTAGATAATTAGTTACATTATCCAAATTTATAGGATAGTAATTTTACCTGGTATATTTGTAAATATTTTTTTTGTTATTTTTGAAAACTAGAAAATGTTGGTATATTTTGTAATTATTGCTCTAAATATGTATAATTATATATATTTTTCAAAATTAATTAATAGTACTTAAAGTCTACTTACACCATCATTTTGACGGGTGAAATATTGTCATCTAATTTTGTATTTTATTGTGATCTACTTGAACAGAAGTAAGATAATATTTCTATTTAGCTAGTTGTATTATTACTCATTAAATATTTATTTTGTTTATTAATATCTCTATTTGGTTCGAGTGCTATCATGTCAAAAGTTATTTAGCTTAACAAAAATTTATGTCTAATAAAATTATTTTCGTGTACAGTTGTATCCCAAATATTTGTATAGACGGACAATGATTTCAGATTGAAGTCATACAACTAAATTTTACTTGAAGCTAAACTTTATGACTATTATTACGATTATTTTGTTGGTAGATTTGAGACTTGATTAACAAGTAGTAAACCATGTAATATTATCTTATAAATATTTATTAGTATCTCTAAATTATAAATAAAAATATATCTTTTAAAAAAGTGGGCTGACGCGGAGCAGCCCGGAGCCCACTATCACGCCCCATCTTGGGGAGTGTGACTGGCACCTGGTGCCCTACTGGTCTGAACTAACCAGACTGGACTGGGGCACGCTTGACACTTAATTCAAGAAATGAACGGGCTATATCTCGGTTGTAAGTACAGCCCCTGTCCGACAAGGCCACCTGTAAAAGAAGACACCTGACTACAACAACGCAATAACAGGGGCCCTATGCAGGCCGACAAGGCCACCATGCTGTCTAGTTATAACTGAAAAGTAAATCAGGCACTAAACAAAGCTATAGCCGACAAGGAAGTCAACTCACAGCTAAACAAGGCCCCACACGGCCAACATAGGAAATAAAGCATACACGGGCCTCACACAACCAACAACAACTAACCACAAGGAATGTATAACATTCTGCAAGCCTCTAGGAGTGATATAATGGTCGAGACATGGCCCCGACCTACCCAAAACTGTGTATCAAAAGTACAAACCTCTACTAACTTTCAACTCCAGAGGGAAGGAGCTGAGTAAACTACTAACTTTAGCTGGAGGCTAAGAACGTCCCGAACCGCGTCTATTCGCACCTGCAGGCAAGCGATGCAGCGTCCTAGGTGGGCGTTAGTACAACATGTACCGAATATATAAGGCAGAAAGATAATAACTGACTAAAAGCTGGTAAAATAAAATGTAGTAATTAAAGGAAGAGAGTAAGAATTTAACTTGAATACCTTCACTGTCTGAATTATCTAAACATCAAGTCTAGCAAACAAGAACCTAACCGGGCCCCCATAAGCCTGGAAGGTACAAACAACACAAGAGAACCTATCTGGGCCCCCATAAGCCCCGACAAGTACAAACAAGGTCCACTCCTACTACTTGGATACTAAGGATGGTGCGTACTGTAACTCGGGATGGCCTTCGCGGCCTCAATCTGGTGAAACTCATTATGACCCTCACGACCTCAATATGATGGAACTCAATACGGCCCTCACGACCTTATTAAATGAAAATCTATATGTCCCTTGCGGGCCTCAATAAATGAAACTCAAAATGGCCCTCGCGGCCTCAGTAAATGAAACTCTGTATAGCCCTACCGGCGTCAATAAATGGAACTCAAAATGACCCTCACGGCCTCAATAAATGAAACTCTGTATGACCTTCGCGGCCTCAATAAATGAAACTTTGTATGGGATAACATCTAACTACTCAACATCGAAGTAAGACCATTCTATCTAGATTAATTCGGACAAGAATTACTATTTTGTAACCATGGGCTCAATTCAGTTTATAACAGCTGAGTTGCACTAATTTCACGACGAACGTAACTTGTCGAAGGGATAGCCTTACATACCTCAAGTGCCGAATTTCTGTCTAACCGGCGAGTTTCAATTTGTATTCAACAGCCCTTTCCAACCATAATCGTATTACTAGGAGAATGAGACTAGTTTCTCTACTACATTCGGCAAAAACAATAACTTTTAATACTAATATTAACTATACCTTAACTTAACAAAACACGATAAAAACGTATAATTTCTCGAGAGTTCAGAAAGGAGAAATACTTACTTGAAGACTATGATCCTATAGAAATTAGTTTGGAGCAATTTCGATAATTTTTGCTCGGCAGAACTACGATTTGCCAGGCGAATTTCAAGAAAATAACTCCGTAGTAATGCTCTCTATAGACTTAGAATTCAATACCTGAAGTTAATTTGAATTTAGACAGCGTTTGATAGCGTAAATGAAAGGAAATTACCTTGAAAATGGCGGAATGTACTCTCTCTGGCTGAGGGTCTATTATTGATACATTATATCAAATGATCAACTTAATATATATAACATTTTGGGCGGTGGACAGGGGGTCCATGGCACGGACCCCAACGCGCCAAAATTCGGGCGTACCACGGCGCCCAACGCGGAGGAAGGGGGTCCGTGGCACGTTGCCTTTGTTGCAGCCTGCTCCGGCCTTCTCCTTCGCTTCCCTGATTTCGGCTCGTTTGACCTTTTTCCAGGCCCCTTCTCGCACGCGTCTTACTCTAAAACTCTTGACTAACGTGTGAATAGGCCGACTAAATGAAGTGTAACACCCACATAGTGATTGGTTGTGCTTGTTATTTTATAGCACATCAAAATGACGGGCCACCCCGACCTGGTCCATCAAACTTCAAAACGATGGGTTGAGCTTACCCATATTGACAACTCTAGATAAGGAGATAGATACACAAAATAAGATAGCTCTGAAAATAATAATTACTTATTCTGTCTCAATTTACGTGACACACTTTACTTTTTAATTAGTTCCAAAAGAATGACACATTTTCTTATTTGATAAATATTTTAAGTATGTTGGATTCCACATATCTAATAAAAAATTTACAAAAAATGTACCTTTTATTTAAAAATTTATTTATCTGAAAGGTTATTTTAGAACATTGTAAAATTTCATTAAATTATATCATAGGATTGAAATAGGTCAAAATCGTTTTCACCCCCAACTTTGCTTTAAAAATTAAACTCCTCTCTTAATTTTAAATAATAGATATTCTCCTCCCTTTATCCTAATTGACTTTGTAAAATATCTGTTTTACCCTTGATATTTTCAACCCTCAATTTATGTAATACCTTTATATATATATATAATTTATTTTTTAATCTAGATATTTATAGTTTCTTATTTAAATTCAGTAACATTATAAGTAAAACAATACTTTTATGAATTTCACAAAATCTAATGCTATTTATTATTATTATTATTATTATTATTATTATTATTATTATTATTATAGATATTTACAGCTAAATCAGACTGTTCAAGTTTGGTGGAAGGTAGAATGCAATTCTAAACTCAAGCCAGTCTACAAAGAAGTTCCTGTATTCATATTGTGGCAGATTTGGAGGAGGAAGAATATGAGGGTAAATGGTGAAACAATATTTGTGACAAAAGCTATTTATGAGATCAACATGAACATATACTACTTGGCTAGATATAGATACCCCTGGTTGCAAAATATTCCACGACAATGGACCCAATTAGTGGAACACCTGGAAGGGTATAAACTTCAAACAGTGAGTCGGGCAGTTCAATGGAGGAACCCTGCTTATAATTGCTATAAGTGTAATACAGACGGTGCTTCTAAAGGGAATCCAGGGCCAAGTTCTATTGGACTTTGTACTAGAGATATGTATGCTGATCTGAAGTATGCAACAACCAAGAATATTAGTGATGAGACAAATATTATAGCAGAGGCCAAAGCTATTAAAGAAGGGTTACAATTCTATTTGGAGAATCAATTTCTACCAATCACTACTGGAACAGATTCCCTCATAATAACGAAGATATTAGATGGAATCTGGGAAGTTCCATGGAGTATTACTATGGTCACACAGGATATAAAGGAAATGATGCAAAGGGATCATGTTATTGTTAAGCATATCTATAGGGAAGGGAACATGCTTGCAAAATTTTTAATTAACCTAGCTGTTAATTTTGCAGGTACTGTAGTTTTCACATCATTTCAGAAGCTACTAAGTGAAGGAAGAAAATTACTCAACATAGATAAATCTCAAATTCCGAATCTTAGAATACGACAACATAGGAGGGTAATATGAAGGCATACAAACAATGTTGAATTTTAAGGCACAGATACATGACCTATTCTTGGTAAAGTCAGATTGTCCATGGATCTACAGATTATAGCAGGAAGTGCAAGTAGAAAGGGTGGCGTCACATGTGGCTGTTTGATCGCAATCACCTGATTTTTTGTTTTTCCTAAACATGCTTGAGGAGCTGCCTATCGGTGCTGTGTAGATGTGTGATATTAATTTCTTTTGGAGATTCAGCCTGTCAACAGAGAACCAATAGACGGTTAATCAGCATTACCATTGGCTAGATTGATGGAGTTTAAGGTGTGTATGTACCTTTTTGAGAAAGATTTGCCAGCTTCAAGCTAAGATGAAGAGTTGCTTCCTTGGTCAATAATTCCATGGCTCCTGGTGAGAGCTTGAGGATGCATGAAGTGGAATTGTACCCAAATCTTAGCTACACTTTGGCTAAAATCTTGGAGGAAAGTGTACATGTACTTACGGGCTGCAATCGTGCAAATCTTGTGAAGGACTAGGCTGCCATAGTTGTTCTTCGTTGGAACATTTGAGGGTTTCCTAATTGTGTTCTGTCAGGGAGGAGAGGTTCTTTTATTTCATTGACTGGATTAGGTTTGTTTTGTTTTTTTTATTGGGCAGCGATTTGGGTCTTGCATTGATTGTTTTATGAATAAAAATGGCCTGTGGCCTTTTTGAAAAAAAAAACCTTGCTGGACATCCTATTGGCAAGTTGGGGGTTTCTACTCTCCCCTCCAACTTGAAGAGGGTGTTGGCCATACTATTTCTTGTTTTAATTTACACAGAAGAAGAACATTCAAAGGTTCCAAACAAAATCATTTCTTCGTCTGAAAGGAAGAAGAAAAATGTAGTTTTCTTTTGTTCAGATGAGACTTTCTCTGCCTTGCTTGGGTTCATTAGAGGACTTGGGCTTTCTACAAAGCATTGCAATTTTACACAAAATGGGCCCAATATTAAATCACAAATCAGATGAAGTTCAAGCAACAATTTTGGTTCCTTACCTCATCAGATACCTAGCAGAAATTAAATAGAATGTAGTTTTTCTTTTATATCTTTTTATTCATTGTAAAAAGTATCTTGATGGTTATAGCACAACCAACGATATACAGGACGAAATGTGAAGTTTGTTATAGGAATAAAAGCTTCTTTTGTTTTCTTACTTGTATATATGGACGAGTATTGGAGGAATAAAGAACAATTTAGAAAATTTCTCAAAATATTTTCATTGATTTACAACTTTTCCTACAAATACCTCATTTTTTTTTTTAAAATAAACATTTTTGGGCTTCAAAAGTTTGGACAAGCAGGCTATAAATATCATCTCATACATGACACAACTAAGTTCATTTATATTCTTTTCTTAATCAAATTTCGTCACTTAAAATGAATTGAGTATAATGTCATTTGCCCTTCTATTTTATTTTACGTGAGTATTTAATTTTTATTTCTCAAAATAAATAATTTTTTCATAAAATAAAATTTATATTCTTATATTATACTTTCTTCGTTTCATTTTAATTGCTAGGTATACTAAAAAAAGTTATTTCAAAATATTTGTTAAGTTTAAAATTCAGGAGAGAATTGCTCCGATGCCTCCCGTTCATTCTTCTTCATTTCATCATTTTGTTGTGTTGTTATGTTCATAGGTCCCAAGCCCTTAATCATGTTTTTTCAATTCTACCCTTAATATTTAAAGTTATTTTAAAATGTAAAAAGAATTATTATTATATATTTTTAAAAAATTAATAAGGTTATATTAATTAAGTTACTATTCCCATTAGTTTTTAAGGAAAAAGGGACAAATATACCCATCTACTTTAGTTTAATAGCTAATTTTACCTTTCGTCATACTATAGTGTCAAATATATCCCCGTTGTTACCAAAGTATTCAAGAATACCCCTCATTTGAATTGGATTCCCAAATAAGGGGTATTTTAAATGAGATTTGAAATATTACACTTCAAATCGAGTTTTGAAGGACCTATATTAATCGAAATGTGTCAGATTGACCAATGCGGTTTGACAAAGTAACACATGATATATTTGTTAAAAATTTAATTTTTTGAAGTTGTGTTTTTTTAAAATTGAAAATTATATTTAAATATATTATAGAAAAAATATGATATTTTTATGAATGAAAATTTAAAAATTCAAAATTGATTTTATATAATTTTTGAAAATTTGAAAATATTTAAAAGTTAAATTTTTATTATTAACAAATATTTAAAATTTATCTTTAAAATTTATGTTCAAATGTTAGTTTCACATCAAATGAGTTGATAACACTAATATGGTGGGCAGATATATTTTAGTCATGTGACTATTAGGTTCATTTGTGAAGTTATAGAAAACAAAGCACATTATAGCTATTTGTGAATGTTTTTGCGTTGATATGGTGGCATTCATTATCAATATTTAATGCATAAGATCTATAAATAAAATATATGAGATTAGGTGATTTGCTCAAATAAAATTATTTTATATTTTTATTTATTTTTTGGCCCCATTTAAATAATTAAGGTAAAAATTACTTTATGATAAAAAATTAAAGTTCAATTTACGAAAAATAACCAAAATATTATCTTATCACCATGTTTGCTTTTGGAGATTTGAGAATTCCATCCAAATGAGGGATATTTTTAAATATTTTAATAATAGTAAAAGTATATTTGACTATATAATATAACGAAAAATAAAATTAATTATTAAATTAAAATAAATAAATAATTTTTTTTTCTTAACGAATATGTTAATTTTATTATAACAATTAAAATGAAACCTAGCTGAGATGGAAAGCCAAATGCAACGAATGAGATACTACATACAGGGTTGATTCCCTAGCGGGGCCGGCTAAGGTGGGACCAACTCAAAGCTCATCACGCGCCCACATCTTCTCATCTCAATACAATACAATACATACAGTTCTAATATATTCCTCTCGGTCTCTTTCTTTCTCTCTCCTTCGCTTTGCGAACTCCTGGGGCAGCTCCGAGAGAACACAAAGCAGGACCCTGAACCCTAGCTCACCGCCTTGTTTCCTCCGTATTGGTAAGTCCTTAGGTTTTCTATGTTCAATTTCTGATTTCATCAATTTCCGGTGGATCTTTAGACTTCAAGGAAACTGGAAAGGAACTGAATTTTTTTTGTTAAAAGAGGTAAAACATGATACCGCCAGAACTGGATAATTCTAATTTAGTTTGGAGAGTGTAAAAGAATATAGCTAGTGGATGCGATTGCGCTTTTGTGACATTTAGCGAGAAGTTTTGATCTTCAGTAAATAGTGTTATACAAGGGGAATCGTATGCGAGCCCTAATTCCTGTGTGCTACAGTTGGTTTTTATTATTTGTTGTGCTGGAATTTGAGCTTTATAACTATAATTCAGCTGACTAGAATTGGATCATGAGTTAAGCAAACTGAGAACTTGATTTATACCTGTGGATGACTTCGTGTTAAGTGATATAAACAACTTTTACATACTTTTGACGCTGATGTGGTGTTTAGAAATGAAATTTTGACTTAGGTTACAAGTTTGAACCCTGCGCCAAGCGAACTAAATGTAATATTTAAGTGGAGATGGTAAAGGGCTGGGTAGAGTGCCAATCATCCTTTTGTTTCAAAGTCTTGGTCATAGAGGAAAGGTCAAACAGAGAAAGCTCAATTGTAGTTCTCTTTGGTTGGGTTTGTTTCCTAGGTGATTGTTCCTCTTCCCTCCTTTTATGTTAGTTAGTCTGACCATGTGAATTTGCAGGTGGCTACAATGTCGACTCCAGCTAGAAAGAGGTTGATGAGGGATTTCAAGAGGTTGCAGCAGGACCCTCCTGCTGGTATTAGTGGTGCACCTCAAGACAACAACATTATGCTTTGGAATGCTGTGATTTTTGGGTGAGTTGTGTAACTAAAATGCGTTAAATATGTGTTTGATGTCGGTTTGGGGCAAATTTTTTTTTGTATGGTTTGAATAATCTTCTTTCTGGTTTCTCTTCGTTTTGGTGTAACTTGCAGTCCTGATGACACTCCTTGGGATGGAGGTGAGTTATCCTTGCATTCGGTTGTTACTGCAGAATGGCAGAAGAATGTTAAAGGCTTAAAGCATAGTAGTTGGCGCACATCCACTGTTTATGCTTTGCTTTCTATACAATGCTGTTTAATCATCTCAGTCTCTCTTTTCTGTTATCTGAAATTCTGAATAATCATTTTGGAGATTCTCACCCCTCATCATGGACACTCCTTCCAAAAGAAAAAGTAGTGATGAATGTTGGAATCGTCAGAAGGAGGTGATGCGTATTCTAGTGTTATACATGCTTGAGTCCTTTCTCTGATTTTCCCAGTCCAAGCATTCCCAGTCATAGCTTTTCCATGTCACTCTTGTCTTGTAATCTCTTGTCAGTGTATTTACTCTATGCCAAAAAGTAAAAATTGTTGGTGTTAGCAAGTACTTCCTGTAGCTTTTGTTACTTTAGACATCTTTTGACATAATATGAATATTTTTTTTTTCCAAATTGCTTTAGTGTTGACATGAGTTAACTAGTTCGGTTGTAACTATATTATTTGAGAACATCAGGTACGTTCAAGTTGACTCTTCAATTCTCTGAGGATTACCCCAATAAGCCACCAACAGTGCGGTTTGTTTCTCGCATGTTTCATCCTAATAGTAAGTTTGGAGTCTAAGATTTGATTTTTATTTGTTAATCAGAGAATAGGAAAAGTCAATTTTAAGATTGGAACTTTCCTTTTGGTTTTTCCAGTTTATGCAGATGGAAGTATATGTTTGGATATTCTTCAAAATCAATGGAGTCCAATATATGATGTTGCAGCTATACTTACATCCATTCAGGTATAGAGCTGTAATTGTTTTTTGGATGTCACATTCTTTCAGTTATCCATGTCTGTGTCCTGTGTTTGACTTAAAAGCCAATGGTTGAAAGCATTGCTAAATGGAAACTATGTCTTGCAAAAGTAGGTTCTTGTTCCTCATTCTATAGAGTCAGAGATGTCATCCTTGTGACAGCTTGACTTCCCTTTGTTTTAGTTTTGAGCTACATAGTTACATTTGCATTTTGTATCTCGCATTTGACCTCTGAATCTGTTCATTTATGATGATGAAGCAATTGCTAAGAGATCAGATTGAAGTGATTCTGAAAGATTGTTTGATCTGGGAATCTTTGAGAAGACTGTTGTTTCTCAAGCATTTTTTTGCCTAGAGCAAGGTTTCTATTTCTAGATTGTCTAGAAAGGTAAGGCCATGGTCCAAAGACTCAGTCAGACAAAATATTATCACAGTCAAGTACTTTCTCCCCTTCATGTGTTATGAATTTGGAGTGCGGGCTCTCCATGTATTGATAATTGGCATTTAGAAGATAGAATGAGAGAGTTGTTCCATTCTGTACATTCACGTTGGTGTGTATGAGTCTCTTTATTGAGCTGACAAGTTGCATGAAGAGATGGAAGGGCAGAAGTGCTCCATGGAGTATGGGAGTTTGTGGATTTGTCTTTAACTTTTAAACTTAGTGATTATAAATAGACATTTAAAACCAAAGGAGACTTTGAAGAGAAATGCTGAAGGCTACATGGAAGAGTTAGTTTCTGAAACTTTTACCCTAAAGGAGAGTGTTTACCATGAAAAAACTTCTTTTCTTGTTCCATCAAGGGATGGATAACATTTGGAAACTAGGCTAACACAACTTTTCTTAGCGGAAGCTGTATGAAATGAGGATTTTAATGAAGTGGGTAAACACATCATGAGTGCAAACTTAACAAATCAGTATGGGGCTTAAACAAGCCCCTTCATGTTATTGATGACTATCACAAGTATATACATTATGAGTCTAAGAGTTGTTGACTTGGAGCCTCTTAATGTGAGAGACATAGTGAAAAGGATGATATAATCGTTGATCATATTATACGTTGATGTTATTGATCGCTAATCCTTTGGCTAAAGAGAGTTAAGCTACTCCCTGTGTTCCATTTTATGTAACAAACTTTCTTTTTTAATCTGTCAAAAAAAAGAATGGCACATATTTCTTTTTGGAAACTATTTCATCTTAGCATCGTTATTTTACTCTCGATGACACGACTTGTTGGCGCGCCTTGATGTAAAATTTCATTCTTTTATCAAGAAAAAATGAAAATAAGTTTGGAACTCTTACCATCACTTATTTAGAAGGATAATTTTGTTACTTTGCATATATTTGGCTTATGTTTCAACGTACTTATATAATTTCTAAAATACATGCTCAGTCGATTACCTTCACATAAAATGGAATTGGAGGTATTATAGTTTTTAAAGGACCTGCTTAAGAATGCAAATGTGTTAGAGACTTAAAGAGTCTTTTGATGTCTTTGGTTAGTGGAAAGCAGTAGCAGATGGAGCTTACAAACTATGAGTTCCACTGACCAAACTTTTTATATGGAGCATAGATGTATATGAAAAGCTACTAGAATTTTAATGAATATAAAATTTTGAATCTGTAATTTTATTAGTATAATGAGTTCAATACTGAGGACCTTGAAAGGTTGAATCGAAGTGTCATTGGAATATGGCTTGCATATTGTTGTTGTAATGCTTATTACCTTCCTGATGTTCAAGTTTGTGTTAGTTGATGCTTGTCATGTTTATACTGGCTGTAATGCTTCATTATTTTCTCTGATTAAATATTGTTTGAACTCATGATAATGTCGAGTTTTGCGGCTGAGACTTTGATTATCTCGGGTAAGGCACAAGAGAAATTACTTGAGGTGATGTTTTTTATGTCACTGGGAAGATAAAAGCTTTCTAGGGGTTATTGTTCTATTTGTCTTGGTTAGAAAGGATAATATACTTGGTGTACATGTTTGAAACATGTTGGATCCATGTTGATAGGAATTGTAATATCTGTGATGATAGATAGAATTCATACCTTGAAATGGCGTCTTCCTGTGGGTCAGTATTGGTATTTTTCATTGGAACTTGATGGATTGTTATGTACGAGCCATTCGATACTTGACTATGTTAGTAATGTGGTCACTATGGAGTCTTGTGTCTTTTCTAAAATGATCTTTCACTAAAACTAAAAAATTTTAAATATTATTTTCTCAACTTTAAATTAACAACGTCCAAGTGAAAAATGTTGGAATTGGACATTACATTGATTGGTTGTTGACTGAAAAGGGTGGTAAGCTTGCCTAACATCTAGTTGAATTATGTGCATAGATAAGTGAGACCCGAGTAATTATTGGCCTGAAGCTTCTCTATAAATACAGACCAACTTCCCTTCCTTAGCTATAGTAAGAAAAACCCTAAGCATATTTTGCTTCCTTTAATACATAGTTAACGGGGTGTGACAACTCATCTGTGTTAGTTCTCCCTGTATTGAGAGAGTGTGGTAATTAGCGGTTGTGCAAGTTCCCGCTTAATTGTCGATTACTTCAGCTGCTGGATCATGGAGAGAAACGGTATGTTTGTTTAACCTTAACTCAAGATTATGCTTGTATTTGTGTCAGTCACTTCTAGGATCGTAATAAATTCCGTACGAGTTATGATCAAGTGCAAGTAATATTCTGCATGAAAATGTTTATTCAATCCCTAACTACTGGTGTTTGACTTTACAAGATTCCCTCTCACCGCCCATATCCACCCCAAAAGAATAGTAGAAAAAACATAGAATTGTGTATGATGTTGGTAGTTGAATATAGATTGTTTTATGACAAGTACATCCAATAGTGAGATGATCGATCTCGAGTATATTTGGATGTTGACTAGTTTGAAGTTGATCTTGGTTGAGTAAAAATGGTATTGGACCTATGTCTTAATGTATGCAATTCAAGGCATAGATACTGAAGCAGAAGTAGAAATTGTTATTACATGGATGATACACGCTTAAAACACTTGACATATTATCCCTCTACTTTGCCGGATTCTTGATTGAAGCTTTGGGTCAAACAATTATTGCTTAATTAATAACCTTAAGTGAGGATATGACTTGAGGTTTTCCGCTCTTTGGTTTCAAGCATTTCAATTCTGCTGTACTGCAGCAAGGAGAGGGCGCTGTTAGCTAAATTTGCTCACGAAGATCCTGCTTGGAATTTGTTAATTAATTTGGACTGTTCCTTGCTGGGTAAATGGAGAGGAGACGGGGCGATAGCGTCCCTGGATTATCCATAAAGCGAGTCAAGAGAGTTAGCCTGAGCTGTTTATTATATCCTACTGGGGATATACATGTATAGAGGAATATGAAGGCTTGAATGATACTATGGGCTCTTTTGTACTTATCCACTAATAAAAATATTATAAAAAAGAAAACTATGGGTTTCTTGTTTGCGAATGACTGACTCTCTTATTATTGCAGTCGTTGCTGTGTGATCCAAACCCCAACTCACCTGCAAATTCGGAAGCAGCTCGGATGTTCAGTGAGAATAAAAGGGAGTACAATCGCAGAGTGAGAGAAATTGTTGAGCAGAGCTGGACTGCAGACTGATTCTATGGACGAAAGATGTCACTGCATACCTCAGATCAAGAGCACCATGGCTCATCTATGTTATATTTACGGATTGAAACCTATTTGAAATTTTATTTTAATGGAACACATTTATTTTTCTCCTAGTATTCTGGCTTGGTTCTATTTGCCTAATTGTCAGTTGCTGCATTGCATTGACAAGCTCTTGTAAAATATGGATGTGCGTTTTGGTTTAGAAATGCAAGGAACTTCCCATGCGCAAGGGAATTGGTTTTCATAATATACTTATTTTGCTCTACCTTTAAATTTTGAGTTGTGGTAAGCCGACTTAAATGAAGCAAGACTGGTGATCGGGATCTTTAACGTTTTTATCCAGGAATTTAAAAAACGTAGGACTCTCCTAGCTGTGACCTTTTGTAACCATCACTGGTGTATACTCTGTATAAATACTGTATCTACGTGATTATACCGGCTAAAATCTAAAAAGAAGTAAGCCCGTTATGCACGGAGCAACACTGGTGATTGGGATCTTCAACATTTTTCGCCAGGAGGTTAAAAAAAAGAAAAAAGAAAAAAGAAATCCTACAAGTAACCTTTTGTAGCCATCGCTGGTGTATGCTCTGTGTATAAATACTGTATATACACTGATTATACTGGCTAAAATCTGAAAAAGAAATTAGTTATTTTCGTTCTGGACTTTATTGGGTTATTTTGTATTGTGGTAATCTTTAATCAAAGGCGTAATTATCAAGAGATGATAGAACTTCTAGCAAATAGAAAAAAGTAATAATATATAATATATAGCAGTGATAGAATTTATGCATGTAACGAGGCAATATCATCGCACTTGAGGATGTTGGGCAGTAAGATTCAGAACCAGACAAAAATTCAAACAACCTTTCGTTGATTTCAAACTAATTGTTACAAAGAACACTCAATTTGGAGTGAAAAAAGTCGAACTATGGGAGGCAAAGATGCCCAGGAATCAGGATATCACTTAGATATTGAATCAAAAGCTAATTCAATATACTCTAATCCAGATGACAATATCACAATGTCTATACAGCGGGTATAATCACTTCGAAATAGTATTCAACTGCAAGAGCATATAAAGATGTTGAGTAAAAAGAACACACTGTATGTCTCGCATGAATTCCAGTATGAACGAATAGACTAGATGGCTGTATAATGGCTTCGGTAAATTTTTTCTTTTTTTGAATAAACAGATAAACACACCAAATCCAATATTGGAACGCACACTCCAGATTCAAACACTTCCACCTTGGCCTCTGATATGATTTAAAAACAAAAGCTTCCTGCCAAAAACTTCAGCTGCTGATCACTTCTGTTTGTGCAGTATCCTGCATAATTGTTTTACAGCAGTCAGTACAATTAAATGCAATATAAAAAGGTATAAGTATACAACTGGAAATAATCAATCTATGAGACAAGGCTTCCGTAGCTCGATCACTGGAAATACAACTTATCAAAATGAAAAACCATATTTTGCCCCTTACCACATTTTCTTTGTCTTCTTCAAGGACATTCTCTGAAGTGCAGGCACTAACAGGCCCTGTAAAAGCAAAAAAATAGTAGTAACTTACTTTTAGCTCAAACAGCTGAATGATTTTTAACCAAGGTACACTCATAACTACCTTCTCCTTGAGCAGTTCTCTTTCCCTGTCTTTTCATCTTATTATCCTTACTTGGTTCTGGCTTAACAGGTTTTTGAAGTTTCTCTTTTGTGATACGACCTCCAGCCTTTTGTGATGCAGATTTTGCAGTTGCAGCAATTTTGTTTACAGAATTCCTGGTCCTACAAGTGCTTCCTATCTTTGAAGACTTCTCCTTGGTTGGTTCTTTCACTTGTTTAGTTTCGGTAGAGTCTTTGTTCAAGACTTTGGTTTGCAGACTCTCAGTGTTTGTAACAGAGGAAGAGCTATGTACTTGGTCATCAGATGAACGTGTCCCATCTTTAGGCACATGAGAGCAAGTCTCAGAAACTTGCAACTGCTCAGAATTTTGGAGAATACTGTAGCTGTCAAATAATTGCTTCACAGGCTCCTCAAGTTCAACAAGGGGATGTCGTTGCACATAAGATTTCAGCTCATCTCTCAGACGTTGAAGAGGCTGGAGTGAAAGCAAAAAAGCAACTACTTTCAATCATATTGGTTCAATTAACCTACAAGAGACAAATTGTTTCTGAAAACTGTGATTTTGTAACACGCATTGAATGCAAGGTAGGCAAGCAATGAGCTTATTAACTGAAATCAACAATTTGATTTTTAAAATATAGTTTTTGCTAAACGAAGGAAATGAGGGAACTAGTAGAATATTGAAATCTGTAGCACTAAGTCACTACCAAATCTTCAGAGATTGTACTGTGGTTGAAAGGCATATCAACTAAAGATATCAGCTAAAGGTATCACAGGAATATTTCAATGAGCTCACTATTTCTTCAATGAAGTGATAAATTCATGTGGGAGAAGATACAGTATCACACCTCAGAGCCAGCCTCCAAAGCAAGTTTGAAAAAGCCAAGAGAAATTGAATGCTTAGCAGCAGATTCACAAAGCTTAATCTGTGATAGCCAATAGGAAGCTGAGGATACAAGGTCATACTTCCTTCTATTTGAGGACTTCGAAACATTTGAAAGTGGTGTATCCGATTTTCCTTGGTTACTAGAAGATCTCTTTGCTCTAGTCTCCGAAATGGTTTCGCGGATTTCCCTTGGTTCCTTGGTTATAGTGCCAACTGGTCTGGAAGCTGGGCTGGCAATTGACTTGGAGGGAACAGACAGCCTTCTTGGAGGCTTCGCCAATTTTTCCTTCCCGGAGAGAGGGAGAGCAGCAATACTCTTACTGACACTTGATGCAGGTCTTACCCTGAAAGGAAAAAACGAAGCAGAGAATAATTTTAGTACAGAATCACGGGACAAATAGTAAGGATTAGCAATTCAAATAAAAATAAGAAGACTTGGACGAAGCTGCGTCTTTTGACAACCTTTGTCTGATGCAGATCTCATTAGTTCACTTTGTTTAGAAGTCATTGGCCGTAGCTCTTAAAAATTATGTCTTATTTCTTGCTACAAGTACCAAAATGGATACAAGAAGCTAAACTCTTTTTGTTTCAAGTCCTTTAAATGAAATGCAGAAACTTTGGCACACTAAAAGGGAAAGCAAGTTAATACATCATCACCAGTCAAATGAGAGGTGAGCAGAGAGTAGCACCTACCAATATAAACAGAAACTTAAAAATTTCAAGCAAAAACTGTTGTTCAAATTTGGCTCAGTGATGAAGCATCTACTGATTATGTAAGCCACATACAGGTCAGAAAAATTTCTTCCTAGTAAGTTGCAGTACCATAAAAATGGAAACTTAAAAAAACAGGCTATCAAGGTTGAAAACTATTCACTGAATAATATAACAGGCAAATCAGCCAACAACAATCATTGATCAATAAGATTTGACCTTATTTCACATGGAAGAAGGTTCTGTCTGCAACTTAATTGAGTTATTTCTATTTCCAAACAATACCATATAACAAGTGATATCCTAAATTGTTAAACCCCACGGAAACAGTAAAAGACCAGAAAAAAAGTCCACTCAATTATATATCTGCATACAGCGCAATTTCAATCCGAAATTCATCTTATGGATAATCTAGTCATTATATACGCATATCAGATATCTAAATTAAGAAAATACAGATTGACGGAGATAAACAGAGATCAAAGACCTTGCAGAAGCCGAAGAGTTGGAGGAATCAGTCAGAGGCGGCTTCTCCTCCTTCGATTTAGAGGCCGATCGCAATGGATACCGCAGAAGCTTTGATGATGATTGCCTAGCCTTGACTGCAAAAGAAAAGTTCAAACACTTGTACATATAGACATAAAGAAATATATAATCAATCATAGATTTTGCTATATAAAGCACAGAGAATTTGACAGAGCGATACCAGAAACAGAGGATTGATCTTTAGCGGAATCCTCCATGATGAATTCTAGGGTTTCAATAGACAAAACAATGGTATGTGAAGATGAATGTTACAAAACTGAAGAAATTGTTGCTTATATACAGCGTCCGAGCGGGAAATGTGAGAACTGCTTCAAAATCAAATCCGAAGTCGGGAATAATTTTTTTTTAAAAAAGTTGGGAATATTGGAACGGCTCTTTGGGTTGGGCCCATCTTGTGGGCCCATTAAGGTTTGCAATTTGGGTTTTCAAATTTTGAACAATTTCTTACCGTTGATGCAAATTGCCCATGGTGATTAGCACAAATGCCTTTATTTTGAATGGTCTTTTAATTTTTATTTTTTAAATTTATAATTTATAATTTTAATTTTTTAAATTTATGATCTTTAATTTTTACTTTTCGATATTTAAATGATAAAAAAGTTGTCAACAGTGCCCCTAACAAAAAATAAAATAAAATCGCAAGATTTAGGTTTTTGTCCAAATTATTTCTCAAGGCATAAATTCATATAGGTACATCACTTCATACATAAGTTAAATAACATAAATTTGTGCCTTGAATATAAGTTCAGTAGCCCAAACTTGTAACCAAGGGGCTTCTCAATAACATGAACTTATGCTTTGGGGCAGAAATGCATGTAATTGAACCTTTACTTACTGAATTTGTACCTTAGGCTAGAAGTTTTGCTTACTAAACTTGTGTATTGGAAGAGCTAATCTATGTTTTGCGAATTTTGTTTGTTTTATAAATTTTTAAAAATATTATGGATATTTTTTTTTCTATTTATTACTTAAAATACTGAACAATAAAAATTAAAAATTATAAATTTAAAAGATAAAAATTAAAAATAAATCAAAATAGAGATAGTTTGCGAAAAACTTGATTGCCGATCACGGGCTGAGTTGGCGGATGCGACACACTTTTATGGTAAAAATTCACAAACTTGATAGAGAAAATTACACCACATAATCAATTAAGATTTACTATTATAAAATATAAAAATACTTTCTGATATTTATCAAATATAGTATTATACTAACAAAACACAATAAATTTGGATTAATAACATATCCACGATTTTGAGCTAATTTAAAAGAAGAAAAAAAATCTGTATCCGCCATTTACCATATTTTTCACATTCTTCTAATTTTTCTCTCTCTAGTCACTAGGATCTAGTTTCTACCCAAATTGGTCTTCTTCGGTACGATTCATCTTTTCCACCAAACAATTTCTATCTTTTTCAGCGTATAATTCTTTCCATTTTGTATTGCTAAACTAGGTTTTTTTTTTTTTTAAATATATATATATATATATATATCATCAGGTTTTTGGACCTACATTATTGTGTTTGTATTATCGTTGAATTAGAATCATTTTCTATTGGCTACATTATCGACAACAGAATCATCTCTTCAGTAGTGATGCATCAAAAGCATCTCCTTCTCACCATAAAAAAATCTTGCTTCAACGTCGTGCTAAGAGATTTCAGATTCAACAAGTAGAGATCCCAGTTCTTGTTGCAAGGGGTGGTTATTCGGTTCGTTGCATAATCTAACTTCCACCCTCTTTATCACAATCCATTGACATGTTTCCTTATGGAATAATTTTTGGACAACAAATGTGTATGTGAACTGTGCTAAAAAGAATATATCTTTCATACATAATTTATATATGAATTGTGAGCGAGATTTGATGTATGATTTTTTTCAGAAATTTAGCATAAAATTTATACAAAATCCATACGGTTATATTACATATTCATATCGATTTTATATAATTTTTATGCAAAATATAATGAGCGAAAGCCTTGAGAGAGATATACATATTTTATACATATTTCATACAGTTTTCATACACCAAAATTGTGAGTAAATTATATAAAAAAAATTAAGATATGTGTTTGAAATGTGTATAAATTCTCTTTCAGTACTTAACATGTGTGTTAAATGTTTATAAAAATCAATTTGTATCATTTTGAGATATGTGTGATCAGTGTTTGAAATCTGATACGTATAATTTTTTATATATGTGTGGTCACAATGTGTATAAATTTCATGTAAATTAGTCTTAAAATATTAAAAACTGATATGTGTATAAAATATGTACGAAATATGATTTATATCAGTTCCAAGATTTACTATCATTAATGATGTTTTTTTTAAGTTAAAAATTAATCTCCAATGAATCGAGGAAAGCAATTTATTTTTTTAAAAAATAGAAAATATGTAACGACCCCCTCGACCGTTATAACACCCTGAAATCTAAGAGTGGACAAATTTAAATTTTTGAATATTGGAACAAAGTCTCCAAAAAAAACAAATAGCATGAGACTAACAAGTTCGAATAGGCTAAGTCAAAATAAGGTGGGCCCAAGCGTAGTACCACTGCAGCGAATTATTTTCCGTTATGGAACCATTGCAGCGAACGTGCCCTCGCTGCAGCGGACAACGCGGATCAGAATTCCATATTCCCGACCCAATTAGGATTTAAATACCAGTTCTTATAAGGAGGCAAAATAAAAACACCTAGAGAAATATAAAGTAGGATTTTGAGAGCAAGGAGAGAAACAGGAAAGCTAGAAAAGGCCAAACTTCACCTCCGTAGCCATGATTCCCCCCAAGGACTCATAACTCAACGCAAAACTACACGTGGGAATGCCTCTATAATAGCTTGGCGCCCAGGTAGCCTATGACTTACTTACCTCCGTGTTGAACTTTGATTAGCAAAACATATATGTGCATACAGTTGATGTGCTTTTGATGGATAGGAACGAAATTCAGGTAAATTGATATTGAATATTTAAAATCGATAAGTGTCTGAGGACAAAATAAATAGGAAATGGATGGTGATATTCCCATAATGTGAAAACCCGTAGGTTATGATTGGAATAAAAATAGTCTATGTATGAGGGTGTGCCAGAGAGTGAATCGATTTCATGCGTAATAATCGCCAAGCATTGTTGTTGATGGATATATATATATAGAATTATATAGTCCTTCTTTCTTTATTATAATCTTGAACGGTTAGTCACAAAACCCTATTTATATAATGCAAAAACTGATCATTTAAGGGTGTATTATGATTATTTCAGGACGACGACTTAAGACCCCTGAATTAGAGGAGTTAGACTTTATATAACGACCTGTATATTTGTGTAACGATAATGTGTTGATTTGGTCTATGAATACTAGTTGTGGTGATGATTGCCTTGTTAAAAATTCAATTGTTGAAATAAATTTGATGTGATGCTACCTCCAATGTGATGGGTGATATAGAAATGAGTCACAAGATTATGAAGAAATGATCTATGGGGAAACTAGGAGGAGAACCGGTCGAAGTACTGACAAACAATATCGTTGCAGAGGGTTTGGAACCGCCGTAGCGAGACTATAATGGCGGCAGTAATGCCGTTGCAGCAGAGCCCAATCTCGCGAGTGGGCTAGGCTGCATTTCCTTGTGAAGTTCTGGATATAATTGATATTACAGTTATCTGGGTAGAAATTGGGCTCGAAACTAGGCATTTTATTATAATTGTTGATATGTAAATCTTGTCATGTATTTGATTTATTGATTGTTGTGCTATGAGGTGTGGTCCTGAAATTGAGGGGTGAGCCTGTGTTGATTGGATGCGTGAACTAAATATAATGTAATAAGGGAAGGTAAACCATTGATGTGACTATGAACGCGAGGCCTGGGGCCGAAGTGATAGAACTTGAATGAGCAAACTAGTACGATCAAACTCTGAACGAGGGTTGAAGACGTGAGTGGCTCGTACCTGAGGTGAGTATCCGGACGAACGGTATGAGGAAGTACACAAACAAGTATGGATAAAATACCATATGGTTGGGTGTACGGATATGAGTACACAGACAGGTATGATAAAAGTCTCATACTGTTAGGTGTACAATACATGAATTTCTAGAGTCCCTTGCAGGTCATGACTGGAAGGGCAAGTATAAGACCCTCTGACATTTGTGTACAATGATGTGATGAAAGCGTGTGCCCGACATATCATTGATGGTAGGATTGCAAGATCAGAGATGGTGCAGGTATAATATGATATACATATGACTGTAATGACAAAAAAGATACAGGTATACAAGGGTGATACAAGATATACCAACATGATTCAGGTTAGACATGAGAGATCCGGTTGGGATGTAATGCTTGGTGATATGGTACAGGTATGATCCTAGATGGCATAGTTATGACGTGAAGAAAGCAGGTATGTACGTGTATTTGATCATGGAAGATTTGACTCCATCGGTATGTTCAATGCTTTACTATGTGTACTCGAATTATTTAATTTGTATTTGTGACTGAACTGTTTGATTAAAGTGGTCCTTGTGAGATATAGAAGGTAGCATGACTAGTTTAACAAAGAGTAGTGAATCATGAGAGATCGTTGGTGAAACTTTATTACTAATGCATGAAATTAAAATAGGTTAATTAGTTTTGTGAGGCGAATAAGTAGGTCCTCATTTAATAGAATGGACTTGATCAATGCTAATTGGAGTGTAACTGAGGTAGATGTGTTGTGATGATTATATGAGGGGATGAAATAGAAAAGAATTAGCTAAACAGGGCTACTGCCTAAGTAAACGGTGCTGTTGCAGGCCAGATGCCGCTATCGTGGAACCGCTATAGCGGTTAAAAATAACCACTACAGCAGAAGGTGGGAGACAGACTGGTAAATTAGGATAAAGCTAAGTGCTAGGATGCGCGTACAAGAAATTGACGATTTAATGGTGTTGATAAGGTCACTAGTAATTCAGGCGATTTATGTTGTAAATTGAAATAGCAGTATATTGAATTGGTTGAATTTCATGTTGATTATTGTTATACCCCGTAGAATTTCCGGCACTTAGACGACCTACTTGCACGTTGGTTAAGCATATTTGAAAGCCATACGTGCTAGGGAAAGGCCCGGGAAAAGATCGGACGAGAAACCTGTCGAACCATCGCGGGAGGAGCCGAGGCAGAGCCCCTCCGCGATGGCAGCGTGTCACGGAGGGGAGGCCTCCGCGATGGCTCCGTGCCACGTTGCCCAGGTCCAGGCCCAAGTATAAAAGCCTCCACTTCAGTCCAAAATTAAATTTCATCTGAAAAATTTCCAGAACGCTGTAAACAGAGAGAAGACGTAGGAAATCAAATATTTTCGTCCGATTACGCTGCCAAACGCTGCCCAAACCCAAATTAATCCTAGATACCAAGGTATTTAGCAGCAGAGAGCATTTCTACGAAATTAGTTTCACGAAATACGGCCGACGAATCGGCGAGCCGCCGAACTAAAGTAAGTAGAATTGCTCTAAATTAATGTCTATGTGTTCCTAGCTGAGAAGTAAATATTTCTCCCTTCTGGGCCGCTGAAAAATAGCGAGTTTTTGACCGTCTTTTGATAAGCCTAAGTTTAGGCTATAAATTAAATCGAAAGTAACGTCGCTCTTTACAATAATGTTGTATTTAGTATTGATTGACGTATTTATGAATGCAGTTGGGAGAAAATAGTTGAAGTACCGGCCGAGTCTCGTCCGACGGACGAATAGTCGAAGATAAGGTATGTAAAGCTAGTTTCCTTCGGCAAGTTAAGTAATATCAGTATGGCGTAATAAATTACGGACCAGTAGAATGTTCAGAAGTCGAGTATTGCGCTATTATGAATGTTGATATAGATTTTAACGCAAGTGTTAGAGATTGCCCAGTATACTCAGTATGTATTGTGATATGCCATGTTCAGATATGGTTGTATTCAGTTGAAACCCTGTACAGTAATGCAATACCCGTAAAGCACTTTAGAAATAGAATAGCAGACTAAAATGAAGTTCAGAAAGCATGTCAGGATTAGTAAATCCTGTTGCTATAGAAAGTTAGTATACAACGTAGCCTAGCAGAAAGATTATATTCGTGCATACATATATAGTACTTCCAGCCTCAGCAGGTATTAAGTATGTACTTATTTCTATCATTAGTCCAGCATATAGTGTATACAGAGACTTAGTAAACAGCAGAATCTTCAGCAGAAACATTATCTTATATAGCATTTGCTCAGTACAGCCCGGCAGGAGACTATGTTCACATTTATACATCTTTACCTGCCTCAGCACGTATTAAATACGTACAAATTACTACTATTAGCCAGCATGTAATATAGGTGATACTTTACCCCTATTAGCCTCAGCATACGAGATACTCAGATAGTATTACCAGTTGAGACCATTGTATTGTTTGGGGTTGGATCACCTAGCATCCATGACCGCCCAGGGTTAATAGCTGTATCGACTCGTCCACCAGAGGACGAGGATACGTCACTCTACGGAGTGGCATGCCGTCCCGCCAGGGGACGAAGATGGGATGCCAGTTTTCCCCATACTTGTGCCTTGATCGGCCCTTACACACCCCAGTCGAGCGGATACGCCCGGGTGCAGATTCAGGAGTCCTCCGGACTCAGATGCAGTTATAGTCAGGGGCTCAGCGAGCCCAAGTGCATACCCAGGGGACCGGCAGGATGCTTACAGCCAGTGTAGGAGATGGGTTGACCAGGGTAGGGGTATAGATTCTGTGTTGATTGTACCTCCCGGCTTATGGGGGCCGGGTAAGGTTGTGTATGCCATGTTATGTTATGTATGTTATACCATATTATAGTAGATACGAGCAGATTAGTAGTAGAATGATACATCTCCAGGTATGATTCCTACTCCCTTCAGTATGATTAAGAATAGGTACGATCTACACTATCAGACAGTTATCTACTCCTTCTTATTTCAGTTTTGACAGTTATGTGATTGATTTCAGATATCCCTTCAGTTCTTACAGATTCAATTATCTCATACTATTCAGAATTTTTAGTTATATTACTTGTATTCAGCTGTATTCAGTTTGCTTTACATACTCAGTACCATCGGTACTGACGCCCAGTGGGGCGCTGCATTACTTGCCTGCAGGTACCCATAGACGCAGGCGATACCACGTGATCCCTATCAGCGGTCGAATATTCAGCTCCTGTCATTCGGAGACTGAATTTCTAGAGGTGTAGTTCAGTTCCTTTTGTTGTACAGTATGGGTAGGTCGGGGCCCTGTCCCGATCATTTCCATTATCCTTCTTAGAGGCTTGCAGTCTGTTTATATTCCCTGTGGTCAGATGAGCCGGTCGTATGGGGCCGTGCAGTTGTATAGTTGCCTTTACTACTTCTTTCTTTTGTAATGGCCGTGTGAGGCCATAGTTTACCAGTAGTGGTGACCTTGCCGGTCACGTAGCTTTTCAGTATGTTATGCTTGAGTTGTAGATAACTAGACAGCATGGTGGCCTTGTCGGCCCACATAGGTTCCCCTGAATTGCCTTGTTTCTGGTCAGCTGTAGTACAGGTACAGAAGGCTATGGGCCAATGGGCCGGGGGCTGTATTTACAGCCGCTATATAGCCCTTTGTTTTCAGAAATTTGAGCTAGAGCCAGCTAGGCGCCAGATGCGCCCAGGCTTAACAGTTCAGCAGGTCAGGTCTTAGTAGGGCACCAGGTGCCACTCATACCCCCCAAGGTTGGGCGTGACAAACTTGGTATCAGAGCAGGTCGTATCCCAGGGAGTCTGCAAGCCGTGCTAAGTAGAGTCCTGCCCATGGATGTGTTGTGGACCACATACTATGGGTAGGAGGCTGCAAGGCATGATAGGATGGTTGTCTTTTATTCTGACTCAGTCGTGCTATAGAGCTATACAGTATAGGGTTGAATTCCAAAAATCTTACCATATTCTTTGGCTACAGATAATGTCAGACCAGCGTCATCCCGTCACAGGTCGGAGCTTAGACATTGCAGCAGGGGAGGGCACCAGCAGGATGCCTCCCCCTCATTTGGAGACAGCCCGATCAGAGGGCCCTACAGAGGCTTCATCTCAGCCTCCTCAGCAGTCTCCACCACGTCAGGAGTCACCTGGGGCGACATTACCTTCAGCAGCCCCTATATTGACTCCTTCTGATCAGGAGGTTAGGAGTGCTGTAGTTTTGTTAGCACAGATGATGGCTGCTCAGCGTCAGCCAATGCCATCTACAGCTGCAGAATCATCAGGAGGGCCCGGTAGTTCGAGGGTCCGAGAATTCTTAGCCCTGAATCCCCCACAGTTCACAGGTACGGACCGAACAGAGGACCCCCAAGATTTTCTGGATCAGATGTAGAGAATCTTCAGGGTTATGCATGCCACGTCTACCGAGTCAGTTGAGTTGGCCGCATTCCGGTTACGGGATATTGCGGTGTTATGGTACGAAAGCTGGGAAAGGTCCCGAGGGAGAGATGCTTCCCCTCCCACCTGGTCCAGCTTTTCAGGAGCCTTTCTGGATCATTATTTGCCGCGGGAGATTCGACAGGCCCGGGTAGACCAGTTCCTACATCTAGAACAGGGGGCCATGAGTGTTCGGGAATATTCTTTGCAGTTTGATTCTCTAGCCCGATATGCACCGGCCTTCGTTGATACCATGGCATCCAGAGTGCATCGCTTCATTACGGGCTTGAATCTAGAATATGTTGAGATTTGTACTACAGCTACACTGCGAGAGGACATGGATATTGCTCGCATTCAGGCATTTGCTCAGAATATTGAGGGCATCAGGCAGCGGCAACGAGAGGTTAGAAGGGTTAATCAAGAACAGCGTCGCCGGGATAGGCCAGTTGAATTACAGGGGGAGGCCGGGGGAGGACCCAGGCCCCGAATGTCAGACAGACCGCCCAGGCCCCCGCCTCCGCCACAGTCACAGGGGGGTAGATCCAGCCGCAGGGGGCAGTCAGGGACTGGTAGAGGCTCGCAGATGGCAGATTCACCATTACAGAGGAGGGCAGAGCAGAGTAGGTATACCCTACCACTTTGCCCTATATGCAATCGACGTCACTCTAGAGCATGCAGATATGGCTCCACCGCATGTTATATTTGTGGCCAAGAAGGCCATTTGATGAAAGATTGCCCAGCCAGAGGTCGAGAGGACCGCGATAGACAGGATAGGACATCAACAGGATCACGAGCTACAGCATCCTCGACTGGGCGCAGGCCCCCAGTTTCAGCAGGCAGGGGTCGGGGCAGATCAGGGACCTCCAGTACGGGTGCGGGTCCAAGCCGCACGTATGCCCTACCAGGGAGGCAAGATTCAGAGGCATCGCCTGATGTTGTGACAGGTATGCTAACTATCTGCTCACACTCTGCTTATGTGCTAATTGATCCAGGGTCTACTTTGTCCTATATTACTCCATTTGTGGCACGGAAGTTTAGTATTGTACCAGAATCATTACAGCAGCCCTTTCTGGTATCTACGCCCGTCGGTGACTCTATCACAGCTAGCCGAATCTACCGCGGGTGTACAATAGAGATTGTTGACCGTCAGACCACAGTAGATCTGGTCGAGTTAGAAATGATAGACTTCGATGCCATAATGGGTATGGACTGGTTAGTGTCATGCTTTGCCAATGTTGAATGTTGGACCAAAACGGTCCGATTCCACTTTCCGGGGGAAGCAGTACGGGAGTGGAAGGGCAGCACCGTGACGCCAAAAGGTAGGTTTATTTCCTACCTTCAGGTGAGAAAGTTGATATCTAAGGGGTGTATTTACCATCTTGTCAGAGTTCAGGATGTCCAAGCAGAATCTCCGACACTCCAGTCTGTCCCAGTGGTAAATGAATTCCCAGATGTATTTCCTGAGGAGTTACCTGGTATTCCCCCAGAAAGGGAAATAGACTTCGCTATCGACTTGCTACCAGGCACTCAGCCAATATCAATACCTCCTTATCGTATGGCTCCTGCAGAACTCAGAAAATTAAAGGAGCAGTTGAAAGACCTGTTAGATAAAGGTTTTATCAGGCCGAGTACTTCCCCGTGGGGTGCGCCAGTCTTGTTCGTGAGAAAGAAAGATGGCTCGCTCCGAATGTGCATAGACTATCGGCAGCTAAACAAAGTTACAGTAAAGAACAAGTATCCGCTTCCTAGGATTGATGACCTATTTGATCAGTTACAGGGAGCTAGATACTTTTCTAAGATTGACTTGCGGTCCGGATATCACCAGGTCCGAGTACGTGAGAGGGACATCCCCAAGACAGCATTCAGGACCCGATATGGACATTTTGAATTTCTGGTTATGTCCTTCGGACTAACAAATGCCCCAGCAGTTTTTATGGACCTGATGAACAGTATTTTCAGACCCTTCCTGGACTTGTTCGTGATAGTATTCATTGATGATATTCTGGTGTATTCTCGCTCTGAAGCAGATCACCGTACTCATTTGCGAACAGTGCTCCAGATTCTCAGGGACCGCCAGTTGTATGCTAAGTTTTCGAAGTGTGAATTCTGGCTTAACTCAGTGGCCTTTTTAGGGCATATTATCGCAGATACTGGTATACAGGTAGACAAACAGAAGATAGAAGCAGTTAAGTCATGGCCTAGGCCTACCACCCCGACTGAAGTTCGTAGCTTTCTGGGGTTGGCAGGATACTATCGGAGGTTCGTTGAGGGATTCTCAACTATTGCAGCACCTTTAACAAAATTGACACAGAAAGCAGCAAAGTTTCAGTGGACGGAGGCATGTGAGCAGAGTTTCCAGGAACTGAAAGATAGATTGACCTCCGCTCCCGTATTAGCACTGCCGGAAGGCACAAAAGGTTATTCAGTCTATTGCGACGCGTCAGGTGTCGGATTGGGCTGTGTATTGATGCAGCATGGTAGAGTAATTGCATATGCTTCCAGGCAGCTGAAAAAGCATGAAAGGAATTACCCCACCCATGACTTAGAGTTGGCCGCAGTAATTCATGCCTTGAAGATGTGGAGGCATTATCTGTATGGCGTCCATGTTGACATTTATACAGATCATAAGAGCTTACAGTACATTTTCACCCAGAGGGAGTTGAATCTGCGGCAACGCCGCTGGTTAGAGTTGTTGAAAGACTATGATATGAATATTTTGTACCACCCCGGAAAAGCTAATGTGGTAGCAGATGCCCTGAGTCGTAAGTCAATGGGGAGTTTGGCGTATTTGCGACCCGAGAAACAGAAATTAGCTCAAGAAATTCATCAGTTAGCTGGCCTAGCCGTTCGAGTAATAGAAACAGAAAATAATGGACCAGTAATTCAGAATTCTGCAGTGTCATCGTTAGTTACAGAGGTAAAAGAACGGCAGTATGAGGATCCCGATTTAGTCCAGCTCAGAGATAGAGTTCAGAAAGGTAAGGAGCCAGATTTTCAGATAATCGAGGATGGTGTGCTACATTGTAAGGACCGTCTTTGTGTCCCGAATGTTGCAGGACTTCGTGGGCAGATCATGCATGAGGTACACTACGCTCGCTATTCCCTTCACCCAGGGGCGACGAAAATGTACCACGACATCAGAGACATCTACTGGTGGCCAGGTATGAAAACTGAGATAGCTGAATTTGTATCTAGGTGTGCTAATTGTCAACAGGTGAAAGCAGAGCACCAGAAACCGGGTGGTTTGACTCAGGAGATAATAATACCTACGTGGAAATGGGAAACAATAAACATGGATTTTGTAACAGGGTTACCCCGTACTAGACGCAGAAATGATTCCATTTGGGTAATAGTGGACAGGCTGACAAAATCAGCTAATTTCCTGCCAGTAAGGGCTACCTTCTCAGCTGAGGATTATGCCGAATTGTATATCAGAGAAATAGTTAGATTGCATGGCGTGCCGGTATCTATCATTTCAGACAGGGGAGCACAGTTCACAACTAGATTTTGGCAATCGTTTCAGAAAGGTTTGGGGACGCAGATTAATCTGAGCACAGCATTTCATCCTCAAACAGATGGGCAGGCCGAACGTACAATTCAGACGCTCGAAGATATGTTACGAGCGTGTGTGTTAGATTTTGGGGGTAGCTGGGATGAACATCTTTCGTTAATTGAATTTGCTTATAATAACAGCTACCATTCAGCTATTCAGATGGCGCCTTTCGAGGCATTATACGGGCGAAAATGTAGATCGCCGGTGGGCTGGTTTGAGATAGGAGAGTCAGCATTAGTTGGCCCAGACATTATTCGGCAGTCCGAAGAAAAGATAAAGCTTATTCGAGAACGTTTACTGACCGCACAGAGCCGCCAGAAATCATACGCAGATAGGCGGCGCAGAAATCTAGAATTTTCGGTAAACGATTGGGTATATCTGAAAGTGTCCCCGATGAAAGGGGTAATGAGGTTTGGCAAGAAGGGCAAGCTTAGCCCAAGATTCATTGGGCCGTATCAGGTTCGGCGAAGAATAGGCCGCGTGGCATACGAGTTGAACTTGCCTCCAGAGTTAGCGTCGGTTCACCCAGTATTCCATGTTTCTATGTTAAGGAAGTTCGTAGGGGACCCTTCTACAGTAGTTCCAGTCCAGGATGTTCAGGTCACAGAGGAGTTAGCCTATGAAGAGGTTCCCGTAGCCATCTTAGACAGACAGATTCGCAGGCTGAGAACTAAAGACGTTGCATCTGTCAAGGTATTGTGGCGTAACAGAAATCGGGAAGAAATGACGTGGGAGGCTGAAGAAGATATGAAAATCAGATACCCTCACCTATTTCGGGTCTAGTCAGACGACAGGTATGTCCGTATCATTATTTATACAGTACTTTATGGTTGTATGTTGTAAATAATAAAGAAAGAAGTGGTATTTAGTTGTCCAGTGGATTGTGGAATATTGTGTACAGTGCCTGTGTTGGACTTTTTCTGCGTTTCAGGTCATTGCGATAGTCCATATTACAGGGGAAACTCTGCCAAAAATTTTCTCAGAAACTAGAGTGAACAGTTCTCTAGACAGCAGCATACATTCGAGGACGAATGTTCCTAAGGGGGGGAGAATGTTATACCCCGTAGAATTCCCGGCACTTAGACGACCTACTTGCACGTTGGTTAAGCATATTTGAAAGCCATACGTGCTAGGGAAAGGCCCGGGAAAAGATCGGACAAGAAACCTGTCGAACCATCGCGGGAGGAGCCGAGGCAGAGCCCCTCCGCGATGGCAGCATGTCACGGAGGGGAGGCCTCCGCGATGGCTCCGTGCCACGTTGCCCAGGTCCAGGCCCAAGTATAAAAGCCTCCACTTCAGTCCAAAATCAAATTTCATCTGAAAAATTTCCAGAACGCTGTAAACAGAGAGAAGACGTAGGAAATCAAATATTTTCGTCCGATTACGCTGCCAAACGCTGCCCAAACCCAAATTAATCCTAGATACCAAGGTATTTAGCAGCAGAGAGCATTTCTATGGGATTAGTTTCACGAAATACGGCCGACGAATCGGCGATCCGCCGAACTAAAGTAAGTAGAATTGCTCTAAATTAATGTCTATGTGTTCCTAGCTGAGAAGTAAATATTTCTCCCTTCTGGGCCGCTGAAAAATAGCGAGTTTTTGACCGTCTTTCGATAAGCCTAAGTTTAGGCTATAAATTAAATCGAAAGTAACGTCGCTCTTTACAATAATGTTGTATTTAGTATTGATTGACGTATTTATGAATGCAGTTGGGAGAAAATAGTTGAAGTACCGGCCGAGTCTCGTCCGACGGACGAATAGTCGAAGATAAGGTATGTAAAGCTAGTTTCCTTCGGCAAGTTAAGTAATATCAGTATGGCGTAATAAATTACGGACCAGTAGAATGTTCAGAAGTCGAGTATTGAGCTATTATGAATGTTGATATAGATTTTAACGCAAGTGTTAGAGATTGCCCAGTATACTCAGTATGTATTGTGATATGCCATGTTCAGATATGGTTGTATTCAGTTGAAACCCTGTACAGTAATGCAATACCCGTAAAGCACTTTAGAAATAGAATAGCAGACTAAAATGAAGTTTAGAAAGCATGTCAGGATTAGTAAATCCTGTTGCTATAGAAAGTTAGTATACAACGTAGCCTAGCAGAAAGATTATATTCGTGCATACATATATAGTACTTCCAGCCTCAGCAGGTATTAAGTATGTACTTATTTCTATCATTAGTCCAGCATATAGTGTATACAGAGACTTAGTAAACAGCAGAATCTTCAGCAGAAACATTATCTTATATAGCATTTGCTCAGTACAGCCCGGCAGGAGACTATGTTCACATTTATACATCTTTACCTGCCTCAGCACGTATTAAATACGTACAGATTACTATTATTAGCCAGCATGTAATATAGGTGATACTTTACCCCTATTAGCCTCAGCATACGAGATACTCAGATAGTATTACCAGTTGAGACCATTGTATTGTTTGGGGTTGGATCACCTAGCATCCATGACCGCCCAGGGTTAATAGCTGTATCGACTCGTCCACCAGAGGACGAGGATACGTCACTCTACGGAGTGGCATGCAGTCCCGCCAGGGGACGAAGATGGGATGCCAGTTTTCCCCATACTTGTGCCTTGATCGGCCCTTACACACCCCAGTCGAGCGGATACGCCCGGGTGCAGATTCAGGAGTCCTCCGGACTCAGATGCAGTTATAGTCAGGGGCTCAGCGAGCCCAAGTGCATACCCAGGGGACCGGCAGGATGCTTACAGCCAGTGTAGGAGATGGGTTGACCGGGGTAGGGGTATAGATTCTGTGTTGATTGTACCTCCCGGCTTATGGGGGCCGGGTAAGGTTGTGTATGCCATGTTATGTTATGTATGTTATACCATATTACAGTAGATACGAGCAGATTAGTAGTAGAATGATACGTCTCCAGGTATGATTCCTACTCCCTTCAGTATGATTAAGAACAGGTACGATCTACACTATCAGACAGTTATCTACTCCTTCTTATTTCAGTTTTGACAGTTATGTGATTGATTTCAGATATCCCTTCAGTTCTTACAGATTCAGTTATCTCATACTATTCAGAATTTTTAGTTATATTACTTGTATTCAGCTGTATTCAGTTTGCTTTACATACTCAGTACCATCGGTACTGACGCCCAGTGGGGCGCTGCATTACTTGCCTGCAGGTACCCATAGACGCGCAGGCGATACCACGTGATCCCCATCAGCGGTCGAATATTCAGCTCCTGTCATTCGGAGACTGAATTTCTAGAGGTGTAGTTCAGTTCCTTTTGTTGTACAGTACAGGTAGGTCGGGGCCCTGTCCCGATCATTTCCATTATCCTTCTTAGAGGCTTGCAGTCTGTTTATATTCCCTGTGGTCAGATGAGCCGGTCGTGTGGGGCCGTGCAGTTGTATAGTTGCCTTTACTACTTCTTTCTTTTGTAATGGCCGTGTGAGGCCATAGTTTACCAGTAGTGGTGACCTTGCCGGTCATGTAGCTTTTCAGTATGTTATGCTTGAGTTGCAGATAACTAGACAGCATGGTGGCCTTGTCGGCCCGCATAGGTTCCCCTGAATTGCCTTGTTTCTGGTCAGCTGTAGTACAGGTACAGAAGGCTATGGGCCAATGGGCCGGGGGCTGTATTTACAGCCGCTATATAGCCCTTTGTTTCCAGAAATTTGAGCTAGAGCCAGCTAGGCGCCAGATGCGCCCAGACTTAACAGTTCAGCAGGTCAGGTCTTAGTAGGGCACCAGGTGCCAGTCATACCCCCCAAGGTGGGGCGTGACAATTATTATGCCTTTATGCGAACTAATCTTAGTCGGACCGATGATGCCTACTTGTACGTGTGGTGTATTGATACTACTTTGCTACATATTTTTGGTATAGGTTGTGTTAGGTTAGAAGTTTCTTGCATGACGTGGAGTATCCAACATCAACTTCTGTATTCTTTTCGCAGACGAAGTTGGGTCATTTTATCTTAGCGGTATTCTATTTAGAGCTTTTGTACCTGTTTAGACTAGATATTGGGAGAGTCAAGGTTTTTGGGAAACATACAATGATATTTTGAAATATGGTTGATATGTGCAAAATTTGAGAAATTTTGGTATTTTAGGTAAGGTTTCAAAAGGAGTTCTCCTACCGAGTAGAGTCGATATAGGTACCCGCACGACCCGCCTATTTGGGGTCATGACAAAACAATATCAAAAAATTGACTGTGCATTAATTTTGAATAAGAAATGTACCAATTAAAATGAATTCTTTGAGAAAAAAATGGAGAAAATAAGAAACAATATCTCTTATTTTTTGACGGGGAGAAAAAAAATTAGTTTATTTTTTTTTTCCCCATGATATGAACATAATTTATTTACTGTTTTTTTGGCAATAACTGTGAAAGTACAATTAATAACAAGAAGATTATACACAACAGAGCACATAAACAATGAAACCACCTTCAGGCAGAGTTCTTATCCAAACTGACTCCTTCTTTCCACCTAATTGCTAGAGTAGCTTCCCTATATCAACTCTATTGCATTGCCTACAATTCTTAATGTTTAGCCCTCCATATATCCCAATCCACCAAGGCAATCTTCCTTTTGCTCCTCATTACTCTCCACAAATAATCTCTACATTTTCTATCTACCTCCTTTAACATACTTTGATGCATATAAACACACATCCCCAGAAATTATAGATAGAAAACAATACATCACTTATAATTTGTAATCTTCCGGTATAAGATTTAATTTGATGAATTTAACTTTTAGGTTTTTAGTTTTTATCATTGAACACATTATATTTTGGAGGCTGAAAATTAATTTTCTTTTTTAAAATTTTAGTAAATCTTCACATTATTTTATTTTGTGTCGGAAATATGAAATCACTTGAATCCGTTGATTATATAATACATCATCTACTATTATTAGTTTTAATATGAATATTTAGTACAATTACTATAAATTTATGTGACAAAAGAAGAATATTAATTTTAATATGTCAAACTTGAATATTTTGAAAAAATAAACTAGACAAAAAGAGAGAGAGAGAGAGAAATACAGTAATTAACACCCTAAAGGAACATCTCTCTATGTTTCGCGGCGGGCTGAATTCTTGGAAGGAAAAAAAAGGATTTTAATACCCAATTTCACTTGTAAATGTATTTTTATAATCATTACACTACTGTAACTTTTTGTATTTTGGTGTATTCTTATATATTTAAATAATTTCAATAAGATATAACATTGTTATATATAATTAGAATAAAGGATCATTTAATTTTTGGGTTGAATTTATTACTAAAAAATTATTATTTTTTTACTGTTTTTGTATTGAAAAATATTAAGCGATTATTTTTATTGAAAAAAATATTTTTACGTAGAAAATTATCAAAGTTTTTACTATTTCAGTTGGAAAATATTTTCGATCATGTATTTTTTTAATAAACAAGTTCAGTGAAAGATGAGCGGAAAAATCATATTTTATAAAATAAATTTTTTGTTGATTTGTGATGGTAAAAATATTTATTTTTAGTAGTGACTTAGACATCTTTAAGTATACATTTTTTAATTTGATGTGAAGATAAAAAATGGATTCATGTATCAGTGTAATCTTCTATTGCGGAAGAACCTTTTTAGCTGACTCAATTTTATTGGAATTGAGGCCATAATTATTATATTAACTTTTTAGGAATTCATTACATGAACACCAATTTAAAAAATTTATTGGTGATCTCTATACATGAAAATATTTTTATGAATCTACTCTAATATATAAGATAAACAACAACAAAAAAAAGTAATAAAAAGCTTTATTTATTTGATTATCCTTGTATTTCAGAATAAATGGATCCATATTCATATAGTTGTACTAAGAACAAGAAGATAGATCTATGTATTTGATTGAATAAATTTCATTTGCCTCGGCAATTCTTTCTGAAGGGCGGCTTGACAGCAATCAGGGTTCCACCCACAACAAAATGGGACATATGCAGAAGCACCTTCCAGCATAGTAGCTAGGATAGCCATAAGCACAAAAATCGCCATCACCGTCTTTGCAAAACTCATACTTGCTTTTAATTACAAATATTTTTTTAATTCTCAAGTGATTGAATTTACAATAGAGATGGGTATTTATATATGCATATGTATTCTCTCAAAAGATTGACAAAATCTCTATTAATTATTATATTCTCACTTATAGTGTATATATATGTCTAGATTCATTTTACGTTATTATTCAATAAATATCTTTTGATTTTTTAGTAAGTACTTTTTTATTATTTGTTAGGTAAATCAATTGATCAATCAATTTGGATTGAGGGTCCATGTCATAGAACTTATCTTAATATAATAAATGAAAAATCAAAATAAATAAAATGTATTTGTGGTGGAAGAATGAATCTAAATTTTGTACATCAACTATTAATTTTTGTATACCGTGAAATTAACTTAACTTATAATAAAAGATAAATTATGAAAAAGAAATCATATTTTATAGATGATTAAGATTTAATATTACAAAATATATAGGTATTTATTAGTATTTATCAAAAAAAAATTTATATTTAAAAAAATAGTAGATTTTATCATATTTTAGCTGAAGAATTTTTTAAATTTTGAACTTCATTTATAGGTATGGTATTAATTAATAAATGAGTTAAATTTTCATTTTAATATGTGTGTTCATATATGTTACAATCTCTCTCTCCTTTCTTCTCATTTACTATGTTCATACACATTTTTTCACGGAGTGTTCACACAAATTACAATCTCTTTCTTCCCCTTTCTTTCTCATTTTCAAAAGAAAAAGATTAATATTCTGTGCACACATGTTTTCTATCTCTATCTTCCGCATTCTCTAACTACTAGGCTCGACTTGTAGACTTTCTAGGACTCGACCTGTTTTAATACCAAGTTTGTCATGCCTTAAACCTGGGGAGGCATGATCATCACCCAGCGTCTCACTTGACCGAGCTAGCCAGTAAAAATTTTATGACTTGTGTAACAATTGGGTCGACAAGACCGTTATGATAATACTGCTACATTATATAGGTGAATAAAATTGAGGAAATAACGAAAATGATATTTTATAAGTAGTTGACAACCCAAAATACGTATATATAACGCTAACAAGATATCAAGTTCCTTAGTTATCCAATGCTAAGCCAACACGGTTATAAATTGTACAACCATTAAATACAAGATCGCCAAAGCCATAAATAACATACTGAAAACTCATAATAAGTGTCTACAAACCTCTAAGAGTAATCTGACTGACTTATAGTTGCGATAGGGCCCTCACCTACTCAAAACAAATGTTACACCCCAAATCCGGAGGGGTATGATTGGCACTCTGTGCCACACCTGATCTAGCACACCTTGCAACAAATCTAACTGCAATAAATCTAACTACAATAGGAACGAAAGGTAAAAAAGATTGAACTTATTATTATTAAAATGATCAGAATTGTTTCAAAGACCCAACATGCATTTCCTTTTTGCATTGAACTCTTTCATTAACCTTAATATATACCAATATGTAATCAACTTGTCAACCAATAAATCAACAAATAAAATACGGTTCATAAAATAAAATTTATTTTCAAAAAGAATAAAGTATTACCAATTTCTAACCATTTTGCAAACAATTGAACCATTAATCTTGATAACAATATTACATTATATAAAAAAATTTAAAAAATCAACATAAGACAAAAAAAATGAAAAGAATTAGATTTCATTGAGTATGAAGCTCATGAGAAGACGGACTCTTTGTTAGATGAAGGTTTAGAAATTGATGATTTGGAGAAGACAGATACTCTTTTAGATAGATGTTTAGAAGTTAATGAAGAAGAAGAGTTAGGATTTGATTGAGATGAATATTGTGGAAGGAAACAAATCAGTTTAGGAAAGAGAAAAATCACACTCCTAGTTTGATTTGATGTACAGTAAATATTTTTCATACATATCTATGTTAAAATAAAAGGAAAAATAATATTTTAACCATATTACATGGTAGTAAAAGTAACTATCATATACCCGCGATATTGATATATTTGTAAGTTAATTATTTTTTTAGTAAATAAATTAAAGTGTTGGTATAACTTGTAATTAAAAGTCTTATAATAATATTCTATGTAAGTTTTCCTTAATAATATCAGTTAGGCTGCCCTTTTTTTTCTTGAAAGAAAAAAAAGATAAGAAAATGGCTCCATGTGCTTTGATTCATTACGCGAATGCTCGTCGCTTCTGACCACCTTATTCCATCATCCAAGATCCAAATCAACACTTTTATCGCGGAACTAGACCTGCAATTAATGTTGGCTTATCTATCAGTGAAAAATGAATCTAACTTTTGTACATTAACTATTAATTTTTGTATATCATGAAATTAAATTAACTTAAAATAGCAGATAAATTATGAAAAAATCACACCTTATAGATGATGAAGACTTAATATTATAAAATATATGGATATTTTTTTAGTATTTATCACAAATAATTTTATATTTAAAAAAAATAGTAGATTTTATCAGATTTTAGCTGAAGAATTTTTCAAAATTTTGAACCTCATTTACAGATATGGTATTAATTAATAAATGAGTTTAATTTTCACTTTAATATGTGTGTTCACATACATTTCAATCTCTCTCTCGTTTCTTCTCATTTACTATGTTCATACACATTTATTATTATGTGTTCACACACATTACAATCTCTCTTTTCCCTTTCTGTCACGATACGAACATAGGCCCGGATCGAAATACGAAATCTAGAATGCATGAATGGCTCCAAGTCGACCCATGAAATGAACATAATAGATAAAGAGCATAGATCAAGCGAAAACTGAAATTTTAAACAGATATAAGCGGAAGTCTGAATACGATCCAACCATACATAGACGATACAGACAAGCTGAGATTCTATACATTGTCCAAAAAACCTCTAACATAGCTGATGAGCTGATGGGACAACATCTCAACTAACTCACTAGAAGTTGAAACTGAAAATAACATAACTTTACTAATTGAAGGTCCTCGAAGGATAAGGATTCACCAACAAAAGCACTGGAATAAGCTCTGGAGACTGGCTAACAACAGGACTGAATCTGAACCTGTTCATGAAATGATACAGCATAAAGTACGCTGTCAGTATTCGAAATATACTGAGTATGTAAGGTAAGTAAAACAGACTGAGTAAGTATAAACTGAAATCATATGTTTTATCATAAGCTATAACATCATAAGATTCTGAGAGTAAGGACTGCATGCTGATATCTACAAAAATGAATAGACATAAACTGAATCTCATGACTTAATCGAATGACTCAAATCTGAAACTGAGATTCCTAAGTAAAAACTGATAATCTGATCATTGGGTCAAACCTGCTGAAAACATAACATCATAACTGATAAACACGCACAACTGAGATCATGAGAAACAATAAGAGACTCGTCATATAACCGACACTATCACGGTAGAGTTTGCGTGATCCCAACTATTACACTTAAGTGGGTAGAGCCGTCCAAAACCTTGCTAGGGCTAAGGACGCTACCATGATATTGATATCAAGCCGAAGGTCCATTTGGGGCGGGGGAAGCTCACAAGGGAGGTCCCAAAGAAAAATATAAAATTCTACATTGGCATTTAGTTTCAAGACTCGGGGTTTTAATGAACCCCTATCCTACTCGGTGCTAGACGCTTCTCCCAAAAACATGCAAAGTACTCTCCATCATTTACCAATGAAGACGAATCCATCATTTTTCAACGAAATTGATAATATAATTATATGTATAGTCTAAAATTCAAATATGGGGAGTCCTGACTCCAACTATACCATAAGCTGAAAATGGGAGTATAGACTCCAAGACCATATGGTAAGCTGATTTATAGAATTAAACTAAATCATAAAAGCATACTAAATCTATGTGAGATTACCCTGAATCTGAAGATCATGCATACTTGAAAATAGACTTCACTAGTCAAAATTATAGGTTCATATATGGGTAATTTGTAAACATACATACATGCTAGATACTTTAGCATACTTGAACTCATCAATCATAAACAAGACTTTTTCATGAACTTGCATAATTAGAAAAAGTCTTCTAAAACTTGAACTCATGAATTTATAATTAAATAGATATAAAATCTACCAATGAATTAAAACATAATTTGAAACATGAAGGAAATTAACCTATAGCCAAATCAAGGATAATTTCATAAAATTTAGATAAAACCCCATAAGATCATGAACTTGGTCTAGAACTTAACTTCATAGAATTTAGGAAAATTTTGAGCATGAGAGTGAAAGAAACCCTCATTCATGACCTCACATACCTGGGGAAAATGAATCTACACTCTTCCTTGAAAGCCCAAGAGATTTGGGGAAGAACTTGAAGAATTCTAGGTTTGATCTTCAATGGAAAGGTCTTAGTCTTGCATGCATGGGAGGGAATGGTTTAGAATAGGTTAAATCCTATTAAAACCCTCATAACAGAGCTTAAAACGACATAGTTTAGGGCTTAGGAGCTTAGAAATTACGAAACCTCCCCTGCTAAAATAACAGAAAAATTGATGCTGCCAGTCACCACGAGGGACACCACGAGTCATTAGGACTGTTAATGACTCGTGGTCCACACTCGTTTCCTCTACTGGAATTTTTCCCAATCACTGAACTTTCCTTCCTCACGGACTACTCGATGAGTCGTTAGGTGCATGATGACTTATCCCTTCATTCGTCGCCAGCACTGCCTAATCATCCTTTCTTCAATTGACGGGTCAGACCACAATTCGTTGGGAGTGACGATGACTCGTCGTTCCATCCGCTGTCACTGCCCGATAATGACACCTTCTCAACTGGTCAGCACCTAACGGGTCATTTAATAACCCGTTAGGTCACCCCGTGAGTCATTGGATGACTCGTTTATGACCTGGTGTGAATTTTTTTGTTTTCTCAATTTCAACTCACGGGTATGATATTAAGAGATTTTGGGGTATTACAATATCTCCCCCTTGGAAAAATTTATCCTCGAATGTGGGTAAACATACTGAATGGCTGTGAAAGAAACTGCAATCTCAAATACTGAACATTTGAGCCGAAAACTGACGAAGTGACTGACTCCGAACTGATATACATGATTGACAGAATTCATGAATCACACATACATACGCTGACATAAAGGAAACTGAGAGTCATGAACTTAACGTGGAACTGAATAGAGTATTAGAGAGGAAACTGATACCTCATGCTGGAAGTGAATCGGATGGGAATAAATGCAGGTATCTAGCCATCATATCTGCTTCGGCCTCTCATGTAGCCTCTTCAACAAGTTGATTCCTCCACAAGACTTTTACTGAAGCTACTTCTTTGCTCCTCAACTTTCGAACCTGGCGATCAAGGATCTCAATGGGAATCTCCTCATAGCTAAGGTTACCCTTCACACCTATGCTCTTCACCGGTACAACCAGAGTCGAATCACCAATGCACTTCTTTAACAATAATACATGAAAAACTGGATGCACTAAAGTCAACTCCGCTGGTAGTTCCAGCTCATAGGCCACCTTGCCCACCTTGGGATATGGCCCCCACCTACTCATCTATTATACGCATACTCAAAATAAATGTCATACCCTAAATCTGGAGGGGTATGACTGTCACTCTGTGCCACACCTAATCGAGCATACCCTGCCACAGATCTAACTATAACAACCAGAACCGATGAGGTTCGGCATTGCAATAACTATGAAATTGTAGAAAGCGACAGCAGGAACGGAAGGATAAAACAGATCAAACTTATTATTATTAAAATGATCAGAACTGTTTCAAAGACCCAACATGCATTTTTTTTTTGCATTGAGCTCTTTCATTAACCTTAATCTATACCAATATGTAATCAACTTGTCAACCTATAAATCAACAAACAAAATACAGATTCATAAAATAAAATTTATTTTAAAAAAGAATAATGTATTACCAATTTCTAATCATTTTGCAAACAATTGAATCACTAATGTTGATAACAATATTACATTATATAAAAACTCAAAAAAGAAAACAAATCAATATAAGACAAAAGAATGAAAAGAATTGGATTTTATTGAAGATGAAGCTTATGAGAAGACAAACTCTTTGTTAGATGAAGGTTTAGAAATTGATGATTTGGAGAAGACAGATTCTTGTTAGATAAAGGTTTAGGAGTTAATGAAGAAGAAGAGTTACAGTTTGATTAAGATGAATATTGTGAAAGAAAATAAATTTGTTTAGGAAAGAGAAAAATCATACTCCTAATTTGATTTGATGTGCAGTAAATATTTTTCATACATATCTATGCTAAAAAAAGAAAAAATAATTTTTAAACCGTATTACATGATAGTAAAAGTAACTATCATATACCCATAATATTGATATATTTATAAATTAATTATTACTTTAGTAAATAAATGAAAATGTTGGTATAACTTGTAATTAAAGTGTTATAATAATATTCTATGTAATTTTTTCTTAATTATATCAGTTAGGCTGCTTTTTTTTTTTTTGAAAGAAAAAAGATAAAGAAATGGCTCCATGTGCTTTGATTCATTACGCAACTGCTCGTCGCTTCTGGATACCTTATTCCATCACCGAAGATTCAAGTCAACACTTTCATCGCAGAACTAGACCTATAATTAACGTCGAGTTATCTGTCGGTGAAACATGAATCTAATTTTTGTATATCATGAAATTAAATTAACTTATAGATAAATTATGAAAAAAATCACACCTTATAGATGATTAAGACTCCATATTACAAAATATTTTTTAGTATTTATCACAAATAATTTTATATTTAAAAAAGTAGTATATTTTATCAGATTTTGATTGAAGATTATTTTAAATTTTAAACCACATTTACGGATATGGTATTAGTTAATAAATGAGCTGAATTTTTGCTTTAATATGTGTGTTCACATACGTTAGAATGTCTCTCCCTTTTCTTCTCATTTACTATGTTCATACATGTTTTTCATTGTGGGTTCACATACATTACAATCTCTCTCTTCCCCCTTCTTTCTCATTTTCAAAAGGAAAAATCAATATTCTGTTCACACATATTTTTCCATCTATGTTTTCCCCATTCTCTAACTACTAGACCTGACTTATAGATTTCCTAGGACTCAACCTGTTCTAATACTAAGTTTGTCATATCTCAAATCTGGGGAGACATGTGCCCGGAGTCGCACTTGACTGAGCGAGCCATTGAAAATCCTACGACTTATGTAACAATTGGGCCGACAAGGGCCACAAGATCGTCATGATAATACTGCTACATCATATAGGTGAATAAAACTAATTAAATAATGAAAAGAATATTTTATAAGTAGTTGACAGCCCAAAATACGTATATATAAAGTTAACAATCTATCAAGTACCTTAGTTATCCAACGCTAAGCCAACAAGGTTACAAACTGTACAACCATTAAATAGAAAGCCGATAATGCCATAAATGACATACTAAAAACTCATAACAAGTATCTACAAGTCTCTAAGAGTAATTTGACTGGCATACAGTCGGATAGGGCACCCACTTACTCATATATTATACACATACTCAAAATAAATATCACACCCCAAATTCGGAGGGGTATGATTGACACTCTTTGCCGCACCCCTTATCGAGCACACCCTGCCATAAATCTAGCAACAACAATCAGAAACCGACGAGGTTAGGTATTGTAATGACTGTGAAATAAGAGAAAGTGATAACATAAATGGAAGGTAAAACAGATCAAATTTATTATTATGAAAATGATCTGAACTATTTCAAAGACTCAACATGCTTTTTTTGTTGCATTGGGCTCTTTCATTAACTGGAGTTGACCTTTCCTTTATTAAATTAATCTATAACATAAATGCATAATGAAGCTAATATTAGCTTTCAAACACAATTGCCAAAATAGTAGCTAAATGCAAACCGAATAGAATGTGCGTATTGACATTATTTAAATGGTGTATCACCACACCCTTCTTTTCCATTGTAATACAAGTATATACACACACACACACACCCCAATTTTACTGCCTAAACTTGAAAAATACAAAAAACAATAGCTAAGTGCGTTTTAGGCAGAATGTACATATCGACATCTTAAATAGGATATCGCTACACCTTTCTTCCCTATTCTAACAGCACACACAAAAAAATCAACCTTACTACCCGAATTGAAACGGGCAAAATAGCCCCTAAACATTAGCAACATATTGAACTCACGACTTTCAGTCACCATTGTAAATTTTTAAAAATATAACAACAAGAATTCTCCACCTAAACTTCTACTAAAAAAAGGCGAAAATGGGCAGTAGTTCTTACCTCACTTGGTTGCTATTTTTCACTTACTTTTTCTTGTAGTCTGTGAGAAGTTAAATACTCTCTGCATACATACCAAAAAAAGAAGAGAAAACCTCTTAAAAATTAGCCAAAGTAGGCCGACAATTTGGTTGGAGTGGACTGCAACACCTCTTCAATTTACACATGGTTTTCTTGCTACCATAATATAAGTAACCAAGAATTAATCAACTTTTATTTACCTTAAATTTGAAGAAATGTTGAAGAACTTTAGGAACCCTGGGGGAGAAATAGGGCAGCTGTTTGAGCTACTTTTAGGATAATTATGATCTTATAAAGGACCATCTTGCTACCGCCTCTCTTGACCCATTTGGACCAGAAATGGATCAAGTTCTTTGGTCAAGTTCACTTATGATTTGAGCCTCTAATTGGTTCAATTTGTGGCTGCTTTTGGGCTCACTTTGGGCCATAAATTGGGTCAATATTGATGGTTGATTTATAATTCATTTTGGGTCAAAATTAATCAAGTAGGTGATGCACTTACTTGGCCTTTTAAGCCCTCAAAAGTCCAAGTAAGTGCTGGACCTGCTAACCCGTAACTTATACCTCTTTTGGGCCTTAACTTATTGGGCTGTCTTGTGCAGATTTAGTGTCACTATATTGGGCCAACTTTAAGCTTCATTTAAACCACCATTAGGTCTAATAATGGGGAGATTACATAAATACTATTTTAAATATATTTGTATTATAGTGAATGTTTATAAAAGTATTTATATTGTAGTGAACACATGTGTTTATATTATAGTGAAAGTCTATCTTTTGGAGAAAAGTTAGGAGGAATTGTCCCTATAAATAGAGGGGTTCTCCTTCATTGTATTTCATCCCATCAAGAGAAATAAGAACCCCTCTCCTTCTCTATTTCTCTATAATATTCTTGTTCTTTCTTTATTATTTCATAACATGTTATCAGCACGAGTCTCTGCCTTGAACATTCACTTTGAAAGATCTGAGGTAAGAAAAATTAAATTTTTTTTTCGAAAGATGTATTACTTAACCACAGGAGTGATATTCCTTTGGTGATAGTATTGCTCTACGACTCTACTGTCTCAAAATTTGAAGGCCAAGGTATTATTTTTCTCTTTCTTTTAATATGGCTAACCTTACGAAACTTGATTTCATTGCCTTTCAAAGTTCGGGCAAGAACTACCTTTCATGGATGTTAGATGCTGAAATCCATATGAATGTAATGGGTCTTGAAGACACCATTAAAAGTGAAAACAAAGCATCAAATCAAGATCGTGCTAAGGTTATGATATTCTTGCGTCATCATATTGACGAAATTCTTAAAATTGAATATCTCACGATTAAGGATCCACTTGTTTTGTGGAATAGCCTAAAAAAAGATATGACCACCTGAAGATGGTCATCCACCCAAAGGCACGATATGATTGGATCCATCAAGACTATAAGTCTGTTCATGAGTATAGCTCATCAACATTCAAAATTGTTTCTAAGTTGAAACTATATGGAGAAACTATTAATTATGTTGTTATGATTGAATATGTGGTAGTACACAAAATTAATTGAGAGCTCCGAAAGAGCTAATGTACTTACCTGAAGGAATGAAATAATTGTAGTAAGTCTCAAAAGGAAACTTATAAGTTTCAAGGACATTGAAAAAAAAATTGAGACTATAAATTATGGAAATATCTAATATCTTCATACTTCTACAATTGAAACGGGTTATAAATATTTATGTAAAAGATTACCCATAGTTTTTTTTATTTGTAGTACATAAATATGGGTATGATGATGAAATCACATACAAAAGTAAACTAGAAATTTACTGAAATAAGTTGGCATAACTGGTTGGCCATCCCGGTTCAAATGTGATGCAAAAATAATTGAGAATTCACGTGGCTATATGTTGAAGAAATAAAAGATTCTTCAAGAATTTTCTTGTGTTGCTTGTTCTCGTGATAGAATCATCTTGATCAACTAAGATGAAAATTATATTCCCTGAAATTTTGAAACTTATAAAAGGGTGAATATGGGCCCATTCATCTACCATGTGAATCGTTTGCTAATAGATGCATATATGGTATGGTCATATGTGTTTTGATATCAACTTACAATTGATTTTTGTAAAGTGGTTGCTCAAATTATTAAATTAAGAGCATAGTTCCAAATTATAAAATCATATTGATAATGCTGATTCATATCTATGTTGGTTTAGCAAAAACTGTATGCTTCAAATTATAGTTAAATCATTGGTTATGAGAATAAAACTCCCAAATAAAATTTGGTATGAGATATGTTTATTTAAAATATAGCAACACTTGAAGCATCAAGCCAACAAGGTTCCTCTATCACAATTGGTTCAGGGTCAGGAACTAAATAACTCTATCGAAAAATTTGAATGTGTGATATATGATTCAATTGCTCCACCACAACACACAAAGATAGGTCTCCAAATGAGTTTGAGGGTAAATGTTAGTTTTTCTAACATTAGAGGGAGAAGTGATTAGCAGCTGAAAATTGAGTGTGAGATGAATTATCTAGATTCTCGGGAAAAAAAAGTGAACTTAAAGTTCAATAGATAATTCACTTGCAAAATATTGCAAATCAATTGCCAGATATATTTGCTACTCTATTTTATAATTCAGTTTCAAATGCTCCAATGAAAGATCCTTGAAGGACAGAGTTTATGAGACGCCTGAAGGGTGATAGACCAAACGGTTCCAAATATATAACTTCTTGAAGAAGGAGATGAGCAAATGATTAAGATGGTCATAATTATGAGGCAAGTGTTTTAAGAAAGCACCACGACATAACACTTTATAAAACCTTGGCAAAGGTTCAGGTGCCTGAAAATGACGAAAAATGAAGAGATCTCAATAAGTTATGTCGCATTGGAACTGATATCAAAATAATCATCGACGATACCTTTAATATGATGTAGCGCTCAATATTATAAATATTGACGAGGATCTTGAATTCAAATCTGTCAAAAAGTATGGATAGATAAATGATTGACCAATTAAAAATACGCAATTTAAGTGTAATGCCAGTGGATATAAATGGATTCTTGTGGCATAAAGATTTTTTGTAAATTCTGACATTATTATATGGAGAGGTCCTCTTGTGGTGGATGCAATATTTTGAGGTTTCTCATAAGTCTGACAATATATGAAAAACTTGATATGCCATAATGAAATTATTTTCATGTCTAGAGAGACTGAAGAATATATGAAAATTCTTGAAGGATTTAAAAGAATGAGGAAATTCTTGGTCCTTAAGATATAGTCTGCTCCTACTAGGAGACATTGGAATGGGATCAAACACATAATACGATATCTAAAAGGGACTACCGATATGAGCTTATATTATTCTAACAATTGCAATCCTGATCTTGTTGGTTATGCTGATACTGGGTATTTATCTGACCCACACAAAGCTCGATCTCAAACTGGCTACGTGTTCATATGTGGAGGTACTGCCATATCTTGGATATCTACAAAGCAGTCTCTCATAGCTATATCATCCAATCATATTGAGATAATAACTATTCATGAAGCAAACCGAGAATGTGTGTGGTTGAGCTCCATGATACATCTCATTAGAGAAAAATGTGGTTTGAAATATGACAAATTACCCATAATATTATGTGAAGATAATGCGGCACGCATAACACAACTAAAAGGAGGATTCATAAAAGGAGATAGAAGAAGCACATCTTGCCAAAGTTCTTCTACACACATGAGATCCAAAAGAATGGTGATATTAACGTGCAACATATTCATTCAAGCGATAATGTGGCTGATTTATTCACCAAATCTCTACCAACTGCAACTTTCAAGAAGATGATGCACAAGATCGGGATGCAAAGATTCAAGGATGTTCTCATTAGGAGAAGTTAATACACGTTGTACTCTTTTTTCCTTACGAGGTTTTGTCCTACTGGATTTTCTTTGTAAGGTTTTTAATGAGGCCGCCAAAATGCGTATTATTAGATATGTGTACTCTTTTTCCTTCACTAGATTTTTTCCCACTATATTTTTCTTCTAGTAAGGTTTTAACGAGGTACATTATCTATTCAAATAAACATTCAAGGGAGAGTGTCATAAATATATTTTTATTATAATGAATGTCTATAAAAGTATTTGTATTGTAGTGGATACATGTGTTTATATTATAGTGAAAGTCTATCTTTTGGAGAAAAGTTAGGAGGAATTGTCCCTATAAATAGAGGAGTTCTCCTTCATTGTATTTTATCCCATCAAGAGAAATAAGAACTTCTCTCCTTCTTAAAGTTATAATTACAAATGTTATAACTATTTTCTTAATTAGATAATATACAATATATACCTTATACATGATTAAATGGATAAATATTATAAATATGGTAATTTTCTATAAATGACATAAGTAATAATTTGTTTCATAATTTAAGAAAATTAAATATGGTAAAAATTTTAATATATATTATTATATTTAATATCATACATATATACTAAGTTGTATTATTATATTTTTTTAAAAAAACTTATTCATATTATCCTTATATCATCATCCATAAATTTTTCTTTTACTTTAATCTTTCACATATAAAGATTATGAATATAATATATATTAGACACCATATATTATATATTATATTATGCATATGTGTATCAATATATTATATTATATTATTGAAGCAAACATGTGCATCTATTTTTTATATTTTGTACAATTTTTATTAACAAAAACTTCATACATATACTAAATATGTATTATTATATTTACTTTAGTCTTTCACATATAAAGATTATGAATATAATATATATTAGACACCATATACTATAAATTATATTATGCATATGTGTATCAATATATTATATTGTATAATTGAAGCATATATGTGCATCTATTTTTTATATTATGCACAATTTTATTAATAAAATTTTATACTAAATTTTAAAATATTCAAAGATCTTAAAATATTTCGATAAAATAAAAGTAAATTTTAATAAATCACAACCGATTTATAAAAAAATGGAGAAGAAAGGGATTCTTGGGAAATCAAATAAAAATAGAGAAGAAAGAGAGATTTTTGGATTTTTTAAAAAAATAAATATGGGAATTTTTGAGAAAACAAAAATGGAGAAGAGAGGGATTATAAGAATTTTTGTAAAAATAAATATGGAGAAGATAGAGGAATTTTTGAAATTTTTAGAGGATTTTTGAAATTTTTGCAAAGAAAAGATGAGAAAGAGAGTATTTTAAATTATTTTGTATATTTAAATCGTTATATTATGTATATAATCTTTTTTTAATATTTAATTAGAATAGATATTTTAGGAAAATAAAAATTGTACACAATGTAATTAAAAAGATAAGATTTTAAATAATTTGTATTTATATAATTTTATTAAAGAAGTTGTAATTTTTGTAATTATGATTTTAAAAACGATATTTGTGTAAGATGCTACGTCTAATTGACTTTCTTAACTTGATCCATTTAATTTAAGTAGATGATGCACCTACTTGTCACTTACTAGCTTAATTAAGTAAAGCAAGCAAATCATTTATCTTATTTCATTTTTCAAACCTTCATCCTTAGACCTAAACTTAGCACTTACACATTTTTGATCATTTCAAACTCTAAACTCAATTATCACCTCATAATTCCGAACTTAAGCACTTTGATTGATATTAAAAGAAATTTTTTTACGAGGCGTTACACAGTCCTCCTTTCCACTGTGGACTTTATGTGTCACTGTTTGATTGTTAGTAGTGAATTGCTCCTTACTAGTATCAATCTGTTGAACCTCCTGGTTCATACCTATTGGGACTGAGTCTTTAGCAATGTCCACATCCTGACTCTTCCTCCCCAATTCTGGAGCTGCCTGCTTCTCAAGTGGAGGATTCTTCTTCTTCCTATAAGTCTCCTCACTATGCTTATACTTGCAATAAAATTTGCAAAGTGCTAGCTTCCAATTATACTGTATTTTCTGTTCCAATAAATGACCCTTCTCAGATATAAAGAACACCTTCTTAAATAATGGTGTATCAATATCCACTTCAATCAATATTCAGGCAAAATTTAATTCCATCCTTTTTTTAGTATTATGAACAATTGTTAATGATTTTTCTAACAGGCTCCGATTTTGCTAAGCCCTTTAGGACTCCAACCCAGATAATTTCACTCCCTTACTCCATAGTTTGATTTCACGCCTTTACGATGAATGGTTGTCAAAGTGATGGATATACCCCTTGTAGAACTTCATTCTTCTCAACATCAGAGTTAAACCTCACCAATACAATGCCATTTTTTGGAAAAAGAAAAAATCGTAGATACCATGCTTTTTTCACTGCCTTTGCATGAACCCATTCATTACAGAAAAAAGAGGACGACCCCCAAACGCATATAACAAACTACAACATTTTTTCAAATAGAGGATTTCAGAGCTGATGTCTTCTAAATCAATTTCACACACAAACACCTCGTCATGCAATTCTGGAGCAATAAAATCCAGCTTGAATTCAGCATTAGATATCTTTGTAACATCGAAGTTATCCCATACAGATGGTCTTTTTTCCAGATCTGCTGCAGCCTCAACTTCATCCTCCCGGGATATAGTTTGCTCTTCACTGAAACGATTTTGAGCCCTTTCTCCCCATCGGTGGATTCTGCTATTCCATTAGTTAGTTCCGCTGTCCTCACGATAATTATTGCATGAGTTTGATCCTTCATTTTGTAGTCGACTTTAGAATAACATCTTCAATATGCTTCAAACTAGCTTCCAGTTGCTCTGGAGTCTGGGTACCTTTCCTCTTCTGCGTAATTTCCCTTTTCTCAATTGTTTGTAAAATTACTGCTTCAATTGCTTCTGGACTGGTTTGGATCTGAGTTCTTTTCTTCTTCCGCCTGCACCTTCTTTCCTAGCATTCTCCTGAGCAATCGCCGCCTTCTGGGTAGGGATTGCGCCGAGAGAGAACACATTCCTTTCCTTCCACTTGATGTTGTTGTAAGCTTTAATGCTTTTAATTTAATTGATTTCAGTTATATATGTTTTATAAGAAAACTATTACTATACAAAGGAAAACAGAAAAGTAGTTATTATATTTTGTAAATAGGTTTCTTATTAAGTATAAATACGTTTTTTTTCCCAACATAATATACAATCAGACTACATAGACATAACCATGATTATTTAGGGTATATTTTCATATTAATTTATCATGATCCTCCATATTATTACATGTTGCTTCGTGTTTTTTTTTTCTTTACTTTTTTTTTTAGCACATTTATTTGAGGATTTGATTTGCAAATAATGGTGTTTGAATTTACAAATCGCGGTCTGTTCGTGAAATTAGAAACGTAAATTTCACGTAAAAGTGTGATTTGAAGGCATATTCTACTATTCCTTCACCCCCAAATTATATTTACATTCTTTTTGTTGTTCTTTTCCATGATTAAGTGTTGGAAAATTAAATTGGTCATAAATGGTCAGAAGAAATATTGTTGACATGGAAATGCCCAATGAGAAATAAAAGGAACCAACGTGTCGTGACGAGAGGACAAAACACACCATGTATTACTGCTTTGAACAATGATCTACAACACTCCATTTTAGATGTCCAAGAAATTGCATGTTGTTTACCAACCCTTATGCTACATAAATATAAAATCTCAGTCAAAATTATTGAGTTTTACAGAACTCGTAATTATAATGGTGATTCTACCCCTTACTTGCTATATATCGTTATCAGTGATGGTAAAATTCAAACACAAAATTTCTTCCTATGATATCACATTGAATTATGAATACCATTATGTTTCATTTTAAACTGAATTGTTAGAGAGGAATTAAGCACAAGACTTCTATCCTACACTTTTATTTACTTGTATTAGATAGTTAACAACAATCCTCTCATGCACTTCTCTTCTCTCCCAGCTGATAAAAAATCTTCTACTCTTCTAGACATGATTTAACACAATACACAAGACCATAGAGAAAGAACAGGTTATTTCTGAAAATACCCAACAAAACAAAAAAAAGAAAGAATGAAAGAGTTCCCGCACTTCCAATGTAAAATATAAAGAAAACATTTAAAATCTTCAAATACAATATTTTCTTTGAGAGAAAAAAAAGAAAGCAGAAACAAATACTTAAAATACTGGTCATTGTTCTCAATCTTACACTCCCGCCTTGGCAATAACTAAACTGGAAGTTGATATTTGAAGATTAGGTGGAACTGGAGTTTCATCTGAATGGCCTGAAATGCAGAGATTGCCATGATCATCCTGCTCCCAATAAACCTCGACCATAAGGCCTCGAGGGTACTCTGTGGAAATTGTGCCAGGGATCTCCACGTACTTTGATCCTACAGGTATCTGTAATGCAATTGTAATGCAAATTAATAGCGTTTGTTTTTCATCTTTCTTGTTTATTGGACAAGTGAACTTCCCGATAGTGTAAAAGAAATTTATACTGTCGGTGTATACGAGTTAAACCCATAACAGAAATATAATTCCAAAGTGGTGCACCTACTTGGAGAGTAGTTCCTGATGGTAAAATCAGCGTCTTGGAAGTTTCCTCTGATGCAGCCACTTCTAGCTCTGCCTTCTTTGCAATGTTCAAGAACACTTCTTCTAGCGTTGTAAGACCGATTTGGATATTTAATATGCCAAACTCTGTTTTTCTTTTGTCTAGCTCCGCAAAGAAATTCTGACACAAATGGGCAAATAAAATCAAATGTACTATTGAGTGATCAAAATACATGTTACGTTTGTCTTGAGCAACCTTCTCGAGGTACTTACTTCAAGTAGCTTCTCCTTCTCATGAGGGATAACGAAAGTCAAGAAGGATCTGTCTTCATCTTTTGGTGTGACATCTATGTGCTGTAAACAAAATAATTCACTCAAGAGAACTTGTTTATTCATTGAATATAATCTTTAAAAGCTTCATTACTAGAAAGCACCTGTATGAAGAACTTTTTGACAGAATCATGATGTTTGCTGTCTATCGTATTTTCCACGGCATTTACATCATTAGCAACTTTACTGAAGCTTATTTTAGCGATAAATCCAGCTCCAAATCGAGACTTCAGCAAGGTTGATGTTCCAATGCAACGAAGCCTACCCTTTGCCATAATTCCAATGCGATCTGATAAAATATCAGCTTCCTCCATAGAATGTGTCGTCAGAACAATAGAACGCCCTTGCTTTGCAGCCTCAATTACACTCCAAATATGCCTCCTAGTTATAGGATCCATACCTGTTGTCTACAAGTTGCATGAATTTACTTCAGGATTGAAGAAACAAAAAGATTTATTATACTAGACTAAAGCTTCTAAAAATTGCATACTGGTTCATCTAAAAAGAGAAGTTTCGGATCTCCAATCAATGCTATTCCTAAACTGAGGCGACGTTTCATTCCACCACTATAGCTACCAGCTCTCACTTTAGCAACATCATCAAGTTTCACATCAGCCAGCAATTTTTTAGCTTCCTGCCATTCAAATAAATCAAGAAATTTTTAGTGAGAAATCATATGCACTAGCCACTTCTTCAATCAAAGAGTCAAGTGGAAAATTGTAGTGTCTATTTAGTATGCAAATATATATGACTTGTGAATATAAGACAGTGAGTCACAAATATTTAGATAAAGATAACCTTTTCGCATTCTTTTACATCGAGGAGTAAGGAAGGCTTCAAATACTTACTGATCTTCTTGAAGTTGGGGACAAGCCTTTGATTGTGGCGAAGAGTTCAAGGTGCTCTTGTCCAGATAATGCATCCCAAAGTGTGTCGAACTACAATATGGGCAGACAAAGTTAATGAAAGAAAAACCAAGCCAAGGAGTGAGAAATTGCGATCAAACTCAAATCAGCTACCTGTGAGCAGACTCCAATCAACTTTCTTATGTTGGAGATACCAACCGAACTTCGAACAGAGTTTCCATAGATTAGTGCTGTCAGAAAGCAACATATACAAGTTAAGCAATTCATTCTCAATCAAAAAAGAACATGTTTTAACTTGGAATTTTTAAAAGAAAAGCTATTACCATTTCCACGAGTGACTGGAATTATACCAGTCAAGCAACTAATTACAGTTGTTTTTCCAGCTCCATTTGGTCCCAGGAGACAGAACAATTGATCCTTCTCAAGATTTAACCAGAGTCCCTGAACAAAAAGTGATCATCTCAATATTTAACCTGAATAAAAAGTGAACCTTCGATTGCAACATAAATTCCATTAAATGCTATGACAATAATCGGGAAATTTGCAAAGGTTGTCCCTATGCTGTCTTAATAATGTAGCCAGCAGGGAAGCAGACTGCAGAAATGGAGGGCAAAATGTTTGATGAGAACCGTATGTGGATGAGCCTTCACTCATTTCAAGTGCAGATGCTAATGATAAAATTTGAAGAATATGCATCTTATATCACTTCAAGGGTCGAGCAATCTTACTAGAAAGATATGCACAAAAAATCAACTACCCATCAACAATCTACTAAGTCAACTGTGAAAGTCCAGTATTTGATGATTTATTGCTAGGATAAAGAAATACTAATTTTTTCATTCAGTTTAGCCAAATACTACTTACAAGCAAAGGAGCATAGGGAAATTCACCTGGACAGCCTTATAGGGTTTCTTAATCTTGCATCTACAGTAGCAACAGAGAAGGCAACAAGAATGGCAACTAAAGTTTATTGTCCTAGAATACATCTTATAAAGGTCTTGTAGTTGCACAGCAACATTAGGATCAACATTGCCTTCCTTTGCTTGTTGTTTCACCCTATTTTCCTCATCAAGAACATCTTCATCATCTTGAGTAAAACTGTCATTTGGAGGCGCAGCACCAGAACTGCAACATGGGGCATTTTCTGAATTTTAAAGAATATGAAGCCTGGTTACTGAAGGATGTCAATACAATTACTGAGGAAATAAGACTAATTATTCAAAATTTCTATAGTACCTTTAAACTTTTCTTCACCTCTTCCTGTCCAATATCCAGGTTTCAGAAAATAATAAAAGGGTTTTCTTACACCCGCTGAGTTCGGTAGGATATTGTCAAAGTAGATAGCCAAAACAAGCCACAGGAAGAATGTTGCGATGAGCCATCGATAGTAATGGAGCTAGCAAGACAAAATAGTTCAGGCAATGGTCAAACAATTTGATTTTAGAAAGAAAGGCAATAAGTTTTAACATGCATATGCAATAGATAAAACAAAGCAACTGGGTTTTACGTTCTCTTATCATCTGGGATAAATGGAGAACTAGATTTCAAAAAAGACCAAAAATTGAAATAAACGATTCTTTTCCTAAAACCAAACAGAGAAACTAAAACTCTACCGTACAATTGAATAGCAGTATGAATCATCAATGTCACACATGGATAGCCTACTCCAGCTGATCCCACCATGGTCTGCTGCATATAATAACAAACTCAGACCTCCTGAAAAGGGATTAGGCGGAAAGAAGGACCAGAGTGTCCTTCTATAGCTGGTTTTACGGTTTGTGTCACTATAAAGAAAACGTGAAAATGCCTGCAAGAGAATAAAACAAATGTGTTACAAGATTCATTTACGAGTTCCGAAAGTTTAGATTTGAGAATTGACTTGCCTGAGTCCCACAACCAATTACAAATATGGCAAAGCTAGCCGATGTAGTCGAAGTGGACTTGCGGATAAAGTTTGATATTAAGAAGGCAAAACCAACCTAGCACATCAAGATGCAACAAGCTTTCAGTCCTGACATACTGCCATACTGGCTAAACTAGTAGATTGATATCTCTATAATCTAAAAGAAACTCACCATGTTTAATTGGAAAAGAAAGAACAAAAGTAGAACAATCAAAAAGCTGTTTTTCAAGAAAAGGTGAAGCTGAAACATCATTCCAAAAAGAACTATGAGGAGGGATGAAAGGAATGTCATAATTCCCTCCCACATAAGCCACGAGCACCAATAAGCAGAATCAAAAAGTCCCATCACAGTCATTGCCTGTATATCAAATTGGAAATCAGAAAAAGTTGAATATAAAATCCAAGATTCTCAGAAATACAGGTCAATTACCTGGCGAAGTTTGAGCTCCTTCTCGAGAACCATTGAGCTAATCTGGAATACAAAACCGAACATAGAGATTGCATAGAAGAAGATTGGACTGAAAATAACAATAAAAGCAAGACTTTGAAATGACTCCCCAGCTTCAGGGTCTTTCATTGCAGGATGCGCAAATTCCTTGAGACCAACATTCCATCTGAACTTTGAATCTGTGAAGGAAGGATGCAATCATAAAAATGTTTTCGGAACTTATTAACGATCATTGAAGAACAAAACTGCTATCTTATATTACCTCCGAGCAAGGACCTCGCGATTTCTCGAGATGCAGCTAGTTGAAGGGGAAGTTGGAATTTGAAAGTTGGATCTTCAGGTACCCTTGGAACTTTAATGTATGTAGAAGTATTTGTTACTACACCATAACTTATAACTGTGGCATTTCGTTCCACGAAATGCAAAGCTCCAGGGGTACGCAGTGGATCACTGAGAAGCCAATTGTTCAAATCATCTTTTGTGCCAAATGACTTGACCTGAAAAATAAAAACATTAGTGGCTGCCCTGTACCCAATGAACAATGTGCCAAATGACTTGACCTGAAAAATATAAACATTAGTGGCTGCCATGTACCCAATGAACAACTTGAAGATAAAAGAGCTATCCACTTGTATCTCATTCTTGAATTGATAAAGCAAAAGAAGAATGATTTGGCTTCATTCATTCCAAGACCGTGCATATCCTACATCCCTAATCAAATTCTACACCGTCCATGTTTGTATTTAAATTGAAAATAGATTGTCTTGATGAACGACTCCCGCCACAGTATCTTTTATGATAGCAAACAAAATGAATTTTTTACTGATATGGAAATAACACTTACATTGTGCTCCATTGCAAAAACTCAGTTCCTTGTCTATTTTTATTTAGAGAAACTGAGGAAGCCTATTAAGTTATCTATTCCATTTATTTTCTTCATCTTATGCCAAAAAGCCAAAGGCGAAAGACATTAGTACTTTAATCTGTGAATTTTCTATGATTTTCTCTCAAAGCATCTCGCTTCACATGTAACTTACCTTATAGAAGAGGGATTGTCATCCTGCCACAATACTTTACAACTGCCATACTATAATTTCGAAGTTATGAATTTTTAATTTTAACAATTTGATATATCAATTTTAGTGAGCTAGCAGCCAAAAATGAGATACCGGCTTTTATCAGAGGGAAAGAACACATCGTCATGCAACATAGTAGTGTTCATCTGCTAGATATTTCATAAGGAAGAAGGATCATTAAAAAGTTGACACAGAGACTTTTTCGGTTAAAATAGTCTAATGAGAAAGTATTTGTTCACTTTTATAGTTGCAATAAGTTTTCTTATTTCTAATTGAGATTGACTTCTTCTATAGTCTACCTTAATGAGACCAAAGATAGAATTATAGGTAGACAACAATTCGTTAAAAAAAGAAAACAACACAATGGTAGAGTTTCTCCTTCGGTGACCTCTAGATCACGCGGGGGTAATAGCCTCTTTGCAGAAATGCACAATGTGAAGGTTGACTACAAAATGACCACTCCTCCGACCCTCCCCCCACTCACTGTACTAGCTGGAAAGTTCCTTAAGAAACGAACCTCGAGTCTAACTCAACCTCAAAAGCTAGCTCATAAGTTAATAATTGTCCAAGATCCCTATCTCCAATTGAGGTGGGACAAGCTTAAACCCTGCCCCTCCCAGCATGCCCAGGCCTGCCAACAGAAGCATGGACAATATATGGGGATCCACATCAAGTAAAACGATAATTGGGATGGGTCTAGCTTTGATACTGTCATAAGCCTAACTGAGCCCCCAAAACTAGCTTGACTAAATTCCCGTCTCACAGCAATGCAGGACAAACTCAATGCAGATCATGTATGGTGTAAATTGTTTTTCTTTTATATCAAATTTGCCGGTAAATTAAAATGATCATTTCCATAAAAGCAAGCAAATTACATCCTTCAAAAGTAAAATGGTAAACGGAAAACCTCGAAACAGACAGTAAATTAAAAATTATACCTTGGTGGGAGAAATAGGTCGACCTGGATTATTAGCCAGAATTCCAGAAACAATGGATTCAATTCTTTTGTTGCCACTTCCACTCCACACGAAGTCATAACACGGACGTTTGATAAAGAACTTGTGCTCGCACGGCGGTATGGGAGGATTCATGAGAGGCCGAGGATCATTCACTGCCCCGATGGCGGAAGTATGTTTAGAGCGAAAATCCATAGCCTTTTGGACTCCAAATAAGAGAGCCAAGAAGAACAGCGAAGAGAATAACTGAAGAAATGTGGCTCTCTTGCTTCTCATCGACAGATAGAAATTCTTCTTCAGTAAAGCAATTGTTTGTTGCCAAAACAGAGAAAATCCTCTTTGCTGCAACTCCATTGCCATTATCACTCTGTTTCTACAAGTGTTTTTGCAACTCTATACACTAGCAAATTCGAGTAATAAGAGGTTTTTTCTGTCTTTTTTTTGGGGGGGTGGGGGTGCTTTGGGTTAAAATGTGAAAAGGTTGATGGCCTTAATGGTGAAGCTAATAAAGGCAATGGCGATTGTTTTATTCATATTTTTCTCCGGGGAAGCCAAAGCTCTTTCTTGCATAACCGTTGGACTTCCGCCATTTTCACATTTGGAAAGACCTTTCTGCCCTTAATAGATATATTGCCCTTGTCCAATAAAATAAATGAAAAAAGGACGGGTATACTATATAGATAAACATTTTAATTTTGTCTTGAACAATAATTAAACACTTCAATTTTAAAAACACACATTATAGATAGTTCCAGCTTGTTTTTACCGTATTATGTGAATACTTGATATTGATGTAACACATAAATTTTTAAAATGTTTGGAGAATCATTTTATAAGTTAAAGTGTTTAATCGATATAAATATTTTGACGTACATTCTTGAAATTTGAGTGTTTATTGTCAATTATGGGCAAATATTTATTCTGCCAAAAGGATACTATGTACTCCATAACAATTCATATAGTTGCTATTGCTAGATTGAAAGTTGTTACAATTTGTCATTAGTGAAGAAAAAAAAGAAGTTAATCATCACTGAGAGACGAAGGAAAAATTCCACAGAGATGAAGACATTGGCAGAACGCTGCGTTGACGTTGAATGGGAAAACCTTTCGAGTACGGCAAAAAAGAGATTGCATTTATTTTTAGGGTCAAAAGTCAAATATACCCTTCACATTTTGGAGTTGATTGTAATTGATGGTGAGTATTTGTTTGTTTTCCATGGAATAGTGTTTAATTGTGATTTTGAGAGTGACCCAATGTTCTAAAAATTTCCAATGGGATTGACACTTCTATCTAATTTTTGGACTGAAACATTTGTTTCTTCTGCTTTTGGAAAAGTTAGATAAAGTCTAAGTGGTCGATTCATTGGTGAAATGAGATAAATAAAAATATTTCATGAGTTAGAATATCTCATAGAATTATTTTATCTTACTTTTTATACGAAATATCTTATCCCATCATATATAATAAAATAATAAAATAAAACAATCATGATACTAGATACTAGTTTTTATTACCAAACATAAAATAAAAATAATCTTATAAAATATTTTATTATTTTTATTCCATCAATTTAATAATTTATTCTTGTGTGATCGACTAAACACTATTAAAAATATCAAAAAACATTAATTGCATCGTTGAATTATACATAATTTTAGGAGAGGAGAAAGAAACTGTACAAAAATGTCACTATCCGTTGCTATAATTACAGGAAATCCACTATAGTATGATCCTCGTACGTATGTGGAAACAAAAAGGTTGAAATGTCATTCATTTATTATCTCTCCTTTTCGAACAACAAAGTGTAGTAAATTGGAATTTGACCAAACAGGAGACTTCAAATTGAAATATTAGGTGGTGTTTTTTATATGTCAAAAATACTATTACACGTGTTGATTGAATACGATCATTATTATTAGTTTTTTAAATCTCGAGATATGATTCAAGATAGAAAACGAAATAAATTGTTGGTATTATTGATGAATGTTGATGTTTTCTTTTAAAGCTTAAATTTTCATTTTTAATGGATAGAGAATATCACGAAAATGAAGATTTCTGTGAAATCTAACTTAAGTATATATGTGGTGCATTCTTAATTAGAGTTTGACCGTAGATTTTGGATCAATTTTTAAAGATTCATCTTTAAATATCTATTTGATCATAAAATTTAATCAAATTTTAAAAATATGATCTTTAAATATTTCAGGCTATTAAAAATTGGATCAGATCAATTTTTAAAGTTTTTAATCAGAAAACTTCAAACTTTTTTCCAATTAAAATATATATCCTAACTCAAATTCAGATTTTCAAGTTTGAACTTCAAAATGTAAAATGAGAGCAAATTAAGACAGCAAAATATAAGACAAGAATCATGACAAGGGTATTTTAGACTTTTAGACAAGGGTAATTTTGGCATTAAGAAAAAACTGTTGAACAACCTTACAAATGGCTTCAGCTTATAGTCATCGGTAAAGTGGAAAATGCTCTTAGTTTGCACCTATGTACAGTTGTTTTCTTGTTTTGAAAGACTGATTAATTATACTCCTTTTATCTCTGTGGAGGGGAAAAAAAAGAAAAACGTAACGTTCTTACATCAATGGCTCAATTTTGGAACCAATCTAATGCTTTGTTTCGCAAGAACCTCATATATCACGTTAGTACAACAGCAACTCTGAATATCATAAATTTCTGTTCTTTTTTTTTTCCTTATTTTCATCAGTTTCTGAATGTTGACTTTGAAGCGTGTGTTCTTTTTCCATGTTGTAGAAACGGCATGCTAGGTCACACTTGAAGGTCATTTTGTTCCCAGCAATTCTCTTTATACTGCTAGGGGTTTTGCAAAGCTACAGCAACAAGGCTAAAAGGGATAAAGAAGTTGCTTTCTTTCCAGTAGAATTTCCTCCTTTATTACAAATCCCTTCTCCCCAATTTCGTGCGGTGATGACTGATTCCATGCCGTTTTCTGGATTGCCTGATGCATCGTGCAGAGGAAATGGTTCATGTCCTGCAACTGTACTTATCACAGGGAACAACAGAACCCTTGGAGAAAGTAAAAACTTTTGCTTTTTTTTAAAATTTATTTTTATACATGACATTGCTAGCTTTAGAATATTAAGAAAAAGGAATATTTAGATTTACCTGGTACCAGTGCTGGTGGGAGTTAGTAGGTGCCCCCTGGAATTAGTCCAGGTGTCCGCAACATGGCCAGGACGTCAAGGTTATTTAAAAAAATAGGAAGATATTTGGCAGAGTGTATGCAAAATCTGGACTGGACTTCTCTTTTCTAAATTTAATTTGTGAATTTTCGTAGGTGTGGCTGGGAAGATGTTCATAGATTCTCCAGAACCAAATTCAACTACTGATTTCAAAACTATTGCCGATGGCATTTTCGTGAGTTCTCTCTCCTTTTGATTTTGATTATTGCCTCCTTTTTTTCTTTTGTTTCTTATCCTTGTATCTTGGTCTTGGTTGTTGGATCAGGTTGTAGCAATTTTGAAGTCTTTATTCTGTTTGTTATGTTTTTTATTACCACTATGTAATACGTGATTTTGGAAATATTCCAGGGGACAAACGAATCTACCAGATTACTCTTTCATGTTCGACCTCAATGTTCTCCAGCAATTCCATCGCGCTTCAGAAACTCCACAGCAGAAACTGGTAATGCCCTTTTAATACTATATATTGGCGCTAATGTCTTTAGAGCATAGCTGGATCTATCCGATGTCCACCAATTTCTCTGGTTCATTTTCCATATTTTGCTATGCCATCAAATTTGTGCATTTAAAAACAATTCAAATGTGAAGCCAGTGAAGTCCAGTCCTTTCTAATGAACTCCGCAAAACTTTTAGTTGAGTTTTATTTGCTCATTCCCTGTCCGTCAGGCCTTCTATTTGCCTGTGTATAATGTATCCTTTTTTCCTTGTGAGATTTCTTAAACATCAGAAGTATGTAACATGCACTGATTTCACTTCTATGCCACATTTAGACATCATATGTGTGGAAGGTTTAAATTTGTGGCGCAACAGCTCTGCTAAGATTAATGATGAGCTATTCAAAGGATTCAGAGAAGGAAACACAGAGGGGAAACTAAACGAAGTTTTGGCAGGTGATTCTCTTAGATGTCTGGACTTTATTGTTTCAATCTTAATATCCCTGCAGGGATATTCCTCCTATTGATACTTTTCTTGTCTCCCACAGCTTATGATTTCTTGGATACAAGTGAAGAGAATTTCAATGTCAATATTCAATTTAATTCTACTTATGCGGACAATCATCGAAGTGATGAACCTCAATTATTGAGAATACCGCGTGCCGAAAACATGGTATATCCTTATATCCTCTTTATGCAGAGAATGGAAGCCTTACCCATAAAACAAAAGGCTCTTCATGGCTTAGATGTTCTTAATTTCTTTTCAGTTCATTGTTAGGTTGTACTTAGCAGGTGTTAGCTTGCTGCTTACAAATGAACCTTTATCTTCATCTTCAGCATCAAAATTATGTTTCTCCTTACGATAAGCTTTAGGAAAAAAGCCTTGTACTCACTATAGAGAGAGAGCATATATTAAATGGAAACAGTATTGTGAATTTGAATCAACAAGGCAAATTAGGGATCTTGAGAAATTATGTAGATAAAGGAGCAAAAATATGGTAACCAAATGCTTGAAATTTATAACTACTAATTGTTAGATTGACTCTGTAGCGAATAAATTAAAAATGAAGCACACAACTTGGCTGCTAAGTGAATATGTGCTGGCAAATACTAACTTGGTCTAAGTTCTAATGCTTGGTGCCGGAATTTGCAGGCCTTCTTCTTGATGCAATGTATTGCACCTTTTATTGTTTAAAAGTCTCGTAACATAGAATAAGTTATTTCCTTAAGTCTACTATAATCTTTGAATGCTGTTCACAGCATATAGGAAATCTGAGATTTTGTGCTTTTCTATGTAGGTAACAAATGCCTATCTCCAATTTTTACGTGGTTCCGCTACAAAGATGGTTCTAGATTTTGTAGCTGAGATGCCAATTCCCGGCGGCTTCCTGAGGCCAGACAACATATCTACCTCTCTCAATATTGTCTTCTTTACATGGGTCATTCTACAAGTATTTCCGGTAAATATTTGTTTAGTTTGTGAAAAGTTGCATGGTCGCATCAAAGATGCTTTTCTGGTGGATTTTTTGGGCATTTATCATTTATTAGAAGTTTCTGGTGTCTTGATCATTTACTTTCTTTGAAGTTGAAGTCATTTCAGTGGTCTGTATATTTAGTTTACGAGCTTCAGTTGTAAAAACTTTGATTTTGTCTACTCATATGCTATTATTCTTTTCATTTATGGCATTAGTGTTCTGATCCAGAACTTCAAATCCACTTTTGGTATTTAAGAGAAGGATATTAGCTACTTTCTAATAGTTATATACTTATGTGACTACAGAGCTGCTAAAATCTTTTTTCCATCTTGATATAAGAGGGAAGTGATTTTACTGTAGGTTATATTATCATCTCTGGTTTATGAGAAGCAACGGAAGTTAAGGATCATGATGAAGATGCATGGCCTTGGGGATGTTCCTTATTGGATGATTACTTATGCGTATTTTCTTGTCATTTCTTTAATCTACATGTCCTGTTACTTTGGATTTGGTGTATTGACAGGTAATGCAGTGTACAGTTCAGCTGCTTCTTTCATGTTTATACGAGCTGGTTCAATATTTTTTATTGTTTTACAGGGTTAACAATTTTCAAGCTGAATTCATATGGTGTCCAGTGCATTTTTTACTTTGTCTTCACAAACTTGCAAATATCTATGGCCTTTCTATTAGCTGCAGTGTTCTCAAATATGAAGACTGCCTCAGGTTGGTGCCAGTGCGGAAGTCTGTAGTGTCCTTTAAAATATATGAGTAATCAACTCAAAAGAGAATTGATTTTCATGAATAATAACTGTCATAATGGCTATTGCAGTTGTTGCCTATACAATTGTCTTTGGGACGGGGATCCTGGCCTTTCTCCTTTTCCAGCCCCTAGTTGATGATACATCATTTCCTCGTAAGTAGGTTATCCCAATTACTTCGTTCCAAATTTTATAAATCTGTTATGCTACCTTGAACTGTGGTAAACAATTGTCTTCTGATAAATGTGGGCACTATATAGCTTTGCCAACCCACTAAACTTTACAAGACTCTTTAGTTAGCAAGGAAGTGATCTTACAATTTTTGTTTTGAAAAGGTAATGATTGTATTAATAGAACAGCATGAAGAGAATGCTGAGAATACTGTATAGGCGAGCAAAAGCGTAATTTTATTTTTTACCAAAAGTGTTTCTGCCTCATTTACACCAAGAATGAAACAACAAAGGCAATCAAACCTGATTCTTTCTACTAATTTGTACTTCCTCTTCGAAGCATTTTGAGTTCATTTCTCTCTAAACGACCCACCAACTACTCCACTTTTTTAACTGTTATCTTTTATATAACATGCTAAAAACTGCTTGGATTTGGTTCGAAGCTGGGCCAGAGGAATTAGCATTGGATACTTAATATTAATCCTCTGTCTTAAAGCACAACAGCAACAACAACAACCACCACCCGTATAATCCCACCAAGTGGGGTCTGGGAGGATAGAATGTACGTGGACCTTACCACTACCTCAGAGGTAGAGAGGCTGTTTCCGGAAGACCCTCGACTTTAAGAGAAACAGGACTAGCGACGAAATAACAGCACCAGAGACAACACATAATATCAACAGCAGCTAGTGCTCGCACCAAAACACACAACAACAATACACTAAACAATACACAAGTAGCATCAGGCAAGAACAGACAACGAACAAGAGCTATAAGAACAAAAATTAGGCTTACCCCTGAGAACGAGAAAGTTGTGTTACACACAGCTCCCTACTATCCTGCTATCCTAATCCGTGTACCCCATATCTTCCTATCTAAGATCAAGTCCTCGATAAGCTACAACTGTGTCATATCCTCTCTAATCACCTTACCCTATTGCTTCTTCGGTTTACCCCTACCCCTCTTAAAATCATCCATTGACAATCGCTCGCACCTCCGCACTGGGGCACTCGGACACCTCCTCTTCACATGCCCGAACCACCTCAGTCTAGCTTCACGCATCTTGTCCTCCACCCCAGCCACCCCCACCTTGGCCTGGATATCGGCATTCCTGATCCTATCGCTCCTAGTGTGCCTGCACATCCACCTTAACATCCTCATTTCTACAACCTTTATCTTTTGTACATGGGCGTTCTTGACAGGCCAACACTCTGCCCCATACAACATAGTCAGTCTCACCACCACTCTGTAAAACTTGCCTTTAAGTTTTGGCAGCACCTTCCTATCACACAAAACTCCAGAAGCGAGCCTCCATTTCATCCATCCTGCATCTATACAGTGAGCAACATCCTCGTCTATATCTCCATTATCTTGGATAATAGAAATGTGTTTGAAACTTTCTCTCTTATGGATAACTTGCGTACCCAACATCTGTCTTAACGTAGAGAGGTAAAAATTATTTTCTGTATGTTAATCATTGTTTCTGTCAATATGAACAAATGTACTAACTATTTGGAGGTGGGAACTCTAGATGTAGCCTTTGACTCATTATTTCTGCCTTCTCTACCAAGTAGCTTTAGAGAATCAAAATAGAAAAATACTGAGATCAGCTCAAGGTGAAGGAAACAGGGCATGCCCACACGTTGAAGGACTAAAGTTGGCTCTACAAATTAGGCATGCGACCAGTTTGCTTCTCTTTGAGATCATTTGGCTCTTTGTACCTATGGCAAACAAAGTGCAGCTATCCTTTCATACTATCTTAAATAGATTGTGTTTGCAGGGTAAAAAGCACAGAAATTTGGGAAATATGTATTATTTGATGTTCCATATTAAGTTCCGTAGATACTTCTAACAAAAACTTCTGAAAAGAATGGCGTAATTCTGATCGTCATACCTGTCACCATTATTTATTTTGGACAACCAATGTGGTATAATTCCTCAACTGATTTGATGGTTTGGACAATTCTGGCTGTTTTTCTGTTCTGATTGTGTTTCAGTAGAATTAGATATTCCTGGTGGATCACTTCAAGAAATTTTCTTTTCAGGCTAATTGTTTTTTCATTTGTTAATTATATTTGGCATGTTGATTACATGAATTGAGCTTAAATGAGGAAACCTAATCAATGAGGATTCATATAGCCGACCCTTACTTATTGAAGATTGAGGCATAATTGTTGTTGTAATCACTCTATTTGGATTCTACTGTATCTCTCGTGTTCACTGAGTATAACATGTGTCTTTTTTTTTTTTGTCCTTTTTTTTGGGAATAGGTGGTTGGCTAATTTTCATGGAATTATACCCTGGCTTTTCTCTGTATCGAGGGTTATATGAGCTGTCCGAATATGCCCGAGGAGGATTCACGGTGGGAACTTATGGGATGTACTGGGAGTATCTTAGTAACAGCACTAATGGCATGAGAGAGGTTCTGATTATCATGTCAATTGAATGGGTGGTATTTCTGATTGTTTCCTATTACTTGGATCAAGTTATATCATCTGGAAGTGGAAACCGTCGAAGTCTTTTGTTTTTCTTGCCAAATTCTCAAAGGAAGCATTTAACATCATTGGAGAAACCTTCTTTTCAGAGCGCGGAATCAAGTGTTCAAATTGAAAACAATGATGTTTCCGAAGAGGTAATTAATCTTGTAAACTTTAGATTTTCATGAACTTATGAATTTGAAGTGGTTCATGAACTCATGGACCATAAATGCAAGCAGAATATTTTGAACTTGTTGGGCCCCAACGTTATATTATTCATCCTCCAGATGTTCAGTCGTGGGCATTCAAGAGACTGTTAAGTATATAACATAGGTTTAGGGAATAGGTTGTTGTCTCCTTATATGGTGACAAGAATCGGTTATTTGAATAAAAACAAGAAAACAATATGGAAGTGAACATATTATTTTTAAAGGCAAGAATTGAAAGATATATGAAATTCGAGAATAAAATCCCCAAATTTCAAAATTAAGTGTTAAGAACCTTATTGATCTTAGTATTCATAAATGAGAGGATTAAAACTAATTGTGATACTAATAGAGTCAATTCAACAACTTAGATTAAAAGTGATTTAGACCCCTAATTCTAAGAAATTAGAGATAATAATTTAGTATAAGACTAATTACCTTCTTTAATTTACTTTAGTAGAAACCAAAGATATTAAGTTAAGAATTAATCTTACCTCCTAAAGAATGTTTCTTGTAGGGTTGCAGGATAAATCTACAGTCATCACACATAAAGGTGTAAAAGAAGAGAAACCTCTCGAATAATATTCATAATATTCTTTCGAATGAAAATAATAAAATCAACTCCTATATACAGAGGACACCTATCCCAAATAACATGGGATTCAAATCCTACTTTTATGGAAACAATAAATACTAAAATCTAACTAGAAAATTTTTAAATTAGAAAAGCATTTAATAATAATACCCTAACAAAAACAAGGAAAAGTTTCCAAACTTCTAACCAAAACACAAGCCTAAAGTAGCACTAATTTCTGCCCCTTTGGACATGAGATTATCCCTATTTTGGGCGTGAACTTCAGCCTTCTTGGGCTTGATTTTTCAGCAACTTTGGGCATGCAAATCAGCCCCTTGTTGGGCGTGCAAGCTCTCCTTTGTGGCTTCATGTGGGCCAAATCTTTCTCTTCTTGGACTTAGACTTGGACCATGAAATGTGTAGTACTTAATCCACTCCTCGTCATAATTCTTGGGCTCATTCTTGGACTCTTTTTGCATGATAAGGAAGTTCTTAATTTCCCATTCAAGTCCAACAACCTTTAATGGAGTTATGCTACTGCGGATGCTATCATATGGTCTTGGAAAATTCTCACCTTCATGAGCTAGATTTTATTATTGAGTTAGCCCTAAGGTTTATTTTCTTCGCGTGGTATCAAAGCCAAATGTATCCCTACTCTTGGTTTAACCGGTGTTGTCAAAGGTGCGCTTAAGCCCTGAAGCGAGGCTCACAACGTGTTGAGCGCCTTGTCTCACTTGATGTGAGCTTCAGTGTCGTCATTAAGGTTCTAAGGCATATTTATTCTTGCCATTGAGCCTCTTCTGAAGAGGTAACAGTAAACCGTTGATATTTTACTTTATAGTAATTTTTTTAAAAAAAAATTCTTTGTTCATATATTTGTCATTCATGCTTATAATTATTAGTCTTGGACTAAATATAGGGCAAAGGCATAAATATCCCCTTGAACTATCGACATATTTCCAACTACACATCTTTTCTTTTAAGGGCTCCTATTACCCCTGAACTACTTTAAAATATAATAAATACACTCTTAGGTGTTGAGGTGACAAGGAGAGTGTGTTTACTCTCTTGGGGGCATGTGGAAGATCAGAAATAATTTAAAATTTGATTAATATGGACATGTCATTTTCTAATTGAACACTTTATAATTAATTAACATTAAAACTTAAGCAGATATTTTTAAAATTATTTTTCTTTCCTTCTTTGTGAATAAAATCAATTTTTTTAGTAACTGACGCTAATATTGACTGTCTTTTCTTCAGATTTTTTAAATTTCGATGCCAAATTTAGTTGTTGAATTAGTTTTAACAAGATATTTTTTGAAAAATTTAGTTATTAAAAATGTTAGGGTTCAATTTGTTTTTAGTGTTTAAATTATTATTTTAATTTTCTAAAAAAATAAATATACTTTTTCAATTTATACATATTTAATTTTCTAAAAATCTTTAACTAATAATATTATGTTACAGTTGACTTTGCCTTTAGCGGCATCAATTTTTAAAAAAATTATAAATAATAAAATTGATCATGTGCTGATAATAATATTAATAGAACTCATTTCATGAGCTACCTTTGGTGTTTAGTTAGACCTAATGTCAACTTTTTTTCAAAATTCTCATCAAGTATATTCCTAGGTTTATTATGGTTATTTAGATGCTTTCCATATTCTAGTTTCAGTCACTTGAATCGTCCTGCAGTATGCCTATAGTAGAGTCATCTCATTGTGGTCTTCTGGGCTTCTTTTACAGAGAGAGAAGGTTGAACAATTGCTAGAAAAGCCACATTCGAATTATTCTGCCATTTGCTACAACCTCAAAAAGATGTATCCCGGAAAGGATGGGAACCCTGATAAATTTGCAGTTAAAGGAGTAACTCTCGCCTTACCGCGCGGGGAATGCTTTGGAATGCTTGGTCCAAATGGTGCAGGCAAAACTACTTTTATTAGCATGGTTAGTGAAAGTCACCTAAAGTTAACTGGGAATGAATTTTAGTTACTGCATATACCATGTTATCTTGGGGTAAATAAAGATCTGCTTGAAATCACTTTTTCCCAAGCATTTTCGAAGTGTTGGAATTTATTAAGATATGGTACTAAATGACAGATGACTGGGCTCTTGGAGCCAAGCTCTGGTAGTGCGTATGTTGAGGGTCTAAATTTGCGGACTCAAATGAACAAAATATATGGTAGCATGGGTGTGTGTCCACAACATGAGTAAGTTTATTTGTTCTCATCATGCCCATGAACACTTGCAGCATCATTTTTGTTCTTGTTTTGCACTTCTTAGTGTTTGACTTATTACACTCTCTCTGTTTCTCCAATCCTTGTTAGCTTGCTCTGGGATACCCTAACAGGAAGGGAGCACTTGCTCTTTTATGGAAGACTGAAAAATCTCAAGGGTGCTGCTTTAAGCCAAGTACGTAATACAACCATCAACTTCATTTCAGCATCTACTTAAATAAAGCCAAAATTAAAGAATATTTAGGATAGGTTTCTTATATATTTACTTGCTTAGTGATATCACATTTTGAAAAAGAGTAGCCTAATCTCTTGCTGTTGCATATGCATGTGTATGTTTAGACAAAAAGTTTCATATTGAAGAAAAAGTTCCTAACTGGTCAATGCTTCCGTGAAAGAATTTATACATCTGATTATTGGCAGAATCTAAGAAATGGAAATGAATCACCTTTGTATCCTTACAAGGTCACATTCCATGAAGAATAATTAGTCATCGTGGCCTTCAATTTCCTTTGGGATTCTATTAGCTACAAGTATCTTTTACAAGCTCAGGAGCAAATCACTAAGATGGACGTACACTTTCAATTTTTATTAGAATTGTTTAATGCATTTTTTCCCTATCTTTGATCCTATCCTATTGCAACAGGCAGTGGAGAAATCTCTTAAAAGTTTTAATCTTTCCCAAGGAGGAGTTGCTAACAGATTAGCAAAAAAATATAGTGGAGGTATGAGGAGAAGACTCAGTGTAGCCATTTCATTGATTGGGGACCCTAAAGTATGTACAAATCTGTCCTCTTATGCTATGACTTGAAATTGCACTGAAGTCTTGGGTTCCAATTGGTTAATACTAACAGAACTCAATTATTAAGGTTGTCTATATGGATGAGCCCAGCACTGGACTTGATCCTGCTTCACGGAAAATGTTGTGGGATGTCGTGAAGCATGCAAAGCAAGATAGAGCAATCATCCTCACCAGTAATCTGCTCTACTCTAGGTTTTTATATACAAGGATTTCTGTTTTGGGTTGTTATTTTGTAGTTATCTTGAAGTTTTGCCTGCAATTACCATGTGATCTCAAATTTAGGCTCTATGTTCGCTTCTTCTCTCATTCGAGATAACATCAGTGACATCGTTCTTTCTCTTCCTCTCAGCACACTCGATGGATGAGGCAGAATATCTTTGCGATAGGATAGGTATCTTTGTGGACGGGAACTTCCAGTGCTTGGGAACCACGGATGAGGTGACTTGTATGACCTTACCAACTAATTTACAATTAAAATTTTTTGAACCTGACTATTACATTGAGGCTTGCATCTGTTTCTGTGAATTGCTCAGAAAGTTAATATTCTAGATTTGATTTCCTACTGAATTAGCTTGGATAACATCTCGAAGGAGTGGCCACGCTTAGGGCTGAGAGAGTGGTAATTGGAGCTTGGAATTTTAAATTCTTGTTTATTGGCGAACTACTAATCCATTATCTAAATCTTTTTATCAAAATGATAATGGCTGAAGGACAAAACCAATAAATGGGTTTGTCAGATTTTTCATAACCAAAATGGCAAAAGTGCATAGGTGGTGGAGCACCTTCTATTTGCAACTTTCACATCTGAAAACAAACGGCCAACAAAATATATTTACACTGAAGATACTCTGTTATCCATGAGCCTTCGGTGAATATTTTAAATTTTGAAGAAAGGCTCATACCCTCTAAAATACCTTCAATGTTATTTTAAGATTGAAAGAATCTGAAAAAGTTATCTTTCTTTGCAACTAATGTGACGATTGGGGACAACTTTTTCAGATCTTAAAGGCTCATGTGTGCTAAGACACCTTTAACCGAATTACCAAGATTTTACCTTGCATTAGAAAGTCTTCTCCATAAATGATTCTTAATCTTCAGATGATTCGTAAAGATCGGGAGGGGGTTCATTAAGATTCAAAAAGGGTGCAACAAAATTCAAAGAGGGAGAACTTAGATTATGTGCTGGCTCAACAACATCTAACACTTCTATTTGAATATACATCTCCAACAAATCAAGATTCATCATATAATGCACCGCATCAGATGTCATCATAAAATCTTGCAAAGACTTATTGTCAAGTATGGGAATTTCAAAATAACGAGCATTATCCTGAATAACTGAAAATGGCCATCTACCCTAAATAACGAGCCTTAACTCATTCAGATTAGTTTCCATTATAACATGCAAGTTTCTAACTAACCAATCGTACTCAACATTTAATGGATGTTTAACAACTACACGAGCACCATAACTATATCTAATTGTATCAGATCTATATATTACATCATCGCCTCAATACAATGAAACTCTAATACTAAGTTCTTTCCACATTTTTAGACCTGTAAGAAAAATCTTGATTATCAATAAGTTATTTACTCAATAGGGAGCGCAATACATTATGAAAAAGTCACTAACCTTTTTTTCTTCAATTCAAATTGAAGGATGCATTCAAGCAACAAGTACACTAATTTTTGTGAACTTAGTGATATATATGACAATGTATAACATGTATATATATATATATAGAGAGAGAGAGGAAATGGGAAAATAATGTTGAAGGCACAAAAGGGTCATTTATGGAGAAGACTCTTTAATGCTAAAGCGTCTTTGTAATTTGGTTGAAGGTGCCTTAGCGTGCATTAGACTTTAGGGTGTGAAAAAGCTATCTCCAATCATCACCGGTCCAGAAAAAGCTCACTTGGTTGACTACCTGAACTTTCACCTTGTTGATGAGGGTTCAGTTCTCCACCTTATAATCCCGTTCCCTATTTCCCCTTGACCTCCAATTAAAAAAAATTTAACTTTTTCAGATTCTCTAAATGTTAAAATAATATTTGAAGGTGCTTTATAGTATGAGCTTTTCTCCAAAATTTAAAATATTCACTGAAGGCTCATGAATACTAGAGCACCTTCAGTGTAAGCATTTTCACCATTTTGATTATGAAAATCTTACAAACCCATTTATTGAATTTGTCCCTCAATCATCACCATTTCTATGATGTTCCATTATCTAAACCAGTATATGGTTACTAAATCAATCTCATCAAAGATTCTTATCTTGTTTGATCAAATTATGTTGATTCTCGTCCTCGTGTGATGCCCACTTCATTGGTCCATATGGATATCTTCTAGCGGAATTATGGGGTCAAACTTTATGCTTGTATCTCTTGTTTCTGTAATAGTTTTCTAGGCTTATCAGAATACTGGAAACTTCTATGGGACTCCATAATTCTTGTTAAGGAAAAAGAAAGGCTCTGATACAAGTTAAGGATCCATGAACTTGTGTAAAACATGGATTCTGGAAATAATTCCGAAGTGAATCTTAAATTACAAAATATGAGATAAGTGTACTTTCGGTGAGTTTATGAAATTCAAAGCTGTAATGTGTCACTTGAGTGCACATCAGTATATAGATACATGTGATTATGCATATGTATTGCAATATAGGTGGCTCATGTTGGAAATTCATTTTTTTCTTTGTTATGCATATTGTATCTGGAAAGCTGTAACAACGTTGATTATGTTTTATGACAATTTGTTTATTCTTTATGGGATGTCACCTAATGGACTATTTATAACTGTTAACACCTCATTATGAAATCATGACATCTATCTTGCAAATAGTAAAACTGTATAATTTGCAGAAACTCTGTGTATATGAAGAGTTTCATTTACTGGTAAAGCTATAGTGTGTATGCTGCAACGTACTTCTGATCGTATAATATTTGAATTATATTAACTGTGAATGACAGTTAAAAGCTAGGTATGGGGGATGCTACATGTTCACGATGACTACATCACCAGAAAATGGGAGTGAAGTGGAAGACTTAGTGAAGCGTCTATCTCCAAACGCGACGAAAACGTACCATTTGTATGGAACTCAGAAATTTGAGCTTCCAAAAGATGAGGTGAAGCTTTCAGATGTGTTCCTAACAGTTAGACAGGCGAAGGAGAGATTTCCAGTTCAGTCTTGGGGTTTAGCTGACACAACGCTGGAGGACGTCTTCATCAAGGTGGCAACTGAGACACAGTGATCTCTGGTTCTACAGGAGCTAGTTTTCATTTGCTTGTTGAATCCTTCGTTCTTGTTCTTGTAGACATATCTGGATAAAAGTTGTTCGTTTTCTGGACAAGAATGATTCTTGATTTATATTAGTGAATTGCTCATATTTAGGTCAATTGACCAAACACTGTTCGATTATGTCTCTTTTGATATACTTCTCTTTGTTTTTTTAAAGTTATAGTTGTCCAAGGTTTGCTTTGTTAGCCTTCGTATGACACCTGGTAATTTCGATTCCAACACTTTTAACCTACCATTATTAGGACTTAGAATTTGTTACAGGCTCACATATATAGATGGAGTTAACAGAAAACATAAACACATGATCCAATAAAGCAATCAATTAGACTTTACCAAAAGAGACGTATCCGTACACTTCAGTTCTCACCATCACTGAGCCACAGAAAGCAATTCAAACTCCTAACGAATTTACAAAGTGCTAATTTCTAGAGACTAGAGAGAGATGATCTGATACATGGGAATGCAACTTACTAATTAGAATTGAATATCCACGAGGATATTGCAGTAACTATACTGATTCCTTGGACAAAAATGATACTACTATAAAAGAGAAATAGTTGTGATACAAGAAAATCGCAACATTTACATGTTAATTACATATGGTCATATACACACAAATTATATCAATAAGCAAAACCTTTGAACCCGATCAAAAAACTAAAGGCTCCTATTTTGAAAATATTTCGTCAAATAAACTAAGACCTAAAATTTCGCCTTTTGAAGCGCCAGTAGCTTATGGTAAACTCAGACTGACATATAAGACTATCCAGGGTGGACCCTTATGATCTCTTACTATATCTGAGTTCACGTACCTCTGTCCCCTATATTTCCTAGTAGTATTTTGTCATGACTACAGTGTTTTGAGTTCTGAAGGGTCAATTACAATTCCTTGGGGTTTATCTGATTTAGTGTTTGGAGGATCTCTTAGTTGAATATGAGGTGGTATTGGCATTTCTTCTGACTGGCCAGAAATGCAAGGATCACCAGATTCATCTGGCTCCCAATATATTTCCACCATAATACCTCCGTGATTCTGTGGAGATTTTGTTCCTGGAATTCCCACAAATACTGCTCCCACAGGTACCTGAATATGTATGTACATTAAAAAGAAATGTCACTTATCCCCCAATGAATTTAGATTAAAAGAATTTGTTTATCTTGTAGTAGTACTTATTTTATAAAACAAAGATTGTGACAATTTGACTTACTTCAATAGAGATCCCTGAGCTTAATGTAAGAGTTTAAATCTTCCTTCAGCTATTGCAGTTTCCACATCTGCCCTTTTAGCTATGTTAATGAAAACCTCTTCAAGAGTTGTAAGACCTAGCTGGATGTCTTTTATACCAAACTCCCTTTCTCTACCTGAAGCTCAGCATATAATTCCTGATAGGTGTATAAGCCAATGGAATGTGAGAAGCTAAAAACATCCTGATCCCGTGTGCTTAAGATGTGAGTTTACATCGCAAGTGTGTATAAGTAAAATCCTTGAGTTATTCTAGATATTACCGACAACAGCCTCTCCCTGTCATGAGGGATAATATAGGTTAGGAAGGATGAATTTTCGTCTTTAGGCACCACATCCAAGCGCTGTCAACATAGTTATATGTCAGAATTCACAGTCCTTAAAAGAGAGAAAATTGAAAAGTAGAGCAAGTAGCTTTCTGACATACACTTTTAAAGAACTGTTTCACAGCTTCAGGTTGAGAAGTTGTTCCACTAGAAAAGCCCACAGTAGCAATGAAACCACTTCCAAATTTTGATTTCAACCTTATGGAAGTTCCAATGCAACGAAGCCTTCCCTTTGCCATGATAGCAATGCGGTCGCTTAATACATCAGCTTCTTCCATTGAATGGGTTGTCAAGATAACGGCACGCCCTTTCTTTGCATTCTCAATTATGTCCCAAACATGCCTTCGAGCTATCGGGTTCATACCAGTAGTCTAAGAAGGTATCAGGGAAAGAAAATGTTGAAACAGAAGCATTTTTAGCATAAAAGCTGATAAACATCATATAGGAAGAATTTTAACTACCAATACCTACCGGTTCATCCAAAATAACCAACTTTGGATCTCCAATAAGGGCTATAGCAACACTAAGTCGTCGTTTCATTCATCCACTGTAACTACAAGATCTCATCTTGGCCGACACCTTTGTGATCTTTGACTGGGATAATAGTTGTGCTACCTCCTGTTTTTGATTGAAGAATTCATTTGGTAAGATTTTAAACAGCTAATTCATGGAATCTTTATAAAGGAATAGAAGGATTGACATAGTGTTAGATTACTGGTTTTGATGCTGTCAACCTCATACAGGGACCTGATCCCTTGTGCTGGTGTGACTCAATTTTGAGCTGGAAGGGAAAAGACTTTACAGTTGGAAAGTTTGCTTTTTGGCTGTCAGTTGGTGAAGACAATAGTGTGCAACAGAGCAGCATGGAATCATAGCAGCAACTAGGTCAAGTTGGTCACATGTGCTTGACCAAAAAGAGAGCTTTCTAGTGGGTATTCTAGTGGGTATCATAATACTCTCACCTTTCACCCAATGTGCACAAGAAAGCAAGCTGGAAAGATAAAAAGGATAGAACCCAACAACTCTTTCTATCAAGAAAAATCATTCACAAAAATAGATCTGAAAAATAGGCTTATTCTTCTCTCAAAAAGGCAGCCATTGTTTCCTTGTTCCTCAGCAAGAATCAAAGAAAAAGAGCTCAAGTTTTTGAGGCTGCCATTGAAGGAGAAGAAGTGCACTGCAAAAACAAAAACCTTGTCTTTTGTACAAGTTTTACTTTCTTGTTTTTCATGAGTTGTTTTTCTCGTTTTGGTCTGCTAGAGCTAGTAGACATTTTGGCTAGAGTTAGCCTTGTATTTCAGTTGAGTTTTAGCTGAAGTAGAGAATATTGAAGTCTTGTAATAGAGGTATTACAAGTGGGAGGTTAGGAGGTTAACCTCTTAGTTGTGTACTAGGTTTTGTAACTTTTGTTGCTCAGATCTAGTAGTGGAGTTTGAGAAATCCTACGAGGTAGGTCGTGGTTTTTTTTACTTCCAGTGAGCAAGGAAGTTTTCCACGTAAAACTTCGTGTGTCTTCTTCTTACTGTTGTATTTTCGTGTACATGTGTCTCTGCCTCTGTGTAACCTAATAGAGGGACCTGGTCCTGAGTAAGGTGGTCGACCCATATAACTCAACAATTGGTATCAGAGCCGGTGCTTTCTAAAAGGTTAACACCTAGAAAGACTCCTGTAAAATATGGCAGCACCACCAAATTTAGAAGAAGGACAGTCTACTACCAGACCTCCCAGGTTTAATGGCCAATATTACGGATGGTGGAAAACAAGAATGCATGATTTCATCATGGCTGAAGATTGTGAGCTGTGGGATGTGGTACTGGATGGACCTTATGTGCCAATGAAAACCGTAAAGGAAGGAGAGACAACCATCTCTATTCCCAAAACCCGAAAGGAGTTTGATGATCATGACAGAAAACTCATAGAAAAGAATTACAAATCTAAGAAGCTTCTTGTTTGCGGTATTGGTCCGGATGAATATAATCGAATCTCTGCTTGTGAAACTGCAAAGGAAATATGGGACTGTCTCAGAACCGCTCATGAAGGGACCAGTCAGGTCAAGCAGTCCAAAGTGGATATGCTTACCACTCAATACGAAATGTTCTCCATGAGGGAAGGTGAATCTATTCAAGAGATGCATACCAGACTCACGTCCATCACTAACGAGCTCTATTGTTTGGGAGAAGTGATCAAGCCAAGCAGGCTGGTCAGGAAGGTACTCAGTGTCCTCCCCAAGTCTTGGGAGAGTAAAGTTGATGCGATCACTGAAACTAGAAATCTGGAAGTCCTCACGATGGATGAACTCATAGGCAATTTAAAAACCTATGAGCTCAAGAGGCAGCAGGACCAGAGCAGGAGTGAGCTGAAGAAGGACAAAGGATTAGCTCTTAAAGGAGCTCAAGCAAGCTCCAGCGAAGAAGATGAAGATATGGCCTACCTAACAAGAAGGTTTCAGAAAATGATTAGGCGAAGTGGCAGCCTTCCTAGGAGGACAAGCTCGAACAAGGGACCTGGTTACAATGATCTGTGTCACAAATGCGGCAAACCAGGTCACTTTATCAAGGACTGTCCGATGCATAAGATGGATTACAAGGAGTATCTGAGAACCACTGCCGAAAAGGCCCAGAAGAAGGACCGAGTCCCTGACAAGTTCAGAAGAAGAGCTGCAGCCGACAATATAGTCAAGCAAGCTCTAGCTGCTTGGGGGAACTCCTCAGATGAATCTGATAAGGAGGATGCTGTGAAAGATGCTTCTATGATGGCTGTGGAGGATGATGACTCACCCTTTGACTCAATGTTTGCCTTCATGGCAAATTCGGATGGAGATGAAGATGAATAGGTAACTTTCCTTGACATTAAAAAGAATCTAAAAGACTATAATGGGAAAGAATTGAGGTCGCTAGCTTGTGTGTTAATTGACTCTTTTTATGATCTTACCAAAGAAAAGGAAAGTATGAATCAATATATAGATAAACTTGAGCTAGAAAAGGTGTACTTGATCTCAAGTTTGGCAGAACTAGAAGAGAAATGTCAAGAGCTAGTCAATGAGCAAAATGCCTTTATTAAAAAGGGAGGGACTAGTGACATGAAAAATGCTCAAAAAGAATTCGAAGCTGAACTGAAAAGGTCACAAGATGAGCTCACTGTAATAATGAAAAGAAACACTGAGCTTGAGAAAAATGTGATCCAACTGAATGCTGAGCTTGAGAGATCGCTTAAATGGAATGCTTCTTCACAGATCTTACAAAAATTAACCGGACAAAGATCTAACTCCGGTGAAGGGTTAGGTTATAAGAAAAGTAGTCCTCCTTATAATCCTCACAGTAAATATGGATCTAATCCTGATAATTTGTTGTGCACACACTGTGGTAGGAATGGGCACCTTAAGTCTAACTGTGTATCGAGGCAAGCAGCCTTAAGAAAGACGGTGATTAGTAAAGGAGAATTAGGGACCATAAGGGGACCTGGTTCCAAAATGTCTCAGATCAGGCTGCCTGAGTGGTCCAAAAGAAAATTGATTTATCCTCTGTCTCGGTACTGGGAACTCAAGCTGAAATGGGTTCCCAAGTCTAATCTATAATCTATATGTGCAGGAAGGAGTGAGAGAAAGCAGTCGGAAATGGTATATGGATAGCGGCTGCTCAAAGCACATGACTGGAAATGTTGAAAATTTTCTCTCACTCAAGGCATATCAGGGAGGCTCAGTATCTTTTGGGGATGGCAAAAAGGGACACATTCTTGGTGTTGGGAAGATTGGAAAGACACTTGCCCATGCCATAGAAAATGTCTTCTATGTAAATGGACTGAAGTACAGCCTCCTGAGTGTCTCACAAATCTGCGACAAAGGAAATGAAGTCAAATTCGTTTCAGACCAGTGTACAGTGACAGATCTTCAATCAGGAAGAGTTGTTTTGACCGCAAACAGATGCAAGAGCATGTATGTTGCTGATCTTGATTCAGCTGCTAGAAATGGGCTTAACTGCTTAAGCGTGGTGGAGGATGAAGCTACCTTGTGGCACAGAAGGTTGGGACATGTAAGTTCTGTTCTTCTCAACAAGCTAGTATCCAAGGACCTGGTTCGAGGACTCCCAAAGGTGAAATTTGCTCAGAGTCAGATCTGTGATGCTTGTGTTCAAGGGAAACACACCAGGTCTTCATTCAAGAACAAAAAGGAAGTGAGCACCTCCAGACCCCTGGAGCTACTACACATGGATCTGTGTGGACCTGTAAAGGTTGCAAGTCGTGGAGGAAAGAAACTGATCCTTGTAATTGTTGATGACTATTCAAGATATACCTGGGTGATGTTTCTTCGCACTAAAGATGAAACATTCCCCACCTTTGAGTCATTTGCAAACCAAATTCAGGTAAAGCTGAACTGCAACATTGCAGGGATCAGGTCCGATCATGGAACTGAATTTGAAAATGCCAAATTTGAAGCTTTCTGTGCTGCCAAAGGAATCAGTCACAACTTTTCTGCTCCCAGGACTCCACAACAGAATGGAGTAGTTGAAAGGAAGAATCGAACTCTTGCAGATATTGCTAGAACATTGCTCATAGATGGAGGTGTGGCAATGTCATTCTGGGCAGAAGCTGTCAACACGGCCTGCTATGTGGTCAATCGGTGTCTAATTCGGCCATTACTTGGAAAAACTCCCTATGAGCTGCTGAATAAAAGGAAGCCGATGCTGAACTACCTCAGAGTCTTTGGATGCAAGTGTTTTGTGCTAAACAACGGCAAGGACCATCTAGGGAAATTTGATCCCAAAAGTGATGAGGGAATTTTCTAGGATACTCATTAAATAGCAAAGCATACCGAGTCTATAATAAACGGACTCAGTGTGTTGAAGAAAGCATCCATGTCGTATTTGATGAAAATGGGAAGCTGAAGAGCACAGAAGCACTGGGTACGGATGAATTTGAGGAACTGTGGCTGTTCCAAAGAGATGATGTCAATCATGATTCATCTGAAAAACCTGACATCACAAAGAACTCCCTGCAGAATGGAGATCAGACCACTCATGATGAAGCAACAGAACACATCAGAGAAGAGGAGGCAGAGAAGGAAGATGATGCAGAAGGCAACCCAGAAGAGGGACCTGGTTCCAATTCTGGAGAATCTGCTGGAACTGGTTCCAATTTTGGAGAATCTGTTGTAAAGGGATCTAACTGGAAACACAAATCTTCTCATCCTCTTGACAACTTAATGTCTCCATTGGACTCAGGAATGCAGACCCGATCCAAAACTCGAAACACATTTGCCTCATCAGCCTTCATATCACAGATTGAGCCCAAGAACATCAAGGAGGCACTGAAGGATGTGGAATGGGTGAATGCTATGCAGGAGGAGCTGCATCAATTTGAAAGAAGCAAAGTCTGGCACCTGGTTCCAAAACCATCTGATAGAACTGTTATAGGAACCAGGTGGGTCTTCAGGAACAAACTAAATGAGCAAGGGGTCACCGTCAAAAACAAGGCTCGACTGGTTGTTCAAGGGTACAACCAGGAGGAAGGGATTGATTATGATGAAACATTCGCTCCAGTAGCCAGAATGGAAGCCATTCGCATGCTGATTGCCTTTGCCTCTTTCATGGAATTTAAATTGTTTCAAATGGACGTCAAAAGTGCCTTCCTAAATGGGTACTTGAAGGAAGAAGTGTATATGAAACAACCCCCTGGTTTTGAGGATATTGATAGACCTCATCATGTATACAAGCTGGACAAGGCACTTTATGGACTGAAACAGGCTCCAAGGGCTTGGTATGAAAGACTATCAAAATTTCTTCTTGATAATGGTTTTAAGAGAGGAAGAATTGACAACACTCTTTTTCTCAAAACAAGAGGAAGAAATCTGCTTATTGTTCAAGTCTATGTTGATGACATTATATTTGGAGCCACTCTTGATTCACTCTGTGAGGATTTTGCAACGCTCATGGGAAGTGAATTCGAGATGAGTATGATGGGAGAACTTATGTTCTTTCTGGGGTTACAGGTCAAGCAGGACAAAGCTGGAACAACCATCAGTCACCAGAAGTATATCAAGGACCTGCTCACAAAATTTCATATGGAAAGTGCCAAACCAATTGACACTCCCATTCGGACTGCTTCAAAACTGGATAATGATGAACCCGGTCCTCCAGTAAATGAAACTATGTACAGAGGCATTATTGGCTCCCTGCTTTACTTAACAGCTAGCAGGCCAGATATTGTGTTTAGTGTGGGTATGTGTGCTCGATTCCAAGCTTGTCCTAAGGAATCTCATCTGAAGGCTGCTAAGAGAATTCTCAGATATCTTAAGGGGACCTCTGATTTAGTCCTTTTCTATCCATCTGGAGGTTCCTTTGAACTTACTGGCTATTCTGATGCTGACTATGCTGGGTACCTGGTTGATAGGAAAAGTACCTCAGGCATGGCTCATTTTCTGGGTTCTTCACTGGTCTCTTGGGGATCAAGAAAACAAAATTCAGTGGCACTCTCAACATCTGAAGCAGAATATGTGGCTGCTGCTTCATGTTGTGCTCAATTACTGTGGATTAAGCAGCAACTGGAAGACTTTGGAGTCCTGACCGAGTGTGTCCCTTTGATGTGTGACAACACCAGTGCTCTGAATATGGCTAAGAATCCAGTACAACACAAGCGGACTAAGCATATAGACATCAGACATCATTTTCTTAGAGACCATGTTGAGAAGGGAAATATTCGTGTGGAATTTTGCAGGACAGAAGATCAGATTGCAGATATCTTTACCAAAGCCTTGAATAGGGACCAGTTTGATAAAAACAGATTAAGGCTGGGCTTAATCAAAATGAATTAAATTCTCCCTCTTCTCTGTCTAAGTGTTGACTCTCGTTTTTGGCTATGATTTGAATGCAGGTATCCTTGCTAGTTTGCTGTGGATGCGTCTAACTCAGTTCTATACCTCCCTAGGTATACACGCATGGTGGATGTAAGGAAGGCTGGACTTAGACAAGTCAGGGACTTTGGACTGCCTGTTCAACCTCATAAGGGGACCAGGTCCTATCAGGTCTGTATTACTTTGTCACTTATAAACATAACTTGAGAATATTGTAAGAACTGCCCTTCCCGCTTGTTTCTTCCGGTATCCGGTCATAAAGTAAGTGTTATATCTACATCCAGTTCAAAAGTCTCTCTGATTAGACGTGTCATAACCCCTCTTAAAACCCTTTCCACCTTCCATCTTTCCTCTCACCTCTTTAAACTGCTCTCTGCAAATAACCTCTTCAAACTTCCTATTCCTCCATCTCTTACTCACCAGATTTCTTCCAGAGATAGGACCAATGAGTCTACTGAGCTGTCCAGGGAAGCCAGGCAGCTTATCTTGCAGAACCAAAAGGTGTTACGGGGCAGGGTATTTGATCCTGAAATTTGTGACATGGAAGGCATGGCTGAGCTGGTGGAAATGGTCAATTACCAAAGTTGGCGACACTTATTTGTTCCTCCAGTTCCTGTTTTACATGAGAATGAGGTCAGGAAATTTTATCATGAGCTGGAATTTGCTGATAATGGTACCAAGATCTACAGTAAGGTGAGTGGAGTCACCTTCATGATAAATGAGCAGGTTCTAAGTTCCATCCTTAAGGTTCCTAATAGAGGGATCAGGTCTGTCGATGGAGAATGTGCGCAAAGGCGTTTTATTTCCATGATTGCCAAGCTTGACAGAGTCACAGGGGAGAGAGTTCTCAAGAAACAAATGAAGGGTGTGTATCAGCTGCTGTTTGAGTTTGTAAATAAAGTACTTCTACCAAGGGCAGAGAAGATGACTGTGGCAGGAGTTGCAGATCTATTCCTAATGGAAGCCCTCAGCACATTTCAGCCCATAAGCCTGGCTGGTGTGATGATCAATCACATACACAAAATAATGCATGTCAAAGATGGAAAGCATGGTCTAGCTTATGGATTCCCGCTGAACAAAGTCTTTGAATTTTTTGGTGTAGAATGCGGTTTGGGGATAGTAGGGTCAAAGAAGCAGATGTTTACCCTCTCGACGCTGGAAGAATGTGAATGTGTGATGCGTCGCGGAGGGGCACAGAGTCAGTCAATAGTGTCGGACTTGATTGACTCGCAAGAGAAGTCCAATGAGGCTGAAATAGTTCGTATGAAGGCGCACCCAGTAGAGGACCCTGGCACCATCTCCTCCCTCAAGGAAGAGAATGAAGCTTTAAAGGCTGAGGTTAAAGATTTAAACCAAAAACTGCTTACTGTCAGTGATCCTCTCAAAGCAGAAAATGAAGCCCTGAAGGTTGAGGTCAAGGACTTGACTAAGAAATTGCTTACTGCCCATGAAACCTTCAATGATCGCCTCTCAGCCCTCTTAACCAGACTACCCGACTCTAAATGATTTTCCTGCTCTCTTATCTCCTTCCTGCTTTACTCTCTTTCCCACGATTATGGACAGTTCTTGTATGATTCTCTTTTGTTATGCTAAGTGATAATGTAATACTTTTCTGATTGCAGGGGTTGACTGTTGCATTGTTCTTATTGTCTATTTGTTTTTCTGCCTTTCTTATTTCCATTAGTGTCAGTGTTGCCCCAGTAGCCATGAGTTAACTCATCTATGCATTCTTGTCTTGGTTTATTGTTCTTTTCTTTTTTATGATGCCAAAGGGGGAAGATACTAAGACAGGGGATACTAAGACAGGGGGAAGACACACGGATACTAAGACGTGGGGAATTATGCTGACAGGGGGAAGACTGTGAAGTGTGTTAGATAAAATGTGCAAAGAAGGTTGTCAAGGTTGTCATCATCAAAAAGGGGGAAATTGTTAGATTACTGGTTTTGATGCTGTCAACCTCATACAGGGACCTGATCCCTTGTGCTGGTGTGACTCAATTTTGAGCTGGAAGGGAAAAGACTTTACAGTTGGAAAGTTTGCTTTTTGGCTGTCAGTTGGTGAAGACAATAGTGTGCAGCAGAGCAGCATGGAATCATAGCAGCAACTAGGTCAAGTTGGTCACATGTGCTTGACCAAAAAGAGAGCTTTCTAGTGGGTATTCTAGTGGGTATCATAATACTCTCACCTTTCACCCAATGTGCACAAGAAAGCAAGCTGGAAAGATAAAAAGGATAGAACCCAACAACTCTTTCTATCAAGAAAAATCATTCACAAAAATAGATCTGAAAAATAGGCTTATTCTTCTCTCAAAAAGGCAGCCATTGTTTCCTTGTTCCTCAGCAAGAATCAAAGAAAAAGAGCTCAAGTTTTTGAGGCTGCCATTGAAGGAGAAGAAGTGCACTGCAAAAACAAAAACCTTGTCTTTTGTACAAGTTTTACTTTCTTATTTTTCATGAGTTGTTTTTCTCGTTTTGGTCTGCTAGAGCTAGTAGACATTTTGGCTAGAGTTAGCCTTGTATTTCAGTTGAGTTTTAGCTGAAGTAGAGAATATTGAAGTCTTGTAATAGAGGTATTACAAGTGGGAGGTTAGGAGGTTAACCTCTTAGTTGTGTACTAGGTTTTGTAACTTTTGTTGCTCAGATCTAGTAGTGGAGTTTGAGAAATCCTACGAGGTAGGTCGTGGTTTTTTTTACTTCCAGTGAGCAAGGAAGTTTTCCACGTAAAACTTCGTGTGTCTTCTTCTTACTGTTGTATTTTCGTGTACATGTGTCTCTGCCTCTGTGTAACCTAATAGAGGGACCTGGTCCTGAGTAAGGTGGTCGACCCATATAACTCAACACATAGTTTAGGCTTATTTGCAGTACCGTGTCTATCGAAGCAGGGTCTAGACCTTTAATGTTGGCAAAAAGCTGAAGGTGCTCTTCTCCGGATAATACATCCCAAAGAATATCAAACTGTAAAATGAAAAAATGAATCAATTTCTACAATATGAAAGGCGGTATGCTATCAGCTGGTTCCATTGAAGACTTGAAAACAGAAAATTACAATAAGAAAAAAGAAAAAAAGTTACCTGGGGGCAAACTCCCATCATCCTTCGAATGTTTGTCATCCCCATAGAGCTTCATATGGACAGATCATATACAGATGCTGTTGACAAATGCTGCATGTTACACATGTGCAACTTTAATGAACGTAAAAATATGAGTGATCAAAGCTATTACCATCTCCTTCCGTAACAGGGTTAATCCCAGTCAAACAACTTATAGCAGTAGTTTTCCCAGCTCCATTGGGCCCAAGCATACAAAGTAGCTGATCCTTTTCAATGTTCAACCATAAGCCCTACGGTCATGATTTAAGAGATGTGAGGCCATAACTCTCAGCTGCCTACTGCTGAAATAATGATCGTTAGAAAGAGAAGGACTCTAAACAGCAAGATGCAGATGCAGATTGGTTGAAAGTTCAGATGGTCAAACAAAGGTGAAGAAAGTTCCTGCTTTAACACTTGATTGCAAATTCAGAAGTGCAACCAGAATTTGAAGTTTAGGAGTTTCTGCAACAACCACAAGTAAATATTACAAACAATAACTGGGTTCACGGTAAAATTTTTATAGATATATAGTAAATTTCTTAATATATATACAGGGTTGGGATAAAAACTACTGAGTTCACGTGATCCATCCCTTTTCGCAATTTGGACTCATTTTCTACCAGGTGCTGATTTGTGTTGCTTTATGGTTGCATGTAAAAAAAGTGCACTGCATGCACACACATGGGCCGGCTGATTGATAAAATACTCTCAATTAAGCCAGAAAAAGGTTTCCACAGAAATGAAAAGCTTCAAAATTTTGAGATGACTTACTGTTGAAGTGGCAGATTCCATGCTCAATGGATCAGAAATACCATAAGTTTATCTCCTATTTCTTTGTAATGATGGATTACAACTGCACCATCAACATAGTTACTACTACTATTATTATCTTCATATGCACCGTAGATAAAGTACCTTGACACTATGGAACGGAGGAGTTGTTTTTCTACAGCAGCAGCAACCCGTTGACTCTCCAGGAGATGTCTTAACAAGACCGCGTATTTGAACTGCAATGTTGGAATTTCCACCTTCCGTAGCTTGCTGTTTAACAGTGTTTTCTTCTTGAAGAACATCTTCTTCATCTGGTGTAATAGGTTCTAGCCGTGGCAATGAGCCTGAACAGAAGCTACAGTTTCCTCCCTCTAACATAAAAAGGAACAGAATAATTAGATTTTTACAGCTTACAGAAGACTAGATAGTGTAGTAAAGTGGGACTGTGTTTACCTTTCACCCTACTTCCACCATTTCCTGTCCAGTACCCAGGATATAGGAAGTAGAGTTTTGATTTTCTCACACCAGAGATATTTGGAATTATGTTGTCGAAGTACAAAGCCAGAATGAACCAGGGAAAAAATGTTTTCACATGCAGTATAAACACATCGTGCTGTTAACAGAAGGGGAAATATATTAGTTGCAAGCAGAAAACATGTGACCGGAATCCTACATTTCAGGATAATTGAGTACGTGCACTCTTACGTACCATGGTAGTTGCACAGCCTGGTTCTTTAGGTAAACACTTTGCCCTATTTCTCCAGCTAATACCAGGATCTTTAGGACTTTCAGTTGCTTGAGTAAGTAACTGAAGACCTATAGTGAGGAGATTTAGTGGGAACAATGACCAATAAGCCCTATAGTCATCGGAAAACGCTGGACTATAGGGGTATCCACTCAGCTGTGAAACAAGCTGAAAAAGTGGAACATGACCGAATATTTATTCCACAGATCAGTAATAAACAATACAACAAAACATTTCAAGTTAAGGATGGACTTACCATAGTAATGAAACCAACAATAAAGATGCCAAAAGCCAGATTTGTGGCTGAAGCTGCTTTGGTAAGGAAAGCAGACAGCCAATATGCAAAGGAAACCTTGCAAAAGGAACATAAATTAACATTTATCAATAGAAGTTTCTCGCATTACCTAAGCTCTGTATTTGGTAAAAGGTTTAGATTTTGATCTAGGGATAATTGAGGCGTACCATAGTAAGTTGGAAGAGGAAAAAAAAAATATATATATATATAGGATCGTTCTCGTTAGAGCGTATAGGGTTCTAATACCATATGAACGCTTGGAAAGTTGATGAAAAAGTTATGTTTATTAATGACGAGAAATAACTCTTTAAATAGAGTTTACAATAAAGAGATAGATTCCTAGCTAAAGACAACTGAGGTATCCTAATTAAATAATAAACTAAAATATAAATGATAAACCAAATATACTCAAACTAAACTAACTAATCCTAAACTGATTGAAACTCTGAAGCCTTACGGCTATGCGCTAATACGCCCCCTCAAGTTAAGGCTATGGGCAACTAAGCCTAACTTGAATAGATTGCGATCAAAGGCTGGCTTGGGCAGCGGCTTGGTGAGTGTGCCAGCAATTTGGTCAGCACTTTGTATATGAACAACACGAATCTTGTTAGTCGTAACATAATGACGAACAAAGTGGAAGTCAATGGCGACATGTTTGGCTTTGCTACGGAGAACCGGATTTTTGCTGAGAAACATGGCACCAAGGTTGTTGCAGTAAATAGTGGAAAGTCGATGAACCGGATAATGCAACTCCTTTAAAAGATGTGTGGTCCACAGTGATTCAGAAAGGGCATGGGCAATTGCTCTATATTCAGACTCAGTGGAGGAGCGAGAAACAGTTTTTTGCTTCTTGGAAGACCGGCTAATTGGGTTGCGACCAAGGAACACTATATAGCCAAATGTGGAGATTCGATCATTGATGTCACCACCCCAATCAGCATCTGAATATACATGCAGATTAAAATCATCAATGGGAGTTACTCGGAGTCCCAGCTGAACAGTACCACAGAGATAGCGAAGAATATGTTTCATAGCCTTCCAGTGAATATCTGTAGGTGCCTGCATGAATTGCGATAATTTGTTGACTGCAAATGCTATATCTGGTCTAGTGAAAGATAAATATTGAAGTTTGCCCAAAACTCGATGATAACGAGTGGCGGCAGTCAGATTGGAACCATCAGAGATAGTGAGTTGCTCAGAAGCACTCATAGGCGTGTGGACACTTTTGCAGTCAGTCATTAGTTTATCAATCAAGATGTCATTGACATAGTTTGCTTGTGATAGAATTAGGCCGTCAGAGTTGCGTAATACCTCAATACCAAGAAAAAAATGAAGGTTACCCAAATCTTTAATAGAAAATTGAGAGGCAAGCGAGCTTATAACATGATCAACACTGAATGTGTTGGACCCTATGACAATGATGTTGTCCATATAAACCAGTATGAACATAGTGTCTGCTAAGCCACGTCTGACAAGGAGTGAGGCATCCGACTTTGTTTTGACAAATCCTATGGACTCAAGGTTACCAATTAGCGCATTGTACTAAGCCCGAGGAGCTTGTTTGAGACCATAGATTGCCTTTCTCAGTCTGCACACATGGTTAGGGTAGGTAGTATCTGCAAATCCCAGAGGTTGAGCCATGAATACCTCTTCATCCAACGAACCTTGTAGAAAGGCATTGTTGACATCGAGTTGTCTGAGATGCCAGTTATGATGAACTGCCATAGAGAGAACTATGCGAACTGTGGTAGGCTTGACAACCGGACTGAATGTTGCATGAAAGTCAATACCAGGTCGTTGAGTGAATCCTTTTGCAACCAGTCTAGCCTTATACCTGTTTATGGATCCATCAGTATTGCATTTAATCCTGAAAAGCCACTTACAACAAACAATATTTTTAAGCGGGTCAGGAGGAACAAGTTCCCAAATCTGGTTTTTAATTAAAGCATCAAATTCTTGTTTCATAGCTTCACGCCACTCGGGATGTTTTTGTGCCTATTTGAATGTAGTGGGTGTGATCATTGGATTCAATTGAGCTAGATAATCAAAAATTTGTTTTGGTTTGGAGATATTATGTTGAGATCGAATGATTGACGGGATATCGTGGGAGGACAATGAGAAGAGGATGACATATGTTCCACAGCGGGTATGGGATATATGATTTGGGAATCCATATTCGGTTGTTGACTTGTGTTTCGTCGATGGTAAACTGATAGAGGTTTGCTGGTAATAGATGTTATAGTGATATTTGATGGAGGGTTAGATATAGGGGAGTGCAGGGGCGGTATTGATTGGGTGAAAGAATTAATATTGTTTGGATTTATTTGTGTACTAGTGGTAGGAGAATTTGTGTTGTTTGGATTTATTTGTGTGTCAATTAGAGAGGAATATTGGTTTGTAATAGGAGTAGCAATAGTATGAGTGGGAATTGAAACAGGAGAGGGAGAAGGAATTGTAGTGTTTGGAGAATTTATGTTGCTTGGATTTATTTGTGTGTCAGTAGGAGAGGGAGATTGGTCTATAATAGGGGTAGTAATAGTGTGAGTGGGAATTGAAATAGGAGAGGAAGAAAGAATTGTAGTGGTATTAGGAGAGATAACTACCACAGGGATTGTGAGATTCGAGTTGGTGCGGGACTGGGCTAGGGACGGTGTTGGATTTTGGATGGAATCAGCAAGTATCAGGGAAAGCAAATCTGGAAATAGAGGATTATTAATTTATGGTAATTCGGGTGAAGCTTGTGGTAACGTCACATGCTCCCACTTTAGGTTAGATTACATGATTTTGAAGTTGAGAAATAAAGTTTTGAAGGGAAAAATATTTTTAACAAAACGTACATCGCGAGATAAGTACACTTTAGCGGAAGTTGAGTCATAGCATTGGTGACAGTGGTGGGATTGTGAGAAACCGAGATAGAAACATGGGTAGACTTCGGTTCAAGCTTGTCTTTAGCATAAGGCCGGAGCTAAGGGTAGCATAGACAACCAAAAACCTGCAAGGAGCTATAGTTAGGTGACTTGTTAAAAGGCGTTGGAATGGTGAGTAATTTTCTAGGTGGGAAGCAAGTAGACGGTTGATGAAATAGACAGAGTGATGACATGCAAAGGACCAAAATTGAGGTGGCAGAGACGCTTCATGTAGGAGAGTTTTAGCTGTTTCGATGATGTGACGATGTCGTCTTTCAGCAAGTGCAACTCTTTGGGGAGTGTATGGTGGGGTGGATAGGTGTTCAATACCATGAAGTGAGAGATACGAGTCAAGACTTTTATACTCTCCTCCACCATCGGTATAGAGAGAAAGAATTTTAGTGTTGAAATGTTTTTCCATGAGAGGATGAAAATTTTGAAAGATTGCTTTGACTTCACTTTTATTTTTAAGTGTATAAAGCCAAGTGTATTTCGTATAATGATCAACAAAAATATAATAATACAATTTCTTATCGAGGGATAAGACTGGTGAAGGGTCCCATAAATCACTAAAAATAATTTGAAGCGGTTTGGTGCTGCGCAAAGATAGTTGAGAAAATGGATGACTATGAGATTTATTTGATAAACAGGAATTACAATAAGAGAGTTTGTCTCGCTCATTAAATGGTAGCGAGAATTTAGTCAAAATAAACCTAAGAATTCTAGAGTGCAGGTGACCCAAGCATTGATGCCAGATGGTGAGCGGAGTGGATGAGATTGTCATGTGGGCTTGGGAATGGAGGGCAGGCCACTCATATAGTCCATTGTTGAGTCGACCATGCACCAGTGGTTTCCACGTTTGTATATCCTTCAAACAACAAAGTCAAAAGGAAAAAATTCAATAGATTTTCAATTGTCTTGACAAAATTTAGAAACAGAAAGAAGTTTTTATTTAATGGATGGAGCACACAATGTGTGAGTTAGCTTAAAAACATTATTTGATGCATTTAATTGAGTAGAACTAGTGTGAGATATGGAAATTTTGTTACCATCACCCATGGAGACATCCTCGTTACCGTGGTAAGGTTGGAGATTGTGTGAGTCAGTAGTGACGTGATGGGTTGCTCCCGAGTCGACTATCCAGCGGTTGGTGTCTGCAGCGAAATTAGCAGCATAGTTGGCTCTAGCTGCAAGGTGATTGTGAGACTTTGAGTGGCAGAAGGCAGCGGTGTGACCAATTCTGTTACAAAGTTGACAGCGAGTGACAGAGTTTGGGTTGGTTTGCCCCTGTGGTGGAGTAGTCTGTCGGGAATCCTGGTGCCAGTGCTGAGAATTATTACTTTGCCTGCAATTATTATGATTATTATTGTTGGATTTGGTGGGAGTAGCAATCGCAGCAGTGATAGGATTAGATAATTTCTTGGAATCTTCGTGACGAAGGAAGAGTTCATGATCAAGTAATTTTTCAAACAGCACTTCATAAGAGACTGGAGTATCACATGTTCAAATTGCGACAGAGATCTCATGATACTCAGGACCTAGACTACTGAGTATTTTGACTATGAGTTCTGGGTTGGATACAGGGGCACCAGCGGTTGCTAACTCATCTGAGAGAGACCGAATGGTCTGAAGATAGTCAGTGATGGAGCGAGAGTCCTTGGTGACTCGAGCAAGTTGATCACGGAGGCTAAATATCCGGATTTTTGTGATTTGTTTGCATATGTGGTGTGCAGTGCATCCCAGGCTGATTTGGATGAGGTGGCAACTGCAACGGTGGGGGCAATAGTGGCTTCGACAGAGGCCATGAGAGTATTTTGTATGAGTTGATCTTAGCGGAACAAGTAAGGAATGCCGGATTATTGGTGCCATTCGCGATCGTGCGACAGGCTGCTGGAGTGGTCCCATCGAGATGGCGAAAGAGGTTATAGCCATACATAAGCATAGAGAACCGAGCTTTCCAGGTGGCGAAGTTGTGGTCACCACTTAGTTTGATATGTAGTTGAGAAGCAAGATTAAATTGGATGATGATATTGGCACCCGTTGTGTTGTCAGCATTGACAACACTGGGATTTGTGCCATTGTTGTTGCCATTGTTGGTCATTGATGATAAACTAGCGTTATTGATGATGAAAACGAGAGGAAAAGAAAAAAAATATATATATATATATAGGATCGTTCTCGTTAGAGCGTATAGGGCTCTAATACCATATGAACGCTTGGAGAGTTGATGAAAAAATTATTTTTATTAATGACGAGAAATAACTCTTTAAATAGAGTTTACAATAAAGAGATAGATTCCTAGCTAAAGACAACTGAGGTATCCTAATTAAATAATAAACTAAAATATAAATGATAAACCAAATATACTCAAACTAAACTAACTAATCCTAAACTGATTGAAACTCTGAAGCCTTACGGCTATACGCTATAGTTTCATATGATTTTTTATATTGTTACCCTGCTTTTTTAAGCTACTCATGTTCATTTATTCTTTGGTTAACTGTTTACAGGTTGTTTTTGTAGCACTGGTTTATGAAAAGCAACAGAAACTACGAATCATGATGAAAATGCACGGACTTAAGGATGGCCCCTATTGGACTATTACTTATGCTTATTTTCTTCTCATATCATCTCTCTGCATGTTTGGCTTTGTAGCGTTTGGCTCCCTCTTACGTAATGACACAGCTTATAAATTGTTTCCTTCACTAAAAACTCATATTTAGTGGCTTGATTATTTATCTTTTTTTACTTCTCCACTATTTGCAGATTTAAATTTCTTTCTACGTAATGCTTTCAGCATCCAGTTCGTGTTCTACTTCGTCTACATAAACTTGCAAATAGCATTTGCATTTCTACTGGTTGGATTTTTCTCAGATGTTAAGACAGCCACAGGTGTGATATCTTTACTAGATGGTCACTATTGTAACAAGGATTCCTATGTTCTATATATCATGAGAAGGATGATTGTTGTTTCAGTCAATTAACATGTGAGATATTAAACTAATTCATCCACTTTTGTATCAGTCATGGGCTACATGGTGGTGTTTGCAAGTGGTCTCTTAGGAACTTTCTTTTTCGCAGGCTTTCTTTTCGTTACTTCACTACCAGGTAAGTTGAGGAAATTTGAGGATACAAGCATAACATCTAGCTAGCTGTTACTTCCTTTTGCGTTTTTGCTTCATGTTTCTGCATACTGCTAACATTGTGGTGAATGTTATTGTAGAGGTGTGGATTATATTGTTGGAGCTATATCCTGGATTTTCTCTTTATCGGGGACTACTTGAGTTTGGGGAATATAGTAACACTGGTGCTTTTACGGGTGAAAAAGGTGGAATGAAATGGGAAAATTTGAATGATCCTGGTAGTGGGATAAAAGAGGCTATAATTATTATGGCAGTGGAATGGTTAGTGGTTACTTGGACCAGATCAATTCATCAGGAAAAAGTCCCCTATTTTTCTTGGAGAACTCCCGAAAGAAGCAGAGGCTATCCACTATGAACTTATTAGAAAAGAAGGATTCTGGAGTTTGTCTTGAAATGAAGAAAGAAGATGTTGCCCAAGAGGTGAGGAAAAAAAATAAATTTTACTTGGATACTTTTATTGCATCTGCGAGTAAAGAGAGTTACACAAACCATTGCATCAATAATTGTGGACATCAGAGCAAAACTGTTATATATCAGTTAGTTAATCTCTTTAACTTATCACTACTACACACAGGTGTTGAATATGCTTTTGTCACTAAAAGAGAATAACGAAAAAATATAAGCAATCTCTTATCTCTCTATTCTGCTTCATCTTTATTGTTTCAATTCAACATTTCCTCCCATTAATTTCTATAAATGAACAGAGGGAAAGGGTTGAACAGATGGTAGCTGGGTCGACAGCAGGTTATCCCATCGTTGTTGACAACCTGAAAAAGGTTTATCCAGGGATAGATGGAAACCCCGATAAATATGCAGTGAGAGGACTTTCAATTGTTGTACCTGAAGGGGAATGCCTTGGTATGCTTGGTCCCAATGGTGCTGGCAAAACATCTTTTATTAGTATGGTCAGTTCCATGACTTTGATTTGTTTTTATATCTTTTAAGACATTATCCTTGATTCTGTAGCCTGATATGCTAATCCAACATTAGTTTTTGTTTGTTTTCCTTTTACTTAAGAGTTAGTAACAAAAGTTTTGCTAACAGATGATTGGGCTCACAACACCAAGCTCCGGTAATGCATTTGTTGACGGTCTGAATATAAATACAGAGATGAACAATGTATACACCATCATGGGTGTATGTCCTCAGCATGAGTATGAATTGATGCACTACAATACAAAGTCAAGTTGACATCGATCTCATTCCTACTCTATCTCCAAATACTAATTTAATCTTCTAATTTTTCGAAATCATATACAGCTTGCTTTGGGATACACTAACACGAAGGGAGCACCTACTTTTCTATGGAAGGCTTAAAAATATTAAAGGAGAGGCTTTACATCAAGTAAGTGTTGAATTATATGGGTCGACCACCTTACTCAGGACCAGGTCCCTCTATCAGGTTACACAGAGGCAGAGACACATGTACACGAAAATACAACAGTAAGAAGAAGACACACGAAGTTTTACGTGGAAAACTTCCTTGCTCACTGGAAGTAAAAAACCACGACCTACCTCGTAGGATTTCTCAAACTCCACTACTAGATCTGAGCAACAAAAGTTACAAAACCTAATACACAACTAAGAGGTTAACCTCCTAACCTCCCACTTGTAATACCTCTATTACAAGACTTCAATATTCTCTACTTCAGCTAAAACTCAACTGAAATACAAGGCTAACTCTAGCCAAAATGTCTACTAGCTCTAGCAGACCAAAACGAGAAAAACAACTCATGAAAAATAAGAAAATAAAACTTGTACGAAATACAAGGTTTCTGTTTTGCAGTGCACTTCTTCTCCTTCAATGGCAGCCTCTAAACTTGAGTTATTTTTCTTTGATTCTTGCTGTGAAACAAGGAAACAATGGCTGCCTTTTCAGAGAAGAATAAGCTTATTTTTTAGATCAATTTTTCTGAATGATTTCTCTTGATGGAAAGAGTTGTTGGGTTCTATCCTTTATATCTTTTCAGCTTCCTTTCATCCACATGGGTAGAAGGAGAGTGTATTGATGATACCCACTAGCCATATGGATAAAAGGAGAGAGTAGTAATGATACCCACTAGAAAGCTCTCTTTTTGGTCAAGCACATGTGACCAACTTGGCCTAGGATACTGCTATGATTCCATGCTGTGCTGCTGTGCACTTCTGCTCTCACCAACTGACAGCCAAAAAGCAAACTTTCCAACTGTAAAGTCTTTTCCCGTCCAGCTAAAAAATGAGTCACACCAGCACAAGGGATCAGGTCCCTATGTGAGGTTGACAACATCAAAACCAGTAATCTAACAATTTCCCCCTTTTTGATGATGACAACCTTGACAACCTTCTTTGCACATTTTATCTAACACATTTCACAGTATTCCCCCTGTCAGCATAATTCCCCCTGTCATTCAGCATAATTCCCCCATAATTCCCCCTGTCTTAGTATCTTCCCCCTTTGGCATCATAAAAAAGAAAAGAACAGTAAACCAAGACAAGAATGATTAGGTGAGTTAACTCATGGCCACTGGGGCAACACTGACACTAATGGAAATAAGAAAGGCAGAAAAACTAATAGACAATAAGAACAATGCAACAGCCAACCCCTGCAATCAGAAAAACATTACATTATCACTTAGCATAACATACCAAAAGAGAATCATACAAGAACTGTCCATAATCGTGGGAAAGAGAGCAAAACAGGAAGGAGATAAAAAAAATAGGAACATCATTTTGGGTCGGGTGGTCTGTGGAAGAGGGCTGAGAGGCGATCATTGAAGGTTTCACGGGCGGTAAGCAATTTCCTAGTCAAGTCCTTGACCTCAACCTTCAGAGCTTCATTTTCTGCTTTGAGAGGATCATTGGCAGTAAGCAGTTTTTTGGTTTAAATCCTTAATCTCAGCCTTTAAAGCTTCATTCTCTTCCTTGAGAGCAGAGATGGTGCCAGGGTCCTCTACTGGGTGCGCCCTCAGACGAACTATTTCAGCCTCCTTTTGGACAAGCAGAGCAGTGAGCCGTTCTATCTCCATATTGGACTTCTCTTGCGAGGCAATTAAGTCCGACACTATTGACTGACTCTGTGCCCCTCCGCGACGCATCACACATTCACATTCTTCCAGCGTCGAGAGGGTAAACATCTGCTTCTTTGACCCTACTATCCCCAAACCGCATTCTACACCAAAAAATTCAAAGACTTTGTTCAGCGGGAATCCATAAGCTAGACCATGCTTTCCATCTTTGACATGCATTATTTTGTGTATGTGATTGATCATCACACCAGCCAGGCTTATGGGCTGAAATGTGCTGAGGGCTTCCATTAGGAATAGATCTGCAACTCCTGCCACAGTCCTCTTCTCTGCCCTTGGTAGAAGTACTTTATTTACAAACTCAAACAGCAGCTGATACACACCCTTCATTTGTTTCTTGAGAACTCTCTCCCCTGTGACTCTGTCAAGCTTGGAAATCATGGAAGTAAAACGCCTTTGCGCACATTCTCCATCGACAGACCTGATCCCTCTATTAGGAACCTTAAGAATGGAACTGAGAACCTGCTCATTTATCATGAAGGTGACTCCACTCACCTTGCTGTAGATCTTAGTACCATTATCAGCAAATTCCAGCTCATGATAAAATTCCCTAACCTCATTCTCATGTAAAACAGGAACTGGAGGAACAAATAAGTGTCGCCAACTTTGGTAATTGACCATTTCCACCAGCTCAGCCATGCCTTCCATGTCACAAATTTCAGGATCAAATACCTTGCCCCGTAACACCTTTTGGTTCTGCAAGATAAGCTGCCTGGCTTCCCTGGACAGCTCAGTAGACTCATTGGTCCTATCTCTGGAAGAAATCTGGTGAGTAAGAGATGGAGGAATAGGAAGTTTGAAGAGGTTATTTGCAGAGAGCAGTTTAAAAAGGTGAGAGGAAAGATGGAAGGTGGAAAGGGTTTTAAGAGGGGTTATGACACGTCTAATCAGAGAGACTTTTGAACTGGATGTAGATATAACACTTACTTTATGACCGGATACCGGAAGAAACAAGCGGGAAGGGCAGTTCTTACAATATTCTCAAGATATGTTTATAAGTGACAAAGTAATACTGACCTGATAGGACCTGGTCCCCTTATGAGGTTGAACAGGCAGTCCAAAGTCCCTGACTTGTCTAAGTCCAGCCTTCCTTACATCCACCATGCGTGTATACCTAGGGAGGTATAGAACTGAGTTAGACGCATCCACAACAAACTAGCAAGGATACCTGCATTCAGATCATAGCCAAAAACGAGAGTCAACACTTAGACAGAGAAGAGGGAGAATTTAATTCATTTTGATTAAGCCCAGCCTTAATCTGTTTTTATCAAACTGGTCCCTATTCAAGGCTTTGGTAAAGATATCTGCAATCTGATCTTCTGTCCTGCAAAATTCCACACGAATATTTCCCTTCTCAACATGGTCTCTAAGAAAATGATGTCTGATGTCTATATGCTTAGTCCGCTTGTGTTGTACTGGATTCTTAGCCATATTCAGAGCACTGGTGTTGTCACACATCAAAGGGACACACTCGGTCAGGACTCCAAAGTCTTCCAGTTGCTGCTTAATCCACAGTAATTGAGCACAACATGAAGCAGCAGCCACATATTCTGCTTCAGCTGTTGAGAGTGCCACTGAATTTTGTTTTCTTGATCCCCAAGAGACCAGTGAAGAACCCAGAAAATGAGCCATGCCTGAGGTACTTTTCCTATCAACCAGGTACCCAGCATAGTCAGCATCAGAATAGCCAATAAGTTCAAAGGAACCTCCAGATGGATAGAAAAGGACTAAATCAGAGGTCCCCTTAAGATATCTGAGAATTCTCTTAGCAGCCTTCAGATGAGATTCCTTAGGACAAGCTTGGAATCGAGCACACATACCCACACTAAACACAATATCTGGCCTGCTGGCTGTTAAGTAAAGCAGGGAGCCAATAATGCCTCTGTACATAGTTTCATTTACTGGAAGACCGGGTTCATCATTATCCAGTTTTGAAGCAGTCCCAATGGGAGTGTCAATTGGTTTGGCACTTTCCATATGAAATTTTGTGAGCAGGTCCTTGATATACTTCTGCTGACTGATGGCTATTCCAGCTTTGTCCTGCTTGACCTGTAACCCCAGAAAGAACATAAGTTCTCCCATCATACTCATCTCGAATTCACTTCCCATGAGCGTTGCAAAATCCTCACAGAGTGAATCAAGAGTGGCTCCAAATATAATGTCATCAACATAGACTTGAGCAATAAGCAGATTTCTTCCTCTTGTTTTGAGAAAAAGAGTGTTGTCAATTCTTCCTCTCTTAAAACCATTATCAAGAAGAAATTTTGATAGTCTTTCATACCAAGCCCTTGGAGCCTGTTTCAGTCCATACAGTGCCTTGTCCAGCTTGTATACATGATGAGGTCTATCAATATCCTCAAAACCAGGGGGTTGTTTCACATACACTTCTTCCTTCAAGTACCCATTTAGGAAGGCACTTTTGACGTCCATTTGAAACAATTTAAATTCCATGAAAGAGGCAAAGGCAATCAGCATGCAAATGGCTTCCATTCTGGCTACTGGAGCGAATGTTTCATCATAATCAATCCCTTCCTCCTGGTTGTACCCTTGAACAACCAGTCGAGCCTTGTTTTTGACTGTGACCCCTTGCTCATTTAATTTGTTCCTGAAGACCCACCTGGTTCCTATAACAGTTCTATCAGATGGTTTTGGAATCAAGTGCCAGACTTTGCTTCTTTCAAATTGATGCAGCTCCTCCTGCATAGCATTCACCCATTCCACATCCTTCAGTGCCTCCTTGATGTTCTTGGGCTCAATCTGTGATATGAAGGCTGATGAGGCAAATGTGTTTCGAGTTTTGGATCGGGTCTGCATTCCTGAGTCCAATGGAGACATTAAGTTGTCAAGAGGATGAGAAGATTTGTGTTTCCAGTTAGATCCCTTTACAACAGATTCTCCAAAATTGGAACCAGTTCCAGCAAATTCTCCAGAATTGGAACCAGGTCCCTCTTCTGGGTTGCCTTCTGCATCATCTTCCTTCTCTGCCTCCTCTTCTCTGATGTGTTCTGTTGCTTCATCATGAGTGGTCTGATCTCCATTCTGCAGGGAGTTCTTTGTGATGTCAGGTTTTTCAGATGAATCATGATTGACATCATCTCTTTGGAACAGCCACAGTTCCTCAAATTCATCCGTACCCAGTGCTTCTGTGCTCTTCAGCTTCCCATTTTCATCAAATACGACATGGATGCTTTCTTCAACACACTGAGTCCGTTTATTATAGACTCGGTATGCTTTGCTATTTAATGAGTATCCTAGAAAAATTCCCTCATCACTTTTGGGATCAAATTTCCCTAGATGGTCCTTGCCGTTGTTTAGCACAAAACACTTGCATCCAAAGACTCTGAGGTAGTTCAGCATCGGCTTCCTTTTATTCAGCAGCTCATAGGGAGTTTTTCCAAGTAATGGCCGAATTAGACACCGATTGACCACATAGCAGGCCGTGTTGACAGCTTCTGCCCAGAATGACATTGCCACACCTCCATCTATGAGCAATGTTCTAGCAATATCTGCAAGAGTTCGATTCTTCCTTTCAACTACTCCATTCTGTTGTGGAGTCCTGGGAGCAGAAAAGTTGTGACTGATTCCTTTGGCAGCACAGAAAGCTTCAAATTTGGCATTTTCAAATTCAGTTCCATGATCGGACCTGATCCCTGCAATGTTGCAGTTCAGCTTTACCTGAATTTGGTTTGCAAATGACTCAAAGGTGGGGAATGTTTCATCTTTAGTGCGAAGAAACATCACCCAGGTATATCTTGAATAGTCATCAACAATTACAAGGATCAGCTTCTTTCCTCCACGACTTGCAACCTTTACAGGTCCACACAGATCCATGTGTAGTAGCTCCAGGGGTCTGGAGGTGCTCACTTCCTTTTTGTTCTTGAATGAAGACCTGGTGTGTTTCCCTTGAACACAAGCATCACAGATCTGACTCTGAGCAAATTTCACCTTTGGGAGTCCTCGAACCAGGTCCTTGGATACTAGCTTGTTGAGAAGAACAGAACTTACATGTCCCAACCTTCTGTGCCACAAGGTAGCTTCATCCTCCACCACGCTTAAGCAGTTAAGCCCATTTCTAGCAGCTGAATCAAGATCAGCAACATACATGCTCTTGCATCTGTTTGCGGTCAAAACAACTCTTCCTGATTGAAGATCTGTCACTGTACACTGGTCTGAAACGAATTTGACTTCATTTCCTTTGTCGCAGATTTGTGAGACACTCAGGAGGCTGTACTTCAGTCCATTTACATAGAAGACATTTTCTATGGCATGGGCAAGTGTCTTTCCAATCTTCCCAACACCAAGAATGTGTCCCTTTTTGCCATCCCCAAAAGATACTGAGCCTCCCTGATATGCCTTGAGTGAGAGAAAATTATCAACATTTCCAGTCATGTGCTTTGAGCAGCCGCTATCCATATACCATTTCCGACTGCTTTCTCTCACTCCTTCCTGCACATATAGATTATAGATTAGACTTGGGAACCCATTTCAGCTTGAGTTCCCAGTACCGAGACAGAGGATAAATCAATTTTCTTTTGGACCACTCAGGCAGCCTGATCTGAGACATTTTGGAACCAGGTCCCCTTATGGTCCCTAATTCTCCTTTACTAATCACCGTCTTTCTTAAGGCTGCTTGCCTCGATACACAGTTAGACTTAAGGTGCCCATTCCTACCACAGTGTGTGCACAACAAATTATCAGGATTAGATCCATATTTACTGTGAGGATTATAAGGAGGACTACTTTTCTTATAACCTAACCCTTCACCGGAGTTAGATCTTTGTCCGGTTAATTTTTGTAAGATCTGTGAAGAAGCATTCCATTTAAGCGATCTCTCAAGCTCAGCATTCAGTTGGATCACATTTTTCTCAAGCTCAGTGTTTCTTTTCATTATTACAGTGAGCTCATCTTGTGACCTTTTCAGTTCAGCTTCGAATTCTTTTTGAGCATTTTTCATGTCACTAGTCCCTCCCTTTTTAATAAAGGCATTTTGCTCATTGACTAGCTCTTGACATTTCTCTTCTAGTTCTGCCAAACTTGAGATCAAGTTCACCTTTTCTAGCTCAAGTTTATCTATATATTGATTCATACTTTCCTTTTCTTTGGTAAGATCATAAAAAGAGTCAATTAACACACAAGCTAGCGACCTCAATTCTTTCCCATTATAGTCTTTTAGATTCTTTTTAATGTCAAGGAAAGTTACCTATTCATCTTCATCTCCATCCGAATTTGCCATGAAGGCAAACATTGAGTCAAAGGGTGAGTCATCATCCTCCACAGCCATCATAGAAGCATCTTTCACAGCATCCTCCTTATCAGATTCATCTGAGGAGTTCCCCCAAGCAGCTAGAGCTTGCTTGACTATATTGTCGGCTGCAGCTCTTCTTCTGAACTTGTCAGGGACTCGGTCCTTCTTCTGGGCCTTTTCGGCAGTGGTTCTCAGATACTCCTTGTAATCCATCTTATGCATCGGACAGTCCTTGATAAAGTGACCTGGTTTGCCGCATTTGTGACACAGATCATTGTAACCAGGTCCCTTGTTCGAGCTTGTCCTCCTAGGAAGGCTGCCACTTCGCCTAATCATTTTCTGAAACCTTCTTGTTAGGTAGGCCATATCTTCATCTTCTTCGCTGGAGCTTGCTTGAGCTCCTTTAAGAGCTAATCCTTTGTCCTTCTTCAGCTCACTCCTGCTCTGGTCCTGCTGCCTCTTGAGCTCATAGGTTTTTAAATTGCCTATGAGTTCATCCATCGTGAGGACTTCCAGATTTCTAGCTTCAGTGATCGCATCAACTTTACTCTCCCAAGACTTGGGGAGGACACTGAGTACCTTCCTGACCAGCCTGCTTGGCTTGATCACTTCTCCCAAACAATAGAGCTCGTTAGTGATGGACGTGAGTCTGGTATGCATCTCTTGAATAGATTCACCTTCCCTCATGGAGAACATTTCGTATTAAGTGGTAAGCATATCCACTTTGGACTGCTTGACCTGACTGGTCCCTTCATGAGCGGTTCTGAGACAGTCCCATATTTCCTTTGCAGTCTCACAAGCAGAGATTCGATTATATTCATCCGGACCAATACCGCAAACAAGAAGCTTCTTAGATTTGTAATTCTTTTCTATGAGTTTTCTGTCATGATCATCAAACTCCTTTCGGGTTTTGGGAATAGAGATGGTTGTCTCTCCTTCCTTTACGGTTTTCATTGGCACATAAGGTCCATCCAGTACCACATCCCACAGCTCACAATCTTCAGCCATGATGAAATCATGCATTCTTGTTTTCCACCATCCGTAATATTGGCCATTAAACCTGGGAGGTCTGGTAGTAGACTGTCCTTCTTCTAAATTTGGTGGTGCTGCCATATTTTACAGGAGTCTTTCTAGGTGTTAACCTTTTAGAAAGCACCTGCTCTGATACCAATTGTTGAATTATATGGGTCGACCACCTTACTCAGGACCAGGTCCCTCTATCAGGTTACACAGAGGCAGAGACACATGTACACGAAAATACAACAGTAAGAAGAAGACACACGAAGTTTTACGTGGAAAACTTCCTTGCTCACTGGAAGTAAAAAACCACGACCTACCTCGTAGGATTTCTCAAACTCCACTACTAGATCTGAGCAACAAAAGTTACAAAACCTAATACACAACTAAGAGGTTAACCTCCTAACCTCCCACTTGTAATACCTCTATTACAAGACTTCAATATTCTCTACTTCAGCTAAAACTCAACTGAAATACAAGGCTAACTCTAGCCAAAATGTCTACTAGCTCTAGCAGACCAAAACGAGAAAAACAACTCATGAAAAATAAGAAAATAAAACTTGTACGAAATACAAGGTTTCTGTTTTGCAGTGCACTTCTTCTCCTTCAATGGCAGCCTCTAAACTTGAGTTATTTTTCTTTGATTCTTGCTGTGAAACAAGGAAACAATGGCTGCCTTTTGAGAGAAGAATATGCTTATTTTTTAGATCAATTTTTCTGAATGATTTCTCTTGATGGAAAGAGTTATTGGGTTCTATCCTTTATATCTTTTCAGCTTCCTTTCATCCACATGGGTAGAAGGAGAGTGTATTGATGATACCCACTAGCCATATGGATAAAAGGAGAGAGTAGTAATGATACCCACTAGAAAGCTCTCTTTTTGGTCAAGCACATGTGACCAACTTGGCCTAGGATGCTGCTATGATTCCATGCTGTGCTGCTGTGCACTTCTGCTCTCACCAACTGACAGCCAAAAAGCAAACTTTCCAACTGTAAAGTCTTTTCCCGTCCAGCTAAAAAATGAGTCACACCAGCACAAGGGATCAGGTCCCTATGTGAGGTTGACAACATCAAAACCAGTAATCTAACAGTAAGTTATGGTCCCCTTCTAAATTTAACACCCAGAGGGCTCGTTTAACATCTGAAAATTGTCACTGGGTACAGGCAGTTGAAGACTCTCTTAAGAGACACAACTTGTTTAATGGAGGCGTTGCTGACAAGCAATCTGGGAGGTATAGTGGTTGAATGAAGAGAAGGCTAAGTGTTGCTATTTCACTCATTGGAAATCCCAGGGTACGTTTTTTTCCGGAGAGAAAAATGCATTTGGAGATATATATCTTTATTTTCTCCTCCTTAATTGAGAAATTGTATATATGCAAATTTGCCAGGTGGTCTACCTGGATGAGCCGAGTACTGGACTTGATCCAGCTTCAAGAGATACCTTGCGGACTGTTGTGAAGAATGCACGGAAAGGCAGAGCCATAATTCTCACCAGTAAATCTCTCTAATTTCCTTTTTTTTCTCTTTCGACATGAATAAACTTGTTGCTACTACTGCATCACCTTACTCATTGAAATGTATCACTCTTGGAAGTAACTATTCAGCAATTCCACGAGTTCTGATTTTTTTTTTTTTCTTTTCCTAATGGTATGATTACTGATAAATATACTAATTTCAGCCCATTCAATGGAAGAAGCGGATTATTTATGTGACCGCTTAGGAATTTTCTTTGATGGAAGCTCGCAATGCATAGGAAATTCTTCAGAGGTAATTTCAAGCTTTTGCACAAACAATCATAAACTACATTTTTGGACCTCTCTAAACATATATGTATATATAGTAATGTTGGACTTACCTATGACAAAGTACTCTCATAATTCTCAAACTGTAATATCAACAGTTGAAGGCAAGATATGGAGGGTCTTATGTGTTTGCGGTAACTACATCATCTGATAATGAGGTGGAAGTGGAGAACATGGTGAAACGCCTATGCTCAAACGCCAACAAAGTGTACCATTTGTCGGGGACACAGAAGTTTGAGTTGCCAAAGCATGAAGCGAAAATTGCAGATGTATTTCAACTAGTTGAGAATGCAAAGAGTAGATTTACAGTTTATGCTTGGGGTCTGGCTGATACAACTTTAGAGGATGTTTTTATCAAGGTTGCTTCTTGTGCTCAGTCCTTCAATGAGATATGATCATATGCAGCTAGCTAGCATTGCGTCAACCACAAATTAGAAAAAGAAAAAGAAGGAATTTCATTTTGTGAAGATTCTGTTATTAACCCCGTGCCGGATGTACCTTTTTTTTTTTTTTTTTTCCCTTAATTAGGAAATAATAGGTTCATGTAGATGCATCAAGTACAAAGCATATGTGAGTATATATGTGACTCTTTTTTGTCATGTAAATGTGTACAAGGATGCCAACATCAGTTGTGGCGTGATGTGCATCTCTGGTGTTCTGTTTATGGAATAGAAAGAGATTGCTGTATCAACAAAGTATTAGTTTAGTTTTAAGCTCCAAACTGCTAATGAAGATGAATGATAACATCTGAGTGATTTTTGCAGGAGTTTGGAGACCATCACAGAACTCTGATATATTTTAGGAATAATTACAGTTCAGTGTACAAAAATAGTCAGCAAGCGTGTATATATAGGTTTTGTATATTTGGGCCAGCGCCTGTAATTATGTTTGGCCGATGCAATAAAAATGAAAGAAGCCCTAAATTTTATGCTTTTGAGTTTTGACATAGACATATTCTGTTTGCCACAATTAATACTCCTTATCAGATGAATGATAATTTGAGGAGTTGTTGCATCGATCGTTTTTCAGTTTCAACTTCAAATAGTATAGCTACTTGGATGTGGGGGTGTATATTATTTACCAAGTGAACAATTCAGTACAAAATTCTTTGGGCAAGATGAGCTACAAGCCTTATTTTGTCTCGATCCAAAGAAAAAGTCCTACAAAAATGATCGAATTTTTAGACGCCTCAAAAAATATATGAGGTTATCTCCTATACAATTACTAAACACAACGAAAAAACCGATCAGAGGAAACCGATGGATGGAGTTGGTTCAAATAATCGAGGAAAAAATCGACTCAGTCCGTTGTATTTTTTTTTTTTTTAAAGAAACAAAAATGACAGACTTTATGAAAATCACATATATTTGTCGGTTTTTCTTCATTTTTTTAACACTAAAATGTGCGAAAACTATATAATTTTTTTTTTGGGATAGTCACCACCCATGACCCATCAAGACATACCAATTTTGACTTTGACATTGGTTCTCTTTTGTAGAACCTAAACATAAGCATGATCGGAGATCGTTAACATTGTGTCTTTCAGAGCACTGAGTATGAAAATGCCCCCGTTATTACTCTCTTTTTATTACATACGTACAAATCTTATAGTATTAAACAAAACACTTTGTGGTACTTCCTTGTGTTGGGGGATTTTTCTCTTTACTAATCCAATATTCAGACGACGATTTGCAAAATATATTATGTAAAGATAGAATTGAAATAGACATAGTGACACGTAGCTACAGCCCGAAAAGCTTTAAATTAAAGGTAAGTTCAAATTGGAAACATGAGGAGAACTCTCTTTTCTCTCTAGCACTCACTAATTGAATGGAAAGTCTAATTATAAAGGAAAACCCAAGAAATGAAACAAAATGGTAACTGCAGTAGCATGGAAGGTAGGAAAGAAAATAGAAGATGAGAGACTATTGCATAAGTAGGCTTCTAATTAGAGCTGCTTGGGTAGTGTCTGATGTTTCCAGTAGTTCTGATAATCTATCACTCAGGTCATCAACTTCTCTATGCAGGCTTCTTATGTAGTTGCATGTATCTTGCAACACCCTAGCTGCTGAAACCTGCACCTCCAAATGAAAAAACACACAAATTAATTTATTACTAGGAGTTCTAATAAGGGACATTTTCGAACAATATAAAGAATATTACATCATATTGTTATAGTTTAACTTTATATAATATTATAAAACATTATATCTGAGAAAAACTATTATATATATGATGTATCAAATTTATATAAAAGATATTTATACACAAATATAGACTAAATAAAATAATAAATACAAAATATGAACTAAAGCATATAAATATTTCTTTAGGTGAACATGGAGTGTAATTTTCGTTTGTAAATATAATAATTCAGATTTAAATATAAAAATAAAAAAATTGGACCATTCTAGATTTGTATGTGTCTTCCTTGCCCAAGCTAGAGTCATGCTAATATATTCCTTCCGTTCACTTTTACTTGTTCACTATATTAAAATTATATGTTTGTTTTTACTTAAAAAATTAAAAAATTAAAAAATAATTTATCATTTAGTTCCTAATTTACTCTTATTATTAATTATAGTCATTTCTCAATGTATTGAATTTGTTATATTCAAAAGATAATATAATAAATTGTCATTCTATTTATTATTCGTTAAGAGGTGTGTGAAGTCATAAATATTGAGCAAGTAAAAATGAACGAGGGGAGTGATTTAGATTGGAATAGTAATAGGTTTTAAACAAATAAATACTTTACTCGGATCATATTTATTAACTCCAGAGAGTTCACAAATCAAGGGACAAATTAAAAAGAATCCTATGTAGGAATTGCTGTTAAATTATTACTTGGGGTTCCAATGTTCCAAACACCAAGAACTTAACTAAGACCAATAAAATCTAAAGATGCATAATGCATTAGATGTTAACTGCATTTTACTAATTTTAAGAGGGAAAAACAAGAAATTAAGATTAATTCTTACAGATATTTGTTCTAATAGTATTTCTAATTTTTTTTCTTCACTTCTTTGTTTGCTAGAATAATATTTACAGGAAGATTCTTCCACACATTTTAGGGTTTTTCCCACAGTGTATACCTTTACCTTAGAAAAAGAAAAAGAAAAAAAAAAAGAAGGGGAAGGTGGGAGGACCAAACATATAAGTTGGTATGATTTAGTGTAAATATTCGATGCATGTTAATTGTTACCTACATTGTTACTGGGGGATTAAATAGAATCCCCTTATTCATAATAAAATACTACTCTATATGTATGTATGTATATGATGGAAACATTCGTATTGAATTTCCTACTAGACACAAAGAACGTCTCTAATTAGGAGTTCTACGAGGTCTCGTGTTCGAGTTCTGAATTACTTCTCACTTCTATCATAATTTTCTTTGGACGTTCTTAGTGAAAATCTTGAATCGTCTCCCTTAGCTTTTGGAAATGAGAGAAATGAAATTACCTTGTCAGAGGACCTATTCCTGAGCTCAGGGAGAAGCTGTTGCAACTTGGAAACAAGATCATTGATTTGGTCCTCACTTATCCTTGATCCTCCTGATGAATGTCTTGATGATCTTGACCTTCTGCTAGACATCTTTCAAATACTTTTACTCTATATGTTTTTTTGGAAAGGGATAACTAATTAATTAATTAGAGACAAAATTATAATGGAACAAATATATTGAGGAAGTGTGTTTGCTATGAAGAGTGTGAAATTGAAATCGGTGCTTTGAAGAAAGATTTTTTTAAAAAAAAAAGAAAAGAAAAGGGGGAAAGAGAGAGAGAAAAGTAATACTAAGTGCACAAAATCACAAGTGGTGGTGGTGGTGGTGAAGACAACAATTGCATGGAAGAAAGGAGTGTGTTTAGCTTGTCTTTAAATAGGGTTTCTACAGATTTAATTTGCCTTTTCTATGCTATGATCTTTTTTCTTTTTTTCTTTTTGGAGGTTGAACTAAGAAAAGTTAGCAATTTCTATGCATGTGTTCTCTCTTAATGTGTGTGAGTGTGTCAGAGAATACACGTAATACCTTGTTATTTTATTACATATACGTACTGATATTGAGTATTTTATAGATATATGAAGCTAATTCATGATATCATTTACTAACTCTCTCCTCTCTAGAAGTGGAAAAATAACTTCATGACATAAGGGATGTCTTTTCCAAGAAAAAAACTTACTACTCAATACAAGCTGATATTTATATGAATTTGAATGAATATATATGCATGACATGCATCTCGTGTGTGGTGCATATATATTTCTGCTATTTTTCGCAAATTAATCCTACAAATATGTGAATGGATGATGGATGAGTCATATTTGATTTTATACTACATAAAAAGTATAAATCAGGTATTTTGATGTGAGCAATACGGAACACATGAAATTCTGTATGAATCAACGAGAACTATTTTGCAAGACTAAATGCGTATTTTTGGGTGACCGACAACAACCAAGTAGTAGAAAGGATGAAATAGTTGGTGCATATTGTCACTTCAATTTTATGGCTTGATCATAAGGGGTGGGGTTTTGTTGACTGGTCAAGATTCATATTATTTGAGACAAACATGTTATGTTTTCCTCAAATGGAAAGTACACATGAGGCGACACGTAGAACCCAAGAAGGCAAAAATAAGCGTTACGCTACACATCACCGACCCTATTAACAGGGATTTTTTTGTTTATCTATGCTTGTTTTTATAATATTGCCCATAGTGAGGTCACTCACGAAGCTACATGAATCCATTAATATCTATCAGTTTTATTTAGCAAGTTAGCTTTATATTGTTCTCAATAAACTGATCATGACCAAATTAAGTGCACTTTGTAGATATATTCTGATATATATGGTCATTCCCTATTTGAATTTCTTGCATTTTTCAATTGATTTGGCAACTGTACTAGTACTAGCTATAGTATTAGTCATATTTTCTTTATATATAGCATCCAAGTTTTGAAGTTTGTGGGTTCCCCCATTCTCAAATTAAAAAAAGAGAAAATAAAAATCTTCATAGTGGTTAGAAGATTTAAACCCTTAAATAAGAAGACAACAAAACTTAAAGACCTTTGTTTTTACCATTGAACTAACAACACACATTTTTAATGGATTTCCAAATCATATGCTTTTATATATTTACTGAAATTTTTAATATATACGATTCACGCAAAAAATTAATGGGTTCCCGAGAACCCCCAACGATACTCTAACTCCGCTCCTGTTAATATAGCTGATCTATCTTATATGTATGTACTGTTCAAGTAGTCAAATCGAACTAGCTAGTGTCATATGTTATTAGAATACTAATCATGTTGATTCATGATTGACCGGCGAATCGGACCTATGTAGACGTTACTACTTACTAGCTAGGTGCTCAAGCACTCATTTTTTGACAAACACTATACTAAAATATAGGAAATTAATTAGGTAGGTATACTAGTATCTGAATTCATTTTTACTTATTCAATATTAATTTGACATATTTTTTTAATAAAACAAATAGAATAATAATTTTATTATATCACTCTTTGAATATATAATAAATCAATACTTTAGAAAATGCATTGAGAAAGTGACTAAGTTAATAATAAGGGTAAATTTAGAACTAAATGATAATTTATCTCTTGCCCCTTTCAGTTCCTTTTTACTTGGTACGTAGGATAAGATTTACATATCTTTTAAGAAAAAATTAATATGGATTGCAATTTGACTAATATAACCCTATTAATTGATAGGTACTTTTTGAAAACATACAATAATCATTTTTTTCACATTTAGAGTGACTTAAGTACTAAGGATAGAGTTGGAAAAAAAAATGGTACATTATTTCATGGATTTTTAAATTAATAACCATTTTGGTATAAGTTTTTTAATATACCTACCAAGTAAAAAGAAACAGAGGAAATAATTTTCTATGCCGGACAAGTAAAAATGAACATCTAATTTTAATATTATAAACAAGTAAAAATCAATAGAGTAGTAATTAATTGAAGAACCTGTAAATCATAATTTTTTTAAGACTACAGTGAATATGTTATTATTATTATACTCGTGAATCATGATGACCTAAAAATCCTTGTTCTTCTACCTTTGATGACATTGATTGTCTAGTTAAATTCATTCTACTAATTTGATTCTACACATTTCTTCTTCTTCTTCTTTTTTCCTAGCTAGGCTACATGGTTACTTAAAGATAAGCAGAGCTTTATTAACTTATACGATTGAATGTGAATTTAAATTAATGATATTAATATTTTTCAAACATAGTGTATGATTAAAATCATTTAAAAGGAAATTGGGTGATTAATTTTTGAAGGGAGCAGTAGTTTATTTCCATTGTCGTCACAGTCTTCTTAAGGGACCTAAGAAATTAGTTTTCATATATAGGCTGTAAAGTGATGAAGCCTTGCTTGTAATCATTTGAACACTGATTTGAATTCAACTGATTGGAAAGGGAAGACGAGACTACAGGAATCTTGTGAAATAAGGTTTTCATGTCTTAATTAAATAGATCCACTATAGACGAGTTTTTATTATACGTAGATATATAGCCTATCTGGAATCTCTTTTGATTCACTACAGATTCATGATGAAGTCTAAGTTGGCAACTTGCCATATTAACATGGTCTACTTGTTTGATACTTAATTCATTTTAAAATAATTGGTGTTTTTTTATTTTATTTTAAAATAAATAGTATTTCACGTAATCAGTAAGATATTGATGAATTTTTTTTAATTTTATCCACAAGAAACTACTAAAAGTTACATCTTTTTCAAAGTATTTATTAAGAGTAAATTAATAAAAATATATATTACTTTCTAGAAATGAGTTGTTTTCTTAAAAGAGATGTGTCCAAACTAAAAACACCATCTATTTTAAATTGCCGAAAATAATTAATTACAATCTGTCTAGCTAGGCTTCATTGTTTTCGATCCCAGTTTAATTAACTTCTTCTACACTAAACAGAAAGCCACATGAGAATTGAATTTGAGTGTGATTGAATGTGATTATACAGTTTGGCCTCTTTATTTGGTCAGATAATTGCATGGTTGACAGAGAATTTGGTGTAATTGGGAGGGAGTATTACACTCTCCAATTCTCAATGGCAAGTGAAAATTATTGATAATTACATGGTGTAATTACAATGTTACTTTTCAATTTCTGTTATAAACATATCTGAATTATAGTGAATGTCTATAAAGTTATTTGTATTGTAATTGATACATGTGTTTATATTATAATAAAAGTCTATCTTTTGAAGAAAAGTTAGGAGGAATCATCCCTATAAATAGAGGGGTTCTCATTCATTGTAGTTCATTCTATCAAGAGAAATAAGAATTTCTCTCCTTCTCTCTTTCTCTACAACATTCTTCCTCTTGCTTTATTATTTCATAACACGTTATCAGCACGAGTCTCTACCTTGAGCACTCACATTAAAAGATCTGAGGTAAGAAAAATTAAAATTTCTTTTTCGGAAGATGTATTATTTAATCACGGGAATGATATTTCTTTGGTGATATTGTTGCTCTACGACTCTACTGTCTCAAAATTTGAAGGCCAAGGTATTATTTTTCTCTTTCTTTTGATATGGCTAACCTTACGAAACTTGATTCGTTGACCTTAAAAGTATGGACAAGAACTACCTTTCATGGGTGTTGGATACTAAAATCCATTTGGATGTAATGGGTCTTGGAGACACCAATAGAAAAGAAAGCATCAAACCAAAATCGTGCTAAGGCTATGAAATTCTTGTGTCGTCATATTGATGATATTCTGAAAATTGAATATCTCACGATTAAGAATCCACTTGTTTTGTAGATTAGCTTAAAAGAAAGGTATGACCATCAGAAGATGGTCATCCACCCAAAGGCACGATATGATTGGATCCATCAACACTATAAGTTTGTTCATGAGTATAGCTCATCAACGTTCAAAATTGTTTCTAAGTTGAAACTATGTGGAGAAACTATTAATGATGTTGATATGATGAAAATATGTGGTAGTACACAAAATTAGTTGAGGGCTCTGGAAGAGCTAATGTGTTACTATCAAGTCTCAAAAGGAAACTTATAAGTTTCAAAGATATTGAAAAAAAAAATTGAGACTATAAATGATGTGAAGATCTAATATTTTCATATTACTACAATTGAAGCGGGTTATAAATAGTTATGTAAAAGATTACCCGTCATTCTTTTTTATTTGTAGTACATAAATATGGGTATGATGATGAAATCACATATGAAAGTAAACTAGAAGTTTACTGAAATAAATTGGCATAACGGGTTGGCCATCCCGGTTCAAATGTGATGCAAAAATAATTGAGAATTCACGTGATTATATGTTGAAGAAATAAAAGAATCTTCAAGAATTCTCTTGTGTTGCTTGTTCTTGTAATAGAATCATCTTGATCAGCTAAGATTGAAATTATATTCCCTGAAATTTTGGAACTTCTAAAAGGGTGAATATGGGTCCGTTCACCCACCATGTGAACCATTTGCTATTATATAATTTTAATAGATGCATCTATCGTATGGTCACATGTGCTTTGATATCAACTTACAATTGATTTTTGCAAGGTTGTTTGCTCTAATTATTAAATTAAGAGCACCGTTCCAAATTTTAAAATCATGTTGATAATGTTGGTTCATATCTAAGTTGGTTTAGCAAAAATTGTATGCCTCCAATTATAGCTAAACCATTGGTTATGAGAACAAAACTCCCAAATAAAATTTGATATGAGATATGTTTATTTAACATGTAGCAACACTTGAATACATCAAGTCAACAAGGTTCCCCTATCATAATTGGTTTAGGGTCAGGAACCAAATAATTCCATCTAAAAATCTGAATGTACGGTATATAATTCAATTACTCCACCACAACGCACAAAAATGGGTCCCCAAATGAGCTTAGAGGATAAATGTTAGTTTTCCTAACATTAGAGGGAGAAGTGATTAGCAGCTGAAAGTTGAGTGTGAAATGAATTATCTAGATCCTCAAAAAAAAGGTGTGAACTTAAAGTTCAAGAGATAATTCACTTGCAAAATATTGCAAATCAATTGTCAGATGTATTTGCTGACCCTATTTTATAATTTAGTTGCAAATGCTCTATGGTCTTGGAAGGATAAGGTCTATGAGATGCCTGAAGCGTGATAGACCAAATGGTTTCAAATATAAAACTCCTTGAAGAAGGAGAGGAGCAAATGATTAAGATGGTCATAATGATGAGGCAAATGCTTTAAGAAAGCATCATGATATAACACTTCATAAAATCATGACAGATGTTCGGGTACCTGAAAATGATGAAAAATGAAGAGAGCTCAATAAGTTATGTCGCATTGGAACTGATATCAAAATGATCGTCGACGATATCTTTGATACAATATAGCACATAATATTGTAAAAGATTGTGAGGATCTGAATGCTATGTTTATTAAAGCATGTTGATGTAGAAATAATTATCAAGTGAAATGACTCGTATTGATAAGCGTAAAGCTTATTGTACCTGTAGTCCACACACTAGAAGATGTCACGCATTTAAATACTAATGAATGTTATCACTTGACAAAATTTATATGAAAATCATGAAGGATTCGAAATGCCTGAAGCATTTATAAGTTTCTGTAAATTTGTTCATAATTCTTATATGAGGAAAATAAAATCGGAGTTTGTTATACTTGCTGTTTATGTAGATGACATAAACCTTATTGCAACTCCAATAGAGCTTCAAAAGGCAATTGATTATTTAACAAAGGAATTTGAGATGAAAGATCCTGGAAAGACAAAATTATGTCTTGGTTTGCAAATAGAGCATTTGAAAAACGGTTTATTCATCAATCTGCCTACACAGAAAAGGTGTTGAAAAGATTTTAAGCACATCCATTAAGTACTCTGATGGTTGTTCGATCACTTGATGTGAATAAGGATCCATTCCGACCTTAAGAAAAGAATGAGGATATTCTTGGTCCTGAAGTACTATATCTTAGTGAAATTGGTGCACTAATGTATCTTGCTAACACTACAAGACCTGATATAACCTTTTCAGTTAATCTATTAGCAAGATATAGTTCAGCTCCTACTAGGAGACATTGGAATGGGATCAAACACATAATGCGGTATCTAAAAGGGACTACCGATATGAGCTTATATTATTCAAACAATTGTAGTCCCGATCTTGTTGGTTATGCTGATGCTGGGTATTTATCTGACCCACACAAAGTTCGATCTCAAACTGGCTACATGTTCATATTTGGAGGTACTACCATATCTTGGAGATCTACAAAGCAGTCTCTCGTAGCTATTTCATCAAATCATGCTGAGATAATAGCTATTCATGAAGTAAGCTAAGAATGTGTGTGGTTGAGGTTCATGATACATCTCATTAGAGAAAAATGTGATTTGAAATGTGATAAAGTACCCACAATTTTATATGAAGATAATGCAGCATACATAGCAAAACTAAAAGGAGGATTCATAAAGAGAGATAGAATGAAGCACATCTCGCCAAAGTTCTTGTACACACATGAGCTCCAAAAGAATGGTGATATCAATGTGCAACAGATTCATTCAAGTGACAATATTGCTGATTTATTCAACAAGTATCTACCAACTGCAACTTTCAAGATGATGGTGCACAAGATCGGGATGCAAATATTCAAGGATATTCTCATCAGAGGGAGTGCTGTACTTTTTTTCCTTACGAGGTTTTGTCCCACTGGATTTTCCTTGTAAGGTTTTTAATGAGGCAGCTACCAATGCGTATTATTATATATGTACTCTTTTTTCTTCACTATATTTTTTTCCACTGGGTTTTTTTCTAGTAAGATTTTAACGAGACGCATTATTTATCAAATAGACATTCAAGGAAGAGTGTTATAAACATATTTGTATTATAGTGAATGTCTATAAAGGTATTTGTATTGTAGTGGATATATGTGTTTATATTATAGTGAAAGTCTATATTTTGGAGAAAAGTTAAGACGAATTATCCCTATAAATATAGGGGTTCTCCTTCATTGTATTTCATCCCATCAAGAGAAACAAGAACTTCTCTCCTTCTCTCTTTCTCTACAATATTTTTCCTCTTGCTTTATTATTTGATAACAATTTCTTCATTTTTATTTTTATTTTTATTTCTTTTCTTTGTAAATTGTTTTTAATTTCTATTGTTTTAGTCTTATTATTTTAACTTTTTTAAAATATATTTTACACTTTACATTATTTATTTTTCAGTTACTTTCTTCTTATTTTCCAACCTTTACTTCTTGTCTTTTCATGCAATTGCTCAATTTTTTTATTTTTTTATCTATTTTTTTTATTTTCTTCATTTAGCATTAATGCATTATTATTCTTTTTAAAAAAATAAATTTGGGGGCGAGGAAAGGGAAATGAGGAAGGGAATACAATGTAGGGAATTGAACTCTCACCAACATGGTGGGAGTTACGGTAACCAACTAATTGAGCTACTAAGATTCCTCAATGCATTATTATTTTAATTTTTGAATTAAAGTATAATTTCATTGTTGAATGAAGTTATATAATTGTGTTTTTATTAGTTAAGTTATGTTGGAATTTATTTTATGTTATGTTGGAATTTGACTTAAGATTATTATGTTAACCTTTTCTTTTTTAATTTATGTTATATTTTTTATTTTACTTTATCTTTTTAGTAGTATTGACTTGTTATTTCACGTTGCATGTTATTCATTTTTCAGTTAGAATAAATAGATTATTTTTTGTAAAATATCTGAATAATTCTATGACATTATATTTATAATATTAATCTTTTTGTCAAATATACATTCATGATATTCATAAAAGAATGCGTACTTTTAGTTTGTATACTCAATTAAAATAAAATATTACCAATTTTAAAAAATATCAATTATATTTATAATATTAGTTGAAAATATATGTTTATTGATTAATATATTTTTAAGAAATAATATGTATTTTAAATATCTAATTTAATATTATTTATGACAAATCAAACATTAAAATTTAATTTTTTGATAATTAACTTTTATTTTAAACTTTTAATCTAATTGTGTAATTACACTTGTGCAATCAAACAGTATACTTGAATTATACTATAATTATATTGTGATAAATAAACAAGTCATCATAATAATTAGGTTGTGTAACTACATTAATTCTAATTATCAGGTAACTTTCCAAACCGCCCTAAAAAAATTCTATCACATACAAATTAGATTATTTAAAAGTTAATTATCCTATAAATAAGTTGAATTTAGAAAAATAAGAAAGACAATTTAAAATTTTAACCATCCCATCACATCACAGTTCATGTTCATTTAGTAACAGAATCATTTTCCAATTTTTCCAGCTAGAGATTTACAATTACAAAAATAAAGAAAAGTAGTTGACATGATTTTCCATGAACACATGGTTGCAGAGCATCCAATGGTTGGACGGAATTAAGATTCCATGGACCATGAAAATAATGTCTCTGTCTTTATTCTTACATATTATATTCAGCTACTACGTTTTTGTGCCTATATTAATAATTTGCATGGATATTCAAGTAGCGGACGTACATCCTTTTAGCAATTTAATTTCCACTTGAAATTAGTTCCACATATTTATTCATTATTTATGTTAATAACTTAATAAACATGAAGTTAATGACTAGGTATGAACTCTCATGAAACTAAATCATACTGTTACGACATAGCAAATATATATATAGCTTATTGAGGTGAAATTAGAATTTTAAATTTATAGATTTAATTTTTTTTAATTGAATTTTTTGATAAATTATTTATATATATTAAATATATTTTTAAATACTAATATAAAATATAAGTAAAAGATATTAAATTTTATTAAACGGCACAAGTGGAAGCCGTGTAACTCCGTACGTAGCTTATATATTTATGCTCCCAGAGAACACCTCCTTTTCTTTTTTAGAGCGATACAAAATTACTATCTTCGTTCATGTTAAATTATTTATCATATTCTTTTTATATATATATTTTTAAAAATATTAATTAAAACTTATTTTTAATTATTTACTCTTAATGTCTTAATATATATAATCTGGCCATTTTATACTCTGTTAACGTGTCAATTTTTTTATAATTAAAATGTTTATAATTATCAAGAATAATTATTATTAAAAATAAAATAAAAATAAAAATAATTAATATTATTTTTAACTTTTAAAATAATCATTTTTAAAAATTGAGAGATAATTTGAAAAAAAGAAAAAGTAGTATTTTATCTATTTGACAATAAAAAAAATCGTTACCCCTCAATACGTGTGTGTTGTAAGCTTTACGAGGTTAATTACTTTTTCTGTTTTAAAATAAATGATATTTTGATTTTTTTAATTTTATTTTAAAGATATTTTACATAATTAAGAAGATATTGATGATATTCTTTTAATTTTATTCTTATTTAAATAGAAAGAGTTTTACATAATTAAAAAATATTAAAAAGTTATAATTTTTTTAAAATATTTATTAAAGATAAGTAAATAAAATTATAATTTTTTATTTAAAAATAAATAATTTTTTTTTAAAATATTTAAATTAAAAATATCGCTTATTTAAAGATAAAGAAATAATATATTGGAGGATGAGTAAAAAAGAAATGTAAATTCCAAAAGGGCAAAAGACGAAGACAAAAAGAACAATTGAACCTGTGAAGGGATAATTTAATTTAAGTGCATAGTAATACTAATAGTAATGCTCAGCGAGCTTTTCGGAGCACATGAAGTTGATCCAATAGCCAGCAAGGACTGAGCTCGAAGTCACGAGGGCCTCTATTTTTTTATTCCATTTAATTTAAGCTATTATAACAATTATTATTTCTCTGTTTATACTATCAAATTAAGATAATATATTTTTGAGAGATTTAGAAGTACTTTTTTTTTTGAAAAATATTTATTTAAAAAAAAATAAGGAATTTAATTAAATTTTTGAGAGAAAATAAATATTTTTAGAGAGTAATAAAAGTTATTTTTCAAAAATTAAAAAAAGTAGCTTCTTCCTAAAAACACTTATTTGAAAAGTAAAAATACACTTAGAAGCAGTTTTCAAAAGTTTGGTCAAACACTAGTTGCTAATCAAAAGTGTTTTTTTAAATTTATTGATCAAATACAAATTGCTTCTCATTAAAATTACTTTTTTAATAAGCACTTTTAAAAAAAACACTTCTCAAAATAAGCTGATTTGAGAAGTTTGACCAAACATGCTATTAATATCATAATTTCAGTCCCAAATAAATTAAAGTCAGTTATGTAAAGAAAAATTATTTAGATTCAATTTATATCATTATTTTTTATCAGATAAATAAATTATAATAATTCTCTAACAAGACTATTAAATCATACGATGGATCTATCTCTTCTACTAAATTAAAATAATAGCACATAAATTAAATAAGTTTTTTTGCCGATTATTCCTATTTTGGATAGTTTTAAATTTTGTCTTTTAAATTGATGGTGTTTAAGTAATAAAAATGAAAAAAATGATATTCCTAATATTTTTTTAAAAAAATTTACAAGACATAAGTTAGCCCTAGAAATTCAGTAGACAGAAGTTCAATTGCGTGAATTTTTATTACATATAGACACAAGTGCCTTATTGAATTTATGTCCAAGACATAATTTCATATTATTAAACTTGTGCATAAGGGAAGAAGTTCATGCAATTGAACTTCATGATATTAAACTTAATTTATGTCTGGTAGGTATAATTTCATGATATTGAACTTGTATCTATGGACAGAAGTTAATGTTACTTAATTTATGTCTCGTAGACATAATTTCATGTTATTAAAGTAGGCACAAGTTCAATAACATGACTTTATGGCTACCAAGCATAAATCATGTTACTTAACCTATGACCTACGAGATATAAGGTATAGCTTGTGTGAATTTCTCACTTAAGACATAACTTTGAACAAAACTCATGTCTTGCAAATTTTATTTATGCCTTACGATTTTTTTATTTTTATGTTTTACTGTTAATGATATTTTTTTATCATTTAAAGTGTTAAAGGACAAAAATTAAATATTATAAATTTTTAAAAAAAATATTTTAAAATAAAAATATTTATACAACTAATTAAAATTAAAATCTTCTTGATTTGCTTTCAAATCCAGTGGGCTGGTTTTTTCCTTTTAAAAAATTTAATAAAGAGCTTAGTGTAAGAAGAAATCAATATGTTCAATAAAAATCTTTGACACCCCAAGAAAGATATAACGTGATCTTCTCAGCATATGCTTGTTTAATTATTTTATTTTATAGTACAATCATGATTTATATATTTTGAGGCTACATATGGCCATTAATTTATTAATATAAAACGCTTTTAGTCGGTGAATAGTAAGATCTGCCTCATTTATATTATCTTTATTTAGTCCTAATATCTGGTAATTAAAAGACAAAGTTTTAACCGACTTTGATTACCGACCAAAGGAGCTCGTTTAATCTAATTAATCTACCGTCGATGTTACTACTGCTCCCTCCATTTCATTTTACATGACTTTTATATTAAAAATAAATTATTATTTTTACTTATTTAATTTTTTTAAATTATGAAAATTTTATTTTAAAATAAATAGCTAATAAATTTAATCTATTAAATAAATTTTAAGTAATAATTTTTTAAAATGTATATCAAATTAACATGAGCTAACTAAAATAAAACGAAAGGGAGTACTATTGTTTTGTTAGCTTTCTTGATTACAGTAATTTAATATATCAATATGTGCACAAACCCTGCACAGATCTATTCTAATATTATTTATAAGTACTACTTAGATTTAGATACTTATTCATGAACAAAATCAGAATATTTGTATTGTATTAATCTCTCCTCTCAAATTAATAGTCATTTTAATTTTAAAAAATTTAAAGTTACAGTTTGATAATTATTTTTACTTATATCTTTAATCTTAAAGAGTATGTATAATATTTAAATAAGAAAAAATAATTTAATTTTATTAAATACAAATAGTTTAATAAATTATATATTATATTTATTATTTTTAATAAAAATAAAAAATAGTAAAATAATAAATTAAAATGGAGCAAATGGAGTAATTTTATATAATAATACATAATCAGAGAATATTTTTATATATTTGGATAATACTAATAAATAAATTTAATCAAACCATATATATTAATGAATTTTAAAAAATTAATTAAATATGTTTCACATAAATTAAATGGGGCAAGGAGAAATCTAAGGACAGTAGCAAGGTTGGCAGTTGAAAGTAGGCTATTGAATAAGGAATGCACGTGTATGTAGGACTAGTACTAGAAATTTCAACTTAAAGCATCTTCTCTTCACTCCATGCATCGACAGAAGACCAATTTGTATAACTGTCTAGGACCACTACTTAACCGGCCAGAAATTATAGAATAAATCATTTGGGGATAATATTTAATTTATTTCATGAATTAAAGTGCAAAGGTATTTTTTATATATTTGATGTTCAATATTTGTATTGAAGTATCGATTAATTTGGATTGCATATTTTAGAATTTATTATGATAACAATTCTTTTAATAATTTTTTTTATATTTAAAACTCAAAGAGATATTTTTGGGGACAAGTTTCAAGTTGCAAGAAGTATCCTTCTACTTGACAAGTTTCAAGATATGCCATATATTTATGTCTTTGTACCTTTCTACTGTCATCTTGAAATTAGTTAGGGTGGGGGTAAAAATGAAAATTAAAGGGAAAAATTAGATTGGTATATTAGTCAGTGAATGGACTTTGGTACCTTATACTGACTGAAGTAATAAGAGATTGATCTGGATAACTAACCCTGAAACCAGAAAAGAAAAGTGCTCCTATTTAAAGAGATTGATATAGGAGAATAAATAAATAGGAAAAAATTTGATAAAATTGGTCTCTTATGCTCAATGTAGATTTTAAATGGTCACCTAAATATATAATTAAATAATTTTGATCCTTTTAGTTTATGAAAACTGAATATTTTTACTCTTTATCAAATATTTAATAAACTAGAGTTACTAAATTTAAGGAAAACCGTGAATTTTCTATTTTAATACGAACTCACATTTAATTTGGAGGTGCAGCTTTTGAAGTTTCTGATTGTTTAGGTCCATTTGTGGAGTTTGGTGTGATTTTCTGAAATTTGATTGGACATTTAATTCCTAATGTTTCTGGCTATATTTTTTCCCCTTCTCATAAATCTAACAATCAAAGTTTATTTAATACTTATTTGACTAAGACTCGAAGGTACTTGCTTTTGACAAAATTAGAAGATCAAAATTGCTATTTGAATCTATTCTCAAATATAAAAAATTATTTTTGTCATTTCTCGAATAAATAACATTGTTGTTTTTCTTTCCACTCCCCTCCCTCTCTCCCTCCCCCCCTTCCCCCCTCTTTTTTTTTTTTTAATACAAGCTTTACTATAAGAAAATTAAAAATTTCTTAAAGAATATTCAAGATTTAATATATATATATATATAATAATAATTTTTTATCTATATATTTCATATAATTTTTTTTATATATAATATAATTAATTTTTTGATAAAGGATATTCGACTAACCACCTATTGCTAGGTGTGGCTACACCGCTGGATGAGCAGTGTTCACCTCATGCATGTTTGGCTAACATGTAAGTAAATTTTGGAAGGAATACGATGCTTAACAGACCAACATTCAGATAGAAACTAATCTCCCAATTAGTATCCAAAGTTTGTTTAAAAGCTTGATTGTATGTTTGGTTAAACTTAAATATATATATTTTTTATTATTAAAAGTGTTTTTTGAAAAAGTTATTTTTGAAGGATAATAGTTTGTATTTGAATAATTGATTTGACAAGCATTTTTATTAATATTTTGCAGTAATTTATATTTGATTAATATTTTAAAAATGCTTCTAGATAAAAATTAATTTTTCAAATTTTTAAAAACCAACTTTTACTATTATGCAAAAAAACATTTTTTTTTCTTTCTAAAAACTTAGCTAAATGCCTCAATTTTATAAAATATAATATTTTTTTTAATTTTAAAAAAATTAATTTTTTAAAAATTTGATCATACAAGCTATAAAATTTTTCTGAGAAAAAGACCAGATGTAGAGGATGCGACATTCTAGTTTGGGATCTAAAAATCACTAGGAGTGTGTCGACGTGGTAGGTACACATGCACGTTCAAGTTTAATTTGGCATCTAACTAGTGTAAATAAATGCTAAACAATGATTAACCCATGTTTATTAAATAACCCTTAATTACCTCGTCCATAATTTAATTATAGCAAGTTGCAGTTTCCTTAATCCCAAATTGATGATGATTTTATGCCTGACAATGTAGCACTACTCCATTCATATTGGCTCTCCCAAATCTCGTATGCGGACTTAACCAACTTTAATAATAATAATTCAAAAAAAAAACACTCAATTATTAAGTCAAAGAAGTGTTACAGAGAGATAATTAAATAAGAAATAGTTATCTATAATTTATCAAAGACATAATTTTAAATAGAAAAATATAGAGCTCGAAAATTATGATTCAAGACGGGTAGATAGTCGATTGCTGTATAGTTTTTTTCATTAGTATTTTTACTACTACACTCGTATTATTTTATTTTTTAATTGTATTAGTACATGTTACTTCTTTTCTATCAATTTTCATATTATGTGTTTTGCTATTATTCTTTTGATCTCCAGTATTTTATCATGACTGTCTCATTGATGTATTTCTTTTTTCTTATTTGTCTTGATATATTTTATTTAATCGGGGATCTATTAAAAACAATCTTAATATCTGTACAAAATAAAGATAAAAATTTATGCATATAATATCCTCCTAGACTTCACTTAAATATAATATTAAATATATTATTATTGTTATTGAACTATTTTATTTCTACATCCAAAGGTGTGGTTAATTACTTGTTAATAGTGATAAAATCATCAGGTCTAATTTAATCAAAAAATACTAGATAATTTTTTTTCTTCCTATATCTAAATTTTCATAATGAGAATTATTCGATATGTGTGGATATATTAATATTACGATAGTATTCAGCCAAAGATATTATTGAGATACGTGCAAACTGACACTATGAAAAAATAGTTATTGCATTTCATGCCTCCTACATGGAGACACTTACATGGTCGTCATCCTTAACAGGGGATGACACCCACAACAAAAACTACATTTTTTTTTGCTTTAACTTATTCTCCAAAATCTATAATCTTTAAACGAGAAAGCAAGCAAGTTGAGGTAAAATATTACAATAGCATCTTTTGAAGTGCTTGGATTTCTGGAGTTTATCATCTTGGAAGGTGAATAAATTAAGTAATTACTCTTATTAGAAACATAATGATGAATGGAGAACTTTCATGGACTTATTATGTCAGATGTGGTCTGATAAAGAAGATTGGCCATTGTATTAAGCAAATTAGAATTTGGTCAAGTTGGAGGACGTCAACATGGACCTAATTAAGAAATTAAACTGACAAGAACTTGCTAAATGTTAGTAATGTACATGTAATAAGCACTTGCAAAACAACTTGACTATTTAAATAGTTGCATCCCACTTGATTTGTAAATGGGACTTCAAATTTGGTGCTACTACTTGTCTACTTGATACTACAATTACTAAATCTTTTTATAATGTGTTAATTGACGGTCTTTCACTTAAAAATGCATCAAGATAACATATTTCTTTCATTTTACCATCAAACATTATTTATATATTTCTCAAATTATTTTTCAAAACTTAAAACTAAACATTAATTAATATGGATATTATCATAAAATACTCCCATCAATTCTTTTAAATAAAAAAAAAATCATCCAAAGGTCAAACTGATCAATAAGCAAAAAATAAACAGAGGAAATATTACTTATATATAAAACTATATGTTGAATCCTTTTGATATATATTATCGTGCGCTTATTTATTTAATATTTTAATTTTTTTTAATAAAAATTCTAGCTCTGACCCAGTTCATAGAAGTATGCAATGAGTCATGCATGGTAGATCAGGAGAAGTTTATTTTCCTTTTATTGAGTTTAATTCTTGTTAATTATACTCGGATTACTTAACTAATTAAGCAGAGATGGAATATGTACGCATGAGCTTAATCTTTGTTAATTTGTATGGAGAAAATTAAAAGGGAAGCGGCGAACTGTCTGTTCCTTTAATGTTAATTAGCTTCTTCAGTGGCCCTCTCTTTTTTGAGAGCTCAAAAGGTAATGGTCAAATGCTGGAAAATTATTTTTAGACTCGATCTATTCAGTGTCAGAACAGGTATTTTTCGATTTTTTAAGGACAAGTTGGGGTTATGAGAGTTACCAATAATCAGTTAGCTATGATATGATCATCCGTTTCTCATTTTATTTTTGATTTGTTTGTAAATTAGAGATATCTTCTTCTTGTGTTTTTCTAAATGAACCATTAGGTGTGTGTCCCACTCCACAAGGTTCAAAAGGTTTCTTACTCCCTCCGTTTCAAAATAAGTGGTGTTTTAACTTTTTAATTTTCTTTCCGATTAAAAAATAAGAAATCTTTCTCCTGTTACATGAATCCAATTTTCATTTCATTCGGGAAAAACCATCTTTTTTTCAAAATAAGTAGTGTTTTACATAATCAAAAAGACGTTAATGATGTTGTTTCAATTTTACCCTTATTTAAATGGAGAGTTTTACATAATCAAGAAAATACTAATGAATTACATCTTTTTTCAAGATATTTATTAAGTGTAAGTATATAAAAGTACATTTTTCTCTCTAAGAATGAGTAATTTTCTTAATAGATGTGTCCAAGCTAAAGCCACCACTTATTTTGAAATGGAGAATATTAGACCATTTGTAGCTTGACATAATTAGCATATATTGGAAAAGGAACGAATAAATATATGATGATGATAAGGTTAAAACAAATCGGGCATTTGGTCTAGTGGTATGATTCTCGCTTAGGGTGCGAGAGGTCCCGAGTTCAATTCTCGGAATGCCCCACTTGTTTTTCCATTTGTTTTTCAACTTCCTTAGTCCCAATTTGTGTGGCACTTTATCAATTTCGAGATTCAAAGGACAGTCTTTTTCTTACCATAATTTTTTAAATTATGTCTTTTAAATATTTTGAATTGTCATTTATTATCACTTATAGTACTTTGTACGTAGTTTTCAAATATGTAAATTTTATTTTTTAAAACAATTTAAAGATTCTGAATCCACGATCAAACTAAAGATTAGACTCTTAAAATTTCAACTATGCTACATAAATTAGGGACCAAAGAAATATAATTTTTCTAAACAAAGTCGACGCCTGTTCTGAACTATACAGGGCCAACCCTCTGAGACTATTTCCGAAATTGAGATTCTTATAATAGTATATCCGTATATGTTTCAGCAATACCATGTCATTTTGGTTTCTAACTTTCTGTATCTTTTCTCCAATATATTGTGTTCTCTTAACATTTACATATCCAACCAAAATTAATTAATTTGCCAATCATGTCTTCAAATGCTTGGGTTCCACTCGAGAAGATTGGTTTGGGCCTTAAATTCAAGAAGTTGCTGAGCCCAATTTCAAAGTTTCGATCCATGTAGTCTTTTTTAGGTTTGAAAAAAATTACATAACATAGCACAATTACGAAAATATTTATTATAATGACTACAGTTTCAAAAAATTACATAATGTGGCTTTATTTTATTTAATATGTCATTTATTTACTTGTTACGATGTATTTGATTATTTTTTACCCTCTCCTATTACTCGCCATAAATCCCTCCAATAATCGCTCAACCCCTCTTCCGTCTTCTCTTTCACCCAATTTTCACTATTAACCCAGATTTTCAGCCATTACTTAAATCTACGTTTTCACAATCTTCCTGTTTTCAAGTGTATTATAGAATTCATTTAAATCAGGTAAATTTCATTTACGTTTTTTTATTTAATTTTCAATTTAAGATATGTATTTTTTGTATTTAGTCAAAAATCTTCAACCTTGTAATTTATCAAAATTTTACTAATCAAATCTTCATGATTTTTGGAGTCTCAAATAGATTAAAGAATTCCTTTAATTGTGGTAAGTGATTTTTTTATTTTTTGAAAATCCTATTAGTTTATTTTATAGGTTATGTATACTATGTATTTCAACAATAACTTTCATCTGTGTGTATTGATTTTTAGGGCTTCTCTTTGTAATTATTAGAGCTTCTTCGATGGCCGAAAATACATCATCTAAGCGATTAACAAGAGGTATATCTTCAAAAGTTGAATTTCATGGACATACACCATCTTTTGATCTGTTAATGACACAAATACATGGTGAAATTGCAGTCGCACTAGCTCAAGCTAGTCCTATGGGAGTTGAAAAAGATGAAGGTTTAAGGACAATGAAGAGAAAAGGGGTTCTTGATTCTTCTAGTGCATCAAGAAAGGAAGAAATTGGTGAGAAAAGAAGAAAATTCAAAGATGTATCTTCGGCTTCCAAGGATGGAACCCAAAAAACCCAAAAGCAACTAATAGAAGTACAAAGAGCAAAAACATTATTGAACAACCAGATGAATAGGTTTTATCTTTTTTTTCTCAATGTTGATACAATATTATTTTATTAATTAATAATATATTTTTTTCTAAAGACAACTTCTCATGTAGTCATGTTTTATATGTATCACAAATATGCATGTATTGTATAATTGCTAAAATATATACTTGTATTTGGTTGTATTTATGACACAATACAAACACATAAGTTATAACCTAATCATGCTATTATGTTATACAGATGCATATATATACATATACATATATATGTGTATTGTTATATACTTATCAATGGCCTCAGTTTTCTTGAACAGAGATACATATTTATACTCTTTAATACAATTAAATACACAATCTCTTATGCCTTTTTTAGAATTTAATTGTTAAAATATATGTATTTGGTTGTATTTATGATACAAAGTATTCATTTTTTTTATAATTCAAAGAATGAAAAGTATATGAAATTTTATATTTTGTATTTGTATGCTTATTTTGAACTTTCATATACATATACTAATATTTTTTCAATTATGAATTACAAGCCATTGATTCTTTTTTAAAAAATTTATTATTATGCAGCAGGAAATAATTTTTTTGTTAACCCCCCCCCCCTCCTCACCCCTTCCGTATGTTGCTACACTAACAATGACATAAATAAGAATTTGAAGAAGTATCTTATTGCGTCACAGTTTATACAAATATGAACTTTAAGTTCTATTATGATAGTTTGTATACAAATATAAATGATACATTGAATACAATATCATTTATATACAATTATATTTGTATTTGATGTTTCTTTCAAATATAGTTATTAAAGGTTAAATTATTAAATTTTAATGCCCCTTCTTATCTGTTTTTTGCAGTTGGTATTAAATAACATTGTGCTAAATCCTAAGGAGCTTTCAATCCTTGAACTACCACTGCCATTTGTTGAACCTCGCTCAGTATATCCAGTGGCCAATGAGGCAGATCATTCAGATGATGATTTCATAGACGTTCAACCACACATTCTAACTGCCAAAGAAAAAGAAAAAAATGGTGATTCTTTATCACCTGTCAAGAACAAGCCAAACCAGCATCTCCACATTCGACGAGGACACAACCTCGTCATGTTGTTAAGCCTTCTGTAAAGAAGATGCTGCCGGCACAACCTCTGCATGAAAAGTCAGTTTCACCAAAAAAAGAAGTAATTGCGACACAAGCTGTTCTACGAGAAAAATTATTTCTTTCATCAGACGTCCCGCAAAGAAGCAATGTAGATCAAAACATAATTTTCAGGCAAGAGTTGATTCGTTCTAGAAATATGTAAGTAATATATGCAATAATTTTGTATTTATATTTTAACTAATATCCAAATTAACATAATTGACATTATATTTCATACACTTTATTTTGATAGGTGAAAGATGAGTTTGATGGCATCTGCAGATTGATAAACGAGAAATTCAAGAGTGTTATGGATGCTGTGAGAGTCGGTCATAATACTGAAAAGGTGATCATCTATTTATGATTATCCAACAAAATTTCATATACCAAATAATATGCATCTAACTAACTCATATACATAGGTATATGACCGTGAAGGTTAACATCGTAAACCTGAAGTCGCCTCCCATATGCCACCACAACAGGTATAATCAACCTTATATATATATATATATATATATATATATTATATAATGAATCAGTTTTGTATCAAAATAGATATATATTTGATTGTATTAACTCTATATACATAATGTATTTTGATTGTATTCAATGTATTAAATGTTCACTAATTAAAAATTTATTTTTAATTTATAAGTTAATATTTTAATAGATGGATATAATAAGATTTATTCTCAAGGATCAATCAAAAAGTCACTTTTTGATCTGTTTGATTGCCCTGCTCCAAAGGATAATTTGTGTGGAGAAACAAAATCGAATTCGAATAAGAAAGTTCAGAAGATGAAAGATTTTGGCTGTAGTATAAGCAGACATAAGTATTTTTTAACATTGTCAATACTGAATTACAATTTTTCATTAATCTATATTAACTGTTTGTTTTGGTTTTTTTATAATAGATTTCGGATTTACACATCAATAAGAAAAAATCAATGATACAACAGATATCGATTTTGATCAGGGTCAACACATACAAAGTGATGACAACCCAATCACCTCAGAGGCATCTAATCTTCTAGATTTGAATACTTTAATCCCTTTTTTTTTCAATTTTATTTTGGTTCTTATTAAAATGAAAATATTTTAATTATCAAGGACTCAAATATCAGACCCCCAGGCAGGATGCCCGTGCACACCGTTCGCATTTACACCCATGTTCGAGATGATCACATTTAAGATCTGAATCTGCCTCCCCCCCCTCCCCCCCCTCCCCCCCCCCCTCCCTCGGTCGCAATTTGAGTTGCCTGATGAATTGCTTCCAAAGCTTAAATCTAGAGAGAAGCATCAAAGTTCATCCTTCTGCCAATATACAGAAAATTACATCGTTACCTATACAAAGGTCTAGGCGACTAGGCCGATGTAATACATCACCCTATCTGTCTAGGTTTGGATCATCAACAGGTATACAAATATAATACAATATATATTATAAAATAACAATACAATACATTTCTTCAAAGTTTTTGTTATATATAATTCATTTATTCAAGTACACAATTAATGTAATAGGTATTTCATCAAAAATTCCTGCCACTTTCACCAAAAAATATCCTTTCGAGAATAATTTAATTAATAAGTCATATGATATGATATTGAAAAATATCCGAAATGGATTCGGGATGGTCTTCTTGCCTGGCATCAGTAGAAGTATGATACATATTTTTTCCTTCAAATATATATTTTACTTGATACGTATTTACAAACGAATTAATATTTTCTACATAAATACAGAAAAAAAATGAAGACCCGAACAAATCCATAATGCCCACCACAATGAATTTTAGTGTTGATACTTGATACAGTAAATGATAAAAATTGATTTACAAGCTTTCCTTCGAAGGCTAGTTGCTTGCTGATTCGGTAGTTTTTTCTTATTTAATTTCTATAACTGCATGTATTTTTACAATGTAATATATACTCCCCCCCCCCACACACACAGACACATATATATACATCTATACATATATTCATATCTTGATATATAATTTTTGTGTTTATACAACATATTGATGTCATCTTTTACTACTTGCGCAAGAAACGTAAATACAATTCTGTGAATACATACAAATATACAATTGTTGACTACCTCTTTATAACCTTTAATAATGTTAAAAATACATCCAATACACTAAAAAAATTATTAATAATATAATAGATTAATTTAATAAAAATATATTAAATTCAATAGTTTTAAAAAAATATACCGCCATCCATGAACATTAGCCTCATTATGAGTGAATAATTCCTGAGATTTTCATGCAAGCAACATGAACGTGAAAGTTGCATTCCTTCTATTGGGTCAACTCCATCTTGCAAACATCAACCTAACCTCAAGAAATTCATAAATTGGCAATTCTATTGCAGATACAAGTGTTGAATTGTCACGATCCGAACATAGGTCCGGATTGATACACGAAATCTAGAACCATGAATGACTCCAAGTCAACCCATGGCATGAACATAGTGGCTAAAGAGCATAAATTTACGAAAATTGATAAACTAAACATGAATAAGAAAAAGTCTGCATACATAATGATCATAAACATAGTCAACACAAAACAAGCTGAGATTCTACATATTGTGTGAAAAGCCTCTAACATAACCGAAGAGCTGATGGGACAACATCCCCAAATAGCTCGATAAAAGTGTGAAATTGAAATAACATAATCAAACACTAAGCTAAAGGTCCTTGGATGATGAGGACTTACCAACAGCGGGAACTGAGCTGGATTGAGGGAAAACTGAACTAACTATGGAACTGAGTCTGAGCGTCTGAACCTGTATCATGAAACGATATATGCAGTCAGTACTTGGAATGTACTGAGTATGTAAGATAAGTAAAACAGGTTGAGTAAGTATAACTGAAATCATGCACATAACATAAATCATAAGATCATGAGAGTAAGGACTGCATGTTGATATCTGAAAAACATGTATAGTCATAAATTGAATTTCATATCTGAATAGAATGACCCAAAGTTGAAAATAGAGTCATATGGCTTGCCATAATTGAAATCATAATTAAAAGCTTACAAAATGATCATTGGGTCAAACCTGCTGAAAACATAATAACATAAGTCATAAACATGCATAACTCAAATCATAAGGAACAATGGGAGGACTCGTCTTAACCGACACCATCATGATAGCGCTTACAAGTTGCCCCAACCATCTCGCTCAAGTGGGAAGAGCTGTCCCAAGATTGACAAGGCAAGAAATGATACTTGGCGTGATATCACTAATAAGGACCCCGTAGGGTTATTCATGAATATATACCTACGGTGCCACATAGTTTTGAGACCTCGAAGTTTACCTGAACGCTGAGCCTACTCGGTGCTAGACACTACTCCCAAAAATATGCGCATGAGGGCTCATATAGTCATCGTGAAATCATACAAGAAGCTCATGGGCTAGTTAAATCGTAACATACTTGATCATACTTGAAATACATGACTAGCCATGGAATTAGGCTTGTGAGTTGGCCAAAATCACACTCATAAATCATGAAGAACATACATGCTTGAGAAAATCACCACACTTGAAATTCATAAATTCATGATGTGTACTTGTAGGAAACCATATCATAAATCATAAACCATAATTTAGAGCTTGGAGAATCAAAATCATAATAGAATCATAAACTTGACTTTTAATGAAACTTGCATACTTGGGCATAATTTTTTAAAATCTTGAAACCATGAATTTATAATCAAAATAGATATAAAATCTTTCCATAAATCTTAAAACATGCTTTGAAACGTGAATGAATTGACCTATAAATAAATCATAGGGAGTTCCATAAAATTAGAATAAAATTTCATAAGATTATGAACTTGATCTAGAACTTAAATTCATAGAATTGAGGAGAATTTTGAGCATGAGAGTGAAAGGAACTCTCATTCATAGCTCTACATATCTGGGTAGCCTGAATTTACACTTGATTTTGGAAGCCCAAGATATTTGGGAAAGATTTGAGGAAATTTCAAGCTTGATCTTCAAAGGGAAACTTCTAAACTTACATGCATGGAAGTCTAAGGCATTAGGATAAGTTAAACCCCTTTAAAACACCTCTTTCAGGGCTTAAAATAATGTAGGTTTGGGCTTAGGATCTTAGGATTTACGGAGATACCCTTAATGAATTCGCAGGAAAACTAAATTGTTAGCTGCTACGACCCGTACCACGAGTCGTACAATCTTCCTACGACTCGTGATTAGCTCCCATAACCAACCATTCAAATTTCGCCAACTCTCTGAAGATTTTCATGACTCATGCCACAATCCGTAACTCCATCCTACAAGTTTTAGCATCACCCATACAATCAATTACTTGATAACCCCAAGGAATTACTATGACTCCGGACCACGGGCTATACCCACATACTACGACTCGTAGCGGGGACTCGTGGTTAGAAAAGAAAAATCTCTAATCTAACCCACGGATCTTCGTACGACCCGTACTACCAACCTACGACTCGTAGGTTGAGTTGTACTGAGTCAATTTTTCAACTTTTTCTGCTGATCATATTTCCAATCTCAAGTCTAGTCTTATGAACTTTTGGGGTATTACAATATCTCACTCTTGGAGACATTCATCCTTAAATGTGAGTTAAACATACTGAAAAGCTGGGGAAAGGAATTGTTATCCCAAATGTTGAACATCTGAATCTGAAATCTAATGGAGTGACTGACTCCGGACTGATACACTCGACCGAACTAAATTCATAAATGATACATATATTCTAGAATATGAAAGAAACCGAGATACATGAACTTAACATGAAACTGAATAAAGTATTAAAGTGAAAACTGATACCTCAAGCTAGGACAGAGCTTTAAGGAAATAAATACGGGTATTTAGCCATCATATCTGCTTTGGTTTCCCACGTAGCTCCCTCAACAAGCTGATTCCTCCACAAGACTTTCAGTGAAGCTTCTTCTTTGATCCTCAACTTTAGAACTTGATGATCAAGGATTTGAACAAGTACATCCTCATAGGTAAGGCTATTCTTCACGCCTATGCTCTCCACTAGAACAACCAAAGCTGGGTCACCAATGCACTTTTTCAATAGTGATACATGAAAAACTGAATGCACTAACTCTAAATCCACAAGTACCTCCAACTCATAGGCTACCTTGCCAATACGTCTCACAATCCTGTATGGGCCAACATATTGGGGACTAAGTTTTCCTTTCTTTCCGAACCTCATCATTCACTTCATGGGAGACACCTTCAAAAATACCCAATCATCAACTTCAAACTTGAGTTCTCTCCGCCTAACATCCGCATATGACTTTTGATGACTCTGAGCTATTTTCAACTTTCCCTTATAAGATGAAGTTTCTCCATAGCTTCATGTACTCCTGTCATTTTAGTTTCACCTACTTTAAACCAAATAATAGGCAATCTACATCTCCGCCTATAGAGAACCTCAAACGGAGCCATCTAAATGCTATAGTGGTAACTATTATTATAAGCAACCTCGATAAGAGGTAAATGATCATCCCAACTACCTTTGAAATCAATTATACATGCTCTTAACATATCCTCAAGAGTCTCAATGGTCCGCTCGGTCTTACCGTCTGTCTGCGGGTGAAAAGCGGTGCTAAGCTTAACCTAAGTACCAAGTCCCTTCTGAAATGATTTCCAAAATTGTGAGGTAAACTAAGTGCCTTTATCCGAAATGATGGACAAGAAAAGTCCATGTAACCTAAATAACTCTCGAATATATAATCTAGCATAGACCTTAGCTGAATCGGTAGTTCTGACCGGTAGAAAATGAGCTGACTTGGTCAACCTATCTACCACCACCTAAAGAGTCATATTGTTGGCGAGTGCGAGGTAACCCTGTGACTAAGTCTATATTGATCCCTTCTCACTTCCAAGTGGGGATACTACTATCTTGTAGCATACCTCCAGGTGTCTGATGCTCCACTTTCACTTGTTGATAGTTTGGACATTTAGCCACAAACTCTGCTATGTCCTTCTTCATGCTATTTCACCAATAGACTTCTCGTAGGTTACAATACATCTTGGTGGAACCTGAATATATAGAATATCGAGAACCATGAGCCTCATGCAACATCAGTTCTCTCAAATTATCAACATCCAGAACACATAAATGACCCTGATATCGAAGCACACCATCTCCTTCTTGGAAGAAGACCTCCACCTTCTGATTTTGAACCGCTTCTTTCAACTTCACCAAAATAGAATCCTCATATTTCCTAGCCTTGAACTCAGTCACCAAAGAAGATTCTGACCCATTTTTCACAATCACACCACCATCTGTCGAGTCAACAAGATGAACCCCTAATCAAGAAAACTGATGCACATCCTTCACCAACTCTTTCTTTCCATCTTCCAAATGAGAAACGCTCTCCATGGACAGTTTGCTAAGGCATCTGCCACTATATTGGCCTTTCCCGGATGATAAAGGGCACTCATGTCATAGTCCTAGAGCAACTCTAACCATCTCCTTTGTTGCAAATTCAAGTCCTTCTGGGTGAACACATACTGTAGGTTCTTGTGGTCCGTAAATACATCCACATGAACCCCATACAAGTTGTGTCTCTAAATCTTCAATGCGAACACCACTGTTGCCAATTCTAGGTCATGTGTCGGGTAATTCTTCTCATGAGTCTTAAGCTGTCTGGAGGAATACGTAATGACCTTATCGTGTTGCATCAACACACATCCAAGACCAATCCTAGAGGCATCAAAGTACACCATGAATCCATCCATGCCCTCAGGTAGGGTCAATATTGGGGCTAAAGTGAGTCGAGTCTTTAACTCCTTAAAACTCTTCTCACAGGCATCCGACCATTGAAATTTAACCTTCTTCTGGGTCAACTTAGTCAACGGGGTTGCATTGGATGAAAATTCTTCAACAAACCTCCTGTAATAGCCATCTAAACCCAAGAAACTCCTGATATCCGAAGGATTAACTGGTCTAGGCCAATTCTTCACAACTTCTATCTTTTGAGAGTCCACCTGCACATCCTCACTTGACACCACATGGCCCAAAAATGCTAGTAAGTCCAACCAAAACTCACACTTGCTGAATTGAGCAAACAACTGGCGATCCTTGAGAGTCTGTAGCACAATCCTCAAATAAGCGGCATGGTCCTTCTCGCTCCGAGAGTATATAAGGATGTCTTTTATGAAGACAATCATGAACATGTCCAAATATGACTTGAATACCTTGTTCATCAAATCCATTAAAGCTGCAGGAACATTCGTTATCCAAAAGACATAACTACAAACTCATAGTGATCATACCGAGTCCGGAAGACTATCTTTGAGATGTCACTCTCCCTAACTCTGAGCTGGTGATAGCCAGATCTGAGGTCTATCTTTGAGAAACACTTAATACCCTGGAGTTGGTCAAACAAGTCATCAATTCTGGGGAGGGGATACTTGTTCTTGATTGTAACCTTGTTCAACTGGCGATACTCAATACATATTCGAAGAGACCCATCCTTCTTCTGAACAAAGAGTATTGGTGCACCCCACGGGGACTTGCTAGGCCTGATAAAGCCCTAATCTAGGAGATCCTTTAAATATTCTTTCAACTCCTTTAGCTTAGATGGAATCATTCTGTATGCAGGAATACATATAGGCTACGTATTGGGAAGAAGGTCAATACCAAAGTCAATCTCCTGCTCGGGAGGGATTCCTGGTAGATCATCTGGGAAAATCTTCGGATACTTACATACAACTGGATAGACTGAAGAGTCAGGGTCTCAGATGTAGCATCTATAACCCGAACTAGATAGTACACGCAACCTTTAGAAATCATCTTTCTGGCCCAAAGGTAGGAAACAAAACGACCTACAAGCACAACTGAACTACCCTTCCATTCTAGGACTGGCTCACCCGAAAATCAGAACTCTATCATATGGGTCAATTTACTGAGGCATAACATGTATGCAAACCAATTCATACCAAAGATAACATCGAAATCAGTCATGTGTAACTCTACTAAATCGGCTGAAGTAACTTTCTTAAGGACTGAGACAAGGTAATTTCTGTATATCGGTCGAGCTATAACATACTTATCGATTGGAGTAGAAACTGAGAAGGGTTCTGATAAGATTTCGGGACTGACTTTGAAACTAATAGCAACATAAGGCTTCACAAAAGATAAAGTAGCCCTTGGATCTAATAATGCATATACATCATGATGAAACACTCGCAACATAGAAGTGACCACATCTGGAGAGACCTCCTGCTCTTGACGAGATGAGAGGACATAAAATCTATTCTGACGCTGACTACCACCTGCACTAGTGGATGCACCTTACCGAGAAGGACGTGCTGCTGCTAAATTGGTAGTCTGGGAACGACCTCTGGTATCGCCCTGCCTCGCCAGAGCACACTCCCTGCGTATGTGCCCGGGTTTCCCACACCCGTAGTAAGTATCTTATCTGACTAGGCACTCTTCTATGTGGTTTTTACCATATTTTCCATAGATTGGAAAGGTGTGCTCTATTGGGGTATCCCTCTGTCCCCTCGAACTTGAAGCCCAACTTTTCTGATTACCCTGAGGTCTAGATGGAACACTAACTGATGATGACGCTGGGCCGATGACCTCTGGTGGGATTGCTGACGATGTAAGCTACTAGGCCTCTACTGGAAAAACCCAAAGCTTCCTGTCCTGTCCCTCTTGGCCTCTCTGTCCCTTTCCTTCATCTGGTCTGCCTCTATCTGCTGGACATATATAACTAATCTAGAGAAGTCTAAATCACTGTTTAGCATTGCGGTCCTACACTCCTTGACCAGCGAATCTGACACTTTATACACAAATGTGTTCATGTGAGATCTCTTATTAGTAACCATCTCTGGCACAAACTTAGACAGACGGGTGAACTCTATTGCATACTCTTGCATACTCATACTTTTCTGCCTCAAGTTGACGAACTCCGCCCCCTTTGCTTCCCTTAACTCCGTAAGGAAGAATCTGTCTAGAAGGCAGTCATGAACTCATTCCAGCTCATGAGGACTGCACTCACTTCTCTACTATCCCTTCACTAACGGTACTAAATATAAGCAATCCCCTTCAGCTGATAGGAGGCTAAGTCTGCACTCTTTTCTCCTATCACGCCCATAATATGGGTGATCTTCTTTACTTCCTCCAGAAACTCATGTGAGTCCTTATCCACTCTTGACCCAAGGAACTTAGATGGATTCATCCTAAGAAAGTTCAAACTCGAGCCGCCGCTATGTTCCCATTCTGAGGGACATGGGCTACCGCCTACTGGTTGACCTGAGCGGTCAAAGCCCGTGCAACATCTAAAATACTGCTCTAAACTTGGCATGAGAGAACTGCTCGGGCAAAGGACCTGTTGGTACTGGCGGGGCTTGCTGGTGTCTATCTCCATTACCATCTTCATGGCCATTTCCATTTTTGTTCTTTCTGCCATTTACTCAGCATGGAGGCATGATTCTGCAAACGTGTATAACACGAATTAGAAGGATAGAAATATACATCATCTCACGACATAGATCATGAAAGAAGGAAAATTTCCTAAACGTCTTGTAGCCTCTTCCCCATAAGTGTGTTGCGCTTCACACCCATGGAAAATACTCTACTTAACACGGCTCGTAGAAACCCTAGGATACTCTAGACCTGATTCTGATACCAAGTTTGTCACGAACCTAATATAGGTCCAGACCGAGACACAAAACCTAAAATCACGAATGGCTCCAAGTCGTCCTATGAGATAAACATAGTGGCTAAAGAGCATAAATTAACGGAAACTAATAAACTAAATATGATTAAGCGGAAGTCTATATATATAATGATCATAAATAGAGTCAACACCGACAAGATGAGATTCTACATATGTCAGAAAAGCCTCTAAAATAACTGAAGAGCTGATGGGACAACATCCCCAATTAGCTCGATAAAAGTCTAAAACTGAAATAACATAATCAAACACTAAGCTGAAGGTCCTCAGATGATGAGGACTCACCAACAGCGGGGACTGAGCTGGACTGATAGGAAACTGAACTAATGGTTGAACTGAGTCTGAGCGTCTGAACCTGTATCATGAAATGATACATCATAGTGTATGCGATCAGCACCTGGAATGTACTTAGTATATAAGGTAAGTATAACAAGTTGAGTAAGTATAACTAAAATCATGAATATAACATAAATCATAAGATCGTCAGAGTAAGCACTGCATATTGATATCTGAGAAACATGTATAGTCATAAACTGAATTTCATATCTGAAGAGAATGATCCAAAGCTGAAAATAGAGTCATATGACTTGCCATAGCTGAAATCATAAGTAAAAGCTTACAAACTGATCATTGGGTCAAACCTACTGAAAAAATAATATCATAAGTCATAAATATGCATAACTGAAATCATGAGGAATAATGGGAGGACTCGTATTAACCGACACCATTATGATAGAGCTTACATGATGCCCCAACTATCTCGCTCAAGTGGGCAGAGCCGTCCCAAGCTTTCCAAGACAAGGAACAATACTTGGTGTGATATCACTAGTAAGGACTCCGTAGGGTTAACCATGAATATATACCTATGGTGGCACATAGTTTTGAGACCTTGGAGTTTACCTAAACGTCGAGCCTACTCGGTGCTAGACACTACTCCAAAAAATATGCACATGAGGGTTAATATAGTTATCGTGAAATCATACATGAAGCTCATGGACTAGTTTAATCATAACATACTTGATCATACTTGAAATACATGACTATCCATGAAATTAGGGCCCGTGAGTCTGTCAAAATTAAAAAATCATAAATCATGAAGAACATACATGCTTGAGAAAATCACCATACTTTAAATTCATAAATTCATGATGTGTACTTGTACAAAACCATATCATAAATCATAAACCATAATTTAGAGCTTGGAGAATCGAAATCATAAACCATAATTTAGAGCTTGGTGAATCGAAATCATAATAGAATCATAAACTTGACTTTTCATGAAACTTGCATACTTGGGCATAATTTTCTAAAAACTTGAAATCATGAATTTATAATCAAAATAGATACAATATCTTCCCATAAATCTTAAAATATGCTTTGAAACATGAAGAAAATTGACTCATAAATAAATCATAGAGAATTTCATAAAATTAGAATAAAACCTCATAAAATCATGAACTTGATCTAGAATTTAAATTCATGAAATTGAGGAGAATTTTGAGTATGAGAATATAAGAAACTCTCATTCATAGCCCTACATACCTGGGTAGCCTGAATTTACACTTGATTTTAAAAGCCCGAGAGATTTGGGAATGAATTGAGGAAATTTCAAGCTTGATTTTCAAAAGGGAACTTCTAAACTTGCATGCGTGGATGTATAAGGCATTAGGATAAGTTAAACCCCTTTAAAACACCTCTTTCAAGTCTTAAAACGATGCAACTTAGGGCTTAAGATCTTAGGGTTTACGAAAATATCCTTTATGAATTTCCGAGAAAAACTGAACTGTCAGCTGCTACGACCCATACCACGAGTCGTACAAAATTCCTATGACTCGTGGTTAGCTCCCGTAACCAACCATTCAAATTTCACCAACTCTCTGAAGATTTTCACGACTCGTACCATGACCCCTAATTTCATCCTACGAATCATATCATCACCCGTACAATCAATCACTTAATAACCCCAAGGACTTACTATGGCTCCTACCACGGGTCGTACCTACATACTAAGACTCGTAGCGGGGACTCGTGGTTGGTAAACAAAAATCTCTGATCTGAACCACGGGTCTTCCTATGACCCATACTACTAACCTCGACTCGTTGGTTGAGTAGTACTGAGATAATTTTTTAACTCTTTTGGTTGATTACATTTCGAATCTCAAATCTAGTTTTATAAACTCTCGGGGTGTTACATGAATTAATCGACTCCATTATATTTGATGTCATTGTCCAACCCCGATGAACTGGTGCATACAATCTCACCCACTTATCGTATCTGGCTATCTCCAAATATTCCTTTACTCTCACATTAATAATCTCAACCTTTTCCATCAATATATCAAATTTTATTTTTCTATATGCTTTGGCAATTGTACAAAAAACTTCTGACAATTGCTCATGGTATTTTCGATATTTCTTCTGAACATTATTCCACAAATGTCATATACAAGCGTAATGCTGCACAAAATTGTACACCCTTGAAACATTCTTGATAATACTCTCATTTTTATCAGACACAACACATATATTTTATCTATTTTTATAAGCCACTTTGAACTGTTTAAAGAACCAAGTCCAAGAAGGATCATTCTCCGAACCCACTACACCTTGAGCAAGAGGTAATATATTTCCTGCTCATTCAACTGAATTAATACAAATATAACAGTGCATATTTAAGTAAATTGACATTGATAAATATATATAAATACATAATATACATATAGATTACTTGCTCCGTCTAGAGTACTAGCACATACAAATGTTCCATTGTATGATCCTTTAAGGTGACTGCCATCAACAACTATGATCAGTGTACAATAATCAAACCCTTTGATAAAAGAAAATAATGCAACAAACAAATACAATAATTCATTTTCATGTGTTTTCTTCATCCGTATATGTGATCCAGGGTATGTTTTACCCAAAACATATAAATAACTAGGCAATTTACTATAAGACTCAGATGGTTCTCCCCTTAATGGTTTTAAAGCCTTTTCTTTAGATCGCCAAGCTAACATGTACGACACATCTACACTGATGTCCAACTTAACATCATCATTAATATCTTTTAGGGTATATTTCCTCTTATGGATCATCATTTTAGGTTTCACTATTCTATTGATCAGATGATTTGTTGCTTGCCTCTGGGAGTATATCTTGTCCTTCAAGACACACATATGCTCATCGTAGAATTTCTTAATTCTGAACATGCCCGAAGTGTTAATGCCAAAAGCCTTCATAAACCACATGTAGTCATTGTCTGCATATACAAGAGTATAACTGCATTGAAGTTTGAAAACAAAAAATTATTGTTAGATAGATGAACATGATAATTTTATTTTGTATTTACACTTGAATACAAATATATATATAAAATAAATACAACATAATTTATAATCATTAAAGAAAATACTTTGTCCATTAACAATTACAGTCGAATACAAATACAAATACCTTCTAGCATTTGTCTTCTTTGTTCTAAATTGAATCCTTTTGGCAATTGCGTAGTTTTCTCATCATATATATTAAAGTTGTCTTGTCCTTATATACCTGATTAACAATCACTTCCTTTTGATACTTGTCGGAAATAATATTTTTCTCTTCTTTGATACAAGGTACATAAGAATCTACAATTACAATCGGCAATCTATCATTTTTATCCATTAATGTGTTTGATTCTATATAATTTTATATTTCTCGTTCGAAAATATTAACACGCAATTGATAGATGCCAAAATCAGTCTACTCCTTCCTTAACTGTATGTACACCCTAACACCAGTGTCATTATGTATTTCCATAGGTGAGTTTGTCCCTTCAATATTGTATTTCAGCGGCAAATCAATTTCAAGCTGTCTGGCAATCACATCAACCAATTCCCCAAAAAAAGAATACTCCTTAAATGCAATTCCGTTTACTTTGTATCCAACATAGAGATTAACTTCGTTTCATCTCCCAAAATGTTTTATCAGTACTGCTATGTTTTCCATCAATAACTATTAATTCAAAAATAAATTTAAAAATTAGTGAACAAACTAAATAGTTCTGACACAATTCGTAAAAAAAAACGTATATCTAAGACGAAAAAAATTATTCGTAAAAAATAATAAAAAGTGTGTTTACATCATCTATTTATTTGAAAAAATTTAGATATAATATAAGTTGGAATACATACCTAGATCGATTCAAATGAAAGATACAATGTCCGTTGTGGAAGAAAAATATATCGCAATTTTCAGATTTGCTATACAAGATGGTAATGTAAAATTTGGATTCCATCTATTTTGAGAGTCCTATTAATTATGAAACGTATTAATTATGAATGGCGTGAATAATGGTAACTGATAATTTAAAAAAAAACACAATCCCTAAAATCACTCACCTAACTATATCATTGTATATGTATTTGATGCGTTTTACATAATATAAATACAATACATGAAACATAAAATATTGTCATTTCATGTAAATAACTAAAATGTTACTATTTCAACCTATTTTCGACCTAAATATTGTCATTTATGTAAATTTTGTCTTAAAAAATTGGCATAGTGTCAATTTGCTTCTTAATTTGGCATAAAATATCTTATTTTTAATAAATTAACAAATAATGACCTTTTTACATTTATAGAGTCGCTGCTGAAAGTGATATTTAATGACCGAATAAGTTAAGTAAAAATAGAAATTTTGTTGCACAATTTTTTTTATTTTTTTTCACGTTTCATATGCACTCTCTCTCATTGGGATTTCTTCCCTATCTATCTTCTTCCCTAGATTCTCTCTGTTAGACTCTATTGCAACAATGAATCTCCAAATAAAGTAAATAAAATTTCACCGTATATTTATATCTTTATTGTTTGTGTCTTTTTCTTAAAAATAAAATTTGAGTTTTGGAGTTCTTTATTTTGCAATTGGGATTTTCTTCAAAAAAATTTATGTTTTTTAATTTTTAAATTCACTGGGTAAGAGTAATTCAAATAAACTTATCGAAAATAGGGGTAATGACTCTAATTTTTAAAATTCTCCACCTACGAGATCATTCCTGTATCCAAGTCAAAGAAAAATATTTTTGGGGATTGAACAAATTCAAGAATATGTGAAACAAATTTCTTTTGAACATGTTGTCCATCATTGGTTGAGCGAAATTCTCAAAAGAGAAAGTATTTAGAAAGTGATGAGTCCTTTATTCATGTTATGGTGGAGAAGAAGAGTTATTTCTTCTTCTCTAAAATTGCTGCTTACTATTTCAATTTTTCTTGCTGCTTTAGAAGGAAAAATTGAACACAAAGTCTTCAATTAGGTTTTCTTCAAAAAATTATATCTTCTTTAAATTTTATTTTTTTTGTCTAAATTCATGGGTAAGATTAATATATACATGCAATTTATTATATATACATAAATCGGTTGTGTCAATCTGTTATGTATCCAATCGACTGTATATATTATATATAGATACATAAATCAATTTATAATTTTATTTTCTTTTATAATTTCTTATATTTGTATAATCATACTTATAGTATACATAAAGAATGTTTATTACTAGTGTATTTTAATTTGTTATGTACACATTAATCGGTTGTACACATATTTATATATGCATTTAATTTTTAAATTTTGTTTCTTCCTATTATATATACATATCTTTGTACTACATTGGTATACATTGATTCATGTTCACTGAGTATAATTATTTGCATTCACATTTTTTATTTCATATTCATCTAATAAATTAGTAAATATTTATATTGGTATGCATTGGTTTGTATTTATTTAATAATATGGTATACATTTATTTGCATTCATATCTTTCTATTTGTAAATATTGGTTCATATTTATCTAACAAATTTATATACATGAATATAGAAATAAAATAATTGAATAATTATGGATTTCACGTGAAATAAGAAACAAAAAGTTAATTAGAATATTTTAACTAATAATTACTCAAAATAAAATGGGACAACTTTAATAACTAGATCCCTAGTTTTAGGGATATCTAATAACAAAATAAGGATAAAAAAAATTAAATTTCTAATTTTAGGAATTTCACATGAAATAAGAAAAAAAATATATAATTAGAGTATTTTAACTAACAAATTGCTCAAAATAATATGGGATAACTTTAATAGAGATTTTTTACTGTCATTTGGCTTTAACTTGCTAATAATTTGAGATTAAAATTTTACTAATATTTATTGAATTATAAAAATGCTTGTACTTTTGTGTCAAAATTCGTCTTTTAGTTCCCTGTACTCAGCCTTGAGGCCTGACCTCTCTGCACACAACTAGGGCTAAAGCACACAGTCTAAGTCCTACTTGTTGACCCTATCCCATTTCTTGATTAATTGGTCCTCACTGAAGGATATATAAAAACTTCCATATTAATTACTTTAGGAATTAGAAAAGTATATATGCAGTATGTACATACAAATGTAGATTTAAGATTTTAAGTTACCCAATTGATAGTTTATATGCGTCCACCAAACACAACGAAAAATCAGGTTCCTTACCTGGTTCCTTAACAGAAAACAGAAACTAAATAACACAAAAAGTTTTACGTGAAAACCTCTTTGCCCAAGAGAGTAAAACCACGACCTACACTGGTAGGATTTTCAAACTCCACTAAAATAGCCGGGCAAGTTCAGATTACAAACTCGTGTAACCTAGGAATTAACCTATTAATCCCTTCCCCCTTATAGTACCTCTATTGTAAGCCTTTGCAATAACTCTATTACAAAGAAAATCAAAGGCTAACTCTAGCCTATCAAACAACGTTTTACAACCAGAAAATAGCTACCTATGAATGCTTCTCATAAGAGGAGTAGGTTTACAAATTAAGAACAAAATACAAGAAATCAACAACCTAGAACTAAACAAATACACATGAAATGACTCTGATTCTTGTTGTTGTTGTTGAGTCATGTCTTCGGATGGCTTTTGCAAGAGAGGAAGTGTCCTTCTTGTGTGTTTGCAAAAGTGAAGACCCATTTGTCTTGTGTCAAGTCTTTATCAAAAATGAGATTGAGACAAATGGGATATTGTCCAGCGGATAAATGATAGGAGCAGTAGCATTCTAGCCACTGTGCTATGGTAGCCGTGACAGGCTGTAAAGCTGTTATTGACAGCTGTGAGAGTTGACTTTTGCTAGAGAGAAATCTGGTCCCTGATCTGGTCCCCCGTTGGGTTTGTCAAATCATCAAAACTTAAGTATAGTACTTCAAGGTCTCTATGCTGCATCAATTTCCCCCTTTTGATGATGACAAACACATGATACAGATTTCTTCCCCCTACAAGTTAGGTCCTTTCCAAGGTTCACTCTCCCTTTGATTTCTTCCCCCTTGCATTAGCAGCATCCGGATCACAAAGCAGTTGCTGTGCAGGTCCTCCACATGTTTCTTTAAGGCACCATTTTCCTCCTTTAACAGAGCATTCTTATTCTGGAGTGCTAACATCGCACCGGGTTCCCAACTTGTTCTGTTGTGGTCTATTCTGCTTTTAAGAGAGCCAAGTCTGCCTCCCCTTGAGCAAGTAGCAGTGTTAATCGATCAATCTCCTCAGTTCCATGTTTTTGTACCTCGATCAATCCTAAGATCGTGGACTGTACACCAACACCACTCCTTTTGGCTATACACTTGCATTTCTCCTACATGTTTAAGGTGAACATTTTCTTCCTTGTAGCCACTGTACCTTTCCCAAAATCAACCCTGAAATGTTCATACACCCTAGAGAGAAATTAGCCATACCCCAGCCCATGTCGACCATCCTTGGTTCGCACAATCTTTACCATAAGTTCAATCATGAGGGCGAACAAATTTAGTAATTGAAAAGTGGATAATTCCTCCAATATGAATAGGTCGGCAAGGGCAGCAATGGAGCGTCACTCAGTGCGAGGAAGGACATCCTTATTTAAACACTCAAAGAGGAGTTGATATTCAGGTTTTAGCTATTATTGAACATCTGGTCGCTCTTCAGGTTCCCTTCCAGTTTCTTTGCTTACAATCCTCTTACCCTTCGAGGACTCTGTTGACACCCAATTTTGACTTCCCCATACCTTATTTAGCCTACTATTTTACCTGTAAATTTTTAAAATATTTTCACATAGTCACAAATTATTTTTTTAATTAGTATTTTACGTAGTCATGTTACCATTTTAATATTATGTCTAGTTAATTGCAAATATCATTAATATTTTCGTTACATTCACATGTACAAATATTTCTTTATGTATTATTACTATTTATTATTATTATTATTATTATTATTATTATTATTATTATTATTATTATTATTATTATTATTATTATTATTATTATTAGTATTATTATTATTATCATTATCATCATCATCATCATCATCATCATAATCACCTCATTCTTCACCTCATTCTTCACATTTTTTTTAAATTATAAACACTAGAGAAAATATTGTAAAGTTATTATTCTTTTACTGTAAATATTGATAATTATTTTTTTAATAATAAAATAAGATTGTTAATTTTATAGTTTTTCGATTACTTAGTAATTTAGTAGTTGCTAGTTTTAAATATTTTGGTAGAATATTATTTAGACCAAAATAATAATATTAAGCATAATTTTATATTCAAATTTAGTCAAATCTTCTTATATTTGGAAAAGAAAATATTCCTCCATATCTTTCCCGTCATGGAAGAATATTATTCTTTCCCTAAAATTCCCCCATAAAAAATCTTTTCCTATTTTCTTTTTCTCCATTTGAAAATGTTAGTTTTTCACCCTCCTATTAGAGTTAGGCTTAAAAATGATAATTAGAGGGGAGACCGGATCCCCATTCTTGTTCCAGCTCTTATTGCTTCTATGTAATTTTTCACCATCACTTTTTACCCCTAAAAACTATCAACACCAAATGAGCCACCCTAAAACAGTCATTCAAATACCCATCACCATGTAACTACAAAATAGGGATATAGCAGACACGCAACTCCTCACCTACGGGCAAACCCGAAATCAAACATAATCCAAAAAAAAAACATACACAAAGGTAGAGTAGAGGACGCACATCCCTCACAGTTTCATGGTTTACGTCAGGGAATATCACCTTCCTCTTCACCAACAATCACCAAGAACTGCAAACACCATCGTTCACTTTGAGCCACAGTGGAGCACCAATCTTCGTAGCTCTTTCATCTCTCGTAGTTGACCATTAAAATCACTTTTGAGTTTTCGGTGAAGCTTCCTGGGTCAAGCTTTAGATCAATGTTGAAGTTCCATTGAGGATCATTTCTTACTGTTTTGATTTCTCTGTATCAAAAGGTTCAGGTTCATCAATTTAAGAATGGAGTCACTTGGAGTTCTATCACAACGAGTGGAGGATTCCATGCGCAAAGCAGAGCTCGAGTGGAATCGTCACCCCAAATGGGTCAGGTACGTTTTGAAAAATGATGAAATAGGCAGGCTAGTTGACTTCTTGTATGAAGCGCGCATAACTGCTTTAGAAAAATAAAGCAACTCGTTACTCCCGTCCTTTCTAAATTTTATATGTCACCTTTTTAAAAGTCTGAAAGACTTTACAACTTTAAATATTATGCTACATCATCGATATACTTTCATGCAATCTGAAAATTAAAATATATGTGTATTTTAGCTATACGTGATTTTTAAATGCTTAAATATTTCATTTAGTACTTTTCTACATCTTTTAAAAATTATTTTTTGTCTTGTTTTAAGGCGTTTAAGAGGGTCAACCATACTAAAAATAGAATAGATGAGAGTAACATCGCATTGAACCCGTTTTTAGGCTTGTCACACCCTGATCCCACTCTCTTAACTTTAACTTTATAAATTATTAATTTATTATTTATTTTAGTGTTCTATTCGAAAATAATTCATTTGTCCATTACTCTTTAATTCTTTTAGTTTCCCTTACTTGTTCGTATCATTCAATTACTTTAAATATTTTGTTGGAAGCGAACAAGTACTCCTTCTCTTCTTCAATGCTTGAACAAATATTTTTGAATTGAGTGTATTAATTTTTTGTAATATAAATTTGCATGTTTAGTCACTTAGTTATTTTTGCTTAATAATTCATCGACCTTTGTTTATCACTTAATTCCCCTATATAATTAACGAATTCGGAAGGGATCCACATTTGTGGACCTCGAAAGGTTCCTAACAGCTTCCTTTCGAGGTGAATTGAACGCTTACCCGACTCTAGTGACCTAAGCTAGTATAACAGATCCTTAGGTTAGTACGATGCCCTAACGTACCTCAAATTGTTAGGTGACGACTCTTTTCTTGTCAATTAATCCTAAAAGAACCGTCACATTTTGTATCCCGCTTTTCGCGAGAAAAATGAGGCACGACAGCATGACGACTCTGATGGGGATTTTAGGTTCTAACCATTACGGATTTATGTTATGTGGGGTTTTTTACTTGTTTTCTATTATACATATTTTTATCATGTTTAAATCATTACATTATTCATGTGTATTTAATTGTTGAATCCTCTTTTCTTATTTTTTTTCTTTCTATATTTAATTTTATTTTTCTCATTTTTATTATTTACTTCCTTATATAATTGATTGCCTTCTATATTTAGAACTTTTTGTTTACCAAATTATGTATTGTTGTGCTCTTTGTATATGTTTATAATCATCACATGTTACATATTATTGTCTTTCAAAATATTCACAGTCACAACTTGCTAACGGTTGCATGGTTTCACGGCCGTTCACTGTTGTAACACCTTTCGAGGAATCCTCATGATTTGATCGATCATCGGTGCATCGACGGTCACGAGTTTCCTCACTCTCAAGTTGTCCGCTTGGGGGAATCGCGTCTACACCACTCCATACTCTTTAGATATTGACTGTGTATCCTTTACTAAGGAATACACATCATGTTACACCTAGGGAGTCGTGACGCCCATGGCGTGTCAAGATTGATAGTGAAACCTTGTTTTGAGTCCCAACGAATTTTTGATCCCGAAAAAGACGTATTCATGATCTATGTTCATTTTTTATGTCTAAATTTAATTTTGTCTCATTTAAGTTAATTGGTGTCCCTACATGTATATTTTCTTTTTCTTATTCCCTTTATTTGTCTTCGTGTTTGAATTATTTTCCTTTCATGTAAATCCTCTTCCTTATACCCTTTATTTGTTTCCTTGTTAAATTATTTTCCTTTCATATTAATTTTTTTCCCTTATTTCTTTTATTTGTTACCATAATTAAATTATTCTTCCTCTCATGCTTGATTTCTTTCCTTTTTTTTTTGTTTACATAGTTATTTTCTGTCTGTGATCCTTTATATTGTTGCCACATTTAAATTATTTTATTTATCATGCTAATCCCTCTATTCTTTTCCTTTTGTTTATTTCTTTAAAGGATTAATTTATTTTCATGATTAAATTCTTTATTTGTTTACTTAAATAACTAATTTTTTTGCTGTGTTAATTACTACGTATATATCTTATTTGCTTGATTATTTATTTTTTGTATGGCCTACCCCATTTTTTCTAGATTATTAAGCTTTAGATTACTTCAAAATCACTTTGTGCTTAAAGTTAATAGTTTCATAAGTATTGTTACCTTTACTCCTTTAGGCCCTAACTATCAAATCTTAAGGCCTAATCAAATTATTTTCCTTTCTCTGAATTATAATTCTCATTTCTTTCTAAAAATTAAATGACTTTCTACTGACCTCATAACTGCATCAACTCATTATATTTGAGTTTCCTCCTGCACTTTCTTGCATGAGCGTAATTTTTTTTAAATAATTTTGTTCATCCATTATTATACTATTCTCGCACCTTGCCTAAGAGATATCATGCAAATAGTATCATTTTTTTGATATTCTTGCCTTTTCATAATGTATAAAATTCTCTATTCTTATATATCTCTACAACTTATTCAACACCATCCAAGCACTACACTTTTATTCTTCCCCTCAAACATTATCATTCTCCATCACCATCCGAATTTCTTCAAGTCTCAATTCTGAACTACGCTGAACCTGATTTTCGCTTAAGAGGGATAAGTAGGCGCCTTATGGGGTTCGGTCTATATCTTAATAAATTTACTTTCTCTTTTTCTTTACCAATTGGGGCAGAATCTTGAGAGGACCTCAAAAATTCAATAAATCGAGTGTTTCTATGTAACTGGGGCAGAATTTTTGAGGGGACCTCAAAAATTCACAACTTTGTGTCATTTGCAAAAGGAGTCTACCTTATGTTCTACACTGGGGCAGAAATTTTGAGAAGGATCTCAAAATTTATCAAGACTCAGTCAAACCAAGGAATTGATTCCCAAAAAGAATGTCTATGGAAAGACGTGACATCCAGTCTGATCATCAAGCTCATGAGATCGGGATAGAAAAGGACAAATAAAGGAACAAATCAGTCTTCCCCATTTTAATCTTATGATTTTTCTTTGAGCACAGGAGCAACAGGTACCAAATTTGCAATCATTCTATATATCATCTGGATTTACAAAGGTATTCATTATCAATTGCAAAGCTAAACTACTTGAAGTTTGTCCATGAACGGGATTAAGCGCTACCCTCTTAGTAAGTTACTCAAAGCTGAACGTTGTTTCTTTGAAGCTAAGTATTAATACTTTGATTTCTAAAAGGGCTAAGCACTACCCTAAATATTTCTTTAAGGGCTAAGCATTGTCCTACGGGTTAAGCATTACCCTAAATATTTCTTTAAGGGCTAAGCATTGTCCTACGGGTTAAGCACTACCCTAAATATTTCTTTTAAGGGCTGAGCATTGTCCTACGGGTTAAACATTACCCTAAATATTTTTTTTAAAGGCTAAACATTGTCCTACGGGTTAAGCACTATCCTAAATATTTTTTTAAGGGCTAAACATTGTTCTACGGGTTAAGCACTACCCTAAATATTTTTTTAAGGGCTAAGCATTGTCCTACGGGTTAAGCACTACCCTAAATATTTCTTTTAAGGGCTAAGCATTGACCTACGGGTTAAGCACTACCCTAAATATTTCTTTAAGGGCTACGCATTGTCCTACAGGTTAAGCACTACCCTAAATATTTCTTTAAGGACTAAGCATTGTCCGATGGGTTAAGCACTACCCTAACTATTTTTTTATGGACTAATCGTTGTCCTATGGGTTAAGCACTACCCTAACTGTTTCTTTAAGGACTAAGCATTGCCTCTTAAATTTTGATCAGATTAAGCGATTTTGTTTCAAATTTATCCGAGCTAATCGTTAATTTTGTGATATATTATCGCATGCTTATTGACTAATCATTTTATTCAGTATTTTTAAAAGTTTGCAGGCTAGTATTGCATTATACTCACGATATTGAATCGAGTCACTATTATGCCACTTTTAAGCTATTTCAAAGCTACTATCGTGCTATTTCAAACCACCATTTGCTACTTTTTATCTATCATTATTGTGTTACTTTCACCATTCTTTTGAATTCTAGACGGGATAAGCACTACCCTGCAAATTTTAAAGGGTTAAGCATAGTCCTATCATTTTCTCAACTTTGACCGGGTTAAGCACTACCCTCTCAAAAGTTATTCGAGCTACGCATTATATCTTCAAATACGCTATTTTTTTATATCTCCTCTCGTCGTCATTTTGGAAGCTCTACCACTTTATATCGCATATTACTCTACCTTTATTACCTAACCACTTTATTCCGTGGTGTAAAAGTTTAGAGGCAACAACAAATCTTTCGTCAGATAGAAGCAATTTTCGCTTTCACTCCCTCTTTTCAATCCTTTATCCTCCAATTGGCTCTCATCCCGATATCACCATAATTGGGTATTGAAATAATTCATAGCATCTTTCATCTCTCTATTCTTATACTACTTTCGTTCCTTATTCAAGCCCCATATTATCAATTTTCTTTAGGGATCTTGTACATCCCTAAATCTAGAACTACACATGAACTGATTCTCGTGAACCCGAGATATGTAGACGACTTGAAACTGAAGTCTCGACCGCATTATCTTCATTTTCTTTCAACTGGCATACTGAAAATTTTATTTTGGTCGGACAAAATTGGCTACTAAGTCAACGTTTTTTGCTCGACAATTCATCCTTCATTCCCGAGCAAAGAAGGAGCAGCTGTTGACACCCAATTTTGACCTCCCCATACCTTATTTAGCCTGCTATTTTACTTGTAAATTTTTAAAATATTTTCACATAGTCACAAATTATTTTTTTTAATTAGTATTTTACGTAGTCATGTTACCATTTTAATATTATGTCTATTAATTGCAAATATCATTAATATTTTCGTTACATTCACATGTACAAACATTTTTTTATGTATTATTATTATTACTATTTATTACCACCACCACCACCACCACCACCACTCATTCTTCACATTTTTTTTAAATTATAAACACTAGAGAAAATATATTAAAGTTATTATTCTTTTACTGTAAATATTGATAATTATTTTTTTAATAATAAAATAAGATTGTTAATTTTATAGTTTTTCGATTACTTAGAAATTTAGTAGTTGCTAGTTTTAAATATTTTGGTAGAATATTATTTAGACCAAAATAATAATATTAAGCATAATCTTATATTCAAATTTAGTCAAATCTTCTTATATTTGAAAAAGAAAATATTCCTCCATATCTTTTCCGTCATGGAAGAATATTATTCTTTCCCTAAAATTCCCCCATAAAAAATCTTTCCCTATTTTCTTTTTCTCCATCCAAATATGTTAGTTTTTTCACCCTCCTATTAGAGCTAGGCTTAAAAATGATAATTGAGGGAGACCAGATCCCCATTCTTGTTCCATCTCTCACTGCTTCTCTGTCAATTTTCACCAAATAACACCAAAAAATTTACGTGGAAACCTTTTTGCCCAAGAGAGTAAAACCACGACCTACACTGGTAGGATTTTCAAACTCCACTAAAACAGTCGGGCAATTCAGATTACAAACTCATGTAACCTATGAATTAACCTATTAATCCCTACCCCCTTACAATACCTCTATTGAAAGCCTTTGCAATAACTCTATTACAAAGAAAATCAAAGGCTAACTCTAGCCTATTAAACAACGATTTTACAACCAGAAAATAGCTACCTACGAATGCTTCTCATAAGAGGAGTAGGTTTACAAACTAAGAATAAAAGACAAGAAATCAACAACCTAGAACTAGGCAAATACACATGAAATGACTCTGGTTCTTGTTGTTGTTGAGTCTTGTCTTCGGATGGCTTTTGCAAGAGAGGAAGTGTCCTTCTTGTGTGTTTGCAAAAGTGAAGACCCAATTGTCTTGTGTCAAGTCTATATCAAAGATGAGATTGAGACAAATGAGATATTGTCGAGCGGATAAATGATAGGAGCAGTAGCAGTCTGGCCACTGTGTTGTGGCAGCCGTGACAGGCTGTAAAGCTGTTATTGACAGCTGCGAGAGTTGGCTTTTGCTAGAGAGAAATCTGGTCCCTGATATGGTCCCCCGATAGGTTTGTCAAATCATCAAAACTTATGTATAGTACTTCAAGGTCTCTATGCTGCATCAGTCCATCTTATATAAATTCCGCTATCTGCCCTTAAAGGTTTATTTGGTATAGATAAAATTATTTTCTTGAAAATATTTTTTATTTTTTCATTGATAAAAATATTTTATCTCGAAAAACAAATTCCTTAAAGATATTAAGAAATGATATTTTGAATGTAGCAAAAACACAAGTTGATTGTCCTCTTTTTGTCATTCCTAGCTCCAATAGTACTCCACTTCGCCCCTAGACCGCCTCCCACCTTCCCACCCAGTCTCACCGCACCTTCAATCATAGTGTTTATCTAAATTATCTATATAAATACTCTTGAAATATATATTTGTTTGCTTACTTATCAAACACCATAAAATAATTAAACTAAGTAAGCCGCTTAATTTTTAGGAAAATATTTTCCGTGAAAAACATTTTCCTTTCATGCCACTTCCTTTAGCCGCATGGTTCAAACTAAGGTGCAATTGTATGGTAGGATAGGTTTTGAAGCACCATACATGGTAAGCTAGCAACTCAAATATATGAGTGAGTAACTGATCCGTCCATGTCTGTTAGAAAGAGGAAGAAAAGAAAATGACAAGTGATGACAAGACTTGACATGACTTTATGGTTTGTGAATAATTATTGTACTGCCTCCCCACATCCTTCTAAGTCTAGCTAACACACTTTAATTTAGGTGTAGGAGATCAATCGATATATTTAGAGACAAAGGTACGGCAGAATATGGTTAATTAGTTTGCATGTTTAATTTAGAATACATGAAATACTAATTTCAATAGGAATTGACAGTTTGACACACAGTCCATTCGATAAGTATCCGTGAGATATGACACTTTGATCTAATTTAACTTTAAAAGTTAATTTATGAGAGAAGGATTATCTAAATTTGTATAAGTAAATTATCAGTTCATTCGATACTCAATATAGGACTCTAACTCATTCTAACATCCCCTCACGTCCGGACCTAACTAGAGCGTGGATCGGGAGTTCAAACAAAAATAGATCTAGCTCTAATATCATGTAAGATATGATTGTTTGCAATAAATTTTAAAGTGATGAAAATTGACTGCAGTCACAAATTAAATAAGATGAAACATAGACTATGTTTGATGCTTGATTGCCGAGAAGGCTTTAAGAAAGGCAATGTTTGATGCTTGATCTCTTTATGAATATCCCAAAAGTTTATGAAATTTTGAGATGTTTCTTAAAAAAAATACATGTTAACTTTAAGAAATTAAATATGTTAACTTTTTATATAGGCGTGAGTTTAAGGTTTAGATAAAGTAGTCTTCAAGAACCCTAACACAATTGGGCTCATCTTGTAGATATCCACAAAATTTTTAATGTCTACAAATGCCCATTACACTTCAAGATTTGTCAGAGTAGGCTTGATAAAACTCAAAGACGAGATCTGAAGTACCCATAAAAATGGAGCTTCCATCTTTACGGTTTTGTGACTTCACATTTGCAGATCTAATTTGTGAGAGAAGATATGAAGTTTGGTCATATTGGACATGTCAATTTGTTTACAACAAGTTTTAAAGTAATGGAGAATAAATTGCAATCACGAATAAAATATGATAAGCAAATATCTTAGCTTATTGATGAATATTTGTGAGTACAATTTTGTTACTCCTTTGATTCTTCTCAATGAATTTTTTCAAGTATTGCAGGATGATTTGGACTTCGTTGCAATGTATTTGATCGATTCTCTCTAAATTTTCTCAAGTATCATAGGATGATTTTGACATAGACAATATTTGATGTCTCGATCTCTTTATGAATTCGAGGAGTTTATGAAATTTCAAGATCTCTTCAAAGAAATATGTTACCCTTTGTGTGTGCTGGGGTTTAGGTTAGAGTAACCTCCAACAACCTTGTTAGAGATTGGGCTCGTCTTGTAGAATTCGACAAAATTTCGATATCTACAATAACGTTTGGATCTAAGTCAACCTAAAAAGTTAGCTCATGAGAGGATGATTGTCCAAATCCATTATCTATTTAATAACTACAAAATACAATAAATTAAAGGTTTTGAACTAAAATAGGGGGTGGTTATTGAAACAAAGAGAATTGAATTTAATTTCCTTGTTCAATAGTTGGAAAGTAGTTGTACTATTAAAATGTAATAGTACAGTAATGCACAGTAGCCAGAAGGGTAGTTCGGACAAAAAAGAAAAAAGAACAGTTGTACAACTGACCTTATGTGAAACATAAATAGGAAGAGTTATGTGGGTATTGCTGGTTGTTAGCTTGTAAGGCATCTTCTATTGTCTGGGTGCCTTTACAATCATGGACTCAAAATTTGCATTCACACAGACACTTCACTAGGTTTTAATTACTTCCAACTCAGAGATCTAGAAAGGTAGAGAGACTGGACATTTTCTTTTTTTATTAATTAATTAATTATTAGTAATCCTTTATGTTTTGTGTACTAACAATACAGTAATTTTTTTCACACGTTCAGGTTAATGATCTGAAAAATTATATAAATTAATAACCTATTATAATCCCTTTATAAATACGGATTTAAAAAATAATTGCATTGTCAGTACGTACTGTGTTGAATAGCTTTAAACTAGATCTTTCCTTATTGCTCTTCTAGTGTGTGAAGGGAAATGGGCTACACTGGGCCGATAAGGCAGATGCGGTTGTTACTGGGAATAAATTTGTAAAGAAAAAAAAAAGACGCTAAATTTTTTTGAGAAATACTAGATATAAATTTTAAAAAGATAGAGAGTTTAATTTCTAAGAATCTTAATTATTGAACTTGTCAAGTTTAAATTTTAGATCTATATTTGTTAGATAAGGAAATTAACAAATCATCAAAAGAAAATAATTAGCTGGCTATCAGTGTCATTAATAATTGGGAAGTGGGGAATTAAGGAGGCTGTGTTTTATTTATAAAGCCAAAATCAGGAAAGATTTGATGATTTTCATGTGTATTAGGAGGGGATTTTGCTCCCAAATTGGATGCCGACTTGGTGGATTATAGCTTCCAAAAAGAAGGCAATGGTTTTGGAGTGTCAAATCATATGCTAGTTCTAAGTTTACAAGATTTTCTCCCTGAGGGACCACTCTCTTGTACCTTATGCTTTCAACCCATGTGAATGCTTCTCTTTTGTGACAACCAACCACAATATACATGTATATCTCATATATGTTAGTGACATACTTTTCCCCATGTTTATTTTTACCTGTTCAATATTAACTTAACACTTTTTTAAATATTTCCTCTGTTTCCTTTTACTTAGTAGAGATACTAAAAATTCTTGTTTAGGAGTTAGATTTAGCAAGGCCCGGGAGGTGTCACGTGACATTGCTTCATTGAAATCTTTTTACTAAATATATATGTATAATTAAAATATATATATATAGAGAGAGAGAGAGAATATATTGTATAAAGTGACATTCTTGGACATAAATGATAGTGTAGCTTAATTGGTTAATTGTTTCAAATTCTTTATTGAGGTTGTGAGTTCTAATCTTTGTAAATTTTTTTTATTTCTCTTTGTAGAGATGCTCTAAAATAGTGGTCATTTTAAAAACTCAAGAAATAATTGATCATTTTTTTTCAACTCTACTTTTAAGTCACTCTAGAATGTGAAAAAATCGATTACTGTAGGTTTCCAAATAATATATGTCAATTATATTAGTCAAATTACAAATTTCTATTAATTTTTTCTTAACGAGTGTGCAAATTTTATCCTACCAAGTAAAAGGGAACTAAGAATGTAACAATAAATAGAACACCAATTCAATTATATCACTTTTGGATATAATAAATTTAATGTTTTAGATATGATTAATACTAAAAGTAAATTAGGAACTGCGTGATAAATTATCTCTGTATCTAAGGGTGTGGCTAGTGGTCACTGAAGTGTGTTGAGAACCATGAGATCTCGGATTCAAATTCCAGCATAAACAAAACACAATAGATCATTTTTTTTATCTATCCTAACCTTAATAATCCATTTATTTTTAACAGAGTGGATAAGTAAAATAAATTGAGATTTTAACATTACAAGTTTACGACCCATGCATTGAAGATGCCAACTGTTACCAGTTCATATAAACTCCAAGTCTTGATCAAGGTAACACCACATATACTTTTGGATTCATTCAATATCCAGAAAAATTATCGTGATGTATCAATTTTTATATCAACTTAATGAATGATTGATATGTATTTGCACATAGAGTTTCATCACTAATTTTTGATTAATTAATATACAATTCCATCTTATTTTATATTCTAGATATGATAAGTTAATATCATATTCGCGTTTTGATTTTTTTTTTAAATGACTTTGTTAGCTTTTTATAAGTTCTTTTTAGTTTTATATCCTTTTTACTAGAGATTTTTATTTTTACACATAATAAATCTAAAAAGATTTCAAGAGATCTCATTTGCTCAAATATTTTTCTAGGAGCCATTGCTTGTGTATAAATAACTCCAGTTGGCCATCGTTCTTTGGCCAATTCTAATTAAAGCTAAAGCTTTTGGATCTGTTCAGAATATATAATTTTAGCTTAAAAGTAATGACCCATCAAGAATAGGAGCGAATTTCTTTCTCTTTATACTGATGGCTAATGAAGATTTTAAACATTAATTAGAATCCAATATCTATTTCATCACAAGCCGATTCGCCACTTTAAGAAAGTATTTTCGAATTAATGCCACATCTTCTACACAGACTATAAGTTTATTTTAAAATTTAATATATTTCAGTAGTTTTGATTCAAATTCTATAATTAAATTTGAAAATAAATTATATATATATATATATCAAAAATTTCTCAAACTATTTTTTTTAAATCTAGAATTCATAAACTTAAAATCTTAATTTTCTCGCTTTTTCTAGCAAAGTTTAGGAAAGAATACAATTCCCTTATTGTAGAAATATCATGGGGACATTGATGATGACCCTCATGTGTGATAGGGATGTGATTGTGATGTGATATTGAATTATCTTAAGAAAGTCCTCATTTTCTAGACTTCTTTTTAATAAGCTTTTACTTGGTAAACTTTCTTTCATGGATTGAATAACCTTAATATACATTAGGTATATTAATCAGGAAAATTTATATAATTATTTCATCACAGTAAAATATTTGTGCGGCCCTATTCTGTTATTTTTATATCCGTTAATTAATTACAGAAAATATTTTCAATCTTGTAATTTTAATACATTATAGTATATTTATAAATTGTCATAGTATCATTAAGAATGAGTAGTCCATTAGGAATAACGCCAAGGCTCCTGAATTCTTTATGATACCGTCATAATATATTCATATATTGTCATGGTATCACTGAAGAATGAACAGTCCTTCAGGGATACACTCTTTAATCATGCATGATACCATCATTGTACGTAATCCAAATACTGACATGGATACTTCATGATATCATCATAGTATATTCATATACTATCATGGTATATATCATGATACCATCACAGAATACTCACATACTACCATGATTTCTTATGCGCAAAAAACCTTCAAACTCATAGTGAGGCACGAATTATAATTATTTTGCGCCGGCTTGATATTATGAATATTTAAAATGAAACAATTTATTTTTATATAATTAATTTAATTTTTAATCTATTTTATGCATTTTTTCCTATTAATAACGAGTACTTAATGTGGGGGTATATGAGGAATGTACTCATACATTTTTGGAAAAATTACATAACTAAGTTAACTTAACTAACTATTTACAATAATTAGCAAACCTATTTAAAAAATTATTAAAAATAGCAAAATAATTACAGAAAGTAGCAAATTATTTTTGTATCAATTTTTTTATATTTTCTTTCCAACTTAATGCGTTCTCTCTCCAATTTCTCCCTTTTTTTCTCTCATTTTAACTACCAAAAATTAACTGCCCTAGTTTTTCTCTTCCAAATCCCCCAAGATTTTCTCCTATTATCTCTATCAAAGAAAAAGAAAATTTTCACGAAAATTTGCAATTTTTTTGAAGTTTTTTTTATCTGATATGGATTAATCAAATCTATCTCTCTCTATCTCTGTCACGGTGATACATTTACATACTTGAGTTTAAAGGGAGAGAGCCATTTGAAGTTATTTATTTTGAGCTTTGAAGGATTTTGAAGGGATGGAATGCCCACGAGAATGTGTGTTATTGTTCAAGTTATGTTAAATTTGTTGAAATTTTGTGATATGGATTACAATAGTGTAAGTGGTTTTTTTAAAATTAATTTAGTATTTTATTTATATTTTATATTCAATAATTTTTTAAGGTTTTCTTTTTCAAATTAAATATTGGGCTCGTGGCCCGTATTATTGATATCAAACAAATCTACAACTAAAGAAAAGAAAAGAAAATAACCAGAAAATTTAAAATGTAGCACCGAGCCCATATATTTTGACCCACTCCTCTAGTATATACTAAAATCTTCCTATTTCATTTCCTAAGAAGTAGGGTTTTCAAAAAGCGATGCCTCCCCTTTACTCTCTTCAGTTCCTGCTTCTTCAACTGTGGGTAATCAATCGACCTCCCTTGCTGTAACAAACTCGATTTTCTCTATGGAGGTATAAATAGGTGAGTATCTTTAGCTTCCTCGTTACCTCAATCTCTGATCTAATTCTTTGTTAATCACTTTAGGTTTCCGGTGGTTGATGTTAGAAGTGCTCTGTCATGGATCTCTACATTTTGTACAAGGAGCTGATGGGAGAAACCAGTTGCTCTGTCTCTCTACTAAAGACATTACTCTAAGGATTCAAGGTTCTTGTTGTATCTGACAAAAGCCTTCTTTTTTATGGTGATCCTTTTTGTTAGCTGCCTTAGCTAGATCTAGGGAGTTTGGTACACAGTCGAACACTCCTGTAAATATGACTGTGATGTATAAAATCTTTTGAAGTAGCCTCTACTAAACTGTGTTGTTGTTTATTCTCCTTGTTCTTATTCTCAACTGCGGGAAATGTGTTTTATCCAAGTATAAAATCATTTTCCCTTCACTAGGTAATTGTTGATGACTGTTGTACCTTCTAAACTCACCATGGTTTAAAGCATAGTTAGCTAGAAAATCTGTGAGCTGATTTGCTTCCCTGAATGCATGTTGAACCTTCATCATTACTTGATTCATTATTTGCTCTATTTCCTCCATTGTGACTGCCAGTTCCCATGGAATATGCATGTTTCCTTAATATTTTTTGAAGACTTAGTGAATTAGTATTCAAAATAATATTTCTTCTTAGTGTTGCATAATATTTTAACCCCTGCAATATAGATATTGCTTCCGCTTGAATGATAGTCATAACCCCTATCTCCTTAGCTTCAACATAAATCAGATTCCCACAGGAGTCCCTCACACAAAAATCATATGTGCTTACACCTGGATTCCCTCTACAAGCCCCATCTGCATTACATTTCACCCATAATTCCTTAGGAGCCTCCCATCTGATAATTTTGAAAAATAGTGTAGGCTTGTAGGACTTCAAATATGTAACCATATCATCCTATGTGTTGGGGAAACTCATCCAAGGATATTTGAACTTTATTAAATGATGGACAGATTGTTGACAAAGTTCAAATATTCTCTAATAAGTAACTTCCTTTGAGTGTCTCCTCGCATTTCTCCTCTTCCAGAGTTCCCACATAATGATGTGTGAGATTGCTTGTAATATTCTTTGAAGCTTTAATGGAGCTGTGTTATTCCACCATTGTAAAATGGTTTGATTTAGATGCCTTCCCTCCAAGCTAATACCTGCAGAAATAGCAAACTGCTTCCATAGCTTTTGGGCTATTAAAGCTGTGAGAAATAAATGCTGCATTGACTCCTGATAGTTTCCATCACAACAATGGCATTTGGATGCCATTTGGATACACGTCCTTTTAAGGTTGTCATCAGTAGCAATTGCTCTTTTCCATACCCTCCATATAAAGAAGCAAATTTTAAAAGAACTCCCTTTCAACCTAAGTTGTTTAACCACCTTACCTCTTCTCTTTTCCTTCTCATAATGTTATAGGCAGACTTAACTATGAAAGATCCCTTAGAGTTCCCCATCCACCAAGCTTTATCCCTTTCTTCATTGATAATAGGCCTTATGTTGTCAATAATATGACAGGTCATTTTCTCATATAATCTGCTTCTAAGTTTCTGTCTATCCCATACACCATTGTTGATAAACTCTTTAACTTCTATCTCCTCATTATCTCCACCCAGTTCTTCCAAATAATACAAGGCACCTTGTTGAGTCCAGTTATCAAACCAGAAACTCACATTACCAGCCCTGATCTGCCACCATATCTCATGTTGCACCTCTTCTCGGATGTCTATCATTTTTCACCAGATATGTGAGGCTCCTCTTCCATGAGTTAAGATAGGATGCACCTTTTTACAATATTTATCCATGTATAATTACTCCATAATGATGTGGACACCCTAAAATTCCACCACAATTTAGCAAATAAAGCCTTGAAAACATCATGAAGTGATATAAACCCCAATCCACCTTCACTTCTTGGGTAGCATATCTCTTCCCAAGCAACTCAATGCTTCCATTTTAATCCCCCAACTCCACTCCAGAGAATTTAGCCAAAATCTAATGAATTTGACTTATAATACTTTTTGGGGGATTCATAGCTGACAATAGATATATAGGCATGGATTGAAGAACATGAGATATTAGAATGAATCTTCCTCCAAAGGAGAGGAACTTATTCTGTCATAATAAAATTCTCCTTGAAATATTTCTTATCAGATCCTCATGTTGTGCCTTCCTCTTTCTTCCATAGTACATTGGACATACCAGATATATAAATGGGAAGCTCCCCTGATTTATGCCTGTCCATTTCTTCAGTTTGTGATCCACCACCATTAGTGTTTTCTCATGAATATAGAAGTAGCTTTTATTTTTATTCACCATTTGACTAGAAACCTTCTCATATTCTGCCAAAACCCTTACCATTTTCTTTACTAATCTCTTATCCTCAGAGCAAAAAAGAATTGTATCATCTGCATAGGATAGGTGATTGATTTCAAGGCTCCATTTAGACATACCATAACCTTTAAAGTCCACATCATCATTCAAATTGTTCAGATTCATTGCCAACACCTCAGCAGCTACAATAAATAAAGTGGGAGATAAAGGATCTCCTTGCGTTAAACCTATGGAAATTGGAAAAATCCAAATGATTGCCCATTAATTAGTACAAAATACCAGTTATTAGATATCAACCTCCACACCATATCAATTATTATTTTTGAGAAATCAAATTTTCTTAGTACCTTTATTAGAAAAAATCAGGATACTCTGTCATAAGCCTTGCCATATCAAGCTTCACCACCACATTATGACATTTATTCCTCTTATTGATATCCGCAATTATATCCTATGCTAATAACACATTCTCAGTTATGCTTCTGCCTTTTACAAAACCTGTCTGGTTTTTAGAAATAATGTGCTGAAGAACTCCCACCATTCTCTCATGTAACATTCTAGATAGGATCTTGTTTGCAAGCTGCTTAAACTTATTGGCCTAAGATCTGCAAAGTCTTCACTGATTCCTTCTTTGGTACAAGAACCAAATTGGTATGAGTTATGAACCTAGGCAATTCAAAACCACAGAAGAAAGCTTTCACCATTCTAGTGATGTCCTCCCTAATAATATCTAAACATTCTTGAAAGAAAGCACCTGCAATCCATCTGAACCATTGGTACTATCCTTGTTTAAATCAAACACCAGTCTTTTGACCTCCTCCATGTTAGGCAGCTTGGTCATTTCTTCATTCTACTCCTGTGATATTGAAGCTGGGATTCTCTCCAGGATATCAAAATCTGCACTTGTTCCCTCCTTAAATTGTTCTGTGAAAAAAGATACAGCAGCAGCCCCAATGTCCTCAGTATTATTTACCATGTCCCTATTACCAGCTTGAAGTTCCCCAATATGCAACCTCCTTCTTCCTTTTACATAAGAATGAAAGAACCTGGTGTTCTTATCCCCTTCAGAAATCATTTCATGCCAGCTTTCTGCCTCCAGTATTTTGTTTCTATACATCTGTATCTTTTCATATTTGCTTCTACCTTCTTCAAATGCATTCTATTTTCTTATGATGGATGAATTTCCAGCTGTACCTCTTCTTTTATTGTATCCTCAAGTATGGAAATTTCCTGGAAAAAAATTTCAAAAATCTGTTTGCTCCACATTGATAAAGCTTTTTTAACTTTGCTCAATTTAGCCTTAAACTAAATAAAAGAATTCCCTGCAAAATCTATCTTCAAATTATCCCCCACTAGCTTCTTGAAATCATGGTGTTTAACCCAAAAATTAAGAAACTTGAAAGGTCTAATTATACTTTCCTCCTCTGTGCAGCATCTCACATGTAATGAAGCATGAACAGAACCCATCCTAAACAAATTTTGAGCTTCACGGGAAGGAGCTATATCAACAAATTTCTAATTAATTTATACTCTGTCCAACCTTTTGAAAATATTATCCTCCTTAATTCTCCCATTCCACCAGGTGTATTTGCTACCTGTAATTTTCATATCCATAAGTGCACAACTGGTGATACACTGCGCAAAATCTTGTGCTTCACTTTGCATAAAAGGTAGTCCTCCAAGTTTATCTTCTTCATTTATGATTACATTAAAATCACCTCCCACTATCCAAGGACAAGGATGAACTTCAGCCAAAAATTTCAAACTATCTCATAATTCCAACCTATCCAAAGCAGAACACCTTGCATAAACCGATGTAATCATAAACTTCCTGTTACAATATTCAAATGACATAGTTAATTGTTGTATATTGTAAAACACCACATGACCATGCCAATCCTTTCTCCAAAAAATTCATATTTTTGTTGAACAATTAGTTATTCCTTGTTGAAAACTAAGTTCTCTTTTATAATGATATAACTTCTCTGGTCCTTAAAAAGGTTCCATAAGAGCTATAAAAGAGTACCGATTCCTTCTGTTAAGATCAATTAGTCTCTCAAAAGTATTTTGGGTTCTAACTGACCTTATGTTTCAAAATAAAATCTTATCAATCATTGATTACTACTACCCTGTCTTTCCTTTCTACTCCTTGTTTGAACCTGCAAAGGAAGAGTTGTCTGCCCTATTTTACCCTTTTTGGTTCCATTTTTCATCTCCTCCCTCCTTGGGGTAAATCCCCAGATTGCATTGCATTCTCAATATTCCCCTCCATCTCCTCATCTTCCACATCTTCTTGAATCTGCTTCCTCTGCATTGATGTGAGTTCTTGTAAATCTGGAACTTCTCTTTGCCTCTCTTTTGTGGTGGGATTATTTTCTTTGTCCATTGCTTCAGTTCTTATGTCGTGATCCATATTTACCTCATTCCTCTCTTCTTATTGCCAAACTACAATGGCATTTTCTACATCTGCTTCCTTTACCACCTGCTTCTTTGCTGTTACAGACCCCTGAGAGGACTGAGATGATACTTCTGTAACCTCCTTATTCATTGCATTACTCTTAATTGGTGATCTTTGTTCCACATCTTGAGCGTGTTCATCTCCCAATTACTGCCTGCATTTTATGCCACATTAACCTCCTCCATATCTTGCTCCTTCTATTTCAAAATATCAAACTGATTAGCAGTTTTTACTTCTTTGTGTATTTTCTTTTGAGTCTATATTTGCTCCTTTTTTCCTCCACCCTAACCTGCTCCCCTTGCAAACCTCCTGCCTTTTTGTGTCACGAACTCCTCATTGTTTCTTTCCTCTTGTGTTTTTATTCTTTGTGTTTTTTCTTTCCCAACCAGATTGGAATCCTTCCCCTGACTTCAATTGTTCTCCATTAAAATTCTATGGAAACAAATTAGGATGTAGGACAAAGCATTCCTGATCATTATGTCCTTGAAGCTTGCAATTTGTACAATATTGGGCATGTGGTCATACTTGATAGTTATCCATTTTTCCACCACTTCCCCATTTTTCTTCTCATTCTAATATTAATCCTCTTTGGGAAATCTCCTAGTAAATCCACCTCAACCTTGACACATGCACAACTCGGTCTCGTTTGATTTTTTATCGCCATATCCACCTGTAGTGGCTTCCCAACTGCAGAGGCAAGCGAAAATACCACTTCTTTCATGAAAAGGTTTGGAGGTAACGATGGAAAAGAGATCCCTGCAATTAGTGTCATAGTTTATTCCTCCGGATCAAATAGAGGATCCCATTTTAGGGTTTGCACGGGATACGTCCATTGCCGATGGGACAAATAAAAGGCTGGTTCTGGAAGCAAATTAACATAATCCTCCATATTATATACTCTTATTAGTACATGCCTGTGACTTAGTAGTCCAATCTTGCATTCTCCTTTCAACTCGCATTATATTGGGATAATATTTCTCAAATCTTGTATATCTGGCCACCTATACGAGAATTTTTCTATGACAGCATATTGTAAATTCTCTTTGTAGATCATCTGAGTCACTTCTTCTTCTTTCCATATCACCCTAGGTTCTCTATTGTCACGCCCCACCTTGGGAGGCATGACTGGCACCTAATGCCCTACTAGGACCTGAACTACTGAGCTGACTGAGCCTAAGCACCTCTGGTGCAGGGCTGACTCTAACTCTAGAATTAAGAAAACAACGGGCTATATAGTGGCTGTAAATACAACCCCTGACCGACAAGGCCTATAGCCACCTGTGAAAATAAACAGCTAAGCAGAGACAAACAAACATAGGGAGTCCTATGCGTGCCGAGAAGGCCACCATGATATCTAGTTATAACTGGAAAGCAAAATCAGATGCTAAACTAAGCTATGATCGACAAGGCCACCAATCAACAGCTAAACAAGCCCCACGTGGCTAACACACATAGTTTAAAATATATATGGGCCACACACAATCGATATCATCTAACCACAGGGAAGTAATGCTATCTGCAAGCCTTTAGGAGTAATAAGATGGTCGGGACAAGGCCCCGACCTACCCATACTGTACAAACAAAAGAAGTACACCTTTACCATACAAGCTCCGAAAGAAGGGAGCTGACGGCTCTGTACGGCTGAACGGAATTACGAGGGACCTGCTCCTCGTCTATCTGCACTTGTAGGCAAGTAATGCAGCGCCCATAAGAGGGCGTCAGTACCACAGGTACTGAGTATGTAAAGAAATAACTTTAAATAACTGAAAGTAAGAAATGGTACTGACAATAACTGAAGTAAAGAAAACGGACTGAAGTTAACTGAGGTAATGAAATTAGGACTAAACATAACTGTAATAAGGAAGGTAGGGTTCATACCTGGCAGATGAAGCGTCTTACTATCTAACTATCAGTAACTAAAGCAAACATAAACCTTACCTAGCCCCCATAAGCCGGAAGGTACAATCAGCACAGAACAACCCACCTGGGCCGCCATTAGCCCTAGTGAGTAAACCTCAATCTATATACCCCTATCCAGGTCATACTGAGTCAACTACCAGCTATAAGTGCCCTGTCGATCCCCTGGGTCTGCAAATGGGCCCACTCAGCCCCTAACTGTAGATGTGTCTGAGTCCGAAGGACTCCTGATATCTACACCCCGGGCGTAAATGCTCGGCGGGTGTGTGTATAAGGCCAACCACGACAATATGAGGATCTGGATCCCCATCTTCTTCCCTTGCGGACGGCATGTCGCTTTATAGAGCGGCGTATCCTCGCCCAGGCAGGCAGCGGCACAGCTATTAACCCTGGGTTGGTCATGGAAGCTATACAGGTGTAATCCAACCCAAAACAATACAATTTACGAGTCTCGACTGGCAGCAACAACTAGACATGATAACATATTCCAAACATGCTTAATTGGAATTCATATTGGATTACTATGGTGAAGAAACTAACTTGCCGAAAGAAAATACCTTAACATACCTCGTTCGCTGTATACCAATTAACTGGAGAGTTTTGGCTCGTGTTCAACTTCCCTTCTCAACTGTAATCATATTTAATGGAAGAATAGGGCTAACTTCATTACTATATTCGAAGAAAACAATAACTTTTATATTTATATACTGACTATACTTCAACTTATCGAAAGACGATCAGAAACTCGTAATTTCTTGGGATTCTAGAAGGGAGAAATACGTACTTTAGGCACGTGATCTTATTGACACTAGTTTGAAACAATTCCATCAACTTAGGCTCGGCGGGATGATGATTTACATGGCGTATTTCACGAAAATAACTTTGTAGTGATGCTCCCTACAACTTTATACTTCAATACCCGGAGTTAATTTGAATTTGGACGGCGTTTAGCGGCTTAATCGGATGATTATTAAATGTTTTCCTTCGTTCTCCCTATGCTCTGGCCGTGGTTTATGAATTATAATCTAACTTCTAAGTGTGAGACCCTTATATACTTGAGGCAGCAGACAAGGCAACGTGACACTCTGCCTATCGCGTTGATTCTGCTCCGTGCCATGTTGGCTAATGCGGAGGAGCTGATCCGTGCCACTTTTCCCCTCTAGGCAGCTTGGTTCGGCCTCCTCCCGTAAAATTCCGACTTTGCACTCGTTCGGCCTTTTCCCGGGCTCTTTTCTCGTACGTATGACACTCTAAAACTCTCAACCAACATGCGAATAGGCCAACTAAACACTAGAAACCTACGGGGTGTAACATCCATGTAAGTATGTAACCGGTTTGATAGGGATGGCTTTTGTGGCAATAGGTAAAGGACGTAATTTGGATGCATAATCTAGTGGATTAGACTGACTAGTCTCCGGTGGAGGCTGTCCAGAAGACATAGTGGTTGTGGCCACTGACGCTATAGGCTAACTAGGGTTTGATGGCGGCACAAATTTTTAATAATAGTGTAAGTGTTAATGGAGGAATTGGATAGGATTTGCTGAGGTGTTTTAGAATAATTTTTTTATGTTGGAAATGAATGTAGAAAACGGTAGATTTTCTGGATGTAATCTGTCACTTATGTTTGCTTGATATCATAAACTCATTATTTTCTGTAAATGGCGGTTTTATGGCTTGAATTATGCTAAATTTTGCGATAGGTATATCTAAACAGTACTTAATGCTAAGAATTGGTGAGGAATTTCCAGAGATTTCTTTGACTAAATGTTTGGTGTTGAAAATATAGAATGTAGAGAACTGTAGGTTTATTCATTCAAACACAGTTACAGTCAGGAGTCGAGCGGGCTCAGTTGCAGACCCAGGGGATAGGTAGAACGGCTATAGCTATTAGTTGACCCATTGTGAATTGGATAGGGGTATATAGATTGAGGTGTACCCACTAGGGCTTATGGGGGCCCCAGGTGGGTTATTCTGTGTTGGTTGTACATTCCAGCTTATGGGGGCCAGGTAAGGTTTATGTTTGCTTTAGTTACTGATAGTTAGACAATAAGGCGTTTTATTACTCAGGTATGATCTCTATTCCTTCATTTCAGTTGTTCTTAGTTTTATCTCTTTATTTCAGTCATTTACAGTTATTGTCTTACATATTCAGTACATATTATACTGACGCCCTTTCTGGGGCGCTGCATTACTTGCCTGCAGGTACTAATAGACGAGGAGCAGGTCCCTCGTAGCTTTCAACCAGTATCACTAGAGCAGTAGCTCCTTTCGTTCGGAGCTTATAGACAGGAGATTTATTTCTTTTTGATTGTACAGTTTTCGAGTAGGCCGGGGCCCTGTCCCCACCATTATATTACTCCTAGAGGCTTGCAGATTGTATCTATTTCTCTGTGGTTAGCTGTTATTGACCGTATGAGGCCTATACGCGTGTAATTTTATATATTGGCTGTGTGGGACCTTGTTTAGCTGACAGATTGGCGGCCTTATCGGCCATAGTTTAGTGTAGCTCAGGATTTACTTTACAATTATAACTAGACATCATGATGGTCTTGTCGGCCCGCATAGGATTCCCTGTTGTTGTTGCGTCTAGCTAGCTGATTTTCTTTTACAGGTGGCTATAAGGCCTTATCGGCCGAGAGCTATGTTTACAGCGAGATATAGCCCGTTGTTTTCTTGATTTGAGGAGTGAGCCTGCACCAGGAGTGCTTAGGCTCGGTCAATAAGTCAGTTCGGATCCTAGTAGGGCACCAGGTGCCAGTCATGCCTCCCAAGGTGGGGCGTGATAGAAACATGCTCAGTAACATATCTTTCAATGTGTTTTGATACATGAATAAGTATCAATTTCACCAAACCTGCAACAATAATACACCCAAAGAAAAAGAAAATTTCCACGAAATCTGCCATTTTTTAAAGTTTTTGATCTGATATAGATTAATTATTTAAACTTCCTATAAATGGTAAAAGAAAAATCAAAATCAAAACGGAGAGAGATTTACTCTCATTAAATATGCAAGTTTGTTTAATTAGATATTAACTAGCCGTTATAAGAGAAAATTAAGGGTTTGAATTTGTGATACAACACTCAAGGTTATCGTTAATCTGTATCAGAAAATTTTAAAAAGAAATTCTACTCTATGTAATTAAGATAAAATATGCTATTTTATATAATTATTTTACTATATAGTGATATTTATGAAAATTGCTCTACATTTTTTTTTTGAAAAAATTACATAACATAGCACAAATATGAAAGTATTTTACATAATGACCACAGTTTTAAAAAATTATATAATATGGCTTTATTTTATTTAATGTACCATTTATTTACCTTTTTACTTTGTATTTGATTATTATTTATTTCTCTCCTATTCATCACGGTAAATTCCTCCGATAACCATCCAATCCCTCTTTCATCTTCTCTCTCACTCATTGCTCATCATCAAACCAGATGGTCAATCCGATCCCTCTTCTATCTTTCTATTCCCCCCCCACCCCCACCCCCCACCCCCCTTTCTTTTTCTCTCGCATTTCTGTCTTTCTCTTTGGTTGATCTTGTTCGAAATTGGTATTTTTTTCGACCTGACTCCCTCAAAAGTCAACTCAAGTCGTCGACGACTAATTCACTGATCAGATCTGATCAAAAATGTAAAATCTTGATCGAACGATGGAACAGATATGATGACGTCCCTCTGTTTCTTATCCCAAAAGTATTTCTTATATATGTATTTTTGATTAAAAAACAATTTCAAATTCAGATGTATTTTTGTATTTTGCTTGTATATTTATATTATGAGGAAGGAGAAATTTTCCTTCATGTAAATTTCATTCATGATTTTTATTTAATTTTCAATTTAAGATATGTATTTTTCGTATTTTAGACAAAAATCTTCAATCGTGTAATTTATCGAATTTTTACTAATCAAATCTTTATGATTTTTGAAGTCTCAAATAGATTATAAAATCCCATTAATTGTGGTAACTGATTATTTTTTTTACTTTTTGAAAATTATATTAGCGTATTTTATAGGTTATGTATACTATGTATTTCAACATTATCTTTTTACCCGTATATATAGGGCTTCTATTTGTATTTAGTTGTATTTATGACACAATGCAAATACATAGATTACAACATAATCATACTATTATGTTATACATACATACATACATATATATATATATATATATATATATATATATATATATATATATGTTGTATTGTTATGTATTTATCAATGGAAACAGTTTCTTTTAACAGAATACATATTAGTATCTTTGATATAATTAAATATGCAATTCTTTATGTCTTTTTTAATTTATTTGTTAAAATACATATATTTGATTGTATTTATGATACAAATTATTCATTTTTTTTAATAATTCAAAGAATGAAAAGTATATAATTATGAAAATAACTCACTTTTTCAGATTTGCTTTACAAGGTATTAATATAAAATAAGAATTTCATCCGTTTCTAGAGTCCATTTAATTAAGGAATGTAATAATTATCAATTGCATGAATAATGGTAACTGATTATGGAAATAAATCACTTTTTTCAGATTTTTTTTTAAAAGGTGTTAATATAAAATAAGAATTACATCCATTTTTAGAGTTCATTTATTTAAAGAATGTAATAATTATCAATTGAGTGAATAATGGTAACTGATTATTTATGTAAAACATAATCTCTAAAATCACTTAATTAATCAAATTTTGTCTTTGTATTTGATGCGCTTTACCTAATACAACACATGATACATAAAATATTGTCATTTTATGTAAATAAGTAAAATATTGCTACTTAAGCTTATTTTCGCCCAAAATGTTGCCATTTCTGTAATGAATTTTTTTTTCAGCTGTATGTATTTGATTTTTAGAGCTTTTATTTGTATTTAGTTATATTTATGACATAATGCAAACACATAGATTACAACATAATCATGCTATTATGTTATACATATATATATGCATACATATATTTATATATATAAATTGTATTGTCATGTATTTATCAATGGACACACTTTTTTTAACACAGATACATATTAGTACTATTTGATACAATTAAATACACAATCCTTTTTGCCTATTTTAGAATATATTGGTTAAAATACATGCATTTGGTTGTATTTATGATACAAATTTTTTTTTTATAATTCAAAAAATAAAAAATATACGATTATGAAAATAAATCACTTTTTCAGATTTGTTTTACAAGGTGTTAATATAAAATAAAATTTTCATTCATTTTTAGAGTTTATTTTAATTAAGGAATGTAATAATTATCAATTGCATGAATAATAGTAACTGATTATTTAGGTGAAACATAATCCCTCAAATTACTGATCTAATTAGATTTTGTATTTTTTAGTGTAAAATAAAAATTTCATCCGTTATTAGAGTCTATTTATTTAAGAAAATAATAATTATCAATTGAGTAAATAATAGTAATTGATATTTATGTGAAACATAATCCCTAAAATTACTCATCTAACCAGATTTTGTATTTATATTTGATGCATTTTACCTATGATAAATACAACATGTGACACATAATAAGTAAAATATTACTACTTAAACCTATTTTTGCCAAAAAAATAATCATTTGTGTAATTTTCTGTCCAAACCGGAGAACTAATCATTCAGCGAGCCCGTTAAAAGAGGGCCCAGGAAAGAATTGAACTGTCCAGATTGGTAAAAAGGTGGGCCGTGGTGGGAGTAGGGTCAATAAAAATCCACCACCGATCTTTAAAGAGCCAGCAGTGCCGCTATCTTTGTATAAAAAGGGCAAGAATGATACACCTGTTTTGTCAGTGATACCTATTGTACAAAGGGGTTTTAGGCTATGACCACAATGTGGGCCCTCACCACCTGAGCCAACATCTATAACTGATAAGATATGGGCCCCCACCTACTCAATTCCCATCGGCCATCTCTCTAAGAATTAAATCATTTTTTAATGGGTTATGAAATTTCAAAACATATTTAAAATATTTTTACAGTAATATTCTATAATTCGTGAAAGTTAAAATTCTATATAAGGACTGAAAGTAACCACATGTGAATTTTTACGGACATTATTTCTTTTGTATTCTATCCCTCTTGTACTCGAACAAAATTTTCATCAACAATATGGTTACTTGCTTGAGTTGTTATAGAAAAGAAAAAGAAAAAGAAATGCATGGCAGTCACGATCAGAACAGAATTTCTTGCTACTCTTCCTACATTATATATAGGGCTAGTATAACTGTTACCATTTTCTAGTTGCTTGGGTGAAATCTTCGGATTAGTTTACTATGGGATATATTGCAGAAAGAAAGAGGATGGGTACAGGGAAGTAGTTAAACATGGAGATAATTGATAAGGCCTAACTTAATCACAAAAATTACCTTATGAGATAAATAATGTACGTCAATGATCATACAAAGTAATTTTCTCATCCCTCAACACCCTTACATGCCCAGGCTTGTCTACGGGAGTGTGTACAACTTAAAATGAGGGGACAAACATCGAGTAAATCAAGAAATGAAATATACATACCTGACTCTTATATCTTTGACGAGAAATGAATTTAGATTCTTACCCCATCCAAAAAATGAACTTATGAGTTGAGTATTACCCAATAATCAAAATCATATATAAAAGGACCAAACATTCGGATAAGTCCACAATAACAAAGTGAAAAACTTACTTGGCAAGTCAGTAAAATTATTCTTAGGATACACCCCATGCACAGCCAATACATAGTGATTTTTGACATGTACCTTTAGGTAAAATGAATAAAACGGGTAAAACAATAATGAAGATGATGAACAACAATCTCTTCTTTTACCAACCAAATACTCCCTTTGTGGAAAAAAAAAATATATATATATATATATATATATATTGCCCTCTTCAAACCCTAAAAAAACCGGCAGGCAAATATTAATCACCCAAAAATAGAGGTTAAAAAAAGAAAAAAGGAAGCAAACTCAAAATTATAGAGCAAGCATATAATCAAACCTCGCGTTGTGTGTTTAACCATCCAAACTTTCATCACACAACACAATAAGAGGATCACTACTAATGCAAAAATCTGCTGATCGATCAGTCAATTTTTTTTTTAGGAATTATGGTGGCTCGTTGAATCGTGTCGATCATCGGCACCACCGCCGTGATGCGAATGTGATCCGCTAGCCTGAGACTCCGATACACCGGAGCATGGCCTGTACGGGTTTAGTCCGGTGACCATACCCAATTGGCCTTCTCCGCCTAGTATACTGCCACTACCACTACCACCACCACCGCTACCACCAAACTGCTGAGTTGGCAATAGGGCCACTGGAGTAGGAAAATTCATGAAATGTAATCCGCTTGACATTGTGCTTCTATACAAAGCGGCAGCCGCAGCACCAGAATTATTAACCGATGGAAACGTCCACACTGGATCCCCTCCCAAAACTTGGCTATTGTTATTCGTCAACATCCAAAAATTAGCTGGAATTGAAGAATGACTTGATGGCATAGTCCCACTACTTGATGACTGTAATAAATAACTCCCCATTTGCTGCTCGTTCTGCTGCTGTTGTTGCAAGTCTAGTTCTTGTCTCCTTTTTCGATTTAGACTTTCTTCTATACTCGTCTCCGTTAAATCTAACGAATTGTCCCGCATTTCTTGTTTAGCTTGGAACTGATGTATACTACTAGGGTTTGAATTTCCGCTCTGAAAATTCAACAAAGTCGTTGCAGATCTGTCCGAAGTCAAACCAATTCCCTGAAACAAACCTCGTCTTTGTGACACTGAAAAATTCGGATTGAAATACGAGGATCGTAGCTGAGATGGTACGGACATGCTGGATCCTGAACTACGTAACGAAATGTTGAGTGACGTGAAATTCGCCGGAATTGTACCTGGTGAAAAATTAAGATTGGACTATGAACAATAGTAACAAAAGCTAAGATAATTTTGGGGGAAAAAAAAGCATAGTAATATATGTAAGCATCTATCTCTATATCTATTTTTATTTTGTCTAGCAAAAAAAAAAAACTTTGAATTATTCTGTCTTAGATTTTTGAATGGTCACTTGACTAATAGTTATTATCTCAAATAGTTTTGTCGAAAAAAATTAAAATCAACAAAAAAAAAGATTTTGTGAGATAATAACGTACTATTAGTTGATTGAACATCTAAGAAATTAACTCGAATTGTTCTTCAACATTACCAGTTCCTGTGGCAGCAATTACTGCAGGTTCAGCTTGTTGGAGAAGCCATTCGATGGTTTCACCATCGGACTTGTGACCAAGTTCTCGAGTGAGTTGGAAAACCCTAGCGGCACAAAGGGCCGGCATACGTATACGTCTGCCACGGCCATCAACCTTAGTGTGGCGGTCTTTGGTGGAAGTTCTCTTCGGAGCTGGCTTTTTGGAAGTCTCAGTGGAGGCAACTGTAATTTGGAGGCTGTTACTATTAGGATTTATATTCGTACTTGCATCGGATGGGGAAATGGCGAGCGAAGGAAAATTATTATTATTAGCTGCGGAGGAGCTGGAGCATGGTTCGTCTTCCTTCTTTTCGAGTAATTGGAAAGGGAAGTTGTTAGGACGGTATTGCTGGTGATGGTGGTGGTTGTGATGGTGGAGATGATCGTCACCTCCTCCTCTATCCATGATCACTCTTAATAACTAAAAACTCACTAAAAAACTCTTTTTTTTTCTTCTATATGTTTAATTTTTTTTTCCTATGAGAAATTGAGTTGATTGACCCTAAATTTCTGTTTTTTTTTTTCTAATTCTTCTAGCTAGAATGAATGAAATGAATCGAATTATGTGTGTGTTTTCCCTCTGGGATGTTGTTTGATTGGGAATTCCTTGGGCATTGATGTGTTGTTTCGGTTTATAGGGAGAGAGAGAATGAGATGTGAAGAGAAAAACTTAAAGCAACAAAGATAATGAGTGGGAATTATAAGGGGTAAAGCTTTAAAAAGCAAAAAATATTGAACAAAGGGGAAAAGAAAATATTAGCTTTTGTTTTGGGGTCCTTTTTTTTAATGTCTTTTTGACAAATATTAGTTGGAATAAGTCTCTTACTATAAGAAAAAATAAAATAGGAGTAAAATTTTGAGGGGGGGAAATTGAAGGGGTATTGTCGTGCTATTCTTTTTATTGTGGCTGTGACAGAGCCTTTGGTTCAGACTCCACGTGAGGTGCTCTTTTTATCATTCAATCCATAAAGACGCTGGTGTCCGTGGTGGGTCCTACTATATATAATTTCCAAGTCAAAAAATTGAGAGACTGAGAAAGGAAAGATTTATACAAATGGTGAGTGGGTCCCTTTTTTTCATTCATGTAATCATTTCCCCTTTGCCTTTAGTCCTTTGCCTTTGTTAGGCAACTTTGCTTGCTTTGGGATTCCTTCCTCAAAATCTTATGATTGTGGTCTAATATCATCACTCCTTAGTATGCATAATATAATATATATATATATATATATATATATATATATATATATATATATATATATATATATTTGAAGACTATTAATATGTAGCCATTATGTCATTCTCTAATATTGATCATCAGCTAAGATCTGTTGAATTCTATCTTAGGTTTAGGCTATAATAGGTGGGCCAAAGTATAACTAAGGGGATCAAATGACGATTTATTTTATGATGGAAGTATATAGTAGTTGTAATAGACAATCTAGGTCCACCATGTACTATTATGTGAAAGAAATGGTGAATTTGATGATGATATTTACTAGCTACCTCCCTTCCTCTTGATGTGTACTTATATAGCCTAAACTTCCTCCTTTTATAAGTAGGGTGTGTGGACAAAGATGTTCCACATTTGAAAGTTGATAAATTAATTGACGCTGCATACATATGAATGTAGAGACATTGTCATCATTAATGTTTTGAAAAATCATGTGGATCAATTTAAAGAAAAATCTGCATGTTAAGAATATTTTTTTGAGGAGACTAAATAAATTTATTTAACAAGTAGTGTCAGAGTTATTGACTCAGTCGAATAATTATGCAGATGGGATAGAATAACTCCTGTATATTGCCAATGTAACCACGATATTGAAGAGCTAAGAATAGTAAGATCAACTTGTGATGGCGAGAAAATAATTTACTGTGTGACCTGTATGTAATATGGAGACGTGCACACAAGAAGAAGCGCATCGTTTTGATAGCCATATATATATACAAGAATTAAGATGGCATGTGTATGTGACATATATTGAATTTACGGATAAGCTTGTCAATTTTGATAATCAATCAAGTATACCTAATAGTACGTAAGAGTTACTTTTCTAGGCTAACTTAATTTACCCCAACACTTTTGTTATTATATACATACAGAATTTCAGATCTAAATCTGAAGTTTATAAAAGGAATGATAACTCAATGTGCGTGCATCTTGGTCATTTGTATAGAAGCTACTTTACAATATGGTGCATGTATATGCGCTAATTTTACTTTTCATTAAACCATCGTTAAAAAACTTCTACTTAATTGAATTTTTTTACAATTCAGCGCTAATTTATAGCTAAATAAAATTAATATGAAATTTATATTATTTAACTACAAAATTTTATCCGTCGCTAATTTCATGTTTTCTACTATTATTTCTTTTTCTTTTTGGGAGGGGGGTACATCAAACATATATATTATATAATCTTAAAAAGACTAAATAGAGTAGTAGTAGCAGTAAGTAGTATATTTTATACTACACACCTTTTGGGGTGAGTATAAGATAAGAAATGGCATGACTGCAAGACTGGCAGCTATAGGTGATGGATGCCCAAGTAAACGCCCTTTACATCAACATCTTCTGTCACAAATAATAGTAAAATATTTCTACTTATAACATTCTGTCACCTCTTACATATATATATATATATATATATATATAATATATAATCATGAAGAAACTGATCAAAGGCGCTAAAAAGAAAAAAAAAAACCTCCATATTTGTCATAACATCGCAATGGGCACGAGGAAAAAGAACTGGGAATTTATTTTAATATCAAAATCTATCAAACATAATACAAATATTGACATACCATTTCGTTGATTGATGTACAGACTGGATGCTATTATTTAAAATTCTTTTCTGTCCTTTCCGTTTTTTATTTCTTTTCATTAGCATTTAACTCTTTTTTTTTATATTTTATCTGGCGTTTAATATTTATAATGGAGATCGATTAATTATGATTCACACAACAGGACTCATTTATGAGCTGACGCTTCCAACCAAAAAAAAATTCATATGCGAAACTCAAAACTAAGATATCTGGTTAATAAGGATGAAAGGATCTCAAATCCCATTGATCCCTAATCCACTAGATAAATAATTCAATATTCAACTAAGTGCACTATTTAGTCTTCATATAGCATCAGCACCAACAAATAATAATATATTAATTTTAAAAAATATATACATAAAATATTAAATATTACAAAAAGATCACAAATTCATATACCTCATATTTTATCTATAAATTCGCCCGGACCTTAACCTATGTTGATTAGCATTTCAATTTTATAACATCATTGTTATATGAATTATTTTTTCAATTAAGATAGAGAAAAGGCATAAGTACCCCTTTGAACTATGAATATATTTTTAATTACACAAATTTTCTTTGAGGGCGGTGCTATTAGCCCTCCCCCTACCCCGAACTATTTTAAGATAGAATAAATATACCCTTATGTGTTGATGTGGCAAAGAAAATGTGCTCACTCTCTTGGAAGCATGTGAGAGTCTAAAATAACTTAAATTTAATTAACATAGACACATGTCATTTTTTTAATTTGATACTTTATAATTAATTAATACTCATAAAGAATTAGCATTAGAACTTAAACTAATATACTTTTATTTGTTTTCCTTTTTTTGTTTGTAAAATATAATCAAATTTTATTATTTTCGTAATTGGCGTTACTAAAAAATTAACATAAATTAGATTAAATTTAGATTGCCTAAAATGGTATTAATATCACACCCCACCTTGGTAGGCATGACTGGTACCTGGTGCCCTACTAGGACCTGAACTGCTGAGCTGACTGAGCTTAAGCACCTCTGGTGCAGGGCTGATTCTAACTCTAGAATCAAGAAAACAACGGGATATATAGCGATTGTAAATACAACCCCCGACCGACAAGGCATATAGCCCCTGTGACAGTAAACAGCTACCCAAAGACAAACAATCATAAGGAGTTCTATGCGGGCCGACAAGGCAGCCAATCAACAGCTAAACAGGGCCCCACACGGCCAATAATATCTAAAGCACATATGGGCCCCACAGGACCGATAATATCTAACCACAGAGAAGTAACACAATCTGCAAGCCTTTAGGAGTAATAAGATGGTCGGGACCTACCCATACTATACAAACAAAAGGAATAAACCTCTATCACACAAGCCTCGGAAGAAGGGAGCTGACGGTTCTGTACGGCTGACTGGAACTACGAGGGACCTGCTCCTCCTCTATTTGTACCTGGAGGCAAGTAATGCAGCGCCCCGGGAAGGGCGTCAGTACAATATGTACCGAATATGTAAGGCAATAGATAAGCTGAATAGGACTAGAAGTAAATAAAAAGAAGAGCCGAAAGATTAACCTGTACGCCTGCTGATTCGTAATCTACATCTAACTGAAACTACATTTACATAAGCTAAGACTGCATGCTTACTACACATTTATACATTACAACTAGAAGACAAGAATTCATACAAGAACCCCACCTAGCCCCCAAAAGCCAGGAGGTACAATCAGCACGGAATAACTCGTTCAGGCCCCCATAAGTCCTGGCGAGCACATCTCAATCTATATACCCCTACTTAGGTTCTACAACTCTACTGGTACTGTAGCCAACCAACCAGTCCCCTAAGTCTACAACTGGGCCCGCTTGGCCCCTGAACTTTAGTTGTGTCTGAGTCCGAAGGACTCCTGATATCTACACCCCGGGCGTAAATGCTCGGCGAGGGTGTGTATAAGGCCAACAATGGAATATGAGGATCTGGATCCCCATCTTCGTTCCTTGCGGACGGCATACCGCTCCGTAGAGCGACGTATCCTCGGCCCTGGCAGGCGAGCGACACAGCTATTAACTCTGGGGCGGTCATGGAAGGCTTCTAACTGAGGGCAACCCCAACCCAGGTGCTATACTGACACATCAATCTATCTGTATAAAGAGAGCGTATTTGGCTTTCTAGGCCTCATGCTAATGTTACTCGCTTCTGGAATAATCTGTATGGTTGTCTGCAGGCACGCCATGTGCCCGTATTTGATCAGAGGATCCTGATAGTGATCATGATCTCTAATAGTTTCGGATGAATATAGCGAGGTCTTAAGTGGCCTAGCAATACTCTGAATGTCCTACTCGGACATCTATAACTCATGAATAACTGTGGGGTTGCGGATAGCTAACTACTTTATTCTTCTAATTAAACAACTATAGGGCTGGGCTTGGTCGAACTTGCTTTTCCGCGATCAGCACTCTGGTCCTTCACAGGGAACTTACTCCTTTAACTTGTGGTTAACACTATACTAGCAGAGTACTACTGACTCCTTAGGCCTTGTCTGAATCCACTCGGATCTATATTACTGTTCTGGGCAATTCTCAATCTTATAGGCAATTCTATATAGACTGGCCCTCTCCTGGCACTCTGTACCTGGATACCTTACAAGAACTGGCTAGGGTGCTGGCCCGTCATTGACTACTGATGTGGACCCCTCCTTGGGGTACCCACGGGTTTATCTGACTCGGACGACTGGGCTAGCTTGTTGGCGTCCTACGTGATAACTATTAGGTCGACTAAGATTGACAATCGCTGATAAGACTAAGGGGATGGCGGACGATCACTCAATACACTGGAGAACCCTGGTATCGCCAACTCTAGAATATACATATTCTGTCTCTATTTCTAGTTTTGGAACGTGCTATAACGTCAATGATCTCTAGGGATGCTTTCCTGCCAGTACAGGCACCAACTGGTCGTTAGACCGCGTAACTGCGCCCATACCGTTTGACCAACTGACTCAGGCCAATAACTCTTACGAGCTTCTGAAGTCTAGGCCTGGCAACAAATATATAAGTCTACCATCACAATAAACTGAGAACTAAAAGAATTTCTATAGCATTCATAACGCGAATCACATTTAACCTGCTCCCTTTTAGCAAGGGGTCCTGCAGTACGATCTATATATGTTTTTTAGCAGCTAACCAGAATTTATGTAATTGTAATCCCTATTAGCAGCTACTCGCAACATATCTCGTTCGCCATTTTCTGACTAACTGATGAGTATCAGCTCGTATTCAATTGCCCTTCTCAACTGTAATCATATTAATTGAAGAATAGGACCAACTTCATCACTGAATTCGAAGAAAACAATAACTTTATATATATGTAGTAACTATATTTCAACCTATCGAAAGATGATTGAAAACTCGTAATTTCTCGAGAATCTAGAAGGGAGAAATACTTACTTTAAGTCTGTGATCGTATAGACACTAGTTTGAAACAATTCCATCAACTTAAGCTCGGCGGGACGACGATTTGTCGGGCGTATTTTATGAAAATAACTCTGCGGCGATGCTCCCTGCAACTTTATACTTCAATACCCGGAGTTAATTTGGATTTGGAAGGCGTTTAGCGACGTAATCGGATGATTTTACTTGGTTTCTTCGTACTCTCTCTGTTCTGGCCGTGATTATTTGGATAATAATCCAACTTCTAAGTGTGAGACCTTTATACACTTGAGGCAGCAGACAAGGCAAAGTGGCACTCTGCCCATCGCGCTGATTCTGCTCCGTGCCACGTTGGGTAACGCGGAGCTGCTCCGTGCCACTTGGCCCCTCTGGGCAGCTTGGTTCGGCCTCCTCCCGTGAAATCCCGACTTGGCACTCGTTCGTGGGCTCTTTCCTATTACATATGACACTCTAAAACTCTCAATCAACATACAAATAGGCCGACTAAACGTTAGAAACTTACGTGGTGTAACAATTAATTTATTATGAAAAATTATAATTTATGGTAGTGTTTTTATTAATATTACTATCAACACATGGACGTATTAATATTCCTATAAGAACAATTTATTATTAATATTATCATCAACGCATGTTCAAATTTATTATTTTTTTCTTTTTAAAGTAATTGATGTTACTACAAGCAAAGTCAGTAACATAATGTTACTAGTTAAGAATTTTTAGAAAATCAGATACATATAAATTGAAAAGTAAATTTATTGTTTAGAAAATAAAAATAAAATAATTTAAATACTAAAAATAAATTGAAACCCTAACATTTAAAAAACTAAATTTTTTCAAAAAATATTTTGTTAAAATTAATTCAACTGCTAAATTTACTATCGGAATCAGAATTTTTTTTTTGAAAAGATAAAATCAACAGTAGCTTCAATGACTAAAAAAATAAATTTAAAAAATTGGCTTTATTTTACAAAGAAGGAATGAAAAATAATCTAAAAAATATCTATTTAAATTTTAATATTAATTAATTATGTGTATAAATTAATTATAAAGTATCAAATTAAAAAATGACATATGTCCATATTAATTAAATTTTAAGTTATTTTTGACCTCTCATATGCCTCCAAGAGAGTGAACACACTCTCTTTTGCATACTAACACCTAAAAATATATTTATTCTATTTTAAAATAGTTAAAAAAATTAATAAAATCCAATAAAAAAAGTATAATTAAAAATATGATTATACTTCAAAAAAGAATACTTATGCCTTTTCCGATCAAGATACATGATAGATGGAGCAGTTGTTACTAATCAACTTTCTTTTCTTCCGGGAGGAAAAAGATCATGAATGGATCAATGCGATCAAGTAATAATGAAATATGCTTCTAGCACCTGTTCTAAAAAGTCCAGCACATACTATTGAAACTTTATAATTTTTTCATTCAAAAATATTAAGTATTTATTTTTATTGATATTTTAATTAAATTGATAGAAAAAAATGTTTTCACAATAAAAAAAGTTATGAAACTTTTTACTATTTTAATAAGAATTTGTTTGTCACCATGTGTTTTTCAGTAAACTGATTTAATGAAAAATAAGTGAAAAAATTATGTTTTATAACATAAATTTTTTATTAATTTAAAATGAAAAAAAATCTTTAAGAGTGAAAAACAATAGTTAATTTTCAAATCACCATCAATGGACTTCGTGTTTATGTGGTCTAAATAATAGGGTCGTAATTGGTGCCTTGACAAACAACACAAGTTTCAGAATAATTATCTTCAAACCTACAATGAATTGATAACTAATATTCGAGTATGATTATTAAGACCTAGTCACCTAACCATTGATTGAAGAGAGATGTCATTGCCTACAAACTATATACTTGGTCTATGCAAAATCTGAAAAAAAGATATAATCGAAGCATTTGACTCGTGGAAATACTTTGAAGAGTCTAGCTAGTCAAAGTTTGATCACTCTGTTAAATGTTTCAAAGCGAGCCGATATTGATTAGTAAGTAATACTCTCAGACCCGGTTCGGAAAGCCATCTAATAATTAGATTTGAGTGTAATTGGATGTAGTTACACAGTTTAGCATATTTGTTTGGTCAGGTAATTACATGGTCAACAGAAAATTTGGTGTAATTAAGAGGGTATAATTACACTCTCCAATTCCTAAGGCGAAGTGAGAATTGCAGGTAATTACATGGTGTAAATACAAGGTTACTTTTTAATTTATTCATTTTTTTATTATTTTAATTTATTTTCTTTATTTCTTCATTTTAATTTCTACTTTATTTTTATTATTTTAATTTTTTATTTTTAAAATATTTTTTATTTTATATTATTTAATCTTTTATTTTCTTTCTTCTCATCTCCCGACCTTTAATTCTTGTGATTCTATGTAATTACTCGTATTTTTTTTTATTTTAAAAAAATACTTTATTATTCTAATTTTTGAATTAATATAGATTTTCATTATTTAATTATGTTATAGACTTATTTTCATTTTCTTTTGAATTATAGCTACTTAAGTTATCTTGAAACTTATTTTAAGTTATGTTGAAATTTAACACAAGAGTATTATGTTTGCTCTTTTTTTTTTAATTTATATTATATTTTCAGTTCTAATTTATTTATTTTAGTAGTATTGACTTGTTATTTCATATTGCATGCCATTCATTTTTTAGTTAAAATTGATAGATTATTATTTGTCAAATATTTGAATAATTTGATGATATTATCTTTATAATATTAATATTTTTTTTTCAAACATGCATTCTATGATTTTCTTAAAAAAATGAATTTTAGTTTTTATAATTAATTAAATTAAAATATTTTAATTTAAAAATACGTATTTATTATTTTTTAATCATATTAGTTAAAAATATATATTTATTAATAATTATATTGTTTAGAGATGATATGTATCTTAAATACCTAATTTAATATCATTTATAAAGACATATATTTGTCAAATATTAATTTTTGATAAATAAATTTTATTTTTAAAAATTAATCTAACTATTATTTTTAAATCATATTAGTTAAAACATATATTTATTAATTATTATATTTTTTAGAGATAATATGTATCTTAAATACCTAATTTAGTATCATTTATAAAGACATACATTTGTCAAATATTAATTTTTAATAATTTACTTTTATTTTTATAAATTAATCTAACTATTATTTTTTTAATCATATTAGTTAAAATATATATATATATATATATATATATATATATATATATATATATATATATATATATATATATATATATATATATTAGTTATTATATTTTTTAGATATAATACATATCTTAAATACCTAATTTAATATCATTTATAAAGACATATATTTGTCAAGTATTAATTTTTGATAATTAACTTTTATTTTTAAAAATTAATCTAACTATGTAATTCACTTGTGCAACCAAACAGTATACTTGCAATCACACTGTAATTACATCATGACAAACAAATAAGTCATCGTAATTACTATACTGTGTAATTAATAAATTGTGTAATTATTATCCTAGTAATTACACAAATTTCAATTATACAATGACTTCCAGACAGACCCTTAAGAGTCAAAAGTATGAAATAGCTTTGACTAAAACTACTATTTTGTCCAATTTAAGTGACACAACTGAAATTTTTAAATTTGAACACAAAAACTTTAAATTTTTTAAAATAAAATTTATATATTTAAAAACTATATAAAAAATATTATAAATCACAATAACTAATAATTTTAAATAATAAAAGACAGAGAAAATATTTCGATAAAAAAAGACTTAAGGGACTGAAAATCCAATCATATTATATAAATTGAGTAGGAGGAAGTATGTTATTTATTTGATCCGGTGCCTCAGCTTCTTATCAAATATTACTCATAGCTGGTCAAATATTAGCAGGGAATTTCTCTTATACGCTTTTGTAACATCGTCACAAGATTTAAAAATATTCTAACTTTTTAAAATTTCATATCTAATAAAATATGACATATAAAATGAAATGGAAGAAGTACTAGGGTAAATTTTTTGAAAGATCGAAAAATTATATAGCAAAAAAAATTATATTAATAAATCACTCAACTTATGACTTTTCTCTTATAAAATTATTCAATCATACTTGTCATCTAAAATTTTTAACATGGAACATTTTTTTATGCCATATAAATATGAATTCTACAAAGAATATAATATTTAAGAAGACTCATATCAAAGACCTGACCCACTTAGCCACAAATCAAAATCAGTCAACTCATTCATCCACAAATCAAAATCAGTCTTAATTTAAAAGCCCTCTACACCTGCTATTGCAACATTTTTTTATATCTGATACTTTTAGTTCTTACAAACCCTGTTGATCAGGTTAATTTGATTGTTTTTTAAAAATTATTATTACTTTATCTCTGTATTGTATTGTTATAATTTTAAACATCAATCCAGAGATTTTAAATAAATAAATAAATATAAACTATGTGCTAGTAAATTCAAAGCAATTTTAGAGTAATAGTTATGTTCATCTGATCTTTCAGCAATGGTAATCGCCAGTTGCCATTAGAGAGTACTATATATTCAACTTAAATATCTTGAGTTTTCTCAGTTTATTTCCTCCTTGGAAAGCACATGGAAAGGGGAGTTTGCATGCAGCAACACTACTAAATAGCTCAAACAAAGGAAAGGGACTGATGAATTGGACAATGGAAATTAAGCTTTTGTTTGGTCATAAATTTTAAAGTTGTGTCTGAATATGCATTTTAGCTGGAAAAAATTTGAAGTTTAATAGGTGGAAGTCCCAAGAACCAAAAACTGACTTAAAGTATTTGAAGATCAGATCTCATTAAATTTCTCGACCAAACTGATATTTAAAGATAAAAAAAATTTAAAAAAATTCTATGATCGTAATGCTAGCTAAATAGAGTTTCACAATAATTACAGAAATGCAGAGAGAGAGACAGAGAGCTGTAGTTAGAACCATGTCACCATGTGATGGCAATGTGGACCTGTTTGCCAGTGTTGTCCTTTTTCAGACCACAACCATTGTTGCTTTTCTCAATTCTGTAACATCTATCTACTGTGACCACGACATCTCCCCCTAGCTATTCCCAACTTTATTTTTTGAAACAACTCATACATGTACAATGCATGCTAGCTACCTCCATTTGTTCCTCATTCATTAAATTGGATTGTATTTGTTTAAGAATTTTCAAAGGGATTATTAACCAATGATCCTCGGATATTTTTCCCATATTGCTTTGATAATACATTCAAGACTTTTATTTGTTTTGAAAAAGGTGCTGTTGTGGATTCAATTGAATACCCCCCATATAAAAATACCTACATATTGCTTCCCATCATGATATTTTGGGAGGGCATTGGCGTCAAGTCTCTATATATGTACGTAGGGCAACAAATTTCCCAACTTTAGTGAAGCAGCTTGGTCATGTTTGTGAAAAAAGTCCCACAAAGTGATTGGAGTACTACTGGGTAGCAAGTGGTTATATTAAATTTCACTTTTTTATTTGTCAATGTAAGATGTAGACAGTGAAGCACAACAATGGTTGTAGTGCGTACCAACTCTGACACTGTGGGGATTCATTTTCAACATAAAAACTAAAAACGAATAATTAAACAACGTGACTAATTATCTTAGCTTAATGAAATTATTACAAATGTTAAACCACATTGTATTTGCGTTTTTTTCTTGATTCATATATATTTACTCAGATAAACACGATTTATTAATGTAGTTACAAAAATAAATCTGACAGCACTGATATGACATTATCCAACTCTTCAAATTCAAAAGTGACAATATCTAAAATGATATTATTTTTCCGTTTTTCTCATATAAACACGGTTTTATTAATGTAATTACAAAAAATAAACTTGTTACAGCAATAATATGACTTTATCTAAGTCTTCAAATTCAAAAGTGACAATGTCTAGAGATTGTAATTGTCATAGTTGTACGTTTGAAAAAAAGAGTATTATTTATGTGAAGACCAAGTAATTTCTTTAATATGCGGAAAGAATGTCACTTTTTCTTACTGAAAAAATATGAATGTACGTGATAATAAATATTAATTGAGTTTTATATATATATAAAAATTAAAAAAATCAGCAAAAAAAAAAAAAAAGAAGTGAAATTAGCAAAGGGGCTAAGGGTCCATTTGCACTTTTGCAGGAGTAGTGCTGATCTTCTTTTCCTTCTCAACTTTTTCTATTTTTGTAAAACATACTAATTTGGTGTGTTAAAAGAGGGAAAAATTAGCCTGGTTCTGTCTATTATTAATTCGTTAATTTTATATTTTAAAAAACAAAACAACAACAACTTAGCGGAACAAATTTGTCCTTTCCTACAAGAAAAGCACAATCTCCATATTCCCTGTCCCGCGCAGCCTAATTAGTTTTGATTAGTATTTAATTAATCACCCGACCACCTAACCGAAACGCATTATAAACCATCATTCTCTTTTCTTTCGTCATAATTTCTATAAACATTAATTTCTGTTTATGACTGTTTATCAATTTAGGATTTTTCTTTTTGTTATAATAACAGTTTTAAAGTGTCAGAAGATAATTAATTATGAAATTATGATGGTTTAAAGTTAAGTTAAAATTAAAATCAGAGACGAATTTTTATTTTTTTTTGTTTAACCACTAGTTCAATATCCAAAATTTAGTTCGAATTAGCATCGGGTATACTTACTAAGAGGTGAAGATAATTAAGTACTTACTTTTTGATATATTCTTCATTTCCTGACTCAAATATGAGTGAACTCGATTTTTTTCACTCAAAGAGATTAGAAGACAAGAAAAAAGTGGATTGAGACATGGAATCATAGAACGAACTGTTCGTATTTTCTGCTTACTCAATTCCATATTAAGTTCATCCTTCATTGTTAGTAGTAAGTAAAACAAATTCAGCTACTGAAAATAAAGAGAGGAATGAACGAAAGCTTAATAATTATATTCTAAAATAACATTTTTTTAAATCATTTGGGAGCAAAGAAACAAACTTCATTGTGAGAATAAACTTTTTTCTATGGACAAAATAAAATCTCTGCTCCTTTTAATTTTCTTATTTTCCAAGTTGAAATTTGTGATTGCAGAAACCTCAAATTCCTGGATGTGAATCAAGTGATAATTGACGAATCTGAAAGTGGGAATAGAGATATTCAGAAAAAAAGATGTAACCATCAAAGAATCGCATTTGCAGATAAATCAACTTAACAAAAAGTCATTTTCTGTTGCCTTTTAGTGTGTTGTCCCCACTCTAAAATTGCCAGAAACCCCCCTCCCCTTGCTATAAAAAAAAAATATCTTAATATCTTATCCGGACAAACTTTATGGAAGCCAATCAAAACACAGAAATAATAACCATCTCATATCTCTTTCTGATATCTAAGGACAGCATCTTGAGAGTTGGAGAAAAACACCAACACAGTGTTCCTTCCACCAGGAGTTTGATTAATTTGTTACACTTTGTTTGTCATCTTATGCTTTTCCTATTTAATGTGGGGAAAAAAAAAGGTCATTTTGACCTTAAGTGAAATGGGTTATAATTTAGTATTTTACTCTTTTTTAAAAAGAAAATTATTTAAGACATCACCATAGGTTGTGAGTCCCTATGAAATATAGGGGGTTAGACTTGATCCTTCTCATATTATATAAATACAAAAAAGTTACATATGTTAAAGGGAGGACATGAATCAAACCTCTAATCAAGAGTTTCTGCACGAGATAGCACAAGAAGTGAAAAGATTAATTTATACAATATCCTTTCCTATTACAAGAAAACAATTCAATTGAAAAAAAAAAAAGAAAATTACATTTGTCATAACTTTTTTTCTCATAGAGGGAAATTGTTCATCCGTCCTGTTGAATTATTATTTATATTATTGATGTCTCCCTCAAGTCTTTTTAATACGTTGTTTAAGGTTTTCACGGACTTATGTATTGAAAAATTCAATTGATATCATCAATTCTATGGGTGCTCCGCTATATCCTCTTCGACTCTTCCTTAAATTAGTGCTTCCCCAAATTTTTTTTAATTGTTAAGATAAAATTTAAATATTTTTTTTTAAAAAAAATTAATAGAAGTTGTAATTTAATTAATATAATCTTATTAATTGATAGATACTTCTTGAAAACATACAATAATCATTATTTTCTTAAGTACTAAGGATAGAGGTGGGAAAAATATGATCAATTATTTCTTAAATTTTGAAACTAGCAACTATTTTGAAAATAATATTTTTAATATATCTAACAACTAAAAAGAACGGAGGGAATAATTAATAACTATATGCCTTCTTGAACCACTCCCTCCATTTCAAAATAAGTGGTGCTTTTAAGTTGGGCACACCCCTTAAAAAAACGACTCATTCCTAGATAGAAAAATATATTTTTACCCATTTACCTATAATAAATATCTTTAAAAAATTGTAACTCTTTAATATTTTCTTGATTATGTAAAACTCTCTCCATTTAAATAAGGGTAAAATTAGAAGAATATCATTAATGTCTTCTTGATTACATAAACACTACTTATTTTGAAACGGAAGAAGTAGTTGAAGTAAAACATCTTCATAATTAAGGCATGTTTGGAGCCGCCCAATATTAGATTTGAATATAATTGCATGACATACATGATTGCTGAGGTAATTACTTGGTCAATATGAAATTGAATGTAATTGAAGAAGAATAATTACACTCGTCAATTTTCAAAGGAGAGCCAAAAAAAAAATATTAGAGATAATTACATGGTGTAATTACTGTATGACTTTTCAATTCTTTCTTTTTTCATTTTAAATATTTTTTATTAACATATTTGCCGCACATCACAACCTATTTAAACGTTTTTCAGAACAAGAAAAAGAAAACTTATTTGATTTTTAATTCGTTTTTATTTAAAATTAAAAAGAAAATATCAAAGTTTGTAATTAACACTAGTTCACCAAAAAATAAGAATTACACTATGGAAAATAAATAGGTTATTCTAATTTAGAAATTATAGGACTGTTATATCTAATAATTACCAATTAATTTCCAAATAGACCCTTAGTTTTCTGAAGAAAATTTTCTTTTTTCCCAAAATGACTGATAAAAAAGGACATGAAAGACTAGAACACAATTATATGGGAAGCAAGAGGTATGAAGTTTTGGACCATACATGTTGGTAATTAAGCACCTAGGTCCAAAAATTAAGTTTGGGGTGTTTTAATTAGATAAAAATAGTAAAATTTTGAGGGGTTTAAGGTAACAGATATATCCCAGATTTGTGCGTCGTGTTGGTTGAATGATTGAAGAAGAAATGAAATGATGATTACTCATGGCTGTTGTGTTGATAATAATAAAGCATACTGATATGTAATATCTATGTATGATGGCCCCTATGTACTTTTTCAACACAAGAAGAAGATAACGCCACGTCACTCCCCAAACAATTGGTAGAAAAAAGAAAAAGAAAAATCTTTTCCAGTATTAATAATGTTCATGATAAAAGTCAAGGATTAATACAAAATTAAAGTGCTGTAATGCAGACACAAAAGTGTGCATAGAAAACGATATAATTAATTAACCAAAAATTCAAACAATACTCATGATTTTGTTATGTCACACTGGATGAGCATTAGCATGTTTTTTTTTAAATAAAAAATTAAAAAAGCGGCCTACCTCAAATAGATGAAGCAGGAAATAATAATTGATTGTGAAACTGAACATGGAGAACTTTGGTAGGTAAAATAAAGGTTAGATAATTAAAGCTTAGTACTATCTTCAACTTTTTAGATTGTGATATGAAACTTATCTTAGTCTTTGTAACCTCTTTAGCTTACAAGCTAAGTAAACTCGGTTTAAATTTCTTCATTATTAGAACCAAAATAGTACTGCTACTACTACTACACTATATTTGATGGAAAAGATAATTTCCACTGCCTTTAACTGAAATAGTTCAAGAACTGCAAATTAAAAGCCAAAAGTGATTGTAGAGGTGGCAATAGGAGGATGCACCCTTCACTTTCAATTTTAAGGTAGTGAATTCGAGTGAGCGAGCAAAAAGGTGGAAGTTCGGGAAAAAAAAGAACAGATTATCAGAGGTGGCATCTACATGAAGGGTAGTTTAAAACAAGTGCCTGAACAATACTTTAGAAAGGTTAATTTGATCAATTTATTAGTCAACGGAGAGGCTAATGAGAACTAACCCCCCCCCCCCCCCCTCCCCTTTTTTAACATTCTGCTGGGAGTGTTGGTTGATATTTAAGGAGAGAGGGGGCATTGAAAATTGATCTTTAAGTTACGGTGTGGAGAACTCTCGCCGATTATACTAAGAGGTAAGAGCCAATTACGCTTTGCATGTATGCTGGACTGCTTTTTTTTGCCCAATTGCAAGAACTGGGTTGTGGTAGCCCCCTTTTGTTCTAATAATTTAATTTGCCCAATTCTTGCTTGACTGGCCTATTGACTTGAACAGTGGAAACTAATTGCTTACTTGTTGCCAAGCTTATTAATCAAGAAGATATATAACGTTAATATTTATTTAGGCTATTTTTGAAGATTGCAAATGTTTGGTAAAAGTGAACAAAGCCAGTATTATATATATTTCAATCTTTTCTTATGTAATAGATAGGTACTTGTCTAGGCCTAACCCCCTACCACCATGGTGGATTCTGATTCAAAAACTTCCTCCTGTAAATAGGACTTAAAATGTAATATTTCTGGAGTAGAATGCTGTAGTAAAAAAATTAGAACTTCACCTTGTATGACTCGGGTTTTTATCGTATCTTATACTACATATTATGAACAAATAGTATAAATAAGAATTCAGCAATTTCATATCATGATTGGTTGGGTTTATTGTTATAGGCTTAGGCTGCAGTACCCAAACCTCACTTGTAAGATTACACTGAGTATGTTGTTGCTTAGGCTGCGGTAGGAGGTGATCCTGGAAGCCGACTGTGGTTCAGTCCATCTGCAGGAAGGACAAGGTCTTAATATTAGTTAAGCTGAGCAACTTAATTTCACTGTGCAGCACCATCTAGAGACAGCATTTCAAGGAGAACTATTAAAAATCTCAATATTGTTAATTAAGTCCCCCATAGAGCAAGGTAGATTAAACTCAATGGGAGGAATTGGCACAAATAGAAGATCGCTATACTCTTGTTGAATATTGTAAAAAAGACACACTCAACTATATAAAATAAGCTAATTGGTTTTGACAGGGAAATGCAATGGTGTACATCATTCTTTGTAGCAATCTTGGAGGAAATCATCATTGGCTGCAAGCCAATATGGACTATGAAAGTTCGTTCTTTAGAAGCAATCTTGGAGGAAATCATCATTAGCTACAAGCCAATATGGACTCTGAAAGTTCGTTCTTTAGAAGCAATCTTGGAGGAAATCATCATTAGCTACAAGCCAATATGGACTCTGAAAGTTCGTTCTTTAGAAGCAATCTTGGAGGAAATCATCATCTACCACGAGCTAATATGGACTATGAATGTTCTACTCTCTGATACCATATATATCTCATCGACCTCTTCTCCACGTGATCAGACATTCAGACTCCAAGGGAAGTATAACTGATTCAATGTTCATCTTGTCAAATATAGATGAATGAGTCAAACTATCTCAAATGATAAGGCTGAAAGAAAAATAAAAGAATTAACAGTTGAAATGAAGAGTGGTTCACTAAAGAAAAGGCTTGCACGCTGACTATCAGAAACAAAACTTCAAGAGGGGAAATACTATTGAATTTGAAAACTACAGAAGCAAACATGAGCTAATGTTTTAAAAGTTACAAGCCACTACCTTTGATTTTGTCCACCATCACTCCTCAGGGATTGCATAGTACGATATGGTAATCTCATCTTCAATCCTGGAAACATGCTTAGACTTGTTTCCTTGTCTTTTCTGTAGATAGTCTTTGTAGAGGAATGGTCTGTATTTTGGTTGTTCCACGATCTCCTTTGTAAACTGGGACAATGGTTGAATCCACTTATCCCCTGACAAATTGTGGAAGAATGCAAATGAATTCCTTGATCTTCCATTAGGTCTCAGCACCCTATGGGTTGGACTCCTGAATTTGTCATTCGTAAGGACCTGTTCAAGTTGTAAGTATCAGAATTCTGAAAGCAAATTACATCCCACCTAAAGGTTGACGATTCTTAAGATCATAACTACGTCCAGAATCTTCAAATTACAAATTTCAGGTAATTTTGCTATTCTTTATTGCTAACTAGCTGACTGCATTATTTATTTATCGTTTTTGGGGTGGGGGAGGCCCGCGATAAGGAGAATGAGAAGAAAGGATTTGATATGAATCGAAATTTTTACCTGTAGGACAAGGTAACTACTCTACTAACGAGCTACTATTCAATTGTCGAACTTGTTGATTGCAAGTCGAGAAGTAGCTATAATTAACATTTTCTCATCCACAAATTTATTTACCTGAAGAGCATCGCCAATATTGACAACAAGGGCACCTGGTTGTGGGGCTATTAGGATCCACTCGCCATCCTTTTGAACCTCCAGGGCTGCAACTTCATCTTGTAACACAATTGTGAAGCAACTGACATCTTTATGTGGATTTGCCCCTATCCTTTCTTTCTCTGTTGCCGGCAAGTAAAATAAAGCAATGAGGAAATCCCAGCTTCTGTCATCGTTGAGTTCTTTAAGAACACAGGGAGGAAGCCCCAGGCACTCGCTCAGGATTCTCTCGACAACCATCCCTATCTTCAAGAATTGGGAGAACAATTCTTCCATCACCTCTCTGAAATGTGAAAGAAATTCATCACCTTAATAGCTAAATATTGTTCCACTTGCAAAACTAGCCCAAGAAAGGCAACACCAAAATTTATCCACCCAGGCAATCCACTCTGCAAGGATTAAAGGGCTAAATATATCAAGCTGATATGTGTTTATTAAGATTAAATATATTAACTTCTATCTGGGAAAAGAAGCTTTAGATATGTAAGATAAATGACAATAGGTGAAACTGCATAACTAAACTATCTGATTAGATATGCTCAAGCAATATTTTATACACTATCCAATTTGTCTACATAATTTGTGTGTTAAATCTCTGCTATGGTACCTTATCCAAATTCTAAACAAGGAAAGAGCAATTAGAGGATCATTGAAGACATATGGTATTTTCTGATTGGTACCATTAATTAACCAAAACCAAGAAAGGTTTCTTGGATCTATAGAGTACTGTCTTTGAGTCAACCAGATACAAGGTACTCGTTTCAATTCCACCCCCCACCCCTCTTCAATAAAGCTCTATTCTAGGAATAATGGAAGAAATCCAAAGATATTAACAGCCAGATAGATAGCGACAGCACAACTTCCTATATCCCACTTATCTTTCATGAGTATATTTATGGACTTGCTCATGATCATGGTTTAAATATCATGCCTAGTTGGATGGCTCAGAGATGGTAAGGATATGGAAGTGTAGATTTTCATCTAGAGACTAGAGTAACTGGTTTAGAGTGATTGTAATCATACTATATGTACACATTTTAAACTCTTTTTTTTTTTGGCATACGTTTACATGATTCGAGTTGAAAGTAATTGATTCAATTGAACCCTGACGCCACTCTGGATTCGCCTATTCTTAAACAGTGGCTCTTAGCACATAGTTGCACAGGCAAACAATCCAGGAGAAGTTTCTTAAGCAAAATTGGAAAAGAAGTAGAAGACGAAATGCTTACCGAAATTCCGGAGGATCAGCAGGGAAGATGTTAAAATCAGAGCCAGGTGGAAGCATGATGAGGAATTCATTGAACTCATAAGAAGGATTAGGCTTCTTGTTATAGCCTGCAGGAACTGGTGCATTAGGCAGTGGACAGCATTTGAGTTTGGCTTCAGTTGGAGATTCAAAGAAAGACTTGGACAGCTTCAGAACTTGAGTGGTGAGATCAAGGGGTGCCCCATGATTCACAATTTGGAAGAAGCCATACTCGGAACAAGCATTAGTAATGGAATCTACAATTTTTCTCTTTTCATCTTCATATCCTTCTCTGAACAACGGAGTCAAATCTACAGTGGGTATCTTTGGGATAGCCATTTTTTAGTGTCAACTTGGTTTGGTTGCACTAGATTTTGATTATCATAGTTAGATAGATGACTTGGTTTGATCAATTATATTTTGGAATCTCGATATATTATGTCATTTTTGGACAGATATTATAAATGCTTGACGGGAGAACCGACTGAAGCGTACAAAAAAAACTAATTTTATAATTTGCGCCACTTCATGTTTAGAAAATTATGCCTTTTAACACTAAATTTATGACAGACATGAACCTGTGCCATGAGATGTGTCACGGTGCATAAATTTAGTGGCAAAAATTATGACTCAATTCAAAATTTTTTAAATTTAATTTGTGAAGTAGATACTATAAAATTTGTGTCCAATGATAAATATTTTTTAAAAAATTTTATCCAACGAAATTAAGTTACAACTAAGAGTAACTTAACTTATAAATTTTTATTAAATAAGCATAAATACAAAAATTAAAAATTATAAATTTCAAAAATTAAAATTAAAAATCACTCAAAAATACAAGCGGACCGCGCAAAAAGTTGATGATATACTAGTCACTACTAACTGTGCTGGGCATCATCTTCATAAATAATATTGTTTCCACCAACTACGGATTTGGAATCAAGGGGATACACTATCACGTTGTTGTGGAAAAAGATTTGTTCGAGTAATATTCAACGGTCCTTTATATTCTGTATTATAAAATAATGTATAATTGAGATTTAAAGAAAAAAAAATTGACAAAATAAATTAACAGAATATTTTTACAATATTCTTCTCTGTCTATTATACCCTTTTAAAAGTATTGATGAAAATAAAAGTATTATCGTTTTTTCGAGCGATCAGGTTCATATTAGATGAATTTTTAATTTTTATGTTTTAATACACACATTTAACTATTAACATTTTAAAAATTATTTACATTTTGTAGGCAAAACTTTTCGAGAGTTCAGGATCACAAAATTTTCAAGATGATAGTGCATAATGATCTATGTTGAGTTTAGTTTGTGTTGACTTTTTTGGCATTCGATATACCGAATATTTTATATATGTAATTAAATTGAGTATCATTTTTACTCAATCTAATTGTACATATAGACAACGGTACTTTTATTTTTAACGATACTTGCAAAAGGGTAATGAAAAGGACAAAATATTGTGAAATTATTCCATTAATTTATTTTGTCAATTTTTTTTATTGTTTTATGCGTATGTAAATTTAAATAGATTTCAATCATAAATTGTTTTATAGTATACTTGGCATGAATCTAAAGGACCATTGAATATTACTCCCTATGTTACATTTTAACTGTTAGGATAAGATTTGCACACTCATTAAGAAAAAATTAATAGGGATGGTAATTTGACCAATATAACTCTATTAATTTTTTAAAAACATACGATAATAATTTTTTTTATCATATTTTAGAATGCCTTTAAGTACTAAGGGTAGAATTAGAAAGATATGATCAATTATCTCTTGAATTTTGAAACTAGCAAATATTTTAAAACTACTATTTTTAGTATACCTAACAATTAAAAGCCTATAAAAATTGCATTGAAACTTAGAGTTCCTTCCATAGTGGCTGGAATTCGTTGGGGAAGAGTTCAGAATAGCATTGAAACTTAGAGTTGGCAGTGCATACAGGGTGCTCGACGAAATGTCAAAGACCGAACTTAGGTGGAAAGTGTTGTGTGTTGTTGTGGTAGCAGTTGTGGAGAAACAGCACACGGTTGGGTTCCTTCTCGAAGCTATGATCACAAATTCACGATCAGCGATGACAGGTGCAGCTGAAGTGGCGTTGATGTGGTAGGGGCAGTGCCGGCTCTAAAGCCAAAGGCAGGTGTCTTAGGCCCTCAAATTGCAAGCATTTTTTTTTTAGCAATATTATGTTAGAGGTTTTTTTTAAAATAATAATAATAATAATAATAATAATAATATTTTTATTTTTTATATAAAAGAGAATTATTAGAAGAAAAACGGACAAATTTAATTGACCATATTATCTATTTAAAAAATTATTAAAAGAAATCAATTTTAAAAAAATTATTAACAAAGTTGCATCTTAAAGTGCTAGAAGAATAGGCTTTATAAAATAAAACTTTTTTTAAAGAAAAAGAAGAAAAAAATTAATGCCTCTATTGAATTTTGACTTTTGGTCAATGAGCTTGAGCTGTCCCTGGACAGAGGGAGGAATCAAGTAGCAGCGGAAACTAAGAGACAGGATGACGAACCTACTTTCAGAAATTTAAAGAAAAACTCTCGCGGAACAGCTGATTTGTTTTGGGAGAAATGGGTTTTTCAGTGTTATTGTATTGATTAAATTAATTAGGTGGATCGAGTCAAGTTAAATGTGGGAACAAACTATTACACAGAAATTAGGTTGTTTTAAATGAATTTGAATAAGATTATTCAATTAAAGGTTTTTTTTACATATTTTATTACCAGCAAGAATATATTTTAACCCAATAATATAACTAAGAACAAGCTAAGCTTAGCTAATGAATGAAAGGAAAAAGTTATTTTTAACCCTTTACCCTTAAAAAAGAGGAAAAAAAAACTTAATGTGCATTGAATTTTAGAAAAAGGTTTATCTATGTCATCCGTTAATAGTTAGGGTCGTTTATGCAACTGCCGTTACTCAAAGGGGTCATTCGTGCCATTATTTTTTGATAAATTCAATAGTTGACTTTTCAATACCAAATTGTGCATGCAGTCATATTTAAATGGATCATGTCACTTATTTAACCCACATATTAAATTATCCATATAGCCTAAAATTATCTGACCCACGCCCAAAAGAACTCTCATTTTTATCTGATCCGTCATTTTTTAATTTAACCCTTCTCCAGCCAATTTCATTACTCCATAAAACACCGGCAAAAACCAAACCCCAGCCATCTTCTTCATCTTCTGTTTAGTCCTCTCCTATTGGACCAATGCTACCATTTTCCAAACTAAACACACCAATGCAATGATTCTTCCACAATCCTCTGTCATCTTCCGTGCTACAGAAAAATTGGCTAGGGAAAGTTGAATTAGATAATGATGGGTCGGGTAAAAAAACCAGCTATTGAGTTTGTTAAAAAATAATGGCATGAAAGACCCCTTTGAATAAGGGCAGTGGTATAAACGAGCCTAACTATTAACAGATCACATAGATGAGCCTTTTTTCTAAAATTCAATGGCATATCTGAGTGTTACCCAAAAAAAAAAAAAAAATACGGGCTGCTTCAAAATAAAAAAGGGTTAAAGAAGGAAGAAGAAAATGCAAGAAAAGGATCATTGAAGCTAAAAAGAAGTCACCGCTAATCCGCTATATATAATTCGAAGTTTTCTGCAATATCCAAGCCTCTTTATAGACACTAACCAGTAACTATGATGATTGAAACACTGAAGAAGAAAACTCAAATCGAACACAAGACCCATTAACCTTTCATTTGTCTTCTTCACCTTCATCGTCTTCGTCTTCCTCTTCATCTCCTTCATCGTCATCTTCAGAGCCTTCGTCCTGCATAAGAATTCAAAACAACATTAACAAACCCGCTCCCTAGTCCCTCCCCTCTTATACTAAACAAAAAGTGTACCCTTTCCCCAACAGGACCTCTCCCCCTAGGCCCAAGGGGAAGAAAAAGAACACAAATCTGTCGGAAGAGATACTTTATTGTTCTCAAAAACGAAAATAACTTCGATCTCCTCCCAACCAATATCCTCCTGGCAGGTAAAACCAAAAGCAATGGTTACATCCTTTTCCTTATAATGCATTTGTTTTATACAAAGTTGAGGTATTTTCATTGAATAGCACCAAGAAGGTGCTGGAACAAATGTACGTACAAGTATAGAAGAATCCCCTATTCCTCTTTATGATGCTTTTAAGATTGCATCTTTTGAGGCTTCCATCCAAGACTTCCTTCACCAGACCCTCCCCTTTTCTCCCTCACATGTCTTGACTCTGCCTTCTAGTACCCCCAACTTCTCATCAAAATGCAAGGTAGAATAATGGAGGTTTAAAGTTCTGATTTAACCCAAAATAAAGCAGCAAAATTTCCAAGAAATCTAAGATGGAAATGTAGTATAAATACCTAAAAGACAGAAGCACCACAAAGAATTATGGAGGTTCTATTTTTATAGGCTTTCATACAGCGTTGCAGCTCCTGTGATTTTAGTCAAATCCTATTAGTCACTTGGATGGACATTTCAAACTGTTAAACCAATTACACTACCAAATGCTGACCGTGTGTGCTTCTTTTAGACATACATATCAGAAGGAAAGTTCTTGAAGAAACTATGAGAACCTACAAACTGGAGTAGATTCTTTCTACTTGACATGATAGTGAAGGGGGAGGTAGGAACAAAATTATACCTAGTTCTTAATAAATTACATATGGGAAACCACTATGTAAATTCTGAAGTCAACCCAAGCAACTCAACTCACAAGGACAACATATTGACTTATACAACACCAAAATCACCCGATGTGACAACCAAGCAGGGTAGAACACGTGACTTCTACTACTAAAGTTACTAAGGCCTCGCTTAGAAACTTTTTCCAATAGTAATCTTTCACCCTCATACCATGGGGGCCAAGGAAGAAATAAATGTAAGCCCAAAAGGAAGACATATTACAGCCACAGATGACTAAACATGACTTTATATAGCAAATGATGTGCACAAGTTATGACCACTATTAGCAATAATGAAGCAAGGATGTTGCTTTACCTCATCACCACCTTCATCACCCTCAAAATCTTCTTCATCAGGCTCCTGTGGTAAAGTAAATCTCGGATAATGTTATCAAGTTAAAAATGCATGACTAAATCTTGATTAGTATATCAAGGAAACAGGAGACACAGTAAGGAACTAACATTGCTAAAATAAGTCAAAGGGTTTGGCCACAAGTCATCCTTGATTATTTCAGCAACCTGCAAACCAGAAAAAAAAAAGTTACAAGTTTGAAAATGCAAACTCTATGCACCAAACACCTAAATTACCCCCCACCCCCTACAAAAAAAATTGCAACAAAAATATTAGTGATCTGCTGAAGATTTAGATTTTACCTCATCCTGAATCTCCAGAACCTCATTTTCGTCATCATCGCTGTCATCTTTTTTATTGACTTCACTGAACCATGTGAAGAAGCTGCATATAAAAACAAGTGAAAAGCAACTGAGATAGGATGACCATGAATATGACATTTAGTTTTCATTCACATTACATCTAGAACTGAGAGTACAGAAGACAAAGCAGCAAGCACGTGTTCAATCTCTGTCCCAACTTAGTACCAAGTGATTGTGAGTTTATGAGGATAGTCACAGGATGTTGTAGACAAAAAACTCAGTGAGTGCACAGAGTTGTAAAATAGTTTCAACATAGCTGCATTAACCACCATGTTTTGCACTACTACTATTTGGAACTCAAATAGGTTTCCACACTAAAGATTTTTTCAAATGTTAGTTAATATTTTTAGTTATTAAAAGTTATTATTTGTTACAGGTGAGTGTTGACATTTTTTAATTGGTCAAGCTTCTTGAATTTCAATCGGAGTGAAATATTTGTTTTACAAAGTCAAAAATATTTTCTAAATTATTTTTGGTGTTATTTTATCATTTTAATTGGCAAAATACTTCAATACACACACACATATATCCCACTCATTTATACATGTAGAAATCCTATGGGTGCACCAAAAAGAAATAAGGGAAAATAAGTCATTCCTCAAGTGTACAAAGTCTTTCTCTACTCTCTCAAAAGCTCTTTTATTCCTCTCTCGCCATATGATCCACATAAGTGCTAGAGGAGCAATATCCCATGCCCTGCATCTTCTCTTCCTTCTTCTAAATGTCCAACTAAACATTGTTTCTTTTACAATGCTCGGCATCAATCACTCAAGTTTGAACCATCTCAAAATTTTCCACCATAAACAAGAAGTTACCCGACAATGTAGAAGAAGGTGACTCACATCTTCACTGAATTCTTTGCACATGAAACACCAACTAACACAAGTTATCTTTCTCTTTCTCAAATTCCTCGTCGCCAGGATCACTTCCCTCGTAGCTAACCAAGTGAAAAAAGAATACCTTTTGATACCCTGGGGATTCATACTGATATATGTGAAACATCATTCTCCTCCCTAGTTAGAAGCTTCTCATAATATGACTTCATCGAAACCCCCCCCCCCCCCCTCCATCTCCATACATCATGGCTATCCATAGTATCTTTTTGTTGGTGAAGCAAATCAATTAAGTTCTGAAATTCTTCAAACTCCAAGTCTTGCAAATTTCTCTCAACACCTCAAAGCATTTCTACACCTTGTGTACTCGACCATTGAATTGAAAATTTTGGGACAAGAAATTCTATACATGTTAGGAAATGTGATTCTCAAAATGTTATTTCCTCACCACCTATGTTCCCAAAAAATCACCCTATTCCCCATCAATCACCCTGAAATCTGTATTCCCCTTGAACTCTTCCCACCCCTTAAGATATTTCTCCATGACCACAACCAATGGAAGAGAAATATTTTTAGTCCTCCACCTCCTTCTAAAATTCCATACTTGTTCGCAATCACCTAGCCCTCTCCACAAAGCATTCACCTCCACCCCAATCTCCATAGTCACTTTCCCAAAAGCACCTTGTTAAACACCCCAAGATCTTCAACCCCAAGCCCACCTCAACACTTTGGTGTAGTGGCAATCGCCCAATTTACCAAGTGAATCTTTCTATCCCTACTTGAACTATCCCATAAAAAATTTTTTTTAAGTTTTTCCAACTTTCTAGTAACACTTACTGGGGCGTGCAACAAATCCATGAAATATGTGGGAAATTTAGACAGCATAATCTTTATTAACACTTCCTTCCCCCCTTTAGATAAATATGTCTTTTGCAAACTTGCAAGTCTCTTTTCTACCCTTTCTACCATCGGGTTCCAACCTGTCAGATTGTTATAGTGACACCTAGAGGTAACCAAAATAAGTAGTAGGAAACCCCAATCTTGCCATTCAACACCTGTGCTAAGACCTAATATTTTCCATCTCACCAACTGGGATGATCTCACATTGTTTTAGATTGACTTTAAAACCCGACACCAACCTAGAACCATGTCAACACTTGCCTCAAGAACTCCAACTGAACCCTTTCAGCTTCACAAAACACTAAGGGGTCGTATCTTAGCTAGTTAGAGTAATGCGGGCATTAGTAATATATGAATTAATTATGAGGGAATTTATGTATTATTTTATAAGATATTAGTTATGCAGGATTTAACTATTGATGTATTAGTTATTTATGTATAAGTTATTTCACCTTTTATCCTACATAAATTGATACATAGATTGCCTCATCGGTTATAACTTATAAATTTGGGTTTCTAAATTGCAAATCAAATACCGTATTAATTTAATTTTATACATGAATAGCTTACTTCTTAACCAGCTATCAAATGTGATATTAGTTATGCGGGATTTAATACTTGCATAACTCACCTCCAATCCAACTACCAAACGACCCCTATAGTATCATCAACAAACAGGAGATATGACATCCTCACAATACATTGCTCGCTAATCGATGCAGAAAAACTTCTCAGGTAACTTCCTATCACAATTTTATCCATCATCCTACTCAATGCTTCCATCACTATTATGAACAACATAGGGGACAGCGGGTCTCCCTATCTCACTCCTCTTGAACTACCAAAGAAACCACACAGATTTCCATTCACAAAGAATGAAAATCTAACAGTTGAAATGCAATATTCGATCCACTTTCTCCATCTTGCATCGAAACCTATCTTCAATGTAATGCAATCAAGAAATTCTCAATTATCATGATCATAGTCTTTCTCAAGATCTAATTTGCACAAAATCCCCAGCTCTCGTTGCTTTCTTATTGAGCCGACCACCTCATTGCACTAGTGATGCATCTAAAATTTGTATACCTTCCACAAAAGCATTCCGTGAGGTAGAAATTGTCGCATCTAAGACCTTATTTAGTCGATTGGAAAGCACCTTAGAAACACACATACAGACACACACACACACACACTCTTCAATGTAATGCAATCAAGAAATTCTCAATTATCATGATCATAGGCTTTCTCAAGATCTAATTTGCACAAAATCCCCAGCTCTCGTTACTTTCTTATTGAGCCGACCACCTCAATTGCACTGGTGATGCATCTAAAATTTGTATACCTTCCACAAAAGCATTCCGTGAGGTAGAAATTGTTGCATCTAAGACCTTACTTAGTCGATTGGAAAGCACCTTAGAAACAGACACACGGACGGACACGCACACATACATACGCCTATCTATTAATTTGGATGTCAAAAACAAGTGTTTCATTTAAGTACATATTTAATTTGCCAACTGGAGTCATTTATGGCTTAATTGCAATAATTAGTCTCTTCTTCACAAATAAATATTTTACTATGTTAAGATTAAAAAGTTCAATTAATTAATTGAAAGACAATTCATTTTTAATTGGGCTTTAATTTGGCTATTCCATCAAAAATAGGCTACATTTTTAATACAATAGGTTACCTTTAACCTCAACTTTTGGCCATCTTTTAAATCACTTGATTAGTCCTTTATTTTTAGACCAACACCCCACCGCCACCACCACAAATTGTAGCCCATGACTCGACCCAACTCTCAATTTTCCCCAAAACCCCTTTATTCCTTCTCAGTTTCCCTCAACAACGAACTCCTAATGCCTCCTCTCTCTCTCTCTCAAGCTTCGCCCCCTAGATCCCAGCTCACAACGAGTTGTTCCCAGCCTAATTAGGTTTGAAATCCACAAAACTCACCTAGTACGACCCTTAGTTGTATGTTTCGAGGAAGCTTCGATGGAGTTTGCCTTTTTCTCTCCAAAAGGACGACCATGAACGGTAATTCATCCTTTTCCCCCCTTTTTCAATTTTTCTTTTCGATTTTGTTTCTCTCCAGTACAAAACGCAGCTGTCAAGCTTTTTTCTTAAATGGATTTCGAAGAGTGAGCTTTAGTAAGAAAATGCTCTATATGAGAAAGAGATCATAAACTGGTTTAATGTGTGAGCAAGCCTATTTTTTCTCTTGTAAAACGAACCAAGATTTCCAACAATATATCAGTTGCAAGTTGACAAACTTGTTACAAACAATTAATAGCCTTGCAAGAAATTACAATCCTAAGATATGTTGGATAAAGGTAAGCTGACCTTTCTTCAGCGTGGGATCGTTTGTTTCCTTGCTTCTCCTGAGCAACTCCATTAGGAATCCCCTTCACAAGTCAAACAACATATATAGTGAGAGGAAACAGATAAGATAAAGATGTGTGACATTTTTCAAGTAGCAAAGTGACAACTCACCTTGCCTTCTTTCCATTTAATTGGTGTAGCTGTGATTTTTGTAGGTCCATCTTCAAGGAAGGTATAGGTCTTTGAGAGCTTTGAATTTTCAAAAAAGGGATTGGGCTTAAAGTTCTGTGAGAAAGAAGAGGAGTCGTCAGCATTCTACATCGCAGCAAACACGAGAGTCTAACGTACAAATTAATTTCATTTTCAAGAGAATAGCGAACTCACAAACGTGATTGAATAGCCCGATTTCACATCTTTCGAGTCTTCCACTTCAATAGAACTTAAGAATTTGAAAATCTAGCAAGAAAGAAGGCAGTAACATTATGAAATTCAGATCAGAAACATATGCAGCCATTCATACTGTACTTTGACAATTTATCAGATGAGACTCTTTGCTAATTAAGCAGATGTTAATATTGGAGAAATAATAATGGTTTGTTTCAGAAGTTTATATGCAAAAGTAGAATCAAACCTTTTGGTCCTCTTCAGTTAGAAGGTCGCCAAGAACAGGATGACTCAAAAACTGCAAACAAATGAAATAAGTTATTGTGTAAAAAATACTTCAAGTCCAGAAACATAAAGAGAAAAAAGGATCAGGATGGGACCACTAACAGCAGTCAACCAGAAGTCAGAAATAGAGTTAATGATATCATTTCGCTTATCATAAACAGGCTTGCGGATCTCATTGTACTTCTGTTCTACTTCCAACACTTCGTCACTTGCTTTCTCATTGATCTGCCAGCAAAATTGATATATCAGTTAACATGTAAAACCAAGAGCATCCCATCTTATCTTCCAGTTAAACAGCGGGAGAAAAACTTCTAGCAAATTGATCCAAGTTAGTTATTGTGAACCAGTAAAAGTTGATAGTTTGCCAAATGATTAAGCTTTCATTGCAGCTGCAAAAAGCTAGAAGACCGCGACACTGCCAGTGATATCATTTATGCATAGTTGCATACGACATACAAATAAAGAAGCCCCATAAGTGCATAGATTTGCAGCTTGCACTCTTCATATACTATTCACATACGTGAACATGAATTTCAATTTATTGTAGACGGAGCAGAGAAAGACATGTATAAAGAATGAGAGGGAAGGGATGGATTGAGGGGTAGACACTACACTGCTGAATCCTATGAGAATATCTCAATCAATTAATCTTCCTGGATTCCATGTATTTGTATTATGATTGTTATGTAACCGAGGAACCTAGCAGTTCCGGAAAAGAGCTCCTTAGAACAGAACTATAACCATATTGGATATACACCTCAATTTAAAGGAAGTTATTGAAAAGCTTTTGGACTAGAAATACTTATTAATTGAAAAAAGAAAAGAGGCTTCAAACATTCACTTGAACAAAGATATATAGGCATAAGACAAACAGCTCACATTATTCTAACAGCAATTACTCTCCAAAATCTTTTGAAATAAAGTTACACACATTGCAGAGAATGAAAAATAGCATGCTCTAAATTCTGTTAACTGCATTTCGTTCTTATACAAGAATTCTAAGGTAGTACATGAGCAGCGGAGATCTCTCGAGTTTTTGTTTCAATCTGAAAGAAAGACAAAACATGCTGATAACATTTTCTGTTGGTCAGAATATGTGGAGAAATTTATCTGAAAATATTCATAGAAATATGCTTCGATGAGGTTTGATAGTTGAACATAGATAGATCCCCATGACAAGACTCTTTACACTCTTTATTATCCTTCTAACATTTTCTACAGCATTGAAGTTTCACTATTTTTCGAAACACAAAATATAAATTAGAATTAACACATAGTTCCAATTTTCATCAACGTTTTATTCCGGGATTTGGACATTGTACAATTTAGAAATAAGCTAATGGTCACCTTTCTCTTTCTTTATCAGTAACTAATGGTCATCTATCCTGTTAAGAACAAGTTGCAATAAGCAGCGGAAAATGTAAGATGCCTATGTAATTAAACCAAAAGATGAATATCTTTCGTGCAAGAACAACAGCTTTTGTCTATTACATTGTCTCTTGTATTTCAGCTATCTACTTAGTTCATTCAATGATATGAACTACGTGGCCTCGCCAGCCTAAAGCACAATTATTTCCCTAACGAGCTTGCCTATTGGTGGAGGGATGTTTGAAGGTACTATAAAAGCATATAAACCAGATTGCTCTGGTTGTTAATTTAGCCTTTCAGTTTCACCATATAGTTTACTAAAAGCACCAGCTTATGTCCACACTAAAAATAAAGAACCATATCACAATCTTCCAAACTTCTCGTATCTGAGTCATAGACACAGTCAAATTTAGGAGCAATGGCAGAAGTGTAGAACACATACAAGGATGTTCTATGCATTAAAAACTTACTAGATCTTTACAAAAAAAAAAGGGGAGTTAAGGAGTGCCAAATACAACAAATTAAATGAAAGATAGCCGACCACTCAACCAATTATGCCACATTCTCCCAAAAAAATCTGGGTCAGCTACATGGACCTTCTATATCCATCAGCTATATTCTGGTCAAAGCTATCAACCGCATAAATCCAAGACTCTCCTCCCCCCACCCCCCGTTCCCAATTTAGAAAAAAGAGACGGAATTTCTATTCTGACAACCTGCTCTGCATTGAGATTAACAGTTCAATGCGCTACCTAGAGGGAATTAACTAAACTTAGCCACTGCTTAGCAATACAAACTGAACTCAGCCACTGCCTAATTCTATATCATAAAAACTGGATCTTTTCTTCAAGGAATTTCTAGTTTTGGAGAATCCTCCTAAAAGACGAATCGCCAAGTAGTGGAATGAAAAGGGTCCAAAATAAGTGAATGAACATCGAGGATTTGTTGTTTCAGATTAACACATAGTTGTGTTCGGGAAACAAAAGGAGAAATTGGGGAACATAGAATTTACCTTCTCAAGCTCGTCTTGTATCTCTTGCAATTTTTCAATGGAAAAAATGAGCTTTTCATCAATGTTGTTTTCCTCTTCCACTTTCTGCTTCTTCCCTTTGTCAGCCCCCATATTATCTTTTGCCTTCTCTATAAGAATACACACACACAGAGGAGGCGAGGAACAGAGCTGCTGCTTCTTAGTCTCTAACTGCTTTTTCTTGATTCTGCTTAAACCCTAAACGGCAATAACCTGTCTGTTTGAGACACGAGATATTAAGGTTTTAGGGTTTTCAGAGCCAATAAGTAAATGACACATGGCATTTGTGCTTTTCGCCATAAGCTGTGCTTCGAAACGTGTGATGTGTTACAACATATAAGTGTAATTATTATTTTATTATTAATAGTTACAAATTAGTTACTACTATCACAAAAATGACGTATTTACTACAGTATTTGCCTATTTGGGGGATAATCATTAGATTGATTGACTTTGAAAAAAAGTTTAAGCGAGTAAATTTCATATTTTCATGCAATTTGGATTAATTTAATTGCACAAATTATTTTCAAATGTCGAATACAATAACAATAATAATAACTCAATCTAACAATAATAACATACTTTCAAGTAAAAAAATAATATATACACAATCTTATTTATATTTTGTGAAAATAAAAAAGCTATTTTTAATAAATTATTGATTCAAATTTCAAATACCCAAATGCATTAAAAAGAATATATCTATATTATATCATGGATATGTATTGCGTATTTTTCACCTTGTTTCATCGAATTTTCATGTTTTGGTCAAGAAAAGTTCATATTTCCTTCCTCCACCAACTAAAAACTCTTTTTACTTTCGTAATCTTGGAGATGTTCAATTACTTTCCTTAAGCATACATAAAAGTACAGAAATCCTTGCTTCTTTGTGTAGTACTGCTTTTTTTTTTTTTTCGCATAAGCTAATAAGAATTTGTTAAAATAGATATATACACATAATTTCAATGTAGAATTGATATAATTGTGTGGAGTATCTGTATTGGACTTTTCTGCTTTTCAAGATTTTTGAGATAGTCCATATTACAGGGGAAACTCTGCCGAAATTTTTCTAGAATAAGTCGAGTAAGTTGAGATTCCTGCGAGCAAAAGTTTACATTCGAGGATGAATGTTCTTAAGGGGGGGAGAATGTTACACCCCGTAAATTCTTGAAATTTTGATGGCCTATTCGCATGTTAGTTAAGAGTTTTAGAATGCCACACATGCTAGAAAAAGGCCCGGGAAAAGACTGGACAAGCGCCACATCGAGCCATCCCAAGAGGAGGCTGGGCAGACCCCCTCCGCGATGGCCAACGTGCCACAGAGGTGAGGTTCAGCCTCAAGTATATAAACCCCTCCACTTCGGTTTTATTTCATTCTAACTTATAATTTCCAGGAAACGAACCAGAAAACAGAGGGCACGAGAGATTTTGATGAAATTCCATCCGTTTACACTATTAAACGCGGTCCAAACTCGAATTAATCTTAGGTAGTGAAGTATTAAGGTACAGGGAGCATTCCTACGGAGTTCGTTTCGTGAAATTCGGTCGGCGAACCATCGTCCTACCGAGCTAAAGTAAGTGAAATTGCTCCAAATTAGTGTCAATATGCTCCTAGCCCTAAAGTGAGTATTTCTCCCTTTTGGACTTTCGAGAAATAGCTAGTTTTCGGCTGTTTTTTGATAAGTCAAAGTTTGGGCTATATATATATTCAAGGTAGTGTTTTCTTTCGGAATATTGATGGATTTACTTCTAATTACTGTGTATATGAATGTAGTTGGAAGAAATAGCTGGATATTGGCCAAGTTACGTCAGTTAGTCCAGAAGTCAGAAATTGAGGTATGTAAAGCCAGTTTCTTCGGCAAGCTAGTAGTTCTAGTATAGTAAAATAGTTCAAGTGCCAGTAAAATGTTTCAGGAGCCGCATATTATGTTTAGTATAAATTTGAGTATGATGTTCGAAACATCATGTCATGGGTAGCGTGAAACTTACTAGCACGATATAAATTCTAGTAGGAAGTTTCAGAAACAGTACAGCATGCCCAGTGTGCAATCTAGTAAAGTACGTCAGGATATTATCGTGTTCAGCCGAAACTTAGTAAAGCAATACAAGTGCCGTAAAGTATTTCAGAAATAGAATAGTAGCTTAATATGAATTTTAGAAAGCATGTTAGAAGTAGTAAATCATGTTTATCATGAAACTTAGTTATACAGCATGATTCTCAGTAGAAATATTATATCTTGTTTCAGTATCAGATTCAGCATAGTATGACAGAAATTATATATATACCATTATCATTAGTTTCAACATGTATCGTATGCAGTTAGTATTATCAGTTGAGACTTGACTGTATTGTTTGGGGTTGGATTACCTAGCATCCATGACCGCCCCAGGGTTAATAGATATATCGACTCTTCCGCCAGAGGGAGAGGATACGTCACTCTACGGAGTGGCATGCCATCCCCTAGGGGACGAAGATGGGATGTCAGTTTCCCCATATTTTGCCTTGGTCAGCTTTTATACACCCCCGTCGAGCAGGTACGCCCGGGGTGTTGATTCAGGAGTCCTCCGGACTCAGGTACAGTTATAGTCAGGGGCTCAGCGGGCCCAAGTGCATATCCAGGGAATCGGTAGGATGCTTATAGTTACCATGGGAGATGGGATGACCGGGGTAGGGGTATAGATCGCGTGTTGGTTGTACCTTCCGGCTTTACATAATCAGTACCAGTGGTACTGATGCCCATTTTGGGGAGCTGCATTACTTGCCTACAGGTGTACTTAGACGAGGAGCAGATCCCTCGTAGTTCCAGTCAGCGATACAGAGGCTTCAGCTCCTTTCATCCCGAGCTTGGAAGACAAAGGTTTACTTTCTTCTTGTCTGCACAGCATGGGTAGGCCGGGGCCTGTCCTGACCATCTTATTATTCTTAGAGGCTTGCAGATTGTATCATATTCCCTATGGTTAGATGTATGGCTGTGTGGGGCCTTGTTTAGCTGTTAGTTGATGACCTTGTCGGTCATAGATCAGTTTAGCGCCTGATTTCGTTTTCTTCAGCTATAACTAGATATCATGGTGGCCTTGTCGGCCCGCATAGGACCCCTTATATTTGGTTGTTTCTGGTTAGCTGTTTATTTTCACAGGTGACTATAGGCCTTGTCGGCTGGGGGCTGTATTTACAGCCGCTATATAGCTCGTTGTTTTCTTGATTCCAGAGCTAGAGCCAGTCTTGCACCAGAAATGCTTAGGCTCAGTTAGTTCAGTAGTCCAGGTCCTAGTAGGGCACCAGGTGCCAATCATGCCTCCCAAGGCGGGGCGTGACAAACTTGGTATCAGAGCAGGTCGTGTCCCAGGGAGTCTGTAAGCCGTGCTAAGTAGAGTCTTGTCTATGGATGTGTTGTGCACCACATACTATAGGCAGGAGGCTGCAAGGCATGATAGGATGGTTACTCTTTCTTCTTATTCAGTCGTGCTATAGAGCGGTACAGTATAGGGTTGAGTCCCTAAGCTTATTATACTCTTTGTTTACCGATAAATTGTCGGACCAACGACATCCTACGACTGGCAGGAAATTGGATATGGCAGTAGGAGAGGACACCAGCAGGATGGCTCAGCCTCGATTAGAATCAGCCCGATCTGAGGGCGATACGGAGGCGTCATCTCGACCTTCCCAGCAGTCTCCATCACATCAGGAGCCACTTGGGACGGCACCACCTCCGGTAGTTCCTATATCTATACCACCCGACTAGGAGGTCAGGAGCGCGGTGGTTATGTTAGCGCAGATGATGGCTGCTCAGCGCCAGTCAATGCCACCTACAACTGCAGAATCATCAGGAGGGCCTGGTAGTTTGAGGGTCTGAGAATTCCTGGCATTAAGTCCCCCGCAGTTTACAGGGACAGATCGGACAGAGGATCCCCAGGATTTCCTAGATCAAATGTAGAGGATTTTCAGGGTAATGCATGTTACACCCACAGAGTCAATTGAATTGGCGATATTCCGGCTACGGGACATCGCTGTACTGTGGTGTGAGAGTTGGGAGAGGTCCCGAGGGAGAGATGTTTCCCCTCCGACCTGGCCCAATTTTTCAGAGGCTTTTCTGGATCATTATCTACCACGGGAGATTCGACAGGCCCGGGTTGATCAGTTCCTACACTTGGAGCAGGGGTCGATGAGTGTTTGAGAATATGCCCTGCGGTTCGATTCCTTGGCTCGATATGCGCCAGCTTTTGTGGATACAATGTCATCTAGGGTACACCGTTTCATTATGGGGCTGAACCCAGAATATGTTGAGACTTGTATCACAACTACTTTGCGAGAGGATATGGATATTGCCCGAGTACAGGCTTTTGCTCAAAATATTGAGGGCATCAGGCAGCGGCAATGGGAGATCAGGAGAACAAGTCAGGAACAGCGCTGCAGGGACAGGCCAGATGATTTACAAGAGGAGGCCCGGGAGGACCTAGTCTACGGTTATCAGATAGGCCGCCTAGACCCCCGCCTCCATCACAGTGGCAGAGGAGCAGGTTTAGTCGCCGAGGGCAGTCAGAGCCCAACGGAGGTTCGCAAGCGGTAGATTCACCGCAGTAGAGGAGGGTGGAGAAGAGTAGGTATAGAATACCACTTTTCCCTATTTACAGTCGACGCCACTCTGGAGCGTGCAGATATGGCTCCACGAAATGTTATATTTGTGGACAGGAGGGTCATCAGATGAGAGATTGTCCAACTAGGGGTTAGGGTGTCCGAGATCGACAAGATAGGTCATCAGCAGGGTTGCGAGCTCCAGCATCCTCGGCAGGGCGCAGACCCTCAGTTTCAGCAGGTAGAGGCTGAGGCTGATCAGGGGCCTCCAGTTCAGGTGAGGGCCTAGACCGTACCTATGCATTGCCGGCGAGACAGGATCCAGAGTCTTCACCAGATGTTGTGACAAGTATGCTGAATATTTGCTCTCATCCTGCTTATGTGTTGATAGATTCGGAATCCACCTTGTCCTATGTTACACCATTAGTGGCTCGGAAGTTTAGTATTGTGCAAGAATTGCTTCGGTAACCTTTTTCAGTATCTACACCCGTTGGTGACTCTATCATAGCCAGAAGGGTCTATCGGGGGTGTACAGTAGAGGTTGCCAGTCGTCAAACGACATCAGACTTGATAGAGCTAGAGATAGTTGATTTTGACACCATTATGGGTATGGGTTGTTTATCTCCATGTTATGCCAATGTTGAGTGCTGGACCAAGACTGTCCGATTCCACTTTCCAGGGGAGGCAGTACGGGAGTGGAAAGATAGTACAATTACGCCGAAAGGTAGGTTTATTTCCTATCTTCGGGCAAGGAAATTGATAGCAAAGGGGTGCATTTATCACATTGTCAGAGTCCAGGATGTTCGGGTAGAGCCTCCGACCCTTCAGTCTGTTCTAGTGGTTAATGAGTTCCCCGATGTATTTCCCGATGAGTTTTCTGGTATTCCACCAGAAAGGGAAGTTGATTTTGCAATTGATCTATTACCAGGCACTCAGCCCATATTTATCCCCCCTTATCGGATGGCTCCTGCTGAACTCAGGGAGTTAAAGGAACAATTGAAAGATTTGCTAGATAAGGGATTTATCAGGCCGAGTACCTCACCATGGGGTGTGCCAGTTCTGTTCGTGTGAAAGAAGGACGGCTCCCTCTGTATGTGTATAGACTATCGGCAACTGAATAAAGTCACTATCAAGAATAAGTACCCACTTCCCAGAATAGACGATTTATTTGACCAGCTACAGGGAACAAGGTATTTCTCAAAGATTGATTTAAGGTTCGGGTATCATCAGGTTTGGGTTCGTGAAAGGGATATTCCAAAGACTGCCTTCAGGACCCGATACAACCACTTTGAATTCTTAGTCATGTCCTTCGGGCTGACAAATGCCCCAGCAGTGTTTATGGACCTGATGAACAGTGTCTTCAGACCATACCTGGACTTGTTCGTGATAGTATTTATCGATGATATTCTGGTATATTCTCGCTCAGAGGCAGACCACCAGGATCATCTGCGAACAATGCTCCAGATTCTCAAAGACCGCCAGCTATACGCAAAATTTTCTAAATGTGAATTTTGGCTGAATTCAGTAGCCTTTTTGGGTCATATCGTGTCGGACGCTGGTATACAGGTAGATACACAGAAGATAGAAGCAGTGAAAACATGGCCTAGACCTACCACTCCGACCGAGGTACACAGTTTCCTGGGATTAGCCGGGTATTACAGGAGGTTCGTGGAAGGATTTTCCACTTTCGCAGCACCCTTAACTAAACTGACGCAGAAGGCAGCAAAATTTCATTGGACTGAGGCGTGTGAGCAGAGCTTTCAGGAACTGAAAGACGGGTTGACATCAGCACCAGTGTTAGCATTGCCAGAAGGAACAGAGGGTTATGCAGTTTATTGTGATACTTCAGGTGTTGGGTTAGGATGTGTTTTGATGCAGCATGGTAAAGTGATTGCTTACGCTTCCAGGCAGCTGAGAAAGCATGAGAAGAACTATCCTACCCATGACCTGGAATTAGCCGCGGTAATTCATGCCTTGAAAATATGGAGACACTACTTGTATGGCGTCCACGTGGATATTTTTACTGATCATAAAAGCCTACAATATATCTTCACCCAGAAAGAGTTGAATTTGCGGCAGTGTCGCTGGTTAGAGATGTTGAAAGATTATGATGTGAATATTGTATATCACCCAGGAAGGGCCAATGTGGTAGCAGATGCCTTTAGCCGTAAATCTATGGGAAGTTTGGCATACTTACAGCCCGAGCAGCGGGAATTGGCCTGAGAATTGCATCAGCTAACCAATTTAGCCGTTCGTATAGCAGAAACAGGAGAAAATAGAGTAGTAATCCAGAACACTGTAGTGTCATCTTTGGTTATGGAAGTGAAGGAACGGCAGTATGAAGATGCTAGCCTGGTTCAGCTCAGAAACAGAGTCCAGCGAGGGGAAGTGATAGATTTTCAGGTAACCTAGGATGGAGTTTTGAGATATAGGGATCGCCTTTGTGTTCCAGACGTTGCAGGGCTTCGCCAGCAAATTATGGGCGAGGTACACTATGCCCATTACTCTCTCCATCCAGGTTCGACAAAGATGTACCATGATATAAAAGAGATCTACTGGTGGCCAGGAATGGAAAAGGGGATAGCAGAATTTGTAGCTCAGTGTCCCAATTGCCAACAGGTAAAAGCTAAACATCAAAAACCAGGCGGACTGGCACAGGATATAGCTGTGCCTCTATGGAAATGGGAAGTAGTTAATATGGGTTTCGTAGAAGGATTACCTCGCACCAGGCGTAAATATGATTCGATCTGGGTAATTATTGACAGATTGACAAAATCAGCTCATTTTCTGCCAGTAAGGGCTACCCTTTTAGCCGAAGATTATGTTGAGCTGTATATTAAAGAAATAGTCAGATTGCATGGCGTTCCGTTGTCAATTATTTTCGACAGAGGGGCGCAGTTCACAACCAAGTTTTGGCAATCATTTCAGAGAGGCTTGGGGACGCAGGTTAACCTGAGCACAACCTTCCATCCTTAGACAGACGAGCAGGCAGAACATACCATCCAAACGTTTGAGGATATGTTACGAGCATGTGTGTTAGATTTTGGAGGTAGTTGGGATGAACATCTACCGCTTATTGAATTCGCCTATAATAACAGTTATCATTCAGCAATTCAGATGGCGCCTTATGAAGCATCGTATGGGCGGAAGTGCAGATCTCCAGCTGGTTGGTTAGAGATAGGTGAATCAACATTGATTGGGCCAGATATTATTCATCAGTCAGAGGAGAAAGTAAAGCTTATTAGGGAATGTCTACTAACTGCCCAGAGCTGCCAGAAATCTTATGCTGACGTGCGGCGCAGAAACTTGGAATTTTAATATGGGTGATTGGGTGTTCCTGAAGGTTTCGCCCATGAAGGGTGTGATGAGATTTGGCAAGAAAAGCAAGCTCAGCCCGAGGTTTGTTGGGCCTTAGCAGATTCGCCGAAGGATAGGCCAGGTGGCATATGAATTGGACCTAACTCCAGAATTAGAATCTGTTCACCCAGTTTTTCATGTATCAATGCTGAGGAAGTGCATAGGATATCCCTCTCGAATTGTCCTAGTCCAAGATGTTCAGGTCACAGAAGAGTTAGCTTATGAGAAAGTTCCAGTAGCCATACTAGAACGGCATATCCGTAGGTTAAGAACTAAAGATGTTGCTTCTGTCAAGGTGTTGTGGCGTAATAGGAACCGAGAGGAGATGAATTGGGAAGCAGAAGATGATATGAAAGTCAGATATCCTCAGTTATTCCAGACTTAGTCAGATTATGCAGCCAGAGGTATGTTGTTATTGTTGTTTCATGAGTTGCTTTATATTCATGTATATGTGGAGTAGGTGACTCCAGTTTATTGTAAAATGAATACTATAGTATCGTGTGGAGTACCTGTATTGGACTTTTCTGCATTTCAGGATTTTCGGATAGTCCATATTACAGGGAAGACTCTGCCGAAATTTCTCCAGAATAAATAGTGGCAAGTTAAGATTCTTGCAAGCAGAAGGTAACATTCGAGGATGAATGTTCTTAAGGGGGGGAGGATGTTACACCTCGTAAGTTTCTAGCACTTAGTTGGCCTATTCGCATGTTGGTTGGCAGTTTTAGAATGTCATACGTGTGAGGAAAGGGCACGAGGAAAGGCCGAACGGGTGTTAAGTTAGACTTTCACAAGAGGAGGCCGAACCGTGTTGTCCAGAGGGGCAACGTGGCACGGAGGCACCTCCTCCGCGATGGCCAGCGTGGCACGGAGCCAAATTGGCGCGATGGCCAGCGTGCCACGTTGCTATGCAACTGACTTCAAGTATATAAAGGCCTTACTCTTCAACTTTAAGTTATTTTCCATATTCACACAACCAGAAACAGGGAGAGAACAAGGGTTCCTATAGATTTCCATCTGATTACACCGTCAAATATTGTCCAAAGTCAAATTAACTTCGGGTATGAAAGTATAAGGCTGCAGGGAGCGTTTTTACGGAGTTAGTTTCGTGAAATCGCCCGGTGAATCGTCGTCCCACCGAGCCAAAGTGATTGGAATTGCTCCAAATTAGTGTTAATACAATGCCAGGCTTAAAGTAAGTACTTCTCCCTTCTAGACTCCCGAGAAATTACGAGTTTTCAATCATTCTTTGATAAGTTGAAGAATAGTCACTAGATATATATATAAAGTATTGTTTCTTCCAGTATAGTAATGAAGTTAGCTCTATTCTTTCGTGAATATGATTACAGTTGAAAAGAACAACTGAATACTAGCCGACCTCGCCAAATAATCGGTAAACCGGCAGTCGAGGTATGTAAAGCCAGTCTCTTTCGGCAAGTTAGTTTCTCCAGTATAGTCAAACAGTATGAATCCTAGTAAGATATTTCAGAAACAGTATATCATGCTCAATATGAAATTTAGTAAAGCACGTCAGAAGTATTATATCATGTTCAGTATGAGACTCAGTACAACATGTTAGAGATTATATTATTATCTTATTCAGTGTGTATTATATGTAGTTATTGCTATTAGTTGAGACTTGATTGTATTGTTTTGGGCTGGATTACCCATATAGCTTCCGTGACCGCCCTAGGGTTAATGGTTGTATCGACTCGTCCGCCAGAGGGCGAGGATACGTCGCTCTACGGAGTGGCATGCCGTCCACTAGGGACGAAGATGGGATGCCAGTTCCCCATATTTTGCCGTGGTTGGCCTTTATACACCCCCGTCGAGCGCTTGTGCTCGGGGTGTTGATTTCAGGAGTACTTCAGACTCAGGTACAACTATAGTCAGGGGCCCAGCGGGCCCAAGCAGCATACCCAGGGGACCGACCGGATGCTTATAGCTACTAGGTGTTGTGGTATGACCTGGGTAGGGGTAAATAGATTGAGATGTACTCACTAGGGCAAATGGGGGCCCAGGTGGGTTGTTCTGTGATGATTACACCTTCCGGCTTATGGGGGCCAGGTAAGGTTTATGTTATGTTGTTTTAGTTATTGATAGATAGACAGTAGAACGCCATGTTATCAGGTATGACTCCTACTCTTCTCAGTATAGCTATGTTAGCCCTGATTCCTATATCTCAGTCAGTTGCAGTCCGTTCCCTATTACTTCAGTTACTGTCAGCTTTACTATTTACTTTCAGATGTTTACAGTTATTGCTTTACATACTCAGTACCAGTGGTACTGACGCCCGTTTTGGGGAGCTGCAGTACTTGCCTGCAGGTGTACTTAGACGAGGAGTAGATCCCTCGTAGTTCCAGTCAGCGATACAAAGCCTTCAGCTCCTTTCATCCCGAGCTTGGAAGACAGAGGTTTACTTTCTTCTTGTCTGCACAGTATGGGTAGGCTGCGGCCTTGTCCCGACCATCCTATTATTCTTAGAGGCTTGCAGATTGTATCATATTCCCTGTGGTTAGATGTATGGTCGTGTGGGGCCTTGTTTAGCTGTTAGTTGATGACCTTGTCGGTCACAGATCAATTTAGCGCCTGATTTCATTTTCTTCAGCTATAACTAGATATCATGGTGGCCTTGTCGGCCCGCATAGGAACCCTTATATTTGGTTGCTTCTAGCTAGCTGTTTATTTTCACAGGTGGCTATAGGCCTTGTCGGCCGGGGGCTGTATTTACAGCTGCTATATAGCCCGTTGTTTTCTTGATTCCAGAGCTAGAGTCAGCCTTGCACCAGAAGTGCTTAGGCTTAGTTAGTTCAGCAGTCCAGGTTCTAGTAGGGCACCAGGTGCCAGTCATACCTCCTAAGGCGGGGTGTGACTATAGATTAAGCGAAAGAGAAAAAAAATTAAGTTGAAATCATCTCATAAAGCGTAAAATAAAAATTTTAAAATTAATTTATTATTAAATATTTAAAGTACGAAGCCTCGTAGCAAAATATAATTCACCTTTTTACCCTTTTTAAAATAGAGTTCACACTTGACAAAATAGTTATTTTATTATTTTTTTATATTTAGAATTTTAAAATCAACTAAATTTTATGTATTAAATTCTTCCTTATTTGAAATATAAATATTAATATTTATATACTGCATGCATTTAAGTGCTTATGTAAAGGCGAGTAATTTTTTTACCGTTAAATCAAATGCTATTGACGTTTTTGTTCATTGAAACAAGTATTAGAACAAGTTGAAAAAGAACTACTAGACTGGACAACACATTTAAACATAATCATTTATTAATTTGAAATTCATAATTTTCTTTCTAAATTCTTATATTGTTACACATACACATCTTTCAAATATTATTTATACTATTTTTATAAATTTATTCTTATTAATATGAGCAAAACGCGCGAGAGCCGTACTCATAGACTAGTTGTTACATAATAATAGAAAGCAGAATTCAAAGTCAAGTCACTTTTTTTTATAAGCCATATTCATAAATTATATATATTACATGATATACATTGTATGATTTTAAATATGTTGATATACAGGTTGGATATTAAAAAGAACGTACTATCATGCATATTTTTATAATATGCATATGTATCTAAAATTGACTTACTCCATGTATGTGCTATATCATATATATTTTTATTATTTATATACATAACTGAAGATGATTCTATTGACACCGATTCTTCACGTATGTATATTCGAAAGTTAGTCCAATCCTTCATGGTGTGTATATATCTAAATGTATATCTATTATTACATAATATGTATAACTTAATGTATATTTGTTAGTTTACATGATATCTATTCGAATATATATCTTTTAGTTCACAAAATATATTTCAGATGTGTATATTACATTTGGTACTTCATAATGTGTGTACACACACACACATAATAATCTTCTTCTCCATCAAACGTTAGGAAAATCTTTCAAATTGCTCAAAAATCAAGGGATAGATAAGCACAATCACATTATATAAACACCCAATAAAAATATTATAATTTCTCCATATATACACATTGGAGATATGCGCGCCCCCACGCACACACATAAATTAAAAAGTTCCAAACTTCTCAAATCTAATCATAATAATCCATCTGAAGCGTCATGCCGCCACCAATATGTCAATTAGATCCAAACTTACAATGACCCAATTTCTCATTACAATTTATTTTTTAAAATTAATTGGTAGGCTTTTACCTTTTATAAATGTGTGGTAGAAATTTATTAAAATTCTTTTTTGAAGCGTAACAATTTTGAGATTTGTTGAGGTTACGAAGTCACTTAGCAGTATACTATACAAAGGGAAAGGCGTCGGTACAGAGTCATGTCAGCTGTGCCAGAGCAAGTTGGGTTGGGGTATAGAGCCGTAAGCACTCCGAAGAAGTAATCCTCTAGTTTCCTCTTTGTTTAATCACCCAATAGATGACATCTTGATTCCTTTGAATTGGAGAAGTTATTATGAGAATTTTAAAATTTATAAAGATATTCTGGATAACGATAAAGAGATCTGGGAAGAAAATTTAAAGAAAGTAATTGAAAACAAAATTAAAAGAGAGAGAGGGGGGGGGGGGGGGATTTAAGAAAATTAAAGTTATTTTAATGAAATAATTTTTTATCATAAGATTAAAATTTATGACCTAAAGAGTATGTATAGGCTAAGGGGTATCAATTTCTTAAACTATGGCTTTATTGTGGGGGATAATATATACAATATACGAATATAGTGGTACTTTTTTGTTTGTTATGTATATCAATAGTTTTCTTACAAAATCTATATAAAATCAGTTAAACAAAAAGCAACAAATAAAATAGGAGCATATCAGAAAATAAGGTTAACTGATCTAATGTTCCCTAATTTTCTCCACTTCAATATTTTTAAGGAAAAAAAACACCAACCAAATTTCATACACGTATCAGCTCTTGATATTTTTATAACTAATTATATATAATTTTTACACATTTGTACATATTGTGATCATGCATATCTCAAAGATGATGTGTGTGTGTGTTTATATCACATTTCATACACATCAATTTTGAACATGTTTTAAAACTACAATATATAAACAGGCCAGTACTAAAAAGCTTTCTATTACTGGCGTATACATCATTTATATACATGTCATACACACATCTCAACTTTTCTACATACTAATTACATACAATTTGGTGAACTTGGGTGAGATTGAATTGAAAAAAAGTCACGCTCCCCTCCGTTCATGATGTCCTAAAATCTATTTGATTGAAACTCCAAAATTTCAACTCTAATATTCAAAATTGTTGTTGGTGGTGTTTTCTCAATTTGTTTCTTCATCATCATTGTTTGATTTGCCAGAAGAGAGCTCTTTCTCCTTTCTTTGTACCTCTTTTTCAGAAGAAGCTTTTTGTTGAAAATATTTTCATTCACATTGCATTATTTTCTCCTTTTGCCTTTCCAAATCGGTGTTTGAGTGAATGTGCACAAATGTAGGAATTTTGGAGGGAGTAGAATTGATACTTATTTTTTTTGAAAGAAAAGAAACTAAAAAACAATTAATAAACAGTAAAAATAGTGAAAAGAGTGTTAAAGAAGAGGGAAAATTGGTGTTGATGACGAGGAAATCGTTCGCCGATTTGGATTGAACAAAGAAGACCAATTTAAGGAAAACTGTCGTACTATAAAGAGAGAAAAATAAAAAAGAATATGACAAGATGTGGTAGGTAACTGTTAAGTTATATGCATCCACCAAACAGAATAAGGAACCAGGTCCCTTACTTGGTTCCTTAACAAAATGCTGATGTTAAATGACACCAAATGTTTTACGTGGAAACCTCTTTTCCCAATAGAGTAAAACCACGATGTAGTACCCCGAAAGTGCCTAAGCCTAAACTTGGGATTTTAAATGAAAACCAGCAAAAAATCTGAGATTTCTTCTCAAAATGACTCGTGGTACGGGTCGTTGGTGGGTCTAATGATCCGTTGGTTGTGCCCATGGTGAGAAGCTGTAGAATTGGACTTGGGAGTAACGGGTATAGGAAGGACTCGTCGTTTGATGTAACGAGTCATTGTGAAGGTGGTCTTGGTCAAAGAAGGCTGGCACGAGTCTTGGGATGACTTGTTGTTGGAGACAACGAGTTGCTGTAAGTGTTTGTTGGGAGGAATTCCATGATAAGAGCAGTGGTGACGACGGCTGGAAACGAAGAGTCGTTGGAGCTTGTAACGAATCATCATGTCTGGTTGTGGTAGAAGATCTGAGACGGGAAACAGGGATGAGACAACGAGCGAAGTAACGGGTTGTGGGAGCAAGGGATGACCCATCATGTTGGTCGTTGCTTCGAACAGTGGCTAATTTCCTGAGAGTTTAGTAAGGGCAAATCCGTAACTTCTAAGCTCCTAAGTCCTATACTACATCGTTTTAAGCTCAGAAAAAGGGTGTTTTAAGAGGATTCACTTATTCAAAACCCATTCTGTTTCATGCATGCAACCTAGAGGTTTTCTAAGGGTGATCAAGTTTAGGAATCATCAAGTTCTTCCCCAAAATCCATTGGGCTTTCTAGAGGGTTGGTGAAATCAGATTCTTCCAGGTATATAAGGTTATGAATGGGTGCATCGATCCACACCCATGTCCAATCCCTCTTCAATTCATGAAATTCTAGTTAATGAATCTATGGGGTTTTAACCCAACATGTGAATTTTCTAAGTATCAATCATAGGTATGATCAAAGCATGTTTCCAATGTTGAATTATGATTAATGGGCATATTTTACAATAATTTCAATTATAAATTACGTTTTCAAGTTTTATAAATTATGATGCCCATCCATGAAAGCTCATGAAAGTTGAAATCTATGATGAATGTATTCAAGCATAATGAGATGTTTATGAAGAAAGTATGATTTTGAATTGCCCATGTCTATGTTCATGTTTTCGAATGATCAAGTCTATGTCAAGCATGTTTAAGTATTGGGCAAGCCCATATGATCAAGTATGTTTCATGATTTATCTAAATTTCATGTTATTAGCTTACCGCATAGATTTTGAAGTCTAGACTCCCACTATTTCAGCTTGTGGTATCGTTTGAGCCCAAGGATCCTCATGTTATGATTTCAGATTTATGCATGTATGTTATGAGTCAGCTTCGTCACTAAACGATGGTTCAACTTTGTTAAAAAATAATGAAGAGCATATGTATATTTTGGGAGTAGTGTCTAGCACCGAGTAGGCTAAGGGTCAGTCAACCCTATGCCTCAGAACTACGCGCCAACATAGGTATGTTCAGATTATTTGGGACCTCCCTTGTGAGCTTCCCTTGCCCCCAAGGGGCCTTCAGCTTGATATCAATATCATAGTAGCGTCCTTAGCCCTGACAAGGCTTTGGATGACTTTGTCCACTTAAATGTGATAGTCGGGACCACGTAAGGTCTATCGTGGTAATGTCAGTTATATGGCAAGTCTCCCATGTTACTCATGATTTCAGTTATGCATGTTCATCAGTCATGTTATTATATTTTCAGCAGGTTTGACCCAATGTTTAGTTTTACTTATAATTATCAGTTTTTCAGCTTTGGGTCATTCGACTCAGTTATGATATTTAGTTATGTTCATATCATGATTTTCAGAAAATAACATGCAAGCCCTACTTTCAGAATCTTATCTTAATTGTGTTTTATAATATGCATGATTTATGATTTTACTTACATAGCAGTTTTACTTACCTTACATACTCGGTACATTCCATATATTGACTACATACTCTATGCTGTATCGTTTCATGATACAGGTTCGAATCTTCAGGCTCAGCCCCGCCATTAGCCAGACTCTCAGCATCAGTATCTCCCGGTCTCAGTTGGTGAATCCTCATCTTTCGAGGGCCCTTCTTTTCAGTTGTATTTGTATTTTCAGTTTCAGACTATAGTGAGTTAGTTGGGGTCTTGTCCCATCAACTCTTCAGTAGTAGAGGCTTTTCAGACATCGAATGTAATCAGCTTCACATTTGAGTTATATATTCCAATGTTATGAGATTATCAGACTTTCCCTATGTTAACTATGTTGATCTTCCTCTTTATTATGATTGAGTTGGATGTCATGTTCATTCCATGGGTCAACTTGGAGCCTCTCGGGGTTCTTTGTCCCGTGTCTCGATCTGGGTCTATGTTCGGGTCGTGACACATGGCCTACACCAGTAGGATTTTCAAACTCCACTAAAACAGTCGTGCAAGTTTAGATTACAAACTCATGTAATCCTAGAAATTAACCTCTTAATCCCTTCCTCCTTACAATACCTCTATTGTAACCTTTTCCAATAACTCGATTAAAAAGACACCATAAGGCTAACTCTAGCCTAGCTACTTGAGAGATTACAACTCAGGAAAACAACTACCTACGTCTGCTTCTCAAACGAGGAGTGAGTTTATAAGATTAAAACAAAAGATAAGAAATCAACAACCTAGAATTAAACAAATATATCAGATAAATGACTGGTTCTTCTGCTTGTCTTCGAGTGGCCTTTGCAAGAGAGGAAGTGTCCTTCTTGTGTGTAGCAAAAGTGAGTAAAAGTCCTTTGTCTTGTTTCAAGCATATATCAAATATTAGAGAGGGTGAGAGTGTTTATCCATTGGGTAAATGTGAGAAGCACAGCAGGCCTGCCACTATGCTACGACAGCATTGCAGCAGTGGCAGTCTGCAAAGTTCCTTTTGCCAGCTGTAACAAGTTGACCTTTACCAGAGACAATCCGATCCTTGACCTAGTCCTCCGATAGGTTTGTCATATCATCAAAACTGCTACAAAGTACTCTATCAATTTCCCCCTTTTAATGATGACAAACCTATAATTTAGATTTCTTTCCTTTATAAGTTAGAGCACCAGAATTGATTTTATCATCTTACACCTGAGAGCTATGATTCCCCCTTTCACATGTTCCCTCTTACTCTAGGGAGCTATGAGTCCCCCTTACACCTATGAGTTATGATTCCCCCTTTCACCTGTTCCCCCTTACGCTTAACTCCTACGATTTCCCCTTTCACCTGTTCCCTCTTATGCTTAACTCTTTCCCCTTTTGATATCATTAAAAAAGAAACAGTAACAGAAGAGAGAGTCAAAGACAATGTTAACTTATGACCACTGGGGCAACACAACATGAATGAGAAAATGCAAAAAGTAATGAGACGAACAGATAAGCCTTCATTCAAATCAAAAAGTAATCCCCAAGGTACAAAGATGAACAATAACAATCACAGTCTTACAAAAAGCCTCAAAGTAATCATACAGACTATGCCATACAAAAGAGAAATTCAGGGGCAATCAAAGAGAGGGGAGGTTGAAGCAGGAAAGGAAAAGGGAAGGCTTAAAACAGAGGTCGATCATAATTTGGAAAGGAGTTTGTCAATCCTTTCATTGGCAGCACGTTGATCACGCATCATCTGTTAGCCTTTCAATCTCCTCAGTTCCACGACGTTGTGCCTTAATTAATCCAGAAATCATGGATTGCACTCCAATACCGCCCATCTTGGCTACACATTTACACTCTTCTAGTGTGATTAAGGTGACATTTGCTTCCCTGTAGCTATTGTACCATGCCCTAGAGGAACCCAAAAGTGCTTGAACACCCTAGTGAGAAGATATCCATAAGCCAACCCATGGCGTCCATCCTTGGAACCAACAATTTTGATCATGTGTTCGATCATGAGGGGCGTAAGACTTAACCTCTGAAAGGTGTTCAGGGTGACTTTGTTCACAATTTCGAATAGTAATTGGTATTCAGGCTTTAACTGCTTCTTGAACATCCTATCACTCTTTAGGTTTGCCTCTAGTTTCCCAATCAACTTTTGAAAGTCCTTAGAGGCCTGCTTGTCTTTAACTGTGAGCTCCCCTTCAGATGGTACTCCCAGTATCCTTCCAAGTGACAGTGAATCTAGTAAGATATCGACTCCTCCTATAGTGGCACAGACAATTTCTTCCTCATTAGTGAACATCAAGGATAAGTAGAATTTGAAGACTTCATCCTCATACATCATAGGCGTAGGAAGTTCGGACAAGTGTTCCCAACCCTGAAACCGAACCATCTCCAAAAGTTCTTGCATACCATGCATTCCAGCTATATCCAGATCAAAGATCCTGCCTCCTAACTCCTTTTGTTTCCTAACATTCTCGACTTGTTCATGTGGCCTCAAACTGCTATCTCACAATCTTATTTCCCTTTGAAGACTTTGCAATGATATTTTTTCTTTTTGGCTTCTTCACAGTCACACCTGGTTCTACCGAAGGTTCCTCAGAAAGAGCTAACTGTTTCCTTTTGGATTGAGCCTTGTCACTCCGGCGAGACTCCTTTCCAATTTCAGGGCTCTCCTCCGCTGCATAAGGTGGGGTCTCAGTATCCAGCACAACAAACTGAGACAAAGGAGCTTCCTCATCAACTACCATAGCCCTAGTCAATCGACGCCTCTTCAAGGTGTTTTGACAACTTTCCTTCAAAACACGATTGATTGACTTCTTAATGGTACCCCGAGTGGCAGGTCCTCTCTTTGTTCCCAGCTTCTCTTTTGGAGTTTTTTTTAGATGTTGTTCTGGCCTTTCTTTGAAACACTAGATGAATAGAAACCTCATCATCGCTGGGTGTTGGGGAAGAACCTACAACAAGCACAAAATGAGAGAGAGTAGCATCTACGGCAGCTCCAGTGAAATGGGAGTCTCATCCCATTTAGGAGTAACAGTTACAAGAGGTGCCTCTTGTAAAGATTGCTCCCCACTTTCATGAATAAATAAACTATTTTCTTTGGTGGTGTCATACTTTCCCCGTTCAGCAGAAAGAGTCTTTTCTCCTATCTTGCCAACCTGAGTGACCATGGCAATTATAAATTCTTTAATGTTTTTCTCCTCATTTTGACGGATGTTAGATGTTCCCTGTTTGGATTCTAGACAGGCTACCTTCAAATAGAGTTTCATTGGACAGGTCTGACCTTTCCTTTGCATGAGCCTCAATGATTTCTGACACAAAAATAGGAGTCACGTAGACCACCCTTGTTCCCTGTTCTTCAGCACCATTGGCACTACAAGAAAGAAGGCATTTCCTAACAAAAATTTTTGTTGCCATATATTGGATTGTGTTGCCGAAAGAACTTTTGGCAACAATAAAAGAGTTGTTACATGTCGTTGCAATAAATGCTGATGGAAAAAGTTTACGCAACAATAAAAAAATATTATTGTCAAACACTAACTTAACGCAACTACAAAATTTGTTTCCTCAAATTATATTTTGTTGCTAAACTTCTGTATAGTTGTGGAATATGAAATTTTTCACAACAAAATGTGTTGTTGCATAAATTAAATTTTTTTGCCAACAATCTTAGTTGTTGCAAAAATTTGGTAAAAAGACAGTAAATAATCTATTAGGGAGGTTTTAGCAACAAATAATTTTATTGCCATAAATTATTTTCTATACACCTTTAGCAACAAGTTGTGAGTAGTTGCTGTACATATACACAATACATATTTTATTTTAAAAAATTAACAAATAAATATTTAAATTAAAAAGTATACATATTCACAAAGGTCAAAATACATAAAGCTGATGCACTAGATATTTACTAAATTTCAAAACTAAATACTCCTAAATGTGTTTACTTGCAAAAAGCACAATATGTATATAAGCGAGGTCATTATATGTATACTAATACTAATAATAATATGAAAAAATCTTCTCCTAATGGCATTTGAATTGCAGTAGTGTTGAATTATGCATGTTCATTCTGCAAATAAAAGATAAATATGATTACATTTTGATAAAGTAAGTTATCAAATATAGGAAAGAAAATGTTCCTTAGAATTACAATTTTAATGGGTTCAAGTCAGTGATGTCTGTGTGCATAAATTGATCTCTAGCTTCCTGTGACATCAAAGAGGATATAACATTTTCTTCCCTAGCTTCTTTTCATCTTCTAAAATTATAAATTATCATATTGATCTCTCTGTGCATAAACTGGAAAATATTACTAGATGAAGAGTTAAGATAATAACTTCTAACGTAACATCAAAATATAATTATAATGTGTGCCTAGTGAAAGAGTTTCAGTTAAATTGAAATTCTAAAATGATAACTTATAGCGATACAATGGTATATTTTCATGTAGATGGGAGAGAACTTAAAATCTCATAATGATGTTCGGCCTAAAATGCATATAATTATATTTAAAAAGCAAAAGAGGAACCACATAATCCAACCAAGAGAAGTCTTGTAACAGAGATATGTAAATTAAGGTTGAAAATCATTAGGAACTTTCTCACAAATACTAAAATAATCGCCCAACAAAGTTGCACCAATACCAACTAAATACTCCTAGCAGAGAACTTTACCTAAAAAAAATTAATATATGAATTTACTTACCCAGTTTAGAGTTGTTGGACTTGTCTCATCTGAACTAGTTGAATTAGTAATGATGTTGAAAATTGCAGCAGAAAGGCAATTCTGTTAAATATGGTACAAATAAAGAATTTAGTTTACTGTATAAAGATAGGATATAAGAACGAAGAAGAAGTAAAGACAATGAAAGTGAAAAGAACTGAAATAGTAAATATAACATTTACTAATTTAGCGACTTATACTAAATAAATACCTTAGAATTCTGCATATGAGATACTAGTGCCATTACGCTCTCTTTTAACAGTTTCTGCTCACACATTATGCAAGCATTCATGAATTGTCGATTTTTTCGCTCCTCCTCAAGCTAATTTTTTGCCTCTATTAGCTTACTTTCTACACTTTCTCGTTTACGACGTTCTTCTTCTACCTCCTTTTGTTGTGCTTGAAGTTGCTTTTGAATTTCATCCCTGGATCTCCTACTCGTTGGCTTAACTCTGGATCCTTGACCAAGAATGTACCTTGATTTTTCTCCCATAACTTGCACAAATGTAGCATTAATAATAGGGTCCACATCAGTACCCTCTTCAATTTCTTAAATTTTTTCAGCAACAACTTCTTTCACCTTATCCTGCAAACAAGTTATACTAGCTTTAACTTTCAATATTTATTTATACAGACTCATTCTAGGAATAAGTATAAGATTTTTCTATGTACATTCACTTTAGCAGAAGCATCATTAATACAATGTCTTTGACTTCATGTGTGTCATTTTCAAAAGTTTCTGAAAGTTTGGCTCTTTTTCGGTGTTTGTGTCCCTCTACCAAAATAAATAAACTTAAGTTATTGAAGAAATAATAATCATAATCCATCAAAGTAAATACATATCTTACCGCTTCAAATGATACTGCTTGGAAGGATTTTCTGCCGCAGATATGATTCACTTTTTGTTTTGCCTTGTTACTTTTATTTCTTTCACTCATTTTCTGCTTTGATTTTGAGTCCACAGATTTATTTTGATTCAAGTATAAATAGTAGGATAAGAAAATAAGTAATATTAGAAATTTTACTTATTTGTACTCCTAGTTACCTTAAAATCTCTAGAGCTAAAATATTCCACCAAGAATTTTCATTCGGCTTCATTAACATCTGTTGGCATATTTTGCAAACTTTCCTCTTTTATAGAATTTTTTTTGAAATGATCATGATGCCTAATACGACGATATCGAGATATATTTTTAGCTTTCTGAAGAATAGTATCTTGGTTATGTCGTATGTCCGGAAGCTGAAAGGTGTCCTGCACTCAAAATAGTATCAAAATTTAAGCTTGATAAAAATTAGTCTGAGCTTAGTTCCCAGCCCAATTACAGTTCTAAATAGTTCAGCCCTTGCTATGCCTAAATTTCTTCCTCAAATATCTTCAGAAATAAATTAAAATAGTGAATTTTAAGGTCTGTTAAATTTTAGTTACAAATAATAACTCAACATCACAATTTACAAAATTACAAAATAACTAGCAGATTCAGGACTATTGAGCTGACCAACAAGATGTCATTGTTGTTAAGCTTTAGTTACAAATAATAACTCAACATCACAATTTAATCAAAATTAATAAATAACTAGAAAGTTCATAATTGTTCAACTATTACCAACAAGATGTTGAAGCAATCACAACTTTAGAACTCACGCTGCAGCCTTCAAATCACCCTCATTAAAAAGTTCTCAAAGTAAATTTAACAAGATAGTTCATACCTGTATTATTGATTGTATAAACTTGTATATTAAAGAAAATTTGAGTTTCAACAATCCAATACAACCCCCAAATGATTTCAGAAAAAACATAGGTGTTTTAACGACCAAGTTATGATAGATTCACCAATGTTCCCAATTCAACAGCTAGTTTCAACTATCAATATCCGACACAAGGGAAAATTTCAAGTTCAATAAACAACACTTGTCAATGATTGTCAGTTAGAGGTACATCTTTCATTCAAAGAACTAAGATCTCCATTTCATAAGTAGAAACTAAAAGAATTACAGTTCTAGCTCTCAGAATTTGACTCAAGCAATAACACAAAAAGGTAGTCACTCTATAATACACCAACACAATAAAGTTTGAAAATATTTCAGAAACATACAATCAATCTTGTAGAATTAATAGATGCTTCAGAGTCAATACAGAGCATAAATTACATTCCCATTGATGTGCAAGAAACTAACTAATCAAAACATGCAACATGAATTTTTCCGTCTGAAAAAATATTTTGAGCCAAAAAATAGCCAATAACTTCATCGAATAGATTGGGAGAAACGAGGAATGGCATTCCTAAATTTGAAAATAAAGGTAATAAAAAGTAACAATAATCAGAAAACTAATCCACTTCCAATATGAAAAAAGAAAAAAAGCCAATTTAATAGAATTAAGAAGATGACGAAGCATATTGAAACTAAAGAAATATTAAGTGTTTAATAGCATAATTTTATTTACCAAGTGTTTTGCTTGAATTTTATTCATCCAAGGACCAAAAAAATTATTAATATAATTGAGACAAAGTAAATTACCAGCATATGAGCAACAATTCTATCTTTTGCTAGATCAGGAACTCCCTTCCAATTGTTGACATCATCTATAGCATTATGGAGAACTTTCACTGAGAGCTCAATAACAAAATCTTTAGCTCCAGGACCTACTGCTACTGTTCGATCTGGTGGAATAATCACCTTTAACTTTACATTGTCATTGTCCTTGCGTTTCTTTTGAATTGAAAGTCATGTTGTCTTCCCTCTTTCCTTTCTTTTTTTTTTCATTAGCAACACATGAAAATATTTAGGTGTATATAAATAGAACATTTACAAGCTAAAAAATCTAAAGAGACACGGTTTAATGAATGAATCAACTTACCTGGTGGTGGAATTGCATTTACATCGGTAGTTTCAACATTATTAGAAGTATTCACATTTGTCATCATGATAGGCTGCAACACATTAAGAAATTATATAATTGAAGATTAATCAAAAATAAAATAACGCTATGATAATAAAAAATAAAATGATGCTTATAAATTGAGAGAAATAAATAAAGTTACAAAGCAAAAAGATAAGAAATAAAGGAAAAGTAGAAAATAGAAATTAACCATTTTAACAAGGTGATGGAAAAATAAAACTCCTATGAAGAAAGTGATTCAGAAAAAAGTTATTCTGATGACGTGTTGAAAATCATAACTGATCATCATCCTTGACTTCATCATATTTATTAGTATCTACATCTGTAGCAGAATCACTAAAGTCATTCATACTTTCATGATCAGACTCATCTATAACTTCTAAGTCTATTTCTTCCTCGTTATTGTGAGAAGGTGCATCAACACTCACCCCATCAATATTTTCTCTTTGTATTCTGATGATATCATTATTTGACTCTACTTGAGGATTTGCTTCTCTTCTTTCAACTAAGTCAATCGTTGATACAGTTCCGTTTCATTATTTTGTTTGGAAACGTCATACAAATTTCGCGGTCTTATCCTTATCACTGCATGTCATTTCTCACTTTCACCATATTTAACATAGTACACTGATTGAGCTTGCGAGTCTAAAATGAATGGATCATTTGTGTAATGGAGTCGTGTCACATCCACACAAACAAATTTATATTCATCCCTTTTGTAACCTCTACTTTGACTATGATCTTGAGGAGGAACTTCAAACCAATCACATTGAAATAATATAATTGATTTATTATTTAAATATTGAATCTCCAAAATCTTTCGTATCTTTCCAAATTAATCAATATTTTTTGTATGTTCATCACTCTTCATAATCACGCCACTATTTTGAGTTTTCAAATCTAGCATAGATTCCATTGTTCAAAATCTAAAATCATTAAAGATATATCCATTATGACAATAAACACGGGGATCTAGAGGTCTTGCCAAAATTAGTAATTCTTCAGTAATTCGATTATCACCATTCTTCTTTAACTGTACCACCTGTAATATTTTAATTACAAAATAACAAACATTAATGTTATTTAACAAATAAATTTACAAACCATAAAATGATATATTTTACCTTTCTCTCAAACCACAATGGAAATTCCTCCTTGTGTCTCTTGGCTACATTTTTATTATTCTCCTTTGTTAATATTTCTAAATGTTCCCTCTGGATAATGAACATTTGAAAAAAATAATTCAAAAAAGAATTATAACACAATTGTTGAGTATTTATAAGAAAACAATGTAAAAGTGAAACATATCTTACTCAATTCAAGGTCTGACGTCCTCACAATTTTTGAGAATGTAAAAATGAGCTTGATTGATTTCAAGAGTACTCAAATTTTTTCAAGCACCCCCTGCTAATGGCCTACCACGGCAGTTAAATATAGATAAACTATTGTGATCTATGTTGGAAAAGTTAGAATTTCTATCTGGATGATTTTGCTTCTTTTCCATATCAGTCGAATATTTGGAATAATATATCATGCACTCCTTTGCAAGATAGCCCTCGGCAATTGATCCTTCCGGACGAGCTTTGTTACGTACATAATCTTTTAAGGTGCGCAAAAATCCTGAAGTAAAATATATCAGTTCTATAATAAATTTCAATTAAAAGAATATTTTAAGAAGGCAAAAATCTAACCTTTCAATGTAATACATCTATCGAAATTGAACAGGACCACCCAACTTCGCCTCATTTACTAAGTGAATTGCCAAATGAATCATAACATCAAAGAAAGCCGGTAAAAACACACGTTCTAATTTACATAATGTTATCCGTATGCTTTTATCTTATTGATCTAACTTCTCCATACATAACTCTTTAGCGCAAAAATCACTAAAGAATAATGACAATTCGATTAATGGGTCATGTGCATCCTTTGGCAAAATTGATTTGATGATAAGTGGTAAAATACGCTGAAAAAGAACATAATGATCATGACTTTTAAGTCCAAAAATTTTAGTTTCCTTGATACGACTAATGTTAGAAGCATAAGCATCGGGAAATTTGACTACTTTGATGAGCTATTAGAATTGAATCTTAGCTTGCTGGAGGAAGTATGTACTTATCCTCACTTTTTATTGGATGAAGGGACTTTTTGATTTTCATATCTTGTATGTCCAAAAGAGATTTTAATGTGTTTCTTTGTTTTCCCTTCAATATCCAACAATGTTTCTATCACACTTTCACTAATATTCTTTTCAATGTACATTACATCCAAATTATGTCTAAATAATAAAGTCCTCCAATATGGGATTTCGAAGAATATACTTTTCTTCTTCCAATTTTCACGGGCTCACGACTTTCGATATCTCGTTTTCTTTTTCCTGTGCTGCCACCGGCTGATTCTTGTAAGGAGGTATTAAGTTGCACAAGCATATCTTCTCCACTCAAAGCTTATGGTGCAGGTCTTTCTTCTTTTATGTTATCAAAAGAACTTTTATTCCGCCGATAGGGATGATTTATATCCAAGAACCTATAATGACCCATATAGCATTGTTTCGATCATGTTTCAAGTAAAGGGAACAAGTATGTACATGACAAACTGGACAAGCTAATTTACCTTTAGTGTTCCAACCAGAAAAAATACCATAAGTTGGAAAGTCATTAATTGTCCATAACAAAGAAGCACGTAAGTGAAAATTTTGTTTCATAAAAGCATAATAAGTCTCTATTTCATCCTCCCACAAGGTTTTCAAACCATCAATCAAGGGCTGGAGATACACATCAATATTCATACCAGGACTTTTTGGGCCAGGAATAAGTAAGGATAACAAAAAGATTAGACTATTTCATGCATAGCCATGGGGAAAGATTATATGGAATCAAGACAACTGGCCACATGCTATAGGAATTACTCATCGAACCAAAAGGATTAAAACCATCTGAAGCAAGTCCAAGTCTTATATTACGAGGATCTAAAAAAAATTCAAAAATTTTTCATCAAAATTTTTCATGACAATGAGTCAGCTGGATGTCGTAACACTCATCATCAACTCGCTTATTTTTTATGCCACCTTATTTCTTCTGCAGTTCATTTTGTCATAAACAATCGTTGTAGTCTTGGTATCAAAGGAAAATATCTAAGAATCTTTTTAGGAATTACTTTATTTTTCTTGTTCAAATTACTTGAAGCAACCTCATCATTAGTATCTTCTCCTTTCCTTACTGTCCATCTTTTTTCTCCACATTCAGGGCATTGCTCAAGATTTGCATATTCCTTTCTATATAAGATGCAATTAATAACATATGCATCTATATTCATATAATCTACACTCAAATCTTTTATTATCTTTTGAACTTCATAGAGAGAATTTGGAAGCATATTTTCTTTGGGTAAAACATCACCCAATAATTTCAACAAAGAGTCCAATAAAGTATTATTCTGTCCATGCATACATTTCATTTGAAAAAGACGCATTACAAAAGATAATTTGGAGAACTTTTCACAATTTGGATATAATCTTTTTTCTGCATCCTTTAATAACCTATAGAAACTCTTAGCTTCTGTATTATGCTCTTCATATCTAGATTTAATTGTGTTATCAAAGTCATGATTATTATTGAAAATACCATGATATATATCATGCAACATTTCAAAAGTGGGAGCATCATCATTTCCTAAATCTGAATCTTCACTAATATTTATTTCATCGTCTGAAGATAATTCCGATTCACCATGATAATTCCACCTATCATAAGTTTGAACTATTCCCCACCTACATAAATCTGCCTTCACTTTGTCTCGCATTTTTCAAAGCACATTACTACATTTAATGCACAGACATTGAATTTTCACACCAACTTCAAGATTAGAAAATGCAAAGTTTAAAAATTGTTCCACACCATTCAAGTATTGTGGTAACGCCCTATTCCTAATAAGTATCTAGCTCTTATCCATCATATACCTTCCTGCATGGAATTTCAAACCAAGACATGTAAAACTATATGAATTTTTTACCAAAAAATCGAGAAAGAAAAAGTTAGAGAAAGGCAATATTATAAAAAGTTAATATAAAGTCCAAAAAGTTCATTGATGACTTCAGTTGGTTGGACTCAACACTTGCAAATCAAAAAATATGTTTGGATGTACTTAAAGAAACAAATGGTACATTTTAAAACCATTACCTAACTTTTAATGAAGAATTCAATAGAATATGCCACCAATAATTTAGCCATTGTTGTTAATATTCTGAGAATTCTAGGTCAAAATAACAGTTTAGTCATTATCGCTAATATTATTAGATCCTTACCAAAGAATTGAACTAGATCGTAACGAACTAAACAGAAAAATTTAAATTGAAGCGAATAAATTACAGTTTGGTATTCACTATATATAATTGAAAAATAAAAAATTGGAGTACAAACTGTTGTTCTAAATAATCGAACATAAGTACCAAGAGCCACCCATAGATTGTGAAGAAAAAAGGATGGAAGTTTTGTCTATCTTATTTGATTTTAAAATTTTTTCACACACTTAAATTTTTTATTCTACTAAAGCTATCAAAGTAACAAAAATAGATAAAGTATAGGAGAGCAGTTCGTCAAGTGGCTTTATGTGACTGTAGAATAGTGGTGAAAAACATAAGCTTATTTCATCCAGTGATCTTTCGATGAAATTGCATATTCATACATTTTAACGACACAAATTAAAATTGCAGTGATAAAGAAATTGTAGATTCTAACTGATCCTCAAAAATTATAGTTATACAGACAATTAGCAAAGGAACACTTGAGGGTCGAGGGCTGCCCCTTCAGTTTTTCATTTATAGGTGATTTCGTAAAATTTGAGACAGAAGAAATTTAAAAAAAAAGAAAGAAGAGAAGACAGAAGGAATGGACAACCCATTGTAGGAAACTAAATTTGCCAAAGAGGATGCTCGCAGTAGGACTACTGTCCCAAAAGTCAATAATGTAATTGGCTTCATACTAAGTAAAAGAGTAATTTTCCAAAGAATACTTAGGTATCCCCACTCTGTAGAGTGATTAGAACTAGACAGAATCTTGAACAGTTGTAAAAGAAAATGGACACTGATCGGAGGTATTCCAGGAGTTTGAAGAAAACAACTATAACTTCTGTAGTTAATTCAAAAGTTCATTTTTTTGTGCAAAATATATCAATGAATAGCTAAAATTAATAACAATTTCTTTCATAATAAACTCAAAATTAGTTCTACCAAAGCTAGATTCAAATACCCATAAAACTAAAAAAAAATCAACTTTTTATTAGTCGAAAGTTTCAAGCTTGAATCAGAAACTTTTTATTTTACAAATTCTTTGAAGAACCCACAAATTAAAAGGAATATGATAACTAAATTATAAGCTATAATTCACCAAACTTGGGTAGACGTTAAATTATAAGTAATAACTTACCGGAGTGTTGGCAGAACGCAAAAGAAGCAAGAAGAGAACTAGCAACACAAGAAATCATGAGGAGAGATCTGTGGAATAATGAAAAGAGAAAACCTAGTGTTACTTTTGGGGAAAACTAAAAAGCCGCTAAAATTTGACGAAAATAAAAGAATAATTTTGCCGCGTTTTATTTTGGTGAAAAATTAACAAATAATTAGTTAAAGTTTAAGCCACAACCTACATAAATTATTGCGAAATTAAGTGCATTAGCAATAATAAAAAACTATTATTGTCAAATATTTTATGAGATAGCAATAATTGATTAAGTTGTTGTGATTTATTAAAATTATGCAACAATACTATGGTCATTGAAAAAAAAGTTATTGCCATTTGTTTATATTTTAAATTTATTAGATTCAGTAGAGTATGGTAACAAGACTAAAATGTTTGCCAACAACAAGAAAATTATGGGTAAAAATTACAGGATATAACAACAATTACATAAAGTTTTTGCCATTTATTAATATAAGCCAATAATAATATAGTTGTTGTTAAAAAGTTATTACTAATTCTGTACTTTTTTGTAGTGTGGGCTGGACCATCTCATCAATCTCTTGAGCAATTGGAGTAGGGGCTTCGTTCAAATTTAGTAGAACGACAGAGATATCTTCTTCAGTGGAAGGGTGTTGCACACTCGTTTCCTCATTGCTTACAACCGGTGTCTTGGAACTCGGGCTATTTCTAGTCCTGGTATGGTAGGAGAAGGAGGGGGATTGGATGAGACAGGGGTATCTAGGAGGAGATCATCTGGGTTCTGGTTCCCCTCAGAAGGAGTAGAGGAAGGTTCGTGAGCCATATCGGACAAGAGAGAGGATTTTGAAGGAAGGAGTGAGTTGGACTAGAGAAATTTGTGGAGAGAGAACTATGGGAGGGCTAAGAAAAGATTGGAGGGAAGAAAATGTAGATGGATTGAAATGATGGTGAAGATGGAAAGCTGAACCCAATAAATGAAGGAACTGATACGTGGCGTCTGAGGGATGTGACGTTCTAGAGAGCTGTATCGATTTAGGAAGAGGAAAAACAGAGATGACGTGGCACAGTCATATACGTTTAAATAGAGGCTTAAGGTAAGACTAGGAATGCCGACCTATTTAAGAGATCTGGTTCCCTCATGAGTTCCCTTGAGCAATATTCTTGATGAGCGTGTGATCTGTTCGTATCCTTACTCCCTGATTTCACAACAAAGGAATAGATAAGTGAGAATCTAAAAAAGGTTGAGTCTGATCTCAAGCACTGTTGAATTGATTACTTCTGTGAAGAAGAAAAGGTAAGAAAATTAGTTTTGAAAGTATCTATGTTAAAAATTGATCTTGAGAAAGCTAGTAGGTGGACCAAGTCATCTAGAATTTTGAACAATCTAAGTGGAATAGTTCACAATGAAAGGGCTGGGATAGGTTTTCATAAAGAAAAAAATTCCACTAAAGATATATGTTACTTGTGTGGTAAAAGTGGTCATTCTACTATTGAATATCCAGTTGCAGCTAGGAGCATGAATAGGTGTACTTTGCTGGCAAAAGAAAATAACCTAAAAATTGTTCATAGGAATAGGTCTATCAACCTGTTGCCATACTGGACAAGAAGAAATTTGATTCACCCTTTTGATCGAAAAAAAGGACCCAAGTTTGTCTGGGTTCCTAAGACTAACCCCTGAGTTATTTTGCAGGTGAGAGTGAAAGAGAGCAAGCATTGGTACATGGATAGTGCTTGTTTAAGACGCATGACTGGAAACAAACAAAAATTTCTTTCACTTACTTTACTAAAAGGGGAAGAATGTATCCTTTGGCGATGGAAAAAAGGGCACTATTACTAGATTTGGGAAAATTGGAAGTACAGAAATAAAAGCTCTAAAAGAAGTATACCATGTTGATGTATTGAAACATAACCTATTGAGTATATCTCAGTTGTGTGATAAAGGCAACAAGGTAACTTTTACTTCTGCTGGTTGCAAGGTCAAAAGATTGGATAATAAAATTGTTCTAAGCGTAAGCAGACACAAAAATATGCATAAGGCAGATATCATGGGATTGCGGAGTACAAATTTGACTTGTCTCAGTGCAATGCACTTGGGCATGCTAGTTTGAATAAGTTGAATAAACTTGCTTCAAAGGACATGGTTATAGACTTGCCTAAAATTAAGTTCAAAATGACAAAGTTTGTAGTGCCTGTGTAAGGGGTAAGCAAGTAAGATCCTCATTCAAATCAAAGAATCAAGTGAACACAAGCAGGTGTCTTGACCTATTGCATAAGGATTTTTGTGGTCCCATGAAGGATGAAAGTGAAACTGATGAACATGCTCAGGAATAGGTTGCATCACCTGTTTCAACTGTTGAACAAAGCGTGGACTCAGTGACAGGGGGAACATTAAATATGGAAGCTGCTATAGAGATTGATACTCCCATTGCCACTGCTACTAAAATGGACCTTGATGAAACAGGTCTATCTATAGAGTTAGGAGCAGATCGCTGATAGTTGAGGAGCAGATTATATTTTCATGATATTGATATCTGATTATTTTGAAAATAGCCCCAGTAGCTATAAGTTGTTTAGCATCTCAAATTGGCCTTCTTTTCAATGATGCCAAAAGGGGAAATGATATTAGCTTTGCAATGTTTATAACCCATATGACTGACTTATTTTAATCAAGTATTTCATCTCTTGATTCTATAGGTAGATATAATTAAGGGCACAGGTGCAAGGAGTTTGTCATCATCAAAAAGGGGAAATTTTTTGGTGTCTCTGTAGTTTTGATGATTGACAAAGGTGATGAAATAGATCAGCCAAGTTGTTCCAAGGGAGTATAAAATTTACTGTCTAAAGAAGCTGATATAGCAGCAGTAAATGTTCCAATAGAGATAAGTTGCACGTATCAAAAGATGGTTAAGTCATGTCACACAATCTCAGTAAAACAAACATGTGCTAAATTGAATTGTTGAGTTCTACTACAATACTGAAGAAGCGAAGAGTTTGACTCGAAGAAGGAGTCTCACTTGAAGTAGAACTCAAAGTCAAGAAGAGTTTGATTTGATGAGAAATTCAAAGTGAAAACAACTCTTCGAAGAGTTGTACATGTGTTGATTTGTAAGAGTTGGAGTTTGATTAAAACACAAAGGAATCCAAGAGATAGACTTGAAGAAGGACTCCTACTTGGAGTAGATTTCTAAGGCGGACAAAGGTAGTTATTGCAAAGATGTTGAAGAGTTGTGTATATATAGAAGTGTGACTTCTCAAAGAAACTCGTGCACTCACAAGGAGAGAAAAAAGAAAATATGTAAAGTGTGAGATTTTGCAACATTTGAAGTGTGAAGAAATTCAATTGACGAACTTGGTCCTAGTAAAGTGATAGACTAGAATTAGCAATCTTGTACTAGGAGTTGGTCATTGAGTTGTAATTGATGTAATATTAATTCACTATTATAAACTATATTAAGAGGATTTTGTCTTCAAGTAGAGAAAACTAGGAGATGTTTGGGAACACATTCCTGGGGAGAGTGTGAGCAGCTAGGAATTAGAGTTTATAATTCCTTTAGGTTACAAGAGTTGTAATCTGCTGTTTGAAGAGGCTCTTTGAAGTCAGTAAAATTGGAGAAAACCCTATGGAGGTACAGGTCATGGTTTTTCACCTTTTGAGCCGGGTGTTTTCCATGTAAAAATACTATGTTCTTTACTTACTATTTTACTGCATTGTTGAAACATGTCAGGCAAGCTGTTTCAATCGTAGGAAATAAGCTAACATAAATAAGTAAAATTGTGGTCGTGCAACCTATCAATTTATATCAGAGCAGGTTTTAAAAGGCTAACACCTAATATAGATCATGATGAATTTTGCACCACCTATTGGACACAGTGAAGGCTAGTCAACAACTCGACCTCCTCTCTTCAATGGATCACACTTTATTTGGTGGAAGGTACACATAGAAAATTTTATTCAAGCATAAGATTATGAGTTGTAGGATAGGATCACCATGGGATCAACTCTTCCTAAAAAGATGGTGGATGGAGTTGAAGTGATGAAGGTAAGATTTGAGTTTACTGTTGAAGATCTAATGGCTCTCAAAAAGAATGCTAAAGCGAAGAGCATTCTTGTATGTGGATTAGGCCTTGATGAGTACAACCGGATTTCAAACTGTACCACTACTAAACAGATATGGGATGTATTGATCAATGCTCATGAAAGGACAAGTCAAGTAAGGAAATTCAGAGTGGCTATGCTATTCTGTCACGCCCCACCTTGGGAGGCATGACTGACACCTGATGTCATACTGAGGTCTGAGCTGACCTGGCTGGGCCTATGCACTCTTGGTGCTTACCCGCTCCTTAAATCAAGAAAAGAATGAGCTATATCTTGATTGTAAACACAACCTCCGGCCGATAAGGCCGCAAAACCACCTGTAAAAGAAAACAACTAACCAACCACAAGACACTAAAGGAATCCTAAGCGGGCCGACGAGACCACTATATTGTCTAGTTATAACAGAATAAAAACAGGCAGTCACAAATATGCTATAGCAGACAAGGCTGCTAACTAATAGCTAAACTAGGCCCCACACGGTCATCACACAAGATAAAGCATACATGGGCCCCGCACGACCAACAACAACAACCATCAATAGAGAAACTGTAGCCTCCAAGCCTCTAAGAGTGGAATATTGGTCGGGACAGGGACCCGACCTACCCAAAAGCTATAGAACAAAAGAATAAACCTTCTCTAACTATTAACTCCAGAGAAAAGGAGCTGACAGGACTGTGGACTCTGGCTGGTGACTAGGAAGGTCCTGAGCCGCAACTATCCGCACCTGTAGGCAAGTAATGCAGCGCCCCAAGGATAGGCGTTAGTACAATATGTACCAAATATGTAAGGCAGTAATGAAATGACTGAATAATACTGATAATAAAATTGAAAACGATCAGATAGGAAGGATAAGAGATACAACCTGAATAGCCTCACAACCTGTTATATAACTAACAATAAGTAATGTAAAAAAGAACCTTGGCCCCCATAAGCTTGGAAGGTATAACCGGCACAAAATAACCCGCCCGGGGCCCCTATAAGCCCCGGTGAGCACACTCCAATCTATATACCCCTAACATGGTCAATATGCATCAACGGGTAGCTATAGCCAACCTACTGGGCCTCTGGGTCTGCAACTGATCCCGTTGGGCTCCTTTAGTTGTGTCTGAGTCCGGTGAACACCTGTAACTGCACCCTGGGTGCACAAGGCTCGATAGAGAGTCAATGATGCCGATACGACATAAAAATAAAAGCCCATTTGTGGATGGACTATAATATGGCCCTTGGGCCTGAATATAGTCCCTTGAGACAACATATAGCTTCTTGGAGCGATCCATATAGCCGTGTAGGCGATGACACAGCTAATAACTCTGAGGTTGGTCGACGGAAGGCTATATAGGGTAGGGTCAGTCCCAATCTAAATAGAAAACGCTAATTTCAAACTAATAATAGAATCTAATCACAACATACATGCTTTTGTCTTTCTTACATGGATATAGGTCGTATTACTATATGATAGGAGTAACTTGCCGAAGGAATTAGGCTTAACATACCTCGAATATCTATTCTCGTTTAACTAATGAGTTTCAAATTTCACTCAATTATAGCCCTTACGCTGAAAGAATAGGGCTATTTTTAATACTAAATTCGGCAAACAACGATATCTTTCGATAATAATAACAACTATAATTCAACTCTATTTAACTCGGTCGAAAACTCACAATTTCTCGAGAGTTTAGAAGGGAGAAATGCTTACCTATTTTCTGTGGCCGCTTAGGATTCAATTTGGAGTAATTCCGACAATCTTTACTTGGTGGGGTTCCGGTATACCGAGCGAATTTTCAAGAAATAACTACATAGAGATGCTTTTCGTAGGCTTAGAACTTGTTACCCGAAGTTAATTTGTGTTTGAATGGAGTTTGATAGCGTAATTTGATGAAAATATGATGAAAGTTGCGTGCCTTCTCTGTTCTTGGTTGAGGGAACAATTTATAAATGATTTGAATTAAACAAAGGAGGATTACATATAGGCATAGGGCGGTGGCGGGGGGGAGGGGGGGCCTCACGCTGGCCACGTGCCAGGGAGGGTGCCGCGCCGCGCTGCCCCATGTGCAGGCAGGGCTGGCATGTCTCACAGGCCCTCGCTCCCTAGCCTCGCCCAATCCTGCTAATTCGCTCGACAATGTCCTTGCTTGTTATGCCTCCGAGGCTCTTCCCACATGCATCAAGCTTTCATTGCTCACCACAAGCCCACATGCACGCACACCAGTCGCTAACATCCTACGAGGTGTAACATCCTCCCCTCTTTAGGAACATTCGTCCGCGAACGTAATCTTCAGGCTTAAAAGACTCAACTCTTTTAACTAATGCCAGAAAAATTTTGGCAGAGTCTCTTCTGTATTACGGACTATCCGAAAACCTGAAACGCAGAAAAAGCCCAACATAGGTTCCTCACAGGATGCTATAAACAACTATTCGATCATATAAAGGTAATCAACCAATAGTACTAATAACATAAGCAGTAAAATAACAACTAAACAACAACCTCACCTCAACTGCATATTCTGGATCAATCCTGGAATAAGTGAGGGTATCTAGACCTCATGTCGTCCTCGGCTTCCCAAGTCATCTCTTCTCTATTTCTATTCCTCCATAAAACTTTAACGGAGGCTACGTCTTTAGTCCTTAACCTATGGACCTACCGATCTAGTATAGAAACTGGAACTCTTCGTAGGCTAACTCTTCAGTAACTTGAACATCCTCAACTGGAACAATCCGGGATGGATCCCCTATGCACTTTCACAACATGGACATGTGTAAGACTAGATGAACAGATTCTAGCTCTGGAGGTAGTTCTAGCTCATATGCCACTTGGCCTATCCTTCAGAGAATCCGATACGGGCCAATGAACCTAGGGCTAAGCTTGCCCTTCTTACCAAATCTCATCACGCCTTTCATCAGCGAAACCTTGAGGAATACCTAATCATCAACATCGAATTCCAAGTCTCTATGCCGCACATCAGAATAGGACTTCTGACGATGCTGGGCTGTCAGCAAGGGCTCTCTGATGAGTTTTACTTTCTCTTCTGACTGGTGGATCATATCAAGTCCGATTAACCTTGACTCCCCTACTTCGAACCATCCAATGGGGGACCTACATTTCCGCCCATATAGGGCCACATAAGGCGCCATCTGGATTGCAGAATGATGAATGTTATTGTATGAAAATTCAATAAGGGGTAGATGCTCATCCTGATTCCTCTGAAGTCTAACACACACACACGTAACATATCCTTGAGCATCTAAATGGTGCGCTCTGCTTGACCGTCTGTCTGAGGATGGAATGTTGTACTCAGGTTAACCTATGTCCCTAAAGCTTTCTAAAAGACTGCCAGAATCTAGCTGTAAATTATGCTCCTCTGTCAGAAATAATAAATGTGGGAACACCATGTAGTCAAACTATCTCCTTGATATACAACTCAGCATAGTCTTAAGCGGTTAAGGTAGTCCTGACTGGCAAGAAATGGGCGGACTTTGTTAATCTGTCGATAATGATCCAAATAGAATCCAATCTACGCTTGGAGCGTGGTAATCCTGTCACAAAGTCCATATCGATTGCTTCCCATTTCCACATAGGCACTGTTATCTCCTGGTTTAATCCGTCAAGTTTCTGATGTTCAGCCTTTATCTGCTGGAAATTAGGACACTGTGCTACAAATTCAGCTACACCCTTTTTCATTCCAGGCCACCAGTATATCTCCTTTATGTCATGGTACATCTTTGTCGAACCTGGATGAAGAGAATAATGATAATAATGTACCTCTGCCATGATCTGCTGGCGAAGCCCTACTACATCTGGAACGTAGAGGTGACCTCTGAATCTTAAGATCTCATCTTCTGTCAATTAGAAGGCCGTTAATTCACCTTGTTGAACCTTACTTCTGAGTTGTACTAGGTTAGCATCCTCATACTACCGCTCTTTTACCTCCACAACCAGGGATGATATTGCGGTATTCTGGATCACAGCCCCATTATCCTCTAAATCTACTATCCGGACTGCTAAATTGGCTAGCCGGTGCAGTTCTCGAGCCATCTCCCGCTGTTCTGGCCTCAGATGTGCTAAGCTTCCCATAGATATACGGCTAAGGGCATTTGCTATAATATTATCCTTCCCTAGGTGATACAAAATGTTCATGTCGTAGTCTTTCAGTAATTCTAGCCAATGATGCTGCCGCAAATTCAATTCTTTCTGCGTGAAGATGTACTGGAGGCTCTTATGATTAGTAAAAATATCCACATAAACCCCGTACAAGTAATGCCTCCATATTTTCAAGGCATGAACTACTGTAGCTAACTCCAGATCATGGGTGGGATAGTTCTTTTCATGCTTTCTGAGCTGCCTTGAATCATAAGTGATTACCTTACCGTGTTGCATCAGAACGCACCCTAACCCAATGCCTGAAGCATCACAGTATACAACATAACCCTCTGAACCTTCCGGCAAGGCTAACACTGATGTTGATGTCAATCTACTTTTCGACTCTTTTAAACTCTGCTCACAGGCCTTGGTCCAGTGGAACTTGGCTAATTTCTGCGTCAATTTGGTCAAAGGCGCTGATAGGGTAGAAAATCCTTCTACAAACCTTCTGTAATACCTGGCTAACCCTAGAAAACTGCAAATCTCAGTTGGAGTTGTAGGTCTAGGCCACATCTTTACTACGTCAATTTTATGTGAATCCACCTGAATACCAGCCTCTGATACAATATAGCCCAGGAAAGCACGGAGTTCAGCCAGAACTCACATTTAGAAAATTTTGCATATAACTGGCGGTTTCTGAGGATCTGGAGTACTATTCGCAAATGATCTCTGTGTTCCGCTTCTAAACGGGAATACACCAAAATATCATCGATGAACACTACCACAAACAGACTAAATATGGCCTGAAGATGTTGTTCATCAGAACCATGAACACTGCTAGGGCGTTCTCAACCCGAAGGACATAACTAAAAATTCAAAATGAACACACCTGGTCCTGAAAGCTGTCTTCGGGATATCTTCCTCCCGAACCCGCACCTAGTGATACGCTGACCTTAAGTCGATCTTGGAAAAATATTTCACCCCCTGCAACTGATCAAAAAAGTCATCTATCCTAGGAAGAGGCTATTTATTATTAATAGTAACCTTGTTCAACCGCCGATAATCTATACACATGCGGAGGGAACCATCTCTTTCTTACAAATAGAACTGGCGCATCCCACAGTGAAGTACTCTGCCTGATAAAGCCCTTGTCAATTAAGTCTTTCAACTGTTCTTTCAATTCTTTCAATTCATCAGGAGCCATTCGATACGGAGGGATGGATATAGGCTGAGTACCTGGTAGCAGGTCGATAGAGAAATCGATTTCCCATTTTGGGGGGATACTAGGAAGTTCGTCTATAAATAAATCTGGAAACTCATTAACCACTGGAATGGATTGAAGAGTCGGGGATTCTTCTTGCACATCCCGAACCCTGACAATATAGTAAATACAGCCCTTTGCTATCAACTTTTTTGCTCGAAGAGAGGATATGAACCTACCTTTTAGTGTAGCTGCACTACCTTTCCACTCTCGCACTATCTCCCCTGGAAAGTGAAATCGGACAGTCTTGGTCCAACACTCAACATTGGCATAACATGGCGCTAGCCAATCCATACCCATAATTGCATAATCAACCATTTCTAGTTCCACTAAGTCTGCTAAAGTCTAGCGACTGACAACCTCTACTCTGCAACCCCGATAAATTCTTTTAGCAATAATAGAATCACCGATGGGTGTAGACACTGAGAAGGGTTGCTGAAGCAATTCCGGCATTTTATCAAACTTTCAAGACACTAGTGGAGTAACATAGGAAAAAGTGGAGCCTGGGTCTATCAAAACATAAACTGAGTGAGAGCAAATGTCCAGCATACCTGTCACAACATCTGGCGATGACTCTGACTCATGTTGCCCTGGTAAAGCATAGGTGCGATCTGGACCACTACTCGAGCTAGATGTCCCTGATCTGCCTCGGCCTCTACCGGCTGGAGCAGAGGGCCTGCGCGTTGCTAAAGGTACTGGGGCATGTGACCCTGCTGAAGATCTGTCCTGTCGGTCCCGATCACCCTGACCTCTCGTTGGACAATCCCTCATTATATGACCCTCTTGTCCACTGGTATAACAAGCAGTAGAACCATACCTGCACGCCACAAAATGACATTGGTTGTAAATACTACAACGTGGCACAGTGGACCTGCCTGATCTGATCCCCTCTGCTGCTAAGAGCCTGATGCCCCTGAGCTCTCGTCGGGTCCTCACTACCCCCGGCAGTCTGATCTACCACCCTGCTGCTGCGGAGGTGGGTGTCTGGGTGGCCTGCTTGATATTCGCGGCCTAGGTCCACCCTGGAATTCTGCCTGCATGTCACTGGGCCTGGCTCTCCGACATTATTCTTGATTTGTCCTTTCTACCTCCTGCTGTCGCTACCTGATCCCTTCAATATTCTGAGCAAAAGCTTGAATGATGGAAATGTCCATGTACTCTCGTAAAGTAGCTATAACACAAGTTTCCACATATTCTGGGAGCAGGCCCATAATAAACCAGTGTACCCTGGACAACATGGTATTCACAAAAGCTGGTGCATATCTGGCCAAGGAGTCAAACCTCATTGCATACTCCTGGACACTAATCGAGCCCTGTTCTAGGTGAAAAAGTTGATCCATCTAGGCCTATAGGATTTCTCATGGCAAGTAATGATCTATGAAGGCCTCTAAAAAGCTAGACCGGGTTGGAGGGGGAGTGTCTCTACCTTGAGACCGTTCCCAGCTCTCGTACAACAACACTGCTATGTCCCATAATCAAAATACTGCTAACTCAACCGGCTCCACAGGCGTGGCATGCATCACCCTGAAAATCCGTTGTAACTGGTCCAAAAAGTCTCCACGGTCCGTCCCTGTGAACTACGGGGGACTCAGGGCAAGGAACTCTCAGACCCTCGAGCTCCAAGGTCCTGCCAAAGATTCAGCAGCCGTTGGTACCACGGGTGGCGCTGAGCAGCCATCATCTAAGCTAACATATAGACAACGCTCCTAACCTCCTCATCTGATGGTATAGGTATAGGAACCGCTGGGGATGGTGCTGACATGCCTACTGCCCTGGGGGGCTCCTGGTGTGGCGGAGACTGCTAGGGAGACTGGGATGAAATCTCCCTAACGCCCTAAGATCAGGTTGGATCTAACTGAGGCACCCTACTTGTGCCTTCTCTTGCCGCGACGTCCAGCTCTCGACCCATCGTGGTCTGTCGCGCGTTCGACATTTCCTATGAAAATAAGCAGTATAATGTAAGACTAGGGATTTACCCTATACAACATAGCTCTAAAACACGACTGAAGAAGAAAGAAAGGTAACCACGCTATTATGCCCCATAGCCTCTTCCTTATAGAATGTGGTTCACAACACATCTATAGAAAAGACTCTACTAGACACGGCTTGCAGACTTCTAGAATATGACCTTCTCTGATACCAATTTTGTCATCCCGCACCTTAGGAGGCATGACTGGCACCTGATACCATACTGAGGTCTGAGTTGACCTGGCTGGGCCTATGCACTCCTGGTGCTTACCCGCTCCTTAAATCAATAAAAAAATGAGCTATATCTCGGCTGTAAACACAGCCTCCGGCCGACAAGGCCGCATAGCCACTTGTAAAAGAAAACAGCTAACCAATCGCAAGACATTAAAGGGATCCTAAGCGGGCCGATGAGACCACCATGCTGTCATAAACATGCTATAGCCGATAAGGCTGCTAACTAATAGATAAACTAGGCCCCATACGACCATCACACAAGATAAAGAATACACGAGCTCCACAAGTCCAACAACAACAACCATCAACAGAGAAATTGTAGCCTGCAAGCCTCTAAGAGTGGAATATTGATTGGGACAGGGCCCCGACCTACCCAAAAAGCTAATAAAGAAAAGAACAAAACTTCTCTAACTATCAACTCCAGAGAAAAGGAGCTGACGGGACTGTGGACTTTGGCTGGTGACTAGGAAGATCCTAAACCGCGTCTATCCGCACCTACAGGAAAGTAATGCAGCACCCCAAGGATGGAAGTCAATACAATATGTACCGAATATGTAAGGAAATAATAAAATGACTGAATAATACTGATAATAAAACTGAAAATGATCAGATAGGAAGGATAAGAGATACAACCTGAATAGCGTCCAACTTGCTGTATAACTAACAATAAGTAATACAAACAAGAACCTTACCTGGCCCCCATAAGCCTGGAATGTACAACCAGCACAGAATAACCCACCCGAGGCGGCCATAAGCCCTGGCGAGCACACTTCAATCTATATACCCCTAACATGGTCAATATGCATCAACAGGTAGCTATAGCCAACCTACCGGGCCTCTAGGTCTACAACTGAGCCCGCTGGACTCCTGTAACTGCACCCTGGCAACACAAGGCTCGACGAAGGGTCAGTGATGCCGATACGACATAAAAATAGGAGCCCATTTGTGGATGGACTGTAATATAGCCCTTGGGCCTGAATAGAGTCCCTTGGGACAACATATAGCTCCTTGGAGCGATCCACATAGACCCGTAGTTGATGACACAGCTAGTAACCGTGAGGTTGGTCGACGGAAGGCTATATAGGGTAGGGTCAGTCCCAATCTAAATAGAAAATGCTAATTTCAAACTAACGATAGCAGCTAATCACAACATACATGCTTCTGGTTTTATTACATGGATATAGGTCGTATTACTATATGACAGGAGTAACTTGCCAAAGGAATTAGGTTTTAACATACCTCGAATGTTGATTCTCATTTAACTGATGAGTTTCAACCTGTAACTGGAGATTCCACTCAACTACAGCCCTTACGCTGAGAGAATAGGGCAATTTTCCATACTAAATTTAGGAAAGAATGATATCTTTCGATAATAATAACAATTATAATTCAACTCTATTTAACTCGATCGAAAACCCACAATTTCTCGAGAGTTTGGAAGGGAGAAATGCTTACTAATTGCTTGTGGCCATTTAGGATTCAATTTGGAGTAATTCTAACAACCTTTACTCGGCGGGGTTCCGGTATACCAAGCGAATTTTAAAGAAATAACTCTGCAGAGATTCTTCCCGTAGGCTTAGAACTTGTTATCCGAAGTTAATTTGCGTTTGGACGGAGTTTGGTAGCGTAATTTGATGAAAATAGGATGAAAGTTGCATGTCTTCTCTGTTCTTGGTCAAGGGAACAATTTATAAATGATTTGAATTAAACAAAGGAGGCTCATATATAGGCATAGGGCAGTGGCAGGGGGTGCCTCGCGCTGGCCAACACTCCAGGGAGGGTGCCATGCCGCGCTGCCCCTTGCGCAGGCAGGGCTGGTGCATCGCGTAGGCCCTCGCGCCCTAGCCTCGCCAGATCCTGCTTCGCTCGATGATTTCCTCGCTTGTCTTGCCTCTGAGGCTCTTCTCACACACGTCAAGCTTTCATTTCTCACCACAAGCCCACGTGCACACACATTAGCTGCTAACATCCTACGAGGTGTAACATATTCACTAAATATGAAACTTTCAGGATGAGGGACAGTGAGTCTCTGCAAGAAATGATTACAAGGATCACATCTCTATTTAATGAACTATCTTCCCTAGGAAAAGTACTTACCACTGAAGAGCAAGTTGACAAAGTTCTGAGGATCCTCCCTAAAGCCATATGGGATGTCAAAGTTACTGCTATAAGGGAAGCTAAAGATATATCTATCATGACTCTTGAGGATGTTACACCCCGTAAGTTTCTAACATTTAGTCGGCCTATTCGTATATTGGTTGAGAGTTTTAGAGTGTCATATGTACAAGAAAAGGGCCCGGGGAAAGGCTGAACAAGTGCAAAGTTGAGATTTCACGGGAGGAGGCCGAACCAAGTTGCCCAGAGGGGAAAAGTGGCACGGAGTAGCCCCCTCCGCGTTACCCAGAATGGCATGGAGCAGAATCAGCATGATGGGCAGAGTGCCACGTTTTTTTGTCTGCTGCCTCAAGTATATAAAGGCTTCACACTTAGATATTATTTCATTACTCATATAAATTCGACCAGCAAAGGTAAGAACGAAGGAAAACCTTTGGAAATCATCTGATTATGCCGCTAAACGCCGTCCAAATCTAAATTAACTCCGGGTAGTGAAGTATAAGGCTGCAGAGAGCATCACTGCGGAATTATTTTCATAAAATACACCCGGCAAATCATTGTCCCGCCGAGCTTAAGTTGAGGGAATTGTTTCAAACTAGTGTCAATATGATCACGGGCCTAAAGTAAGTATTTCTCCCTTCTAGATTCCCGAGAATTACGAATTTTTGATCGTCTTTCGATAAGTTGAAGTATATTTAGTATATATACGTATAAGTCATTGTTTTATTCGAATATAGTAATAAAGTAGCCCTATTCTTCCGTTAATATGATTATAGTTGAGAAGGGCAGTTGAACACGAGCTGAAACTCGCTAGTTAATCGGTAAACAGCGAACGAGGTATGTTAAGGCATTTTCCTTCGGCAAGTTAGTTTCTTCAGCATAGTAGTCCAGTATGAATCCCAATAAATCATGTTAGGAGTATGGTCTTGCTAGCTTAAAATTCGAGTTCATTGATCTTAAAAATGGCAAGGATATTATTGATAAAGAAAACAGTTCCTTAAAGAAACAGGTTATGCAACTTGAGTCAGCAAATCAAGTCCTAAAAAATGAAAGCTTGAAAGAATCCTCTTTTCAAAAGGAATGGATGAGTGAGAATCTGAAAAAGGTTAAGTCTGATCTCAAGCACTGTAGAATTGATTACTTCTGTGAAAAAGAAAAGGCAAGAAAATTGGTCTTGGAAGTATCTAGGTTAAAACTTGATCTTGAGAAAGCTAGTAGGTGGACCAAGTCATCTAGAATTTTGAACAATCTAAGTGGAAGAGTTCACAATTAAAGGGCTAAGATAGATTTTCATAAAAAAATAAATTCCACTGAGGATATGTGTTACTTGTATGGTAAAAGTGGTCATCCTACTACTGAATGTCCAGTTGCAGCTAGGAGCAGGAATAGGTGTACTTTGCTGGCAAAAGGAAATAAGCTAAAAATTGTTCATAGGAACAGGTCTAACAACCTGTTGCCATATTGGGCAAGAAGAAAATTTGATTCACCCTTTTGATCACAAAAAAGGACCCAAGCTTGTCTGGATTCCTAAAACTAACCCCTGAGTTATTTTGCAGGTGAGAGTGAAAGGGAGCAAGCATTGATACATGGATAGTTCTTGTTCAAGACACATGACTGGAGACAAACAAATATTCCTTTCACTTACTCCACTAAAAGGGGGGAATGTATGCTTTGGAGATGGAAAAAAGGGTACTGTTACTAGATTTGGAAAAAATGGAAGTACATAAACAAAAGCTCTAGAAGAAGTATACCATATTGATAGATTGAAGCATAACCTACTGAGTATATCTCAGTTGTGTGATAAAGGCAACAAGGTAACTTTTACTTCTGCAGGTTGCAATGTCAAATGGTTGGATACAAAGGAAATTATTCTAAGCGTAAGCAGACACAAAAATGTGAACAAGGCAGATATCATGGGATTGCCGGATACAAATCTGACTTGTCTCAATGCAATGCACTTGGGCATGCTAGTTTGAATTAGTTGAATAAACTTGCTTTAAAGGACATGGTTATAGGCTTGCCTAAAATTAAGTTCAAAATGACAGTTTGTAGTGCCTGTGTAAGAGGGAAGCAAGTAAGATCCTCATTCAAATCAAAGAATCAAGTGAACACAAACAGGTGTCTTGACCTATTGCATATGGATTTTTGTGGACCCATGAAGGATGAAAGTGAAACTGATGAACATGCTTAGGAACAGGTTGCATCAACTGTTTCAACTGTTGAACACAGCGTGGACTCACTGACGGGGGGAACATTAAATATAGAAGTTGCTATAGAGATTGATACTCCCATTGCCACTGCCACTGCCACTTCCACTAAAATGGACCTTGATGAAATAGGTCCATCCATAGAGTTAGGAGCAGATTGCTGATAGAGTTGAGGAGTAGATTATGTTTTCATGAGATTGATATCTGATTGTTTTGAATATAGCCCCAATGGTTATAAGTTGTTTAGCATCTCAAATTGGCCTTCTTTTCAATGATGCCAAAAGAGGGAAGAATATAGGCTGTGTAATGTTTATAACCCATATGATTGACTTATTTCAATCAAGTATTTTATCTCTTGATTCTACAGGTTGATATCATTATGGGCACAGGTGCAAGGAGTTTGTCATCATCAAAAAGGGAGAAATTTTTTGGGGTCTATGTAGTTTTGATGATTAACAAAGGTGATGAAACAGGTCAGCCAAGTTGTTCCAAGGGAGTATAAAATTTACTGTCTAAAGAAGCTGACATGGCAGCAGTAAATGTTCCAATAGAGATAAGTTGCACGTATCAAAAGATGGTTAAGCCATGTCACACAATCTCAATGAAACAAACATGTGCTAAAATAAAGTGTTGGATAGCTACTACAATACTAAAGAAGCAAAGAGTTTGACTCGAAGAAGGAGTCTCACTTGAATTAGAACTCTAAGTCAAGAAGAGTTTGATTTGATGGGAAATTCAAAGTGAAGAACAACTCTCTGAAGAGTTGTACATGTGTTGATTTGTAAGAGTTGGAGTTTGATTAAAACACAAAGGAAGTCAAGAGATTGACTTGAAGAAGGATTCCTACTTGGAGTAGATTTCTAAGGCGGGCAAAAGTAGTTACTGCAAAGATGCCGAAGAGTTGTGTATATATAGAAGTGTGACTTCTCAAAGCAACTCGTGCACTCACAAACAGAGAAAAAAGAAAATATGTAAAGTGTGAGATTTTGAAACATTTGAAGTGTGAAGAAATTTAATTGACGAACTTGATTCAAGTAAAGTGATACGCTAGAGTTAGCAATCTTGTACTAGGAGTTGGTCATTGAGTTGTAATTAATGTAATCTTAATTCAGTGAATAATAAACTGGATTAAGAGGATTTTGTCTTCAAGTAGAGTATACTAGGAGACGTTTGAGAACGCATTCCTGGGGAGGAGTGTGAGTAGCTAGGAATTAGAGTCTATAATTCCTTTAGGCTACAAGAGTTGTAATCTGCTATTTGAAGAGGCTCTTTGAAGTTAGTGAAACTAGTGAAAATCCTGTAGAGGTACAGGTTGTAGTTTTTCAACTTTTGAGCAGGGTATTTTCCACGTAAAAATACTATGTTCTTTACTTACTGTTTTACTGCATTATTGAAACACGTCTGATGACCTGTTTCAATCATAGGCAATAAGCTAACATAAATAAGTAAAATCGTAGTCATGCATCCTATCACAGATGTACTCTTTCGATCCACCAGAAAACCTGCATAGTCGGTGTTCGGGTTTGTGATATGGGTATATAACTACACGCAAGTGCACGTGGTCGAACAAGTAGTAAGTGGCTTTAGTAAGCCAAGTATCGATCCCACAGAGACTTGGATGAAGTGCAGTCTGCTCAAGTATACTATATTTTACTTCTAAAAATGCAGACAACAGTGTAACCAAGAGTTTGATAGTTTGTTTTATAATTTCTATACTAAAGCTAAAACAATTATCTACTTTGAGTTTGAACTATGAATGAGAGCATGCTGAGGTTAAACGAACATGTAATGAACTTAATTATCATCATAATTTGGTTAATCTTTTCCTCCAGTTGCTAGCCAAGAACTATTGCCAAGAGATTAAAACTCTCGTATTTAACCTCACTTAAGAATCATGAACCATCCACCTACATTTCTGTGACTAAATGCAATTCATGTTCTAGCCATACAAATCCGGTTCCTAAATTGACTAATATGACTTTCAGGTATATTTCTATCCTAAAAGCAAATCAATACTCAATTTTCCCAAATCAAGTAAAGAACATATCCTATTAATTCACAACTTTCCAATTTCTTGCTCTCTCGAGCGAAACCGGACTTTTTAGATGTACATTAACGTAGGCCACACATTAATGCAGTAAGAACAAGAATTAATAGAACAACATGGAAGAAAAGATGAAAAACCAAAGAATCTATGATCACATTTCATCACAATTGTTCATAACCTCAGCAAGAAGAGGAATTAGCCACTCATTTGTGGATTAAACATCTTTAAATGAGTGTTAATCATACAAGCAATTGAATTAAAGAAGAAAGAAAGAGAGAAAAAACCCTGATATTTTCGTTCCTCAACTGCCTGTAACCCACGTTCTTGCTCCACCAAGTCAGAATATTGAAAAATGAACCTAAGTGTTCTATTTATACTGCTGGGAATTTTTTCCGGAATAACGAGCAACGTGTCACGGAGTGCATCGCGGAGCACTGCCTCCGTGACACGCTACGGACGCGGACCCTCACTGGAACTGGGGGTCCAGGAATTAAAGCTCAACGTGGCACGACGTGCAACGCGGAGCCAAGCCACCGTGCCACGGACCAGACGCAGACCCTCTCTAGAATTTGGGCGAAATTTCCCTATCCAGGCAGAAGGCCTCCGCGATGGCAGCGTGTCACGGCTCCATCGCGGAGCCCCTTTATTTCATGCTGTCCACTGCCTTGTCCCGTGATCGCATCCAAGTCCAACCCCGATATCCTCCAACATGCATTTAAGCTTCCCAAAATTACATTTTACCTGCAAAACAATGCTAATCATGTTGGTTAGTATAAATTCATATTTTATTACCAATTACATGAGAATGTATACACATTGATAGATAAACAAGGCTAAAATAGTACTTTTGAGTATCACTTGGGCATATAAATTTGCCCAAGATCACTTACCTCACACTTAAATCCTTGTTCGTCCTCGAACAACAATCCTACACTTCATGCAATTTACATCCCAACCTCGCTACTTTGGTTCGACAATTTAGGCTACGGTCATACCGATTATTCAATACAGCAAATCATCAAGAAAACATGTATGGTCTTATCAATGCAATGACCTTTAATACATCAAGACCTCCTAGACTTTAAGAATCGACTCTCGATATTGGCAAAATCATGCAAATCAGGTGATCAAGATATCCGACACGAAAATTAATCTTTCATCAAGCATGGGCCCTCACAACACAAAAGAATCTTCCCCTTTTTGCTCATATGACTCACAAAATTTTAAGCAGGGGCATGTAAACACAATTTCGCTCTCTCTCCCAAAAGAATTCACATGCATCATGTCATGACCCATAAGCTTGCCCTTAGTGTATTACTCCACTAATATAATGAAGTGCGATGTAAGATCACGTAGGACTTTAACTGGTTGTAATGGAAGCTACGGAACTAGTAAATATTGGGTTAGCCAATAATAGCCACTAGCATCCTTAAGCGCCTTTTCAACACATCCCATCAACTCATGGACATTGTTTCTTTTTTTTTTTTCATCATCCCATTCTTGATGTTTTTCTTTAGTTTGGCCCATCGTATTAAGCACACTTGACACAACAACAAAGATTATTCATGCACCTTCATTATAGTTTATTTATAGCAAGTGCACCTTCAACCTTTTCTTTTCTTCCCTCACTCTGCTTTTCTTTTTCTTTTCACCATTCTCACTCTTCGACACTTCGGGAAAATGATTTTCTCTTCTTAAGCGCTTAAGAGTTTTGTATAGACTTTACGGCTAATGAAAAGAAGGAATTAACCTCGGTTTACACTTTATGACAAAAGAAAGAAAAATAATAATAGGCTAAAGGCTCAACGGGCTGACTAGGGTATACAATCAAGGTGGGTACAACAAGGAAAAATAGAAACTCTCGGTTAAAACAAAGAAATGCCTACATCCTTTCCTACAATACACCTCCTTCATTTCGTTTTGTACACACACCAGGCAAGTTCTAGACACTTCACAATAGCATGGAATAACAACACCTCACTTCACACTTTTTGCACATGCTCAATTTAAGATGTATTCACAGACTCTTCAATCAGCTAATTATAGGAATTCAAACATTAAGCCTCAATCACACTGAATCGAACTCTATGGCCTAGGTATCTCAACATATTTACACTGAATCGAACTCTATGGCCTAGGTATCTCAACATATTTACAAAGTTGCATGCTTTCATACGAATCACCTTTGCATTTTAAATATCATGTACAACACGCAACCAGAATTTCGCAACCATATAGTAACTACAGGTTTTGGATGCAACCCACCAAAGAAAAAAAACTGAAAAATAATTGAAAAAAATCTACTCCTAACGACTACATTTCCCTTGAGACGGTCGTCATCCATCCATCGTAGGGAACGGTCACTACTATGACTTTCGTTCAATGGGACCCTTCTCGGTAAAAGAATCGAAAACAAACGCCGAGAAACCCAAGAGTAAAAAAAGTCAAAAATATCGATCATTTCGATAGTATGTACAGAATATTTTAAAAATTTTAAAAATATCGATCATTTCGATAGAAAAATATGTACAGAATCAGCTAGCAACATTCAACAACATACATCAATAAATTTACAAATACAGAACAACACTTTAACAATTCACAACTCACAGGGAACACAAAGTTTCACATGCACAACAACAAATGAGAGCATACATACAAAACAGCACAGCCCAGCACCTAACTACTCCCACCCCACACTTAGCTCGAACACTGTCCCCAGTGTTCACAAAAATTAAAATAGCACAAAATCGGGTGGTGGAACTCCCTGATCAGTCAAAGTATTCCACTTCTTCGTCGGGTGCTGCTGCTTCATCTCCCATGTCCGAATCGCCCCCGTCGTCATCATCGGACTCCACATCGGAGTCCTCCCAACATGTCTCCTCGTCTGTAGGGACATCATCATCTGTGGGCTCTACAAATGCTGGCCCCACTCGGCATAGAGCCCTGGCGTTCTCGCTAAAGGGGTAGTCTAGCTCGAGCTGCCATAGCTCCTTCTCTGTCGCCGGCCTCCCACCTATCCTCAGCTGGAGCATCTGCATCCCATACATTCGAGCCATATACTGATCATCACGAGCATGTCGCTCGCCAAGTGTAAGAACTGGCCCGTGGGTGGTGTCGGGAGCCTTAGTTTTAGTAACATCTAAGGCCCGCCGCTCCATCTGCGGGATATAGTCAAGGGCCTCCTCCTCGACATCTAGGCCCCTGAGGAAGGTGGTCAGTAGTCCACCAAAGCCATACCTGTGCCCCTGGTGCAACCGGGCTCTCTTCATGGCGGAGATAATTACCGCCCCCACGTTGATCTCCAGCCCTTTCATCAGGGCGTACACCAGGCATACACGATCCCGGGTTACATCTGTCATATGTACCCCCGGGATGAGGCAGGAACAGACTATCTTCAGCCATATTCTGGCTTCCCTGTTCATCTGTGAATAGGGCAGAGTCTGGTGGTAGCCCCTCTCTTTGTGTCTGCTCCATCTAGCTGTCGATCGAGTCCCACACAATGTGCGTCTGATGTCCGCATACGGTGGAGTAATGTTCAGCTGTCGGAGTACGTGGGCGTCTGTGTCCTGCGCTCCTATGATGGCATTGAGGTGGTGGGGCTCCAAAGTGACTATTTGCCCTCTGATTTTGATGGTGTGACTTCTGATCGTCGGGTTCCAGTTGGCATAGAACTCCCGAACCAGGTGCAAATTACATTCCTTGGGCTCTTCAAAGATGAAATTTAGCCCAGCTGCCTCGATCTGGTGGACCATCCTATGGAACTCCTGTGCCAGTGGTTCCCGTGCTATATGCTCCTCGGGGAAATATTTGTTTTCTTTGTGCTTTGCGTACCACTTTTTCCCCTCATCAGTCACCCATCTTGTTCCGTATTGGCGGCGTTGGCCGCGTGGAACTGCTGGTGCTGCTGGGACTACTGTTCCCAGTCTGATTCGCTTCCTTCCGGCGCCCGAAGTTGATGCGCCTTTCCCTTTCTCTTGCCTGCTTGCCATTTTACCTGTCAACCCATGTAGACAAGATCAATGTTAAGCTAACGGATATTAACTTCGGCTAAGGTCGGGTTAAGCTAGATTACCCCACACTTAGTCCTTAGCTACAGTTACAACAATACGGCAAGATTATCTTTATTTACACACAATAACCAACTATACAATCATGCTTAGTGCATTCGAAAAATTCGACGGTATATCTTCTGTGTACTACTCAGACTTCGTACAGCTAATCACAATCACTACCATCGCTAACATTTTACCCATCGCACTTAGCAAAGTAAAACAAAGAAACGAAAACAACAACAAAAATTTATCTACACTAACCTATACAACCAACCAAATTCTTACAAATTTCAACATTCCCTTAACCCGAGAATCCGTCATTCTATTAACATCCTAACAATTAGTACATCGACTCATCTCATTTAACATGTACATCCGGGCATGAAATTCACAAGTTCACTACATTTTCAACTTCAAATTCAAAAACAAGCCCTAGAATTGATATTATCAAGCAAATTCGATTAATTTATGCAATTGACGAGTTCAAGCAATCATAACGACATTCCGAACATCAATCAATAACAATTTAAATTGAATTCATGATTAATTTCTACTTAGGGCAATTTAGCTCACCTCACATGCTCAATATCGAAGAAATTCGACGAGAATTTGAGAGGAAATCGAAAAACATACCTAGACTTGGAAGAATCGAAGAAAACTTGTTGGATTTCTTGGCCTACTCCGTGTCACGTTGATGGGGGATGGGTTTTGGGGGGTTTGGTCGCGGAGAGATTGAAAAATAAGGGAAAAGGAAGGGTTTTCGGGGTTAAAAAGTAGGGAAATCGCGCGGGTCACCCGGCGACCCGGTGTGACCCATCGCGATATACACGGCAACGTGTCACAGAGTGCATTGCGGTGCACTGCCTCCGTGACACGGAGCCATCGCGAGCCTGTTCTGGAAATTTTTAAAAAATCCAGATTGTACCTCAGCGTGTCACGGAGGTAACGCGGAGGTCCACCTCCGTGACACGGAGCTGTCGCCCCAGCTCACTGTTTGCCACTTTTTATTAATTTTCATACCTCGACTTTTCCTTTGCGATTCCATGCATATTTTCCTCCGTTTGACCTGAAATTCACCTCACTATACAAATTGGTCAGAATTATAGGTTTCACTCTAAATAAAAATTAAACAAAAACTAACACGAAAAATTTTGTAGTAAATCACGAAAAAGAAAAAGAAAAGAAAAATCTATTTACACTTTACAAAAAGAAAGAAAATTTTTTTTTCACGGGTTGCCTCCCGTGCAGTGCCTGGTTTACCGTTGCGGCTCGACGTCGTTAAGCTCAGTTGTCCTCTAGGGTGATGGACGATTTCTCTCGATCATCGTCCTCCCCCCAGTAGTGCTTACACCTTTTCGGTGGTTTTCCCATTAACTCCCGTGAATCCTTAATCTGCTTATCATCGCCTTTATCAATCACATTGATCAACGAGAGTTCTTCGTGCACCATCGGGAGCTTGGGTGCTTTGTACACATCGAACACCTCCACCTCCACCTTGTCGTGTGCTCGCATTGTTAGCTGCCCCGCAGCTACGTCAATTAGTGCTTTCCCGGTTGCCAAGAAAGGACGTCCCAAAATAAATGGGACTTCCGTGTCTGGTTCAAAGTCCAGCACGACAAAATCTACCGGGAAAATTAGGGAGCCAACTTGCACCAGAACGTCCTCCACAATGCCATCAGGTCTGGCTAAGGATCGATCCGCCAACTGCAAGATTACTGTTGTGGGACTAGGACTCCCTAAACCCAACTTTCTGAATACCGATGAAGGCATCAAATTTATGCTCGCTCCCAAATCACATAATCCACGAGCTCGGATGCTCTGCCCAATAGTAATCTGGATAGTAAAGCTCCCAGGGTCTTTGAGCTTTGTGGGCAGTCTATTTTGAATCCGGGAAGTGCACTCCTCCGTTAGAGCCACCGTAGCATACTCAGTCAATCGACTTTTGTTTGCCACGATGTCCTTTATATACTTAGCATATTTTGGCACTCCCTGCAAGACATCAACAAGAGGTAAGTTAATATGTACCTGTTTCAGCACCTCCATGAATTTCTTAAAACATGCCTCCTCCTTGTGTTTCTTTAGTCGTTGAGGGAACGGGGGTAGAGGTCTTTCTGATTCAGCTTTCTTAGTCTTCCCCCTCTCAGTACTTTGCTCCCTCTCAACTTCAGCTGCTCCCGACTGTTGAGGTGGTCTTTCTGGTTCCACCTCTTTCAGCTGCAAACCACTCCTTGTGGTCACTGCATTTACCTGCTTGGGATTGGGATCCGTGTCGCTCGGCAGTCCTCCTCTAGGCCTTGTGTTTTGGGCACTAGCAAATTGTCCAAATTGATATTCAAGTGCCTTGGTAGCTAACTGGTTGTTTTTCACTTCGGCTGCCAATTTCACATAGCCAGCCTGCAATTGAGCTTGGTTAGCTATCATGGTCTTGAACATCTCCTCAATACTGGGTGATGGTGGTGGAGGAGGTGCATTGTTGTTTCTGAATTGTGCTTGATAATTCTGCTGCCCTCCTTGGTTCCTTTGCACACCCTGACCCGAACTTTGCCCCTGATGGTTGTTGCTACCCCATGAGAAATTAGGGTGATTCCTCCAATTGGAATTGTAGCTACTACCATACTGTTGGTGGTTCCTTTGCGCATTACCCATAAAGTTTACCGAGTCAGGATTGGCTCCACAACACTCAGCTGAGTGCTCACTGCTTCCACACACTTCACACCACATCTGCTGTACTGCATTAACTGGGGCTTGAGGCTGGTTCATTGTCATATTGCTGAAGTGGATGTTAAGTTGATTTTGCAATGTAGCTATCTGTGCAGTGATAGCTGTAAACCCATCCACTTCTAGCACTCCTGCTGCTTTCCTTGTCCCACCTCTTGACGAATCAGCATTCCATTCCGGATTGCTCTGCGAAATACGGTTCAACAAGGTATACAGCTCCTCATAAGTTTTCTCCAGCGCTTGCCCTCCAGCTGCTGAGTCTAGCAATATTTTGGTGTGGGGTTCCAAACCCTCTATAAAAGTGTGCACCAGCACATCATTGGACTGATGATGATGAGGACAATCCCTCAACATGGATTTGAATCTCTCCCAGGCCTGATATAAATTTTCTCCCTCTCTCTGTTTGAAACTTAGAATCTGACTTCTAAGTCTTGCTGTTTTACCGGAGGGAAAAAACCGTACCAAGAATTTCCTTGCAAGATCATCCCACGTAGAGATAGAATTCGGTGGCTCAGCTTTCAACCACCTCTTGGCTTCTCCCAATAGTGAAAATGGGAACAATGTAAGCCGGACATAATCTGATGACACTCCAGCGGGGATGTAAGTGTCACTTATCTCCAAAAAATTTTGGAGATGCTACTGTGGATCTTCATGAGGGAGACTGGTAAACTGCCCGCTAGTGTGCAGCAATTGCACCATATTCTGTTTAAGTTCAAACGTCCCTCCTGGCTCAGGTTTGCGGATGCTAGATGTGACATTATTAGCATGTGGTATTGCCACCTCACGAACCGGCCGAGCTACTACTTCTTCGGGCACTAACACTGCCCGTACTACCGGTGGATTCTATTGTTGCTCCATGATCGTCTGTCTGAGCAACTGCAGCTTTCTTTGTAGAGCTTCTCTCCGTTTACTGTGAAATATCCTTTCTGGCTCTATATACTATTCCACCAGCTCCTTGTCTCTTGCCAGTGTTCAACAGAAATTAAGTCTGCAAAATACAGGCTAAGACCAAGTTGTCAACACTAAGAAAATAAAAATACAGTAAATTAACACTTAAAACAAATTCACCAATTGCCAAGTCCCCGGCAACGGCGCCAAAAACTTGTTCGGGTCTGTGATATGGGTATATAACTACACGCAAGTGCACGTGATCGAACAAGTAGTAAGTGGCTTTAGTAAGCCAAGTATCGATCCCACGGAGACTTGGATGAAGTGCAATCTGCTCAAGTGTACTATATTTTACTTCTAAAAATGCAGACAACAGTGTAACCAAGAGTTTGATAGTTTGTTTTATAATTTTTATACTAAAGCTAAAACAATTATCTACTTTGAGTCTGAACTATGAATGAGAGCATGCTGAGGTTAAACGAACATGTAATGAACTTAATTGTCATCATAATTTGGTTAATCTTTTCCTCCAGTTGCTAGCCAAGAACTATTGCCAAGAGATTAAAACTCTCGTATTTAACCTCACTTAAGAATCATGAACCATCCACCTACATTTCTGTGATTAGATGCAATTCATGTTCTAGCCATACGAATCCGGTTCCTAAATTGACTAATATGACTTGCAGGTATATTTCTATCCTAAAAGCAAATCAATACTCAATTTTCCCAAACCAAGTAAAGAACATATCCTATTAATTCACAACTTTCCAATTTCTTGCTCTCTCGAGTGAAACCGGACTTTTTAGATGTACATTAACGTAGGCCACACATTAATGCAGTAAGAACAAGAATTAATAGAACAACATGGAAGAAAAGATGAAAAACCAAAGAATCAATGATCACATTTCATCACAATTGTTCATAACCTCAGCAAGAAGAGGAATTAGCCACTCATTTGTGGATTAAACATCTTTAAATGAGTGTTAATCATACAAGCAATTGAATTAAAGAAGAAAGAAAGAGAGAAAAAACCTTGATATTTTCTTTCCTCAACTGCCTGTAACCCACGTTCTTGCTCCACCAAGTCAGAATATTGAAAAATAAACCTAAGTGTTCTATTTATACTGCTGAGAATTTTTCCTGAAATAACGAGCAACGTGTCACGGAGTGCATCGCGGAGCACTGCCTCCGTGACACGCTACGGACGCGGACCCTCACTGGAACTGGGGGTCCAGGAATTAAAGCTCAACGTGGCACGGCGTGCAACGCGGAGCCAAGCCACCGTGCCACGGACCAGACGCGGACCCTCTCTGGAATTTGGGCGAAATTTCCCTATCCAGGCAGAAGGCCTCCGCGATGGCAGCGTGTCACGGCTCCATCGCGGAGCCCCTTTATTTCATGCTGTCCACTGCCTTGTCCCGTGATCGCATCCAAGTCCAACCCCAATATCCTCCAACATGCATTTAAGCTTCCCAAAATTACATTTTACCTGCAAAACAATGCTAATCATGTTGGTTAGTATAAATTCACATTTTATTACCAATTACATGAGAATGTATACACATTGATAGATAAACAAGGCTAAAATGGTACTTTTGAGTATCACTTGGGCATATAAATTTGCCCAGGATCAGTTGGCGTTAGCATATCCAACTAGATTGAAGTTATCCCTAGAGAGGTAGAAGAGAACTAGATCAGAAGTACCCTTAAGATATCTCAAAATCCATTTAGCAGCCATCAAATATGATTCCTTAGGGTTGGATTAGAATCTAACACATATCCCTACGCTAAACACGATATCGGGTCTGCTAGCTATCAGCCCCTATATATGGTCTCATTAACAGAGGAACTTGGTTCATCATTGTTTATGCGAGTAGTAGTTGCAAGAGGGGTTTCAATAGGTTTAGAATTCTCCATGTCAAACTTCTTGAGTAGTTCAGAGATGTACTTCTGTTGACTTGTCATGATGCCATTAGCATTTGCCTGACTTATAATCCATGAAAAAGTTTAATTCGCTCATCATACTCATCTCAAACTCACTTCCCATAAGCTTTCCAAATTCTTCACAGAATGAGTCGAAAGTTGACCCAACGATGATATCATTGACATAAATCTACACAATCAATAGGTTCCTTCCTCTCTCTTTTAAGAACAAAGTGTTGCCAATCTTCCCCTTTTTGAAGCCATTGCTAAGGAGGAATCTTGACAGTCTCTCGTACCAAGCTTGGGGGGGACTGCTTCAACCCATAAAGGTCCTTATCCAGTTTATAGACATGGTTAGGATACTCATGATCTTTGAATCCTAGTGGCTGCCTGACATACACTTCTTCCTTCAGATACCTATTTAGAAAAGCACTCTTCACATCCATTTGGAACAACTTGAACTCCATAAATGATGCAAAGGCAATGAGAATTATAATAGCCTCAATTCTAGCAACAGGAGCAAATGTTTCTTCGTAATCTATCCCTTCTTCTTGGTTATACCCTTGAACAACCAGCCTTGCCTTATTTCTGGTTGTATTTCCTTTTCATCTAGCTTATTACTGAACACCCGCCTGGTCCCTATGATGGTTCTGTCAGCTGGTCGAGAAACTAGGTGTCATACTTGATTTCTCTTAAATTGCTCCTTGCTTGGAAGAAATCCAATCCACATCTTTCAAGGCTTCCTTAATATTTTTTAGCCCTATCTAAGATAGATAAGCTAAGTGAGCAAATATATTACGAACATGTGAACGTGTAGTAAAGCCCCGATCTAGGGAGTATATTATATTGTCCAAGAGATGTGATTCTTTGTGCTTCTAGTTTGAAATCCGAGGGACAGAGGAGTCCTATCTTTGTTAACTGATTGGAGTTGATGTGTCTAGAGTTTCTTCATCATTGTGACCTTCCTTATGAGAGTAGTTTGGGCTGTTGGTCACTACATCCCACTGATGGTCATTCCTTGAAGTGCCTGATGGAGTACCTGGTTCCTGTCCGTCTAGCTTCAGCTCAACATTACTATCTTGACCAGCATGATCAGATGGCTTGGCTTGCTCTCCTGGTCCTTCACCAGGAGCTAACTGCGACTTCATTAGTTCTCCAGCTTCTAGATCATCATTTTGAGCAGTAGCTTTATTGTTCACACTTGATTCATTAAAGATGACATGTATGCTTTCGTCCACACATTGAGTCCTTTTATTAAAGACTCGATAAGCTTTGCTTTATGAAGAATATCCTAAAAAGATTTCTTCATCACTATTTGCATCAAATTTTCCAAGGGCCTCTTTCCATTGTTTAGAATAAAGAATCTACATCTGAAGGGTCTCAGATAAGACAACTTTGGTTTTTTTCCATACAGCAGTTCATATGGTGTCTTTTCCAACAGGGACCTGATCAAGCACCTGTTTATTATATAGCAGACAATATTGATAGACTCCGCCCAAAAATTCTTTGAGATTCCACTGGTTATCAGTATTGTTCTTGCCACATCCTCAAGGGTTTTGTTCTTCCTTTCCACCACACCATTTTTTTGAGGAGTCCTAGGTGTAGAGAAGTTGTGAATAATACCATGTTGTTCAACATAGAATTCCTCAAATCGAGCATTCTCAAACTCAGTTCCATGATCAGATATAATGCTTACAATCTTGTTCCCGTGCTTGAGTTGAACTTGTTTGGCAAAGGTGACAAAAACATCAAATGATTCATCCTTGGACCTGAGAAATAGTGTCCATGTGAAACAGGAATAGTCGTCCACAATGACAAAGATGTATCTCTTCCCTCCTCTGCTAGCAAATCTCATCGGTCCACATAGGCCCATGTGAAGCAACTCAAGAGATCTTGAAGTTCTTACATCCTTGTTTGTTTTAAAAGATGACTGAACCTGCTTGCCTCTAATACACGCATCACACAACTTGTGGTCAATGAACTTCAACTTCGGCAGTCTGGGCTTTTTTCGTAGTAATAGTGGGCCGGTCTCATGAGATCTACGCTGGCCATCGGAATCAAACAAAGGTCGAAGGACCATTCGATTCATTAAGGGGCATAGCGGCTCCCTATAGACAAGGTCCTTCGAGATTAACTTGTTCAGCAATAAGGGGCTTACATGCCCCAATCGTCTGCGCCACAACCCACCATCATCTTCCAGTGTGCTCAAGCATGTCATATTATGATCTCTAATTGAGCTCATATTTTCCACATAAATGTTCTTCCATCTTATTGCAATCAGAATCACTTCCCCTGATTCAATGTTAGTCACCGTGCATGAGGCTGAGATGAATCTTACCTTGTTACATTTATCACAGATCTGAGACACACTCATCGGGCTATACTTTAGACCTTCAACATAAAATACATCTTCGATGGCATGAGCTATGATTTTTTCGAATTTTCCCATTCCTAAAATGTATTCTTTCTTTCCATCTCCGAAGAACACAATACCACCTCGAAGGACTTTGAGAGAGAGGAATTCCTCAATTTTTTCAGTCATGTGCCTCGAGGCCACTGTCCATAAACCATTTTTGACCACCATCTCCTTTCTCGCTTTGCAATGAGCATTAAAGGTTAGTTTTGGGAGACCATATCAGCTTGGGTCCCCCCGGGTTGTCAAAGGGATGAATAAGATTTCTTTTAGTCCATGCAGGTAGAGCTACTTTCTTTTTTAGAGAACCAGGTTCCTTAAACCATGCATTTTCACTAACAAACTTCATGTTATTTTTAACAGCAATTATCCTAACTTTACATATGACTTTGTAATGACCATTATCTCCACAGTGGGTACACAACCAGTTGTCAGGATTAGACACATATTTACTGTGAGGATCATAGGAAACTTTTGCTTTCGAAAACCAAAACCTTTCTTTGACCAGCCAGATCTATAGTTTGTAGATGCAAGAGCTTTAGAGGACCAGGTCCACTTGAGGGACTTGTCAAGGTCAGCTTTCACTCTCATTAGATCCTTCTCAAGAGCCTCATTTCTCTCAAGCTGAGCTGGATAGGCTTAGTTTAGTGTTTTCAAGCTCATTCTCCAACTCAGTTTGAATCCGAGTAAGAGAATTTTTCCTTTAGTTTCACTCTACATGCATTTCATGAGTTTTTCATCTAGTGACAGATTTTCTTTAGCTAGCTCACTAAGTTCTCCATTTAATCTAATGTTATCATCAATCAATGAATTTCTAAACCCTTTAGATTGATTTATCTCAACAACTAGAGTGTCTTTCATGAGTTTTTCATCTAGTGACAGATTTTCTTTAGCTAGCTCACTAAGTTCTCCATTTAATCTAATGTTATCATCAATCAATGACTTTCTAAACCCTTTAGATTGATTTAGCTCAGCAGCTAGAGTGTCTTTTTCACTAACCACACTATAGTATGAATCAATTAACACATTTGCAAGTGCTCTCAACTCCTTTTGTGAAAGCGTTTTGAGATTCTTCTGCGAGTCAAGAAAGTTTACCTCTTCATTGTCTTTAGCATCAGATTTAGCCATGAGGGCAAATATTGAGTCGAATTTTAAGGGTCCATCTTCCTAGGCATATATAGAGGTATCTGCTTGAATTTTCCCTCCTTGGCCCGACTCGCTTGATGTATCACCCCAGGTTTCCATTGCTCGTTTCACCACCATGTCAACAGTATCTGTTCTTTTGTATCAGTCTTGTACCTAGTTCCTTCTCTGTGTTTTTTCAGCATTACCTCTGTATCGGTCTTGCCTATGCATGGGACAATCTTTAATGAAGTGTCCAAGATTTCCACATTTATGACACAAATCATTGGCTTTTGGATACTTGCTGGAGTTTCCCCTTTTTGCAAAGTTTCCACCTTTTCTCACTACTCTCTGAAACCGTCAAGTCAGATAGGCCATATCAGATTCCTCCTCACTGGAATCACTTTTTGCTGCTTTGAGAGAAAGACTCTTTTCCTTCTTAGGTTCTCTTCTTTCGTGGTCTTGTTGTTTTTTGGGTCTCATATGTCTTGAGATTCCCAATCAATTCATCCATGGTCAGCTTTTCCAGATCCTTGGCTTCAGTGATGGCATTGACTTTGCTCTCCCAGGAACCTGGTAACACACTAAGAATTTTCCTAACAAGTTTGTTCATCTTGATAATTTCCCCTAGGCAATGTAGTTCATCTTGATAATTTCCCCTAGGCAATGTAGTTCATTAATGATGGAGGTGAACCTGGTATGTATTTCTTGAATAGATTCTCCTTTCTTCACTTGAAAAGCTCATGTTGAGTTGTGAACATGTCTATTTTTGACTATTTCACTTGGCTGGTACCCTCGCGAGTTGTCAGCAAGGCCTCCCAGATCCCTTTCGCTATCTCACATGCCGAAATGCGATTATATTCGTTTGGACCAATCCCACACACCCGAATTATTTTGGCCTTGAAGTTCTTCTCAACTACCTTCTTGTCAGTGTCACTATACTCCTTTCTTGTTTTAGGAACTATCGTGCCATCTTCAAGAGTCTTCATTGGCAAAAATGGTCTGTCACAGATGACATCCCAGAGCTTTGAGTCCTCAGCCATTATAAAGTCATGCATTCTTGTTTTCCACCATTCATAGTACTGCCCATTGAACCTGGGGGTTTCTGGTAGTAAACAGTCCTTCTTCGAAATTAGGTGGAGCAGTCATTAGAGTCGGTACTTTCTAGGTGTTAACCATTTAGAAAGAACATGCTCTGATACTAATTGTTAAGTTATATGCGTCCACCAAACAAAATAAGGAACCAGGCCGCTTACCTGGTTACTTAACAGAAAGCTGAAGCTAAATAACACAAGATGTTTTACGTGGAAACCTCTTTGCCCAAGAGAGTAAAACCACAACCTACACTAGTAGGATTTTCAAACTCCACTAAAACAACCGAGCAAGTTTAGATTATAAACTCATGTAACCCTAGGAATTAACCTCTTAATCCTTTCCCCTCACAATACCTCTATTGTAACCCTTTGCAATAGCTCTATTACAAAGACACCATAAGTTAACTCTAGCCTAGCTACTTGAGAGATTACAACTCAGGAAAACAACTACCTATGACTGCTTCTCGGATGAGGAGTAGGTTTACAAGATTAAAACAAAAAATAAGAAATCAACAACCTAGAACTAAACAAATACATAAGATAGATGACTGGTTCTTTTGTGTTGTTGATGCTTGTGTCGAATGGCCTTTGAAAAAGAGGAAGTGTCTTTCTTGTGTGTAGCAAAAGTGAGTAAAAGCCCTTTGTCTTGTGTCAAGCATATATCAAAGATGAGAGAGAGGGTGAAAGTGTTTATCCATTGGGTAAAGGTGAGAAGCGCAGCGGGTCTGCTACTGTGCTGCGGTAGCATTGCAGCAGTGGCAGTCTGCAAAGTTCCTTTTGCCAGCTGTAACAAGTTGACCTTTACTAGAGACAATTCGATCCTTCACCCGGTCCTCCGATAGGTTTGTCAGATCATCAAAACCACTACAAGGTACTCCATCAGTAACCGCCTATAATTAAGACAAATTAGATTTTCTCTTCCTTAAAAAAAAGCCCAAAATCAAGATATTTAATAATAATATAGGGTCTTATGTAATCCTGGAGTGTAATTTTTCCGCCATTTAATATGTTAACTTGCATACGGACTTATACGGTGCCAAATACCGGAAACGGTATCAGGTAAGCCGACTTGGATGTATTTGGCCCAACAATCTTTTCATTTGGACTTATGCTTCTTGTTACTTTGCATTTTATCTGGAATGATGGACTGGTCTAAGGAAAATAAGGCCCAAATCTAAGATCCCTTTTGATGTTGAAGATTAGGACTGAAAATTGCATCTCTTTGAAGGGAGAATAAAAATTAAGATCCTTTTTTTCCTTTCAATTGACAAGGACGCTTATCATTATTGGCAGAGTTGAACTATTGTATAGCATTTAATTGTCTTTGAAGAAAATTTTTATTTTTGATTTTTAATTCGGTCTTGGGTATCCGTTTTAAAGCTCGACTAATTCGGATCGCGTGTTGTAGAGTCCATTATGGTGACAACTAGAGTTCGAATCCGAGACCTGTGATTAAGGATGGAGAGATCCCAACCATTCCACCACAATCCATATTAATATCTCAATACAGTTGAATATGCAACATGTCATAATTTTACACTATTTTAACTAGTTACAACAAGTTACTTAATCGCTTAGATATATAACCAAATTAAATTAAATTAACTATAAACAGTTACTTGTAATAGTAATTCAAAGTTAAACTCTAATTTTTAGTTTTAATTTAATTAACATAAAAAGTAAAAGAGTGAAGGGCAAATTAAGAGATACATTTAAAGCAAAAGGTTGTCGAAATCAACTAGTACTTCAGTCATCCTCAAACCTTAACTACGACATTGATATCCAACTTCTAGTGGTCCTTTTTGTACAAAACATTCCCATAGCTAGGCCTACAGATTCATTAGCGCTATCCATACGAGTATAGCGAATTTCCACCTTCAACTTCAGTGCCAGATATATAGTCGACACGAATCTACAAGGTATGTAACATGTGAGTTCACATCAATCTAAAAATTCATAAACTTTAAGTTTCTTGTGTGTCATACTATTGGCCAGATTATATTTTCATTAATGATATACACTAGTTGACACCTATAGCAAATGCCACCTACATCACGTAGTTGCAGAAAAAAAATCTACAAAATCTTTTGAGAATGAATATTTAGTTTGATGTCTTATTCATGCAATGCAATTACGGTCTAGGCGCTTTCGCTATCTGTTTCATAACTTTGTTGACAATAACCACATGGCTCCATATGGAAGTTACCTTCTCCATCATGAATAATACCTTCTTTTGTCTAGCCTGTTTCATGTTAGAAAATAGAAACAGAGAACATCCAAACCTCCTGATTAAGTTACTTTATTTACATCATCACCTATATATATAGTGGTTGTTGTAAAAGTTTTGACACCATTTCAATATTTTACATGTAGCTTCTTTTCACTATCAATTTTCAATAGACTTATCCAACCATTGTTCCAGTTGGGCCTGTTTTCTTACTTCTTAACTGGCCTTCCAGCATGAGTACTCAAGTTTTGGCACAGATTTCCCCTATTTCCGGGTTCTCTTTAATTTTTATTCTTTAAATCAATGGTCTTTAATTTTATTTTTTTTTACTTCTACTGCTCATTTAATGAAATTTTATTTTCCAAAGTACTCTTAACTATGACTTAATTTCGCTAGGCAAACCTTTTTAGAGAATATTTACTCTGGGACATAAATTTAGTATTATCTAATTCGCAAGACAAACTTTTATCCTTAATATTAAAAATGAATTCACTAGGCACGTGTTATACCTTGTAAGATACAAGTTCAAGCTACTGAACTTATGCTCTAAGGCACAAGTTCATGCTTGATGCTAGTGAACTTATGTCCCAGGCACAAGTTATGCCTAAGACATAAGTTCAGTATATGAATTTCTTAAGGCATAATGTTCTAAAACTAAACTTATGCCCCAAGACACAAGTTCATACTACTGAACTTATACTTCAAGGCAAGAGTTATGCATAAAACATAAATTTAGTGTATAAACTTCTTAAGGCATAATGTTCTAAAACTGAATTTATGTCTCAAAGCATAAATTATGGTTTATAAGGCATAAATTCAATTTTTGAACTTTATATCTTGAGATATTCTACTAAACTTATGCCCCAAGACACATATTATATCTAAAGTTAAAAAAAAAATTGCAAGGTACAGGTTATCCCTTATAAGGCATAAGTTCAGTGAATCAGTGAAGGAACTTTTACAGTATATTGTTCTAAAACTGAATTTATGTCTTATATAATATAATTTGTGCCTAACGAATTTTTTTGACTTGCTAATTTTTTTTTTTTTTTGCCTTGTGAATTTTATTTATTTTAATACTAGGGTTAATTGTTGTCCACGATTTATAATTTAAAGCATTGAAGGGCAAAAATTAAAGCCACGAATTTGAAGAAAAAAATTAAAGACCACACCAAAATAATGGTATTCCTGCGAATGACCCATTTTTGGTACGGATTGCTTCTATTTCAAGGTGATCTTTAATTTTTTTCCTCAAATATGATAATCTTTAATTTTTGCCTTTGCTACTTATTTAATAAGAATTATGGGCCAATGTACCCTTATTTATGACCTAATTGCACAAGGTATTTTAGAGAAATTTTGCCTCACACGGTATAAATTTTTGTAGGAATTAAGTGATGTGACATAAATTATGTAGTATCTAATTCGTTCTGCACAACTTTAGAGAACTTTTACCTTTTCTGGTGTAAGTTCAATAGAAATAAGTTATGCCTCTTACTACATTTCTGAAATTGAACTAATATCTCTATCAACATAAGTTCTGTAGGAACTAACTTTTGGGTTTTGAACTGAACTTATGTCTTTAATGACATAAGTTTTGTAGGAATTAAGCGACTTGTATTATATTATGTTATGAACTATAAACTTATGTCTTGTGATTTTTTATTTATTTTTTGTGATGTCAGAGATATTTTTGGCCATTTATTTGTGACATAAAGTGCTGAATGACCCTTTAATTTATTTATTTTTTACCTCCAATGAGTTGATCGCTACTTTTTACCCTTTAGTGATAGAACTTGTATCTAGTGGGCATAAGTTGAAATCATGTCCGCACATAACTTATGAATATTATGATGCGAAAATATAAACGTCTGCCCCACAAAAAAATTATTTGTTATGAGGGGCATAAATTAAAAATCAGCACAAAATAGAGATAAAAGTACGAATGACCCTATTTTGTTTGTTATCACCTAAATCCATAACATGTATTGTGCACTTTAATCATATAGGCCTCACGAACTTATATCTTATAAAGCTATTCACTTTCCTCTCTCATTTCAATGTGGATTCACCTAAATGATATCACGTGTTTTCCTTCTTCATAAGCTCGCGAATCTAGAAGCCTTTCAGTCCTTCTGTGTGGCTTGCCCTTATCGGTCTGCCATCCGTCATGAGCATCACATGTACCCAAATGAGACTTAACGTCCTTGTTGAGATTTTTCTGGGCTATACCATGATTGAATCCAAAAGACGTGTATCATGTGAATTTGTGTTATACCTTATAAAGTTTTTCACTTTCCTCTTCTATTTCAATGTGGAGTACGCCTAAGATATATATCGTGTGTCCCCCTTCTTCGAAAATCAGAAGCTTGTCAATTCTTTTTTGTGAGCCGTCCTCAGTCATGAGCGTCACATATGTCATTTCCATGCTCGTCATACGCCAAATTTGTTGATTAAGCTAGCCCAAAAATACTATTAATAACATGACATGCTACTGTTCATTTTTGACAAATCTAACACGGCTTTTCCTTAGAAGTATCAAATCATTAAGAGTATTTTTACACCTTTTATATGTAATATTTCTTTTTCTTATCAACCCAATGTGAAATTTTATTAATGCATCAAACACAAGTATCTTCTTATTTGCTTTATTGCTCACCAGATTTTTAGACTAGAGGATTGTTTGGTGAAAGCGAGAGAAGAGGACTAAGACAACCCCATCTTAGTTGTTGGATGGGTACAAAATTGAATGTTGGTACCCAACTAGCTTTCAAGCACATTTAGGCCGCATGTGGTTTTGTCATTCCCTTTTCATCCTACAAATTATTAAAACTACATATTCTACCACTACAATATATAATTCTACTTAAATATTTTCCCTTCCTAGCTACACAAAATTACATCAAAACTCATCTGCTCTTACAGTTTGGATTCCCTTACTGATTGGACACACCAATATTAGTTGTGATAGGATAATTGAGATCCCTCCATTTTTAATTAGAGATTTTGAATTTAAATTTCTGGACTGAAAAAAAATCTATTGAGAGCAATGCTTCCCAAAAATAAATCCGACAATGTATGAATTTGAATTTAATTGGACCTTAATAGAACTATCAGACACCGAGTGGAAAAAAAGAAAAGAAAAGGGAACTGATTGAACACGTGGTTCCTGTCGAGAATCTAAGGAATTGTGTTTTCAAATAGGACAATTGAAACTCTAAACTTTTTAGTTTAATGTCTCAAGATGGTTCGTCAACGCTTATCCTTTGTACTTGTTTTGTCTAATATTGTTGTTGCTTGTGTCAGCCTTTTTAATTTATTAATTTACTTTTTTCAACTAGTAGAACCAATATATAGCCAGGAGCTTAATGGAATTGCCCTGTATATATATGTATGTTTTCTGAACACAAAAATTCAGGGACAAATAGTTAATTAGATGGACTTGATAATGGTGGTGGTTAGATCAATTTGGATGGATTTCGATTATTCCACCTAATATAGCTATTACCTCTCATGTAATGTGTGTGTGTATATATATATATTATATTGTATAGTACAGGCAGAGGTAGGGCTAGGGGTGGAAGGGATCGCCTATATTCCTTTCGCCGAAAAATCACATTATGATCAAAATTATTATTATTATATATATAAATTGTTGAATTCTCTTGGTGAAAACACTAATTCTTTGGCCACGTAAAGGTAAATACTGGTTACTCTAACTTGCATGGTGCCCAACCAACTTTGTCAGTTCTTTGACGTTGGTCACTGAGACAAGTACAGAATTGCAAAGTCTCAAACCTCTAATGATCAAAAGTTTGCCAGTGGGGAAAAAAAAAGGAAAGAAGAGAAAGCATCCCTTGGGGACACAAGTTAAAAGTCCAGAGGTGTATCTCAATTTGAAGCAAGATTCTGTTTAGGTAGGGGAGAAGTCTTTAATATTGGTGCATGCCAACTATTGAATTTGGATTGATTGACTCATAGCGAGTGGCAGAGTCAGGTTTTTCATTAGTATATATACATAAACAAAGTTAGCTATCTACACACGTGTAATATGTCAATTGGCAGTTTGCCATCCATTAGACAAAGATGGCTCCGCCACTGCTCGTAATTAAGTAAGGCAAACCTGTCTGGAAAAAGTAGCTTTATTTCCATTAGATGCTCAAACAGGATGAATACCAACTATATAGTATCAGGTAAACACACAAGGAAAGGAAACCATAAACAACCCAGATACCTTTTTACTTTAGACAAGGGTGGCCTCAGGTGACAATTTTTAAAAAGATTTATACTCTAAACTGGGGCTTTATTGCCTCTCACTGAAAAAGTATTTTACTTTGATGTATTGAGGCTGCTGTGTCTTTTCTTGGCAAAAGAGATAGTAATATAAAGCTTTTCTGATAGCAAGAAAAGTAGGAGGTGCATAGCAGTTAAGTGGAAGACAAATTATTAGCTAAAATAATCAAAACTAATTCCTTCTCTAGCGAGACAAGATAAATACCAATTCATTACTAAGATATTACAAAGTACAAACTCCTAAAAAATCAATCGAACCATTTATTTCAACACTCTTATTCAACATGAAAATACTATACTGGAAAATGAACGTCTGCAATACAGATTAGGGGCTAATCATCTCGTGGTAAATGATTAACCGCGCTGGTGATGCTTTGTCTTCTCACCAGTCTTGTATACAGTTTCAACCACACTTACTGCTTTGTGGCTCTTGCAACCTAAAAGCCCGCCTGGACGGGCTTTTTGATCTTCTTTGCCGACTGCATTCTTATTGGCTTTGGTGTTTGTACCGGCTGCATTAATTGAAATAGCATCACCATTAATGCTAATTCTCTTTGCATCATAATCTGAGATAACTGATGAATAATCAGCAGCACTGGCTGTGATAACACTCCACTCAATACTGACCTCACTCGGTGCATACTGAGTTGACGGGGACATGCAGCCAGGCACATACTCATTACTTTTTGAATTCATGAGTCCATATCCACAGCTGGATATATTCTCAATTTCGAATAAATCAGAGCTAGCATCACTAGCCATGTCATCGCAAACTGTGCTGCTTTCGATGGTTGTAGTAGGCGGGTTTTGGGCTTTAGGAATGGCATCCCAAGTTAAAATGGACAGTTTCCTTTCTAAATTCACAGCTATGTCTCCTTTTCTCATTTTTCCAGAGCCAAACACTTCTATTGATTTTCTTTGCTTTTCGATGGTTAGATCTTGATCATCCAAGTGTTTTTTGACTATTCTCAACTCCTTGTCCACAGAAGCCGTGCCAGAACTTAATGCAAAATGACCCGCTGAATGCTTTGATCCAGGCTGGGTAAGTCCAGGTTCCAAGCTTTTATCCACATTGACTGCTTTTTTGCCTGAACAAGGTCCTTGGCAACCTAAGCTGGCAAAAAATCTCCTTGCTGTCATCTTGTTCTGCTTTGTTTGATATCTATTTCTTGGAAGATTTTGTAGCAGTACACTTTGGCTATTAAAACTGCTTGCTTCTGAACAAATGCTTGGAGTTCCTGTCTGGGAACTGGGTTTCAGGTGGGGCAGATCTACCATCCCTTTGTTCGTCTTGCCCCCATACTTCACCCCAGTTGCAGCGACAGCTCCATATTCCAGTTTCTTGTTGAAATACTTGTCAGCTCCAAATATGCTCAGCTCCCCATCTTTCGACTTGGTTCTTTCTTGGTGTTTCTGAGTGCCAACCGAAGCCTGCTGAGGAAAAACAAATGCAATAGTAGGATCTTGAACAGTGGCAACACCTGAGGTCTTAAACACGAAGTTGTCTTCTTCAGTCTTGAGATAAGAAGAGAAAGACTCAACTCGAAGATTGGCAAGGTTATCTTGAGTGTTATTTAAGGATGGCTTAATAGCAGGTGCCTTAGTAGCTCTTACAGAAAAGGGGTTCTCAGGTGGTAAAATAACAGCAGAATAAGGCTCTTCATAAGAGCCTCCTAATTTGTGCAAAAGGCTCTGATCATCGGGGTTGCTAAGGTAACAAGAAAATGATGCTACACGAAGGCTGGTTGCATTATTATTGGCTTCCATGGAGACAAAATGCTTCAGGTTTCTGTTGTTTTGATGAAAATTTTAAAGAAAGTTTGATCCAGAAGCAACAATTTCAAGGAGGAGCTGTATTACTTAATATCTTTACAAGTGCGGAAAAGTTTTATGACAAGCTTTGAGACAGGAAGGGACAGAACAACACACACAGAGAAACAGTTTACCAACAAACAAGAGATGAAAGACAGAAAAGATCAGAAAGCTGATAACTTATAGAATAGAAAGGAGATCATAGACTTGCATCAAGTAGCTAGGGGAAAAGGATGGGAAAGCTATAGATCAAAATCCTGATTCAGTGATTTTGAGAGAAGCTCACTTGGTTTCTTTACAAGTAGCCCTATATAACTTGGCTCTTTGTTGGAGCCTATGGGATTGTGGAGCTTTAAGATGGTGGATCCTACATGTTTGGAGAAGAATAATATTTGACAGTCTTGTCACTTCTTTCCAATTTTCACATGACATATAACAGTGATTTTACAGTACCTCTGATGTTTTTTGACTAATGATAAGATCTTCCATATTTTGACCTTAACAATTTGCAGTTTAAATGATCATACATCAACAAGAAAGCATGGATATGAATCCATATAAAATATGTAATAAATGCAAAGGGGTCTCTATGAAATGGCGGCAGATAAAGAAGTGGCTCCAAAGAAAATTCAGTAAAACAAAAATAAAGTTCCACCACTCATTCAAGTGAGCCCCCAAAGTAAGACACCAGCATTCACATCATAATGAATTCTGACATTGAAATTCCATTTCTTTACACTAATTACTACTTCCATGATTTAGGTAATTCAATCAATTGGCTGCTCTTTCTGCTGTATCAATATTACAAGCTGAGTGTTTTCTTTTGGCTGTTGTGTTAGACATATTCCAAGTTGGCTTACAAAGTACAGCAACAAAAAATGGAAGAAAATATTGGAGCAGGTGCTTGCATCTGTATTCTTTTACCAAGTTGCATCGATTTTGAACCCTCAATAAGCCATTCAGTTTTCTGCACTGTTACTACGGCTTTGATCCCATGACTTATCGATCACACGATGGTAAATTTTACAAATTGCATCATCGCTCTAGCTCTAGCCAGCACAGTAAGGATTTCACTGAATAAATCTCATGTGCTTTTTTATTCTGTTATCTCTAACATCTATGTTGTTCGGACTCTTCAAAAATGTTGAGGGGTGCATGTAGCATCTGACACGGGTGCGGCAACATTTTTGGAGAGTCCGAGCAACATAGCCTCAAATTGCATTTGGTCCATTTGTAGTCTTGTCATCATATATTCAAAAAATGAAAGATGAATGCCCAAAAAATTTTAAATTGTCGATAACATAAAAAGAGACTACTTGATCTTTTACCATAAAAACTTAATTTACTTGGCTGAAATTACAGAAAGAATGCTGGTAAGATATGGCACAACAGTTAATGAACTAAAGAATTATTAATTGAAATAATGTTAAATGATAATAACAAAGATCGGAAGGAAGCACTGTAAGAAAATAAACTAGCCATGATAACCTACTAATATTTCTGCTCTGCAACTGCCAAAACTGGAAAATGAAAAATGGTTACCATGAACATTATCAGAGTTCTCTACTTCATTCATCAACTCTGAACTCCAGCGGTAAAAGAATAATATCTCTGGCGCCAGTGAGCCAAATACTGCAGCATTGACTGCTCTGCTATTATCTGACAAATTGCTGCTTAGCTGATGCTATTCAATCTGAGACAGTTGAGTTGTTATCACCTACAACCCAATATCTTCTGACAGCAAATAGCACCTTTTCAGGGATCAGAGGACCAACCTCATGATCCACCATTTTTGTGTTCCACCTCATACTGGTCGCGATTCTTTTCACTTGGGTGAGGACATCTACATGGTCTCGCAATATGACAGCACCTTCTGGTCGAAGAATCCTATCCATCTCTAGCAGAATGTCTTCAGCATTACATCTGCATTGACATATGGCACAATTAGCAACTTTAACAAGATCCAACTTGAAGCACGTATTGGTTAGGCGTTCCTTATTGTTATCATCACTGAAACTAATAGCAGTGACAAATACCAAGTGGAGGCAATCATCTCCCTTCTATATAAATCTCCTTACCCCTACTATCACAAGGAATTTGCCCTCTGAACGCTATTGTCACTAGAAATTACATGAAAAAGCAGATATAGCTCCCATGTATGAATTATAGCATATAGAACTTACTTGTCTTTGTATAAGCTGAAAACTCCATTTGCATGAATAAGGTCATATGTCCGAGGGTATGTAGAGAAGGCTTCACACCTGAATGAAAGTTGGAAAGAAGATGAAATAAGAAACGTCAAAGTCAGAAAGAGAGTAAATTCAAATCATATGAGGGGAAGAGAAGGGTCAGTGCATAAATTTGCAATTTTAGCAATCACAAAGCTCAAGATGTGATGTAAAATCTCTATCTTAACATTCAAAACTTAGCTACCCACATTATCCTACCTTCAGAAAAGGAGCAATGAATTTGATGCATTCTCTGATACAACAAATTAAACAGTCATACAGGGACTCGGGAATCATCAACTAACTACTCAGTGGTAAAACTGAGGGAAAATTTGATCCTGTGACAATTGACTGGAGGGAAACAATGTAGTTGAATATATGAGAAATGAGTTGATATTATTTGCTCTGAGGGAAAACTTATTTACTAGTTTTGGAATGAAAGAGTAATTCGCTCGAATAGAGAGGAATGAAGTATAGGACTCATACAGCCAGACCGAACTAGTTTTGCATTGAAAATTTAGTTCCTTAACTGAATGAATTAAAAACATTAAGCTTTGCATGATCTTTCATATGCAATTCAGCTACCAGCCTGAATGAATTATCAAACTTTTCACATGTTCACTTTCTACAATCCACCATCAATAAGAGAGAAAGAATAGGTGGGAATGATGCTAGAGTCCAATGAAAAAGATAGTTTCAGAAAGTTTACCAGTCATGATATATGCCAATCAAGCCTCGTTCATATATAACTCCAAGAGTGTCTTGTTCAGATATGGTTGGCACAACATTCATGACCCATAACTTGGGTGATTCAAGTGCTGCAGCAAAACTTCCAAGGCCAGCATTCATATCCATTATATTTCGATACCTCCCGCTGTCGAGGATTTTATTAACTCTCTTATAAGAATTCACATGCTTTTTCCATAACTTGTTGTCTGCCTGGAATGACTCAACAGATAATCCAGGGACAAATCCACTTGCTATTCTCGGAGGAACAGTATTAAGTCTACTTGGAAACGGCTTAAGTTCCCCACCAGCAACTTCGTCTGAATTAGTTGTCTCAGGATAAGGCGTTACACATGCCTCCATCTTCTTATACCTGAAGCCCGAGGATATTGGTTTAATAGAAAGTAATTAGAAGGCAATCAGCTTATTCAAATGACCAAATATATCTCTAAACCTCACAGAGACAACATAAACCACAAACTGTTGGTGGATATTCAAAATGTTATGCAATTCAATATTATAAAGGATTTGCTGTTTCCCATAGAACAATCATTCTCCTGATATCTTTGTGGTTTCAAAATCCTTCACTAAGTAATACTCCGCAATTACTGAAGCAACAACAAACAATTTTTTGACATGAAATTCAAATAATGAGCAAGTCTGTGTAGGTATTCAGCATGCTTGGCCATAGTGAATTCAAGACATAGAACATGACAACAAGAAGCAACATTCACATATATATTACTGACAACTAAATCTACTACAATGTAATCAAATTGCTGTAGACTAAAAGTAGATTGTGAATTAAAGAAAGTAACTAGAATTTTAAAGGAAGTACTTGTGACTTTTATCTAATATGCATCGACTGAACAAGGAGGAAGAAAGAAGACAATCTCCATCACTTTGGCTATATAACAATTGAAGATTTTGATTAGATAATAGATTAAAAAGTACATGAATTTACCAGACATTTTCTGCATTCGAGGATTCACATAGAGTTACACGAGAATCTCGTTCCCTGCAGTACTCGTTGTTTACTCTTTTTCTCCATATGATAATCTCACCTTTCTCGTGCTTCTTTTCCCAGCAGAGAAGTTCAGCCATTTCTTCGATCTTTCTCTGTTCCTCCTCCAGCTCTTCTTTGGGACGTTGCCAGGCTTGATAATTAATTCGCCAGTTGATGGGAGGACCTGAAAGTATCCAGTAGCCCCCTGGTCTGAGCACTCGGTCTACCTCCATCATGTACAGTCCATCTATTAAGAAAGTAGAATTTTTTTACGAAAAAAAAGAACTAACTGAATCAGCATTTCCAAAAGAATCACCGAGATAACATCACATACATATGTGTACTGGTGCAGACACTCCAGAATGATTTTGCTGACTCGACTTGACCCCATTACCAAAATAAGAAGCAAAAATATGTATTGATTAATAAGGAGAATATTATGGCCACAAGGCAACTTTGGTTTTTCTAGATTAGTGACAATTTTTATAAAGATGATACTCAGTAGAGGATAGAAGGAGCAGTAAGCCAGTGATGTTATCCTTCATTTCGGTAACTATTGCAAGAGAAGGAGCTATATATTTATGTTTGCAAGTGGACATGCACCACAAATACAAGCAGTATAATCATAAGAACAAAGTCTCCAGAACTACAGATCCTTACCATTTGCACCCCAAGGAATCAAACAACGTGAACAATGCGCCATATCAAAAGCTCTAGATGGATATGGCAATTTTATGGTTCCAAGTACACCAATAACTGCTGGAACACCTCTTTCCAAAGCAAATTGAACTTGAGCTTCATGCGAGTCTCTGGGTGCGAAGGACATGGTTAGAACATTCTTCTTGAAAAGGTATGCACCCCAACTTGCAACCTAAGATATAACAAATCATATACAAACATTACAAAGTTCGAACTGGTACACTATCAAACACCACTTTGGAAAACTAAGCAATTAATGCAAAATAGTAGAAAGTACCATACGCAGGCATGAATGCAACATGTATGAAAAGAAGTATGTAATTCATCCAAAAGGAGCAAAACTACTAGACAGATAAAGCAATGGAAAACAATGCAGAATATTGTGGAAAGCTTTGACTCACCCCACATCCGGTATCCAATGCAGTTCGTACTGTACCATTGTCTATTGGTATAACAGAAGCAAGTTGATCAATATATGCATCTGCCCCATTGGGGAACTGTGTTCCACCGCCTGGAAATCTGAATACATTGCCTTCATATTGGACCCAGTTTTGCACCGCCTTCTCAACTGTTAAGCTCTTATGAGGTGCATTCGCAAAAGGCACATAGTCGCGACTCTTTGGCCACGTAAAAGGAGTCACATATCCTTTTGGGGCTGGAATGAGACAATGCAGCTTCTCTTCATCTGGAGGACAATGTCTCTCCCTGTAGTTCATATTTTCTCGAGGGAATGTCATCGCTCGCATTTGATCATGACATGGCGTATAATCAATGTATTGCTCGCCACATGGTTCAATCTCCTTGATATCTTGCTTGGGATCATCGAATGAGGTGCTCTGATTCCCATGGTGAGTTTCGTACTCCAAATTGGGGAGGATACCGCAGTCCTCTGCTTTCTTTGTTATCTCAAGAGCTATGCTGTCTCCCTTCCCAAAACCGCTTTTTTGCCACACTCCCAGAACATAGAAGAAACAACAAAGTCCAGCTACGATAAGTAATGATGATAAAGAGCTTCTACTTCTGTTATCCCCTGGATTTCCTTTAGTTGCCATGGTGGACCTGGAATTGAAACTTCACATTTCAGACAACTTAATTGGAAGCAACATCGAAGCATATAAAAATGATTCTCAATGAAGTATATAAATACTCAAAAGGAAAGAAATCATTAATGATATAACCCGGAGAAGATTGCATATTCATACTCATGATAATTCTCTTTTTTGTGGATAGTAATTTTTGTAGGTCGCCCTAACGGGGGATTTAAATAGCATCTTCGCCAAAATCTAGATTCCATGTTGTGTCTTTTAAACAAGCGATCAAACAGAAAATTATTCAAGTAGCTTCATTTAAAAGTGACTTTCCAGTGTAGAATATCGATGGCTACTACTTTCTTTCTTCTTCTTACTTTTTTCCCCTTTATCCTGGACATGCAACGTTTAGATGAATCAAGGAATAACAAGAAAAGTGGAATTGTAGTTAACTTTTTACTTCAAAGGCAGTACATGAAGATCTCAACAAGAGAAAGAATCTAGACAATAATCACATCAAACAAAGGCATATAACTCAAGGTTTCAAAAGAAAAAAATTAATAATACACAAATTGATCTCAAGAACCATTAGGGAAACATAATCCGGTACAAGAACCAAACAAGCATTTAGTAACTCAAAAGAATGAAGAACAAAAGAAATCCGAGAAGCACAATCATTATTAATGCATTCCAAGGAGGATCCAAGATTTAAAAGACAGCAGTTCAAAATTACTATAATTTTTAATTTTTTTATTAAAAAAATAAATAAATAATCTTTGGGTTCTATGCAGGTGATCCACATTATAAATGCAATATTTGCATAAAAGAAATCTTACTGGATATCAGTAAAGCAGCAATCTTCTTGCAGTTCCGATTAGATCAAACACATTGTGGATAAAGAATAGGGTGGTGTTGTTTGTTTTTGGTTAAGGCCAATTACAGTTAGCAGGGATTCTGAGGAGTCACCAATTGAGTTTTGGACAATGGACAAAACCAAATTGGATGATTTCAACGATGGGGAGTGAATGTTGTTGTTATTGTCCATGAACTACGATTGAAGACCAAATTTCCCGCGAATGAACCAGGGATTCATGCTTCCTCTCAAGTCTCAACCAATCAACTTGCACTTTTCAAGAAATTGATTTTTTTATCTTTTTTACACTATAGTCCGTATTTCAATTAATTTGTTATATCACGTCATTTACTTTATTTTCTATGTACGTTTGATTAACTGACAGCATAAAAAATTATATATTGTCAATGCACAAAGGTTCAATTCTTCAAATACCTCCCCCTTCTAGTGTATATACTTCATTCATGCCAAAAAGAATAAAAAAAAAATTGGAGTGAGAGTATCAAATTCTCTATTTCTTTTGTATGAATTCAAATATGATTATTTGAAATTTTTAAATAATATATGTATAGTTAAAAATTACATACATAAATAAATAAAGAAAATTTTGACGAGTCGTAGCCATGTCTCCTCAAATAGGAATATTAAATTAGTTATACCTAACCTCCCTGGTTGAATTTTTATCACAAAACAGTATGATTGTGGTAACTTCATATATATTGCTTGAAATTTCTTAGCTCTTTCTTGTATTTATATACTTTAGGCAATACATTACTATATATTATAATTCTTTCGAGTTTCAACCATTTTGATTTAAAAGAGTTTAGATTGCTTTCAACTGAAAGCCTTGATATCAATCGGGTCCATTCATCCAGTATAATTACGATGCCACATTAGCCCTTTAGGGATTAATTTAAGAAGTGACGACAGACTTGGTCCAAACTACTACTCTGTCACTGCACGAGCTAAGCAGAGCAACAACCTTCAGAAATCAGTTTGTGAGAAGATGCAAGAGGAAAACAAATTAATACTTCTCGGAAATGATAGCACCCTTGCTCGAAGAGAGTTGAACTTGCTCTCAAGATCAAAGGCATCCATTTGAGTTTGTGAGAGAGGAGGACTTGAGCAACAAGAGTGTCCTTTAACTCTCCAACACAATCCAGTTCATAATAGGGTACCACTTGTCATCATTGAATATATCGCATGCGCCCAAACTCCTGCCAGCAGACCTATGAAAGAGCCAGAGTTCGTTTCTGGGCTGTGGTGAGATTTCACAATCGTTTTCTACATCTGCACTTCAAAGTCCTCCCTTTGTACAGATGTTAAACTGTACAAGATCATGGTTTCCCAGGGTGAAGGCCTAAGTGAAAGCATGTAAGGAAGTGAGAAGGGATGAAGAATTTCTTCACAAAATCCCCAGGGAAGATCCGGGTCTTCTGGATATCATAATGGTTGCAACACTATGTGCTTTCAAAGCTCAAGAAGAGGTACTTACCCTGAAGATTGTGAACAGAGAAAAGAGTTCACTCATACATCCCTGGCTTCATTTATCAAGTTGTTTAGGTAAAACGTACCCCAAGTGCCAGCCAATTAAGCAGTCTACTTCTCAGATACTGCAAGCCAAATCCCAATAATCTTTGTAAACAAAATAAATTAAGTGGCCTAAGAAACCTCCATGCCCTAATTCATGGCTCTAATGGAATACTGAAGAAGAGAAATTCAGGCACTACAAATTTGGTTGGGGCATTATATATTTTATCTAGACACATCAAAAAATCCACATGTGGTGGAAACTTACATTTAAAATTCACAGCTCCAAACTTGACCCTTAATCAGAGTTCTGTACCAGCATGCTAAAACATTATTCTCCCAAAATCAACAAAACATTTGGATTCACTTATAATGTCTCCATTACAAGCAATGTTGCATAGCGATCCTTTTTAAAATGGTAACGATATGTGAACATAATGATCCTAGTTGCAGCTTCATGAGTAACAAAATAACAAACATGAGACAGATCTACATCAATCAAGAATTGAGGACCGACCTCAAACATTTTAGACAATCCTCACATCTAATAATGATTCAACTAGCTAGATGAAACCGATGTGTGATATATTACGTTATTTAAGACTAGACTAACAACTCAAACTTATATAGAATGGCAATGGAGTCGGAACATAATCAACCAATACAAAATGCTTCATAAGCAATAAGGTCAATTTGTAGCACACTAGTAAACACTTGAATGTCAAAATTTCACCAAAACATAAAAGAAAATTCCTCTAAACTCTCGGCTTAGCTCTTAGCTGCCAGTTTTTCTTTGGCTTTTTGGATCTTCAAAACCTTCTTAACAATTTTTTGCTCTTCCACCAAGAAAGCTCGGACAATCCTGCAAACCCAGCATTACTCAATTAATAAAGTGTAACACAAAAGAAAATGAAAGAGACGTATAACAGACATAGGCAAGCCAACAAGCATTTAAGAGAACACACCTCTCCCTCACTGCTCCACCAGACAATACTCCACCATAGGCACGATTCACAGTCCTCCTGTTCCTAGACAACCTGGATCTCTTATACTCAGCTGGTCTCAAGTGAGGAATCTGCAAGACAGCAAATCTTGGAGATTATAACATCGCTCCAAATGCTTGAATAACTAACTACCAAAATTAACATAAAATCTTTAAACACCAAGCATAAGGACTACAGGAACTAGGATCCATCAGCGGGGCTGAAAGGTGTCGAGGCAATACCAACATCTAGTACATCTGTTCACTGAAAGAATGGCCCAGAAAAGCTAAAGTTGGCACTAGTCAAGTGTTAAATATTAAGTATCAAGGCCTTATCCTTCTCTAAAGAATATCAATCTTATTTATGGAATAACAAAGAACACTTGTCATTCATTAAACGAATGGAAAATACATAACGACACCATATTTCTACTCAATCTGGTAGCATGATTTAAAGGAGCTAAAAGCTATCTCATTTTAGAGGCACAACAAAGATGGAACAACTCCACTATCTTTATAGTAGACAAAATGAAAAAAATGAAATGACACACCTATATTGACTTCATGCTCATACTACAACAGAAGAGACGCTTTAGCTTCAGTCCAAGTTGGAAACAGCCCAAGGAAATTAAACAATTACCCTTAAACAAGAAAAACAACAGAGTGAATATAACTAAAAGCCATAATCTATTCTTGTACAAGGCAATTGATATATCCACAACTAAATTTCAGACAACAAAACCCGATAAAGTACATGATACATCAGAAACAGCACCAAATTCTAACCAAAAATGTAAAATGAAGCTACATTTAGGAAAACATGATCTAATGATTGATGCTGAGCATGCATCATCACATGTCATAACAAAAAAACGTGTGGTGAACCAAATGCAGCAGAATGCAATTCTGTTACTGAAGGTATCGAAACTTTAAATGAATATGTATAACACAGCTTTGGCAACAGAAAATATTAAAAGTTTAGATCTAATTACAAATATTAAAGCTCAGTCAATCGCACCACGAACTGCAAACGAAGAATATGCGAAAGAAAGATGGCCTTACCCCTTGAATCCTCTTTCCAGTGACAGGGCACTTGGGACCACTAGCCCTCTTCTTGGTAGTCTGATACACCAACTTCCCACCTGTATTCCAATCAATCAGTCAATCATTCAATCAACTACGATTCAATTCCAACCAAACTAAGATCTCTATCGATCGCCTACATACATCCTGCTCCACTGGGGCCATATCATAGCAACACCAATTTATACTTAAAATTTAAATAGCCACAAAGAATCAAACTAAAGAACTAGGAGTTTTGACGACGGCTATTAGTACCAGGAGTTTTGACGACGCGGTGCTGGTTGGATTTGGTGGCATAGCTATGGCGCTTCCGGTAAGTGAGTCGCTGCACCATCTTTGGAACCTCTCTCTCTCGCTCGCTCTCTCTCTCTCTCTCGCTTGCGGTTGAGGCTCGGACAGAAGAGGGAATGAAGGTTTTGAGATAACAAACTTAAAAACCCTACTCGGGAATTTGCCCTAGATCTGACGGCTATTAAGAAATATATTTGGACGGTTATGATTGACAAAGATTTGGGCCTAAGTTACTCTTTTGGGCTTCAATCCAATCCAATCCAACTGGTTTGTTTGGGCTGGTAGTTTGGGTCGTATACACCAATGTTACTGGTTATAAGATTAGGGGTATATAAATCAGTTGATAGCTGGTTTGAAAATGAGTTATGCATGTATTAAATCATGTATAGATAATATTACATTTGATAGCTGGTTAAGAGGTATGTTATTCATATATAAGATTAATACGGTGTCTGGTTTGCAATTTAGAAACTCACATAACTAATATATGCATAAGTTATGAGAAAATTTATGTACTGTTTTATACACGATAGAAGTTAGAATAATCAATATATAAATAATTAAATCATGCATAATTAATACCTACATAAAATAATACTTAAATTTTCTAAATATTAAATCATGTTTGAATAGTGTTTGCATGTTAAATTCTTTTTATTTTAAAAAACAACCTTCGAGTACGATTGATCTAGTGTCCTCTTTGAAGAAAAGGGTTGCTAAAATTCGTGAATGGTTTGAGCTGAGCTCTAGCCCCAAATAAATAAGGAATTGAGAAATTGACATAAATAGAAACAATATGAACCATACTATGTAGCCTTCTTCCTATGAAATTTTTAAATTTTCCACTTTTATTTATGGTTGTATGAACAATTTTTATACAATTAATGTAATTTGACAGTTTCAGACTATTTAATTGGAAGCAACATTGAAACACATAAAATGATTCTCCGTGAACTACATATTATACTCGAAAAGAAAGAAATCATTAATGATATAATGCGGATTTGTACTTATAATAATTCTCATTTTCGTGAATAGTAATTTTTGCAGGTCCCTAACTGGGGATTTTAATACTATCTTGCCAATTTCTAGATGCTATGTTGTGTCATTTAACCAAGCGATCGAACAGAAAATTATTTAAGGAGCTTCCTTTCCAATGACTTTTCAAACTTAGGGAATCAATCCCCGACCCGGGAGCCAATCCCCCACTCAACCTCGGCACAAAATCTAAACTTCGGTGCAACCTCAACCTCTCGGCTCTAATTATATTCTAGCATATTTGTATATGTTATCTATTATTCATGTTAACGATAATTTTCTGAAATGCTTTCCAACAAACAATAATTACGGGTAATTGGCTTTTGAATTCTCAGTAGTGTGAAAATTTATGCTAGAGAACAGCAGATTATGTGCATTAAAGGGGGGCGGACGGAGGCGTCCGAGGTAGACATATATGTCCATATCCATGCCAATTCATCCTCCTTAAAACCACAGCCACAACCAAATTTAAGATGATTTGCCTTGACAGGAGCCTTATTAATATCCCTCCGTCTCGATTTACGTGACATTATTTGACTTGACATAAAATTTTAAGATAGAAAAATAGACTTTTAAAGTTTATGATCTAAAACATTTCTTCATCATTTGTATGAGTATGAATCATTTTATTTTGGGTAAAAAGAGAATTTTTAAGTTAAATTGTATTCAATTATAGAAAGATAACATTTTTTTTCAAATGGATTAAAAAGGAAAATATATCATAAAACTGAAAAAAAATACTATATTTGAGATGTAACTTATGATGAAACTTTAAGAAAATTTTTGAAATTGACTCGGCTTGACAAAGATGCGAAAATTATGTAACAAACCCTAATTAAAATATCTTCCTAGCAGAATACAGGTAGGTGCTACTGTCGGATTTAATGAACACACAATTGTGAATTAGTCATTGAAAAAGTGATTTTGTAGAGTGCTAATAATGATAGAAGCAGGAACACTTTCCGATCAAACCTTATTATTTCAATTAACGCAACACAACAATATCGTGGAAGGGAAAAGGAAGCTGCATTATAATTTAATTTGTTAGTTGTATTATATTTTATGAAATATGATCAGAGAAACAATATCACACAAAATAGAACAGGAAAATATTAATGATTGACCTAAATTAAAGAGATCAAAACTAAAGACTCAACTTTTTGACTTATCATGTATGATATAATAAGATAAAAATATTTTTTTTTCAGTGTCACGCATAAGTATTTGTTGTATATACAATCTTTTAGAACTATAGAACACACTAGAGATCATGTCGAATTTGACATACTTAATTGTTGTGCATTATCACATTTAAAACAACAACTTTTGTGTTTTTAGGGAGAAAAAAGGGAAAACACCGCAATAAGATATTGAGCCTGTTCGACTTACTTAATTTAAAGTAATGTTAAAATAAATTTAATAAATAAGTAATTATATGTTTAAATAAAAATGTTGAAATTGAAAATAAAAGTTGAACCGTTTCACAAAAAATATTGAGTAGTATTTCTATTAAAATAACTTAAAAGTTATATATTTACTCTAATAAAAACGTAATTTTTTTTACAGAAATTTAAATTCCATATTGATTCAAATACAAAGCAAGTTAATCATGTTATTTAAATAAATTAGATAAGATTATTTCTTTATAAATATCAATTATTTTATGCTTTTCTAAAGCATAATCATAAACAATGTAATATAATAACTAATAACAATAAAGTTTAAAAAATGCGTAAATTTGATCAGTTTATAAGTTTAACATCCTCATTATCTCGAATGAATAAGCACTTGATTAATAAATATTTTTATTACTTTCTCCATTAACTTTTACTTGTTTATTATATTAAAAACACATATCTGATCCGTTTTTACTTGTCCACTTTAGAAAATCAAGACTAACCATTTTTTACTTGTCTACTTTAGAAAATCAAGACATAATTTATCAATGACTTTCTAATTTACCCTTATAATCATTTTCAACACATTTTTCAAAGCATTGAATTTTTATATTTAAAGGTTGATATTGTAAAATTATCATTCTTGTCTGAGGTAAAAATAGATAGCCGACGCGTTTGTTTGGCAGGCTAAGAGAAACGTACAGAGATAGCAAGGACAAAAGATCTCGAGGGCTCTCTGCGGGGTGACATTGGAAGAAAAGTCATCTCGTACCAAGAATAAGGATCAGAAAATCATTGCCTCCAATAACGTGGTGTAAAAAATAAATAGGTGATAAGAATGTTACAATGCTTAGGTGCGTAGAGGAACTCGTACGGATCTGAGCCAGATAAGAATAATGTCTGGCACCTTCAAAACGGATTAGACGTGTGGCATAAGGACATGTGGTGTAGTACTTTAGGGCTCCCGTGATATTCCCTTATTGGGCTTATTAGGCCTTAATTCTGTAGCCTATAAATAGTTGACCCTCCTCTTTTGTAAAGGGATTCACACTCTATTATGTATCAAGCAAATATATTGACAATACACCATTTTTCTCCAAGCATTTCTTTTCCATATTGTCTTTAATTTGTTTAAATTATCTAAAATAGTTGATCTCGAGGCAAAGGTTAAGATTTCAGGCACGCTCGCGGTTGCACCGCATACGTTTAGATTTGTTTCTCTTTATCTTATCTTGCTAGTTTACATTGTATTTTACTTGTGTTTATCACATATTACTAGTGAAACTGCTAGTGATTTAAATCCAGAAACAGGGTTGAATTGTAACGCATCTTTCTGACATTTTATAAATTTAACTGTACTGTTTTTGAGATAAACAACTTTAATTTATTATTTTTTTAAAGAGCGTATCAAATTAATATTGAATAAGTAAAAGTAGATCGCGGGAGTATTGTATCAAACGTGTAGATCCATTAGTATTGACCTTAGCTCCCTCGTTAATCGTTATCTCGAATGAATAAGCTCGCAGAGGTTTGACTTTTGTTAACCACCCCGAAATAATTAAATGTTACTTAGCAAAAGTCAACACTTGACTTATTCTCATATTTTCCCGTCCTCATTAATCATTTGCCGGGAAATGGTCCTCCCATATTCAGTACTCCACGTTGCACCAGATCACGTGGTTGAAACGTGACCCACAGTTCTCCTCTGCCAGGTGTCAGGTTAATTGAAGTTTGCCCAAATCGAAACTGAACCCACTTGAATTTCTTCTTGAAAAATTTTGGGCACAATAGGGCAGTGGACCCAGGCCCATCTCACAGCTAGTAATACTCTCTTATCTCTTTTCTTTGGTTTCTGATTGGTGGGTTCCAAGTGTAGCAAATACCCTAATCATTTCTTACGTGCTCAAACAGTGAGCACGCGGTTTGGCAATATCGGGCCCATTGGGCTATGCGGGGCTCGAAATTTCGTTGACTTTTGAGCACTGTTGTTAATCAAGTAATTACGCTTGATTACTTTTATTGTGGGATGGTTTTAATTTTTGTCCGTTAAATTGATGGTCTTTAATTTTTATATTTTTTAATATTTTAAGTAATAAAAAGGGATCAAACATATCCTTAATATGTTTTTAAAAATTTTAAAAATAAAATAAAATAAAATTCGCAATGCATAAGTTTATACTATTGAACTTCTACCCAAGGCAGAAGTTCCCTAATGAACTCATGCCAGTAGACATAATTTTATGTTATTGAACTTGCGCCTACGAGGCAGAATTTTATGTCATTTAGACACAATTTCAATTCCATGAACTTATGTCTTTCAATAACATGACTTTATGTGTTATGAAATTATACCTTTACGGTATAATTTGAGTGAAATACTTATACCTTGAAATTTTATTTTTCTGTATCTTATGAACTTATGTCTTATGAAATTATGCCTTTAAGGCATAATATGGGCAAAAACTTATGTCTTATGAATTTTTTTTTCCTATGCCTTCTGAAATATTGTCTTATAAACTCCTGTCTTATGAAATTATACCTTAACGACATAATTTGGCCAAAAACTTATGCCTTGCAATTTTTTTTTCTTTTTCTATTAAGGGTATTTTGATCATTTTTTTGTCACTTAAAGTGTCGAAGAGCATAAATAAAAACTAAAAATTTAAGGGGCAAAAATTAAATATCACTCCAAAATAAAAGCATTTATGCGAATGACCCGTTGTTAATTATAAACTCAAGGTAATTTATATCATATATCCTCTCCATTTTTTTTATAATCGCAATGTTTGAATCAATTTTTATATATTTTAACATTTTCTATCTAATAACTTTTATGAATGACTATGGACTTGTATTTAACTTAAGAAAAGTTGAACAAATATAGATTCCTCTCCTTGTTCTCCCTTTTCATCTTCTTCTTTCAATAAATTATGAGTGCATAACTAAAAAGAAAAAAAGAATGAGATACGTGTCGTAGAAAATTGAAGATTCATTGGTCATTTTGTGATTTTAATTGAATGAATAACATTCCATTTAGCTTGTATCATTTATAGTATCCTTAATGAAAGATTAAATTGGTTTGAATGAAAAAAATTGAATAACGTCATTATTGATTTTATTTTTAATTTGAAAAAACTTGTGGAAAAAATAAAGTAGGATCTATTACTTTTTTGAAGGTTATGCGGAATCTAGCCATCAAAAGTTATCGTGATAAAAATTAAAACGTTTGATATCAAATTTATAGTTATTTGAACCAGTTTTGAAGTGAAAATGAAACGATAAAATTTTTACACAATAAATTACTGTGATATATCAAAATTTTGTGATTAAATTTAAGCGATCCATAATAATTTGTAGTCAAATTCTATGGATTCATTAGAATTTGTGATAAGATAAAGTATTGCACATTGGTTTGAAAAGGATTGAAATGAATTCTCATATATATTCATTGACTTTAATTTTCTTGCGTTTGGACTATATATAGTTTACTCCGTCAAACATTTAGCCATAGGTGAGAGCTTCTTCTTCTGTTTCTTATAGTTTGTTTGGTCAAACTTCTTGAATCAGCTTATTTTAATAAGTGCTTATTGAAAAAACACTTTTGGTGAAAAACACTTTGTGAGTATTTGGCCAAGCTATTAAAAAGTACTTCTAAATGTGTTTTTCACAAAAATACTTTTTAAATAAGTGCTTTCGGGGAGAAGCTACTTCTTTTAGCTTCTGAAAAATAGTTTTTGTTATTCCTTAAAAGCACTTATTTTTTCCCAAACACTTTATTTTTTTAAATAAATACTTTTCAAAAAAAAAAAATAAACACTTCTGACCTTCCAGAAATTTGGCTAAACAGGCTATTACTCTTGTCAGAAAATTTGAGCTCTAATATTAGTCTTACCAGAACTTTATTTTAAAATGGTATAGACACTTGTTGTGTCATACATGATATCTTAATTAATACCAAATTATTTTTTTCAAATTTTCGTTTTCAAACACAAATCAACTCGAACTTCCCCTTTTCCTCACCAAATATAAATTTATGTGCCTCAAAACATGAGCAAGGCAAGGACATCACAGGTACGTACGCATTGTTTTTCTTTCATTTTTTTTGGCTGAACCTTTAAACTAGAGAACCTTTATAGAGTAAAATTTGTTGAATCAATGTAGAGTGAGATAAATGAGATTTCAACCGTCACTCTTGACCAGCAGTATAGAATTAGAGTTTTGAGAATTGACAATCTTTTAATACGCTTCCACTTTATCAATATGCATTATCCTAACCAATAATACCAAATATCATAGTTATAAAAATGATGAGTTAATTAAATTACATTTGATTATCAAGGAAAGGTTTTAATATAAGTTCTGCACATCAAAGCATATTTACACTCACTTGATCTATAACAATATGTAATTTTTCATAGTACAAAGTTATTTATATTTTTACTACCATATAATTAAAGTACTTGTACGCCTATTTCATGTTTATTCAGGAGGAGCTTGTAATTCCCATTACATCAGCCAATGCCTAATGTCATGATTTGTTTCTTTCCTCTTTCTTTATGTTGAAAAAAGACACACAATTTGGTAAATACTGCCAAAACGACTTCCTCGAGGAAACTCTCAATTCACACTTGACAAAGACTATGCACAGGTTTCATCATTCTTCTCTTTTGTCTCATTTTAAATGCCAAAATTACAATTTGTTATCTGTTATGACATAATTATGCAAAAAATATTTATACTGAAACTCAAATATAAATAGGAGCACATGTATATATTAATCATTTTAATTTCTCAAATTTTACAAGCATTCATCTCCCTTAATCTCTATTAAATTGGAAAGATGTACGTGCAGAATAATTAATTAGAAATAAAATAGAGAAAGATACAGTCAAATTGGCCTCTGATCAATAACAATGTTATTAATTTTGATCATACAGTAAAATATTGTTATAAAAAATATATAATATGAAAATTTAATTCAAAAAACTTATTCTATTATATTATAATGATTTTTTTTTAAAAAAAAATTTCTACCCCTCCCGGGACTCCTATCTTTTTTGCTTCTTTGGTGACTTAAATCCACAACTTCATGGTTGGAGGTAAAGGGTGCTTACCATTCAAGCAACCCCTCTTGTCTATTATAGTGAACTGATTATAAAAAAGTCGAACTGTTATCAAGAAGTCTGTCTATATGAACTTTTGGATAGATAATCCATTCGGACAAGTTTCAGATTGAGATAATTTAATTAGGGATGTGCAAAAATTGATATAATCGTTAAATCGAATTGAAAATGATGTTATTAATTTATCAATATCGGGTTATTGGATTAACAATTTTTAAACGGTTTTATAAATTTTTTTATTGGGCTATTGGTTCGATTTTCGATTTAAAGGTTTTAGTTAATGGTAAGCCGATAACCCAACAAGATTATATTAAAATTATTATTTTATCACTAATCATATTATAATACATGTGGAAAGACCTAAGTTGAAAAGTTGAATTATCAAAATATCCATTAAATATTGAACGGTCATTTTACCCTTCGCTCAAACACTATTCCTATAATATTTTTGTACTAAAAGGTAAATTTATCTTCCAAAAATTAATAAATTTGTGTTCCCATCAAAGTTAAAAATTGGATTACAAAAATTTTCTTTTATAAAAAAAATAAAAAATTTTAACGAAGAATTATAATATCTTTCAATACTTATTAAATATTAATTGTTTTGCATAAAATAAAAAATGTAAAATATGAAGAATAAAGAGAACGCTTAGATGGAAATTTTTAATATTTAAATTTTTTATTTTCTTGTGAAGATGTTAAATATAAAAGTCCTTTCATTTCTTCATTTATTTATCTTTAAATGGCTCCACAACTCTCTAAATTACCTAATTTTTCCTATTCCCTAATTTATCACTCAATTAAAAGGTGAGATAATTAAATAAATTATTCAATTTAAGGGTAAGATAATTAATTAAACGAAAGATGAAAGAATTCTCTATGAGTATATTATTTTCTTATAAAATTTAAGCAAAGTAAAAAAATTTATTCTCTAATTAAATGTGAGAATTAATGCATACTTTCTCCACCTCAAAATAAGTGATTGTTTAGCCTTTTAATTTTATTATCAAAATAAGTGGTGCTCTACATAATCAAGAAAACATTAATGATATTCTTCCAATTTTATCCTTATTTAAATTGAGAGAGTTTTACATAACCAAGAAAACATTAAAGAGTTACATCTTTTTTAAAGTATATTAATTAGGGGTAAGTTGGTAAAAGTACATTTTACTTTCTAGGAATGAATAGTTTTCTTAAGGGGTATGTCCAAGCTAAAAACACCACTTGTTTTGAAACGGAAGGAGTATCATCATACAAGGTGGCAGTAGGTTGCTCAACTTCCCATCAATTACAACATTATGAATTCTTTTGCCTTATTTTATTTCATTGTTTTAAACTATTTTGGTTTATTTCATATCTTATTATCACTATTAATAGTGTTTTAAATTTCTTATCAATAAATATAAATTAATTTAACTATTATTAATTATTTATATTTTTCAATTTTTTATATATTAATTTTTCCTCATAACTTTTTCATATTCTTTATTGCTCTATATAAATGTCCACAATAAGATGTCTTTGTACCATTATTCTATTTGTCTTCTTTTTGCCTCAGATATATCATTGTCATGTATTGTATGTCACTGCTATTATTTTATTACTTTTATTTTCTACTCTTTATCGTGCTACTATATTATTATGTGTTAATTTATTTATCAGATTTTTTCAGGTAGAACACTGACACGTGAAACTTAATCTTGGCAAGTTTAGTGTTCCTGACGTTGTTTCCCCATCTATTTCCTAAGTTATTATCTTAAAAATATTTAATATGCCTCTGTCAAATTGAAGCAGATTACTCTAATAAGGATTTTATCATGTGCGTCTTTATCTACTTAAATTTGATCTTCTTATAGCAATTGCTTGGTTAGTATTTGATTGACCATAACTCTCTGATAAAATGTAAGTTGAGCATTTTCCCTCGGTCTCTGTGTAAGAACAATAGAACCAAAGATAGCACCTTTGCAGCTTTAAACACCTAAACTATTTCACAAAACGAGCTTGTAATTTTCATATCCATATTTTCTAATACTCTTTACACGAATGTGTTTCATAATGCATATATATATATATATATATATATATATATATATATATATATATATATATATATATATATATATATATATATATATATATATATATATATATATATATCATTTGAATGAGTTGACAGAAATTAACATGGGACAATGTTTAAAGCTAGTTGTATAATAAAGATTTTAGATTTTAAATACAAGCCCTATCTTCTTATTTATCTTGGTGTTGTTGTTTTCATTTTGAAGTTGTTGACTTGGTAGAGTTCTACCTATCAATACCTATCAATATGAACAATGAATTGACCTTATTTTTCTTTTTGAGTGATTGCTATTATGCTACTACATCCATATTTGCTACTTAACAAAAAATAAAATAAGTTTGTTTTAGTAATAACATATTTAAATTTGCTTATGCTTTGTAATTTGTGTAGGCTTTTATGCATGAAGGTAATGTATATATGAACAAATAAATAATAGAAAGAAGAAAAGATTAGAGAAGCGTTTTCTTATCGATTAAACAGAAAACCGAACCGTTAAGGATTAAAAATCGATTTATCGATAACCAATAACGAATATCTTATTGGTTTAGCATGTTAAAAAATTAAAAATTGATAAATTGAATCAATAATACACAAAACTAGACTGAATCAATCGATAAAACCCCTAAATTTAACAGAACTAACAACATTTTCGTAAATAATTTAATATCTCCTCTTTATTTAATTAATCTAATCTTACATATATATATATATATATATATATATATATATATATATATCAAAGTATAAACAAGGTGATGTGGTACCTTTCTATGGTCTAGAACACTATTTATCTTTTTCCTCATTTATATGTCATGTTAAAAAACTCAAAGTCACTTTTAACTCTCTCTTAACTATGTTAAATATACATTAAAAGAATATATGTATATATCTTTGATCAAAAATTCTATTTATTTTTTTTCTTCATTTTATTCTATTTATTCATTTATTAACTCTTTCTCTCTCTCTCTCTCTCTCTCTCTCTATATATATATATATATATATATATATATATATATATTATATAAGTGGGAAGCTCCTAAGTTGAAAGTTAGATTACCATTTTGCCCCTACACTAAATTAAATTTAATTAATACATAATTAAATATTAATATTTTATCATATCATATCATATTTATATATTTATTACTATATAAGTAGGAAGCCAAAAAATGAAAAAATTAAAATAAATAAATATAAAAATAATAAATAATAAATAATAATAATGATAATAGATAAATATAAATATAACAGATAATTAATAATAATAATAGTAATGATAATAAATAAATATAAATAATCAATAAGAATAATAATAAATATAAATATAAATATAAATAATAAATAATAAATAAATGTAAATAATTAATAAATATAAATAGCTAATAATAAATAAATAAATAATAATAATTAATAAATAAATAATGATAACAATAATAATAATTATTATTATTATTATAATTATATTATACTAAAAGTGGGAAGCTCTTATCTTAAAAGTTGGATGACCATCTTGCCCTGTAGTAAATTAAAATATGATAAAATATCTAATTAAATAGTAATATTTTACCATCGAATATCTAATATATATATATATATATATATATATATGTTAATTGAACCGAGTAAGTGAAGAGGATTTTTTCACCTGCCAGTAATTATTGTAGGTTACACTTTTATATTTTTTAAAATTATTATTTCATATACTACATTTTAACCTTTCAATTATTTTATCTTCTAAGCTTCTACTTGTTACAGTAATATTTATGTCACGCCCCGCCTTGGGGGGTATGACTGACACCTGGTGCCCTAGTAGGACTTGGACTGCTAACTGGCGAGCCTAAGCACAACTGGCGCCTGACTAGCTCTAGCTCAGATTTCTGTAAACAAAGGGCTATATAACGGCTGTAAACACAGCCTCCGGCCAACTGGCCTATAGCCACCTGTACTTGTAATAACAACTAACGAGAAACATACTCGTAACAAGGAACCTATGCGGGCCGACAAGGCCACCATGCTGTCTAGTCATTTGAGACTCAACAAAGGGAATACTGAACAGCTACGTGACCGACAAGGTCACCACTACTATCAAACTATGGCCCCACGCGACCAACATTAAAAAAACAGAGATACTAAACAGCTATACAACTGCACGACCTCACACGACCGGCCCAACTGACCACAGGGAGATAATATATACAATCTGCAAGCCTCTAAGAGTAACAATAGAAACGATCGGGACAGGGCCCTGACCTACCCGTACTGTACATAAAAGGAAAAGAGCTACACCTCTGGAAATTAGACTCCGGATGACAGGAGCTGAATACTCAGTAGCTGGCTGGAATCATGAGGGATCGCCTCCTCGTCTATGAGTACCTGCAGGCAAGTAATACAGCGCCCCATTGGGCGTCAGTACCGCTGGTACTGAGTATGCAAAGCAACTGAAATAATATAGTTGAAACAACTGAATATAAATAGCATATCTAGCAAATTTATATGGCAGGAGATAACTGAATACGAAGGAACTGGTAAAAACTGAATCATGCTTTCTGTACTGATAAGGCAGAGGCGTACCTGTAAACGCGACGGCCTACTGTCTAGTAGCTAGTATATAACATATAAATAAATATGCAAGTAGCAGGCAAGAGCCAATACCAACCCCCATAAGCCGGATGGCACCAAGCAAGCAAACAATCTATATACCCCTACCCGGGTCAAAACCAACCAAAAATAAGTCACTCCACTCACCTACTCACTTCGGAGCTCCTCTACCGGCCCCCTGGGTCTCCGGCTCGGGCCATAGCCTCCGATATAAGCAACCGTGTGTAGGTCCGGAGGACTCCTGTGTAGACAGTAACAGATAGGGTCTGGATCCCCGAACACAACTCAACGGGGCTATCTGAAATCGGAGCTACACCTATAATAACTGAATGTACAGACAGTAACAGATAGGGTCTGGTTCCCTGGACACAAAACTCAACAGGGCTATCTGAAACCGGAGCTGCACCAGAAATGCTGATCAGACTGCTATGGGGAAAACTTCATCCCACCTTCATCCAAGCTGGGGACGGCATGCCACCCCTCGGAGTGACGTAAAACCCACCCGCTCAGTAGGCGACACGATTACCAACCCAGGGGCGGCGAGGACGCTCAATAAGAGGCCCTCACGCCACAACAAGTCTCAACAAACAAATAGCACATATAAATAGCAAACATGTATAACTGAAAAAGACTATCTGAAATCTGATTTCTTATTCTGATTTGTTTCTGTACTAAACTGATTCTTTACTGATTATACTGATTCTGAGATCTTTCTTTAACTGTTGGCTAATCTGTAGCCAGGGTACTATCTGTCTGAATGACTAATCTGTAGCCAATATCTCGTCTTGTTTGAATGGCTAGTCTGTAGCCATGAAACTGCCTTTCTATCTGGTTTTACTTTACTAGCTTATATTCTGAAAATCTGTTTCTTTTTATTCTATAACATGCTTGCTAATCATACAATAAACAATACTGAATCTGAAATGCTAACTCGCCCTTTGGCGCATGCTTTACTAACTTCCGGACTGAATACGATACGGCAACAGTATTCGGAATCTATTAGACTTACTTAATTCTCAACATTCAACTCCGAGAGTTTCAAATATGGAGTTTACTATGATTTATATGACTAAAACCTCTAACTTGCCGAGGAAACTACTTTACATACCTGGTTTCTGAGTACCCTACTGACCGATGTGATTTCCGTCAGTACTTCTGCTGTTTCTCCCAACTACATTCATATACATATCAATTAGAACTAAATACATTAATATCTGGGAGAAATTATCACTTTTGATATATATTTATCCCAAACTTTAACATTTCGAAAAACGGTCGAAAACTCGTTATTTCTCGAAAGTCCAGAAGGGATAAATGCTCAATGCAACGCTAGGAACACATTGGTACTAATTTAAAGCAATTCTATTTACTTTACCTCGGTAGCACGACATTTCGCCGGCCAAATTTCACGAAACCAACTCCGTAGGATTGCTCTCTACAGCTTTATACCTCGGTATCTAAGCCGGAACGGAGTTTAGACCGCGTTTCAAAGCGTAATCGGAAGGAAAATATATATGTTTGTCGTGGGTTTGCCTTTCATGGTTACCCTCTGTTTTTTGAAGTTTATATTGATATATTAAAGGGAAAACCGACTTTCTCCTTTTTTTTTTTCTTTCTAAATCTCTTAATCAACATACCATTAGGCTATTTATTCATTTAAAATTTACGGGGTGTAACAATTTATACACAATCGTCTAATGAAGATCTATACCATTAAGCAAACTCAATATGGAAAATATATGTCTTTATGTCATGATCATACTCTGCACCTTTTAATAGGTAATATGAAGTTGTTGCATCTTTTCTTCTTCTTTTCGATAGTTTTTCATATATTTTCTGATTTACCTTCTTGTTTAGTTGTTGTTGGCATTTTGAATTTGTATGAAATGTCCATAAACTTGATAAAGTAGCCTCAAACCTGCAAACTAAATTTACTCTTGGCGCGTGACTTATATTTTTTTGCCATCATGGTAACTTGTATTTTATGTAATTCTTGCACTTTTTTTGCATAAATGTTGAAAAAAAATTATTTTTATTTTATTTAGGTGATCTTGTCACGCTTTATACTTAATCATCATCAAAGCATGATTAGTAAACTAAGATAATAATACGTCAGTTCAATCATTTTGAATTTACACTTATCTTAACTTTATATTTAATTATTTAATGTGGATATACACGTGCGAAGCACGTGTCCAGAAACTAGTATATATATATAGACACACACACACACACACTTTAAATCTATTTTCTATATATTATCTATCTATTATAATTATGGTTTATAAGAGGATGATGTGGCATAATTCTTTGGCCAATGATCAATCTGTTTTGACCTTTTTCTCTCTTTGTACTTTCTTAATTTTGGTCTTATGAATTTTTTTCCATTTATTTTATGTTATATTAGCAATCTCAAAAGCCACTTATTTAATCTTCTTAATCACACATCAATCTTTCCTCTTCTTTTTATTAATTAATTCTCCTAACAGTAATTTTCTATGGTTATAATATATATATACACACACACACGCACGCACACACATATATATAAATTAAAGCTAAACAAAGAAAAGTGACGTGACACCTTTCTTTGGCTAAGGATCCCATTTATCCTTTTAAAAAAAAAACTTTTTGTCTCATTTTTTTTAATTATTTTCTTTTAAAAGTCATCTATATAAATCATATATTTTAATCTTCATAACATCCACTCTTAATTAGTATTAATAATACCCATAACTCCCAAATATTTATGTTAATAACTTCAATTATTTAATGGATAAATTTATGGCACCTTAAAATCACACCTAAATTCTATTCCTATTTAAATAAAATTATTTTGAGTCATATTAGCTATACTATACTTTGTAGTGCAATAGACATTGACAAGCGTATTTGGCCTTAGTTTCGTCAAGTCGTATGTCACGACCCAAATGGTCGTGATTGACACTCACACTAATCCCCCGGTGGGCGAATCAATGATCTTCAATAAATACCCCAATATCAAATATTTAGAAAGAGATAAGAGTTTATAATAAAATGAAAGGAGACATCAGAAGCAGTAACAATCCTCTTACAACCAAAACAAAATAAAACTAAACTAATCCCAAGATCTGATTGTCATTGCACAAGACGTCTGCTTATAAATCTAAGAACGATTAAGTCTAAAATACAAATAAATTAAATGTCCGAAAAGGAAGGACATCTTCAGCGGGAGAGTGATACTTCCTCCTTGGTCTGCTCACCTTTCAAATAAAATTGTTGTTGCTTCACAGGTGAGGACGAGAGAAACTTCCCGATTCTAACTTTTCACTTAGAAAAGAAGTGCAGGCGTAGGGCCAGTACATAACACGGTACTAGTAGGCATCATCGACCGACCTTACATAATAACATACAAACATAGCAGCAATGATATAAAATAAGTCTTCAGCATTTTACAGAAGTATAGAAACCATTTCAAGTACACTAGCTCCACCCAGGTGATAGCCGACCTGCTCACTGGATTGGGCCTTTTGCTGCTGCAACGATACTTGACCGCTACAATGGTCTCACCGCAGCGGAAGAAGTTCCGCTGTAGTGGCACTACCTTAGGTAGTAGCTCGACTTAGCTGCACCTTCATCAGTTCATCAGAGTCAATGATTCACATACTCTACAGATCAATAAATATCCCACAATTATGAGCAACAAATACAAATCTTAATCACTTACAAACGCTACAAGTAATCCCTAGCAAAATCCACTCAACACTTATCAGCATCGTAACTGTATCATACTTAGAATCAGGTTCATGTCCTTCATTTTAAATACATAAGCAAAATCCATAATTTCCACAACCACTTAGCACATACTTCATTCAGTCTTACATATGATTACAAATGTAACATAAACAAAGTAACCAAATGGTGATATGACAGGCACACGCCTTTGCATATCACCATCAACACTCAATCCACAAAATCAGTGTTTCCACATGCCAGAGGGTCTTATTTCTGCCCTTTCAGTCATGACCTGCAGGGGACTCTAGAAATTCATATACTGTACCAGCGTGGTATCCGCTCCCACTCATATGCTCGTCTGGATGCTCCTCTCGGACACGAGCCACTCAATAATATCGCTCGCCTGAATGCTCTCCTCTGGCACGAGCCACTCACCTCATGATACTTTTACCATTCAAATCATTTTTCATCACTGAATATAACAAGTTACAACCCTCACAGACACACATATATATATTTCAACACATAGGAGTCTACTTTTCACTCCATCCCTTGCACAAGTACGATTCATCGATTCATATTATATCTTCTTAAAAGAGTTTCACTTCACAATTCCACGAAATTTTCACAATAGTTCATAATCATCTCATATTAACATGATCTCCACTATTTATTCAAATAAATAATTTCATATCAAATAATGTTCGAAAACCAATCAATATCATTATCACACATGCATACAAGTCAATATACAGGGTCTAACCCTCTAACCATAATCTACCTAGATATTCGAAGATAGAAATTCAGTTATTCTTAACATTCAAATTATTTTTCATCACGGAATATAATAAGTTACAATCCTTATATATATATATATTGTAATACTCCAGAAGTGCCTAAGCCTAGAATCGATATTTGAAATGAAAAGCAGCAGAAAATCTGAGATATTCTTCTCGGAACGACCGTTGTATGGGTCGTTGGTGGGTCTAACGAACCGTTGGATGTGCCCGTGGTGAGAATCTGCAGAATTGGACTTGGCAGTAACGGGTCTAGGAATGACTCATTGTTTGATGTAACGAGTCGTTGTAAGTGGATCATCGTGAAGGTGGTCTTGGTCAAAGTCACGACACGACCCATTGTTTGGGACAACGAGTCGTGGTATGGCTCCATTGGGAGGATTTCCAGGGAGCGAGCAATGGTGACAACGAAAGGAATGAGTCCTTGGGAGTAGTAACGACTCGTCCTATCCGGTCGTTGTAGCAGACCCGAATCTGGAAAGTAGAGTGAAACAACGATTAGAGTAACGACTAGTTGGAGCTCAGGATAACCCGTTGTATTGGTCGTTGCTCTGGATAGTAGCTAAAATTCTGCGAATTTATTAAGGGCTTTTCCGTAATTTTTAAGTTTCTAAGGCCTAAACTATGTCATTTTAAGCTCAGAATAGTGTGTTTTTAGAGGGGTAAGTTTATTCCAGGCCTATTCACTTCCATGCATGCAAGTCTAGAAGCTCCTAAGGGTGATTAAGCCTATATTCCTCAAGTTCTTCTCCAAATTTCCATTTGGCAATCAAGAGAGTTGTGAAATCAGATCTCTTCAAGTATGTAAGGCTATGAATAGGTGTGTCCATCCACACCCATTCCCAATCTCTCTGCAATTCATGAAATTCTAGTTGATGAATCTATGGGGTTTTAACCCAACATGTGAATTCTCTAAGTTTCAATCATGGGTATAATCTAAGCGTATTTTCAATGTTGAATTATGATTAATGGGCATATTTTATAATATTTTCAAATATGAATTATGTTTTCAAGTTTTATAAATTATGATGCCCATCCATGAAAGTTCATGAAAGTTGAGATCTATGATATATGTATTCAAGCATGATGAGATGTATACGGAGAAAGTATGATTTCGAATTACATATGTCTATGTTCATGTTTTCAAATGATCAAGTCTATGTCAAGCATGTTTAAGCATTGGCCAAGCCCATATGATTAAGTATGTTTCATGATTTATCTAAACTTCATGTATTGGCTTACCACATGGATTTTGAAGTCTAGACTCCCACTATTTTTCAGCTTGTGGTATGGTTTGAGACAAGGCTCCTCATATTATGATTTCATATTTATGCACATATGTTATGAATCAACTTCTTCTTTAGATGATGGTTCAACTTCATTGAAAAATGATGGAGAACATATGCATGTTTTTAGGAGAAGTGTATACACCGAGTAGGCTATGGATCAGTCAACCCTATGTCTTAGAACTATGCGCCAATGTAGGTATGTTCAGATTATTTGGGACCTCTTTATTGAGCTTCCCCTGCCCCCAAGGGGCCTTCAGCTTGATATCGATATCATGGTAGTGTCCTTAGCCCTGAAAAAGCTTTGGACGGCTCTGCCCACTTGAGTGTGATAGCTGGGACCACATAAGCTCTATCGTGGTAATGTCGGTTATATGATGAGTCTCCCATTGTTCCTTATGATTTCAGTTATGCATGTTCATCAGTCATGTTATTATATTTTCAGTAGGTTTGACCCAATGTTCAGTTTTACTTATGATTATCACTTTTCAGCTTTTGGTCATTCGATCATGTTATGATATTCATATATGTACAAATCATGATTTCAGAAAATAGCATACAAGCCATACTCTCAGAATCTTATCTTGATTAGGTTTTATGATATGTATGATTTATGATTTTACTTACGTAGCTGTTTTACTTACCTTACATACTCGGTATATTTTACGTACTGACCGCATACTCTGTGCTGTATCATTTCATGATACAGGCTCTGATATTTAGGCTCAGTCCCGCCATTAGCTAGACTCTCAGCGTCAGTATCTCCTGGTCTCAGTTGGTGAGTCCTTATCTTTCAAGGGCCCTTCTTTTCAATCGTATTTTGTATTTTTAGTTTCAGATTTAGTGAGTTAGTTGGGATTTTGTCCCATCAACTCGTCAGTAGTAGAGTCTTTTCAGACATAGGATGTGATCAGCTTCGGATTTGAGTTATGTATTCCGATGTTATGAGATTATCAGACTTCCTCTATGTTAATTATGTTGATCTTCCGCTTTATCATGTTTAAGTTAGATGACATGTGCATGACATGGGTCGACTTGGAGCCTCACGGCGTTCTTTGTCCCATGTCTCGATACGGGCCTATGTTTGAGTCATGACAAACTTGGTATCAGAGCATTAGGGTTTAAAGTGTCCTAGGGTATCTGAAAGACGCGTTAAGTAGAGTCTTTTTCATGGGTGTGAAGTGCGCCACAGTTATGAAGAAGAGGCTATGGAATGTTTTAGGAAATGTTCCCTTATTTCATGATCTAAGTCGTGCGATGAAATGTCTCTATCCTTCTAACTCGTGCTATACGTGCTTGCAGAATCATGCCTCCTCGCCGCATTAACGAAAGAAGAAATGGGAACGAAAATAGCCACGAGAATGGCAATGGAGATGGGCACCAGTAGGCCCCACCAACTCATGAGGAGCATGTACCCGAGCAGGTTGCCCATGCAGAGTTCAGGGCAGCCATACAGATGCTAGCTCAGGCCTTGACCACCCAGTTCAATCAATAAGCGGTAGCGCATATCCCTTAGACGGGAATGAGGCAGCGACAAAAGTCAGAGATTTTCTGAGGATGAATCCTCTGGAGTTTCTTGGGTTAAAGGTGGACGAGGATCCACATGAGTTTATCGATAAGGTTCTGAAGATCACCCAAATCATGGGGGTGACTGGAGAGAAGTGCGTCGATCTAGCCTCGTATCAGTTGAAAGGGTTGCGCACATTTGGTTCAAGCAATGGAAGGATAGTAGAGTAGTTGGAGCAAGCCCTATTGGTTAGGATGAGTTTCACGCCGCATTTCTAGATCGTTTCATCCCTCATGAGATGAGGGAGATTAAAGCAACCGAGTTTGTAAGCCTGAAGCAAGGAAAGATGACAGTTCAAGAGTATACCTTGGAGTTAACTCGTCTATCCAAGTATGCACCTGAGATGGTGGCATATTAGAGAGCTCGAGTGAGTTAGTTCGTGCATGGGATAGCAGACTACTTGGACCAAGATTGCTAGATCATGATGCTGCATCAGGACATTGACTTTCTTCGGATAGTTCTATAAAGCAGATGCAGGCGGTACAGGTGAGGGAGCGGGAGAGAGAGGCCAAGAGGGCCAGGACCGATAGTATCGAATTCTCCCAGCAGAGACCTAGTGGGAACCGTCAGCAGTTGCACCAGAGATCTTTAGCCCCAGCGTCGTCGGCTATGAGTGTGTCATCCAGATCCAAGCGCAATTAAAGGGGACGAGCATCAGGCTTGAGAGGTTAAGGTAGAAGACTCACAGAGTCTAGCACTCCAGAGCGTGCAAATGTGGTCGGAGACATGTGGGTCAGTGCTTAGCGGGTTCAGGTGCTTGTTTTGGGTGTGGGAAGCCCGGAGATATGCTTAGAGATTTCCCAGCAGCCAGACAAGGTCATGATAGGGGCCAAGGCCCAGCCTCTAGTTTAGCACCTCCACCAGCACGCGCAACTCCGCAGGGGGCATCCATTAGTGTGGGTGGTGGTCAACATCAAAGCAGATTCTATGCCCTAGCATCTTATTAGGAGCAGGAGGTCTCCCCAGATGTAGTCACTGGTATGTTACGAGTATTCTACCTTGATGTATATGCATTGTTAGATCCAGGGGCTATTTTATCTTTTGTGACGCCCTATGTTGCTGGTAGTTTTAGAGTCAATTCCAAAATCTTGTCAGAATCCTTCTCAGTCTCTAATCAAGTCGGTGATTCAGTTATATCTCGACAGGTATATAGAAATTGCCCTATCACAGTATTTCAGAAAGTCACCTCAATAGATTTAGTAGAGTTAGCCATGACCGATTTTGATTTTATCCTCAAAATGGATTGGATACATACATGTTATGCCTCATTCAATTGTAGAACCCGTGCAATAAAATTCAAATTTCCGAGTGAGCTAGTCCTAGAATGGAAGGGTAGTCCAAATGTGCCTGTAGGTCGCTTCATTTCCTACCTTAAAGCCAGAAAGTTGATTTCTAAGGGTTGCGTGTACCATCTAGTTATGGTTAAGGATGCTACGTCTAAAACCCCAACTATCCAGTCAGTTTCTGTAGTGTGTGAGTATCTAGAGGTGTTTCCAGATGGTTTACCGAGAATTTCTCCTGAGCGGGAGATCGATTTTGGTATTGACCTACTTCCCGATATGTAGCCTATATCTATTCCTCCTTACAGAATGTGAGTATCTAGAGGTGTTTCCAGATGATTTACCGAGAATTTCTCCTGAGCGGGAGATCGATTTTGGTATTGACCTACTTCCCGATACGCAGCCTATATCTATTCCTCCCTACAGAATGACTCCAGCTGAGATAAAGGAGTTGAAGGGGCAGTTGAAAGATCTCTTAGACAAGGGTTTCATCAGATCTAGCAAATCCCTATGGGGTGCACCAATTCTCTTTGTCCAAAAAAAGGATGGTTCCCTTTGGGTGTGTATTGTTGTCGGAAACTGAACAAGGTCACAATCAAGAATTGGTATCCTTTCCCTAGGATTGATGATTTGTTTGACCAACTTCTGGGTGCTAAGTGCTTTTCGAAGATAGACCTCAGATCCAGATACCATCAGCTCAGGATTCGGGAGAGTGACATTCTGAAGACAACCTTTAGGAATTGGTATGATCACTACAAGTTTGTAGTTATGTATTTTGGACAAACGAATGCTCCTGCAGCTTTTATGGATTTAATGAACAGGATGTTCAAGCCATATTTAGATATGTTCATGATTGTGTTCATAGATGATATTCTCATATACTCTCGGAGCGAGGAGGAGCATGCTACTCATTTGAGGGTGGTGCTACATACTCTTAAGAATTGCCAGTTGTATGCTAAATTCAGTAAATACGAGTTTTGGTTGAACTCAGTGGAATCTTTGGGTCATGTGGTGTCAAGTGAGGGTGTACAGGTGGACTCTCAAAAGATAGAAGCGGTGAAGAATTGTCCTAGACTAGTGAGTCCTTCGGATATCAGGAGTTTCCTAGGTTTAGCTGGTTACTATCGTAGGTTTGTTAAGGGGTTTTCATCTATTGCACCACCGTTGACCAAATTGACCAGAAGAAAGTGAAGTTTCGATGGTCGGAGGCTTGTGAGAGGAGCTTCCAAGAGTTGAAGACTCAGCTCACCTCACCACCGGTGTTGACCCTACCTGAGTGTATTGATGGGTTTGTGGTGTATTGTGACGCTTCGAGAATCTGCCTTGGCTGTGTACTCATGCAGCATGGTAAAGTTATAGCCTATCTTCCAGGCAGCTGAAAGTCCATGAAAATAATTATCCGACTCATGATCTCAAATTGGCGGCGATAGTATTTGCCTTGAAGATTTGGAGACACTATTTGTATGGGGTCCATGTGGATGTGTTTACGGACCGCAAAAGCCTACAATGTATGTTTACCCAGAAAGATCTGAATCTACGCCAGAGGATGTGGTTGGAGCCGTTGAAGGATTATGATATGAGTGTCCTCTATCATTCAAGCAAGGCGAATGTGGTGGTACATGCTCTTAGCAGGCATTCTATGGAGAGTGTGTCCCACGTAGTCGAGGGAAGGAAAGAATTAGTGAAGGATGTGAATTGGCTTGCACGACTAGGAGTTCATCTTGTTGACTCGACAGATGGTGGTGTCATTATTCAGAGTGTGTCAGAATCATCCTTAGTGACCGAGGTCAAAGCTAGACAAGACAAGGATCCTATTTTGGTAAAGTTGAAGGAAGTCGTTCAGAATCAAAAGGTAGAAGTCTTCTCTAAAGGGGGAGATAGCGTGCTTCGATATCAGGGTCGCTTTTGTGTTCTGGGTATTGATGATTTGAGAGATCGGATATTGCACGAGGCTCATGATTCTAGATACTCTCTATATCCAGGTGCCACCAAGATGTACCGTAACCTACGGGAAGTCTATTGGTGGAGTAGCATGAAGAAGGACATAGCAGAATTTGTGGTTAAGTGTCCAAATTGTCAACAGGTGAAAGTAGAACATCAAAGATCTGGAGGTGTGCTTCAAGATGTTAGTATCCCTACATGGAAGTGGGAGGAGATCAATATAGACTTCATTACAGGTTTGCCTCGTACTCGTCCACAGTATGACTCTATTTGCGTGGTCGTAGACAGGTTGACTAAGGTAGCTCATTTTCTACCGATCAAAACTACCGATTCAATGGAGGATTATGCTAAGTTGTATATTCGGGAGTTAGTTCTGTTGCATGGAGTGCCCTTGTCCATCATATCAGATAGAGGTACTCAGTTTACCTCCCAGTTTTGGAGTTCGTTTCAGAAGGGACTTTGTACTCAATCAAGCTTAGTATAACATTTCACCCGCAAACAGATGGTCAGGATGAACGGACCATTTAGACTCTTGAAGATATGTTGAGGGCATGTGTGATTAATTTCAAAGGTAATTGGGATGATTATTTTTCTTTCATTGAGTTTGCATATAACATAGTTACCATTCTAATCATTCAGATGACTCCGTTTGAGGCTCTTTATAGGTGAAAGTATAGATCACCCATTGGTTGGTTTGAGGTCAGTGAAGCTACATTTATAGGATCAGATTCGGTTCATGAGGCTTTAGAGAAAGTTCAACTTATAAGAGAAAGGTTGAAACCAGCTCAGAGTCGACAAAAGTCCTACGAGGATGTGAGGAGGAGAGAGCTTGAGTTTGAAGTTGATGATTGGGTGTTTATGAAGGTATCTCCCATGAAGGGAGTGATGAGATTCGGGAAGAAAGGGAAACTCAGTCCCCGTTATGTTGGTCCATATCAGATTGTGAGACGTGTTGGCAAGGTGGTCTATGAGTTGGAGTCGCCCTCGGAATTTCCAATAGTCCATCCAGTTTTTCATATATCACTCTAAAAGAAGTGTTTGGGTGATCCAACTCTTGTTGTTCTGGTAGATAGCATCAGTGTGAAATATAACCTTAGTTATAAGGAGGTTCCTATGGAAATACTTGACCGTCAGGTTCAAAAGCTAATAAACAAAGAAGTAGTCTCAGTCAAGGTTTTGTGGAAGAATCAACATGTTGAGGGAGCTATGTGGGAAGCCGAAGCAGATATGGTGGCTAGATACCCGCATTTATTCCCTTCCGACTTAGTTTTAGCTTGAGGTATTAGTTTCCTCCTTAGTACTCTATTCAGTTTCATGTTCAGTTCATTTGCCTTAGTTTCTTTCATATCAATGTATGTGTTTATGATTCATGAATTTAGTTCAGTCATGTAATTCAGCCCGGAGTCAGTCACTCCGTTGGTTTTCAGCTTTAAATGTTCAGTATTTGGCATGGTAGTTGCATTTCTCAGCTTGTCAATATGTTCATCAACATTCGAGGATGAATGTTCCCAAGAGAGAGATATTGTAATACCCCAGAAGTGCCTAAGCTTAGACTCGAGATTTGAAATGAAAAACAGCAGAAAATATGAGATTTCTTCTCAGACTGACTCATTGTACGGGTAGTTGGTGGGTCTAACGACCCGTTGGATGTGCCTGTGGTGAGTAGCTACAAAATTGGACTTGGGAGTAATGGATATAGGAACGACCCATTGTTTGATGTAACGAGTCGTTGTTAGTGGATCGTCGTGAAGGTGGTCTTGGTCAAAGAAGGCTGGCACGAGTCACTGCACGACCCGTTGTTTTGGACAAAGAGTCGTGGTATGGTTCCGTTGGGAGGATTTCTAGGGAGTGAGCAGTGGTGACAACTGACAAAAATGATGAGTCATTGGGAGTAGTAATGACTAGTCCTATCCGGTCATGGTAGTAGGCCTGAGTCTGGAAAGTGGAGTGAAACAACGATCAGAGTAATTGTAGCACCTCATTTTTCTCACGAAAAAAGAAACTCGACATGTGACAACTCTTGCAGGATTGAAAAAGAAGAAGAGTCGCCACCTAACGAATTATGGTGTGTTAGGACACCGAACTAAACTAACTAACCAGATAACTTTGTTCAACTAGTCTACGCCACCAGAAATCAGGTAAGGGCTCAAGTTGCCTAGAAAGGAAGGTGTTAGGCACCTTTTGAGGTGCACAACTGTGGGTCCCTTATGGATTCATTATTATGTTGGGAAATTAGTGAGCAACAAATGGTCAATGAATTATTAAACCTAAAAATAGCTACGTGATTAAGCATGCAAATTTATATTACTAAAAATAAACACATGTACTCAGTCCAAAAGAAATATTTATACAAGCACAAAAGAAGAGGATACATACTTGTTCGCTTTCAATAGAATACTTAAAGTAATTGAATAACACAAACAATCAAGAAAAACTAAAATAGAAATTTAGATGAGTAAATACAAAGGAACTAACATGGTTGCTTTAAAATAGAATACCAAAATAAATAATAAACTGTTTTACCCAGTAAAAGTTACTGATTAGTAAGTGTACGTGTGGATTTGTGATGAATAAATAGAGTACGACGCGTGTAGAAAAAAATCCTTGAAAGCATGATCGGACGAAATCAGCGCGTACGGGGCCAGCGTGACGCGCCAGCCAACAGCGCACTGGCCAGCGCGGCGCGCCAGGCCTGCTAGCGCCTTGAGAGACGCGATGGGCAGTGCGGCGCGCCCCCCTGTCACCGCCCTAATATGTATATAAGGCCTTTCTATTCATTTGAAATCATTCACAAACTTATTTCCCTCAGCCAGACATGAAAATAAACAAGGAGTTCTATAGTTTTTCACCCGATTACGCTATCAAACGCGGTCTAAATTCTAATTAACCTCATCTATCGAGTTCTAAGCCTGCAGGGAGCATTACTACAGAGTTATTTTCTCGAAATTCACCCGAAAACCAGAACCCCGCCGAGAAAAAATTGCCAGAATTGCTCCAAAGTGATTCCTAAACGATCACAGGCTTCAAGTAAGCACTTCTCTCTTCTGAACTGTCCGGAAATTTTAGGTTTTCAGTCATATTTTCTGAAGTTGAAGTATTATTGTTATTAGTATAAAAAGTTGTCATTTTAAGCCGAATTTAGTATTGAAATTTGACTCTTTCTCCCAGTATAACGGTTACAGCTGAAAAGAGATGATGAATACAAGTTGAAACTCGTTGGTTATTCGGGAAACGGCTTCGAGGTATGTTAAGGCGAATTCCTTCGGCAAGTTAGTTCCTATAGTATTGTAATATAGTTTAAATCCCAGTAAGTGAGCCAGGAGTGTGTCTATTGTGATTAGCTGAGACCAGTACAACCTTCTCGTCTTAAATGATACGACTTATGTTTTTGAATGGAAATGACGGTTCCACATGTTGCAAATAGTTGCTATCAATAAATTGTGATCAGATATGTTGTGGACAGTTGTTGTTTGTGGACTATGAATGTATATATATTGTGGGTAGCTACTAGAAAATGTATAAAGACTATTTTGCAGTATCCCTTGTCGGGAAGGAACTTGTTAAGTATGACATACGCTAGGACGTCATAGAGACTTCCATGCTCGTCTGTTTACAGTATTAGCAGAATGCTGATGTTTTATTGTCGGACCTAGACCTTAAAAGCTTGTGGATAGTCACTAGGCCCGAGTTAGTTCGTTAAACAACATAGGCGCAGCTCAGCGATATAGCCATTAGTTTGGCGTTTGTATTATTAGTAAAGCACGCGTAGAGGGCATTGGCGCAGCCTTACGCCCCAGGGCCAGAAATTTAGATAGGAAGGCTATACTATAGAGTCAGTAGCCTAGGGTTGTCTAGTGAATTGAGTGACAACCTGCCATCTAGTTAGCTATTACCAGTGATTGTCAGTCCTAGTTGACTTAGCATTTTCATACAGGTCGCCTAGGAAGCTAGCCTAGTCGTCCAAGTCAAATAGACCCGTGGGTACCCTATGGGAGGGGACCTTATTACATGTTAGAAGCAGGGCTAACGCCCCAGCCTGCTCCTATGAGATACTCAAGTACAGGTCACCGTGAGTGGCTAAGTCCAGGTAAGCTTAACTGCAAAGTTAGAAATTGCCCTGGAAAGTCATATAAGATCTGAACAGACCAAGTTGAGGGGTAAAGGACTAGAAACATGTTAACACAGTATTACCCTCAGGCTAAGAATGTCAATATGATGCCTGCGTGGGATTAGAGACTGACCGCTCAAAAGCATGTCTGGTCAGTAGAAGTCCCACAACCGTTCTAAGTAAAGGGACTAAGTAATTGGTCATCTACGACCCTACAGTTGCTTGTGAGTTATTGTTGCCCGAATAGGACGTTCAGAGTATTATTAGGCCACTCCAAACCTCGCCTTATTCGTTCTAGACTGTTAGAGATTATGATCACCACCAGGATCCTCTAATCAGATACAGGTGCACAGGGTGTGCCTACTAGCAGCCATATAGATTATTCTATGGGAGAGAAGCGGTCGTGTTATAGAAGGCCAAATACGCCTTTCGAGTGGCTAGATTGAGACTTTAGTATAACACCTCGAGTGGAGTTTCCCTCAATCAGGAGCCTTCCGTGACCACCCCAGGGTTACTAGCTGTGTCGTCACCCGTGAGTAGCTATATGATTTCGCTCCAAGGAGCGGTATGCCATTCGCGAGGGACGAAGATGAGGTCGGAGGACCTTATATAGTCCATTCCATGGCTGTACTATTTTTATGTCGTATCGGCACCATACCTCCGTCGAGCCTGGTGCCTGGGGTGCAGTTATCAGGAGTCCACCGGACTCAAACATAGCTACAGATCAGGAGCCAAGTGGGCTCAGTCGCAGACCTAGGGGGACAGGTTGGTTGGCTATAGCACCAGTAGAGTCATAGAAACCTGGATAGGGGTATATAGATTGAGGTGTACTTGACAGGTCTTATGGGGGTCCCGATAGGTTATTTCTGTTTTTGCTTATACCTTCCAGGCTTTTGGGGGCCAGATTAGGTTCTTGTTTGTATTCTTGTCTGCTAGCTATAGCTTATGAATATATGATTGTACAGTTGTAGCTTGTTCGGAGTTTCCAGGTTGTAGAGATTACATTCTTTCAGTTGTATAGCATTTGGGGTAGGCCAGGGCCCTATCCCGACTACTATTTGTATTCTTAGAGGCTTACAGACTACAATCGTCAGTTAGTTAGTTGTTGTTGACCTTGTGCGGCCTAAATTAGTTATGTTTCGTATGTTGGCCGTGTGGGGCCTAGTGTAGTGGCTTGTTCTCATTTATGTTATAACTAGACAACATGGTGGTCTTTTCAGCCCGCATAGGATCCTTTTTGTTGGCTGCTATTGGTTAGTTGTTTTTATATAGATGGCTATACGGCCTTGTCGGCCGGGGATGTGTTTACAGCCAAGATATAGCACGTTGTTTTCTTGAATTGAGTTGCAGGCATGCACAAGAAGTGCATCAGCTAGCCAGGTCAGTCAGATCCCAGTATGGCACTAGGTGCCAGTCATGCCTCCCAAGGTGGGGCGTGACAACCTTGGTATCATAGTAGTTTGTATCCTAAGAAGTCTGCAAGCCGTGTATAGTATAGTCTTGCTTAAAAATGTGTTATGCACCACATTTTATAAGCAGGAGGATACGAGGCATGATAGTATGGTTACCTTTTCTTCTCCTCAAATCATGCTATAGAGCTGAGTTGTACAGGGTTGAGTTCTAAACTTTCATTGCTATGTCTGTCTAGAATAATGTGCGGCATGAGAAAGACTCTAGCCAGCCGCAAGATAACTACAACAGGAGAAGGAAGTACCAGTATAATGCCATGGCTGGGGGACAGCTAGCTTGAGGACAAAGGCGGATGTCTTTTAATCTTCCAGTACCTTCTTGAGGCATCAGAAACTTAATAAGGTAGTAGATATGCCAGCATCATCCCCAATTCTTTCTACAGCCTCAGAGTAGGAGATCAGGAGTATAGTATATATATGAGTTGACTTACCTACCAGATATATAAAATTAGATAGGGGCGACAGCCAACATTAGGTTACCTGAAGGGTACGAAAAAAAGAGGGAATTGTGGGATTTTTACCTCCAACCCTTGGAATGTTGTACTGTTCCGCACCTCAGCTCTATTGTAGATCTATTGTGTAAGAATTAAGGCGATGTTGCCTAGAGTAAATAGAAAGGGAGGGCTAGATCCGTTGACTTCTGGAAAGTGTTAGAAAATGGTTGAGACCCCTAGTACTTAAGTAAGTTATCTAGACCTTTACGGTAATAAGTTAGAAGAGCTAATAAGATTGCCAGTAGCACTCAAAGTATGTGTGAGATTCCATAAGTGACAAACCCCTCCCCCCAACAATAGTAAAGTTCAGGTCAGAAATAGGCCGATTCTGACGCAGTGTGCTAATGACGGTAAGGCATACCTGCAAGATAATGGTTACGACCCTAGCTTGTCATATCAAAGGACAGAAAGATCATATGAATGAGACAGGACCGAGTGCGGATTAGAAGGATACAGGTTAGTAGACTTGGTTAGTAATATCTTTGACAGTATGAGGCAGAAGCCACGAACCCCAGAGCTCAATCCAATGGAAGTAAGGGGAAAGGCACAAGTATCTAACTTTGGGGGAAACCAGAATAACCTCTAGGTTGTAGCAGGTTGATAGAGCATGAGACAACTGCCAAATGTCGAGAATTACGCATCGGGCTGACCTCTAAGGCATAGTGAGGTTGTAACCCATGATGCTACAATGTCACCACCAGTTGTGGAAGTACACAAAGATTCTAACCTATTATGACCTAGATACAAGTCCTAGTAGGAAGTTATTGACCTTTGAGAAAATAAGGGGCGGAGTCATAAGACCCATAGGTTGACTCTGCGTTCCAAAGGTGGCAGAACTTCATTAGTAGACTATGGCCAAGGCGCACTATGTCCACTATCCCCTCCACCCAGAATTTGATGAAAACGCATCAGTTCATAAAGAGAGACCTACGGATGTCATGGGAAGAGGGGAGATATCATTGAGTCATAACACAAGACTCCAATGACCAGCCAAGGGAGGCTAGATAGCAAAAACGGAGCAGGCCAATTCAAGAGGTGATCGTACCTTTAATGAAGTGGAAAGTAACAGATATGAACATAGTTATAGGATTACCTCGTACCAGGTATAAATTGAACTCGTTTGAGTCAGTATGGTAAGGCTAACAAATCGACTCATGTCTTGCTAGATGGAATTATATTTTAGCTAAAGACTATGTTGAGTTAAATATTTAAGAAGTAGTTTGGTTGTGTGGAGCCCAAGTATCCAATAAACTCTGTCAGAGGGGCACAACATACAGTTAAATTTTAGGAAGGCTTTCAAAACAGATTGGGATGTATGTTAAGTTGAGTGCGATTCTTCGTCTCAAAACAAATAGCCAAGTAGATCATACCCGGAGATCTATTATGGGTGGAAATTGTAGGCCCCCTAAATTATGTCTTGAAGCAGATAAACTAGAAGTAGTTGAACTGGGTATACTAATACATCAGCCAACACAGGAAGCTAAACCTCTCAGGAAGGATGTATCGGCAGCACAGGGTTATCTGTGGGTATTCCTGGAAACTTCGGCAATGAAGGGCGTTATGAAATCTGAAGAGAAGGACAAGCCCAGCTCTAGATTCATTATGCCGTACCAGATCCTCCAAAAGGATTAGCCAAGGGGCCTATGAGACAGAGTAACCTTCGGGGCTAGGATCTATTTAGCAACACTACGCAAGCGCGTAGAAGACCTTAACTCAGATTAATATAGTTAGAGATACATAGAGTACAAAAGCATTGTCCCGTGGAGAGACTCCAATAGCTATAGGAACCATCTTGAGAACCAGAGTTGTAGCCCATTACGGTATCTGGACAGTTTCAGTTATTTTAGGCTTTATAATGACAGTATACAGACCCAGATGAGTTAAGTTATGGCAAGATAGTTTCAGATGTCATACAGTTGACTTTGTTGCTATTATTATCAGTTAAGTATGTTATATGTGATAAAGCTATGTTTCAGTATGAAATAGCGTCCTGTGAAATGCTTGTGATGGACTTTTCTGCGTTTCAGATTTTCAGATAGTCCATAATACAGAGGGAACTCTACTGAAATTTTTCTGAAAATTGATTGAAAGAGTAAACCCCCTTTAAGCCTGAAAATGACATTCGAGAATGAATGTTCCTAAGGGGGGAGGATGTTACACCCCGTAAAAATTAACGATTAGTAAGTGTACGCATAGATTTGTGTTTAATAAAGAGAGTATGACGCTTGTAGAAATAAAGCCTTGGAAGCGGGGTCGGACGGAACCAGCGCGCACGGGGCCAGCGCGACGCGCCAGTCAGCAGCGCACTGGCCAGCGCAGCGCGCCAGGCCTGCTAGCGCCTTGAGAGGCGCGACGCGGCAGGGAGGTTAGCACGATGGGTAGTGCGGTGTGCCCCCTTCCACCGCCCTAATATGTATATAAGGCTCTTCTATTCATTTGAAATCATTCACAAACTTATTTCCCTCGGCCACATGAAATTAAACAAGGATTTCTATAGTTTTTCACCTGATTACGCTATCAAACGCGATCCAAATTCAAATTGACTTTAGGTATTGAGTTCTAAGCTCGCATGGAGCATTACTATGGAGTTATTTTCTCGAAATTCGCCCGACAAACTGGAACCCCACCGAGAAAAAAGTTATCAGAATTTCTCTGAACTGATTCCTAAACGATCACAGGCTTCAAGTAAGCACTTCTCTCTTCCGAACTCTTAGGAAATTATAGGTTTTCAGCCGTATTTTATGAAGTTGAATATTATTGTTATTAGTATCAAAAGTTGTCATTTTAAGCTGAATTTATTATTGAAATTCGTCTCTTTCTCCCAGTATAATGGTTACAGCCGAAAAGAGCTGATGAATACAAGTTGAAACTCGTCGATTATTCGGGAAATGGCTTCGAGGTATGTTAAGGCGAATTCCTTCGGCAAGTTAGTTCTTATAGTATTGTAATATAGTTTAAATCCTAGTAAGAGAGCCAGAAGTGTGTCTATTGTGATTAGCTGTTGCTATTAGATGAGACCAGTACAACCTTCTCATCTTAAATGATACGACTTATGTTTTTGAATGGAAATAACGGTTTCACATGTTGCAAATAGTTGCTATCAATAAATTGTGATTAGATATGTTGTGGACAGTTGTTGTTTGTGGACTATGAATGTATATATATTGTAGGTAGCTACTAGAAAATGTATAAAGACTATTTTGCAGTATCCCTTGTCGGGAAGGAACATGTTAAGTATGACATACGTTAGGACGTCATAGAGACTTCCCTGCTCGTCTGTTTGCAGTATTAGCAGAATGCTGATGTTTTATTGTCGGACCTAGACCTTAGAAGCTTGTGGATAGTCACTAGGCCCGAGTTAGATAGTTGAACAACATAGGCGCAACTCAGCGATATAGTCATTAGTTTGGCATCTGTATTATTAGTAAAGCACGCGTAGAGGGCATTGGCGCACCCTTACGCCCAAGGGCCAGAAATTTAGATAGGAAGGCTATACGATAGAGTCAGTAGCCTAGGGTTGTCTCGTGAATTGAGTGACAGCCTGCCATCTAATTAGCTATTACCAGTGATTGTCAGTCCTAGTTGACTTAGCATTTGTCATACAGGTAGCCTAGGAAGCTAGCCTAGTCGTCCAGGTCAAATAGACCCGTGGGTACCCTATGGGAGGGGATCTTATTACATGTTAGAGGCAGGGCTAACGCCCCAGCTTGCTCCCATGAGATACTCAAGTACAGGTTGCCGTGAGTGGCTAAGTCCAGGTAAGCTTAACTACAAAGTTAGAAATTGCCCTGGAAAGTCATATAAGATTTGAATGGACCAAGTTAAGGGCTAAAGGACTAGAAACATGTTAACACGGTATTACCCTCAGGCTAAGAATGTCAGTAAGCTGCCTGCGTGGGATTAGAGACTGACCGCTCAAAAGCATGCCTGGTTAGTAGCAGTCCTACAACTGATCTAAGTAAAGGAACTAAGTAATTGGTCGTCTGCGACCTTACAGTTGCTTGTGAGTTATAGTTGCTTGAAAAGAATGTTCAGAGTATTATTAGGCCACTCCAGACCTCGCCCTATTCAATGCAGATCGTTAGAGATTATGATCACCACCAGGATCCTCTGATCAGATACAGGTGCACAGGGTGTGCCTGCTAGCAGCCATATAGATTATTCTAGGGGCGAACAGCGGTCGCGTTAGGCCCAGAAGGCCAAATACGCCTTTTGAGTGGCTAGATTGAACTTCAGCATAGCACCTCGGGTGGAGTTGCCCTCACTCAGGAGCCTTTCGTGACCACCCCAGGGTTACTAGCTATGTCGTTGCCCGTGAGGGGCTATATGACGTCACTCCAAGGAGCGGTATACCGTTCGCGAGGGATGAAGATAAGGTCCGAGGACCTTATACAGTCCATTCCATGACTGGACTATTTTATTGTCATATTGGCACCACACCCCCGTCGAGCCTAGTGGCAGTTATTAGGAGTCTAGTACCATTCGCGAGGGACGAAGATAAGGTTCGAGGACCTTATACAGTCCATTCCATGGCTGGACTATTTTATTGTCGTATTGGCACCACACCGCCGTCGAGCCTGGTGGCAGTTATTAGGAGTCCACTGGATCAGACACAGCTACAGATCAGGAGCCAAGTGGGCTCAATTGCAGACCCAGGGAGACAGGTAGGTTGGCTATAGCACTAGTAGAGTCATAGAAACCTAGATAGGGGTATATAGATTGAGGTGTACTTGACAGGGATTATGGGGGTCTCGATAGGTTATTTCTGTGTTTCATATACCTTCCAGGTTTATGGGGGCCATGTTAGGTTCTTGTTTGTATTCTTGTCTGCTAGCTATAGCTTATGAATATATGATTGTACAGTCGTAACTCATATACGTGTAGTGTTTTGCTAGTCATGGTCCTCATTAATGACTCGTTATGTCCCCCGTTACCAGCCCCAGTTAATTTTTAGCCAGTGCACTTGACGGGCGTAACTACGAGTCGTGATCAGTCACCACGACCCGTTAGGAGCACCTGAAAGTTTTTTCCAGCAAATTTCTTCTAGCTATTTAGTAATTTCCTATTCTCCTAAGGTCTAAACTACTTCGTTTTGAACGTAAATTCATACTTATTAGAGGGTTTGGATGGTTCCTCCCCTCATTCTCACGTTTACACTCAGAACTATCGAAGAGTTCTTCTAGAAAACTCTCAAGCAAGCTTAAGGCCGTCCTCCATTGCAACGGTTCAAGTTCTCTTCTCTGGGAGAATATTAGTTAGGTATGTGGATATTCAACAAGGGAAATTATTCTTTCCTTGTGTCCTCCAAATTTCTTCCATAACTTCTCTATTAGTTTTAGCCCTGAGTTTTTTGAATATGAAGAAATTACATGTTATTATTCATCAATCTCTGATAGAATGATATTCTCATTTATTATTGATATGAATTCGATCAGTTCTTACTTAAATTATTGAGATTCTTGCAAGTGTGAATTGAAGCCCTGAATTCTTGTATGAAGATGATTTTGCTTGAAAATCTCCCTCTAGTGAATTAAGCATGTTTGGGCTGAATTTTCCTTAAAACTCTTATATATATATGAAACGAGCAGATATTCCATTAATAAGAATAATTTTTGACTTGATAAATTAGTTTTCTTGAATTCTTGATTTGCTAATTTCCGTGTTGTTGGAATGAGTCGAATTCTCTATTAGCTGCTTAGCAGTTCAATTTAGTTAGAATGTAGAATCCCTTCAGAACTATATAGAAATTGTCAACTAATTAGTTTGACTATAGAAATTCTTGAGGTGTCAATAGTACCTCCTAGATATCAGAATTAGAATCAGAATTCAGTTATTGGTCCACTAGGCAGTCATGACATTTCAGATATATGGATTTGACTTGCCTCAGGACCCCAGTTCAGATTTCAGTTTGTTCTTAGACGGTTACGACGCTTCTAGATGAGCAACTCTGACCAGTCATGAACCCAATTTCAGAATCTGGTCCATAACACTCTCAGGGTACTTTCAGTTATATGTCCCTGACTAGTCTTAGACCCCAGTTTTGAGCTATTAGCCTAGTAGTTCAGTATAGGTTTTCCAGTGGGAGTAGGACTTGGCACCACGCGGACTGGGGTTCCAGCGCACCTAGGTTCCCAAAACTACATTGCCAGTGTACGTTACAGTTATAGATTATTGGCCTGATTGGCGCCAGACTTTTGTGATCACCTAGTTCATGTCTTTATACCCTTGAAAGGTATATTGGGTCCTACCGGTGGGATGTATACATCGTACTCCACGTCTAGTCCAATCCAATTTCAGAATAAGAATCTCAGTTCAGTTTCAGCCCTATCAATTTAACTCAATTCAGTACAGTATCTGAGAGTCAGTGTTTCAGACTTAGGGCATGTCCTTGACCATCAAACAGGGTCATCTTGACCATTTCAAATTACATCAGTAGTTTAGTTCAGCTTACCTGTTGGTCATTGCGTGTCATTTCAGTTCAGACTTTATATTCAGTTATGTTTCTCTTATTTACTCAGTACATTCAAAGTACTGACGCATACTTTTATGCTGTATCATTTCATGATACAGCTGCAGGTTCTCCGACTCAGCACCGTTAGACGCCGTAGTTCAGATTCTCTATCTCAGCAGTTGAAGTGTGAGTCATCATCATCCGAGGGCATTATTTCTTTCCTTCAGTCAGTTAGTAGTTTCAGTTAGACTTAGAGTTAGCTGTGGGCTTGTCCCAGCAACTCCTCAGTTAGATGGCTATCAAATAGACATGATTTTCAGATTTATCAGTATTATTCAAATGTTTTGAACTTTATGTTTTCAAACTTGTCTTTCATAAATGCTTATGATATTGTTTCAAGTTCCGTTGTGCATGATTACTCAGAATACTAGTGAATGATAGACCAGGGGTTGACTTGGGGTCACTTGTGGCTTCAAGTGCCGTGTTACGTCCAAGGTGTAGGCTCGGGGCATGACAAACATTGTATTAGAGACCTAGGTTTAGAGTATCCTCTGAAAGTCTGAAAGCCGCATCGAGTAGAGTCCTTTTCATGGGTGTGAAGTGGCGCTACACTTATGGCGAGGATGCTACGAGATGTTATTAGGAAAATCCCCTTCTATTCATATTATTTATTATGCATCAAAGTTCAATTGCAGAAATGCCCTTCTAATTCGTGCTTTGTTTCATTTTAGTGAACCATGCCTCCTAGATGCGATAACGGAAGAAGGGCCGATAATGCCAATAGACCTGCTCCACCAGCCCCGAAAGCTCCTCAAGATGATTCAATTTCTACCGCAGAGTTTAGAGCGGCCATTCAGTTACTGGATCAGACCGTGAACAATTAGGTGAATTCGCAGGTTGTGCCGGTGAACGCAAACGGGTCTGCAGCAGCTGCTAGGGTGCAGGACTTCACCCCTCCATCGTTTCAAGGATCTAAAGTGGGGGAGGATCCCCAAGAGTTTGTAGATAAGGTCGGGAATATTACCCGTATGGTCAGCTCCTCCGAGAGTGCTGACCTGGTTGCCTATCAGCTTAAAAGGGTAGCCCAGGTTTGGTATGAGCAGTAGAAGGAGGGGCTTCCAGCAGAAGCAGGACTGGTGGAGTGGGAGGAGATCCACATAGCTTTCCTGGAAAGGTTTTTCCCTCGGGAGATAAGGGAGACTAAGATGACAGAGTTTATGAACCTACGGCAGGGCAACCGGACATTGGAGGAGTATGCTCTGGAGTCTACCAGACTATCAAAGTATGCTCCAGAAATGGTAGTCGAGCCAAGGGTTCGTATGCTGAAGTTCGTTAATAGAGTATCTAATCTGGTCCTCAAAGAGTGCAGGACCGCGATGCTGATCAATGACATGGACCTCTCTAGCCTAATTATTTATGCCCAGCAGATTGAGGCAGAGAAGCTGAAAGGTATGGAACGTAAGAACAAGTGGGAAAAAACTGGTTATTCAGATTTTGGCCACCAGAGATCTGGCGGTGGTAGCCGCCTACAGCAACAATAGCAGTAGCAACAACAGAGGGTCCCAGCACCTAGCTCAGCCAGCACCCCAACCTTTTGGTCCCGCCAAGATCGGAGGGGTGGGTCATCTACCACTCAGTCTCAAGATCACAGTACGGGGAACAGGTATCCAGTTTGCCCCAAGTGCGGCAAGAATCATCCTGGAGAGTGTCTCCAGGGCAGGGGGGGCTGTTTCAGTTGTGGAAAGCTCGGGCATCGAATTAAAGAATGTCCGTAAGCGGGACGGGGAAGATCACAATCAACTACCTCAGCAGCTCCAGCAGGCTGGCTAGCTCAGCATGCCAATTCATCAGGTACAGATGGCGGTCAGCGCCAGAATCATTTCCATGCTCTATTTTCTCGTTAGGATCAGGAAATCTCACCTGATGTAGTTACAGGTATGTTACGTCTCTTCCATATAGACGTATATGCCCTCTTAGATCAAGGAGCTACTCTTTCATTCGTGACTCCTTATATAGCGGTTCAGTTCAATATAAGTCCAAAGGTTCTCTCAGAACCATTCTCAGTCTCCACCCCAGTTGGCGAGTCAGTTAGAGCCGGCCGGGTATATAGAAATTGCCCAGTCTCAGTCCTGAACAAAGTAATGCCTCAGTTGATTGCAGAACTAGAGTTGTCAAGTTTCAGTTTCCTAATGAGCCAGTATTAGAATGGAGGGGCAACAGTTCAGCGCCTAAAGGTAGGTTTATTTCCTACCTTAAGGCCCATAACTCATTTACAAAGGATTTCTATATCATCTGGTTTGGATCAAGGATTCCAACTCTTATACCCTAGCCATTCAGTCAGTTCTAGTTGTCAGCGAGTTTCCAGATGTATTTCCTGAAGATCTTCCCAGAGTTCCCCTTGAACGGGAAATAGACTTCGGAATAGATCTCCTCCCAGATACTCAGCCCATCTCCATCCCTCCTTACAGAATGGCTCTCGTTGAACTTAAAGAGTTGAAGGAGAAGCTAAAAGATCTTCTTGAAAAGGGTTCTACCAGACCCAACATCTCTCCCCGGGGTGCTCCAGTGCTATTCGTGCGCAAGAAAGACGGTACCCTCAGAATGTGCATAGATTACCGTCAGCTGAACAAGGTCACAGTTAAGAACAACCTCAGCCCAGAATTGATGATCTGTTTGATCAATTTCAGGGAGCCAGCTGTTTCTCCAAGATCGATCTCAGGTCAGGGTACCATCAGTTAAGAGTTAGAGAGAGTGACATACCGAAAACAACATTCAAAACTCAGTATGGTCACTGCGAGTTTGTGGTGATGTCCTTTGGGTTAACGAATGCCCCAGCAGCCTTCATGGATTTGATGAATAGGGTTTTCAAGCAGTACTTGGATATGTTCGTCATTGTATTTATTGACGACATTCTGGTGTACTCCAGAAATGAAGAAGATCATGCCGATCACCTAAGGTTAGCATTACAAACTTTCAGAGATCGCCAGTTATTCGCCAAGTTCAGCAAGTGTGAATTCTGGTTAAAGTCCATGACTTTCTTGGGTCATGTGGTCTCAAGTGAAGGGATACAAGTAGATCCTCATAAGATAGCAGCAGTGAAGGATTGGACCAAACCTACCTCTCCTACTGAAATCAGGAGTTTTCTGGGTTTAGCTGGTTATTACCGACGGTTTGTGGAAGGTTCCTCCTCCATAGCATCTCCTCTAACCAAGTTAACTTAGAAGAAGGTGAAATTTCAGTGGTTAGACGAGTGTGAGAAGAGTTTCTAGGAGTTGAAGACTCGACTCACTACTGCTCCAGTGTTAACCATACCGAAAGGATCAGATGGGTTAGTTGTTTATTGTGATGCTTCCAAAGTTGGACTCGGTTGAGTTTTGATGCAGCGGGGTAAAGTGATAGCCTATGCCTCCAGACAGCTCAAAGTTCATGAGAAGAATTATCCAACTCATAACTTGGAGTTGGCAGCGGTGGTATTCGCATTAAAAATATGGAGACACTACTTGTACGGGGCTCACATGGATGTGTTCACAGATCACAAGAGCCATTAGTATGTCTGTACGTTTTTAGCCAGAAGGACCTAAACCTCCATCAGAGACGGTGGTTGGAACTGCTAAAGGATTATGACATGAGTGTGCTGTATCTCCCAGGTAAGGCCAATGTGGTGGACGACGCCCTAAGCAGACGGTCTATGGAAAGTGTGGCCCACATTGCGGAAGGCAAGAGGGAGTTAGCAAAAGAAGTTCACAGGCTAGCCCGGTTAGGGATACAGTTGGTGGATTCAGCTGAAGGTGGTGTGGTAACGCAAAGCGGGTCAGATTCATCTTTGGTAGTTGAAGTCAAATCCAGACAGGATGAGGATCCCACTTTACTTAAATTTAAGGAAGCAGTCCTCAGAAAGGAGATAGAAGCTTTCTCCCAAGGGGGAGATGGGGTGCTCCGTTACCCAGGCAGGTTGTGTGTACTGAATGTTGGTAAGTTGAGACAATAGATACTAGTCAAGGCACACAGCTCGAGATACTCCATTCACCCCGGTGCTACCAAAATGTACCGCGATTTGCGGTATATTTACTGGTGAAATGGCATGAAGAGAGACATTGCTGAATTTGTAGCTTAGTGTCCGAACTGCGAGCAAGTCAAGGTAGAGCACTAGAGACCAGGAGGTATGACCTAGGATATCAGTATACCCACATGGAAGTGGAAAAAAGTGAATATGGACTTCATTACAGGTCTACCCCGGACTCGGCGGGAGCATGACTCAATCTAGGTGGTAGTAGATCGGATGACGAAGTCAGCTCACTTCCTCCCAGTCAAAACCACAGACTCAGCTGAAGACTATGCCAAACTTTACATCCAAGAGTTAGTCAGACTCCATGGGGTGCCCTTGGCAGTCATTTCAAATAGGGGAACACAGTTTACCTCGCACTTTTGGAAGTCTTTTCAGAAGGGACTAGGCACTCAGGTCAAACTCAACACTGCTTTTCATCCGCAGACCGATGGGCAAGCTGAGCGAAACATTCAGACCCTGAAAGATATGCTAAGAGCGTGCGTGATTGATTTTAAGTGTAATTGGGATGACCATTTACCTCTTATTGAGTTTGTGTACAACAACAACTACCATTGTAGCATCCAGATGGCCCCATTTGAAGCATTGTATGGTAGAAGGTGTAGATCTCCTATAGGGTGGTTTGAAGTTGGTGAAGCTACCTTGATAGGGCCAGACTCGGTTCACGAGGTGATGCAGAATGTTCAGCTCATCCGAGAAAGGTTGAAAACAGCTCAGAGCTATCAGAAATCTTATGCTGATGTGCGAAGAAGAGAGTTGGAGTTTGCAGCTGATGACTGGGTATACCTGAAAATTTCGCCCATGAAAGGGGTGATGAGGTTTGGCAAGAAAGGAAAGCTCAGTCCGAGATATGTGGGACCTTATAGAATTTTGAGGCGTATCAGCAAGGTAGCCTATGAGTTAGAGTTACCTTCAGAACTAGCAGCTGTGCACCCAATTTTCCATGTGTCACTTTTGAAGAAGTGTATCGGAGATCCAACCTCAGTTGTGCCATTGGATAGCGTGGGAAAAAAGGATAGTCTCTCATATGAGGAGATACCAGTCCAGATTCTTGATCGTTAGGTTCATAAGCTAAGAAACAAGGAGATAGCTTCAGTCAAGGTTTTATGGAAAAATCAGCAGGTTGAAGGAGCCACGTGGGAGGCCAAAGCAGATATGATGGACAAATACCCACATTTGTTCTCTACCGTCTCTAGCACAGTTTGAGATATTAGTCTTGATCCCTAGAACCCAATTTTGTTTTTATGACACAGTTCAGATGTTCAAGTCTCTTTTATGTTTTTGAATGTATGTATGAAAAGAGAATTCAGTTCAATTATGTATTTTGAAACGGAGGTAGTTGTTCCGTCAGTTTTGGAGTTAAATGAATAGTATCTAGAACCTTGATTGTTATTCTCTGCTTTCCTGTGTGTTTTTTAATATTTAAGGATGAATGTTTGCAAGGGGGAGATATTGTAATGCCCCAGAAACTCAAAATCAATATCAGAAAATTTGGTAACTGCAGAAATGTTGTAGGACGGCCCACCTGATGAGTCGTTAAGTAACCTCACAACTCATTAGGTGAGCCGTGAGGAGGAGGCTGGATAATGTAAAGGAGGGAGGTGGGGTACCTAACGAGGGACTTCACAAGTCGTGGTCACTGACCACAACCCGTTAGGTCACTCGTGGTCAGACCTGAGTTAAGAAAATATTTTGTGTCCAGTGTACTTGACGAATGGGGGAAACGAGTCGTGGTCCCCAGTAACAACTCGTTATGTCCCCCGTTACCAGCCCCAGTTAATTTTTAGCCAGTGTACCTGACGGGCATGACCACGATCGTGGTCAGTCACCACGACTCGTTAGGAGCACCTGACAGTTTTTTCCAGCGAATTTCTTAGGGCTATTTAGTAATTTTCTATTCTCCTAAGCTCTAAACTACGTTGTTTTGAACGTAAATTCATACTTATTAGAGGGTTTGGACGGTTCCTCCCCTCATTCTCACGTTTACACTCAGAAAACTATCGAAGAGTTCCTCTAGAAAACACTCAAGCAAGCTTAGGGCTATCCTCCATTGCAATGGTTCAAGTTCTCTTCTCTGGGAGAATATTAGTCAGGTATATGGGTATTCAACAAGGAAAATTATTCTTTCCTTGTGTCCCCCAAATTTCTTCAATAACTTCTCTATTAGTTTTAGCCTTGAGTTTTTCGAATACGATTGGTTCAGATACATCAGTAGTTTAGTTCAGCTTACCTATTGGTCATTGCGTGTCATTTCAGTTCAGACTTTATATTCAGTTATGTTTCTCCCACTTACTCAGTACATTCAAAGTACTGACGCATGCTTTTATGCTGTATCATTTCAGGATACAACTATAGGTTCTCAGACTCAGCATCACTAGACGTCGCAGTACAGATTCTCTATCTCAGCAGTTGAAGTGTGAGTCCTCATCATCCGAGGGCATTATTTCTTTCCTTCAGTCAGTTATTAGATTTAGTTAGACTTAGAGTTAGCTGTAAGCTTGTCCCAGCAACTCCTCAGTTAGATGTCTTTCAGACAGACATGATTTTCAGATTTATCAGTATTATTCAAATGTTTTGAACTTTATGTTTTCAGACTTGTCTTTCATAAATGCTTATGATATTGTTTCAAGTTCCCCTGTGCATGATTACTAAGAATACTAGTGAATGATAGACCAGGGGTTGACTTGGGGTCACTTGTGGCTTCAAGTACCGTGTTACGTCTAGGGTGTAGGCTCGGGGGGTGACATACTATGATGATGAACCGTGGTGTGGAAGCAAAGAGAATGGTGGCTGTTTGGTTGATTTCCTATGAGGTGGTGTTATGATGACCACGACGTTCTTGTAAGGAAACAAAAAATAAAGAAGGTCTTGGGCTGATTCATTTTTTAAAAAATTTTTTTGGTCTTGCTCCTCCCATTTCTTTTAGATTCTAGATCAATATAAAAAAGAAAAACAAACAAGAAAATATAAAGAAAAACAACATTGGGAGGGGGAGTAACAATAGGAAAAGAATTATTTTGGGATGATATCTGAGGAAAGTAATATTTTTACAAAGGGAAAGAATAAATTTTTGCTAGTTTTGATAAAAATTATATTGTTCCATATAAAGAAAAAATATAGGAGGATTTTTCTAACTATAAAAAAATTTGATAAAATTTTAAATTTAAAACTTATGCCCAATATTGTAATTTGGGTCTAATAATATTCTACCAAAATATTTAAAACTAGTAAATACTAAATTACTAAGTACTCGAAAAAATATACAATTAACAATTAAATTTTATTATCAAAATATAATTTATCAATATTTACCATAAAAGAATAATAACTTTAAAATATTTGTCCTATTATTTATTAAAAAAATAGTGAATAAATGTAAGTAAGTAAAAATAAATAAATAAATACTTGTACAAGTGAAAAATGAGATGATGATGATGATGATGATACGTGAAGAAAAGTTTGTACCTGTGAATATAATAAAATAATAATGCTGTTTGCAATCAACTAAACATAATATTAAAATGATAATATGGCTACGTAAATAATAATTAAAAAATAATTTGTGACTATCTGAAAATATTTAAAATATTTATAAGTAAAATTGCATGTTAAATAAGGTATGGGAAGGTTAAATTTAGGTGTCAACAACTTCCCCTTCTTTGATCGTGAATGAAGGATGAATTGGCGAGCAAAGGACGTTGAGTTAATAGCCAATTTTATCCGACCGAGGGAATGATCTCGGTGAGGCCAGACGAAATGAGATGGAATTGTGAAGATGTTGTGGCCGAGACTTCAGTTTCAAGTCGCCTACATATCTCGAGTTTCACGAGAATCAGGCCGTGTGTAGTTCTAGATTTAGAAACGAACGGGATCCCTTTAAAAAAATTAATAATATAGGGCTTGAACAAGGACGAAAACTAGTATAAGAATAGAGAGATGAAAGAGGCCTATGAATTGTTACCTCGATATCACATTATGGTGATAATTGGGATGATAGTTATTTAGAAGATAAATGATCAAAAGCGAAATGAAAGAAAAAATTGCTTCCATTTGACGGAAGATATATCGTTGCCTTTGTACCTGCATATTTTTTAAAACTACTAGATAAAATGGTTAAAATATAAAAAAAATAAGGACTAATATAAAAATACTGACAGTTTCAGTTTCAGTTACAAAAAGTCTGCCCCAGTTTCAGTTTCCAAAGAAGAATACCTGCAAAACTAGATAAGTTTGTTAGTACTCAGATACGCATATAAAATTATGTAGAATTGATGTATCCTATTTTAGGACGGATAAACCCAATTAACCTATTTCAGAACTGACGGGCTCAAAAATGTAAAACATGGTGCTCGAAATATAGATCATAGGGATCAAAATATAAATCATAGGGCTCAAATTTAATTCACCGGCTCAAAATTTAAAATCATAGGGCTCAAATTTAATTCATGAGCTCAAAATATAAATCATATGGCTCAAACATGTAAAATCATACGGCTCAAATTTAATTCACGGGCTCAAAATATAATAGGGGCTCAAAATATAAACCATATGGCGCAAAAATGTAAAATCATAGGGCTCGAACGTCCATTTTTAGGGTGGACGAACCCAATTATCCTATTTTAGGATGGAATATCCCAATTGTCTTATTTTAGGGCGGACTAACCCAATTGTCCATTTTTAGAGTGAACGAGCCCAGAAAATAGTAGCATAATAGTAGCATGAAGTAGTATATACGAACCTGACTGAATAACATAGTAACATAACAATAGCATAATACGGGCCAGACAGAAAAACATAGCAACGTGATAGTAGCATGATAACAGCTTGATAGTAGCACAATACGGGCATGACTGAATAACATAATAACAACTCGAAATAGCATAATACGAGCCTGATAGAATAACATAGCAACATGATAGTAGCATGATAACAGCTTGACAGAAGCATAATATAACATAATAGCAGCTCAAAGTAGCATAATACGAGCCTGATTGAATAACATAATATTGGCATGATAGTGGCATAATACGGGCCTAATTAATTAACATAATAGTGGCATAATACGGGCCTAATTGAATAACATAATAGTGGCATGATGGTAGCATAATACGTGCCTGATTGATTAACATAATAGTGGCATAATACGGGCCTGATTGAATAACATAATAGTTTCATAATACAGACCTGATTGAATAGTAACACGATAGTGGCATAATAGGATCAAAATAGTAATATGAAGGTAGTGAAATAGTATCCTGAAGGTAGATAATAATGGCTCGATAATAATAGTTTGATCAATAATAACTTGATTTCAAAGGTATCATAATAACTTGGTAATAATAGCTTGATTTGGTGGCATAATAACTTGAATCCAAATGCATATTAATAGCTCAATAATAGTAGTTTAATACTGTTTAATAATAAAAATTTGAATCTAGAGGCATAATAATAGCTTGCAAGTAGAGGAGTACGTATCTCCAACATTGTGTGCCCGTTACACCAACACGTAAAGAAAAATTATGAATTTTAAAAGGTAAGGTTAGCACGTACCTTTGCTTGTCCTTTGCTGCTTATTATTGTTTCGACCTCTTGGACTTTGTATTTTTTCTAGGTGAAATTTTTGAGTGACCCTAAAAAATTTCTGCCCCAGTTTAGAGCGCAAAGTACTTTGCAGACCTCTTTGTTGCCTCCTTGTGGAATTTTTGACGTTTCCTAAAAAATTCTACCCCAGTTTGACTTAAGGACATTTTATTCCTGCTTCACTCAAAGAAAATTGTCAGTTCAAAAGGAAATGATTGTCTTATAATTGAACATCATGATTTAGTTTTGAATCCAGATTTATCGTTTAAGGGTTGAACCAAATTTCCATGGATTTCATATTTGTATGTGAGCAAGATATTTGATTTGGCTATGAAAAAAAAAGTTTTATTTGATTGAGACCGAACCCAAAAGTGGATTGCTTACATATCCATAAAGAAAATCAGGTCACACGTAGTTTAGAGACTGAACGTAAAGAAATTCAAATGATGGAAGAGATTGCTCCTATTCAGAGAAAAATATTAAAAATATAGCGCTTGGACGGTATTGACCAAGTTATGGAGGTTCTATTTGATCCGAGAATTGTATAAGTCTAGGGAGAAAATATCAAAAGATGATAGTGTTCATGTTGAATCTAAGGAACGATTTAAACAAATGTACGTATTGAATAAGATGGGAGAGCAAAATTTTATTTAAAAAAATTGTGTTCAAGCTAGAAAGTTCAGGAGAAAACTCAAATATGGTGAATTGATATAGTTATGGGGTTAATATAAAGACATTACATTTTCGCCTCTTTAGTATTGTAGTAGAACTCTTTTCCTCTTTAGTATTGTAGTAGAACTCCAATACTTCAATTTAGCACATGTTTATTGCAATGAGATTGTGTGACACAGCTTAACCATCTTTTGATACGTGCAGCTTATCTTTATCAGAACATTTACTAATGTCACGTCAGCTTCTTTAGACAGTAAATATACTCCCTTGGAACAGCTTGGCTGACCTGTTTCATCGACTTTGTCAGTCATCAAAACTACATAGATCCCAATAAATTCTCCCTTTTTGATGATAACAAACTCCTTGCACCTGTGCCCTCAATGATATCTACCTGTAGAACCAAGAGATGAAACACTTGACTAAAATAAGTCAGTCATATGGGTTATAAATATTGTACAACCTATATTCTTTCCCCTTTTGGCATCATTAAAAAGAAAGCTAATTTGGGACACTAAACAACTTATAGCCACTGGGGCTATCTTCAAAACAATCAGATATCAATCTCATGAAAATATAATCTGCTCCTCAACTCTATGGATGAACCTGTTTCATCAAGGTCCATTTTAGTGGCAGTGGCAATGGGAGTATCAATCTCTATAGCGGCTTTCATATTTAATGTTCCCCCTGTCAGTGAGTCCACACTTTGTTCAATAGTTGAAACAAGTGATACAACCTGTTCCGGAACATGTTTATCAATTTCATTTTCATCCTTCATGGATATATCCACAATAATCCATATGCAACAGGTCAAGATACCTGTTTGTGTTCACTTGATTCTTTGATTTGAATGAGAATCTTACTTGCTTCCCCCTTACACAAGCACTACAAACTTTGTCATTTTGAACTTTAATTTTAGGCAAACCTATAACCATGTCCGTTGAATCAAGTTTATTCAACTGTTTCAAACTAGCATGCCCAAGTCCATTGCATTAAGATGAGTCAGACTTGTACCCGACAATTCCATGATATCTGTCTTGTGCACACTTTTGTGTCTGCTTACACTTAGAATAATTTTCTTTGTATCCAACCTTTTGACCTTACAACCCCTTTATTTTCATCTCCAAAGGATACATTCCCCTTTTTAGTAGAGTAAGTGAAAGGAATTTTTATTTGTCTCCGGTCATGTGTCTTGAACAAGAACTATCCATGTACTAATGCTTGCTCCTTTTCACTCTCACCTGAAAAATAACTCAGGGTTTAGTTTTAGGAACCCAGACAAGCTTGGGTCCTTTTTTGTGATTAAAAGGGTGAATCAAATTTCTTCCTGCCCAATATGGCAACAGGTTGTTTGACCTGTTCCTATGAACAGTTTTTAGCTTATTTTCTTTTGCCAGCAAAGTACACCTATTCCTACTCCTAGATGCAACTGGACATTCAGTAGTAGGATAACCACTTTTACCACACAAGTAACACATATCTTCAGTGACACTTATTTCTTTATGAAAACCTATCCCAACCCTTTCATTGTGAACTCTTCCACTTAGATTGTTCAAAATTCTAGATGACTTGGTCCACCTACTAGCTTTCTCAAGATTAGTTTTAACCTAGATACTTCCAAAACTAATTTTCTTACCTTTTCTTTTTCGCAGAAGTAATCATCTTTACAGTGCTTGAGATCAGACTCAACTTTTTTCAGATTCTCACTCATCCATTCCTTTTGAAAAGAGGATTCTTTCAGCCTTTCATTTTTGAAGACTTGATTTGCAGACTCAAGTTGGATAACCTGTTCCTTTAAGGACTTACTGGAGTTTATCCATTAAAGCATTTATCATAGAAATAAGTTTTCTTTTAGAGAGAATATGCACGTTTTCATTCAAGTCAGAGATACTTACCTAGGAATTCTTGTCTCCTTCATCAAGATCAGAGTCCACTAGAGCCATGAATGCAGTTTCATCAATTTCTACATCAGAATCATCAGTGTCAGATCCCCATGCAGCCATCATTGCATAATTTTCCTTTTTCTTTTCCTTTTCAGCTCTCTCCTTTTCATCCCTCTCTTTTCTCCACTCAATTTTCTAGAGTGGACAATCTTTAATCATATGATTGATTTTGTAGCATTTGTAGCAAGCTGCTGGAGACTTCTCATTGGAACCCATTTTGCTACTTGTTCCTTTCTTGTCATAGACCTTCTCTTTCTTAAGGAACTTCTTAAACTTTTTTGCTAGAAATTCTATTTGATCATCATTAATATCAGGCTCAACACTGTCAGAAACCTTTAAAGCCAGTGAGTTTTCTTTGATTCCATCTTCATATATAAGGTCATCCATGTTCATCTCATAAGTCTTCAAGTTCCCTACTAACTCATCAAGAGTCATGGTAGAGATATCTTTAGCTTCCCTTATAGCAGTAAGTTTGACATCCCATTTAGCCTTATGAAGGACCCTTAAGACTTTGTCAATTTGTTCTTCAGTGGTGAGCACCTTTCCTAGAGAAGATAGTTCATTAATTAGAGATGTGAGCCTTGTAATCATTTCTTGCAGAGACTCACTGTCCCTTATCCTGAAAGTTTCATATTCAATAAATAGCATAGCCACTCTGAATTTCCTTACTTGACTTTTCCCTTCATGAGCATTGATCAAAGCATCTCATATCTGTTTTGCTGTTGAGCAATTTGAAATCCGGTTGTACTCATTAGGACCCAACCCACATACAAGGATGTTCTTAACTTTGGCATTTTTCTTGAGAGCTAACAAGTCATCCGCAGTAAATTCAAACCTTACTTTTACAACTTCGACTCTATCTATCATCTTCTTTTGAATAATAGGTCCGGTAGCGATCTTATCCCACAGCTCACAGTCCTCAGCCTGGATAAAATTCTCCATGCGAGCCTTCACCAGAAGAAGTGTGATCCGTTAACAAGAGGTGGTCGAATGGTTGAATTCCCTCCACGGTGTCCAATAGGTGGTGCAAAATTCATCATGATCTATCTTAGGTGTTAACCTTTTAAGATAAGCCTGCTCTGATACCAATTGTTAGGCTGCACGACCACGATTTTACTTATTTACGTTAGTTTATTGCCTATGATTGAAACAGGTCGCCTGAGGTGTTTCAACAATGCAGTAAAACGGTAAGTAAAGAACACAATATTTTTACGTGAAAAACCAAAACCTGTACCTCCACAGGATTTTCTCCAACTTCACTAACTCCAAGAGCCTTTTCAAACAGTTGATTACAACTTTTGCAATCTAAAAAATTATAAACTCTAATTCCTAACTGTTCAATCTCCTAACCAGCAATAATGTCTTCCTAGTAACACTACTTGAAGACCAACTATTCTCAATTCAGTTTAAAATTTACTGAATTAAGAATACAACAATTACAACTCAATGACCAACTCCTAGTACAAGATTGCTAACTCTAGCCTATCACTTTACTAGGACCAAGTTCGTCAATTGAATTTCTTCACACTTCAAATGTTGCAAAATCTCACACTTTACATATTTTTCTTTTTTTTTCTCTTTATGAGTGCACAAGTTGCTTTGAGAAGTCACACTTCTATATATACACAACTTTTCAACATCTTTGCAACAACTATCTTTGTGCGTCTTAGAAGTCTACTCCAAGTAGGAGTCCTTCAAGTCTATCTTTTGGCTTCCCTTTGTATTTTAATCAAACTCCAACTCTTACAAATCAGCACATGTTCAACTCTTCAGAGAGTTGTTCTTCACTTCGAAGTCCCATCAAATCAAACTCTTCTTGACTTAAAGTTCTACTTCAAGTGAGACTCCTTCTTCGAGTCAAACTCTTTGCCTCTTTAGTATTGTAGTAGAACTCCAATACTTCAATTTAGCATATGTTTATTGCACTGAGATTGTGTAACATAGCTTAACCATCTTTTGACTTCAAGCACAAATAAATTATTTTCTTTATTGTCTAGGCCTGAATCAATAGTAATGGAAATAAACAACGGGAAGATTAATTATATAACAACATAAAAAAAATCAACAAGAAAAGATTTTCCATCAATTTCATGCATTAAATATTTATGTCAATCAAATAAGCAAATAATGATTTACAAAGTTCGATAGAGACTTATTTAAAATAGCAAATTGGAACAAACGGACCTTTATATCGGAGACCTCGATGACAACACGAGCCACTGGATTAAAACCTCAAACGGTGACAAGGTGATACTATGATGATGAATCGTGGTATGGCGGCAACGAGAATGGTGGTTGTTTGGTTGATTTACTATGAGGTGGTGTTATGATGACCACGACGTTCTTGTAAGGAAACAAAAAATGAAGAAGGTCTTGGCTGAATTTTTTTAAAATTTTTTTTTTTGGTCTTGCCCCTCCCATTTCTTTTAGATTCTAGGTCAATATAAAAAAGAAAAACAAAGAAGTAAATAAAAAGAAAAGCAACGTTGGGAGGAGGAGTAACAATAAAAAAAAAATTATTTTGGGGTGATATTTGAGGAAAGTAATATTTGTACAAAGGGAAAGAATAAATTTTTGCTAATTTTGATAAAAATATATTGTTCCATATAAAAAAAAATATAGGAGGATTTTCCTAACTATAAAAAAATTTGATAAAATTTTGAATTTAAAACATATGCTCAATACTATAATTTGGTTCTAAATTCTACAAAAATATTTAAAACTAGTAAATACTAAATTACTAAGTAATCAAAAAACTATATAATTAACAATTAGATTTTATTATCAAAATATAATTTATCAATATTTACGATAAAAGAATAATAAGTACTTACAAAAAATAGTGAATTAATGTAAGTAAGTAAAAATAAATTAATAAATAATTCTACAAGTGAAAAATGAGATAATAATAATACATAAAGAAAAGTTTGTACATGTGAATATAACAAAATAATAATGACATTTATAATTAACTAAATATAATATTAAAGTGGTAACATGGCTACGTAAATAATAATTAAAAAATAATTTGTGACTATATGAAGATGTTTAAAGCATATACAAGTATGAGAAGGTCAAAACTGGGTGTCAATAGTAACGATTCGTTGGAGTTAAGGACGACCCATTGTATTAGTCGTTGCTCCGGACAGTAGCCAAATTTTTGTGAATTTTTAAGGGCTTTTCCATAATTTCTAAGTTTGTAAGGTCTAAACTATGTCGTTTTAAGCTCAGAATAGTGTATTTTAAGAGGTGCAAGTCTAGAAGCTCCTAAGAGTGATCAAGCCTAGATTCCTCAAGTTCTTCCCCAAATTTCCATTGGGCAATCAAGGGAATTGTGAAATCAGATCTCTTTAAGTATGTAAGGCTATGAATCAGTGTATCCATCCACACCTATGCCCAATCACTCTCCAATTCATTAAATTCTAGTTGATGAATCTATGGAGTTTTAACCCAACATGTGAATTCTCTAAGTTTCAATCATGGGTATGATCTAAGCATGTTTCTAATATTGAATTATGATTAATGGGAATATTTTATAATGTTTTCAATTATGAATTATGTTTTCAAGTTTTATAAATTATGATGTCCATCCATGAAAGTTCATGAAAGTTGAGATCTATGATATATGTATTCAAGCATAATGAGATGTATATGAATAAAGTATGATTTTGAATTACCCATGTCTATGTTCATGTTTTCAAATAATCAAGTCTATGTCAAGCATGTTTAAGTATTGGCCAAGCCCATATAATCTAGTAAGTTTCATGATTTATCTAAACTTCATGTGTTAGCTTACCACATGAATTTTAGAGTCTAGACTCCCACTATTTTTCAACTTGTGGTATGGTTTGATCCAAGGCTCCTCATGTTATAATTTCAGATTTATGCATATATTTTATGAGTCAGCTTCGTCTTTAGAAGATGGAGAGCATATGCATGTTTTTGGGAGTAGTGCTTAGCATCGAGTAGGCTAAGGGTCAGTCAACCCTATGCCTCAAAACTACGCGCCAACGTAAGTATGTTCAGATTATTTAGAACCTCCCTTGTGAGCTTCTCCTGCCATCAAGGGGCCTTCAGCTTGATATCGATATCATGGTAGCGTCCTTAACCCTGAAAAAACTTTGAATGGCTCTGCGCACTTCATTGTGATAGTCGGGACCACGTAAGCTCTATCGTATATGACGAGTCTCCCATTGTTCCTCATGATTTCAGTTATGCATGTTCATCAGTCATGTTATTATATTTTCAGCAAGTTGACCCAATATTCAGTTTTACTTATGATTATCAGTTTTCAGTTTTGGGTCATTCGATCATGTTATGATATTCAGTTATGTATAGATCATGATTTTAGAAAATAGCATGCAAAGCCCTACTCTTTGAATCTTATCTTGATCATGTTTTATGATATGTATGATTTATAATTTTACTTACTTAGCGGTTTTACTTACCTTACATACGCGGTACATTCCACGTACTGATCGCATACTCTATGTTGTATCCTTTTATGATACAGACTCGAATATTCAATCTCAATCCCCCCATTAGCCAGACTCTCAGCGTCAGTATCTCCCGATCCAGTTGGTGAGTCCTCATCTTTCGAGGGCCCTTCTTTTCAGTTATATTTTGTATTTTTATTTTCAGACTATAGTGAGTTAGTTGGGGTCTTTTCCCATCAACTCGTCAGTAGTAGAGGTTTTTCAGACATAGGATATAATCAGCTTCAGATTTGAGTTATGTATTTCGATGTTATGAGATTATCAGACTTCCGCTAGGTTAATTAGGTTGATCTTCTGTTTTATCAGATTTGAGTTAGATGATATGTGCATGTCATGGGTCGACTTGGAGCCTCTCGGAGTTCTTTGTCCCGTTTCTCAATCCAGGCCTAGTTCGGATCGTGACATATATACAGAGGCGGATCCATGATTTTAAACTTGTGGGTTCCCAATAAAATAAATTAATATATAATAATAATTGAACAAAAAATTAATACTGAACTTTTTATATATTTAATAGTAACAAACCACTTAAACATAATATATTAAAATAAATATTATCATTACAAATATACCTAACAACTTGTCATATTTTAAAAACGATCAATGATCACCTCATTAGGTACACTTTCAAAGACTTCATCTTCTATATAACAAACTAAACAATCAGTAAAAAATTCATCACCAATTCTACTGCGCAGGTCATTCTTAATATACTTCATCGAAGAAAAAGCTCTTTCAACTGTTGCAGTAGCGACTGGTAAATTTAAACTCAATTTCACAAGCAAATAAACAAGTCTCCAAGTCTTGTGCAAATTTATTTTAACCAGTATCTCTGAAAGATCTCCAAGTCTTTTCAAGTTGTAGAAATCATTGTCCATTTCTGGCACATAGTCAATATAATTGTCAAGCTCAAAACTAAGATCTTCAAGCATGGAAACACTAAACTCATCCCGATAATATGTAGCAAGTTTCATAATCTTGCCTTTATAATAATTTGCAAAAGAATTACTTGGACTCAGACTAGCCATACCAAGAAATAGATCAGTATTCACTTCATCAAAACGATTGTTAAGCTCTGCAAGTTTGAAATCAGTAACAACATTAAAAATTTCTATACGCAAATGATAAGAATATGTAACACTTGAACTCTTACGCTTTGATTTTCCAAGAGCATAATTCTCATCCATTTAGGGTATCACAATATCATGCTTGGCACAAAATAAAGAAACGTCTTTTACCAATGAATCTCATTTAGAATCTCTCGTAGATTGCAATTGTCTCTTTGTGAAACCAACAAGGTTCATAGCACTTATGATATCTTGATCTTTTCTTTGCAAAGCCATATTCAAATCATGTGTAATTGCCAATATTTTAATATCAAATGCAATATATACACAAACTCATAAGATCTTATGTCATCTACCAAACTTTTGCCATTGATCTTTCTTAATAATTTGAACTGTGCTTAGCAAGAACTCCAAGTTCATGAACAATTGAGGGGAATAAACTAATAAAGTTATGCACTGTCTTAAAATGAGAACTCCAACGGGTATCCCCTGCCCTTTGAAGTCCAAGTTCTTGATTCAATCCACTTCCTGTATGAACTTCATCGAGCACTAGTAATTCCACTAATTTTTCTACTTGATCATCTCTAAGCATCACTCTGCGCTTAAAAGAACCTCAAAAAACATTCAAAATATTAGCAAGAATATCAAAAAATTGATTTACCTCATGATGTTTTTTGCAACAGCTACAAGAGTCAATTACAATTGATGAGTAAAGTAATGTATGCAATATGCCGAAGGAGAATCTTTCATAATCAAAGTTTTAAGACCATTGAATTCTCCCTGCATGTTACTAGCTCCATCATAACCTTGTCCCCGAATTTGAGATGAACTCAAATTATGTCCTAAAAGCAAAGAATATATCGCATCTTTCAATGACCATGCAGATGTATCTTTAACATGAACAACACTAAGGAATCGCTTAATAAGTTTAGCTTCTTTGTTGACATACCGCAGAATAATGACCATTTGTTCTTTATGAGAGATATCCTTAGACTCATCAACCAATATCCAGTAATCCCCTTGTAAGTCTTCAATAATTGCTTTCACTGTTTCTTTTGCACAATCACTCACAATTTCTTTTTGAATACTTGAGAAGTCATAATGTCATTTTGTGGAGCATTTTCTAATACAACTTTTTTCACATCTTCCTTCTTATCCGCATATCACTTTAAGAGATCTAAAAAATTTCCTCTTCTTGTGGAAGTTTCACTCTCATCATGTCCTTGAATGAAATTCCTTCTTTTAAACGAAACCTTGCAACATCAATCGAAGCATTCAAACGAACGATATTCACTTTTAGTTTTCTCGGATTGCTTGTCTAAATAAGTTAGAATAGATTGTGCTTGATTATTTAAATCTAATATCATCTTGAAACACCGATAGTGAACATTATTTACTTCACCCACATGTTTATTAAGTCTTTCTATAGCTTTATTCCAACTTCTAAAACCATCCATTGTGAAATGATCGCTTACTTTTTTTCCGTGTCCTCCCATCTCATTTTTAAACAAGTAACAACATAAAAAGCTGCATCTTCTTCAATGCTATATTCTAACCATCCAGAATATGAAGTATTAAACCAATCAGGATTAAAATGATGTGGCTTTCCATCAAAATCTCTTATCAGAAAAATAAAATGTTTACTAGGTTTACAGGGCCCCTTTTGAATATAATATCTTCTCACTCTATCACGTAGATTAGGAGGATATTCTGAAATTTATTTTCTTCTAGCAAGATCAGATTCAAGAGGACCCAAATTCAATATTTTATCTTTATCTGATGAATGACACGGATTAACATTATCAGGAATAACTGGACATGAAGGAGAGCTTGGCGAAGGAGAATCTGAAGTGGTTTGAGGCTTGAAAAAGTTTGTAATCATCTCGACTCTAACTTCACAATTTCAACCTATTTAAATACATAAAATTAATTTAAAATAAATAACTAAAACCCAACAAATTAATTTTTAAAATAAAATATTATAAATCAAAGAATTAGACAAATGATATCAACTATAGCAAGAAGCAGCATTGCGTTTGAGGATCGAAGTTCATTATTTACGTAGTCTTTTTTTATGATATGCTCTCTTTTTCCTCTTAAAATTAATATAGAAAATAACAAACTACAATTAAATAGTGATAATTAACAAGACACAATAGAAAAATAAAAAATAAATACAACATATAAGAGAAAAACAAATAAAAAGAGGTTGTGGGAGAAGTATGTACCCGAGTAGTGCTGATAGCTGAACGTGAAATAGGCTAAAAATTGAAAGAAGAGGCAAAATAATTTTTTAACCCTAAGTTTTCTTATTTCTCCTTTTTTTTGGTTTCAAATTAGGTTTGAAATATTGAAATTTAGGTTAGATTAATATTTTATTACTTGATTTCTTTTTTTAGTTGACTTTGTTATGTTTTTTTATTAAAAATATAAAAAAAAAAGTGGAAAAAAGGCTTCTGCAATTTAGAGCTGAAACCTCTTTTAATTTTTAAAAAGAAAATAAAAAGAAAAAAGAAAACGAACTGAATAAAAAGAAAAGAGAGGCGGCGTGCTACTGGGATTCAATCCAACAACCTTCCAAACGCAAGGACTTCTGAGGAGGCCTTCCTTGCCACTAAATCATCAGTCCATTTGGTAATGGGTTCCTATCTGAAATTAATTATAGGCTTTTAATATTTTTCAATATAATTATAGAATTTACGGTAGCAAGTGTGGATTCCCGGGAACCCGCATCCACTATATATATATATATATATATATGTATGTATATATATATTTCAGCACGTATGAGTCTACTTTCCACTCCATCACTTGCACAAGTACGATATCGATTCACATTATAGCTTATTAAAAGAGTTTCATTTCACAATTTCACGAAATTTTCACAACAATTCATAATCATCTCATATTAACATGATCTCCACTATTTATTCAAATAAATAATTTCATATCAAATATTGTCCGAAGACCAATCACATACCATTATCACACATGCATACAAGTCATTATACAGGGTTTAACCCTCTAACCATAACCTACCTCGATATTCGAAGATAACAATCAGCTAATCTGCGGGAGCCTTGCCTTTCCTCAAAACTTCGAAACACTCAAAATCTACATACTATAGAGTAATTCATTACTTACTCTTCAACTATGGGTCTAAATAGACCAAATCCTCCCTTTTTAGGGCATTTTAATAGTAAAATCTTTTCGTTCAACCTAGTTCTAGGTCTCCATCCTTGTCTAACCCATAATTGTTAGCAAGAAATTTCTTGGAAAGCGCTTATCACCCATAACCCTTTAATCTAATCATCCCATTACTCCCATGATCCAACTGTAGTTTATCAACCTAGGGTTTCTAAGCATAGAATTCCACCATTAAAAGGTCCCCTAAGCTTTCTATAATTGACAATAACCATTAATGGGGCATGGGATCAAGAAATTCACCTTAGGGTATCAATTCTCTGCTCTGGAGAAGAAATCACCTTTAAACCTTGTTCTCCCATGTTTTGGAAATAATGAAAAATAACTCAGAATTTTCACTTAAAACCCACTTCTGATTTCCGTCGACCGCTACAGCGGCAAGAGTATCGCTGTGGCAGTTCCAGCGATTACTTCCCAAATTCATCACGGCGGGACTCCAATTACCACGGTCTCACTGCAGCGGGAAATTTCACTGCCTGGACGCTCCCCCGAACCAGTAGCTACCCAATTTCAGTTAATTTTTCACTTAAAATATTTCACAGCACATTCTATCCCTCCCTTAGCTTGTTTCCAATGTTCTAGGTCTCTAATCATCCCGTAACGATGTTCGAGTCGTTACACCATGAACAGAAAAATTCTTTAAAATGTGATTTCTGGTTTTGTCTTTCTTTTTCTTTATTTTTAAAATAATTTGATTACACTATGTCGCAATACAATTCATCTTTCCCCTTCAATTCTTAATTATCGTGTTCTTTTAGATTTTTATTAGTTAATATTTTTTTTTATTGATGATGTTAATTTTTTGTTTCTTAAGATCACAATGTTTTCAAAAGTGAAAGCAGGTCGAGAAAGGAAGCCAATTGCATGTTTCTTAAGAAAGCATGTATGTATCCTTCTATAATTATGTGGATCAACTTTTAATAAGCCTATTGATAGAATATGAAGATATAAAATTATCTTGTAATTTTTAAATTATTATTTTATTAATAGAAAAAGTATTTATTGACATATAAGAATGCAATCCTCAAGTTTTTTATTTTTTGTTATTGGTAAAAATACTCAATATTTTTAGATATTCATAGATATTACAATCGTCTATTGGTTAATATCTTTTGCTACTCCAAAAATATAAAAATATTGGGTTATATAAAAATAATTTAGTAATACTATTTGTCTTTCTCTACTCACTTTCTTTTTTAATAAAGAAATTTTTATTCTTTTTTAAACCCTGATTCAATATTTATTATTTTCACCAGTCATAAAGTAATAAATTTTTTATGCTAATATTATAAAAAAAAATTCTTAGATTAAACAAGACAAGAAATATTAATAAATGAGTAATAAGGAATTAGTCAAGATAGAAAGTAATTTTTATTTTTAAAAAAAAAATTTAGTAAGAATATTAGATAATTTCAGAATTTAAGTTTACGAGCAATATTAAAGAATTTTAAAAACTATTTTATGCGTCCATGGTTAATGTTCACCATTATGTATCAAGGTTTCATTTCTTTTGGGCAAATAGAAAATGAATTTTAAAATATTTTCTTATGTTTTATCCGATTTAAGAATGACCGAATGACAAAGTTCTTTTTAAAAATAACACATTAATTATGAAAAAATATACATAAATCTATATTTATATATTATTAAAAGAAGAGGAAAAAATTCTCACTAAATATGTGGCATAATTAAAAAAAAGCCAATATAAATTATTAACTAATTAACTAATAACTAATTCCTTTTTCTTGATTTTCCCAATTTATGTTATAAGTCGTCTCACGTTTTGAAAGTTACCCCATTTAATGATAAATAATTACACCTTAAATAACTTTTGTAAATTAACCCCCATAATATCAAGAGAGGATTCAATGAAAGCAATATATTCCACTTTTTAAATTATTTTCAGAAAGGATTCGATCGGATCATTGTGCATATAAACCATTTTTTATGGCTTTAACACTTTATTTGTTATTAAATGCAATAGATATTACCTAAATTTTATTTTTAAAAATCACTTAAGTATTAAAAATGAAATGAAATCAATGAAGTGAAAGTATATCATTTATTTGATTAATCAAGAAAGGATAATAGTTTCTGAAGGTATGAATATGAGAAAGAAAAAGAAAGAAGAAAAAATTGTATTATGATTTATAACTCATGATATATTTTATTAAATATCTAAATTATATCTTAAAAAAGAATTAATATACATGTAAGATAAAGGTTAGATGGCAAATCTTTTAAAAGTAGAAAAAAATTATGATAATTAGATGAAAAGAATAATTAAATCTAGAATTATTATTGATGCTACTCGAATCGCAATAAATGTTTCAATTTATTTATTTGATAAATAAGAAGGATAGAATAATGTTATGACTTTCTAAATTTATAAGGCCACTTTATGTAAAGAAAAAATATATATATATTTACAAGAATGATACAATACTATATATATATATATATATATATATATATATATATATATATATATATATATATAAATTTAAAAATGTCTTATAAAATTATAAGATCAAGATCATTAATAAAAAAAATTATAAAAAATAATGCTCGAAAAACATTGAAGTACATTCGTTAATGCACTCTATTGACATGTGAACTTTAATTTAGGAAAAGAATATGAGAGTTAGAAGAGGAAAATGACCATTTGTAATCAAGATTATTTATGAAGTTATTTTAGAATTTTTAATATAGCAATAAGTCATAAAAAGTATACGAAAACTTAATAAAAAAGAAAATTATTTTTTGAGATTTTTCATAAAATTAGTAAAAAAAAAAAAAAGTGAATCCCCTTCATTATCTTCATTAAGATAATATTAGTTGTTAATTATCGGAGAATTGAAAAAGCAAAAATTAATAAAGGAAAAAAATAAGCGGAGGGGAGAAACGAGAAATGATGTTTAGGTGAATACAAAAAGATTAAATGATAAAAAACATTATCAAAATAAAAAATAATAGAAAAAAAGAAAAATAATCTAGAAAATTAAAAAGGGAAAAGAGGAGATCTCAAAAATGTCAAAACGCAATGAAAATATGCTTCTTTTTTTCCTTAATTAAATCTTTAAATTTGTGAAATAAACTTTTTAACTTAAAAATATTTATTAGAAACATTTAAAAAATAATCACAAATAAGTTAAAATTATATAATTTTTAATTTGACATATGTGATGGAAAAGTCAAAAGAGAGTCATTTATTTAGTTGAGTTTTCTTTTAATATTTGATATCAATCTTACACATAAAAAGTAAAAAGAAAAATAAAATTGATGAACAAGTAAAAATTAATATTTTTAATTAAATTTATTTAACAGTAATTATTTTATTATAATTTAATTTTTTAATGGACAAATTCACTCCTACTTGGGACCACTATACTCACGTGAAGCGCTTACGTATTGGTACATTATACATATACTTCATACTGGAATTTTTCGTACATCTTTACGATTATTATACGTATAAAACTTCATTATACGTGGTGGTTGACTCATTGACTAGTTGACGCAAGGGTATACGTAAGTGAGAAACCTAGTGAGTCTACATCCATTTAATAAATTTCCAGCCAATAAATCTTCTTATTTAATTATTTATACATATAATATTAAGCAAATTAAGAATCAGTCAAAAATGGAGTTAATTTGCAGTGTCCAAAATAAAGAATACATTTCTCGTTCAATAGTTGTTATCTTAATTTTAGAAATTCATTTTTTTATTGAAGTAAATTAGAATTAAAAAGAAAAATAACCTTTTAAGTTAATAAAATATGAAAAAATAAATACACGAAAAACTCAAAAAAGACTTAAAATATAAAAAAGTAAATATATAAAAAAATTTAATATATACTATATATATATATATATATATAAATAATTATAACCATATATAAATAATATAATTTTTTGCACCTAGCTCCATCCCTGATCTGAGAAATCAACCCCCAAAACTTTTCTTTTTCTTGTTTCTGTCGATCTTCTTAAGTTAACTTGACCAGATTGCATCAAATTAATAACATGAATTACATTGAAAAAAATATTTTGATTAGTAATTTGGTTTGGTATTTTAAAAAAATATATAATTAATTTAATTTAATTTTAATTAAAAAAGTTTAATTGAACCAAATTAATGCGACATGGTTGATTTGGTTTGGTCTTTTAAAAACTCGAATCAACCCAGCTTATGTATACCTTCAGTTACTAGTAATCTATGCGTCCCAATTTACATGAAAGTGTCTAATTAAGCGCGAATTTAAAAAGAAAAAAATCTTTTAGAACTCGTAATTTAAAATAAGTTATAAATATTTTTGTGTTTATAAATAATTTTATTAACGATAATATAAAAAAAAAATTATTACTAAATATAAGATAATATTATATTTTATTGTGATTGACTACAGAAAAAATCACATAAATTAAAATGGAGAGAGTAACAATAAATAGATATATTCCGTTGAATTGAAGATAAGTACTAATCAACACATACAGATAGGGTATAAAACAAGAATCTAACATTTTATTTTTTTTTAAATCCAAGTGTGAACAATGAACATCTTAGGTCCATGATTTGTAACGGATGAGTTCTTGATATATCTTTTGTTTCTTCCATCCATATTTCTAAAGGAGTAGTCAACCTTGAGTAACTATTTATGAATGTAACGCCACGAATAAAACGTCATATTTTACTCTTAAGAAACATCATTATGTATATTTCTTGGTTCTACCTAGTCAAGAGTATTTGCAGAAATTATGAAAAGTTATTTAGAAAACAAAATGATAGTTTCTTTTCTCATAACCGGGAAGGTTGTGGAAAAATGCAAAGTAAGTAAGATCTTTTTTATTAAAAAGATAATCTCTTATAATCACTTATAAATTCAATAGAAGTAACTGATTCTTTTAATTCTCTTACGTGTAAAAATAAAAAAAAATTTATAAAAAGAATATAGAACTCAAAACAAGTTTGTAAAGAGGTACAAAACCAAACCTCTCTTTTATGAAAAAATGCAAAAGAATCTGTGCATTGTGATTCATATAAAAGATAACAATAAGTAATTGTTCATAATATGTGAACTAGTTGTTGTTGAAGACAGAAGTAAATAATTTAAAAGTATGATTTCGCTGACAATTTAAGCTTTTAGATCATGAGATGGTCACACATTGTATCAAATCAAATAAAGGTTATGATTTGAGTCTCACATTAATCACACAATATTAAAAAAGAATTTGAAATTCTTAAGTTATATTTCTTTTTTTATAAACATAAAAATCACATGTGTTGTGAAAACTATCAAAAGAAAATTTCAATTCTTATACAATCTTACTAAATAAGTAAGGGCCCGTTTGGCCATGCGAGATGAAATCATGATATGAAATTATATGAGATGAAGTTTGAAATTTTGTTTGGACATGCAATTCCGAATTTTTAAGTTGTATTTTTTACTCATGAACATAAGACCCCCATAAGTTGTAAAAACTATTCAAATTACCAAAATTCTTATACAATCTTACCAAATAAGTAAAAGTTCATAATAAAATATAATACACTATCAAAAAGCCATTCTAAGAAAAATACAACTTAAAATCAAACTTTAGTTCAATAAAAAGTAAAATTAAACATGAGTTGTAGTGTACTACTCTTTAATAAATTTAGTTGGTAAAGATTGATGGAGTAAATGGTAAATGTTATGTCCAATATAATAGTTGGCAAAGATTGTTTATATTTATTAAATAAAATAATTGGTAAATAAGTTGGTATATATAAAATGGTGGACTTTTTTTTTACAAAATATAAACTTGTGGGTTAAATTTTGCATTTAAAAAATCCCATCTCATGATTTAAAAACCCAAATCAAGCTTTTTGGAGAGATGAAATCGCATGTCCAAACGCTGATTTCATCTCAAAATTTCAAATTGCGATTTCATTTCGCATGTTCAAAGGCCTACTAAAAGTTCATAACAAAATATAATACAGTATGTCAGAAAATCATTTTAAGAAAATATAATATTTATTGATCGAACTTTAGTTCAATAAAAAATAAAATTGAACATGAGTTATAGTGTACTGTTCTTTAATATAATCTTCCCACGTAATTGACAAACTTATATTCGATATAAGTGATTAGCAAATGTTGGTAAGAGTAATAATACCAACAACAAATTTTATTTTCATCTAAAATAAATGATTGATAAATATAAAATGGTGACTTTTTTTTACAAAATATAAACTTGTAGGTCAAATTTTGCATTTGAAAAAGTCTATATCGAATTTAAAGTTTCGTCTCATGATTTAAGATCATGAGATGATATCGCATGTCTAAATACTGATTATGAGATGAAATTGCATATTCAATCCCTACTAAATAATAAAAACTATATTTTCTCCTATAAATTAAGTATTTAGATAAAATTATCACATAATTTAATAATTATTTAGAAAGTAAGCTAGACTCATGCTACAACAAACAAAAAATATTAAATATTTTTAGCATTGTCAATATATATAAATTAAATCTTCCACGACTAGCTACTTTCAAAAACCATAGACCCAAAACCGATCAATGCTTATCCGGAAGCCTTCAAGAGATGAACTCATCATATGCAAACTTCAGTATGAATATGTTGACCTTTCAAATTTGGAAGGATTATTTTAGGTTTTCTATATTTGCAAGAAATATAATTAATATAATGAAAAAAAAAACTAGTCTTCTTTTTCCACTCTAAACTCCAAAAAGAATTAATTCGAAACTTTTAAAAGGGAAAACCGAATTCCATGGTTTCTTTCACACATGCTAACAGCTATTATTTGACCAGATAATTACTAGTGTCACACCTTTCTTGTCAAAATAAATTAACATGAGTAATTAAAATTTATTACAATCTGGTAAATGTAGCTAAAAAATTAATCAGAGAAAATGAGATTTTTTATCTTAAATTTTATAATTTAAGTAAAAGAAAATGGCGTTTCAAATCTCTTATGTATAAAAATGATTATCTCTTGTATGTAAAAATAAGTATTTCTTAAAAAAAATAATAAATCATAAAACTAAAAACTATTTATAAGGGGCTAGAAAATCATTTCTCCCCTAAAATTGATAAACGAGTGAAAATGCGCTTATTTTTGACAATGTAGAGGTTAATTTATTGGAGTGTTAGTTGTGTTAGAATTTAATTTTGAATTTCCTACCTTATTTGGATTTTACCATAATTGTGTTCTAGTTCAAAAATAATTTCTTAGCACAAAAGATTTTTTTGGTACAAAAGAACTCTTCTAGAGCTATCCTTTTCTTGGAAGAGAAGTTTTGGACTTATATAAATAGAAGATCTTTTCTTTTCATACACAATACAATAGCATCCACAATATAGTCGCTTAAAAAGTCTTGTTTAAGGGACATTATTCTATCAATAGTTTCATATTTTTATATAGTTTCCCAATATGTCAGTCACTTGACCAATTCATATTAAATATTATGCTTATATTAATACAGTTTTGCTTGTTGTCTGATGTATCGCCATCAAAGTTTGTAATTATTAGCTTCCGCATGACACCATATATCGATCCCAACAAGTTGTATCGGAGCCAATGGTTCAGCTAATAGTTTAGTCAATGGTTTCGCCAATGGTTCAGTCAATGATGCGACGAGCTTGAAGATCTTATTTTTTAACTATGACAAACATTAGTGATGAAGATTATGTGAACAACGAAGATGAAGATTGTTTTACCAAAAAATTCAGGTCAAGGGGAGATATGTCAGGATTTGTCTTGAATTTTCTACCTTATTTGGATTCTACCATAATTGTGTTTTAGTTCAAAAAAATTTTCTTGCCACAAAAGGTTTTCCCGGTAGAAAAGAACTCTTCTAGAACTATCATTTTCTTGGAAGATAAGTTTTAGACTTCTATAAATAGGAAATCTTTCCTTCTCATACACAATACAATAGCATCCACAATGTAGTTGCTTAAGTCTTGTTTAAGGGGAGACTACTCTCTCAATAGTTTTATATTTTTATATTAGCTTTTCCAATATGTAGGCCACTTGACCAAATCATATTAAATATTATGCTTATATTAGTACAGTCTTGTTTGTCAAAATTTGCAATTATTAACTTTCGCATGACGCCTTGCAATTTCGATCCCAACAAGTAGGAGAGTAACCTACCGAGCTATATTTTGCACGTTAAAATTTTAAGTCCTTGTATAAATTAAAATCATTAACAAATCGAGATTCTTGAAAAAAATGAAAACTCAAATTGCAAGTAGAATGATATTTTTAGACCAAAAGCGAAATGGGCAGGACCCAAATGAACTCAATCCCCCTCATGTAGTCGTCGGCCTTAAGTCACCCTCGTCACATTTGGTGAAGTTGCGTGTTTATGAGCAAGCGAATGTGAACGAACTATATTCCTAAAAGAAAATGACCCTATCTCCTTGTTTTCTTTCCTTTCCCTACTTTTAATGAAGGGTTATTATAAACCTTTTCGCAAGATATAATTAAGAATAAATTTAAACATTTTACCTTTGTTAAAAAAATTAGTTTCTCTAACAATAAAAGTTATTTACATTATATTATCCCGTCTATAAAAGAAGAAAACGAAATATGTAAATCTTGCCTGACATGAAAGGTATGCAACATACCCGACCGGGGTCGAATCTCACCCCACCACGGCAAGTCCAATCCTTCACTACTCTTTCACTTCACACATCAAATATAAGAAACAAAAAGGAATTAGTAGACTTTTAGCGGTTCTAGTTTGTCTTCTACTTTAACATGTGCCATTTTGCAAAGCAAGTTTCTTCTTTGACTTTTACTTTTTTTCTCTCTTCATATTAAAAAACTTATCCATTTTTGTTTTAAGTATTTTTGTCTTTCCCTCTTCTCCCCAACCACCTCGCTGAGGGCTGTGGAGAAGAGGTTGCTTGCACCGATTCACCAACATTTTTGTTATTTGTACAAAGTGATTAGTAAATAGGGCTATTATTCACTAACATAACCTTTTTTTTAACAAGAGGCTGCTTGCGCCATGCCTACACAACATATTTAGGGATGGAATTATCTGGCATCTAGGGCCGGGGAGCACATGTATTATTCTGCCAGAATTTAAACAAATTAAAATAATTTCATACAAAAAGGATAAGTTACACATTTGATTACTTGGTCAAAAATGTTAGCCGTTAGTAAATAGGATATATACACATATTGTGCACATTTGATCAATAAAAATGTAAAAGACAATGCAATTTCTAAGAATCAAAACTTACATGTTAGGGTGCATTTTGAATGATTTCGACCACCGAACTAACTTTTTGCATATTACTTAGGGGATTCAAAATTTATATATATATAAAATCTATCCTTTCTTTATTTTTATATATATTACAATATAATTTTTTATCGAGAAGGTATGGGGTGAACACTTTTCGAAATCTAGCCACCTATATCCGCCTTTGGATGGACGATTATTTAAGTTAAAAATTTTCTTCAATAAAATGGGACATTTGGCCAACTTACCTAAAAGTTACTAGTTGGATTGAGATAAGCTAGGCCAAAATATGCTAAACAATTGGTCATAATCCAACCCTCCCAACTCTTATCAAGTTTAAAAAAAAAAATTGGTTCATATCCTTATAATTTGCTTACTTACGCAATACAACTAATAAAACATCTTTTCTTCTTTATTATAACTATATATAGCACATCAAACAAAATAAAAAATTTTTATAAATCAATTTGGACTATTTAATTTAAATTAGCCCGACTTTTGATAGATTGAATTTAAACTGATCAAGATGAACTCAATTAATAAATAGACAAATTAAATTTTTATGGGCTAATCCTAGCTTATCTAATTTAACCGAAGAATCTGTTAATGAAAATGGAGCTGGAAATTATTACAAGATGCAAATGCAGCTAGAAATTAAATGTTTATGCAACTCCGCCTAATGATATTGTCAGGGTATAAATCTGAGGTGCAATTAGTTGGACGACATGTATCTTTCCTGATTTAAATAGGCAAAAAAATGGTGATTAATTATTAGATAATTACAAGTCCTTAAGAATAGTACGGTTTAGGTTTATTTATTGAAAGGGTGACTAATGGAGGAGATGGTCCCTACTCCCTACTTCAAAAATCTTCTTAAATTAACCTAATCTAGATGCCAATTAAATTTCCCTTTTACTTCTTTCCTAGCCTATATATGATCTTCAGTGGTTCAATTTTTAATTGAAAGTGACATTTTTGTGTAACAAGAGTACATGAATTATCCTAATTCGCTGCCAATTTAACATTTTTGTGGTCCATGTATAGTCCTAATTAGTCATGTTGAAATTACTAAACAATAACCTTGAATACTTTTGATCTTGTTTCGTTTTTTTTCCTCTTTTCAGACTTTAATGACCACGTGAAGCTCGATCTGAAGTAACTAAACTCTTAATTTCAATTCATAGATATGTCTGTAATATAGATATACAACAATGGGGCAAAAGCATGGTATGGTTCACATTAAACCATTAGAAATAGCACCTTTTTAACCCCCTTTTTTTAATCATATATATATATATATTCGAATTTTAAGTTTCACAAGTAAAATTCATAATATTATCTTGAAATTTTCTTTATGAAACTTGAAATTCGAAGATATCAATAAATTATTTTTCAGTTACCAGATTGAAAAGTGATTATTTGTAAAACTTTTTTCATTAATGGAGAAGCAAAAGGAAGTACTCCTCCAAAGTCTACTCAGGCTATTTATTACAAAATTAAGTATCATATCCATATATTATTAAAAAGAGCGATAGTTAAATTTGATAATAAGTCAAGTGATATATCAAAAATTAGCCACTTAATATTTTTATAATAAAAAATTATTTCATCTTATTATAATATGAAAAATATATATATTTCATTAAATATTCTAAGAAATAATATCAATATTATTATACAGATTATATATATATGGTAAAAAAAAACTATGCCATAATTAAAATTATTTTACATTCTATATATTTATCATTTAAATTATATAATTATGGCGTTAATATGATATATATGAAAATATATATATTTGATTGGCAGTAATACGATATATATGAAATTCATCATGTCATAATTAGATTATTTCAAAATATTATAACATGAAAAAAAAATATTATTAATATTATTATGTTTACTATATAGATTATATAGATATGGTAACAAAAAAGTCACGTCATAATTACAGTTATTTTACATTCTATATATTTATCATTTAAATTATATAATTATGACATTAATATGATATATATGAAAAAATATATTTGATCGGTAGTTGTATGATATATATGAAATATATCATTTCATAATTAGATTATTTCAAAATTAGCATCATATGAAAAAAGTAATATATTATTAATACTCTAATTCAAAATCAGCATGATGGAAAATAATCCGTATCTATATATTATTAATATTCTAATATGGAATGCATGATTTTTATGAAAAAATAATTACGCCATAATTATAGTTATTCTAATAGGAAAAATTCCTACGACATATTCTATATATTTAGGAGGTTTCATTCAACATAATACGAATGGTTCATAGTACCCGCGATATAGAAAAAAAAAACTACCTTTTCCCATTACTTTCTTCAAAAGAAATGTCTACTAACATTGATTTTATCAGTGAGATATCCGGAACAATGATGCAATGATGTTTGAAAGTTCGTGTCGTGCAATTATGGATGGTTCTTGATCGCGAAAAGACAGATAATCCAATTTCAATAGAGATGTTACTACAGGATGAAAAGGTATTTGTATCATTTATTATCATTATAAATACATATGTTGAATACCCTCTTATGGATATAATATTAAAATTTTTTATAGGGAGATCGCATCCATGCAACTGTGGTTAGATATGTTATCCACATGTTCAGAGAAAAAACAAAAGAGTTGGAATTGTATACCATGAAATTTTTGTTGTAGATCCAAATAACACGAAATATAAGACCAATAAGCATAAGCTGGCTAAAATTATTGTGATGTCTTTTCTTTTTAATGTAGGAAAGAAACTTTTGGATTGTTGCGACCATCGTTCATATAGAAGTTCAGAGTCAGTGATCATATATGAGTTGCAAAAGGTGCTCTAAAAAGGTTGATAAAATCGAAAATAAGTTTCATTACAAAAAATGTGATCGGTCGATCATTCTGCTACTCAAGGTTTGACCATAAGCATAACATTCTAAATGACTATTTAAAATGTAATTTCAAAATTTATAAAATATTATTGCGTTTCAGGTACAAACTTCGAATACAAGTAATGGATGGTACTGGTTTTATTTCTTTATTACTTTGGGATCGTATTTCAGGTACAAAATATTCTGCTGCTTATAGGAAAATCTGCTTTTCAATTAAATGGACAATTAGAAGGGGTATGTTATTGTTGTGTGATTGTTATTTTTTCATTTTTTTAATGAGATAAATAATTAATTTATACTGTGGCGTCCATTTTCTTTTACTATTAGCAATAGTTGATTGTTTAAAGATTGAGCTAAGGAAATCTCAAACTCTATTTGGTGAAAAATAATCTTTAGTTGTAGTTTTTACTACATATTTTTATGTTAGATTAGAAATGATTATGGTTTTTTTAATTCAGTATCAATCCTTTGCATCATTAGCTTAATAGTTTTAGTACAGAAATAATCTCTAATTTTTAGTTCTCTTTATATTACACGTATGTGATTTTTTAAAACTTTATTAAAGACATAATTAGTTATTAATATTCATTGTATGTTTTACCGCATTTAATATTACTTTTATTTTTTTTACACTTCTGATGTCGTTGATGATGGCGCTTATCCATTGGAGCTCAATACTATTCTTGATAAAATGACCCTGTTTAAAAAGCAATGTTGAGGTGCATAATAAATTTTATACTGTTATTAAGATCAGTGATGATGAAGATCTTATCAAAAAGTTTCGTCATTCTCCTAATGAAGATACATTCACTGTATGTTATGTCTGTACATATATTTCATAACACACCATTTTTATTGTTCGGTTTTAAATTATAGATTATTTGGTACAATTGCTAACTATAATATTATAATTTCATATGATCCAAATATATATCAACTATGGACAAGTCCCAGATAAGGAGATCATAGTGATTTTATTGTTACCTTTTATAATCTATATAATTTAATTTGAACAATTCTTTCTATAGTTGCATTTTGCAAATAACTCAAAAGAATGTCTTCCTTCATTTTGCAAGATTCCAATCCTAATAATAATATGATTACTCCTACAAATACCCCTGCCAAGGAAAGTATATTAGAGATTGAATCGTGCGTCATTGAAGTTAATGATGATTTCAATGCACAACTCTCAAGCAATAAGTTCAACAAAGTGGTTAAAAAGGAGAAACTTGCCTGAGTTGTTGCAACAAAAAATGCTTGAGATGATTATTAGAAAAATGACATTTTTTTAATTCTGAAATTTGGTTTTGTTTTGAATAAGATGTTTTCCATTAAGACATGTTCTTCTTTGGTTCCAAGGCTTAATTATTATGAATTAGTTGCTATATTTTATTTCAGAAAATTATTTTGTTATGAACATGATGTTTTTAATGAGACAAGTTACTTGATTCTTTTAATTGATTATTATGGATTATATGTTGTTATGATTATCTATCTTTTATGAAGTACTTTAGAGATTTTACACATAATAATCACATTTTTGCAGACTAATATGCTGAAATGTACTTCTGGTTGTTAGAATTTGTAAGGTTATAAAATTTGACAAGAGGTTTGGACTAATTAATTAACTTGAATTTTACTAATTTAGCTTAACTATTTTTTGTTATATTATAAATACTTGCATTTAACTAATTTTAAGTATAATTACAAGAATTTTATCACCAAACAAATGGTTCAATATCCAAAAAAAATTACGTTAAGAGTCATTCTAAATTTAAAAAATCCTACGAAAAAATCTATATATTATTTAATTGGATATCCTAAGATTTTAAAAATATGCATAATTATAAGACGTAATATTCATATTTAACTAATTATAATCAATTAATTATTATTTTCAGACAAGAAAAGATTAAGAAAAATTATTGTAAAATCAGGAATTATGGTAATAATATATTTGAATTTAAATCAGATGATGTTATGAAAATGTTAATATAATTTAGAATATATAGATTGAAATATTTTTTGTAATATATCCGTAGTATATAATTATTTTATTGGCATGTAATTTGATATATATATATCACGTCATAATTAGAGTCATTCTATTAGAAAAAAATCCTATGACATATTCTGTACATTTATAATTTAAATTATTTATTTAGTATTACTACAAGATAAATGATTGTGAAAATTTAATGCTTAGATCTAATTCTGGCAACATATATTTGTATTTAAGTTAGATATAGCAGAAAATAATATTGATTGAATTATTTTTTATAATTAGAGAACTAGCTATATGTAATTATTTGATTGACAGTTATATGATATATATGAAAAAAAATCATATCATAATTAGAGTCATTCTAAAGAAATTATTCCTACAACATATTCTATATATTTATAATTTAGTAGGCATTTGGACATGCGATTTCATATTGCAATTTTTGAGATGAAATCAGCGTTTGGAAATGCGATTTCATCTCATAATTTCAAATCATGAGATGAAATCTCAAATTCTCCAAAAAGCTTGTTTTGGGATTTCAAATCATGATATGAAAATTTTCAAATGCAAAATTTAACCTACAAGTTTATATTTGTAAAACAAATCCATCATTTTATATATACCAACTATATTTACCAACCATTTATTTAATAAATGTAAACAACCTTTGCCAACTATTATATTGTCCGTGAGGAGATTGTCCGTACTATTTAGGAGGATTATATTAAAGAGTAGTACACTACAACTAATGTTTAATTTACTTTTTATTGAACTAAAATTTGATTCTTAAGTTGTATGTTTTTTTTAAATGACTTTATGATTGTGTATTATATTTTATTATGAACTTTTACTTATTTGGTAAGATTGTATAATAACTGGGCAATTTGAATAGTTTTTCAACTTATGGATGTTCATGAGCAAAAAATACAACTTAAAAATCTCAAATTGCATGTCCAAACAAAACTTCAAACTTCATCTTATATGATTTCATATCATGATTTCAAATTATGATATCATCTCGCAATGCCAAACGGACCTTTAAATTATTTAATTTAAATTACTATAAAAGGAAAGAGTTTATTGCTTAGAGCTAATTATGACGTGATATGGCGTGATTTATTTATATTTAAATCAGATACTGCGATAATTTGAATTTAAATTAGAGATATAGCAGTGCATCATTATTTGATTACCAAGAGTCATTCTAAACTTAAAAAATCCTATGAAAAATTCTATATATTATTTAGTTCGATATCCTAAGATAATTAATCCGAATCCTAAAATTATGCATAATTATAAGACATAATATTCACATTTAACTAATTATAATCAATTAATTAGTATTGTTAGACAAGAAAAGATTGTTAAAAATTTATTGCAAAATCACTAATTATGGTAGCGATATATTTGAATTTAAATCAGATACTGTTGTGAAAAAAGTTAATATAATTTAGAATATATAGATTAAAATATTTTCTATAATACATCCATAGTAGTATATAATTATTTGATTGACAGTAATATGATATATAGAGGGGAAAATCACACCATAATTAGAGTCATTATATTAAAAAATATTTGTATGACATATTCTATAAATTTATAATTTAAACTATTTAATTTGTATTACTATAAGATTAAAGATTGTGACAATTTAACTCTTAGAGGTAATTCTGACAACATATATTTGTATTTAAAATCAAATATTACAGGAAATAATATTGATTAGATTATTTTTTATAATTAGAGAACTAGCTATATATAATTATTTGATTGACGGTTATATGATATATATGAAATACATCATGTCATAATTAGAGTCATTTTATTAAGAAAATATTTCTACGACATATTCTATACATTTATAATTTAAATTATCTAATTAGTATTACTATAAGATTAAATATTGTAAAAATTTAATGTTTAGAGCTAATTCTAGTAACATATATCTGTATTTAAATAAGATATTACAAGAAATAATATTGATTGAATTATTTCCTATAATTAGAGAACTAGCTATATGTAATTATTTAATTGACAGTTATATGATATATATGAAAAAGAAATTATGCCATAATTAGAGTAATTCTAATGGAATATATATGAATACATATGTTGACTACCCTCACAATGGATATAATATAGATATTGAATTTTTGTAGGGAGATCATATCCACGCAACTGTGGGTAGGTATGTTATCCGCATGTTCAGAGGAAAAATAAATAAGTTGGGACTGTATATCATGAATTTTTTTGTTGTTGATCCAAATAACACTAAATATAAGACCAATAAATACGAGTTGATGTTGACGTTTACTAATAGAATAATTGTGAATAAAATAAATGATCCCGATTTCTCCATGCATATCTTCAATCTACAACTTTATGAGCAGTTGATAGACCAACTTGATATTGACGAGAATGACTTATTTGGTAATTATCAAATTCGCTTTTTATCTACATTGATCTGTTTTAGCAAATTGATGATTGTTAGTCACGGAGAAGTGCAATCACACAAGCAAGGCGGTAAGACAAGTATTTTTATGAATATGGAGCTACAAAATCACGAGTAAGCTTGCAAACATGAAGAATTAACATATAGATTTCAATGTCATTATTTTTCTCAATGTGAAGTTGTATTTTTGTAAGTAGGATGAAGAATATTCCAACTACCTTTTGGGGTGAATTTGTAGAACAAATTATGTCATACTTGGAAGGATCTAGCGATATCCTATTGTAGTGGCTATTCAAGAAAACATAAGTCAAAGGAGGCTTTACTGATGTACAGTTGATCAAGTGAAAAAAATTATATAATCATTTATTCATTTGATAATTTTATAAGTTTAAATTTTTTTAATTAAAATTTATATTTTTTAATAATTTATTTGTTAAATAATATCAAGGACATCGAACTAAATGTAACGGAAAAAGAAAATGCTGCTGCCTAGCTAATAGGCCAGAAAGACTATTAATAGTGTGAAAATATTTACCTGCTGTATGTGTTATATATATATATATATATATATATATTGTATGTGCGCTTAACCAAAAACTAACAGAATTAAGAGGGTAATAAAAATTACGTGCAACAAAAATGAGCTTCATTTAAATTAGTTAATAATGCGTCATAAATATCGTCAATTAGGATGAATGCCACGTGGTTTAGTGAAGAGGAAAAAGATGAATATACGATTGCTAAAGTACAAGTAAACAGCTTGACTTTTTTTTTTTTTAGAAAAAAAAAATATATATATTTGCAAGCAAAAGAGTAAATGCTGAGTGCTGTCCAGTTTTGACTCTTTAAAGATTAGCCCCTTTTACCCTCTCTTCATCATCTTTGGTCAGCTAGCATAACAACACACCTTGGTCTCTTCTATATATCCCCTTTTCTCTTCTCTCTTCTCCAATTATTATTTTTTTAATTAATATATATATAGAGAGAGAGAGAGAGAGAGGAGGACCCCTCTTTTGTTTAGACCTTTGTCTTCAACATTTCTTCATAGTGAGTAGTTTCAATTATGTCCTTTAAAGATAGCTAGAGGAAAAGAAAAAAACAAGAAAAACAAGTCTTTTTTTTTTTTTTTTGTGGTTGTTGAAATCAAAGAAAATTTGTTGTTTGATATTAGTTAGAAATGGGAAGGCCACCTTGTTGTGAAAAAACTGGGGTGAAGAAAGGACCATGGACTCCAGAAGAAGATATCATTTTGGTTTCATACATTCAAGAACATGGACCTGGTAACTGGAGAAATGTTCCCTCTAATACTGGTAAAAGAAAAGAAAAAATTGAATCTCAAAACCCTTTTGATCCCCTCTTTGGTGTATTTTTTTTTTTCCTTTCTTCTTTATGGTTTGGGGGTTGGTTGGATTCATTAAATATGTGTAATTAATTTTTCTGCAGCTCCATCACAGCTTCTATGTGCCAATTGATTTGATCGATTTTTTTTTTTTTTTTTCAGGTTTGCTAAGATGCAGCAAAAGCTGTAGACTCCGATGGACTAATTATCTCCGGCCGGGAATCAAACGTGGAAACTTCACCGAACATGAAGAGAAGATGATTATCCACCTTCAAGCTCTTCTTGGCAATCGGTACTAAAAACAAAATCAGCCTTCAAAATAATTAACTTGTGTTAAATTTTTATTTATTTTTTGAATTTTTGGGCTTTGATCCAATTTTTGAAAATGTATATACATTGAGAAATCAAGCTTATAGCCTTGCGGGTCTGTAAAACTCGAATTCTCCAAGAATTTCATTTTTTGACAGTAGGAAAGGGGAATTGACCCCCAAAAATGGGCAAAAGTGTCACACATATTATGTGCTAATTCAATTTCCACTACTCCTTTTCCCATTCTATTCTCCAATCACCCTAAATCGATCTTTTTTTAAAAAAATAAATAAAAAAAAGAATAACTATTTTAGTATTGATTTATTTAATTCTGTACTACTTGAGATGGATCTTAAATTGAAATTAAACTAAGATTTATGTTTTGTTTGGATTTAGATGGGCAGCCATAGCTTCTTACCTTCCGCAGAGAACGGACAATGATATCAAGAATTACTGGAACACTCATTTGAAGAAGAAGCTTAACAGTAAGAAGGTTGAAGGGCATGACGAAGATGATCATGGTGAGAAAAATCAACAAGAGGGAAATTCAACATCATCATCATCATCTCAATCAAAAATCTCAAAAGGACAGTGGGAGAGGAGGCTTCAAACAGACATTCACACTGCTAAACAAGCTCTTTGTGAGGCTTTATCACTTGACAGTGCTCCAAATAATAAAAATAATCCCACTCCTGAGGAACAACAAGCAGCAGTTCCAACATCTACTACCTATGCTTCCAGTGCTGAAAACATTGCCAAGTTGCTTCAAAATTGGATGAAAAATTCACCCAAATCGAGCTCGTCCAATAGTTCGAAAATTACTCAAGTGTCCTTGAACAACAATTTATCAATGGGTGCGGCTTCGAGTTCCAGCCCTAGCGAAGGGACGGTAAATGTTACGACGGGACAAGGTTTGGATTCGCTCTTTAGCTTCAATTCATCTAATAATAATTCGGAGGTGTCGGTCGATGAGGGTGGTAATTTCAGTACACCTGAGAATAACAATGCTGGGATTTTCCAAGTTGAAAGCAAGCCAATTTTGCCTGATTTCAAGGCAGATAATAATGGGAATTTTCAAGAGGAGAGCAAGCAAAATGTGGAGACACAAGTGCCTTTAACTTTGCTGGAGAAGTGGTTGCTTGATGATGCTAATGCACAAGCTGAACAAGAAGATCACTTAATGGGAATTGCCTTGAGTGAAACTGCTGACTTGTTTTGAAGAAATAAACAAATATTAGTACTATTACAAAAAAAAAATAATAACAATAATAATAGTACTAGTAAATATTTCTTCAAAACAACTTAGCAGTTTCAGGTTGATCTTTTGGGTAATATTAATTAGTTGTTACAACTAGTTAATTAGGGATATATTTGGGACTCCATAGCTTTTATTTACTTTATAGCCTGAGCAGATCTAGAAACTCTGATATTTGCAAGAGCATAAAGTGTATATTCCATGTAATCTTTAAACTTGCATATGTATTATAAGTTAGGAATAATGAATTGAACCCTCCCCAAGTTAAGAGCTTCAATTGTTTGTACTTTGGGTTCAACTTTTTGTGCATTACCTGCAGCACAACTTGACTTCAGATATATGGAGTCAGCTATATGAATCCTCGCAAAAATTACACCAAATTTGACAAGTCCTTTAGGTTGTATATTTGTGTGGCTATTAATTGTTTCTTCTGAAACTCCTTTCAATATTTCTTTGAATATCAACATAGAAGATGATTGATAATGAGATTAATGCACCGAGCAATTAGGTACTGTTTTTGACTTTCTGAGCCTTATGTTTTCTTAAATCATGTCGGTGAAACTAGGGTTAAGCAAAAGATTTAACACATATATCGATCAAAAGTTTTTATACTATTGTTGTACTTTAATTAGTCGTAACATGTTATTTGTCTAATTTCCCAGGTTACTATTTCGCACTAATGTTAATCATCTCTCAACATGTGATTTAATAGTATAAAAAAATTTATTTGGTGACTTGACATACTCCTTAAGAAACAATTTTAAAAAATGATAATTTTACTATAACCTTTTGAATATAATAAATTTAATGCTTTGAGAAGTGACGATTGGGTAAATTAAAAAATAAGTAATAAATTATTTTTTGATTTTTTTAAACTGGACAAGAAAAAATAATCATTTATTTTTAATATAGTGGATAAGTAAAAGTGAACAGAGGAATAACAGTTACTGTTCATTTCTTCTCGATATATTTTAATTATCACGCTTTCAACTACTTTAAAATGTTTTTTCTTAAATAAAAAATCTATCTAAAACAACCTCTTTTACCTCCTAAAATAAAAATAAATCTTGTCGAGATTTCCTTTTGCATAGAAGTTTTACCCCAAAGGCTATAGTTGAGTAAATCGACATTGAATGATGGAAGATGTCACGAGTCAGAAAGGCATTTAATCATGTGTTGTGGATGAGTGAGTGATAAGCAAGTCAATGTGTTACAGTCTATAGCAATTCTACAACTAGTGTTGTTGATTGATTGCTTTTTCTTCCTACGCTAAACTCCTGTAAGAAAAAGTCTAACTTCATTAACTCTCAGAATTGAGTTTGCTTCTTGCATTCTCCAATGATAATTAATACTTAACAATACTATTTTCTCCTCTTCATTTTACTCATCATATATTTTTTTAAGTAAATATTAAGCGCTAGTTTGAATATGATTTCATTTTAAGTATATCAGTGATTTAAAGTTGAAATTTTATTTTGGTATATTATTTAGATGTTTTAAATTATATTTTTTTAATAAATATAAAAATTTCATAATTTGTTAAAACTATTAAAATTTTCTCAACTCTTATATAATCTAAGCAAACAATAGTTCATAAATATAGTATCCGGATATCCTAAGACGCCACATTAATTAATAAATTGAATATCTTTATGTTACTTTTATAAATAAATATTTGTGATAACATATTATCAGAAGCTTTCAGATACACATAATTTTATAAAGATTCACTGATCCAATAATCAACAATAATAGTAACTAACTATTTTTTAATATAATCCTTGAATGATACATACAATATATTCCCGTCGAGCATGTGTCTTTTCTTACAAAATTTAAAATGATGGATTTTTTTTACAAAAAAAATAACTATAGATCAAGTTTTACATTAAATTTTTTTTTAAATTACAATAGAAAGAAATCCTACTTTTTGGAAAATTTGGGATTTAAAATTAAAATTTGTATGCAGATTTCATGAGCAAACATTGATTTCAAATCAAAACTTGAAATTTGAATCCACATCCTATGATCAAATGCCTATTAACTAAAACGATAATTTGACTAAATTATTTTTATTTATTCTTTAATCTCAATATAATACTATTCTTTCTTTCACCATATTAATCTTTGTCCACGTTCATTTGAATAAGACTCAAGGTAAAAAAAAAAGAATTAATAGTATCTTGATTTTATATAATAATAATTATTTTAAAATAATTATTTTTAGTCATCACGACAAATACAAAGGAGTAAAGAAAAAATCGCAATAGTTCAATTGATTGACTATATAAATTTTTTATCTTGTTGATGGAAAATTAATTCTCCATTTTATAATCTCCTTTCCCATCCCTCAATTATTTATTTATTTTTAAAAAAAAGTACAATGGAAGACTCATCTCTCTACAGGATCTTCATTTCAACAAAGCTTCCTTAATTCCATGTTTTGAAACATAAAAGTTACTATAAATTAAACAAAGGCAGAATGAAAAGTTTAGCTAGTGAAGATACTTAAACCGTTTTAATTAATTGATTTCTTCAAAATTGGGAAGAAGGTAAAGCAATTCGTCTGTTAATCTTTATTTTATTAAAAAAAAAAAAAATCAAACTCCCTCCAACCTTGAATATTTATAAATTTTCCCTCTCCTATTATCAATGCCTATGTTGTCCTTTGATATATGTACATATATATATATATATATTTGGTGATAGCCCTTGACATATTCAGTCGTCATTTATATGTAATACCTTTGTATATTGTTGATATGATAATTTATTTTTATCTAATATCTATAATTTAATTAATATTATATCTTATATAAATTTTATTTTAAATTCATTAATATTCTAAATAGTATATTTTCTTTTATTGATTTTTCAAAAATAAATTTAGTCATTTTCTTAATTTTTATCATGTGATACATTTTTAATTTTTAATTGTCATTAATAAAATATCTTTTAAATTTTAATCTAAAATAGTATTATTTTAAAAGTTTGTTACAAAATCTATCTCTATTTTAATAATTATTAATTTTTTGTATGATTTGCACTGTATATATTAATACAAAGACCAATACAGGCGGATTATTTTTTTCTATTTTTATTATTCTGTAACAACCCGCATGTCATTACGAGGGGAACGGACTTAGAACTCTCGAAAAAGGCGAAAATTCGAGGAGAATTGATGTGAATTGAGCCAAGTGTTAAAAGATGGCTTTAGGGGCAGTTACTCGTTTCGGAGGATAGCTGCAGCGGTAGATTTTTCGCCGCAGCGAGACCGTGGTGATGGCCGGAGTTCCACCATAGCGTATTGGGGAATTAACCGCTGGATCCGCTATAGCGGTTCCCTGACCGCGAAGAACCAACCTTTAGTTAATAGGCCGCCTACTTCCCTCTTTCCGACCTCATCACTCCAATTCAAGGCTATAGCGGGTCCACTGCAGCGACAATGTGACCGCTGCAGGAGAAGACGGGAATCAGAAAGTGGATTTAAGTGAAATTTCTGTGGTTATACCCCATTATTTTCAAAACACAGAGGTTGAAGGTCTGGACGTGATTTCTCCCCTCCCCCCCCAGAGCAGTTAAACTTCTTCCCTTAGGTAAGTCTCTAGCCAATCTCTTCCCCCATTCGATTTCTCAACACCCTAGGATTGTAGGGTGTCTTTTAATAGTGTTTTCTAATGCTAAGAAACCCTAAGTTGATAGACTAGGGCTGGATCATGGGGAGTTAATGGGGTAGTTTAAATAGAAGTTTATAGGAGCAATGATCATTCCCCAAGGTTTACTTGTTAGAGAATATGGGTTATGCGGAATTTGGGACCTAGAACTAGGTGAAATTGAGGTTTTACTTTTGAAAGTGCCCTGAAGGGAAGGATTTGAACTTCTAAGACCCGTATTCAAAGAGTAAATAATGAAATTACTCTATATTGTTGTTGTAGATTTTGAACATTCCAAGGTGTCGAGAAAGGGCAAGGCTCCGTTGAAGTAGCTAATTCTTCATACCCGAAAATTGAGGTAGGTTATGGTTTAGGGGAACTAGACCCTATTTAATGACATATGTATTTTGTGCAATGATGATATGTGATTGGTCTGCAGACATTACCTGTTATGAAGCTTTACTATCGAATGAACTGTAGAAGTAATGTAGACATGATGTGGTCTGTGAACTGTTATGAAATTTTGTTGAATGGTTAAGTGAAATTCCTTTGTATTTCTATTGATATGTTTGATGGTTTGTATTTATGCAAGCGAAGGAGTAGATTGTAAACTCCTGAGTGTTTAAAGAATTCACCTTGTATATTCAGTTGAATGAGAATGATTAAGGATAGTAATAATATCCGAAGATGAGAGGCTCCTTCCCGAGGGGAGCATCTGGGTGAGCAATATTGGTTGAGCGGCTTGTGTCCGAGGGGAGCATTCGAACGAGCATATGAGTGGGAGCAGGTACCACGCTGGTACAGTACATGAATTTCTAGAGTCCCTTGCAGGTCATGATTGGAAGGGCAGAAAAAAAATCCTTTAGCATGTGTGTATATTGATATTGATGACAGAGTGTTTATGGTGGTATGACAGAGGCGTGTGCCCGATATGTCACCATTTGTTCTATTTTTGGAGTGTTTATGGTGATATGACAGAGGCGTGTGCCCGACATGTCACCATTTGTTCTATTTTTGGAGTGTTTATGGTGATAAATTATCTTTTGTTCTATTTTATGATGTGTGTCTAACTTGTAAAAGTTTTTGAATGAGTATGTGCTAAGTGATTGAGTGAAATTGGTGATTCTCTAATTGTAACTTGAACGAGCAAAGTGGAAAAGATCCCAAGTGTGATAGGGATTAATGATTATAGATGTTGAGTTGAATCCTTTTATGATGAAATGATATAAACTGCATGTTATGATGAGTTGCTATTAATTTATGTCAAAACTTGTGCTATATCTAAATGAATATAGAGTGTGTGAACTTCTGAAAACACTGATGAAGGTACAACTAAGTCGAGCTACCCTCTCGAGTAGCACCGCTGCAGTGAAAGGCCCAATCTAGTGAGCAAGTCGGTTGTCACCTGTGCAGAGCTAGTGTACTTGAAATGTTACTATACTTATGTATGATGTTCGGGACTGGTTATATATTGTTGCTACCATTCTTATATGTTATTATGTAAGGTCGACCGATGATGCCTACCAGTACCATCTTTTGTACTGACCCTACTCTTGCACTTCTTTTTGAGTGCAGAATATGATCCAGGAAGCTCCTCTCATCCTCACCTATAAGCAGCAACGATTACTCTTGAAAGGTGAGCGAGCAAAATGACGGCAATCCCACTCCTCCTATGAAGATGTCTCTCCTCCGGACATTTTAATGCTTTAATTGTTTAGACTCATCCTTCCTAGTTTTATACATAAACACTTGGTGCAATGAAATCGGATCTTGAAAAATATTGTTTGTTTATTTTAGATGGTCGTTACAATTTACGGACATTTCATTTTGCTTTTCTTATAAAAGTGCTCTTCCTTCCTCATTGAAATGTTGGTTGTTGGGGTAGATGTCGGGATTCGTTGGTTCGCCCACTGAGGGGTTAGTGTGGGCGTCAATCACAACTATTTAGGCCGTGACATATTATACTCAGTTATTTAATTACCAAATGTCATTACTTATATACTTGATTACTGTTTTTCCCTCTTTTCTTTTTTCATTTTTGAAAATAATATTTTTTCTTTTTAATGGGTAAGTTCATAGCATTGACTTAAAATATAGGTGTGAAATTACTCTGAATCTTTTTTTTGTTTTCAATTGTCAAAACATTGATTATCATAATATTATTTATTGATAGTCTCTTAGATTTACTTTTAAAGTTTGACTTCTTGATTCGAAGTTTAACTTCTAATAATTATTAAAGATAATTAATAAATATGTCATTGTTATAAAACAAAATTTCCCCAAAGGAATGAACAGAGGGATATCTCCTAATTTCAACTTAAATTGACTCATTAATTTCTTTTAATAAGGGTAACAAGAACTAACATTTCTTATTTTCAATTACCTTCGGACTTTGCTAATTTAATGAAGTCTAACTCAATGGTGTTGTCAAAATCTGATAAGTCTTCAAGTGAATGTTAATTAATTTACTCTATCCTTTTAAAGTTTGAGTTATTTATTGATGAATTGCTACGAATAGAAATCCAAAAAATTAAAGAAAATAGAAAAGAATATTACTTTTATAAGGTGGCGTTTGACTAGTTCTGCTAGTGTTTTTCCTGTAATCATAATAACATGTATGCCTTCATTGTGAAGCTAAGAAGGTTGACAAATGTTCGACAGTGGTCGGATTGATGTTAACATGGGGCACCAATAGTCAGAGTTTCAAAAAAAAATATTATTTATATGTATAGTATAATATTTCAACAAAAAAAACTTAAAATATTAATTTATAATTAAGACTAGTACTGGCTCCGCTATTGAACATCCCACATTGGATTAAATTATCTGTAATAACATATCGTTTGTAACAATTATGATATCATAATTTCGAAAATAGATCAAACAACTTGTTATACAGTAACAGTGAAGAATTTTGAAGAATGAATAACTAGCAATATATTAAAGCTAAAATGAAGAAGATGAAGATAGAGATATCAAGAATATCATTTCATATATGATGTAAAATGTATGTGTATACATTGAGGAGGACAATTTTATATAGCTTTTTCTCTAATCTGTGATATCACAGGATATACCAAATCTAACTATTTCCACTTAACGGTTATAAACTAACTACAGTTAGGAATCTATGCTAATTAACTATCCACCAACTAACTATTATCTAATTTCTTCAACACTCCCCTTCAAGCTGGAATCTGTGAAGATGTTTAAGGTTCCTAACTTGGACATCAAATAGTCATGTTGATGTGTGCTGAGCCCTTTAGTTAGAATGTCTGCAGGCTGCTCTTGTGTAGGTATATGATTGATCATAATGAGTCCTTGTTGTAGTTTTTCCCTCACAAAGTGATAATCTATCTCAATGTGTTTTGTTCGTTCATGATATACTAGATTTATTGCAATCTGAATAGCAGCTTTACTATCTCTATAAATCTAAACTGGTGTTACAACATCACTATCCAGTTCCTTCAATACTCCCGATAGCCGTATTAACTCAGAAATAGTACTAGCTAGGCTTCTATAATCAGCTTCAGCTGAGCTTCTGGATATTGTAGTTTGTTTCTTTGCTTTCCAAGATACTAATGAATCTCCTACCTTGATCATGTACCCCGTAACTGATTTCCTAGTAATAGGGCAGGCTGCCCAATCTGCATCACAATATGCAGAAACATATTGATTGAATTACTTGAAAGCAATAACCCTTGTCCTGGTTGTCTCTTTAATACCTTACTACTCTCAGTGAAGCATCCATGTGAGATTTTTTGGGCTGCTGTAGGAATTGACTTAAGGTTTGCACACTAAAAGATATTTCTGGCTTGTCATGTTTAGGTAGAGCAACTTTCCTACAAGTTCTGATAAGTTGTTGGATCAATAAGTGGATCCTCAATGTTATACTATTTATGACCTACATGCTCATCATACAACTTAGAAGTTAGTTTGATGTTAGCATCCATTGGAGTTCCTGCTGGTTTGGCAACTGACATCCCAACCTCAGATATAAGTTCCAGAATATATTTCCTTTGATGCATATTGATCCCAGCTTTAGATCTAGCAAATTCAATACCTAGAAAATACTTTAGCTCCCCTAAATCCTTCATTTTAAAGGCCTATTGTAAAGCTGTTTTTGGGCTTTCAATCAATTCTAACATGCTGCTTATTATCAATATATCATCCATATATACCAATATTATAACAGTTCCTTTAGTTGATTTCTTGATGAACAAAGAGTAATCATATTGACTCTGTTTGAATTTAAGACCTTTCAGAGCTTCAGTCAGCTTGTGATTCTATTGTCTTGGGGCTTGTTTAAGTCCATATAAGGATTTTTTAGTCTATATACTTTCTCCCCTTGACTGGAAAAACCCTGTGGTAATATCATGTAGATCTCATCATGCAAATCACCTTGAAGAAAGGCATTATAAACATCCATTTGATGGATATGCCATTGCTTTGAAGCTGCTATAGAGAGCACAGTTCTTACTATAACCATCTTAATTACAGAAGAAAAAGTTTATTTGTAATCTATACCCTCTTTTTTACTATAGCCTTTAGCCACTAGTCTAGCATTAAATCTTTCTACTTCACCTGTGGACTTGTACTTTACCTTGTAAATCCATCTACACCCTCTAGGGACTTTTCAGCAGGCAAGTTTGCAAGTTCCCAGGTTTGATTATCCTCCAGTGTTTGGATCTCATCTTTCATGGCTGCAATCCATCTTAAATCTGTCTTGGCTGCATCATAACTCTTAGGTTCTGTGATGACTGACATGGCAGCAATATAAGACTTATAGGTAGTAGACAAATGACTATAAGCAATGTAATTGTCCATAGGATATTGAACATCTGTGTTAATGTTCGAGGACACAAAGTCCTTTATCCATTTAGGAGCCTGTTTACTCCTAACAGACTTTCTATTTCCAATATCTGAAATTGTACAATCTTGTGCCTGAATATTACCATTATCATTCTCACCATTTGGTCTAGCTTCATCACTACCTGATAGAGAAGACTGCCTAAGATTTTCAATATGTCTTTCGACCATTTGATTAGATTCAGTAATCCTTTCATTCTGCTCATCTTGTGAAGCACTTCTTGAGTCAGACCTATTCCTTAGATCTAAATAGATGTTGTTGTTTTCATGAAACATAAATTCTGAATTTTGTAGAGAATCTATGAAGATAGATTGTTTTTCTGATTCTTCTAGTTCAGCAAATGGAAAACAACTTTCTCTAAATATTGCATCCCTACTTACAAAGAAAGACTTATTTTTCAAATCATATAATATGTAATCTTTTTGAACTTATGTGAACAACTAACCTTGATCTAGGCATGAGTTTATCATGCTCTGTCAAAATCTTTGCCAAAAGCAAACACCCTATGATTCTGAGGTGAGACAACATTGGTTTTCTATCATGCAATCTTTCATATGGAGTTAAGTCATTAATAACACTACTAGGAAGTCTGTTAATCAAGTAAACAGCAGCTAAGACACAATGTCCCTAGAATCTCACAGGAATTTTTGCTTGAAACCTCAAGGCTCTTGTAACTTCAAAAATGTGTCTATGCTTCCTTTCAGCTACTCCATTTTGCTGAGGAGTATAAGGGCAAGATTTCTGATGAATTATTCCTATATTTTTAAATAGATTATCACACACAGTGTTCACAAATTCAGTACCATTGTCTGATCTCAATACCTTCACTGTTTTACTAAATTTAGTCTATACAAACTGAATAGAGATTTGAAGTGATATGATCTTGGGCAGATTTATATGCCCAAGTGATACTCAAACGTATCATTTTCGCCTTGTTTATCTAGCAATATGTATACATTTTCATGTAATTGGTAATAAAATGTGAATTTATACTAACCAACATGATTAGCATTGTTTTGTAGGTAAAATGTGATTTTGAGGAGCTAAAATGCATGTTGGAGCAATATCGGAGTTGGACTTGGATGCGAGCACGGAAAAGGCAGTGGACTGCACAATATAAAGGGGCTCCGCGATGGAGCCGTGTCACGCTACCATCGCGGAGGCACTCTGCCTGGAGGGTGAAATATTAGTCAAATTCCAGTGGAGCCTCGCGACAGCTCCGTGGCACGGAGGCAAGCCTCCGCGTTGCATGCCGTGCCACGTTGATGCTTTATTCCCGGACCCCAAATTTCCAGAGAGGGTTCGGGGTCCACGCCGTGTCACGGAGGCAGTGCTCCGCGATGCACTCCGTGACACGTTGCTTGTTATTCCGGGAAAAATTCCCACTAGTATAAATAGAACACTTAGGCTTATTTTTAATTAATTCAGACTTGGTGGAGAAAGGACGTGGGTTACAGGCAGTTGAGGGACGAAAAAGCTCATGGTTTTTCTCTCTTTCTTTCTTCTTTCAATCAATTGTTTGTATGATTAACACTTGTTTTAGGATGATTAATCCACAAATGAGTGGCTAATTCCCTTCCTTGCTGAGGTTATGAACATTTGTGATGAATTTTGATTATTAAATTATATGGTTTTTCATCTTCTTCTTCCATGTTGTTCTATTAATTCTTGTTTCTACTGCATTGGTGTGTGGCCGACATTAATGTATATCTAAAAAGTCCGATTTCACTTTAGAGAGCACGAAATTGGAAAGTTGTGAATTAATAGGGTATTGTTCTTAACTTGATTTGGGAAAATTGGGTTTTGATGTGCTTTCCTGATAGAAATATACTTGAAAGCCGTATTAGTCAATTTAGGAACCGGAATTGTATTGCTAGGTCATGAATTGCATTTGATCACAGAAATGTAGACGGATGGTTTATGATTCTTAAGTGAGATTAAATACGAGAGTTTTAATCTCTTGGCTAATGTTCTTGGCTAGCAACTGGAAGATAAAGATTAACCAATTTATGATTATAATCAAGTTCATTACATGTTCTTAACCTTGGCATGCTCATAACCATAGTTTAAATTCAAAGTAGATAATTGTTAGTAGTTTTAGTACATAATTTATAAAACAAACTTTTCAATTGTTGGTTACGTTGTTGTCAGCATATACAGAAGTGAGATAGAATATAGTATACTTAAGCAATTTTTACTTATCCAGAGTCTCCTTGGATCGATACTTGGCTTACTTAAGCCACTTACTACTTGTTTGACCACGTGCACTTGCGTGTCGGTTTTTAACCCCTACAAACGTACCGAACATGATACACACACTTCTAAATTATGCTTTAACAAAAATACCCAAGTCATTCTAGTATGATCATCCACTATAGTAATGAAGTATTTATTACCATCAAAAGTAGTTGTTTTATAGGGACCTCATAGATCAACATGCAACAAATCAAAACTACTAACACTTTTTGTACTGCTAGCAGGAAACATCAGCCTAGTTTGCTTAGATTTAGGACAAACTCTACACTTGTCTATTACACTGTTTATTTTTTGCTTATCATAACAAACAATCTTATTCAAAATAGTTGATAACACATGACCAAGTCTCTTATGCCATAACTCCACATCCACACTGTCTTCTGCTGGTTCTCTAGTGTCTAAAGCTGCTCCAACATTGTATCCAGCTTATCTATATGACACAACTGATTCAATAGCAAGTACAAACCACCCTCTTCTTTACCAATCTCCCTCACCTCCCCACTGTAAAACTCCTGGAAAACACAAAAGTGAGGGGAAAAGAAATTATACTCACTCCACTTACATCAGTTGGACTTAGAAATAAAGGATGATTATAATCAATACTTTGGCTCATATTGAATTGTCCAGTAGCAGTGGCATTTCCACCTTGAGATGCAGATGTTCCATTGCTCAAATTTTGTTGTAACTCTACAGCAACACCATCACCATTGATCCTCATTCTTGAAGGAATTCTTTAGAATTGAATCACCTCAATTCTTTTTAGCGGAAGCTATATACAAGATTCTCAAAACCTTGCAGAAAATGACAGAATTGAAAGAAGTTGAGAGACTCGATAATGCTATAACAGCTAGTACGAGATCTTTAGAACCTTCTTAGCAGTTTATCACAGCCAAAAAAACTCTGATACCATGAAGAACTTTGAAGAATGAATAACCTGCAGTATATTAAAGCTAAAATGAAGAAGATGAAGATAGAGATATCAAGGGTATCATTTCATATATGATGTAAAATGTATCTGTATACATTGAGGAGAATAGCTTTATATAGCTTTTCGTCTAATATGTGAAATCACAGAATATACCTAATCTAACCATTTTCACTTAACGGTTATAAACTAACTGCAGTTAGGAATCTATTCTAACTAACTAACTATCCATCAACTGACTATTATCTGAGTTTTTTCAACAAATAAGTTATTATATTGATCTCCTCATTATCTATCATGGCTTTTTTATTTTTGTATTTTATGTGTCCAAAATTGTTTTGGAATGTTTTTCTTTTTTCTTTTTTTTTTAATTTTTTTTTATTTGAGGCGAGGATCTATCTAAAATTGTTTCTTTATCTTCACAAGGTATAGGTAAAATCTATTTTCACACTATTCTTTCCAAACCCACTTGTAAAATTATATTGAATTTTTTATTGTTATTATACTATAGAATAAAAATTCTTTACACGCTCATCAATTTATCGACAATTATTTAGCTACATTTAACCTCTTTAATTACACAAATATATTTTTGAGGATTTCTTTTTGTGTGTGCGTGTTTCTTTCTTTATTTCTTTTCTGTTGGAGAAAAAGATGAGCATAAATTAAATGGGAAACGGTAACTTTTTTCCGGGCACAGGAATAATTGGATCACATCTTAATACATGAAGAGACCAACTAAAAGTGAAGTTAAAGAATTTCTCAAATTGAACGTCCAAATAGTTTAATATTATCACCAAGCTCTCAACAACTAAAGCTACCCTTAATTACATTGAAGTTTATTGTTTGAGGATGAGAATTCTCAAAGCTCTTGCCTTTTTCATATCATAACTATCATTGAAAGCAATCTCAATTCAGGGGAATAACTATAGCCAGGAAAGTTGTATTGGGAATTTGCAATTTTGTATTAAATGCAAAACATGTGGAGGGTTTGACTTTGCTTTGTTCCTAACCACCCACAAGGCCTAGGCCACTCCTCCCTCTCCATCAAGGGAAAATGTATGTCTTGGGCTAATCTAACCCAAATATACTCTTAACCTATATAGTTTGATATTGTCTGCTTTGTGTCAATTACATATGTTTTTTTCTAAGGCGTCACACTCAATCTTTTAAACTACGAATTTGGATTTTGTTTGCACGAGTCTTCATCGAATTAAGTTTCATGTGGTCCATCACCATAATTCAGTGGTTTCTTCCTCGAACTAAGTGTTAAGTTGGCCCATTAACGAGCATTTATGCTCATCAAAACTCAAGGTTAGCTTTTTTTCTTTTTTTATACATGTGCGTCTTCAAGATACCTTTGGCATGATAAAAATAGTAAATTGAGTCTCAAGCAATTACTCCATCTTTTGTATACTTATTTCGTGGAACCATTTGCTTTGGTACCAATTATTGGCTAGTCCAATCAAAAATACTCTTAACATATATAGTAATATTATTCTTTAAATAAAGCCCGTGTGATTTTTTAAAGAAGCCGTCACACATCATTAGAAAAATGCCTACACTTTATATATAGCTTTCTAATTAATCTTTTAAAGAATCAATGTGAGACTCTTGCATCACCAATTATAATTCTTGGATCGACGTGATTTTGCTAATTAAACGTTATACCTCTCTGCTTCCTTTTGAAAAAGGAACAATAGAATGCATTGTAAGTTCCTCAAGAATAACACCACCAAATGACAGGGCAATATACATGACATATTCACCTTTTGAAGTGTCAATATACAGAGAGAATTTATTGAAAGCACATTATTTTCTTCAATGTAAAAAAGATGCAACCTTTTCCACCTGCAAAAGGCAGCTTCACTTAGAGACTACATTAAAGAATTTACATATGGTGGAACTGAATAGTATATAATTAAGCTGGCATGCATATTGCATAGTTACAGTAGGTTATGAGCACCCATATTATTTCTTTTCCTAAAATGAAAAGAAAAAAAAAAACCAGCTAAGCTTTCTGCATAATATTTATAATATATAAAACCTTAATAAAAATATTCTCAAATGGGGTTGCTAGACCATATATTATATGATCTTTCATTTATAGCTATTTGACACTCTCATGTGCATTCGAACAGACCTTTTCCATCTAAAGCTTCTTGACCCTTTATATGACTTCATTAATGTAATGAAAGTGCAATTTTTTTTTTTTCGAGTATCAACAGTAGATATGTAAATTCATATCATTAATATTACACTTTGGTTTTATGAGATAAGAACAGTGTAATAAATAGCATATTTTTATTGTTATTTTTATTTTTATAAATAAATATTTACAATTACCAATTTTCATATACACTTAATTATTTTGCAAAAATTTGTTGATTTAATAAATCAACGATAGTAATATATAGCTATTGTTTAATATAATCCTCCCAAATGGTACAGATAATCTCTTCACATTAAATACGAGCCTTTTTTTTAGTCAAAATTTATAATTATGATTTTTTTAATAAAATATTAATTTATGAGTCAAGTTTAAATTTTTTTTTAAAAAAAAAGTTTCGAACTCGAAATTAAAATTCTACTTTGAATAGAATGTGAAATTTAAAATTAAAATTGAAATTTCATATAAATTTTATAACCAAAATACTGATTTTAAATCAGAATTTCGATGGCTCTTGCAGAGAGATCGCTAGCTGGGTGATTAAATGTGGTAGAAACATTATTATTATATATATAACATAGATAGGTCTATTTCAGATGAGATGGCAATTGGATCTTTTTTATATGCACAGACATATATATGTAATATTCAAATGCATGTTTATGAAATAGTCTAAGTTTCGATTATTCTGTCCTATATAATAACAACAATAACTTGAATTATTATTTTTTTTAAAAAATAAGAGAAAAGCATGATCCTATCCTTATAGAGATATATTATATTATAATATTTTCAAAATAAAATGATCAATTGTCCTTGGAATGACTGCCCAATCACTTTTATAATATATTCATGACTATCATATTGAAGTAGAGCCGTGCATCATCAATACACCCAATTTCCATCATAGTATATGTATAACATTTAATTTAATTAAACTTTCTGATATATACAACATCATATATATCATTTGAAAATTAAAGAAAATGAAATGGGCAAAAAGAGAAAAATATATAATTTGATATGAAAACTTATATTGTATGCTTTTATTTATGTGAAATTAAAAATAGAGGAGAAACTGTTCTACTCATTCTTCTGTTTATGAAAATTAATTTTAAAGCCTTATCTTGATTAAAAGGAAAGATATTCATGTGAAAGGATTGAGACAAACATTCTACCACATAATAGAGGTTTTTAGGCTAATAATTCATGAATACATGCATACGGAATTTTTAAAAACTAATTCATAATAATATTGTTCCAGATGAGAAAATAACATGAAAATGATAAAAAAATTCATCTAGTATTTGATGTCTATTAGCCATTTCCTTATGGCATAACATCAATTTTTGGCGTCTATGATTATTAATTGTTTGTAAATTGTGAATTCATGTACTTTTTTTATCTGAATTGACAGTTGCTAATCTGTATTTGTCTGTATCAAATATTTTAATTTTGTACATTTTATGCTCCATTTTTTATAGTTGTAGTTGACTAAAGAACGGAATTCAAGATATTGGTTTAGCTTATATAATGCCAGTAATTGTGAATTTTGATAATTATTCAATCTATCTCTATATTTAATAATTAGACCTTCAATTATTGCTATTTTAAAGATTTTTCGTATAATAAAAGGTTAAAGATTCTTATAGCATGTTTGTCCAAGCTTTTGGGATGCCAAAAGTGTTTATTTTCCTAAAAAGCACTTCTTAAAAAAAAATGAGGTGTTTGACCAAGCTTTTTCAGAGAAAATAAGTGCTTTTAGAGAGTAGCATAAGTTATTTTTCAGAAGTTAAAAAAAGTAGCTTCTCCCAAAAACACTTATTTGAAAAGCACTTTTGTGAAAAATACACTTAGAAGCATTGTTCAAAAGTTTGGCCAAACACTAATTGTTGCTCAAAAGTGTTTTTTAAATTTATTGGTCAGACACAAACTGCTTCTCATCAAAAGTACTTTTTTGATAAGCACTTTTGGAAAACACACTTCTCAAAATAAGCTGATTTGAGAAACTTGGCCAAACAGGCTGACTATTAGCCGTTTTGGCTAAACTTTTGAGAGGCCAGAAGTGTTTATTTTTTTTCTTCTGAAAAGTGTTTTTTTTTAAAAAAATGAGGTGTTTGGGCAAGCTTTTGGAAGAAAATAAGTGATTTTAGGAAGTACCAAAAACTGTTTTTCAGAAGCTAAAAAAAATAACTTCTCCCCAAAAACACTTATTTGAAAAGCACTTTTGTTAAAAAATTACTTAGAAGCAATTTTTAAAAGATTGGCCAAATGCAAACTGCTTCTTAGCAAAAATATCTTTTTGATAAGCATCTTTTAAAAAAAATATTTTTCAAAATAAGCTGATTTAAAAAGATTCGCCAAACAGGCTATAAGTAACTGATGTGTGCTTAGTCAGTAAGATGTTGGTCTTCATTTAATATATTCCTAACTAATTTTTCTTTTTTGGGCAATGAAATTAAAACTCACCTTCTTTAGCAATGCAATGAGGAATAGAGAGCTCCAAGCAAATGAGCAAAAGCGTGTTTTAAACCATGGTCCTACACTATATCCACTGTTTACATGGGCCATATTTAAACGGCCCTATGGAAAATGATGGGCTGGTATCTGTCCAACCTTGGGCTCAGCAGATGAGTTTGTCAATAGTTGTTTTGCCAAACCTCAAATTCAATTTGGACCCACATACATTTGTTGCCAATGGTTGAAATTATTCACAAAAGTGGAGGAGCATAGAACGTGAGAAATCTGCCTAATTAATCACAAGGAGTTTGAGCTGCAATTAATGATTTTAGGGTTTTAATTCCAATAGAAATCTCCCCTCTTTATTTATTTATTTATTTATTTACTATGAATGACTATAATATAAATTCGTTTGAAGCTCACTTGCCATGGCTACAAGATTTTTATATAAGAAACAAATACATACACGCTTTATTGGACCTAAAGATGTTTAAAGAAGCTTGGGCTGGGAGGATAACTAAACTATAAGCCCAGATTTCATTGGGCCCGCCCTAGCTACAAGAAGAATGGGGTAAAGACATAAAAAACTTTATCTCTAGGCAAGCTTTTGCACGACTGCTCCTATTTCAAGGTGGTCTTTAATTTTATTTTTTTTTGTAAATTAGTTATTTTAATTTTTACCTTTATAGCTCATTTAATAAAAATTTAGTGTCTAAAATGTCCTTAATTTCGCTTTGCAAACTTTTTTAGAGAATGTTTGCCTTGAGGCATAAGTTAAGTGTTAGTTTATTCGTAAGACATACATTTACCGTTTAATATAAAAAAAATTCACCATGCACAGGTTAGTCATATAGGCACAAGTTCATGCTATCGAACTTATACCTCAAGACACAAATTATGTTAAGGTATAAGTTCAGTGTATGTATTTTTAAAGCATAATGTTCTAAAACTGAATTTATGCCTCAAGGCACAAATTCATGCTATTGAATTTATGCCTCATACCAAAAATTGATGCTATTGAACTTATGTTCCCAAGCATAAGTTTATGCTACTGAACTTCTGCCCCAAGGCACAAGTTCATGTTACTGAATCTCTACCCCCAGTGCACAAGTTCATGTTACTGAATCTCTATCCCCAAAAACACAAGTTTATGCTATTAAACTTTGACGTTAGGATCATTTTCGATCATCTTTTTGTTATTTAAAGTGTTGAATGACCAAAAACTAAAGACCATTCCAAAATAAGGACATTTGTGCGAATAACCCATCTATAGGTCTATTTTCTTTCATTGAAGTTATCGTAATGAGTAGGGAAAATTTTCATGAGTAACACTATTAGTGTCCAATTTTACAAAATAGCAAGATGTAATTTTTTTTTCAAAATGTAACAAAATATATTATATCCACGCGCTTCAGTATCTAATCCTAACTGAAATCATACGGTATAGTATCTGATTTTAACTATATGCGTGTGTATATATTTTTTGTGCAAAAGCTGAATGTATGTGTACATGTGACCAATTAAATATCATTATGTGTTTTCAAACCATATGTCTGATCAATTGAATACAATGTATATTGTTTTCAAACTGTAGATTCTTACTTTCCTTGCCTACACAGAGGTCATGGCCATTATACCAGTTAGATATGAAATGTGCAGGTCAACTATATGTAAAGTGTATGTTATATGTATAACATACGTGTATGTCAGGTATTTATTCTTGAACTCTGTTTTCCTGCTGATGTCCACTTTACCTAGAAAAAAAAATAAAATAAAATTACGTGAAGGTGCCGCTTTTATTGAAAAAGTGCTCACTAATAAAAATTTTAGATACTATATGTGTATTTTGTATATCTGTTATAAAAATATACAATATCACTATATTTTCTATTTTATTAAAAACAAGAGTATAAAAAATAATAAGAAAGTCAAAACAGCTGCATCAGATAATTTTCTCTAAATTTGGTAGGAACTTAACATTATTATACAACCTTAAAAGACACGTTACAAAACTTTAGCATTATTCTCATATTTACATTCCGATACATCTTGACCGCAAACCTTAATCCCTGGTTGTTTTCTAGCTAAAAGACATCTCTTCCAACTAACCTAAATGAATCCCTTCATATTTTTTCTCTAAAAATTTACATTGTTAAGCATACTCGTTCGCCCAAATTCATATAAATGCAATGATATGGGACTTTAGAATCTCTTCAAATAATTTGCGCAACGTTCTACAATGTTGGAGATATTCTGTAGCACAAGATGAAAGCAGAGAATATAACAAAAAACATGCTCATAGCTGTACACAAATATGTTTTAACAAAATAGACGAAACCTACAAATCAGAATCAGTTCAAGCGGGAAATAAACAAAAGAAAACCACAAATAAACTGAAACATCCAATTCCATTTTGTCTTATGACTATTTCTCCGCTGTTATGCGGTTCATGAAAACACTTGTCAAAACTGCTTTCGACTCGAAAGATGCCTTCAGCAACTCCAGCGCCTGCAAAATAACAGTAGGAATTCACTAACCCAAGAGAAAAGGAAATACAAAAGGACACGAGCAAAATTTATTGAGTTTATTTCATAAAAACAACAACATGTAACCAGTCATAAAAGGTGAAATTACAAACGTGCGAAAACAAATTAAAACACAGTGATAGTTATAAAATTCTTTAAATTCAAGTATAATTGATTACCTCTTCCATTCCAAAACTTACTACTTCCTCCCCTAGGACACCTACATCCCTGACATTAAACTTGTTGAGAAGGGAAATGCAAGAAATGGTGGACATGGGCTTAACCACCAAGTCATCTGTCACCATGTATGTCACCACATCCTTCACAAAACCCCCTGTTGCTGCCACACCTCCATTCGCTACTGGCGGAGCAACATATATCAACTTTCTTGACATACTCCGTTCACAGCTTATGCAGAGAGCACTAGGGTCATCAGAAACAGTTGAGTGGGAACTACTGTTGGAACAGCCATAAAAAGTCTTCTCATGTGTCGGAACGTCTTTAAGTAGTAAAAAAGGAACTGACGAGATCCCAACTGAAGACTTTGGTTTTAAAAGGATATCCTTGCATTGGTTTGATTGGATATAGGTGTCCTTCAGATTTTCCACGCTTTCGTAGAGGTTAGGCCAGGATCCACTCATTCCTTTCTCCTTAAGAAGACCTATAACTGTTCCCGCGGGCAATGTGAGAATGTGAAAGAGGAAATCAACACAATCCTTTTCAGCCTCAGCAAATAGGACTTTGCCAGCCTTGGTGTCAATCAAAAGCTTCATGCTCAATTTGGTATCAGAAGTAGTCGTCATTTTGGTTGGATGATAACTGCTGCAAATTTTCTTCTAAGAGAGGTAGTTTTAGACTTTTAGTTTTCTAAAACCCTCAGGAAAATCTCATTGTGTTCTGGATGTTGACGACCTACAACTTCATCAAAGCACAAACACAGTGAAGAAACAGAGCTAAACAGAAGCACAAGTTAGACTATGTAATGAGACTAGACTTTCTTTGACTCCCTTTCATTCCCTTTATGTACATAAAATTGCAGCATGTGTATAAGTACAATTGCAGCAACTATATAATCAACAGGAATAATTGTGGTTACAAGAGGCAAGAGCTATGATAGGCCCTATCCTATCCTACGAGATGTAGAATTTCTTTCAAATTCAACTTTGGATAGGTGTGGTCTAAATACACTTAAATATTTGCACTTGCTTCATCATCATCATATAATTATTGACAAAACAGTGAAACAGTCAGCAATACACTAATCAAGATTCTCTTTGTTAATCTAAAAAGACGGAGAAATGCAAGAAGTTCACAATGAAATGCATACTGTATCTAATAAACTCTTATTTTTGAGAGAGCACTGCAACAAAGTTCTCATTCATGACCCGCATCAAACAGAAAGTAAATCGGTTTCTTCGAGTCTTGTGGTTGCAGTATGGAACTAAAATTCTTAACAATTATTACTATAAATAAATATATTCTATTACATTCTACATCCTTACCTTATATGAGTATGTTTTATCTAAAATATGTTTGAAATTATATTCTAAAGTAGAATCTGCTTCTTTATTGCTTATGTGGTATGGACTTTACAATTGTTAAATTTCTTTGCATTTTGCACCTCTAATGTATAACATATTTTTTTATTTACACCTTATCCGTCAAATTTTTAAGATTTGCTCCCTAATCTATCTATTTCATTACAAAACTTCCAATCTAAGGGGTCAGCAAGAGTAGGATATAGGTTGAAAGGGTGAGTAGATTAAAAAGAAACTTTAGATAACTTGTTTTGCATTCATACATATAGGGTGTGTTTGGTAGGCAAGAAATCACTAAAAATATTTTCCAATTTTTCCATGTATAGTTATAGTTGGTCAAAATAGTTTGAAAAATTCTTTTCTAGGAAAATAACTTCTCCGATGAAAATAGGGAAAACAAGTTCCATATGTGAAGTTCCAAGTTCATTCTCTTCCCCCACCTACCCAACACCCTCCCACGAACCCCCACTCTCCAACCCGTAGTATTTTTCTAGATTATATATAAATGCTCTTGGGATAATATTTTTTTACTTACTTACCAAACACTAGAAAATAAGTAACAAATACACTTGTTTTCTAAGAAAGCATTTTCCATCATAACAAACACACTAATAGAGTATAATGTTTAGAAAAAAGAAAAAATTTCCTGAAATTGATTCAAATCAAGGGACGACTATAGATTAGGTGATTCACTTTGCTAATGAGTTCTTGAAATAATTAATAAACGAATAAATCAATGTCAATCTATGTGAGATAATGTTACTGACAGTGTTTGGAACCATAGCATGAGCCATAAAAATTCTACCAATTGATTAACCATCTTCTCTTATGATTCTTAATTGGCTTAAACAGGAAAAAGTAGTATAGCTAGAAAAAAATTGCACTTAAAAAGCAAAATTAATCACAAACCTACTGGTTGAAATCATATTCAACAATTTACTATCTTCACAACTCACAAGAATTAGAAGTCTAATGTAGGGTAAATGGCTAATATCATGGTGGCGGCAGCAACTTTTTTTTTGTTCTACTGAGCCAACTTTAACTTTTATTAGATAACATCCAAAATTCTGAATCATAGAAGCTAGAATGAGCGTGCTCGTAAAAACTTTTAAAATCAGTTTATAACAGTTCTACGTCAGAAAACTTACCTGCAAAGAGGAAAGGTGAAATATTGGAAAAAGATGGACAGTAAACCCTACCGTTCAAAACAAGACGAAAGAGAGAGAAAGGGAGCAATTCATTTCAGTGGAAAAAAATATTCCAGAATCTTCCCTATTCATTCCAATATTTTTTTAATTTAATGTTATAAAATTTCTGCTCCATCTTAAAATTACAACAGATAAATTATCTTTTTATTTTTACAAACTGAATAAATATAAATAAATATTTTTTTAGAAATAATAAATAAATAAAAATGAGCAAGAGAATATTTTCTGCAATACAAACGAATATACATACTGAAATTTAAAATAATGAGTTGGGCCTATGCACAAGCGAAGTGACAAAACCAGTACATGAGATCATAAATTGTCAAATTTATTTAAGTTTGGTCCAATAATTAACAGCTCATTTATTAGCTCAACTTATTTTAATCCATTGAAGTTTGGATTGATATTTAATCCGAATTGATTCATAAGAAACCTTGTCAAAATATTTTTAATTTTTTTTTAATTTTTTTTAATATGTTATATTTAGTCATAATAAAAAAATATTAATTTTATAAGTTATCAAAAGATTATAAAAGAACAAATAAAGCAATTAAAATAAATTAGAGTTGAACGAGTTGACTATGACCCACATTTTAATCCATTTCAATCCAATTCATTTTAGCCAAAATAACTTTTGAATGAGTTAATAACCTGTCTATCTATTACCTCAATCTATTTTGATCCTTCTAAATTCAACTCAACCGTCCAAGCGCGCAAATAGCCCATTTTGGATTCCCTATTTAAGACTTCTTTTTGTCAATTGGATTCAAGTTTATCCACTTTAAAAAAACCAGCTTCAGATATATGATGTTTGAATCATTGCTTCAAAAACCAAATTCAATTATGTATATATTGTGTTAGGTTTGTCAAAGTTAAACGTAAACATTAGCATTTGTTTGTGCAAGTAAACTTTATGCAATTTTGTTTAAAATTTGGCTCGGCACTCCTTAACTTCCAACGAGAAAAAGATTGAAATTCGACTTCGCAATCGCAAACTTCAAGACAATTTTATTTGCAAGTAGAAAATATTGAGGTTAACTGTAATTAAAAGAACTGAACATGGAATTGCATTTACTAGTTTGTTTTGATGGGGTCACAGTGGCATGGGCTGTTGAAGGCATTGTTGTTTTTTGGCTCAAAGTCCCACATCGGAAGATGAGTAGACATAGGGAGGCAACCTTAGACTATAAAAAGAAGCCTCCCCCTTTTGGTTTTATCACACCAAACTTGAAGTCTTCTAACTCTTTTAGAGGCTTAGTTTATTTTCTCTCTTGTAATCTTCTTGGAGAAATATATTTTTAGTGGTGTCCGGGGACTTAGGCATAATTGGCCGAACCTCGTCAAATCTTGGTATTCTCTTTATTTTCTTTTCTGCTTCTTATTTATCATTGTTAGCCATTATTAGTTTTGCTATTGGTGGAAAATAGCTCCAATTTCCACAACAATTGGTATCAGAGCTTTTGATTGCGATTTCTCTTGAAATTTTAGTATGCTCTGTGGTTGCGGTTTTAACTGATCCTCCACATCAGAAAAAACTTCTTGAGATTATTTTTTTTGTAAATTTGTGTTAAAATTGCTAAGTAATATATTGTCTAATTAAGTGTATGTCTAGGGAAGTTCTGTCTAAGAAAACTGGTTTTTAAGTGGGACCGTGTGACCCCTCCAGTTTTTCCTGGGAATTTTCCTGGTGCATTTTTTTTGGCTAAATTATTACTGGTAATTTTTCACTTTAGAGCAAAAATGGCTGATAATAATGAGCAGACTTCGAGAGCCACAGTTTCCACTACATCAACTTCGGCAGCATCTTCGTCGTCAATTTTGACGAGATTTGCTGTGCCAAATGCAAGATTTGCGGTGGAGATTTTTTACGGTACGGGTCATTTCGGGATGTGGCAAGGTGAAGTTCTAGACGCGCTTTTCTAGCAAGGTCTAGACATTGCTATTGAAGAAGAGAAACCAGAAGAAATTGAAGAAAAAGAATGGAAGACCATCAATCGGTTGGCGTGTGGTACTATTCGCTCATGCCTTTCTAGAGAGCAGAAATATTCATTCTCAAAGGAAACTTCTGCAAGTAAGCTATGGAAGGCATTGGAGGAGAAATTATTGAAGAAGAGCGGTCACAATAAGCACTTCATGAAGAAGAAGTTATTCCGGTTTAGTTATCAACCGGGTACCACCATGAATGATCATATTACTGCTTTTAACAAGGCAGTAGCTGATTTGAGGAACCTTGATGAAACTTTCAAAGATGGAGATCTGGCATTGATGTTGCTGTTTTCACTTCCTGAAGAGTATGAATTTATAGAAGCTATGTTACTTCATGGGAAAGACCAAGTTTCCCTCAGTGAAGTATGTAGTACTCTATATAGTTATGAATTAAGAAAAAAAGACAGGGAGGAAAGCAAGCATGCAGAGGTGGTTGCAGAAGCACTGGTAGCTAGAGGCAGACCACAAAACCAGAAGAAAGGAAGAAGAGGGAAATCTCAGTCAAGAGGCAGACCGAGTAAAGATGAATGTGCCTTTTGTAGAGAGAAGGGGCACTGGAAGAAAGGTTGCCCAAAATTGAAAAATAAAGGCAAAGTTGAAAAACGCAAAGCTGATGCAGAGTCATGTGCTACTGAATACAGTGATGAAGATTCAGATCTTTCACTGGTTGCTACAACCTCCACAAGGCGATCTGACAAGTGGTTGTTTGACTCAGCATGCAACCAACATATTTGTCATATCCGGGAGTGGTTCTTTGAGTTTAAAGAGATAGACGGTGGAGTTCTATATGGGCAACGACACATTTTGTGAAACAATAGGAATTGGTTCAGTCAACTTAAAGAATCATGATGGATCAACTAGAGTTTTGACAGAGGTCAGGTATGTACCTGACATGAAGAAGAATCTCATCTCTTTGGGAGTCCTAGAATCCAAAGGATTGACGGTGACAATGCGAGATGGAGTCTTGAAAATAGTCTCTGGAGCTCTGGTGATGCTTAAAGGCACCCGGAAGAATAATTTGTATTACTATGATGGTAATACAATTGTTGGGACAGCTGCAGAAGCAACTCTTGATGATGAAGGGTCAGATGCAACTAAGTTGTGGCATATGCGATTGGGGCATGCAAGTGAAAAATCCTTGCAACTTCTAGCAAAGCAAGGATTATTGAAAGATGCAAAAACTTGTAAGCTGAATTTCTGCAAGCATTGCGTGATGGGAAAGCAGAAGAGAGTGGAATTTGGCACTGCAATCCATGATACTAAAGGTATTCTGGATTATGTTCACTCTGATGTGTGGGGTCCTTCCAAGACAACTTCTTTGGGAGGAAAACACTATTATGTTACTTTTGTTGATGACTTCTCTCGAAGAGTGTGGGTGTACACTATGAAGTCAAAGGATGAAGTGTTAAATTGTTTCCTTAAGTGGAAAAAGATGATTGAAACTCAGACTGGCAAAAGGATCAAACGCCTCAGAACAGATAACGGAGGTGAATATAGAAGTGATCCGTTTGACAAAGTTTGTCAAAATGAAGGTATTGTGAGACACTTCACAGTTAGAAATACACCACAACAGAACGAGATGGCTGAACGGATGAACCGAACATTGCTGGAGAAAGTTCGGTGTATGCTGTCTAATGCTGGGTTGGACAGACAATTTTGGGCTGAGGCTGTGAGATATGCAAGCCATCTTGTTAATCGTTTACCATCAACTGCTATTGGTGGTAAAACTCCTTTAGAGGTTTGGTCTGGAAAACCTGTTAATGATTATGATTCCTTACGTGTGTTTGGTTCCACTGCATACTATCATGTGAAGGGATCGAAGTTGGATCCGAGTGCCAAGAAAGCGCTCTTTATGGGGATCACTACTGGTGTTAAAGGATACCGTCTCTGGTGTCTTGAAACAAAGAAGATAATCCTTAGCAGAGATGTTACCTTTGATGAATCTTCCATGTTGAAGAAGGATGACATTCAACAGATCAATAGTGCTCCGCAACAGGTGGAGTTTGAAAGGAGAATCAATCCAGTTCTGTACAAAGATAGAGAGACTCCTATGGCAAAAGGGGAGTCAAATGAAGAAGAGGTTCCAACCCAAGGACCTCACCAGCAAGAAGAACCTATTGCATTAAGGAAGCCACAACGGGTAAAACACAAACCTGCTCGATTTAGTGATATGGTGGCTCATGCATCTATAATAGTGAATGATGGAATTCCTACCACTTATCAAGAAGCAATTCAAAGTTCCGAAGATGAAGAGTGGAAGAATGCTATGAATGAAGAGATGCAGTCTCTTCATAAGAATCAGACTTGGAAGCTAGCAAGTCTACCGAAGGGAAAGAAGGCTATTAGATGCAAATGGATATATACAAAGAAAGAAGGATTTCCTGACAAGAAAAGCATTCGCTACAAGGCGAGATTGGTAGCTAAAGGCTATGCTCAGATGGAGGGAATTGACTATAATGAAGTTTTTTCTCCAGTAGTGAAACATTCCTCTATCAGAATCTTATTGGCCTTGGTAGCTCAGCTGGATTTGGAACTAGTTCAACTTGATGTAAAAACTGCATTTTTACATGGAGACTTGGAGGAGGAAATCTATATGACTCAGCCAGAAGGGTTCAAGGTTGCTGGAAAAGAAAATATGGTATGCAAACTTGAAAAATCATTGTACGGATTGAAGCAATCTCCAAGACAGTAGTACAAGCGATTTGACAAGTTTATGTTGGGGCAGATGTACACAAGAAGCAAATACGATCATTGTGTGTATTTGCGCAAGCTATAAGATGGATCTTTCATCTATCTTCTTCTTTATGTTGATGATATGTTGATAGCTTCAAGGAATTCTGGAGAAATTGACAAGCTGAAAGCTAAACTAAAGCAAGAATTTGAGATGAAAGATTTAGGGGAAGCTAAGAAGATTCTCGGCATGGAGATAAATAGAGACAGACAATTAGGGCAACTTCGTCTAACTCAGAAGCAATATCTGAGAAAGGTGCTGCAACGTTTTGGCATCAATGACAAGTCAAAATCTGTGAGTACCCCACTTGCTCCTCATATGAAACTTAGTGCTGATTTATCTCCGAAGAATGATGCTGAACGAGAATATATGGCAAAAATTCCTTATGCAAATGCTGTTGGTAGCTTGATGTATGCTATGGTGTGTACAAGACCTGACATTTCACAAACAGTTAAGGTTGTGAGCAGGTATATGCATGATCCTGGTAAAGGACATTGGCAAGCTGTCAAATGGATTCTATGGTATATTCGGAACACCGTGGATGTTGGGTTATTATTTGAGCAGGATAAAAAGATTGGTCAATATGTAGTTGGATATTGTGATTCCGACTATGCCGGTGATTTGGACAAACGAAGATCAACTACCGGTTATGTGTTTACACTTACAAAGGCACCGGTTAGTTGGAAGTCTACTTTGCAGTCAACAGTCGCTTTGTCTACTACAGAGGCAGAGTATATGGCTGTTACCGAAGCTGTTAAGGAGGCTATTTGGCTTCAAGGGTTGCTGAAGGATTTGGGAGTTGGTCAAAAGCACGTCAAGGTGCATTGTGACAGTCAGAGTGCTATTTGTTTAGCAAAGAACCAAGTCTATCACGCACGAACGAAGCATATAGATGTTCGATATCATTTTGTAAGGGAGATTCTGGAAGAAGGTGAAATACTACTTCAGAAGATCCAGACAGCTGAAAATCCTGCAGATATGATGACCAAGATAGTGACATCGATCAAATTTCAACATTGTATGAATTTGATCAATATTGTGAAGATTGCACATGGGTAGCACCATAGGTGCATTTGAAGACACTACTAGAGATAGTTGTGAGAGAAGATTTTGTAACTTTTGGGACTTTTTGCCAAGGTGGAGATTTGTTGTTTTTTGGCTCAAAGTCCCACATCGGAAGATGAGTAGACATAGGGAGGCAACCTTAGACTATAAAAGGAAGCCTCCCCCTTTTGGTTTTATCACACCAAACTTGAAGTCTTCTAACTTTTTTAGAGGCTTAGTTTATTTTCTCTCTTGTAATCTTCTTGGAGAAATATATTTGTAGTGGTGTCCGGGGACTTAGGCATAATTGGCCGAACCTCGTCAAATCTTGGTATTCTCTTTATTTTCTTTTCTGCTTCTTATTTATTATTGTTAGCCATTATTAGTTTTGCTATTGGTGGAAAATAGCTCCAATTTCCACAACAGGCATTTGTTCAAATAATTTTTCAGTCGGTTTATTCAGTTATAATGTTGGAGATGGCTGGAAAAACTATAAAATTAAGATGCCTGAGAAGAGACACACTGTAAAGTAGATGAAAGCAGAGAATATAACAAAAAGAAACTCAAATGTATACACATTTGAGATTTAACAATATATGTAACCTGCAAAATCAAAATCAACTCAAGCGGAAATGAAACAAAAGAACAACCACTGATATACATTATATATATATGGCAATCTAAAACTGAAACATCCATTCCATTTTGCCTTATGACTATTTCTCCGTTTTCACGCAGCTCATGAAAACATTTGTCAGAACGGTTCTCGACTCGAAAGATGCCTTCAGCAACTTCAGCGCCTGCAAAATGATAGTAGGAGTTCACCAAATAGGAATACTTAATGACAAAAACGACATGAGCAAAATTTAATGGGTATTTCTACTATATAGAAACGTGAAGAATCAGGAATACCACAACTTAAATCATTATACATTGTGCAGTTAAAGTTGGCCAATTTGTACTTCAAGTTATTTAAATAAAAAATGAGGGTATTTTCGTCTTTTTGACTGTTTTTTATACTACGTCTCTGCTTCTCGATTATTCTTCACTTTTCTTCCTCTCTCCATTGGCCATTCCCAATTTCTCTCTGTTCCTTTTCTTTACTCTTTACTGGTTGTACGGCCTTTCGTGAAAATAAAACTCACGTGTAATCTTTATTTTGAACTATATTTTTCTCTTAGTTAAAATTTCTTCTTATGTTACCCTTCAAAATTCTTCTTGCTTCCTCTTAGCTAAATCTTTTCTTACATTTTCCTTCATTAGTTTTTTCTACTGCACTCAACATTGTCACTTCCTATATAATTAATATTGTTGGATTTCTGATTTAGGTATTTCATTTGTGTATTTGATTGTTGTATATGTTTTCTTTATTTGGATTTTTGATTGTACACAGCACATTGATTTCTCATCTGTTTTTCCTAAAACCAACGCCAATCTCCATACATCTGCCTTTCTTTTAAAAAAAGTTTTTGCTCTACCTTTGTTAGATTTGTTTTTATTTTGCGTTTCTGGAACTTCTTTCGCTTTTCTCTTATCACTTTAACTTTGTGATCTACTGCATTATTTTCTATTAAAACCATCAAACCTAAGATTATATTTTTTTTACTTTTAAAAACATACCAAAAAATACACGAAATAACCATATAGTTGTTGTATGTTTGCACCTCTTGTTGTGTGTGTTTGTGTGTGTAAGAAACAGTTGTTTCATTCATTAGTAGGCCTGGACAGGTTCTGTGGTGAGTCCAAATCCAAAAGGGAACAAAGGGTCAGAATGTGGATCACCAACATTCATAGGGAGTTGTGGTCTTTCACACACCTATTTATACAATGGTATTTTTAAAATATTGCTATGAAATTTTTTATCAGTTTAATAATGTTTAAATTTTATTTTATTTTATTTTTAAATAGGACAAGAAGCTTTTTGAAGAATACAAAGCAGAAGAATATTTTCGACAATGAATAATATTTGCAATACTCTATATGGCTCTTAATTGGACTGGGAATTCTATGTTCAGGATGCAAAGAGCAATCTGGTGGTGGCATGATCCATTTGGTAGATCATGTGATTGGTGGGTAAGACATAAGCAAATAAGGCATATGCTTGGGTTTGATTTTGTGAGTGTATTAAAAGGTATTAAAACAGAAAATATTTAATTCTACGTAAGCGTGATATATAGGGTTCTATCTTTTTTCAAGTATGAAATTGTGCCTCCATGCTCGTGAGCTTATTATTATTCTAAATAATTTATCGTCATATGTGAGTGTAAGATTAGACACAAATAAATAACATCAAAATTCGGTTTGTTGGGCCCGTGCACACTATCTAGTATTTCAAGTACACGAGTAGTTTATAAAAAAGTTAATACTATTGAGTCATCACTTAAAACGGGGATATGGAACTTGTCATAAAAAGTGAGATTAGAGACCTGAAAAACATGCTATGACGTATTAAAATTCAGTAATAGTATAAGAAGTCTTCAATTACCTCTTCCATTCCAAACCTTACTTCTTTCTCCTGCAGCACACCAACATACTTGACATGAAACTTGTTGAGAAGGGCAATGCTAGAAATGCCGGACATAGGCTTAACCACCAAGTCATCCATCACCATGTAGGTTACTACCTCCTTCACAAAACCCTTTGTAGCTGCCACAGGTTCCTTCCCTCCCTTTGGAGCAACATACGTCAACTTTCTTGACAATGTATAGCTCCCACAATCTGGACAGATAGCACTAGGGTCATCAGACACTTTAGCGTGGGAACGTGTGTAGCTACATCCATAAAATGTTCTTTCAGTTGGAACATTATTAAGCAGTAGAAAAGGAACTGAAGAGATCCCAAGTGAAGATGTTGGTTTTAAAAGGACATCCTTGCATTGTTTCGACTGGATATAGGTGTCATTCAGATTCTCTATGCTCTCGTAGAGGTTAGGCAAGCACCCGCTCATTCCTTTATCCTTGAGAAGCCTAATGACAGTACCCACTGGCACTGAGAGAATGTGGAAGAGGAAATCAACACAATCCTTTCCAGCCTCAGCAAATAAGACTCTGCGGGCCTTGGTGTCAATCAACAGCTTCAATGTTAGTTTGGAATCTGAATCCGTCATTTTGTTTGGCTGATAATTGCTGCATGGTTTGTTCCCAAACAACTCAGGAAACTCTCATACCAAAGCACAAACACAGTGAAGAAAGAGCACTAAAACAGAGTAGGGACAAGTTGATCTCTGTAATGGGACTTCCTTTAAGTCCCTTTCGATCATTCTATGTATATAAAATTACAGCTTGTGATAATTATAATTGCAGCAACTACGTAATTTGTGATTTGAGCTTAAATTGTGATTACTATATCTAGGATAGGTCTTAAGTTTATCCTAGGAGATTTGGTATTACTTTCACATTGAACTTTTGATAGGTGAAGTCTAATACAATTAAAAATTTGCACTTGCTTCACCTATCATATAACTTTTTACACAGTAGTGAAACAGTTACCAATTGCATGTCGTCAAACCGATAGACCTAATCAACATTCTCCACATTACAACAACAACGACAACAACATACCTAACAGGTGATACCTGAGGAGGATAAAGTGTGTATGCTGAACTTACCCCTGTCTAATAGAGATAGATAGGTTGTTTCCAATAGACTCTTGGCTTAGAAAGCATAGCAAAGCAAGTTTGAAAAAGGGAATACAGAGATCATGAAAGCAGTAACAATAATGAAATAATGCAAAAAAGGACAAGGGATAACTGAAATTGAATAACAAGAAACTATGAGAAGAGTGCTAATGCTAATGGTACATGTATGCACACCAAGCCTACTCGGCAAAAAAAAAAAAAAAGCAAGAGAATAATACATTAATCTCAAAAAAAAAAAAAAAAGGAGAAATCAAGGAGCTTGCAACGAAACCTAAAACAGAAAGCAAATCCTTTTCTGCGAGTCTTATGGTTGCAGTATGGAACCAAAATTATTACTACTACACAGATATACACAATCAAAAATACATCTTACTGCATCCTTAGGAGTATCTTTTTTAAAATCTAAAATACGTTTTATATTCTACCACAGGAGTCACTATTTCTTCATTACTCATGCGACATGGATATTAGCTGCAGATATTTAATTCTAGCGAGCCAATTTAACTTTTATTAGACTATTTTTTCTAAAAAGAATTCTGAATCTCTGAAGTTAGATTAAGCGTAATCTTAGGAACTTCTAAAAGCAGTTCATATTGATTCTACCTCTGAAAACTCACCTGCAACTATAAGGCGTGAACAGGAGGAAACCTTACGTTCAAATGGAGGGAAGGGTTTCTTTTCCCTCCGGTAAAAAGGGTCAATTTGGGTGAAAAGATTTCCAGAATATTCTAGAACTGTAAAAAGGGGTAAATTCAATATACAGAAAAAGTAAGGGGCGATTTACAAATGTTTTTATTAGGATGACTAATGGTAGATCATTGCTAAAATCTATCCTTTTCCTCTGCAAATTAGAGAGTAAATATTAGTTGAGCTGTGTGAGTATAACTCTTCACACTTTTCAACTTTACAAAGTAAGAAATAATATTAATTTTTAAGGGTGTAAAGATTTAATAATTTTATATAAGAGCATTTTATTTTTCCAATTTTCAACTTTTCGACTTCCTGTATCAACTCATCCTTAATTTGAATTAAATATTATTTTTTTAATTAGATATTTAATTTAAATTTTAATTTAATAATAAATATTATTATTTAATTAGATATTTTATTTACTAAAGGAGTAAAATAGTAATCTAATTTTTAAGGTAGAAGCTTCCAACTTTTAGTATAATATGATGTCGTTGTCGTCGCCGTTGTTGTTGTTATTACTATTATTTTATGTATTAATATGAATATTTGAAGGGTATATTAGTCTTCAACATTTGAAAGATATTTTAGTATTTTAACTTTTCTCTTTTTGGCTTCCCATAATTAGATTATTATTATTATTATTATTATTATTATTTAAAGGGTATATTAGTCTTTCAATATTAGAAAGGTATTTTAGTATTTTTCACTTTTCACTTTTCACTTTTTGACTTCATACTTATATAGTAATATGATTATTAATATTATACGTTTATAGCTATAAATTAAATTTAGTAAATAAAAGTCTAAAAAATTTAACATTCTATAATATAAAAAATTAAAAGAAAGATTTTGATGGAAAAAGTTCTCTTTCAAACGTCATGTTTCATGGTATATATAATTATTACACATTTTTTTCAAATCTTTTTTTTTTAAACTACAATCAGAAACTAATATAAAGTATGTGATGTCCTTTGTGAAATATACGTCAGAAGATATACTTTTAAACTGAATTTTGATTATGGAGTATCATATATTTATTATCAATCATTAATGATTCAATTATCGAATTAATTGATAAGATTGTTTTGATTATTTTCTACATAATTTTGTTGATTCTTTTTTGTTATACTAAAAACAGAAAATCAAATGAACAAAAAATGAAAATTTTTAGTTATGTTATGAAATAATAAAATAAAAGGAAGAATATTGTAGAGAAAGAGAGGAGGAGAGGAGTTCTTATTTCTCTTTATGGGATTAAAAACAATGAAGGAGAACCCCTCTATTTATAGGGATAATTCCTCCTAACTTTTCTCCAAAAGATAGAATTTCACTATAATATAAACACATGTCACGCTCCACCTTGGGAGGCATGACTGGCACCTGGTGCCATACTGGCAACTAACTAACCTGGCTAGGCTTATGCATGTATGGTGCCAGCCTGCGACTCAATTCAAGAAAACAACGGGCTATATCTCGGCTGTAAATGCAGCCTCCAGCCGACAAGGCAATATAGCCACCCGTAAACGAAAACAGCTAACCATCAATAGGCAATAGAAGGGATCCTATGCGGGTCGACAAGGCCAATATGTTGTCTAGTTATAACAGAAATGAAGACGAGCTATTATATTAGGCCCCACACGGCCAACACATGAAGCATAACTGATTTAGGCCCCACACGGCCAACGTACCACTAACTGACTGACGATTGTAGTCTGCAAGCCTCTAAAAATACAAATAGTGGTCGGGATAGGTCCCCGGCCTACCCAGATGCTATACAAACGGAAGGCCACACTTGCTCAACTCGGCAACTTCGAATGAAAGGAGCTGGCCAAACTGCTGACTCTGAACAGCTGTTACTGAGGATCCTGAACTCTGTCTGTCTAAACCTGCAGGCAAGTAATGCAGCGCCTAGGGGAGGGCGTCAGTACAATATGTATCGAATATGTAAGGCAATAGATAAGCTGATAAAGACTGGAAGTAAATAGAAAGAAGGGCAGAAAGATTAACATGTACGCCTATTGATTCGTAATTTGAATCTAACCAACACTACATGCACTTAAGCTAAGACTGTATAATTACACATTTATAAATTATAACTAGCAGACAAGAATAAAAACAAGAACCTCACCTAGCCCCCATAAGCCGGAAATTACAATCATCACAGAATAACTCGTTCGGGCCCCCATAAGCCCTGGCGAGCACATATCAATCTATATACTCCTATCCAGGTTTCTATGACTCTACTGGAATTGTAGCCAATCTACTGATCCCCTGGGTCTACAACTAAGCCCGCTTGACCCCTGAACTGTAACTATGTCTGAGTCCGGTGGACTCCTGCTGTCTGTACCCCGGATACCGAACTCGACGGGGTGTGCCGATACGACATAAGTGCAGTCCATCCATGGAATAGACTGTATGAGGAGCTCGAACCTCATCTTCGTCCCTCACGAACGGCATACCGCTCCTTGGAGCGACATCATCTAGCCCCTCGCGGGCATCGACACAGCTAGTAATCCTGGGGTGGTCATGGATGGCTCCTAAGTGAGGGTAACCCCAACAAAGTTGTTGTACTAACATCTCAATCTAGCTACTCAAAAGGCGTAACTGGCCTTCTAGGCCTAACGCCACCGCTGCTCGCCCCTTAGGATAATCTATAAAGCTTCTAGTAGGCACATCGTGCACTTGTATCTGATCAAAGGATCCTGATAGTGATCATGATCTCTAATAGTCTGGACTGAATAGGTCAAGATCTGGAGTGGTCCAACACAACTCTCTATATGTCCTGCCCGGACATCTATAACTCATAATAACTGTGGGGTCGCAAATGACTAACTACTCAGTCGCTCTGCTTAGGACAACTGTAGGACTGGTACTGGCCGAACATGCGTTTGAGCGATTGGCCCCTAATCCTCCATAGGAAGTTTACTGACATCCTTAGCCTATGAGCAGTACTGTACTAACATGGTACTTACTAGTGCCTTAGGTTGTCACACCCCACCTTGGGGGGGGGGGGTTATAACGGGCACCTGGTGCCTACTAGACTCTGGCTCTATTTCAAGAAACGAACCGGCTATATAGCGGCTGTATATATAGCCCCAGGCCGATTAGGCCTATAGCCACCTGCAATGCACATCAGCTAACCAGAACGATGACACTATAATCTGAAGCAACTGCTATTCACATTTGTGACCGACAAGGTCACTAACTATAACCAGAAGAAGGCCCCACGCAGCCAACATCAACAACTAAACACATATATACATGCACAGCCCCACACGACCGGCTCCACCCCACAAGGAAACATCAGACTGCAAGCCTCTAGGAAGTAATAATAAAATGGTCGGGACAAGGCCCCGACCTACCCAAACTGTAATCAAAAAATAAATAGCAACAACCTCCGACTTTCTAGCTCCGGAGGTTAGGAGCTGATAACTCTGCTGACTGGATCACGAGGATCGACTCCTCGTCTATGTGTACCTGTAGGCAAGCAATGTAGCGCCCCCACGGGCGTCAGTACCACTGGTACCAAGTATGCAAAGCAAACTGAATACAACTGAATACAAATAACATAACTAGCAATTCTGAATAGCAGGAGATAACTGAATTTGTAAGAACTGATATGAACTGAATCAGACTTTCTGTGCTGTGATAGGGCAGGAGCGTACCTCTAGATGCGACGGCCTGCTGTCTATTAACTAATATATAGCACATAAATACATACATACATATATATATATATATATATATATATATATATATATAGCAAACAAGAGCCAATATCAACCCCCATAAGCCGAATGGCGCCAAACAAGCAAACAATCTATATACCCCTACCTGGGTCAAAACCAGCCAAAAATGAGTCACTCCACTCATCTGCTAACTACGAGCACCTCTTTCGGCCCCCTGGGTCTCCAGCTAGGGCTATGACCTCTGATTTAAATAACTGTGTCTGAGTCCGGAGGACTCCTAAATTGTATCTGCAACTGTAACTGTATCTGAATCTGTTCCCTGGGCGCTTGCGCACAACAGGGCTATTTGTACTGTAATGCTGATCAACCTGATATGGGGAAAGCTTCATCCCATATTCGTCCAAACTGGGGACAACATGCCACTCCTCGGAGTGACGTAAACCCACCCGCTCAGTGGGTGATACAGTTACCAACCCAGGGGCGGCGAGTACGCTCAAAAGGGTGCCCTCACGACACAACCAAGTCTCAACAAACAATAAACACACACACACACACACACACATATATATATAGCAAGCATGTTTAAACTGAAAAATACTAGCTGAATTCTGATTTCTTATTCTGATTTCTTTCTGTATTATACTGATTCTCATACTACTTTATACTGAATCTGTGATCTTTATCTAACTGCATGGATAATTTGTAGCCAAGATACTATCTGACTGTTTGATTTTACTTTACTAACTCTTATTCTGAATATTTGTCACATTATTCTAGAAACATGCTTGCTAATCACATATTGGGCTATACTGAGTCTGGAATGCTAACTTGCCATTTTGGCGCATGCTTTACTAACTTTCGGACTGAATACGATATAACAACGCAAACCAGATTTACTGAACTTGCACAATACTCAACATTCAACTCCGGAAATTCTACTATGGAGTTTACTATGCTATACAAGGCTAAGACTACTAACTTGCCGAAGAAACTGGCTTTACATACCTTAACTTCGGTTTATCTGACTAACGGACGAAGCTCGGTCAGTACTCCAGCTATTTCTCCCAACTGCATTTACATATATGTCAATTAGAACTAAATACATTAATATCCGAGAGAAATTATCACTTTTGATATATATTTATCCCAAACTTCGACTTATCAAAAAATGGTCGAAAACTCGTTATTTCTCGATAGTCCAGAAGGGATAAATGCTCACTGCAAGGCTAGGAACACATTGGTACTAATTTAAAGCAATTCTATTTACTTTACCTCGGTAGCACGATGTTTTGCCGGCCAAATTTCACGAAATCAACTCCGTAGAATTGCTCTCTGTAGCTTTATACCTCGGTATCTAAGCCGGAACGGAGTTTAGACCGCGTTTCATAGCGTAATCGGAAGAAAATATATATAAATGTTGTGGGTTTTGCCTTAATCTTGGCTATACCCTCTATTTTCTGGAAATTATTGTTATATTTGAAACAAAACCGACTTTCCCCTTTTTTTTTCCTAAATCCCTTAATCGACATGCCATTAGGCTATTTATTCATTTAAAATTTACGGGGTGTAACATCGGCCTTATCTTGGTCTAACCGGATCTTATGTTACTTTTCTAGGTGATTCTTAACCTTATAGTCAACTTTATATAGACCTAACCATTTCTGGAAACCTGTGGGTGATAGGAACCGGTTGGGGTGCTGGCTCGGCCTCTAACTACTGATAAGGTCCCCTTTCTTAGGGTACCCACGGGTCTATTTGACCTGGACGATTGGTTGGCTTTCTAGGTGACCTATATGATAACTGCTAAGCCCACTAAGACTGACAATCACTGGTAATAACTAATAGGGTGACAGGCTGTCACTCAGTTCACTAGACAACCTTAGGCTGCTGACCTTAAAACATGGCCTTCCTTTCTAAATTTCTGGCCCTGGGGCGTAGGGATACACCAACAGCCTCTAGGCATGCTTTCCTGACAATACAAGTGTCAAACTGGTAGTTAAACCGCCTAGCTGCGCCCATGTTGCTCAACTTACTGGATCAGGCTTGATAACTCTCATGACCTCCTAAGATCTAGGCCTGCAAACGAACATAGAATTCTACTAACACAATGAACTGGAGAATAGAAAAGTTTCTATGACGCTTCTAGCACGTGTCACACTTAACATGCTCCTATTCAACAAGGAATACTGCTATAAAATCCATGTGCATTTTCTAGCAGCTAACCAAAACTTATATAACCTTAATCTACGGATAACAGCTAATCACAGCGTATCTGATCTCTATATACCCGCAACAGCTAATTATGACATGTCTAATCACAATCTAATGGCAGCAGTTATCTATAACATATGAAATCGTCATTTCTGTTCTGGAACATAAGTCGTAACACTATTCGACGAGAATACTTGCCGAGGGTTAAGCCTTACATACCTCGATTGTCGTTTCCTGAATAACTGACGAGTTTCAACTTGTACTCTTCAGCTGTAATCGTTATACAGGGAGAAAGAGATGAATTTCAATACCAAAATTCAATGTAAAACGATAACTTTTAATACCAATATTGACTATACTTCAACTTAACGAAACACGACCGAAAACGTATTATTTCCAAAGAGTCTAGAAGGGAAAAATGCTTACTTAAGGCCTGTGATTGTATAGAAATCAGTTTGAAGTAATTCAGAAAACTTTGGCACGGCGGGGTTACGATTCGCCGGACGAATTTCACAAAAACAACTCCGTAGTAATGCTCTCTGTGGGATTAAACTTCGATATGAATTTGGACGGCATTTGGTAGCGTAATCGGATGAAAAACCATTGAAAACCTCATTTATTACTCTCTCTGGCCGAAAGCAAATGTGGAAAATGAAATACAATTGAAGAGGGGCTATATATATATGTGTGTGTGTATATAAGTGAGGTCAGTGGCAGGGATGTGCCTCGCGCCTCCCATTAAGGCTGCCACCCTAGCGCGCTGCGCCTTTCATTGAGGCAGCAGGTATGGCGCCCTGCGCGTCTCATTGAGGCAGCAGGCTTGGTGCCCCGCGCCTCTCAAAGCGCCAACAGGCTTGGCGCCTCGCGCTAGCCAGTGCATGCTGGCTGGTGCGTCGTGCTTCCCCTGTGCACACTGGTCCCGTTCCACCCTGCTTTTGAGGCTTTTTTCACACGCGACAAACTCTTCTTACTCGTCACCAATCCACATGTACGCTTACTAATCGTTAACATTTATGGGGTGTAACAACACATGTATCCACTACAATATAAATACTTTTATAGACATTCACTATAGTACAAATACATTTATAACACTCCCCCTTGAATGTCTATTTGATCGATAATGTGTCTCGTTAAAACCTTACTAGAGAAAACCACTTTGCCTTAAACTCTATTGGAACAAAGCAAAGAAGGAGGCGGAATGGAGAAAGGAAAGGGACAAAGGCGGTCTTGCTTATGGTCTTTTCGGAAATGTTAAACAAAAGTTTTCCCCTCGCATCTTGGTCACTTTTACTTTTTCGTTATTTTGTAATCCCCAGGGTAAACCCATTAAGAAAAAACCTAGTGAAGAAAAAAAAGTACACCTATCTAATAATACACATTTGGCTGCCTCATTAAAAACCTTACAAGGAAAATCTAGTGGGACAAAACCTCGTAAGGAAAAAAGAGTACAACGCGTATTAACTCCCCCTAATGAGAACATCCTTAAATCTTTGCATTCCGTTCTTGTGCACCATCTTCTTGAAAGTTGCAGTTGGTATAGATTTAGTGAATAAATCAGTCACATTGTCACTTGAACGAATCTGTTGCACGTTAATATTACCATTTTTTTGGAGCTCATGTGTGTAGAAGAACTTTGGTGAGATGTGTTTCGTTCTATCTCTTTTTATGAATCCTCGTTTTAGTTATGCTATGCATGCTGCATTATCTTCATAAAATTGCGGGTACTTTGTCACATTTCAAACCATATTTTTCTCTAATGAGATGTATCATGGACCTCAACCACAAACATTCTCGGCTTTCTTCATGAATAACTATTCTCTCAGCATGATTTGATAAAGTGGCTACGAGAGACTACTTTATAGATCTCCAAGATATGGCAGTGCTTCCACATATGAACACATTGCCAGCTTGAGATCAAGCTTTGTGTGGGTTAGATAAATATCCAGCATCAGCATAACCAACAAGATCGGGACTGTAATTGTTAGAATAATATAAGCTCATATCGGTAGTTCCTTTTGGATACCGCATTATGTGTTTGATCCCATTCCAATGTCTTCTAGTAGGACCAGAACTATATCTTACTAACAAATTAATCGAAAAGGCTATATCAGGTCTTGTAGTGTTAGCAAGATACATTAGTGCACCAATTGCACTAAGATATGGTACTTCAGGACCAAGAATTTCCTCATTCTTTTAAATCTTTTAAGGATTTTCATATATCCTTCAGTCTATCTAGACGTGAAAATAATTTCATTATACGCATATCAAGTTATTCATGTGTTGCCAGACTTATGAGTAACCTCAAAATAATCCACCGCAGGAAGATCTCTCCATATAATAATATCAGGATTTGCAAAAAATCTTTATGCTTCAAAAATTCATTTATACCCACTGACATTATACTTGAATTGGTTATTTTTATTTGGCCAATCATTTATCTGTCCATACGTTTTGACAGATTTGAATTCAAGATCCTCGTCAATATATATATTGAGTGCTACATTATATCAAAGGTATCGTCGACGATCATTTTGATATCAGTTCAAATGCGACATAACTTATTGAGATCTCTTCATTTTTCATCATTTCAGGTACCTGAACCTTTGCCAAGGTTTTATGAAGTGTTATGTCATGGTGCTTTTTTAAAGCACTTGCCTCATCATTATGACCATCTTAATCATTTTCTCCTCTCCTTCTTCAAGGAGTTCTATATTTGGAACGTTTGGTCTATCACGCTTCAGGCGTCTCATAGACTCTGTCCTTCAAGGACCTTTCATTGGAGCATTTGCAACTGAATTATAAAATAGGGTCAGCAAATATATCTGGCAATTGATTTGCAATATTTTGCAAGTGAATTATCTCTTGAACTTTAAGTTCACCTTTTTTTTTTGAGGATCTAGATAATTCATCCCACACTCAATTTTCAATTGCTAATCACTTCTCCCCCTAATGTTAGGAAAACTAATATTTACCCCCTAGGCTCGTTTGGGGATCCATCTTTGTGTGTTGTGGTGGAGCAATTGAATCGTATACTGCACATTCAAATTTTTAGATGAAATTATTTGGTTCCTAACCCTGAACCAATTGTGATAGGGGAACCTTGTTTGCATGATGCATTCAAGCGTTGTTACATGTTAAATAAACATATCTCATACCAAATTTTATTTGGGAGTTTTGTTCTCATAACCAATGGGTTAGCTATAATTGGAGGCATACAATTTTTGCTAAACCAACTTAGATATGAACCAACATTATCAACATGATTTTATAGTTTGGAACTGTGCTCTTAATTTAACAGTTCGAGCAAACAACCTTGCAAGAATCAATTGCAAGTTGATATCAAAGCACATGTGACCATACCATAGATGCATTTATTAAAATTATATAATAGCAAACTGTAACACCCCGGATAATTTGAGCAAAAAAATCGTGCTTTCGAGGTAGGAATAAGACACTAAATAGGATAAGAAGGAAGAATTATGAGTTAGTTGAATCACTCTATGATCATATTTAAGATTGTAAGTCGATCAAGTTGTAGAACAAAATTCGGAAAAAGTTATCTAAAAATTTCCTTCTTGAGATTCCTTAAAATTTAGATCAAATATATCGAAGTGTTTCTCCCAATATATAAGGAGTTACAGGGTGTACGATCTATCAAATTAAAGATATATGATTCTAGTTTCCAACACATCAAACCGTTTGCTAATCCGACTTCGGAGTAGAGAGATATTCGCGTTTTCGCAAGACCGCGCAAGCAGGAACCTCACAAGGGTCTAAAGCGGTGGAGGACTGTAATAATACCCTTGGTCGATTGGTTTCCATTGGGTTTTGATGCTAGAATCCATGGCTTAACATGATTTTGGTGTCGGAAAGTCGGGAGCTTGGTGTAGTTCGTGGTTTGGTATCTTTTCCGGGCTATTGGTGGATGTTTTGTGGTAAAGATGTTGGTAAGCCTTCTTTATTTTGTTATCCTTAGATTTTAAGGTTGTTTATAGGTGTGTTAACGCCGGTAGGTTATTGCCTCGGAGTTTCCACCGTCGAATTTTTATGAATCTTATCGGGTAAGAATCATTTGTCTTATTTTTTTATTGAGTTATGTTGGCTGTGATTTGGCAGAATAGTAGACTTCCTTTAGGCATTAGTTTCATGGTTTTGAAGGCTCAAGTTCGGCTAGGTTTGAAGCTAAGGTATGTTAGGCTCGTCCCTCCATTTGTCGGCATGAATTTCATAGTCGTTGTCGTTCGTATTGACGTATTTGTTGGTTGTTTTGTGATGGCTTGCATTTTGCTATTATTGAACTCTTGTTTTGCTGTTTATATGGTGATAAAGGTGTGTATAAGGTGTTGGTTTGGTTGGTGGCTCGGGTTTGAGTACGTAGAATCGTAGTTATGGTAAATTATTAGGCTTTTGTCGAGAGGTCGTGTGTGAGGCATGTGGTTCTTGTAGCAAGTTATGGGCTGTTTGAGTGAATGAGATTAGGTTATCATGTTGACAAGTGAATGAGGGATTAGAGGGGTTAAGGTCGATGGTTGCGACAATCTTTTGTTATATTTGAATCGACGATCATGTCTACCGTGTCGAGGGCACGTGACGGCCGTGGTGACTCTTGGGCTGATTTGGTCGTGTCCCTTGATGTTAGTGGTAATTACAGTGGCATATGGGCTATTTGTAAATCTTGAGGATAGACTTGTTAGGATGGTAGTCCTTAGCTTGGTTAGTGGCTCATCGGTGGACGGTTAGACGTGAAAGAATAGTATTGTGTTGTTGTAGTTGGGTTGTGGGGTTTGAGAGCCGAATGTAGGCAAATTGAGCATGTATTATTATAGTTGTTAATTGTGTGTGTTATATTTGAGGCCTTGTGGCTTGTGTATACTCGATGCACGAGAGTTGTTCCGGCTAGGGGTCGAGCTCGAGGTGCCTTGTGGCTTGTGGATACCCGACGCACAAGAGTGTTTTCGGCTGAGGAGTTGAACCCAAGGAGTGACCTATGGGGTTGAGAATCATGTCCTCTTTAATGTTGAGTTGAGACATGATTCGAGAGTGGTCTGACATGTCTGAGCCTTCTTGGGATCACGATTGGTTCTCCCAAATGGATTGAGCTCCGCTAACTGTGCGCAACCGAGAGAGAGTCCGGCAGTGGTTGATTGATGATGTTCACTGACTGGTGTTTACTTTGATATTCTTGGCATTATATTGTAATTGTTGCTCGTGTTATACGATATCTGATAGCAGTGGATGCTAGATGTTGGCTGGTGTTAGCTGGAGGCCGTAGAGAGGTCTAGAGGCAATGACAAGTGAGTTATGTTTGCTAGGTGCCGCGGTGTTATTATTTACTTTTAGACTTGCTGGGATTACGGGGACCAGGTAGGTTTTTGTTTGTATGTTTGCTTGTACGTTCCAGGCTTATGGGGCCAGGTAGGTTTTATGTGTTTACTTAAGTTGAGTTTTCCTTCAGTGATATCTGGTATATCTATTGATCTCTAATCTGAGTCTTCCAATTGTTTGTCTTTCATGCTCGGTACATTATTGTACTGACGCCCTAGTAGGGGCGCTGCATTCATGCCTGCGGGTGATGGTGGGCTGTTAGATCGGTTCTCATTTGCTGAGTAGAGTTCCAGCTGAGTCGGTGTGCTCCAATTCTTTCGGAGTTGCCAGAGGTTGAGTTATGGGTAGTTCGGGGCCCTGTGCCGCCCTGTGCCGGACAATTGATTTCTATTATATTGTTAGAGGCTCGTAGACATGTGTTATGGGTGTAGTGTCATTGTTATAGGATAGGTGGGCCATGTTGTATAGTTGTTCTTCCATTTTGTGGCCTCGACGACATGTTGTATTTATTTTTCTTGGTTGATCAGGTGAGCCAACTTCCGCTATAGTCTATCATCTCATTTTGATTGTATAGTTATAGTGTTGTTGAACCTCATCGGTTCTAGCCTTTGTTTTATATTTTGGGCATCGGGTATGCTCATATTAGAGGTGGCACCGGGTGCCAGTCATGCCTCCCCCGGTTTGGGGTGTGATACAAACGGTTCACATGGCAGGTGAACAGGCTCATATTCACCCTTTTATAAGTTTCAAAATTTCAGGGAATATAATTCTAATCTTAGCTGATCAAGATCATTCTATCACGAGAACAAGCAACACAAGAGAATTCTCGAAGAATCTTTTATTTCTCCAACATATTATCATGTGAATTCTCAATTATTTTTGCATCACATTTAAACTGGGATGGCCAACCAGTTATGCCAACTTATCTTTATTTCAGTAAACTTCTAGTTTACTTTCGTATGTGATTTTGTCATCATACTCATATTTATGTACTACAAACAAAAGAAAACGATGGGTAATCTTTTACATAAATATTTATAACCCGCTTCAATTGTAGTAATATGAAGATAATATTAGATCTTCCCATAATTTATAGTCTCAATTCTTTTTCAATGTCTTTGAAACTTATAAGTTTTCTTTTGAGACTTAATATAATAATTTCATTCCTGCGGGTAGTAATACATTAGCTCTTCCGGAGCTCTCAATTAATTTTGTATACTACCACATATTTACCCATATCAACTGTTGACACCCAATTTTGACCTCATGATGCCCCGTCTAAGCTGCTTATTAATATGTAATGCACATTTTATAATTACCTCTTTTACGTAATTATTTAGTCCGCATTCATAATATTTTAATAATTAATTATCATAATTTTTAAATTTTGCATAATTACTATTTTATAATGTTTATTTACATTTTAGTTTCAATTTATTAATTTTCTAATGTTATAATTATGTCACATATAGTATATTGCGTATTAATATAAATGTGTACATAGTTTCAATTAAATGAGATTTATTTTTTTATATATAATTTTATAAATTATTTATATAATAATATTTGTATAATTTCACTTAAATTACTTAGTGTCAATTTAATGAGATTTATATAATTTTATTATAAATTAAACTATTATATTATCTATGTATTAATTTATTTACAAATTTAGTATTTTTATTAATTTAATAGCAACTAAATTCAATTTTATTAAATATTTATTTAACATCTAGTCACTTTCTATTCAATTTATGTCAATTTTAATTATTTTTAGCAAAATATGACCACATTGTAAACTCCAATTCAATTTCAATTAAATCCCTACCCATTAACCCATTCTTGACCCGTTTACCTTACTCACTAACTCGACCCAATTCATTAGTTAAATCTCAACCGTTTATCACATTTAATCCAACGGTCATGATTAAAACCCTACCCACTTTTCTATTTCTATTATCCTACACCCCAAACCCTAAATTCCATTTTACAGCTCATTTTTCACTCTCTCTACCTAAGCAGCCGCCTCCCCTCTTTTCTTTTCTCCCTCTTTGTCTTCCCTTTTCCATCACTGCTGCCGCACAGCCACTAGGTGTCGCCTCCCTCTCTTCCCTCACTCTCTTCTTCGTCGAGCAACCCCTCCTTTCCAGCCGCCGCCTTACTCTGTTTCCCTCCTCTCACTGCCGCGACCACCAACATCGCAACCAGATTCTCCAGCCACCACCCTCTCTTCTCCTATTTTTTTTCTCTTCGACAATCACCGAAAAACCCGCCATCACCAATGCCGACTTCCCTCTTCTTCTCTCCTATTTGTCTTTGGTGAAACCACCACGCCGGCAAATCGCATCCATATCCGCCTCACCACTGCTCCGGTCAGTCTCCGTCGAGACATCACACAGACATGACGAGATTCGAGGGTTCAACCATATGGGTTAACAATGAACTTGATACGTTTAAATTTTTTTTTAATGATTTCTTTGTTATTTGTTGTGTTTGTATATGTCTGTTAATTAATACTTGAATTTTCTTTATTTTGGAATTTACAACATGTCTGTAAAGTCGTGATCCTCGCTCACAATTTCATACAATTTAGTTTTAGGCTTTGCACAAGGATAGCGGGTTTAGTTTTATATATTTAAATACGGTCGTAACTTCTAATAATTGTGATTTTTTTCTAAATCCTGACGATACGTCGTGATTCATTTTGATTATGGACCCGCATTCATGCCCTGCGAGCTCATATGATTAACTAAAGTTTGAGCATCATTGAGTTTGTATCCATTGCTATTTGCTTTATAGTATAAAAGCTATTCCTTGTCTTATTTGAAGTTTAACTCACTGCTGTTTGGTCCACTAGTGTGAAGACTTCATAATAGCCTTTACAGTGCTTGATGAAGTGAATATAGGACAACCTTTTTTAAAAATTATCCTATTTCTGATAGGCTTTGACTGATTGGGTATATGGCTGGTTCAACCTTACATGATTCCGTTTATTTTTGTGATTTTTTATTTAAAATCGAAGCTACTTTAGTATTTGAATAGTTTAATAAGTTTGATATGATTTACCCCAAAATTGATTTCTAGTTATTCTATTTTAAAGAAAGCTTGTTCTGATTCATGTTTCTTTTAGAAGCATCTTTTTGACTAATTTATTGTTTAAACTTCATACGGTAACTATGGTAAGGTAATATATCATTTAAGCATTCTTGGAATGCTGAATGTGTTTTGGCTCCAAAATTGCTTTTTTCCATTCTTAATTAATATGATTAATTATTTTCTTTTATTTCTTTTCTTGATTTGAGTATTTATTTATGTTAGATCGTTATTAGCTTTTACTATATTGATTATGATGATGAAAAATCTAAATTACTAATTTTTCTCTTTTCTTTACTGATTTAGTACATAAATAGTCATGGTAAATTCTGATTAATTTGGTATATTCTGATTTGACTTTGTTAATTACGGAAAAGATGGTGTGACTAATTATTCTCTTGCCTTAATTAATTTAGCACATGTTATACCCCGTAAGATTTCTGATACTTAGATGGCCTATTCGCACGTTGATTAAGCATATTTGAAAGCCATACGTGCTAGAGAAAGGCCCGGGAAAAGATCGGACGGGAAACCTGTCGAACCATCACGGAAGGAGCCGGGGCAGAGCCCCTCCGCGATGGCAACGTGTCACAGAGGTGGAGCCTCCGCGTTGGCTCCGTGACACGTTGGGGCTGTCCAGGCCCAAGTATATAAAGCCCCACTTCGGTTTGTGATGTTATATTCCTTATTTAATTTCCAGAAAACGCAGAAAAACAGAGAGAGACGAAGAGGGTTAATATATTATCGTCCGATTATGCTGCGGAACGTAGTCCAAATATATATTAACTCCAGATACCGAGGTATTTAGCAGCAGGGAGCATTCCTACGGATTTTGTTTCGCGAAATACGGCCGACGAATCGTCGAGCGACTGGACTAAGGTAAGTAGAATTTCTCCAAATTAGTGTCTATGTGCTCCTAGCCGTAAAGTGAGTACTTCTCCCTTCTGGACTTCTGAAAAATAGCAGGTTTTCGACCGTCTTTCGGTAGGCCGAAGTTTAGGCTATAATTATATCGAAAGAGATGTCGTCTTTCATAATAGTGTTGTATTTAGTACTAATTGACGTATATATGAATGCATTTGGGTGAAATAGTGAAAATACTGATCAAGCTACGCAGTTAGTCGGGAAATCAGAAGCGAAGGTATGCAAAGCTAGTTTCCTCGGCAAGTTAGTAGTCTCGGAATAGTAAGATAGTTCAAAGGCTAGTAGAATGTTTCAGAAGTCGTGTGTTATGTTTAGTATGAATATTGGTACAATATTGGAAGCATCATATTGTATATAGCGTGAAACTTGCTAGTATGGTATAATTCTAATACAAATTGTTAGGATCTGTACAGCATGCCAGTATGTGATTTAGTAAAGTATGTTAGGATATTATCATATGCAGTTGAAACTTAGTAAGGTAATATAAGTATCTGTAAGGTATCTCAGAAGTAGAATGGTTGATTAAAATAAAGTTTAGAAGGCATGTTAGAGATAGTAAATCATGTTACTATGAAACTCAGATGTACAACATGATTCCCAGAAGAAAAACTATATCTTGCTCAACATTAGACTCAGCACAGTATGACAAAAGATTATATGCATACACCATTATCAGTCTCAGCATGTATTAAATACATACATGTCACTATCACTAGTTCAGCATATAGTATGTACAGATACATTATCATCACTAGCTTCAGCATGTCATGTACGCAGTTAGTATTACTAATTGAGACCACTGTATTGTCTTGGGATTGGATTACCTAGCATTCATGACCGCCCCAAGGTTAATAGCTGTATCGACTCGTCCGTCAGAGGGCGAGGATACGTCACTCTACGGAGTGGCATGCCATCCCATAGGGGACGAAGATGGGATGCCGGTTTCCCCATATAGTGCCTTGGTCGGCCTTTATACACCTCCGTCGAGCGGGTACGCCCAGGGTGTTGATTCAGGAGTCCTCTGGACTCAGATACAGTTATAGTCAGGGGCTAAGCGAGCCCAAGTGCATACCCAGAGGATCGGCAGGATGCTTATAGTTATTATAGGAGATGGGATGACTGGGGTAGGGGTATAGATTGCGTGTTGATTGTACCTCCCGGCTTATGGGGGCCGGGTAAGGTTTGTGTGTGCTATGCTATGTTATGTTATGTTATGCCATGTTACATTAGATACGAGTAGATCGACAATAGAGCGATACATTTCCAGGTATGACTCCTACTCCTTCCAGCATAGTTGAGAGTAGGCTTAACTTTACATTTTCAGTCAGTTTAGTCTATTCCTTTGTATTTCAGTTCCATCAGTTGTATTGTTGTTTTCAGATATTTTTCAGTTGTTGTTTTGCATACTCAGTACCAGCGGTACTGACGCCCCTTGGAGGCGCTGCATTACTTGCCTGCAGGTACTCATAGACGAGGAGCCGATACTTCGTGATTTCAATCAGCTCACAGGGTCATCAGCTCTAGTCATCCGGAGCTAGATAGCCAGAGTTTATCCCTTTTCTTTTATTGTACAGCATGGGTAGGCCGAGGCCCTGTCCTGACCATTTTATCAGTATTCTTAGAGGCTTGCAGTCTGTATATATTTTCCTGTGGTTAGCTGTGCCGGTCGTGTGGGGTCGTGCGTATGTTTAGTTGTTTATGTTGGCCGTGTGAAGCCTTATCCAGTCAGTAGTGGTGACCTTGCCGGTCACGTAGCTGTTCAGCATTTGCTATATTGATTTAGAGTTAACTAGACAGCATGGTGGCCTTGTCGGCCTGCATAGGTTCCCCTATATGAATGTGATTCTGGCTAGCTGACGTTATAGTACAGGTGGCTATAGGCCTAGTCGGCCGGAGGCTGTATTTACAGTCGTTATTGTTATACCCCGTAGAATTCCCGGCACTTAGATGACCTATTCGCACGTGGGTTAAGCATATTTGAAAGCCATACGTGCTAGGGAAAGGCCCGGGAAAAGATCGGACGAGAAACCTGTCGAACCATAGCGGGAGGAGCCGAGGCAGAGCCCCTCCGCGATGGCAGCGTGTCACGGAGGTGAGGCCTCCGCGATGGCTCCGTGACACGTTGCCCTTGTCCAGGCCCAACTATATAAAGCCCCCACTGCGGTTTGAGATCATTATTCACTTCATAAATTTCCAGAACACGCTGCAACCAGAGAAAAACGTAGGAAAATTAAATATTTTTGTCCGATTACGCTGCCAAACGCTGCCCAAACCCAAATTAATCCTAGATACCAAGGTATTTAGCAGCAGAGAGCATTTCTACGGAATTAGTTTCGCGAAATAGGGCCGACGAATCGGCAAGCCGCCGAACTAAAGTAAGTAGAATTGCTCCAAACTTATGTCTATGTGTTCCTAGCTGAGAAGTAAATAATTCTCCCTTCTGGGCCGCTAGAAAATAGCGAGTTTTTGACCGTCTTTCGATAAGCCTAAGTTTAGGCTATAAATTAAATCGAAAGTAGCATCGCTCTTTACAATAAAGCTGTATTTAGTATTGATTAACGTATGTATGAATGCAGTTGGGAGAAAACAGTAGAAGTACCGGCCGAGCCTCGTACGACGGACGAATATTCAAAGATAAGGTACGTAAAGTTAAGTTTCCTCGGCAAGTTGAGTGGCATTAAAGCAGTGTAGTAATTTACAGACCAGTAGAAGGTTCAGAAATTGATTATTGTATTATTTTGAACATTGGTGCAATATGAGCAGTTTTGGGTCGTAACGTGTACGATACCTATCCGTATGATATAGATTCGAATATAAATGATTAAGATTGGCCGTATATTCAGTATGTGATATAATATGCCCTGCCAAGATATTGTTGTGTTTAGCTGAAACCTCGCAAGGTAGTACAGCATCAGTAAAGCATTCCAGATATAGAATAGTAACTGTATATGGTTTAGAAAGCATGTTAGAAATAGGAAATCATGTTAATACAGAAACCTAGTGAACAGCATAGCCTTCAGCAGAAACACCCGCTTGTATAGCCTTTGCTCCAGTACAGTTAGACAGGGAACTATATTCATATTTATACTTACCTGTCTCAGCATGTATCAGACACCTACAGATTGCTATTATTAGCCCAGTATATGATTTATATAATACCTTACGCCTATTAGTTTTGGCTTATGAGATACACAGACAACATGGTTAGTCGAGACCATTGTATTGGTTGGGGTTGGATTACCTAGCATTCCTGACCGCCCAGGGTTAATAGCTGTATCGACTCGTCCGCCATAGGACGAGGATACGTCACTCTACGGAGTGATATGCCGTCCCGCAAGGGGACGAAGATGGGATGCCAGTTTCCCCATATTGTGCCTTGGTCGGCCCTTATACACCCCCGTCGAGCGGGTACGCCCGGGGTGTTGATTAAGAGTCCTTCGGACTCAGGTACAGTTATAGTCAGGGGCTCAGCGAGCCCAAGTGCATACCCAGGGACCGGCAGGATGCTTACAACCACTATAGGAGATGGGATGACTGGGGTAGGGGCATAGATTCTGTGTTGATTGTACCTCCCGGCTTATGGGGGCCGGGTAAGGTTTGTGTGTGTTATGTTATGTTATGTATGCTATGCTATGTTATATTAGGCGCGAGTGGGTTGGTAGTAGAATGATACGCCTCCAGATATGATTCCTACTTCCTTCGGTATCAGTAAGAACAGGTACGATCTACTTCATCAGACAGTTAAGTTATTCCTCCTACTTCTGCTTCATCAGTCATATTATTGCTTTCAGATGTTGTTTTCAGTTATATTATTTTAGTTGCTTTACATACTTAGTACCAGTGGTACTGACGCCCAGTGGGGCGCTGCATTACTTGCCTGCAGGTACTCCTAGACGAGCAGGCGATTCTACGTGACTCCCTGTCAGCGGTTGAGTATTCAGCTCCAGTCATCCGGAGGCTGAATTTCAGAGGTGTAGTCCAGTTCCTTTTGTTGTATATAGCATGGGTAGGTCGGGGCCCTGTCCCGATCAGTTCTATTACTATTCCTATAGGCTTGCATTCTGTATGAAATCCCTATGGTCAGATGAGCCGGTTGTGTGGGGCCGTGCAGTTGTATAGTTGTCTTTACTCTTTCTTACTTCTGTGATGGTCGTGAGGGGCCATAATTGTCAGTAGTGGTGACCTTGCCGGTCACGTAGCTTCTTTTTGTGCTTTATGATTAAGTTGCAGATAACTAGACAGCATGGTGGCCTTGTCGGCCCGTATAGGTTTCCCTGAATTACTATGTTTCTGGTTAGCTGCCAAGACAGGTACAGCAGGCGATAGGCCAATGGGTCGGGGGCTATATTTACAGCCGTTATATAGCCCTTTGTTTCCAGAAATCTGAGTTAGAGCCAGCCAGGCGCCAGACGCGCCCAGGCTTAACAGTCTAGCAGGTCAGATCTTAGTAGGGCACCAGGTGCCAGTCGTACCCCCCCCAAGGCGGGGTGTGACAAACTTGGTATCAGAGTAGGTCGTATCCCAGGGAGTCTGCAAGCCGTGCTAAGTAGAGTCCTGTCCATGGATGTGTTGTGCACCACATACTATGGGTAGGAGGCTGCAAGGCATGATAGGATGGTTGTCTTTTATTCTGATTCAGTCGTGCCATAGAGCGGTACAGTATAGGGTTGAATTCCTAAAATCTTACCATATTCTTTGGCTACAGATAATGTCAGACCAGCGCCATCCCGTCACAGGTCGGAGCTTAGACATTGCAGCAGGGGAAGGCACCAGCAGGATGCCTCCCCCTCATTTGGAGACAGCCCGATCAGAGGGCCCTACAGAGGCTTCATCCCAGCCTCCTCAGCAGTCTCCACCACGTCAGGAGCCAGTTGGAGCGACAGTATCTTTAGCAGTCCCTGTACCGATACCTTCCGACCAGGAGGTTAGGAGTGCTGTAGTTATGATAGCACAGGTGATGGCTGCTCAGCGACAGCAAATGCCATCCACAGTTGCAGAAGCATCAGGAGGGCCCGGTAGTTCGAGGGTCCGAGAGTTCTTAGCCCTGAATCCCCCACAGTTCACGGGCACGGATCGCACAGAGGACCCCCAGGATTTTCTGGATCAGATGCAGAGAATCTTCAGGGTTATGCATGCTACACCTACTGAGTCAGTTGAATTGGCCGCATTCCGGTTGCGAGATATTGCGGTGTTATGGTATGAAAGCTGGGAGAAGTCCCGAGGGAGAGATGTTCCCCCTCCCACCTGGTCCAGCTTTTCAGGAGCCTTTCTAGATCACTATTTGCCGCGGGAGATCCGACAGGCCCGGGTAGACCAGTTCCTACATCTGGAACAGGGGGCCATGAGTGTTCGGGAATATTCCTTGTGGTTTGACTCCTTGGCTCGATATGCACCGGCTTTCGTGGATACCATGGCATCCAGAGTGCACCGTTTTATTATGGGGTTGAACCCAGAATATGTCGAGACTTGTATCACGGCCACACTGCGAGAGGACATGGATATTTCCCGAATCCAGGCATTTGCCCAGAATATTGAGGGCATCAGACAGCGGCATCGGGAGATTAGGAGGGTCAATCAGGAGCAGCGTCGCCGGGATAGGCCAGCTGAGTTACAAAGAGAGGCCCGGGGAGGACCCAGGCCACGATTGTCAGACAGGCCGCCCAGGCCCCCGCCTCCGCCACAGTCACAGGGAGGTAGATCCAACCGCAGGGGGCAGTCAGAGGCTGGTAGAGGTTCGCAGACGGCAGACTCACCGTCACAGAGGAGGGCGGAGCAGAGTAGGTATACCCTACCACTTTGCCCTATATGCAGCCGACGCCATTCTGGAGCATGCAGGTATGGTTCCACCGCATGCTATAGTTGTGGCCAAGAAGGCCATTTGATGAGAGATTGCCCAGCCAGAGGTCGTGAGGACCGGGACAGACAGGATAGGGCATCAACAGGATCACGAGCTACAGCATCCTCGACTGGGCGCAGGCCCCCAGTTTCAGCAGGCAGGGGTCGAGGCAGATCAGGGGCCTCCAGTACAGGTGCGGGTCCAAGCCGCACATATGCCTTACCAGGGAGGCAAGATTCAGAGGCATCACCTGATGTTGTGACAGGTATGCTAACTATCTGCTCACACCCTGCTTATGTGCTTATTGATCCAGGGTCTACTTTGTCCTATATTACTCCATTTGTGGCACGGAAGTTTAGTATTGTACCAGAATCATTACAGCAACCCTTCTTAGTATCTACGCCCGTCGGTGACTCTATCACAGCTAGCCAAATTTACCGCGGGTGTACAGTAGAGGTTGCTGATCGTCAGACCACAGTAGATCTGGTTGAGTTAGAAATGATAGATTTCGATGCCATAATGGGTATGGACTGGTTAGTACCATGTTTTGCTAATGTTGAATGCTGGACCAAAACGGTCCGATTCCACTTCCCGGGGGAGGTAGTACGGGAGTGGAAGGGCAGCACCGCGACGCCAAAAGGTAGGTTTATTTCCTACCTTCGGGCGAGAAAGTTGATATCTAAGGGGTGCATTTACCATCTTGTCAGAGTTCAGGATGTCCAAGCAGAATCTCCGACACTCCAGTCTGTTCCAGTGGTAAATGAATTCCCAGATGTATTTCCTGATGAGTTACCTGGTATTCCCCCAGAAAGGGAAATAGACTTCGCTATTGATTTGCTACCAGGCACTAAGCCAATATCAATACCTCCTTATCGTATGGCTCCTGCAGAACTCAGAGAATTAAAGGAGCAGTTGAAAGACTTGTTAGATAAAGGTTTTATCTGGCCGAGTACTTCCCCGTGGGGTGCGCCAGTCTTGTTTGTGAGAAAGAAAGATGGCTCGCTCCGAATGTGTATAGATTATCGGCAGCTCAATAAAGTTACAGTAAAGAATAAGTATCCGCTTCCTAGGATTGATGACCTATTTGATCAGTTACAGGGAGCCAGATACTTTTCTAAGATTGACTTGCGGTCCGGATATCACCAGGTCCGAGTACGTGAGAGGGACATCCCTAAGACAGCATTCAGGACCCGATATGGACATTTTGAATTTCTGGTTATGTCCTTCGGACTAACAAATGCCCTAGCAGTTTTTATGGACCTGATGAACAGTATTTTCAGACCCTTCCTGGACTTGTTCGTGATAGTATTCATTGATGATATTCTGGTGTATTCTCGCTCCGAAGCAGATCACCGGACTCATTTGCGGACAGTGCTCCAGATTCTCAGGGACCGCCAGTTGTACGCAAAATTTTCGAAGTGTGAATTCTGGCTTAACTCAGTAGCCTTTTTAGGGCATATTGTTTCAGACGCTGGTATACAGGTAGACAAGCAGAAGATAGAAGCAGTTAAGTCATGGCCCAGGCCTACCACCCCGACTGAAGTTCATAGCTTTTTGGGGTTGGCAGGATACTATCGGAGGTTCGTTGAGGGATTCTCAACCATTGCAGCACCTTTAACAAAATTGACACAGAAAGCAGCAAAGTTTCAGTGGACGGAGGCATGTGAGCAGAGTTTCCAGGAACTGAAAGATAGATTGACCTCCGCTCCCGTATTAGCACTGCCGGAAGGCACAGAAGGTTATTCAGTCTATTGCGACGCGTCAGGTGTCGGATTGGGATGTGTGTTGATGCAGCATGGTAGAGTAATTGCATATGCTTCCAGGCAGCTGAGGAAACATGAGAAGAATTACCCCACCCATGATCTAGAGTTGGCCACAGTAATTCATGCCTTGAAGATGTGGAGGCATTATCTGTATGGCGTTCATGTTGATATTTATACAAATCATAAGAGCCTACAGTACATTTTTACTCAGAGGGAGTTGAATCTGCGGCAATGTCGCTGGTTAGAATTGTTGAAGGATTATGATGTGAACATCTTGTACAATCCGGGAAAAGCCAATGTCGTGGCAGACGCCCTGAGCCGTAAGTCAATGGGGAGTTTGGCGTATTTGCGACCTGAGAAACAGAAATTAGCTAAAGAAATTCATCAGTTAGCTGATTAGCCATTCGAATAATGGAAACAGAAAATAATGGAGCAGTAATTCAGAATTCTGCAGTGTCCTCATTAGTTGCAGAGATAAAAGAACGACAGTATGAGGATCCCGATTTAGTCCAGCTCAGAGATAGAATTCAGAAAGGTAAGGAGCCAGATTTTCAGATAGCCGGGGATGATGTGCTACGTTGTAAGGGCCGCCTCTGTGTCTCGAATGTCTCAGGACTTCGTGGGCAGATCATGCATGAGGTACATTACGCTCGCTATTCCCTTCACCCAGGGGCGACGAAAATGTACCATGACATCAGAGACATCTATTGGTGGCCAGGTATGAAAACTGAAATAGCCGAATTCGTATCTAGATGTGCTAATTGTCAGTAGGTGAAAGCAGAGCACCAGAAACCGGGTGGTTTGACTCAAGAGATATCAATACCTATGTGGAAGTGGGAAGCAATAAATATGAATTTTGTGACAGGATTACCCCGTACGAGGCACAGAAATGATTCCATTTGGGTAATAGTCGATAGGCTGACAAAATCAGCTCATTTCCTGCTAGTAAGGGCTACCTTCTCAGCTGAGGATTATGCCGAATTATATATCAGAGAAATAGTTAGGTTACATGGAGTGCCGACATCTATCATTTCAGACAGAGGGGCACAGTTTACAGCTAGGTTCTGGCAGTCATTTCAGAAAGGTCTGGGGACGCAGATTAATCTGAGCACAACATTCCATCCTCAGACAGACGGGCAAGCTGAACGTACAATTCAGACGCTCGAAGATATGCTACGAGCGTGTGTGTTAGATTTTGGGGGTAGCTGGGATGAACATCTTTCGTTAATCGAATTTGCTTATAATAACAGCTACCATTCAGCTATTCAGATGGCGCCTTTCGAGGCATTGTACGGGCGGAAATGTAGATCGCCGGTGGGCTGGTTTGAGATAGGAGAATCAGCATTAGTTGGCCCAGATATCGTTCGGCAGTCCGAAGAAAAGATAAAGCTTATCCGGGAACGTTTACTGACCGCTCAGAGTCGTTAGAAGTCATACGTAGATAGACGGCGCAGAAATCTAGAATTTTCGGTAAACGACTGGGTATATCTGAAAGTATCCCCGATGAAAGGGGTAATGAGGTTTGGCAAGAAAGGTAAGCTTAGCCCCAGATTTATTGGGCCGTATCAGATTCGGTGAAAAATAGGCCGCGTGGCATACGAGTTGAACTTGCCTCCAGAATTAGCGTCAGTACACCCAGTATTCCACGTTTCTATGTTAAGAAAATTCGTAGGGGACCCTTCTACAGTAGTTCCAGTCCAGGATGTTCAGGTCACAGAGGGGTTAGCCTATGAGGAGGTTCCCGTAGCTATCCTAGACAGACAGATTCGCAGGCTGAGAACTAAAGATGTTGCATCTGTCAAGGTATTGTGGCGTAACAGAAATCGGGAAGAAATGACGTGGGAGGCTGAAGAAGACATGAAAATCAGATATCCTCACTTATTTCAGGCCTAGTCAGACGATAGGTATGTCCGTATTATTATTTACACAGTACTTTATGGTATGTAGGTTGTAAATGATAAAGAAAGAAGTGGTATTCAGTTGTCCAGTGGATTGTAGAATATTGTGTGCAGTGCCTGTGTTGGACTTTTTCTGCGTTTCAGGGCGTTGCGATAGTCCATATTACAGGGGAAGCTCTGCCAAAATTTTCCCAGAAACTAGAGTGAACAGTTCTCTAGACAGCAGTATACATTCGGGGACGAATGTTCCTAAGGGGAGGAGAATGTTATACCCCGTAGAATTCCCGGCACTTAGATGACCTATTCGCACGTGGGTTAAGCATATTTGAAAGCCATACGTGCTAGGGAAAGGCCCGGGAAAAGATCGAACGAGAAACCTGTCGAACTATCGCGGGAGGAGCCGAGGCAGAGCCCCTCCGCGATGGCAGCGTGTCACGGAGATGAGGCCTCCGCGATGGCTCCGTGACACGTTGCCCTTGTCCAGGCCCAACTATATAAAGCCCCCACTGCGGTTTGAGATCATTATTCACTTCATAAATTTCCAGAACACGCTGCAACAAGAGAAAAACGTAGGAAAATTAAATATTTTCGTCCGATTACGCTGCCAAACGCTGCCCAAACCCAAATTAATCCTAGATACCAAGGTATTTAGCAGCAGAGAGCATTTCTACGGAATTAGTTTCGCGAAATACGGCCGACGAATCGGCGAGCCGCCGAACTAAAGTAAGTAGAATTGCTCCAAACTTATGTCTATGTGTTCCTAGCTGAGAAGTAAATAATTCTCCCTTCTGGGCCGCTAGAAAATAGCGAGTTTTTGACCGTCTTTCGATAAGCCTAAGTTTAGGCTATAAATTAAATCGAAAGTAGCGTCGCTCTTTACAATAAAGCTGTATTTAGTATTGATTAACGTATGTATGAATGCAGTTGGGAGAAAACAGTAGAAGTACCGGCCAAGCCTCGTCCGACGGACGAATATTCAAAGATAAGGTACGTAAAGTTAAGTTTCCTCGGCAAGTTGAGTGGCATTAAAGCAGTGTAGTAATTTACAGACCAGTAGAAGGTTCAGAAATTGATTATTGTATTATTTTGAACATTGGTGCAATATGAGCAGTTTTGGGCCGTAACGTGTACGATACCTATCCGTATGATATAGATTCGAATATAAATGATTAAGATTGGCCGTATATTCAGTATGTGATATAATATGCCCTGCCAAGATATTGTTGTGTTTAGCTGAAACCTCGCAAGGTAGTACAGCATCAGTAAAGCATTCCAGATATAGAATAGTAACTGTATATGGTTTAGAAAGCATGTTAGAAATAGGAAATCATGTTAATACAGAAACCTAGTGAACAGCATAGCCTTCAGCAGAAACACCCGCTTGTATAGCCTTTGCTCCAGTACAGTTAGACAGGGAACTATATTCATATTTATACTTACCTGTCTCAGCATGTATCAGACACCTACAGATTGCTATTATTAGCCCAGTATATGATTTATATAATACCTTACGCCTATTAGTTTTGGCTTATGAGATACACAGACAGCATGATTAGTCGAGACCATTGTATTGATTGGGGTTGGATTACCTAGCATTCCTGACCGCCCAGGGTTAATAGCTGTATCGACTCATCCGCCAGAGGACGAGGATACGTCACTCTACAGAGTGATATGCCGTCCCGCAAGGGGACGAAGATGGGATGCCAGTTTCCCCATATTGTGCCTTGGTCGGCCCTTATACACCCCCGTCGAGCGGGTACGCCCGGGGTGTTGATTTAGAGTCCTTCGGACTCAGGTACAGTTATAGTCAGGGGCTCAGCGAGCCCAAGTGCATACCCAGGGACCGGTAGGATGCTTACAGCCACTATAGGAGATGGGATGACCGGGGTAGGGGCATAGATTCTGTGTTGATTGTACCTCCCGGCTTATGGGGGCCGGGTAAGGTTTGTGTGTGTTATGCTATGTTATGTATGCTATGCTATGTTATATTAGGCGCGAGTGGGTTGGTAGTAGAATGATACGCCTCCAGGTATGATTCCTACTTCCTTCGGTATCAGTAAGAACAGGTACGATCTACTTCATCAGACAGTTAAGTTATTCCTCCTACTTCTGCTTCATCAGTCATATTATTGCTTTCAGATGTTGTTTTCAGTTATATTATTTCAGTTGCTTTACATACTCAGTACCAGTGGTACTGATGCCCAGTGGGGCGCTGCATTACTTGCCTGCAGGTACTCCTAGACGAGCAGGCGATTCTACGTGACTCCCTGTCAGCGGTTGAGTATTCAGCTCCAGTCATCCGGAGGCTGAATTTCAGAGGTGTAGTCCAGTTCCTTTTGTTGTATATAGCATGGGTAGGTCGGGGCCCTGTCCCGATCAGTTCTATTACTATTCCTAGAGGCTTGCATTCTGTATGAAATCCCTGTGGTCAGATGAGCCGGTCGTGTGGGGCCGTGCAGTTGTATAGTTGTCTTTACTCTTTCTTACTTCTGTGATGGTCGTGAGGGGCCATAATTGTCAGTAGTGGTGACCTTGCCGGTCACGTAGCTTCTTTTTGTGCTTTATGATTAAGTTGCAGATAACTAGACAGCATGGTGGCCTTGTCGGCCCGTATAGGTTTCTCTGAATTACTATGTTTCTGGTTAGCTGCCAAGACAGGTACAGCAGGCGATAGGCCAATGGGCCGGGGGCTATATTTACAGCCGTTATATAGCCCTTTGTTTCCAGAAATCTGAGTTAGAGCCAGCCAGGCGCCAGACGCACCCAGGCTTAACAGTCTAGCAGGTCAGATCTTAGTAGGGCACCAGGTGCCAGTCGTACCCCCCCAAGGCGGGGTGTGACAGTTATATAGCCCGTTGATTCCTTGAATCTAATCTAGAGCTAGCCAGGCACCAGATGTGCTTAAGCTCACCAGTTAGCAGTCTCGGTCCTACTAGGGCACCAGGTCATACCCCCCAAGGCGGGGCGTGACAGCACATTATTCATTTATGATTTCTTACACTAATTGGATTCTTTCATTAATTAGGAAAAGAATCCCCTTGATTATTCAAAATATCTCCCTCCCCTGTGACCCCTCTTATGGGTAACTATATAAATATTCCCTTCTCTTCTTCTCGGAGATAGAGAAAAAGGACAATCATTCTTCCAACTACATAACATCCAAATCTCTCCTAGTCTAATTTTCTATTAACCCAACATTACTGATTATTAGCAATATAATTTTGCTTGGTTTAACATTTTGAACACTCCTAATTCTTTACGAAGATATTCATTCAAACACTACTTGATTTTTTATTTCGTTGTTTCTTCCTAACTGGTCAGTGCCTTAACTATGCCCTTTCTAGTTGTGTGGTATTTCATGCATGTTTAAGTTCTCTAGTATTAGTTTGAATATTGAGAAGTTTTAAAACAATTAAAATTTTTATCATTATTTAATTTATCGCAAGTTATTAGGTATATATACTTGGTATGCGTATATTTTCTTTTAATGATTAGCAGGACCTTGTGCATTTGGGATATGGTAAGAGTCCCCTGGAATCGAGAAATAAGAGAAATTGAAATCAACTTAGTTTAGATTTTTCTTACTTTTTATTATTTCTTTTACTTGATTTGTTATGATTGTAATAGATATTAATAATAGTGAAAAAGTGATGTTAAAGAGGGGGCGTAGAATTATGTGTTGTTTGCTTAAATTTGTTTATTTTTATTTTGCTTTTAACTTGCAATTTTCTTACAAAATTCTTTTGTCACATTTTTGTCAAAGTCATTGCATACTTTCTCCTTTCAACTAATATATAGATAATATATTTTATAAATTATTAATTATATTTGAATACTATCCCTTAACATATAGTTATTGGGAAAGTAAAGGAATTACGAGGTCTAATTCTGAACTTTTAAAAAAAAATTAAGCCGACCCGTTTCCTCGGAAGTAACACCAATCCAAAGATTTTAAAGTATCAATGTGTATTTGTATGTAAATATTTTGTTTTCATATGTGCTTAAAATATGTATTACATATTATTATTGTCATTATTATTATTTTTCAACCTTAAGACCGGCCTCAAATCAATTTGTTGCTAAGGTTGAAGATCATGATTTATAATGTCATGTTATCATCCCGATAAAGCAACATACATTTTTATATTTTTAGAAGCTCTCCTATATTTTTAATACATTAAATGCATTTCAATTGTCACAAAGTTATTTACAATTTTTGATTTATTAAGTTTCTTTTCTTTACTCTTTGGGTAGTTAAGATTTATATTTTAGTTGTTACGAATGAGTTTTTATGTTCTTAAAATATTGTTTACCTTATTTCTTCTGACTACTCTAAAATTTAACTTTCAATAAGCAAGTGTTTGTGTAATATATAATAAATAAGTTTGCAAACCTAATTACTTTATCACTTAAGTTTTATTAATTTAATTTAAGTTGAAATATTTTAAAATAACTTTTATATGCCTAGCAAATAGTTTAACTAACATTTTATTATGTAGTTCATAAAATTTATATTTAACTTGGCTTTTGTGATAATTTTATTTACTTGGACACTCGTTTGCCATAAGTAATTTAATATTAATCTTTTTCTTGAATATTTCTTTTTTACTTTAATATTTTGTGTAATCGCTCAGGCATACTAACTTTAATAAAATAATCGATCCTGTTTTATCACTTAATCCCCCGTACATAATAATGAATGTGGAAGGGACCAACAGTTGTGGACCTCGAAAGGTGCCTAACACCTTCCTTTCGAGGTAACTTGAACCCTTACCCGATCTCTGGTGGCGTAGACTAGTTAAACAGGTTTTCTTGTTAATTAGTTTAGTCTGATGCCCTAATGCATCGTAATTCGTTAGGTGGTGACTATTTACTTCAAACAATTCTTAAAGAGTTGTCACATGTCCTGACCCAATTTTCACGAGAAAAATGGGGCGCGACATCAACATCATCAATTGTCTCTCCACATAGTTTCAACTGAGAAACAATTCTAAATATTGCAGAGTTATACTCATGAACAGACTTATAGGTTTGATTGATTCAATCATATCGTGTCTTTGGATAGATGACCATCTTCAGGTGGTCATACCTTTCTTTTAGGCTATTCCACAAAACAAGTGGATTCTTAATCGTGTCAATTTTCAGAATTTCATCAATATGATGACGCAAGAATATCATAACATTGGCACGATCTTGGTTTGATGCTTTATTTTTTCGCTTTTAATGGTGTCTCCAAAACGCATTGCATTTATATGGATTTCAGCATCCAACACCTGTGAAAGGTAGTTCTTACCCGAACTCTGAAGGCCAACGAAATCAAGTTTCGTTAGATTAGCCATATTAAAAGAAAGAGAAAAATAATACCTTGTGCTTCAAATTTTGAGATGGTAGAGTCGTAGAGCAACAATATCACCAAAGGAATATCACTCTCTATAGTTAAGTAATACATCTTTCGAAAAAGAAATATTAATTTTTCTTACCTCAGATCTTTCAAAGTGAGTGCTCAAGGCAGAGACTCGTGCTGATAACGTGTTATGAAATAATAAAATAAAAGGAAGAATATTGTAGAGAAAGAGAGAAAGAGAGAAGTCCTTATTTCTCTTGATTAGATTAAAAACAATGAAGGAGAACCCCTCTATTTGTAGGGATAACTCCTCCTAACTTTTCTCCAAAAGATAGACTTTCACTATAATATATAAACACATGTATCCACTGCAATATAAATATTTTTATAGACATCCATTATAATATAAATACATTTATAACAAGTTAATAATTTTGTACGGTTATAAATACTGCTAATATTATTCACCTCTCATATAAAGTTAATTCGAGTAAATCAATGATGACGGTGTTGAAAAATAATATCTTTCATTTCTTAAACATTATCCCGCATTGGATTACTTAATGAAAGAAAGTCATGTTCGTCTTATAAAATTTAGGAGAAAAATTGCTTTAAGAATGATCAAGTCTAATAAATATTCTCATGGTAAATATTTCAAAAATGGAAATGATTAAATATATGCAGGAATAAATATATAATTTTAATTTATTTTATCAAATTATCAATTAAACCGTTAAAGAAAATGATCAAATCAAAACTTGACCCAATAGTCACAAGACACTGAATTATTACAAAACTGAAAAATCAAATTAAACCCAAACTATTAATCCTATTATTAATTTGATTCGAAATTTGCACTACCGACCAAAAGTTATAAAAAGAAAAAGAAAAGGGGAAGACATCATTTTAATTTTTCATGAAGAGAATCTTAATTAGTGTACTGGTGTGACTACATGTTATTGGTGACTATTGACTACTTGAGTTCCAAGTAGATATAGGAATTTTTTACCAAATAAATTCTTATTTAAATTAATTTATAAAAATAATATATTTTTAAAAAAAATTTAAAAATTAGAATAAACATATTTTACAGTAATGTATTAAGTTTTATTTTATTTCAAAAAATCAATGAAAAAAAATTGATGGTTGACGATATTAAAGAGAAATTCGTTACTATGGGTAACGTTTTATGTTTAATACGCAAATCATAGTAACTATTTTCTGCCAAACTATGTCCATATATGAAATATGACTGAAATATTCACATTGGGACTTTAAAAAGTTGCTTTTTTTTATTAGATTGATTAGTATCCCACATTTATATATTTTAAAGATAAGTTTTTATTTTTATTTATTACGTCATTAATATCCACATGACAATTCACTGAACACATAAAGAACCACTACTTATTTATTTATTTTTCAAGCCTTCGGAGATGGTGAATATCAATGAAAATTAAGATTAGATGAAATGCAAATAATCTAATTATTTAGTAAAACAAAATATACAAATTATTTTGCAACGATTTCCAGTTGTTAGAATGACTTTTCAAGTTTAAATTTATAAAGAACTTGATAAGATTGAATTGTTTAAACTTGATACTTTAAATAAATCATTTACAACCGCTTAAGACATTTAAATTTATAAATATATATCATATCTAACGGGGTTCTTTAAAGTCATTATTGTGAGTAATATTTTTGTGTTAAATCAGGGACGGAGCTACAATGGTCCTAGGGTGGTTAGCCAAACACCTTTCATCGGAAAATTACACTATATATAGGCATTTTTTTTGTTTATCGTATATATAGAATTTTGTGAACACCCTTGACACAACAATGACCAGTAGCTCGGGCAAGAGCTTTCATAAATTTGTCAGGCGCGCATGTTTGATTCTCCATGGCAGCATTTTGTTAAATAATATTTTATAGTTTTTTTTATCTTAAAATTGGGTCTAAGCATCTGCAACCAAGAAGAGCCAAAAACGCAAGTCCGACCTTAAAAGTCATGTTTTAATTTGTAAAAGAGTTATATTTTATTAAAAGTTATTATAATTGTTAATTATGTTAAAAAGATTTTTGTAATTCAGTTAAATATTGAGTAGTTTGATTTTAATTTTTTTGGTGTACCTAATCATGGAATTTTATTGTTTACTATTTAAAGTTTGAAATCCCTTCGTGAAATTTCTAGCTACGCCACTGTCTTAAGTCGTAATTCAGGATTACGATTTCATAAAATGCTCAGTCAGATTCTGTGCATGGCAAGGCTTGAGAGAGAGTCGGTACAGTTAGTTAAGTATTAAGAGGGTGTTTGACTCTTTTAAACTTTTTTTAATGTTTGATAATACCAAAAAATGCTTAAAAAGAGTTTTAAAATGCTTTAAAAAAGGCAAAAGCAAAAAATTGACAGATACCAACTTTTTATTATTTTTTTTACTTATAAGTCATTTGAGTTTGACTAAATCATTTACCCTTTTATCCCCCATATTTTTATAACCTCACTCGTTTATAATTTAAAAAAGAAAACGTAAAATTATTTTGTTAATTTTATTTTTTTTGTGAAAATGTTGCACTTTAAATTGCAAAGCTTTGCTAGTCAATAAATAAATAAATAATATTTATTTTAATTGTGTTGAGTATTAACCAAAGAAAAGATACTCAAATTTTTTCCAAAATTTTGTTTTTCGTGCATATTAGGAAGAAAAGTCTGGAAAGAGAAAAAAGAGAAAAAAATTGAGTTAGAATTAATTTATTTAAATTATTATATTCGATTTTACAAATAGGAAATAAAACTACACTCTTAGTAAAAAGTAAAGGAGAGATTTGCCTAACTTTTATTCAAATTATATATTTTAAAAATTAAAAATTCAAAAATTAAGGATGTTCGTGTGCTGCAGGAGAAACTAGTAAGTTTTGGAATGGAAGAGGTAATCTATTTAATTTTGATTTATTATTGAAATTTTTTTGTATATATATATATATATATACTAGTCTAAGCGTGTTTCTCATATTAATAAGAATAAATTTATAAAAATAACATGAATTATATTTAAAAGATATCTTTGTGTAATAATAAAAGAATTTAGAAAGAAAAATTATGAATCTCAAATTGATAATGATTATGTTTAAGAGTAATCTAATCTAATAGTTCTTTCTTCAATTTGTTCTAATACTTGTTTCACACCAAAAAATCATTATTTTTTCATTGAAATTTCGCACCAAAAAGTATTAAGTGGCGATTCTGTCACACCCCGCCTTGGGGGGTATGACTGGCACCTGGTGCCCTACTAGGACCTGAACTGCTAGACTACTGAGCCTGAGCACACCTGGTGCCTGGCTGACTCTAACTCAAATTCAGGGAAACAACGGGCTATATAACGGCTGTAAATACAGCCTCCGGCGACTAGGCCTATAGCCACCTGTACCTGTACTAACAGCTAACCAGAACATATCAATATAGGGGAGCCTATGCGGGCCGACAAGGCCACCATGCTGTCTAGTTATCTGGAACTCAACATTTAAATACTGGAAAGCTACGTGACCGGCAAGGTCACCACTACTGTCAAGCTATGGCCCCACACGGCCAACATGAAAGAAACAGAAGTACTAACAGCTATACACTGCACGGTCTCACACGACCGGCTCATCTGACCATAGGGAAATATATACAGACTGCAAGCCTCTAAGAATACTGATAAGATGGTCGGGACAGGGCCCCGGCCTACCCATGCTGTATAACAAAAGAAAAGGGATGAACCTCTAGCTATCTGGCTCCGGATGACTGGAGCTGATGACCCTGTGAGCTGACTGGAATCACGAGGTATCGGCACCTCGTCTATGAGTACCTGCAGGCAAGTAATGCAGCGCCCCACCGGGCGTCAGTACCACTGGTACTGAGTATGTAAAATGATAACTGAAGGAAATATCTGAAAACAACAACACAACTGATGAAAATGAAATAAGAAAGAATAGACTAACTGACTGAAAATATAAAGCTATGTCTGCTCTTAACTATACTGGAAGGAGTAGGAGTCATACTTGGAGATGTATCATTCTACTGTCGATCTACTCGTACCTAGTGTAACATGGCATAACATAACATAACATAGTATAACATAGCACACACAAACCTTACCCGGCCCCCATAAGCCGGGAGGTACAACCAACACGCAATCTATACCCCTACCCCGGTCGTCCCATCTCCTATAATAACTATAAGCATCCTGCCGATTCCCTGGGTATGCACTTGGGCTCGCTGAGCCCCTGACTATAACTGTACCTGAGTCCGGAGGACTCCTGAATCAACACCCGGGCGTATCCGCTCGACAGGGGTGTATAAGCCGACCAAGGCACAATATGGGGAAAACTGGCATCCCATCTTCGTCCCCTGTGGGATGGCATGCCACTCCATAGAGCGATGTATCCTCGTCCTCTGGCGGACGAGTCGATACAGCTATTAACCCTGGGGCGGTCATGGATGCTAGGTAATCCAACCCCAAGACAATACAATGGTCTCAACTAGTAATACTATCTGCATATCCCACATACTGAAGCTAATGATAATAAAGTATTTATACATACTGTATGTTGAACTAGTGATAGTAATATGCACGAACTTAATACATGCTGAGACTGATAATACTATATATATATATATATATATAAATATAATCTCTGCCATACTGTGATGAGTCTAATGCTGAACAAGATATAGTCTTTCTGCTGGAAACCATGTTGTATACTGAGTTTCTATAGTAACATGATTTACTATTTCTACATGCTTTCTAAACTTCATTTTAACCTATCATTCTGCTTCTGAGATACCTTACAGATATTACATTGCTTTACTGGGTTTTAACTGAATACGATAATGTCCTAACATTCTGTGCTACATCACATACTGAGCATGATGTGCAGTTTCTAACACTTGTATTAGAATTCATATCGTGCTAGCAAGTTTCGCGCTAAATATAACGTGATGCTTCTAATATCGTACCAACATTCGTAATAAACATAACACCTGATTTCTGAACATTCTACTGGCCTTTAAACTACTTTACTATATCAAGATTACTAACTTGCCGAGGAAACTAGCTTTACATACCTTCGCTTCTGATTTCCCGACTAACTGGCGTAGCTTGGTCAGTATTTTCGCTATTTCTCCCAACTGCATTCATATATATGTCAATCAGTACTAAATACAACTTTATTCTGAAGGACGACATCACTTTCGATATAATTATAGCCTAAACTTAGGCTTATCGAAAGACGGTCGAAAACTCGCTATTTTTCTGAAGTCTAGAAGGGAGAAATATTCACTTCATAGCTAGGAATACATAGACATTAGTTTGGAGCAATTCCACTTACCTTAGTCCGGTAGCTCGATGATTCGTCGGCCGTATTTCGCGAAACTAAACCCATAGGAATGCTCTCTACTGCTAAATACCTCGGTATCTGAGGTTAATTTGAGTTTGGACTACGTTTAGCAGCGTAATTGGACGAAAATATATTTACCCTCTTCGTTCTTTTCTTTCCTCTGGTCTTTCCTCTCTGTTTTCGCTGGAATTTATAAGAATGATTGATTAAAAACCGAAGTGGGGCTTTATATACTTGGGCCTAGACAAGGCCAAAGTGTCACAGAGCCAACGCGGAGGCTCCACCTCCGTGACACGTTGCCATCGTGGAGGGGCTCTGCCTCGGCTCCTTCCGCGATGGTTCGATAGGTTTCTCATCCGATCTTTTTCCCGGGCCTTTCTTTAGCACGTATGGCCTTCAAATATGCTTAACCAACATGCGAATAGGTCATCTAGGTGCTGGGAATCCTACGGGGTATAACAGATTCCCACCAATATCGGGAAAAAAAATAGTAGTGTTTTCATATGGAAAAATCATGAAGTTTTCACTATGGATTTTCCTAGTGATTTAGTTTGGTGGGAAATGAATGAGAAAATTATGTTTTATAACACAAATTTTCCATTGATTTGCGATGAAAAAGTCTCTATTTCTAGTATTGCCAATGAATAAAAACGTCATAAAAATAATTTTGATAGAAAGGTAAAAAAGTTATTCGCCTTTACATGAGTACTTAAATGCATACATTATATAATATATGTAAATATTAGTATTTTCTATACATTTATTAAAAAGAAGAATTTAATACATAAAATTTAATTAATTTTAAAATTCTATGATACTAAAAAATAATTAAATAACTATTTTATCAAGTGTGAACTCTATTTTTAAAAAAAGTGAATGATATTTTGTTATGAGGCTTCATACTTTAAATATTTAATAGTGACTTAATTTTAAACTTTTAATTTTACTCTTTATGAAATTATTTCAACTCAATTTTTTTTGCTCTTTCTCTTAACTTATGTATTTAGTCAAACACTTCACATAAAATGAATTTCACATAAATTGAAGAAGAAGAAGAAGAAGGAGGAAGAGGATTAATACATAATAAAATTATATTATTTAATTTAATTTTGCATATTAAAATATTATGATTTGAATAATTAGTTGGTTTGCTAAATAATGGATTGATATATAAGTTAATAAAATTGTAATTGAATGTCTTAAATGTCAGGACTTTTAATATAGTTTAAATAAGGAAAGATTTTAGAAACAAAAGTTTAGTCAATTTTAAAATACTAAATATTAGAAGTTTTACCTTTTACAAGTAAGATCTATAATAATTAATAACAACTAATTGAGGAAAATAGTGAATGACAATTTTATATATTGTAGAATCTTTTAATGAAGAACAAAAAGTTTAATCAACATTTATAAGGACCTTCGTATTTATATCTATAAAGAATATTTTGTTAAGTAAATAGGAGTAAAATACTATGCATATATTGAATGTTAGATTAGTTGATGAAATCTAAAAAAATTACCAAGCTTGTTCCGAAGATTGTATTACATTTTCAAATAAAATAAAATTGTTTGAAAAAGTAACAGTAGAAAATGTGACTGTTGCATTCCTGAATAATAGTGTTGTCATTGAACCCAACATCAATCTCCTTGTTTACTGGTACAAAATCACGTTAACATTATTAACGCGTCTGTTTATAATGTAACAGATCTTATCTTGTTATAAATATTTTTTTCACTTTTCAATATATAACTATTGAAAAGTATAGCATGAACTTTTGTGTCCTGTAAAAAATTAAATGTTAATGGTCAAAAACATATATATATAAATATAAATATATAAAATATAATAAAAATAGATAAGAACTCAAGCATGTTGTCGCGCCCCATTTTTCCCCTCGCGGGCAAAAAGCGGGTTTCGACGTCGTGGACTCTTAAGGGTGGAAAAGAAGAGTCGCCACCTAACGAATTAAGGTGCGTTAGGGCACCATTCTAAACTAATTTATTTCCTAAGTCACCAGAGTTGGGTAAGGGCTTAAATTACCTCAAAAGGAAGGTGTTAGGCACCTTTCGAGGTCCACAAATGTGGTTCCCGGCCGTACTCATTAAATGGGGGTATTTACTAAGTGATCAAATAAAGTCGATGAATTATTAAGCATAAATAAAATACTAACATAAATACTAAATTAGCAAATACTAAAATTAAAACTTAGTGGGATCAGGTTTTGACAAGGCTGAAAACGGGCCCAATACGATACTACTCCCTTCTATTCTATTTTTAAAATCAAGATAGTTTGAAGAGAATAATATATATATATATATATGTGTATAACTTGAGAAAAAATCATTTTAAGAAAATCGTATATATTATATATTTTTAACAAAATTTCTTTTAGATGAAAATATATCAATATTTGAACATAGCAATGATAATTTTAAAATATTTAAAGCTTCTTAGAAAAAATGAATTTAGAAAAGATGGGAGTAATAGGTGTGCTTCATGCGTGAAATCAGCAATAGCCGGTCTGTTTCATCATCTCCCGTCTACCCTCCTAATTGATTATTATTGTTAAGCTTAAGCGATCTAGGTGAAAATGACTAGCGGCCTAGTATTTTGTCTACCCGTCCCAAACTTAGCATCCAAGAGGCGTAGGACAACTATTTTTTGGATTTTGGGACTAAAATTCTTAGGCTTCGTTTAAAAAAAAAGATTAATGTCAAATACTTAGCAGATAATAAAAGAAGCACAAAAGGTTTCACATAAGCCTTCACTAGAATAAGTAATTAAACATGCTTCCAATTTAAAAACCTATAGGCATGATTTCTATCCTTAAAGACAGATTTTCTCAGAATGCACAAGCAAGATAACTGTTTTGCAAATTGTAGACACAATCTCTAAATGCTACCTTATATTCACATGAAATAAATTATTGTAGGTATGATTTTATCAAAATAAATGCTTTAGTTATTCCTATGAACAGGACTTCTAAATTTTAAATCCGAGGTATTACGAATTAAAAATGCCCAAGTTCTAATAAACATGATTTCTAATATAACAACTTATTTTATTTATTTATTTATTTTTTTTGAAGGCAAAGTTACTCATTTTAAATTGAATTATTTAGGACCTATAGACATGATTTCTATATGCATCAAATCAAATTATTTTAATTCCTATAGGCATGATTTCTAATAAAACAAATAAGACGATAAAATAAACCCCCGCCCCCATAACCCCTTTCACTATTATGAGTTTATTACAAATATTACAAACATAAAATAGAATGAATAATTATGGCATAGTAAAATAAATAACATCAAAGAAATTCCGGTAGCCTCCTTTCGTCCCGAATGAATGCCAAATTAAGATGATACCTGTTTAAAGGTTAGTACCGTCGTAGATGCAAAATAATCTCAAACGGTAAATGACGAAAGCAAAAGAATATCAAACATCACGAGAATCTCGAGGATCCCGAGCAGTGCTCGTATTGAGGTGGAAGGAGGATGAAGAATTTTTAGAAACAGAGCAGTATTATGAAAAATAAAATAAATTGTCTCTCTAAGTGTTCTCCCCTCTCTCTTGTGTTCTTCTTTTTTGTTCCTCCAAAAGAAGATGAGAAATGTCTGTTTATATAATTCCCCCCGTAAGAGCCGTTAAAGGCAAATAATTTAAATTAACCAGATTCTTTTACTTTTTAATTTAAAAAGCGGACCCATCAAAAAGTAAAGTTAGTCAAAAGTGAAACATAATGATGAAAGTAAATAATGATTAAAGTAAAGTAAATAATCTTTACTTTTTCTTTTTTAAAAGTAGACATGACAATTAATTTAAAATATTTATACCATTAATCAAGACAAATAAAAATGAAATTCTCAACGGACAGAAAATTAATTAGCATCTAAAAATTAATACATGATAATTTTACAAAAAATAAATTATTAATCAGAGCAATCATACAATTAAGAATCAACGAGAACATAATCATGCTCCATATTTAAAACATTCAAATATTTATTTAGCTAGGTAAAAAATGCAAAACTTAATGAACAAACCACATAAATATAATTTTCCAACTTTCAAGTAAAATAGAGGAACACTAGAGCAATAATAGTAAATTTCTAATTAAATGGCAAGACAAATGGTTAAACATATATTCTATACCGATTTTTTTTTTTTTCCAAACGTATTAAGTTGGATTAAACAAAATTCATATTGCATACATATAAACAAAACAAAAGCCGTACAAAATAATTAATCAATGAAACAAGCATATATGATCCACGTACATAAAATAAAACAAGCATATTAATCAATCGTATAATTAAATAATTAACAGACAAATTATTGTATATAAAAATGAAACTAAAGGCAGAATGATATATTAGACATATACATTATGAAACAGAAAAGACAACTGTATATACTGCTTATATACATATATTATACTATATATACTTATTATATATATTTATTATATATAGGTGGACAGGAAAGAAAACAGTAGATAATTATACACACATATATATTTCTATATTATATATTATATATTACGCCTATATTATATCATATATACTGATATACCTATGTTATACATATTATATACATATTATATACATATATATATATAACAATAAACAGCAAAACAAAAATAAAATAAAAATAAAATAAATAATAAATGAATGAATAATTTACGGACATATATGAGATCTGTCCGATCGGACTGTAACCGGAGCGACGGGAATTTTCCGGCGGCTATTCGGCGGTCGTTTTTTTTTTTAGCGAGAAGAGAGGGAGGAGAGGAAAAAGTGGATGGTGGCGGCTTTGTTGTTTGGCCGGAATTAATGGAGATTATGGTGGTGGCCGGCGATGGGAAGAGGGAAGAGGGAGATCGCCGGAGGTTATGGAGGTCGGGAGAAGAGGAAGATGGAGATTCGCCGGCGGCAGCTTGGTAGTGTTGTTGTTCGCCGGAAGTTATGGAGGTTTGGTGTTTTTCCGGCGGTAGTTGTCTGGCCGGCCGGAGATGAGAGGGAGAAAGAGAGGGGAGAAGAGGCGAAGGGTTGATGAAGTTTTCCGGCCAATAGTGGCCGGAATTAATGGTGGTGTCGGGTTTCGCCGGAAAAAAAAATGGAGAAAAAAGGGGAAGAGGATGGCGGAAGAGAGGGGAAGAAAGTCGTGGTGTTGGAGATTCGCCGGAAAAAATGGAGTTTGATGGCCGGAGGTATGGAGGTACGCCGGAAAAATAAGAGAAGGGAGAGAGGAAGATGAAGGAGATGGAGAGAAGAGGAGAGAATGGGTTTGAGGGAAACTTAGAGAGAGAGAGAGAGGAGTGTGGGAAAAATGGATTAGGGTTTTGGGGTGATGGATAAATATGGGAAGTGGGTAGGGTTAAATCTAGACCGTAGGATTAAAGAAAATGAACGGCTAGGATTTAATTAGTATGTTTGGGTCGGGTTGATGGGTCAAACGGGTAGTGGGTTAATGGAGCGGATCTAGACGGATTTGGTTAAACGGGTTGGGAATTAATTTGGATGGAAATTGAATTTAAATAGTAGCCACAATTGATCAAAAGTGGCTAAAATTGACATAAACTCAATAGAAAGTGGCCGAAATTGAAATGAAATTGAATGAAAGATGGCTAGAATTTAAATGAATTGATTGAAATTGGATTTAGCTGCTATTAAGTTAATAAACATACTACACTTTAAAATAATTTAATAAATAGATATAAAATAATTTAAATTATAAGAAAATCATATAAATATTATTATTAATAAATAAATTCTAAATTTAAATATACTTATGTAAATATCATATAACTAAACTATTATATTTACGAAAAATTTAATGACTAAAATATAAAATCAGGTTATCAAATATTATAAAAATCATATTATTTACATAAATAATTTATAAATTCGAGTAATAATATTAGTCAAATAATTTGTAAAATTTAGAAAAATTATGTAAATAGTATATAAGTAAAGAATATATTTCGAAATAAGGGCGCATGTTAAAACGAAATATATGATGCATGATGTAATTTTTTTAATATCAAAACTTAAAATTAATATAGGTCATATATATATAATTTGAAATGATTTTCGCAATATTATGATTATAAATTATTTTATAAATACAAAAATAAGTCAAATATTTGCACAAAATATATAAACAAATATATACATATATAAGCAGCATATTGAAGCGCAGGTCGGTCAAAATTGGGTGTCAACAGCTGCCCCTTCTTTGCTCGGGAATGAAGGATGAATTGTCGAGCAAAGAACGTTGACTTAGTAGCCAATTTTGTCCGACCGAAGGAAAAATTTCAGTAGGGCCAAAGAAAAAGGAAAGAAAGTCATGTAGGTGTTGCGACCGAGACTTCAGTTTCGAGTCGCCTACATATCTCGGGTTTCACGAGAATCAGGCCGCGTGTAGTTCTGGATCTTAGGGACGAAAGAGATCCCTAAAAATTGACAACACGAGGCTTGAATAAGAATGGGGTAGCACGAGAATGATAGGTTAAAAATAGCAGAGAGTAGCATAAGAATATCTAAGAGCGGGGGGGAGTTTGATCAGATAACATGAGAAGGAACGCAATAGCAGCCTGCAAGCTAAAAACTTGGATAAATGATTAGTCAATATTGACCTGCAAGCTAAAAAAAACTTGGATAAATGATTAGTCAAATAATTTAGGGTAATGCTTAACCCTAGGACAGTGCTTAGCCCTTGAACAAATAATTTAGGGTAATGCTTAACCCTAGGACAATGCTTAGCCCTTGAACAAATAATTTAGGGTAATGCTTAACCCAAGGACAGTGCTTAGCCCTTGAAAAAATAATTTAGGGTAATGCTTAACCCCAGGACAGTGCTTAGCCCTTGAACAAATAATTTAGGGTAATGCTTAACCCTAGGACAGTGCTTAGCCCTTGAACAAATAATTTAGGGTAATGCTTAACCCTAGGACAGTGCTTAGCCCTTGAACAAATAATTTAGGGTAATGCTTAACCCAAGGACAATGCTTAGCCCTTGAACAAATAATTTAGGGTAATGCTTAACCCTAGGACAGTGCTTAGCCCTTGAACAAATAATTTAGGGTAATGCTTAACCCCAGGACAGTGCTTAGCCCTTGAACAAATAATTTAGGGTAATGCATAACCCCAGGACAGTGCTTAGCCCTTGAACAAATAATTTAGGGTAATGCTTAACCCTAGGACAGTGCTTAGCCCTTGAACAAATAATTTAGGGTAATGCTTAACCCCAGGACAGTGCTTAGCCCTTGAACAAATAATTTAGGGTAATGCTTAACCCCAGGACAATGCTTAGCCCTTGAACAAATAATTTAGGGTAATGCTTAACCCTAGGACAGTGCTTAGCCCTTGAACAAATAATTTAGGGTAATGCTTAACCCCAGGACAGTGCTTAGCCCTTGAACAAATAATTTAGGGTAATGCTTAACCCCAGGACAGTGCTTAGCCCTTGAACAAATAATTTAGGGTAATGCTTAACCCCAGGACAGTGCTTAGCCCTTGAACAAATAATTTAGGGTAATGCTTAACCCAAGGACAGTGCTTAGCCCTTGAACAAATAATTTAGGGTAATGCTTAACCCAAGGACAGTGCTTAGCCCTTGAACAAATAATTTAGGGTAATGCTTAACCCTAGGACAGTGCTTAGCCCTTGAACAAATAATTTAGGGTAATGCTTAACCCTAGGACAGTGCTTAGCCCTTGAACAAATAATTTAGGGTAATGCTTAACCCCAGGACAGTGCTTAGCCCTTGAACAAATAATTTAGGGTAATGCTTAACCCCAGGACAATGCTTAGCCCTTGAACAAATAATTTAGGGTAATGCTTAACCCTAGGACAGTGCTTAGCCCTTGAACAAATAATTTAGGGTAATGCTTAACCCCAGGACAGTGCTTAGCCCTTGAACAAATAATTTAGGGTAATGCTTAACCCCAGGACAGTGCTTAGCCCTTGAACAAATAATTTAGGGTAATGCTTAACCCCAGGACAGTGCTTAGCCCTTGAACAAATAATTTAGGGTAATGCTTAACCCAAGGACAGTGCTTAGCCGTTGAACAAATAATTTAGGGTAATGCTTAACCCTAGGACAGTGCTTAGCCCTTGAACAAATAATTTAGGGTAATGCTTAACCCAAGGACAGTGCTTAGCCCTTGAACAAATAATTTAGGGTAATGCTTAACCCTAGGACAGTGCTTAGCCCTTGAACAAATAATTTAGGGTAATGCTTAACCCTAGGACAGTGCTTAGCCCTTGAAAAATAAATTTAGAAAATACCTTTGAAGATCCATATGGAATGATTGCAAATTTGGTACCTGTTGCATCCTGCGTTCAAAGAAAAGATTATAAGATTAAAATGGGGAAGGCTGATTTGTGCCTTTACTCGTCCGTTGCTATCCCAATTTCATGAGCTTGATGATCAGACTGGATGTCACGTCCTTTTGGAAATCAGCTCCTCGGCTTGACTGAGCTTTGATGAAATTTTGAGATCCTTCTCAAAATTTCTGCCCCAGTTACGTAGAAACGCTCGATCTATTGAATTTTTGAGGTCCTCTCAAAAATTCTGCCCCAGTGTAGACTTGGTTGCGAATGACGCAAAGTTGTGAATTTTTGAGGTCCTCTCAAAAATTCTGCCCTAGTTGGAAAAGGAAAGGAGAAAGGAAATTTTATTGAGATATAGACCGAACCCCATAAGGGCGCCTACGTATCCCTGTTAAACGGGAATCAGGTCCAACGTAGTTCAGAATACAAAAAATGAAAGGTTTTCGAACAAAGAAATAAATCAAGTTGAGGATAGCATTGGGCAACAACTTTCAATTCGGGTGGATAACCTTGGCATCAATCAATTCTTGAATCTTGTCTTTCAAAGATCGACACTCTTCTGTGGTGTGTCCTCTCATCCTTGAATGATAATCACAAATTTTATTATAATCGAGCCATTTCGCGCGGGTGTCCAACACTATTGCAGGAATAGGACTAATATAGCCAGCAACCTTCAAACGCTCATACAAATGGATTATGGGCTCACCCAAAGGAGTATACCGCTTAGATGAACTTGCTCGGGATCTCGCGAGCTTGTGAGTTTGTTGAATCGGTGGATTTTTAAAAATTGGCGGCCTTTGAAGTACAGGTGGAGGAGGCTGAAAATGAGCAGGTTGTGCATGATAGGAAGCAGAGTTATAGAACGGTATTGACTGATGGTATGAAGGCACATTGTATTGAAATGGAGGTGCTTGGTATCCCCACAGAGTTTCTTGTCCTTCTATAGGTGCTACGACATTCACCTCGTTCCCATTCTTGTTCTCAGTTGTCCTACCCGATTGCAAAGTTTTGCTGGCTACTTGCAATGCTCCCCAATCAATAATGGTACCGTTCTTGATACCGTCCTCAATCTTTTCACCTAACTTGATGAGCTTGGCAAAACTCTTTTCACTAACCAGCATCAATCTATCATGCAGTTGCGGTTCCAGACTCCGCATAAAGATATCCTTCATTTGAACTTCTGCCATCGGAGGTCGTACTCTAGCGGCCTCGGACCTCCAACGGGTTGCATACTCCCTAAATGTCTCTGTAGGCTTTCTTTTCAAGTTCTGAATGTAGTGCAAATCTGGCGCATTCTCTGTATTGAAGCTGAACCGCTCTACGAAAGCTGTCGCCATATTAGTCCAATTAATCCATTTCCTTGGATTTTGCTCTACGTACCAATTGAGGGCATCTCCAGACAAACTTCTCATGAACAACTTCATTCGAATTTTTTCATCTCTTCCTACCCCAATCAACTGGTCGCAATACAATCTTAAGTGGGCTTTCGGATCACTGGTGCCGTTGAACAGTTCGAATTTTGGAGGTTTGTATCCCGTCGGTAGCTCGACGTCGGGATGTATGCACAAATCTTCATAACTTAGGCCTTCTATCCTGTTGGCCCCTTCAATATTTTGTAATCGGTTGTTCATCTTTTTGAGCTCCTCGGCCATAGACTGTATCAAGTTGTCTTTCTCCGAGCGTCCAGATTCTCCTAAATGATGGGTGACCGGAGCAGTCTCGATATAAAATGGATTTAGGGTATGATCTCTTGGAGCGTAAAACGTGTTGGATGTAACTGTAGGAGGTAAATAATGAGACAAGACAGGCGGTTCTTGTGGTGTAGCTTGGTTTGAAGGGGCTGCATAAAGATTATGATTTTGTTGATTTTGGGGAAGGGAGTAGGCGTGATGAAGATTGTTTTGAGGATATGAGGTTTGATAGGGTGCTGGAGGAAGATGCGTGAAAGTGACGTGAGGCTTGGTAGCAGCATTAACCTCGGCCTGCTGTTCTAATGAAGTTTCCAGGGGGACCGCTAGATCGGTCTTATTACGGGCTCGAGATAATTCTCCTTGGAGCTCTAAAATCTTTTGCTCCATCCTTATAATCAGGTCATTATGTTCGGGTAGATATCTTCTTTCCGAACTCTCTGCGGAATTTTTTGGAGCAGCCGTATCAATTCTAACTGTTGAACCGTTACTGTCGTTCATTTCCCTCTTGCTTTGGTGAATTGACAGCGAGAAAGGTATAGCGGACGATTATGCACAAATCAACCTTAGGAAGGGGAATAATCAAGTTAAACAATAAAACAACACAGAAATTAGTTAAGAAATTCAAATATGACATGTTGTAGATAAAAGATAAAAGAAGCACATTAATACACTTCACCTTGTAAAACGAAACATTAAACACATTAATACGTTGTCCTAATTTGGGGGCCTCTTTTATGCCAGAGGTAGGCCTAACGTATTTAAGAAAACTTGTTATTAAATATCGTCATGTTGCTCCCAAAATAAACCCCAGAAAATAAACTTTATTATTATATAAGATAACAAGAATTACAATAAAACGGTAAATCTTAAAAACATCTTCGTCTGCATCCAACTTCTTCGAAACTTCTAATACTTTGTCGAAATGGTGGCAATCTTCTAAATTCGACCACCAAACTAACCATGCCGAATCTTGGATACGAAGTTGGGAGACTCATTGTGCCTGCAATAAAAGAAAGGTTAGGCTATCCTACCCACCCGGGAGCACAATGACGATATTTTAAACAAAATTATCTTAAGATGCACACAATTCATGAATCGTCTTTTATCGGAATTAAAACTGATCCCTTAAGACTTAGGGCAAGTTCCTATTTAATCTTGACATACCATGGACGTTGCGATTTTTCTAAGTTTTTAAAGGATGTGCATGCCTTACTAAAAGCATACACGGTTAAGTTCTAGGAATAAGAGTGGGTATGACACGGTTCCCTCGAGCGGACAACTCGAGAGTGAGGAAGCTTGTGACTGTCGACGCACCGCTGATCGACCAAATCACAAACAATCCTCGAGGTGTTTTAAACTGGTGAACGGCCGTGAAACCACGCAACCGTTATTGTGTGTGAAAGTGTGAATTTCCCAAGTGGGGGAAGTATGAACGATATGCCAATTAAAAAGTACAACACATTTTTTTTCAAATAATAATCGAATATTACAAAATGGAAAATAAATAATAACCAGTAACTGAGAGACAAAAAAGAGAAACGGTTAGTAACTTCATGACAAAATAATATAAAGAAGCATATAAATATTGATAGAAATTAGTGAAGATAAAAATATAAAACCCACAATTTAACAAATATAAAGAAAACCCCTTTTAATGAATATGTTGTGGTTAAAGCCTAAAATATCCCCAGCAGAGTCGCCATTCTGTCGCGCCCCATTTTTCCCCTCGCGGGCAAAAAGCGGGTTTCGACGTCGTGGACTCTTAAGGGTGGAAAAGAAGAGTCGCCACCTAACGAATTAAGGTGCGTTAGGGCACCATTCTAAACTAATTTATTTCCTAAGTCACCAGAGTTGGGTAAGGGCTTAAATTACCTCAAAAGGAAGGTGTTAGGCACCTTTCGAGGTCCACAAATGTGGTTCCCGGCCGTACTCATTAAATGGGGGTATTTACTAAGTGATCAAATAAAGTCGATGAATTATTAAGCATAAATAAAATACTAACATAAATACTAAATTAGCAAATACTAAAATTAAAACTTAGTGGGATCAGGTTTTGACAAGGCTGAAAACGGGCCCAATACGATACTACTCCCTTCTATTCTATTTTTAAAATCAAGATAGTTTGAAGAGAATAATATATATATATATATATGTGTATAACTTGAGAAAAAATCATTTTAAGAAAATCGTATATATTATATATTTTTAACAAAATTTCTTTTAGATGAAAATATATCAATATTTGAACATAGCAATGATAATTTTAAAATATTTAAAGCTTCTTAGAAAAAATGAATTTAGAAAAGATGGGAGTAATAGGTGTGCTTCATGCGTGAAATCAGCAATAGCCGGTCTGTTTCATCATCTCCCGTCTACCCTCCTAATTGATTATTATTGTTAAGCTTAAGCGATCTAGGTGAAAATGACTAGCGGCCTAGTATTTTGTCTACCCGTCCCAAACTTAGCATCCAAGAGGCGTAGGACAACTATTTTTTGGATTTTGGGACTAAAATTCTTAGGCTTCGTTTAAAAAAAAAGATTAATGTCAAATACTTAGCAGATAATAAAAGAAGCACAAAAGGTTTCACATAAGCCTTCACTAGAATAAGTAATTAAACATGCTTCCAATTTAAAAACCTATAGGCATGATTTCTATCCTTAAAGATAGATTTTCTCAGAATGCACAAGCAAGATAACTGTTTTGCAAATTGTAGACACAATCTCTAAATGCTACCTTATATTCACATGAAATAAATTATTGTAGGTATGATTTTATCAAAATAAATGCTTTAGTTATTCCTATGAACAGGACTTCTAAATTTTAAATCCGAGGTATTACGAATTAAAAATGCCCAAAGTTCTAATAAACATGATTTCTAATATAACAACTTATTTTATTTATTTATTTATTTTTTTTGAAGGCAAAGTTACTCATTTTAAATTGAATTATTTAGGACCTATAGACATGATTTCTATGTGCATCAAATCAAATTATTTTAATTCCTATAGGCATGATTTCTAATAAAACAAATAAGACGATAAAATAAACCCCCGCCCCCATAACCCCTTTCACTATTATGAGTTTATTACAAATATTACAAACATAAAATAGAATGAATAATTATGGCATAGTAAAATAAATAACATCAAAGAAATTCCGGTAGCCTCCTTTCGTCCCGAATGAATGCCAAATTAAGATGATACCTGTTTAAAGGTTAGTACCGTCGTAGATGCAAAATAATCTCAAACGGTAAATGACGAAAGCAAAAGAATATCAAACATCACGAGAATCTCGAGGATCCCGAGCAGTGCTCGTATTGAGATGGAAGGAGGATGAAGAATTTTTAGAAACAGAGCCGTTAAAGGCAAATAATTTAAATTAACCAGATTCTTTTACTTTTTAATTTAAAAAGCGGACCCATCAAAAAGTAAAGTTAGTCAAAAGTGAAACATAATGATGAAAGTAAATAATGATTAAAGTAAAGTAAATAATCTTTACTTTTTCTTTTTTAAAAGTAGACATGACAATTAATTTAAAATATTTATACCATTAATCAAGACAAATAAAAATGAAATTCTCAACGGACAGAAAATTAATTAGCATCTAAAAATTAATACATGATAATTTTACAAAAAATAAATTATTAATCAGAGCAATCATACAATTAAGAATCAACGAGAACATAATCATGCTCCATATTTAAAACATTCAAATATTTATTTAGCTAGGTAAAAAATGCAAAACTTAATGAACAAACCACATAAATATAATTTTCCAACTTTCAAGTAAAATAGAGGAACACTAGAGCAATAATAGTAAATTTCTAATTAAATGGCAAGACAAATGGTTAAACATATATTCTATACCGATTTTTTTTTTTTTCCAAACGTATTAAGTTGGATTAAACAAAATTCATATTGCATACATATAAACAAAACAAAAGCCGTACAAAATAATTAATCAATGAAACAAGCATATATGATCCACGTACATAAAATAAAACAAGCATATTAATCAATCGTATAATTAAATAATTAACAGACAAATTATTGTATATAAAAATGAAACTAAAGGCAGAATGATATATTAGACATATACATTATGAAACAGAAAAGACAACTGTATATACTGCTTATATACATATATTATACTATATATACTTATTATATATATTTATTATATATAGGTGGACAGGAAAGAAAACAGTAGATAATTATACACACATATATATTTCTATATTATATATTATATATTACGCCTATATTATATCATATATACTGATATACCTATGTTATACATATTATATACATATTATATACATATATATATATAACAATAAACAGCAAAACAAAAATAAAATAAAAATAAAATAAATAATAAATGAATGAATAATTTACGGACATATATGAGATCTGTCCGATCGGACTGTAACCGGAGCGACGGGAATTTTCCGGCGGCTATTCGGCGGTCGTTTTTTTTTTTAGCGAGAAGAGAGGGAGGAGAGGAAAAAGTGGATGGTGGCGGCTTTGTTGTTTGGCCGGAATTAATGGAGATTATGGTGGTGGCCGGCGATGGGAAGAGGGAAGAGGGAGATCGCCGGAGGTTATGGAGGTCGGGAGAAGAGGAAGATGGAGATTCGCCGGCGGCAGCTTGGTAGTGTTGTTGTTCGCCGGAAGTTATGGAGGTTTGGTGTTTTTCCGGCGGTAGTTGTCTGGCCGGCCGGAGATGAGAGGGAGAAAGAGAGGGGAGAAGAGGCGAAGGGTTGATGAAGTTTTCCGGCCAATAGTGGCCGGAATTAATGGTGGTGTCGGGTTTCGCCGGAAAAAAAAAATGGAGAAAAAAGGGGAAGAGGATGGCGGAAGAGAGGGGAAGAAAGTCGTGGTGTTGGAGATTCGCCGGAAAAAATGGAGTTTGATGGCCGGAGGTATGGAGGTACGCCGGAAAAATAAGAGAAGGGAGAGAGGAAGATGAAGGAGATGGAGAGAAGAGGAGAGAATGGGTTTGAGGGAAACTTAGAGAGAGAGAGAGAGGAGTGTGGGAAAAATGGATTAGGGTTTTGGGGTGATGGATAAATATGGGAAGTGGGTAGGGTTAAATCTAGACCGTAGGATTAAAGAAAATGAACGGCTAGGATTTAATTAGTATGTTTGGGTCGGGTTGATGGGTTAAACGGGTAGTGGGTTAATGGAGCGGATCTAGACGGATTTGGTTAAACGGGTTGGGAATTAATTTGGATGGAAATTGAATTTAAATAGTAGCCACAATTGATCAAAAGTGGCTAAAATTGACATAAACTCAATAGAAAGTGGCCGAAATTGAAATGAAATTGAATGAAAGATGGCTAGAATTTAAATGAATTGATTGAAATTGGATTTAGCTGCTATTAAGTTAATAAACATACTACACTTTAAAATAATTTAATAAATAGATATAAAATAATTTAAATTATAAGAAAATCATATAAATATTATTATTAATAAATAAATTCTAAATTTAAATATACTTATGTAAATATCATATAACTAAACTATTATATTTACGAAAAATTTAATGACTAAAATATAAAATCAGGTTATCAAATATTATAAAAATCATATTATTTACATAAATAATTTATAAATTCGAGTAATAATATTAGTCAAATAATTTGTAAAATTTAGAAAAATTATGTAAATAGTATATAAGTAAAGAATATATTTCGAAATAAGGGCGCATGTTAAAACGAAATATATGATGCATGATGTAATTTTTTTAATATCAAAACTTAAAATTAATATAGGTCATATATATATAATTTGAAATGATTTTCGCAATATTATGATTATAAATTATTTTATAAATACAAAAATAAGTCAAATATTTGCACAAAATATATAAACAAATATATACATATATAAGCAGCATATTGAAGCGCAGGTCGGTCAAAATTGGGTGTCAACACATGTATCTGAAAATATAAAATATAAATATCGTTTATGATAGAAAGAAGAATTATTACCTCTTCATCAACTAATGTTATAGTTTGTGTCCCTTCCTTTGTTCACTTTTTATACTCTTTCACTAATGCAATTTCAATTACTAAAATTTTTATTATCCATTTTGAATCATATCGCCTTAAGTTGTTAATTGACATAATTTTGTTCATGAAATCCTTTTCAAATTCCATTACAATATTATCTAAAATAAATTGTGCGCAAGAGTTATAATTATAATAATTTATAATTATATAAAAGAAATTATTTTATGAGATGAGATTACTTTATCTGAATAGATGATACTTGTGGATATATGAATACATGAAGAATGCCAGATATAAATAAAAATAAAATTCTAAATCACATAAAGTCAATATTAGACTCAATTAAAAGAAATAACATAATATCAATATTAGACTCAACTAAAGGAGACAAGTGAAGTTAAATCATTTTGAATACAAACAAGTTGAAATAACAATTCCTATTATGCTTTTCAAATCCACAATATTAAAAAAATTCATAACATAAAAAGAGGAATAGATAAATTAACACGAAACTGTACAATGTTGAAGATTGAACTAAAGGTGTTAACGTAGAAGAGTAGATGAATTAAATTATACAATTATAAATTTTTTTATAAAAATATAAGAATATATAAATAAAAAAGAATTTAAAAGTACAAGAATATGAAGACATTACTATTAAATTTTTTTTAATCAAAAAGAAAAAATAAAAATAAATCATGACTATGAAAAAAGGAAAAAGAAAAAGAAAAAGTTTCCAAATCAAAAAGGGGAAAAGATTTCGTGGAACTGTGTTTTTCGTTTTTTTTTTCTTTTAATTTAATTTAATTTTTTTATTTTTTAAGATTTAAACTATAAATAAAAAATCTAATATAATAAAATAAAATAAAAATAAATTCATGATTATCAAAAAAAGAAAAAAAATTTAATAAAAATTTTTAATTTCTTAGATTTACACCATAAGTAGAGTTATGTTATAAATAGAAAACATAATATGATAAAATAAAGTGATAAAAAATAATTAAAAATAATAGTTTTAAATAATAATTATATAAAAATAGTAAATGACAACTTTGTCTATTGTGATGTCTTTTAATGAAGGGCAAAAAGTTCAATCAACATTTCTTAAAGCTTTGACACTTTTAATATAATATAGGTATATATATTTTTAATCAATCCACCAGGAACCTAGGGTTAGGGTTTTTGTTTTTTGATTTGAAACTTTATGTAATAAAAACAAAACTCAAAGAAAAAAATACAAGCAAGGGAATTATATCTTACCTTATTAATCCTATTGAGGAGTAGGAATCCACTGGTAGTTCTTGTTTCTTTGAAATTGTGAAATCTTCAAGGAGACCTAGCCCTGATGCTTCACTTCGTCTTCTTCCTCTCATCACTCTAAAATCTCTTGATAATTTATCAATTCTTCTTGTATTCGTTGAGTGGACGTAGTTGAACTTTGTCTCCTTCTGTTTTGCCATTTTCAGAACAACCTCCTCAAATACTTTACCATCCCAACTATGCTTTCCACCATAAATCTTTCTTTGTCTTGAATCCGCTCCTTTGTTGGGGCAATCCTTCTCAACGAGTGGAAAGGGTGTTTTTCTCTCTCCTCTTATGATGATTCGAAAAGACTTGTGCAGAACACCCCTCGGTGAAAGAACTCCATTCCTAGCCATATTATTAGCTAAATATTCATCCAATAATTCATTCTCATCTTCTTCATCAAATATATATGTTAAATCCCAAATTACCGTCAAAACCTTTTGATGGATCTTCCTTATACCTCTGGGCCACTATTCTAATAGGCTTCTTTTTAGTAGGGATTATCTATAAATTCAAAGATACACTCATTTGAGCCACAAACTGCCCCAAAGCTAAAGATGGAACCATGGCACGACTTGGCACAAATGTCGTAGCTACTGGACTCAATTTGCCCTTCATTAGAGGGAATGAGACCTGCCCCTCCTCGATCCTCTGTCATGTCTGCGCAACTCTTCACACTCGTACCACCTTTTTGGTCACTCTTCGTTTCAACTTTGTTGCTTAAATGTGTTGGAGTGGAGGCCACAATCTTATTCACATCTTGATCATTCCTTATGGGCATTAGTTGTTTCGCAGAGTCATCATGTTGCTTACTGCTAGAAATGGTGGACATGGGCATAACGAGCAAGTCATCCATCACCATGTATGTCACCACCTCCTTCACAAAACCCTTGGTAGCTGCCACAGCTCCATTAACATACGTCAACTTTCTCGACATACGGTTCCGACAAAGTGGACAGAGAACACTGGCGTTATCAGTAACATAAGTGTTGGAACTACAGTGATTAACGCATCCACAAAATGTCCTTTGAGCCGGAGCGTCATTAAGTAGTAGTAAAGGAACTGAAGATATTATTCGAGCTTTGATGTCTATCAATAGCTTCATGCTCAATTTGGACTCAAAAGTAGCCAGCCATTTGGGTTTGTTACAGGATGAAGAGGTCACATATCGGATTGTCGTAAGGAGACAAGTCCATTTATTTAGGCATACTTCAAGGCCCAGACCAGGACACACGTCAAGACCCTAAACAGCTCACCATAAGTCCTTTTGCGGATAAGCCCAGAAACGAGGCCCAAACTCATCTCACCCGTTCCGTTCAATCCTCATTTTTACGTGTCCGTATAAGAAGCAGCCACGCACACATATTATACACCACACGGACACGCATGAGTTCTTTTGAGCTTTTTGCACCCAAAGGAACCAAAAGACAGATATCCATAAATAAAATTCCCATAATTCATTAGTAATATATTTTAAAATCTTTTATTTATTTTGAATCATAAAAAATTTGGTAGCCACTCATTTATTTTACAGTATTAAGTTAACTGGAGAAAACTATATACAGTATCCTTTTTCTTTTAATCTGTTTGTGTTAATTATTATTTGTTAACAAATAAATGTTTTTTAATATTTACACTCTTAACTATTTTAACTTAAAATATTCTTTTTTAAAATTAATAATTTTATAATCGAATTCACATTAAACATTAATTAATTTAACTCATACCCGCTGAGAGAAATGAAAGAAAATATTAGTGAATAATATCAAAAGGAAAGCTTTTGATTGACACAAAAGGCAAGCTGAGGTTGAAAAGGATTGTGTTGATTTCCTTTTTCACATCCTTTCTTTGCCAGTTGGGCCATGTCACTAAGCTACTTAAGGAGAAAGGAATGAATGGGTTAGGGAGTCTGAATTACACCTATATTCAGTCGGAGGAAATCATTTTTACAACCCAAGTGTCCGGTCGGAATCACTTCAGTTCCTCTTCAATTGTTTAGTCACTTTCACACTCAAATTAAAGGTATGTTCCTCCAACAAGTGCACATGTCTGTCCAGGTTGTCACAATGGTATGTCAAGAATGATGAAGTATGTTGCACCGCCGGTACTGAAGGAAGCAACAAGGGGATTTGTGAAGGAGGTGCAGGTGAAATACATGATGATGGATGACTTGGTGGTTAAGCCAAATGTCTGCTGTATCAACCATTACCGGTGCGCTGCACGAGGAAGTTGTTCATTTCGGAAAGGCGGAGGTAATTTGGATTTTATATGTGTACCTACAATTCAACAAGGTAATGAGATTTATGGATCGCTCACCAATTAGATAGAAGAGATTTTATCTTTTATATTTAAAAACAAATTTCAACTTTTTTTCAGAATACTGTATTGTTATTAATTTCATCTCTCCAAATCTATAGGTATTAATAAAGTTATTTTTTGATTAAATTATTAACGACAAGAGATATATAAATTTAAATATTTAATATAAAGCTATTAATTTAAATAATTTTTATTTAACTTCACATATATGAATATTTATTTAGCCTTTGTTTTTTTTTTTGGTTTCAAGAAACTTATTGGTTCAAATTCTAACTCAGAATGAAAAAGTTTCTAACTCTCAAAATTACTATTTTAGTCATAACAGCGCTGCCATCGTGCAGTTTACTTTAGAAAATTTCTACTATCATTTTTGGTGGCGCTTAAGTTGTTGAAATTATCTTTGGAGTCAAACACAGTTCTGACCAGTAAAACCGCTTTAAGTTTAGTCAATTGCCTTTTAATTGTTTTCTTTTGTTTCATTTACCGCAATCGGTAATTATGATTTGTAGTTTCAGTTATGACTTATGATTACAAAATCGTACTTTATCTGGTTCAAGTTTTATCTTTAGATTATTTTATGCCCAAGCAGTAATATATTTATAGATTTTCGGCCATCTCCACCACGATGAACGATGGACAAATAATTTGAACGGATGGATGCCTTCAACCAACAACATCCTTCGTTATGATTATGATTTTATTTTTATTATAAATTAAAATATTATAAATATTTAATTAATTAAATATTAAATAGTAATAACCTCTTATTAAATATTTAATTATTAAAATATCGTATATCATATCATATTATTATATAAGTGGGAAACTCTTAAGTTGAAAGTTAGATTATCTTTGCCCCTTCACTAAAATAAAATTTAATTAATACGTAAAAATATTAATATTTTATTTTATTATATTATATTTATATATTTATTACTATATAAATAGAAATCAAAAAAATGAAAAATTAAAATAAATATATAAAATAAATATATATATATATAAATTATAACAATTATAAGAAATAAATATATATAAATAATAAATATAAATAATAATAATAATAATAATAATAATAAATTAATTAATTAAATATGATATACTCATTTTTGGACACGTGCGATTCACATTAAATAATTAAATATAAAGTTGCGATAAATGTAAATTCAAATTGATTGAACTGGCATTTTGGTTACCTTAGTTTGCTAATCATGCTTTGATGAAGATTAAGTATAAAGCGTGACAAGATTACCTAAACAAAATGAAAACAAAAAAAATTTCAACACTTAAGGAGAAAAGTGTAAAAATTACATAAAATATAAGTTACCATGATGGGTATATATATAAGTCACGAGCTAAGAGTAAATTTAATCTGCAGATTTGATGCTGCTTCTATTAAGTTTATGGACATTTCATATAAACTCAAAGTGTCAACAACAACGAAACAAGAAAGTAAATCAAAAAATATTTGAGAAACTATCAAAAAAAAAAAGAAGAAAGAATGCAACTACTTCATATTACCTATTAAAAAGTGTAGAGTATGATCATGACACAAAGATATATATTTTTCATATTAAGTCTGCTTAATGATACAGATCTTAGAAGATGAAATAATTGGAAGGTGAAAAGATAGTATATGAAATAATAATTTTAAAAAAAATATAAAAGCGTAACCTATAATAATTACTGACAGATGAAATAATCCTCCTCATTTACTCGGTTCAATGAATGACTTTATTCATTATATGTGTGTGTGTATATATATATTACTATTTAATTAGATATTTTATTATATTTTAATTTATTATAGGAGAAAAATGGTAATCCGACTTTTAAGATAAGAGTTTTCCACTTTTAATTAGTATAATATATTATTATTATTATTATTATTATTATTATTATTATTATTATTATTATTATTATTATTTAGTTAGTTAGTTATTAATTATTATTATTATTATTATTTATTTATTATTTGTATTTATTTATTATCATTATCATTATTTAATAATAATTATTTAGTTAGTTAGTTATTAATTATTATTATTATTATTTATTTATTTATTATTTGTATTTATTTATTATCATTATCATTATTTAATTTATTTATTATTATTTACTTATTTTAATTTTTCACTTTTTGCCTTAGTAATAAATATATAAATATGATATTTAATTATTATATTCTTTAAATTTTAATTTAGTGGAGCGGCAAAATAACAATCTAATTTTCAACTTTGGGGCTTCCCACTTATATAATAATATGATATAATTAGTGTACTTTGGAATTTATGACATCTTTTGCATAATAAATTAAGTTTCTTCCACTACTCATGAAATTGTAATTACATAAAATATAATGCACTTCTAATAATGTAATTAGTATACTTTGAAATTTATGACATCCTTCTGTATTCTCAATCAAATTCACGTCTGATTAACAACCGATTGAGCTGCTTAAGTTATAATAATAATAATAATAATAGTAATAATAGGAGGCTTAGTTTTTCCTCTTTCTTATCCAAGAAATCAGCAAATGTTTAATACAGTAAGTTTTCATTACCTTTTCAATAGGGACAATGTTTGTTTCAGCAAATGTTTAAACATTCACAAACTACAAAATTTGTGTACGTAGAGCATCATTCTTTTTCTTGACAGGAAAATGACAAATTGATGCTGGACCAAGATATGACTTCAAAGTTAATAGCAATGGCTTTTTGAGGTAACAATTTTTTTTTTTCATCTATTCATATTTGTCCAATAATCTAACTCTTTTTCAATATTTTCCTACGTCAAACTTTTTTTATGTCAAACTCTATAGTGTCTCTTTCAAGTGCTATTAAAAAGTTAATTTAAGTAAAACTTGGACTTCAAGAACTTAAATGAAAGATACAAATCTCTACCTCTTATACTTACTTTCGGAAAAAAGCTATTCAATTTATATTAAGTTGATTGTTATTTTGATTGCTAAATGATGTTTCTAAATGAAGCACCAACAGCGCTAGATATTTTTTTGGACTTTTGGTTTGTGTATATTTATGTTGGTTACGTTTTTTAGCCTTTGCGCTTTAATTTTAGTTGAACAAAAAAACCACTTCTTCGTTTGGATATCTTCATATTAATAGAGATACTTTTTTTAAATTTAATTTCTACTTTATATTTATACTTATATGCAAATCTTTTACAAATATATTGAAGTTGCATCATTGGTTATTATTTCCAAAAGTCGTGACACTTAATTTGGACATGTCTCATTTGCTCTCTTATGCGTTCGGCGGTAAATTAGAATATGTGATATACAAAAGATATGCGGGTCAGAAAAGATCACAGAGAGATACATTGCTAATCTGCAAATAATTTTACAAATGAGAATTGAGATTAATTCCACCGTAGAAGGATTATTCTCTGAACTTATGAAAAAATAGTCGCTAAAATATCAAATTGAAATATTTTTTTAAAAAAAGTTTTTTGTAAAATTTGTCTAAAGACTCTTTCAACAAACATTCATCTTCTTACTTTCAAATTAGCTCTTCAACCATCCATCACAATCTATTTTAGAGGTGAATATTTAAATCCTCAATAGATTTTGAATAAAAATGACCGAATCAAATTTTAAAAAATTAAACACAAATGATTTATCAAACTTTTTTATAATTTTTCAACTATGTTTTTATGTGAATTTTTAAATATTTAAATACACGCTAAAATTAAATTATGAAAATATTCATAAAAAACAATGATCCATTTTACCTTCACAAAATAATTCCTTCTGCAAATAAATAATTAAAACTTCATTGAAAATTGGACAAGGATAAAAAATCGCTTCATCTTTCATACATTATTGTAGGGAGTTGTTGTGCACAATATTTTAAAATTATTAATATTTATTATTTATAATATCACCTTTTTTATATTTCTAACTTTTATTTATTAAATTTGTTGAGTTTTCACCAATAAAATTCTATTTCATGCAGTCTTTTCATATTCTTTATTATACCTTATAAAAGGACACAATAAAGAGATAAATCATTTTATTATTATATTCATTTTCTTGTCTTTTTGCTAAAAATTTTACTTTTTCTATGAAGACCTATTATATATTTTCTTGTTGTTTTCCTCTATAATTTTTGACTACTAGCTATGATAGGTGTTTGTATTTTGGAATAACACGTAAAATTATAGTTTAACAATAATTGATCACTAAAAGTTAACACATGTTATTAGGTCTTGTTATGTTTTTATTGGGAAATTTTGATGATATTTTATTTAAAAATTCTCGTCATAAATTACACCATCAGTGAGCAGTGGTGTAATTGAAAATTTTATGAAGGGTGTTCAAACTTTAAATAGTAAACAATAAAAATTTCATGATTGGATACATAAAAAACACTAACTCAATATTTAACTAAATTACAATTTTTTTAAAAATAGAATTAACAATTATAATAATTTTTAATAAAATATAACTCTTTTTACATATTAAAACATGACTTTTAAGGCTGGACTTGCGTTTTTGGCCCATCTTGGCTGCAGTTGCTTAGACCCAGTTTTAAGACAGAAAAAAGCCACAAAATATTATTTAACAAAATGTTGCTAGAGAATCAAACTTGCGCCCGCCCGTCAGATTTATGAAAGCTCTTGCCTGCTGAGCTACTCCTCGTTGTTGTGTTAAGGGTGTTCACAAAATTTTATATATACAATAAATAAAAAAAGACCTATATATGGTGTAATTCCCGGTGAAAGACCTTAGCACCACTGTGGCTCTAACCCTGCCAGTGAACTAATAAATTCTTAAAGCTATCAGGGAATCCATTGGGGTAGGAAGACCCAACTAAATAAATACATAAGACAATTAGCTCTGAACTTAGGTTGACCTCCATCAAAACATCTTCTGTGTCTTTCATTCCAGACAGTTCAATAAATGGCTTCTAATTGAAGATTGTTGTTGTCACTTTTATAGATTACACAAGTATTGCATCTTACTACAAATAACTTAAAATTTATTTATTTTCTTGCTATTAGATACTATTTATCTAGCAAATTTGATTTTGAAAAGTTAATATTTGTTTCTTGCTTCCACCGAAGTCGAGAAGAGTCATAAGCAAGGTTTATTAAAAAGTCAGATTATTCTCCCTTTTAATGTTATTCAAACATTGCTTTCTTATTTTTTTTAAAAAAAATTGAATTAAGTTTATTTAAATTTGCAATTTTTTCATAATACTGAAATTTAAACGCCTTAATATTATTTCATATTAATTATTTATTTGACCCTTTTCATTTTTGAACTTTGAATTCATATTTGTTCATTTGTATATGTAGCAAATTCTTTTTTCTTTTTTTTTATTTTTTATTTTTTTATTTTTTCGATTATCTTATCTGTCTTTTTTCTGCCTCGAATACACTGTTATTAGGTATGTATGTCTAGGGGTGGGCATTCGGTGTTTCGGTTCGATTTTTTCAAATTTCGGTTTGATTTTTTCGATTTTCGGTTATGAATAAGGAACACCGAACACTGAACCGTTTTAATTCGGTTTGGTTTGGTTTTTTTAAATTTGGTTCGATTTATTTATTTCGGTTATTCAGTTTACTTATGATGAGAAAATACTCACCCTTTTATAATCTACGAATAATATTAAGATATTGTTCCCTTTTAGAACTCATTTTCCCTTTTCCTTTTTAGTGGTGTTAGGTCTCAATTCTCTTCATTTTTTTGGGTCTCTGTAGGTGTACCTTCATGAATTTTGCTAGCAATACCAAATGTTTACGCTGCCAAGAGCTGCGTCCCAACTCACAGCATCACAATTCACACTTTCAAAGCAATCACAGATTCACAGACCACAGTTCACACTTCACAGCATCACAAATTCACAATTCACAATCACAGGTCACAGGCTGCCAATCTCAAATTCTCAATATTTGGGAATTGGGATAATGAGATTGTTAATTTGTTATTCTCTTTTACTTACCTGTTGAGGTTCGCAGCCGGCGATTGAGAGGCGACAGAGATGAGACAGAGATGAGAGAACCAGAGTAGAACGATGGGAAGTTGGGGAAATGGGGGAGACGTCGGCTCGGCAGTCGGCACATCGCCGGGAGGGCGGTTGGCGGAGGCGGCCTGGTGCTGCAGATAGGTGATAACTGTCGACTGATGAAGTGATGAGGTATTGAGATTTGAGGTGAGGAGAGGTTCTGAGAACAGGAACGAAGAGAGTATATTGGGAATTTAGGATTTTGGATTTAGGGTTTTTAATTTTTTATTTAATTTAATTATTTATTAAAAATAAAATAAAATAATTTTAATCTATATTCGGTTTTTCAGTTAAACCGAATAACCGGTGAACCGTAATCGAAAAAAACCGAAAATCGAATTATGTTATAAAAAAAAACCCGAAACCGAACTGAAAAATCGAAAAAACCGAAATCGAAAAATCGAATTAATTCGGTTTTTCGATTTTCAATTTTTTTGCCCACCCCTATGTATGTCATTGCCATTATCTTATTACTTTTGCTCTTCTACTTTCGTTTTTTACTTTTTATCATGCTATTATATCCTTATGTGTTAATTTAGCTACCAAGTTTTTCAGAGTAGAATATTGACAAGTAAAAGTTTACTCTTGACAAATTTAGGTACAATACACTCTACCACATTTTGCTCGTAAAAACACAAATAATAATTTTTATTACATATTGTGCAAGCCAAACTAAATACAATGTGTAGATGACATTAATTCACCTACACATTGATAATCAACTCATCAAATAATGTACTGATAATAATTCATGAACTCATCAAACAATCTACCGATAATTTATTATGCAAAGTTAATTTGTAATTTTCATAGTTACATTTTTTATTACTCACTAGACGAATGTGTTTCATTGAGTGTGTGTGTGTGTGTGTGTATCATTTAATGAATCGGCGTAAATTAAATCATATCATATCATCATATTATTATATAAGTGGAAAGTCCCTAAGTTAAAAGTTGGATTACCATTTTACTCCTTCAATTTAAAACTATTTCAATAATATTTATGTATTTAAAAGTAAATACACATTACAATAAATATTATTAGACTATTAAATTAAATAAGAAATCTATAATTGTCATAATGGAGAATTATATTAATGTTTTTATTTAATTTACGTTATTTCACTTTATTCAACTTTAATTATAATTATTTATGATCATCTTCATCATAATGTAAAGAAATTCTAAGCCATAGTATCATGGTTGTTTCTTTCATTTAATTATTTTTTTTTGTTATTTTATTTAAAGATTTATATCTATGTTATCTACTAAAATATTTTGAAATACTATTTGGTTGAAGGGAAAAAATATTGTTTCATATTTGATAGGTTATTTAGTTATTTATTTTTTATTTCGTGACTTTTCAAATTTATAATTTAATAACTGTATTGAAATATGAATATTATAATCATTATTTAACTTCTCCTTTTTTTTTAAAAAAATTCAAATATCTTTTAATTTAGTGAGTTATTATTTACTTTTAAATAAATAAATAAATAAATATGTGTGTGTGTATATATATATAATGAGATTTTCTTACTGTTTGGCACAATAAAAAATATTATAAGAGTAGTATTTAAATGTAGGGCAAAATAATCGTTCAATGATGGATTGATACGTGAGATTTTTCACTTTTAGTATAATATGATATTCAAATATTATTATTTAATTAGATATTTAATTTAATTTTGATTCATTAAATAATAAAATGTTATTATTTAATTAAATATTTAAATATGATATGATATGATTTAAATATTACTATATTAATAGATATTTAATTTAGCTTTGATTCAATGAATGAAAAATATTATTATTTTGTTAGATATTTAATTTGGTTTTGATTCAATGAATGGTAAAATATTATTATTTGATTAAATATTTTATTATATTTTAATTTATTATAGGGGCAAAAGGATAATCCAACTTTTAAGGTAGGGGCTTCCCAATTTTAGTATAATATGATAATATCTAGCTTTAACAAGAGTTAAAGAGAATATTATTTTTTTCATTTCTATAATAAATTTATATTAATAACCATTTGATAAAATATTTTTAGATAAATGACAATTATATAAGCAACTAATATAATTTGTTCGAGTGCATATCATAAAGTAGTACCTGGAATTTCTGTCAATTTTGTTTGGTTATCGTTCTACATATATCATCTAACGAATCTGCACTAGCTTACATGAGACACACGTGCAACGCATGTGTCCAATACTAGTTTAGTATTAACTTGACATACCGTAATAAATAGAATAATCTTAGTACATTATCTTTTGAATATTATAAATTCAATACTTAAAAATGCAATAGTAAATTATCTATTGCTTTTTTAAACTATACAAATAAAAGAGAATATTTATTTTTATTTATTCAATTTAAAAAATAAAGAGATAATTTATTAGTTTAATTCTAATTTATTCTTATTGTTAACTATAATTTATAATTATTTTCTCAATATATTTTAAAAAATATTAAATTTAATGTATAGAATAAAATTATTATTTTAATTTTTGCTTCTTAAAAAAAAGTGTAAATCGTAACAGAGTAATTGCAAACTCCTTGAATTTTACTCATTTTGAGATCAAATAAGAATTCTTGATTGGCGTACCATCTGTCTACATGCAATTGGTGACTGTTAGACTACCTTGTTAAAATGATGATGCCGCTTCGAATTAAGGGTGACAAAAAAGTTCTAAAATGTAAAAAAAGTGACACAAGTTATAATCATTTAATAAAGGTGACAAGTTTATGATTAGTGTTTAAAGATATTTGACCATTTTTGAATAATCCCATCATTTTATTTTTACACTTTGACCCAACTTATATAAAACCCTAATTACCTAAAAAGGAAAAAAAAGCCGCCAAATCAACTGCTCTTCTTCTTCTTCTTCTTCTTCTGCTGCTGCTGCTGCTACAATTGTTGTTCCTCCTCCTCCTTTTATCATCATCATTGTTGTTGTTGTTAAAGATTTGGTGAAATAAAAATTCACCGATTTTTCACATATTTTTTGGGCGAGATTTTATTGTAATAGCACAGAAAATTACATTTGCTAAGTTCACAATATCGTTTTGTGTGTATTATTCATCTGGGTAAAATTTTATTTTTCCAACAACTAATAAAGAAGTAGCAACAATTGTTGTACTTGCTGCAACTATTGCACCTTTTGTTGTTAGTTGTTGCAACAACTAAGTAATTTGTTGTAAAAAAGCTTCTAATTTTTCCGCAACAATTTGTAAAGAAGTTGCAACAGTTGTTGCAGTTTCTGCAACAAATGCAACAGTTGTTGTACTTGTTGCACAAATTGTAGCAGTTGTTGCACCTTTTGTTGTTAGTTGTTGCAACAACTGAGTAATCTGTTGTAAAAAATTCTATCTGCAACAACTTATAAAGAAGTTGCAACAGTTGTTGCACTTGCTGCAACAACTGCAACAGTTGTTGTACTTGCTGCAACATTTGCAGCAGCTGTTGCACCTTTTGCTGTTAGTTGTTGCAACAACTGAGTAATCTGTTGAAAAAAAGCTTCTAATTTTTACACAACAACTTATAAAGAAGTTACAACAGTTGTTGCACTTGCTGCAACAACTGCACTAGTTATTGCATCTTTTGTATTTAGTTGTTGCAATAACTGAGTAATCTGTTGAAAAAAGCTTCTAATTTTTACACAACAATTTATAAAGAAGTTGCAACAGTTGTTGCACTTGCTGCAACAACTGCACCGGTTGTTGCATTTTTTGTATTTAGTTGTTGCAACAACTGCGTAATCTGTTGTAAAAAAACTTCTAATATTTCCGCAATAACTCTTAAAGAAGTTGCAACAGTTGTTGCACTTGCTGCAACAATTGCAGCAGTTGTTGCACCTTTTGTTGTTAGTTGTTGCAACAACTGAGTAATCTGTTGTAAAAAAGTTTCTAATTTTTCCGCAACAACTGTTAAAGAAGTTGCAACAGTTGTTGCACCTTTTGTTGTTAGTTGTTGCAACAAGTAAGAAATCTATTGTAAAAAACTTCTAATTTTTCGCAACAACTCTTAAAGAAGTTGCAACAGTTATTGCACTTACTGCAACAACTGCAACAGTTGTTGCACTTGCTGCAATTGTTGCAGCAACTGTTGCACCTTTTGTTGTTAGTTGTTGCAACAATTGATTAAAATCTATTGTAAAAAAGCTTCTAATTTTTCGCAAGAACTTGTAAAAAAGTTGCAACAGTTATTGCACTTGCTGCAACAATTGCAATAGTTGTTGCACTTGTTGTAATAATTACAGCAATTGCTGCACCTTTTTGCTATTAGTTGTTGCAACAATTGAGTAATTTATTGTAAAAAAGTTTTTAATTTTTCTACAACAACTTATAAAGAAGTTGCAACAGTTGTTTCACTTGCTGCAACAACTGCAATAGTTGTTGTACTTGCTGCAACAATTGTAGCAGCTATTGTACCATTTACTATTAGTTGTTGCAAATAGTAATTTGTCCTTAGGGGAGAGCTTGATGCTAAAGTTAAATTCAAGCGACTTCTAAAATTGATTAAACACAAGTCACCACCTAACAACTATGAACCTGTTGTAATAGCTAACCAATTTGATGGATAGGGTCCAACAATTACAACAATTATTGCAACAGATTAATAGTTACTCTGGCAGCGGATTAAGAGTTGTTGTTACAACAAGTCCACAAGTAGAAATTCTTGCAACAAAATTAGATCTTGTTCCTAGAAACTAAATCTAGAAAGAACTTGTGATCACCTAAAATAGTAGCCCCTTGGATTTGTCTTTAGCATCAAGCTCTCCCCTAAGGACAAATTACGCGTTTGGCGATCGGTCAACTTTGAGATAAATTGACTCTCTATTGGGAGTTGCTGATTCATTAGTTTACTATTGAAGATTGATGAACTAGCAACTTCCCATTGAAAGTCAGTTTATTTCCAAGAAAGTTGCTTAGAAATAAACCGACTTTCGATAGGAATATTCTGGTTCATCAATCTTCAATAGTAAACTAACGAATCAGCAACTCCCAATAGAGAGTCAATTTATCTTAAAGTTGACCGATCGCCGAACGCGTAATTTGTCCTTAGGGGAGAGCTTGATGCTAAAGACAAATCCAAGCGACTTCTAAATTGATTGAACACAAGTCACCACCCAACAACTATGAACCTGTTGTAACAGCTAACCAATTTGATAGATAATGTCCAACAATTACAACAGTTGTTGCAAATATTAATAGTTGTTGTGGCAGCGGATTAAGAGTTGTTGTTGCAACAAGTCCACATGTATAAATTCTTGCAACAAAATCAGATCTTGTTCATAGAAACTAAATCCACAAAGAACTTGTGATAACCCAAAATAGTAGCCACTTGGAGTTTTTTTTTATTCAGGATTCTCCAAGGATAAATTTGCGCGTTTGATTGATCCGCCAACTAAATAACAAATTAACATTCGATTGGGAGTTAGTGATTCATTAGTATCTTATTGAACATTGATAAACCAACAACTATCAATTGAAAGTCGGTTCATATCCAAGCAGGTTGCTCAGAATTAAACCGACTTTCAATAGGAACTTGCTGGCTCATCAATATTCAATAAAGAAACTAATGAATCAGCAGCTCCCAATCGAAAGTCAGCTCATTTTCTAGTTGGTCGATCGGTCGAACGCTAAATTTGTCCTTGGAAGAGTCTTGAATGCTAAAAAAGAATCCAAATGACTTCTAAAATTGATTAAACACAAGTTCAGTAACTTCAACTCTTGTCTGAATAAATCAAACAACTGAGTGAGTTGTTGCAACAAATGCAAAAATTGATTGACAAAATCAAACAGTTGTTGAATGTGTTTTATTTCAACAACTGAGGAAGTTGTTTTAGCAACTTTAGCTCTTGTCTGATAAAATCTAACAACTGAGTGAGCTGTTGCAGCAACTGCAACAGTTGTTTGACAAAATCAAATAGTTGTTGGAGTTGTTGCAACAAGCCCAATAACTGCTTGATTTATTTCAATAACTGAGAAAGTTATTGCAGCAACTTCAGTTCTTGTATGAATAAATCAAATAACTGAGTGAGCTATTGCAGCAAATGCAACAGTTGTTTAACAAAATCAAACAGTTGCTGGATTTGTTGCAACAAGTCCAACAACTGCTTGATTTTATTTCAACAACTGAGAAAGTTGTTGTAGCAACTTCAGCTCTTGTCTGACAAAATCAAACAACTGAGTGAGTTGTTGCAACAACTTCAAGAGTTGTTTTGAAAAAATCAAATAGTTGATGGAGTTGTTGCAACAAGTCCAGCAACTGCTTGATTTTATTTCAACAACTAAGGAAGTTGTTGCAGCAACTTCACCTCTTCTCTGAAAAAATCAAGCAACTGAGTGAGTTGTTGCAGCAACTTCGACAGTTGTTTGACAAAATCAAATAGTTGCTGAAGTTGTTGCAACAAGTCCAGTAACTGCTTGTTTTTGTTTCAACAACTGAGGAAGCTGTTGCAGCAACTTCAGCTCTTGTTTAACTAAATTAAAAAACTACTAAGGTTGCAACAATACATTCCAAGGATATATAATTGTGTAATGAGGCTTACCAAGTCTCTAGGGGGGGGGGGGTAAATAGATCAACACCAATAGCTTTGTTATTCTTCGCAGCCAGCCATCTAAGGATTCGAAGAAGACACTTCTTATAGAAAGTCCTTAACTTGATGTCGTAGGTGAAGAATAACTTCAAATGCCCAAGTCTAGATAAAACAAAGTCATAGAGGATCACTATAAAGGATGAATTTAAAAATAATTAAATATTCAAACTAATAAAATTTATCATGAAAATCCAGAAAAACCCATATAGGTTAATGGTCTTCACGTTTGGCTTTAACTCCCTCAACAAATATCCAACTGTGAGTTTGAAGCTTTCTCGGCCTAATGGATAGGCATTGAATGCTTCATAGTCCATAGAGAGTTTGATCCAATCAGAAGAAATATTCTTCCCAACATCTCTTTCACAAAGAACACTGTGCACAAACCAAACTAAGCACAATGACTTCTTCACATTCCTCGGAACTGTTTTGGATTTCAAATGTTCAAGCAGATTTTTTTCCTTGTAGCTTTTTCCAATTAACTTGAACAAATCCTCACCCTTAGTTGCTGATTTGGCTCCTTCAACACGAGGAGGAGAATGACAGTTTAATCCTATCATAACAACAAATTCCTTCATGCCAAAACTTATAGGCATGCCACAGTAATTAATCCAAATCTCATTTTTTTTTTCACAAATGATCCTGCGACGTAGGAGACTGTACACCATATTCATTTGAAATCTTGGAGTGGTGTCATCAGGTAAGTCTAAAAATTTTCCAAAACAGCTGCTTTTAAAGAATTTCACTAAATCATTTTCCCTTAAGATCTTTCTAAATTCTGTAAACCCGCTACCCATACTTGATCTAACAACAATGTCACCCTCTAGTTCTCCATGCACATCCATCAACATCTCTAAGTTGTAATTTTCAAACTTTATATTTTTTACAACTATCTCAGTGGAAGTTGTGCTTAGATCTCTTCCACTACTAGATGCCTCAGCAGGAGGATAGAGGATATTCTCATTATTCTCTTCTTCAGTTTTATCATCGGCTGTTGTGGTGTTCTCATAAGTATCATCATCATCATCATCATTATTTTCATCTTCCCCATCTTCATTATCACCTTTCCCATTTTCATTATCACCTTCCCCATCTTCATCATCCTCTTCATCTTCATTATCACCTTCCCCATCTTCATCATCCTCTCCATCTTTATTACCTTTAGAAGAATGTCCGCTTTCAGTTTATTTTTGAGAAGAATCATCTTCATCTACTTCAGAGGCTTCTTTGGTTCTAAAGCGTCATCCTATTTCTTCTGGCTTGATGCGGCCTCATTTTCCGCTATGACTCCTGCTTGATCAGCAAACACATCCAGATAGTCTGGACTCTCAGGTTTATCATTTGTTTCTTCCGCTTGAGTCTTAGTTCTTTTTGATCTTCTAGAAGCAGCAACACTTTTACTGGTACTTCTTGCTCTTTTTGAAGTCATTTTATCTGTAAAAATATGAGACAAAATATAAATCAACAATTAATTTAATCATTCAGTCAAAATAAATAGTGAAAATAACTGCTGTAAATCAAAAAAGTAAAACAAATATTGATTTGTTATTTAAAACTGTTTGAGTTGTTGCAATAACTTCAACAGTTGTTTGATTTTATCCAACAGTTGCTGAAGTTTCTGCAACAAGTACAATATCTGTTTGATATTTACCAACAACTATGGTAAAAATCAAACAGTTGCTGACCCCTATTTACTCCCTAAATTATAAAATAACAATGGATTCAAAGGCAGCACCAACAAGTTGTTGCAACAACTTCAGCTCTTGTTTGGCAAATATTGATTTTCTTTTCAACAAGTGCGAGAGTTGTTACAACAACTTCAACAGTTATTTGATTTTATCCAACAGTTGCTGAAGTTGTTGCAACAACTTCAATAGTTGTTTGATATTTACGAACAACTGTAGTAAAAATCAAACAATTGTTGACCCCTTTTTTGTCCATGTTTTTCAGATCGTGTGAAAGTAGATTAAAAAAGGCGAGCTCTCTCCGGTCTTTTACTAATGAAGTTTCGCCCTCTAGGTCAATGTTTACTCCCTAAATTTTGAAATAACAATGGGTACAAAGGCAACACCAACAAGTTGCTGCAACAACTTCAGCTCTTGTTTGGCAAATATCGATTTTCTTTTCAACAAGTGTGAAAGTTGTTGTAACAACTTCAACAATTGTTGGATATTTACCAACAACTGTGGTAAAAATCAAACAGTTGTTGACCCCTATTTACTCTCTAAATTATGAAATAACCATGGGTACAAAGGTAGCACCAAAAAGTTGTTGCAACAATTTCAGCTCTTATTTGGCAAATATTAATTTTTTCTTTCAACAAGTGTGAGAGTTGTTGCAACAACATTAATAGTTGTTTGATTTTATCCAACAGTTGCTGATGTTGTTGTAACAAGTACAGCAACTGGAAGTTGTTGCAACAACTTCAGCTCTTGTTTGGCAAATAATAATCTTTTTGTCAACATGTATGTGAGTTGTTGCAACAACTTCAACAGTTGTTTGACAAAATCAAACAGATACTGAGGTTGTTGCAATAAATTGTAAACTTGTTGCAACAACTTGTTGCAACAAATGGTAAACTTATTGCAACAACTTGTTGCAACAATTCTAGCAACTGTTTGATTTATTTCCGATAGTTTAGAAAGTTTTTGCAGCAACTTAACCTCTTGTTTCAAAAAATTAAACAACCGCTGAGGTTGCAACAATATTTTGTTGCAACAACCTTAGCAACTTCAGATTTATTCATGTAAAGATATGACACCTGCGCATAACTCAACCTCAAAAGCTAGCTCATGAGGGGAGGATTTCCCAAGTCCATAAAAACAAACCATCAGTCCATTCCCTAACCAATGTGGGACTTTAACCTACTAACACCCCCCTTCACACCCAGGCCCGACTGGAGTGTGGACTGGGAGCCCAAACGGGAATGGACCTGGCTCTGATACCATGTAAAGATATGACACCTGGGCCTAACTCAACCTCAAAAGCTAGCTCATGAGGGGAGAATTTCTCAAGTCCATATAAACAAACCATCAGTCCATTCCCCAACCAATGTGGGACTTTAACCTACTAACAATTCAAACAAGTGCGGAAGTTGCTGCAACAACTTCTTCAGCTGTTGGAAAATAAATCACAATAATTTTTTCTACAACAACGACTACAACAACAAAAACCCCACAAGAAAAACAACTCCGGCCTACTAGTGAGAATATTTTTAAAAACCCAACAAGAACAACAAATACAATAAATACAACAAATAAAGTCATCCAACAACATAATATGCAAAACCCTTCTTCTTCTTCTTCTTCTTCAACAACCGAAATCACTTTTAGTTCGAAAAATCCAAAATCCTAACTGTTCAACACAGAGATATTTGATAGAAGTGAAAAAAAATTACCTCTAAACAGAGTAGTGTGCGTTGATGGCTCACCGGCGTCGATTGGGCTCACTGGTGTGATGATTTCTGAAGAAAAATTACTTTGGAAGAAGAGGATGCGCAGTGAAGAAAGAGGAGCAACAATGCAGTGAAAGAGAAGAAGAAGAGAACAGAAAGAGAAGAGGGAACGCCGTGTGGGAGTTGAGGGTTTTGAATTAATGGGTTGGGTTAGGTTGTATTTTTTAAAAGATTAACAAGTTTTAAATATTACACTTCACACCTCATTTAACTTAATCATAATTTAAAAAAAAATTTGATCAAAGCTGATAAAACTTGTCACCTTTTTTAATTATCACACTTTTTTGTTACCCTCAACTCATTTTTTATGAAGCTAGCCACACTATTTAAGGAAAGCTCCTAAACATATGTATGAAAATTGCCTGAGTGCTTTAATATACTAATTACGAAATGGCTGCTGCGCTGCTGAGACCAAATTGAACATGAAGCTTTTGATTGACGCCAAGGCTGTAAAAGTATTATTTACTGAGGTTGATGAGGATTTTGTTGATTTCCTCTTTCACATTCTTTCATTACCAGTGGGCACCGTCACTAAGCTACTTAAGGAGAAAGGAATGAATGGGTGCTTGCATAACTTCTACTTACGGAAGCGCAGTAAATCTGAATGATACCTATATTCAGTCGAAGCCGAGTGTCCTTCTAGAATCTCTTCACTTCCTCTTCAATTGTTTAACGGCGTTCTGACTCAAAGGACTGCTTATAGCTGTCCCTACCACAATCGCTTATTTCAGTGATGACCCTAGTGGTACCTGTCCAAGTTGTGGGAAATTTATGTCAAGAATGGCAGCGTATTTATCGCTCCACCGGAAGTAAAGGGGTTGTTGGCAGCAGCAGGTGGTTTTGTTAAGGATGTGGTGAAATTCATGGTGATGGATGACTTGGTCGTTAAGCCCATGCCCGTATCTAGCATTACCATGTACTTTAATATCGAGGATGTTCTTGCGCTGCAGCAGGAAGATGTACAATTTTGAAAGGAAGAGGTAATTTAATTGCTTCGATTTTGGTTTAGTTTATTTACATATAATAATTTAACTTGTTGTAGGAACAACTAGGGGCGCAGCCACAGTAATGCTAGGGTGGTCAGCCGAACACCGAAAAATTACACTATATATAGGTTTTTTTTTGTTTATCGTATATATAGAGTTTTGTGAACATCTTTGACGGGTAAATTTCATCCATGGTCATTCAGCTTTGTTTTTATCAAACAAAAGTCATTTTTCTATTTTTTGTTAAATAAAAATCATACAACTTTAAGGATTATCGCACAAAAATCATTTTTCTATTTTATACCATATAAAAGTCATCTAACTTTAGGTTTACCACACACAAAAGTCATTTTTTTATTTTTTGTCACATAAAGTCATTTATGTTGCCAAGTTAACTAAAAAGTAAATTTCACCTAATTGTTCTATATTTTACACTGAAAATACAATAGGACTAAATAATAAGTTAATTACATTTGAGATAATTTCAAAAACTTGCTTTAGTGTTTCGCCTCCCATGAATACTAATCTTAGTTGTGGTTTATGATATTACGTTTACTATCTTGTTTTGATTTCCTTGTATAATTTTAATTCATCATCATTAATATAAAATATATAAATCAACTATTTTATTCATACTAATATACTTATTTGTTTAGTGAATATCATAACACAAATTTTGGTTAACAAAAGATATTTTTTTAGAGAATCAAAAAATCCAACGGCAATACAAAATTTATGAGCTTGATATGGTAAATGACTTCAAATTGTAACAAAAATTAAAATAAGGAAGTAAACATGATTTTCATAAACCCTTTGAGGAAGGTCTATTCATTACATTTAATATGTTTTATTGAGCTAACTAGCTATTTTAGACTGCCATATCATATTTTAAGTATAAAATATAGAAATACAGGTGAAGTTTATTTTTTAATTAACTTCTGCAAAATTAAACGACTTTATATGACAAAAAATAGAAAAAAATGACTTTTGTGTGATAAAATTAAAGTTAAATGACTTCTATGTTATATAAAATAGAAAAGTAATATTTATGTAACAATCCTTAAAGTTGAATGATTTTTACGTAACAAAAAAAAGAAAAATAACTTTTGTGTAATAAACACAAAATCGAATGACTACCGGTGAAATTTACTCCATCTTTGACACAACAATTTATCGTAGATCAATGGGCAAAAGCTTTCATAAATCTGTCGAGCGTGTAGGTGCGATTCTCCATGGCAGCAGTTTGTTAAATAAAATTTTGTGGCTTTTTTTGACTTAAAAAATTGTGCCTAAGCATCTGCAACCAAGATGGTCCAAAAATGTAAGTCCAGCCTTAAAAGTCATATTTTAATTTGTAAAAAGAGTTATGTTTTATTAAAAATTATTATAATTGTTAATTCTATTATATTTTTTATGATTTAATTAAATATTGAGTAGTTTGGTTTTAATTTTTTTTTGTGTACCTAATCATGAAATTCTTATTATTTACTATTTAAAATTTAAATATCCTTCATGAAATTTCTAGGTCGAACAACTACTTGTATGTACCATGTGTAATTATTTATTTAGTTGGACAATGTTCATATATTAGAAAATTCAATATTATTTTGCAGGCGCTGAAATCAACTTTGGATTCAAAAGCAGTTCTTACAAGTGTTTTCTTGAGCCTCGTTAAAGTGGAGAAATAGTTAGTCGTTAGCCACAATCGAATATTGGATATTTCAGTTTAGTAAATTGTCTTTGAAATGGGTTTCTATTTTGTCTTTTCCCGCTATCGTTAATTATGTGCTGTATTTTCAGTTATTATTACTTTAACTGGTGCTTTCATTCATTCAAGTCCCCCGTAAACAAAGTAGTAAGAGCAATACCAAATTCCCTATTAGCAGCATGATCATTTTTTACCTTTTTAATACCAAGAAATTAAAGCTTTATTGGTTCACTTATACTTGTTCATTATGGACTTCTCACATTTTTGCATATTAGCTAAAAGAAAATCAGTCAACAATCATAGTTAAGTTAGAGCAAGTTTTTCTAGATAAAAGAGTTTATAAGAATTAGCAAAGATGTGAGAAGAACACAAATTAACTGAGCAATGAAGTAGAGGGGATCTGGTGAGAGAAAAGTGAGCGGTAGAGAAATAGGGAAAAATAGGAAGGCATGTGGAGAAAAATAAGAGCTGAGAGAATGTTTGAGGGAAAGAAAGGATGGGACAAATGGAAATCTCAAATCACATCGAATATTATCTTTTTAAAAGGCGTTGAGATTTTGATTTAATCCAATTTTTATTTTATCTTTGTAATTAATTGGTTTGTACTTCGTAAACTGACATACTGTAAAAATATAAGTACCAAGATGTAAATAAAAGTATTAATAAAGTTGTAATTGATGTTTAAAGAATGTATTATAGCGTAAAAAATAAAATTATAATATTTGTATTGTATATATATAAATATCTGTGAAAAAGCAGTGATTATAAAAAAAATGTACCATGATAATAAATTGATTAAAAATTTTAAAAATTTATTAGATTAAGGATAATTATCAATAAATTTTAAAAAAGTCAAAATATGATAATAAATTAATAAAAATTTTAAAAATAAGAATAATTAATAATAAATTGTTAAAAATTAAAATGATAAAAATAAATTAATAAAAATTTCAACAAAAGAATAATTATCAATAAATTATTAAAAATTCAAAAAAGTGTGTAAAAAATATATTTTGTGTTATTTGTTGACTATAAAGACTGAAACATTAATTTTAAATATGACGAGCCAAAATTAGATGTCAACAATAGCCTATTTTCGCCTGGATATGATAAAAGAATCTTTGAGCGAAGACGTTGACGTGCAACATATTTTGCTCGGCGAGAAATGATATGTACACAAAAATGCTGAACATTGGTAAAACTTTGGTAAATTCTCCGTTCGTTGGTGAGATGAACTGTATTAAGAGAATAACAGAGAAAAAATTATTTAGAGGCAAGAAATATTCATATACCTTCGACATTGCTTCCAAATTGCCCCAGTGTCAAGCTGTGAGATGCTGGGGATACAAAGTCCTGTACCTACTGAGAAAGAAAAGGAATGAGTATTTTGAAATAATGACTCAATATGTCTCCTTGAAAGGCGGAGGACCCAACATAAAATATGACACTTTGATGAGGTGACGACCCAACGTGTCTCTTTGAAAGGCGGATGATCCAACTTAAAATATGTTATACTGAAGGAGATGACGATCCAATATGTCGCGCTGAAGGAGGTGATAATCCAATGCAATATAATATGTCACGCTGAAGGAGGTGACGATCCAACGTATCTCTTTGAAAGGCGGACGATCCAACTTAAAATACGTCATATGGAATGAGGTGATGACCAACCGTGTCTCTTTGAAAGGCGGACGACCAAGTTAAAATATGTCAATTTAAACGTCGTGATGATTCAATATAATATAACATGTCACGCTGAAGGAGGTGATGATCCAATGTAATATAACATGTCGCGCTGAAGGAGGTAACAATCCAACATGTCTCTTTGAAAGGCAAACGATCCAACGTAAAATATATCATTTTGAACGAGGTGATGACCCAATGTGGTATAACATGTCACGCTGAAGGAGATGAAGATCTAATGCAATATAACATGTCACGCTGAAGGAGGTGACGATCCAACATGTCTCTTTGAAATGCGGAAGACCCAACTTAAAATATGTCACTTTGAACAATGTGACGACCTAATGTAATATAACATGTCACGCTGAAAGAAGTGACGATCCAACATGTCTCTTTGAAAGGCGGACTCAACTTAAAATGTGTCACTTTGGACCAGGTGATGATCCAACGTGTCTCTTTGAAAGGCGGACGATCGAACAACTTAAAATATGTCACTTTGAACAAGGTGACGACCTAATGTAATATAACATGTCATGCTGAAGGAGGTGATGATTCAACGCAATATAACATGTCATGCTAAAAGAGGTGACTATCCAACATGTCTTTTTGAAAGACGGACGACTCAACTTAAAATATGTCATTTTGAACGAGGTGATGATCTAATGTGTCTCTTTGATAGGCAGACGACCAACTTAAAATATGTCACTTTGAATGAGGTGATGACCTAATATAATATAACATGTCACACTGAAGGAGGTGATAATCCAATGCAACATAACATATCACACTGAAGGAGGTGACGATCCAACATGTCTCTTTGAAGGGCGAGCGACCCAACTTAAAATATATCACTTTGAACAAGGTGAAGACCCAAAATGTCTCTTTGAACAACGGATGACCAACTTAAATTATATCATTTTGAAAAAGGTGACGATCAAATGTAATATAATATTTCATGTTGAAGGAGGTGATGATCTAATGCAATATAACATGTCACACTGAAGGAGGTGACAATCCAACATGTCTCTTTGAAAGGCAGACGACCCAACTTAAAATATGTCACTTTGAATGAGGTGATGACCCAATGTAATATAACATGTCATGCTGAAGAAGGTAATAATCCAATGCAATATAATATGTCACGCTGAATGAGGTGACGATCCAACAAGTCTCTTTGAAAGACGGAAGACCAAACTTAAAATATGTAACTTTGAACGAGGTGACAATCCAATGTATCTCTTTGAAAGGTGGATGACCAACTTAAAATGTCACTTTGAACGAGGTGACAACCCAATATAATATAACATGTCACGCTGAAGGAGGTGATGATCCAATGTAATATAACATATCATGCTAAAGAAGGAGACAATCCATCATGTCGCTTTGAAAGGCGGATGACCCAACTTAAAATATGTCACTTTGAACGAGGTGACGACCCAATGTAATATAACATATCATGCTGAAGGAGGTTATCAATGTAATATAACATGTTAAGTTGAAGGAGATAACGATCCAACATGTCTCTTTGAAAGGTAGACGACCAAACTTAAAATATATCACTTTGAACGAGGTGACGATCCAATGTGTCTCTTTGAAAGGCGTATGATCAACTTAAAATATATCACTTTGAACGAGGTGACAACCTAATATAATATAACATGTCACACTGAAGGAGGTGATAATCCAATGCAATATAACATATCATGTTGAAGGAGGTGACAATCCAACGTTTCTCTTTGAAATGCGGACTACCAAACTTAAAATATGTCACTTTAAACGAGGTGACGATCCAATATGTCTCTTTGAAAGGCGGTTGACCAACTTAAAATATGTCACTTTGAATGATGGGAGACCCAATATAATATAATATGTCACGCTGAAGGAAGTGATGATCCAATGTAATATAACATGTCATGCCGGGAGGTGACAATCCAACATGTCTCTTTGAAAGGTGGATGACCCAACTTAAAATATATCACTTTGAATGAGGTGACGACCCAACGTGTCTCTTTGAAAGGCATACGACCAACTTAAAATATGTCACTTTGAACAAGGTGACGATTTAATATAATATAACATGTCCTGCTGAAGGAGGTGATAATTCAATGCAATATAACATGTCACGTTGAAGGAGGTGACGATCCAATACAATATATCATAGCACGCTGAAGGAGGTTCGATCCAATTGTTACACCCCGTAAGTTTCCATTGATTAGTAGATGTGTGCGTGCACTTGTGATAGTGTTAGGAGCATGACACGTGCGGGAAAAGGCCCGAAGAGGGGAGCTCACTAGTACATCATCGAGCGAGTAGGAGGCCGAAGCCAGAGGCAGGGCGCTAGGAGCGCCCCCTTCCCCGGCACCTTGAGCAGCACATCGCACCCGTTTGTCAGTGCGTTGGGCAGCGCACCGCGCCTCCTGGCCACTACCTCCCTGTATATATGTAAAGTGAGGGCAAGCTTGTTTCATTTAATATTTCCCCCAACAGAGGACTAGGGTGAGTCGAAGAGGGCACAAGGCTTTCTACTTTTAGAATCCAAATTATGCCACTAAATCACCTCCAAACGCCAATTTTTCTCAGGTAATGATTTTTAGGCCTACAAAGAATGCATCTACGGAGTTATTTCTACAAAATTGGCCCGGTTCGACGGAGACCTGCCGAGTAGTTGTAAAAATCACTTCTAATCAATTCTTAAACGTCTATAATTGATAAGTAAATATTTCTACCTTCTAAACTCCTAGAAATTCGTGAGTTTTTGGCTGAATTTAGGTTGATTATAAATGGTGGTCATCATGAATATTGTTGAATGTTGCTAGCTGTTTTTATAGACTAAGAACAGAATTACTATATTGACGCAAAGGTTATGAGTTAGAGGAATTGCTGGTTCTAGGTTGGAACAGGATTGGGCGAGCAGAAATCAGCAATTGAGGTATGATAAGGCTAACCTCTTTCGGCAAGTATTCTCATCGTACAGTGATACGACCTATACCTTTGTAAGTAAGTTGAACGTATATATGTGTGATTAGTTATTGTAAGTAGATAATGATTATATATGTTGTGGTTAGCTGATACTAGACGAATTGAGGTTACATCGTAGTATCCCTCGATAGGAAAGAGTATATTAAGTGTGAATAACGCTAGGGGCGTCATAGAGATTTCCCTGCTTACCTGTTTACCATTTAGAGGAATTCTCATATCTTGCCGTCGTACTAAGGCCTTAGAAGCTTGTAGTTAGCTATTGGGTGTAACTTGGTAAGGTTGGACAACATAGGGCATAGCTGGGCGATATAACTTTTTGTTTGACGCCTATCTAGATAGTAAAGCTAGCCCACGGGCCATTGGCGTACCTTGACGCCTCTAGGGTCAGAATCTTGATAGGGTGGTCTTTCTTTCGAGTCAGAGGCACCAGGGTTGCCCAATGAACTTAGTGATAGCTTGCCATGTGTTTGACTATTGTCAGTGACCGCTAGCTTCAGTCGACTAACTGCTTGTGTTGACACCCAATTTTGACCTCCATACGCCCCGCATATGCTGCTTATATATGTATATTTTATTTACCTTTTTACGCATTTGTTCTGCTTGAATTCATATTCTTAAAAATAATTAATTATCATAATTCTTGCAAAATTATTTTAAATTACATATATATGTGTGTGTGTGTATACACACACACACACACACATATGTATATATCATTTGCATTAATTTTAATTTATTAATTTTTTTCTCTGATATTGAATAATTGTGTCGTGTATAGTATATTTCGTGTTAATATATGCCTTTATTTTAAAATATATATTGTACTTACATGGTAATATTTACATAGTTTTACTAAGTTTTATAAATTATTTGCGTAATAATATTACTTGAATTAATAAATTATTTATGTCGATAATAAAGTTTATATAATTTTTTGATGAATTAATTATATTTCCTAGGCATTGAATTATTTACAAAATATAGTATTTTATTAATTATATAATATTTACATGAGTTTACTCAATTTATAACTTATTTATATTGATAATAATGTTTATATGATTTTTCGTAATTTAAACTATTATATTACCTATTTGTTAAATTATTTACAAATATAGTATTTTATTAATTATATAGCTGCCAATTTTTAATGCTTCTCAATTTATTTAAAAACTAGCCACTTTTCATTCAATTTTAGCCACACTTTGAACTCAATTCAATTTCAATTAAGTTCCACCCATTTACTCTATTCACCCAATCCGTAACCCATTAATCCCACCCAAATATTCTAATCTAATCCTAGTCGTTCATCACATCCAATCCAACAGTTGAGAATAAAACCCTATTTTATTTCCTTATTTACTTCTCTACACCCCAAACCCTAATCTAACTTTTCATTTTTTCCTCCCTCTACACAGCTTTCGCCGCTGACTCTTCTCCTCTCCTTCATCTTCCTCGTTTCTAGCTACTGCATTGACACCACGACCGGTTGCTTCTCTTTCTCCTCCCACAGCCAAGCACCACCAGCCCTTTTCTTTCTCTCCCTCTTCTCTTCTCCCTCACCAAACATGTGCTGCACCAACCCACCACCGGCGAATCACGCTGCCACCGAACCAGATCCTCACCACAATCTCCACTCTCCTCCGGTCTTCCCCTCCGTTCGAACCTGCCGCACCACCAAAACCATCCCTTCCCTCCGTTTTCTTTCCTCTTTCTCCGGCCAACCATCACTGTTTCGCTCGAAACAACAACCAAATAGACCCCTCTCTTCTCTCCAAAATCCGATGAAACCGGCCACCCCCCCTCCCCCCCGTGTATTTCCCCTCGCCACAGCCACACATTCTCCCTATTAAAACACCGCATAATCACTACCAACCGACTCAATCATTGGGGGTGACGCTTCAGTTCGAATCCGGATAGATCTACGCAGATCTGTCCGTAGATTTTCTTTCTTCCCTTTTTGTTTTATTTTATTTTTTAATATATATATATATATATATATATATATATATGTACGCTGATTAGTATGCTTGTTCATGAATATTGGATTATTATCTTGTGCTTATCTCCATATTATGATAGGTAAAATTCTGTAGATCTGCAGAAATTCTAACTAGTTCTCATTTGGTTATTCACATTTGTATCTGCGAATATATCTTTGTTTTATTATTTTCTTGCCCTGCATAAGGGTATAATATTGAAATTATTGAACTCTCCTATTTTTCAATACATATGCATATATATAGTTACTGTCAAAATGAATGAAGTTAAATACTTTTACGAGTCGTCATTGATGATTGGTTAATGGTGCTCAAAAATTTCGAAATTAATTGTCAATATCATTATTCAGTAATTTTCTCCTTATGTCTAATCTGTTTGGTAGGCAAATATGTTAAATATATTCATTTACAAGATGTCAATCATTCAATAAGCCCCAGTTAAAATCCTTATTTTAGGTTGTTCCTTTCCTGATTTAAATAATATTTTTTAGGTATGATTTGTTTGCTGCAATATTTTCATACAGTTGTGCTGCATATGTTTAATTTAATTAATCATATATTTGTATTTTATTATATATTAAGTGACAGTTTGGCTTTTGATTTGTCTTGACTGATTCTTTCCTTATTTTGATGATGATAACTTTGGTAAAAAAGGGATGTTAACAAAAGTTTATTTGATTCTGTCAATCAAGAGAATATTTTTCCCTACTATTTCTACGTGTGATTTATTATTTCCCTTTTATTCTCTAATTTGACTGATTGGTTTGGCTATAAAAGCATCCCTCCACTTCTCTTTGGAGAACATTCAAACACTATCATAGAATTGAAATAGACTTTATTTTAAAAATATTACTTGGTTCCTTCTAAAAATATCGCTCTTCTATCCCACTTCAGCACGAGCACTGCTCGGGATCCACGAGGTCTTTGTGATCTTGATGTGTTGAAGTTTGGGTCTTAATTTGTTGGCAAAGCCTTTCTGAAATTGTTGGTTGTTGCTCTATCCTTTTATTGATTAACCAGTTAGTTATTTTTTCTCTATACTTTTCTGATAATACAATGTGTAAACTTGTACTTGCATCATGTTATGATAATTCTTTAAGTATGGTATTCTTAGGTTGCATAATATGTGATTCAGATCTATTTGCATGAGCATTTTGTAAAAACCATATAACTTGTGAATTATGGATTCCCAAATATATGTTTGTACGTACATATCTTTTGTAACATTTATTTAACAGGTTACCCTAATCCGGAATGAAGAGCCGTTTGGGGCAAGAGGGATTTTATTTAATTTTTATTTAATTCATTATTTCGTGTATATTGTGTTGATTTGTTATTTTACTTTCTTCAGCTTGTAATAATTATCGAAAACGCTATAAATAGTGAAAAAGGGTTTTACGGGGGGGGGGGGGGGGAATATGTGTGGATTCGCTTGTCGTACTTTATCATGGGATGTCGTTTTAACTGATGTCATGCTTATTAGATACCATGCCTATATGATATCAACACCTAGAAAATATGCCTAGAAGATTAAATGAATTTTGACACCAAAATACTGGTTTGGTGCTGCAAATTTGCTTAATCTTGAAAGCCCATAATCTATTTACAAAGTTAATCCGTTAATAAGGTAAAACCTATTTATTAATCATCGTAGGTGGTTTTGAAAAAGTTGAAGCAATTGATTAGAAGATCCACTTACAAGATTTATAATTAAGTTATCCATTTAAATATGTTCAATATTGTTGCTTTTAAATATTTCGTTATTTCATGACTGATTGATTGCAATATGCTCAAAAGCTTATAACACAATAGTTTAGATGCTAGGTCTATAGGAAATTAATGATAAAATCTTGAAATCCGTCTCCTCTCATATATATGATTCGTAATTTGTGATCTGTCTGCATTGCATTAGAAATCATGACTATAGGGTTCATCACATTAGAATATCATGCCTGCACCGGTGCTAATAGATTCTTTCTAAAGGAATATATTTGTGATATGTCAATCTTGCGATAGAAATCACTTGGAGAAATTTACAATTTAATATGAAATGTGTTTCATGCTTTAACTCAGATGCCTTGACTATAAAATAGTGATAAAATCTGTCATCACGTCGCCTTATATATGCACAAAGCATATTAGAAACTCACCTCTGTGATGTATAATCTGTGACCTATTTATATGCATTAGAAAACACCCCTTATAGGATTACCTAAGATAGATATCATACTTTAGTAAATCAATCATTACTCGAACTCTGTTTAAATATTATTTATCATCTAGATAAGCCTCTTATAAGTATGCCTCTTGCCTTAACCTGGATATCGCGTCTGCAGGATCAGCAGTATAATAAATCTGCTCGCACTTGTTTAGGAAGTCATGTTTATAAAATCTGAAATTTAATAAACATGATTTGCATTTTCTTAGATTTTGTGTTTTAATAATCATGCATTTTAATTTAGAGGCCTATTTGAAACCTGTACTTTTTATCTGTCTTGATTCATTTGTATGCGTTTAATCACCCTTCTAAAACCCTAAGATTTCTAGACCCAAAATTCAAATTAGTGGTCCAATGCCTCTTGGACATTAGGCTTGGGACGGGTATGCAAATACTAGGATGTTAGTTTTCTTTTCCTAGAAACATTTTAGGGTTAATAATTAATTATACATGGGACCAACTCCCCAGGCTACTCTTGCAGAAGCCCACATATATGTTGTCGTGAAGGGCTAAATCCAGATTACCTGTCTACGGGGCTATGAATTTCTCAAGAGAGTTATGTGTTATCTGGACAGACCAGGTTAATGTCTAAGGGACTAGAACCATAGTATTACAGTATTACCTTCGGGCTAAGAATTATAGTAAGCTGTCTGTAGGAAGTTAGGACCGACTGCGCAGGAGCATGTCCAATTAGTAATAGCCCTATAGTCACTCTAAGCGAAGGAACTAAATAGTTGGTCACCTGCGACCTTGCTGGTTGCTTATGAGCTATCATCATCCTAGGATGACCTTCAGAGTATCACTTAGGTCACCCCGGATCTTGCCCTAGTCTGTCTAAACTGACAGAGGTTGTAATCATTGCCAGGACCCTTTGGTCAGGTATAGGCACATGGGGTGCACATGTTGGAAGCTATATAGACTGTTTTAGGAGCGAGTAGCGGTTGTGTTAGGCCTAAAGATCTAGGTACGCCTATTGAGTGACTATATTGAGGCTATGGCATCGTACCCCTATATGGATTAACCTACCTTAGTTGGTCTCTCGTCAAATGACCTCAGGATTGCTAACTGTATCATTGCCTACAGGGCTACAGATTGCTTAGAGGAGCATTGTGACGTCATTCAGGCCTATAATGCCTTATCGAAGTCCATTAGCATATGGATTTCCTGTATGCCATAATGGCATTACTGACCCTCAGTGGAGCTTTGCGAGCCCAGGGTGCAGTTACAGATGCCTAGAGGGCTCAGATACAGTTACAAGATCCCATGGGCTCAGTTGCAGTCCTAGAGGCTAGATGAGTGTGGTTACAGTTACTTGTGAAACAATAGTGACCTGGTTAGGGATATATAGATTGATTTGTACTTGCTAAGGCTTATGGGGGCCCAGGTAGGTTATCTCTATGTTGATTGTACCTTTCAGGATTATGGGGGCTAGGTTAGGTTCTTATTTGTATACTTGCTTGCTAGATATAGTTTGTGAATGTATAACCGTGTAGTTTAAGTTTCCCTTTGTATAATAGTCTACTAGATGCAGGCTATGGTTGTGAATGCGTACAGGTTAAATTCTGCCACTTTTCGCTGATTACTTTCAGTTCTTTATTAGCTTCTATCCAGTTATTTTTATTTGCCTTACATACTCGGTACATATTGAACTGACGCCTATACATGGAGCGTTGCATACTTGCCTGTAGGTTTAGACAGACAGGTTTCAGAACCTCCTAGCAGCTATTCAGAGTCAGCAAATTGGTTAGCTGCTTTCATTCAGAGTTGCCAGATAGTAGATGTTTGCCTGTCTTTTGTTATATAGTTTTTGGGTAGGCCACAGCCTTGTCCTTACTAATATTTCACTCTTAGAGGCTTGCAGACTACTTCAGTTCCTAGTTAGTTGTGCATTATTGACTGTGTGTGGCCTATACATGTTATGTTTTGTATGTTGGTCGTGTGGGACCTATCTTAACTATCGGTTAGCAGCCTTGTCGGCTATAGTGTATATATAACTGCATATCTTTCTTTTGTTATGACTTAGACATCATGGTGATCTTGTCGGCCCGCATAGAATCCTTTTATTGTTGTGACTGTTGGGTTAGGTGTTTTTACCCAAGTTTGTTGTGAGGCCTTGTTGGCTCAAGACTGCGTTTACAACCGAGATATAACTGTTTGTTTTCTTAATTTTGAGCTGCTGAAAGGCACTAGAGGTGTATGTGCCTAGCTAGGTCAGCCTAGGTTCCAGTGTGACACTAGGTGCCAGTCACACCTCCCAAGGATAGAGCATGACACCAATGCTATACAATATGTCACACTGAATGAGGTGACGATCCAACATGTCTCTTTGAAATACAGATGATTTAAACATGTCACTTTGAATGAGGTGACGACCCAATAGATATTTAAAAGATGTGTTTGTTAAAATTTTTGAGAATCTTTCAAGGCTTCTTAAGATTTTTTGTCCCAGTGTCAGTAGCACAAATAGTTTCATGTTATGTCACTCCACTTCCGGCGCACTCCAATTATATGAACTGTGTATATGGCAAAAATCTGAGATAGAATTATAATAACAAACACAATTATAAATTATACAAAATCTTGCTTAGCATGTCACTTTGAAAGAGATGATGACCCAATTTTAAAAATATGTCATTTTGAACGCGATGCGACCCTATTTAAAAAATATGTTATTTTTTAACAAAACAGAATGACGCCCAAATTTTTTAAAAAAAAATGTCATTTCAAATGGGATAATGCCCCAATTTTAAAAATGTCATTTTGAATGGAATAATGCCCCAATTTTAAAAATATGTCATTTTAAAAACGTAATGTTGTTGGATGTTTCAGTTTATAATCTTTGTCCTTCTAATTATAGCGGTTTTCTTTTTGCTTTGTAGGTTCAGTTATCCATTGCTTATAAATCTTAGTACTACTACTTCGTCTAGTTTGGGATTCTTTTTCTGTAAGTTCATCTTTTAACTAGTTAATTAACTTATGCTTAGCTCAATTACGTAGTTCTTTTTGTAATAATATATACTAGTATCTCTTCTCAAGCATATTATCGAATTTAGATATTCTTAAGCCATCTCCAACACTATAGACATCGCATAAAAAGCCATGGTATTTCCATTATTTTTAAGATTGAAAATGTGCAATTTTTGCTTGCGCTCTAATGAACGTACTATAGTAGTGAAAGTTTTTTTTTGGTAAAATCTTTGTACCTTGTTTATTTCCAACAAAAATAACAAAATATACAGAGGAAGGGGGGCTGCGCCTGACCTCCGAGCTTACACCAATATATTAAAACTGAAATGGTAGTCTAGAACTAGAGTCTATGACCCTAAACTATAAAATCATTCCCTAAGAACGGATATGACTCCAAGAGTCTTGGATGAGATTGCTAGAAGTAGCAACATTAACATTCTTGGTTCCGATCTTAGAATTCATCTAGAACCTTCTCCCAAAGAGAAAGCCTCTTGTCTAGGATAAATCTTAGGTCCAATCGCAGTGTTTAGCCACTTTAGATTTGAATGAGGGGAGATTCAATTTGTCCATCTCCAAAGCCCCTCTTGTGTCCATAGGGAGAGAGTTTTCTTGAAAAAAAATTACATTCTGATGGAGAGTGGTGGCATGTTTAGCAAGTGCGTCAGCTACAGAGTTGCATTCTCTATAACAATGTGTTATTTCAATGCCTCTATTTCTAATTCTATCTTGAATGTTCTCTATAATAGTCAGCAAATTCCAGGGGACATTGCATATACCTTTGATCATATAAACAATAAGCATAAAGTCCAACTCCACTTTGAAGTTGCACATCCCCTGTACACAGCACCATTAAATTCCATCTCGCGCAACTATGGCTTCACTTAAATTGTTAGTTGAGAATTGTAGAGGATTGGCAAAGGCCATAATCATATCTCTATTTCTTTTTCTAATAATTCCACCTGCCCCAGCCTTGCTAGTGCTTTTCATGTAGCTTCTATAAGTGTTAAGAATGATAATATCACCAAAACTGTTCCATTTCACCATCTTGCTGATGATTTTAGGTCTATAGGATATAACAATATTGCAGACAGTAATCCAACTCCAATGGTCCTCCATTCGACTGAACTTTTTCGCTATAGCATTCTTGATTTGAAAAAGAATTTGATGGATGATTCTGGCCTTAGATATTGACTTATTTCTGTATTTTTTTTAATGTATAGCTTTCCACAAAGCCCAGTATACGATATTAGAAGTGAATTTAGTTAGTATACTATGCACTACATTGTTAGCTCTGGTGTTCCACCATTTGATAATAATCTGAGTGATGCTGTTGTCACTAGAATCTATTCTACCAAGGATTGAGATCTAGTTCCAAATCCACTTGGCCATCTCTCCTAAAGCAAATAAGTGGTTTGTATGTCTCTTGAGTGGGATCCCTACAGCAAACACAATCAATATTAGAGTTATTACTAAATTTAGACAGAGAGTTTCTGAGAGGGAGTTTCCTTTTAATAATTCTCCATAAAAGGAAGGAGATTTTAAAATAAGCTACTTTATTCCAAACAAAATTTAAATTGTTAAAAATATATCCCTTTTGTCGAAGCTCTTAATAAGCCGAAGCTAAAGAGAATTTTCCACTAGAATGAAGCTCCAAATTGGATTATCCTTGTATCTTTCAACATTAATATTCAGGGACATGATTTCTTCATTAATAATGTTTCTAGTGATGATCTCTTCAAGGGCTTCAATATCCCACAAATTGTGGTTAATGAATTCTTTTATCATTGCAGGATATGCTTAATAATAATAGCTCTACCCCCTATAGATAAAATGTTGCCTTGCCATTCCCTTGCTTTGTTCAAAACTTTTGTAGCCAAATTTGCAAAGTAAGACACCCTTTTTTCCCCTATGTACACTGGGCAATCCAAGTATGTGATAGGAAACTCAGCATCATTAAATTTTTTTAATGGGTTAGGGTAGGGCGGTATAAGACTCAAGTTTAAAAAAATTGGGATTGCTGGTAACAATTTATACCGGAAAGGACATGGCCTTCTTGCGCAATATCTGTCAACATTTTAAAAAAGATGGGAAGACTATCATCTTTAGACATAGTCTTGAGAGAAATGAATTTCCTTTAGTAAAGTGTATTTTTGGTTCTTCTATCATAAAAAATTATACTCATTATTTCATTTTAATTTATTTGTCTTAGTTACTATTTAAATAATTAATATTTTCTTGAATCATAATTTTTTTCAAATATTTTCTACATATTTTGATGGTAAACTATTATGACTTATAGTAGTTTTTATGTAATTTTTAAATATATAAATTTTATTTTTTAAAAATTGAAGATTGTATGTTCATACTCGCACCAAACATTAGTTAGTTTAACCCTCGTATTCCAATCAAGCCAAACAAATTATAACAAAGAGAGTAAAGTTTACTTATCAAATTAGAATAATTTATTTTTGTTAAGTTGAAGGATGAAAAGTGAGGCACCGCAATAAAATATTTATCCAATTAACTTTCATTTATAGATGGTAAAGAAGTTAAAAAAAATTTATGTTGCAAAAGTATAAAAAAAAAAAAGGAAGAAGAAGAAACATAACATAAATGGGACGCGGCGGGACAGGGCTTAGCGGAGCGGGGCCGGGCAATGCAATTAAAAATGCTAAATGAGACAAGGCAGGACGGGTTAAAATCTAAATAGCTCAAATTTTGCCCGTCCTAACCCGCCTTAGTGACATCCCTAACCCTCACTGTTTTTAATCCTGTGAATTTGAGCTCTTCTCCTCTTCTGCTTAATTACACTATGAAAATATTTAGAGTTGGAGTCACCCTTCTCTGCCCAATTAATCCTTGCTCTTTGTTTCAGGATAGAATCTTCCTTCTTGAGCCATTGAATATATTCTGCTTGAGCCTTATGCATATTTTTCCTATTCGTGTCTAAGTCATCTTGCTCAAAAATATTCTCCATGTCATTGGTATATTTTTCCATCTGCTTGACTTTGTCAAAGACATTATATTACCAATAGTATGTCTTGACCAAAAACTCAATTTTTTGGACAAAGATTTCAACTTCTGCTGAAGCACCCACTGAGCATTTCCCTATATCTCTTGTCCCTGTAGCAGTGAAAGTTGAGTAAGCTTGAGCTTAGCTCATTGTTCAATTACCCTGTAATCAATCCATACTTCTGTGGCTAAACTAAAGTTAATCTGTTGGGTCAGCGGAGTTGTAAATTCCCCTTATTACGCGATAGTATTTGTACACAGTGAAAATCTTATCTGTACTGTTTGATCAAGGCAATCATAATGCAAGAATAATTAAGCTGTTGCAAATTGTCTTTGACATTGTGAGAACTATTCTCATCATATATCGGCTTCTTCGCTTCGTATATTCTGATGTGTAAATCATTTTTTGATTTGCAACTTATCCTCTTTAGTTTTTATGATTTACACCCTAATTTATTCATTTCAGTTGTGCAATTTTGCATTTTGCCAACAACACAACTGAAAGAGAGAATACCTTCTTCATAGTATACACTGGTAAAGCCAGGAAGCATGACTGTAATATTTATTGATCAGAAGAGTTGCTCATTTGTAAATTGTAATGTGTTGGAAGTAGCAGCATCAGTTAGTGGAAATTTTTTATGAACCACAAAATAGCATTAGTTAATCATAATTTTGGTAAAGTTAAATCTGGATGAGCTATATGAAAGCATAAGAATGCGCTGTTCAACGTGTCTTAACTCTTAAGATGCTGAATTTCCAAGGAATTCCTTTTTTTTTTTCTTTTTACCAAACTTTAAAAAAGGAGCAGGAGAACATATACGACTATACTCCTACTCTTAAGGCAACACACATTAACTTGCAAAAAAAGGTTGGGACTTATCGTACCTAATTCTGAATGAGTTATGATGATCGTATGATCCAATACAACCTACCCGGGTCCCTCTAAAAAAAAGTACATATAATTTGTTTAATAGCTCTTACCTAAATTAAGAGTAACAATATACCTCCCTTTTATTTTAATTGTTAGATATATTAAAAATAGTTATTTCAAAATATTTGTTAGTTTCTTAACGAATATGCATATTTTATCCTATTAATTAAAATGAAATATTGGGAATATTAATTTATTCACGTAAACTTGCACAGCGGCCATAAGACTCAAAGAAGATGATTTTACTCTCTGTTGATGGCGGCAAAAGGCAACTTTAATTTATTGCAGTATGACTATTCAGATACAGTAGTGTGCATTTAATTTTACACATTCTCTGTATTATTAATCGATCAATTGCAAACTCCTTGAATTCTACACATATTTAGATCAACGAAGAGATTCTTGATTAGTGTACCGTTTTGTTTACAATGCAATTGGGGACAGCTAGAATACTTTCTTACTCAAATGATGAAGCAAGCGGCAGTGCGACACTAATAAGCGTAGCTCATTGAAATATGTAATAATTGAAGTCTAGAATATGATTAAGAGGATACTGCTTTCTAAGCATAAGTCTCCTCTTACCAGAATATCAAAAAAAAGAAAGAAAGAAAAGAAAAGAAACGGCTGACCAAAATGACTACTTCTGTTGATGCCAACTTGAGCATGAATCTTTTGATTGACACCAAATCTGGCAAAGTAGTATTTGCTGAAGCTGATAAGAATTGTGTGGATTTCCTCTCACATTCTCCCAATGCCAGTGGGCACCGTCATTAGGCTTCTTAAGGGAAAAGGAATGAATGGATGCTTGCCTAACCTCTACGAAAGCGTAGAGAATCTGAATGACGACTATTTTCAGTCTAGCGAAGCCATAGATGTCCTTTTGAATCCCAAGTCTTCAGTTGGCATCTCTTCATTTCCTCTTCTATTTCTTGATGACGTTCCTACTGAAATAAATAGGGTTGTTTATGAGTGTCCCTCCGGATGCTCTGGTTATTTCACCAAGGACCCTGCAGCTGAATGTCCATATTGTGAGGACTATGTGGTACAAAAAGTTAATGGATGTTACTCCGCCTGCGCCAGCTACAAATGGTTTTGTGAAGGATGTAGTGACATACATGGTGATGGATGAGTTGATTGAGTTGTGTTATGTTATATTTTTTGCAAAAGAGAAAATAGATGATTCTATTTGAAATTTATGAAGATGGAGTTGAAAAACAGACTTAAAGATACTTTTCCATATTTTGAATGTACTGATTTTAAAGTAAAATTAAAAAATATTTGAAAAGCTAGTTAGAGTAAATTAATGAGGGTTCTTGAACAAACATGTTTGTTAAATCAATATAGAACAAATAAAATGGTTTAAGGAATAGTACTCAAAAGTAAATTAGTGAGGGGTCATAAGCAATGAAGCAGCAGTGTCTCATCTATTGTGTCGTACTACTACAGCTGAAGTGTTAATCTCTGAAATGCTGAGGTCGGTGAGCTAATGAGATTTCAGTTTGATTGTCTGCTTGCTACATGTTGTGGGTTTCACTCATTTACTTTGCACCGATTATACCACTTGTACGTTTTCCTTTTAATTTTGTGATGTTGTAGTAGTTTTGAGTAAAATGGTTTTTAGCTCTTTATAGTGTTTTTTTTACGCAAATCCATCTGGAACCTAGGGTTAGATTTTTTTTTTGTTTGAAATTTTATATAATAAAAACAAAACTCAAAGAAAAAAGTACAAGCAAGGAGGTAATGTCTTACTTTATTAATCCTATTGAGGAGTAAAAATCCTATAGTATCTCTTGTTTCTTTGAAATTGTGAAATCTTCGAGGAGACCGAGCCCTGGTACTTCACTTCGTCTTCTTCGTCCCACCACTCTAAAATCTCTCGATAATTCATCAATTATTTTAGTATCCATTGAGTTGATGTAGTTGAACCTTGTCTCCTTCTGTCTGGCCATTCTTATTGGTAATTGCCTTAGGACAACCTCCTCAAACACTTAACCATCCCAACTATGCTTTCTTCCATGAATCTTCTTTATATTGAGTCCTCTCCTTTGTTGAGGCAATCCTTCTCAACAATGAGGAAGATCAAGGACTATGAAAAGACCTCAGGACAGCTGGTTAACAAGGATAAGAGCTACTTCTTAACATATGCTAATGTTAGTGCCTACAGGATTAATAGAATTAGGAGGTGTACAGGTAACCTGGAAAAGCAGTTCCCTTTCACTTACTTGGTTGCCCTATCTGCCTAGGGAAGAAAAAGCTTTGTTAGTTTGATAATATGGTCACCAAGGTCATCAAAAGGCTTAGTGGTTGGCAAGGTAAAATGTTGTCTCATGAGGGTAGACTAATCCTTATTAAAAATGTGCTCCAATCTATGCCTACTTATACCTTCTCTGCAATTTGCCCCCCTAAAGGCACATTAGATGTAATACCCCAAAAGCCCTAAGATCATAACCGAGAGTTGAAACGGATAAATAAGGATTTTTTGCACCAGGTTACAGGACGAGTCATCCAGTGACCCGTGAGGTGCACTATGAGTCGTTAGGTGACTCGTGGGGAGGAGGGAAGGTTTGGTTGGATTTTTGGTTTGGGGGTTGACCAGAGGTGAAGCCACGAGTCGGGGTCAACACCACGAGTAGTTATGTTGGACGTGGTCAAGAGTTTGACTTAAAGGTTGAAGGTTTTGGCAGTGCTCCTAACAGTTAGTCACCACGAATCGTCGGGTACACCACGAGTCCTGGTGTCCCTCGTGGTGAAAAGTGATGATAATCTCCCAGTGCTGGCAATGAGAGTAGACCACGAGTGGTGGTCCTGGACGACGAGTCGTCCAATCCCTCATTAGGACTAACAGTGTGTATTTTTCTGCGAATTTATTAAGGATTTTTTCATAATTCTTAAGTTCCTAAGGCCTAAACTACGTCATTTTAAGCTCAGATAAGTGTGTTTTAAGGGGGTTTAGTTCATTCTAAACCTATTCCTCTACATGCGTGCAATCCTAGAAGTTTCTAAGGGTGATCAAGCTTAGGATTCATCAAGTTCTTCCCCAAATTTCTTTGGGCATTCAAGAGGGTTGTGTAATCAGATTGTCCTAGGTATGTAGGGTTATGAATGGATGTGTCCATCCACTCCCTTGCCCAATCCCTCTTCAATTTCATGTGATTTCTAAGTTGATGAATTTATGGGGTTTTAACCCAGCTTGTGAATTCTCTAAGTATCTACCAAGGGTATTCTATATGCATGTTTCTAATGTCGAATTATGATTCATGGGCATGTTCTATAATATTTTCAATTACAAATTATGATTTCAAAGTTTTACAAATAAGATGCCCATCTAGGGAAGTTCATGAAAAGATGAGATTATGATCTATGCTTCTAGTTATGATGAAATGTTCATGATGAAAGTATGATCTTGAATTACCCATGTCTATACTTATGTTTTGACTAATCAAAGTCTATTTTAAGCATCTTTAAGTATTGGGAAAGCTCATATGATCAAGTATATTTCATGATTTATCTAAATTTCATATTATTAGCCTACCATATGGTTTTTAGTCTAGACTCCGACTCTTGTTCACCTTGTGATATGGTTTGAGCCAAGCCTCTTCATGTTATGTTTTCAGAATATGTATATCATGCCATGATTCAACTTCATCACTAGACAATGGTCAGCTTCGTTAAAAAATGATGGAGAGCATATATATATTTTTTAGAGTAGTATCTAACACTGAGTAGGCTAAGGGCCAGTCAACCCTATGCCTCAAACTACGTGTCAACGTAGGAATGTTCAAATTATTTCGGACCTCCCTTGTGAGCTTCCCCTACCCCCAAGGGTCCTTCAGCTTGATATCGATATCATGATAGTGTCCTTAGCCCTGGAAAAGCTTTGGAAAGCTCTGACCACTTGAGTATAATAGTCGAGACCATATAAGCTCTATCATGGTAATATCGATTATATGATAAGTCTCCCATTGTTCCTCATGTTTTCAGTTATGCATGTTCATCAGTCATGATAATATATTTTCAGCAGGTTTGATCCAATGTACAGTTTTACTTATGAATAATCAGTTTCAGCTTTGGGTCATTCGATTTAGTTATGATATTCAATTATGTTTAAGTCATGTTTTCAGATAATAGCATGCAAGCCCTACTCTCAGATTCTTATGATGAAATATTTATGATATGCATGATCTCTGATTTTAATTACTTAGCAGTTTTACTTACCTTGCATACTCAGTACATTTCACATACTGACCGCATACTCTATGATGTATCGTTTCAAGATACAGGCTCAAACATTCAGGTTCACTCCCTACGTTAGCCAGATCCTTAATGTTAGCATCTTCCAGCCAGAGTTAGTAAGTCCTCATCTTTCTAGGGCGCTTCTTATCAGTTTTATTCAATATTTTCAGTTTCAAACTTTAGTGAGTTAGTTGGGGTCTTGTCCCATCAACTGTCAGTAGTAGAGGCTTATCAAACATAATATGTATACAGCTTCAGACTTGTGTTATGTACCCAGTTTTCGATGTTTATCATATTTTCAGACTTTCGTTGTGTTATATGTTAGATTTACGTATTTTAAAATGTTATATGTGTTATATGTTATATGTTAGATGTCATGGGTTGACTTGGAGCCTCTTGGGGTTCTTTGTTCCGTGTCTCATCCGGCCTTATGTTCCAATCGTGACACTAGAACTCTTAGAAAAATAGTTTGCTAGATTCTTTTGGGGTGCCAAGGGAGAAAAAAACAAATACCATTGGAGCTCTTGGAAGAACTTGTGTCTTCCAAAAGATGAGGGTGGAAATTGGAATTAGAGGTATGGAGGATATTGCTAACACCATGGCTCTGAAAAGATGGTGGAGCCTTCTAACACATTCTACTCTCATGGCTAGATTTATGTTAGCTAAATATTGTCCGAGAAGCCATCCTGTCTATAAGAAAATGGCCAACAAAGACTCCCAATTATGGAAGCACATGCTCAAAATTAGAGATCAAGCTGAAAGCAGAATTCATTGGAAGATCAATAAAGGAGAATGCAATATCTGGTGGGACAATTGGACAGAGATAGGGGCTTTGGGAACGTTGATTCCAGGGAATAGCAAGAGGTTTAACATCAGAGTCTTTAACTACATAAATAAAGGTACCTGGAACGCTGTTAAGATGAGAGACATCTTACCTGATCATCTGCTGCAGCATATTGAAAAAATTGAGATTGCGAACCCTCTCCTCTCTGATTTTGCTTACTGGACAGACACCAACAACGACCATTTTACCAATGGATCTACTTGGGAAGCTGTCAGATATAATGATTACAAACAGGTGGAACTCAGTAATGTTTGGCACAATGCTCTCCCTTTCAAGATCTCTTTTAACACCTGGAGGCTGTTCTTAGGCAAATTACCTTTTAATGAAGTTATCTCCAACTAGGCCGCTCTGTAAGAGACGTTAGATACTGAGATACTATGCAGTCGGTCTATCTCCTTAATGTACAACTCAATAAGATTTTCAGCTAAAAACGAAGCCCCTACTGGCGAGAATTGAACTAATTTTGTCAACCTATCAACAATGATCCCAATGGATTCAAATTTATGCTTGGTACACGGTGAGCCTATAACAAGGTATATATTGACTGTCTCCTACTTTCACATAGGCACGGCTATCTCCTGAGTCAGCCGGCCAAGTTTCTAATGTTCAGTGTTTACCTACTGGCAATTGGGACACTACGCTACAAACTCGGCAATATCTTTCTTCTTTTCATGCCACCAATAAATCTCTTTTATATCATGGTATATTTCACGAAGGTACATTTCCATCATACCCTGGTGAAAAGAATAACGAGAATAATGTACATCTATCATAATGTGTTGGCAAAGCTCTGCCACATCTGAAACATAGAGTCAGTCTCTGAATCTCAAGACTCTGTCCCTTGTTATCTCAAAGGTCACAGAATTCTCCTGCTGAGCCTTACCCCTGTTATCTGTACTAGGCTAGGGCCTTCATACTGTCGCTCTTTTTTCCTCCACAACGAGAGATGACACTGTTGTATTCTGGATCACAACCCTACTATCATCCGAGTCCATCAACTGGACTCCTATACTAGTTAACTAGTGCAACTCTCGAGCCAATTCTCTCTTTTCTAGTCTCAAATATGATAGGTTGCTTATAGATTTGCGACTAAGGGCATCAGCTACAATATTAGCCTTTCCTAGGTGATACAAAATGCCTATGTCGTAATCCTTTAGCAACCCAAGCTGATGATGTTGCCACCAATTCAACTCCTTTTGCGTAAAAACAAACTAAAGGCTCTTGTGATCAGTAAAGATGTCTATATAGACACCATATAAATAATGCCTCCAAATCTTCAGAGCATGAACACCTGCAACTAATTCTAGATCATGGGTAGGGTAGTTCTTTTCGTACTTTCTTAGATGCCTCGAAGCATAGCAGTCACCTTACCGTGCTATATCAGAACACATCTTAACTCAACGCCTGAAGTGTCATAGTGTACCGCGTAACCCTTTGAGTTCTATGGGAAAGCTAATACTGGTGCAGATGATAATCTATCTTTCAGCCCCTGGAAACTCTGCTCACAAGCCTCAGTCCATTCGAACTTAACTTCTTTCCGAGTCAGCTTCGTCAATGGTGCTGATAGGGCGAAGAACCTTCCACCAACCTTCTGTAATACCTAGCTAACCCCAAAAAGCTGCAAACTTCTGTTGGAATCGTGGGTCTGGGCCAAATCTTAATAGTCTCTAGATTTTGCGAGTCAACCTGAATACTTGTATCTGACGCAATATAGCCCAAGAAAGCTAAAGAGTTTAACCAGAACTTACTTGTAAAGAATCTTACACATAACTTGCAATCTCTGAAGATCTGGAGTACTAAATTCGCGAGATATCCATGTCTTCTTGCAATGTGGATATAATACATACTTCACATATTCTGGTGCAAACCCTACTATGAACCAGTGTACCCTGGATGGCATAGTATCAACTAATGTTGGCGCATATCTAGCCAAGGAATCAAACCTCAATGCGTTCTCTCTGACACTCATCCTGCCCCATTTCAGCCATAAGAACTGCTTTATTCTAGCGTATCAAATTTATCGAGGCAAGTAATGGTATATAAAAGCCTCAGAGAAACTGGGCTAAGGAGATGAAAGTGCATCTCCGCCTCTGGACCTTTCTCAACTCTCGTATAACCGAACTGCTATATCCTGAAATTGAAACACTGCTAACTTAATCGACTCTATGGATGAAGCATAGATGACCCTAAATATCCTTTGCAATTGGTCTATTAGGTTTTGGGGTCCTCTCTGGTCTATCCCTATAAACTGTAGAGGACTCAAAGCAAGAAACTCACGAACCGTTGAACTTTCGAGCCCCTCAATAGGCTCGTCAACAATTGGTACTACTGACTGACGCTGGGCAGCCATCATATGAGTCAACATACATACTGCATTCCTGACATCCTAATCTGTGGGTGTAAGAAGAATTGGAAATAGTGTTGGCATATCTGTTGCTTTATGGGATTCCTGGTGCCCTAGAAAATGCTGGGGAGATTGAAAAGATGTCCCTCCCTTCTCCCTCAGGCTGGGCTATCCCCTTTCAATAGCTTTAGAATATTTTTTATATTAGTATTACCGTATGTAGGTTAATTGACCAAACACATATCATAAAATCTATTTTTATAGTTTTATTTGTCATCTGATTTATCGTCTGTCAAGATTTGAAGTTATTAGCTTCCGTGTGACGCCCCGCTAATTCGATTCCAACATATGCTACATCCATAGCAGAAGTAATATTCTAGTAGATTTGGTGGATCATATAAGTAATCACAAATTTCTTTTGTTCTCCATATTTACAGGCACTCCTACTCTTCCAAATTTCCCACAAAATAAATATAGGGTTAATCTGGATCACCAAAATGTGAAGTTGACTCTTAGTAGTGAAAGTCCACCCGTTATTAAGCATGTCCCTGATAGTTTTACTATGATAATTGATGCCTAAAGCTCCTCCAAAGTATTTCCAAAGCTGACTGGCAACTTCACTCTCCATAAAGACATGCTGGATGGTCTCAGTTTTAGGACTTGAGCAGTAACAACACTTGGCTCTTCCCCCATTATCTCTCTGGATAGTAATCTTTCTTAAAGCATCTTCTAATGGCACCTTCCCTCTGATTATTCTCCAAGTCATAAAGGTGATCTTGAAAGGTATCACTTTGTTCCAGAAATTTTTCATGAACTTGTCCTTGTCTCTTGTTTTTCTGCTCCCCTCCCATGCAGACCTGTTAGAGAAAGAACCCTCATTAGTGATATTTCCAAGTAGGGATATCTTTTTGGTTTCTTTTTCCAATTCCTTTAGTGCTGATCTGCTCCACAAGATCTCTTGGCAAGTATTTATTGAGTTTTTCAATAGTTAATAGTATGAGTAAATTTGAAATTAAGTGATAAATTATTTCTTGATTTTTTTATAAATTGAAAAAGTAAAAATAGATATATACAATGGACAAGTATAATTATTACAATCACTATACTGTTTCTGTTGACCCCTGGTGCAGAATATTTGATCAAAATAAGCTATTAGTTAAACCAATTTATAAGAATAATATATTTTTTAAATAAATTTTCAAAATTAGAATAAATTTATTTCACCATAATGTATTAGGTATTATTTTATTTTAAAAAAATTATGGGAGAAAAAATTGATGGTTGAGGGCGTTCGTCTGTGGATAACATTTTATGTTTAATACATAACTCACAATAACGAGATTTGCTAAGTCTAATCCTTCAAGTAGAAACAGGGAAAGTTTTCTACTATGAAAGAGAAGAAGTGTACAATGCTTATGAATCACCAACTACAATTCCTATATATAGATCCCAAGTAGTCTCAAACCTAAAAGAGAAAGGTTCTCCTAGAACAATGAATTTCCTACACCAATAGAAATTATGGGTTCCTAATAATACAAGGGAAAAATTCAAAACCTAATTAACAAATCTTCCCCTTGGCTTAAATTCTCTTCATCAACAGGAACAACGTCTCACTGTCTTTCCTCAACCCTCGAAAAGGCTTTACTGAGTACTGCACACACCAATCAACTCTAGGTAATTCCTAAACTTGTTGGTCGGGGCTGCCTTGATCGTCATATCAGCCGAATGTGTAGACACTTTCTTCACATCAATAATCTCTTTGCAGCCTACTATTGATACAATTAGCTTGTTTTTGGAAAAAGTCAAGTCCACATCTATAGTATCTTTGTGTATATGAAGATTGTACTACTTTTTTAGGTAGAGGTGGTTTATCGGCGATTTCTTATAATACAAATCTTTCGACTTCTTCCATGTCGTTGCTATAGATTTATTTCTAGCAATTTTTCGAAGAACGCTATCTGTAATGCTCATGAAGAATATCACACTCAAAATCCTCTCATTTTGGTCGAGCTTCTCTGACTCTTTCATCTCTTCAGGAAAAACTCATCAATCGCCTTCCATAACCCTTGTAACACCAATGATGGTCTCATCCTAATCTTCCATAAAACTAAAGGAATTTCTCTACTTCATACTTTGTCAAACATGATGGAGACATCTTAACATGGAGTCTGATACCAAATGAGCAACAAAATAATTGAAAATTTCTTATTCGGATACTAAAACTTGACATTAAACAAATGGGACACTTCGTTGATCATGGAACGAGGTGCTAAGAATCAGTTAAACCTATGTTAAATAAAAAAATATATTATTAGGTGGACCTCGTTGGTGTCCTATGTTTGTTTTTTTTTAAAAAAAAAATTAGTCTTACCTCGTTGGCAGGTCAACAAGGTTCAATTTTTTAATTTTTTAAAAAAAAATTGTACCTTGTTGTCAATTTTATAATGTTTTTAAATAAAAAAAGATGTGTACCTCATTGATCTGCCAACGAATTTTCAATAATTATTTTTTTAAGTTTGAGAGATTTTAGAATTAATATGCTTTTGATCTTGAAATTTAAATATTGTTGAATCAGTTTTTTTGAGAAAAACAATAAAGAATTTTTTTATTTTATGTTTTTCTCTTACATATTTCTTTAAAAAAATTACTGGAAAATATCTTTCATGTTTTTCTCATTCACATTTCTTTAAAAAATATTTATTAGGAGAGATTTTGATTATTTTATCTTGATTTATATTTTATGGTATAATTTTTCTTTATTTAATGTTTATTTTATTTATGTATTGTCTTTTCATAATTGAGGTATTTAAAGTTTTCAAAAATAATTACTATTAAAAATAAAATAGTAAAAAATAATAAACTTTATCTTGAACCCTTAGAATGAAAAATAAGGAAGGTTTTAAGAAAATAATGTCGCACCTCTTTATGCTCAAGAAAAGCATTTATCTTTTTCTTCTTTTTTTGATATTTTATCATTTTTTTTCAATTATTTTATTTTGTAAAATCATTTTCTTAACTCATACCTCTTCAATTACATAAATTCTATTATTAATTAATATTAATAATAATCATAACTCTCAAACTTTTCATATTCATAACCACCAATTCTTTAAGATCAAGTTTATGATACTTTAAAATCACACTAATAAAAATTTATTTATATCTATATATGAAAAAGAAATCAATTTGTAAACAATTATATGGTATGAATATATAAATTATATCTTTAAAAAAATTATATACAACTAATTTTATATAATAGATGATTAGATCGTGAATCCTTTAACAATAGAAAGAATATAATATTTGGTTGAAAGAGCAATTAAATCTATAACTATATATAATTGGTGCTACTTAAACTCCTCAAATATTTCACGATTATTTTTTATTGGATGGACAAGGAGGATGACATAATTTTAATCTTTTGAGGTCTCTAAATTTAATATGCTATATATGTATAATTTATTATTATTTATAAAGATGATACAAATTAAATAATATATATTAGAATAAGGTAGATATGAAAAAAATGTACAAATTTATAGGAGCAATCATTGATAAAAGTGTTTATCAAAAAGTATTTTTTTTAAAAAAATTACATTGATTTATATACCTTATCAGCACGTGTTTTTCATATACTAAAAATATAGGAAATAAAGAAGATAACAAATTATAAACAAAATTATTTATTATGAAGCTATTTCTTGGTGTTTAATATATTATGTAAATTATGAAAAAAATAAGAAAAAATATTATTTTTAAATTTTTTTATAAAATTAATAGAAGGAGAAAGACAAACTAATTTGATTATTTTAAAGAAGGATAATAATAATTACAAATATTTTTTTGGATTAAATGAATAAAAGTAAGAAAATAAAAAAAAATAGGTGAAGGATTGAATTACATAAGAAAATTATTTAAATAGAAAAATAGAAGAAAGAAAAAGAGTAGATAACCAAAAAAAAACAACTTAAAAGCCAAGAAGGTAACGAGGATACAATTAAATAAGAAATCCTTTTATTTTATTTTTGATTTTTTTAATTAAATTTCTAAAATTATTGAATAATTTTTTTATTAAAAACTTTGAGAAAATATTAAGATGCCCAGATTAAAACTTTGCGCATTTGCCACATTAGTGACATATGATTCTTGTAATAGTACTGCAATTGAAGAACAGAGAAAAGATAAATTAATCATTAAGTAAAAATTAATTTTTTAATTAAAACTAATAATTATTATTATATAATTATATTTTAATTTTACTTAGTAGATCACGCGAAGCGCGAATAAATTCACTAGTTTAAGATAATAAAATTGAAGTTTTGTTTGAACATGCAATTTGAACTTTTTAAGTTGTATTTTTTTCCTCATGAACATAAAAATCACATACGTTGTGAAAACTATTAAAATTTCCTCAATTCTCCTACAACCTTACCAAATAAGTAAAGTTCATAACAAAGTATAATACACTAAAGATATTCTAAAAAAAATACAACATTTATTGATCAAACTTTAGTTCAAATAAAAAATAAAATTGAAAACATGAGTTTTAATTACTACTCTTTAATATAATTCTCCCACATGGTTGGCAAAAGTTGATAAGAGCAATATATTAACAACAGATTTGTTTATATTTGAAATAAATGATTGGTAAATATAGTTGGTATATATAAAATAGTGGTTTATTTTTATATAATATAAACTTGTGGATCAAATTTTGTATTTGAAAAAGCTCATCTCATAATTTAAATTTTCAAATTAAAATTTTTTAAGAATTTGAGATTTCATCTCATAATTTCAAATCACAAAATAAAATAGCATATCGTGCTCCTATAATATATACCACTTGTATATTTCCCTTTTAATTTCGAGATTTGGTACTTGTAGACGTTCCCCGTATAATTTAGATGGAGACTCAACTTCTATATTGGCAGTGGCAGAGCATTCAGAGAAAACCTATGGCATGAAGGAGGAAATCCAGTGGGTTGTGAGGTACTGCAAGGGGCATATATATATAGAATGATTCCAGCTGCTGCTATATATCTTAGAGTTTGATACCTAAACAATAACTTATTAGACACAATATATTAAAAGAATATATAAAAAAAATTACACACCTAAATTAGAGCGAACTGCATCTGCAGTTCTAATACCCGTTAACTCCGTCTGTTGCCTCGTTTAACCAATAAAAAAAATATTTAACCAATAAATAATAATAATAACATCACGGTTCACCCAAAATTGGGGAACTGCACAATTTCATTTATACCATTTTTTTTTTCTTTTGCAAGTTAATAAAACTGATAAACAACCAATATATATATTGCACTTTTCCTCAAATCCCATTTAAGTTTTTCCCCTTCCTAATCTCCTCAATCCAGGAATTATCGACACCAAGTTTGAATCTTTATTTTTATTTGAAAACTCAAAACCCAGATCCATAAACCCTTTTAGCTCCTCAAACTCCAGTTCTGACAAACTTTTGCAACTATTACACTTCCTCTTTCTTCTCCTTGTAAAAATTTTCCTGTTTTGAACACCTCCCTCAGAGGAGAATTTGAACTCATTGTACTCTTTTCCAGAAAGAATTGGCTCAAGTTTAGGCTCAACAAGAACAGTTTGGAGATGGGGATTTCTCTGAATGAAAGATGCATCTTTAGAGCTCAAACATTGATCACTCTGAGATCTGACCATAAAAGTTGGAGTTTTTGAAATCTTTAGGGCCTGTTCAAGAATCTGTTCATTTTATTCAAGAATTGGGTCATCATTGGATTCAAGAATTGGGGTGATTTTGGGAGTAGTTGTAGAAAGAGGTGTTTGGATCTAAGTATTTCAGATTGAAACCAGTACGAATCAAAGAGGTTAAGCAATTCTTCAACTTCCATTACGCGTTATATATGAGGAGAAGTGCACATTTATTTATTTATTTTTGGTTGTTTTCAGCTTGTTTTTTTTTTAACTTGCAAAAGAAAAAAAAATCATGGTTTGCCCAAAATTGGGCAAACTGCGTAATGAAATTGTACAGTTTGCTTAATTTTAGGCTAACCATGATATTATTTATTTTTTTATTATTGGTTAAACATTTTTTTTTAATTGGTTGAGCAAGGTAATGGACGACAAAATGGCCCTTTAGGTGTGTAATTTTTTTCATATATCTTTTTGATATAATGTGTTCAACAAGTTGCTGTTTATGTGTTGTACTCATATATCTTATATGGATGAAAGGAACAATATAATTTTTCCAAAAAAAAAAATTACAACTATTTAAGTTTGACCAGAATGATCATCCAAGAAATTCACCCAAGGGCTAGTTTATGCCCAAATCTAGCAATATATAGATTTTACCTAGGTATATAAATACAATATTTATTTATCAAAAAAAAAATCATTTGAAAACATGTAAGATTTCTTTTTAGGGATAATGCATTAGAACACACTGAAATTATGGTGAAATTATCAATTATATACCCACCTAAATTATGTGAGGGTCTTTTTTATTTTTATTTTTTAAACCCCTCCCTTGGAGTATTTATCTTTTTTTTTTCTCATGGTGACTCGAACTCATAACTTTAGAATTGAAGGTGAAAGTTGTTTATCATTTAAGCAATCCCCTCTTGTCTAAATCAAGGATTCTATCATCCCCGAAACTTATCTTTTTCATATTATTTATCCCTTGTATTCTGTGAGGGTTCTATCACTCTTTGAACTTATGTATTTTGTACTATTTATCTCCTTCACTCTGACTAAAAAAAAAAATTAAAACATATCATGGGCATACAAGCGTCTTAACTAGGAAAAGAAAGAGGGGCTTTGTATCTTACTTAATTTGATTTTTTCAGACTCAAGTCAATCGAACCTCATCATTTTTCAGGTCTCAAGCACATCAAAGTACAAAATCAAAATTTTACGTAATATTCCACGTCCCTCGTGTATTAATATTAGATGCAAAAAACATTTTCAGTTGCAAAAGGAACATGAAATTTCATGCTCCCTTAAAGTATATATTATAGATAATAAATTGAAAATTCGATCACTCATAAAATGATTGAGAGGATAAGATCCGGCCAATTTGAATTTGACAGAATAAAAAAGAACACGACATTATAATTCCTATTTTTGTCTAATATAGGTGCATTTATTGTAATTCCCCGAAAGTGCGTAGGAGTAGGCCCGGAAGTGAAAAGTTGAAAACTACAGAAAAACCTGAAAGTTTGCACCAGAACGACTCGTGGTACGAATCGTGGTGAGGTCCTACGAATCGTGACTCCAGTTGTGATGGATTTCGGGAGCCTAGAGTCATACCACAGTAGTCCTACGAATCGTGACGTGTAGGTACGACTCGTGGCTAGAATTCGTGGTGAATTTTCTCAGTGGTGCCAGAGTGAGTCATCACGGATCATGCTACGACTCATAGGTTGTAGCAACGAGTCGTGATGAGGAGTTGTGGTTAAGTCGTAATTGGTAAGGGTGGATGATACCACGACTGTCAGTACGGCCCGTAGAAGAGTACTACGAGTCGTGGCCAGATTCAGAGGATTGAGAAGTGGTGACTACGAGAGGTGACCACGAGTTGTTACTTCATGGTACGACTCGTGGTATGAGTCGTGGTCGGGGGCAGAGCTGTTTTTCAGGAAAATTTTATTAAGGGTAATTTCGACTTTCCCATGCTTTGAGACCCTAAACTACGTCGTTTTGTGTATTTTTCTGAGTGTGATAAGGTGGGTTAAGTCCCTTATGCATACCTATTCCCATGCAAGAGCTTTTAGAGAGGTTTTAGGGAGATTCAAGGTCTTCTTCTCCAAGTTTTCAACAATTTTGTTGTGGGTTTTCAAGGAATTTTGAAATCAGTCTATTCCCAGGTATGTAGGGTTTAGAATGGGTGAATCCTTTCACACTCATGCCCAAATTTCAATTAAATCATGAATTCTCTTATTCAAGTTCTACGGGGTTTTACCCAAATGCATGAAAATGTGATTTCTCTTTATGGATATTATTTAATTGAGTTTTAATTATTGAATTATGAATTATGGGCAGGTTTTATATTATTTTCTTTAAAAATCATGTTTCAAGTTTTTTAAATCTAAAATGCCCATTGATCAAAATTATGATTTATGATGAATATTCAATATTTTGAGGTTATTGATGATGGAAAAGCATGATTTCAAGTTACCCATGTTTATGAGCATATTTTGAAAGAATTGAGTATGTTAAAGTATTGGGCAATGCCCACATGTTGAAGAATGAATTACGATTTATGAAACGAATTACATGATTTATCGATTTATGATGTCGACCGATGAAAAGGGCCTTTGATTCTTGGCTAAGCATGTTTTAAAGGGGATCAATGATGATAAATGTTATATTTTAGTCAATGAATCTTAATGCATGATTTTATTGATTCACGTATGAGCCTATATGCATGTTTTTGGGAGCCTATATGCATGTTTTTGGGAGCCTACTTACCTTGCATACTCGGTACATTCCATGTACTGACCACATACCTTATGTGCTGTATCGTTTCATGATACAAGGTCCGGATCTCAGGCTCATCCTCATCCTTAGTCCATCTCAGCTCTCGCTCTCAGATTATTGGTGAGTCCTTATGTTCCGAGGGCCATTTGACAGACTTTTATGTTATCATGTGTTTCAGTATTGGTCGAATTAATTGGGGATATTGTTCCATCAACCCATCATATGTAGTAGAGGCTTTCAGACAATACGTAATACTCAGCTTATGTGTATGTCTAGTACTTTCAGATGTTACGCTATGGTTACGTTTTCGCTATGTTTTATGCTAAGTATTCCGCTTATTAAATGAGATTAGTCGTATGCACGTGCCATGGGTCGACTTGGGGTCTCTCGGGGCCCCTTATCCCGTGTCTACGATCCGAGTGTACATTCGGGTCGTGACATTTATGCATATGATATGTTTTAACTTGTTTTCACCAAGTAAATAGTGAAAAGAATTAATAATACGTAAAAATAAGTCCAAGAGATGATAGGACCCCATTTTAAATGTGTATTGACAATTTCACCATAATCTAGATGTCATTTATTTCAACTAACTAGTATCATTTACAGAAAATTTTGCCAATGATTTTAAGAACATTGTTTAGGTACTTTGAATCTTATTCACTCTAGTAGTGATATGAATAAGTATCGTATGGTGAAAATTCATCGACGAGTTTTACGCTTCTTTATCTGGATTGTATCCATTAGTGTTCTTACAGGAGATGTTTTCACTAACACTAGAAAACATGTTGGTTTGCACAAAGCCAGTTCAAGAAAAAAAGCCAAGGCCAGCAGAGCAACAAGCACAGAAATGTCCCAAGATTTGATTTGGTTTTACATAGTTTAAATGATTTAAATCCCCAACCTGCGAACCCGCCCTCGTCCCACCCTGTTGTCATCCCTAAGTCCGTCACAAGTATCAGCTGGTGGTGGTGGCGGGGACTTGGGATGGACTACAAAGATAGCATCAAATGTTCATAAGTTTGATAGTTTAGAATGCCCTGTTGTAGTTCAAAGTGTCTCAATAGCTGCATTTTCATCGAATTGTTAAGATTGGAGGAAGATGAGAGATACAGTTTGTGACTTGGAGCAAAGCTGTTAAAGGAGAGTCTGTAGAGGAACAATCGAAATTTCGGTTATTCAATATTTGTTGTAGCTCTAATTTAAATTATTATTTTGTTTTTATCTTCCTATTTTGCCCTGTAAATAATTGTAAAAAACTTTAATCACAAGGATGCAAAAGTTAGGATACATGATCAACAAGACTTGCAGCATATATGACGGAAATTATAAACGATTCACTTTTTAATTTAGATACACTGTACATTTATTTGGACTAAATATGTGATACATTGAATTATTCAGTCTAACTTCTTGAATTCTCCATATATAATGAAATTAAATTACTCCCTCGGAATAAGTGATATTTTAACTTTTTAATTTTATTTCAAAATAAGTGGTGTTTTACATAATTAAGAATACATTAGTGATGTTTTTATAATTTTGCTTTTATTTAAATAGAGAAAATTTTATATTCTTAAGTAAATATTAAAAAATTATATTTTTTTCAAAATATTTATTAGGGATAAATAAGTAAAAATTTATTTTTCTGTCTACCCAAATTAAAAGCACCATACCTTTGATGACTGATAGAGTACTGTGTCAGAAATATGACGGTGAAGAAACTCCAACTATTTAAGCGTATGCCAAGGCACGACGACAACAGTAGAGAGAACGAAAATGAGGATTACTGCTGATACCAAATTGAGCATGAAGCTATTGATCGATGCGAAGGCTGGAAAAGTACTATTTGCTGAGGCGGAAAAAGATTGTGTTGATTTCCTCTTCCACATCCTCTCATTGCCTGTGGCCACTGTCGTTAGTCTTCTTAAGGAAAAAGGAATGAATGGGTGCTTGCATAACCTCTATGAAAGCGTAGAGAATCTGAATGACACCTATATTCAGTCCAACCTAGGCAAAGATATGCTTTTGAAACCCAAGTCTCCTCTTGGAATCTCTTCAGGTCCTCTTCTATTGCTTAAAGATGTTCCGTCTCAAACCTCTCTTTATAAATGTAATTCCTCCTGCACCGATTATGCTACGGATGATCCTACTGCTATCTGTCCAAATTGTGGAGGACGTATGTCAAGAGGTTTGCAGTATGTTGCTCCACCGGCGAAGGTTGCTGTGGCAGCAAGACGGGGTTTTGTTAAGGGGGTGGTGACATACATGGTGATGGATGACTTGGTGGTTAAGCCCATGTCCACCATCTCTAGCATTACCCTTCTGAACAAGTTTAATGTCAAGGATGTTGGTGTCCTGCACGAGGAAGTTGTAACTTTTGGAATGGAAGAGGTAAACATGACTTTAATTTGGATATAATTTATATAACGTATACTATTTACTAGTATCTCTATTGGTATAATTGAACTTGTTTCAGGAACATTACATATGTAACTAGTAAAAAGTATTTATCATATTTGATTTTTTATTTGTTGGATTAGTATTCTTAAGAAATTTCTACTTAGTATCGTATTTGCTTGCAGGCGCTGAAGTTGCTGAAATTATCTTTTTGAGTCGAAAACAGCAGTTCTGACAGGTGTTTTCACGAGCCGTGGAAAAGAGGAGAAATAGCTTAGCCATTAGACATAATAGAATTGGGTGTTTCAGTTTATTAAATTGTCTTTCTGCTGGTTTTCTTTTGTGTCGTTTCCCGCTTGCATTAATTATGAGTTGTAGGTTCAGCTATATATGAACCATTGCAAAATCTTAAGTATTAATTTCTCTGGTTTCAGATAATTGTTATTATGTTCTCTGCTTTCACTCTGTTTTATATAGTATATCAATTTTATTATAGAGCATGCTTTATATCTCATCTTTCATCGAACCTGGAATAAATATCTCAAAATTTTATTTAAGTATATGAAATTATTTAAATTGAATTTAGTTTTATATCAAGAAAGTTACTCAGTTTATTATTTTCTCTTATAAAAAATTTGTCATAAAAAAATATTTTACTCGATAAAATAAATTAATTTTTTATTACATACGTATGAATCTCATAAATAATAAAATGTTAAAAGATTTAATATCAAAAACCCAACTTACTTATAAATGTGATAGATCAAGATATCAAATTAAACTTTCATAGCACTAAATATTTCCAAAAATAAAAAATGCAATAGATATTAAGTAGATACTTCATCAAATTATTGTTTTTTAAATTATCACTTGATAAGTTGAATTGTTCACCATATATTGCTCTGAAATAGAGCTCGTGTTTTCTGTTTAAAAAATAATAATTTAATTACCATTTTCAATAAAATAATCTTTCGTATTTCAAATGATTAAGCCATAACATTTTTGCTATATCAGTTTCTACACTCCGTAACTTAAATACTAGATTAATAAAATAATGTCAATATTCGTAACATATTTTAATTTCAAATTACATGTGGTAAACTTTTGCATAATTTTTTTTTCTAAAATATATTTTGGACATTAAGTAATTTTTTACTTGAATTAGGTAAGAATTCTTAGTATTTAATAATTTAAAACTTTCGTGAAATTTTATTTATATCAATCACTTGTCTAATATTCAACACATTGAAATTAACTCAAATTTAATTTAAAAAATCGTGTTAGAAAAAAAAAACCTCTTTAGAAATAAATTTCAATTCGAATAGAAATAGATTGCATGTCTTATATAAATATATCTCATATAAATTGTGGCTTGGAATAATTTTTCTTTTTTATTTCTGTGAGGCGATAGTGACAGAAAGTAATTGCAGTATCATATTTATCACAACTCATACAGAAATAATTCATAGCTAAAGCAAACATTATGATTTTGAGTGAGATTAAATGAAGATTAATTTCAATTGGTATAAAATAAGTGTCGTGTCTCTTATATTGGGTCTTTTAATATTTTATTATTTGTGAGCCTGCATGATATAAAAATTAATTTATTTTGCTAATTAAACTGACAAATCCTATACAGTAATTTTATAAGAAAAAAGTCATAAATTAAATAACTTTTTTAATATAAAACTAAGTTTAGTGACTTTACAAAATAATTTCACATATTTGTAAATAGTAGCTACTGAGAGTTTGAGTAAAGCTTTAGTTAGCCTGTTATTCAATCACCCTAACTAGTTTTCCAAATTCATGGCCCCTTAATCCTTATTCTGCACTTTTCATCTCAAGAAACCACTATGTTTTGCTGAATTTCAAATTGGCAACAATTGGGATTTAGGAGTGTTTGAAATAAATAAATGGAACCTAATCAATAACTTCATGAAAAAAAAAACTGTTGAGTTCCATTTGGTATGATTTTGTGTTAATTTATGAAACGTGCTGCTTGTAGTTGGTGTTATTTAGGACCCCGTTTGAACATACGATTTGAACTCATGTTTTGAAATTAAATTGATATGAAGTTAATTTTATTTAAATATGTAATTTAAATTTTTTAAATTATATTTTTCCTCGTAAATATGAAAAACTAGTTGTGAAAATTATAAAATTAAACTTCTTCAATTTTAATACTATCTTACCAAATGATTAAATTATAGTTCATAAATAAGATATTGAAATATCTTAAGGCGTTTCATTGGTATAACGCATATCTTTGTGTATTTTTATAAATAATTATTTGTAATTATAAATTTTTAAATATATATAATTTTATGAAAATCCTCTAAGTCAACACAACTAATAATTTGTTATTTTATAATATAATCTTTTCACATGATACGTGTTAAATTTGATAAGATTTTATGTGAATTAGTGTGAACATTTGAAAAAAAAGTAATTTTTCTTTGGTATGAAATGTCAAGATAATAAATTTGTAGTAGAAATTTGGATAATTATTAAATAATTTCACGTGTTTTAACCTTGCTATTTACATACATAGAGATTTCATTGATGACATCAACAAGAGCAATTCATTCCTATAAATAGGTAGCTCTTGGTTCATTTGTAACACACTTTTCACTTGCCTTCTCATCTTCTAAGGCTTTTGAGTCTTCTTTTTCTCTCATGTAGTATTTCACTTGTATTCTTTTAGAGTGCAATAAATTTGGGTTGGTTGTGTCCAAGAACTAGGCAAATAATAAAAATTTTCTAAATCTCATAAACTTCTGGTGTTCTTTATTTATAATTGTCTCATTTATTATTTATTAGCTGTATTTTGATATAGTGATTGTGATTTAATCACTTTATTATATTCGGCTTCCACAACAATTGGTATCAAACTCGAGGTTCTATCTAAGTATGCTCTATGGTTGCAACATAGTCTGAACTTCCACATCATAAAAGAATTACGTTGGTCCTTTGTATTGTCAGCTAACAAATAGTATTTATAGCAGAAATGGAGGATAAGAAAAATGAAGAGTCCATATCGGGTGTCAGTAATACTTCGTCATTGGCATCTTCACTTATGACAAGAAATGTGTCAAATGCGAAATTTGCAGTTGAAATTTTTTATGGATCAGGATATTTCGGGATATGGCAAGGCGAAGTTCTTGATGTCATTTTTCAACAAGGGCTAGATATCGCCATAAAAGAAAAGAACCCAGACAGTGTAGGAGAAGAAGATTGAAAGATTATCAAACGTGTTGCTTGTGGTACCATTCAATCTTATCTTGCAAAAGAACAAAAGTATCCACACACAAAGGAAACTTCTGCAAGTAAATTGTGGAATGCATTGGAGGATAAATTCTTGAAGAAAGATAGTCAAAATAAACTTTACATGAAAAAAAGACTGTTACGCTTCACATATGTTCTTGGTACCACAATGAATGATCATATCACCAGTTTTATTAAGTTAGCAACAGATTTACAGAATATGAACGTGACTTTTAGTGATGGAGATATGGCCCTAATATTTTTAAGTTCACTTCCCAATAAGTATGACCATCTTGAAACTACTCTACTTCATGGGAATGATGAAGTATCTCTAAAAGAAGTTTTCTCTGCTTTGTACAACTATGAACAAAGAAAGAGAAAAAAGGGTGGAGAAGGAGAAGCATTGGTCGTGAAAGGACGTTCTCAAAACCAGATGAGAACAAAGAAAGGAAGATTCAAGTCAAGATCCAAACCTAGCAAAGATGAATGTGCCTTTTGATGAGAAAAGGGGCAATGGAAGAAAGACTGTCCGAAGTTAAAAAACAAGGGCAAACTTAACAATGGGAAGGCTGCCATGGATTCAAATGTAGTCAATTGTGATGACTCTGATTTCTCACTAGTTATAATAGAGCCATCCAAATCATCTGACGTATGGTTGATGGGCTCAACTTGTAGCTATCATATGTATCCTAATTGGAACTGGTTCATTGATTTACAACAAGGAGAATGTGGTGTTATTCACACCGCAAATAATAATCATGTTACTGCATATAGTGTTGGTTCAATCCGATTAAGAAATCATAATGGATTGAGCAGAACATTAGCATATGTTCCATACGTACCGGATTTGAAGAAAAATCTCATTTTTATGGGGACCCTAAAATCAAAGGGGTTTAAAGTCATTGCAGATAATGGGTTGATGAGAATATACTCCGGTGTACTGGTGGTAACAAAAGCGATTCGAAGAAAATAACATGTACCACTATTAAGGCAGTACAATTATAGGGACAACAACGGTAACATCCTGTGATGACAAAGAGGCAGCATGACCAGGCTATGCATATGCGCTTGGGACATGCTAGAGGAAAATTCTTGAAAACTTTATCAGATCAAGGATCTGCTAAAAGGACAAAAGTCTTGCAACTTGAAATTTTGTGAGCCTTGTATCAAGGGAAAACAAACAAGGGTTAAATTTGAAACAGTTATCCATAATACTAGAAGTATTTTGGATTATGTTCACTCTGATATTTAGGGTGCTTCCAAAACACCTTCATTGGGTAGGAAACACTATTTTGTAACTTTTGTTGATGACTTTTCCCAGAGGGTGTGGGTGTATATAATGAAAACTAAAGATGAAGTATTGAAAATTTTTTCAAATGAAAGGCGATGATAGAGACTCAAACTGGCATAAAGATCAAGTATCTCGCACAAACAATGATGGAGAGTACAAACATGATTTTTTCAATAAGATTTGTGAAGACAATGGCATCGTTAGACATTTTACCGTCAGAAATACACCACAACAGAATGGAGTGGCAGAACGCATGAATTATACTTTGCTAGAGAAGGTTTGATGTATGTTGTCCAATGCTGACTTGGGCAAAGAATTTTGGGCTGAGGTAATAACATATGCATGCCACCTCATTAATCGTTTACCATCTGTCTCTATTAATGGCAAGACACCATTAGAGAAATGGTATGGAAAACCTACTGAAGATTATGATTCTTTGCATGTATTTGGTTCAATTGCATATTATCATGTGAGAGAGTCAAAATTAGATTCGAGAGCAAAGAAAGATATATTTATGGGGATTACTTTTGAAGTCAAAGGATATCGCTTATGGTGTCCAAATAAAAGAAAAATTATATTCAACAAAGATGTTACCTTTGATGAATCTGCCTTTAAAAATATGGTAACAAATAAATATGTAAAATAAATTGATGGTGCTTCAAAGCATGTGGAGTTTGAGGAAAAATTAGTTTTTCCAATACAAGGAGCAAATGAGGAAACAACGAAAGATTTTCCTTTAGAAGAAGAGTCAGTTGAGGGGGAGACTCCAACTCAAAAACCTTAAACACAAGTTGAATCAATAGCAACCAGCAAGCCAAAAAGGACAATCAGAAAACCCATTCGTCTCATGGATATGGTAGCTTATGCATCCTCAATTGTAGTTGAGGTATGCCTACCACTTATAAAGACGCAGTTCAAAGTTCAAAAAATGATAAGTGGAGAATTCCCATGAATGAAGAAATGTAGTCCCTTTATCAGAACCACACATGAAAATTGGTCAACCTCCCGAAGGGCAAGAAAGCAATTGGGTGCAAATGGGTATATGCAAAGAAAGAAGGATTTTCTAACCAAGAAGATGTTCGTTACAAAGCAAGATTGATGGCCAAAGGATATGCTCAAAAGGAGAGAATTAATTATAATGAGGTATTTTCTCCAGTCGTGAAACACTCCTTCATTAGAGTTTTGTTGGCTTTAGTAGCGCAGTTGAGTTTGGAACTAGTTCAGTTAGATGTAAAAACTGCATTTTTACATGGAGACTTGAAAGAGAAAATCTATATGGCTCAGCTAGAAGGATTCAAAGTTGTTGGAGAGGAAAATATGGTGTGCAAACTTGAAAATTTGTTGTACGGATTGAAACAATCTTCTAGACAATGGTACAAATGATTTGACAAGTTTATGTTGCGGCAAAATTACAAAAGAAGCAAATACGATCATTATGTATATTTGCACAAGCTTGAAGACGGATTCTTTATATATCTTCTCTTATATGTTGATGATATGTTGATTGCTTCCAAAAGCCAAAAGAAATTGAGAAGTTGAAGATTCAACTAAGAAATGAGTTTAAGATAAAGGATTTGGGGGAGACGAAGAGAATTCTTGGTATGGACATAAAAAGAGATAGACATTCAAAGAAACTCTATTTATTGACATGAACGAGAAAATAAAGTCGGTTAGTACTCCACTTGCTCCTCATTTTTAGTGTAGTGATACTATGTCGCCAAAGGATGAAACTGAACGAGAATATATGTCAAGAGTACCATATGAAAATGTTGTTAGTAGCTTGATGTATGCAATGATTTGCATAATGCCTAATGTTTTACACGTTGTGGGAGTTGTAAGTAGGTATATGCATAATCCTGGATAAGAGCATTGACAAGCTGTGAAATAGGTTCTATGGTATATTCGTAATACTGTAGATGTTGGATTGGTTTTTGAGCAGGAAGATAATCAGTATTTGGTTGGTTATTGTGACTCCGATTATGCAGGTGATTTGAATAAACGAAGATCAATTACTGGTTTTGTTCTCACTTTTGTAAACGCACCAGTTAGTTAGAAGTCTACTTTACAAAGGCTGTGAAGGAGGCAATTTGACTTCAAGTGTTGCTTAGAGAGCTTGATATTGGACAAGAAAGCATCATTGTATTTGTGATAGTTAAAGTGCTATACAATTAGCAAAAAATTAAATTAATCATGCAAGGACCAAGCATATCGATGTCCGATATCATTTTGTACAAGATATTATAGAAGAAGGTGGAGTCAGGGTATAAAAAATTCGTACTACAGAAAATCCTATCGATATGCCGACAAAAGTGGTGACTGCGGTCAAGTTTCAACATTGTTTAAACAGGTTGAATATTAAAATATAAGGTTGAAGACACAATCAAAATTTGTCACAGAGAGAAATTGAAAATGGAGAATGTTGCCAAGGTTGAGATTTGTTAAATTTGACAAGATTCTATGTGAACTAGTGTGAACATTTGGAAGGAAGATAATTTTTCTTTGGTGTGAAATATTAAGGTAATAAATTTGTAATAGAAATTTGGGCAAGCATTAAATGGTTTCACATGTTTTAACCTTGTCATTTACATACATAGGGATGTGATTGATGACATCAACAAGAGCAACTCATTCCAATCAATAGGCAACTCTTGGTTTATTTGTAATACACCTCTAGACTTTTGAGTCTTGTTTTTCTCTCTTGTAATATTTCACTTGTATTCTTTTAGAGTGAAATAAATTTGGATTGATTGTGTCCGAGGTCTAGGCAAATAATAAAATTTTGCCGAACTAACTTCTTGTGTTCTTTATTTATAATTGTATCATTTACTATTTATTAGCTGTTTTTTGATATAGTAATTATGATTTAATCACTCTATATATATTCGACTTCCGCAACAGTAACCTTCTTTTCATGGAAGCATCAGTCTTTTTTTTTTTTTTCAGAAAATTAAAATGATTAGTTTATTTTAACAAAATATAAATTTATGAGTTAAATTTTATATTTTAAAAAAATATTGCAATCATAAATCATGTTTTTGGGAAAATTAGAAAATTTTCAAACGACAACTTGAAACTATTCGAAATCATAACTTCGTAACTAATATCCAAACGCAAGCTTAGAAAAACTTCATCCAGGTGGGAAAGAGAAACGGTTGGGAGTGTAGCTCTACAAGTAGTAGGCTAGTTGCTAGTCAAAGGAAATTAATGAGCAATGAAGCAGCAGGGTCTCCTCTGATATGCCGTACTACTACAGCTAAAGCATTAATGACGGGAATCGAGAGGTCGGTATGCTAAAGATTAAAAGAGATTTCAATAATTCACTGTCTGCTTGCCGCGCGCATGTGGTGTGTCGTGGGTTTCACTCATTTACTGTGCATCTGTTAGACCACTTATTTCCCTTTGTATTTTGAGATATGGTACTATCACCTGCAAGTGTCTCTCGAGCTTCATCCGTTTTAGTCTGCCCTTATGTATGTATATTAGCTATTGCTCTTTAATGATTGCCTATCCACATTAATTTTACTTTCTTTTGTATAGTGTTGGCAAAATGGCTAAAATATTAGAGTATCCATCCCAACCCGTCCAGTTAAAGATTAACATGTTGTTAAAAAAAGGGATAAATGGTGGGTCATGTATAGATCATGAGCGACTAACCAACTCGGGCAATATGAGAAACTGGCGAACAACACTTAAGAGATTCCAGAGATGAAATCTAATCCTTCTTCATCTCTGTTTAAGAACGAAGAGATGTCTAATTTATTTATTGTCTTACTTCTTTTAGGTACATTTATGCCCAAATTGGCCAATTGTATTCTCTTTTTTGTTCTAAAGACGCTCATCCAAGCCCTTCATCTCTTTTGCATTTATTTTGAGGTTCTGGCTTCATTCTTCAACTACCATTTCGTTTCAACTACTTAATGATTCACCGGCCGTTAAGAGTTTTTTATTTTTTTTTATATCCCATAAAACTCATCCAACCGTCAATATTTATGCTTCTGCATTTAATGCCCCTCAACGGCCAATAGGGAAACTGCAAGTCCTAAATTTATTGCTACTCCCTCCTGTTCATTTTTTTACTTGTTCAGTACTCTTACCCATTTCAAAATAAATGATGTTTTAATCTTTTAATTATTTTAAAATAAGTGGTGTTTTACATAATCAAAATGAGTAATTTTCTCAAAATATGTGCACAAGCTAAAAACACCACTTATTTTGAAACAGAGAGAGTATTTATTTAGCACACCAGCAATAAATAAAATGATAATTTTATTATATTACTTTTTAAGTATAATGAATTTCATGCTTTGGGAAATGACTATAAAAGTAAATTAAGAACTAAGTGATAAATTATATTTTGATTTTCTAATATAGATAAGTAAAAATGAACATCTATTTTACTAGACAAGTAAAAGTGGGCGGGCTGAGTAAATAGTTGTCTTTTTGTCTCTATTTATAGTCCAAACCTTCCAGTATACTTTGCATCAAGCACCACATTTACTTCTTTACTCACAATTGGCCTTCCAATATACTCCTCTGTTTCTCTCTTTTATTTGTGAATAGGCTTTATTTGCTCTCCCATTTTCACCAAGAAAATCAGCCATGGCCAAAATTGTTTCAGTTTTCCTTCTGGCCCTCCTTGCCATCTCCGTGCTTGCTACAACAGTTCTTGCTGCAAATGGCAAACACCATCATGCCGTAAGTTAACTTTCTCTTACTGAATTTTCTCACTTTCTGTAACCATTTGCTGTCTATTATATCTTTGTTATTACAAACTTTCTTTGCCTTTCAGAAAAAGTATGGACCAGGGAGCTTGAAGCCCTCACGTAAGTAGATCCAATTTTTCAATATTTTTGGATTCCTTGGAATTTATTTTTCCTATTCCTGGTGGTATCAAAATGCTAGCATGTCCGGATATCTTATCTGTCTCTATGGGAAAATGGACATCTCCAAAAAAAGATTTATCAGGGCAGAGCTAGCTTATAATGCTCAGACCTATATATGTATTAAGAAATGTAATAAATAGCTATAAATATTTGACTGTGGAGTATCCCTACCTATAATATTAACTCATAAACTTTATATTTTGGATTTGCCTCAAATGTTTATGAGAGCTTTAAGCCTTGATTGTTTTCTGTTTCTTTTTGTATTTTACCAGAATGTCTACCACAATGTACGAGGAGGTGTAGCAAGACACAGTACCACAAGCCATGCATGTTCTTCTGCCAAAAATGCTGCAACAAGTGCTTGTGTGTTCCCCCTGGTACCTATGGAAACAAGGCTGTTTGCCCCTGTTACAACAACTGGAAGACCAAGGAAGGAGGACCCAAGTGCCCTTGAATTACTTTCTAGTTTCTCTCTATTTTCTTCACCTGTCTTCTAATATATCTACCTAATCTTCTTGTTTCGTCTGCTGTTAGATCCTGTTGGACTTTTATCTAACCCAAGTGGTTATATGTAGCATGACCATAATTTCCAGTTTAAATTGAAGAAAAAATATTACTAGCATTATGTGTACTCTCTTGCAAGAAAGTTCTAATGCTCCTTTGGACCAAAAATTGGTGTGGTCCAATAAGAGATCTCATGTCTGGCCAATTATTTTGGTCTACTCTTCTCTATTTCTCTTTCTACAATAACAAAATTAGAGCAAAACTCACAAATAGTCATTATAATTGAAAAATATATATCGTCACTTATGATACAACCCTAAATATGTTCTTGTTATGGAGATGGGGTTCATTATATCTATCTAAACACGTCGCACACTTACATTAGCGGTAATTACATGAACCAAAGCTAATTCAATAGATGGAATTCAATCTATAAAGGGTTAGCTTGATAGAAATAATTCACTTACGGGTCACTTGGTATGAAGGATGAAAAATAATAATCTCGAAATAAAATACAAAATAATTTTATTCAGTGTTTGACTAGAGGTATTAGTTAGTTTCGAAATTATTTATCCCACCATTTATGCCATAATAATAGATTATAGTGGATAACTATTTATATGAGATATCCCAATCCAGAAGATAACTATCTATCCCATCCCCCTACCAAATGACCCCTTAGTGTTGCCTTGACTGAGATTCGACGCCTATTTTACAATTATAGTGGAGGGCTTCCAGTTTTGCATAGGATATGTAGTTGCTGGTTTACCTAAGTTTTTCATCTTATGCTTTAAAATAAATAAAAGGCCAATAAGTCAAACAAGCATAATAACATGACAACCAAGGACGTAGAATTGCCCAACATCCTCAGCTTCCGTTTAGGAAATAACAAAAAAGGTAGCTGTTTTCCATCTCTCCTCATTAATCTTGTTCATAGGTTTCGGGTCCTCTCCTAAGTTACCTTTGCATGTAGTCAAACTTCTCTATAACAACATCGTTTATCCAGATATGTTTTGGTTGCTAGTGTCGCTGTTATGGAGAATATGTAATATAACATAACATGTAAATAGGTTCCAAAAGAACTTCGTTGTTATAATGAAATATTGCAATAGAGGATGGTTGTTTCCTGCTAAAATCACAATGCTAGAAGACGAGGTCGTCCTCTCTTCTGGAGATTACAGTAGTGCAAACATTACGAAAAAAATGGAAGCAAAAGGCATGGCAAAACTAAGTCACTTGAGAAGAAAAAACGATATTAATGACGGTAATCAACTAATGTGATATGAAGATATGGTATCTACACAATGGAAGCAGCAAGCCGATAAAGTTGTAACTGACCCCCAGAAGGCTAAGACTTCCACCCCACCTAGGGGCTGCAATGTTTTGATATGTACAAACATAACGAAATTTGGAGCTTTTGTGTCTCTCGATGCGAAGATACAGCGGGTAAACGATTAAAATGAAATGAGAAAATATCTTTCCCCGTTATGTAAACTTACCATCAGTACAATTAACTTATCAAACTGCAAGATAAGGAAACGGAGAAAGCTGTTTATACTGGTTGTATATGAGGAGTTGCCACCTGTTCCGGTGGCATTGCTGCCCGTCCTGGTGTTGTCGAAGGCTCTGCTGGCGGTGCAGGTCCAGGTGCAACCGTGACATGCAAACCCCTATGCTGCCCTGCCTGCACCAGGAAAGCAACTTCGGCTGCTGCTAATGCTGCTGCCTCCTGCTTTTATACATGTAGACAAGAAAAATCATACATAAGTATATATTTGACATTTACACACTGACAACTGACAAGTAAAATGAAGTTTGCAATTTACACCGTCAACTACTCTCAACACACTTAAAAGGCAATGACAATTAAAGATACCTACATATCCTAAGGTTGGATTGGTAACTTAGAACGTTTGCAAGTAACCGACTATAACCATCAGCACACTCAGGAATAAAAGTTAAATACACTGTCAGAGCATAAAATTTAAGTCTAGATAGCGCATTAACACAAAAAAGATACTTAACTTTAGATGTCTCGCTAAATTTTTTTGAACTTTTTAAGTGTATCTACCTAAGAAAAGCATCTACATGCTTGTGAACAGGCGCCCTAATGTTTGTTACACCAAAAGCCGAACATGAGCAAAATTGTACAAAAATAAACTGCACCATCAACAACCAGTGGGTGTGATTAACTTCTACACGGCTAGAACAGGTGGTGAAAATTCTCAATTGTTGAGCTTGCTCATAATTACTATTATTTTTCTATCATGACAAGACATGCTCTGATCCTTATTTGATTCAACCAACTTACACCAGTAGTCAAAAAAGGAGTGCTGAAATTGACAGTGGAACCTCATATCTCGCAGATTGGAAGTAATTATGATGTCTCTCATGTGCAAGATGGCCATTTAATAACTTCCACAACGTAACCATTTGCCTACTGTTATTCACATTATTATCATATGAAATGATGGAATCTGAAAGTGTGATATTCAAAACTTTTGTGTACTTTGGAAGTTAAGAAGTATAAAAGCGAGAGAGACTTTTTAGGAAAAGAAACAAGAAATAGTTGTGTATTTCATTTGTGAAAGTTGGACTTTTAAACAGCCAAAGATGGAAATAAAATAGTTGGTTAAGCATGGAATAAGCAGGAATTATAAAACTTTACGAATGTGCATAAATATAGGCTATAGCAACTAGCTAACCACTACCACCAAAAGAATAGCAGAAAAAACTCAGGGATTTGTACCATAAGGCTGACACATTTGGCATGAATATAAAGTATCACTAAAATGTGCAAGAATGAAGACAAATGTTAATAGAGTTCTGAAGTTATTGAAAAGCAGAAAAAAGTATCTAACCTGTCTTTGCCTGCGACGCTGCAATATACTGATAGCCCAAGCTATAATGTAACAAGGTAAAAGAAAGCCAGCAGCACGGAGCAGGAAAAGCTGTGTCAAGAATCAACTAGATCATTGGCCCACATGCCGTCTATAGTAGATGTGTCATAAACTTATCATAGAAAGTAACAAGTAGACTTAAAACCAACTGTATTACTTACAGAGAAAAAGGTGGAAATATCATCCTCACCCTCATCAGCATTTCCAATGGTCAGAGCATGCCTCAATAACAGAAGGGCCATTAACTGCAGGATAACAGAGTGCATCATTTAATATGGCAAGCAAACAAAGTGAGAAGACTGAAAACAAAACTGTCACCAAGATCTACTGGTTTTTGGCACATTTAGAAAATTCTTCCCTAATCTTCTCCATGTTTAACATCCATAAACACGTAGGATTATGCCATGCATACTGCAGAAATCTTTAAACATTTAGGAAAGAGACTGAATCTCATTTCTGATCCAGTTGGACAACCAGAAGAAAGATAGCACAAGAAACAAGGCAGGAAAATAAGAGAGGAGAGAAGAGAAGAAAAACATGCACCCTACACCAAGAGACAATTGCAGAGACATAGATTCATATACTAATACACACTGCCATTTCAAGGACTTGCTTGAAAATCTTGAAAGGCAAGCATGAGGTATAAGTATTGAAGGGTGTAGAAGCTTGTTTGTCATATAGAAAAAGGGCGGATGAATTAAGATCTATTTTCTTTTATTAAATAACTTCTTCTTTTACATATAATTACTACAGAATGCCTACAATTAGATGAAAATCCCTGTTTTTTTCTCTAAAGATGGAATGGGCCCAAAAATGCATCCTTGATAAAATTCTACTGCCACTTCAATTGCACTCTACCATTCAGAGCTTAACGTGAAAATTCATGTATTGCACTGCCAATGTCACCCCGACCCTCCACTCAGGAGAAACTTTAATTTGTTCATGTATATACCAGCTAGAAGAACAATTCTAATGCATGCTCAACATCACTACTTGCCGCAACTTAGCAAAAAAGAGTTTGCACTGCAAAGAAACAAAATGAATTAACTACACAATACTTCAGTTGCTTACAATCAAAGCGGCAGAACGACAAAATGCAGCTCCACTAGCATTTGAATCTGAATATTCATCATAATCAGCCTCTAGAAGACGGCGTTCCGCAGCAGCCATTGCAAGAAGACGAGGATCATGTAAGTCGACCTGAGTGCCACCCACTGTCCAACCTCTACTCAAGCCACATGGTTGAATTCATCATTGACAAATAAGACAGAAAAGAAAATTTTCAGCATCATCAACACTGCAAAAGGATGTGCTATTTACGTTTCAAGTGCTACATGACCCCAGAAGCATAGAAAACCGTCTGAGTTTTATTGGGAAAAAACCAGAAATCCACCCTTAAATAGGGGAAAAGAAAGAAGTTAAGGGGAAAATAGCCAGAACAATCACTTACCACAGGCAGAAGTTACTAATGACTAAAACTGGCACCACAGTATTTGTTCCATCAGATTATGTTACAAAATTTTAGTAACAAGGCCAAAGTTATGCATTAACAGTATATATAGGGGAAACTCGTTTGTCAAAAAAAAAAGTATATATGGGGAACCTAAGCTACCCCAGAAGATTAAAGGTTAAACATGTTACACTAACCTTAAATAGATGATAAAGATCTTTATGGCTAGTTAATATTCTGTAAGGAAGCCATTCTTGTTGATCCACAGGAAATGCAAAAATATTTTCATGCCAATGAAGCTGAGTTTTCCATTTAACTACGACTCAATTTATTGTAGAAATAGATAACAAATAAACAACAAAAATCAATAGAAATTTTAGTATTGTCGACAGCGAACACCAACTATTTGTTTTATATGACTTCACTTCTGTGAGGAAATAATTTTTGCTAAAATTTATCAAATAGCTGGGCATATTGCGAGGTTTCTGAAGAAGAGGAGGAGATGCACATAATCAAGTAAAAGGGAAGCTTGAATACACAGAAAACTCATCCGTTGCATGCTCTTTTGAACCTCGTCTCTTTTTTGTTTGTTTTTCTGGGTGAAGGGGAAAGGGGCACCTACACACACACACACACACACATAATATACATTGTGCTGTAATTTCAAAAACCAGCACAATTCCAAAACTCTCTAGGTAATTCAAAAGGAATGACTGGAATAGTGAATAAAATTTGGTAAGCAGACGATAAAATAGTCATGACTTGAACATACCTGATGTCAATAGCTGTATCATCAGATTGCGGAGGCGGGGCCGGAGCAGTATAGCCAGGTTGATAAGGCTGCAGATTAGACATAAAATTTTGAGTTCGGTGAGTCTGCCAGCTAGATAGAAAAGATTTCCAAGTGTCACTGAACTAGAAACTAGCAAGAATTCACGGGCATCCAAAAACGTGCTTCTTAAGTATCAATGCCGCCCTTTTTTTAATTGGTTGTATCAATGTCCTGTATTTCTGAAGTAAGAAAAATGAATATACAGCTGAATTGGACAGTGTGACACTCCCTCTAGCCAGGAAAGAGTATTGAGGAGGGAAAGCATGAGCCACATAAAAGAAATACGATTGTCTATATTCTCAGCTGGTAGTTTGGTACAGAGTAATTATGCTATCTCACCTAGACACCTACCCTCGCTCTTTTCTGGCTCAATTGTCTTATACTGGTTTCAGGATGGGGAGAGGCAAAGGTTAATCATCATATTAAATAAAACAAGGTAAATAGAACATGCATTGGAGTACCTGATGGCAAATCTCGCAAGTTATATCTCCCTTTTCATCACACCATCGCTGAACACATTTTCTATGAGCATACTGGATTTTGTAACAATGAAGCAGATGACAAATAAAAAAGGATAGTCAGGTTACCAGTAGAAGCTCATATAAGTACACAATACAGTTGTTTGACATTGCAACACAGAGAGATAAACAAACTCATTTATGATTCCCAGCTTTTAAAATTCTAAAACAAATCAAGGAGAAAGTAAAAAACTACAAAAGTTTGGCATGCAAAATCATTATCTGAATTGCTGAATGAAAAACATTTGTTAGCTTTAGTAGGTAATTGCAGGCAAACAAAGCCTTCTACGGATGTATTGCACATAAAAGGCCTCGCTATACCTATACAGAACTGTGATTGAGTGAAAGTATCCCATAGATTGGGCGACTTTAACACACCTAAATGGGCAGGAAGATGAGCACTATCACTGCAAGCATGGTGTTGAAAATGTCTTTGGTGTCTGCATGTTCATCAGTTTGAGATGTCTTTAGAATATGAAGACGACACATGCTACTCTTAAACAAATAGACACTGTATCTGGAAATTACTCCGAGGTCTTATAGATGGAAACCACGTAAGTCAATTACTACTACAATCAATTCTAACTACTATTTGTTTCAAGCCATGCAATTAAACTAAAGAACAAGAGTGAGAGCATAAGAGAAGGACAAAAATAACAAGGGAAGCAGTAGTGCTCAGGAATAAAGATGCTCTTCAACTACCAAGCAAAAGAAACTAGGTGCACCAACCAAAGGTAATGACCAAAAAGGGGCCAAGTGTTAAAATGCAGGTATACTGGAAGCATATAGAAGTTTAGCCTGTACCCTTGCCTAGTATAAAAAGGACCAAGGACAAGAATATGTAACCAGATTACCCTTATTGACAAACAATTCAAAAACAAAAAAAAAAGTTCAAAATTGTGATTTCACTGATGTGAGGGTTAGCGGGATTAGAATGCTTTAAATTTTGTTGACGAGGATAGAAAACTTAAATATCAAGCTTCTATAGAATGTCGAATCATACAAATCTTAAGTTTTTGAGAAAAAATATATCAGGTATTAGCAAATTTTAGGCTTTAGCTGTAAAAATACATGATTGACATAATAATTAAAAGCATAAGCAATGTTTAGCAACTCATTTGAGCAAGAAGAGAACTAAAATTTACCGACTTCACAAAGATACCTTCAAGCTGCCATTGCAACCACAAGGAATCTCCAAATTTTTCAAGCTATCTTCTTCCTGGCAAATCCGGCATTCCACAGTCTGAAGTAGTGGCTCTTCTTCATCTCCAATTCCTGGATGTTCCTCCTCCTTAGAATCAATACCTGAGGACATACCAACTGTCTGAGAGCCAGATCTGCCTCCAGAGGATTCTGTATCCTCGGACCGTAGCAGAGAGTGCAAGGTTTCAGGTGCAATGAGACGGTCAACACGCAAAACCAAATGTTCTTCCATTAGCAGTTCACCAACTTATCCTAAAATCCGCAAACATCATCAGCCATCTCACATGACAAAAGTATAAGAAGAAAAATTCGGACACTCTCTAAGCAAAAGAAGATTATGCAACCATCCATTTAACAGACGGCCAGAGATATTAGTTCTGGTAATTTCGTACACTTTGGTGTTGTATAGTCTTGCTTTACCTTTGTATAGCTTTGCACAAGGTTTGTGCCCTATTATGCCATTTGAAAACTGAATCTTGCTACTTGCCAAAAGGGTCATCACATGTCAAGAAAAAGGGATTTGAAAAGAATAAGATATACTTTCCTTTAATGTCCTTTTAACAAGGTTTAGGCTCTTCTCATTTAGTATCAAAAAACCACAGTGCCACATAAGCAGGCAAGAAAAGTGGATCTCCTAGTTTAAATTCCCAAACAGATATCCTACATTCGCACAACGAAAGAACAGCACTTTTGAACACAAAATTGGAGGATAGTAGCTAAACTAGTTTGATACCTAACAACATATCAACCCGTTGATCTATAAAAATTAATCCAAATATGCAATCCAAACTTTGAAGAAAAACGCTAAAAACAAACACGTGAAACAACTTTGTGAGGTTCCAATATACCCCTTTCCACTCTTTTCTTTTTTAAACGGTCAACCAATCTTGACAAAACCAAGACCATAAATTTCCAGGAAGAACTTGAAACTGTAACCAAGCGTGAAAGCTTCAAGTTTTGTGGATAAAAGGAAGAGAAAACAACATGTTTTACCATAAATCGCGATAAAATGATAAATAAAAAGTAAGAATCCAGAAATTCTTGACCAATTAACTCGCCCAATCAGAGAAATCTTCAACCCAAAACAAAAGGTTACAGTCTTGAACTATGAATTTAGATTAACCGTAGGTAATTGAACTGAATCAACCCACCTAAATGTAAAATCTTAAACCCCAGCAGAAAGTAACAATCTCGAGCAAATTTAGGATTATAAATAAAAGCATATGAAATGACAGGAAATTGAGGTACCTGGATATGCAATTCTTGATGGATTTAGCTTTCTGAAGCCCAGCTTAGAAGCTAATGAATATATACAGAGTCTTTTTCAGAGAAGAAAAGTCGCAGTAACACTTTTTCCTTGTGGGGTTTGCTTAGAAATTGATGATAAAATTGATTACAAGAAATGTATTTATACTCCTTCTAGTTTGTTATAGAAGTCTTGTCTACTTTTCTATTGGGCGGGTTATATTTTAGATTAATACTTGGGTATATTCACGAATCTTGTATTACCCTTCGCCCGAAGCCAAAAGGAAACGACATTTTCCATGGGTCGACTTACAACATCTACAATACGAGGGTAGGAATGGCAATAAAGTAAAACGAATATGGACGGGTTGAGTTTAAACCTATTCAAAACAGGGTGGGCTAAAATTTGTGGGGGGGCAAAGTTGGCGGGTTAGAATATATTTTTTAAAATTCATTATGAATGCGAGATGGATACGAATCTTAAATTAGCTATTGAATTGAGATTAATCATGAAAATCGTGTTGTAAATAATAAATGGGAAACCAAATTTCAATAAATAAATCAGAACACTTATTTGTATTAAATACCTAGTAAATTAACTACTTGTCTTTACATTTTTTAAGCTAATGAATTATAATGTACATAATGGAAAAAGTAAGATAGAAAATATTATATATTTCTTTTAAAGAGTAATTAATTTGATAGTGTTATTTTTAAAAGATAGTCAATTTAATATGTGTTTGGAAGTATATTATTATATATTTTATAATTAAAAAAATTGACAAAAATCAAAGCAATGAAAAAGCTTGTTTGATTCTAATATTTGAAAAATCAACTTAATTTAATCTTCTTTTAATAAAAAAATCGAGTCAAACTGACTCACGAACACCCTTAAACTTAAGAACAAAAGCATAACATCCAGTTATTTAATGCAATAACCTTTTTGAATCCCTCTTATTTGATGTTACTGTGTGGTCTTATAATTAGTACAAAACAAAATTGTAACTTAAAATAAAGTTTGCAAACGGATGTGCAACAGAGATAGACAAATAGCTTAAATTTCTCATAGGTATAAATTCGGAAAAAATAATTTTAAAAACGCATCACGTTTTCTTTTTTCACACAGCAAATTAAAATTTAAGTGGGGTAAGGTAAAACAGGATGACTTACGATATAATGTGGGGTGAAGCAAATTTAAATTATTGTGGATTTAACCTCAACCCGCCACACACTCATCCTCTCCATTTTTATTCCCATATGAGGAAAGCTTTTGGGCAAACAATTAAGTTATCTTTGTTTGACTTATTGATTGGAGGTTTAAATTGTAAAATCAACTATTGATATTTATATCAGGATAAACTGTCTACATCATACTTTTTTGGATAGGACCATTTTCGAAATCTACGGTGAATGCAAAATATACCTCTTATATGTTACTGAATCAAATATTATAATTAAATAAAAGTTTTTGTAGAGAATATATGTTTTGCATTATTTAGTTGGTGTGGATAGTGGGTCCAGATAAATTTTTTGTAGCAAGTAACTAATTCCCTTAGTAAAGCGTTGGGCCATTTGGGAAGAGGGCTCCTACCACACCATAAAAAAGTCAGTAGTCAATAGTCATAAACAAAGCCAATTGGACATGTTCAATTGTTTGATTTCCAGTGCATTCATCTCTTCTAGTAGTTGCTTTGATAAAAAATGAGTAAGCACGTAGAGAGGAATAGAATGTTCCCCTCCACACACACACTTGACACAGAAAGTCCGAAGGTAGCCTAATATTCCATGCGTACATATTTATTTCTTCAATATTAGTTTAAGACGTCTTTTAAAAAATAATAAATAAAATAATAATTTTATAACACCGCCTTTTAAATACAATATATTTCAAAAAATAATAAATAAAAGCAGATCGAGGGAGTATATCCATATGAATGAGCATAAGAAAAAGGTGGAGATTTGAAGAGTGGATGAATGGTACAAAATAAGAGAAAATGGGATAGTTGAAAAGAGCCAAAGAGAAGAGAAACAGGCGCTCCCATTTCTTAATGATTTCTATTATTCTAGAAAGCATGCTATGTTATTTTCATGGGAATCAAGTACTCATTACTTTCTCATTCTCTCTTTCCCCATTCTTTTTTTCTTTTTCCTTACTACCTAAAATCATTGTTTGTAAAAGAGTTTTTTGAGCGAATTTTGGATATTTATACTTTGCTTATAAGTTTCATGTTGTGATGGTTTTTAAAAAAAAATTCATAAATAAATAAAGCAACTCACTTAGAAAATAACATTGTCACATGATAGGATAGAGATTCTGAGGCAACTTTATCCCTTTTTTTTTTTTAATCTTTCTCCTTCTTTAAAATATATAAAAATAAAAATTAGTGTAAATTGTTACGATCGGTTTTTAACTTCGCATTCAAAACTTTTCATAACTTAAAAATTTTATTTAAAAATAGAGTCATCACATAATTATTATAAAAATTAAAAAACCATTTTAAAAAGGTATTTTCAAAAACCTTTATTTAAAATCAGAGAAAGGGTAAGAGTTCAAATAATTTTTAAAAGAAGGTGTTAGACACTTTAAAAAAATCTGCAAACGCGATTACCGACGAATTTAAACATATTTGTAGCTAAAAATGTAACTTGCTTGTAGAAGGAAATTTAAGGATGATTTTGCTTGAAATTGATTTACAGCACTTCAATTACTTCGTTACTTAATAACTTCGGCTAAATTCGAAAATCTTTAAGTTTTGAATTTTTTTTTAAAGAGAATATCTTTGTCAATTGTCCAACTTTTAAAAAATAAAAAAATAAAATAATCCCATTTTTTAAAATATTTCAACTTTCAAATATTTATTAATAAAAGCATTTTGAGTTAAATAATTAACTCAATCTCATTATACAAATCTTTTAAGCTACTTAATAATTATGGAGGGTCATGAAAAATTCTCTCAAGTTATTCTTGAGCTTAAACTTGCACATATTCAGAAAATGATTTAACTAAATTGTTCAAACGTTTCAAAGAGCGTAGGTAATAAAGAAAATTATCCAATCATTAAAAAACTCTCTTTTGGGAATTCATCTGAGATATAAAATGTTAGTATTTGTTACAAGCTAAATAAGATATGAAAGAGTAGAGTTGAAGCTTGAGCCCTTTTTGCTCCTTTTAAGTTCTTCGATCAAGAGCAATTTTACTTTCAACCCTTCTCCACTTCATCTTGTCATTAATTTTATGCTCTGAACTCTCATTATTTGATTGTACCTCGTAAAAATCAAAAGAAAACGAGTTAGAAAAAGATAGCCACCTTAAAGTGTGACGTCAAAATTAAATAAAAATTAGTATAATAATCCTCTTTGGATTCATATCAAAACAATAAACGTTTAATACGAGGGCTCATATCTTTATTCGATATTTTAGGTGAAATGGTTTTAGAAATAATCTTCTATATTGAATTTTTTATTGCTTTTGCTGTCAAATTGCCCATTATCCCCCATACACATGGTTACCAGATACCCATGGAGAAGCACGTTACAGTACTTGTGAAATTTGAGTCATGCCATGACTGCTAGCTAGTGGCTCGTCAGCCGTCATAGTTGCCTCGCCAAGCTACCGCAAATTTCCTTGACGTACTGTTTATTTAGATCTTTTATCATCGCCAAGGACCCCAATTTGAGGGACAACTATTCTAAAGGGGCGTGGCCTCAAATAATTTTCATTGGCCTGTGCAGTATCATGTTCAAATCAGTGCAGTATCTCTAATCGTACGACATGTGCTTTCGAAAAATATGCAGCATTTGTTTGTCAAAATAGCGGCAAAAAAGTAACATTTTTATCGAAGCATAGCGGCTATTTTTAGAATAGCTTTTGGTACAGCGAATTTGGCCAAACATAGCAGTAGTTTAGCTAGAGAAACACATCGAAAATGAGCTCAAATCTGCTAAGGAAAATAGTGATAAATTTTGCCAAAACGCAGCAGCAATATGGCTCAAAATCACAGAAATAATAAGCTCAAGTCTACTAAAGAAAACAGCGACAAATTTGGCCGAATTAAACGCAGCAGTAATTTGGCTCAAAATCACAGCAATAATAAGCTCAAATTTGCTAAATAAAATAGCGATAATGTGGCCGAAATACGGCAGCAGTTCGGCTAAAAAATCACAGTGATCATGAGCTTCAAACCTGCTAGACAAACCAACAATATTTTGTCCAAGATGCAGCAGTAGTTTGGCTCAAAAAGAGCTGAAACAGTTTGGCTAAAAAAATAGCAGCGATTTGTCTCCAATCTGCCTTAAAGGCAACAATCATGGATAGCAATGAATGGTAGCAAAGCAGTATCAACAAGCAACAAACATAGTATCCAACTAAATATCCGAACAAACTTGTTCAAAAATAGCGAATTGATTTAGATACCACTCATTCATCTTATTGAGTGTAATATTTGTATACCTCCAGTATAGCAGCTAAGTACGGAGACGTATTTGGAACTTTAAGGGCAGCGACAATTTCCTCAAATATGTGACATCATTTGAGGTTTAAAACTCTCCTCAAGTTATGCCAAGAAAAGAGGGGTGAAGAATTAGTGCTAAGGAATAATTTTCTACAAAAGTAGTAACAAATGAAATGAGAGTGCTTCTTCATCTATTAAATAGCTATTGATAGCTTATTCCAAGTTTGAGAACCGATTGGGATGACGAAAGATGTCGATTTTAAAGCTTGAATCCATCAAAACAATTTTATGATATTATCAAGAAACTCCCAAAAATCATAGACCGAATGGAGTTGAGCATTGACTCTCAAGAATTTGAAATATGATATTTATTAATTAAAGTTAACAAAAAGAAACAATTTCATATTATGCTACCCTTAAATAGCAAGATAACCGCTCTTAAACATACATAGAACACCAAGTGAAGTAAGCGAGCGGATTCTTAAAATACACCATTGATCATATTCGACCATAGACCTTAAAAAAAAAAGTTTCAAAGGTAAGTTATTTAACAGAGATGAGCCAGGGAGGCTACCTCCATCCATTTACTAACGCCGCAACAAGATTTAAAAAATCTCTAGAACCTTAGGCATGTTAGAGGGGCTAAACAACAACAGCAGCAAGATTTTAGGCAAAGAATTTACTTAGAGAAGATGATTTGATCATGCAAGATTTGATATTTTTTATAAGTGAACATATGTGAGACAACCTACAATTTCAACAGTGAATTTTACCATGTATAGTGATCTATTCTTTGAATAAAGACAACAACTTCATCCAACACACAACAGTAACTATTTTGTTCAATGTAAGCATATGTCGAATTATTTCGGGAAAAGAACCAAGGCGGCAACTAAGCATCAAAGCGAAACAGTTTAAGGGGGCAACAACGTCTCAAATATATGACAATAGTCCAGCCAAAATTTCGCAGTTGTGGGGTTCAACATGACAATAATTGCCTTGAATCTGGCCGAGACATAGAGACGACATGGCTTAGTCTTAAATTATGCTTTCTAAAAATATTTAAGCAAATCATAGGATGATGCCAATACACAAAGAAAGTAAGGCAAGGCAGCAAACAGTGGAAACAACAACTTACAAGACTAAGTAACAGCAACGAACCAATAGCTATGATCGACGAGGCTAGATAAATTGTATACTAACAAGGCAAAGTAAACAATTATGAATTTAAAGTAAAAGGACGAGAAATAACCTGTGAGCATCAAAATAATCTTCGCCAGGGCAGCGAACTAAGGATCTTGTGTTCATTAGAGATTTCGACTACTAACCCGCTTTCAAATTTCAGACTCGAACTATAAAAAATGTGTATGTCTGAACCCGTGTCTATCCCCGTATATCAGTATTCTATGTGTATCTCCATGTGTTTCTCCTCATATCTTTTCTACCTCACTCGATCTCTGTCTATCTATTGCTCCTAAAACTCAGCCCAAATCCCACTCCTTTTTCAATTTTTCCTTCTCCTCTTTCAAGTTCTAGAAGCAAGCATTTATATCCATAGAAGAAGAGTAGGGTTTCGACCTCAAGAGGAATTTTAAATTGAAATTAGGATTTTGAATTACAAAATCCCTTCAATAAATCGTACCAAAATGTGGGAAAAGAGAGTCATTGTGACAGAGAGCCGTTGAGAGAGAATCAAAATCGCGAGTCGTACGAGTTTGCAGGGGAAGAAGCTTTCAGACAGATAGAGAGAGAGGATCGCTGAAATATTTTGGGTCGGGGTGCGGATCTTTAGGTTGCAACAGGTCCAAAAATTGTAGAATAAGGGAATGATTTATGGGCTGAACTTACATTATTTAAGATGTGGCAAAGCTTCAATTGTAGACAAATTATCTAAAACATAATCAACTTGAGATAAATAAGGAGATAAATTAACTATCAATTAATCAATTAAGCTTCTCAACTTAATAGAATAAATATTTATTTATAAATATAGACTAATTTAAATGCTTTTAAGGTGTAAATGACCTCGAATTGATAAGATTAAATACGTATTTCTTTAAACTTTTTTTGAAAGTGAATTATTTTTAGATTAATAAATACACTAAAGATAGTATATGATTAATATTTATAATATATGAGCACATGAGTATTTTACCAAATGAAATGGCGAAATGACTCTAAAATAATTTAACAAAATTCTTTTACAAAAAAAAATATAAATATTTTACTTTGTTTGAAAATCGAGAAGCTTGAGTATTTAATCTCTTGGTGAAAGGCCGAAATTGGGTGTCAACAACTGCCCCTTTCTTTGGCCAGGGAGGATGGAAGATGGCCTAGGCAAAGAAAATTGACGAATCCGATTTTGTCCTACCACCAATTCACCTTTTGAAAAAGGGATGGAACGAATTACGAGGGATTACAGACGCACTCTGATATTGGGTTTCCTACATATCTCAGGTTATATGATAGTTGATTCACGCACGATTTTGAAATTTTAAAAACTGCCCCCATGTCAAATTATTGAGAGACTAGGGGAGCTTGGGACATGAGGGATAGAAAATTCTTGGAATACAGCTGAGACTTCGTCATTAAATTCACCTACATGTTCCCAAAATTGAGAATCAGGCTTTTTGTAGTTCGACTCTATAGGTAGAAAAAGGTATCTCTTTTGTCTACGAAACCTTTGAGGAAGGCTAAATTTGAATTCTTTGAGGAAGAATATTCCATCACAACTAGAAATCAAAGGAAAATGCAACATTGGGTACTTGGAGGAGAGACATGTTCTGAATAGACTATCAATATTGGAAGATTGTGTTGCGTTAATGTCTAGAGAATGGGAATTACATATTCAAAAGAGGTATTACCCAATACGTTTCTTGAAGTGGGATTCGTGGTTTAATCTGAAAGAAGAAACTACAATTGCAATAGCATGGATATCGTTTCCTAGATTACCTATGAATTTGTTCGACAAAGAATCAATGTTCTCCATGGCCAAAGCGGTTGGAACCCCTCTAGTTATAAATAAAGCGACAACAATCAAACTAGACTGAGTTGCGCAAGAGTAAAAGTAGAAGTAGATTTTCTAAAAGAACTACCCAAAAGAATACAAATTAATTGCATAGATGAAGAGACAGGAAAAATTTAATCAAAGTGGCAGAAGATCCAATATGATTATCTACCAAAATATTGCAATCACTGTAAGTTACAAGGGCACGATCTGGCAGGATACTAGAATGTTCACACGGAATTTAGACCCAAAAAGGAGAGTGTGGAGGAGAATCCCAAGACTGTAAAGAATATGCAAACATTACAGGAATACAAGGAGAAAGGAATGGTTGTGGATACCCAAAAGAATAAAACGCCGAGAGTATTGACATTTGGGAGAATTGTGGGCAATAGGAATAAACAAAAACAATGGAATATGGTTCAACACAAGAAAAATCAGATTAAGCAAAGAGAAGGGGAACAACATGAATGAGAGAATCATAATAAAGAGATTACAAATACAGGAAAAAAGGTCGAAAACACAAATAAATTGAATATTCTGCATAATCTAGAGGACTTCAGCTACTTTTGAAGTAACAGAAAGAAAAGCAACGGCTGGAGTGGGAGAGGCAGAGTCGAAAAGAGGATTCCTCACTTCTTTTTCTCATTCAAATCTGTGTAGATAGTCAATCTATAAAAGAGATCACAGGACAAGTGCATGAGGATATACAAAAACACCAAGAAAAAACAACAAAGCGCTGGGTAGAGGCCTCGTTTGGTAGCCACCAAGACAGAGGAAGTGAAATCAAGAAGAAGTGTATAACACTTGAAAATGAGCAATGGGATGCCCTAGAGTAGAGGGAGGATAACATGAGACAAGGTGAAGAACTAATGGTTGAGAGTAATAATGCAAAGGAAGAGACCAGGCATAAAGAAAAATCACACATACAAAGGGATAATATGCAATAGGAAAGTACATAGAAAATGAAAATGCTAGTGTGAAATAATGATAATGAGAAAGCAAGGGATAAGATACCTGAGAATAGTCCATTGGAAGAAATAGATGCACAAAAAGAAGTTATTCCTAGGAATGGTAGTGAAAAAGAGAATATAAAAAGGCAAGCACATACAACAAAGAAGAAATCACAAGATGAGTCTCAAGAGATGTCACAAAATAATAACCTGAGTCGTACAATTTGAAATTAAGAGTAGACCCACACAGAAAAGGAGGATAGGGGGATAAAGTCTAAAAATGAAAAAGGGGATGCACAATCAATGGAATAGCAAGATGAGAGAATTCCTTAAACACAAATTGATATAGGTGAAAACAATGAAGAGAGCACAATGATGAGGTTCAGATAGAAGGAATAAGAGATAATGTGGGAGACATTTCACCTAGACACAATTTAAAAGCAAAAAATGAACTATATAATCAAGAAGCAATAGAGAAAAAAGTGTTCCTCCAAAATTAACTGGAGGTAGACAAACAAGGTTAACTACAGCTAAATCAAGTCATCAATGAATCACTCATTAATTTGGAATATAAGGTATGTGAATACCCATCAGGCCTTTGAGAGAGTATTCATGATGAATAGACAAAAACAGTTCATGTTTATAGCATTAATGGAACCATTCCAACATATTAGACATGTATAGAAAATGGCTGGGAATGGGAACAACCTGATACAACAGTAATGAAAAGATTTGAATTTTTGTAAAAAAATGAGTTTCAGGTGGAAATGCTGATGGACACAAATCACATTTTAACACTACAATTGACAGAAGTGGAGGGAGACCTGGAATTTACTGCTTCATTAATATATGCCTGTAATGATAGAGACACTAGAACACTATTGTGGGATGACTTAAATGCACTATCAAATTAAATACAGACCCCATGGCTAGTGGGAGGAGATTTCAGTGTCATCTTAGATGAAGTGACAAACTGGGGGCATTACCAGTTACAATTGCAGAAACTGAAGACTTTGTACAATGCTTAAGCGTCAGCCAGCTATCAGATCTAGGTTTTAAGGGTATCTTATACACTTGGTGGAATGGAAGATCAGATGAGGCATGTATATTTAAGAGATTGGATAGGTGCTTGGATAATCAAATCCTTGTTAATAAGTTTCCTAACCTAGAAATGGAACACTTGATTAAACAAAAGGATCTAATCATGCTGCCCTTCTGATTACTTACAAGGATGATAATAGAATCATTAAGAAGCCTTTTAGATTTTTAAACTTTTGGGTAGAACACCAATCATTTATGGAAGTTGTCGCTCAAAACTAGACTGGTGATTTTGGATCTGAACTATTCTTCATAGTTCATAACAAAATGAAGAAAGTTAGTAAGACACTGGCTAAATGGAGTAAGGATACATATGGGAATATATTTCAGAGCATAGCATCACTAGAAAAGGTGGTTAGAATTCATGAGATGGAGTTTGAGCAAAATCAGAACAGTACTAATAAAGAAAGGCTGTAGAAGGTACACACAAAATTAATCAATTATTATGTAGTAGAAGAACAATTCTGCAAACAAAAAGCTGGTATGCAGTGGTTTAAAAATGGAGATAGAAATACAAAATTCTTTCATGCTCATGTAAATGGGAAGAGGAATAAATTGCAGATTAAGAAGATACAAGATGTAAATGGGAGGTGGCTGGATAAAAAGGAGGATATCAGCAAAGAAGCCATAAGATTCTTTGAAGATCAATTTTCAAAAGATAACATTCCAACTAACTTTGATATTATAGAACACATAGCACACATGATCACAGAGGAACAAAATAAAATAATTCATGACATACCAGAAAAAGAAGAGGTGAAGAAAGCTGTATTTGGGTTGAGTGCAGATAGTGCTGGAGGACCAAATGGGTACACTGAGAAATTTTTTCAACAATAGTGGGAGATAATAGCTAAAGATATAGTGCTTATGGTGAAATTATTTTTTTGTGGACATGAATTACCTAGATAAGTCACTTGCACTAATTTGGTGCTAATTCCAAATAAGAAGGAAATTATGACATTTTTAGACTTAAGACCTATAAGCTTGAGTAATTTCACAAGAAAATTTTTTTCTAGAATCATACATAAGAGGTTGGCGCAACTATTGCCAGACATTATTTCACCACAATAAGTTGATTTTGTGAAGGGTAGAAGCATTGTGAAAAATATTTTTCTAGTACAAGAGATTGTACATGACATTAGAATTAGGGAAAAATCAGCTAATTTGGTAATCAAGATGGATATGACAAAGGCAGATGATAGAGTCCCTTGGTTATTTTTGACCAAAGTGTTAAGGAAAATGGGTTGTGGAAAAAGGTTAATTGATATGGTATTCACAATTGTTTCTAACAACTAGTACTTTATATTAATTAATGGACAACCACGAGGTTCCTTTAAATCCACTAGAGGAGTGAAACAGGGTGATCCACTATCCCCAATACTGTTCATTATAGCCGCAGAGTGCATGTCAAGGGCTTTGAATGCACTCCACGGGGATGAGAAATATAAAAGATTTAGCATGCCAAAATGAAGTCTATATATCAATAATTTAGCATATGCAGATGATACTATCATATTCATTGCAACTGATGAATATTCATTAAAACTGGTGATGAAAACCTTTGCTAAGTATGAGCCAGTTAGTGGTTGTCGCGCCCCATTTTTCCTCGCGGAAAGCGGGATACAACACGTGACGTCTTTTAAGGGTATTTCTGAATCTTCCAAAGTTACCACATCGGTATCTGTAAGATTGGCTTTGGGTTTGTCCTCGAACTCTTCTATTTCCCTGACAATTTCAGCAGGTAACTCATCTTCTTCAGCTTCTAAAGAGTTGCCTGTGTTATGTCGCACAGTTTCATAACAAGCCATGGCCTTAGATTCAACTCGTTCGATATTAGAAATGCTGCAAATAAATAAAATAAAATTAAATATACGAAAGAGAAATAATTTTATTAAAATCAATCAGATTTTGACATAATACTCAAAAGAAAATTCACAACTTTTAAAACAAAATTATTTATTTTGAAAAAAATGGAAAACTGGTCCTTTGGTCTACCCAGATGCCCGGCGAGCTCTGGATGGAGTGGCTGTGGGTGTTGTTTTTCGGCGGGTTTTGGTGATGCTAAAGATACGGCTATTCAACGGAGAGGAGAAGAGGGGAGAAAGGGGACGGGTTGCAGCGTTTATTTGGACAATGTTCCGGCGGCTGGAAGATCGGAGAAGAGAGAGGAAGAGTGAAAGCCGCTTGCCGAAAATTATGGAGGTTTGGTGTTCTCCGGCTAGGGAGGTAGTGGTGTGACGGCGGGGCTGTTGGTCGCAAGGGAGAAAAGTTTTTCGGCCAAACAGTGGCCGAATTTGGTGGTCGGCGAAGAGAGGGAGAGAAGGAGGTAGGCGGCGGCTAGGTTAGGTGGGAAGGGAAAGAATGAAAATGTTTAGGGTTTGGGGTGTATGTGATGAAATAGGAAAATAATTTAGGATTTTCATATCAACCGTTGGATCAAATCAAATGGACGGCTAAAATCAAGATTTAGTTAATGGGTCGGGTTGTGGGCGTATACGCGGGTCGCGAATTGGGTTAGGAATTAATTTAGGCTAGAATTGAATTTAAATAATAGCCAAAATTGATTAAAAGTGGCTAAAATTGACATATATTGAATAGAAAGTGGCTAAATTCTAAACAAATTGAATGAAATTGAATACAAAGTGGCTAGAATTTAAATAAATTGGATGAAATTAGAATTAGCTACTATTAAATTAATAAATATACTACACTTATAGGTAATTTAATAAATAGATAATAAAATAGTTTAAATTATAGAAAAATCATATAAATATTATTATTAATAAATAAATTCTAAATTTTAGTATACTTATATAAATATCATATAATTAAATTATCATATTTATAAATAATTTAACGACTAGAAAATAAAATTAAGTTATCAAATATTATAAAAATCATATTATTAACATAAATAATTTATAAATGAGAGTAATATTATTATTCAAATAAATATGTAAAATTTAGTAAAATTAGGTTAATAGTTTATTAAGTAAAGAATATATTTCAAGATAAGGGTGCATATTAATACAAAATATATTATATAAGGCGTAATTATTTAATATCAAAAACTTAAATTAATATGAGTCATACATATGTAACTTGAAATGATTTTCACAATATTATGATAATAAATTATTTTGTAAATATAAAAATAAGTCGAATATCTGCGTAAAAATAAATAAATAAATAAATATATATATATATATATAAGCAGCATATTAAGGCGCAGGGAGGTCAAAATTGGGTGTCAACAGCGGTCAAATGGTGAATAAAGGAAAAGTGCAGTGTATATGCATGAGAATGTAGTTGATGAATTGGTGAATGTGGTGAATGGGATCACACAGATTCCAAGGAAAGAATTCCCTTCCACATATTTAGGGGTGTCAATATACTACAACAGAAGAAAGATAATTCACTATAATGAAATATGTGGCAAAGTAAGGAATAGACTGTTCTCGTGGACTGAAAAATTATTATCCATTGGAGGAAGGATTACCTTGATAAAACATGTGTTGTAAAACATGCATATTCACTTATTGTCATCTTGTGATCCTCTTGCTGGAGTACTAGCTAACTTACAAGGATGTTTGCCAAATTTTTTTGGTGTAACTTAGTAGGAAACTCTAGCAAACACTGGATTAATTGGATAGTCCTATGTCATCCTTATGATGAAGGAGAGTAGGTTTTAGAAGTTTACAAGATATCCAAAGCTTTATTTGCTAAATTTTTGATGGAATTTTAGAACCAACCAGTCACTGTGGAGAATGTTTCTAAGCAATTAATACTTGAAAAAGGAACATGTTGTTCTAGTTAAAAGGAAAATGGGAACATACAGCTGGAAAAAGATGTTACAATTGAGAGATCAAGGTTGAGCAGGAAATATGGTGGCAGAAAAAATAAGGTCAATCATATTTTTGGTAAGATAACTGGACTGGTCTGGGTGCACTGTATTTTAATACAGGTTCAGGACATGAATGTGACAGAACAAGTAACTAACCTAGTGGAGGAACGGAGATGGAATGAGATACTATTAAAAGAAATACTCCCTCATAAAATTGCAGAGTACATGTCACGAACTGAGTCTATACCTTAGACGTGACACGGTACTTAGGATCACAAGTGACCCCAAGCTAACCCATTTGCATAGTATACTATTGATACTCTGAATATAGTATGAAATCTATAAGCGGAAGCTTTATAAGGCATAACTAAACAAAATACTTTTAAGTGAAATAAGACGTCTGATAACATACTGAAATTTATGCGACTACTACAAAATAACTGAATTACTAACTCTATATGGAAGCCATCTAAGAAGTGATGAGTTGCTGGGATAAGCCCCTAGCTAACTCTAAGGTCTGAACTGAATATCAAAATATAATAAACTGAAAATGAATCTTCGGCCCTCGGCAAATAAGAAATCACCACTAAACTCTGCTGATTTTTTCCGGAGAAGGACTACTGACGATGCTAAGACTGAGAACCTGCGGTTGTATCATAATACGATACAACATAAAAAATATGCATTAGTACCTTGAATGTATTGAGTAAGTGAAATATGAAGTAAATATAAAGACGCTGAAAATCTGTAAACTGAACTGATAGAACATGCAATGACTATAACTGGAATCATAAATACTGAAAGCATCTGAAAAAGCTGATAATGCGGTAAGTACTAATAACTATCTAAAGTTCGTATGCAGATCCTGAAAACTGTAAGACTGGACTGAACTGAAGATTATGACTATACTGGATTAAGCTGTTCTGTGCTACAATGTGGAGAGACTATAACAAACATGTAACCATGTGAGTTAGATGTGAAGTCCGATGTATACCCCCCATCAGAGAAGGCCCGCTATACCTTGACAGGGCATAGTAGCTGAGCTGGGTGATCAATGCTTGATGCCCATTCGGGCTAATAACATACGGTGGCAATGTAGTTTTAGGGACCTGGGTGCGCTGAACTCCGATCCCACTCAGTGTTAAGTCCTACTCCCGCTAAAAATTCTAGTTATGTCTAACTAAGCTGATAGCTCAAAACTTGTGTCTAAGACTTAAGTCAGAACTACTTGTCTGAAAGTGTTCTGAGAATCTAAGGACCTAAAAGCAACTATGTTCCAAGACTCGTCAGAGGTACTTTATCTAAAAGTGTCGTACCGGTATAAAGAACAACTGACAAACTGATAACTGGTACTACTGAGGTTACTGAGTTCCTCAAGACTAAAAGTAGTCAAACTAATCAACTGACATTTTCATAGAACACTGAGTATTGAGTGTTGACAGAGACTCTGAGACTAGATAAATCAAAGACTAACTTCTAATCATACATCTGTACTAATATTGGTAATTTAAAAGGAAATGTTCTGTCAAACAATATTCAAGTCTGATTTCTCAATTATGCAAGTCACATTCAAATCACATCTAAAGATTTGGGCTAAAATACATACTGTATGAAAATGAGATACTAATCATGAATTACAACTGATAATAATCTTAAAAACCATCAGGAGTTATAACAAAGAAGAAAAATCATAATCTGTCGAAAGAACAACCTTAGTTTCGACTGTCTATAGGGCTGGAATTAACATAATTTCTATAAGAATTTTGGGACACAAGGGTGAAAGAAATTTTCTTATTGGAATCCCACATACCTGAATAAGAATCCCTAAAAAAGTCCTTTAGAATTTGAGAAGAAAGATTGAATGCCCTAGCTTTGCTCTGAGAAGTCTATGCTTTCTTCATAATGTTTCTGAGAGATTTTGTGAGAAGTGGGGGAGAAGGATCGAGTAACTCCTTTAACCCCTAATAAATTATCCCAAAATGACGTATTTTAGGAACTAAAATAGCTAAAAGTTACAAAAATGTCCTTGAGTAACCATTTCAAAATCTACTCGTCAAGGTCTAATGGGTCACACAACGAGTTGTTGGTTGAAACCATGACTTGTTGGGACCCATCGTTGGTCCTGGGTCTAAAATTTCCCTCTTCTAGACCCTCACAACAGAGGACACAATGACTCATTGGTTGAACCAATGGGTCATTTTCACCTCTCATTCTAGCCACTGGAATTCCTGAAGGGTTTCTAAACTTGACCCACGAATGGAAGCAACGACTCATTGAGTGGAACAACGGGCTGTTGTTGCTGTTCATTGACACTGGAAGGGATTTCACCTTCTCCAGATTTCTTCCAATGTTTCAACAGGAAGGGTCGTTGGTTTCTTCCACGACCCATTACTGGGCTTGTTGGTTCTGGGTAGTTTTAAACATAGTTCTGATTTTAGTAAAAACAAGTGACAGGATGACTCGTTACTCCTGACAATGAGTCATTCCATACCTCATTGGATTTTGATAGAAAACTAGCAGGGCTGACAATATTGTTGCTGACAATGGCTCGTTCTCTAAGTCGTTTTGAGATAAAATTATTGATTTCTTTCTGATTTTTCATGCTAAGTCTGGGTTTTGGTCTACGAAACTTTAGGGTGTTACAATACATTATAAAAGATATCCCACCACCAAATGACAATGAGAGAATAGATAAGTTATATTGGAGAATAGCAGAAAGTGGAAAGTTCACAGTAGGATCAACATACCAATTGGTTAGATAGAGAAAGGACACTAACATGTTGTACAAGAAGATATTGATCAAAGGGCTGCCAGAAAAATATCATTTTTCTTGTGGAAATTCTGAAAGTTCCAACTACCTTTGGATGATGTAGTAAGGAATTGGGGTATTTAGTTCCCCTATAGGTGCTATTGTTGTCTAAAACTAGAGGTAGAGAACTTTTCACATGTGTTTTTGAATTCACCAGCAGCCCAGTGTGTATGGAAACATTTTTGTGGTCCTATGGGAATAAGCATACAAAATTTACAGATCACTCAGGTGATTAATTTGTAGTAGGAGAGCCTAGTAAATCCACGGGCAAGAAATGTATGTCAAGCAATTCCAGCAATCATAATATGGGAGTTATGAAAGAGGAGGAATGTTATTATACATAGGGGGAAGATGTCACATGGAAAACTCATCTATCAAGTTATTCATACCATTGTTAACTTCATGAAAGCAAGAACAAAAAATTTCAAGTATGTGCCTTACAACTGGATGGAGATGGTGCAAATCTTACAAAATTATACACAAAAAATCAGGGTAAAGTTGTCACGACCTGAGTTTACACCCTAATCGTAACACGGGACAAGAAATCCCGAAAGGGCTCCAAGTCGACCCATGGCATAATCATAACATGTTCTATCAAAGAAATAACTAACAACATGATTAAGCGGAAGCTAACTATAAGAATCAATTATAAAATCCATAATCATAAATATAATACACTAGATACAATGTTGAATCCATCCAGACAATGTCTGAAAGCCTTCTACTAAACTAATGAGTTGCTGGGACAATCCCCCAGCTAACTCCTAAAATATGAAACCTCAACATAAGAAAATAAGAACATAACCCATGTCCTCGGAAGATGACTCACCACTATCAGCTGAGAGAGGATGAAGCATATCTAACCACGAGGCTGAGTCTGGAAACCTGAATCTATAATATTAAAATAATATAGCACAAGAAGGCATGCGGTCAGTACTTGAAATGTACTGAGCATGCGGGAAGCGTAATTAAACTAAACAAGCTAATATACCAAGAAGGAGTAATTTAAACACGCATTAATAGTAATATAATTGAAAGGAGATACAACAATCTTATATGAGATTTACATATACATATTAACATAATCACTTATAGGTACATTCATTAACATAAGATCAACTGATGCTCAAAATATAAAAAACAGAAATAATACAAAGATACAATGCCATGACTAATATCAAAGGGAGTCCTGACTATCAAAGGGATATATGTCAGCTAGAGGAAATCCCTGACTATCTAAGGGAGAGAATGCTCTGATATAGAGTCACTAGTTGACCAAGAGGAACATTCTCGGTTAAGGAGAATCCCGACTAACTAAGGCTAGACATACTCCACTGGCGACTAGGGATGTGAGTCCCGACCAACTAAGAGAAGACATACTCCACTAGCAACTAGGGATGTGATTCCCAACCGACCTACGCTGATCTAAATTGCTACAACTAATCAACGACAAAAGCATTCACCACTCTCCATCATACAACACTCATTTTAATGGATTAGAGCTATCTTTTTTTTCACACAGGCTCAATAGTCTGACATGTTATGCGCATGCTTTATCATCATAGTTCACATCATCACAGGACCAATATAATATTTAGTCTGAACATCATACACTAACGGGCATGCTATAGATTCACATTATGCACAATACCATCACAACATCCTAATTTCGATTTCATCTCACCCAATATATACAGCACAAGGTCACGCATGATTTATAGATTCAACTCATACTTTATCAGAGATGCACGACTTCTTTTATTTACATTTACGAATAACCTGTACATTCAACTCATACCTCACCATTTATAACAAACCATAGAGAAAACATTCGTTTTCATTTCATAAGGCCTGTCTCATAATTGATTTCAAATTCACGAGGAAAATACAATAATTAGGTCATTTTCATAAATTCATCTCATGCCGAAACAATTCAATTGAAAACATGGTGATAATACATAATTTAATTTCAATTATCCAAGCCCATAAACTCAAACTCATCCCAACATAGTTATTATTTACATTATCGGATTATTAGGTTTATTACCCAATATTCCCATAATTTCATCATGTTCATGAATTACTACGATAATCAAGTGAGCAATAAACAAATCCCATTTAATACTCAAGCCCATTTATGAAGAACATGCTACACTCTTGTATTCCCAACATATAATCCACATTTCAAGCAACCCATTAATTTCTATCCTAATTACGTTCATAACAACAGTAGATTTTTGACAATTAAAAGATGTAGAAGAAATTACCCATCACCCAACCCTAAATCATACTTTTCTAGATTAATTAAAAATGGGTTTTTAATAAAGCATTTTTGTGACAAAGGATGAAAGAATATTCTTGTTGAAGAAAACCCGCATACCTGAAGATGAAATCCCACCCGGAAGTCGCACCTTAAGGCCCTTGAAGAAAACCCTTGAAGAATCCTTGAATTTGAAAGAGGAGAGGAAGAAAGGTTTGAGAGAATGAGAGATTAGGCTTAGGAAAACCCTTAAAAATGTGCAAGGTAGTACCCAAAACGACATAGTTTAGAAATTAAAAGCATAGGAGTTTATGAAAATGCCCCCTGAGAAAACCTGAAATTTTCCCTCCTCCCGTCCTGTAACTGTTTCCTAGTTTTCAGTAATTTAAATTCCTAAATTCATGGGTCTACTCTTAGGCACTTCCGGGGTATTACAATATCTCCCCCTTGGGAACATTTGTCCTCGAATGTTGGCTTTGCATACTAAAAAGTTAAAGACAGAACCGAAATCCAAGATCATCAATCACAGCTAAGCACTAATGGAGTATCTGACTCCAGATCAACCTTCTACCCAAATCTGAATACCCACATCGAACATGCATACCATGGTACAAGGGAAACTGAAGAACATGAAACCAACATAGAACTAGACAGAACACCGAAAAGAATTATTTCCCCTTTTTATCTAGCACTGAACTGATACCGACTGATCCTTCATTCTCAAATCGCTCCTTAATACTAAGCTGGGTTTCACAATATCTAATCTAACTAAGGATAAGGGAATTCATGAGCACGAGTTATTCCCGATATCTAAAACTGAGCACATGCATGAGATGATCTTAATCTACTGAGTTAACAAACAACTTCTAAAGATTGAGTTCAACCCGAAAACATAAGAAAGCATGGATTAACACACATAACTAATTCATAACATAATAATGAGCAATAAAGACTCATAGGACAAGACTGGCATCGCTTCTTAAAGCGATTACCTCTAAACTTTGGGAATCTGCACATGGGGATAAACATAACTTAACTCTAGCCGAGATACAAGGGAGGTTATCTGAACTTAGTAGGGATCGACATACTATAACTGCTAAGGCCAAAATTCCTTCATGAGCATTCTCATGGTCCGACTTAGTTCACATACTCACTATCTCCCCCTTATCTTAAAGCCATCATTCTAAGGCTCCTGAATCTTTCTTCAAGTTAGGCTAAATTACTAATTCTTAGATCCTCTTTCACTTCTATCCTTCGCCACAAGCCCTTTACTAACAGCTACTCACATTACACATCAACAATCTCTTTTCACAATCACAGCAGAGCTTCTTATTCAATATAGAGGTTGGCAACATATAAGGGTAACACAAGATTCACAATATACCTGGGGCCACCACCGGTGCCTTGCCCTTATCTTGCTGTGCTGCTACTGCATAAGAGCGGCTTTGACGAGGTATGCCTCCTGGGTTAAAGGATGCACCATACTGAAACGGGCCGGCTATTGGAGCTGCTGAAGAGGTGGCCGAGAATATACTTTTGCCTTGTTTAGCCGCTGCATAATCTCGATGCTTATGGCCTACCTTGATACACCAAAAACAAATATCCGAGTTGACCATGCATACTCCCAAGTGGTGCTTTCCACAAATCACACACAATGGGTATGTAATCTCTCTTACTCTGGGCTTATACGGAACACTAGCTGTCAAAGGTGCTGGGGCTGACGATTTTTGCTAGTAACGTGAGCGATATCCGACACTCGACCTCTATTGGGAGAACTCTAGATCTCCAGTCTTGGCCCTCTTGGACTCCCTCTCTTTTTCTTTCACCTGTTCTGCTTCCATCTTTTGAGCAAATATCACCAAGCATGGGAAGTCTATGTCCCGGTGAAACATGGAAGTCCTGCATTCTTTGACCAGGGAGTCTAACACTCCATTAACATACCTTCTCACTCGGCCCCGCTGGTCGGCTACCATTTCCGACGCATACTTAGATAACCGAGTGAACTCCAATGCTTACTCCTGGATGGTCATGTCATTTTGTTTCAAATTAATGAACTCTGCCGCCTTTGCCTCAACTCCCGAGGGAAAAACCTATCCAAGAATGCTGTCATAAATTCATCCCAATCTACGGGACCCGCTTCAACTCCCCAACTGTCTCTCCACTGACAATACCAGATATATACAACTCCCTTTAACTGGTAGGAGGCTAAGTTTGTTCTCTCATTTCCTATCACTCCCGAGTAATCTTCTGAATCTCTTTCAAGAACTCATACGGGTCCTCATCCACCTTTGACCCTAAGAATTCGGATGGGTTCATCCGAAGAAAATCTCTTACCCTTGCCGCCGCTTCATTTCCATTCCGAGGAGCACGGGCCACCGCCTGCTGATTAATCTGAGCAGTCAGGGCCTGCGCCAACATTTGAAAGGCTGCTCGGAACTCAGCATAAGTAACATGATCATCCATTGGGTCTGTTTGGGCTGGTGGTACCTGCTGGCGACCGTTACCACGTCTTCTTCCATTCGCTCGCCTTGGAGGCATTATCTGCGAGCGTGTAAATCACGAGTTAGGGGAGGAACTGTTTAGAGCTTCATACTCTATGCACGATAAGAATCATGAAGAAAAGGGGACATTCCTAAAACGTCTCGTAGCCTCTTCGTCATAAGTGTGGTGCGCTTCACACCCATAAAGAAGACTCTATGTAATGCGGCTGAAACCAAATTTTTCACAACCTGAGTTTACACCCTAGCCGTAACACGGGATAAGGAACCCCAAAAGGGCTCCAAGTTAACCCATGGCATAATCATAGCATGTTCTATCAAAGAAATAACCAACAACATGATTAAGCGGAAGCTAACTACAAGAATCAATTATAAAATCCATAATCATAAATATAATACACTGGATACAATGTTGAATCCATCTAGACAATATTTGAAAGCCTTCAACTAAACTGATAAGTTGCTGGGACAAGCCCCTAGCTAACTCCTAAAGTCTGAAACCTCAATATAAGAAAATAAGAGCATAACCCACGTCCTAGGAAGATGAGGACTCACCACTATCATAGGATGAAGCGTGTCTAACCACGAGGCTAAGTCTAGAAAGCTAAATCTATATCATGAAATGATATAGCACAAGAAGGCGTGCGGTCAGTACTTGAAATGTACTGATCATGTGGGAAGCGTAATTAAACTAAACAAACCAATATACCAAGAAGGAGTAATTTAAACACGCATTAATAGTAATATAACTGAAAGGAGATACAACAATCTTATATGAGATTTACATATACATATTAACACAATCACTTATAGGGACATTCATTAACATAAGATCAACTGATTCGCAAAATATAACAAACAGAAATAATACAGAGATACAATGCCATGACTGGTATCAAATTGAGTCCCTGATTGTTAAAGGGATACGTCTTAGCTAGAGGAAATCCCTGACTGTCTAAGGGAGAGAATGCTCTGATATAGAGTCATTGGCTGACCAAGGGGAACATTCTCGGCTTAGGAGAACCCTGACTAACTAAGGCTAGACATACTCCACTGGCGACTAAGGATGTGAGTCTTGACTGACTAAGAGAAGACATACTCCACTAGCGACTAGGGATGTGAGTCTCGACCGACCTAAGCTGGTCTGAATTACTACATCTAATCAGAGACAAAAGCATTCACCACTCTCCATCATACAACACTTATTTTAAAGGATTAGAGCTATCGCTTTTTGCACACAGGCTCAACAGTCTGACATGTTATGCGCATGCTTTATCATCATAGTTCACATCATCACAGGACCAATTTAATATTTACTCTGAACATCATACACTAACGGGCATGCTATAAATTCACATTATGCACAATACCATCACAACATCCCAATTTCGATTCTCACCCAACATATACAACACAAGGTCACGCATGATTTATAGATTCAACTCATACTTTATCAGAGATGCACGACTTCTTTTATTTAGATTTACGAACAACTTGTACATTGAACTCATACCTCACCACTTATAACAAACCATGGAGAGAGCATTCATTTTCATTTTATAAGGCCTGTCTCATAATTAATTTAAAATTCATGAGGAAAATATAATAATTAGGTCATTTTCATAGAGTCACCTCATGTCCAAACAATTCAATTGAAAACATGGTGATAATACATAATTTACTTTCAATTATCCAATCCCATAAACTCAAACTCATCCCAACATAGTTATTATTGACATTATCGGATTATTAGGGTTAATTACCCAATATTCCCACAATTTCATCATGTTCATGAATTACTATGATAATCAAGTGAGCAATAAATAAATCTCATTCAATACTCAAGCCCATTTATGAAGAACATGCTACACTCTTGCATTCCCTATATATAATCCACATTTCAAGCAACCCATTAATTTCTATCCCAATTACGTTCATAACAGCAGTAGATTTTTGACAATTAAAAGATGTAGAAGAAATTACCCATCACCCAACCCTAAATCATACTTTTCTACATTAATTAAAAATGGGTTTTTAATAAAGAATTTTTGTGGCACAAGGATTAAAGTATATCCTTGTTGAAGAAAACCCGCATACTTGGCAGATGAAATCCCACCCGGAAGTTGCACCTTGAGGCCCTTGAAGAATCCTTGAACTTGAAAGAGGAGAGGAAGAAAGGTTTGAGAGAGTATTTTGAGAAAATGAGAGATTAGGCTTAGGAAACCCCTTAAAACGTGCAAGGTAGTACCCAAAACGACGTCTTAGAATTAAAAGCATAGGAGTTTACGAAAATGCCCCCTGAGAAAACTTGAAATTTTCCCGAACTAGAACCGACGATCCTCAGGACGAGTTGTTGTCTCATACAATGACTCATTGCCACCGTTCGTTAGACTCACTGGGATTCCTCAAACTTCCGGCTTCTCCAAACCACGACCGACAGGACGGGTCGTTGTCACCTACGACGACTCGTTATGACGACCCGTTGGTTGCACTGCTACCTTGACTGGTGACCTAACCACGACTGACATGATGAGTTTTTGCTTTAATCAACGACTCGTTGTATCCTTCTGTTGCCACCACTGTTCTTTCCTTCACCCTACTACCAACGACCAACACAACAGACCATTACAAGTTCCAATGGCCCGTTGTCTCCATCTGTTGTCACCACCCGGGAAACCTGAGATCCATCCTACGACCACTTATGACGACTCGTCGTTTGCAACAACGAGTCGTTACATGACTCATTCCTTCCCAGTAGCCCAGCCCAAGATCTCACCACGATTGCTTCTAACGAGTCATTGCTTGTCACAATGACTCGTCCCTCCTCCCGTCCTGCAACTGTTTCCTAGTTTTCAGTAATTTAAATTCCTAAATTCCTTGGTCTACTCTTAGGCACTTCCGAGGTATTACAAAAGCGGGTGTTATGGACATTACCAGATAACGGATGGATCAAATGCAACACTGTTGGTGCATCAAGGAGGAATCAGGAAGAAGTTCATAGGGTTTCTGTGTTAGAAATGCTTGTGGAGACATAGTGTATGCATATGCTGAGGAAATGAAAGATGCATATTATATTAACACATAAGCAGAAGCAAGGGCCATATTACAAGTACTGAGATATGTGAAAGACAATGAGGAAAAACAGGTGATTGTATAAACTAACTCAATGTTGATGGAAAAGGTAATCCAGAAATACTGGGAGGTACCATGGCAAATAGAGACAATAATTGAGGAGATGTGGGACCTAATGGATAGTAGAAACATAAGAGTGGTGCATATTATGAGGGAAGACAATAAACTAGCTGACTGCATAGCTAACAGTGCACTGGAGCTTGGGAGAGTGATGATTCATTCATTTCAACAATTGGAGAAAGAAGGGAGGCAGCTTGTTAACAATGACAAGTTGTAGCTCCTATATCATAAGAGGAGCTTATGCAGATGACAAGGATATACTAACTAATTGATACTATGTAGGTTCACAGGTTAGGGAAAGATAAGCAGTAAAGACATAACACAATAGTAGCAATTCACGATTGACAAGTTGATAAGATAGTACTAAAATAAGGACCTAAATTAGCTGAATCAAATGTCACAACAAGAATAGTGAATGGAGTGCAAGAAACCCAGAGGATATGCAAACATACATTATCATGTAAAACACGCAGAAGGGAAAACAAAAAATACAAGCAAGTAAGTTACAAAAACATCATGGTTCTGGAGTTCAACAACTACATATACATGAATCTGGAAAAGAAGGGTGGTACAATACAACTACCACAAAAACCTGCATAATCTTCTAGATCTAGATTGAAACCAAAGAGGTTAGAATCTTCAAGCCGAATCCAGATATATGCAAAAAATATTAAAATCGGTGGTTAAGATGAGAAGAGTATAAGTAAAGTAGGAAGAGATCATATGCAAAGGATGAACGTTTAGCTTGCAATGGAGGAGAGGTCTGCCAAGAAGACCACTGGAAGATTCCAGATCTGCTAGTAGAATTCTCAAATTGAAGCCATAAGAACTGTATAAAGCAACAACAAAGTTCTTTAAAAAAGAACCCACAGTGAGAATAAGGAAGAAGCAGACAATACAAGAAGGAATTACTTAACTCAGCAAAACTGCATAAGTGGTTGAATGGAAGGCATCAGATATTATCATCATTTGTCATTAATGTGGAACTTGAACTTGGGAAAAACCCTAACAAAAGTAGAAAATCAGCGAGAACAAAGAAGAAATGGCTAGAGGCATCTAGAATTCTATAGAAATGGACAAGGATAAAGGGAACATGAATTACATGGTTGGGCCTCTCAGATGGGCTGGCCCAAACGACATTTATTTTTTTTAGAGTAGTTTTAGACTAGGTTGCTTTTTTATTTTTTTGTTATTTGTTTTTGAACTCTTATTTGATTAATAAAAACAAAAAATTTTCTTTAAAAGATATTACTTTTTTCTATATTATTTTATTATTATTTTATTTTTTCTTTAAATTAAGTTAAAACATAAATGCTCTTAAATTATCTCTTATTTTCGTCTTTGTATATTATTTATCTATATGTTTTCCATTTAATGATTTACTTCTAATTCAAATAACTTCATTTTGTATTTTAATTTTTAATTCTAAATTTGTTTAATTGTGAATAGAGAGGTTCATTTCAAATAACTTCATTTTGCATAGTATTCTTATCCGCACGTGTATTTTTCATGAAGAGCAAAACTCTGAGCAAAACTCAGAGAACCATACACTATCATTAATGCACATATATATACTCTTGAAAATGATAATCTATAGATAAAATTAAACATCAAACAAATATATTTAAATGCAAAATAAAATATAAAAAAAGCTTTTTTTAGTTAACAAAGAAATGTTGGGGTTGTTAAGATATGAGTGAAAAATTATTGTCATCCCGCATTCAAATAAGTAAAATAGAAAATAATAATTAATATCCAAGACAATAGAATTTATTGTGTGTCCTTAAGAAGTTCAATCCCTTAATTGTACTAGAGATTTTGGATTACTTCCTCCCAGAATAAAACAGATATAACTGTTAATCATGTAGCAGTACCTCAAACACCAAATACTTCATCGAACTCGAAGAACAATAACAAATCACACAATGGAATCAATTTTATTTATTTGAAAATATGCAGAATATTCAAAAATTCTCTTTTTGAAATAAAGGCAAAAGACCTTTATTTATAACCAATGAACTGAAGTGAAATGGTGTGAAAACACATGTTTAGATGGTGTCTATTTGTAATGATAACCATTGAGAAGGAAATATTTTGGCTTGACTTGCGTTTCGCAAGTGAGGACTTGCGGCACGCAGGTGCAACACAAGTCCAAGAAGAATCCTTTTAGGAATTTTTGCGTGGCACCTGCGTTTCGCAGGTGAAGACTTGTGGTACGCAGGCACAACGCAGGTCCTCTGCCAGATTGCATGAAAAATCAACTTAGATTTTAAATAAATTTGATCTAAAAATATATTAATCAATCAGATCATTTGACCAAAATTCGAATCCAAAGCCAAGCAGAGCGATGACGATGACGTGAGCAGAGTCTTTCTTCTCAACTCTTTATTACCTAGAAGATATGCTTCTCAATATAAGCACCAACTTTTTTCTTTTTCCTACGAATGTGGGACAAAGTTCCTTTAAGGAACTTTTTCGACTTTCTCTTGCCTCTACTTTATTTTTCTTCATTTTTTAATTCACGCCCTACACTTAACTCCAACAATCCCCCACATGAATGGGGAATGGCTATATAAAAATTTAATGCATGGAAAAATTATATGATTCATAAGAAAGAATTAATTGCATCTGGATAAGTGGGTTTTCCCTTAAACTTTCCATAGTGAACATATATCGGATATACTCGATCAATCGGTAGATTTGATATTTTTAAACCGTCGATATTTGACATATACCTAGACAACATAAGTAACACAATTAATCCTTTAACCATTTTTGCTTCTCATTATTTTATTCGTTTTAGCCATGAACATTGTTTGGTTTTAGTGCGTAGAGAATTGACCTTACATGATTATTCTTGAAGCGGCTTACATTTCACACTTATATAGGTGATTCATAAATATATTATCCCGTAGTTACACCATTTGATATACCCCTTATCAAACTTAGAAATCATTAAAAAAAACCTTTAATTCTTTATCCTTATTATTGAACATTGTCTCATAGCGAGAAAGGATCAAAAGTTATTTTGACAATATTGAACCGTCATTAGTGACTTTGTTTGATATCCTTGAACCCAGATCTTGGAATCTCCAGTCTTCTAGGTAGAGTTTACCGCCACGGTGACATTTCCTCAGCCATAGTCTCATTCCCTTCAATGATCTTTCAACCGCCTCTCTAGTTAAGCCTTTTGTAAGTGGATTTGACACATTATCTCTTGACTTTATATAGTCAATTATGATAACTCCACTAGAGAGTAGTTGTCTAACGGTGTTATATCTTTATCGTATGTGACAAGAATTTACGTTATACATTGCAGCCCTTCTGATTGCCGCTTGGCTATTGCAATGTATATATATTTGAGCCAACGGTTTGGGCCAAAAGGGAATGTCTTCTAAAAATTTTTGAGCCATTCAGCTTCTTCACTAGCCTTATCTAAAACTATGAATTTAGACTTCATTGTAGAGCGAGCAATACATATTTGTTTGGATGACTTCCAAGACACTACTCCTCTACCGATGGTAAAAATATATCCGCTTATGAATTTAGTTTCAGTTGATCGGTGATCCAATTTGTATCATAATATCCTTGAATAACTATTGGATACTTGTTGTAATGCAAAGCAAACTTTTGAGTATGTTTTAAATATCCCAAAACTCATTTCATAGCCATCCAATGACTATGATTAGGATTGGTTGTGTATCGACTAAGTTTACTTATCACACAAGCTAACATGGTCGTGTACAGTTTATGATGTACATTAGACTTCCCAATACTCTTGCATAATCCAATTAGACTTACTTTCATCTTTGTTCTTAGCAAGAGCAAGATTCACATCAATTGGTATCTTTGCAATTTTGAGATCCAAATACTTGAAATTTTCAAGTATTAAATTTGGATATAATAAAACTTAGACAATGCTAGACCTCGAGGAGTTTTGTGGATCTTAATACCCAATATCAAATCAGCAACTCCTAAATCTTTCATCTCAAATTTACTAGCAAGAATACACTTGGTAGCATTTATGTTAGCAATGTCATTACTCATTATCAACATGTCATCCACATATAGACAAATAATAACAACTTGTTTTTGAGTGTTCTTAATATAAAAGCATTTGTCACACTTATTAATCTTGAAATCATTTGACAATATTATCAGGTCAAATTTTTCATGCCGTTGTTTGGGCGCTTTTTTTAGTCCGTATAAAGACTTTACAAGTCGGCAAACCTTCTTTTCATTTCCAGAAACTACAAACCCTGCAGGTTGTTCTATGTAAATTTCTTCTTCCAAATCTCCATTTAAAAAGGTTGTTTTCACATTCATTTGATGGATTTCAAGATCGTATAGGGCGGCTAGCTCTATTAATACCGGAATAGATGTAATTCTGATTAATGGCGAGTATGTATCAAAGTAATTAATACCTTTTTTTATCTAAACTCTTTGACTACAAGTCTTGTTTTGTATTTATCAATGGTACCATCAACTTTATCTTTCCTTTTGAAATTTCATTTGCAACCTAAAGGTTTGTTCCTTGGAAGAAGGCCAATTAATTCCCACGTATAGTTATACATTAATGGATTCAATTTCATTATTAATTGCCTCTTTCCAATATTGAACTTCCGAAGAAGTCATAACTTCTTGAAAAGTTCAAGGCTCATTTTCCAACAAAAATGTTAAAAAATTTGGTCCAAAGGAACTAGAAATCCTTTGACATTTGTTGCATCTTGGATTCTCCTCATTAGGAATATTTTTATTTATCTCTTCCCGAGGTAATTTAGATCCTTTGCTAGACGACTCACATTTCTATTTATATGGATATATATGTATATATATATTCAAAAAATTCGGCATTGTCTGATTCCATTACCGTATTAACATGAATGTCAGTATTTTTTGATTTATGAACCAGAAATCGATATGATTTACTATTTGTAGCATATCCTATGAAAATACAACCAACGGTTTTTTATCTTATCTTATCTCTTTTGGGTTTAGAAACTTGTACCTTAGCCAAACACCCCACACTTTTAAGTACTCAAGGTTTGACTTTCTCCCTTTCTATTTTTCATATGGAATGGATTGTATTTTGTTATGGGGCACTCTATTAAATATTCTATTAGTCATAAAGATAACTTCCCCGCACAAGCTTTAGAAAAATCAGAACTTATCAATAAGGCATTCATCATCTCCTTTAATGTCATATTTTTCTTTTCCAAAATTCCGTTAGATTGTGGAGAGTAACAGACAGTTGTTTGATGAATAATGTCATATTCTAAAGATATTTCTTCAAAAGGAGATTCATATTCGCCGCCTCTATCACTCCTTATCATTTTGATCTTTTTGTTAAGTTGTATTTCAATTTCACTTTTATATTGCTTGAATGCTTCCATTGTTTCGTCTTTACTTTTGAGTAAGTAAACATAACAATACCGCGTACTATCTTCAATAAAAGTTATGAAATACTTATTTCCACCACGAGATGGTATTGACTTCATGTCACAAATATCTGTGTGAATTAAGCTTAAGGGACTTGATTCTCTTTCAATTGACTTATAAAGATGTTTAACATACTTAGATTCAACACAGATTTGACAATTTGATTGATGCATTCAAATTTTGACAATAATTTTAAGTTGATCATTTTACGCAAGATTTTATGATTGACATGTCCCAAACGTGAATGCTATAAATTATTTAACTCAAGCAAGTAAGAAGAAGCTGAAATTTAATTGTTTTCAACAACAATTACATTTAGTTTGAAAAGGCCCTCAGTTGGGTAACCTTTTCCTATAAACACGTCATTCTTACTTATTGCAACTTTGTTTGAAAAAAGAATGCACTTAAATCTGTTCTTGATGAGAAGTCCAGTAAAAACTAAGTTCTTCCTCATTTCTGAAATATGACATACACCATTCAGAGTCACCACCTTGCTATTTGTCATTTTCAGAAATATTTTTCTTTAACCTTCAATCTCGCTTGCAGATTTTTTCATAAAAATGGTCTCGTTGGGTACAACAGGGACATAAGAAGCAAATGCTTTTCTGATAACACAAACATACCGAGTGGCTCCAGAGTCAACCCACCACTCTGTGGGGCTTTCCACTAGATTGCATTCAGTTACCATAACACACAACTCATAATCTCCATGGTTCCTTCAATCATGTTAGCTTGACCCTTTTTCTTCTCTTTCTTTGGAGCACTACATTTAGCAGTCTTGTGTCCAATCTTTCTACAGTTTTGGCAATTTCCTTTAAATTTCTTCTTTCTATGATAATTCTTTGGTCCAGAAGGCTTCTTCCTCTTTTTCGAATTAGTTGGAGCAGTCTCAATAATATTTTTCCCCATAATTATTGAGTTTCCTTGTACCTTCCTTTCAGCAACTTTATTATCTTCTTCGATTCTCAATTGAACGATTAGATCTTCAAGCTTCATCTTCTTTCGTTTCTGCTTCAAATAATTCTTAAAGTTCCTCCATAAAGGAGGTAGCTTTTCAATAATGGTTGCAACTTGAAAAGCTTCATTGATGACCAAACCTTCAATGAAGAACTCATAATTAGCACTATAGTTAATACTTTTGATAAAAACATTAATTCAAATTATACTTTCAGCAAGGACATCGTGAATTATCATTTACAGCTCTTGGACTTGTGTGATAACGGGCTTGCGGTCTATCATCTGCAATAAATTTCTTTAATCCGACATCCTCCGTTTTGTATTTCTTCTCTAGCGCATCCAAGAGTTTTTTTAGAAGTCTACACATTACTATATACGTTATACAAATCATCCTCCAGTCTACTTCGGACATAGTTCTTGCACAAAAAATCTGAGTGCTTCCAAACCTCAGTTACTAATAATCTTTCATTTCCGGGAGTTGATTCCGACAGAACTGAAATATCCTCCTTAATGAACTTCTGCAGACTCAACGTAGTCAGGTAGAAGAACATCTTCTGCTGCCAGCAATTTTTTTGGGTTTTTCTGCTGGAGCCGATGCTGGCACATCACTGGTGGAGGAGACTGCATTGCTTGTAGAGGCAAGCATGAGGTCAGTTGTTCCTGTCATATCTGTTAATCAATAACAACAGTTAGCAATCGATGAAGATTCTATTTTTTCAAATCAAAAAACTTAGACAGAAATAAACTGAATAATAGGTGAAGTTTTTATATCTTCAAATTAAATTATCAGCCGGAGTAGAAAATTTGAAGATTTTAATCTCCAACAGTGGAATAGAAAATCAAAAAGGTTTTAGTCCCCAAAACCAGAAAATAGATGAAAACAAAAAAATTTAAAAAATCTGAATTCCTTAAGATTATTGTCCTTCTGTGTTCAACTAAGTAAATAGAAAATCATAATTAATATTCGAGACCACAGAATTCACTGTGTGTCCTTAAGAAATCCCTCACTGTACTCTAGGTTTTGGATTACTTCCTCTCAGGATAAAACGTATATACCTTTTAATGGTGTAGCAGTACATTAAACACCAAAAACTTCGTCAAACTCTAAGAATAGTAACAAATCACACAACATACTCGATTTTGTTTGTTCGAAAATATGCAGAATATTCCAAAATTCTCTTTTTGAAATGAAGGCAGCGCAAAAAGTCAACTCACATTTTAAATAAATTTGATCTAAAAATATATCAATGAAATTATTTGACCAAATCTAAATTCAAATTCAAATCCAAAGCCGATTCAAGTGACGATGACGACGCGAGGGAAAACTTTCTTCTCAACTCTTTATTAACTAGAAGATATGCTTCTCAATATAAGTACCAACTTTTTTCTTTTCCCTACCAATGTGGGACGAAGGAACTTAAAGAAACTTTTTCAACTTTCTCCTCCATCCAATTTACTTTTCTCTATTTTTCAATTCACACCCAACACTTAATTCCAACAAAAATGAGAAAGATGTTGTTATATGTGCTTTGAATAGTTCTTTAAGAATCAATTTATGTTTTTCTAATGAAGAAATGAAATAATATTTAAAACAGAAATGTAGAAGAAATAAAAAAGATTATTCCGAACCCACAATAATTTTTCCTTAAGGAATTATAACCCATTACTGTTGCCAATGTTTGGGTTACTTCCTCCCAGAATAAAACAGAAAAACATTTCTGTAATAGCGGCAATGCAAATTATAGAACTCCGGCGAACTCAAATAACAGAACAGAATCACACGTGACACTTACAGTTTTACTTTTGAAAACTTATGTAGAAAATTCAGAAGAGGGAAAATGTTTTTCTTTGGTTGTGAAAAAAAAATTAAGGCCACGCTTGAAAGTTATAGATAAAATTAAACATCAAACAAACATAGTTAAATGCAAATGAAATATAATGAAGGTTTTTTTTAATTAACTAAGAAAATGGTGGGTTTTTAAATATATGAATGAAAAATAAGAAAGATACCTTTTGAATTGTATCAAAAACATCTTTTACATTGCATCTTTATATTTCACTCTTTCATTATCTATAAAATTAGAGGTCTTGCCTTATATTTTATACATGGAATATATCAATTTTTTTGACTTCTGTATATTTTTTAATAAATTAATATCGAGTATTTGTGTGATTTGTTACTGAATTTTGCATTCGATGAAGTTATTGGCGTTTGAGGTGCCGCTACACTAAGTCACCAATCGAACTGTTGGAAATATTCTGAATCACTAAAACTCGTAGCTTGAGGCCTGTCAAAGACACTGTCCTTAAGGATATTTCACCCGGTATAGGTGTATCCCTCGGATTCAACAAGCTCTTCTAGTATAACACTAGAAGCCAGAATCTGACAATGATCTATTTTAATGAAAAACCCAGTAATGCAAAATGAGAAGAATGAATTTTCTTTGTTCTTTTGTTACGTTTTCTCTCTTTTCTCTCGACCCCAAATGAAACTAAAACATAATATATAGAGAGAGCACAAAATAGTCTGTACTTCAAATTTCTTGAAATGGACATTTAAATAAAACAATAATAAATGTCATAAAAGCATTTGACGAGCCATACTTAAACTAGAAAAAACCGTTTCTATATGTAATGACTAATTAAATATGTTCTCATTCAAGGCTATCATATTTAATTAATGAAAAGGTCAAATTCAATTTTCAAATCAATCAAATTGGAAAAGCTAATATGAAAGAGGTCATGGGATAAGCAAATCAACGTGTTGTTAATATGAATGATGATTAAGGATTATTGTAACAACAAATATCATTAATAGGCCATTTGATTTCAAAGATATGAATTCAAATTAATTCAAATAATTTAATTAAAGGAGGATTAAAGGCTAGTAAATGTAGGAATATTTCAAAGTTTATTATCTTATTTTTTAGATATTATTATTATTTTTCAACAATCCCCCATATATCTCAAAAATAATAAGAAGAAATAAAATGATATAAGAAATATAATTATATAAAACATTTTGCTAGGTTTCTACAAATGAACATAATATGTCGAATCTAGTATCTCGTAAACTATAAACTAAATCTAGATAAAACAAGATTAAACTCACTGAATAATTGGAGAAGTTTAGAACTTATATGAATCAAGAATTCTTTTGTAAGCTCATAGTCTTATTTTATCATATTATACTTGCACAATCTTTATCATTATCGCGGTGTTGTGCTAAGAGGCCATGCGCGTGTCCTGGTATTCATGAGTGCTCTAGAAATCTGTCACAATTTCATAGAAGCGGCACCACTCCACACTCATATAGGTCCATCCATCAAGTGTATTCTACAGAGAAATACATCACCTATAAAGGATATGGTAATGGATTAAGAGTTTACAACTCAACGTCACATTCCTTATAGATTTGCACTATTCTCACACCATAATAGATCACAGAGGAGACAAATTTTATAGTGCCCAAGATCAAACAATGACTTGTTTTTACCCATATGAACCTAATTCATGGTATCTCCAATCACATAGGTTGGGTTGTCATCATGTTTGATATACAACTTGGCAAAAGTCTCATTCTCGTTGAAGCTTCATTTATAAATTTTCTTCTCAAATGTTTAGTCAGAGAATTGGTCAAATTGACATCACATAATTTATGAAAATTATTTCATTTCACGACAATTGTTTTATCACTTTATTCCTCAAACAAATGTATTTTATTGTCATTGAAAAAATTATTTTTTTACTACAGCTCATGCTGCTTGGTAATCATAATATATTTTATCTCAACCTCAATACTTACTAAGAAATTTCTTAGTCTTATTATCAACCAACTCCAATACCACAAATCAGATTTCATAATAATCAAAATATTGACTGATTTCAAGATATAAATCCCATCAAAGGTATACACATAACAACATATGAATTTTAAGATCCATTTAACGTCATTGTACTTCTTTAGCACAACAAATATTAATTCACCATTTATAATTATCAGTTGATTTACATCAATATAATTAATTTATATATGAAAATTCATCATTAAAAACTATGATAGATTTATAAATTAAAAAAAATAGATCATAACTAAAATGAAATTGGTAAAACACTTTTTCATTTGCAATGTTTACTATTATTTTATTTGAAGTTAGTGATCCATTAGCATGCTCTAAATATAATAAACAATAATTAACATAGTAAAAATCATTACCAAAAGATTAACAAAACAAGAAATAAAATTTTTCTTTATTTATTTCATATGGTTCCAGATCTAGCATGCCTCCTCGAGGAATTAAATTAAGTACTAGCTTCTTCACTCATTACTTGAGAAATATTAAGAATAAATAAACCATGATTAAAATTTTTTTTACCCACAAAAATATTATTTCTGGTTAACATAACCTTATCAGACTCGAGTAAAACTTTCACCTCTCTTTTCGTAATAACCCCACAAAAATCAAATTGGTTCAAATATTAGGAACATGCAGCACTTCAGTCAATGCCAAAGTTTTTCCTGATGTGAGTGTAAGAAGAATTTTTTCTTTTTCAAGCACCTGAGTAGTTGTAGAATCACCAAGATATACAACTTTTTCTCCTTCGTTGACTTTGGTGTAAGACACAAAATCAGTTCTATTGACACGGATATGCCTAGTAGCAGCAGAGTCTATCACCCAGTCACTCACATTGGCCCCAATGTTCACTTGGAAAATGAACTCCGCAATAATATCATCTTCTTCAACTAGATCTACTCTTGATTTAGCAGGATTGACATTTTTTCCAATTCTGTGTCTAAATTGGGCTGCATGATAGCCTGGTTTGCCACACAAAACAATTATCTTTTTTCTTGAAAGTTTGATTGTTAGGTATGAGTTTGCAATCAGATTCTTTTTCCTACCTGGTACTTTAATTGCGAGATTTATTATCTTCCACAAGATTGACTTTTGTAGTGATTTCTTTCGCTTTGGCAGAAATTGATTACTGATAATTGGTATCCTCAATGATGATGTGTTTCACCAAATCATCAAGAGATAATTGCTTTTGTTTGTGCTTTAAATTTTATTGTATTCATTCCAAGATTGCGGTAATTTTTCAGTCAACACACTCGCCACGAACTGCTCCTGCAAAGTAATTTTCTCCGACTTAAGATCTTCAACTAGTTTGCGAAACTCATTGATTTGTACCTTTATGTCTTTCTCCTCAGTCATCTCCCATTTATAAAAGTTGCCAATAACGAACTTTTGTTTGGTAGCATCTTTAGCAGTATATTTAGCAAGCAAGGAACTCAAAATTTCCTTTGCTTTATTGTTAGAAAAATACACATCAAACAGTTCATTAGAAAGAGTACTTAAAATAGTGTGCTTACATACCTTGTTTGCATAAATCCATAGATTTATTTTTTTAGAATCAGATTCATTAAGTTTTTTGTCTGTTAGTGCAAACGTCACACCATATATGTCAAGAGTAGAGAAAATACGTTCCTACCATCTCTTGAAATTTTATCCACCAAAAACTTCCACCTTTAAAACTTTAGGGAAGTGTTTGACAAAACTATGCGAAGGCACAACAGGAATAACAACATGAGAGATTTGTGTAGCAACGGTGGTATTATAAGTAATGGTAACATATTGATTGTTTTCGTGATCCATGACAACAAAAGAAAATATCCTTAAGATTGTTGGAAAATATTGTAAATCACGAGAACTCGTAGCTTGAGGCATATCAAAGACACTGTCCTTAAGGATATTTTACCCAGTATAGGTGTATCCCTCAGGATTCAACAAACTCTTTTAGTATAAAATTAGGAGCCAGAATCTAACAGTGATCTATCTTAATGAAAAATCCAGCAATGCAAAATGAGAAGAATGAATTTTCTTTGTTCTTTTGTTACATTTTTTTCTTTTCTCTCTACCCCAAATAAAAGTAAAACATAATATATATATATATATATATATATATATATATAGAGAGAGAGAGAGAGAGCGCAAAATAGTATGTACTTCAAATCTTTTGAAATGGATATTTAAAACAATAATAAATGCCAAAAAAGCAATTGACCAGCCATATTTAAACTGAAAAAACCGTTTCTACATGTAATGACTAATTAAATATGTTGTAATTCAAGGATATCATATTTAATCAATGAAAAGATCAAATTCGATTTTCAAATCAATTAAATTGGAAAGGCTAATATGGAAGAGGTCATGGGATAAGCAAATCAACATACTATTAATATGAATGATGATTAAGGATTATTATAACAGAAAATGTCATTAATAGGCCATTTGATTTGAAAGATATTGTCACGCCTCACCTTAGGAGGCATGATTGACACATAGTGCCATACTGAAATCTGAGTTAACCTAGCTGGGCTTATGCACACCTGGTGCCTACCCGCTCTTCCAATCAAGAAAATAATGAGCTATACGAGCTATATCCCGGCTGTAAACACAGCCTCCGGCCGACAAGGCTGCATAGCTACCTATAAAGGGATCCTATGCGGGTCGACAAGACCACCTTGTTGTCTAGTTATAGCAGAATGAAAATAGGTAATCATAACTATGCTATAGCCGACAAGGCTGCTATCTAAAAGCTAAACTAGGCCTCACACAGCCATCACGCAAAATAAACATACATAGGCCCCACACGGCCAACAACCAAAATCAACAACTGAGAATCTGTAGCCTGCAAGCCTCTAAGAGTAGAATATGGTTGGTACAGGGCCCCGACCTACCCATAAACTGTACAACAAAAGAACAAACCTTCTAACTAACAACCCCGGAGAAAAGGGAGTTGATTAGACCGCTGACTCTGGCTGATGACTAAGGAGGTCCTAAACCCCGCCTATCCGCACCTGCAGGCAAGTAATGCAACGCCCCAAAGATGGGCGTTAGTACAATATGTATCAAATATGTAAGACAGTAATGAAAACGATTGAATAATACTGATAATAAAACTGAAAATGATTCAGTAGAAAGGATAAGAGATACAACCTGCATTTCCCTACAGCCTGTTGTATAACTAATAATAAATAATGTAAACAAGAACCTTACTTAGCCCCCATAAGCCCGGAAGGTACAACCAGCATAGAATAACCCGCCAAAGGATCGCATAAGCCATGGCGAGCACACTTTAATCTATATACCCCTAACAAGGTCAAAATAAGTCAATAGGTAACTATAGCCAACCTTCCTATCCCCTAGGTCTGCAACCGAGCCCGTCCAGCTCTTGTAGCTGTGTCTGAGCCCCGTGGACTCCTGTAACTGCACCCTGGGCACACAAGACTCGACGAGGGTCAATGATGCCGATACGACATAATAATAATAGTCCCGCCATGGATGGACTGTAATATGATCCTTGGGCCTAAATACAGTCCCTTGGGACAACATATAGCTCCTTGGGAGCGATCCATATAGCCCCGTAGGCGATGACACAGCTAGTAGCATTGAGATTGGACAACAGAGGGCTATATAGGGCAGGGTCAGAAACAAACTAAATAGAAAATGCTAATCTCAAACTTACGGTAGCAGCTAACCACAATATACATGCTTCTAGCTTTCTTACAAGGATTTAGGTCGTATTACAATACGACAGGAATAACTTACGAAAGGAATTCGCCTTAACATACCTCCAACACCGACTTTCGTTTAACTGGCGAGTTTCAACTTGCAAACGGCGGTTCCATCCAACTGCAACCCTTATGCTTAGAGAATAGGGCTAATTTCAATACTAAATTTGGCAAATAATGATACCTTTTGATAATAATATTAACTATAATTCAACTCTGAATAACTCAGTCGAAAACCCACAATTCCTTAAGATTTCAGAAGGGAGAAATGCTTACCTAATGCGTATGGCCATTTAAAACCTCAATTTGGAGTGATTCTGACAACCTTTACTCGGCGGAGTTCTGGTTGGCCGAGCGAATTTTCGAGAAATAACTTCGTGGAAATGCTTCCCATAGGCCTAGGACTTGTTACCCGAAGTTAATTTGCATTTGGACGGCATTTGGTAGCATAATTTGAAGAAACTTTGGTGAAGGTTGCGTCTCCTTTTGTTTCTGGCCGAAGGGAATATTATACAAATGTTTTGAATTGTACTAGGGGCTTATATATATACCTAGGTGATGGTAGGCGGTGGGGCCCACACTGCCCATCGCGCCAAGGGAGTCGGCGCCCCGCCCTACTCATCATGCCAAGGGGGATGGCACGTCGCGCTGCCCCTTGCACAGGCCGATTGGCGCATCGTCTGGCCCTTTGCCCCCTGGTCTCGTCTGACCCTGCTTTTGAGGCTCTTTCCACACGCGGCAAGCTCTCTTCACTCGATACAATCCACACGTATGCCTATTAACCATTAACATTTTTTGGGGTGTAACATTCTCCCCCCCTCAGGAACATTCGTCCTCGAATGTCATTTTCAAGCTTAAAGGAGTTAACTCTTTTAACTAATATTTAGAAAAATTTCAGATGAGTCTCCTCCATATTATGGACTATCTAAAAACCTGAAAAGCAAAAAAGTCCAACAAGTGCCTCACAGGATGCTATAAATAGCTACTCCACCATATAGAGATAACCAACTAAACAGTGTTGATAATATATGCAGATAAATAGCAACTGAACAACAACCTGACCTTGCTGCATATTCTGGGTTAATTCTGGAATAAGTGAGGGTGCCTAGATCTCATGTTATCTTCAGCTTTCCAAGTCATCTCTTCTTTATTTATGTTCCTACGAACTTGCCGATCTAGTATAGCAACTGGAACTTCTTCGTAAGCTAATTCCTCAGTAACTTGAACATTCTCAACTGGAATGACCCGAGACGGGTCCCCTATGCACTTTCACAATATAGATACGTGAAAGACTGGATGAAGAGATTCTAGGTTTGGAGGAAATTCTAGCTCATATTCCACTCAGCCTATCCTCCGGAGGATTCGATACATACCAATGAACCTAGGGCTGATCTTGCTCTTCTACCCAAACCTCATCATGTCCTTCATCAGCGAACTTTGAGGAACACCCAATCATCGACCTCAAATTCCAAGTCTCTACGCTGCACATTGGAATAGGATTTCTGGCGACTCTGGGCTGTTAGCAAATGCTCTCTGATGAGTTTTACTTTCTCTTGTGAGTGGTGGATCATATCAGGCCCAATTAACCCTGACTCCTCTACTTCCAACCATCTGATGGAGGACCTGTATTTTCGCCTATACAAGGCCTAATAAGGTGCCATCTGAATTGCAGAGTGATAACTGTTAGTCTATGCAAATTCTATAAGGGGTTAATGCTAGTTCAACTTCCTCCGAAATCTATAACACATGCCTGTAACGTATCCTCGAGTGTCTGAATTGTGCGATCTTCCTGTCCGTCCGTCTGAGGATGGAATGCTATACTCAGATTAACCTGTGTCCCCAAGCCTTTCTAAAATGACTGCCAGAATTTAGCTGTAAATTGTGATCCTTTGTCAGAAATAATAGATGTGGGGACACTATGTAGTTGAACTATTTCCCTGATATTCAACTCAGCATAGTCTTCGGCGAAGAAGGTAGTCGGACTGGTAAGAAATGAGCTGACTTCGTTAATCTGACGACAATTACCCAAATAGATGTCACACCCCACCTTGGGAGACAAGACTGGCATCTGGTGCCCAACTAGGATTTGAACTGACTTAACTAGGCCTGTGCACTCCTGGTGCAGGCCTACTCTCCATATTAAGGAAACAACGGGCTATATCTCGGCTATAAATACAACCTCCAGCCGACAAGGCCTTATAGCCACTTGTAAAAGAAAACAGCTAACCAGAAATGGACAATAACAGGAAATCCTATGTGGGCCAACAAGACAACCATGATATCTAGTTATAACTGAAAAGTAAATCCGGTGCTAAACTAAGCTATGGCCGGCAAGGCCGCTAACTGACAGTTAAACAAGGCACCACACGGCCAACACGTAAACTAAAACACATATGGGCCCCACATGGCCATCGACAGCTAATCACAGGGAAATGGAAATAATCTGCAAGCCTCTAGGAGTAATATGATGGTCGGGACAAGGCCCCGACCTACCCATAACTGTATAATCAAAAGGAGTAAACCTTCTATCTACAAGCTCCGGAGGAAAGGAGCCGACGGTGCTGACAATCCTAACTGGAAGCTAAGAGGGACCTGCTCCTCGTCTATCCGTACCTGCAGGCAAGTAATGCAGTGCCCCAGAAAGGGCGTTAGTACAATATGTACCGAATATGTAAGGCAATAATTGTAAACAACTGAAGTAAAGAAATGAAACTGAGAATAACTTAAATGGAGGGGTAGAGATCATACCTGAATAGTTGAACTTTCTATTATCTAATTTATCAATAACTAAAGCAAGCAAGAACCTTACCTAGTCCCCATAAGCCGGAAGGTACAACCATCACAAAATAACCCACTCGGGGTCCCCCATAGGCCCTGGTGGGTACACTTCAATCTATATACCCCTAATAAGGTCATACTGCATCATCTAATAACTATAGCCTTCCTACTCGTCCCCTGGTTCTGCAACTGAGCCCACTCGGCCCCTGAACTATAGTTGTGTTTGAGTTCGGTGGACTCCTGCTATCTGTACCCCAGGTACTGAACTCGACAGGGCGTGCCGATACGGCATAAGAGTAGTCCAACCATGGAATAGACTGTATGAGGACCTCGGACCTCATCTTCGTCCCTCATGGATGGCATACCGCTCCTCAGAGCGACGTCATCTAGCCTCTCGCAGGCGTCGACACAACTAGTAACCCTGGGGTTGGTCATGGAAGGTTATATAGGGCATAGTGAATCCCAAGCTAAATATGAAATGTTGGTCTCAACTAATAACAATGGCTAATCATAACAATTATGCTCATGGTATTCATACTGGGATTCAAACTGAGTCATGATACTGAAGAAACTAACTTGCCGAAGGGATTCGCCTTAACAAACTTGGATTGAGGATTGCTGCTTAACTGGCGAGTATCAGATTCGTATTCAATAGCTTTTCTCAATTGAAATCATACTACTGGAAAAATAAAACTAGTTTCAGTTCTAAATTCCGCAAAAACGATAACTTTATATATAAATATTAACTATATTTCAACTTAACGGAACACGGTTGAAAACTCGTAATTTATCGAAAGTCCAAAAGAGAGAAATGCTTATCTGAAGCTTGGGATCATATAGAAATTAGTTTGACGCAATTCTGACAACTTTGGCTCCGCGGGCAACGATTCGCCGGGGCGAATTTTGCAAAACTAACTCCATAGTAATGTTCCCTTCAGCCTTAAACTTCAATACCCGAAGTTAATTTGAATTGGGACAGCATTTCACAGCGTAAATGAAGGAAATTTATTTGTTTTCTTCGTGGTTCCCCTCTTCTAGCCATATATGAATTGGAAAATGACATAAAATCAAAGGGAGGGACTTATATATACTTGAGGCGGTGGACAGGGGTTCGTGGAACGGACCCCATTGCCGCAATTCACGGGGGTGCCACGGAGCCCAACGTGGAGGGAGGGGGTTCCTGACACTCCGCTCCTGTTGCGGCCTACTCTGGCCTTCTCCCGCGCGATCTCGATTCCGGGCTTGTTCGACCTTTTTCCGCGCCCTTTTCGTACGTGTTGCACTCTAAAACTCTTAACCAACGTACTAATAGGCCGACTAATCATTAGAAACTTATGGGGTGTAACAATAGAATCGAATCTACGCCTGATACGGGGTAATCCTATCACAAAGCCCATGTTGATTACTTTCCATTTCCACATAGGCACCGCTATCTCCTGCGTTAATCCGCGGGGTTTTTGATGTTCAGCCTTTACCTGCTGACAGTTAGAACACCATGCTACAAATTCTGCTACACCCTTTTTCATTCCAAGCCACCAGTATATCTCCTTTATGTCATGGTACATCTTTGTCGAACTTGGATGAAGAGAGTAACGAGAATAATGTACCTCTGCTATGATCTGCTAGCGAAGTCCTGCTACATCTGGAACGCTGAGGCGACCCCTGAATCTCAAGAACCCATCTTCTGTCAATTTGAAGGCCGTTAATTTGCCTTACTGAACCTTACTTTTGAGTTGTACTAGGTTAGGATCCTCATACTACCGCTCTTTTACCTCCACAACCGGGGATGGTACTGCGCTATTCTGAATCACAGCCCCATTATTCTCTGAGTCTACTGGCCGGACGGCTAAGCTGGCTAACCGATGCAGCTCTCGAGCCATTTCTTGTTGTTCTGGCCTTAGATATGCCAAGCTTCATATAGATCTACGGCTAAGTGCATCTGCTACAATATTAGCCTTTCCTAGGTGATACAAAATGTTCACGTCGTAGTCCTTCAACAATTCTAGCCAACGACGCTGCCGCTAGTTCAACTCCTTCTGTGTGAAGATGTACTGGAGGCTCTTGTGATCAGTGAAAATATCTACATGCACACCATATAAGTAATGTCTCCATATTTTCAAGGCATGAACCACTGCAGCTAACTCCAGATCGTGGGTGGGATAGTTCCTTTCATGCTTCATGAGCTTCCTTGAAGTATAAACGATTAACTTATTATGTTGTATCAGAACGCATCCTAACCCAACTCCTGAAGCGTCATAATATACAACATAACCCTCTGAACCTTCTAGCAAAGCTAACACTGGTGCCAACGTCAATCTGTTCTTCAGCTCTTGAGAACTCCGCTCACAGGCCTTGATCCAATGAAATTTGGCTACTTTTTGAGTCAATTTGGTCAAAGGTGCTGACAAGGTAGAAAATCCTTCCACAAACCTTCTGTAATACCCGGCTAATCCTAGAAAACTGCGAACTTCCGTTGGAGTTGTAGATCTAGGCCAGATCTTTATTATCTTAATTTTCTGTGAATCAACGTAAATAGTATCCTCTGATACAATATGACCAAGAAAAGCTATGGAATTCAGCCAAAACTCACATTTAGAAAATTTGCATATAATTGGAGATCTCTAAAAATTTGAAGTACCGTTTGCAAATGATCTCTATGTTCTGCTTTTGAACTGGAATACACCAGGATGTCATTGATGAATACTATCACAAACAGATCTAAATATGGCCCGAAGATGCTGTTCATCAGATCCATGAACACTGCTGGGCATTTGTCAACCCAAAGGGCATAACTAGAAATTCAAAATGACCGTACCTGGTCCTTAAAGCTGTTTTCAGGATATCTCTCTCCCGAACCTGCACCTGGTAATATCCTGACCTTAAGTCGATCTTGGAAAAATATTTCGGCCCTTGCAACTAGTCAAACAAAATGTCTATTCTGGGAAGAGGGTATTTATTCTTAATAATAACCTTGTTCAGCTGCCGATAATCTATACACATGCGGAGAGAGCCATCTTTCTTTCTTACAAACAGAAATGGCTGGTCAAACAAATCATCCACCATGGGTAGAGGGTATTTATTATTAATAGTAACCTTGTTCAGCTGTCGATAATCTATACACATGCGGAGGGAGCTATCTTTCTTTCTTACAAACAGAATCGGCGTACCCCACGGTGAAATACTCGCCCTGATAAAGCCCTTATCTAACAAGTCTTTTAACTATTCTTTCAATTCTCTCAATTTAGCAGGATCCATTCAGTACGGAGGGATGGATATAGGTTGAGTACCTGGTAGCAAATCGATAGAGAAATCAATTTTCTGTTTTGGGGGAATATCAAAAAGTTCATCTGGAAACACATCCAGAAACTCATTTACCACTAGAATGGACTGAAGAGTCGGGGATTCTGCTTGAACATCCTGAATCCTGACAATATGATAAATACAACCCTTTGCTATTAACTTTTTCGCCCAAAGATAGGATATGAACCTACCTTTTGGCGTAGCTGCACTGCCCTTCCACTCTCGCACTACCTCCCTTGGAAAATGGAATCGGACAGTCTTGGTCCAACACTCTACATTGGCATAACATGGCGCTAGCCAATCCATACCCATAGTTGCATCAAAATCAATCATTTAAAGCTCTACTAAATCTGCTAAAGTTTGGCGACCGACAACCTCTACTGTGCAACTCCGATAAATTCTTTTATCTATAATGGAATCACCGACAGGTTAGACACCGAGAAGTGTCGCTGAAGCAATTCCAGCGTTATGCCAAACTTTCGGGCCACTAATGGAGTAACATAGGACAAAGTGGAACCTAGGTCTATCAAAACATAAACTGAGTGAGAGCAAATGTCCAGCATACCTATCACAACATCCGGCAATGACTCTAACTTTTGTCGCCCCCGTAAAGAATAAGTGCAATCCGAACCGCTGCCTGAACTGGATGTCCTGTCCTGCCTCGGCCTTTGCTAACTGGAGCTGAGGGCCTGCGCCATGCTAAAGGTGCTAGGGCATGTGACCCTGCTAAAGATCTGTCCTGTCGGTCCCGATCACCCTGCCCTCTAGCTGGACAATTCCCTCATCATCTGACCCTATTGTCCATAGGTGTAACAAGCGGTGGAACCATATATGGACGCCCCAAAATGGCATCGACTGCAAATGACACAATGTGGCACAGTGGACCTGCTCCCTAATCCCCTCTGCTGTTGAGAGCCTGATGCCGTGAGCTCTCGTCGGGTCCTGACTGCCCCCGGCGGTCTGGTCTACCATCCTGCTGCTGTGGAGGAGAGGGTCTAGGTAGCCTGCCTGATATTCATGGCCTAGGTCCACCTTGCAATTCTGCCTGTATGTCACTGGGTCTGGCCCTACGACATTGCTTTTGATTTGTCCTTTCTATCTCCCACTGTCGCTGCCTGATCACCTCAATATTCTGAGTGAAGGCCTGAATGGGGGTGATGTCCATGTCCTCCCGTAAAGTAGCTGTAACACAAGTTTCCACATACTCTAGGAGCAGTCCCATAATAAACCGATGTACTCTGGATGGCATGGTATCTATAAAAGCTAGCGCACATCTGGCTAAGGAATCAAATCTCATAGCATGTTCTCGGACACTCATTGAGCCTTGCTCCAGGTGCAGAAACTGGTCCACCCGAGCCTGTCAGATTTCCCATGGCAAGTAGTAATCTAGAAAGGCCTCTGAGAAGTTAGACCAAGTTGGAGGGGGAGCGTCTCTGCCTCGGGAGCTCTCCCAGCTCTCGTACCACAATATTGCTATGTCCCGTAATCGAAATACCACTAACTTAACTGACTCCGCGTTAGTAGCATGCATCATCCTGAAAATCTGTTGTAACTGGTCCAAAAAGTCCTGAGGGTCCTCTCCTCGGTCTGTCCCTGTGAACTGCAGGGGACTCGGGGCTAGGAAATCTCGGACCCTCGAACTTCTAGGTCCTCCTGGAGATTCAGCAACCACTGGTACCATGGGTTGGCGCTGAGTGGATATCATCTGAGCTAACATATAGACAGCGCTCTTAACCTCCTGATCGGATGATATAAGTATAGGAACTGCTGGAGGTAGTGCCGACATGTCCACTGCCCTGGAGGACTCCTGGCACGGTGGAGACTTCTGGGGAGATCGGGATGAAGTCTCCCTACCGCCCTCAGATCGGGCTGGCTCTGACTGGGGCACCCTGCTAGTGCCCTCTCCTGCCACTACATCTAGCTTCCGACTGGTCGTAGTCTGTCATGTGTCCGACATTTCTTTGTAGATAAGTAGAATAAGATAAGTTTAGGGACTCAACCCTATACAACATAGCTCTACAACATGACTAAAGAAGAAGGAAGGGTAACCACGCTATTGTGCCCCGTAGCCTCCTGCCTATAGAATGTGGTGCACAACACACCCATAGACAAGACTCTACTAGACACGACTTGCAGAGTCCCTAGGATACGACCTGCTCTGATACCAAGTTTGTCACGCCCCACCTTGGGAGGCATGACTGGCGCCTAGTGCCATACTGTAATCTGAGCTGACTTAGCTGGGCTTATGCACACCCGGTGCCTACCTGCTCTTCAAATCAAGAAAACAACGAGCTATATCTCGGCTATAAAACACAACCTCCGGATGACAAGGCCGTATATCCACCTGTAAAAAGAAAACATCTAACCAACAATACGCAACAAAGGGATCCTATGCGGGACGACAAGACCACCATGCTATCTAGTTATAGCGGAATGAAAGCAGGTAGTCATAACTATGCTATAGCCGACAAGGCTGCTATCTAAAAGCTAAACTAGGCCCCGCACGACCATCACGCAAAATAAATATACATAGGCCCCACACGGCCAACAACCAAAACCAACAACTGAGAATCTATAGCTTGCAAGCCTCTAAGAGTGGAATAATAGTCTGGACAGGGCCCCGACCTACCCATAAACTGTACAACAAAAGAACAAACCTTCTAACTAATAACCTCGAAGAAAAGGGAGTTGATTAGACCGCTGACTCTGGAAGGTCCCGAACCGTGCCTATCCGCACCTGCAGACAAGTAATACAGTGCCCCAAAGATGGGCGTCAGTATAATATGTATCGAATATGTAAGGCAGTAATGATAACGATTGTAAAACTGAAAACGATTTAGAAGAAAGGATAAGAGATTCAACCTGCATTTCCCTACAACCTGTTGTATAACTAGCAATAAATAATGCAAACAAGAACCTTACCTGGCCCCCATAAGCCTGGAAGGTACAACCAGCACAGAATAAACCCGCCCGCGGACCGCATAAGCCATGGCGAGCACACTTCAATCTATATACCCCTAACTAGGTCAAAATAAGTCAACAGGTAACTATAGCCGACCTTCCTGTCCCCTAGGTCTGCAACTGCGCTAGTTCGGCTCTTGTAGTTGTGTTTGAGCCCTGTGGACTCCTGTAACTGCACCCTGGACACACAAGACTCGACGAGGGTCAGTGAGACCGATACGACATAAAAATAATAGTCCAGCCATGGATGGACTGTAATATGGCCCTTGGGCCTGAATATAGTCCCTTAGGACAACATATAGCTCCTTGGAGCGATCCATATAGCCCTGTAGGAGATGACACAACTAGTAACTTGAGGCTGGACAACCGAAGGCTATATAGGGCACGGTCAGTCCCAATCTAAATAGAAAACGCTAATCTCAAACTAACGGTAGCAGCTAACCACAATATACATGCTTCTAGCTTTCTTACAAGGATTTAGGTCGTATTACAATACGACAAGAATAACTTGCCGAAGGAATTTGCCTTAACATAACTCAAACACCGACTTTCGTTTAACTGGCGAGTTTCAACTTGCAAACAACGGTTCCATCCAACTGCAACCCTTATGCTGAGAGAATAGGGCTAATTTCAATACTAAATTCGGCAAATACGATACCTTTCGATAATAATATTAACTATAATTCAACCCTGAATAACTCGACCGAAAACCCAAAATTCCTCGAGAGTTCAAAAGGGAGAAATGCTTACCTAATGCGTATGGCCATTTAAAACCTCAATTTGGAGTGATTCTGACAACCTTTACTCGGCGGAGTTCCGGTAGGCCGAGCGAATTTTTGAGAAATAACTTCATAGAAATGCTTCCCGTAGGCCTAGGACTTGTTACCCGAAGTTAATTTGCGTTTGGACGGCGTTTGGTAACGTAATTTAAAGAAAATTTGGTGAAGGTTGCGTCTCCTTTTGTTTTTGGCCGAGGGGAATATTATACAAATGTTTTGAATTGAACTATGGACTTATATATATATACCTAGGCAGTGGCAGGGGGTGGCGCCCCACGCTGCCCATTGCACCAAGGGAGCCGGCGCCCCGCGCTGCCCATCGCGCCAAGGGGATGGCGCGCTGCGCTGCCCCTTGCGCAGTCCGGCTGGCGCGTCGCGCTGGCCCTTTGCGCCCCGATCCCGTCCGACCCTGCTTCTAAGGCTCTTCCCACACGCGTCAAGCTCTCTTCACTCGACACAATCCACGCGTACGCCTAATAACCGTTAACATTTTACGGGGTGTAACAGATATGAATTTAAATTAATTCAAATAATTTTATTAAAGGAGGATTAAAGGCTAATAAATGTAGGAAAATTTCTAAGATTATTATCTTATTTTTGAGCTATTATTATTAGTTTTCAACAAAAACAAGTATATCTATTTTATTTTGGAAGCAAGAAATTTAAACCTCGAATACATGGATTAAATTTTTTACGAACACATAGTAAAATCTGTAGTCTCGAATATATTATTTTCTATTTCTAGTTTATTTTTTTTAAAAAATTAATTTATTATTTTGAAAGCGGACAAACGACAAAAAAAATCAGAAATACAAATAATTTTATCTTTTTTAACCGACATTTTAAAATAATATTTGATCTAGCATTTGTATTAACTTGTTGAATATAAAAACAAAGCATTAATAAAAATCGATTTAGACTACTTCAAGGAAAAGGACAAAAAAGAAAAGAAGAAACTAACCAAAAATTTACCCAACTTCCCCACGCCTCACGATCACCACCACACACTCACACACTCACACACGATCTCACACACCTCACTTCAAAAACACTGAAAAATTGTTTGCAAAAAAAGGAAAAGAAGATATATTTTAGTGGTTTGCTGCTGTTATATTTTGAATTTGCCCGGTATTATTTATATGTTTTTAGTGTTGTTATTTATGTTTTAAATTCATTTAAAAAAAAGACCAAAATTTGTGAGGGGAAGTTACCGCGCATGTATCACTTACAAAATTTTAGGAGATTTGTGGTTATAGTACATAATATTTTTTTTCTTCAAATAACTTTAAAATAAATTTGAATCTATGATATTTATTAGTTGTGTTGTAAAAAAATTTTACGTTCCTATTTTTTAAAATTATTATGTAAAAAAAAAAAACTTGTTATTTCAATTTTAAAATGGTTCTGTAGCTAATTTTAAGGTCAAAATTAAAAAAATTATTGCATATGAAATAAGCGGTTCAAAAGTTCAAGCCCACGTACTTTCAAGGTTAACATAAAAAATCGAATATAAAATTCGGATATCGGGTTCTGCTAATCCGCACTAATCATTAATCGGGTCACGAACCTTGCAAGTTGCCACTCTCAATGAGGGTTTAAACCTACATCAAAACCCTAGGGTTCATTTCTAACCGCTTCACTTGCTCCCCTGAACTTACGAAGCACAGCCATGGCAGAAACAGAACCTGAAGCCGCCGCCGAAGCCGTAGTAGAGGCCGAGAAAGAGGACACTTCGGCTCAGGACATGGATGTCGAAGCTCAAACCGCCGATGATACGGCAGAGAACGGAGGCTCGAAGCGTCCAAGGGAGGAGGAAAACGAGCCGGAGAATGAGGACGCCACGAAGAAGCTGAAGGTCGACAAGTCTGTGGAAGAAGAACGACTTGAGAATTTAGATGGAAGTGAATCTGTGGATGAAGAAAAGAAAGACGGTTCCGGTCCAGTTAGCGTGGGTCCTAGGAACTTTGGGTCGTCTGTGGAGATGTTTGATTACTTTTATAAGCTTCTTCATTCTTGGTCTCCCAACCTCAACCTCAATAAGGTAAGCAGTTTTATGGATTTTCTTCAATATTGGAGTGAAACAGCTCTCAATGGAGCGAAATGGATAGCTAACCTCAACTAGTTTGGAATTGAGGGGTAACTCTTGTTCTTGCTGTATTTTATTTTATATATAGATGTGAATGCTCGGAATACCGAGTTTTGCCCACATAAGTAACCTATCTCAGTAGGCGAAATGGATATAGATGATTCAGGTAGCTAACACTGACCCCAGTAACTTGGTATTAAGGTTTATTTATTTGATTGTATATATAGATGCCAATTGAGCATATTGGTAAAATTTGTAGAGGATTGACTGCGCATTATTCCATAAAGCAAGATTTGATTTTTGCAGTGTTTTTGGGTCTCTGGTGTTAGTTTATAATCAGTTGGCTGAAAATGTGGGATTTCTGTGGAGCAATTTAGGATATCTTACATGCAATTTTCTGAATGTGCGTTGCTTTAGAAGCTGAATTATATGTTTGTATCAGTCAACTAATGCACTATGCTGGTCTGTTCCTTTGTGGGGCTTTGTAGTGTCAATTAGGTTTACTTGTTTTTTTGTGAGTGATAAGTTATATCGGGCCTCCCAAAAGTTGCTTCAAGTCTAAAGCATCTGATATTTAGATAGATGTGATGGTAGATTCTGTGTGTATATGACTATGAATATTGACTCAAGCAACAAGTTTTTTGTAAGATGTGAGCCATGTGATAGTAACTGTGAGATTGCACCTCTCCTATTTGACCCATATGTTTATTTGGTTTTAGCAAATCTTAAAAGGCAAAATTAGAGAATACCTTACTTCTCACTGAATTTAATGGGCCAAAACAGGATAATTGCAGTTCAACAAGTACAGTCACATGGACCGCACCTTTCATTTCTTTCCATCCTTGGTTAATTGGAAGTAAAATGCATTTAGAAAACAATGGTTGTATTATGTGAAGTAAGTATTGAATGGTATATTTGTTGTGTGACCTCCACAATTGAGTAACACGTTCTAGCTTCCATTGCTTGTATAATATTTTGCCTGTTTTTAAATGGTCTTAGTACTGATTATAATTGGTTCCAGTGTTCAAAGGTACTGGGTAATCTGTTTCGGTTGGTTAGATACTCATCATTTAAGGTTTTATCCTTGCTTCCTGATACCTTTTCTTGCTGTCAGACTGGTTTCTCATCCTAAACATGGGATTGTTGTATTTGATGATGTTCATCTGTTTGGACTCAGGATGATCATCAACATTATGAAGAGTTATTTTTATTTTTGTACCTTCCAATTTTTACATCTTCTCAGTATGGTGCTTTATTCATGGTTCTCTTTTGATCCTCAGGTATCAGAACTTTTTTTCTCTAAGGCTCCGATTTACTTTATTGTGTTGTTGTTGTTGCCTAATTTCGTTTGTGTGAGCTTGCTCACATTGCTAGTCTCAAGCCTGAATAAGTGAGAAGGGTTGCAGTAGGCTGTCAGCCTAACATAAAACTTGTCAATCATCATAATACAAAGAATCGGCCCCAGCTTGTTTGGGACCGAGGCAAGTATTTCTTGTGGTTGCCCATTTTAACTATTGACCTATTTGCTTTGGGGGTCAAATTGTTTACACTTATTCTATCATGTTATTTGATGATACGCTCCTAAAAATTGTGATATGGAAATCATACAAGTTTTATAAGCCTTCACTTTAGTATTATTACCTTATAAGAACATGAACTATTATGGGTGAGCATTCATGGATTTACATGCTCTATCAAGTCACTTGTGAGTGCTTGATATGATGATGATCACTTATATCTTGTTTGTGCTGTATTGCAGTATGAGCACATTGTTTTGCTTGACTTGCTCAAGAAGGGTCATTTAGAGCCGGATAGAAAGATTGGTACAGGAGTCCGCGCATTCCAAATCCGGTTTCATCCTCAGTTCAAAAGTCGCTGCTTCTTTGTCATTAGGGAGGATGGTTCTGTGGATGATTTTAGCTTCAGGAAATGTGTTGATCACATTCTGCCCCTCCCAGAGAACATGCAAGTAAAACATGAGGCTAACAAAGATTTGGCTCGTGGTGGAAAAGGTGGTGGTGGAGGAAAAGGTGGTGGACATGGGCGTGGTGGCCGTGGGAGAGGAGGGAAGCCAAGATATTGAAGACAGCTGCGTGTTCTTCTGAATCGACTGCCAATTGTTCTGTATGCCATTGTTAACTGTTGTTTAGTCCACGTTTTGCGCAGTTACAGCTTTCAATACTGCTAGTGAAGTTACATGACTATAAGGGATGCATAATTCAGCAATTTTTTTTGGCATCAATTGGTATAATCTTTTACCGTAATCTGCTTTAGATTGATGGAATGTATGAATACACTAGATGAAGCTATCATATGAAGAACGTGTTTATCCTATCAAAAACAGCTCGGACCCTTTTATACCAGCCCAAAGTTCCTTGGGCCTCGTTTGAAAATTAAAAAAGAAGTTTGTCTTGGTTGACAAAACTATTTGTTTCTTCCAAAAGATGTTGCTTGGAATTTTTGAGTCCAGAAGTACCTCTTCAGCTTCCGAATTTCAATCATTCTTCTAAAGATTATTCTCACTGTTTTCAAATAAGTAGTATTTTTTATCGTTTAATTTTATTTCAAAATAAGTGGTGTTTTACATAATTTAACAAGTTGTTAATGTTCTTTCAGTTTTACTCTTAAGAGTTTTACATAACCAATAAAATATCAAAAAGTTACTCTCTTGTTCCATTTTAATTGTTAGGTAGGATTTACACATTCATTAAGAAAAAAATTAATAAGGATGGTAATTTGACTAATATAAAACCCTATTAATTTTTTAAAAACATACGATTATAATTTTTTTTCATATTTTAGAATGATTTAAGTAGTAAGAGTAGAACTGAAAAAATAAGGTTAATTATCTCTTGAATTTTGAAACTAGCAAGTATTTTAAAACAATTATTTTTAGTTTGTCTAGCAATTAAAATAGAACGGAGGGAGTATATCTTTATCAAGATATTTATTAAAAATAAATTGATAAAACAATATTTTACTTTCTATAAATAAATTATTTTTATAAAAAGTGTGTTTAAATTAAAAACACACGCTTATTTTGAAATGAAAGGAGTATTAAAGTAAGAATTTTTAGGAGTGACTACCTAACTTTGGACTGTTATATCCTTGATCCCCAACGTGTCTAAATCGAAACTTGTCCCCAACTAATGACCCCAATTTATTATTTTCCCTACGAGTAAAAGAGTCCCAAGGGGGTCCTAGATTTTAGAAACCTGGTGGGGGCAGTGGGGGTGGAGAAGAATTTATTAAAATTAAAAGGTCTCTTTCTAAAAATTGATTATACTAATATTAACCATTTTCATATAGTTAAGACACCAATAATCAGCTGGACTTTACACGTAAATAAGACAAAAGGATATGCCGTGCACTTTTTATCTCTTCTTATAATAAAATTAAATATAGCAATTTTAAATTGGACATATGTTGACCTATCCAGTTTTCCTACTAGGTAGGGGAAAAGGACCTCGGATTTAACAAAGTTTTAAATGTAGGAGTAGTTGTCATGGAGATTAACACGTGTCATCCACTTAAATTAATGTTTTTTAATTAATGAAATTGATTAAGACACTTATGTTAAAATAGTTTCACATTTAATAATAATAATAATAATATAGCTTTTTATTGATATCAAGCTGTCTAACGCAGCAAATGCACTAGCTGTTTATTATTTTTTTTTTTCAAAATTAAAATAGATTCACACTTTATATATTTCTACTCGATAATGGAGGCATCGACACGTATGGCCAATTGAAACAGTCTATGGTAGAGATTTTGACAATTGCCCATAAGAAATCGTGGAGCCACCATTAATAGAAATAGAACTTCGCGCAAAATTTTCTCTCGTGATATGAGTTATTACCCCTTGATCACTAATACTTAATAAATAAAAAAATCTATCGTAAAAATGTTGATGAGGGATTGATATTATATTCTTGATTTAAAATATGGTATAAAACGTTCATCCTACTACAATTATAAATTTTTAATATATTAAACGCTTTAAATGTAAATTACAATTTTAAAATTTTATTTATGAAATTATACTGCACATATTATTATTATTATGTAAAAAAATATATTATGAATATTCCTCCTCTTATGGTTAATTTTAGCAAAGGCTATTTCCCTGAAAGGAAAAAGTTGTATTGGAATTAAAAAATTTTATTTAAAAGTTATCACTTTTTTCATGTAAAATAGATTACCCCCAGTTATATCTAACATATTTCTCCGAGTCAAATATGTATTAGGCTACTAAGTTAGTACCATAAATCATTATAAACAATAATTGATAAATCAGACATGCATTAAACAAATAAGTTAGTACTACAAATAGTTAAAGCGATGAAATGCAATCAACGGAGGAAAAAAAACATATATAACAAAATTAATGGCAGAAAAAAAAAGGAATAAAAATGAAGGAGATGATAGCATAATAATATACAATAAAATGCAAAAGAAGTGGATCAAATTGATAAGGGAAAATGCATAAAATCTCTTTCAAATTTATTTATATAATTTAATTTAGCATTTTAATTTTATAAGTATTTATTTATCATTTTATTTTAATTGAAAGTGAATTAATATCTCTTTAATAAGGCGACGTGGCAAAAAATATTTTTAATTTTTGAAATACACACTAAAAGTGAAAAATATTAAATATGATCTAAAACTATTCACGTGTCATCTTCTAATTGAATGATGCAATTAGTTAGACTTAATTATATTTTTCTTTATTTCTTTATTTTTATTTTAGATTTTTTTTTCTTTTTTCCCCTTTCTCTTCCTTCTTCTTTTCTATACTTCTGTTTCTTGCTTTCCAGCTTCTTCTTTTCAACACCATATTAAATTTCTCACTCTTTTTTCTCATCCTCCAAATCATTCTCTTTTTTTTTTGTTTTTTTAAATCTTAAATTTCTTGATGAATTTAATATTGTAACATAATAATAATAAATTTTTTTTCTTATAAGAAGATTATATGTGGGTTTAGTTGGTCGCAAAGGTTATTTTGTGATGTCATTTTTTCTGATGAAGCTGACCTAAATATATTTTCTTTTTTAAAACACTGATTAAAACACTTTCATCAAATCTTTTTCTTTTCTTAATTGAAATGCAAGATTCAAAATTGAGATAGAAATCATTGCATTCATCCCGAAAAAATTAAATTCCAGCGACTCTTCTCTTCAATTTGATTGTTCTCATCTATAATTTATCTTATTGAGAAGTCTTTGAATTATAAGCAAGGTATGAGTATGTGATGTAGACATGAAATTAAGAGAAGTTTTGCCATGAATATGTTACCATAGATAAGGAAAGAAAAAAATTATGGAAAAAGAAGAAGAAAGGAAAAACTAAAAAAAAATTTGTCAAAAATAAAAATATTCAAAAATAATAGTGTTATACACGTGTCAGGCGTATGTATAATACTCCTAGATATGAATCTGAAATTGTCTTAGAAAGAAGGTATTAATTTCACTTTTGATTAAAATAGGAGAGTAAATAAATGACCGTAAAGTTAAAGTATTAAACTACGTTATGTAGACAAATTTGAGAGAGATTTTATGCATTTTTCCAATTGATAATTAGATAAATGAGAATAGTTATAAGTGGAAGGAATGATTAAATTTTGCATTGTGTTCATCTTCTCATTATCTGCTCTTTACACTTTACACATCCATCCTCACTGGTAAACATTAAAAAGGATTAGTTACAAGAGAATTTAGATTTTTTTTAATATATTAATTATGTAAAACTTAATTATTATTTATGTGTTAATTATTTTATTTTTTATTTTGTAAAAAATATTATAGATATATTTTTTAATTATGGTGAATGTCTATTTTTTAAAAGAAAAGTTAAGGTTAGTAACTTTATGACCTAGTTAATTTTTTCCTATAAATAAAGAGGTTTTCGTTCATTGTAATAATCACTCAAGAGAAATAAGAATTGTTCTCTCTTCTCTCTTTCTCTACAATATTCTTCTTGTTTTATTATTTTATAACACGTTATCAACACGAATATCTAATCTTCTTCAAGTTGAGTTTCAATTTCCTTGACTGTAATATTCCTCAAATTATTTTAATGATGACAACTAACAAAAGATTTTCATTATAGGAAACAAAGAAAACCAACTGGAAGCTGCAATAGACATTAATCAATGGATGATCTAAATCTAGCAAAAACACGAAAAAATTGAATATCCAAAACACCTATCTCGACAAAAATTCATAGCATTGGACAAATATCAAGAAAGGAAGTTGATGTTCTCAAAGGAAGGAAATATGCTGATGTACAAATCAAGGGGAGAAAATCATTTCATCATCCAAAGGAAATCAAAATATGCTGATGTACAAATCAAGGGGAGAAAATCACTCCATCATCCAAAGTATTCAAGGAAGAAAATCAAAATTGGAGCCTATCCTCGTCAAAAGAAGAAAGCATCGCTACAAGATCACTCATCAACCAATAAAGGAAGAAAATCAATCAACTTCCATCGAAGATCTCAATCACATATTCTCATCACATGTGATTGAGGCAAATCCCTTAGGTTACCTTAAAGAGCTCGTCAAGATCAAAGGAATTGATCTTTCTATCTTTGAAAACCCTATAAAGATCCAAAGAAGAATTGAGAAGAGCACGCAACTTCACTTTATCAAGCTATACGATTCCTCTTCTTACCAAATCACTGCGGTCTTGTAATAGTTATTAATGAGAACAAAAGAAAAATCAGTTAGATTGATATAGAAGTTGAGGTTGTGACAAAGTTCTAGTTTACTTATTCAAACTTACCAAGCTGTGGTGGGTTGAAACATTCCTCATTGTAACCAACTTCAAAGAGCTCTAAAGGAACCCTTTGTTACCCAAGGGACTGGACTAGGCACCACCCTGGTGATTTGGACCAGTATAAAAATCTCTATACCACTTTTATTATTGCTTGATTATTAAATATTCTACTTAGTACTAACTATTTGTCTGCAGGTGATAGTCGACTTGAAGTGTCTAACAGTTGACTGAATCTTAATTTTTAAATTCAGTCCCCCCTCTTTAATTATCAATTGGTATTAGAGCATATCTCACTCATATTGCTTAACCGCAAAGTAGAAAAAAGATCAGATAGCATCATATCAAATTCCAGGAGCAATTTTACAAGATGGACTCATCATCAAGACCTCCCTACTTCAATGGACAACATTACTCTCACTAGAAAGAAACATTCAAGATCTTTATTCAGGCAAACGACTTTCAAGCATAGGTGGTGATAAAGAAGGGACCAAACTACCAAAACAGACTTGGAAACCTTTGAAGTTACGAAAGATCAACAAGAGGTAATTCAAACTAATGCCAGAGCTATAAGTCTGTTGTATTATGCAGTTAGTAGATCTGAGTATGACAAAATATCGACCTGCGACACTACAAAGGAGATGGGGACAAACTTGAAGTAACTTATAAAGGAAACAAGGATAAATGTATTAGTCAATGAATATGAACTATTCAAAATGACTGATGAAAAAAAAATATTGAATCCATGTTCTCTCGATTGAGCAAAATTGTTGGAGAACTAAAATTACTTGGTATGGTATATCCAAACAGTATGCAAGTTAAAAAACTTCTCAAAAGTCTACCTAAAGCCTAGAAAACAAAAGCAATAATTTTTGAAGATGAAAATCTAGAGAAATTAACTATGATGAACTCAGAGGTAACTTGATGGTCTATGAACAAAATCATCTCAATAGGTATTTAAAGAAATACAAGAAGAAGGCAATAGCTTTCAATGCTACAACAAATGAGATTGAAAACAAAGAAGAAGAAGAAAGTAGTGAAGGACTATCTCTTATTAATAGAGCAGTCAGAAACATCTTAAGACAAAGAAAACAGAGACCTCAAACGGGATATCGAAACTCTAAAATCAAAAAATGATGAGAAATGTTATTACTTTGGAAAATTAGGGCATACAAAAGCCAACTGTTTGGAACTGAAGAAAAGAAATTTCAGGAGATCAAACAATTCCAAATTCATGAGAGCCTGGAGTGACGAAGATACATCAGAAGAAGAATAAGAAGAGACTGCCAACATCTATTTCATGGCTCTTGGTGAATCTAGCGAGGTAAGATATAACCTATGTGAGAAGTGTGAAAATTTACAAAATTCTCTTGACCTCGTTACAGATGAATTAAAAAAATTGATTGATTAATATAATAAGCTTGATAAAGAGAAAAAAACTAGCAAATTCTTCTTGAAGTAAGTCAAATTGAAGTTGACCTGCTTGAAGAAGAAGTAGGAGACCTTCGAATGAAATTAAATAGTATAAAGAAGTCTCGTAGTCATAGCTCAGTCGACTCACTTTATTTTTCTAAAAGAAACCTCACTCTCATGAGTCTTCCTCTAATAATTTCTTCTGTTCAAAATCTTTTGTAAAACCACATGTTTTCCATGTGGAAATGTTGGCCACAAATCTTTCAATTATAGGTTCAACAAATTAAATTTTAGAAAATAGATCTGGAGAAGAAAAGATCAAGATCCTCAAGTGACTCAAACTAACTATGAAGGACCCAAGAAAGCTTGGGTACCTAGAAATTAGTTCATCTGTTTTGCAGGAATAATCCAAGAGGTCTTACGAAAAGGATATGTGGGTAATTGATAGTGGATGTTCTAGGTACATGATGAGGAAGAAAGAAAACTTCTCCTTAGTAAGAAAAATCGAAGGAGGGCATGTCATGTTTGGAGACAATGCAAAAGGAGACGTAGTTGGAGTCGGCTCTATTACTATCAGTCCTTCATGCGATCTAATTGAAATGTATCTAGTAGACGGGCTGAAACATAATTTTCTAAGCATTAGTCAATTGTGTGACTTTGGGTTTGATGTCCTGTTCAATGCTATAAGATGCACCATCAACAATCCTAAGAAAAACATCACTCTTATTGGTGATAGAATTGAAAATATCTATGTTCTCAACAATGTGGACTTACCCACTCTTAATTGTCTTACTGCTATTGCTAATGATCCTTGCATTTGACATAGAAAATTAGTTCATGATAGCATGCACACCATTGAAAAACTTTCAAAATTATATTTGGTCATTAGACTGCCTAAACTAAAATTTTCTAAAACCTAGCTATGTGATGCATGTCAATTAGGTAAGCAGACTTGTTCATCCTTCAAAAATAAAGATATTGTCAACACCTCTAAATCCCCTTAATTGTTGCACATGGACCTTTTTGGACCCACTAAAACTACTAGCATTGGTGGTAAAAGATATGCTTTTGTTATTATTGACGATTTCTTACGATTTACTTGGATTATATTTTTAGCTTACAAGGACGAAGCCTTTTCAAATTTCAAAATTTTCCGTAAGAAGGTCCAATGGGAGAAGGGATATTTCATATCTACTATTCACAGTGATCATGGTTGAGAATTCAAAATGAAACTTTTTGAGGACTTCTACAACCAACAGGGATATACTGAAAACTTCTCAGCACCTCAGTCTCCTCAGCAGAATGGTGTAATCAAAAGAAAAAATTGTTCACTCCAAGACACTGCAAGAACTATGCTCATTGAACAAAGTCTCCCTAATCATTTTTGGGCATAAGCTATAGGTACTTCATGCCACATACTTAACAGATGTTTGATCAAACCCATTTTGAGAAGACTCCATATGAATTATGGAAATGTAAGAAACCTACATCAACTACTTTCATCCCTTTGGATGTAAATGTTTTATCCACAATAATGGTAAGAATAATCTTGAAAAATTCGATCCTCGAAGTGATGAAGGTATATTTCTTGGATACTCTCCTTCAAGCAGATCTTACAGAGTTTTTAATAAAATATCCTTATCTATTGAAGAATCTGTTCTTGTAATATTTAATGATTCTAACCCATCTCCTAGCATCATTGAGCATGATTCAGGTGAAGCCTCTAGTCACATCATTCCTGACATTCAAAGCTCTAAAACAGTTTCTTGTCCAAAGTGACTCTAACTCATCCCCTAAAACTGAAGAAAAGGAGCTCCAGTCGACTAACATTTCCAACATTCCTTGAGAATAGAGGAGTGAAGCAAGTTTTCCAAATGATTTCATCATTGGAGATCCAAAAGCAAAAATGCAGACTAGATCATCTCTCAAACACCAATCATCACTGTCTCTTGTCTCCCAGTTTGAGCCAAAATGAATTGATAAATCACTAAGTGATGAATCCTGGATACAAGCCATGAAAGAAGAATTAGATCAACTTAAAAGAAGTTAGGTATAGTCACTGGTTCAAAGACCGAAAAATGTCTCAGTAATTGGGACAAAATAGATCTTCAGGAATAAGCTGAATGAGAAAGGTAAGGTCGTCAAAAACAAGGCAAAGTTAGTTGCTCAAGGGTACTCACAACAAGAAAGTATTGATTAGGGTGAAACTTATGCTCCTGTAGCTCGACTAAAATCCATTCGAATCTTACTTGCATATGCTTCTTTTAAATGTTTAAAACTTTTTCAAATAGATGTCAAGAGTGCCTTTTTAAATGGTTTCTTAAAGAAAGAACTTTTTGTAAAACAACCCCCAGGTTTTGAAAGTCCTTTTTGCCCTGACTAAGTTTTTAAGCTTTCAAAAGCTCTTTATGGTCTCAAACAAGCCTCTAAAGCTTGGTATGAGCGATTAAGTTCTTTACTTATCAACAACAACTTTCAAAGAAGGAAGACTGACACTACCTTATTTATCCAACATTCTTCCTCAAATATTTTGATTATTCAAATATATGTTGACGATATTATCTTTGGTAGCTCTGATTCTTTACTTTGCAAAAAGTTTGCAGATTTAATAAAAGGAGAGTTCGAAATGAGCATGATGGGAGAACTAACATTCTTCCTAGGTCTATAGATTCGACATTCAACTAAAGGTACATTCATAATTCATACAAAATTTATAAAAGAGTTGATCAAAAAGCAGCTAGTAATCCTACGAGTACTTCAACATGCCTTGAGAATGACACCTCAGGAAAGCATGTAGATGAGAAACTATACCGTGCCATGATTGGATCCCTATTGTACCTCATGGCCAGTCAAGCAGACATTATGTTCAGCATATGCAAATGTGCTCGCTTTTAGTCGACTCCCGAGGAGTCTAATCTTACTGCTATCAAACAAATTATTTGATATCTTATTGGAACCCAAGATTTTGGCCCATGGTATCTCACTCTAATCATTTTTACTTAGTTGGATACTCATATGTAGATTTTGTAGGTGAAAAAAGTGATAGGAAAAGCACCAATAGAACTTGCTAAATCCTTGGTGAAGCTCTTACCTCCTGGCATAGCAAGAAACAAAGCTCTGTGGCATTATCAACCATAGAGGCGGAATATCTAGCACTTGGTAGCTGTGGTACTCAATTATTATGGATGAAACATCAACTACTTGATTATAATTTAAATTATGATAGCGTGCTTATTTTATGTGATAACACGAGTGCTATAAGTCTTTCGAAATACACTGTGCATCATTCTAGAGCCATGCATATATATATCAAACGTCATTTTATCAGAGATCATGTTGAAAATGGTGAATTTTTTCTACAAAATATTGCTTCTGAGAATCAATTAGCAGACACTTTTACTAAACCTCTTTTAGAAGAATGATTCTGCTTCTTAAGAAAGTGCTTAGGTGTTATTTCCCTTCATTCATTTCTACCTATCTATATTTACTCTGCGATTTAAAATTTATTTTCTTGCCTTAACTGAATTTTATTATTTATGTACACCTTGAATATTCATGGTATTCTTGTATGTGTTTTAATATTTTAAGTGATTATAATGATTATATTTGGTATATGTGCTCTGCTCCCTGTCATAATTAGCTCTTCATTCTTATTAATCATCCGTCTTTTCATTCTAACCTCTCGATTTTTTCTTTTTGAACCGTCTCCTTGTTCACCTTCTTATTCTCCTTTACTCTCACTCTCTACTCATTTGTTCACTCTTTATGGACTCCTTAAATGGATAAATCTCCTAAAAAACCTCATCGTTCCTCCAAACGTCTCAAAAGCCCATCCACTTCTTCTTCTCCGGTGGAAATCACTGACTCTTCCAGTGATGATTTTCCTGAATCTTCCTCCTTTAAAACCAAAAATCCTTGCTCCAAAAATCCCAAGTCTGCATTCTCGGTTGAATTCAATCTTGAAGATTTACAGTTTTTCTGGGGCAGTGGAGAAAAATTTAAGTTTATTGCTTTTAAAGACAGAACTTTTGTTCATGGACCACTCATATATCTCGATCAGTTGGAAAAGTCTCATTATTCTGTAAGCCATTACTTCTCCTTTAAAAAATTGGACAATCTCTTTCTACTATGTGATAATGAGGTTTTTGAAGAAGCTGTTAGACTTTTCTTTGTAAATACGAAGGTTTCCAATGATAGTTGTGAACTTGAAACCCTGATTTTGGGTAGTCGAATTGTGCTCAGTCAATTTCTGTTTGAAAAGATTTTTCAATACAAAGTTTTCTAGAAACATATCCTTCTTTAATCAATTATAGCTTGATAATTTTGAGGTTTTATTAGATGATGCAAAGTATTTTATTATTGAAAAAGGATCTATTGTCACTGATTTTGGTCCCTCCACCATCTGTTTTGAAAATAGGATTCTTGCTCACATTGTTGCCACCACTCTTTACCTAGAAAGGGATATCTAAGCACTTTGTCTAGCAGAGATGTTTTCATGGTTTACTGTCTTCTCAAGAAGATCAAGATCAACTGGGCTGACTGGTTCCTTGGCTACATGATGGAAAACTGTCAAGATTTTGGTGGAAATAGAAATTTACCATATGGGAATGATGATTTCGTACATTTTGAAGAGTGACATAGATTTGTCAAAATACCCTGCAAAAGAAGTTTCTTCCACATATGACAATCATGCATTTGCTAGCATGGGCTACATTCTATTAGATGAAAAATGGTACAAGAAGGTTGGGTTCAAACCAAAGTTGAAGGTGACTGTTGATAAACCTCTCTTTGAAGTTACCTCAAATATTGTTCAGTCTCTCCCTCTGGAGAATCTCCTTAAAGATGCTAAGGAAATCAAAGCAAGTCTCGATGCAGTGATAGGTGACCTGCACAAAATTCAATCCTCTCTATCTCAGGTATCCTTTGCAACAACCAAGTCAGGTGAGGAGATTACCAAGACCAAGAGTCAGCTCATGCTTCTACAACATGAGGGAGTAAAGTCTTTCAATTAGGTGTTGAAGCAAGTCGACTATGGTACTGCTCGAGGTGAAGTCTCCAACAATGAACTCGTCATAGCCGTTCAAAACTCTTATGCTTCCCTTTCCAAAAATATTTAAAAATCTTATTATTCCTTTTCTGAGCATATCATTAACACCTTTAAGTACTTATGGGGCAGATCTTAAACTACTCATGTCTGTTGATGAATTTCTTGCCCCTGCTGGGGGCCTTCTCTCTCTCTCTCTCTCTCTCTCTCTCCCTCTTTCCTTGTTTTATCAGTATTCCTTTTTGATGACGGAGGGGGAGAAATACTGTGTGTTTTGGGTTGTTATTCTGACCTTTTTAACTGTCCTTTTTAGTAAAAAGAATGTTGATGAATGATTGCTTATCTATGTTATTTCTATGCTTGCTTATCCATGTTATTTCTTTATGTTTATTTAATAGCTTTCTATAATAGACATGTGCTTGTATTTTTTTGTGTTCTCCGGTCCTTTAAGACGGAGGGAGTATCACCAAATGAGGGAGAGCCTTTTCTTGGCTGCATTGAAAAACTCTCTGGATCCTCAAGATTGGAGGAACATCACCAAACGAGGGGGAGCCATGCTCAACAAGGAGTTGACTCACATTACATAAGGAAAGTAAACACCTCTATAACTCCCTCAGTTGTTATCATCAAAAAGGGGGAGATTGTTGAATGTAATATTTCTCAAATTGTTTTAATGATGAAAAGTACAAAAGATTTTCATTGTAGGGAATGAAGAAAACCAACTAGAAGCTGCAACAGACATTGATTAATGGGTGTTCTAAATCTAGCAAGAGCATGAAACGATTGAATATCCAAAACACTTTACTCAGTAAAAATTCATGGCATTAGACAAATATCAAAAAAGGAAGTTGATGCTCCCAAATGAAGGAAATATGCTGACGTACAAATCAAGGGGAGAAAATTATCATCCAAAGCATTCAAGGAAGAATAGAATTCAAGGATAGAAATCAAAATTATACTTCCCTCGTCAAAGGAAGAAAGCATCACTGCAAGATCACCCGTCAACCAATAAAGGAAGAAAATCAAACAACTTCCATCGAAGATCTGAATCACATATTTTCATCATATGTGATTGAGGCAAGGGAATTGATCTTGGTGTATTTCAAGAACCTATAAAGATCCAAAGAGGAATTGAGAAGAGCACACAACTTCACTTGATCAAGCTATACTATTCCTCTTCTTACCAAATCATTATAATCTTGTAATAGTTATGTAATACCCCAAAAGCCCTAAGATCAGATCCAAGGGTTGAAATAGAGAAAATAGGAGTTTCTGTATTAGGTCACAAGACGATTCGTTCAGTGACTCGTGAGGTGTACCACGAGTCGTTAGGTGACTCGTGGAGTGAAGGGAGAATTGGCTGGTTTTTGAAACTTAGGGCGGACCATGAGACAAACCATGACTCGTGGTCAGGGTAACGGGTCATGGAGACAGCCGTGGTCAGAAGCCGACTTGAAGATGGAAATTTTGGGTAGTGAACCCAATGACTCATCACCACGAGTCGTCTCTCAGAAAACGAGTCATCCAGTCCCTCGTTAGGACTGGCAGTGTGCTTTTTCATGCGAATTTAGTAAGGAATTTTTCGTAATTCTTAAGTTTCTAAGATCTAAACTACGTCGTTTTAAGCTTAGATAAGTATGTTTTAAGAGGGTTTAAGTCGTTTTAAGCTTAGATAAGTATGTTTTAAGAGGGTTTAACTCATTATAAGCCTATCCCTCTCCATGAATGCAATCCCAGAAGTTTCTAAGAGTGATCAAGCCTATAAGTTTATCGATTCTCCTTCAATTTCCTTTTGACATTCAACAGGTTGAGAAATCAGAAGTACCCAAGTATGTAGGGTTATGAATGGGTGTATCCATCCACTCTCATGCCCAATACCTTCTCAAATTCATGAAAATTCTATGTTGTTGAATCTATAGGTTTCAAACCCAACTTGTGAATTTTATAAGTATCTATCATGGGTATATTCTAATCATGTTTCTAATATTGAATTATGATTCATGGGCATGAATTATAATATTTTTAAATTATAAATCATGTTTTTAAAGTTTTACAAATTACGCTGCCCAATTATGAAAGTTCATAAAAGGTTCAGATTGATATATGTTTTCAAGTATGATGAGATATTTATGATGCAAGTATAATTTCGAATTACCCATGTCTATATTCATGTTTTGACTATCAAAGTCTATTTTAAGTATGTTTAAGTTTGTGAAAGCCCATATGATCAAGTCTATTCATGATTTATCTCGATTTCATGTTATTAGCTTACCACATGGATTTTGGAGTCTAGACTCCCACTCTTTTCAGCTTGTGGTATAGTTTGAGCCAAGGCTCCTCATGTCATGTTTTCAGATTATGCATGTATATCATGTTATGATTCAGCTTTGTCACTAGACGACGATTCATCTTTGTTGAAAAATAATGGAGAGCATATGCATGTTTTTGGAAGTAGTGTCTAGCACCAAGTAGGTTAAGGGTTAGTCAACCCTATTCCTCAGAACTATGCGCCACATAGGTATGATCAGATTACTTGGGACCTCCCTTGCGAGCTTCCCCTTCCCCAAGGGGCTTTTTGCTTGATATCAATATCATGGTAGTGTTCTTGTCCCCGAAAAGTTTTTGAACGGCTCTGCCCATTTGAGTGTAATAGGCGGGACCACGTAAGCTCTATTGTGGTATTGTCGGTTATATGACGAGTCTCCCTTTGTTTCTCATATTTTCAGTTGTCACACCCCGCCCTGGGGGGTATGACTGGCACCTAGTGCCCTACTAGGACCTGACCTGCTGGACTGCTAAGCCTAGGCGCATCTGGCGCCTGGCTGGCTCTAACTCACATTTCTGGAAACAAAGGGCTATATAACGGCTGTAAATACAGCCCCGGCCTATTGGCCTATAGCCTTCTGTACCTGTACTAACAGCTGACCAGAAACATAGTAATTTAGGGGAACCTATGCGGGCTGACAAGACCACCATGCTGTCTAGTTATCTGTAACTCAAACATAACATACTGAAAAGCTACGTGACCAGCAAGGTCACTACTACTGGCAAACTATGGCCCCACACGGCCATTACAAAAGAAAGAAAGGAGTAAAGGCAACTATACAACTGCACGGCCTCACACGATCGGCCCATCTGACCACAAGGAATATAAACAGACTGCAAGCCTCTAGGAAGGATAATAGAAATGACCGGGATAGGGCCCCGACCTACCCGTACTGTACAACAAAAAGAACTGGACTACACCTCTAGAAATTCAGTCTCCGGATGACAGGAGCTGAATACTCAACCGCTGATGGGGATCACGTGGTATCGCCTGCTCGTCTGTGGGTACCTGCAGGCAAGTAATGCAGCGCCCCACTGGGCGTCAGTACCGCTGGTACTGAGTATGTAAAGCAAACTGAATACAGCTGAATACAAGTAATATAACTAAAAATTCTGAATAGTAGGAGATAACTGAATCTGTAAGAACTGAAGGGATATCTGAAATCAATAACATAACTGTCAAAAATGAAATAAGAAGGAGTAGATTAACTGTCTGATGGTGTAGATCGTACCTGTTCTTAATCATACTGAAGGGAGTAGGAATCATACCTGGAGACGTATCATTCTACTACTAATCTGCTCGTATCTACTGTAATATAACATAACATACATAACGTAACATGGCATACATAACCTTACCCAGCCCCCATAAGCCGGGAGGTACAATCAACACAGAATCTATACCCCTACCCCGGTCATCCCATCTCCTATACTGGCTGTAAGCATCCTGCCGGTTCCCTGGGTATGCACTTGGGCTCGCTGATCCCCTGACTATAACTGCATCTGAGTCCGGAGGACTCCTGAATCTGCACCCGGGCGTATCCGCTCGACTGGGGTGTGTAAGGGCCGATCAAGGCACAAGTATGGGGAAAAACTGGCATCCCATCTTCGTCCCCTGGCAGGACGGCATGCCACTCCGTAGAGTGACGTATCCTCGTCCTCTGGTGGATGAGTCGATACAGCTATTAACCCTGGGGCGGTCATGGATGCTAGGTAATCCAACCCCAAACAATACAACGGTCTCGACTGGTAATACTGTTTGGGTATCTCACATGCTGAGGCTAATAGGGATAAAGTATCATATATATTACATGCTGGGCTAATGATAGTAATCTGTACGTATTTAATACGTGCTGAGGCAAGTAAAGATGTATAAATATGAATATAGTCTCCTGCCGGGCTGTACTGGGCAAATGCTATATAAGATAATGTTTCTGCTGAAAACTCTGCTGTTTGCTAAGTTTCTGTATACACTATATGCTGGACTAGTGATAGAAATATGTACACACTTGATACATGCTGAGGCTGGAAGTACTATATATATATGTACGAATATAGTCTTTCTGCTGAACTATGTTGTATACTGATTTTCTATAGTAACCTGATTTACTATTCCTGACATGCTTTCTGAACTTTATTTTAGCCTGCTATTCTATTTCTGAAGTGCTTTACGGATACTGTACTACTCCGCGGGGTTTCAGCTGAACACAACAATATCTTAACATGGCATATTACATCACACACTGAATATACTGGGCAATCTCTAACGCTTGCGTCAGAATCTATATCATACTGATAGGTTACTACACATTACAACCCAATGTTTCTCACATCGTACCAACATTCATAATAACGCAACATTTGACTTCTGAACATTCTACTGGTCCGTAATTTGTTACACTACACTGATATTACTTAACTTGTCGAAGGAAACTAACTTTACATACCTTATCTTCTACTATTCGTCCGTCGGACGAGGCTCGGCTGGTACTTCAACTATTTTCTCCCAACTACATTCATAAATACGTCAATCAATACTAAATACAGCTTTATTGTAAAGAGCAACGTTACTTTCGATATAGTTTATAGCCTAAACTTAGGCTTATCGAAAGACGGTCGAAAACTCGCTATTTTTCAGCGGCCCAGAAGGGAGAAGTATTCACTTCTCAGCTAGGAACACATAGACATTAATTTAGAGCAATTCTACTTACTTTAGTTCGGTGGCTCGCCGATTCGTCGGCCGTATTTCGCGAAACTTATTCCGTATAAATGCTCTCTGCTGCTAAATACTCGGGTATCTGGGATTAATTTGAGTTTGGGCAGCATTTGGCAGCGTAATCGGACGAAAATATTTAATTTTCTTCGTCTTCCTCGGCTTCACTGCGTTTCTCTGGAAATTTATAAGTGTAATATGATTTTAAACCGAAGTGGGGGCTTATATACTTGGGGCTGAACCTGGGCAACGTGTTACGGAGCCATCGCGGAGGCCTCACCTCCGTGACACGCTGCCATCGCGGAGGGGCTCTGCCTCGGCTCCTCCCGCGATGGTTTCGACGGGTTTCTCGTCCGATCTTTTCCCGGACCTTTCCCTAGCACGTATGGCCTTCAAATATACTTAACCAACGTGCGAATAGGTCATCTAAGTGCCGGGAATTCTACGGGGTGTAACATTCTCCCCTCCTTAAGAACATTCTTCCTCGAATGTACACTGTTATCTAAAGGACTGCTTACTTTACTTTCTAGAAAAATTTCGGCAGAGTTTCCTCTGTAATATGGACTATCGCAAAAACCTGAAATGCAGAAAAGTCCAACACAGGCACTGCATATAATATTCTAAGATCCACTGAACAACTAAATATCACTTCTTTCTTTATCATTTACAACATACAACCATAAGGTACTGTATAGATTATGATACGGACATACCTGTCATCTGACTAGGCCTGAAATAGGTGAGGGTATCTGCTTTTCATATCTTCTTCAGCCTCCCACGTCATTTCCTCCCGATTTCTATTACGCCACAATACTTTGACAGATGCAACATCTTTAGTTCTTAGCCTGCGAACCTGTCTGTCTAAAATAGCTACGGGAACCTCTTCATATGCTAACTCTTCTGTGACCTGGACATTCTGAACTGGAACTACTGTAGAAGGGTCCCCTACGAACTTCCTTAACATAGAAACATGGAATACTGGGTGAACCGACGCTAACTCTGGAGGCAAGTTCAACTCGTATGCCACGCAGCCTATTCTTCGCCGAATCTGATACGGCCCATTGAATCTTGGGCTAAGCTTGCCCTTCTTGCCAAACCTCATTACCCCTTTCATCGGGGACACTTTTAGATATACCCAATCGTTTACCGAAAATTCTAGATTTCTGCGCCGCCTATCTGCGTATGACTTCTGGCGGCTCTGAGCGGTCAGTAAACGTTCTCGGATAAGCTTTATCTTTTCCTCGGACTGCCGAACAATGTCTGGGCCAACTAATGCTGATTCTCCTATCTCAAACCAGCCCACCGGCGATCTACATTTTTGCCCGTACAATGCCTCGAAAGGCGCCATCTGAATAGCTGAATGGTAGCTGTTATTATAAGCAAATTCCATTAACGAAAGATGTTCATCCCAGCTACCCCCAAAAACTAACACACACGCTCGTAGCATATCTTCGAGCGTCTGAATTGTACGTTCAACCTGCCCGTCTGTCTGGGGATGGAATGCTGTGCTCAAATTAATCTGCGTCCCCAGACCTTTCTGAAATGACTGCCAGAATCTAGCTGTAAACTGTGCTCCCCTATCTGAAATAATAGATACTGGCACTCCATGCAATCTAACTATTTCTCTGATATATAATTCGGCATAATCCTCAGCTGAGAAGGTAGCCCTTACTGGCAGGAAATGAGCTGATTTTGTCAGCCTGTCAACTATTACCCAAATGGAATCATTTCTGCGTCTAGTACGGGGTAACCCTGTTACAAAATCCATGTTTATTACTTCCCACTTCCACATAGGTATCATTATCTCTTGAGTCAAACCACCCGGTTTCTGGTGCTCTGCTTTCACCTGCTGACAATTAGCACATCTAGATACAAATTCAGCTATCTCAATTTTCATACCTGGCCACCAGTAGATGTCTCTGATGTCGTGGTACATTTTCGTCGCCCCTGGGTGAAGGGAATAGCGAGGGTAGTGTACCTCATGCATGATCTGCCCATGAAGTCCTGCGACATTCGGGACACAAAAGCGGCCCTTACAATGTAGCACACCATCCTCGGTTATCTGAAAATCTGGCTCCTTACTTTTCTGAACTCTATCTCTGAGCTGGACTAAATCAGGATCCTCATACTGCCGTTCTTTTACCTCTATAACTAACGATGACACTGCAGAATTCTGAATTACTGGTCCATTATTTTCTGTTTCTATTACTCGAACGGCTAGGCCAGCTAACTGATGAATTTCTTTAGCTAATTTCTGTTTCTCAGGTCGCAAATACGCCAAACTCCCCATTGACTTACGGCTCAGGGCATCTGCTACAACATTAGCTTTTCTGGGGTGGTATAGAATATTCACATCATAGTCTTTCAACAACTCTAACCAGTGGCGTTGCCGCAGATTCAACTCCCTCTGGGTGAAAATGTACTGTAAGCTCTTATGATCTGTATAAATGTCAACATGGACGCCGTACAGATAATGCCTCCACATCTTCAAGGCATGAATTACTGCAGCCAATTCCAGGTCATGGGTAGGGTAATTCTTTTCGTGTTTTCTCAGCTGTCTGGAGGCATATGCAATTACTCTACCATGCTGCATCAACGCACAACCCAATCCGACACCTGACGCGTTGCAATAAACTGAATAACCTTCTGTGCCTTCCGGCAATGCTAATACTGGGGCGGAGGTTAACCTGTCTTTCAATTCCTGGAAACTCTGCTCGCATGCCTCCGTCCACTGAAACTTTGCTGCTTTCTGTGTCAATTTAGTTAAAGGTGCTGCAATGGTTGAGAATCCCTCAAGGAATCTCCGATAATACCCTGCTAACCCCAGAAAGCTACAAACTTCAGTCGGGGTGGTAGGCCTAGGCCATGACTTAACTGCTTCTATCTTCTGCTTATCAACCTGTATACCAGCGTCTGAGACAATATGCCCTAAAAAGGCCACTGAGTTAAGCCAGAATTCACACTTCGAAAACTTAGCATACAACTGGCGGTCCCTGAGAATCTGGAGCACTGTCCGCAAATGAGTCCGGTGATCTGCTTCAGAGCTAGAATACACCAGAATGTCATCAATGAATACTATCACGAACAAGTCGAGGAAAGGTCTGAAAATACTGTTCATCAGGTCCATAAAAACTGCTGGGGCGTTCCTTAGCCCGAAGGACATAACCAGAAATTCAAAATGCCCATATCGGGTCCTGAATGCTGTCTTAGGAATATCTCTTTCACGTACTCGGACCTGGTGGTATCCAGACCGCAAGTCAATCTTAGAAAAGTATCTGGCTCCCTGTAGCTGATCAAATAAGTCAGCAATTCTGGGAAGCGGATACTTGTTCTTTACTGTAACTTTGTTTAGCTGCCGATAATCTATGCACATTCGGAGCGAGCCATCTTTCTTTCTCACAAACAAGACTGGCGCACCCCATGGGGAAGTACTCGACCTGATAAAACCTTTATCTAACAAGTCTTTCAACTGATCCTTTAATTATCTGAGTTCTGCAGGAGCAATACGATAAGGAGGTATTGATATTGGCTGAGTGCCTGGTAGCAAGTCAATAGCAAAGTCTATTTCCCTTTCTGGGGGAATACCAGGTAACTCATCAGGAAATACATCTGGGAATTCATTTACCACTGGGACAGACTGGAGTGTCGGAGATTCTGCTTGGACATCCTAAACTCTGACAAGATGGTAAATACACCCCTTAGATATCAACTTTCTCGCCTGAAGGTAGGAAATAAACCTACCTTTTGGCGTCACGGTACTACCCTTCCACTCCCGTACTGCTTCCCCCGGGAAGTGGAATCGGACCGTTTTGGTCCAACATTCAACATTGGCAAAGCATGGCACTAACCAGTCCATACCCATTATGGCATCGAAGTCTATCATTTCTAACTCGACCAGATCTACTGTGGTCTGACGGTCAACAATCTCTACTGTACACCCGCGGTAGATTCGGCTAGCTGTGATAGAGTCACCGACGGGCGTAGATACTAGGAAGGGCTGCTGTAGTGATTCTGGTACAATACTAAACTTTCGTGCCACAAATGGTGTAATATAGGACAAAGTAGACCCTGGATCAATTAACACATAAGCAGGGTGTGCGCAGATAGTTAGCATACCTGTCACAACATCAGGCGATGCTTCTGAATCTTGTCTCCCTGGTAAAGCATATGTGCGCCTTGGACCCGCACCTGTACTGAAGGCCCCTGATCTGCCCCGACCCCTGCCTGCTGAAACTGAGGGCCTGCGCCCAGTCGAAGATGCTGTAGCTCGTGATCCTATTGATGCCCTATCCTGTCTATCCCAGTCCTCTCAACCTCTGGCTGGGCAATCTTTCATCAAATGGCCTTCTTGGCCACAATTATAACATGCGGTGGAGCCATATCTGCATGCTCCAGGATGGCGTCGATTGCATATAGGGCAAAGTGGTAGGGTATACCTGCTCTGCTCTGCCCTCCTCTGTGATGGTGAATCTGCCATCTGCGAGCCTCTACCAGTCCCTGACTGCCCCCTGCGGCTGAATCTACCCCCCTGTGATTGTGACGGAGGCGGGGGCCTGGGCGGCCTGTCTGACAATCGGGGCCTGGGTCCTCCCCAGGCCCCTCCCGGTAATTCAACTGGCCTGTCCCGGCGACGCTGTTCCTGATTAACCCTTCTGACCTCTCGTTGCCACTGTCTGATGCCCTCAATATTTTGAGCAAATGCCTGAATGCGAGCAATATCCATGTCCTCTCGCAGTGTGGCTGTAGTGCAAATCTCAACATATTCTGGATTCAATCCCGTAATGAAGCGATGCACTCTGGATGCCATAGTATCTACAAAGGCCGGTGCATATCGGGCTAAGGAATCAAACTGCAAAGAATATTCCCGAACACTCATGGACCCCTGTTCTAGATGTAGGAACTGGTCCACCCGGGCTTGTCGAATCTCCCGCGGAAAATAATGATCCAGAAAGGCTCCTGAAAAGCTGGCCCAGGTGGGAGGGGAAACATCTTTCCCTCGGGACCTCTCCCAGCTTTCATACCATAACACCGCAATATCCCGTAACCAGAATGCTGCCAACTCAACTGACTCGGTAGACGTGGCATGCATAACCCTGAAGATCCTCTGCATTTGGTCCAGAAAATCCTGAGGGTCCTCTGTCCGGTCCGTGCCTGTAAATTCTGGAGGATTCAAAGCTAAGAACTCTCGGACCCTCGAACTACCGGGCCCTCCCGACGATTCTGCAACTGTAGATGGCATTGGCTGACGCTGAGCAGCCATCATCTGTGCTAATATAACTACAGCACTCCTAACCTCCTGGTCAGAAGGAGTCAATATAGGGGCTGCTGAAGGTAGTGTCGCCCCAAGTGGCTCCTGACGTGGTGGAGACTGCTGAGGAGGCTGGGATGATGCCTCTGTAGTGCCCTCTGGTCGGGCTGTCTCCAAAGGAGGGTGAGGCATCCTGCTGGTGCCTTCCCCTACTGCAACATCTAAGTTCCGACCTGTGATAGGATGGTGCTGGTCTGACATTATCTGTAACCAAAGAGTATGGTAAGATTTTTAGGGACTCAACCCTAAACTGTACCGCTCTACAGCACGACTGAATAAGAATAAAAGACAACCATCCTATCATGCCTTGCAGCCTCCTATCCATAGTATGTGGTGCACAACACATCCATGGACAAGACTCTACTTAGCACGGCTTGCAGACTCCCTGGGATACGACCTGCTCTGATACCAAGTTTGTCACACCCCGCCCTGGGGGGTATGACTGGCACCTGATGCCCTACTAGGACCTGACCTGCTGGACTGCGAAGCCTAGGCGCATCTGGCGCCTGGCTGGCTCTAACTCACATTTCTGGAAACAAAGGGCTATATAACGGCTGTAAATACAGCCCCCGGCCCATTGGCCTATAGCCTTCTGTACCTGTACTAACAGCTGACCAGAAACATAGTAATTCAGGGGAACCTATGCGGGCCGACAAGACCACCATGCTGTCTAGTTATCTGTAACTCAAACATAACATACTGAAAAGCTACGTGACCGGCAAGGTCACCACTACTGGTAAACTATGGCCCCACACGGCCATTACAAAAGAAAGAAAGGAGTAAAGGCAACTATACAACTGCACGGCCTCACACGATCGGCCCATCTGACCACAGGGAATATAAACAGACTGCAAGCCTCTAGGAAGGATAATAGAAATGATCGGGACAGGGCCCCGACCTACCCGTACTGTACAACAAAAAGAACTGGACTACACCTCTAGAAATTCAGTCTCCGGATGACAGGAGCTGAATACTCAACCGCTGATGGGGATCATGTGGTATCGCCTGCTCGTCTATAGGTACCTGCAGGCAAGTAATGCATCGCCCCACTGGGCGTCAGTACCGCTGGTACTGAGTATGTAAAGCAAACTGAATACAGCTGATTACAAGTAATATAACTAAAAATTCTGAATAGTAGGAGATAACTGAATCTGTAAGAACTGAAGGGATATCTGAAATCAATAACATAAATGTCAAAACTGAAATAAGAAGGAGTAGATTAACTGTCTGATGGTGTAGATCGTACCTGTTCTTAATCATACTGAAGGGAGTAGGAATCATACCTGGAGACGTATAATTCTACTACTAATCTGCTCGTATCTACTGTAATATAACATAACATACATAACGTAACATGGCATACATAACCTTACCCGGCCCCCATAAGCCGGGAGGTACAATCAACACAGAATCTATACCCCTACCCCGGTCATCCCATCTCCTATACTGGCTGTAAGCATCCTACCGGTTCCCTGAGTATGCACTTGGGCTCGCTGAGCCCCTGACTATAACTGCATCTGAGTCCGGAGGACTCCTGAATCAGCACCCGGGCGTATCCGCTCGACTGGGGTGTGTAAGGGCCGATCAAGGCACAAGTATGGGGAAAAACTGGCATCCCATTTTCGTCCCCTGGCGGGACGGCATGCCACTCCGTAGAGTGATGTATCCTCGTCCTCTGGTGGATGAGTCAATACAGCTATTAACCCTGGGGCGGTCATGGATGCTAGGTAATCCAACCCCAAACAATACAACGGTCTCGACTGGTAATACTGTCTGGGTATCTCACATGCTGAGGCTAATAGGGATAAAGTATCATATATATTACATGCTGGGCTAATGATAGTAATCTGTACGTATTTAATACGTGCTGAGGCAAGTAAAGATGTATAAATATGAATATAGTCTCCTGCCGGGCTGTACTGGGCAAATGCTATATAAGATAATGTTTCTGCTGAAAACTCTGCTGTTTGCTAAGTTTCTGTATACACTATATGCTGGACTAGTGATAGAAATATGTACACACTTGATACATGCTGAGGCTGGAAGTACTATATATATATGTACGAATATAGTCTTTCTGCTGAACTATGTTGTATACTGATTTTCTATAGTAACCTGATTTACTATTCCTGACATGCTTTCTGAACTTCATTTTAGCCTGCTATTCTATTTCTGAAGTGCTTTACGGATACTGTACTACTCCGCGGGGTTTCAGCAGAACACAACAATATCTTAACATGGCATATTACATCACACACTGAATATACTGGGCAATCTCTAACGCTTGCGTTAGAATCTATATCATACTGATAGGTTTCATACACATTACAACCCAATGTTTCTCACATCGTACCAACATTCATAATAACGCAACATTTGACTTCTGAACATTCTACTGGTCCGTAATTTGTTACACTACACTGATATTACTTAACTTGCCGAAGGAAACTAACTTTACATACCTTATCTTCTACTATTCGTCCGTCGGACGAGACTCGGCTGGTACTTCAACTATTTTCTCCCAACTGCATTCATAAATACGTCAATCAATACTAAATACAGCTTTATTGTAAAGAGCAACATTACTTTCGATATAGTTTATAGCCTAAACTTAGGCTTATCGAAAGACGGTCGAAAACTCGCTATTTTTCAGCGGCCCAGAAGGGAGAAGTATTCACTTCTCAGTTAGGAACACATAGACATTAATTTAGAGTAATTCTACTTACTTTAGTTCGGTGGCTCGCCGATTTGTCGGCCGTATTTCGCAAAACTAATTCCGTAGAAATGCTCTCTGCTGCTAAATACTCGGGTATCTGGGATTAATTTGAGTTTGGGCAGCATTTGGCAGCGTAATTGGACGAAAATATTTAATTTTCTTTGTCTTCCTCGGCTTCACTGCGTTTCTCTGGAAATTTATAAGTGTAATATGATTTTAAACCGAAGTGGGGGCTGAACCTGGGCAACGTGTCACGGAGCCATCGCGGAGGCCTCACCTCCGTGACACGCTGCCATCGCGGAGGGGCTCTGCCTCAGCTCCTCCCGTGATGGTTTCGACTTGTTTCTCGTCCGATCTTTTCCCGGACCTTTCCCTAGCACGTATGGCCTTCAAATATACTTAACCAACATGCGAATAGGTCATCTAAGTGCCGGGAATTCTACGGGGTGTAACATCAGTTATGCATGTTCATCAGTCATGATATCATATTTTCAGTAGGTTTGACCCAATGTTCAGTTTTACTTATGAATAATCAGTTTCAGCTTTGATTTATTCGATTCAGTTATGTTTAAATCATGTTTTCAGATAATAGAATGCAAGCCTTACTCTCAGAATCTTATGATGAAATGTTTTATGATATGCATGATTTCTTTTTTTACTTACTTAGCGGTTTTATTTACCTTCCATACTCGGTACCTTCTACATACTGACCGCATACCCTATTCTATATCATTTCAAGATACAGGCTCAAACGTTCAAATTCAATCCCGCCGTTAACCAGATCCTCCGAGTAGCATCTCCAGCCAGAGTTGGTGAGTCCTCATCCTTCGAGGACCCCTTTTCTCCAGTTGTATTCAGTATCTTCAATTTCAATTTTAGTGAGTTAATTGGGGTCTTGTCCCATCAACTCATCAGTATGTAGAGGCTTATCAGATATAGTATGTTTTCAATTTCAGATCATTGTTATATATTCAAATATTCGATGTTATCATATTTCCAGACTTCTGCTATTTTTATATATGTTAGACTTCTGCATTACTATGTTAAGTTTAGATATCATGTTCATGACATAGATCGACTTGGATATTCTCGGGGTTTCTTGTCTCGTGTCTCGATCCGAGCCTATGTTCGGGTCGTGATAAGTTATTAGTAAGAACCCAAAAAAAGACCAGTTAGGTTGATATACAAGTTGAGGCTGTGATAAAGTTCTAGTTTACTGATTCAAACTCACCAAGCTGTGGTGGGTTGAAATATTCCTCATTGTTACCAGCTTCAAAGAGCTCTAAAGGACCCTTTGTAACCTAAGAAGACTAGACTAGGCACCACCCTGGTGATCCGAACAAGTATAAAAATCTCTGTGTCACTTTTATTATTACTTAATTGTTAAATCTTCTGCTTAGTACTAACTACTTGTTTGCAGGTGTTAGTCGACTTGAGGTGTCTAACAGTTATTGTAGCTTTGCAGGTTATAACAGTGATCCGGTTGATTATCGAAATCTCATGTTTATTTTTATTTTTATTTTTCAAAAGTAATCATATCTACAAAGCCATAAGATTATATACTTCCACGACCCATAACACTATTAGTCATAATTTTTTTAGCTCTCACTTTGCAAAGATCTAAGATAAGAAAAATCAATTTTTTTTTCAAAAGATGTATTACTTAACCGCAGAAATGATATTCCTTTGGTGATACTGTTTCTCTACAACTCTACCCTCTCAAAAATTGAGGGTTATGGTATTATATTTTCCCCTCTTCCTTTTAACATGGATAAACTTACGATATTTGAGTTCGTTGCTCTTCAAAGTTCGGGCAAGAACTAACTTTCATGGGTGTTGGATGTTGAAATCTATATGGGTGCAATGGGTCTTAGAGACACCATTAAAATTAAAAATAAAGCATCAAACCAAAATTGTGCTAAGGTTATGATATTCTTGCGTCATTATCTTGACGAAATTTTGAAAATTGAATATATCACGATTAAGGATCCACTTGTTTTGTGGAATAGCTTGAAAGAAAGGTATGACCAACTGAAGATGGTCATACACCCAAAGGCACAATATGATTGGATGTATTTGAGGTTTCAAGACTATAAGTCTGTTCATGAATACAACTCTGCAATGTTCAGAGTTGTTTATCCGTTGAAATAATATGGAGAGACTATTAATGATGTTGATATGATATAAGGTGTGGTATACACAAAATTAATTGAGAACTCCGGAAGAGCTAATGTGTTACTACCTGGAGGACTAAAATAATTCATAATATTGATATTGTAGTAAGTCTCAAAAGAAAACTTATAAGTTTTAAAGACATTGAAATAAATAAATAAATTGAGACTATAAATTATGGGAAGATCTAATATCTTCATATTACCATTGTTGAAGCGGGTTATAACTATTTACGTAAAAGATTACCCGTTATTTTTTTTATTTGTAGTACATAAATATGAGTATGATGTCGAAATCACATGTGAAAGTAAACTAGAAGTTTACTGAAATAAAGATAAGTTGGCATAACCGGTTGGTCATCCCGGTCCAAATGTCATGCAAAAATAATTGTGACTTCACGTGGTTATATGTTGAAGAAATAAAAGATTCTTCAAGAATTTTATTGTGTTGCTTGTTCTCATGATAAAATGATTATTATATCAGCTAAGATTGAGATTATATTCCATGAAATTTTAAAACTTATAAAAAAGTGAATATGGGCCCGTTCACCTGCCATGTGAATCGTTTGCTATTATATAATTTCAATAGATGCATCTATGAAATGGTCATGTGTGCTTTGATATCAACTAGCAATTAATTTTTGCAAGGTTGTTTGCTCGAATTGTTAAATTAAGAGCACAGTTCCTAATCATAAAAGCATGTTGATAATGTTGGTTCATATCTAAGTTGGTTTAGTAGAAATTGTATGCCTCCAATTATAGCTAAACCATTAATTATGAGAACAAAATCCCCAAATAAAATTTGATATGAAATATGTTTATTTAATATGTAACAACACTTGAATACATCAAGCCAAAAAGGTTCCCCTATCACAATTGGTTCAGGGTCAAGAATCCTAATTCCGTCTAAAAATTTAAATGTGCGGTATATTATTCAATTGCTCCACCACAATGCACAAAGATGGATCCTCAAATGAGATTGGGGGTAAATGTTAGTTTTTCTAACATTAGAGGGAGAAGTGATTAGCGATTGAAAATTGTATGTGGGATGAATTATCTAGATCCTCAAAGAAAAAAAAATGAACTTAAAGTTCAAGAGATAATTCACTAGCAAAATATTACAAATCAATTGCTAGATGTAATTGCTGACCCTATTTTATAATTCAGCTGCAAATGATCTAATGAAAATTAGAGTCCTTGAAGGAAAAGTCTATGACACGCCTGAAGCGTGATAGATCTATCGATTATAGAAATAAAAGCTCCTTGAAGAAGGAGAAGAGCAAATGATCAAGATGGTTAGAATAATGAAGCAAGTGCTTTAAAAGGAGCACCATGACATAATACTTCATAAAATCTTGGCAAAGGTTCAGGTACCTGAAATGATGAAAAATGAAAAGATTTTGATAAGTTACGTCGTATTGGACCGATATCAAAATGATCATCAATGATACATTTGATATAATGTAGCGCTCAATATTATAAATGTTGACGAGGATCTTGAATTCAAATCTATCAAAAAGTGTGGACAGATAAATGATTGGTCAAATAAAAGTATGCAATTCAAGTATAGTGCTAGTGAGGTATAAATGGATTCTTGTGCGAAAGGTGAAATAAATGAAATGGTAAAATAGTACGATTTGTGCCTTGTGGCATAAAGATTTTTTGCAAATCCTGACATTATTATTGAAGAGGTTCTCCTGTGGTGGATACAGTTATTTCGAGGTTGCTCATAAGTCTGGCAATACATAAAAAACTTGATATGCGTATAATGAAATTATTTTCATGTCTAGATAGACAGTGAAGGATATATGAAAATCTTTGAAGAATTTAAAAAGTTTTAAAGTGATTCTATTGAATACCTCCAATGGCTGTGAGATCGATTAACATAAATAAAGATCATTTTGATCTCATGAAAATGGTTAGAGAGTACAGTATTTTAGTGCAACCGGTGTACTTATATATCCTGTTATTACTATCCATGAGATAATATTTTTATAATGTGCAGAAAAAATATAATTTCACTTTTATTAGTAGAGATACGAGTGAATGAAAATACTTATATGAGTTTATTATTTCTAACTAATATTATCAAAGGATTGTTGGTTTTGCAATGTAGGAAAGTTATTTAATTTTATATGAAGATAATACAACATGCATAGCAAAACTAAAATGAAGATTCATAAAAAGATATAGAACAAAACATATTTCACGAAAATTTTTCTACACATGAGCTCTAAAAGAATGGTGATATCAATGTGCAACAGAACCGTTCAAGTGACAATGTGACTGATTTATTCACTAAATCTCTACCAACTGCAACTTTCAAGAAGATGGTACATGTGATCAGGATGCAAAGACTCAAGAATGTTCTTATTAGGAGATTTAATATGTGCTGTGCTTTTTTTTTCCTTACAAGATTTTGTCCCACTAGATTTTCCTTGTAAGGTTTTTGATGAGTCAGCCAAAATGCATATTATTAGATATATGTATTTTTTTTCCTTTGCTTAAAATTTTTTTCTGCTGAATTTTTTCTAGTAATGTTTTAATAAGGCACACTATCTATCAAATAAACATTCAATGGGGAGTGTTGTAAATATATTTTATAATTATGGTGAATGTCTATTTCTTAGAAAGAAAGTTATGGTTAGTAACTTTGGGATCAAGTTAAATTTTTTCCTATAAATAAAGGGGTTTTCATTCATTGTAATTCATCCCTTTAACCCCTCAAGAGAAATAAGAATTATTCTTTCTTCTATCTTTCTCTACAATATTCTTCCTGTTTTATTATTTTATAACATAAAACAATCATAAATTTCTTTTTAAAAAAAATTATATATGTATCAATTATGTAAAATTTAAAAATTAAATATCATATTAAATATGTTAAATTTTGTATATATAAAAATTTATTATTGGAATTTGAGAACAGAGGGAACATGAATAAGGCGAGGAAACATCTATATATCTACTCCCTCCGCCCCCAAATTAATTGAGACATTTTATTTTTTGAAATTTAAGTTAATTAATTTTAAAATTAAATTTAATTAAATTAATTTAGTTGTTTATAATAAAATATAAATGTTTAATAATTATATAAAAATTATAAGTTATAAATTTTTTCATGTCAATATAATAAAAAATATAAATATTAATCAAATTTAAATAGTTGGATTTTTGAACAAAACATGTCAATTAAAATTAGAACGAAAAGAATGTAAAATTAGACATCATATCATATATTTATATGTATCTTCTATATAATATTAAAAGTGTGAAGACCCTTAAAAATATTAATTAAACTTTTTATTCTTCATTAAAAAATTTCACAATAAACAAATTTGTTATTTACTATTTTTCTTAAATTAGTATTAAAAGTTTATCATTTTTAATTGTTATTTCAAAAATTTTCATACTAAAGTTTTCATGCCTACTAGGGGTGGGCGTTCGGTGTTTCGGTTCGATTTTTTCAAATTTCGGTGCGGTTTTCGGTTATGAATAACGAACACCAAACACCGCACCGTTTTAATTTCGTTCGGTTCGATTTTTTTTTAATTCGGTTCGGTTTATTTATTTCGGTTATTCGGTTTTTTTGGGCTTGGTTGATGGACTTTTTTCTGATTGTAAAATGGGCTGCATTTAAATAAAATATAAATTATTTCAAGCTTTTTAATTCAAAATGATCTACTTTTAAGTTTTAACTACTGTGATTGTGAAACTTTCTTTTATTAATATCAAATTATCAATTATAAATTTATAAATAAAAATTAAAATTATATAAATCGAGTGCCTAACGGCTATCGCCTACCGGCTACCGCCTACCGGCTACCGCCTACACTTCAAAATGGCATAACTTAGTAACTTACCATCTCAATTCTCAAATTCTCAATGACAATTGACATAATCACATAAAGCATCACTTGATGGCCGAATGCCGATGGACACTTGGGCATTCCCAAATCCACACAGCCACACCACACAGGCACAAAGCATACAAATTTAAAATTACAATACACACACGAAATGACAAAAATCATAATCAACATTCAGCACTTCAGTAGTGCCAGCGCCTAACAGCCCAGCACACACACTGGTATGGACGGTATGGTACACACAAAGTCACAAACTACTTGGGACTTCAAAGTTAAAAATTAAAATCACAAAAAAAAACACCAAATTCATTCAACCACTCCATAATATTAAATACGAATAACATTGAGATTACGCTCAAGAGTCAAGACACTTCTCAGTTCTCAACATGCTTCTTCATGATTGAACTTGAACCGTTGAACATTGAACCTAGTAAATGGTAAGATAAAATAAAAAATTAGAATATAACTTTCAACTTTCAAGATAAAAAAATAATATTACAAAAAAATATCATCAATGACAATGAGACTATGAGATGAGAGAGTATGAGACAAATGAGTAAATGACAATGACCAAATAAATAAAGTAATCAATAATTTAACTCACCGGTCACTAGTAGGCACCGCACTAGTAGCAAATTGGAGATTGCAATCATACATCAACAATGTAAGACTCTCTTCCATTTATTGTCATCTCTAAAGATAATTTAATCAAACATGTCATAAAACACAAATTAGTATACTACTAATTTATTATTGCATTAAAACTTAAAAGTCTAAATAAACAACTAAAAAATATAAAATCTTACCAAGCTCAAGTTTCTCAAGATACTCCAAACTTTCCTCAACACAAATGGGCTTAGTCTCTTGTCTAAGCCAATCTTGGACACAAACAAGAGATTGCACACATGTAGGAGTCAATGAACTTCTAAATGGATCAAGAATACGACCACTAGTACTAAATGCACATTCTGAAGCCACACTTGAAATTGGAATAGCCAACACATCACGAGCTAACTCTGAAAGAACAGGAAACCTGGGAGAATTAACCCTCCACCAATCTAATATATCAAAATCATCAGAATCAGGCTCTTGTTCTTCACTAATGTATCTATCCAACTCTGATTTAGCACCTCAACTTCCACAATCTTCTTTTTATTTTTTCAAGTAAAGCTTAGTTCTCAAGGCTTTTGTTTTCATACTTAGAGAAGCGCCAGAACTAGATGTATCAGATGTGTGCTGAGATGAAGTAGTTCTAGATGGAGATGATTGATTAGATCCTTTTGAATATTGTTTTATATACACTTCAAACAAAGAAGTCATATAATCACGCACTCCTTCATTTACTTTCTTTCCTATTTCCTCCCCAAATAGTTCTTCAAGTGCAAAGCTAACATACACAAACTTATTTCGAGGATCCAACACAGAAGCAATAAAAATCATTTTGTTCATCTTTTCAGGACAACCCCAATATTTCTTAAACTTTTGTTTCATCCGTTGAGCCATGTTACTCAAATTAAGATCTTCACTTGCTAAACACACATTCAAATATGCATCAAGCTCACATATATCCTCAAAATGAACATTAGAAGTAACATAATGTGAACCTGAAACCTTTACAGTGAGCTCGTAGAATCTTTCAAGAAACTTAACCACATTCCTCACATTCGCCGAATCATCACATTCGAGCGTACCTGCAACACTTCCATCTTCACACACATTAGTTGAAAGACAAGTATTAAATTGGTCATCAAAAAGATCAAACCTATCAAAGGCCTTCTCAAACTTTTGTGTCGTATCCAACATCAAATAGGTGGAATTCCACCTAGTAGGAACATCTAGCGTCAATGTTTTATCACATTCTACCTTTTGGACTTCACAACATTTCTTAAAGTTTCTTGTTCTTGCAGGGGATGATTTAACATACTTCACCATTTGTCGAACCCTTTTGTCAGAAGGATCAATTTCTTTCAAACCTTCTTGCACAATCAGATTAAGTATGTGAGCCATACATCTCACATGAAGATGTTTACCTTCCATTATATTAGTTCCCCACATATTCAACTGTTTAGACAATTCTTTAATTGTAACATCATTAGAAGACGCATTGTCAACAGTGATAGAGAATACCTTGTCCAAATGCCAATCAAGTAAACAATTACTAATCGCCTCTGCCATTTGCTCACCCTTATGACTAGAGATTGGGCAAAAATTTAATATTCTTTTATGCAACACCCAACTTCTATCAATAAAATGAGCAGTCAAACACATATAATTAATTCTTTGCAATGATGTCCATGTGTCTGTGGTAAGACAAATCTTTGGTTGTACTTCTTTAAAAGACTTCTTCAAATCTTGTCTCAATTCACTATAAACTTCATAACAATCCCTGGTTGTTGTTCTACGGGAAGGAATTCTAAATAGTGGTTGGGCTTTGCTCATAAACTTCTTGAAACCTTCATTCTCTACAAAGCTAAATGGTAGTTCATCGATAATTATCATTTCAACCAAAGCCCTTCTAACTACATCTTGTTCAAATTTCCAAAGTGGGGCATCTTGAGTTTGAAAAGATAATTTCATTTGAGAAGAAGTTTCAACGATAGTTTTATATGCCTTGCACCTATCCAAATGTTGTTTCAAACTCGTTGTTCCATTTTTACTTGTATGGGCAGCATAAGTATTGTTACAATACTTGCACTTCGCTCTACCAATACCATTTTCAACTACCTTATCAAAATGAGCCCAAACCTCAGATCTTGGTTGCATTTCTTTCCTTTTCTTTGTAATTGTATCCCCAGTTTCAGTTTGAGTATCTAGTGAGTTGTCAGTTGAACCAACTTCACTTTACTTTCATCATCCATCTATACAAATTAATAAGAACAATCATAAATAATTGACCAACAATCAACAAATCAACAACCAACAACAACAAATGATATATCAAAAAGACAGACTATTCAAAGAATCAAAGTATTAACTATTAAGTATGTATAGACTATAGTGAAAGTGATTCCAAAGACTATTCAAAATAAACAATATTAAGGTTTAAGTGCTCTATTAGTTAGTATTACATCTTACCAACAAACTAGGTGGCTTGTTTCTCTTATGTTCCACTTAGTCTTTGATCTCTATTCCATTTATGTTGAACTTTGAATAGAATGTTACACTATTAGGTGGAGAAGTCTTGATTATAGTGTAATACTACTATACTAGTTTGTTGGTATTTGGTAAGATGTCAAATAAAGTTTAAGTGCTATATAATCCCTGCTTATTTGACATCCTTTTTAGTTTTTATGTACTTCACTACTTTAGTCTTCAGTACTTCACACTTCACTACTTTAGTCTTCAGTACTTCACACTTCACAACATCACAATTCACAAGTCACAACAATCTGCCAACCTCACATTCTCAATATTACTTTCACTACGTTTGTTTTTTTCTTTCACTACGTTTCTAACTTAAGCTCCTTGGCCCTTGCAATGCATTACTAATTCTTCTTTCTCATTATACTAAAGCATCAATGTTGGGGTTACAACAGGTTATAAACAAATATTAACTCTCACTGTGGAAAGCAACAATAAAAGAATATATCAGCCGGACAGCCCACAACATCACATATTCACATTCACACTTCACAGACCAAAGTCCAGAAACTCATCAAAAATAAGTGTAATTTTTGGCAATAATGTTGATAATAATACACAGTGCATCAAAACTAGAATTAGGGGTGGGCAATGCATCACAATTCACAGTGAACTTCAACTAATGGGAACTTAAACACTTCCATCTTCACCACAGTCCAGAAACAGAAAGGCAGAAACTCATCAAAAATTCAAAACTCACAAGTCACAACATCTCAATTTTCAGTGAACTTCACAGCATCAGTGCATCACAATTCACAAATTCACAAATTCACAATTCATAGGCTGCCAATCTCAAATTCTCAATATTTTGGGAATTGGGAATTTGGGATAATGTTAATGGGAATATCCGAATATGGGATTGTTATTTGTTAATTTGTTATTCCCTTTTACAGTTTGCTACTTTGCTTACCTGTTGAATGTTGAGTGTTAGAGGAATGAGGACTTGAGGTTCGAGTGGAGCCTGCCGCCTGGAGGCTGGAGGTGGAGCCGCTGAGGACCGGAGGAGTGGAGTCAGTCACCTCTCACCTGGAGGCTGGAGGGCGGAGCGCGGAGGCTGTCAGGCTGGAGAGTGGAGAGGCAGAGAGGGCAGGCCGATTGGGAGTTGGCACTCGGCAGACGGCAGAGACGCAGGCCCGCAGCGGTGCAGCCAGTCCTGTCTCGCAGTCGGCAGTGGCAGAGATGAGAGAAAGAGATAGCGGCGGCCGGCGAGAGGGATGGGCCGATGGGCGATGGCCGACGGCTGGTGAGGCAGAGAGGACGTGCCGACGGGCGACGGGCGACTGGCGACGGGCGACGGGCTTCTTAGTTCTCTCTTCTCAGTTCTCGACTTCTCTCTTCTGTTCTGAATTGATTGTCTCTGTCTACTGTGTCTAGTGTGAACTGTGAAGTAGTAAGTAGTAACAGTGTAGGGTTTTTTATTTTTTTATTTAATTTAATTATTAATTATAAAAATAAAATAAAATAATTTTATTATAAATTCGGTTATTCGGTTTAACCGAAAACCGGTGAACTGTAACCGAAAAAAAACCGAAAACCGAATTACGTTATAAAAAAAAAACCGAAACCGAAAAACCGAATTAATTCGGTTCGGTTCGATTTTTCGGTTTTCGGTTTTTTTGCCCACCCCTAATGCCTACTACTTGAAAATAATTTCATACCAAAAGTTCTTTAAAGCCTTTTTTTTCCTGAAAATTTTCATACTAAAGTTTCCATACCTACTATTTTGAAATAATTTCATATCAAAAATTTCTTAAAAAAAGTTTTCATGCCTACTATTACTGAAAATTACTAAAGTTTCCATTCCGATTATTTGAAAATAATTTCATATAAAAAATTTCTTTAAAAAAAGTTTCTATGCCTACACCAAAAATTCCTTAACGCCTACTTCTTTTTCAACTGAAATATTCTACCTACTATTTGAAAATAATTTCATACCAAAATTTTCTTTAAAAAAAATTTTCATGCCTACTATTACCGAAGATTTCATCTTCTTTCCTTAACCTTTTTTTTTCTTTTCGATAGTGTTTCACTTCTATAAAAAGACTTATATTGCATAATTTAATTCATTAACTTTTCTACGTCAACACCTTTGATTCGATCTCCAACTTTTGTATGTTTTATATTTTTATAGTTATCTTAAAATCTATCTTTTTAGTCATATTTTGAATATTCTTTTTCATGTTCATGTTTTGAATTTGAAGAAGACAATAGTAATTGCTATGCTAACTCAAGTTGTTTACATTCAAAATAATATAACTTAGATTGTCTCCTTTAATTGAATTTAAAATTTGTGTTATTTCTAACTAACATTCTTCATCTACTCATACAGTCACAAGTTTCAGCTATTTAGGTAGACTAATCTCCTCATCTCATAAATTTTTTTTTAAAAAAAATAAACTTGTAGATTATTATAATTATAACGCTTCTGCACAATTTATTTTAGATAATCTTGCAATGAAATCTGAAAAAAAATTTGTGAACGAAATTATGCCGATTAAGAACTTAAGCCAATATGATTCTTATTCGATAATAAAAATCTTAGTAATTGAAGCTGAATTAGTAAAAGAGTATAAAAAGGGGACAAAGTAGGGTACTTGAATGACTATAACAGTAGTTGATGAAGAGGCAATACTTCTTTTTCATAGTATATTCTATATGGGAGAAGGGTTCAAAACACACTCTAACTTTGCTCGAAATTACTGTTACACACTCCAATTTTGTGTGTGTGTGTGTGTGTGTGTGTGGGGGGGGGGGGTCCTATGATCTCCATGAACTATTTTAAAATGAAATATATGCACCCTTATATGCTTATGTGGTAAAGAAAGTGTAATGCACTCTCCTTGAGAGAGTGAGGAGTTATATTCCTTTTTTTTTTAAAAAAAAATATCTTCTTTTCGGTTTTTCTTTTTTTCCTTTTTATCTCTCTCCCTCTCTCTCATCACCTTGGAGCCACCGACACCTCCTCCACCACCACTTCCCTATCACCAGCAAAAGCCATTATCTTTTTAGCACATCTATTACTATCCAATTCATCAGTCATCACCACGAAATTCACCATTCTTCAACATCCCATACACCATTAAAGTCATGGCATGACATAAATTTTCAAAAATCCATCATCAAAAAATTATCTAAATAGTAATAAAAATCTTCAAAAATACTCCAATTAGTAAAGTAAATAATTCATTTAAAAAAATAACTTCTCCAGCCACAACAATTATTAAAAGCAGATGCTACAATAAAAAATTGTAGCCTTTTGTGGAAAGTATTTTCCGGCCACCATTTATGCTTCTTTCTTTCTACCTGATTATCTCAAAAATATTTTTACTTATTTGATTTTACAAGAATGAATTAAAAGATAAAATAGAAGAAAAAATAGAGAGAAAGCAAAAGAAGCCATGAAAGAAAGGAAAAGAACACGAAGGAAAAGTAAGAGAAAAGAAGGAGAAAAGAGATTTTAAAAAAAATAAAAAGAATAAGAAGAAAGGAGAAAAGAAAATAAAAAAATAAAAAAAAGGATACCTGTGAGCGCGTGTTCTTCACCATTTAAAACAAATATGGGTGTTACTTTTAAAGGATGAATATATTCCACTTCAAAATAGTTCGAGGTGTGGAGGGGGAGGAGGGGGGGGGGGGAGGGAAGGGTCATAGGATTCCCGCAAAGTTGAAGTGTATAACAACAATTTTGGGCAAAGTTAAAGTGTGTTTTGAACCCTTTTCCCATTCTAATATTTATATTTTATATTTTTAAGTATAGATTTGACTTTTTATTTAGCCTTATTATATTTTTATATATGTTTTCAGCCATTAAAGTTTAATATTTTATGGGGCACAAAAGTTTATGCTATACATTTCAATAATTATATTAAAAAGTGAAAATAAATATTGACAACAAGACAAGATTTGCTACATCATAAATGGATGCATTAATGATGTTAATCCTAATTTTCTATCAGTAAATAAGGAGATTGAGGTTGGATTCAATGACGACACTATAGCTAAGGAATACAACAGTCACTTTTCTACTGTTACTTTTTCAAATAATTTTGTTTCGTTTGAAGATGCAACATAATTTATCGATGGAATAATTTTTGGTAATTTCATTAGATTTATCAACTAATAAAATATTAAATGTATGCCTAATATTTTACTATTATTTACTTAATAAAATATTCTTTATAGATATATTTAGCATTTTTGAGTTCTAAGATCTTCATGGGAGGAAAAACGAAACAAAGAGAGACGGTACTTATAAATGAAAAGTTGAGGTTATTTTCTTAATCTATATTTTCACCCAATACAAGTAATAAAAACTTTTTCTTAAATGATGGATTTTATGATAAAATTCGCAGTGAGCTATCAAAAAAAAAAAAAAAACTACAAGAAATTTAGCGACGAAGTTTGTAGCTAACTCCATTTTAAAAATATTTGTACTCGAACAACGTATACATTTTCATTATACACAAAGAACGTACACTTAAACTAGTTATTATATAAGTGGGAAGCCAAAAAGTAAACAGTTAGATTACCATTTTGCCCTTCTACTAAACTAAAATGTAATTAAATACTTCAAATAATAATAATAAACAAATACAAATAGTAAATAAAAATAAGTAAAAAAATAAAATATTGTAATACCCTCTAAACATTGAAAGACTAATATACCCTTTAAATAATAATAATAAATAAATATAAATAAAAAAGAAGTAAAAAATTAAAATACTAAAATACCCTTCAAACATTGAAAGAGTAATGTACCCTTCATATACTAATAAACAAATAACTAATAATAATAATAATAAATAATAATAATAATAATGATAAATAAATAGTTAAAAATAATAATAATATTCTAAAAGTTGGAATCAAAAAGTTAAAAAGTTGAATTATCAAATGATCTATTAAATATTGAACCACTATTTTACCCTTCAATCTAGAACTATTTTTATAATATTTTATATTCTAAAAGGTAAAATTGCATAGAAATAAATATTATTATTATAATAAATATTATTATTAAAATATCTTAGGATTTTCTTAAAAATTTATATTAGTTCACATTTTACTATCCACACATGCACTTTTTAACTTTCAAATATTATTTTATACGTATCTCACACTTTCACAATTTCACTATTATGTTATCCTAAAAATTTATATCAAATAATATGAAATATATATGCGCTGCACATATCAAAAATTAGTAAAATAAATGATGTGACACTCTCTGAAATCAAAAAATTTATTTATCTTTTTTCTCCTATTTTTACAATTTTTTCTACTTCATCCTATTAGTGTAGCTTATATCAAAAAGGCACAATCATTTTTATTCTTTAATTGAACTGAACATTAATACTTATTCATGTCTATACATTTTCATTTCATCGTTCATGGATCAAGAACTCAACAATCACTTTAATCTCTAATTAAATTAGTAACTAATATTTAATACATATTATTGTCTTTACTTTGCATAGCACAATTTATTTTGTAAGATTTATGTATTATTAGATGTTCTATTTTGGTTGAACTTATTTGTATGTGTCATTTTCCCAGCATATTCAAATGGACCCATTTCTTTATAGTGAAAGGTATGCAACATTTTAATTGAAATATTTACACTTTTAAATCCCATAATTAATCTTACTCAGCATTTACTAAATTGAATAAATGTTGTGTAATATTAATATCTATGGTTCTTGATATTTTATATAATATGTTTTTCTGTACTATTTCTTTAATATTTTCTTTTATAGTTTATGTTGAGAATTGAGAATATTATTTTTGGATTACTTATTTTTTATTGTTTGGAAGTGAAAAGGAAAAAATAAAATAAAATAAAATTTGGTAATTTTAAAAAGAAAATCAGTGATTTTGTAAGAAAGGTAAAAAAGAAAAGGAAAAAAAGAGGAAAAAGTTAAAGATAAAAAGGTTAAAAATGGAGAAACAAAAGGAAAAAGTAAGATAAAATATACATAAGAAATTCATACAATTAGATACCCATATACATTATACATATAGCAGATGTACAAAGAGTAATTGTATTTTAAATTTTGAATATATGTGCACAAATATAGATCCATTTTTCTTGAAATTTTGTTATTTCTTTACTTTATTTTAAGAAAAACAACTTTTTGTTTCACTTATACATAGACTATACAAGTACTTATAAAAAGACTAAAAATTCTTTAAGTGATGAAAAATCATGGAATCATATATAAATTAAGCGTTACTATTATAATCAGTTAAAATTTGAAATATTTTACTTTGAAAACTAAAAACAATAAGAAATGTAATAGTTGAAAGTCTAATTCGTCAGATGAGCAGATAAATTCACTAGTTGTCTTCGCATTTGAAAAAAAAAATAAATTTCTTAAGGATTTAAGAGTGTATATGTCATTATATATCAATTTAATCCAAGATTTATATGTTATTAGTGTATAAAATTTAAATTATTATTTCCTGAGGAGTCAAATAATTTTTGCTATTCGAATCCTTTAAAAAAATTATAATAATAGCTTAATAAATTATGACTTAACAATTTATTTATTTTATATTGTATGATGATATTTGAGAAAGCATGAAGTTCAATAAAGAAGAAAATATTTTTGTTATATAAGCAAAATATATATATAAGCGAGGCTAAGATGGTTTCGGCATGTGAAGAGGAGAAATACAAATATCTCAGTGAGGAGATGCGGGAGATTGTCTATGGTGGAAATGAGATAAAATAAAGGCAGACTGAAAAAATATTGGGGAGAGGTGATTAAACAAAACATGACACACCTCTTATTTATGAAAGACATGACCCTAAATAAGAATATATAGAGGTAAAGAATTAGGCGCAGAAGGTTAATACTTAATTAGTAGGCAATCAAGTCTTATCTGATTCTTTTATCAGTATTTTATTTGTCAGGACCCAAGTGGTTGTGTTTAACACCCGCACTACTCCTTTCCGGTGAGCGATCCAACGTATCCCAAACTTACTCATCCAATTGCTTCATTCATGCCATTAAATAAGCACTCATATAATAAAAAGGTGAAAGTCTTATAAAAATGAAAGAATTACTTGCAACATCAATACTTAATATCCCAAGAACTGAAAGTCATTGTATCGAGGACATCTATTTAATCATAGTGAGGAATAATAAGAATGTAAATAATCCATGTCTGAAACAAAAGAAATTTCTTAAGAAGAAACTGCATCGGCTTGGAGAAATCATCTCACCCTCGGATGTCTCGCAGCTACTACAACAAATGGGGCCGGGAGGAACTTCCTGGATCGCAGTCTGCACTCAGAAAAGAAGTTCAGGAGTAGCATCAGTATGACAAAATGTAGTAGTAGGCATCATCGATGGATCTTAAACAATAATGAATATGCAAGTAAAACAACAATATACATTCACGAACATAATTAATCATTGCACAATCCTATTTCTACCATCATTCAGAATAAAGTCGAAGCTGGCCTACTCACTGAATTAGGCCTCGCTGCAGCGGGATGTGGCCAAAGCGATGGTCTCATCGCAACGGTAAGAGTCTCGCTATAGTGGTACTGTGTAAGCAGTAGCTCGACTAAGCTGTCAACCTTAAGTTTCACACTTAACAATTTTTCCCAGTCAATCCCTCAGCTCCATATAAAAACATGTATAGTTAAAACATCACGGTTACTCATCAACTTATCACATTGAATGCACACATGAATTCTCAGCACTTAATTCATCAACTCTCCACTGATTCACATATAACATTGTAAAGATACAACAATTCATAACAAATACATCAACATTGAATTAACAAGTAACAACGCATTTCAAGCAACACAGTCTCACAAGGTTCATATATCTTCGAATCAATCCTCCCTCTTTAGTTCTCTTTTGATATCATGGCATCGATAATGTGCCAGGCACACGCCTCCATCATATTTCTGTATACACTCACACGGAATATTACTGTACAAACATGCCAGAGGGTCTTATTTCTTTCCTTCCAGTCATGACCTGCAGAGGACTCTAGAAATTCATGTACTGTACATCCAGCCATATGAACCCGTTAAATCATAACTTTTGGTGTATTCTCACATGTACACCCAGCTATATGAACTGATCATATCATATATGTCTGTGCGCTCCTACCAATTGTGGGTCTTCATCACCCCTTTCTTTCACTCTCACTAGTTACTATTCTTCGGGCTATCACTTTCGTCAATTCAAGTGACAATCACAAAGACATAGTACTCCATAACTTCCATATCATGCACATAGAATACAGGTAACAATATCATATCAAGTTTCACTTCACCAATTAAATTTAACATGTGTATTATTAACAACAATTTTCGTCCGAGGACCAATCAAGTACGTTGTCATTCCACACACATACACATCATTATATCGGGTCTAACTGCTTATAAAATCGTAACCTACCTCAATTGCAGGATAAGAGAATACCGTTACTCTACTTTGCCTTTTTGTAATGTCTCCGAACATTCAAAATCTAAACACAAGCAAATAAAAAACATTCAATCACCTATATTTCATTTGGGGCCTAGAAATTTGATTCCACCACATTATACCTGATATCAAGGTCAAATTTAATATTTCAAGGGTCAATTCACCATGTTCTATCCCCCACATAGGCAAGTCCCACCTATTTCATGGAGTTTCTGCTCCTTAACACTTTATAAGTAGTTAACGATGCTAAAGGCCTCAATTTCACCAATACCCGGGTCTTAAGCTACCTCACTATTGAAATTCATACTTCCATATTCCCTTAGAAAGTTTTCATTCCCCACTTTTAAGCCTAGGAATCAATACCCAGTCATTCTCATAATCCTGACCCTAGTTTTCACAATCCTAGGGTTCTAAGTTAGGAATTCACCATTAAAGACTACCCTTTGATTCTAGGGTGTTAGTGTATCAAACGAGGAAAGGAATTAGCTAGAAATATTACCTTGGGAAGGAGGAACTGGTTGCCCATTGAAAATTTCCCTTCAACTCTCAAAGTTCACGCCTTAGAGTAATGAAGTGAATATTTCTAAAATTCTAAATTAAACTATCACACTGCCTCCCGTCGTCTGCTGCAGCGAATCCATTACGGCTGCCAGAGCCATGCCATGACGGACCCGAAAATTATTTTTCCTACCCTACTGTGGCGGACCTCTGACTATTATGACGGTCTCGCTGTAGCAGAATTTCCACCATTGCAGCGATCCCCCGTTAACCAGTTGCTCATATTTCACCGCACACATTCCATTCCTTAATCCCAAATTCAATTATCCCCCACCTGACACTTTCCATCGTATATTTAGGAGAAATAGGATATTCTGGACTTACTTCCCTGTAACGATGGACAGGTCGTTATATTCATCCACGAACGACTCAAGGAAGAAAGGGAAGGAAAAATACCTGATTCCACAAATAGCTGGGGTTATTTGTATCGCATGTATGATTCAGTCTCCCAAGTGGCCTCCTTTACCTGGCGGTTCTTCCACTAGACCTTCACCGTCACGATCTCCTTCGATCTTAACTTATGGACCTCCTTGTCCGGTATAGCCACAAGCTCTTCCTCGTAAGACAGGTTCTCATCAAGCAACAGGTAATCCCATCTAATGATGTAAGATCCATCCTCATGGTATTTTTTCAATGTGGAGATATGAAATCTTGGGTGCATTTTGGTCAAACCTGGCGGTAGGGCCAGTTCATAAGCTACTTCTCCTACTCGCCGAAGAATTTTGAATGGACCAATGTACCTCAGGCTAAGCTTACCCTATTTTCTAAACCACATCACTCCCTTCATAGGAGAAACTTGAGCAAAACTTGCTCTCCCACCATGAATTTCATATCCCTTACCTTCTGATCTGCATACTACTTTTGCCAGCTTTGAGCGGCCACAGTCTTTCCTGAATCATTCTTACTTTCTCTAAGAACTCCTTTAACAAATCAGTGTCCCATGATCTCACTTCGAACGCGTCGAACCAGCTGATAGGGGATCTACATTTTTCTCCTATATAAAGCCTCAAATGATGCCATGCCAATGCTTTAGTGATAACTGTTATTGTGTGCAAACTCTATCAAAGTTAAGAACTTATCTAAATGGCCCAAAAATAAAAAATTCAAGCCCGAAACATGTCCTCTAACACCTAGATCATCCTCTCTGACTGTCCATCCATCTGCAGGTGAAAGACCATGCTCAAATCTAACCTGGTACCTAGTTCTGCCTGCAAGGTCCTCCAAAAATAGGATAAACTGTGTACCTCGGTCTGCAATGATTAATACTGGCACCCCATGCACCTGGATCACTTCTTTCACATACAATTTGACTAGTCTTCTACATTGTAAGTCACCTGAACATGCAAGAAATGGGCCGACTTAGTCATCCAGTCAATAAAGACCCGATAGAGTCAAACTATCCCAAAGTCTTCGGAAGGCAAACCACGAAATCCATAGCTATCCTCTCCCACTTCCACTTTGGGATGAACATTCTCTGAAGTACTCCCCTAGGTTTCTGATGCTCATATTTCACATGCTGACTGTTTAGGAATTGTGCAACGTGCTCAACAATGTCCCTTTTCATTCTGCTCCACCAATAGTGTCGCTTCAGGTAATGATACATCTTGGTGACTCCGGGATATATAGAGTACCTCAAACTGTGAGCTTCTGAAGATATAGTTTTAGTCATCTCGCCAATCCGAGAAACACATACACACCCCCTTATCCTCAAAACCCCTTCATTATTTATTGTCACCTCCTTCGCCTCCCCTTGCAAGACCTGGTCGCAAATCTTACTCAAGCTTGCATTCTCAAACTTCCTAGATTTAACTTCCTCTTGCAGTGACGATCTAGCTTCCACACTGGCTAATATACCACCTAACTCCGCCCACATAAGTCTCATCAGATTGTTAGCCAATGTTTGAACTTCTCTGGCCATCGGGCATCGGGCAACATCCAAACATGCCAAGCTACCTATACTCACTGCTTTCTAGCTCAAAGCATCAACCACCACATTAGCCTTGCCCGGATGATATAGGATCGTGACATCATAGTGCTTAAGTAGTTTCATCCATCTCCGCTGTCTTAGGTTGATATCTTTCTGGGAGAACACATACTATAAACTACGATGGTGTGTGAACATGATCATACCCAAATTACACCTTGAAATTGAAGTATAAAGTGATTACTGTCAAATATAGTAACCCAACATAGGTTGGGGTTGATCCCACAGGGAGTAGGGAAGAAATAATATCTTAATGATGAATAAACAAACTTGCAATCAATATTTCGAAAGAGGGTTTGCAAATAAAAATAAGAAAATAATGCTATCAAAGATTTAAGTGGTTTATCAAATTATCAAGACAAAACTAGAACTATGTTCCCCATGATTTCATAACTTAGTAGGCTTTTATTAGTGATCTATCCTGGTGAATTTTGTGTAAGACTGACGATTAAATTCATCTAATATCTCTAGACCTACATAGATGAATTTCATTTATCTCCTCTCATACTCAAAGTGTGTATATTTTACCCTCTCCATAAGTCTTGACTTAACTATTCTCGGTTAGAGCTCAAGTTAATTAGATGAATGTTGTAGCGTCAAATTGCCATTGTCTCTTTTCCTAATTTCAACCTCCTTGGTCAGGCAAGTTAAAGATACAAGCACGTTTCAATGTTTGCAACCACTAAAACTAATTTAAAATGAAAAAAATAACAATCCACCCAATTCACCATTCAAGAATCACTATTTTATTATTCCTACATTTGTTAATCCATCATGGTTCCCGCAATCCTAACTTAAGAGATTTAACCGCTCATGTTTACGAGAATAACAACGAAAGATGTAGAATAAATCATAATGAAATACTTATTTTAATGTAAAGTTGTTAAACAAAATCTCGGGATGCAATTTTTTCAGTCAGTATAGCTTATTTCGAAATATTTATAGCATCCTTTTTATATAAACCTGTTTATTCTTCTTTCACAAAGCTATATTGAGTCACAAGAACTTGATGAATTTCCACCAATATTTAATTAAATTATTACACAAATTCGTAGAGTATGAATTGTGCAACACTAAACTCCAATACTACAATATTCGAGTCCCCCTAATACATAGGAATAAAGGGTGTTTATAATAGTAGATTAAGCCTTTGTTGTTCCTTCTTGAATTTGAATTAGGTTTTGCAGCTTCTATTCCTAGTAGGATTGAAATTTGAATCTTGGCTGCCTGACACACTCGATGCATCGGGCCTCTCCCTTCGCCACCTTGCCTGGCATGTTGTGCACGCTGCATTGGCCTGTGCGGCACTTAGGCCCTTGCCATATCATGCCGATGGGGTGCTAACTTCTATCATGCTTGTTCCGTCAATCTCGTTTTTCCATACTTGCTCATTTTAACCACAATTAAGTCCAAATTTATCATTTTAAGCCCTGAAAGCATATAATCATGTGTGTTAGCTATTTTTCATAAATATATCATAAAACACAAAGAAAGCACACACAACTTATTCTCAAAACATAGCTAAGTATGGATAAAATACGACTAATAAATGCGTAAATACACCATTCATCACCACCCCACACTTAAATTATTGTTCGTCCTCGAACAATCTACTACTTTTCTACTCTAATTAATCACAAAATTCACCATACAAACATGTCTACTTACACTTAGAATCATTAGACAAATCAATCAAGCTCCAAAAATTCACTCACATGCATATAAGATCAACAATCAAATGTCAAAGTTAGAAATCACTTATCTTTCAAAATTAACTCAACAAGATATATTTGGGCCAACATGAGTCATATGTAATTTAGCAATCAAGATTTACCAAAATCTTACCATTGTGCCCCTCACTATTTGGAGAGATGTCGATATATAACAATATTAACTTGGGCATAAATAAATTATTTTTGCTCACTCTCCTAAAGAACTCAACATGCATGCAAAACACGACTCATAGACGTGCCCTTAGTATAATACTCCACTAATATAAAACATCAAATCAAGGATCAATTAGGACTTAAGATGGTAGTAATGTAGGCTAAGGGATGGGTAAGAACTATTTGGCCAAGATAGTGAATAATCTCCCTAAGCCCTTTAATACATCATAACTCTTAAATTTTTAGCAAATCCTTCAATGTCCTGCTTTTCTCCTTATACCTCCTTTTATTTTTTTAATTTACAACTTAGGTGACTAGTGAAATTTTTTTCAACATTAAGCTCATTCACTCATTTTTTTTTCATCATCATTTTTTTTCAAAGCTCTTTGTTCTTTTTGTTTTTCCACTAACATCACTGTCCTTGTTTAGCAAATTTCACCCTTTTCTTATTCTAATTTCTACATTTTTTATCTTTTCCCTTCACTTCTACACTTATGCTCCTTTCATGCAAAAATCTTTTGATTAAAGTACTCTAGGAATTATTTGGATCAAATAAGATTCAATAAAACAAAAAGGAATTAAGCTTGTAACATGACTATCAAAAGAATAGGCTAAGGCTCAAAATGGCTAACTAGGATAATTACATCAAGGTAGGTAAAATAGGATACAAATAGGTTACTAGAAAAATGCCTATATATTTTATACTTATATTATTGTTTTGATGATTGACAAAAGTGTTCCAGGCTGATATGGCATGATAAGATGGACTAGGTACAACTTTCTGTTACACACTGATGTTGATGGCTAGGTATTATTCTTGATGTACAGGTGGCATATGTTGACTTTAGTCAATATGAGATGTGTGCGAAGTACAAATGGTGTGTGGCGACTTTAAAGGAATCCTTGTGCAGCACTTAAAAGGAAAACACAGTTGGACTTCTACAAGGAAGCAAATATTGTAGAATCTTATTTGTGGAGAACAAGGAAAGGAGAAATCCACTTTCTTTTGGGAAACAAAGAAGAAAACCTAACAAGACCTGATGTGGCTAAGAGAGACTTATAAATAGGGCTTTATAATTGAGAGTTTTTCTTCTTCTTTTCTTACGACACTTGAGTATTTGCGACAAGAAAGATAAAAGCTTTTCTTTACAACTGTCAAACATTGCGAGATAGAGTTATCAGTGATTTTTGTTATTAGGTGAGAAGAAGGTTTCTAACTCGATCTGTGAGTTGAGAAATCATGTTACTGGTAGAGTTAATTAGTAGAGTTCTGAGGTACTAGAGTTAGTCCTTTTGATTGCAGAGTTGTAATCTAAAATTTGCTCGTGAGTTGAATAAAATCCTATGTGATAGGTCGTGTTTTTGTTACTCCCTTGAGTAAGGAGGTTTTTCACGTTATATTGGTGTTTTATTTACTATTGGTTTTCTCTGTGTGTGATATAGTTGAACTAGGTTTAATATCGTGCACTACTGTGGTGATTTCAATTGGTATCAGAGCAGGGTTTTTCAATAAAGGCTTATACCTTGAAAAATCGAATCATGGAAGCACTACCAATAGCTCAGGAGGGACAATCAACTATAAGACCATCCTTGTTCAATGGGCACTACTATGGATGGTGATGGACTTTCTTATAGGTGAAGATCACAACCTGTGGAATGTAGTGTTGGATGAATCTATCATTTCCATGAAACTGGATGAAGACGAAAAAACACAAATACCAAAAGGTAGATTGGAGTACACGAAGGAAGAAAAATTGGCAATTGAGACCAATGCAAAGGCAAAGAAGATTCTAGTGTGTGGACTTGGCCCTGATGAATACAAAATCGAATCTCTTCTTACACTAGTGCAAAGAAAATTTGGGATGCCCTCCAGACTGCTTATGAAGGAACAAGTCAAGTGAAGAAGTCAAAAATTGACATGTTAAATCATCAATATGAGTTGTTTAAAATGAAGGAGGGGGAATCTATTCACGACATGCATACTAGATTTTCATCTATTATCAATGAGATGTACTCTTTAGGTGAAGTCATTCCAACATACAAGACGGTAAGGAAGCTTCTAAATGTTCTTCCTGAATCCTGGAAAAGCAAAGTGGAAGCTATTTATGAAGCAAGAAATCTTGATACTCTGACTATGAATGATTTGAGAGGAAACTTGAAGACCTATGAAATCAAGAAGTCTCAAGAAAAGGAACTCTCTAGTTCTCATAAAGAAAAGAACCTGGTTCTCAAGACCATAGTCGAAGACAACAACATGGTCCTGCTTACTCGAAGATTCCAATGAATTATTAAGAAAGGGTTTAATACTCAAAGGAAGAATGCTTCAAAATCATTCGATAAAAATCTTCGAGATCAGACTTGTCACAAATTGTCACATCCCGCCTTGGGGGGTATGACTGGCACCTGGTGCCCTACTAGGACCTGAACTGCTGGATTACTAAGCCTGGGCACATCTGGTGCCTGGCTGGCTCTAACTCACATTTCTGGAAACAAAGGGCTATATAACGGCTGTAAACACAGCCCTCGGCCCATTGGCCTATAGCCTCCTGTACCTGTAATAACAGCTGACCAGAACATGCAACTATAGGGAAACCTATGCGGGCCGACAAGGCCACCATGCTGTCTAGTTATCTATAACTCAACCATGAAGTACTGGATAGCTACGTGACCGGCAAGGTCACCACTACTGACGAACTATGGCCCCACACGGCCAACATAAAGGAAACACAACCGCTAACAGCTATACAACTGCACGGCCTCACACGACCGGCTTATCTGACCACAGGGGAATATACAGACTGCAAGCCTCTAGGAATAACAATAGAAATGATCAGGATAGGGCCCCGACCTACCCGTACTATACAACAAAAGAAAATGAAATACACCTCTGGAATTCAGTCTCCGGACTACAGGAGCTGAACACTCGGTCACTGACAGGAATCACGTGGTATCGCCTGCTCGTCTATGAGTACCTGCAGGCAAGTAATGCAGCGCCCCACCGGGCGTCAGTACCGCTGGTATTGAGTATGTAAAGCAATAACTGAAAGAAATATCTGAAAACAACAATATAACTGATGAAACTGAAGTAGGAAGGAATAGGTTAACTGTCTGATAATGTAAATCATACCTTCTTTTAATTATACTGGAAGGAGCAGGAGTCATACCTGAGGATTTACCGTTCTACTGTCGATCTACTCGTATCTATTATAACACGGCACAACATATCATAACATACATAGCACACACAAACGTTACCCGGCCTCCATAAGCCGGGAGGTACAACCAACACGCAATCTATACCCCTACCCCGGTCGTCCCATCTCCTATAATAACTATAAGCATCCTGCCAGTCCCCTGGGTATGCACTTGGGCTCGCTGAGCCCCTGACTATAACTGTACCTGAGTCCGGAGGACTCCTGAATCAACACCCCGGGCGTATCCGCTCGACGTGGGTGTATAAGGGCCGATCAAGGCACAATATGGGGAAAACTGGCATCCCATCTTCGTCCCCTGTGGGACGGCATGCCACTCCGTAGAGCGACGTATCCTCGTCCTCTGGCAGACGAGTCGATACAGCTATTAACCCTGGGCGGTCATGGATGCTAGGTAATCCAACCCCAAACAATACAACGGTCTCAGCTAGTAGTACTATCTGCATGTCCCACATACTGAAGCTAATAATGGTAAAGTATTTGTATATACTATATGCTGAGCTAGTGATAGTAATATGTGCGTACTTAATACATGCTGAGGCTGGTAATAGTATATACGTATAAATATAGTCTTCTGCCAGACTGTTCTGGGTCTAATGCTGAACAAGATATGGTCTTTCTGCTGAAAACTATGCTGTATGCTGATTTTCTATAGTAACATAATTTACTATTCCTAACATGCTTTCTAACTTCATTTTAACTTATGATTCTACTTCTGAGATGTCTTACAGATATTACATTGCTTTACTGGGTTTCAACTAAATACAATGATATCCTAACATTCTGTGTCACATCACATACTGTGCATGTTGTGCAGTTCTTAACACTTATATTAGAATCTATATCGTGCTAGCAAGTCTCGCGCTGATCATAACATAATGTTTCTAGTATCGTACCATCATTCATAGTAAACGTCAAACATGGCTTCTGAATATTCTACTGGCCTTTAAATTACTGTACTGTACCAAGATTACTAACTTGCCGAGGAAACTAACTTTACATACCTTATCCTCGAACTATCCGTCTGTTGGACGAGGCTCGTCCGGTACTTCAACTATTTTCTCCCAACTGCATTCATAAATGTGTCAATTAATACTAAATACAGCTTTATTGTAAAGAGCAACGTCACTTTCGATATAGTTTATAGCCTAAACTTAGGCTTATCGAAAGACGGTCGAAAACTCGCTATTTTCCAGCGGTCCAGAAGGGAGAAATATTCACTTCACAGCTAGGAACACATAGACACTAATTTAGAGCAATTCCACTTACCTTAGCTCGGTAGCTCGACGATTCGTCGGCCTTATTTCACGAAACTAAATTCGTAGGAATGCTCTCTGCTGCTAAATACCTCGGTATCTGAGGTTAATCTGAGTTTGAACAACGTTTAGCAACGTAATCGGACAAAAATTATATTACCTCCTTCGTTCTTATCTTCTCTGCTGATTACTCTCTTTTTTACTAGAAATATAAGTGTATAAATGATTTAAAACCGAAGTGGGGCTTTATATACTTGGGCCTGGACAAGGCCAACGTGTCACGGAGCCAACGCGGAGGCTCCACCTCCGTGACACGCTGCCATCGCGGAGGGGCTCTGCCTCGGCTCCTTCCGCGATGGTTCGACAGGTTTCTCGTCCGATCTTTTCCCGGGCCTTTCTTTAGCACGTATGGCTTTCAAATATGCTTAACCAACGTGCGAATAGGTCATTTAGGTGATGAAAATTCTACGGGGTATAACATTCTCCCCCTCTTAAGAACATTCATCCTCGAATGTACACTGCTATCTGGAGGACTACTTAACTTCCTTTCTAGAAAAATTTTGGCAGAGTTTCCCCTGTAATATGAACTATAGCAAAAACCTGAAATGCAGAAAAGTCCAACACAGGCACTGCACGTAATATTTTAAGATCCACTGGATAACTAAGTATCAATCTTTCTTATTCACACACATACAACTATAAGGTACTGCATAAGTAATAATACGGACATACTTGTCACCTGATTAGGCCTGATATAGGTGAGGATATCTGGTCCTCATATCTTTCTCCGCTTCCCAAGTCATCTCCTCTCGGTTCCTGTTACGCCTCAATACCTTGATAGACGTAATATCTTTAGTCCTCAATCTGCGAATCTGTCTGTTTAAGATAGTTATTGGAACCTCTTCATAGGCCAGATTTTTCGTAACCTGGATATTCTGGACTGGGACTGCTCTGGACGGGTCTCCTATGCATTTTCTCAGCATAGATACATGAAAGACCAGATGAACGGATTCTAATTCTGGAGGCAAATTCAACTCATATGCTACTCGGCCTGTCCTTCGACGAATCCGATAAGGCCCAAAAAATCTCGGGCTGAGCTTACCTTTCTTGCCGGACCTCATTACCTCTTTCATTGGGGATACTTCATAAATACCCAGTCATACACATCAAACTCCAATTTTCTGCGCCGCACATCTGCATATGATTTCTGGCGGCTCTGTGCAGTCAGTAAGCATTCTTCGGATAAGCCTTACTTTTTCCTTTGACTGCTGAACAATGTCTAGGCAAACCAACACTGACTCTCCGATTTCAAACCAACCATTTGGCGATCTGCATTTTCGCTCGTATAATGCCTCAAAAGGCGCCATCTGGATGGCTGAATGATAGCTATTATTGTAGGCAAATTCAATTAACGGTAAATGCTCAGTTTGGCTACTACCGAAATCTAGCACACATGCTCGCAACATGTCTTCGAGCGTCTGAATTGTGCGCTCAGCCTGCTCATCTGTCTGATGATAGAATGCTGTGCTTAAATTAATCTACGTTTCCAGACCCCTCTGGAACGACTGCCAGAATCTAGCTGTAAACTGTGCTCCCCTATCTGAAATAATGGATACCGGCACTCCACGCAATCTAACTATTTCTCTGATATATAATTCGGCATAATCCTCAGCCGAGAAGGTAGCCCTCACTGGCAGGAAATGAGCTGATTTTGTCAGCCTGTCAACTATTACCCAAATGGAATCATATCCATGTTTAGTACGGGGTGATCCTGCCACAAAATCCATATTTACTGCTTCCCATTTTCAGAGAGGTACGTTATGTCCTGAATCACCGCCTGGTTTCTGATGTTCTGCTTTCACCCGCTGGCAGTTGGAATACTGGGCTACAAACTCAGCAATTTCCCTTTTCATACTTGGCCACCAGTAGTTTTCTTTGATGTCATGGTACATTTTTTTGTTGTACCGGGGTAAAGAGAATAATCATTTCTATTACCCAAACGGCTAAATTGATCAAATTGATGTATCTTTCTGACCAACTCCAGTTACTCGGGCTGCTCATACACCATACTTCTAATAGATCTATAGCTAAGAGTGGTTGTTGCTCCATTACCTCTTCTTGGCTGATATAACATTTTCATACTTAGAGAGCTCGGCATATAATTGACGGTTATACTGACTTGTCTTGCCGAAGAGATCGACAGGTAGTTTGCAGGCGTAGGTAGAGCTTATCTGGCCCTCCGGCCACATGCTAAGGCTACTTGTTGCTTGGATAACCTGAACGACCGTCTGCGCACCTTGTGCCTTTATCTGATCAGAGGATCCTGATATTGACCATGACCTCTAATGATCTGGCTGCATAACCTTAAATAACTGAATAATCGGGTTGAATGACCCGAATGTGGCAGTAGTCTAACAATGCTCTAACTGTTCTACTTGAGTACTTATAGTTCATGCATGACTGCAGACTTGTGGACATCTAACTGCTTTGTTATTTTGCTTGAACCACTGTAAGGCTGGGCTTAATCAAACTTACTCCCAGGCGATCAATCTCTGGTCTTCACGGGGAGTCTACTGATCCCCTGGTCTTAGTAAACACTGTGCTAGCAGGGTACTATCAATTTCTTACGCCTTGTGTGTATCCACTTGGATTTATACTGCTATTCTGGGGAATTCTCGGTCTTATGAGCTATTATGTAAATACTGGCCTTCTGCTAGGGCTCTATATCTGAATATCTTACGAGAACCAGCTGAAGTACTAGTCTGTCACTGACTATTGATGTGGACCCTTCCTTGGGGTACCCACGGGTATTGTGACTGGGACGGCCGGCTGATGGGGTGTTCCACACAATAACTGCTAGGTTGGCTAAGGCCGACTCTCACCTACAAGGATGGGAAAATGACGTACGACCACTTAACATACTAGAACAATTTTGGTATTGCTAATCTCTGAAATTTGCCTATTCGACCTCTAATCCTGGTTCTAGTACATGCACTATTGTTACCGATCTTTAGGGATGCCTCCCTGCTAATGCAGGCGCCAGCTGGTCGGTAGACCGTCTAACTGCGCCCTTATCATCTAGCCATCTGTTTTAGGCCATTAACTCTGGTAAGCTCCTAGAGCCTAGATCTGACAACAACACATAAGTCTATTAACTTAATAACTGAGAACTGAGATAGTTTCTATGACTTTATACGTAATTCACACTTAACCTGCCCTTTCGATTCTCCTTTCCCTTTCTCTTCTCTTTTCTTCTTTTCTTCTCTTTTTATTTTTTGACGAGGGGTCCTGCAATGCAATTCGTATATACTTCCCAGCACTAATATGCATCTGTGTGATTGTAACCCCTATTAGCAGCTGCTCACAACATATTTATTACTTGCACAGATATATATTAATAAATACGTACAATACATACTGAATTCTGTGGTGATACGTAATCTCTGACACACTTTACTAAATCTCATATTGTACATGATATACTGCTTCTATAGTCTAACAATACCTTCTGCCTTCTCTTAACATTTCATTGTATTGTCACCCCATTCAGAAAGTAACAAACATAAACACTTTGGTTATTATCTGTTGTTTGAAAGTCCGCCCCTCTTGCGATATGGGGTCAACATTCGAATCTTGTGGCCTTACTTGGCATATATTGAGAGCCCATGACTGTCTGCTGGGCCTTATCTCTAGGCCACACTAGATTAAATTCGCTGTATCGGTAACTTCTTAACTCCTCCATAGCGGACATACTGCGGTATTCTGAAACGCAATCTTACTGTCAGCCCGAGGCCTAATCCCTAATACGATATTTTATCAATCCGGGGGTAATTCTAATTTCCCCACAAGATCTGACATTCCTGCTTCTTCCCCTCATCTTACTTAAGCTGAACTCTAGGGTTCAAGGTACCTGCTCTTCATTGTCAACAAGATTACTGGTCAAGTACCAGTTCATACTTCCCCTGACTTGCAGTTAGACCTATCTGATTCACATGACCTCTCCCCCTTACGATATCACAACTGGACCATATCAATAATCTTGCAGGTATATCTTGTTGTCTATTAGCGTATATGGCGGACTTGGCCTTTTTCTGGCTCAAATTTGACTATTACTAGGCATTCATTACTGACAGGTCTTTTGCCCCTGCTTCGGGTAAGCTAACAGTCTTACTTTCTCTTTACGCTCACTAACACTTACTGGAATTAATCAATCTACCTTCACTTACTGCTTGACTTAGCTACCCCATCTTAAGTCTTATGCCCCTTTTCTTATTGCACGAATAAAGACATTTAACTATACCATATCCGAAAAGATGTATTTGGGATTCCTACATTTCCCTCTCTTTTTTTTATACTTACCTGGTGGTCTGACCTTGTCTGTAATCTTAATCAGATCTTATATAGCTAATAAGTAAATCAACTCGTATGTACATTATACTTCTGACTTCCTATTCTGACGTTATCAACGTATACTAGGAATAGTACCGATAAAGGTATCACACTGGGAGGTCTCTGGTACCTCCTCCTGCTGCTGTAGTTATCATGTAACTGGCTGATGCCCTCTTCTGTTGCTATATTTGATCTTCTTCCTGTAACAGGGTAATGCTGATCTGTCTTTGTATCTGTAATCAAAGAATACGATAAGTTTTTTTTAGGGACTCAACCCTATACTGTACCGCTCTAAAGCACGACTGACTAAGAAGGAAGGGTAACCATCCTATCATGCCTCGCAGCCTCCTGCCTATAGTATGTGGTGCACAACACATCCATAGACAAGACTCTACTTAGCACGGCTTGCAGACTCCCTGGGATACAACCTGCTCTGATACCAAGTTTGTCACATCCCGCCTTGGGGGGTATGACTGGCACCTGGTGCCCTACTAGGACCTGAACTGCTGGATTACTAAGCCTGGGCACATCTGGTGCCTGGCTGGCTCTAACTCACATTTCTGGAAACAAAGGGCTATATAACGGCTGTAAACACAACCCTCGGCCCATTGGCCTATAGCCTCCTGTACCTGTAATAACAGCTGACCAGAACATGCAACTATAGGGAAACCTATGCGGGCCGATAAGGCCACCATGCTGTCTAGTTATCTATAACTCAACCATGAAGTACTGGATAGCTACGTCACCGGCAACGTCACCACTACTGATGAACTATGGCCCCACACGGCCAACATAAAGGAAACACAACCACTAACAGCTATACAACTGCACGACCTCACACGACCGGCTCATCTGACCACAGGGGAATATACAGACTGCAAGCCTCTAGGAATAACAATAGAAATGATCGGGACAGGGCCCCGACCTACCCGTACTATACAACAAAAGAAAATGAAATACACCTCTGGAATTCAGTCTCCGGACTACAGGAGCTGAACACTCGGTCGTTGACAGGAATCACGTGGTATCGCCTGCTCGTCTATGAGTACCTGCAGGCAAGTAATGCAGCGCCCCACCGAGCATCAGTACCGCTGGTACTGAGTATTTAAAGCAATAACTGAAAGAAATATCTGAAAATAACAATATAACTGATGAAACTGAAATAGGAAGGAATAGGTTAACTGTCTGATAATGTAAATCATACCTTCTTTTAATTATACTGGAAGGAGCAGGAGTCATACCTAAGGATTTATCATTCTACTGTGGATCTACTCGTATCTATTATAACACGGCACAACATATCATAACATACATAGCACACACAAACCTTACCCGGCCCCCATAAGCCGGGAGGTACAACCAACACGCAATCTATACCCCTACCCCGATCGTCCCATCTCCTATAATAACTATAAGCATCCTACCGGTCCCCTGGGTATGCACTTGGGCTCGCTGAGCCCCTGACTATAACTGTACCTGAGTCCGGAGGACTCCTGAATCAACACCCCGGGCGTATCCGCTCGACGGGGGTGTATAAGGGCCGATCAAGGCACAATATGGGGAAAACTGGCATCCCATCTTCGTCCCCTGTGGGACGGCATGCCACTCCGTAGAGCGACGTATCCTCGTCCTCTGGTGGACGAGTCGATACAGCTATTAACCCTGGGCGGTCATGGATGCTAGTTAATCCAACCCCAAACAATACAACGGTCTCAACTAGTAGTACTATCTGCATGTCCCACATACTGAAGCTAATAGTGGTAAAGTATTTGTATATACTATATGTTGAGCTAGTGATAGTAATATGTGCGTACTTAATACATGCTGAGGCTGGTAATAGTATATACGTATAAATATAGTCTTCTGCCAGACTGTTCTGGGTCTAATGCTGAACAAGATATGGTCTTTCTACTGAAAACTATGCTGTATGCTGAGTTTCTATAGTAACATGATTTACTATTCCTAACATGCTTTCTAACTTCATTTTAACTTATCATTCTACTTCTGAGATGTCTTACAGATATTACATTGCTTTACTGGGTTTCAACTAAATACAATGATATCCTAACATTCTGTGTCACATCACATACTGTGCATGTTGTGCAGTTCTTAACACTTATATTAGAATATATATCGTGCTAGCAAGTCTCGCGCTGATCATAACATAATGTTTCTAGTATCGTACCATCATTCATAGTAAACGTCAAACATGGATTCTGAATATTCTACTGGCCTTTAAATTAATGTACTGTACCAAGATTACTAACTTGCCGAGGAAACTAACTTTACATACCTTTTTATTTTGTTTTTGTTCTATTCAGGATACCATACATATATCCTAACCTGAGAGCAACCTCTGTGACTAGCCGTATGGAGGATAAGGGTCGCTCATTCCTCTGGAGAAGAGGCTGAGTTTAAGACACTAGCAGTTGTACTTATGAACTTTGATGGGGATGATGTCTAGGGGTACACAGAGATGGTAAATGCACTGGATGAAATGGGGTCCTACATCTTCAGGCCGAAGAAGTTGGACCTTGATCTAAAGAACCATGCAACCCCAATAGCTAAACCTTCAATTGAAGTACTACTAGTCTTGGAGCTTAAAGCTCTACCTCCACATCTGAAATATAAATTCTTGGGGAAAAACAGTACCTTGCCAGTAATAATTGTTGTAGACCTAGTAGAGTGGCAAGTTGAGGCCCTAATATCAGTGCTGAGAAGGTTCAAAAAGGCAATTAGTTGGTCCATTTCTTACATCATTGATATCCTCCAGGAATATGCACCTATAAAATTCAGCTTGAGCCAAACTGTGTAACAAGTATAGAGCATCAACGAAGACTGAATCCAACCTTACAAGAGGTGGTGAAGAAGGAGATTATCAAATGGCTGGATGCTGGGGTTGTCTATCCCATTGCTGATAGTAAGTGGGTGAGTCTGGTATCGTGTGTACCAAAGAAAGGTGGAATCATGGTGGTGCCAAATGAGAATAATGAGCTAGTTGCGACAAGGCCGGTCATAGGTTGACGTGTTTGCATGGATTATCAAAAACTCAATCATTGACGCAGAAGGACCACTTTCTAATACCTTTCATGGACCATATGATTGACAAGTTGATAGGCAGTGGATGGCACTGCTTTCTTGATTGTTATTTGGGGTATAATTAGATCTCTATCGCCTCGGTGGACCAAGAGAAAACCACCTTTACTTGCCCTTATGGGACTTTTTCTTTCAGGAGAATGCCCTTCAGGTTGTGCAATGCACCGGGAATATTTCGGTGCTGTATAATGTCCATCTTTTTAGACATGGTACACCATTAAAGTACTCACGGATGACTTCTCGATAGTGCGTGATTCCTTTGAAGATTGTCTTAAGCATTTAAGTAAAGTGCAGAGCAGGTGTAAAGAAACCAATCTGGTACTTAATTGGGAAAAATGTCATTTTATAGTCAAAGAGAAGAGTGTGCTAGGCCACACAATTTCGGGAAAAGGTATAGAGGTGGACAAAGCTAAAATTGAAGTGATAGTGTCATGACCGAAACATAAAATCGAATCGAGACACGGGACCTAGAACCACGAATGACTCCAAGTCAACCCATGACATGAACATAGTGGCTAAAAAGCATACATTAAGTAGAAACTGATATTATAAAACATACATAAGTGAAAGTATGAATACATATCAATCTTAAATAGAGTCAACACTGACAAAGCTGAAATTCTACATATTGTCTGATAAGCCTCTAACATGTATGAAAAGCTAATGGGACAACAACCCCACTAGCATACTAAAATTTAGAACTGAAAGTAACATAACTCATCCAACTGAAGGCCCTCAAAGTATGAGGATTCACTAACAAGATAGATCAAACTAAGCTGCGGGGACTGACTAACGGCGGAACTGAGTCTGATCGTTGATACTTGTAGCATGAATTGATACAACATAGAGTATGTGGTCAGTACATGCAGTGTATTGAGTATTTAATGAAATAAAACATGCTGAGTATCTATTAACTAAAATCATCCATATAAACATATATCATAAGATCATAAGAGTAAGCAAGCCTGCACACTGAAATCTTAATATGAAAACATATATAGTCATAAATTGAATCTCATATCTGAATAGAATGACTAAAAGCTAAAAATAGAATCATATGGATTTCCATAGTTGAAATCTTAAGTAAAAGCTGACAAGATGATCATTGAGTCAAACCTGTTGAAAACATAATATCATAAGTCATAAACATGCATAACTAAAATCATGAGGAACAATAGGAGATTCGTCATATACTGACACCATCACGATAGAGCTTACGTGATGCCCCAACTATTTCACTCAAGTGGGCTGTGCCATTCAAAATCTTGTCAGAGCTAAGGATGCTACCATGAAATTGATATCAAACTGAAGGCCCTTATGGGGCAGGGGAAGCTCACAAGGGAGGTCCCAATGTATATGGATAAACCTATGCTGGCATGTTGTCATGAGGCCCAGGGTTTACATGACTCGATGCTAGACACTACGCCCAAAAACATGCAAGGTGCTCACCATCATTTTTCAACATAGCTGGAACCATCGTTTGCATAGTTTGAAATTTGAATATGGGGAGTCCTGGCTCCAAACATACCATACGTTGAAAATAGGGAGTATCACTTCAATTCATTTGGTAAGCTGACAATATAAAACTGAACTAAATCATGAAAACATACTTAACGTGCGTGGGCTTTCCCAAACTTTAAAATCTTGCATACTTAAAATAGACTTGATAAGTCAAAATTATGAATTCATACATGTGTAAATTATAAATATTCTTTTATTCTAGATATATCATCATACTTGAAAATATGAATCATAAACTTGACTTTTCATGAAACTTGCATAATTGGACATAATTTTCTAAAAACTTAAAATCATGAATTTGTAATTAAAATAGGTATAAAATCTGTCCGTGAATCTTAAAACATACTTTAAAACATGAAGAGAATTGACCCATAAACAAACCATAGAGAATTTCATGAAAATTAGATTAAAACCCCATAAGATATAAACTTGAATTCATGAACTTAAGGAGAAATTTCGACATGAGAGTGAAAGTAAACCCTCATTCATATCCCTACACACCTGGGTAAATTGAATCTACACTCGTCCTTGAAATCCCAAGAGATTTGGAGAAGAACTTGAAGAATTCTAGGCTTGAACTTCAATGGGGAATTTCTAATCTTGCTTGCATGGGAAGGAATAATTTAGAATAAGTTAAACCCTCCTAAAACCCTCTTTTTAGAGCTTAAAATGACGTAGATTAGGGTTTAGGAGCTTAGGATTTATGAAAATTCCCTTAATGAATTTGCAAAAAAAATTGTATTGTTAACTGCTATGACTCATACCACAAGTCGGACAATCCTCCTACGACTTGTTGTATCCTCCCATACTGACCAAGTCCAAAAATCTCAACTCCTCTAAATATTTCCACGGATGCCTCCCACAAACCGTAACTCCCTACTACGAGTTGTACCAACACTCGTACCACCAGCATCTGAAAATCCCACATACTTGCTACAACTAGTACCACGAGTCGTTCCCATACACCACGACTCGTGATCGGGACTCTTGGTTTGGAGGGCATACTACTGAATTTTTTCCATAGGTCATCCTTGATAACACTCAAACCATGCCTCCTATCGAAGTATGAAGTTGGAATTGTCAATAAAGAACTCAACTAGAGGTTGGGGTCGATCCCACAAGGAATATGGAAGAGCTAGATTAAAGCCAGTAAGTAAACTTGTTAGGTAGTTACTCCAAATAGGGGGGTTAAAAAGAAAATAATAATTAAAAACAAAGTTGAAACATTAGTTGAAATTAAGAATGAAGGATAACTAGGTGTTTTGTGTTCCCCATGGGTTCATAACTGCTTTGGGTATAAATACGCGATCATCACCAATGCTTATTTGTAGAACTGATAACTCAATTCATTCAAATGACTGGTCTGTCCCTATTAAATGACTATACTCAATCACTGGGTCAAGTCTCATGAGCGATTGAAAATTAACCGTTATCCATATGTCCTAAATTTAACTATCCTGCGAACACAACTCAAGTTAATACAATGATCATCAAGATCAAGGCTTTGTTGTAATTCTCTTTTCCTAATCTCTACCTCTATAGGATCGATCAAGTAAAGAATTCAGGTATGTCCTAACGTTGTACACTGTTAAGTAATGTTTAAGCATGAAGAGAATACAATACAAGTTTTTTGCATTGATTTTGAATCACTTTTATGTAACCCTATCTTGCTAATCCACCATGGTTCCCACTACCCTAGCTATGGAGGTTTTAGCCTCTCACAGTTGCAAGATTATGATTTGCATTCATATTTAAATAATAAATCAATACTTACAATTATAAATGAGAGAAAAACTTCTTTGTATTAATCAGCAAATTTCTCAAGAACAATATGAAGATCAAAAGAAAACAAGAAAAGGTTGATCATAAGTTGAACAACTCAATTCTCAAGTCTAAGTCTCCCTAATTTCGTTGCTTATCAATTCTAATCACTCCTCACCTCTCTAATGAAAATAAAACATAAAACATATTTATACATAAATAAAAATCCTTTTCCTAGGCTAATGGGGTGTATTTCCATAACTGAAGCCACCCGCGTCACGACTTGTCCTACGACCTGTAGCAGGTAGGTACGGGTCGTACCTACTTCCCGTATGTCATTGGCTGGATGAAATTTAGCTAAGTGTTGGACCTTGGTAAAACTCGTACATGCTTTCTGCAAGTCGTACTGAGCTTCCGTTGCATGACTCTGAGACTTTGAAATTTATCTGAAGTTCATCACGAGTGCTTTGGTACGACTCATACCTTACTGCCACCACTCGTACTGTCTACCCGTAGCAGGAGTCAGCATCTTGTGCAAATCTTCTGAATCTTTCCACGACTTCTTCACTATGGCCTGTAAAAGCTTTGTAAGACTCGTACTCAGAGTCGTAGGATGCACCTCTTCATCTTTATCCTTTTGAAACTTCTCAAGACCAGCAGTATGACTCATAGCACCTTCCTACGGCTCGTACTGAGGACTGTGAGTTAAGCCTATTTTCTGCACTTTCAGTCTATCTTTTGCACATTTTTGCTCCAACACCTATTTATCATGTAACCAAAGAAAAAGTGCCTTATATTCATATAAATATACCTAAGTCCATGATATTTTCTTAGTTTTGAGTGTTGAAAGTGCTGTAAACTCACAACACATCAACACCCTCAAATTAAGACTTTTGCATGTCCTCACGCAAAGAAAAAGAAAAACTAAATACAACGCTCAACTAGAAAATAAACCCAGGATACTACAGCCAATACTAAACAAAACTTGCACTATACATTCAAATTATCGGACCCTTTTCCATGAGCCAACATCAGTTAATGTACCACAAGCACCCACAAAACATGATAAACAGTGATCAAGACATGTCATCTAGCTATCAACAGGCAATCAAGTCATCACCAATGTTTTTCACACAGGACAATGGTTAAAGTAAATATAATTCATGTACCCTCAAAACAAATGAAGTCCCCACTCACATATATATTGTCAAATATTGCATGGGACTAAACAAGCAAGGCGCTCACTCTCACAAAGAAGTTTCAAGTATTATGCATCAGATACCATATGATTTCCCTTATTTTTTCTACTTTGATTTATCAGATGGTCGAATTAGGATCACTATAGTACTTGGTATGGCTTGTAAAATAGGCTTTAGCACTGGACATGATAAATATGAAAGATTTTATAAGTGACTATCCCTTCCTTGGCACTACATACATTGGCTACACAATTCACCTATTTCGCCCTTTTTTCTTTTGATTTCTTTTCTTCCGTTTTCACCTCTTTTATGTATATTTGTATGGGTGTGGTGTATTTTCAATTTTTTCCAATATTTTTTTCTTTTGAATTTTCTTTTTCAAGATTTTCAATTTTTTTTCATCTTTTTTTTTCACATCACACCTCAGTTTTAACCTTTTCTTTTTTATCTTCCTTTTTATCGTTCTCATTATTTATGCACCCCTACTCTAGCCACTCTCAACTTAGGCATTTTGCCTATGTTGAGGTTCACAATATCTAAGAAAGGACCAGGGCCAAAACTGGTTCATTATAAAAAAATGGGTACGGTTAATTGGTGAATCAAAGAAAAATGATCTATTAAAGGCTCAAAATTGGGATCAAGGGAATCATATGATTTTGGTAGAGTGATTTAGGCTAAAAATGAGCTCAAACAAAAATGGCCTATGATCATATCCTAACCAACCATCCTTATCCTATGCAAAGACCAACTAGGCAAGTTTTAGATCTTCAACACAATACTAAACTAAGTACTACATCTCACTCACTTATGGTATATGAATTATATTTACCTCACCTATCTGGTTTATACATGGATTAACAAGACTCCTCATGCTAATAAACTAAATGACATCAAAAGATCCACATAAATCAATGCATGCAGCCATAAATACATAGCTAATGCATCAAAAATTAAACAGGGTCAATTTTTTTCAAAAATCAAAAGTAGTGATTTTCATTGGCTGAGTACTCCTAATTTATTTCCTAATTAAACAAAAATCACAAAATAAGAAATAAAATCCTAAAGTATCGATTCTACTACATAGCATGTCCGAGGGAAAAGAAACACGGAAAGAAAAACCCTTGGACGAATCAAAAATTCTAAAAATCACAAGTACGCTCCCTCCCCTTTTTGAAAATTAAGCTTCATCCCCGAAGCATGAACTATAAGAACATAGGGAAGGGAACATACCTATGGCGCTCTAGGCGCTCCTGTCCTCCTGCGGAGGAGGTACCTCTATTGTAATCATGGCGCTAGCGGTGGCCAGCTCACTTAATGAAGTATCAACAGGGGGAGTGGTTATCCCCTCAGTAGTTTTGGCCACTTCTATGACATCAGTGTCAATCTGGGCTGATGGTGGCTCACCTGAAGGGTCACGACCACTAGTAAGATCGGGCTGAGTCATGGTGGAGCTGCCTGCTCCTTTAGCTCGCTCTGCAGCTCTGACATATGTGCGTCATGAGTCTACAGGCTCTCTGTTCTGGCCAGCTTGCATTCTTTCATTTCCTTTTTCCTCTTCTTCCTCAGACTCTTCCCTCCAACATCCTCAGCAGCTCTTTTATTTCCCTTATCTCTAGCAGCTACCGTCGGCTCCCAATAAGCCACCAAATCAATCTCCTCATCGAGTTATACATCTAGGTCTGAAAGAGTGGGGGTTGCTACGGCTACCGGTTGTTGTGATGACAACTCAGCTACTTGGCTCCGAAGAGCCCCAACTCCTCACGGAGATAGCTGGTGTCTGTCTGCTCTGCCATCGGCACATTGAATCGACTCTCAAATCCATCCAAGCGAGCATGTAGAACCTGAGTTATTGTATCTATCTCCGCCTTGACCCATGTCTTTACATTTTTCATCATATCTTGAATTTTTCATTCAGACATGGTCAACCTTTTAGCCAATTTCTGGAGGAAGTCATGAGATACCAAAATGTGCCCTACTAGAGTTTGAGTATGCAGGCTAGGCTGTGGTGCAGCTAAATTGCTAGGAGATGACTCTGAATGATCGACATCTATAGCCGGTGTCTTGCTCTGCTCCTGTAAGGTGGGGACAATCACCTGTGCGTCCCCTGTTGGCTGGACTGATGGAATTGTGGTGGGTATTCTGGCTTAGCTTACCGGGTTCATCTCATCCCGGATAAGGCCGATGTCTGTAATCCTCTGGCCTCCAATTAGCTGCTCCTCACCCCATCATATTTGTACCATGCCTTTGTGCATAGCCTGAATACAAGACTCAAAAATGGGATGGTAGTGTTCCCACCATCCGGTCTTGTATCTTCTCTGCAATAATCTTGGGATGTTGATAGGATAACGGGACATGAGGCATGCCACCAAAGTGTAATACCTCAAAAGTGCCTAAGATTAGACCCGGGATCAAAAATGGAAATTGGCTGAAAATTGGGAAAAATATTGCAGGATGGACAACACAACAGATTGTTGGTCCAACCAACGACCCGCTGGAATCAGTCATAGGAAGTGTAGGTCTGGTGACAGTGGAAACAACAAGTGATGTAATGACTCGTTGTTGGGAACAACGAGTCGTCATTTGTAACTATGGTGGGTATTGGACTTCAGCATTAGGGGATATAACGGGTCATCCCATGACCCGTTGTGAGATGTAACGAGTCGTGGTCATGAGTCATTGTATAGGATGTCAATATTTTCCAGTGGACCTAACGGAGGGCAACCACGACTTGTTGGATGATGTAATGAGTCATGGTGAGGCTCTTTGGAAGGACCAGTGCAGGATCTGGAGGGGGCAAACAACGGACAATGTGATGACTCATTGGGTGAAAAGACGACTCATCCTGTAGAGTCGTGGGTTGAATCTGAGATCAGGGATTTGGTGGTGCAGATGACGGACGAATACCACGAGTCGTGTTATCCTCCAACGACTCATTGGTACGCTCGTTAGTTCACCCAGTGTATATTTTTCAAGGTTTTTCATTAAGGGTATTTTCATAATTCCTACACTCTAAGGTCCTAAACTACGTCATTTTAAAGTTATTTTATGAATGTATTAAGATAAGTTAAGACCTCCTAGCCTATTCATTCTCATGCATGCAAAAGTTAGAAAATTTAGAGGTGATCAAGGTAGTCTCCAAGGTGTTCTTCATCAATTTTCCGTTGGGCTCTCAAGGAGTGGTGAGAATTGATCTTACCCAGGTATGTAGGGTCACGAGTGGGTATTTTCACTCACACTCATGCCCAATCTCTCCTAATTTATTAAAGTTGATCAAAAATCTTATGGGGTTTTAACTTAAATCTTGTGGAATTCTAATGATCTATTAATGGGTTATTTTCTTTTGTGATTTATATTAAATTTTCGGAATTATGATCAGATGCTACAACTATTTTAATTATAAAATTATTGATTTCAATTTCTACTAAATTAAGCCCAATTATGCATGTTTTATGATGAATCGAGTTATGATATTTACTTAAATTGCTGATATTCATAAACGCATCATAATATATGTTTTGAAATATGGATTTATTCAATACCCATTATGATTTGATGATTTTCAAAGTATATGTATGATCTACAAGTATGCATGAATCCCATGATTTACAAATTTTATTTTTGACCGACTCACGAGCCTTACCCTCATGGCTCGTTCACGTATTTACAAGCATGTTTATGATTTTCATGATTTAACTAGCCCATGAATCTCATTCATATTATACTATGGGCACTATATATGTTTTGGGAGTAGCATTTAACACCGAGTAGGTTCGGGGCCTAGGTTCTGCCTTGAATCTCAAAACTATGTTCCACCGTAGGACATGATGGGTCCTCCCTTGTGACTGTCCGCTTGCCCTAATGGGCCCTTTTCACGGTGATATCACGCCTTTCATGATTCTACCTTTAGCAAGGTACAAACGCCCTCCCGACTAGAGTTACAGGTCGAGCTCCATGTGTGCTCGTACGGGGTATGCCGGTTATGAGAATCTTTCACTGTTTCTCATAATTTATACATGTTTATGATTATGTATATTGGCTCAATTCATGTTTAATAAAGCTTTTCTCTTATGATTATGATTACGACTGAATTACGAATGTTTTGAAAACCTTGAGCCTTATGTTATTGTATGGTATTTATGTTATGAGCATGTTGTCCTATGATCATTTATGAGCTTTTTATGTATTTTAAAAGTCTGTTTTACTTACCTTGCATACTCGGTATATTTTACGTACTGACCACATACTTTCTATGTTGTATCTTTTCATGATACAGGACCCAGCTCTCAGGCTTATCCCCGTTAGTAGTCCCTTTTAGAGTTAGCTATCAGCCTTTTTGGTGAGTCCTCATGTTCCGAGGGCCATATGTTCAGACAGTGATGTTTCTTTTGTTTCAGTTTTCCCAGTTTAGTTGGGGATGTTGTCCCATCAACCCATCTGGTATGATAGAGGCTTTCAGACTAAATATAGTACTCAGCTGATATATATCTTTAGTACGTTCCGCTTATCATGCTATGTTATGTTACGTTTATGTTCTCGTTATATCATATGTTCAGTATTCTACTTTTAGTGATATGAAGTTAAAGTAATATTCATGCCATGGGTCGACTTGGAGTCTCTCGGGGCTCTTTGTCCCGTGTTACAATCCAGGCCTCCGTTCGGGTCGTGACAAACTTGGTATCAGAGCCAAAGGTTTGAAGTGTCCTAGTTCTGAAAGCTGCATTAAGTAGAGTCTTTTTCATTGGTGTGAAGCGTGCCACACTTATGACGAAGAGGCTACGAGACGTTTAGGAAATGTTTCCTTCTTTGATGATCTATGTCGTGTGATGAAAAGTCTTTCTATCCTTCTAATTCGTGTTATTCGCAATTGCAGAATCATGGCTCCTCAAAGAAGAAATGGGAATGGTGAGGGCCATGAGGATGGAAACGGTAATGGGCACCAGCAAGCCCCACCTATTCAGGAGCACCAGACACTAGATTCAATTGCCCACACTGAGTTTTGAGCAGCTATCCAGATGCTTGCATAGGCCTTGACCGCTCAGGTCAATCAGCAGGACTTTGCGCATGTTCCACAGAATGGCAATGCAGCGGTGGCTCGAGTTAGAGATTTCTTGAGGATGAACTCGCTGGAGTTCCTTGGGTCCAAGGTAGATGAAGACCCACATGAATTCATCGACGAGATTCTAAAGATCACCTAGGTCATGGGGGTGATGAATGGAGAGTCTGTTGATTTGGCCTCCTATCAGCTGAAGGGGTGGCATATATATGGTTCAAGCAATACAGAGATGCTAGGGCAGTGGGGCAGGCCCTATGGGTTGGGAAGAGTTTCATGCAGCCTTTCTTGCGGTTCTTCCCTTGTGAGATAAGGGAATTGAAGGCGACCGATTTTGTAAATTTGAAAGAGGGTGATATGTCAGTTAAGGAGTACACTTTGGAGTTCACCCGTTTATCCAAATATGCGCCAGAATTGGTGGCATAATGGAGGGCTCGAGTGAGCCGATTTTTGCATGGAGTGGCGGACTACCTAGATAAGGATTGTAGGATCTCCATGCTGCATCGGGATATCGATTTTCCCCACATAGTATTGCATGCCCAACAGGTGGATTCAGTGTATCGGAGGCAAAGAGAGGCCAAGAGGGCCAGGACAGAAAACTATGGGACTTCTCAGGCTAGATCGGGGGGTGGACAACACCAGCAGTCTCAGAACAGGTCTTTTTCTCCAGCACCATCATCAACCAGTACACCATTTAGATCACGAGGGGATCGGAGGTGCAAGACTACCGAAGTATGAAGCAAACGTTGTCAATAAAGAACCTAACTAGAGGTTGGGATTGATCCCACAGGGAATATGAAAGAGCTAGACTAAAGCCGGTAAGTGAATTTGTTAGGTAGTTACTCGAAATGGGGGGGGGGGGTTCTAAAGAAAACAATAATTAAAAACACAGTTAAAACTTTAGTTGAAATAAATAATGAAGGATAACTAGGGTTTTGTATTCCCTATGGGTTCATAACTGCTTTGGGTATACATACGTGATCATCACCAATGCTTACTTGTAGAACTGATAACTTAGGTTTGTTCAAAGGACTGGTTCATCCCTATTGAATGACTATACTCAATCACCGGGTCAGGTCTCACGAGCGATTGCAAATTAACCATTATCCATATGTCCCAAATTTAACTATCCTATGACCACAACTCAAGTTAATACAATGATCATAAAGATCAAGGTTTTGTTGTAATTCTCTTTTCCTAATCTCTACCTCTCTAGGCTTAAGCAAGAAAAAATTTTGGGCATTTTCTAGAGCTGTACACCGTTAAGTAATGTTTAACCATGAAGAGAATACAATACAAGTGTTTTTCATTGGTTTTGAATCACTTTTATGTAACCCTAGCTTGTTAATCCACCATGGTTCCCGCAACCTTAGCTATGGAGGTTTTAGCCTCTCATAGTTGAAAGATTGTGATTTGCATTCTTTAAATACGTAAATCAATACTTACAATTATGGATGAGAGAAAAACTTCTTTGTATTAATCAACAAAATCCTCAAGAACAATATAAAGATCAAAGGAAAACCAATAAAAGGTTGATCACAAGTTGAACAACTCAATTCTCACGTCTAAGACTCCCAACCTTCGTTACTGATCAATTCTAATCACTCCTAATCACCTCTCAAATGAAAATAAAACATAAAACGTATTTATACAGACATAAAAATCCTTTTCCTAGTCTAATAGGGAGTATTTCCATAACTGAAGCTGTCTGCATCACGACTTGTCCTACGACCCCTAGCAGGTAGGTATGGGGCGTATCTGCTTCCCGTATGTTATTGGCTGGCTGAAATTTGGCTAAGTGTTGGACCTTGGTATGACTCGTACATGCTTCCTACGAGTCGTATTGAGCTTCCATGGCATGACTCTGAGCTTTGAAATTTTTTTGAATTTCATCACGAGTGCTTTGGTACGACTTGTACCTTGCTGCCACGACTCGTACTGTCTATCCGTAGCAGGAGTCAGCCTCTTGTGCAAATATTCTGAATCTTTCTATGACTTCTGAACTACGGCCTGTACAAGCTTTGTACTACTCGTACTGAGAATCGTAGGATGCACCTCTTCATTCTTAACCTTCTGAAACTTTTCACGACCAACAATACGACTTGTAGCATCTTCCTACAGTTCATACTGAGGATTGTGAGTTAAGCCTATTTTCTACACTTTCATGCTATCTTTTGCACATTTTTGTTCCAACACCTATTTATCCTGTAACCAAAGAAAAAGTGTCTTATATCCATATAAATATGCCTAAGTCCATGATATTTTTCTTATTTTTGAGTGTAGAAAGTGTTGTAAACTCACAACACATCAATCCTATGACCCGTACAACCTTCATACGACCCATACCACTGGTCATACTGAGATATTTTTCTCAACTTTTCTGTTGATCACCTTTCTAATTTCAGGTCTAGTCTTAGAAATTTTTGGGGTATTACAGATAGTCGGATTTCTACCACCTACTTATGTCAAAGGTATCCAAATCTTTTTGGGGAAAAGATTGCACAACCATTATGCAAGATACTTGAGAAGGAGGTGAAGTTTGTTTTTGATGACGTATGTCTAAAATCTTTTGAATTCTTGAAGGACAGACTCACCTCAGCCCCCATTATTGTAGCACCAGACTAGTCTCTTCCGTTTGAGGTAGTGTGTGATGCTAGTGGAGTTGCCCTAGGGGTTGTCTTGGGCAAAAGGAGAGCAAAGATATTTCACCCCATCTATTATGCCATCAAGACACTCAATGTAGCTCAGAAGAATTATACCGTAACTGAACAAGAGCTTCTAGTAGTAATCTTTGCATTCAAAAAGTTTCGGGCATACTTGCTCGAGACTAAGGTAATTGTACATACTGATCATGTAGCATTGTTGTAATGTGTATTACTCCTACAATAATTTGAGTTCGAGGTAAAAGACCAAAAAAGGACCGAAAACCAGGTGGCTAATCACTTATCTAAACTGGAGGTAGAGGCAATATTGAAGGACGAGATTGACTTTGATAATGCTTTTCCAGTTGAGCAGGTGTTGGTTATATCACATGATTTGATACCACAGTTTTTTGATTATGAAAATTATTTAGTGAGTGACATGATTCCGGCAGACTTGACCTCACAGCAAAGGAAGAAATTCCTGTTTGATGTGCGAAGATTTTATTGAGATGAGCTATATTTGTTTTGTATTTATGAAGATGGGCTGATTCACAGATGTGTTTTCCAGAGGTTAAGATACTGAATATACTGGAGGCCTACCACTCATCTCCGGTTGGGGGTCATCACAGCGATATCCAAACTGCACATAAAATTTTGTAGTGTGGATATTGTTGGCCCACAATCCATCAGGATGCTTATGATTTTTGCCAAGTCTTGTGATCAATGCCAAAGACAAGGAGGCATCACTTGTAAGCATGAGCTACCATTGACCAAATCTTGGAGGTTGAGGTATTTGATGTGTGGGGTATTAACTTTATGGGCCCATTTGTGATCTCATATAGGATGAAATATATTTTGGTAGTTGTGGATTAAGTATCAAGGTGGATGGAAGCCATTGCACTCCTTAACAATGAAGGGAAGAGTGTCAGAATTTCTATGGAAGTACATATTTGCTAGATTTGGTACTTCTAGAGCCATCATCAGCAACGGTGGGTCTCACTTTTATAATAAACTCTTCATAGCCCTACTTGAAAAATATGGTGTAAAGCATAAGGTGGAAACACCTTACCACCCACAGTCAAGCAGATAAGTAGAGGTCTCCAATAGGTAGAATAAGACACTCCTAGCTAAAACAGTGAACACCAACCAGACGGACTAGTCGAGGAAGCTAGATGATGCACTCTAGACATATTGGATAGCTTATACAATACCTATTGGTACCTCACCATATCAGCTGGTTTATGGCAAGTCATGTTATTTACCGGTAGAGCAAGAGAATTAGGCATTATGGGCATTTAAGAAGTTGAATCTAGACCGGAATAAAGCATCTAAGTTAAGGCTATATCAGTTTAATGAGTTGTATGAATTTCGATACCGAGCTTATGAGAGTGCAACCATATACAAGGAGAGAATGAAGATCTACCATGATCGAAAAATTGTGAAGAGGGAGTTTAGTGCTGGTGACCTGGTACTGCTATTTAATTCTAGGCTCTATTTGCATCCACGCAAATTGAAGTCTAGATGGATAGGACCGTATAAGGTGGTGGAAGTATTCCCATATGGTGACATTGAACTAGAGAACAAAGATGGCAAAAAGTTTATAGTGAACGGACAGAGAGTAAAGCTATATTTGGGAAACACTGATGAGGTGAAAGGAATTAAGTCGATGTATCTTGACGAGGCCCGACTATTCAAGAGATTCACGTCGTGCTGCGACATTAAACCAGGTGTTGTATTTGAGGTAACATGTGGATTATTGTTGAAGTCTGAGTAGCTGACAGGAGCGCTTAAAGCACCATAGGTATGTCCGTCTCTTAGTTTTTATTTCTTTCCTTTGGGGATAAAGCATGTGTTTTGAGGGGGGTGTATCTATTTTTTTGTAGGGGTGAATAGATAATGTGGAGGCGAAAAGAAAAATCTAGTCAGTAAAAGGTGGGGTGTGGTGTCAACAAAAAGAAAAAAAAGAAATAAATTTGAAAACAAAGAAGTTTGAAAAAAAAAGAGAAAAAATGAGAAATACACCACACCCACCAATTGAAAGCAGAATAAAATAGAGAAAGGGAGGAAAGGAGAAAAATGAAAAAGAAAAAAAGCTAAAAGTGAAGCCAGAGTTGTATAGTGACAAGGAGGGTTAGTCACTATTTCCATATGTTCCACACCGGTCCATAAGCCCACGTTACAAGCCAATAAAAATCTTATAGTGATCCTAACCTAACTTTTTGAGAAGCTAGAGTAGAGAAAAATAAGGCAAGCCTATGGTATCACTTGTGCAGTATTTGAAACTTCTTTGTGAGAGTGAGAGCTTACTTGATAGTCCCGGTTTCATGCATATATATCATTGTGAGTGTTTGGGACTCCGTTTATTATGAGGGTACATGAGTTGCATTGCATGCTGCCAGTTGTCTGTGTAAATAGCATTAGTGATAGCTTAGTTGTCTGATAATAGTTAGATGCCATCTCTAGATCTATTTGTGTCATGAGTTGTAGTTGCATGTATGCATAGCTAGCTTGGTTTTGAATAGAAAAAAGGTCAATACTTGATAATGGACATATGTGCAAATTTTGGTGTTGTTGGTTGTAGGTCTTCTGTTTACTTTCTAATTAAGCATCGTATTGTAGTAATATTTTTGTTTGCCTGAGGATATGAAAAAGTTCTAAATTGAGGGTGTTGATGTGCTGTGGATTTATGGCACTTTTGACACTTAAAACATAGAAAAAATGCTTGTACTTAGGTATGTTTATACGGATATGAGGTTCTTTTACCTTGTTTTCAGGGAAATCAGGTCTGGAAGTTGGCTAAAACAGTGCAAAAGTTTCCTCTCACGAGTCACAGTATGAACCGCACCATCCTGGTACGAGCCGTACTAGCCATCTGAGCACCACTTTATAGAAAATGCACAAGTGTAGAGGCAACACAGGACTGACAACACGAGCTGTACTAACTACCCATATTAAGATCCATAAGATGTGTATATGTAGAGTCTAATGTACGAGTGCAATCCATGAGTCATAAAAACATTATACGAGCCGTATTGACAGACTCGTGATGAGAATCAGAGGATTGCATACTTGGTAGATTCAGGGCATGAAAGGTTGTACGAGTTACAGCAGCATCAAACGAACTGTAACACAAGTCTGCAACTTCTGTCTTCTCAGGTACTGGAGGATGGTATGAGTCATACAATGATACTACGAGCCGTAGGAGCTTGTCGTGGTATGAACATCTAAAACTTGACATCTTTGTTTTTCCTCATAGGGGCCACTTATAACTCGTAGAACAAAGCGGCGGCAGAATCCCTATTAGATTAGAAAAGGATTTCATTAATTGTGTGAATACGTTTTAGTTATTTTCCTTAGGAGAGGCCAATAACTTGGCTTGTATTTGTAGTTTTTGGGTTTTCTACATTCTGGGAGAGCAAATACTTGACTACTTTGACAGAGTTCAATATTGTTCTTGGATTTTTGACAAGTAATTGTGCAATTGATTCTTGGGTTCTTCTTTCATTAATATTATAAGTCTTCAATTATGTTTTGTTCCATGAAATCAGATCTTATTCTTGAAATTATGAGTAGCTAATCCCTCCACAATTATGGTTGTGGGAACCATAGTAGAACAACAAACTAGGGTTAACACATACTAATTCTAAACCAATATGAATGCCTGTATTATTTTTTCTTCATGTTTAATATTTCTTAATGGTGCGCAACTGTCATGCCCCACCTTGGGATGTATGACTGGAACCTAGTGCCACATTGAGATCTGTACTAACCTGATTGGCCTGGTGCACTTCTGGTGCATGCCTATAACTTAATTAAAAAATCGACGAGCAATATCTCGGCTGTACACAAAGCCTCTAGCCGACAAGGCCACCTGTAAAAGAAGATAGCTAACCAACAACAATGCTATAACAGGGATCCTATGCGAGCCGACAAGACCACCATGTTGTCTAGTTATAAGTGAATGAAATCAGGCAACTAAAACTATGCTATAGCCGACAAGGCTGCCAACTGACATCTAAACAAGGCCTCACATGGCCATCACATGAAATAAAACATGTATAGGCACCACATGGCCAACAACAAAAGCTAATCACTGGAAATCTGTAGCCTACAAGCCTCTAAGAGTGGAATAATAGTCGATATAGGGCCCTGCCCTACCTGTAAACTGTACAACAAAAGAAAAAAACCTTTTCCAACTATCAACCTCGAAAGAAAGGAGCTGAATGCACTGCTAACTCCGACTGATGACTAAGATGGTCCCAAACTGCGTCTATTCGCACCTGCAGGCAAGTAACGCAGTGCCCCAAGGATGGGTGTCAGTACAATATGTATCAAATATGAAAGGCAGTAAAATAATAATTGACTGAGAACTGATAAAATCGAAGTAATAAAGAAGAAGGGTAAGAATTTAATCTGAGTAACCTTACCGTCTGAAATATCTAACTAACAAGTATATAAATACAAACAAGAATCTAACCGAGCCCCCATAAATCTAGAAGGTACAAATAACATAGAATAACCTACCTGGGCCCCCATAAGCCCCGGCAAGTACAAACAATGCACTCTCCTGTTTTTGGCTACCAAAGGTTCGTAAGCGTACTGTAGCTCAGGATTTGCTCATTCTCTAAAGTTGTATATGAGCCTAATAGGTTCTTGTAGCTATGTCTGTGTTTGATTCGTCTGGGCTATGTAACTGGACCCCGAGCCTTGGCTCGACTTGGGTCATCATGTGAATGCTGTAACTAGATCTGAGCCTTGACTCGACTATGGATCATACTGTAGCTGTTGTGTCTAGGCCCCAAACCTTGCCTCGACTATGGGACATAATGTAACTGCTGTAGCTGGACCCCGAGCCCTGGCTCGACTATGGGTCATAACATAACTGTTGTAGCTGGACCCCGAGCCTTGGCTCGACTACGGGTCATAATAGAAGCTTTGAAAACTAGATACGACCCTCATGGCCTCACTCTGGTCCCTCCGAACATCATACTGATCCTGCAAGCATGAACCTATAGGAAATAACATCCAAACCCCAAATATCGTAAACAACAATCAAGCTAGCTAGGGTTAAATCTGACGAGGGTTACTATATCATCACTATCGTCTCAATTCAATTCATAACAGCTGACCACAATATATTTACTCTGAGTACTATAGATACACAAGTTGTCCTAATTTTATGATGAACGTAAAATTGCCAAAATGGATAGCCTTACATACCTCGAGTGTCGACTTTCGTTTAATTGACGAGTTTCAACTTGTAACCGGTGATTCTATCCAACTGTAACCTTTATACTAAGAAAGTAGGACTAATTTCAGTATTAAATTTGACAAATAATGATAAATATTTATAATAATATCAACTATAATTCAACTCTGAATAACTCGGGGTCACACAATTTCTCGAGAGTTCAGAAGGGAAAAGTACTTACCTAATTTCTGTGGCCGATTAGGATTCAATTTTAGAGTGATTTTGAAAACTTTTACTCGAAGGAGTTCTGATATGTCGAGCGACTTTTCGAGAAATAACTCTGTAGTAATACTTCCCATAGGCCTAGAACTCGTTACCCGAAGTTAATTTACATTTGGACACCGTTTGGTAGCGTAATCAGATGAAAATTGATTATAGATTGCGTATTCTCTCTGTTTAACCGTGGGTTTCGCTTCACAAAATGAATGAAAATAAACTAAGGGGCTTCTATATAGATGCATGGTCGGTGGCACAGAGGCGCCTCGCGTCGGGCAAAGCGCTAACCCTATGCTGCGCCGCACCTCCCACAGCGCCAGCAGGCCTGGTGTGCCGCGCTGCCTAGTGCACTGCCGGCTGGCACGTCGCACTGGCCCATCGCGGCCTAGTCTCGCCCGACCCTGCTTCCGAGGCTCTTCCCGTAGCTTCAAGTTCTCCTTATCCGTCATAAATCCACGCGTATGCCTACTAACTGTTAACATTTTAGGGGGTGTAACATCCTCCCCCCCCAGGAACATTCATCCTCGAATGTCATCTTCAGGATTAGAGGAGTTAACCCTTTTAACTAGTACTTAGAAAAACTTTGGCAGAGTCTCCTCTGTAATATGGACTATCTGAAAACCTGAAACGCAGGAAAGTCCAACATAGGCACCTCACAGGACGCTACAATCAACTAGCCCACAATATAGAAGTAGATATCTGAACAGTACTAGCAACATAAGTAATAAAGTAATATTGGAGTAACAATCTCACCTCAACTACATATTCTGGGTCAATCCTGGAATAAGTGAGGGTAACGTTAGATCTCATATCGTCCTCAGCTTTCTAGGTCATCTCTTCTTTATTTCTGTTCCTCCACAGCCCTTTAATGGAGGCTACATCTTTAGTTCTCAATCTACGAACCTTTCTATCTAATATGGCAACCGACATCTCTTCGTAAGCTAATTCTTCTATAACTTGAATATCCTCAACTGGCACAACCTGAGATGGGTTCCCTATACATTTTCACAACATGGACACGTGAAAGACTAGGTGAACAGATTCTAGCTCTGGAGGAAACTCTAACTCATATTCCACTTGGCCTATCCTTCGGAGGATCTAATACTGCCCAATAAATCTAGGGCTAAGCTTGCCTTTCTTGCCAAATCTCATCACGCCCTTCATCGGCGACACTTTAAGGAATACCCAATTGTTAACATTAAATTTCAACTGTACGCCACACATCAGAGTAGAACTTTTGATGACTTTGGGTTGTCAGTAACCGCTCTCTGATAAGTTTCACTTTCTCTTCTAACTGATAAATCATATCCGGTCTGACTAACTCTGCCTCTCCTACCTCGAACCATCCGATAGGGGACCTATATTTTCGCCCATATAATGCCTCATAAGGTGCCATCTGTATTGCAGAATGACAGTTGTTAATATATGCAAATTCAATAAGGGGTAAATGCTCATCCCAACTTCTTCCGAAATCTAGCACACACGCTTGTAACATATCCTCGAATGTCTGAATGCTGCGCTCTGCTTGGTCATCTGTCTGGGGGTGGAAGGTTGTACTTAAATTAACTTGTGTCCCCAAACCTTTCTGAAATGACTGCCAAAATCTAGCTATAAATTGTGCCCCTCTGTCTGCGATGATAGGTGCTGGGACATCGTGCAAACAGACTATATCTTTAATATATAGCTCAGCATAATCTTTGGCTGAGAACGTAATCCGAACTAGCAGAAAATGAGCTGATTTCATCAACCTATCAACGATAACCCAAATAGAGTCGAATTTGCGTCTAGTATGGGGTAGTCTCGTCACAAAGTCCATAGTAACTGCCTCCCATTTCCACATAGGTATAGCCATCTCTTGAGTTAGGCTGCCAGGTTTCTAATGTTCAGCTTTCACCTGTCGGCAATTAGGACACTGCGCTACAAATTCATCTACACCTTTCTTCATTCCAGGCCACTAGTATATCTCTTTTATGTTGTGGTACATCTTCATTGAACCTGGATGAAGAGAGTAACGAGAGTAGTGTACCTCCATCATAATCTGCTGGCGGAGCCCAACTACTTTTGGAATGCAAAGGCGACCTCTGTACCTCAAAACCCCGTCTCCAGTTACCTCGAAATCTAATAATTCACCTTGCTGAACCTTATCTCTGAGCTGTACTAAATGAGAATCCTCATACTGCCGCTCTTTTACCTCTACCACCAGGGACGATACTGCTGTGTTTTGAATAATAGCCCCATTATACTCTGAATCCATTACCCGAACTGCTAAATTGGCTAACTGGTGCAATTCTCGAGCCATTTCTCGCTATTCTGGTCTCAGATGTGATAAACTGCTCATGTATTAGCAACTAAGAGCATCTGCTACAATATTAGCATTCCCTGGATGATACAGAATGTTCACATCATAATCTTTCAATAGTTCTAGCAAACGGCGCTGCCAAAAATTCAGCTACTTCTGCGTGAAAAGTACTGGAGGCTTTTATGATCAGTAAAAATGTCCACATATACACCATACAAGTAATGCCTCCATATTTTTAAGGTGTGAACCACTGCAGCTAACTCCAGATCATAGGTGAGATAGTTCTTTTCATGTTTTCTCAATTGCCTTGAAACATACGCAATTACCTTCCCGACGCCTGAAGCATCGCAATATACAACATAACCTTTTGAACCTTCCGACAAAGCTAACACTGGTGTTGATGTCAATCTTTTTTTCAATTCCTGAAAACTCTGCTCACAGACCTCAATCCATTGAAACTTAGCTGCTTTCTGAGTCAATTTAGTCAAAGGCACTGATAGGGTAGAAAATCCTTCCACAAACTGTCTGTAATACCCAACTAATCCTAGGAAACTGCGAACCTATGTTAGAGTTGTAGGCCTAGGCCATGTCTTTACTGTTTGAATTTTCTATGAATCAACCTGAATACCAGCATATGATACAATATGGTCCAAGAAAGCAATATATAATTTAAATAGAACTCACATTTAGAGAATCTGAAGATCTGAAGTACTACTCGTAAATAATTTCGGTGTTCCGCTTATGAGCGGGAGTATACCAGAATATTGTAAATGAATACTATCACAAACAGATCTAAGTATGGCCTGAAGATACTATTCATTAAGTCCATAAACACTGCTGGTGCATTTGTCAACCCGAAGGACATAACGAGGAACTCAAAATGACCATACCTGGTCCTGAAAGTCATCTTCAGAATATCTTTCTTCTGAACTCGAACCCGGTGATACCCTGATCTCAGGTCAATTTTAGAAAAGTATTTCACCCCTTGCAGCTGATCGAACAAATCATCTATTCTTGGAAGAGGTGTTTATTCTTAATAGTAACTTTATTCAACTGCCCATAATCTATACATATGCGTAGAAAACCATCTTTCTTTCTTACAAACAGAACTGATGCACCTCACAGTGAAGTATTCGGCCTGATAAAACCCTTATCTAACAAATCTTTCAACTGTTCTTTCAATTTTTTTAACTCAGCAGGGGCCATTCGATACGAGGGAATGGATACAGGATGAGTATCTGGTAGCAAGTTTATGGAGAAATCTATCTCCCGCTCTGGAGGGAATACCAGGAAGTTCGTCTGGGAACACATCTGGGAACTCGTTAACCATTGGAATGGACTGGAGAGTCGGGGATTCTGCTTGCATATTCTGAACCCTGACAATATGGTAAATACAACCTTTTGCTATTAACTTTTTCGCCTAAATATTGGATATGAACTTACCTTTTCATGTAGTTGTATTACCCCTCCCCCCTCATACTACCTCTTACGGGAAATGAAATCAGACAATTCTGGTCCAACACTCTATAGTGGTGTAACTTGTTTCCAGCCAATCCATACCCATAATTATTACATCAAAGTCAATTATCTCTAGTTATACTAGATCTGCTAAGATATGTCGACCAACAACCTCTATTGTACAACCTCGGTAAATTCTTTCACAATAATAGAGTCACCAATGGGTGTTGACACCGAGAAAGGTCGCTGAAGCAATTCTGGCTTTATATCAAACTTTCGGGCTACTAACGGAGTAACATACGACAAAGTGGAGCCCCGTCTATCAAGGCATAAACAAAATGAGAGAAGACATCTAATATACCCGTCACAACATCTGGAGACAACTCTAACTTCTGTCGCCCCGATAGTGCATATGTGCGATCCTGTCAGCTTCTTAAACTAGATGCCCCTGACCTACCTTGGCCTCTACCGGCTGGAGCTGAGGGCCTGCGCCGTGTAAAAGTTATTGGGCATATGAACCTGATCAGGATCTATTTTGATGGTCCTGACTGCCCTAGCTTCTAGTCAAGTAATCTCTCATTATGTGTCCCTCCTGTCTACAGGAATAACAGGCGGTGGAACCATACCCGCATCTCCCCGGATGCAGCCTATGACAGGTACTACAATGTGGCACCGCTGGTCCCATCTAGTCTGGCCCCCTCAGCTGCTACGAGTCTGACGCTCGTGAACTCTCACCAGTACCTAACTGCCCACGATGATCCGATCTACTACCCTGTGCTGCCGGAACAGGGCCTAGTGGACCACCTGATAAATGGGGCCGAGACGCACCCTGAAAATCTGCAAGGCTAGCCCTTCGACGCTGCTCTTGACCTACCTTTTCCATGGCGTACTAACGCTGTCTGAGCTCCTCTATATTTTGAGCAAAGGCTTGGATCCGTGAAATATCCATATCCTCTCACAGTGTAGCTGTAATACAAGATTCCACATATTACGGCGCAAGTCCCATAATAAACCGGTGCACCCTGGCTGGCATAGTGTCGACAAATGAGGGCGCATACCTAGATAAAGAATCAAATCTCAATGCATATTCTCTGACACTCATTCTTCCCTACTCCAGATGCAAAAACTGCTCTACTCTAGCCTATCAGACCTCTCGGGGCAAATAGTGATCTATAAAAGCCTCAGAGAAGTTAGACCACATAGGTAGAGGTGCATCTCTACCTTGGTATCTTTCCCTGCACTCGTACCACAGGACTGCTACATCTCACAATGGGAATACTTCTAACTCAACTGATTCTGTGGATGAGGCATGCATAACCCTGAATATTCTCTGCAGCTGATCTATGAAGTTCTAGGGGTCCTCTCTACGATCTGTCCCAGTAAACTGCGGGGGACTCAAAGCAAGGAACTCACGGACTCTCGAACTACCGAGCCCCTCAGTGGGCTCAACGGCAGCTGGTACTACTGGCTGAGGTTGACGCTGGGCACCCATCATCTGAATTGACATATAGAATGCACCCCTGAGCTTCTGATCTAATGGCATAGGAATGGTTGGGGTGGTATTGGTATATCTGCTGCCTTAGCAAGCTTTGAGTGAGTGGTGAGTGCTGGGGAGATTGAGGTGATGTCTCCCTGTCGCCCTCAGATCAGGCTGACTCTGCCTGGGGCCCCCTACTAGTGCGCTCTCCTGTTGCCAAATCCAATTCTCAACCAGTCGCGGTCCATTACACGTCAGACAGTTCTCTATAAATAAGTAGAATAACATAAGCTTAGGGAGTTATCCTATACATCACAGCTTTATTGCATGACTGGAGGAGAAGGAAGAGTAACCACACTATTATGCCTCGTAGCCTCCTGTCTATTGAATATGGTGCACAACACATCCATAGACAAGACTCTACTTGACACGGCTTGCAGACTCCCTAGGATACGACCTGCTCAGATACCAAGTTTCTCACGCCCCACCTTGGAAGGCATGACTACCACCTAGTGCCACACTAGGATTTGGACTAGCCTGACTGGCCTGGTGCACTTCTGGTGCGTGCCTATAACTTAATTCAAGAAATCGACGAGCTATATCTCGATTATAAAACACAGCCTTTGGCCGACAAAGCCACCTTTAAAAGATGACAGCTAACCAACAATAATGCTATAACAGAGATCCTATGCGGGTCGATAAGACCACCATGTTGTCTAGTTATAACTAAATGAAACAAGCAACTAGAACTACGCTATAGCCGACAAGGCTGCTAACTGACATCTAAACAAGGCCTCACGCAGCCATCACATGAAATAAAACATGCATAGGCCCTACATGGCCAACAACAAAAGTTAATCAATGGAAGTATGTAGCCCGCAAGACTCTAAGAGTGGAATAATGGTCGAGACAGGGCCCCGACCTACCTGTAAACTGTACAACAAAAGAACAAACCTTCTCTAACTATCAACCCCGAAAGAAAGGAGCTGAATGCACTGCTAACTTTGGCTAATGACTAAGATGGTCCCGAACCGTGTCTATCTGCACCTGTAGGCAAGTAATTCAGCGCCTCAAGGATGGGCGTCAGTAAAATATGTACCGAATATATAAAGCAGTAAAATAATAATTGACTGAGAACTGCTAAAATAGAAGTAATTAAGAAGGAGGGTAAGAATTTAACCTTAGTAACCTTACCATCTGAAATATCTAACTAATAAGTATATAAAGACAAAAAAGAACCTAACTGGGCCCCTATAAGCCTGGAAGATACAAACAATACAGAATAACCTACCTGGGCCCCCATAAGCCCCGACAAGTATAAATAATGCACTCTCTTGCTATTTGGCTACCAAAGGTTCACAAGCATATTGTAGCTCAAGATTTTCTTGTTCTCTAAAGCTGTATCTTAGCTTGATAGGCTCCTGTAGCTGTATCTATGTCTGAGCTATCTAGGCTATGTAACTGGACCCAATCCTTGGCTCGACTTTGGGTCATCGTGGGAATGTTGTAACTAGATCCCGAGCCTTGGCTCGACTATGGATCATACTATAGTTGTTGGTGTCTGGGCACCGAGCCTTGGCTCGATTATGGGCCATAATGTAACTGTTGTAGCTGGACCTCGAGCCTTGGCTCGACTGTGGGTCATAACATAACTGTTGTAGCTGGACCCTGAGCCTTGACTCGACTATGAGTCATAATAGAAGCTCTGAAAACTGGATACGACCCTCACAGCCTCACTCTGGTCCCTCCGGACAATATACTAATCCTGCAAGCATGGCCCTATAGGCAATAACATCCAAACCCCGAATATCATATACAACAATCAACCTGGCTATTGTTAACTTTGACGAGGGTTACTATATCATCGCTATCATCTCAATTCAATTCATAACAACTAACCACAATAGATTTACTCTAGATTACTATAGATACATAAGTTGTACTAACTTTACGACGAACATAACTTGCCGAAAAGGATAGCCTTACATACCTCAATTGTCGTCTTTCGTTTAATTGACGAGTTCTAACTATAACCTTTATGTTGAGAGAATAGGACTAATTTCTGTACTAAATTCAACAAATAACAATAACTTTCAATAATAATATCAACTATAATTCAACTCTGAATTACTTGGCGAAAACCTATAATTTCTCGAGAGTTCAGAAGGGAGAAATGCTTACCTAATTTCCGTGGCCGATTAGGATTCAATTTAGAGTGATTCTGATAACTTTTACTCAATGGAGTTCCGATAAGCCGAGCAAATTTTGGAGAAATAACTCCATGGTAATGCTTCTGTAGGCCTAGAACTCATTACCCGAAGTTAATTTACATTTGGACGACATTTGGTAGCATAATCGAACAAAAATTAATTATAAATTGCATATTCTCTCTGTTTAGACGTGGGTTTCTCTTTAAAAAATGAATGAAAATAAACTAAGGGGCTTATATATAGATGCATGGGCGGTGGAACATGGGCGCCTCGCGCCGGCCAAAGCACCAACCCTGTGTCGCGCCGCGCCGTGCTTCCCGGTGCACTACCAGCTGGCTCGTCACGCTGGCCCCTCGCATCCTAGCCTCGCCCTACCCTGCTTCCGAGGCTCTTCCCGCATGCGTCAAGTTCTCCTTACCCGTAACAAATCCACGCATATGCCTACTAATAGTTAACATATTACAGGGTATAACAGTAACACTAGGATAAGCCCAAATTCCCTTCTTGATTGAACCTAGAGAAGTAGAGATTAGAAAAATAAAAGAACAACAAATCCTTGAAATTGAGTTTCATTGAATAGCTTGAGCTGCGGTGGTAGCAGAGTTAGTTCGGAACTATTGATAAAGGTTAAAGTGAAATCGCTCATGAGACCTAACCCGATGATTGAGTAGAGTCATCTAATAGGGACGAATCAGTCATTTAGCTGAGCATAATTTATCAGTTCTACAGGCTAAGTATTGGGATAGATCACGAGTCTAATAATCTGACCTAGTTAGGAAGCCACGAGGAATACTTTCCTAGTTAATTGCATAACTATTGATCAAAAATCCATTTTAAAATACCGTTACTTGATTTAAAATCTCCTATTTAGGAAATAATTGAACTAAAAGTGTGAATACTAGCATTAGCGCATATCTTGACCATATAACCTTAGTTGGATTCTTTATTGACAACATCTATATTATACTTCTTCAGGGATATAGTTTAAGTGTTATCAATACCCTATGGGTCGGGTTGACCCATTGACCCATGAATTTCCTTACCTGGGAAGCCCTCACACAATGTGGCACTCCATACGGTGCCAGGCATTGCGCGTCGCGACACTTCTGCAGTGCTAGGCACTGGCCAACAAGCTGCCCTGTGCGTTGCAATGCCAAATTTTTCCTTGTACCCCGTTTTCAACTTTTATGTTCAAAATTTCTTTTCATGGATTATGACTTAACTCCTGTACACTTGAAAAGACACATTAACTCCAAAAATCACAAAATCAAATTATCTTCGGTTGCCTCCCAAGTAGCGTCTCGTCTAACGTCGCAGCTCGACGTAAGTATGTTGATTGCTCAGACTTCATCAAGATACCTACTGGGCTCATGGTTACATGCAAGTAACCTCATTTCAAGGGTTTGGAATGATATCACTAGACAAAGTGCCCTTTTGCTTTGATTCAATGCGGCCAAGATTTGCCCCACCTGTTGTTCTAATTGTTTGCTAGAGGTCGAATGTGAGTCAATCAATTGACTCAAGCTTGAAAGTTCATCTCCCATCTCTTTAACTCCTGACTCAGTGGAGTAAACTTTCTTCATCATGCGACTCATCATATCTTCTAACCTTGTGGTCCCAGAGGCGTTCACAATAGGCTCCCTTGCTTATGGAGGGACATAAACTCCACTTCTATCATTCTTCGGGGCCTCTCTATTCCTCCACTAACTTTGGTCCCATCTCTATTCCTAGCCTTGTCATAATCATTAATCCTATAGTTATTCTGACCTTGCTTTCCTTGGCATTGACGCCAAGAAACTTGATTAGACCCTTGGGTGTTAGGTGATCTTGGGCAAATTTATATGCCCAAGTGATACTCAAATGTGTCATTTTAGCCTTGTTTATCTATTGATGTTTATACATTCTCATGTGATTGATAATAAAATGTGAATTTATACTAACCAACATGGTTAGCGTTGTTTTGCATGTGAAATACAATTTTGGGAAGCTAAAATGCGTGTTGGGAGAGATCGGGGTTGGACTCGGATGCGAGCAAGGGAAAAAGCACTTGAAGGCACAAATTAAAGGGGCTCCGTGATGGAGCCGTGTCACGCTGCCATCGCGGATGCCTTCTGCCTGGATATGGAATTTTTGCCTAATTCCAGTGAAGGTGCGCGTTGGGGCCGTGGCACATTGGCCTAGCCCCGCTTGCACGCCGTGCCACGTTGGGACTTAATACCTGGACAACCAAATTCCAGTAAGGGTCGGCGTCAGCGGCGTGTCACGGAGGCAGTGCTCCGCAATGCACTCCGTGACATGTTGCTTGTTATTCCGGGAGAAATTCCCACCAGTATAAATAGAACACTTAGGTTCATTTTTAATTATTCTGACTTGGTGGAGCAAGAACGTGGGTTACAGGTAGTTGAGGGGACGAAAATCTCAGGGTTTTTCTCTATCTCCTTCTTCTTTAATTCAACTTCTTGTATGTTTAACACTCATTTAAGGATGTTTAATCCACAAATGAGTGGCTAAATCCTCTTCTTGCTGAGGTTAAGAACAATTGTATTGAAATGTGATTATTGATCAATTTGGGTTTTCATCTTTTCTTCCATGGTTGTTCTATTGATTCTTGTTCTTACTGCATTAATGTGTGGCCAACGTTAATGTACATCTAAAAAGTCCGGTTTCACTCGAGAGAGCAAGAAATTGGAAAGTTGTGAATTAATAGGATATGATCTTTTTTTAGTTTGGAAAAATTGAGAATTGATTTATCTTCAGGATAGAAATATACCTGAAAGTCGTATTAGTCAATTAAGGAATCGGTTTTGTATGGCTAGAACATGAATTTCATTTTATCACAGAAATATAGGTGGACGGTTCATGATTCTTAAGTTGGGTTAAATACGAGAGTTTTAATCCGCTGGCAATAATTCTTGACTAGCAACCGGAGGAAAGATTAACCAAAGTGTATCGTTAATTTGTTTCTATACATGTTCGTTTTAACCTCAGCATGCTCAAATTTCATAGTTCAGACTCAAATTATATAATTGTTTTAGACTTAGTATAAAATTAGAAACCAAAATATTAAACTTTTCTTTACACTGTTGTCTGCATTTTTAGAGTAAAGTATAGTGACACTTGAGTAGATTGTTACCCTCGCCCAGTCCCTGTGGGATCGATACTTGGCTTACTTAAGTCACTTTACTACTTGTTCGACCACGTGCACTTGCGTGTAGCTATATACCCAAAAGTATTCGAACAAGTTTTTGGCGCCGTTGCTAGGGACTGACAATTGGTGAATTTTTCTTAAGTGTTAATTTACTATATTTTTTTTCTCTTAAGTGTTGACAACTTGGTCTTAGCCTGTATTTCGCAGATACTAATCTCTGTTGAACACTGGCAAGAGACAAGGAGCTGGTGGACTCATATTTTGAGCCTGAAAGATAATTTTATCGTCAAAGGAGAGAAGCTCTAGAGAAAAAGCTGCAGTTGCTCAGACAAACAATCATGGAGCAACAACAGAATCCACCAGTTGTAAGGGCAATGTTAGTGCCCGAGGAAAAGGCAGCTAGGCCGATTCGCGAGGTGGCAATCCCACATGCTAACAATGTCACATCTAGCATCCGCAAACCTGAGCCGGGAGGGAGGTTCGAGCTCAAACAAAACATGGTGCAATTGCTGCACACCAGCGGGCAGTTCACAGGTCTCCCTCATGAGGATCCACAATAGCATCTCCAAAATTTTTTGGAGATAAGTGACACTTACATCCCCGCTGGAGTGTCATCAGATTATGTTAGGCTTACATTGTTCCCATTTTCACTATTGGGAGAAGCCAAGAGGTGGTTGAAAGCTGAGCCACCTAATTCTATTACTACATGGGATGATCTTGCAAGGAAATTCTTGATACGATTTTTTCTATCCGGTAAAACAACAAGACTTAGAAGTCAAATTCTAAGTTTTAAATAGAGAGATGGAGAGAATCTGTATCAGGCGTGGGAGAGATTCAAGTCTATGTTGCGGGATTGTCCTCATCATCGCCAATCCAATGATGTGCTGGTGCACACTTTCATAGAGGGTTTGGAACCCCACACAAAGATCTTGCTAGACTCAGCAGCTGGGGGACAAGCGTTGGAGAAAACTTATGAGGAGTTGTATACCTTGTTAAACCGTATTTCGCAGGGAAATCCGGAGTGGAATGTTGATTCGTCAAGAGGAGGAACAAGGAAAGTAGCAGGAGTCCTAGAAGTGGATGGTTTTACAACTATTGCTGCACAGATAACTGCTTTACAGAATCAACTCAACACCCACTTCAGTAACATGACAATGAACCAGACTCAAGCCCCAGTGAATGTAGTGCAGCAGATTTTGTGTGAAGTGTGCGGGAGTAGTGAGCACTCAGCTGAGTGTTGAGGAGCGAATCCTGATTTAGTGAACTTTGTGGGAAATGTACAGAGGAACAACCACCAACAGTATGGCAACAGTTTCAATTCCAACTGGAGGAATCACCCGAATTTCTCTTGGGGTAGCAACAACCATCAAGGGCAAAGTTCAAGTCAGAGGACGCAGAGGAATCAAGGAGGGCAGCAGAACTATCAGGCACAATATAGAAACAACAATGCACCTCCTCCGCCACCATCACCCAGCATTGAGGAGATGTTCAAGACAATGATAGCTAACCAAGCTCAGTTGCAGGCTGACTATGTGAAATTGGCAGCCGAGGTAAAGAACAACCAGTTAGCTACTAAGGCACTTGAATATCAATTTGGGCAATTTGCTGGAGCCCAAAACACCAGGCCTAGAGGAGGACTCCCGAGCAACACAGATCCCAACCCCAAACAAGTGAATGCAGTGACCACAAGGAGTGGTTTGCAGCTTAAAGAGGTGGAACCAGAAAGACCACCTCAACAATCGGGAGCAGCAAAAGCTGAGAGGGAGCAAAGTGATGAGGGGGGGAAGAAAAAGGAAGCTGAATCAGAAAGACCACCACCCCCGTTCCCTCAAAGATTAAAGAAACACAAGGAGGAGGCGTGTTTCAAGAAATTCATGGAGGTGCTGAAACAGGTACATATTAACTTACCTCTTGTTGATGTTTTGCAGGGAGTGCCGAAGTACTCAAAGTACATTAAGGACATCGTGGCGAACAAAAGTCGGTTGACTGAGTATGCTACGGTGGCTCTCACGGAGGAGTGCACTTCCCCGATACAAAACAGGTTGCCCACAAAGCTCAAGGATCCTGGGAGCTTTACTATACAAATTACCATTGGGCAGAGTATCCGAGCTCGCGGATTATGTGATTTGGGAGCGAGCATTAATTTGATGCCGTCATCGGTATTCAAGAAGTTGGGTCTAGGGAGTCCTAGACCAACAACAGTGATCTTGCCACTAGAAGATCAGTCCTTAGCCAGACCTGATGGCATTCTGGAGAATGTGCTGGTGCAAGTGGGCTCCCTTATCTTCCCGGTAGATTTCGTCGTGCTGGATTTTTAGCCAGACGCGGAAGTCCCATTTATTTTGGGACGTCCTTTCTTGGCGACCGGGAGAGCGCTGATTGATGTAGCTGCAGGAAAACTAACCATGCGAGCACACGACAAGGTGGAAGTGTTTGATGTATACAAGGCCACCAAGCTCCCGACTATGTATGAGGAACTCTCGGTGATCAACGTGATTGATCGAGCTGATGATGCACAGATAGTTGAATCACGAGAGTTATTGGGAAAACCAGCGGAGCGATGTAAGCACTACTGGGGTGAGGACGGCGGTCGAGAGAAAACGTCTGTCACCCTAGAAGATGACTGAGCATAATGACGTCGAGCCGCGACGGTAAACCAGGCGCTGCACGGGAGGCAACCCGTGAAATTTTTCTTTGTTAAATGTGAATAGATTTCATAGAAAAAAAGAAAAAGAAATTTTTTTTTTATTAACAACAAAATTTTTAGTTTTTATTTTTATTTTTATTTTGAGTGAAACCTATAATTCTAACCAATTTCTTGTCGTAAGATGAATTGCAGGTTAAACGGAGGATAAATATGCAAAGGATCGCAAAGGAAAATCTGAGGTATGAAAAATAATAAAAAGTGGCAAAAACAGTGAGCCAGGGCGATGGCTCCGTGTCACGGAGGAGGGCCTCCGCGTTACCCTCCGTGACACGTTGAAGGTAATTATGGAATTTTTACAAATTCCAGAACACATGTGCGCATGCTCCGCGTTACCCTCTGTGACACGTTGAGGTGTATATTGCGACGGGTCACACCGGGTCGTCGGGTGACCCGCGCGAAATTTCCACTTTTTAACCCCGATTTCCCCTTATTTTTCCTCATTTTTCATATCCCCCGCGACCAACATCCCAAAAACCCCTTCCTCCTCAACGTGACACGGACCTAGGCACATAAGTTCATCAAGTTTCCGTCATTTCATCGAATTCAAGGTATGTTCTTCAACTCTATCTTAATTCTTGTCGAATTTTTTCGATGTTGAACATGTGATATGAGCAAAACTTGCCCTAAGTAGAAATTAAGCTTAAATTCAATTGAATTATTGTTGATTGACATTCGGAGTATCATTGTTATTGGTTAAACTCGATAATTACATAGCTTAATCGAATTTTTGATAAAATCATAGCTAGGGCTTGACTTTGAGTTTGAAATGGAAAAATTGAGTTGAACTATTGAAATTCTTGTTGGGTTGTGTATGTTGGGTGAGATGAGTCGGTTGTGCTAACTGTTAATATGCTTAAAGACCGACGGATTTTCGGGCTAAGGAAATTGTGGAAATTGCAAGAAATGGGTGAATTGTATGGGATCATGTAGTTAAATTTTTCTTTTGTTTCTCCTTGCTAAGTGCTATGGGATAAAATGTTATCGATGGTAATGATTGTGGTTAGCTGTACGAAGTCTGAGTAGTACATAGAATATATACCATCGAATTCTCTGAATGCACTAAGCATATTTGTTATATTTTGTTGTTTGTTTGTGGAAATAAGTACGATCTTGCCGTAATGTTGTGATTTTGGCTAAAGACTAAGTGTGGGGTAGCCTAGCTTAACCCAACCTTAGTCGAAGCTAATTTTTAAGTGGAATGACATTGGGACTGTCTGTTTGGTTTGACAGGAACAATGGCAAGCAGGCAAGACAAGGGAAAAGGCGTATCAACATCCGGTGCCGGAAGAAAAAGAATCAGACTGGGCGCAGCAGTCCCAGCAGCACCAGCGATTCCACGCGGCCAATGCCGTCAATACAGAACCAGATGGGTGACAGAGGAGGGGAAGAAATGGTACGTGAAGCACAAGGAAAGCAAATACTTCCCTGAGGAACACATAGCAAGGGAACCGTTGGCATAGGAGTTCCCTAGGATTGTCCAAAGGATCGAGGCAGCCGGGTTGAAGTTCATCTTTGAAGAGCCCAAGGAATGCAACTTGCACTTGATTCGGGAATTCTACGCCAACTGGAACCCGACTCTCAGAAGTCACACCATCAAAATAAGGGGGCAAATAGTCACTTTTGAGCCCCACCACCTTAATGCTATCCTAGGGGCGCGGGACACAGACGCCCATCTGCTTCGACAGCTGAATATCACTCCACCATATGCAGACATTAGACGCACTTTGTGTGGAACCCGATCGATAGCTCGGTGGAGCAGACATAAGGAGAGGGGCTACCATCAGACCTTGCCCTACTCACAGATGAATAGGGAAGCTAGGATATGGCTTAAGATTGTGTGTTCCTGCATAATCCCGGGGGTGCATATGACGGATGTAACCCGGGATTGTGTTTGCTTGGTATACGCCCTGATGAAAGGGCTGGAGATCAATGTGGGGGCGGTGATTATCTCCGCCATGAAGAGAGCCCGGTTGCATCAAGGGCACAGGTACGGGTTTGGTGGATTAATCACCACATTTCTGAGGGGCCTGGATATTGAGGAAGAGGCCCTTGACTACATCCCGCAGATGGAGCGGCGGGCCTTAGATGTCACCAAAACTAAGGCACCCGACACCACCCACAGACCAGTTCTTACACTAGCCGAGCGACATGCTCGGGATGATCAGTACATGGCTCGCATGTACGGGATGCAGATGCTCCAGCTGCGAATAGGCGGGAGGCCGGCAACAGAAGAGGAGTTGTGGCAGCTCGAGCTAGATTACCCTTTTGGCGAAAATGCCAGGGCTCTATGTCGAGTGGGGCCAGCTTTTGTGGAGTCCACGGATGATGATGTCCCCACAGATGAGGAGACACGTCGTGAGGACTCCGATGTGGAGTCCGATGATGACGATGGGGGCAATTCAGACATGGAAGATGAGGCAGCAGCACCTGATGAAGAAGTGGAGTATTTTGATTGATCAGGGAGTTTCACCACCTACTCTTGTGCTATGCTAATTTTTGTGAACACTGGGGACAGTGTTCAATTTAAGTGTGCGGTGGGAGTAGTTAGGTGTTGGTTGCTGTTGTTTTTGATGTATGTTTTTGTTCTGTTGTTGTGCCTGTGGAAAAATTGTGACCCTGTGATTGTGATGTTTATGTTGTGTATTATAATTAATGTGAAGTTGTTGTGTGCTGCTAAATGTGCTAGCTGGTTTTGTACATATTTTTGTTTTATCGAAATGATCGATATTTTTAAAAAAAAATTCAATTTTTGGGTTTTCTCGGCGTTTGTTTTCGATTCTTTTACCGAGAATGGTCCCATTGAACCGAAGTCGTAGTTAGTGACCATTCCCTATGATGGATGGATGACGACCGTCTTAAGGAAAATGTAGTCATTAGGAGTAGATTTTTTTTCATTTATTTTTCAGTTTTTTCTTTTTTTGTGGGTTGCATCCCAAAACCTGTAGTTACTTTATGGTTGCGGAATTTTGGTTGCGTGTTGTACATGATATTTGAAATGCAAAGGTGATTCGTATGAAAGCATACAACTTTGTAAATATGTTGAGATACCTAGGCCATAGAGTCGATTCAGTGTGATTGAGGCTTAATGTTTGAATTCTTGTAATTAGCTGATTGAAGAGTCTGTGAATACATCTTGAATTGAGCATGTGCAATAAGTGTATGGTGAGGTTTTGTTTATTCCATGCTATTGTGAAATGTCTAAAACTTGCCTGGTGTGTGTACGAAACGAAATGAAGGACGTGTATTGTAGGAAAGGATGTAGGCATTTCTTTGTTTTAACCGAAAGTTTCTCTTTTTCATTATTGTACCCACCTTGAATGTACACCCTAGTTAGCCCGTTGAGCCTTTAGCCTATTATTTTTCTTTTGTCAAAAATGTGTAAACCGAGCTTAACCCTTTCTTTTCATTATCCGTGAATTTGATCCAAAACTCTTAAGCACTTAAGAAGAGAAAATAATTTTCCCAAAGTGTCAAAGAGTGAGAATGGTGAAAAGAAAAAAAAAGCAGAGTGATGAAAGGAAAGAAAAGGTTGAAGGTGCACTCGTTATAAATTAAATATAATGAAGATGTATGAATAATCTTTGTTATTGAGTCAAGTGTGCTTAAAGATATGGGTCAAAATAAAGACAGACTTCAAGAATGGGAGGATGAAGGAAGAAACAATGCCCGTGAGGTTGATGGGATGTATTGAAAAAGCGCTTAAGGATGCTAGTGGCTATTATTGGCTAGCCCAATATTTACTAGTTCCGTAGCTTACATTACAACCTGTTAAGTCGTACGTGATCTTACATTACGCTTCCTTATATTAGTGGAGTAGAACACTAAAGGCAAGCCTATGGTTCGTGACATGATGCATGTGAATTCTTTTGGGAGAGAGAGTGAAATTGTGTTTATATGCCCCTGCATGTAATCTTTTGAGTTCATGTGATTACAAAAAGGGGAAAATTCTCTTGTGTTGTGAGGGCACATGCTTGATGAGAGATTAAATTTCGTGTCGGATATCTTGATCAGCTGATTTGCATGAGTTTGCCAATATCGAGAGTCGATTCTTGAGTCTAAGAGGTCTTAATGTGTTGAAGGTCATTGTATTGATAGGACCATGCGTGTTTTCTTGATGATTGTTGTATTAAATAATTGGTACGATCGTAGCCTAAATTGTCGAACCAAAGTAGCCAGGATGGGGTGTAAAGTACATGAGGTGTAAGATTGTTGATCGGGGACGAACAAGGATTTAAGTGTGGGGTAAGTGATCATGGGCAAATTTATATGCCCAAGTGATACTCAAATGTGTCATTTTAGCCTTGTTTATCTATTGATGTTTATACATTCTCATGTGATTGATAATAAAATGTGAATTTATACTAACCAACATGATTAGCGTTGTTTTGCAGGTGAAATACAATTTTGGGAAGCTAAAATGCGTATTGGGAGAGATCGAGGTTGGACTCGGATGCGAGCAATGGAAAAAGCACTTGAAGGCACAAATTAAAGGGGCTCCGCGATGGAGCCGTGTCACGCTGCCATCGCGGATGCCTTCTGCCTGGATATGGAATTTTTGCCTAATTCCAGTGAAGGTGCGCGTTGGGGCCGTGGCACGTTGGCCTAGCCCCGCTTGCACGCCGTGCCACATTGGGACTTAATACCTGGACAACCAAATTCCAGTAAGGGTCCGCGTCAGTGGCGTGTCACGGAGGCAGTGCTCCGCAATGCACTCCGTGACACGTTGCTTGTTATTTCGGGAGAAATTCCCACCAGTATAAATAGAACACTTAGGTTCATTTTTAATTATTCTGACTTGGTGGAGCAAGAACGTGGGTTACAGGTAGTTGAGGGGACGAAAATCTCAGGGTTTTTCTCTATCTCCTTCTTCTTTAATTCAATTGCTTGTATGTTTAACACTCATTTAACGATGTTTAATCCACAAATGAGTGGCTAAATCCTCTTCTTGCTGAGGTTAAGAACAATTGTATTGAAATATGATTGTTGATCAATTTGGGTTTTCATCTTTTCTTCCATGGTTGTTCTATTGATTCTTGTTCTTACTACATTAACGTGTGGCCAACGTTAATGTACATCTAAAAAGTCCGGTTTCACTCGAGAGAGCAAGAAATTGGAAAGTTGTGAATTAATAGGATATGATCTTTTCTTAGTTTGGGAAAATTGAGAATTGAATTACCTTCAGGATAGAAATATACCTGAAAGTCGTATTAGTCAATTAAGGAATCGGTTTTGTATGGCTAGAACATGAATTTCGTTTTATCACAGAAATATAGGTGGACGGTTCATGATTCTTAAGTTGGGTTAAATACGAGAGTTTTAATCCGTTGGCAATAATTCTTGACTAGCAACCGGAGGAAAGATTAACCAAAGTGTATCGTTAATTTGTTTCTATACATGTTCGTTTTAACCTCAGCATGCTCAAATTCATAGTTCAGACTCAAATTATATAATTGTTTTAGACTTAGTATAAAATTAGAAACCAAAATATTAAACTTTTCTTTACACTGTTGTCTGCATTTTTAGAGTAAAGTATAGTGACACTTGAGTAGATTGTTACCCTCGCCCAGTCCCTGTGGGATCGATACTTGGGTTACTTAAGCCACTTTACTACTTGTTCGACCACGTGCACTTGCGTGTAGCTATATACCCAAAAGCATCCGAACAATAGGCTGGAAATCCCCCTAATTGTTCATAAAATTTGCTTCCTCTTCGGCTTCAGGGTATTGATCCTCCTACCTAGTTCTCTGGTCTTGCGCATTCACCCATGCAACCTTTATGTATTCAGCGTGGTGAGGTGTTTGGTGATTAACTCCACTGGGTCTTGAGATCGGCCATGTCTTGGTCCCCTTCTTGCTCCTTTTTCCCCTACTCTGCTGACATTTCTCTTGAATAGTTTATCGCAGTGACCTGAGACTCTCTAGTATGCCATGCCTTGTTAGTTTTTGTCATCTTATCCAGTATCTCACTGGCATCTGCAAAAGTGTGGGCCATCATGGACCCATCTGCTATCCCATTTGCAATGGCTTTGTTCGTGACGCTTAGTGACCTATAGAATACCTCCAAAAGGACCTTCTCAGGGAGCTTTTGATTAGGACAATATTTTAATTTCTTCTTAAACCTCAACCATACCTCATAGAGAGCTTCCTCGGGTAATTGTCTAAAGTTATTAGTTTCATCCCTCATCTGAATCATCCGTAAGGGTAGGAAGAATCTTTTCAAGAAAGCTGCGGTTAGCTCCACCCAAGTGGTGATAGATTCTCCTGGAAGCTCGTTCAGCCACAAAGTGTCCTCCCTAGCTAATGAGAATGGAAATAAATAGATCCTAATTGCCTCTTGAGAAACTCCGAGCAGTCTATAAGCATTGCAGATACTGATGAAATTATTCGATGTTGGTTTAGATCTTCGCTGGACAAATTGAACAGCCCCTTCATGCTCAGCAACTGCATCATAGTACTAGTCACATTGAATTTCGCATTTGCTGGTAGTGGGGGTGGAACAATGGACCTCGTGTAGCCAACTTCCTCTTACTCAAACTCACCCTTGAAGAGCACATTCCTTAGGGCATTACGTTCATGATGATGAGGGGGTTTTGTCGGTTTCTCTCTGCCAGAGCGACAACAAAATTTGTAGCCTCAACTCTCCTACCTATCTCAGCTAGTCGAGTTTCCTTTGCTAGGCGTGTAGATTCGGATCTTTGTGCCTCCAAAATCTACTCCAGTGGGAGATTAATCTGTCCCACAGGATTTACCATGCTAACCTGCGACAACACAAAAAAATAAAAACAAAAATATAAATCATGAAATAAAGATTACTAGTTAAGCTTAGATGCCAGTTAACTGTTTCTTAACCGTATTCTCCGACAATGACGCCAATTTGATCACACCTAAATTATACCTCACAAGTGAACTATAAAGCGGTCACTGTCAAATATAGTAACCCTACGTAGGTTGGGGGCGATCTCACATGGAATAGGAAGAAACCATATGTTAATGATGAATAAACGAACTTGCAATAAATATTTCGGAAGTGGAGTTTGCAAATAAAAAAGAAAACAATGCTAACAAAGATTTTTGTATCAAATTATCAAGACAAAACTAGGACTGTGTTTTTCATGATTTCATAACTTAGTAGGCTTTTATTAGTGATCTATCATGGTGAATTTTGTGTAAAAATAACGATTAAGTTCATCTAATATCTCTCGACCAACTAGGTGAATTTCATTTATCTCCTTTCGGACTCAAAGTGTGTATATTTTTCCCTCGCTATAAGTCATGACTTAACTATCCTCGGTTAGAGCTCAAGTTAATTTAGATGAGGGTTGGTAGCCTCAAGTTGTCATTGTTATTCTTTTTTTCTAATTTCAACCTCCTTGGTCGGGCAAGTTGAAGAAATGGACACGTTTCAATATTTGCAACCGCTAAAACTAATTTAAAACAAAAAAAATAACAATCCACCCAATTCACCATTCAAGAATTATTATTTTATTATGCCTACATTTGTTAATCCATCATGGTTCCCACAAATCTAGCTTAAGAGATTTAGCCGCTCATGTTGATGAGAATAACAACGAAAGATGTAGAAGAAATCATAATGAAATACTTACTTTAATATAAAGTTGTTAAATAAAATCTCCAAAGCTATATTGAGTCACAAGAACTTGATGAATTTTCACCAATATCGACTAAGCTATTACACAAATTCATAGAGTATGAATTGTGGAACACTAAACAACAAGACTACAATATTGGAATCCCCCCTAATACATGGGAATAAAGGATATTTATAATAGTAAATTAAGCCTTTGTTGTTCCTTATTGAATTTAAATTGGATTTTGCAACTTTTGTTCCTAGAAGGATTAGCATTGGAATCCTGGCCGCCTGACACACTCCCGTGCACCACGCCTCTTCCTGCACTACCTTGCCTGGCGCGTTGCTCCGCTTAGTGTGATGCATTGGCTTGTGCGGCACACAGGCCATTGCCATGTCACGCCAGTGTGGTGCTAACTTCTATCATGCTTGTTCCGTCAACCCCGTTTTGCCATACTTGCTCATTTTAGCTGCAATTAAGCCCAAGTTTATCACTTTAAGCCCTGTAAATATTTAATCATGTGCATTAGCTCTTTTGGACAAATATATCATAAAATACAAGAAAAAACACAAAATGTATTCTCAAAATATAGCTAAGTATGGGCAAAATATGGCTAATAAATGCGTAAATATGTCGTTCATCAGAACACCTCACAACGAGACCCATACAAATAATGCCTCCATATTTTCAGGGCGAATACCACTTCTCCCAGTTCCTAATCATGCGTGGGGTAGTTCTTCTCATTCGCTTTCAGCTGTCTTGAAGCATACACAATCACTTGTCTTTCCTGCATTAACACAACACCTAAGCCAGGCCATGAAATGTCACAATAAACTACAAAATCTTTATCTTCTATCGGTAGAGCTAGGATAGGTGATGTGGTTAACATGGATTTGAGCTTTTGAAAGATTTCTTTACACTCCTCTGACCATTGGGATGGAATGTCCTTTTGGGTCACCTTGTCAACAAAAGGCAATGGCCCCGAAAATCCTTAAAAAATGAGCAGTAATAATTGGCTAGCACATAAAGGTCTGAACCTCTATCACTGTAGTGGGCCTAGCCTAATTTCGAATTGTTATGCCCTGTAAGTTTCTATCATTTAACAGATGTTTGCGTATGTATGTTGAGAGTTTTAGAGTATCATGCATGCGAAAAAGGGCTCGGGGGGTGACTGCGCAAGCGCATTGTCGACCGAGTGAGAGGCCGGAGCTGGAGGCTGGGGGTGCTAGGCGCTGCGCCACGCAGCCTGCCCAGAGCCATGGCTAGCACGTCGCGCCCGTGGCCTGGCGCGATAGGTGGCACGCCGCGCCCCTAGCCCACTACCTCAGCCTATACATATATATATGTTTCAAGTTCAATTTTCATTCAATTAAAACATTTCCCCCAAAACAAACCTGCGATAGTGTGAAGTCCTTCAACTTTTCATCAGTTAATTGCAAAATTACGTCGTTAAACTCGTTCAATTGCAAATTCGTATTGAATAATGAGTCCCAAGCCTACGAGTAACATATCTACAAAGTTATTTCTTCAAATCTAGCTCGGATTGTCGAAGTCCCGCTGAGTAGAAGTTGTAGAAATCACTTCTAATTGAGTCCTAAACGTCTACAAGTGATAAGTAAGTATTTCTACCTTCTAAACTCTTGAAAATTTATAAGCTTTCGATCAAATTGAACATGTTATGACTTCTGGTTGTTGCGTTTTGCAAATGGAGTTATTAGTCGTATTCCCTCAACGTAAGGGCTATAATTTGGAAGAGTTATCAGTCCTTGAATTGCAGCAGGGTTAATTGAGTAGAATTCGACAATTGAGGTATGTTTAGGCTAACTCCTCTTAGTAAGTTATTCCTGTTGTTTAGCTGATATGACCAATACCTTGTAGTAGCCTATGCTTATAATGTTGTGGTTAGCTGCTACAAGATGAATTGAGATTATAACATAATATCCCTTGTCGAGAAGGTTTATATTCAGTATTGATTATCGCCAGAAGCGATGAAGGGATTCCATGATCAGTTATTAACCGGTTAAGGAGACTGGTAGTGTTTTGCTACCATATTGAGGTCAAAGAGGCCTGACGTAAGCTGTTAGCATACTTTGTTAAGTTAGGCAGCGTAAGGCATAATTTGGTGATACAATGTTCTACTCTACGCCTTATATATACTGTAAAGCTTGCCTACAAACCATTGGTGTATCTTAACGCCTATGGCACTAGAATCATGATATAATGACCTTATCTTACAATCAGTGGCACCAAGGTTGCCAAATAGACCGGGTGGTAGCTTTCTAGATGAACTACCTATGGTTAGCAACCGTATAGCTTCTTTCCACTTACAGTTAGTTGTAGGAGCCCAGATGACTCAGATACAGTTACAGGAGCCGAGACGGCTCAGACATAGTTACAAGAGCCTAGATGGCTTAGATATAGTTACAGGAGCCCAGATGGATCAGATACAATTATAGGAGGCCAGATGGCTTAGATACAGTTACAGGAGCAAAATAGCTCAGACATAGTTACAGGAGCCCAGACAACTCAGATACAGTTATAGGGGCCCAGATAGCTCAAACATAGTTACAGGAGCCCAAACGGCTCAAACACAGTCGCAAGAGCCCAGAAGGCTCAGTTACAACTTTAGAGGTTGAGTATACCTTAGTTATAGCTTACTTACGGGCCTATAGTGGTACTGATAGGAACAGTATGGATTGCTTGCACTAGTCGGGGATTATGGGGCCCAGGTAGGTTATTCTGTGCTGTTTGTATCTTCCAGGCTTATGGGAGTCAGATTAGGTTCTTGTTTGTACATTACTTGTTAGCTATAGTCCATATTGTGAGGTTATTCAGGTTAACTCCTAGCCCTTATTACTGATTACTTTTAGTTCCTATTAGCTTTTATTCAATTATTATTTACTGTCTTACATGTTTGGTACATATTGTACTACACCCATGCATGGGATGCTGCATACGTGCCTGCAGGTCCAGACAGACAGGGCTCAAGATCGTCTTAGAAGCTGTTTGGATCTAGTAGATTGGCTAGATCCTTTCTTCCGGAGTGTCAGACGTTTAAGGTTTGACTATCTTTTGTTGTATAGTTTTGGGTAGACCGGGGCCCTGTCCCGACCAATATTTTACTCTTAGAGGCTTGCAGACTACAGTTTAGTTAGTTATGCGTTGTTGGTCGTGTGGGGCCTATATGTGATATGATATGTGTTGTTGGCCGTGTGGGGCCTATATGTGATATGATATACGTTGTTGGTCGTGTGGAGCCTAGTTATGTTATCCGCTAGGAGCATGGTGGTCTTGTCAGTCCGCATAGGATGATATTACTATTGCAACTATTAGGTTATCTTATTTACTACAGGTGTTATGTAGGGGCCTTGTCGACCTAGGGTTGTGTTTACAGCTGAGATATAGCTATTTGTTTTCTTGATTATGTGTTGCTGGCATGCACCAGAAGTGTATATGTCCAGCCAGGTCAGATCAGAGTCCAGTGTGGCATGAGATACCAGTTACGCCTCCCAAGGTGGGGCATGACACAGACGGCTTCCACCTTATGTGGATCCACTTTAATTTGTTTCTTGGAGACTACATGCCCCAAAAATGACACAAAATCTGGCCAAAATTCACATTTATTGAACTTTGCATAAAGTTGCTTCTCCTTTAGCAGTCCCAACACAATCCTCAGGTGATTCTCATGTTCCTGCTTAGTCTTAGAAAACACCAAAATATTTTCAATGAAAACGATTATAAAAGAGTCCAGATAAGGTTTGAAGATACTGTTCATCGGGATCATGAACGTTGTTGGAGCATTGTTGAGTCCAAATGATGTGACCAGGAATTCACAATGTCCATACCTGATCTGAAAAGTTGTCTTTGGAGTATCCTCAGCACGGATTTTTAGGTGATGATTATCCAATCTCAAATCAATCTTTGAGAATACTATTACACCATGTATTTGATCAAACAGGTCATCTATTATGTAAAAGGGATATTTGTTTCGGATGGTTACCTTATTTAGTTGATGGTAGTCAATGCACATCCGCATGCTACCATCTTTCTTCTTCACAAACAACACAGGGGCACCCCAAGATGAGAAACTAGGTCGAATGAACCCCTTACTAAGATACTCCTGCAACTGCTAACTCAGCTGGTGCCATCTTGTATAGTGATATGGAAATAGGTCGGTTCTGTGGCTCTAAGTCTATGCAAAAATCAATATCGCGGTCTGGCAGCATGCCTGGAAATTTGCAGGAAACACCTCAAGAAACTCATGAAATATCGGAACAGACTCTATGGATGGACCTTCTAAACTAGTATCCGAATGTGGGCTAGATAAATTGAACACCCTCGCCCTATCATTTTCCGAGCGTGAATATATGAGATGAGTTTCTTAGGAGCAGGGCTACAATCCCCCTTCCACTCTAATCGTGACATCCCTGGCATCGCTATGGTGATTATCGTAGCATGACAATTCAAAATGACATGGTAAGGATACAACCAAATCATTCCGAAGATAACATTAAAATCTATCATGTCTAAGATCACCAAGTCTACTGGCGTGTTATAACCTATAAAGCTCACCAAACAAGTACGGTAAACTCTATCCACAATCGCAGAATCCTTAACAGGAGTAGAAATATAAATTGGGGCATCACGAATATCATAAACAAGATTCGACCCTACGGCAAAATAAGCATACATATATGAAAAAGTAGAGCCAGGATCAAATAAGGTCGTAGACATTCTGTCACATACGAGAATCGTATCTATGATGACTGAGTCTGAAGCCTCTGCCTCAGGTAAATCAGGAAATGCATAGAAGTGAGCCTGATTGCCTGCTTGAGATCCCCCCCTGCAGGCTATGTACCCCCTCTACCAGACTGAGTACCACCACTTCATGTCTGAACACCCCCTCTACTCGGCTAGCTACCACCCCTGTCTGCTAAATAACTGCCCCGCCCAAGCTGAAGGCGGTCCTTTCTGAATGCACTACCTCTCCTCCCTTTCGTGGATGGATATCAGGGAGCTGAGTGCAGAATAATATACCCCCCTTGTCCAATCCTGGGATACCATCTAGAAATGTGGCAAACTCACCACATTCATGACATACCTTATCAAGTACTGACTTCTGAGCTGGAATAGAGGAGATAGGCTAAGCCTTAAAATCTGAATGAACCGCCTGGGTGCTCCCAACTGTACCTGAAGGCCGCCGAATAGTCCCTGGTGGACCCCCGGCTAATACCTGTATAGGCAAATGAACAGGGCACACCGAGTACCCCTAGGGAATCGGAGGACTAGCATAAGAACCATTGAAGTTACCCACCTTCCGAGGTTTCTTGCGTAACCATCTTGCTTGAACTCCTCCACATTCTTCACAAACTCCACCACTTCTTGGAATGTCTTACCTATTGAGAGCATCTGCAGAACTGACTTGAAGTCCCACATTCAGGCTTTTAACAAACTGTTTGATCCTCTCCTCCTCGGTGGGCAATAATGGAAAGGCATACCTAGACAGTGAGTGAAATCAGGCCTCATAGGCTGCAACTGAGGAGGTTCCATGCTCAATGTTGGTAAACTCATCTCACCTCCAATCTCGCACGGTATGAGGCACATATTTCTCAAAGAAAGTAGAGTAGAACTGAGTCCAAGTTTGTAGCAGTGACCCTGCTAGTCTGTAGTCTACAAACGCTGTCCACCATAGCTTGTCATCTCCTATCAAATGAAAGGTGACAAATTCCACCCCATACTTCTCTACTACCCCATTTTATGGAGCCTCTCATGGAAGTTAATGATGAGCTCATAGGCGTTCTCTGCTTCAATGCCATAAAATATGGAAGGCTTTATCTTTGTGAACCTCCAGAATAAGTCATGCTCATCCCCAATCATCACCAGCCCTACCACCGGTCTCAAAATATGACAGCCTCAGAAATATCATCCATATAGGGAGCCACAGCGATTGCTCTTGTACCCCTGAGTGATGCCCTGTTGGAGTGCTAGTGCTACTTCGTTACCCATGAAGCCGCTCAGAAGATTTAGTACCTAAGTTAGGACCTCGGAGGAAGCCGGAGTGGTCGTCGCCTCTCTCTGCTCCAGGACATCCACTTCTACTACCACTCTATTTGGAACCGATTGAGGCACTAGGGATCCTGACCTTTCCCAAGTGGGACTAGGAGCATGGGTCCTACCACTAGCAGCGATAGTCCTTCACTCACGACCTCGGCCTCGTCCTCTGTTACGAATTGCGAATGCTACCACTAGCTCTGGTGCTTCATCTCTGACTCCTCATGTGCATGTCCTCACCATCTGTGAGAGAAAGAAAGACATTATTAAATACCAATTTGGATCATTAGATACCAATTTGGATCACTAGATACCAATTAGAATCAAGTAATAGCATGAAAGAGAGAGAAGGAAAAGAGTTTTTCTAAGGTCCTGTAGCCTCCCGAAGATAAGTAACGGACGTCTATGCACCGATCCCTGAGACTCTACTAGACTCGTCCTCGTATGATGAGATCAATGAACGTAGGGCTCTGATATCATTTTTGTCAAGACAAGTGACCGTCTTTGGAACCAATACTTATCCCCCCCCCCCCGATGGGCAGACCAACGTATCCCAAAATTACTCATCTAATTGCTTTATTCATGCCATTAAATAAGCAATCATAAAATAAAAAGGTGGAAGTCTTATAAAAATGAAAGAATTACTTGCAACATCAATACTTAATATCCTAAAAACTGAAAGTCATCGTGTTGAGGACATCTACTTAATCATACTCTAAGAGGAATAACAAGAATGTAAATAATCCATGTTTGAAACAAAAGACTTTTCTTCAGAAGGAATTGCATCAGCTCGAAGAAATCATCTCACTCTTGGATGTCTCATAGATGCTACTATAAATACGGTTAGGAGCAACTTCTTGGATCGCAGTTTTGCACTCAAAAAAAGTGCAGGAGTAGCATCAGTACGACACGATATACTGGTAAGCATCATTGGTCGTCCTTAGTTATATGAATATGCAATTAAAACAGCAACATACATTCATGAACATAGTTAATCATTGCACAATCCTATTTCTACAACATTCAGAATAAAGTCGAAGCTAGCCTGCTCATTGGATTAGGCATCACTACAGCGGGATATGGTCGTTGTAGCGGTCTCGCCACAACAGTAAGAGTCTCATTGCAGTGGTACTGCATAGGCAGTATCTCGACCAAGCTGTCAACCTTAAGTTTCACACTTAGCAATTTTCTCTCAGTCAATCCCTCAACTCCAAATAAAAACGTGCATAGTTTAAACATCACAGTTACTCATCAACTTATCGCATTGAATGAACACATACATTCTCAATACTTAATTCATCAACTCTCCACAGATTCACATATAACTTTGTAAAGATACAAAAATTCATAACAAATACATCAATATTGAATTCACAAGTAACTACGCATTTCAGGCATCACAGTCTCACACGATTCATATATCTTCAAACAAATCCTCCCTCTTCAGCTCTCCTTTGATATCATGCCATCGATAATGTGATGTACACACGCCTCCATCATATCTCTATACACACTCACACGAAATATCACTGGATACACATGCTAGAGGGTCTTATTCCTACTCTTCCAGTCATGGCTTGCAGGGGACTCTAGAAATTCATATACTGTACACCCAATCGTATGAACCTGTCAAATCATACTTGTATGTGTACTCTCACCTGTACACCCAGCTATATGAACTCATCGTATCATACCTGTCTGTGTACTCCTACCAATTATGGGTCTATATCACCTCTTTCTTTCACCCTCACTAGTTACCCTTCTTTGAGTTATCACCTTCGTCAATTCAAGTCGCAATCACAAAGACATAATACTCCATAACTTCCATATCATGCACACAGAATACAGGTAACAACATCATATCAAGTTTCACTTTACCAGTTAAATTTAACATGTGTATTATTAACAATAATTAGTGTCCGAGGACCAATCAAGCATGTTACATTCCACACACATACACAATTATATAGGGTCTAACTCCTTATAAAATCGTAACCTACCTCGATTGCAGAATAAGAGAATACTGCAACTCTGCAGGAGCTTTGCCTTTTCGTAGCGTCTCTGAACATTCAAAATCTAAACATAAGCAAATAAACAACATTCAACCCACTAACACTTTATTTGAGGCCTAGAAATTTGATTCTACCCCATTATACCTGGTATCAAGGTCAAATTTAATATCCCAAGGGTCAATTTCACCATGTTTTATCCCCGAGATAGGCAATTCCCACCTATTCCATAGAGTTTTTGCTCCTTAACCCTTTATAAGCAGTTAATGATGCTAAATGCCTCAATTTCACCAATACCAAGGTCTCAAGCTACCACACTATTGAAATTCATACTTCCATATACCCCTAGGAAGTATCTATTTTCCACTTTTAAGCCTAGGCGTCAATACCTAGTCATTCTCATAACCCTGGACCTAGTTTTCATGGCCCTAGGATTCTAAGCTAGGAATTCACCATTAAAGATACCCTTTGATTCTAAGGTGTCAAGGAATCGAATGAGGGAAAGAATTAGCTAGAAATCTTAACTTGCGAAGGAGGAACTGGTTCCCCTTCGAAAATCTCTCTTCTGCTCTCAAAGTTCGTGGCTTAGAGTAATAGGATGAAAAATTTTGAAATTCCAACTTAAACCGTTACACTGTCTCCCCTCGTCTGCTGCAGCAGACCCGCTACGGCGGCTAGAGCCACGTCGTGGCAGACCTGACAGTTATTTTTTCCTACCCCACTACGGTGGACCTTTGACCATCATGACAGTCTCGCTACAATGGAATTACCACAGCTGCAGCGGTCCCCCCTTAACTAGTTGCTCATATTTCACTGCACACATTCCATTCCTCAATCCCAGGTTCAATTATCCCTCACCCAACACTTTTCACCTTGCACTTAAGCGAAATAGGGTATTCTGGACTTACTTCCCGTTAATGACGGACGGGTCGTTTTATTATTATTGTTCTCCTACTATCTTTCCTCAATTTTAATATACATGTTGTTTCATTTACTACAGTTATCATCGTATTTGTTGTTGCTATTGTGCACTTTTTATTATTTTCAGCATGACTTCTTCACTGTACCTTCTTTCTATACTTGATTTTTAATATGTTTTATCTAAGCCACAAGACTTTTAGAAAAAACCTCTTTATCTTAACAAGATAGGGATAATACCACATACATATTACACATCATCCCTTTTAGACTCTACTTATATGATTACACCGAGCATGTTATAAAATATCATAATTATTCTTAAAATTATGTCATTAAATAAATTGTAAAGTTAATATTAAAGACTCTCCAACTATGCAAGGGGTCGTTTGGTTTGCGGCCAAAATTTTTTCGAAATTATAATTTTAAGACTAATTATGTTAAAATTAAGAATGAATTAAAATTTTACTTTTTGTAATTAAAAGTATGAATTTATTCCAACTAAATATATACCTTCCATAAAATATAATTTTAATATCAGTTTTATTCTTTGAGATACCCCATCTTTTATCTCACATGCCAAACAATCCCTTTAAAGTATCAGGCCTTTTTTTAACGGACCAAAAAAGTACAGCTTCTCATATAAAATTGAACTAGTGACTAGGAGTAATACTTTTCTACAATTCTTTCTTTATTTTAAACAATAAAAAAGTACTCCTATTTTAATAACAACGAAAATTGTTTTGGGAAAACAACAAGTAGCAGCGAAAAATTAAATTAGTATCAAGGACCCCCACCATTAAAAATTTGTGGCTGAGAAAATTAGTGGGTGGGTGACGTGGCACCATGTTTAAATTAACCGATATCTAAATCACTTTCCATAGAACGCCAACAGGGTTTTGCTTCTAAAACCGTATCTCTGAGAGAAAAAAAATATCACTTTTGACAACATCGTCAACTCGCCGGCGGCGACTTCACGAGAACTGCTAGAAGAGTCTTCCTACAGTTTTCTTGTTCATTTTGTTGAATTCTATTTTTGTTTTAGTCTGGAAAATGACCTGTGATTCAGAGATCAAGCTGTTTGGCAAGATACTTCCGGTGGTCGTCTCCGGCGAATATTCTGGCGCCGGTAGGGCTTCAAGTGGTGGTGATGGCGTTAGATATAACGGACGTAAAACTGGGTCTGATCATGACCGATGTTTAGAGGGAAGTAAAGTGAGCAGTGCAGAGAAAGAAGAAGCAGATGAGGGAAGTGATAATGAAAATCAAGAAGCTGAGAAGGTACAGTTTCAAAATATTCATTGTGTAATTCTTGTGGAATTAAATTGAGAGAGCGCAGGTGCTAGAGACCCAATTGAGTAAATCGTTCAATTTTAGTTCTTTTTATTATTATTATTATTATTATTATTATTATTATTATTATTATTAATAATAATAATAATAATAATAATTTTCTTTTACTTACTACTTGGATAGTTGAAATCATCAGAAAGAATTGGTGATTTTTCCATAGCTGTTCTAATTGGTGATTTTTCTTCTTCTTTTTGCTTAACTTGTTAATGAACTTTTGATGGAAGTTCTCTTGGAAGTAGTTTAAGTCAGAAAGTTAAGGGGGGCAAACATACCTACCAACCAAATGAATTTCTAGCTCTATCACTGCTTAATGTTCTGTTATTTCCCCTTAATTATAGGGATTATTGATTAATTTGAGAATTCAAAGCACTAAGTTTGATATTTCAGCATCATAATTTATGCATTTAGTCCATTATGTGTTCCCCCTTTTACCATATAATTAATTTGTAGCCAAAACATTGGAGAAAGAATGTGCTTTGGTGTACTTTGTCCTGTTTATCATAGTTGAAGAGGGATCCTCTACGGAAAAGTTTCAAACATGTCAGTTAATTATCTGTGATTGATTCTTACCATTGTGCAGATTAGATTTAGCTCATACAGTTCATTGTAGATATATAATTGCAATATCACAAGCAGCTTATGCAGTTTTGTGTTTTGATTTTAGGATGATATAACAGGAGAGCTCAGTGAAGCTAAATTTGAGGAGGGAGATCAAAATCAGATGATGGAAGAATCAGAAAATCCTAAGATTTCATCAGAATCAGAGAACAGTACTAAATCTCCAACTGATGAAGACCCTCGAGCATTAAAATCATCCGAGACTGGAAATGCACTAACTAATGCTACAAATTCCGAGCAGAACAATCTGAAGAAGCCAGACAAAATTCTCCCATGCCCTCGTTGCAATAGTTCGGATACAAAATTCTGTTACTATAATAACAACAATGTCAACCAGCCTCGTCATTTCTGCAGGAGCTGCCAGAGGTATTGGACTGCTGGTGGTACCATGAGGAATCTCCCTGTGGGAGCTGGTCGTCGCAAGAACAAGAATCTTGCATCTCATTATCGTCATATAAGTATCTCCGAAGGATTACTAGCAGCAGGAGTTGAATCTCCAAATGGATTAATTCATCATCCAATATTCAAACCAAATGGCACTATTCTATCCTTTGGTCCAGACTTACCCCTGTGTGAATCTATGGCTTCTGCACTAAATCAAGCAGAGAAAAGGGTATCAAATGGTACGCAAAATGGTTCTCAGAAAGCAGAACACATGAATTCTTCTTGCAAAGGTGGAGATACTGGGGATGAGTGCTATAGGGGGTCTAACATCCTGACTCCAAATATGATGGTTGAAGAAGGTAAAAAAGAGCCTCACAAGGCAGTTATGCATAATATAAATGGCATCCCATCTCCTGTTCCTTGCCTCCATGGATTACCTTGGCCTTTTCCATGGAATGCTGCAGTTCCTATGTCGGCTATTTGCCCCATTGCCTTCCCTATGCCATTCTTCCCTACACCTTTTTGGAACTGCAGTGTGCCTCCTTGGAGTAATCCTTGGCTGAATCCACCTCTGCGATCAGCAAATGAGAGAACATCAGGTTGTGATCCTAATTCATGTTTAGGGAAGCATTCAAGAGAAGGGGATTTGCTTAACCCCAGCAATCCCGGGGGCAAAGAGCAATCAGAACAGAAGTATCCAGAGAGGTCTATTTTGGTCCCTAAAACATTGCGGATTGATGATCCTGATGAAGCCGCTAAGAGTTCTATATGGTCAACACTTGGGATTAAATATGATTCTGCTAACAGGGGAGAATTTTTCAAGGCCTTGCAACCAAAAAGCAATGACAAACACAACAAAGCAAATACATCTCCGGTGTTGCATACCAACCCTGCAGCTTTATCTAGATCTATCACTTTCCAACAAAGTGCTTAAGATGATTCTATGAAGCTCCAAAGAATTCTATGTGGTCATCACGTGAAATAACTATGACTCTGTTATCTGAAGAGGGCTTTTGGGGCCTTGCAACCAAAAATTAACAAAGCTAAAATGATGCTTTAGAAAAATCTCCCGTTCAGCTCCAGCGAAAAGTAGTTGACCAACTTCATGGATTTCCTGCCTGATGGACGCTTATACAGCAAATCACTTACAGAGCTAAGAGGCTAATATCTCTCAAGTGATCCAGTGAAACTGGGGAATGACATGGGGAAACTATTGCAGAAACTTATGTTTATAGTGTTCTCGGTAACAGTAAGAGCAAGTGGCTGGCTTGGTTTTTACTTTTGTGTGTTTTCTAATGTATATACCTTCTTACAGCTAACACCAGAAGGAGGAAGACAAACGTGTTTAGATTCAACAGGTGTAACATATTTAAATTAATGTTAAAGTCAGTTTGGGAAGCCACTCCCTATTAGTACCTCTTTTCTTGGTGGCTTGAAGTCTTTATGATCTTAAGAGAATGTATCTGATCTTCTTGATGTGTGTCAAAGTAGACATCACAAGGACTTAGAATATTAAACTGTAACAACAGAAAGGCTTTTCAGAGATTATAATTATGTGCTCTAGGAAAATCTCCCAAAAAAAAAAAAAAAAGAAAAAAAAAGGAGGATTCCAGTTGTGCTCTAGATGTTATATATGTGAAGGCAATCCTGAGGAGTATCAACCATTTATTTTTGGGGCACTGGGAATCTTATGTTTTTGAGCCAATAACCATCTTTTGGCTAACCTAGCCTCCTCAGGACCAATAAAGGTAGTACAAGAATATTCACCACAAGCAATATATAGAGTAACTCCGGATATGCGTAGGTGGATCAATTCATTAAGTTCCTATTAAAATAGGATTTACACAAGAAAAAACACTTGTCATTCGTTGGTTATTGTCATCTTACTGACCGGTTATTGTTATCTTACTGACCGGTTATGTCAACTCTTTCTTAATATGCTGGGACTAAAATGAAGCATCAGAGGCAAGAATTCCAACCGAAGGAAATGGTGGCAAATCATTCAGCTTACATATGGTGGACAGTTTGGTGGGCGTGAAACACTAGATGTTTTGAAGATAAAGGAAATTATATTCAGAAGATCAAGATGAACTGTTTACTTTTGTTTCATTTTTGGTGCTTACAGAATTTTGTAAATGATGCTGAAGCATTACCTAATAGAACTCATAGAATCCCTTCAAGAATAGGAAGGGATATTCTAGAAAGATAATATCTTTGCTTTTTTTTTTTTCTTTTTTTCTTTTTTCCTTTTTACCCTTTTCCAACCCCCAAAAGCCAGTGGGAAGGTGCCAGCAAAGATAGGCCACTTCAAATTCTTTTTATTTATTTTTCTCTATTATATGACAAATGAAATGTTAAACTGCTTCTCAACCTAAATTATCTTACAAAACAAAAACTGATACATACCTCTACTTGACCCTGCAGTTTCAAGAATTGTTTTACCTGATAATTAGACAAGAAATGAATTAGTTGTCAACTATACTTCATTCCTCAATTAATTCAGATCGGCAAATATCAATTAAACTGTTTCTCTGATGTAAACATTTGAATATGTTCGGCACCACCTAAAGTTATGATGGAATAAATGAATTCCTTTCACGCTTAATTAAAAATTTTGAATTTTAATTATATAAATTAAAACTATCTTAGTAGGTAATGGTCCCTTTTAATAATAGGCCTTAATGGCGTGAGAATAAATTATTCAAGACTTCAAAAGAGTACTAAACAACGAATAAGAAAGAGTCCAATAGGGAGATAGAAAATCAAGCAATTTTGTGTTACCTAACTGGACTTAGCAATTTTGTCAATACGAAACAAAGTAGATATTTTTAATGGGACCGGGCAACTCTAAACCACATCTTTTGATTATTAAAATTAGTTGGGTTTGGGTCCCAAATACCATATGCTCATAATGGCATTAATGCATTTAGCATTTTCAGTTAACTTTTGCTTTTGTTTCAGAGGATGCGCGTGGTACGGTCCGGTTTGATTCGATAATTTTAATTTTTGATTTTAAAAATATAATATTATTATAATTTGATATTTTAAAGTTTAATTTTGATATTTTATGATATGGTAAATCGGTGATAATAGTTTATTTGATTTTGATTAACAAATATTCATATAATAGAGAATTATGACTTTGGCTTTAGTAACATCTCAATTATATCATATTAATTAACATCTTGCACATGTAGAAATATTCGAAAGAAAGTACAAATGTCACGCCCCACCTTGGGAGGCGTACTGGCACCTCATGCCACACTGAACTCTGAGCTGACCTGGCTGGACATCTACACTTCTGGTATATGCCAGCAGCACATAACCAAGAAAACAAACAACTATATCTCGGCTGTAAACATAGACCTGGGCCGACAAGGCCATTACGACCCTTTCCCAACCTATACAAGGAGAGCGGAAGATAACGTAAGGGAAACAGGGTCCTAACTAAATATAACACAAACTACCATTCCATCTATCATATCTGTCGAGTCGATCCGATTCGTTCTTATCTATAGATAAGGCAAGAGAGAACTTATGACCTTGCGGATGGAGAGGGATTCGAACCCCCGGTATTTCCAAAAATACTTCGATTTTCTAGACCGACTCTTTCAATCGCTCAGACATCCATCCCCTTCGCGCTTCGCCCGCCCTATCCATCCGCGCGCTGGCAGGTAGGGGCTTATCTATGTGATTCGCTACATTCAGTAAAAGATGAGATCAGTAAATGACAATTCACTAAAATTTCTAGGGTTCCTCGAACAATGTGATATCTCACACCGGGTAAATCCTTAACCCTTCCCCCTCTTACTAAGACTACAGAATGTTCTTGTGAATTATAGCCAATACCGGGTACATAAGCAGTGATTTCAAATCCAGAGGTTAATCGTACTCTGGCAACTTTTATTCCCTCTGGGATTATTAATTACGTATACATAAAGAATATTTAACAAAGCAGACCAACACTTTTTATTCATTAATCCATTCAAAAGGTTAGAAATCAACAAAAGAAAAAGTAAGTGGACCTGACCTATTGAATCATGACTATATCCGCTATTCTGATATTAAAATTTGATAGAGATGAAATTGGGGCGGTTGATTTTTTTTATTTCATTTTTTTGTTTTGGACTCCACAAGAATTTATCGATATTTCCGATTAAATCTTCTTGTTACTAGATTTTCTATAGGAAAAATTATAGGAATAAATTACTTACTACTTACTCATTAAATACCGGCTTGAATAAGGAAAGTAGTCCCTTATCTTCTCTATTTCCTTCCTTGTAGTTGACTGAACAAAACAAAAATATCGGATGCAACGATATTGAAATATTTAGTACATGAAGCCACGATCTGATAGATATACATGGAAATCTACAATCTACTTAATATAATATAGATAGAAATTAATATATAATATAGATCAAATTAATCTTTGATCTTGAATCAAAGAAAGATAATAAATGGCTCTATGTGATATTAAATATTGACTAGTGCTAGTTATATATGAAATGAACTAAAGATATATTTTATCTTTTTCAGGGCGTCCGAAGATTCGATCATTTTTGTATGATTTCTCTTGAACTGCCCTTTCCAATGGGTTTCGAAGATTTTGTAAAGGAATGGGAAAATGATCTACTTAAATTCAGGTGATTGGATTTACACAAACGGAAACCATAAACTTCATACACAATAGAGGGATATGATAGAGCTTTTTTTTAATAATGAATGGAGTTCCTTTTTCCATCCAACCAGGAGGTGGGCTTGGAAGCAGCCATCCTTTGAAGAAAGCGTAATAGCTCACTGGTCTAGCTCCATGGCACCGAAAATGTATTAGGGTTCAAGTGATTCACCGAAGTGACGAGATCTTGAAAGCTGCTTTTTGCATTTATTGCTACTGCACTATTTATTCTAGTTCCTACCACTTTTCTACTTATCATTTACGTAAAAACAGTCAGTCAAAACGATTAATTATTAACTAATTTGAATGAAACTGAAGTGAAACTATACTCGCCTCTTCTCCTTCTTGTCCTCTTATACTTCCGTTCTTCTTATTCTCGTATCCGGTTTCAAATCCGATAAAGGGCTTTGTAAAACTCCAATCTAGTATTCATATTTGTATTCATATTTGAGGGGAGAATTGTATTTTTAAGTATTTCACATTTACGATGAAGTTATGAAAATTGACCCACCACTTCTTATTCTGGACAAAGGAATCCTGTCTAATTCACTAATTCGGGGGAAGATACTAAATTTTTGTATTTGAAAAAAATTTCCGTAGGGATCTCTGAAGTAGATGGTGCTTGATAAAGAACTCTTTGATCATAATTTTCCGTATGAATATTTCTTCGAACATGAAACTTGTGATTGGTAGTAAAACACCGATTCGAGTCGGATCTAAGCGTTGGCTAGGTAAGCGTCCTGTAGTAAGAGGAGTAGTTATGAACCCTGTAGACCATCCCCATGGGGGTGGTGAAGGGAAAGCCCCAATTGGTAGAAAAAAACCCACAACCCATTGGGGTTATCCTGTACTTGGAAGAAGAAGTAGAAAAAGGAATAAATATAAACGAGTCACACGCTAAGCATATCAATTATATCAAATGGTCAATCGAATTTTTATTCAACCTTATAGAATTAAGAATTAGAAATGTTCTTCTTGATTGATTATAAAAAGAATGAATTGGTATTTTTTTGTTCAATCATTGGATAGAAAGGAAAGATGATTCAGCAGGAGGAAAAAGGCAAGTCTTTGACAGATCCGATGAAGAAGGATCAGGGTTAGAACTAGTATGAAGCTTGTCAAAAGGCTTTTGACGGTTTGAAGATGGCGATGGTGATGGAGCCGGTGCTACGTCCCCATTTTATCTTTCCATACTGCCCTATCCTTGTAGCTAGATCAAGAAAGAACCTTTGGATCGAGATCCACAACAATGCATCACAACTATTGATTCCAATTATTCTATTTTTTCTTTCATCGAATATGATCTACTACTTTTATTTCTTACTCGACCATTAACTTCTTCTTTAAAAAAAGGATTCCTGTTATTTTATATTTCCTTGAAAAAGGGGCTCAACTTATATGTTTTTGTTATCATAGCCTACGTCTAGTAGACCATTACACAAACAGGAACTTAAGTTGTATAATTCTACATTCATAAACTATATCTAGCAAATAAGGATATAAACAAGAACCTAACCTGGTCCCATAAGCCTGGAAGGTGTAAGCAACACAAAGATAACCTACCTAGGCCCCCATAAGCCCCGACAAGTGCAAGCAATCTATAACTCCTATCTGTTTTATTGAGCCTTGTAGGCAAGCTGTAACTCAAGCATACTCGACCTGTGAAGTTGTATCGAGCCTTCTGAGCTTCTGCGACTGTGGTCGAGCCATCTGGGCTCCTGTAACCATATCTAAGTCTTTTGGGATCCTGTAACTGTATCCGAGCCATCCGGGCTCCTATAATTGTATATGAGCCGTCCGGGCTCCTGTGATTGTATATGAGTCGTCTGGGCTCCTGTAACTGTATCTCATCCATCTGGGCTCCTATTACTGTATGTGAGCCTTCTAGGCCTCTGTAACTATATATGAGCCATCTGGGCTCCTGTAACTGTATGTGAGCCATCTGGGCTCCTGTAACTTTATATGAGCCATCTAGGCTCCTGTGACTGTATATGAGCTGTCTGGGCTTCTGTATCATCCTACGTAATAGCTAATAGGCGCATCCTATATGTCCATAACTAGTCAGCTAGTCATGGGAGTAATTATAGAATCAGCTGGCTCAAAGGAAAATGCGAGGTCCGAGGTGACCCGGCAACACTCTAAAGGTCATACTAGTACAATAGTCATTCATAAGTGGAAAACAAGGTCGTAGGCAACCAACTATATGGTTCCCTCGCCTAGAATGACTACAGAGCTACTAATAATTGGATTTACTAGGCGATCAGCCCCAATAGTCCAATGGGAAGCCACAACAATTACCAACCCGAAAAGTAAACCACAATACTAAGGTTCTAGTTTATATGCATCAATCTGGTCTATCCTGACAACATATAGCTCCTGTGAGGAATATGTTGCCCCATAGGTGGTATACTTAGACTTATACCTTCTAGGATACATGTACATGGGCATCTATATGAATAGCTAGAGGCGTTAGCCCCACGTATAACGGCCACTAAGATACTTACTTAGGATATCACATGGTCCATCAGACTTCTGGTAACTAGGGCGGTTTCCTGAGCGGCCGATATGACCAACTGTAAGTCCAAAGAAACTATACGGTCGCTAGTAGTAGATAGTTCACCTAGAATGTCACCACTCGATTCATTAGGCAACCCTAGTGCCACTGATTCGAAGATAAGGCCATTCTAGCCTGACTCTAGTCTTGTAGGCATCAAGGTAAGCTAATGTCCTGTAGGCGAGCTTTACTGTATAGATATAGGCGTCAAACAGAAAGTTATATCGCCAAGCTACGCCCTATGCCTCCTAACTTAACCAAGTACACTAACAACTAACCACAGGTCTCTTTGGACTCAGTACAAAAGCGAAACATTACTAGTCTCTCTAGACGGTAAATAACTGAACAGGAAATCTCTTTGTCGCTTCTAGCGATAGTCAAAACTGAAGGAAATCTTATTGGATGAGGAATACTATGTTGCAACCTTAATTCATCTCGTAGCATCTAACCCCTACATATATAATCATAATCTACTAAAAAAGTATAGGTCGTATCAACTATACGACAAGATCAACTTGCTGAAAGAAGTTAGCCTTAACATACCTCAATTGTTGAATTCAACTCAATCAATCCAGCTACGGTCAAGAACTTGTAATCCCTCCATATTCTAGTTTTTACGCCAAGGGAACAGGGCTATTATAATCCAAGTGTTAGGCTAGCAATCCATAGCCCACAAACATAATGACAATATATCAACACGAGTTTAACTCGATGAAATCTTATGAATTCTTGTAGATTAGAAAGGTAGAAATACTTACTTATCACTTGTAGACATTTAGGACTTAATTAGAAATGATTTCTACGACTTCTACTCAGTGGGACTCCGTTGAACTAGGTCAAATTCAAAGATTCAACTCTGTAGATATGTTCTTCATAGGCCTAGGAATCATTACCTAAGAAGAATTTGTGATTAAATGAAGTTTAGCAGCGTAATTTGACTTAATTTGACGAAAAATTCAAACCTTTGTCGCCCCACTCCGTAGCCTCTATTCTTGAAATGTTTAGAATGAACTAAACTTCACAACTTAACATATATATACTTGAGGCGGTGGCCGAGGGTCTGCGGGGCACCCCCCATCTCTTCGCTTTACGGGCGCAACGCGCCGCTCAACGCGAGGGAGCGAGGTCCGTGATGCAGCGCCCAGTGCAGCCTTCCTCCGGTCTTCTTCCACCTGTTAGCTCAACAACATGCTCGCGTGCTCCACCCCCAAGCCTTCTCGCCTGCGTCGTACTCCATAATTCTTAACATGCGTACGCGCGCATGGGTTAACCAATGGAAATTTACGGGGTGTAACATCATCTCCCTCTTAGGAATATTCGTCCTCAAATATAATCTAATCTTAAGAGACTCAACTCTTTAACCATTGCTGAAAAAATTTCGGCAGAGTCTCCGTTGTATTATTGTTATACCCCGTAGAACTCCCGGCACTTAGACGACCTACTCGCACGTTGGTTAAGCATATTTGGAAGCCATACGTGCTAGGGAAAGGCCCGGGAAAAGATCGGACGAGAAACCCGTCGAACCATCGCGGGAGGAGCCGAGGCAGAGCCCCTCCGCGATGGCAGCGTGTCACAGAGGGGAGGCCTCTGCGATGGCTCCGTGCCACGTTGCCCGTGTCCAGGACCAAGTATATAAAGCCTCCACTTCAGTCCAAAATTAAATTTCACCTGAAAATTTCCAGAACGCAGCAAACAGAGAGAAACGAAGGAAAATTAAATATTTTCGTCCGATTACGCTGCCAAACACTGCCCAAAATCAAATTAATCCCAGATACCCGAGTATTTAGCAGCAGAGAGCATTTCTACGGAGTTAGTTTTGCGAAAAACGGCCGACGAATCGGCGAGCCGCCGAACTAAAGTAAGTAGAATTGCTCTTTAATGTCTATGTGTTCCTAGTTGAGAAGTGAATAATTCTCCCTTCTGGGCCGCTGAAAAATAGCGAGTTTTCGACCGTCTTTCGATAAGCCTAAGTTTAGGCTATAAACTATATCGAAAGTGATGTTGCCTTTTGAAATAACATTGTATTTAGTATTGATTGACATATTTATGAATGCAGTTGGGAGAAAACAGTTGAAGTACCGGTCGAGCCTCGTCCGACGGAAGAATAGTCAAAGATAAGGTATGTAAAGTTAGTTTCCTTCGGCAAGTTAAGTAATATCAGTATAGCGTAATAAATTACGGACCAGTAGAATGTTCAGAAGCCGAGTATTGCGTTATTATGAATGGTGGTACGATGTGAGAAACATTGGTTTGTAATGTGTATGAAACCTAACGGTATGAAATAGATTCTAACGCAAGCGTTACAGATTACCCCGTATATTCAGTGTATGATGTAATATGCCATGTTAAGATATTGTTGTGTTCAGCTGAAACCCCGTGAAGTAGTACAGTATCCGTAAAGCACTTCAGAAATAGAATAGCAGACTAAATGAAGTTCAGAAAGCATGTCAGGATTAGTAAATCCTGTTACTATAGAAAGTTAGTATACAGCGTAGTCTAGCAGAAAGATTATATTCGTACATACATATATAGTACTTTCAGCCTCAGCATGTATTAAGTATGTACTTATTTCTATCATCAATCCAGCATATAATGTATACAGAGACTTAGTAAACAGCAGAATTTTCAGCAGAAACATTATCTTATATAGCATTTGCTCAGTACAGCCCGGCAGGAGACTATGTTCACATTTATACAGCTTTATCTGCCTCAGCACGTATTAAATACGTACAGATTACTACTATTAGCCAGCATGTAATATAGGTAATACTTTACCACTATTAGCTTCAGTATGTGGGACATGCAGATAGTATTACTAGTTGAGACTGTTGTATTGTTTGGGGTTGGATTACCTAGCATCCATGACCGCCCCAGGGTTAATAGCTGTATCGACTCGTCCACCAGAGGACGAGGATACGTCACTCTACGGAGTGGCATGCCGTCCCGCCAGGGGACGAAGATGGGATGCCAGTTTTCCCCATACTTGTGCCTTGATCGGCCCTTACACACCCCAGTCGAGCGGATACGCCCGGGTGCAGATTCAGGAGTCCTCCGGACTCAGATGCAGTTATAGTCAGGGGCTCAGCGAGCCCAAGTGCATACCCAGGGGACCGGCAGGATGCTTACAGCCAGTGTAGGAGATGGGTTGACCGGGGTAGGGGTATAGATTCTGTGTTGATTGTACCTCCCGGCTTATGGGGGCTGGGTAAGGTTGTGTATGCCATGTTATGTTATGTATGTTACGTTATATTACAGTAGATACGGGCAGATTAGTAGTAGAATGATACGTCTCCAGATATGATTCCTACTCCCTTCAGTATGATTAAGAACAGGTACGATCTACACTATCAAACAGTTATCTACTCCTTCTTATTTCAGTTTTGACAGTTATGTGATTGATTTCAGATATCCCTTCAGTTCTTACAGATTCAGTTATCTCATACTATTCAGAATTTTTAGTTATATTACTTGTATTCAGCTGTATTCAGTTTGCTTTACATACTCAGTACCAGCGGTACTGACGCCCAGTGGGGCGCTGCATTACTTGCCTGCAGGTACCCATAGACGAGCAGACGATACCACGTGATCCCCATCAGCGGTTGAGTATTCAGCTCCTGTCATCCGGAGACTGAATTTCTAGAGGTGTAGTCCAGTTCTTTTGTTGTACAGTACGGGTAGGTCGGGGCCCTGTCCCGATCATTTCTATTATCCTTCTTAGAGGCTTGCAGTCTGTTTATATTTCCTGTGGTCAGATGAGCCGGTTGTGTGGGGCCGTGCAGTTGTATAGTTGCCTTTACTACTTCCTTCTTTTGTAATGGCCGTGTGGGGCCATAGTTTACCAGTAGTGGTGACCTTGCCGGTCACGTAGCTTTTCAGTATGTTATGCTTGAGTTTGCAGATAACTAGACAGCATGGTGGCCTTGTCGGCCCGCATAGGTTTCCCTGAATTACCTTGTTTCTGGTCAGCTGTAATACAGGTACAGAAGGCTATAGGCCAATGAGCCGGGGGCTGTATTTACAGCCGCTATATAGCCCTTTGTTTCCAAAAATTTGAGCTAGAGCCAGCCAGGCGCCAGACGCGCCCAGGCTTAACAGTTCAGCAGGTCAGGTCTTAGTAGGGCACCAGGTGCCAGTCATACCCCCCAAGGTGGGGCGTGACAATTATGGATTATCTGGGAACCTGAAACGCAGAAAAGTTCAACATTTGTATCTCATAAGCTGCTACAAAAAACTGAATAGTACAGTTCCACAACATATATGTAAGCAACTGACAATAATAGCAACAAAAGCAACTACACAACACCTGAGAACTATCTCATCTCAACTGTAACTATCTGAGTCTGTGTAGTATCATCATAGGGTCTCGAACAAGTAAGGATATCTAGACCTCATTTTGTTCTCAGCTTCCCAAGTCAGCTTTTCTACCTTTCTGTTCCTCCATAAAACTTTAACAGAGATTACACCTTTAGTCCTTATTCTATGGACCTATTTGTCTGGTATAGCTATCGAAGTCTCCTCATAGGACAATTCCTCTGTAACCTGAGCATCCTAGACTGGGATAACCCAAGAAGGGTCTCCTACGCCACTTGCGTAACATCGATACATGAAAGACTTGATGAATCGGTTCTAGCCACAAGGCAATTTTAACTCGTAGATCACTTAGCCTATTTTTCGAAAGATTCGTTATTGGCCTAAGAAATCTAGGGCTAAGGTTGACCTTCTTACCAAATCTCATAATGTCCCTCACTGGCAAAACATTCAGGGATACCCAGTCATCAACACGGAACTCTAACTCTCATCGTTGTTTATTGAAATAAGACTACTGACGACTCGGAGCTGTTGATATACGTTCTCCAATAAGATTAACTCTCTCTTCTATCTGATATATCATGTCAAGTCCTAACGACCCTGACTCGCCTATTTCAACTCATACTAGGGGGACTTATATTTCTGCTCGTACCTAGCCTCATAAGGCGCCATCATGATAGTAAAATGGTAACTATTGTTATGAAGACTCAATAAGAGGTAGGTGTTCGTCCTAACTTACCTTGAAGTCTAGCACACATGCCCATAACATACCTTCGGGCGTCTGAATCGTGCACTCTTCTTGGCTATCAGTCTAGAGAAAAGAAACGGTAATTGATTAGAAGTAATTTCTACGACTTCTACTCAGCGGGACTCCATCGAACCGGGCCAAATTCAAAGATTCAAATCTGTATATATGTTCTTCGTAGGCCTAGGAATTATTACCTAAGAAGAATTTGTGATTAAACGACATTTAGCAGTGTAATTTGACTTAACTTGATGAAAACTTCACAACCTTTGTTGTCCCAGTCCGTAGCTTCAGTTCTTGAAATTTTTAGAATGAATTAAACTTCGCAACTTAATATATATATATATATATATACACTTGAGGCGGTGGTAAGTGGTCCGTGGCACCCCCCATCTCGCTGCTTTACGGGCGTGACACGCCGCTCAACGCGGGGGAAGGAGGTCGCCGATGCGGCACCCAGTATGGCCTGATTTCGTTCTTCTTCCACCCGCTAGCTCAACGACATGCTCACGCGCTCTATACCTGAGACTTCTCCCGCTCATGTGTACACCATAACTCTCAACATGCGTACGCGTGTATTGGTTAACCAGCGGAAATTTATAGGGTATAACAACAAGCACGCAATTTCCTTCATTAATCAATCACACAAAATAGACATTTCAATCATGATAGAATAGTCATGGTTTCAATATTTAAATAATTAATTTTATACTAATATTATCTTAAATATTTACAAGTATTAATATATATAAATTTTATATGTAACTATGTTCTTCGATATGATATTCGGTATTTCAGTATTCTTCTTACAGATAACGAATACCATATCGAATACCAAAAAGTTTAAGAATACATATCAAATACCATAATATCAAAATCATGATATTAAAATTTTCAATTTTAATATAATACTCAATATCTACCATATCGTACCCACCCCTGCTTTCTTCTCTCCGTTTGGATTTTCCCTTTCCCCTTTGAAATTACCACCTACTAGCTAAGATATTGAACCTAGTTCAATTCGATCACAAGTGCAGAGTAATAAACGTAAAAAACACATAACTGTAACATGAAAAACCTCCTTGCTCAAGGGAGTAACAAAAATACGTTCTATCAAATAGGATTTTATTCAAACATCACGAGCAGATTTTAGATTACAACTTTGTCATCCAAGGGACTAAATCTAGTACCTCAACACTCATTTAATTACCTTTAATTTTTGATGTGTTTCTCAACTCACACCCTGAGTTAGAAACTCACAATAAACTTTAAACATGAACAAACTGGAAAAAAAAACTAAAGAATCTCTCTCTCTTAGAACTTTACAATTGCATAGAAAAACTTCACGTCGTTTCTTGCTATCGATCGTTAGTCATTCTCTGATATCTCGTGTGATATAAATATCCCACCTATAAGAGTAGTCCAATTCCAACTGTGATTCCTCATCCTTGTTGGAATCCTAGTTGTGCTCTCTCATCCTTGCACTACTAAAAATTGGTCAAAAAATGATGGCCATTTCCGACGAACAACATCAGTTTTTTGGCCAAAAACTAATGAAAAACCGACGGCCATTTCCAACTGTGATTCCTCATCCTTCTGCATTCTCACCTGTCAAATTAAAATTCAATTCAATTTCAGCTAATATCCAGCACTAATTGCCGCTAAAACAAATCCAAGTCAACAAGAACATCAATAACAAAGTAATTATCCAATTAAAGCATTAAAAACAACATTAAATATCCACCAAAATTATCAATAAAGTTTAAAAATATCGAAATATATATATAAAAAGTTTGTTTTCAATGTACAATAATCCTAACAACTAAGGTGTCTCTTCAACATTTTCATCATCTGTCGAAAATACTTCATCATCTGAAGGAAGAAAACGGGCACATCGTCTCCGCACTCCACTAGCTAGGCTGTTCACTTGTGCCTTGAGAGCCTCAACGGTATGACACGTTGTCCTACTCTCTGCAATATGTATTGCCTCGATATTTTTCAAGGCATGTGTAAGTTATTCGATCTTTTGCGACATAGCAGCAATCTGAACACCATCAACTGCATTGGCCTGGCTAGAAGAGTCAATACATTCCAGTCCGGACTAAATCCGTTGAATTGGGTTTCTAGATCCTAGGTCGTAGACTCTCCCCTTTGCCCTCCCCCGACCATTTTTTTAGTCCAAATTTGGGTAGCGACATCTGACGAAGACTGGGTCAGCCCACCTAGGGCTTCCTGAGTCTGGCTGTACTCAAACAAGAGTCGCTGATAATCCATCTACATAATTAAAAAAAGTTAGTGTAATAATAGTTGTTCAAATTAAACTTAACAAATTACTATTTATATATAAGATGTATGAACTTATCTAGGCTTGTTCAGCTCTTTGTTCTACCTATGTATCTGCATTAGACTCATTCTTCTTCTTCGTTATGTGGGTAGCCCGAAATAGCTCCTCCTGAGTCGGGTTGCGACCCAATGTTTGGCCTGCAAACAAAATGTAATCAAAGTAAAAAGAAATATATGAAATTTAATCAAATTTATATAAGTATTAAATATAATAATTACTTATCAATTCTCTAGCTATCGTCCCTTGACTCTTTGCACCCCCAGTGTGCAACGAGCCACCTTTCCTTTCACTTCTGGCCTTCTTCACCTGTTTACACTTTGTCTTAAATTCAGGCGTGCTCCAATATCTCTGAAGCTCCTCGAAAAGATGAGGCAGCATCCATTCAAGCCTCTTTTTCTTTAATCTTGCATCCCTAAACTAATCTGACATCCTTGAACTGCCCTTCCTCTTGAAGTTTGTGGCTATCTTCTTATCGTGCTGAGGAAGCCAAGTACACAATGTTGGTAATCAATGATCAACAATGTTAGATGATATATAATAATCATGGATCAAAGAAGAATTTTATGAAATAATAATTCATTTATATACCTTAAACTCATTAAACATGGCCTGTCGAACCTGATGTGGTATTTCAGTCCAACACAAATAAGATCGATCATATATCCTCTGAATGCTCTCCCTTAGAGCGTTTTCGGCCTCTTTTCCCGAATGAAACCTGTAAAAATGACAATAAACATGTAAACTCATAAATATAACATTAAGATTAAATATTATAAATCTAAATCAAAAATAAAATCAAACTTACCCAAATCCATCAGGCACGATCACCAGTCTACCGAGACTGTTTGTATTTCCTGGTTGTGGCTCTCCAGCTGCTGGTGTCGGTGGTGGTGCCAGTGCTCTATATGAATGGGTCAAGGGTGGAGTACTAAAAGCACCCTGTAAGTCTGACTCAGAGCTTCTATATCTGAGTCGCAAGCCGAAAATGTCAGGAGATGATCCAATCGGGGAAGGAGTACTGGACATGAATACATCGAGTTTCTCTGTGATGAATGAATGCCAGGTGTCGGCATGAACGTGTGAGAAGTAGTAGGAAATGGAGGAAAAGATGAATATGTTGGATGCCCAGTGCCATAGGGGACATAGGACAAAGGTGAAGAAGAATGTGTATGTCGAGTAGATGAAAGGCCACCCGAAGTAGCACTAGAATCTAGTGGTCTCCAATGTGTTTTCCTACTATTCTTACTCGATTTACTACCCTTACTATTTTGACCTCGATTAGCATCACCTGAAGACATCTGCATATAAGTTTACATTATAATATATAATTAAAAACATAATATAAGTATTAAATATAATAATTACTTAAAAGAATTAATTAAGTTATTTGCTAATCATCATTCTCCCATGCAATATGGGTAAGCTAATTTTCTAGCTGTCATCCAACTAGACAGCACCCCATACGCCGGAAAATTATTTATAGTCCATAATAAACAAACACGCAAAAGAAAATTCTGCTTAGTTAATATGTCATAAGCCACTACACCTTTAGACCACAATTGTTTTAACTCATCTATCAAAGATTGTAGATAAACATCAATCAAACTTTTTGAATTACGGAGATCGGGGATAATACAACTTAGAAATATGTAGGGACTTGTCATATACATTTCAGGTGGAAGATTATACAGAGTAAGGAATACAGGCCAGCAAGAGTAGGGTGCAGCAGAAACAGAGAATCGTGTAAAACCATTTGCATACAAGCCAAATCTAACATTTCTTGGTTCACTAGAAAAATCAGGATAAGTTCTATCAAAATTTTCAAGTTTCTCCATCTGATGGATGAGACATAACACCAGGAGCCCTTCTATTCTCATGGTGCCATCTCATATGAGGAGCAAAACTCATCGACGCGTACAACCTCTTTAACCGAGGTGTAAGAGGTAAATAATGCATCGCCTTAACTGGAACCATCTTCCCACCAGGAGTCCGCTTAAAACGAGCATGTCCACAAAACTTATAATTTTCTAGATCCCAATTATTCTTATAAAACAGCATGCAACCATTTTCACAATGAATTCTATCATACGACAATCCTAACTTGGAAACCAATTTCTTTGCCTGATAGAAATTCTTAGGTATGTTCAACTCGGGGTTAACGAGTTCCCCCAAAAGACCAACCATAGAGTCCATAGCAGCTTGAGGAATGCTCCAATCTGATTTGATATTGATTAATCTAACTACAATGTACAACTTAGAATGCGGACTCCCTACACATAGTGAACGGCTAGCCTCTTCTAGTTGTTCGTAGAAACGCATTGCTTCTTCATTGGGAGTTTCTTCGAAATATTATTCGGGTTCCATCCCATATTGTATCCCGAATGCATCATTGACCATTTCATTCACTCTCTCATGTTAGATACTATGTTGATCATGTGCAGACCTACTACTTTCACCGATGAAATTATAAAATATACCATTCTCTCCATCAGTTTCACCATGACCAGTCCACATAAAATATCTAGGCTTAAACCCATAACGGTAAATATGAACTACAACTTTATCAAGTTTTAAAAACTTCATGCAATTGCCTCATTACAAGGACACCTAATCGACCCATTAGTTTGAAAAGGGTATAGCGACATTGCATGGTTGATAAATCCTCTAACACCTTCAATAAATTCATCTTTCATGCCCCAACATTTTTCATTAGTTCTATCATACATCCACAAACGATAATTCATCTAAAAAATAAAGATATTTTAGATCACACATATAAATTTAAATTAATTAATTTGTATTGATAATTAAATTTATTATTTAATGGTTAAATTATTTAATAGTTAATTTATATTAATAATTTAATTTTATTATTTAATGGTTGAATTATTTAATAGTTAAATTATTTCATACTTAATTTATATTAATAATTCAATTTTATTATTTAATGGTTGAATTATTTAAAAGTTAAATTATTTAACTATTAAATAATTTAATAGCTAATTTATATTAACAATTAAATTATATTATTTAATAGTTTTAATTATTTTATTCTTACACATTATAAATTTCTAACTTCGCTTCTAACTCAATCACTAAGTTTTAATTTCTAACTCAATCACTCCAAAAGTAAGTCAAATATATAAGTTTAAATTTTTAACAAGCAATTTCAAATGAATTAGAGAATAAATAAGAACATATGCTTTGAAATCTAACAATAAATCTAACTAAACCTAGCAATGAAATAATTCAACTAAATCTAATAATGAAATAATTCAACCAAATATAACAATTTTTAGCAATAACATTATCTAAATCTAACAATATATAACTTATAATAATATTATCTAAATCTAATAGTTCTAACAATAACTTACCATAACATTATCTAAATCTAACATTATATAAATCAAACAATTCTAACAACAACTTACAATAACATTATCTAAATCAAACAATTCAAATAACAATTTACAATAACATTATCTAAATTCAACAATTCTAACTAATAATTCTAACAATAACATTAACAATTTAACAAACATATAAATTTTTAATCTAACAATAACATGAAGAAAAAAACCCTAACCTTTAAAAATGGAGCTTAAACAGTGAGGAGGGAGGTGGGCAGCGATGGATGAAGGGAGACGGCACCGGTAGTTGGGCAGAGGAACAAAGGTGGATTTGGGTGGTGGAGAGAGATTTTTTGCTGGAGAGGAAGAGAAAGAGGGAGGAAGTGAGAAATGGGGTTTTTTCGGGGTCTCTAGTCTGATTTAATTAGACAAATCAACGGACAGGGTCGGCTAGTCCGCCAGTTTATCTATTAAATAAATTGATCAGATCTTGACTGAAAAACCGTTGGACAAAATAACATTGTCCGTCGATTATTTAAAATAAAATTTATTTCTATAGTTTTATTTTTATTTTTATTTTAAAAAGTTATAATTAATGAATAGATTGACTCCGTCCGTTGGATAGCTAAATTAATAATTATTATTTTTTATTTAATCCGACATTGTCCGTCGGAATATAAAATTTTATCCGAGTTAAAATTATTCAAGCAATAATGCTCGAAAAATACCGACAAAAAAACTGAGGGACAGTGAAGGTTTACTAAAAAATTAAATATAAATTGAACAAAAAATAGAATAACCGATGGATAGATCCGATTTTTCCTCGATTTTGTCCGATCGATCTTGTCCGTTGGTTTGAGTCCCTCATTTTTTTCACTAGTTTTTAGTAGTGTTGATAGGGTTTAGATGAAGTGCATCACATTACTAGCGTCCTTATCTTGACACAATTACTGTTGCCTTATTTACAAGCACATACTCCCAGATTGAGTAGGAATAGGTGTCTGCCTCAACACGCATGTGCCTGTATCATTCTCCAAGTTGAACCTGGTTCACCTTCGTGTACTGTGACACAATCAACTTCCATTTTTTAAAAAAATAAACTTGAGTCGGGCTCTTTTATTTATACGGACAAAAAAAATAATTAATATTTATTACATTGAAAAGGAGACCACTGAACCTCATCGATTCCCCTTCTCCTAAGGGTTTCCTAATTTCTCTACCATCATGTTCCCCTATCTCAGTTGAAAATTGCTTCTCCTTCTACTCTGGGTGATAAATAAACCTCCGATCTTGACTCATCAGTAGATTGGTGGCTCAAAGAGGTATTCACTTAGTGTTTTCACATCCTCCTCCTTCACTTCTGACCTTTTGTCAATGTTTCAGGTGAACCTTCTTGTTGTCAATGATATTTTTGGGGCTCTGTGCAGATCCAGATAAAGAACGTCCATGGGTGCAAAGGCGGAGAAAAAGGGTTGCTCCAACTCTCCACCTATATTTCTTTGCTTGTAGTATTCATTCCCTATGTAGTAGCTCCTCTTTTGGTGGTGTCACCTTTTTGTTGCTACTGTAGCTAGAATAGGTAGCATTCCCACTTTTGCCTTGCAAACTGACTATATATAATCAGTGGGCTATGTGTAATTATCTATGTGCTCTTTGTTGCTGATTGACTTGATAAATTCTCTTTGCTTTAATCTTTTTTGTGGAATCTGAGCTTTGTCTAGATTAAGGATTTTCCTGCACTCTGTTAGTAGTTGTTGGAATCCCTCAAATGTAGTTTTGCCATCCTGTGTGAATGCATTATTAGCTAGGCTATTTGCTAATTGATTAGATTCTCTGAATATGTGATGAAATTTTATATTGATTTGAGATGTCATCGAATAAATTTCATCTACGATGCCTGTAATTTCCCATGGAACTTTCCATTCCCTTTTCAATATTTTTTGGAGACTTAGGGAATACGTCTCTAGTAAAATGTTCCTCTGTAAGCTCAAACAGTATTGAAGAGAATGTCTTACTACTCGAGCTTCTACCACCATGTCCCTAGTAAAATGTTCCTCTGTAAGCTCAAACAGTGTTGAAGAGCATGTCTTAATGCTTGAGCTTCTGCCACCATGTTAGTTTTAACACCAATCTTCTATGCTTCTGCATAAATCAAATCTACATTGTGGTCCCTCAAACAGAATCTGTACGCGCTCATCCCCAGATTTCCTTTACTAGCATCGTATGTATAACACTTTATCCATCCTCTACTAGGCATCTCCCATTTGAGGATCCTGTAGTAGAGCCTAGGCCTGAACTCCTGTAAATAGTCTAACACCTCCTTCCATTGGAAAAGGAATAATCTTCTCACGGTACTTACTCTTTACAAACTGATTAATAGTATGTTGGCATAGCATAAGTACACTTTGAAGGTTGATATCTTTGTCATGTCTTCTAGCATTCCTCCTCTTGCATAGTTCCCATAGTCGGATAGGTGGGACTGCTTTGAGCACATCCTTGATCTTTTTATTACCTAATAAACTCCATCATTCCAATATTAGTTGATGAATATGCCTTCCTTCTATGTTCAATCCTACACAAGTAGCATAGCTCATGAGCTATGAGAGTTATTAGAAAAAGATGATTCATATTCTCCTTTTCATTATTTTCATAACAGTAGCATCTAGATGCCAAGTGGAACTTCATTTTCCTATGATTATCATTAATGGCAATTCTTCCTTTCCACATCCTCCACATGAAAAATAAATCTTGAAAGATAGATCTTTAATCCAGATATTGCACCCATCTCACCTCCTCCCTTCTTTTCCTCGGGTTATGGAATGCTGAATTGATCGTGAATACTCCTTTTGTGTTTTCTATCCACCAAGCCCTATCATTCTCACCATTTACCTTTGGTCTAATATTTTCCAGAATGTGATTGATCATCTCCATTGAGATTTTCTCCTTCAGTTTATCTAGTTCCAGTCCCTATTTATTATAAACTTCTTCACCTCTATCTCCTCTTCTCTTTTGATTTCCTCCTCTGCATAGTAAAGTGTCCCTTGTTGTGTCCAGTTTCCAAATCATAAACTTTCATTTCTAGCCTTGATTTTCCACCATATGTCATGTTCAACTTCATCCCTGATCTGCACCATTTTCCTTCATGTATAAGAAGCTCATTTCCCATGTGTCAGAATAGGATGAACCTTTTTATAATACTTGTTCCACATGAATGAACTCCATAATGATGATGTTGAAGTTCTAAAACTCCACCCAAGCTGGTAGTTAAGGATTTGGACACATCAGGGAGAGACTTGAAACCTACTCCTCCTTCCTCCTTTGGGAAGCTCATGTCTTTCCAAGAGATCCATTGTTTACCTTTAACCCCTCTAGTCTTACTCTGGAAAAACTTTGCTATAGTCTTATGAATCTGATAAACAACTCCTTTTGGTGGATTTATGGCTGACAACAAATATATAGGCATTGATTGTAAAACATGAACTATTAGGGTGTACCTTCCTCCAAATGATAGTCATTTGTTTTTCCATGTCATGATTCTCCTTGTTATTTTCTTGATTATCTCTTTATTGTGTGACTTTTTATTCCTCCCATAATAGACTGGACAACCTAGGTAAATTAATGGGAAAGCTCCTTGTTTGATTCCAGTCCATCCTCTCAGCTTGCTTCCTAGGGCAATGGGAGCTTTTTCATGCAAATAAAAGTAGCTTTTAGACATGTTAATCATCTATCTAGAGATCTGCTCATACTCTGCCAATACCCTCACCATTTTCTTGACTGATTTCTTATCACCAGAGAAAAAAAGATTGTATCATCTGCATATGCTAATGATTTATATCTGGGATCCATTTAGGTAGACCATATCCCCTGAACTTCCATTGGACCTTGGGCTCAGGCGTGGAAGAAAATCTTCAAACTCAACATCAAATTATGGCACCCAAATGGAAAGAAAAGAATAGAATAAACTAGTAGTACACTAATTCAAATCATATATAATTGAATTCACAAACAAAGTACAACCACTAGAAGAAAGAAAAACACATGGAACGGGTCCAAACAAAAAGAACCTACCACACTAGATCAACAAGGATAAAATCAAAAGAGAAATGGAAAAGACACTGGCAAGGACAGATGGAAGAGGGTTAATTTTTCTCCATTAAAGAAAGAAGCTTGTCAATTCTGTTGTTATACAAAGTTTTCTCATGAAGCATTCTATCTTTAAGGGAGGAGATCTTAGTTTGAGTTGCTGATAAATCATCCTTAGGTTTGGTATTCTCCCTCTCCAATTCGATTACTCTAGCATTGACATTCTACAGATCAAGGAGCATCTGACTCACAGGACCCTTCCTTTTGGATCCTAGTACAGGTTGTAAAAGCTCACATTGTTCTAGAGTCTTCCTATCAAACATATCCATTTTTACCCCAACTTTCCCAGCTAACAAGAGAATATAATGTGCTTTAGAAATCATGGTTAGGAGAAACCCATATGCCAAACCACGAGCACCCCTAGCTAGATTGATCACCCTGGCCATGTGAAAAAGCATAATCAGGAGAAGACTAACCTTCTGTTGACCGTAAATAGCTCCCATTAGCCCAAGGTCACGATGAGATCCTTCATGATGGCACTAAATGCGTGGTAGGAGACACTTGTTAACCAATTCAAAGAGGAGCTTATGGTCAGGGCCCATTTCACCTTTAAGCACGCCTTGATCGGGTCACTGACCTCATAGTCAGCATACCCTTCATAAGAAACCTGCAAAATATCACTAAGAACCCTCTCATTCAGGGTAAAACTCGTGCCATTCACTGTAGACTTCACCTCCCCATCCTTATTAACCTCAAGATTCGTACAGAATCCGACCACTTCATGCTCATAAACCTTTGGAAGAGGGTAGAGGAACAAATGTTCCCACCCTTGAAACTTCAAATTTTCAATTAGTCTTTCCATTTCAGGTTCTGAGGCCACAGTTGGATCAATGACTCTCCCTTAAAAACCTTCTGTGAACCAAAATAATTTTCCTTCCCTATGTATTTCTTTCCTTGAGCCTGTCCAATCTGCATCAATTTAGAATATAGGGGTCACATCATCAATACCAACACTCCCAATGTAGCTTGCCTGAGGTGTGATCCTACTAAAAAGAATAAAATTGGATTAGCAATTAATATGCAAAATATCTAATGAGCATAAGAATAAACTATTTTCTAGTCAAAAGTGAGTGAGAGAGAGAAAGAGAGATGCATAGATTAAGTTGATCTTGATAAGCCTAAGCTCCAAATGAAATTTCTTATATGGCTCCCATCCCAAGGCCTTAGTAAAGATGTCAGCCACCTGATCCTTAGTTTTGCAAAACTCCATCAAAATATTTCCCTTTTCAACATTGTCTCTCAGAAAGTGGTGGTGCACAGCAATATGTTTGGTCCTTTTATGGTAAACCGGTTTCTTTGAGATGTTGGTAGCACTGATGTTATAACATAGTTAAGGTATCCTATCCATCTTGATCCCATAATATTCCAACTGTGGCTTGATCCATAATACTTGCGCACAGCATGAAACAACTGCAACATACTCAGCTTCTACAGTGGATAAACCACTGAGTTTTGTTTCTTGGTTGCTCACGAGATCAAATAAAGTAAAAAGTCTCAGATGTGCTCTTCCTATCTACCAAGAACCCAACATAGTCTGCAGCTGCATATCCAATGAGCTTAAAGGAATCACAAACAGGATACCAGAGAACCAGGTCCATTGAACCTTTGGGGTACCTCAAAATGTGTTTGATTGCCTTCATGTGGGAGTCCTTTGGGTTTGACTGGAACCTTGCACACAACCCGTACACTAAATACTATGGCAGGTCTGCTAGCAGTCAGATACAGTAAAGATCCATTCATCCCCCTATACTTTGTCTCTTCAACCTTTAAACCAGGTTCATCAGTGTCCAGTTGGATAGTGGTTGCAATGGAAGTATCATTCGTCTTGGAATTCTCCATATCATACTTGACCAAAAGTTCCCTGATGTATTTTTGTTGGTAGATTAAAGTTCCTTGCTTTGATTGTTTTATCTGTAACCCTAGAAAATAACTCAACTCTCCCATCATGCTCATCTCAAACTCATTGTTCATAAGCTTTGCAAACTTACTGCATAAAGCTTAATCAGTGGCTCCAAATATGATATAATCAACATAGACCTGCACAATAAAGATATCTTTCCCCTTTTTTCTGAGGAACAAGATTTTGTCAATTTCCCCCTGTTGTACCCATGGTCTAAGAGAAAGCTTGACAGCATATCATACCACGCTCTTGGAGCTTGTTTAAGCCCATACAAAGTCTTATTCAGTCTATACACATGATCTGAAAACTCATGATCCTCAAAACCTGGAGGCTGCTTCACATAAACTTCTTCCTGTAGATAGCCATTCAGGAAAGCACTCTTAACATCCATCTAAAACAGTTTGAATCTCATCTATGTTGCATAAGCAATGAGTATTCTGATAGCTTCCATCCTAGCCACAAGAGCAAAGGTCTCATCATAATCAATACCCTCTTCCTGATTGTACCCGTGGACTACCAGTCTAGCTTTATTTCTGACAATGATTCCCTGATCATCAAGCTTGTTTCTGAAAATCCACCTGATTTCTATAACTGTTCTATTTTCCGGATGAGGGACCAGGTTCCACACCTTACTGCGCTTGAACTATTTTGGTTTTTCCTGCATAGGAATAATCCAATCTGCATCCTGCAATGCTTTTTTTACATTTTTTGGCTCAATCAAGGATAAATAGGCTGAAATGCACACATATTTCTCAACCTAGACCTGGTTTGTATCCCAGAGTCCAACGGAGAGAGCATGTTCCAAATTGGATGAGAGCTTTCATGCTTTTAGTTTCCTGCGTGTGTTTGTTGCTGCTCTACTTCACATGATGAACCAGGTCCTTCTTCTTGAGGATTCTGAGTAGTCATGAGTTCTGGTTCTTCTGTAGTATCATGATGTTGCACATCCGATATAGTACTTTGTTCATCTGGTGTCCTAGAGGTATCCAGATGTTCAAACTAAGTGCTTTTATCCTGTGTACCTGGTTCCCCCTCAAAGTTGGTAGTTGGTGACATAGAAATTTCTTCTATTTCCTTCTGTGTACTCACCATGTCCACTTTCTTTTGTTCATCAAAGATTACATGCACACTTTCCTCCACGCGATTTGTTCTCTTATTTAGGACTTTATATGCCTTGCTATGGGAAAAGTAATCAAGAAAAATTCCTTCATCACTCTTGTCATCAAATTTTTCCAGCACATCCTCTCCATTATTGTGAACAAAGCACTTGCACCCAAATGCCCTAATGTGAGCAAGATTTGGCATTTTTCCCTTCAAGAATTCATAAGGAGTTTTGTCAAGCAGTTGTCTGATCATACACCTGTTAATCAAGTAGCAAGCAGTATTGACTACCTCAGCCCAGTATCCTTGTGGTAGTCCACTGGCTATTAACATGGTTCTATCCATATCCTTCAAAGTTTTATTCTTCCTTTCAACTACACCATTTTGTTGTGGAGATCTTGGTGCTGAGAAATTATGATCAATACCTGCATCTGCACAATATTTAAGAAATTTTGAGTTTTCAAACTTAGTTCCATGATCTAACCTGATGCTCACCAGTTCACTATTGAGTTTCTTCTGCACCTTTTTGAAAAATATGAAGAATACACCAAATGTTTTAGCTTTAGATGCAAAGAATAATGTCCATGTATGTAACACCCCAAAAGTCTCTAAGATCAGACCTGAGGATTGAAGTGGAGAACATAGAAAAATCTGCACCAAGTCACAGGACGAGTCATCTATTGACTCATCAAATGACCTGATGGGTCATTGAGTGACTCGTTGGGTGGTGCAAAGTTAGAAAAAAGGGTGTTTTCCAGAAGTCATGACGAGTAAGGCGACGAGTCATCCAGTCACCTAATGAGTCGCTAGGTGACTCATTCAGTGTGAGACATAGGTGAAACCTTGAGATTCAGAGAGTCTTAACAAATGGTGAAGTGATCCTTTAAGTGTTATGATGAACCGTTAAGTGGAGGCGTCAAGTTTAGCTCAGGAAGTTGGAAATCTCTAGTGGCAACGGATCACACCCAACGACTCGTTGAGTTCCCTAATGAGTAGTTAGGAGGATCGTAAGGTCTAGCACTGTTATTTTCCTATCAAATCATTAAGAGCATAAGAATAAGGATTTTAGATAGTTTTATTCATCCTAACCCTCATTCTACTCCTAACACTCTCACTAGAAGATCAAACTCTCAAGTAAAGCAAGGGTTCCTCATCTCCATCCTCTTCGATCTCTCTTGGGTATCAAACCCTAGCAAGAATTCCAGTAAACCCAGGTATGTGGGGTTATCAGTGAGGGATTCCTTCTCACTTCATGCCCTTTCTTAATTAAATGAGTGATTTCCCAAATCCCCGTACCCTAATTTGAGATTTTTAGGTTGGGCTTGGATGTTGCTGAAATTACTTCATGTTCATTTATGAAATTAGCTTCTCCTTAATCCAATACATGTTTTCATGATTAAGGTTTCATGTGCCTATCAAGTCTCTCATGAAATTGTGAATTTTAAGTTTTAAGCATGGTTATGAACTCTAATGCTATATTCGAATTGAGTTAGACTCTTTGATTCTCTTGCGCATTCAAGTCCCTCAAGTTTTAAATTATGTTTTTATGATCTTAATGCATGACTTTCACAAGAACCTTTCATGAATTTATGAATTACAAGATATGGTGATTTTCTCAAATATGTATAGCTTTCACGAATATCAATTTCATGTTTATGGCTGACTCATGGGCCTTGTTCATGGCTAATTCACGTATTTCAAGTATGTCTATGTATTTCATGATTTCAACTAGCCCGTGTACTTCAAGTATGCTTTTATGATTATGACTATGAGTCATGTGCATGTTTTGGGAGTAATGTCTAATACTGAATAGGATAGGGGTTCAGGCAAATCCCGAGTCTCAGAACTATGTGCCAAGTAGGTATATATTCATGTTTAAATCCTATGGGGACTCACCAGTGATATCATGCCTTAATCGTTCCTAGCCTTGGCAATCTTGGAACGTCTCTGCCCACTTGAGTGAGATAGTTGAGGCGTCATGTAAGCTCTATCATGACGGTGTCGGTTATGACAAAGCCTCTTACTGTTCCTCATGTTTTCAGTTACGCATATTCATGTTTTATGATACTATGTACGACACCATATTTGACCCATTGATTAGTTTATGAGTTTTCACTTATATTTTCAAGTATTATATAATTTCTACTTCTAAACCTTGGGTCATTGTTCAGATTATGATGAATAGCTTATGATAATGTATATCTCATAAATATGGCTTTCCACTGTTCCTGTCATATGCCTAGAACATGCACTGTCCATGTACCAGGTTCTTTTTCTTGCTATCACTTTCACCTGCACACAAAGTCAGAGGTTAGATTTGGGTACCCAGACAAGCTTGGGTCCCTTTTCATTTTTGAATGGATGAATTAAAACTCTTTCGGTCCAATGTGGCAAAATAGCATTCCTATTTATTTTCAATTTTTCATATTTGGATTTGACTTTTGCAAAAGTTGATCTAGGTCTTGCATATTCAAAATTTTTCATTGTGGGTCCTTGCTTGATTAAGCATTGTTCTTGATAATGTCCTGTCAAACCACAGTGAGAGTAGAAAACATGATGCAATTTAGGTCCATGCTCAGAGTTATATGAGTCATTCTTATATTCTAATCCTTGTTTTTTGTTAGAGTGATTTTCATGCATAGATATTAGAAATCCAGAGGACCTAGTTCATTTTAAGGTTCTTTCTAATTCAGCTTTGAATTTTTCTAAAGTATTTTGAAGTTTCTGAATCTTAATGCTCAAAGCTTGTGACTCTAGAGTGAGTTTTATGATAGTTTCTCCTTTTTCATGGTTTTTCTTGAGAATACTTCCACACTCCTCTATATTTTTCAACAGGTCTCTTTTCTCTTCCTCAAGTTTTCTATTATCAAATTTGAGAGATACAAATGCATTCATGATTTGTTATTTTTCAATAGATAGAGTGTTATATTCATCTATGAGAAAAGAGACAATGAAGCTAGTTTCTTTTGAGAATAAATTTTTATTTTTTATTTGAGTTCAAAGAAGCTTACCTCATTTCTATTTTCTAAACTGTCTGAGTCTACATCAGCTATTAGGTTCAGCACATCTTTATCATCAGAGTTAGGGGTGGGCATTCGATTTTTTGGTTTGATTTTTTCGATTTTCGATTATAAAGAAGGAGCACCGAATACCGAATCAATTCAGTTCAGTTGGGTTCGGATTTTTTATTATTCAGTCCGACTTATTTAATTCAATATTTTTAATTTTTGGGCTTGACTGGTGGGCTTTTTTACTGCTTGTAAAATGGTCTACTTTTTAAATAAAATATGAATTATTTTTATGTTTTTTAATTCAAAATGATCTATTTTTTAATATCACTGATGCCGAAAGTCTAACTGTTTGGCAGATTATATTTGAGTATTTGACAACCTTCTGCATTTCTTGTTCATATATTGGCAGATGGCTTGTTCCTTTCTTGATCTATTTTCTTGTTCATATATTGTTCATATATTGGCAGACGACTTACATAAGGGTTTCAGATTTGAGGGTTTAGGGATTTTGATAAATGAATTTGAACTGGAATATGACGTGTTTTGGGGGACTTAGAGGTCATTTGGTGGTGGGATGGGGATAAATTATTTTATTTTATTACTAGTAATGTTTTATTAGATTTAAGGCTTTTTTGAGTACTGAGTTATGTTTTATTTTACGTTTTATTATAAATATAATATATATATATATATATATATATTATAAAATATTTATTTAATAAAAATTTTAGTTTTTCGGTTAAATCAAAAATTCGGGAAACTAAAATCGAACCAAAAATCGAATACCATATTGTGAGAAAAAAATCGTTACCGACCCGAAACATCGAAAAATTAAAAAATCAAATTAATTTAGTTCGATTCTGTTTTTTGATTTTTTGGAATTTATGTCCACCCCTAATCAGAGTCATCTATGACCATAAGAGAGCAGTCATCTTGTTCACTAGCTACTTCGAATTTATTACTGGAAGTATCTTCCATGGCAACTAGAGCTCGCTTCACCACACTATCAGCTTCTTTCATGGTGAGTCTTCTGTTGGGAATCTGAATTTGATCATTCTTTCCATCTGTAGATTTCTCATCCAGATTACGTTTATGTTCTAACTCCCATTGAGGACATTTCTTCATGAAGTAACCAGGTTCACCATACTTGTGGCAAATCATGTCTTAAAGATTTTTGTCGATGGATTTTGATGCATTCTTCTTCTAAGTGTTGAATTCTTTCTTGATGATTCACTGAAATCTTCAAGTGAGCAGGGTCATGTTATCATCCTCAACAGTAGTAACCTTGAGGACCAGGTTCTTTTCCTTGTGAGAACTAGTCAGCTCTCTTTCTTGAGACTTCTTGAGTCATAAGACTTTAGGTTCTCAGTCATGTCATCCATGGTCAGTGTTTTCAGATCTCTTGCTTCAAAAATAGTTTCCATTTTGTTTTTTCAAGACTTAGGTAGGACACTCAGAAGCTTTCTTACAGCCTTACTTGTGGGAATGGTCTTACCAAGTGAGTACTCCTTATTAACAATGAAAAAGAACCTGGTGTGCATGTCATGAATTGATTCCTCATCCTTCATCCTGAACAGTTCGTACTAATGATTTAGCATGTCAATTTTGGACTTCTTCCCCTGATTGGTTCTTTCATTTAGACTATGGAGAGCATCCCAAATTTTCTTTGCACTCATCAGTACTGATTCCACATACCAAAATCTTATTTGCCTTTGCATTGCTCTCAATTGCAAGTTTTTCTTTCTTTGTGTACTCCAATCTCCCTTTTGGGATTTGAGTTTCTCCATCTTTGTCCAATTTCATAGGTATGGTAGGTCTATCCAATACGACATTCTATAAGTTGTGATCTTCATCTATGAGGAAATCCATCATGTGATTTTTCCACTGTCCGTAATAGTGGGCATTGAAGAAAGGTGTTCTAGTGGTTGATTGTCCCTCTTGAGTTGTTGATGGTGAAGCCATAATTTGATTTTTCAAGGTGTAATCCTTTTTAAAAATTTTTATTCTGATACCAATTGAAATCACCACCTATTAGTTAAGATATTGAACCTGGTTCAACTCGATCACAAGTACAGAGTAATAAAAGTAAAGAACACACAACTGTAACGTGAAAAACCTCCTTGCTCAAGGGAGTAACAAAAACACAACCGATCAAATAGGATTGTATTCAAATTTTATGAGTAGGTTTTAGATTACATATCTGCAATCCAAGGAACTAACTCTAGTACCTCAAGACTCACTAATTACCTCTAACTAGTGACACGTTTCTCAACTTACACCCCGAGTTAGAAACTCACAATATACTCTAACAATGAACAAACTGAAAAAACTAAAGAATCTCTATCTCTTAAAACTTGATAATTGCATAGAAAAACTTCAAGTCATTTCTTGCTATCAATCGTCAGGCATCCTCTGCCGTCTCATGTGATATAAATATCCCACCTACAAGAGTAGTCCAATTCCAACTGTAATTCCTAATCCTTGTTGGACTTCTAGTTGTGCTCTCATCCTTGATGGGGTTTAGATGAAGTGCAACACATTACTGGCGTCTTTATCTTAACACAATTTTCGTTGCCTTATCTACAAACACATACTCCCAGACTGAGTAGGAATAAGTGTCTACCTCAACACACTTGTGCCTGTATCATTCTCCAAGTTGAACCTGAGTCACCTTGGTGCATTGTGATACAATCAACTTCCATTGAACCTAATTTACTTTGTCAAACCTTACAAAAACTTTGTCAATCGTCAAAACAAGTATACAACACCCGTTTAGAGGCATATAAATGTAGAGAAGAAGACCAAAATGGTCCTTTATCTTTTGACTTTATTTTCAAAGTCATCCTGTATCTTTCGCATGGAATATCAATAGTCCTCTATGTTTGAAATATCGAAACGCTTTTAGTCATCTGTCTAACGTCTGCCTATTTTTTAACCTCAACTTCATTGAATAACATATCATTCCAACTCCTCCCATAGACATTGTTCGTTCCACTTTCATTCTTTCTCTAAACACTTCCTGAAATAGGAGTACCACTAACAGATAAAATTAAAACAATTTAAAAAAGATTATTTTAGAAAACTACATCATATTTGTCGCATTCTTGTTTGAATATCTATTAGTTGTTTTCATTCATTTAGGCTAAAGTTTAAAGCTAAAACTCCATGTTTTTGCTTCAAATATTATTTGGCCTCTTTTTGTCCATTTTTTTCTTTTTTCGTTTGTAATGTTCATTCGGAATTTGAAATCTTAGAAGTTTTGTTTCAAAGCTGAGCGTTAAAAGTAGACATAGGTTAGACTTAGGCAGGGGACCAATATGATAATGCTCTGATTATATTTTAAACATGAAGGACGATCAGTGTTTTATGTAAAAAATAAAAGGGTGACTTTGATTATTTAGTCAAAAATAAGGGATTATTTGATCTTTTTTCTCTATAAATGTACCTTTTCTCCATCTGCACGTTCTTTGCTTTCTGTTTCTTGTACAGCTGATAATCCAAGATTTGAGATTTTTCGCGGTAAGGTTCATCAATTTCAAGCCACACCTTTTCTCCTAATTTTTTTTTAAATTTAAAAAAGAATATCTATCGGAATCAATCTCTCTGCTTTTGAGGTAGAAATAAGATCTGCGTACACTCTACCTTCCCCAAACCCCACATTGTGGGATTAAGCCAGTATGTTGGGTATGTTTGTTGTTTTTGTTTGTAAAAAAAGATCTATTTATGAATTTTACAACTCATATTGTAGACAATTAAGCGTCATTTGGTAGTTGATTAGAGTTATGCATGTATTAATAATGCATAAATTAGTTATGAGGAATTTTTGTATCATTTTATGCAAAAATTAGTTATGCGGGATTAAATTATTCATGTATTACTTATTCCACCTTCTATTCTACATAAAATAATAAGTAAATTCCCTCATAATTCATACATATATTAGTTATATAAATTTTTAAATTATGTCTGCATAACTCATATCTAAACCGATCATCAAACGATCCCTTAATGTTGGATTAACTTTCCTAGATGGCTAGACCCTGATATAAATATCAGCATAAGATGTTTCATAATATTAGTTGAGCATGATTGATGTTGCTCGATGAAGATGGGTACCTTATGTCTACATTTTTATGTTCTTTATTACTCTCTCTCGTTCCTTTTTAGTTGTTAGGTAAATTAAAAATAATTATTTGTTGCTAATTTTAAAATTTAAAAAATAATTAATTTTTTTTTTCAACTCTACCCTTAGTACTTAAATCACTTTAGAATGTGAAAAGAATGATTATTATATGTTTCCAAAAAGTACCTAGCAATTAACAAGGTTATATTAGTCAAATTGTAATCCAAATTAATTTTTTTCTTAAAAGATGTGTAAATCTTATCCAAACAAGTAAAAAGGAATGAAGTATGAGTTTGTCTCCTGTTTCAACATTTATTATTATCTCATGAATTCTTACATCGAAATCTCATAAAAGTGAAGATAAATTACGCTAAATACTCCTGTATTATGATGCAGTTGATTACAAAATATATTTTTTCTGTTATACATCAAACATTTATATCTTTTATATATGAAAATTCTAACAAGTATAATGACTGTTTCAATACAATTATTGTATTTTAAATCGAACGCTTACACCTTTTGCTATAAAAAACCTACACAAATATAACGGTATTATTCCTTATATTTTGTAAAAAAATGTTTAAACACCTTATATAATGGAATCATGCACCAAAATGAACAACCATCCAACTATGTAAAAAAAAATTTAATCTGAAGCGAAGTAATAAGTAAGGTACGTAGTTGCTATAAGATGGTGATGATAGGATTGATCCAGGAATTTTTCTTCGGCTTTTTTTTGTTGTATTTTGCTCAAAAGGTTAATGAGAGATAGTGCACGAAGTTATTCACAAGAGTCAATTTGATCTTCTTTCTCAGAAATAATATATGAGAGAATCTCGAAAAAATTGTCAACTCCAATTACAATTTATGTATGATCCATATTAGATTTGTCCAATTGCCATCGTGCTTTTTTTTTAAAAAAAAAATTATCCTTCTTTTTATGTTCTTGAATCTTGACACATATTTTTATTTCAGTTAAATTTATTAGTGACATGTTTTGATCCTCTTCGCCATTATTTAGATAAAAATTAAAATAAAAATCAGAAATTTTTATGGAAAAAAATATTTTAATTTAAAAATATAAATAATTATGTGTTTAACACGCAAGAAAATTATTCTTATATTTGTTATTTTAATAAGAACTTGTGGTTCATTTTCCATTTAAAAGTTTTAAAAGGTACATGTTTTTAAAAAATATCTATCATCTCTTTAATTTAAGGTGTAAATTGAAAAAATCAAGTTTATAAAATTTTAAAAATTAAATATACAATTTTATTTTAATATAGTCGATTATGAATATATTTTATGTTGTTTAAAACTGAGTAATTTTAACCGTAGTAAAATAAGAATATTTCTCAAATTAATATTTGTGTAGGATTATTACAGTATAGGGGTATTAAATATTTGATTTAAGATACATGGGTTGTATATTTAAATCATACAGTTTTATGGGATTTTCTCAAGAGTTTTAATTATTTGATTTTAAAATAAAAACTATATTTGTAACTGAAATAATATATTTGTATACATTTTTCATAATATAAAGAGCATAAATATTTGATTTTGAAATGCATGATATTCATTAATTGTAATTGTCATGTTATAAAAGTTCCAGTTATTGTGAAACTGAATTTGCATAACTAAGGGGTTTTTTTCCGCTTGGTCAAAATTTTTGAGAATATTTTTAAAAAAAAAAATTTTTTAGTGAAAGTAGAGAAAATAAATTTCACAAGTGACATATTATATTAATTGTGTTCTCCTCACCCTCTAACACACCTCATCTTCAACCCTAACCTCATCATTGCTCCCATCTTCATCAACGTACTCACATGCTTACAGCCCTCCCACGGAGACGGATCTATTATTTAATATTTATATGTTTTCAGTAATTTTAAATTAACTTTATTTATTTATTATATGTGTCAAAGCGGAATCAAACCATTATCGAGGAGGGTAGCAAAACTTAAACAAATTATATTTGTTTGGCTTAATTTTTTTTTATTCCATTTAAAAAAGAATGTCATTTTTCTTTTATGTCAGTACTTTAATTCTAACTTTCCATATGATAGGTTTAAAACCACAAGATCAAAAGATATATTTGCTACATTCTACGTATCTTTAGTTTAAGACCACACGATTCAAAAGAAATCTTTAATTTCTTAATAAATCGAAATGGAGGGAGAGAATATATTGTTTTAATAGATTTCTCAATATAGATAAGGTATTTGCAAAAGTTACTGGATTCCCCGAGGGGGAGGGCTTAACAAGATTTGGGGCCTAAAACCAAACTTTAGAGAGAGGTCCTAAATTTTTTTCTTTTTAAAAAGGAAATATCATCATGTATATTTTTATTTAAATTCTACTTTTTAAGTTTTCTAGATGCGAAGTCATTAATTACTATTTTATAATTAATTTGTTCTAACAGTTCCTTTTCAATCGATAATATAGCTAATCCATTCAATCTCTCTTGAGACATGATCTTAGATAAGCTTTGATCAATTTTAGTTTTGAAAAACTTCTTTCGACTAAGGCAACACTTACAGAAGCGATAATATTATTCTATAAGCAGTATATATATATATATATGTATTTGAAAAAGAATCAAATCTTTTTATTTGATTGAGTATTTTGATTAGATCATTTCTTTCTATATGTATTATTTCTCTTAATAGTTTTAACTCAAAAAAATACATCTAAACCATTAATATCAGAATAACTATTATGTGTTAAAGAAAGTTCAAGTTTAAGACAGTGCTTTTTCAAATTTTCATCATCTAGTGATCTTAATTTTTTACCGCTAAATAGAAAATCAAACACATTTTTCATATGCTTTAAATTATTCAAATATATTTTGAAGTGACAAAATGGTTTGATCTACAATTTACTATGACGTATAAGAAGTAATCAACTCTAAAAGATTCTTCAAGAGACTTTGTGATTTCATTATTAATATTTTCATCAAATTGTTTCTTTCTAAATATTGCGTGTTTCTTACAGATTCAGGTTCTATATTCATGTCAGATGCAATTTTCTTAGCATCAATTATAGCAATCACAAATCCTTCTTCTCCCTCTATATTTTTTTTCAAAAAAAAGATATTATACAGTTTAGTTGATCTATGACAATATCAATATGCATATTCTTAGAATGTAAACTTTTACTAATTAAATTAATCGCAAATAATATGTCATACCATATAGTCAATAACAAAAAATTTTAATTAAAAAATATAAAATAAAATTAGGATGATAAAACTTGACTCAAAAATTTGAAAAGTGATATAATGATATTGAAATAGTGTTACGCTCCTTCAATATTGATTGTTTGTTGTAATGCTTGAAATTTTGAAAAAGACACCAAAAAGCAAATTTTATTCTTTTGTAACTTGTAAACAATAGTAACTAAATAAGTTTTGCAGGAATTTGGGAGAGTTCAATATTGAGAAAAAGAATAGTTGAAGGGAGAATGAAAAGATTGAATATAAGGGGTCGTTTGGTAGGCCGTACTAATTAGAATAGTCCTTGTATTAAAATTAGTCCAAGTAAATACATTATTTAGTTACTCAATTCAATTTAATCATATCTAATACATGGATTACTTATACATCATAGAATGTATTATTTTATACCAAGAAAATAAAGGTATTACTAATTCCTGTATTAACAATACAAGGATAAGACCCTTAAATGATTAGACTACCCCTTAATTTATTTTCCTAAATATAAAAACTCAAGGGTATCAAACATAATACATGGTATACCTAGTTTTTAACACAATCAACCAAACAATTGATAAAAAATAATCTCAACATTATAATCATTATATTATCAATCCCTGCATTATTAATTCATGAATTACTAATACTTGCATTACTTATTTTCGTACCAAACAACCCCTGAGAGTAATAATGTAGGTCCATGTTAGTTGTTAGGATATAAATGAGGTAATAAAATAGGCCTCCATTGTTCATGTAAGAAAATAATTATCAAAAAATTATTTTATTCCCCATTTAACAATGGTTCCCAAATAAAAAAGTAAAAAATTGTTGTACTTTCTTCCACAAATTTATTTACAAATTTAAAAATACACATAATCCCCCCCGCCCTCCTCTCGAAAAATTAAGGCCCCAAGTCATTACTTTAGTGGCCTTATAGTTCAGCCAGCTCTATTTTTGAAAACTCAAACCCCACATTCTAGATTCACCCTTACTCTACCCTCTCATTTCATAATATTTATATAAATTATATACATGTTATAAATGTATTTGTATTATAGTGAATGTCTATAAAGATATTTGTATTGTAGTGAATGTGTGTATTTATATTATAGTGAATGTCTATAAAGTTATTTGTATTGTAGTGAATGTGTGTATTTATATTATAAGGTCTATCTTTTGGAGAAAAGTTAAGAGGAATTATCCATATAAATAGAGGGGGTTCTCCTTAATTATATTTCATTCCTCAAGAGAAATAAGAACTATTTTTTCTTCCCTCTTTCTCTATAATATTCTTTTTCTTACTTTATTATTTCATAACACATTATCAGCACGAAGCTTTAATTTTTCAAGTTAAGTTTCAACCTTATTTTTTCAAAACCAAACCCGTGATAAGATATGATATATACTATTTGTGTCTATCATGATATGCTGACAATTTAGCCTTGCTATTGGGCCATCATCTCGGTTTATATATATATTTCTATTCTTTTTAATTTCCTTAATCAGGTATGTGTTATGAATTCATTTAGGCCATACTTTCTGCTTTTGCTTATAAGGTTTGTACAGATGTATGTGTGCATAACTGAAGTTATTTACGTAATCACAATAAAAAATTGTAAGATTAATCTAATCTATTATGCAGTATGGTCTATGCGTTGAGGTTTTTAATTATTTGTGATGCTAATACATATGTCTTTGCTTACAATAATTTTAATAGAGATTTAATTGTTCATCAAGACTTTTAATTATTTTGAACATTTATATTTTTTTCCTCTTTTTTGTAATATGAATAATTTTATGAAATTCGAGTTCGTTGCCCTTCAAAGTTCGGGAAAGGACTACCTTTCATTGGTTAGATGTTGAAGTCCATTTGGATGCAATGAGTCTTAGAAACACTATTAAAAATGAAAATAAAGCATCAAACAAAGATCGTGCTAAGGCTATGGTCATCACCCAAAGACACGATATGATTGGATGTATCTGAGGTTTCAAAGCTATAAGTCTGTATGAGTATAACTCTATCATGTTCAGAATTGTTTCTCAGTTGAAACTATGTGGAGAGACTTTTAATGATGTTGATATGATGGAAAAGACATTATAATCTTGCCTAAGGGAGCTAAACTCATCATAAATAATGCTATATTTTCTCCTAAATCTAGGAGAAATTTATTGAGTTTTAAAGATATCCATGAAAATGGTTATCATATCAATACAATGGATAAGATGAATCTTGAATATATTGGTATCACCAAGAATGTCTCTGGGCAGACATGTGTTAAAGAAAAGTTTCCTGCTTTATCTTCTAATTCTATTGGACAAAGATTAGTGCAATTGAGGCACATTCTATAGTAAACCAGAAGTTGGTGAATTTTCTTGTACTGTTTGTTATCAAGACAAGTTAATTGTAAGACCATCACCAACAAAGGTTAAGATTCCCCTGCGTTCTTGGAACGTATACATGGGATATTTGTGGACCTATCCACCCACCTAGTTGGTCATTTAGATATTTTATGGTCCTAATAGATGTTTCTTCTAGATGGTCTCGTGTGTACCTATTGTCATCTCGCAATCTGGCGTTTGCAAAATTATTGGTACAAATAATATGATTACGGGCATAATTTTCTAATAATCAGATTAAGTCTATTCTCCTTGATAATGCTGCAGAGTTTTCATCCCAAGCATTTAATAATTATTGCTTATCAATTGAAATAAAAGTTGAACATTCTGTATCTCATGTTCACACTCAAAATGGTCTTGCCGAGTCATTAATTAAACATCTACAGTTGATAGCAAGACCATTGCTCATAAAAATTAGGTTGTCTACTTCTATTTGGGGTCATGCGATTCTGCATACTGCAATACTTGTTCGTCTCAGACTGATAAATTATCATAAATTTTCTCCATTGCAATTGGTTTTGGCTCAAGAGTCGAATATATCTCATCTGAGAATTTTTGAATGTGTTGTATATGTGTCTGTAGCACCATCACGTCGCACAAAGATGGGTTCTTAAAGAAGGTTAGAAATTTATGTTGGGTTTGAATCTCCCTCCATTATTCACTACCTTGAACCATTAATTGGAGATATGTTCACTGCTCGATTTGCAAATTGTCAGTTTGATGAGACAATTTTTTCAAAATTAGGGGGAGAAAATAGTGAAATCAAAAGAAAAATTTTGTGAAAAAATCCATCAGTGTCTCATCTTGATCCACGTGCTTCTATGTACAAAAGATTATTCACTTACAAAAAATTACAAATCAAATGTCAGACGCATTTACAAATTTGAAAAGGATTGCCAAATCATATATTCCTATAGAGAATGTCCCAATTCGAATTGATATCCCCTAAGGATCATCTGCTAGTGTCATAGCTAATGAATACAAAGCACGCCAAAAGCGTGGTACACTATTGGGTTCTAAGGATCAAAATCCTAGAAAAAGAAAAATAAATGATCAAAATGACACTACAAAAGAACCACACATAGAAGTTCAAGACTTGAGCAATTTTGATATCCATGAAGGAATCAATGAGCATAAGACTCAAGAAAATGAGGAACTATCCATAAATTCAAGTGATGTTGGAATTAATCGATCAAAACTAGTGGCGGATTATGTCTTTCCATATAATGTTGCAACAAAAATCATGCAAGATAGTGAGGATCTTGAACCTCAATCTATCACAGAATGTCGACAAAGAAATGATTGGTCAAAATAGCAAGAAGCAATTCAATCAGAATTGAATTCACTTGTTAAGCGTGAAGTTTTTGGACCTATAACTCAAACACCTAATGGTATTAAACCTGTTGGCTATAAAAGGGTTTTTGTGCGAAAAAGAAATGAGAAAAATGAAGTACAGAGGTACAAGGCACGCCTTGTTGCACAAGAATTTTCACAAAGGCTTGGTGTCGACTATGAAGAGACATACTCACCAGTTATGGATGCAATAACGTTGCGTTATCTTATTAGTTTCATTTTCCATGAGAGGCTTGAAATGCACTTGATGGATGTGGTTACAGCCTATCTATATGGATCACTTGATAATGAGATATACATGAAAATTTTCGAAGGATTTAAGATGCCTGAAGCATATCGTTCAAAGTCTCAAAAAATGTATTCAATTAGATTGCAAATATCATTGTATGGTTTGAAGCAATTTGGACGCATGTGGTATAACCGTGTAGTGAGTATTATCTAAGGATGGTTATATAAATGATGAAATTTTCTCATGTATTTTAATAAAGAAAACAACATCCGAGTTTGTCATACTTGCTGTTTATGTTGATGACATAAATCTTATTGGAATTCCAATAGAGCTTCAAAGGGAAATCTATATATATTATTATAAAAGAGAATCCTGAACCCAGTGACGTGGCTCTCTCACAAGCCAGAGATTATATCTATCTAATTTCTCAGAAATTAACCAATTAATTTCCTGGTACAACGCTACTCCTTTCCGTACAACATTATAAACTGATCCTCCCTTAGCGCCCCTTCCTCAACACGTACAAATTCATAACACCGTTCCGCTTCTGCCTGCCAAATCCTCCCTACCCCATTACCGCTCTCCCTGATCTCCTCACTTTTAATCGCTGCCGCTGCTGTTCAGCGCAACGTCACAGTCTCCACATCTACTCAGGTATGATCCTTAACTCCTCCCATTTCCTTTGTTCGGCATCTGCCCCCACTGTTAATTTTTCCCTTATCTCCCTCTTCTTCTTACTTTCTACTCGCACACCTTCCTGATCAACGCATCCGTAACAACATTCCACTAAACACCCATGAACGCTCAGTTATGGTTCTTCAAACTGCCGATACCCTTTCTTCGACATTGTTCTCTAACTCATGAATAACCCATACATTGTTAGCCGCCTTCAATTTCGGCTTCAATATTTATGCCAATTACTTTGTTTTCCAAATTATTTAACCCTCTCTAAACACTAAAAGATTTTAAACCTTTCGTAAAATTCATATTATATTAAATTACCTGTCTAATAAGAACAAACCCTACATAATGAAATTTTTTCCTAAAAAGTGCCTATGAATGCTCAGTTATGGTTCTTCTACCTATACATTGTCCACCGCCTCCAATTTTGGCTTTACAATTTATGACTACTACTACTCTGTTTGTCAAATTATTTTTCCCTCTCTAAATTCTAAAAGAATTTAAAACTTTCAGAAACTCCATATTATATTAAATTAGCAGTCTAATTAGAACAAAACCGGAAGACCAAATTTTTTCCTCAAACAAATCCATGAATGCTCTGTTATGGTGCTTCAACCTATACATCACTCCTCGCCTTCAATTTCAGATTCACAATTTATTACTACTACTCTGTTTGTCAAATTATTTATCCTGCTGCTGCTGTTCAGCACAACCTCACAGTCTCCACATCTGCTCAGTTATGGTCCTTTACTCCTCCCGCTTCCTTTGTTCGGCATCTGCCACACTGTTTATTTTTCCCTTATCTCCCTCTTCTTCTTAGTTTCTACTCGCACACCTTCCTGATCAACGCATCAGTTACAACATTCTACAAAACACCCATGAACGGTCAGTTATGGTTCTTCAAACTGCTCATACCCTTTCTTCGACATCGTTCTCTAACTCATGAATAACCCATACATTGTTAGCCACCTTCAATTACGGTTTTACAATTTATGCCAACTTTTTTGTTTTCCAGATTATTAGACCCTCTCTAAATGCTAAAAGATTTTAAATCTTTCGTAAAATCCATATTATATTAAATTACCTGTCTAATAAGAACAAACCTGGCATAATGAATTTTTTCCTAAAAACAACCCATGAATGCTCAGTTATGGTTCTTCTACCTATACATCGCCCACCGCCTCCAATTTCAACGTTACAATTTATGACTACTACCACTCTGTTTTTCAAATTATTTTTCCCTCTCTAAATGCTAAAAGAATGTAAAACTTTTGGAAACTCCATATTATATTACATTACCATTCTAATCAGAATAAAACCGGAAGACAGAATTTTTCCCTTAAAAACATCCATGAATGCTCTGTTATGGTGCTTCAACATATACATCGCTTCCCGCCTTCAATTTCGGATTTATAATTTATTACTACTACTCTGTTTGTCTAATTATTTATCCCCCTCTAAATGCTAAGAGATTTTCAAACTTTCCGAAACTCCATCTTACATTAAATTAAATGTCTAATAAGAACAAAGCCTGAAGAATGCTTTTTTTCCCAAACAACGTCGATGAACGCTAAGTTATGGTTCTTCAACCACCCCGCACCATGTTTTCGACATTGTTCTCTAACTTGTGACTAACCTATACATAGTTCACGCCCTTCAATTTCACCTTAAAATTTTACTTTCACTACTACATTTTTCAATTTATTTAACGCTTACTAAATGATCAAATATTTTCAAGAAAATAAAAACTCCATGTTACATTAAATTGCCTGTCTAATAAGAACAAATCCTTAGGGATGCATTTTATTCCGCTCAAAGATTGTCGTTTATATTTAGAAACAGAGAATGTTATAGTTGTTCTTTACTGCTTGACCAATATATATGCCTGTACTTTTTTTTTTTTAAACATCTTCACCAACAGTGTGAATAATAAAAAAATCAACCGGCGTGCACATTAACTTTCTATGAATCAACAACAAATTCTTTAGAATTCGTACAGGTCATTATTAAATAAATTAATTACACAATAGCATACCTTTTCTGTTCGGCTAAGAGCAGGGAAACGTGTTGGACCACTAACTGCACAGGTATGGTTCTTTACACATCTCATATACTTTGTTCTGCATCTGCCCTGACTGCTTACTTTATCTCCCTCTTCTTCTTACTTTCCTTCCAAATGACTACCTGTTCAACACATCCAATAAAACAATCCCCAAATCCCTTCAACCGTTCACGTATTGTTCTTAATGCTTTCTAGAACCTTTGTTCCGCATATCTGTCTAACTCTTCATCTAGCCTATACATTGTATAAAGCCTTCAATTTCTATTTTAAAATATACAATGACTACTTTATTTGTCGAAATTACTTAACACTTTCTAAACGCTAAAAGATCTCCAAACTACCGTAAACTCCATGTTACATTAAATTACCTACCTCATATGTATACTTACATGTATATGTTTTCATAATGCACCTTATATTTTACTGTACATGATTTAAATGATGGATACACAACCCCTTACTCCAGAGGCACACAATACTTTCACCCCGCCCAGGTATGCTGCTTTTGAAATTACTATTCAGTTTACACTTCAACTTCTGAATTTTTCTATAAGCAAATCTCTATTGTGATACCCTTAGACTATACACTATACTATGCCTTCAATTAGGTACCGAAAATTTACACCTATTGCTTTGTTTCAAAATATTTTAATACCTAACTAATTACTGTACACTACTTTTGAAATTATTGTTCACTTTACACTTCAACTTCTGTTTTTTTTACAAGAAACCTTCCATTTTGATACGCTTAGAATTTGCATTATACTACGCGTTCAATTACGCTACTATACTTTACAACTGCTGCATTGTTTGAAAAATTATTGAAATCTGGCTTATTACCGTATGCCTGAGGGTTCAAAAATGATTCCTTCTGTTACTTTTTCGCTCAGGTATTCATTGCTCACAGATACATTTATTTAAAGTATTCACCAACAGGGTTAAAAAAAACATTTGACCCACATATTAACTTTCTATGAATCCAAATCAATTTTTTTAGAATTCGTACAGTTCAGTATTAAACAAATTAATTACACAATAGCATACCTTTTCTGTTCATCCAAGAACTGGGAAATGTGTTGGCCTCCAATTTGAAAAGAAAATTTTCCGTAAAAAACCTTATTGAACTTATAAAGGATATGTTTTCTAATTTTTGAATATTAAAAATAACACTGACATAAAGTATTGTAAGAAGTTAAAATATTAAGAACATTCCAAAATTAAATTAAATGAAAGAACAACAACACAGAAAATTGTAACAAAATTGGGATAAGATGGATAAATCTATTTATCTGTTAAAAATATTTACATCTAAAAAGTGAAACATTCATGGAGGCGTTATTATTGAAATTAGCTAAACATGATGTTCTCATTGAGACTGCTTATCCAGAGAGTATCTAATCTTGAAGTTCTTTTGTAGTATGAAATTGAATATCCATAGAGTAGAATATTACTTTTTTCAACTTACTTTCCCATTTTTATCTTTTATTAAGAAGATTGAAGTTGTCAATAAATTGATATGTAGGCTAGTTGCAAGCTCTCTTTATGAAAGTGATTAACTATAACGTCTCATATGATTATGAGAAAATGAATTTTATCAACAATACAAAGAATACAAACTAAATATCTACCAACAACGCTCTGTGTAGTATTGCTTCATTAATATTTTGGTGTTGGAATGACATGTTCATAGAGTTGTTCCACTACAATTTCAAATGATGCAACCTTAATCATGGTAAACATCCATGAACGCTCAGTTATGGTTCTCAACCTCCCCACACCATTTGTTCGACATCATTCTCTAACTCGTGACTAACTTATACATAGTTCGTGCCTTTTAGTTTCGCCTTTAAAATTTATATCTACTACTTTATTTATCGATTTATTTAACCCTTTCTAAATGCTCAAATATTTTCAAACTAATGAAATCTCCATGTTGCATTAAATTAACTGTCTAATAAGAACAAAGCCTTAGGAATGCATTTTATACCGCTCAAGATGTGTCATTCATATTAAGAAATAGAGAACGTTAAATTCGTTCTTTTATTTTTGCCCAATATATATGCCTGTATATTTTTTTTTCCATCTTCAACAACAGGGTGAACAAAAAGAACTATTTGGCGCACACATTCACTTTTTGATGAATCCACAATAAATGCTTTAGAATTCATACAGACCATTATTAAACAAATTACTTACACAATAACATCCCTTTTCGTTCGTCGAAGAGCATGGAAACATGCTGGCCTCCAATTTCAAAAGGAAAATTTTGATCATTCAATTGTTTCGTCTCAATGTTTTAAGTTATTTACTTTCTGATTTTCGCACCATTGAAATTGAAGCTGTTAAGAATCCGCCAATCCCTACTATCCACATACCTATCTTCCTCTTCTCCTTACTTTGATTTCGCTTTAGCTCATGTGCAATGTAACCACACAGCCCCTACAACTGCACAAGTATGGTTCTTTACATAACCCATTTTCTTTGTTCTGCATCTGCTCTGACTGCTTACTTTTTCCTTATCTCCCTCTTCTTCTTACTTTCCACTTGAGTACCTTCCTGTTCAACACGTCCGTAAAAACAACCCACAAATCCCTTCAACCGTTCAGGTATTTTTCTTAATGATTTCCATACCCTTTGTTCTACATATTTTTCGAACTCTTCGTCTTGCCGATAGACTGTAAAACGCCTTCAATTTCGGTTTTAAAATATACAATTACTACTTTATTTTTCAAAATTACTTAACTCTTTCTAAACGATAAAAGATCTTCAAACTACCGTAAACTCCATGTTACATTAAATTACCTGTCTCATAAGTACACTTACATTTTTATGTTTTCATTATGCACCTTATATTTTACTATACAGAATTTAAACGATGAATACACAACTCCTTATTCCAGACGCACGCAATACTTCCAAACTACCCAGGTATGCTTCTTTTAATTTTATTGTTCAATTTACACTTCGAGTTCTTTATTTTTCTACAAGAAAACCTTCACTGTGATACCCTTACACTTTATACTATACTACGCCTTCAATTAGGCTTCGACAATTTACACCTACTACTTTATTTCAAAAAAAATTTATACCTAACTAATTACTATACGCTGCTTTTGAAATTATTTTTCACTTTATTCTTCGATTTCTGGATTTTTTTACAAGAAACCTTCCATAGTGATACGTTAGACTTTACACTATATTACGCCTCTAATTACACTTCTATAATTTACAAGTACTTTTTTTTTAAAAAAATTTATTTAAATCTAACTGCTTATTATACGCCTTCGCTTCTACAATTTACAAGTACTTCTTTATTTGAAAAATTATTTAAATCTAGCTGCTTATTATACGCCTAAGGGTACAAAAATGATTCCTTTCTTTTTCTTTTTAGATCAGTATTCATTGCTCACGTGTACATTTTTTTAAAACATTCATCAACAGGGTTTAAAAAAATATATTTGGCCCACACATTAAATTTCTATTAATCCAAACCATATCCTTTAGAATTTGTATAGGTCAGTATTAAACAAATTAATTACAGAATAACATACATTTTCTGTTCGTCCAAGAACAGGAAAACGTGCTGGCCTCCAATTTCAAAAGGAATTTTTCCATCATTCAAGTGTTTCAATAAAGTTGGAAAGTTTGCGAATAAGATAAATTTACATATGATATTGGCTTGAATTAATACTTCTCATTTTTTTAAAGTTGATTTACTTTCTGATTTTCGCAACACTGAAATTGAAGCCACTAAGATTCCGCCAATTCCTACTATCCACCCTACCTATCTTCCTCATCTCTGTACTTCCATTTCGATTTTGCTCATGTTCAATGTAACCACACAGCCCCTACAATGCACAGGTATGCTTCTTTTGCACATCCCATTTCCTTTGTTCTACATCTGCCCCGACTGCTTAATTTTTCCTTACCTCCCTCTTCTTCTTACTTTTCACTCGAATGCCTTACTATTCAACACATCCGTAAAAACAACCCACAAACCCCTTCAACCGTTCAGGTATTATTTTACATGCTTTCAATAACCTTTGTGTTGTATATCTATCTAACTCTTTGTCTATCCTATACATTGTATGACTCCTTCTATTTTGGTTTTAGAATATACAATAACTATATTATTTATCGAAATTACCTAACTCGTTTCTAAATGCTAAAAGATCTTCAAACTACCGTAAACTCTATGTTACATTACATTGCCTGTCTCATGTGTATACTTACATGCTTGTGTTTTCATAATGCACCTTTTATTTTACTATACAGGATTAAAATGATGGATACACAACCCCTTCCTCCAAACGTACACAATACTTCCAACCCGCCCAGGTATGTTGCTTTAGAAATTACTGTTGAGTTTATAATTCGACTTCTGAATTTTTCTAAAAGCAAACCTTCACTGTGATGCCCTCATATTTTACACTTTATTATGCCTTCGCTTAGACTTCGAAAAATTGCACTTCCTGCTTTGTTTCTAAAAGAATTTCTACCTGGATAATTACTGTACGCTGCTTTTGAAATTATTGTTCATTTTATACTTCGGCTTTTGAACTTTTTTACAAGAAAACTTCCACTATGATATGCTTAAACTTTACACTGTATTACGCCTCCAATTGCACTTTGAAAATTGAATAAAATATTTACATTTGGCTAATTACTTTACGATAGAGGGTACAAAAATGATTCCTTATGATTCTTTGTTGCTCAAATATTCATCTATCCACATTTATATTCTCCACCTCAAGACTTGTTGTCACGCTCTGAGCCTATACCCTGGACGTAACACGGCATTTGAAGCCACAAGTGACCCCAAGTCAACCCCTGGTTTATCATTCACTAGTATCTTGAGTAATCATGCACAACAGAAATTTAAAATAATATCATAAAACATTTGTGAAAGAAAAGTCTGAAAGTATAAAGTTCAAAACATTGAATAATACTGGTAAATCTAAGCGTCATGTCTGTCTGAAAGCCATCTAACTGAAGAGTTGCTGGGACAAACCCCCAGCTAACTCAAAGTCTAATTGAAACTAATAAATAATTGAAAGAAAGATATAACGCCCTCGGATGATGAGGACTCACACTTCACTGCTGAGGTAGAGAATCTAAACTGCGGCGGCTAGCGGTGCTGAGTCTGAGAACCTGCAGCTGTATCATGAAACGATACAGCATAAAAGTATGCGTCAGTACTTTGAATGTACTGAGTATGTGAGAGGAATATACTGAGATGTAAACGACTGAACTGAAAAGATATTCAATGACCAACTAATTATTTGAACTGAAATAATCTGAAGTATTTGAGATGGTCAAAATGACCCTGTCTAGTGGTCAAAGACATGCCCTAAATCTATAATACTGAATCTGAAATACTGCACTGAACTGAACTGAACCGATAGATTTGAGACTGGAATGAGATTCTTATTCTGAAACTGTACTGGACTGATTAGTGGGAGAGTCTATAACCGACATATAACCACGTGAGCTAGACGTGGATCCCGATGTATACACCCCACCGGTAGGACTCAATATACCTTTTCAGGGTATAAAGGCATGAATTGGGTGATCACAAAAGTCTGGGGCCAAATCAGGCCAATAATCTGCATCTGTAATCCTATGCTGGCAACGTAGTTCTTGGAACCTGGGTGAGCTGAAACCCCGATTCGCTCGGTGCTAAGTCCTACTCCCACTGGAACACCTAAACTGAACTACTAGGTTGATAGCTCGAAACTGGGGTCCAAGACTAGTCAGGAACATATAACTGAAAGTACCCTAAGAGTTTTATTGGACCAGATGTTGAAATTGGATTCTAGACTAGTCAGAGCTGCTTATATGGAAGCGTCGTAACCTTCTAAGAACAAACTATAAACTGAACTGGGGTCCTGTGGCTGGTCAGAGCTATAAGTATAAAATGTCACGACCGCCTAACAGACCAAAAATCTGAGTTCTGAGTTTTGGTTCTGATAACTGAGAGGCACTACTGACACCTCGGGGAAAATTAAAGTCAAACTGATCAGTTGACAATTTCTGTATAGTTCTGAAGGAATTATACATTCTAGCTAAACTGAACTATTAAACAGCTAATAGAGAATTTAACTCATTCCAACAACACGGGAATTTCATAATATGACAATCACTCAAGAGTTCAAGAAAATATCACCTGACAAGGCGAGAATCATTCTCATCAATGGGATATTTGCTCATTGTATAAGTAATAAGAATTTCAAGGAAATTCATCCCAAAACATACTTCATTCAACAAACGAAAATTTATACGTAACGACTGTTACTCGAAATTTTAGGGCTTAAATTCACTATTGCAAGAACCTCGATAATTAAGTAAAACTGATGGGAATCATATCAATAGCAATCGAGGATATCATTCTAAGTGAAATTAACGAATAATAGCATGTAATTTCTTTGTATTCGAAAACTCAAGGCTAAAGACTGATAGGAAAACTATTGGAGGGTTTTAGGGAACATAGAAAAAGAACAATTCCTTTGTTGAATTCCCATATTCCTGACGAAGAAGCCTGGAGATATTGTTGGAGAATCGAAGAAGAAAGATCTGCCCTAGCTGATGCTCTGGACTGCTCTTTGAGGAACTCTACGTTCTGCTTCGTGAAAGTTTGAGTGGGGAATGAGGAAAAAAGCCCGCTACCCCACTAAAACGTCAGAAAATTATGTTAAAACGATGTAGTTTAAAGCTTGGGAGAGTAGGAAATTATTAAATAGCCTTTAGAAATTTGCTGGGAAAAACTGTCAGGTGACCCTAGCGGGTGACTTAACGGGTCGTGGTGACTGACCACGACTCGTGGTCACGCCCATCAGGTACACTGGCTAAAATTAACTGAGGCTGGTAACGGGGGATATAACGAGTCGTTACTGGGGACCACGACTCATTGCCCCCATTCATCAAGTACACTGGATAATATAATATTTTCTTAATTCAGGTCTAACCACGAGTGACCTAATGGGTCGTAGGACCTGACCACGATTCGTGAGGTCATCCAATGGGAACATTGTCTATTCTTATATCTCCTTCTCACGGTTGACCTAACGAGTCGTTGGGTCGCTTAACGACTAGTTGGGTCGCTTGGGTCATTCTGCAACAGTTCTGCAGTTTTTCAGATTTTCTGATTTAAGTCCCGAATATTAATTTTGAGCTTCTGGGGTGTTACACTTGTGAACTTAAAAATACTCAGTGGCGTGCAATTATTGGTCCTAAAAAAAGAATATACAAGGTCCTCAAGTCTATAGGAATTAAAGATGAAAACCCCCAACCCATCTAGGTATGCTATTTTTGCACTAATTTTTCATCCAAAAACAACATATGTAAGGTAATTCCTACATCTACTGTAACCTCTTATCGAATTACACTTTTGCAGCCTCTTTTCCTCCACTACTACACAAAATAAACTTTTCTTAAAAGCAATCTATTGAACGCCTTCGAAATAAAGCAGGTCACACAACCCCCGAAACCGATCAGGTATGGATCTCTACCCCCGCCCATACCCTTTGTTCTACATCTGTTGCGACCACTTACTTTTTCCTTCCAATCAGCCCCCTACCCTTTGCATTGCAAAATTTTTGCATTAAAAATACAAGAAACTCTTCAATTTTACAAAAAAATAAATCAACATTGAATATTTACGACTTATCTCATTTAATCTAACATTTCTGTTTTTATTCAGCAATTGTACTCCCTGAAGTCTCCAGAGTTTTGACGGACACGAAAATGCCTCAACGGCGAATTCAACATCAGAAGAAAAAATAGGAACAACTAAGATCAGCTATTTATACTGGAGAATTGTTATACCCATCATTCAACGAATGACTGTGCATATATTGGTTTATGTACAAATTTTATGTTGTCACATATGACTCTTGAATTATGCTCTTCTATATAAACAAATTATATCAATTACTATTAAAATGTTATCCAAAATTATACATAGTGTGTATGATATGGATTAAAATAATGTTTAACAATGGAAATTAAAATAGGTACAAAAAAAGTGTAACGACACGAGTACAAACTTAAACCTACATGATAAATGGATTAAAAAAATTTAGAATTTTAATTTAAAAGCTTATATCTATGTTGCTTGGACTTCCAGACAATTGGGGCTACCATATGTGGCGCATAACATTTATGGCTCTCTAAGCCACACCAGATACAGAAATTGATAAAGCGTTGTTACTATAATTACATCGTAACGGAGATCGGTATGACTAGAACTAATTGGACAAATCACTCAACAAAAACATAAATAAGTTACAATTTATTCTCCACCTCCAGGCTTTTGTATTTAAAAAGACTCAAGAGCGTGAAATTATTGGACCCGAAAAAAAGAATAACAAGGACACCAAGTCTATATAAATTACATATGAATATTACGCGCTACCTTCTCTCCACAAGTTAAAAAAATTATTTCAATTGAGGGTACAAAAATAAATCCTTATGTTTCTCTCCTTATTTTAAAATACCCTTTATTCTTTAATTTGGTATAAAAAAAATACCTTCGACATCAAATATGTTGACATAGAATTTCAGAGATTAATTAATATAATGTACAAGCGTTTTTAGATGCTAAACTCTTCTCTTTGTTTTAAAAACCCTTTATTCTTTAATCTGATAAAAGATTTACCTTCTGCATCAAGTATGTTGACATAGAAATTTAGTTGATTTATTAATAAAAGGTATAAGTATTTTAAATGGATAGAATTACTTTCCTCCTTTATTTTCATGGAAAAAAATTAACGCAAACAACAATTTTGCCATAATGTTCCTGCATATTGATTAAAATATTCTCCAACTATTTGATAGATGGTGATACTATTTTCTATTTAAAATATTATACGTAAAGTTGATTGACATATGTACAAGCGTTTTCCGCTGCTAAACTCCGCTCTTTCTTTTAAATTACTTTTTATTCTTCAGTGTTTGAAAAAATATACCTTCTATCTCAACTATGTTGGCATAGAAATTCAGTAGATTAATTATTAAAAGTTACAAGCGTCTTTTATGGAGAAAAAACTCTCTTCTCCTATATTTACGTGGAAAAATTTAACTCGAACAACTTAGTTTCCATAATATTTTTGCATATTAATTAATATATTTTTCAACTATTCAATTAATGGTGATACTAATTTTTTATTTAAGATATTACACGTACGGTTGGTCGACTCCGAAAATATGCGACAACACAACCCACAATTGAATTTTTCTTTTAACCCCAATTCAATCAACCCCTTTTCTTCGTCTAATTGACTCTATTCAGCACCCCACAATATCATTGATCTTTAAAAATTATATCATATAAAGAAAGCTTAAACCTGCGAATAGCCAAATTAAAGCCCAAATAAACTAGATGTGAAAAGCCCACATATTAATCACAAACTATTCATCCACATAGGTGTCCTGATAGTGCCTCTTCAAAACAAAAACAGTTCTTACGTCTTTAAAACACTGTGTCTTTCAATAAATCGACGCAAGCTTCTGCATATTTGAATCACAACCTTGTATATAACAGGCTTACCGTGTCTGCTACATCCAACAACAATCAACAATCTTCCTTTAACTCGTATGTTCTTCACCCATTTTTTAATTATTTTTGATTATGACATATTCACTTCTTTCAAAGTTGGATACAAATAGGAATGATTGGACGGTAATGGTCAGAGTTTATAGAATGTGGGAATTCATAAATTTCAAAAGAAGTCATGAGTTGATTAGTTTGGACTTGATACTTATGGATGAAAAGGTAATACATGTTTCTTATTCTTTTTAAGATGTCTTTGATGCACACTGTAATTTGGAAAAATCAGGTAAACAGGTTCCGTGACAGTACTGGTGAATATAGACTAGTTTCAAGTAATTTCAAAATTACTTTCTTGCAGGTAACTGCCATCCAAAAAAATACAGGAAGATATTGTTCAAATTCCTGTAAATGGATTCCAATTTATTCAATAGGACATGATTCAGTCTAGGATAAATAACAACACAATCTTATCAGGTATCATTATTACTATCAACGTTCTCTAATGCATTTTCCTAAGTACGAAACTAAAATTCTCCCCAATAATATTGAAGATGTGGTCAGTTATTTATGGGAATCGGCGACATAGAGAGTGTTGACTCAAAGTGGAAAAAGAGAGACATACAAATTCTTACAGATTAGTAAGCCAATTATTACATTTTAGTTACCCTTGATATCATTCACCTCATAAAAAATACTTTGAGTTATATATGTTTCCTACATATCAGAAGAATCTTAATGATTTTAACTCTAACACATTATGCTCATCTATTTATGTTTGTAGTTCGGTGAAATCAAAAATAACCTTATGGGAAGAATTTGGGGAAACATTTTATCCATATTTATACAAGACGGAATCTGGCCCTTACATTGTGACCGTGACGTCAACAACACTTAAAGAATTCCGAGGTAAATATTTTACAATTGATGGTCATTGTTGTGTCCTTATAACTATCACTCTAACCGTATGTAAAAGTTGGGTTATGCATTTCTTGTTACCAGGAGAAGTTACTTTTGCCACCACCGCAGCTAGCAAGATATATGTCAATCTTAAAATTGATTACATAACCTCTTTGATACAAAGGTTTGCTAACACAACTGTTGGTGTCCAAACTATTGTGAGCAATAATGCCAATAATATTTCGATTGAGGAAGATATGTTTCAAAACAGGATGACCATTACTGAGTTATTAGATTCTGACTGGAGTGTCGATATTCAGGTTAATACCATAACTATGCTTTACTCAACTTTAACTTTTACAATTCCTCCACTTGCTTCTACTATCTAATTGACTTTTCCTATATGGTAGGAATGCACTGTTACACTTCGAGCACAGGTCACAGAAATTGACAACTATTTTGATTGGTATTACATTTCATGCAGCTCTTGCGATAAAAAATTTATTCCTACAAAAGGTGTCCATACTTGCCACACTTGCACAAGAGAATGCGAGTTTCCTTTGGTCAGGTATGACAACAACGATGAAACTCCCATTTATATTTTGGTACAATCTAATTGATTTCCTCAATGTAGGTACAAAATATACATGAAAGTCAAAGACGTCCACGGACAGACTACTTTGGTCATGTTTAATGTTGTGGCAGAGAAGCTCCTTGATACTTCTGCTTCCAAGTTGGTCAATAGGTTGTCGTCGGTTTATAATGATGTACCTTAGCAAATTCAAAGCCTTTGTGGGAAGGAATTTGTGTTCAAGCTAAAATTAAACAATTTTAATCTAAAAGAGGGGCTTGAAAATTTTACAGTCACGAAACTATTGATTCTAGATGAAGAATTAGAATTACAACACAAAATAACAAAAGATAAGAAGGTAAAGTAATTTAGATTACTTTACATTCTGATAATTATTTAACTATGAAACAGATTGTTTCTCTTCGTGAATATGAAATTACATGTACTAAGTGCATAAGGTTTGATTTTGTTTCATCTATTGGGAAAAACCAAAGTGGAGGATATCGATGAAATCAAAGAGCATAAAATAGAAGGATTTAACAAAACAAAGGTAATTTACATTACATATTTACTTAGGTTGCTTACTTAAATTGCATATTTAATAGACATTTGCATATATTTTCATTTGAATAATCATCAGGAACATGCGTCTACCTCATTGGAAAATTTCGAAGACCCACAAGAAGACAGCAACGGTAGTAACTGTCATAAGAAGCGATCTGCGGCAAAAAAGAAATGGTTGGTCAAAACCAATAAAAAAATTGAGACAACTTCAGGGGACAACTTGGAAGAAGATTCACATGATGATGATGGCTTTAAAGGACGGAAGAGAAGAGCTTCGTCAAGAAATATTACAAAGAACAGAAGACTCTTTATTGAAGACGAGTAGAAATTTTGTGATGGAGACACCAAAAAAACTCAAAAAAAGAGTCTTTAATATAGATTTTAGAGGTTAATATTTTCTGGTTCAAGACTGCTTTACCGTTTAACGAATGATGTAGCTTTGTATTATTGTAGAAAAATTTTGTATTATTCCCAGAAACTTATGTTTGAACTAATGAATGTGAATATGTTTGTGAGCAATTAGTCCTATGACATATCATTCCCCGAAATCCTAACAACATAATGTGATTGGTTCAACAATGGAAGAGGCGAGAGGTAGTCATTTTACCGATGGTTGTTTGTATCACCTTCTACGTAATCACATTCCCACAGTTCCCCTGCTCTAAGTTCAAAATTAACAACTTCACGATAACAAAAACAACATGAGCAATATTTGAAAAGAATAAGAACAGGGTTACACAAAATAATTTTACCAAACATCACTTGATAACAAAGGATTATTTACACATTCTGGTTGCTTAATTCTTAAAACGTAAACTATCCCGGGGCCAAGCCCCCCCCCGTTCTCCCTAATGTTTATGTTTAAACTTATTGCCATTTTCAAAATTTTAATTTCCCTATGAAATTAATATAGCTCTCCACATTCACTTTAACCAAAACAATTTAGGCTTTTCTTTTCAGATTCTGAAATTATAACTGAAGGAAACAAATAGCCGCTATCAAGGTTCACCAAGTGTATTAATGTGTGTTCGTAACTGGCTCTTACAATTTTTTTTCAATCACGATTGAATTCCTTCAAAAAGAATTAAGCAATTTAATTTTTGTTCATAACTGTGCGCCAAATAGTTCTTTTTTTTGCACCCTGTTGATGAAGATGCAAAAAGAATTAATGTACCGTCACATATATTTGGGAAAACATTAAATAACGACTTTAGCACAAGTGGCTTCGACCATTATTATAGATTAATTTAGGTTACGTCATAAATATTTTCCTTCAATTATTGATAAATATATAATAACAATAACATACACAACACATTTCTATAAGTGAATTCTGGAAAGGTGAGGTGTACGCAAATCTTACCTCAATCTTTGTTGGTAGAGAGGTTGTTTCAATAGACCCTCGACTAAAATAAATTATTTTTTAGAAAATACTTTTGACGAAAATGCAACATTACACAAGTAATGAGGAAACTATTGAAGAAAAAAGTACCGTCAATACAAATATTAATGATAAACAATATAGAAGAAATTAAACAACATTAATAGTATTGTGTACAAATATATATTCCATATTTGGTTTCACACTTTGGTATTTTGATTGTGTCTTTCACATATTATGTATACTCTCTAAGAACGAGGTATCAGTAAAAATGTTTTAAATTTCGTGTTGAAAGCAGTAACATAGTTAGGAATTCATATAAGTGGAATAAAAAAAATCTCCTAGTAACAAAGAGTGCACAACCCAATTTTTACATATCGTTAGAGTGATAGTTATAAGATCACAATAATGACCATCCATTGTAAAATATTTACCTCGAAATTCTTTAAGTGTCGTTGACGTCACGATGATAATATAAGGGTCAAATTCCGTCTTGTATAAATATGGATAAAATGTTTCTCCAAATTCTTTCCATAAGATTATTTGTTATTTCACCGAATTACACACATAAACAGATGAACATAATGTACTAGAGTTAAAATCATTTACTATCATCCATTTAACGAAACAACATTGCGTTTTCTTATTCGATAATACATAAAAACAAAGTAAAAGATATGTTCGCTTCTAATAACCGTGGGATATCTCCCTTTCGCTTATGATATCACTGTAAACATGAATATTTGACATTGTTGCACAATCCCAAAAAAGATTGAACTTGTATTTAAATGGCCCAAGAAACATCGTTTTCACGCAGCCATATGAAACTACTTTTACGAAGGCCTAGAAATCATCCGGATAAATCTCTTCCACATGTCGTGCTTCTTACATGTGGTACAATTTAAATGGGGAATGAAAAAATTGTCAGCTAAAAAATAATATCAACTTACTTGTCCTCATTATTAAGATGAAAGAAAGTTAATCATATCTACTAGCAGTTGAAGACGGAACAATTATGCACACTTATGTGTGTGTGTATATATATATACACACAGAATGTTGAATATGTCTTAACATTATTGTAGTCATTAATTAATCGTGTAAAGTAGAGGCACAAACAGTTTTACTACACGGAGCAAATAATTTCCTGAATTTAATTAGATTTGAGGTATCACCGAAACGTGTTTACGGTGGCGCAATAGACAAATGACTCAACCGTTGCACTCTTGACAGTTACTTTATTCAAAATACAGATAAAAAACAGAGACAAACTCATCCAATTAATTACGTTGAAAGTACTGACAATCATTCCTTCCACAATCAACAGTCATTAATGCATCAACTCCTTCTCCAAAGAATACAAGAGGAGAAGCACACTGAAAGAAGGAGAGAAGTGTAAATTGATTACCAAAAAACAAGAAGAAGGAGACTTGTAAAAAGGAAAGAAGTAGAATTGGAGTCCACGAAGTTCGTACATAATAAGAAAATTTGTAGCAAAACACTCCACTTCCATTGATATCAAACGCTTTGGGATTCAGAGATTAGGTTCGTCACACAAAATTCCATATGCGTTCTATTTAAATATCATTTATTACAGAACAGAGGAGACAGTTATTCCTTAATCACGTTAAGCAGTAACAACTCACCCGATATGAGAAAGCGATTTTGCATATGCTTACGAAAATTCCTGTGAGTTAGGTTTATAAAAGAATCACACGGCCAACTATTTCTTTCGAAAAAGGCATTTCATGATTACTTTGGTAGAACAGTAAGCCTTTTTTCCAATATCTAACTCAACTTTTTTTTTGATACTATGCTCAATGAAACGGTTCATTGGATATGTTCGAGCAAAATTGGAAATCACTGCTCATACTATATTGGAACTTAGGTGGGGTCTCCAGACATTGTATGTGTGTTCTTTTTATAAATCAATCTTCTGGCAAAATATTTCTTTTAACTAAGGCGCTCCATGATTACCTTTGTTAAGCAGACAACCATTTTTCAAGAATCGTCATCCACTTTGTTAGTATGCTTACACTCAATGAAACAACTGCTTGAATATATTAAAGACTAAACTTGAAATATTTTTTCTTTGCAAATGCTTGTAACAGGGTTAATGGAAATGATATCTGACATTGTTAAACAGTTGAATGGCTCAGAGAATATCCCCCTGGAGATGAAACTTCTACAACAACTTCTACTTGCTTTAGCTTGGAAAGATGGGATTTTTACAAATAAAATCAAGAATTGTACATCATCAGTCGAATGTAACAAAAAGACAGAGGAAATAGTGCAGATCAAAAAAAGAAGAAGCCATTATGCTAGATTGAAGCAAAAACTCAAAATTATTTTTTAAAAACAACATTACCATCCACAAAAAAAAAATAGATCTGGCTCTATATATTGTGAAAAGATCAGAAAATTTAATGAAGTTAACAAACTGCAGAAGGCGAGAATGGTTGCTACAGCTAAACAGTATGTTATTTGTTTACAAAGCTATCACTCTTCATGATCACGCAACAACTTTGATATATACTATTAACTTGCTATGTGTAAAATATAATTCTTCAAAACACAAGCCCAATCATATGCTGACGCATCACGTCCACCTTCACACTACAAATAACTTTAAATGACCATATATATACATAACTTGTGAACCATTTAGGATCATACCACTATGGCACCAAAATATGAAACTGTTGTTGATGCAAATATCCTGTACATATATATTTCGTGGAAGCAACAACTCTTTCACAAGTTCCTTAATGAATACATTTTTGTAAATACATTGCAGTAGACCAACGTATCCTACCATATGATTCAGGTATCGAGGAATCAGAAGAAGGATCACTTCTCATGTTTCCTCAGAGAAGCAGCAGAAGACAAACTAATGGGCAGAATACAGGTATATGTCTCATTCCTTGAAACCCATACATATCAACCTATCAGTGAACGGGATAAAATGCATTATTATTTGTGCATAAAATAGTTTTAGTGTTTCTCAAAAAAAAAATCAACAGGTGATTACACAACAACTTGAAATTTTGGCACCCCGATGTACAACTGTCAATATTGTGGTGCCATTTTATGTTATGAAGAACGGACTCAAAAAATCAAAAACACAACACAACCTACATTTGCATTTTGTTGTATGGAAGGTCCTGTAAGACTATCATTATTGTGCCAACCACCAATGTATCTCAAATATCTTTTGGGCACAGAATCAGGACAACTAGGTGTCCATTTTAGGAAAAACATCACGGTTTATAACTCTATGTTTGTTTTCACATCTATGGGAGGCCGAATTGACAGATCTATCAATCATTCAAAGGGCCCTTATGTTTACAGGATCAGTGGTCAAAATTATCATCATATTGGATCGCTTTTGCCAGAGATTAGAAAGAGCCCGAAATTTGCACAAATCTACATATATGGTACAGAAAATGAGATAGATAATAGAATCAATAGTCTGCTACACGAAGAAGTTGAACAACAAATTGTTTGGGGAATATCTGAAATGCTAGATGAGCATAATATTTTAGTAAAATTATTTCATATGGTAAGGGATAGATACAAAGATCAACCAGAATCTGTGTTTCACTTGCGACTCCTATCAAACAGGACTAAAGATGGACGACAATACAATATACCAACCGCTTCTAAAGTAGCAGGATTAATAATTGGTGATCTTAGTGATGAGAACTTCAAGACAGATTTTATTGTAGAACATCAAAAAAAGGGTCTTCAAAAGATCACAGATTTACACCCAAGTTTCATGTCAATGACTTATCCATTAATACACCTGTATGGCGAATATGGCTATAGGCTTGGAATACTTTTGACGGATGTAAACAACAAAAAATTCACAAGATAAATTTTGTCAATGAGGCAGTTTTATTGCTTCCGGATACAACAAAGGCTTAATGAGGGACACACTCTTCTGCAAGCTGGAAGACTACTGCAACAGTACATCGTGGATAGTTACATGGAAATTGAAGAAGAACGATTTCGCTATATTCAGAATAATAAAAAAGACTCGGATCAGATCTTTTTTCTGTATTGATGGATGCTATGATTTGAGGAGATTCTGATTGTTCAATGATTGAAAGAACTATTATATTTCCTTCATCACACACTGGGGGACCTCGATATAGGGTACAAAATTATCAAGATGCAATGGCAATTTGTCGTTGGGCTGGATATCTAAATTTATTCCTTACTTTCACATGCAACCGAAAGTAGCTAGAAATAAATGAAATGTTGCACTTAATTGGACAAGACAATGATGGAAGCCGGGTGGACATCATATGCAGAGTTTTTCAGATAAAATTATTTCAACTAATGCAACATCCGAAAACATAGAAGCCTTTTGGAAAAATTATTGCATGTAAGTACAATGTATTAAATATTGTTCCAATCCTTACTACTTAGCCACTAAATCTTCTTTCACCAAGTACAATTAAAAAAATATACATTAATCAACAGAGTCTATGAGGTAAATTAGTATAAAAACATCTTTAGGAAAAGAAATAATCGTTCTTCTTCGTTCCATCATTTGCCCCTACTTCCTACAGAGTATGACTACCTTTCACTATAAAACCAAAAAAACTCGCTTCATCAATTGCGCTCAGGTGATTAATTCAGCTATTCATTGGGAAAAAACATGCTACTTATTTTGAGCATCAAGTAGTAATAAAACACAAAATATTTTAGGAAGACAATTTGATTGTTAAGATTTAATCTCATAAAAACTAAAATAATAATAAATGTACTGAACACATTCAGGAAAAAAAATTATGCCACAAAATTAGAGGATGTATGTATGCTCACTAAAAAGGATCTCCATGCTTCACTTGGTCTACATTGAGCTCTGAAAATACAGTGAATATATTGGAAAAATTATAATTAACGTGAAAATGACTTTGGGTTGAAAATCTGACAGGGCAATACTATTGAAAGAAGCCTTCGCAAAACTAATAATTTCCTCAGATTAGATGCTATAATTTATTCGTAATGAAAAGGGTATGTTATGATTTTTCAGTTCCAAACATCCTAACAATTACGTTTACCCATTGTTTATTCAGGTATTTATACAATTGAGTTTCAAAAAAAAGGCTTGCCACATGCACATATATTGCTCTTCTTGCATCAAACATTAAAAAGTCCCTCTGCGGATCATATTGACAAAGTAATAGAAGCGTAAATACCTGATGTTGAAGATGATCCTAATGTTTATAATGCAGTCAAGAACTTTATGATGCACGGACCTTGCGGAGAACTTAATCCCCATTGCCCATGTATGAAATAAGGCAAGTGCACAAAGCATTTCCCAAAGAAATTCAATGAGAGAACAAATTTTGATTTAGATGGATTTCCTATTTATAGGAGAAGGAACACCGGTATTGAATTCATTAAAAATGGGGTCGACTTAAACAATAGATATATTGTCCCTTACATCAGGAACTTGATTGTCAAATTTGATGCACATATAAATGTCGAATTATGCAATTACTCCAGATCGGTGAAGTACCTATTCAAATATGTCCATAAAGGGTCTGATAGAGCAACTGCAACTATAGAATCTACCAGTACTGCTGCAGACAATGATGAGATTAAAAAATACTTCGACTATAGATACATATCAGCTACAAAAGCTTGTTGGAGGATCTACAAACTTGACATACATTACAGAGAACCAGCAGTTGAGAAATTGCCATTCCATTTACAGGGACAAAACACACTAATATTCGAGGAAGAAAGACGAGCTGAAAGTGTACTTAGCAGACCCGATATAGAAAAAATAAAACTCATAGAATGGTTTGAGGCAAACAAAAATATGATGATGCACTGGAACTGATATATTCTGATTTTTCGATGCGGTGGGTCTGGAATGCAAGAGACAAAGAATGGACCAGGAGGCAAAAGGAAAAGGCGGTTGGTCGAATTTACTTCGCACATCCGGCAAGTGGCGAACGTTTTTATATGAGAATGCCGCTTAACTTTGCCAAAGGTTGCACTTCATTCAATAGCATCAGAAGAATCAATGGAGTTGATCATAAAATGTATCGGGATGCAGCCTACGCGTATTATTAGATGATGATAAAGAGTGGAATGACTGCTTGGTGGAGGCTTCACTTTGGGCCACTGGAAATGAGCTAAGACATCTATTTGTAAAATTACTTATTCACTTTCAGGTGTCTGATTCAAGCAAGATTTGGAAGAAAAATTATGGGATATTATCAGAGGATATTACATCGTTGTAGAGAAAGAGATTACGATTGAAAGATTTACAATTAAATGCTAAACAAATTGAAGCATATACATTGTTTGAGATTGAAAGCATCCTACTAAAGATGGAAAAAATTGTGAAAGAAATAGATGGGATGCCACTTCCAGATACTGCCTTACTACGCGATGTAGGGAATCGTCTGATCAATGAGGAGCTAGACCATGATGAGGAGGAGCTTTAAAAAGTGCATGTTAAATCATTAGCATTGTTAAATGATTGTAAAAAGGCAGCTTATGATGCAATAATAAAATCAGTTGAGAACGATGAAGGCAGATTATTTTTTATAAATGGACATGGTGGTACATGCAAGACCTTCCTATGGAATACAATAATTTCAAAACTTAGATCACAATCAAAAATAGTTCTCTCTATTGCAACTTCTGGAATAGAAGCTTTGTTATTACCAAATGGTAGGACAGCTCATTCACGCTTTCGTATTCCATTGGATGTTAATGCAAAGTCAACTTGTCAAATTAAACAAGGCAGCCAAATAGCAGAACTTATAAAAAACATCTTTCATTATTTGGGATGAAGCGCCAATGGAAAATAATCTTTGTTTTGAAGCATTAGACAAGACCTTGAAAGATATCCTACGATTGAGGTATAAAAATAGCTTTGACAAAACATTTGGAGGATTAACAATTGTATGTGGTGGTGATTTTCGCCAAATACTACCAGTTATTCCAAAAGGTGGACGAGCTGATATTGTTGATGCGTCACTGAACTCATCTTACTTGTGGCCATTCTTCTCAATTTATGAATTGAAAACAAAATATGCGACTCAATTGTGGAAAAGTCAAGGGTTCTGAGGCTGCTAAAATTGAAACCTTTGACAAATAGTTGTTACAAATTGGAGATGGATCCTTGTACGATGATAATAAGAAGGAGCTCATTAAAATTCCTCCAGATGTATGTATCAAAGTATCGACCAATCCTATCGGATCAATTATTGAGGCAGTTTATCCATACCTATTGCAGAAGTACAACGACCCAACATATTTGAGAGAAAGAGTAATACTGACGCCTAAAAATGAAATGGTCTATGAGTTAAATAATACCATAATGAAAATGATACCGGGGGAAGGAAGAACATATTTTAGCTCTGACAATGTCTGCAAAGCAAGCGTAAACACTAATGATGAAGAAATTTTGTACCCAACTGAATTTTTTATCAAGTTAAAATTTTCTGGCATGCCTAACCATGACATACAGTTAAAAGTAGGTAGTCCTATTATGCTTCTTAGAAATCTAAATCAGACAGAAGACCAATGCAATGGGACACGATTTATTGTCACATATCTTGGTAATTGGTCTGTCAGTGCAAACATTATTTCTAGAAAGAACATCGGGTCGAGAGTCACAATTCCAAGGATTATTATGTCTCCCAACGACTCAAAGTGGCCTTTCAAGCTCAACAGACGTCAGGTTCCTCTAGCGCCCTGTTACGCTATGACAATCAATAAAAGTCAAGGACAATCTCTTAACCAGGTTGGACTGTATCTGCCAAAATAAGTTTTCACCCATGGACAATTATATGTAGCGGTCTCACGAGTAATGAAGAGAGAAGTTTTAATACTAAACGCTGATGATGACATAGAAGACCCGACATTCATTAGAAATATTATTTATAAAGAAGTATTCCAGAATTTATGTCCAAGAGTTATTGAAATATATGAGGTATTTCGAAAACATTCTCTACTTGCAACATGCATTACTATATCATCATACAAGTGGTTAACTCATTATAAGCATTTTGCAATGTTGAGTGTACGGATAACTCAGCCGACAGATAATGATTCATGATGAAGGTGAACTGTCAATGTGATGAATCAGTATCTACAATTGAAAAGTAACTTCGTGGATGATTAGAAAAATGATACACTTTTAAAAAATTTCCTCAAAATTTGTGTATGTATTCATAGTTGTACTCTCCATTGGAAAACCTTTAGAATGTACACTGTCTTACGGCTTTAGATACACTTTGAAAAATTAAATTTACTAATATTTATTAGTTAAAATTATTCAATCACTTATAATTACATTATTGCATTATCTAACTTCAGACTCTTCCAACAATCGAAAGCATGCAATTACATTACCAAATCACTCAACCACTACAAGCATACAGTACAAATGAAAAAAAGAGACAGCCATTTGCCTTATTGGTTTAAAAGACTCACATCAACAAACAGTAAGTCAATACTTCATGTACCAAATACGAGAAATTCCCTATTATCATAGATGACCGCATGAATATACTGACTAAATTATGATGAAAAAAGGGCCTACGCCAATTTATTAGAAATGTTATTTTACTGCTATAACTTATCTTGATATCTTCTCTTCATAATTACAGATTTTAAACTATTAGAAAATTATCCAAAATGATACATAATAGTGTGTATGATATGGATTAAATAATATTTAACAGTGGACATTAAAATATGTTCACATAAAGAGTAACGACACGAGTACAAACTTATACCTATATGAAAATTAGATAAAAGATACTGTATTTAATTTAAAAAGCTTATAACTATGTTGCGTGGACTCCCAGACAATTGGGGCCACCGTATATGACGCATGACATTTATGGATATCTTACTCATACACAATCCTAAAAATAATAATGCATTTTCACAATAATTACATCATTACAGATGTCGGTATGACTATAACTAATTGGACAAATCATTGGAAAAAAACACCATTAAGTTACAACAGTTTAGAGTAATGAAAAGAAATATCATTTTTAAAAATTAACATTTACTTATGAGGGTACAAAATTGGTCATTTCATTTCCATTGCAATACAATTATGTCCATATTCATATTTGACATCTCAACTGTAATATGTCTACCTCCAACCCAAATAGGTAAGCTCCTTTTGAAATAATTTCTCATCATGAAACAAAGAACAAAAGGCAATTTATACATCTACTTTACCTGATGTCGAAATTATAATATATTAGCCTGATTCCTCCATTACTACCCAAAATTAAAAGTGTTGCCTTCTCTCTTCTCTCCATCATTAAACTTCGCTTGCTGATTTTTCTTAAAAGTAAATCTGTCAAACGCCTTCAAAAGAAGCAGGTCACACATCTACACTGCCCATTCCATTTGTTTTATATTTGTCGGCGACTATTTACTTTTCTTTCCAATCAGCCTCCTCACTTCTACAGTGCCATAAAAAAAATTCTCCCGAAGGTACAAATATGCTTTTTTTTCCTTTATGTTTGTTGTTAGATTATGCATCTTTACATACTTATATTCTCCACCTCAGGCTTTATGAACTTTAAATGACTCCAGAGCATGAAATTAATGGACTAAGAAAAAAGAATAACAAGATCAAGTCTATAAATTGAAGATGAAAACATCCAATCCGTCTAGATATGTTGTTTTTGAAATAATTTATCATCCAAAAACAAAGTACAAAAGGTGATTCCTACATCAACTCCAACCTATGTCCGAATTACAATTTGGTAACCTCTTTCCCTCCACTACTACCTAAAGAAAACTACGCGCTACCTTCCCTCCACCTTTAGACTTCAACAACTACATTTTTTTAAAAGCAAACCTGTTGAATGCCTTCAAAATAAAGAAGGTCACACAACCCCCAAAACAACTTAGGTTTGGATCACTGCCTTTCCCATACCGTTTGTTCTGTATCAACCGCAACTTCTTATTTTAACCTTCTAATAAGCCCTCTCACTTTTCCAATGCCGAAGGTAAGAAAAAAAAAGTTCCATACATGAAACACTTCACTTTCACAAAATAAAGAATAAAACATTTAATATTTACAACTGAGGGTAAAAAAATGATCCCTTCCTTTTCTTTGCAGCTCAAACGCGCCACCTACTTTCTTCTCTCCACTTACACTTTGACCGCAAAATTGTAATTCGTACATAGGAATAAAAAAAATTAACATACAAGAAACACTTTACTTTAGAATGAAAAACATCAAACGAAGCTTTATGGCTGAGGGTACAAAAATGATTCCTTCTTTAATTTTGTTCTTCGATATATTATGCATCTATTCATATTTACATTCTCCACTGTGATATGCTTAGACTTTATATTGCAATACAACTACATTCAACATGTTTGTTATAAAGAAAATTCATTAGTCGAAGTGTAGAGGTGGATATAAGGTAGCATGTTATTTTTATTTGGGGGTAGTCGTGAAAGAAAAGAGGCGGACAATTTGTAACTAAAATTTAGGATTAAAAAATTTAAACATTCAACAAACTCTTCTAACCCTTTATAATTACTAAAAGCTCTTCAAACATTCAGAAACTCCGTCGTACATTAATCTACCTATTCATGTACACTTGTATTTTACTATTTTCATGATTCACCTTAAATTTTACCATATAGGATTCCTTTAATAAATACAAAATCCTTCATCTTGACGCACACAATACCACCAAGCCATCCGGGTATACTGCTTTTGAAATAATTGTTGATTCAAAAAATAAATTATATAAGGTAGTTACCACATCTATACTTCAACATACTATGCAATCTCAGAAATTCAATTTCAGCCTCTTTTCCTCCATTACTACTCAACAAATTGCTATACTTTACCTTTGCTCCACCTTATACATCGACTACTAAAATTTTACTAAATGAAAACCTCTTTACCGCATTCGAAGGAGAGCAGGCCAGACAAACCCCAAAATAACTCAGGTATGGTTATTTAGCACGACTACTTATTTTTCCCTTAAAATCAGACTCCTCAATAAAGCATTAAACAGGGGAAAGAACACTTCCCAGCACTGCACTATGAGGTGTTTCTGTGTTGTCGTGTGTACAATCATCACTTTGTATGACCGTATACCTACATTTACATAATACACCTTATCTATAAATGAATAGGATTCCTTTGATAGTTATAAAAACTATAGAACATGCAGAAGACATCCCATGACATAATTATCGAGGTAAATAATAAACTACACTTTTTTTTAAGAAAAGATATTGAACATTACGCCTGAGGAATGCTTTCTTCAATTTTTTTATTGTTCAATTATGTATCTTCCCATATTTTATTCACCACCTTAAGGCTTAAGAACTTTACAAGATTCGAGAGCGTGAAATAACTGGTCCAAAAAAAAAGGAATAACAAGGTCCACAAGTCTACAGACATTGATGATGAAAACATCCAACCTATCCAGGTATACTGATTTTTGAAATTATTTTTCAAAGCAGGTCACACATCCTCCAAAACCACTTAGGTTTGGTCCTCTGCCCTTTCCATACCTTTTGTTCTGGGTTTGCCGGGACTACTTACTATTACCTTCTAATAAGCCTACTCACTTTTGCATTGCAAATGTTAAAAAATTTACTTACATGAAACTCTTCACTTTCACAAAATAAAAAATAAAACATTAAACTTTTACGACTGAAGTTCAAAAATGATTCCTTCGTTTTAGTTGCAGTACAATTATGCATCTATACATATTTGTAATCTTTCCTGTGATACGCTTAGACTTCACATTGTATTTAGACTACAATATGAGGTGTTTTGGTCTTCCCATGTTATTTACATAATACGACTTATATATAAATGAACAGGATTCTTCCAATAGTTACAAAAAACATTGATCATGCAGAACATATTCCAGCACATAATTGCGCAGGTATATTATTTAAAGAACTTTACTGATTACACTATTTTGACATTTATCTCATTTACTCTTGCATTTCTATTCTAATTCAGTAACTATACTACCTCAAAGGTCCAGAGTTTTGACAGACACGAAAAAGTCTCAACTATAGATTTAATATCTGAAGAACAAACAAGAAGAACTAAGATCAAAACTTTATGGAGATGAGGAGGACAAAGGAACACAATAATATCGGCTCCTTTCTGTAAGAAACAACTATTGACACATTCTATTCTTGCCCTTCTTTGAATGGGAGAAAGTAGATAAAAAGATAGACAACTTTTCTTACATATAGCTTTCTTTAAATTACATGATTTTGACCCAACAGAAAGCTAAACCAATATTATTTAGCACTTCAAATACATTTTCCTTATTTTTACCAAACATCACTTCAAACTCATAGATTATAAATATCCACTAACACATTTTCATGCTTGCTTAATAGTTAAGATGAAACTGTTTCACTCATTCAGTAACATAAATATAATTGTAACCTCAAATGAAACAATACTTATTCATTGTCAGGTGTCTGAATAAAGTAAGATTTGCAAGAGAAAACTGTAAAATAATATCGAATGATATTACTTCGTTGCAGATAAAGAGATTAAGATAGAAAGATTTATACTTCTGTTACCAGGTAGGAGTAGTTCCCCTATATCATAAATGACCACACTAACATATCGATTAAAATATGGTGTAAAAAATAGATTATGCCAATTATTATTAAAATATTAGCAAAAATGATACATAACAGTGTGTATGATATGGATAAAAATAATATTTAACAACGAAAATTAAAATAGGTATAAAAAAATGTAACAACACGAGTACAAGCTTAAATCTACGTGATAATTGGATAAAAAATTTAGAATTTTAATTTTAAAGCTTATACCTATGTTGCATGGACTTTCAGACAATTGGGGCTACCGTGTGTGACACATAACATTTATGGCTCTCTGATCCATACCAAATACAGAAATTGATAAAGCATTGTTAATATAATTACATCATAATGAATGTCAATATGACTAGAATAATTGAACAAATCACTCGACAAAAACACAAATAAGTTACAATAATTTAGAATATGAAAAAGGAAAACAAAAATTTATGAATGATCATAACCTTAATGAGGCGGTTCACTACCGCGCGAAGCACGGATAATTTACCTAGTTGATTATTTAAAGAAGAAATTTGAAATGAAAGATCTTGGAAAGACAAAATTATGTCTTGATTTGCAAATAGAGCATTTGACAAATGGTATCTTTGTTCATTAATCTGCCTATACAGAAAAGGTGTCGAAAAGATTTTATATGGATGGAACACATCCATTAAGTTCTCTGATGGTTGTTCGATCACTTGATGTGAATAAGGATCCATTCCGACCTCAAGAAAAGAATGAGGAAATTCTTGGTCCTGAAGTACCATATCTTAGTGTAATTGGCGCACTAATGTATCTTGCTAACACTGCACGATCTGATATAGTCTTTTCGGTTAATTTGTTAGCAAGGTATAGTTCTGCTCCTACTAGGAGGCATTGGAATGGGATCAAACATATAATGCAGTATCTAAAATGGACTACCGATATGGGCTTATTTTATTCTAACAATTGCAGTCCTGATCTTTTTGGTTATGCTAATGCAGGATATTTATCTGACCCACACAAAGCTTGATCTCAAACTGGCTACGTGTTCATATGTGGAGGTATTGTCATATCTTGAATATCTACAAAGCAGTCTCTCGTCACCACTTCATCAAATCATGTTGAGATAATAAATATTCATAAAGCAAGCTGAGAATGTGTGTGGTTAAGGTTCATGATACATCTCATTAGAGAAAAATGTTGTTTGAAATGTAACAAAGTACCCACAATTTTATATGAAGATAATGCAGCATGCATAGCACAACTAAAGGGAGGATTCATAAAAGGAGATAGAATGAACCACATTTCGCCAAAGTTTTTCTACACACATGAGCTCTAAAAGAATGGTGGTATCAAAGTGCAACAGATTAATTCGTTCAAGTGACAATGTGACTAATTTATTCACGAAATCTCTACCAACTGCAACTTTCAAGAAGGTGGTGCATATGATCAGGATGCAAAGATTTAAGGATATTCTCATTACGGGGAGTTAATACACGTTGTACTCTTTTTCCCTTACGAGATTTTGTCCCACTGGGTTTTCCTTGTAAGATTTTTAATGAGGCAGCCAAAATGTGTATTACTAAATATGTGTACTCTTTTTCTTTTACTAGATTTTTTTCCACTGGGTTTTTTCTAGTAAGGTTTTAACGAGGCACATTATCTATCAAATAGACATTTAAGGGGGAGTGTTATAAATGTATTTGTATTATAGTGAATTTCTATAAAAGGTATTTGTATTGTAGTGAATGTGTGTATTTATATTATAGCGAAGGTCTATCTTTTGAAGAAAAGTTAAAAGAAATTATCCCTATAAATAGAGGAATAAGAACTATTCTCTCTTCCCTTTTTCTTTATAATATTCTTCATCTTACTTTATTATTTCACAACAGTATAAATATTATTAAAATAATATTTTTTAGTTCCATAACCAACTAAAACACTTTCCATGGAAAAATTAAAACATTTTTCATCCTTAAGTCAATGGGAAGGGCTTGACTGTCGTCAACGGAACTAATATAATATCAATCATGAGAGTCGTGATTCACAATTATCCAAACTACATATACGGCAGAGGATTTTTCCAGGAAGTTGAACCCGGCCCCCATCAATGATCATTGCTTTCTAAGTGCTCGTTGTTCTGTTTATTGAACCAACGTAGAAACTACATGCATTCTGTATTTATATCAAAATCAATGAATACCATACATATAATTATAATTAAGTAATACTATGTATTTTTATTTTAGTATTTAATTAGTAAAGTTAAAAGTACTTGCTGTGGGAGTTAGCAATATACATTTACGTTTTCTGTGAAACTTCTTCCCCCTAAAGTAAATGTTCAAATATATACATCATACATGCTATTATTCCTTTCATTTCCTTTGTAATTTCTTGTGCCTTAGCACGAATAACCGGATTTTGGTTACTTAGTTTACTCTTAAAATACTAGAGGCTAGGTGGGATAATTGGTAGGACTATTTTCCTCTTCTTCTTCTTCTTCTTTATTTTTTTCTACATGTTTTTCGACCTTATTTATATTGTTACTTCTTTTGTTGGTAGGATAGACTAAATGGATATAATAGAACAAACGAAATGACGAAGACGAGAGAGTTTTTGCATTTTTGGTGGAGTTTATTGATTCTTCGTAGCTCAAAGTTGTAGGTAAAATGATTAATTCTCTCAATGGTTTCCATCACATAATTATTTTTCCGCTAAAATATAAGCATGAGTAAGTAACACACGCACAATTATAATTTGTTTACTCAAAAAATGATACAATCGAATTTGTTACGTGATTAAGAACATCAGAAGGAATCAATAAAATTGGAGCGTGGTTGTCACTTCATTTGTAATTCTAGTAATAGCTTTTACAGCTGATTTCGGAACGAATATTCCTTATAAATACGTTTTGAACAAGAGAATAGTAAAAGAAAAACTCTAGAGAGTGTCAATATGATGTTTTGTATTGATGAAATTTCAACGTTTTATAAATGAACAGTTTAATTATTTATAAGTAATAATTACAATACATCAACTAATGAAATGACTCTATTTGGACCTTATAGTACATCATCCAATAAAAATACTCTAGTTGTTCAAAATCATTACGTGTACCTGTTGTACACCCCTCGCGATTTATGAAATCTCATACGATGTGTATTTATTTATTTTTTCTTGTAACATGACTTTGACCCAGAAACATGACTTCAAGTCATGAATTTCTATCTTCATAATACTAAGCTTGGTGCAACGTATGACGAAGGTGTCCGAAATTTCCCGCCAAAAGAAATACTGAAATATGTACAAGTCCCACAAATCTGAAAATCCAATACATATAATTCAATTAGTGTTTTAAGTCATCTGCACGAATAGAACATACATTCTTTAAATTATCAGTTTAAATTAACTTGTTAGAACATAAAATGAGACATTTTGGATTTTTATAAAGTCTTTAAATTTTTTATGTGTAAAAACCAAAATTTCTTATAAAAACTTATAAAACTAAAAAAATTTATTAGTGACCTGAAAAGCTAATTGTCTCTTTGTATTATTGGACACAAGAGTTTCTAAATCACTTAGAACTTTAGAGTGTGTAAACAACTTTTTCTCTTTGTTTCTTCAACGTTTAGTCTTTACCCAACTCAGGCGCAGCACCACTGATGTAAATTACCAGGAAGAAATTATGTCGACTGATGATGCAACTCCCACAAACAATAATCAAAACAAGAAAACTCCTTAATTTCTTTCTTCTCTCTGTAGGAAACTTATTAACATTTTCAACATTCTTTCCTCTAGAGTTTCCACCAAGACTGGACTTCATTGAAATGTCTCTTTATATAGAAATGAAATTTCTACATTCATCTCATGACTTGATATCTCCTAGGACTTTTTAATCTGACTCAAAGTAAAAAAAGATTAGGCTATGGAGAAGATCTTTTCAGTCTCGGCTCAGGTCAACAAGATTGGTGATGCACTCAATCATTTTAATTCGACCATCTTGCGTTGTATGATCTTTTGCCTAGTAATCACATTTCAAGAATTTCGTTCTTGTTTTTCTTCTTTATTTCGAGCCATTCTTTTGGTTTTTAGTACTCCATGTAAGAAGCTTGATAATGCTGAAACTTCATCAAAGGCGAAAATTTGTGGCCCTGAAAAAATTGTCAATAATGAGGGAGTATTGGAGGAAGATGTTGAGATAGTACTGGAGACGGTAATGAATTTTTGCAACCAAAATGCGGATAAGAATATTGATGAGGTAGAATTGGCTGAAGTTTTCGATTCGTTTGCTGAATCAGAGCCTAGTTTGAAGGAAGTTCAAGAAGCTTTTGATGTGTTTGATGAGAATGGAGATGGCCACATTGATGCAAATGAGTTGGAGAAAGTCATTTCCAAGATGGGTTTTTTGGAATTTTCAGTGTTGGATTGCCAGAGGATGATTGCGCCATTTGACGAAAACAGAGATGGAAGAATTGAATTCAGTGAATTTGTGAAGCTCATGGAGCATATCTTTTAATAGCTCTGCATCATTCATTTTCATGTTTAATTATGTATTACTCTTTTCAATGCTAATTAATCAACCACCTGCCAGATTTCAAGAAATATGACAATACTCCTCCGTTTCAAAGCAAGTGATACTTTTATTAGAAAACTACTTATTCTTAAAAAGAAAATTGTATTTTTACTCACTTACCCCTAATAAATATTTTAAAAAAATATAACTTTTTAATATTTTCTTGATTATATAAAACTCTCTCCAATTAAATAGGGGTAAAATTGGAAGAACACCATTAATATTTTCTTAATTATGTAAAACACCACTTATTTTGAAACAAAATCAAAAGACTAAAACAACACTTATTTAGTAGTCACTATATATGAATGAGAAATGCAACTCTAGTTGCTCTGTACAGTAGAGTTCCACTGTTTACAATAAATCTCTCTGTTTTTCCTTTTCCATTAAAAAAATTAACTAACTCAGGTAGGTAAAAATATCTTTGATCCCCAATGTCAATCAGGTCAATTTTCTAGTTGGAAAATGTTTGGATAATGGTATTGTGCCATGGGTCTGAGATGTGCTGCAACAAGTTGTCAAATGGTCCCTTTCCTGTCACATTGTGCTGCACTATAAATCCCAAAAATGCCAACATTGCCAATCTCCCTGCAAATCCACAACATTGCAAGAAGAAATTTAACTTATATACATCGATAATAATAAAAAAAAAGAATTACAATATTAATGTATGTTAGCAACATATTCTAGCAGGTCATTGTAATATTTTTCAAGTTATTGATAACTCCACTTGCTATAAACAAATTCTACCGCAGACTCGATAAAAGAGACTATTAGTTTGTGTCAATTAGGGACTTACCATTAGCAATTTCCTTCTCCTTGGCGTCCAGAGTGGGTGCAAAGTTGAGTGGGTTGAAAATGCCACCTGGGTAACCAACTTCATTAGGCGGCAAGCTGTAGCTCTTGAAAATAGGGTCTTGGTTCACACTTCCAGGGTTCTTAATGTCCTGCCAACGTCGAATTTCCACGTAGTGGAACAAGATGAACTCGATCACGAACAATGTTGACGAAGATGCAAAGTACTCGGATTTTCCAGCATCGTACCATTTCGGTACGTTAAGGAGGCCAAGGCTAGTGAAAACCTCAGGCAGTAGCATCCCAGCAACACCCAACATAGCCCAGCGTCCGTTCACTAGCTCGGCCTGAACGAACCATCTCAAGTTCTCTGGGTCCTCAGCGAGTCCCAATGGATCAAAACCATTGTCACCAGCAAGACTACAACAATTATAATTAGGGGTTGTTTAGGCCGCAGTATGAAAGAAAAATAGTTTTGGCCGGAAATTTCACATAACTAATACTATGAGGTTTGGTTTGTAACATAACCTCTGTACTATATATAATCTCTGCATTGGTAGTGCTACTTTTGTTATCAGCACAGTTCCAGTTAAATTTAACAATCAAAGTTGGATGGATATTTGATGAAGACTGAAAGTGCTCATCTTTGACAAACTTGAAGTATCAGAACGGTTCAATTGATACTTAAAAGAACTATTTTGAATCTACTATCAAAAATAAGAGACCATTTTGTCTTTTTTCTCGAGATCAATATATCATTTTTTACAGGACAAGGTGAATTAAAGAATATAAGGCGAGAATGCATGCCCTTAAGATGTAAGCAACTTCTCTATTGTTATTTATCGTGTTACAGTTTATACATTATAGTCTATAGACAATCACTTATTAAAAAGAAAAAAACAGGAATTTGCGATAGACATATTTGAATCTAAACAATAAAATAGTCGGTAATCCTATCAAGTGATATTAGTAATGAAGCTCTAATTTTTCTTTTTGTAGTGATTGTTATTATTAATTTACTCATATTAATGGTCATGTTATGTATAATATCTGCATAACTAGTCCCTAGCTATTAAAGAAAAATGTGAGGTAGAATGTACATACCTGCCATTAAGATAAGTAGGAGAGGCTAAGCCTGGAAGCCATTCACCTTTCTTGGCTTCAACTTTGAATGAGTTGCAAGACAAAGTTGATGGTTTAGAAGACACCTCTCTGTTTAGTTTACCGGATGATCCGGTGAGAAACCTAGTCTTAGAGGCGGATGGCCGGAAGATGGCGGCGGAGGCTTGCGTCGTGACGGTGGCCATTTTATAGTTATCAAGAAAATTGCAATGGAGTTTAGGGGAGCTAAAAAAAAATTGTCTATTCTGTACGCAAATGTGTTTCTATTTGAATGGGTGTAATTTTAGCCATGTGGCAATCTTGAAGAGTGATTTTTAGGAAATCAACGGCTGGGATGGGGTTGTGAATTTGGGAGTAGCCAATGAGAAGAAATGTCTCTTATCCTTATCTCTCTGTGGCTATTTATCCAAAGAATCTATTTCTTTATTGCTGTTGTTTTAGAAGATAGTAAAGGGACCCAACATACTTGCCATGTAGGTAAAAGAAAAACAAATTAAGGGGAAGGAAAATGGGGAAACTCTCGTCCAATAAGAATGTGACATTTGGTTAATCCAAAGACTTTACTAGGTGAGCGTGTTTTTGTTGCTCTCATTCGAACCCACGACCTCCAAATTAAAAATGAAAGGCATTTACCATTCAAACAACCTTTTTTATCTCACATGTAGATCTCAAAAGATAAAACAAGTCTAGTGAATTCTGGTGAGTAATATATATATATATATATATATATATATATATATACATTATTAAAAGGAGGATAGTAAAGCTTGAGGTCAAGCCAAGTGCTGAATTGAAAATTAGTCACTTAAAACTTTGTTATCAAAAAAAATATTTCATCTTATCATAATATGAAAAAAATATAAATCTACTAAATATTCTAATAAATAATATTAATATTTTTTTGTTGTAAATAGAGATATCGTAAAAATATCATAGTCATAATTAGAGTTATTTTATATTATATATATTTATCATTTAAATTATATAATTATTGCGTTAATATTGTCACGCCCCACCTTGGGGGGTATGACTGGCACCTGGTGCCCTAGTATGACCTAGACTGCTATCTGGCGAGCCTAAGCACATCTGGTGCCTGGCTGGCTCTAACTCACATTTCTGGAAACAAAGGGCTATATAACGGTTGTAAACACAGCCCCCGGCCCATTGGCCTATAGCCACTTGTACCTATACTATCAGCTAACTAGAACACATTCAATATAGGGAAACCTATGCGGGCCGACGAGGCCACCATGTTGTCTAGTTATCTGTAACTCAACAATGAAATACTGAAAAGCTACGTGACCGGCAAGGTCACCACTACTATCAAGCTATGACCCCACACGGCCAACACAAAAGAAGTAGAAGTACTAACAGCTATACAACTGCGCGGCCTCACACGATCGGCCCAACTGACCACAGGAAAATATATACAGACTGCAAGCCTCTAGGAATAACAATAGAAATGATCGGGACAGGGCCCCGACCTACCCGTACTGTACAACAAAAGAAGACGAAATACACCTCTGGAATTCAGTCTCCGGATGACAGGAGCTCAATATTCGATCGCTGACAGGAATCATGACGGATCGCCTGCTCGTCTATGAGTACCTGCAGGCAAGTAATGCAGCGCCCCACCGGGCGTCAGTACCGCTGGTACTGAGTATGTAAAGCAATAACTGAAAGAAATATCTGAAAACAATAATACAACTGATGTAACTGAAATAGGCAGGAATAGATTAACTGTCTGATAACGTAAATCATACCTACTCTTAACTATACTGGAAGGAGTAGGAGTCATACCTGGAGATGTATCGTTCTACTGCCGCTCTACTCGTATCCAATGTAACATGGCATATCGTAACGTAACATAACATAACATAGCTCACACAAACCTTACCCGGCCCCCATAAGCCGGGAGGTACAACCAGCACAGAATCTATACCCCTACCCCGGTCATCCCATCTCCTATAATAGCTATAAGCATCCTGCCGGTCCCCTGGGTATGCACTTGGGCTCGCTGAGCCCCTGACTATAACTGCATCTGAGTCCGGAGAACTCCTGAATCAACACCCGGGCGTATCCGCTCGACAGGGGTGTGTAAGGGTCGACCGAGGCACAATATGGGGAAAACTGGCATCCCATCTTTGTCCCCTGTGGGACGGCATGCCACTCCGTAGAGCGACGTATCCTCGTCCTCTGGCGGACGAGTCGATACAGCTGTTAACCCTGAGGCGGTCATGGATGCTAGGTAATCCAACCCCGAGACAATACAGTGGTCTCAACTAGTAATACTATCTGCATATCCCACATACTGAAGCTAATAGTAGTAAGGTATCCGTACATACTGTGTACTGAACTAGTAATGATAATGTATACGTACTTAATACATGCTGAGACTGATAATAGTATATATGTATAAATATAACCTTCTGCCATACTGTGTTGTATACTGAGTTTCCATAGTGACATAATTTACTACTTCTAACATGCTTCCTAAACTTCGTTTCAACCTACCATTCTACTTCTGAGATGCCTTACAGATAATACATTATTTTACTGGGTTTCAACTGAATACGATAATATCCTAACATTTTGTATTACATCACATACTGAGCATGTTGTGCAGTTCCTAGCACTTATATTAGAATCCATATCGTGCTAGCAAGTCTCGCGCTAATCATAACATGATGCTTCTAATATCGTACCAACATTCGTAATAAACATAACACATGACTTCTGAATATTCTACTGGCCTTTAAATTACTTTACTATACCGGGCTTACTAACTTGCCGAGGAAACTAACTTTACATACCTTATCCTCGAACTATCCGTCTGTCGGACGAGGCTCAGCTAATACTTCAACTATTTCTCCCAACTGCATTCATAAATATGTCAATTAATACCAAATATAGCTTTATTCTAATGAACAACATCACTTTGATGTAATTTATAGCCTAAACTTAGGCTTATCGAAAGACGGTCGAAAACTCGCTATTTTTCAGAGGTCCAGAAGGGAGAAATATTCACTTCACAGCTAGGAACACATAGACACTAGTTTGGAGCAATTCTACTTACCTTAGCTCGGTAGCTCGACGATTCGTCGGCCGTATTTCACGAAACTAAATCCGTAAGAATGCTCTCTGCTGCTAAATACCTCAGTATCTGAGGTTAATTTGAGTTTGGACAATGTTTAGCAGCGTAATCGGATGAAAATTATATTACCTTCTTCTTTCCTTTTCTTCCTCTGGTTTTTCCCCTCTGTTTCACTGGAAATTTATAAGTTTAAAATGATTTAAAACCGAAGTGGGGCTTTATATACTTGGGCCTGGACAAGGCCAACGTGTCACGGAGCCAACGCGGAGGCTTCACCTCCGTGACACGCTGCCATCGCGGAGGGGCTTTGCCTCGGCTCCTTCCGCGATGGTTCGACAGGTTTCTCGTCCGATCTTTTTCCCGGGCCTTTCTTTAGCACGTATGGCCTTCAAATGTGCTCAACCAACGTGCGAATAGGTCATCTAGGTGCGGGGAATCCTACGGGGTATAACAAATATGATATATATGGACAAAATTATTTGATTGGCGGTAATATGATATATATGGAATAAACCATGTCATAATTAGATTATTTCAGAATATTACAATATGAAAAAAAAATATTCTAATAAATAATATTAATATTATTAAGTTATTATATAATATGGTGGAAAAATCACGCCATAATTAGAGTTATTTCTTAGAAAATATTCCTACGATATATTCTACATTTTATAATTAAGTTATATAGTTATGGCATTAGCAATAATAATATGTATCTACGAATTATTATATATATTTAGAAGGATTCGTTCAACATAATACGAACTGTTTATAGTATACAATATTGGGAGGGGGGGGGGGGGAATGATGTCACAACTCGAGTCGTTCTAATTGTATGGCTTCTTATGATATATCCTATACATTATTGTATGATGCATTTGAATTTAAGAAAATAACATTGATTAGATTATTTCCTATAATCTATATATAGCAGTATATAATTATTTGATGGCAATTATTTGTTATATATGAAAAAAAATCACGTCATAATTAGAGTCATTCTAATAGAAAATAATCTAATCAATATTATTTCTTGTAGACATAGCACTCACATTTAACTAACTATAATCTATATATTATTAAAAGGAGGTTAGTCTAGCTTGATAATAAGCCAAGTGGTATATTTAGAACTAGCGACTTGGCACTTTTACAACGAAAAAATATTTCATGTTATTATAATATGAAAAAAATATAAATCTAATAAATATTATAATAAATATTAATATTATTCTGTTTATTATATAGATATTGTAAAAAAAAAATCATGTCATAACTAGAGTTATTTCATATTCTATATATTTGTCATTTAAATTATATAACTATAGTGTTACCATGATACAATATGGAAAAAATTATTTGATTGACAGTAATATGATATATATGGAATAAATAATGTCATAATTAGCCTATTTCAAAATATTACAATATGAAAATAAATAAATATTTTAATAAATAATATTAATATTATTAAGTTATTATATAATATGGTAAAAAAAAATCACGCCGTAATTAGAGTTATTTCTTAAAAAGTATTCCTACGATAAATTCTATATATTTATAATTAAATTATATAGTTATGGCATTAGCAGTAATAATATGTATCTATAAATTATTATATATATTTAGGAGGATTTGTTTAACATAATACGAATGGTTCATAGTATACAATATAGGGGGAAAATCACGTCATAATTCAAGTCATTCTAATAGTATGGCTTCTTATGACATATCCTATATATTTATAATTTAAATTATTGCGTGATGCATTTGAATTTAAATCAAATACTGCAGAAAATAATATTGATTAGATTATTTTCTATAATTTATATATAGCAGTATATAATTATTTGATTAGAAATTATTCGTTATATATGGGGAAAAAATCACGCCATAATTATAGTCATTCTAATAGAAAATAATCTAATCAATATTATTTCCTGTAGATCATAACACTCACATTTAACTAATTATAATCTATATATTATTAAAAGGAGATTAGTCTAGCTTGATAATAAGCAAAGAGGCATATTTAGAATTAGCCACTTGGCAGTTTTACAACAAAAAAAAATTCATCTTATTATAATATGAAAAAAATATAATCTAATAAATATTTTAATAAATAATATTAATATTATTATATTTATTATATAGATATGGTAAAAAAAATTATATTATAATTAGAGTTATTTTATATTTTATATATGTATCATTTAAATTATATAATTATAGCAATAATATGATATATATGAAAAAAAACTATTTAATTGACAGTAATATGATATATATGGAATAAATCATGTCATAATTAGTTTATTTCAGAATATTATAATATGAAAAAATAAATATTATAAATACTCTAATAAATAATATTAAGTTTATTAAGTTTATTATATAATATGGTAAAAAGAATCACCCCGTAATTAGAGTTATTTTTTAGAAAATATTCCTATGACATATTCTATGTATTTATAATTTAAATTATATAGTTATGGCATTAGCAGTAATAATATGTACCTATGAATTATTATATATACTAGTTTTTGGACAAGTTAGAAAGTTTTTGGACATGTGCTTAGCACGTGTATATTCACATTAAATAATTAAATATAGAATTGCAATAAGTGTAAATTCAAAATGATTGAACTGGCGTTTTGGTTATCTTAGTTTGCTAATTATGCTTCGATGATGATTAAGTATAAAGTGTGACAAGATCACCTAAATAAAATGAAAATAAAAAAAATTTCAACACTTATGCAGAGAAGTGCAAGAATTACATAAAATACAAGTTACCATGATGGGCATAAATATAAGCCATGAGGGAAGAATAATTTTAATCTGCAGGTTTAAGGTTGTTTCTATCAAGTTTATGAACATTTCATACAAACCCAAAATGCCAACAACAACAAAATAAGAAGGTAAATCAGAAAAAAATTTAAAAAACTATCAAAAAGAAGAAGAAAGAATGCAAGAACTTCATATTACCTATTAAAACATGTAGAGTATGATCATGACACAAAGACATATGTTTTTCATATTGAGTCTGCTTATGGTACAGATCTTCATTAGAGGATTATTTATAAATACTATTTTAACCGGTAGAAGCTTAGAAGATGAAATAATTGAAAGGTGAAAAGGAAGTATATGAAATAATAATTAAAAAAATATAAAAGTGTAACCTACAATAATTACTGGCAGGTGAAACAATCATCCTCATTTACTCTGTTCAATGAATGACTTTATTTATTTATATATTTAATAATAAAATATTACTATTTAATTAGGTATTTTATTACATTTTAATTTACTACAGGGAAAAAATGGTAATCAAACTTTTTTTAGGTAACTAAAAATTTTATTAATTACCGGTATCAACCTTACAAGCTGTTAGCTCAACCAACACAATTTGCTAACTCCTCACATTACTAACATACTCTAACTGGGAAAGACATAAATCAAGTATTTAGAAATGAAAACTTGAAAAGAGTTGTTGAATTTCAGGAGGTGCCCGAACCATACTTGTATAAGCCAGATTCTTAGCCAGCATATCCACTGATTTGCTCTTCTTCTCAAAAAGTCTTCGATTCCTTTCAATTCAAACTGAATATATAAATTTAGCTACTACCATTTTGAACACCTGCGCCATATGCTTCCTTCCCTTGGCATATTGACAAAGTCAAACTAAGAAATCATTTCAACCCGTAGCTCTCATACGAGAACATTTGATCCAGCATCGAATTCTCTCCCACGGTGCAATGACAGTTGGGCATAAGAAAAATAAATGAACATGGTTCTCTGGAGCTTGATTACACAACACACAAGTCTGTGTAGAATCTAACCCCCATTTAATCATCCTATCATTAGTTGACAATCTCTGATTAAGTCCCAACCACATAGTAAAAACAGCTTTAGGTCTAGCAGAGTTGCCAAATATAAGACTTTTCTATTGCATTCTTGGTGTGTTCCCCAATAGATGAAGATAATACTTTTGAATCATGCTTTGCCCTGAACTGTGATCAGGTTGAATCTGCATCACAACATCTCTAGCAGCCATAATTTTCCTAACCATCCAACTTGCCTGTTTAGGAATAGGACAATTCACCAATGTGTTGCTTTTAACGTAGTAAGTGTCTATCCACTTTATCCATAATCTGTCTTCTTTGTGGGCAAGATCCCAGCAAAGTTTAGTCACAGTTACTACATTCCAAATTTGCAAGTATATCAAGTTTAAATCCCCTACTGATTTGGGACAACACATTTTTTCCCAGGTACAAGAACCTTCTTAGTTATGGCTCCTATCCCAGACCATATATAGCTTCTGTTATATCCATCAATTAATTTCTGAATTCTATTTGGAATTAAGAATAGTTAAGACCAATGAGATTGCACCCCAAATAGTATAGACTGTACTAGTTGTACTCTACCAGCATATGACAACTTCTTGGCAGTCCAAGTGTTTATCTTAGCAATAATCTTCTCAATAAGTGGATACCACTGCAATACAGTGAGCTTTTTGGTAGATAATGGAACACCAAGATATTTTAAAGGAAGATCTCACATAGAATATCCTAGTTGTTGGACTATTAAAGCTCTTGTTTCTGAAGAAATTCCACCAAAATAAATGAAACTCTTGCCAATATTGGCCTGTAAACCAGATGCATCAAAGAATTTTTGAAAGCACCTTTAAGATAAGCTTTCCATTTTTAATTAATAAAATATATTATTATTATTATTATTATTATTATTATTATTATTATTATTATTATTATTATTATTATTATTATTATTATTATTTATATTTACTGTCATTATCATTATTTATATTTATTTATTATTCATTGTTATTATTTATATTTATTTTTTATTATTTACTTATTTTAATTTTTCGCTTTTTGACTTCCCACTTATATGATAATAAATATATAAACATGATATGATAAAATATTAATATTTAATTATGTGTTAATTAAATTTTAATTTGGTGGAAGGGCAAAATGGTAGTCTTACTTAATATATAAATATGATATGGTATGATAAAATATTAATATTTAATTATATATTAATTAAATTTTAATTTAGTGAAGGGGCAAAATGGTAATCTAACTTTCAACTTAGGGGTTTTCCACTTATATAATAATATGATATGATATGATGATATTAATATTTAATTATGTATTAATTAAATTTTAATTTAGTGGAGGGGCAAAATGGTAATCTAACTTTCAACTTAGGGGCTTCCCACTTATATAATAATATGATTTAGGAGGATTCGTTCAACATAATATGAACGGTTCATAGTATACAACATGGAGGAAAATCACGTCATAATTCGAGTCATTCTAATAATATGGCTTCTTATGACATATTCTATATATTTATAATTTAAATTATTTAAATTATTGCGTGATGCATTTGAATTTAAGTCAAATACTACAGAAAATAATATTGATTAGATTATTTTCTATAATCTATATATGGCAGTATATAATTATTTGATTGACAATTATTCATTATATGTGGGGAAAAAATTACGTCATAATTAGAGTCATTCTAATAGAAAATAGTCATATGACGTATTCTATGTATTTATAATTTAAATTATTTAATTAATCACGCGATAATTAGTGTCATTCTAATAGGAAATAATCTAATCAATATTATCTCCTGCAGACATAACACTCACATTTAACTAATTATTATAATTTTATAATCAGATACTGTAGGAAATACTTTATATTAGAATATTTTCTATAATTAGAGACATAGCAGCAAATATAATTAGAGTCACTCTAATAGGAAATAATCTAATCAATATTATTTCCTATAGACATATCATAATTATAGTCATTCTAATATGAAAGATTCTTCATGAATTATTATATATATTTAGGAGAATTCGTTCAACATAATACGAACGGGTCATAGTATATAATATAGGGAAAAGACTACCTTGAAGCCAAAAAAATCTTCAAAAATGCCTACTAAAATTGGCTTTATCATTGAGATATCCGAAATAAAGATGTAATGGTGTTTGAAAGTTCGTGTCATGCGATTATGGATGGTTCCTGATCACAAAAGATAGATAATCCAATTTCAATAAAGATATTACTACAGGATGAAAAGGTATTTGTATCATCTTATTGTCATTATGCATACATATGTTGACTACCCTCATGATGGATGTAATAGTATTAAATTTTTTGTAGGGAGATCATATTCATGCAACTGTGGGTAGGTATGTTATCTGTATGCATGTTCAGAGAAAAAATAAATGAGTTGGGATTGTATATCATGAAAATTTTTTGTTGTTGGTCCAAATAACGTGAAATACAAGACCAATAAATACAAGTTGAGGCTGACGTTTACTAATAGAACAATTGTGAATGAAACAAATAATCTAGAATTCACTATGCATATCTTCAATCTACAACCTTATGAGCATTTGATGGACCAACTTGATGTTGACGAGAATGACTTATTTGGTAAATATCAAATTCATTTTTTATTTACATTGATCTGTTTTAGCAAACTGATTAATATTTCTTTAAATAAACTAAATATCATATGAGAGATTGTTAGTTACGGACAAGTGCAATCGCACAAGCAAGGTGGTAGGACCAGTATTTTAATGAATATGGAGCTACAAGATCTCAAGTAAGCTTGCAAACATTTGCAAATGTGATTAGAATTAACATATAGATTTCAATGTCATTATTTTTCTCAATGTGAAGTTGTGTTTTTCAAGTAGGATGAAGAATATTTCAGCTACATTTTGGGATGAATTTGTAGAACAAATAATGTGATACTTGGAAGGATCTAGCGATAACCTTGTTGTAATGGTTATTCAAGAAAACATAAGCCAAATGAGATGTTGACATTTATTTCAATAGTATTTGTTGGTTTACCTGTTGGTCAGGTGGAAAATATTTTTTTATGATCATTTATTCATTTAATAATTTTATAAATTTTAATTTTTTTTAATTTATATTTTTTAATAATTTTTTTCTTGAGCATAATCAGCACATCGTGCGGGTACTAATATTAGTACAATTAAAAATACAAGAAGGTTGAAGAAAAGAATAAACATAGGACTCAAAATTTGCCCTCCTTTTTTTTTAATAAATCAGTTGACCAAGAATAGCTGAAAAAACGGTTAAATGAGATAAACGAAATGAGATCTCTTAATCACTTACAAATTAAATTGAAAAAAATAATTTTTCAAATTTCGTAAACTTTTATAAAAAAAAATATAAAATAGAATAAAAATTATAAATGTCTTACAAGGCAAATTCCATAGAGTAGACAATATAAATGAGATTATCTATAAATAATAGACAAATGAAAGAAATTATATATCTAAACTGATATAAAATGAAGTTTTACTGCTCCTTTTGTTTTAATTTATGTTATATAATTTGATTGGATATAAAATTTTAAAAATATGAAAAAAGTTTGTAATATTTCAAAACTAGCTTTAAAATAAGTGAATTTTAAATAAAAGAGTATATCGTAGACTTTTTGCCAAATAAATAAGAGACAACATATTGATATATTATTAAATATTTATTAAATAAAAAATGTGTCATTTCTTTTAAAACTTACCTAAAAAAAGTACGTATCACATCAATTGAGGAAAAAAAAGAACTTAACTCCAATCTTGAGTTCAAAAGTTTACTTACAAGTAGGGGTGTTCACAGGTCAGTTTGGTTTGGTTTGATTATTGGTCAAAATCAAAATTAAATCAAATTAATCGGTGTTAAAATTATTAAAATTAAACCAAATCAATTAAAATATATATTTATCGATTTGGTTGTTACCTATTTTGGTTCGGTTTGGTTCGGTTATTCATCATACACGAAAATGAAAGAAACGAATAATAAGACAACACGATCAATGAAGAAACTACATTACAAGAATAACCATAATTTGATATGTATATGGATCAAATATTATACACCAACATTAGGCATAATACGATACTTCTTGTGGTTGGTTGTTTTAACCTTTTCATTACAGAAAACAACAACCTAAAATTTTACATATCTAACACAATTTTAAAGTGTTAAATTAAGTAAAAATATGTTTTCAAAACAATAACCTTGAATGCAATGTATTGATTAGTTTTGTTACTTAATTGCAAAACGTGAACTCTGCTTCCTCAACTCAACTTTTCAACACAAAAATAAACAAAACTCATGAAGACAAAAATAATCATCTTCCTCAATCGAATTTCTCGTCGAAGAGACACCGTTGCACCGCTGCACCGTCATGAATCAAAGACCAAATGACTTGTTGTGCTATTTTTTTAAGGTTTTGGGGAAAGTAAAGTAGCTCAACAATGACCTTAGTGCTGAAATCTTATTTATTATTTTGTTGGACTTGAAAGTTGGACCTAATATGAGCCTTCTTATTTCTCTTTTGGTTGTACACTTGTTGTCTTTTATTTATTAAAATAAAATTTGATGAATACAATTAGTAATTAAAAATAATATATTATGTATACATAATTATAATATATATATATATATATAATTTGTCAGTTGAGTTCGATTATTTCTTCGGTTATTTTGAACAAAATCAAAATCAAATCAAATATTATTGATTTTTAAAAATAAAAAATCAAATCAAATAAAAATTGATTTGATTTGATTTTTACCCAAACCGTAAACCCCTTACCAACAAGTGAGCTGTAGCTCTTAGTTTTCTTTCTTTGGGGTGTTTTCTCTCTCTTTTATTATTGCAATCTTTATTGTTAAAGAATGTTTTGTACTTGTGGTTGATGATTTAGAGTTTTTTGGGATTAGCTTAAAAAAAACAGTTTTTAAGTAAATGTATTTAATAGTTACAAATATTAAAAAGTTAAAATTTTTAATTTATAACTTTTAGCTTATTTTAAAGAATTTTTAACTTGTTTTAAACAGTTTTTCATTTTATTAAATATGTAAAAAGGCTTTTTAAAAAATCACACTAACTTTTAATCCAATTCAAATACATTCTTACTCAAGAATCTTTAAAACACACAGGAACACACGTTTAGCAATTTGGAGCATCCTCATTTTAAACTTTTTTTCATTTAATTGTATGGTTTGTGCTTTAGATTAATTATTTTAATTTTTGTCCTTCAAATAAATTATTTTTATTTTTTATTCTTATTAATTAAATTTATACGCAGCAAGACATAATTTTTTTAGAGACGCGAGATATAACTTATAAAATATTATGAACCAAAAGTATAAATTTGTACATAATAAAAAAATTACGTCTTAACATTAGAGCTGTCAATATGGTCGGCCCAGCCTATCATGGCTAAGCCCAGCAGGCTTTGAAATTTGGCGGATCAAGTTGGACTTGTCTATTATTTTGATGATCCATAAAATAATAAGTCCAACCCATCATTACATGGGCTCCGGGCTGCGCGAGCCAGCCAACTTTCATAAAAAGTATATTTTTAAATTATAATTTAAAGATGCTAAACATAAATATTTACAAGATAACATTATATGATGTTACTACTTATTAATCAAGTCTCAAATCTACCAACAAAATAATTCTAATAATAATTATTAAGTTTAGTTTCAAGGAAAGATTTAGTTGTACGACTTCAACCTGAAATCATTGTCAGTCAATGCAAATATCTTAGGTACAACTGTACAAGAAAACAATTTTGTTGGATATAAAGTTTCTGTGAAACTGAATAACTTTTAATATGATAGGACTAGAATCAAAGAGTGGTATTAACAAGCAAACTAAACAGTTAATGAGTATCAATACAACTAGCTAAATAAAAATATTAACCTACTTTTGTGCTAGTATATCACAATAAAATGCAAAATCAGATGATAATATTTCACTCATTAAAATAATGATGTAAGTAAACTTTAAGTTTGGAATCTTCTGATTATATTTAGTAATATTTTACTTTTTAATTAATTTTTTATTTAGCCCGCGGTCTGACCTAACCCACTTCACTCAAGCCCGCGGGCCAATAGGCTTATTCAGCCCCGGTTAAAAATATTGTTCTTAAATGGACTCTAAAATCACAGTCCAACCTAATTAAAAAATTAGAAAAAATTACATAATTAAGCAAATCTTACTACATATTTATAATATATAACTACACTTCTAACAAATTACAAAAAAATAGCAAAATAATTATACAAATAGCTTTTACCATGTGGTTACCATGTATCAATTTTTTTACCTTCTCTCTCCAATCCTAATATCCATATTTTGCTCCATTTAAAACACCGCTTTTCCATCTTCAGAACTCTCCTAATATTTCCTCTGATTTTTCCTCTCACGATTTTCATCTGTTTTTCTCTCTCAAGATCCTCCATTATTCTATGATTCTTGTGTAAGTTTTTACCCTTTTTGTTGTGTATTTCACTTATCTTACTTCATACATCTTTTCTAACATCTTAAAATTTTAGGATTTTTATCAAAATATAATCTTGTTTAAAAATGACGGATGAATCATCTTCTAGAAGACTAACCCAAGGGCGGAGTAGGGTTCCGCCGGCAATGCTGTAACGGTGAAGATAAATCTAGATACCCCGCGAAGGTCACCATGCCGAAGAAATCAAAGCAAAATTCTAAAATAGTTCTTCTCCATTTCGACTTTTTGAGAAGGTTGAAAACTCAAAAAAGTCAAAACCGCTGAATTAAACCCTTCACCTGCTACTTTTCCTTCGATTTTACTGCACACTCTAAAAAAATTGCAAAAATTCTCAACCAAAAAAAAAACTGAGAAATTAATGGGGTTTCTTCTTTCTGTTCTTAGAATCAATTTGTGAAAGAACAACAAAGATAAATAACAGAGGAGAAAGAAAGAGTTTTTTTTTTCAAGAAGAGAGCTTTTGGATACATGTATCAGTATCAGTTTTTTTTCAATTTTTCAATGAAACACATAACTTTTATTTAGATAGTGAATTTTTTATACATGTATCAGTATAAGATTTTTGATAATTTCAGAATTGTAATGCACCATGTATTGCTTTGTGGGTATCAATACATTTGTACCAATTGTTATTATTATGTATCAATATTTTTCAGTGATACATTAAATGTAAATTACTCATATTTACTTTGTGTATCACTTTAGGGAATCTTTGCCCATTATTATTTTGTTGCCCATGTATTAGTATATTGAATAAATTATAAATTGAGAAATTATCCTCATATTTATCAATGTATGACAATTGTATCAATCTTTATAAAACATATAATGTTATAGAATTTAGCAGATTAGACTCTTTGATTGTGTATTTATTTTTAGTATGTATCAATATTTTCAGTGAAACACATAGCTTTCATTTGGATGGATGAGTTTTTGATACATGTATCAATTTTTGAATGTAGGTAGTTAAGTTTAGATATATGTATGAATATCAGGATTTATCAAAAAGTAATTCCCCATAAAATCTGTAATTTTTTGAAATTTTTGCGGATATGAATTAATTGTTTTAACTTTTCTAAATATGGTAAAAAAAAACAACTTAGATCAAAATGGAGAAATATTTTCTCTCATTAAATATGCAAGTTTAGTTAATTAGATATTGAATAGAGTCATTATAGGAGAAAATTAAGGGTTTGAATTTAATATTGGTTACACAGAGTCTATTTTGGTGTAACAGATGGCATACATTAAGGAGGGTTTAAAGGGTTTGATACTCTGATACAAGTTTAATCCTTATAGGAAATGGTATCAAAAAGTAAAAGAGTCGCTATTTTGTGTAATTTTAATAAATATCGCTATTTTCTGTAATTAGTTTTAGAAAAAGTGATATTTATGAAAACTTCTCATTAAATTATTGACTAAATTGAATCAGCCTACCAAACTTATAAATTCATATTAATAGCTCTACTTAACAGATAAAAATTAAAAATCAATATAAAATTCGATATCCACAAATGACGGGAGTCTCACCGACCGACTGGACTCCAATAACAAGCCCACTTAAGACGAGCTTGATACAACTATTTGGCTATCCGTTATTAGGGATAGGTTGAAGTGCACAAATTGCCGATTTAAAATATAGAAGAAGGTTATTACAAGTTTAATCGTTTAAAATTAGTTTTAGATTTATAATTTAGAAATTTTTGAAAATATCAAACAAACAGATCCGAAATTGTAATTGTCTAAGTCTAATTTCGGAGGTTCGTGAATGGGGGAGATTAAGGTTGCGGTAGTGGTGGATTAACCTTTCAAACAACGATAAATCTTATTTTAAAGAGGAATTTTCATAAATAGCAGTATTTTAGTGTTTAATTATAAAAAATAGTGATAGTTTAGCTAATTACCAAACGTAGCAGCAGTTCTGAATTTTGTTGTATCAGTAATAGAACTTTTTGAATTTTGTGTTGTATGATTGACACAACAATTCACTCAGTATTAGTAATACAATAATTTCTTTTAAAGGTGGGCATAAATATAGAAGAATCAAAAAATCGAACTGAATTGAATTACTTCGATTTTTCAATTTTGATTCTTCAATTCGGTGTTCTTTTTTTTTTTTTTGAAAAGTTCAGTTCTTCGGTTCAGTGTTCAATATGAGAGTCACTGTTCTTCGGTACACTGAAGAACCGTAGTTTTATTAATTATATTTTAAAATAATATATATATTTAAGTTTTAAAACCTAATCCATTTGAGGTTTGGCCTTCATTTCAGATTTATCATTTAACTCAAAAATAATTAAATACCCAAGTCCCAACCCATCCTAACATTTATGTTTAACGTAAAAGTTTGTCTCACCACTTAACTTATAGTCTAATATGATATACTACTAGTCCTAGAAATCAAGAAATGTTAATTGTTAGGTGTTAGGTAGTAGTTCTAAGTTTCAGTTATATCTTAATTTGTAATGTTTTAAATTAATGTGCTAAATTAGTGATTGTTGTAGAAGTTATACGAAATAGCATTGTTGAACACATTTGTTTTATGTCAAATATTTTGATAATTTTATTTTTCACTTGCACCGAAAAACTATTTTAAAAACACCAAATCAAACTGAACCGAAGTTGAAAAAACTGAACCGAACTGAATTAGTTTGGTTAGATGTACGGTGCATAATTTTTTAAAATTAAAAATCAAAGAACCGAACCGAACTTTGATAAAACCGAACCGAAGAACTGAATGCCCATCCCTAATTTTGTTGTATTTGATCGTTCAATTTGGCTGTATCTATTCGCTCAATCTAACTATATCAACACTATTTTGCTGGATACACTGACTTTAAGGCAGGTCGGTCTGTATCATTGTTATTATTATTTTTTGAATATATGTCGTTTGTATGTATCAATATATCATATATATTTTATGAGATACACTTATATTATCACTAAAGATCATCATAAATTCAGATTTATAATAAATTGAATGAGGTGATTGGAGATAAAGAACAAGAGAGGGAGAGAGGCGAGTGAAAAGGACGAATTTGCTATGAAAATGATAATTATCGCTACATTTAGTAATATTTTAAAATTATAACCATGTATTATAATTATAGTAGTTATGTTTGCTAAGTTAAATAATTCTTTCTATGTTAAAACATCCGAAGAATTTAGTATCTCATGTAATTTCTTTTTTTATTTTGAGATACTAGTTGTAATTTAGAAATGATCAGGCTCCTTGAAATTAATTCTTTCCACTCGTATATTTATGAAAATTTTCCAATCATTAGTGTTTTAGATTTGTATAATAAAGTATTTTTCTTATAAAAAAGTAAATTTAAAAAAATACAAATTGCATTTGTTTGAAAAATATGATGAAATTTTAAGTAAGAGGGGTGAATCATTCGTCTTCCAATGAGGATCAATCATTCAGAGATTTAAATTATAAAGTATATTTTATGAAAAGAAATTGTAATATAGAGAAATTACGTAAAAATACTCACGCAAAATACTTTCGAGTTATAATCTATTTACAATTAAATATTTAATAATGTATGAAATTGACATTGAAAAGCTTACTATGTAAAACAAAATAAGTAGATTATAAAGACAAAAAGAAAAGGAAATATTCATTTGCGATTTATATTATATTTATTCTCTATTTGTCTATCAATTTAAGAAATTTCTCATCGTTTTGTTTAAAGTTTATCATAAAACTAATCGATAGATTGATCTTGAAATGAGCTGTTCGACTAATTTACTTTAATCTATGCCCTTCCACTAAAAAAAATTCACTGTGAAAAAATTAATTTGATTTGGCTAATATGGTGGAGATTAAAAGGTTTTGAAGACACTTTTCAAGTGATCAAGAGTATATTTACAAGAGTATATTTAGACAACTAGTCTATTTGTTCAAGACGAATCTAAGCAGGAAGATAAGCCCATTGAGCAAGAAATGGAGCTGCACAATGACTGAAAAATGATCAAGAGCAGATCAGCTATACGAAATACAGTAGCAGCAGAGCAACGACTTGATACTGAAAACGTATTCAGAGCATTGAGTATGTTCGTGCAGCATATCTTGATTGAGGAGGAGGAAGCCAGGAGTAGGGAAATATTTGATAGTGGATCTGGTCTGGCCCTAAACTCTCAATTTCAATGAGTATAGTAGCATGTAATGTTAGGAGCCTGAACCAGGTGTATAAACAAAGAGAATTAGTAGTGTTTTGTAGGGAGAATAATATAGTAATTTTAGTGGTGTTGGAAAATAAAGTAAAGGAGCATAATGTTCCACATATAATGAGAAGATTGGTGGCGAAATGGTGTTGGGCAGGCAACTATAATGCCGACCAAAGAGGGAGAATATGGGTCATGCGGGATACCTCAGCAGTGGAGTTCAAAGTGGAGAAGGAGCATCAACAATTTATCTTTGGTTATTGTAAATGGTTACACAATAATGAAGGCTTCTATATGGGGCAGTGTATGGGCTACCTACTATTACTGATAGGAGGAACATTTGGTGTGATCTCCATAGCATAGTTAGGCCTTTAACTGGGCCTGTGGTTATACTTGGGGATTTTAACTCAATCTTGAATTATGAAGATAGATATAACGGATGCCCAATGGTGGATGCAGAAGTGGTTGATTTCAAAGAGTTTGTGACTGACACGAATCTAATTGAATTGAAGATGTTAGGCACAAAGTACACCTGGAAAAACTCTCATGTATCTAGTAAAATAGATTGGATATTTTTCAATGATGAATGGATAGAAAAGTGGTCATGTCTTGAGGGGGAGGTCCTAGAGAAGCGGTTCTCAGACCATTATCCTATCAGAATTAGAATGGACATGGATATACCTAAAATTAGCAGGTTTTAGGTTCTTTAGTTACCTGGCTCGGCATGAGAACTTCAAGGAGGAGATAGATAGGTGCTGGAATCAACATGGAGGAGCACAAAATATGCAAGGGGTTTGGAAACGTCTCAAACAGCTGAAGCAAGTCATGAAGTCTCTGGCTAAGAGAGATTTTGATTGAGTAGGTGACAGGATAAACAGAGCGAGGATAGAGTTGCAACAATACCAAAGTACTCATAGTGACTCAATGCAGGGGCAATATCAACCGCGAGTGGAGAAGCGGTTATGGCAGAATCTGAAAAAATGGATATTAGTGGAAGAGAGTACAGCTAAACAGAAATCGAGGGTGATGTGCCTGAAAATAGGAGACTCTAATATTGCCTACTTCCGTGCGTTCTTGAAAAATAGACAGGCCAAAAATCATATTAGAAGGATAGAAACAAATGATGGCAGAATAATATACAAGGCGTCAAATATAGAGGAGGAAATAATGATATTTATAAGGAGTTATTAGGGAGTGCAGCTACATAACTACAAGCAGTCAATGTTGAAGTTATGAAATGTGGGAAGACACTTACAAGTGATCAACAGCGATGTCTGATAAAAGATGTTACAGATGAAGAGATCAGGAGTGCTCTAAGGGACATTGATGACAGTAAGGCGCCAAGATGTGATGGATTCAATGCATTCGTTTTTAAAAGGGCCTGGCCTGTGATGGGGAAGGATGTCTTGAATGCAGTTCACCAGTCTTTTGAGACAAGTCAGATGTGGGAAGGTATTAACTGCACGAGTATTACATTGATACCCAAAGTGAAGAACTCAATATCCATTAAAGAGTATAGGCCAATTTCATATTATACCGTCTTGTATAAAATTATTTCAAATGTGCTAACTAAAAGACTACACTGTGTTATGGAGGACCTAATTGATAGTTTCCAGAATGTCTTTGTGCCAGGAAGGTTAATAGTCGACAATATCATTATGATCCATGAGTTTATCAAGGGTTATGGCAGGAAAAGTATTTTTCTGAGATGCAAGTTAAAAGTGGTTATGCAAAAGGCCTACGACTCGGGGAATGGGTATTCATAAAATAAATGTTGCAGCTGCTTGGATTTTCAAAGATGTTTATTAGGTGGGTAATGACATGTATCACAACTGTATCCTACTCCATCATGATAAATGAAAAGCCTACTGCAACTTTCAATGCTAGGAAAGGACTGCAACAAGGTGATCCCTTGTCACCTTTCCTATTTGTGATTTCTATGGAGTACTTGAGCAGGTTGACACAAAATCTCTAGATGGAACTAAGCTTAAAACACCATCCTAGATATGCGAAACTTAATCTGATTCAACTGGGGTTTACGGATGATCTTCTTCTGTTTTGCAAAGTAGATGTTCAATCAGTTGCTTTGATCCAAAATAGGTTCCAGCTGTTCTCATGGGCTTCTTGGTTGATAGAAAATCCTCGCAAGAGCTCTGTGTATATGGGAGGTATTAATGTGGTAGTACAACGACAAATACTGGACAACCTGGCGTATCCTAAAGCTGAGCTTCCCTTTTGATATCTCGGAGTACCACTAAGTTCTAAGAGATTATCGCCAGTTCAATGTGAGCCCCTGATTGAAAGAATATTGCGTAGGATCACCTTTTAGACAACTAAATTCTTGGCATATGCTGGGCGAACACAATTGTTGAAGAGTGTGATATTTGCAATACAGACTTGTTGGGCGCAGGTGTTTATTCTACCAGAGTGAATTGTAAAATTTATAATAATTATATGTAGGAGATTTCTATGGACTGGTACAACAGAACTTTCAAAGAAATCCTTACTTGCTTGGGAAAGAGTATGTTCACCCATGTCAGCCAGAGGTCTGAACTTAACTGACATCGAGCTTTGGAATAAAGCTGTTATTTGTAAATTATTATGAAATATATGCAGGAAAAAGGAGACAATGTGGATAAAGTGGGTGCACACCTATTACATAAAGAACAAATCTGTTTGGGAGACTAACTCAGTTAGTGCATCGTGGATGATACGAAGAATTTTTAGAGTCAAAGTTTATTTAGAAGAAGCTGGCTTTACTTATGAAGAGATGCAATAACTTGAAACCTTTTCAATCAGCAAGATGTATCAGAAAATGCAGGGACCCGTTCTAAGAGTAGCATGGTATAAAATAGTCTGCAATAATCAAGGAGCACTAAAGTGGAAGTTCATTTTAAGATTAGCAGCACTTCACAGACTAGCCATCATAAATAGAATTATAACCTGGGGTGTCTCAACACCCCTGATCTGCCCTCTCTGTGAAGACAAGGATGAGCCAGTGGACCACTTATTCTTTAGTTGTGTGATATCTGGAGGAGAAATGGCAAGGAGTGTACAAATGGAATGAAGCATGGCACAATGAGTTGGAATGGGCTACTAGACATTGCAGAGGCAAAATCAAAGGGGCAAGCATATACAAGATAACCGTGGCTCTAACAATATACTACGTATGGCAAGAAAGGAACCTAAGGATATTTCAAAATAGGAGGAGATCAGAGGAAGCTATCACTCGAAAAATCATTCAAGAAACATATTATATAGCTAGCTTAGATCCTAAATTAACATGCTATATGGAGAGACTCAATCACTATCCCATTTAGATTAAGAGAGTCACTGAGGATGCAAATAAATGGTGATTTGAGAAGAGTACTAGGTAGGTTGGAACGGTCCAGGGGCACAATGTCCTGGCCATTCCTCACTAGTGTTGTTATGTTTTTCCTATTTATAGTTGTTAGGTTACACGATCCTTGTTCAATTTACTTAACTTAGCTTGTCGCCTATGAGTGAAACAGGTTGTTTAACGTGTTTCAACTAAGCAGTAAAAACAGTAAGTAAAGAACACAATATTTGTACGTGGAAAGCACCTGGCTCACAAGGGTGAAAAACTACAACCTACACCTCTGCAGGATTTTCCCCAAACTTCACGAACATTGTGAGCCTCAACAAAATTCAAATTACAAACACTTGCAACGTAGGAACTAACTCTCCCTCTTACACCAATCAAAAAGAAAGTTGCGACGCCTCAAAGTTACTCCTAACTTGAAGCTAATTTTTCCTCAGAAAAATACCTGAATGATGCTTCTAAGAAAGCTAGAAATAGGTACAATTCAATAACAATCCTAATACAAAAAACTAGAATTGAAGACATTGTGAAATATATCCATGAAACAGGTTCTTCAATCTGATCCTTTGTATCAGTCTCCGCACTTGAATGGTTAGTCAAAAACGTAAGAATAATCTTTATTTTAAGCTTTGATTTCTGTTATTTCTCTCAGTATAGGTGCGTACCTCTCTTCAATAAAAGGCTTGCATAGTTATAATAACAAGTAAAAGCAAGTTGGTTAAACACAAATACTTTTAGGATAAGGACTCCTTGATGTGATAGTGTTTGAGATGGACACAAACTCCTTGCTTCACACAACTAAATTTATGCAGCAATTAGGAGTTCTTCGAAGAGTTCTTCTTTGCCTCGAACTATACATCAACTCAAACTCCTCTTGACTTGGAGTTCTACTTCAAGTGATACTCCTTTTTCAAGACAAACTTCTTGCTTTTAGTGTTGTAGTCGAACTCCAATACATCAATTTAGCATATGCACAACTCTTCAGAGAGTGTTCTTTACTTCAAACTGCCCATCAATTCAAACTCTTCTTGACTTAGAGTTCTACTCCAAGTGAGACTCCTTCTTCAAGTCAAACTCTTTGTTTCTTTAATATTGTAGTAGAATCCAACACTTCAATTCAGCACATGTTTATTTTCTTGAGTTTGTGTGACGCAACTTTATTATTCATTCTTTGATTCTTTCACACTTGTCTTTATTTCGTTTTTATTATTTTGCAAACTCAACTCCTTGAGACAGTGTATCATTGAAACAATTTGACTTACCTGTTTCATCAATATTTTGTCAATTATCAAAACATACCAAATCCCAATAAATTTCCCCTTTTTGATAATGAAAAACTCATATCATTTGTATCCTCTTTCAATCAGCCGAAAGAACCACTCAGATCAACCAGGTCAGAACATCAGAATACTGAGTTATAAATATTACAAGTGTATACATCTTCCCCTTTTGGCATCATCGAAAAAATTATTTCATTATTCATAAAGATTAGTTGAATGACAGTAGTATAATACTCATGGACACTGGGGCTATCACAAATACAATCATAAAAGTTATCAAAATTTCTCAAACATTCATCTAAGGATATTAGCCATCTAAGAAAACACATCAATATAGAGAGAAACAGATTGTCATAAATAAGTGCGAAGACCACCACACTCTATGCAATTTTATTACAACCAAAGCCATGACAACCGAAAAGATAACAAAGAGATAATTGCAAAGGAATGCTTAAACTAGTGACAACCTAAAGAAAGCAGACATTTGGAGGGACGAAATTTATATAACTCATGAGAATGGATTTTTCTTTTTCAGCATCTGACACAACTCCAAAATATGAAGCATCCTCCTCTCTATCACATTTCAATGAACCAGGTTACAGAATCTATTTCATGTCTTTACTAATATTTTTTCAACTGAAATCTTCATTGTCAAAAATTTATCGTTTATCACAAAGATTGTACCCAAAGGATGAACTAGGTTCAATCTCGGGACCACCTAAACTTTCCCCCTCATTTGTTTCATCTTCCTTCAATACTTTTATTTTCAAAAGAACCCGTAGAACTCTTCTCCATAACACCAATATCCCTTTTTTTCCATAAGAACTAAGTCTATCCACTTGATATTTCTTGAGCACTACTAGTTCTTTCACTTATCACCATAAACTTTCAAGATTCATTCAAAAGCATGGAGTTTTATAGGGTGGTATCATTATGTCGAACATACTTTGATGAAGTGAGATTCTGGATCAATGAAATTCAACAAACTCAAGCTTTGTGGTATTTTATGAAATCTCACTGATCTTCACTTTATTATTTTTTGCGAGTGGATCCATTCAAATTTCAAGAAAATTGACTCCAAGTAAAAAAAAAAAGAATTCTTGATGAAGTAGAATTATGGTGATTGATGTGCAGTTTTGAAGATCAAATATAATCTAAACTTTGAAGAATTTTGGCAGTTTAAGGTAATTTTTCAATTATGAGGATGGAAGACTTTCTTTTGGATTTATCTGATAAGAAACTGACTCATGAAACACGTCACTAGATTTGGTACATGGCTTAGACATAATTAATTACAAGATATGAAGCACATACCTGGATTGGCTAATGAACCATGTTCATCATCTGAAATTTCCTCAATACAAGATATTTCAATTGAGACAATAAGGGTAATATCATTAGACTAAGTGAGACAATGTAACTATCATGGTATAAGGACATACATATAATTACACAAGACTGAGTAGAAAATTTTCAACTAAGACATATTTCATGTTGAACACATTAATTCTAGCCAATCATTGAGGGATATTCATGCAATTTTAATCATCCCCAATTTATTTTATTGAGATTCTTGTGTTGGACCAAGTTCATCCACGTATTTTATCCATTGTTCCCCCTATCAAAAGGTTGTCAATCTTTTCAAGGTTATATATTCTTTTTTTTTAAGGCCATTTTCAAAGTCTATACTGCCTCTCTTCATATCCGTAAGTGAAAGGAACTTTAGTTTGTCCCCAATAATATGCCTTGAGTAAGCACTATCCATGTACCATTTTTGCTTGCTTCCTTTCACTCAATCTTGCAAAAGAATCAGAGATTAGCTTTAGGAACCCAGACTATCTTGGGTCTTTTTCTTTGAACAAAAGGATGAATTAAATCTCTTTTTGTCCATCTTGGCAACACATAGGAGAACATGTTCCATTCACCGTTTCATGCTTTCCACCAAGATTGGTGTTTCTTTTCTTAACAATATTCAAGTTTCTTTCTCTTTGCATTAAGACCACTGGACACTTATATCTAAGATGTCCTGTATTACCACAGAGAAAACATAATTCTTCTTTCTCAGATTCAGTTTTAGGTATTTTCTTTTTAAATTCTAAACCAGTTGTTACACTATGTGTTCTACTACTAAGCTTAGAGAGAATCTGGGATGATTGAGTCCAACGACTGGCTTGTTCAAGATCTTTTTTTACTTTGGATAATTTCATGCTAATTCTTCCAAATTTTTTCCTCTCAAAATTGAGCTTCTCCTTGGTACTTTTCAGATTAGATTCACTCTTAAGCTGCTGGTCACTAATTATTATTTTATCTTTTCTAATGACAGTTAGTTGCAGAACTTCAAACTTGAGTGCTAAAATAGATGAACCAAGTTGTTTCACCTGTTCCTTTAGGGAGCAGTTTTCTTTTTCCTTGCTAGCTTCAGCATCAATGAGTTCATACTTTAAACTAGCGAAGGCACTAAGTAACTGATCCTTTTCTGCAATCATTTTCTTGAAGTTATAAATAAAAGTAAATATTAAAGAAATTAATTTTTTCTTAGAGAGCACGTTAAGCTTATCTTTTAGGCCAAGAATACTTATCTCAGTGTTATCATCATCTTCTGAATCTGAGTCTCCTACAACCATCAAAGATATTTCATTAATACTGTAATTGTCAGATTCCTCGGAGCTTGATCTCCATGCAGCTATCATGGCTTTGGATGATGATTTCCTTTTTTTTTTTTTATCTTGAACCTTTTCCTTCTCCCTTTGTTTCTTCTCAGCTTTCTCCTTCCTCCATTCAATTTCCCACATGGGACAATCCTTAATATGATGATCACGCTAATCACACTTATAGCACCTATTTTTCTGTGATATCTCTGAATTTCTTGTCCTTTTCAGTAGGATTTCTCTTTCCATTACGTTTACATCTTTTAAGTGATCTCTTGAATTTTCTTGTCATTTGATTCATTTTCTCATCATCAAAGTCATATCTTTCACCGTATTCAATTGGTGGTGCAACATTCATCTTGATCTTTTCTCAAGGTGTTAGCCTCTTAAAGATAACCCACTCTGATATCAATTGTTAGGTTGCACGACCATTATTTTAGTTACTTAACTTAGCTTGTTGCCTATGAGTGAAATAGGTTGCCTAAAGTGTTTCAACTAAGCAGTAAGTAAAGTAAATAATATTTTTATGTGGAAAGCACCCAGTTCACAAGGGTGAAAAACCACGACCTAGACTTCTGCAGGATTATCCCAAACTTCACTAATACTGTGAGCCTCAACAAAATTCAGATTACAAACACTTGCAACCTAGGAACTAACTCTAATCCCTCTTACAACAATCAAAAAGAAAGTTATAACGCCTCCAAGTTACCCCTAACTTGAAGCTAATTTTTCCTAAGAAAAATACCTAAATGATGCTTCTAATAAAGCTAGAAATAGGTACAACTCAATAACAATCCTAATACAAAAAATTAGAATTGAAGACACTGTGAAACATATCCATGAAACAGGTTCTTCAATCTGGTCCTTTGTATCAGCCTCCGCACATGAATGGTTAGACAGAAATGTAAGAACAGTCTTCGTGTTAAGCTTTGATTTATGCTATTTCTCTCAGTATAGGTGCGTACCTCTCTTCAATAAAAGGCATGCATATTCATAATAACAAGTGAAAGCAAGTTGTTTAAACACAAACACTTTTAGAATAAGGACTCCTTGATGTGATAGTGTTTGAGATGGACACAAACTCCTTGTTTCACACAACTGAACTTATGCAGTAATTAGGAGTTTTTCAAAGAGTTCTTCTTTGCCTCGAACTACACATCAACTCAAACTCTTCTTAACTTGGAGTTCTACTTCAAGTGATACTCCTTTTTCAAGACAAACTTCTTGCTTTTAGTGTTGTAGTCGAACTCCAACAATTCAATTCAGCAGATGTACAACTCTTCAGAGAGTTGTTCTTCACTTCAAACTGCTCATTAATTCAAACTCTTCTTAACTTAGAGTTCTACTTCGAGTGAGACTCCTTCTTCAAATCTAGCTCTTTGTTTCTTTAATATTGTAGTAGAATCCAACACTTCAATTCAGCACATGTTTATTTCCTTGAGTTTGTGTGATGCAGCTTTATTATCCATTCCTTGATTCTTGCACACTTGTATTTATTTCATTTTTATTATTTTGCAAACTCAACTCCTTGAGACAGTATATCATTGAAACAGTTTGACTTACCTGTTCCATCAATATTTTATCAATCATCAAAACATATCAAATCCCAAAAATAGTCTTTTTTTTGAGTTGTACATATTACTTTTGATAAATAAAAATTATACTTACCAAAAAAAAACTAGTCTATATGTACGCATCTCGCGCATGTCCCGCAATTAGTAAGAACTAATTTATAAAAATGGCATAAATAATATTTTTAAAATATATTTATGTAAAAATATAAGTATTTAGAAAGAAAATTATGAATTTCAAATTGATAAATAATTATGTTTAAGAGTTTGATCCAATCTAGTAGTTCTTTCTTCAGCTTGTTCTAATATTTGTTTCAATGAACAAAAATGCCATAGAAATAGCGTTTGATTGAAAGGTGAAAAGATCGTCTATTTTTACATGAGCACTTGAATGCATACATTATATGTATATATAAATATAATATTCTTAATATATTTCAAATAAGGAATAATTTAATACATATAATTTAGTTAATTTCAAAATCTTAAATATTAAAAAAATAATTAAATAACTATATTGTCAAGTCTGAACAGTATTTTTAAAATGGAAAAGGGGTGAATGATATTTTGCTATGAGACTTCGTACTTTAAATATTTAATAATAAATTAATTTTAAATTTTTTATTTTACCTTTTATCATATGATTTCAGTTCAATTTTTTTTCTCTCTTTCTATTAATATATGTGTTTAATCAAACACTATACATAAATTGAGCTTCACATAAATTAAAATAAAAAAATAGTGTAGATCTAACTAAAGAGAGTGAATAACAAGAGTAATCAATTAATTGAAATAACTTAAAGTATGTTGTGTTTCTATATATATTTTTTCGATTATACAATTTTTTTAAAAGAAGAAAAAGAAGAAGAAATTCACATATTAATACATAATAAAATTACACTCTTTAATTTAGTTATTCCGTGTTGAAATATTGTGATGAATAATTAGTTAGTTTGATAAATAATAAATTAATATATAAGTTAACAAAATTATAATTGATTTAAAAGTTTTAAATGTTAGAATTTTTAATATAGTTCAAATAAGGAAAGATTTAAGAAGTAAAATTTTAGTCAATTTAAAATACTAAATATTAGGAGTCTTCCATTTTACAAATTAGTAAAGATTTATAATAATTAAATATAACTAATTGAGAAAAAATAGTAAATGATAATTTTATCCATTGTAGAATGTTTTAATAACGTGCAAGAAGTTCCATCAATATATTTAAGGATCTTCACGCTTATATCTATAAAGAATAATTTATTAAGTAAATATGAGTAAAATATTATGCATATATTAAATGTTAGATTAGTTGATGAAATCTAAAGAAATTACCAAAGATTGTTCTATTAGAAAATTATATTGCATCTTCAAACGAAAAAAAATTATTTAAAAAAGTAGTAATAGAAAAGTGATTGTTGCATTTCTGAACTACAGTGTTGTCATTGAATCCAACCTCAATCGTCTTGTTTGCTGATTCAAAATTACGATAAACACTACTAATGCATCTGTTTATGATGTAACAGATCTTGTCTTTTTGTAAATATCTTTTTACTTTTCAATATAATTATTAAAAAATATATCATAAATTTTTATGCATTGCAAAAAATTATTATAAAAATATATAATAACTCAAACTTATATATAAAAATGTAAAATATAATACGAAAAATAATTATTACCTCTTCGTCAACTAATGTTATAATCATTTGTGTGCCTTCCTTTGTTCTTTTTTTATACTCTTTTATTAATCGAGCTTCAATTACCAAGATTTTTATTATTCAATGATAATTATATTGCCTTAAGTTGTTAACTGAAAAAATTTCATTCATGAAATTCTTTTTAGATTTCAGTGCAAGATTATCTAAAATAAATTGTTCACAAGAGTTATAGTTATAATAATTTATAATTTTATTTAAAAAAATTATTATATGATATGAATAGATTATTTTATTTGAGTAGATGAAATTTATGAATATATGAATATATGAAGAATGCTAGATATAAATAAAATAAAATTTAAATCACATAATATCAATATAAAAATTAATTAAATTAAAAGAGATGATATTTCTATTACATAGAAATATGAAGCCCTGGACGACCAGGGCAGTTTCATCATTTTACAAAATTTCCAGCTAAGAACAATTACATACTATGCATGAAGAGTGTTAAATTTTTTTAAAAAAATTAAGCAATATTTATGTAATATCCCCTCACTAAGTGAATAGATGTGAATTCTCATTGTCACACGTGTACCAATATTGGGAGTAGTAAAGAAAATCATTACAAAGCTAAAAAGGTGGATCCATATAAATTGTTAAAAGTACTTTCATTACCATGCAATTCTATCTTCTTTCTTAAAGTAGCATGGTAGTAATATAATTGCTATATTTTGTTATTTGCTTTATTTATTTATTATATTAAAAATATTTATTTATTTTTATTTATTTAATTTTATATAATTATTATTTAGTTCTAATTTATTTTTATAGTTATTTTTCAATATATTTCTGAAAATATTAAATTTATAATATTTAAAAGATAATATAATAAAATTATTATTTTATTTATATCATTTCAGAAAGATGGAGGTAGTATTCTTTGTGTTTATTTATTTGTCATTTCTTTTGAAAAATATTACTCCATTAAATTGAGATCAAATAAATACTTTAAATCAAAGTAAATTAAAATTATTCACTAGAATTATTAAAATAATAACTCTTCAATTAAAATAGAAAATTAAATTTGCACATTGTTTCTTTTAAACATATAATATAAATTTAATTATTTGAACTAATGTTAGTTTGCTTTAATATTAAATTATCTGAATAATTTTTTATTAAAAAATAAGTATTTTTGAGTCTTATTTATGTATATTGATAATAGAATTTTTTATATTTTTAAATTAATCAAATCAATATGATTATAACATATTACTTATTCTATTTTTTAAATTATAAATTATACCTTTCATTTCAAAATAAGTGGTGTTTTTATTTTTTATTTTATTTTAAAATAAATAGTATTTCACATAATCAAGAAAATAATTAATGATGTTTCTTAAATTTATACTTTATTTAAATAAATGCAGCTTTACATAAGAAACTACCAAAGAGCTACATCTCTTCCAAGGTATTTTTATTAAGGGTAAGTTAGTAAAAATACATCTTCATTTTTAGAAATAAATAGTTTTCTTAAAAATTTATATGAATGAATAATTTTTTTAAGGATGTGCCTGAGTTAAAAACATAATTTATTTTGAAATAGAGAGTGTAATACTTAATACTGCTAATTGTTTTATCTCTAAAAGAGGAAAAGAGATTCCTTTTTTGCAACTCATTTCTTTTTAAAAAATATTACATAAAAAAGTCATGAAAGTATTATATCAAAAATTAAATTTTTGCCAACTTTATATTCATAAAAAAAATTAATATAATAACATTTTGAGTACATAACAAAAATTATTACGTTGATTGTATTTTATACATACAATTTATTGAAAATAGAAGGCAAAAAAAAAATCAAGCCAATTATTATTTACAAAAAAGAAGATAACAGTGACAATGAACGCAAAATTGTAGTTTGAGAAATTACTAACGGAACAAATTTTGAAAAATATATATGAGCTAGGAAATTAATTTGATAAGTAATAATATCTTATATTTAGAAATGTCCATACAAGATGAATTATTCATTGAACTTAATATAATAGTGAAATATGCTTTTAAATCTTATATTTTCTTATTTGTGATTTTTATTTCTATTGTATTTATATTTATTTATATTATACAGAAGAATGAAGATTAGGATGATCAAGGGCAATTTTGTAATTTCATATATAATTCATGTGTGCTTTCAAAAATAATCACATGTTAAAGCTTAAAAGTTAGATTTCTTTCATAAAGAAAATACTAAAACACTAGAATGTTCCATTACTCTTGATTTTTTTCTTCTCTTTCTTCATTAAATTTATTTATTGCTTCTTTATTTTTACGTTAACTTTGTTGTATATTTTTATTTATTCAATTTTAAAAAGCTAAAAAATAAATTATTATTTTATTTTATTTTTCTATTTTTCTATTATTCTATCATGTAGAAGAGTGATTAGGTGCGAAGACCAAGAGCAATTATATTTTTATAAAGTATAAAAAATAACATGATAAATAAAGTGAACCAGATGGAATATTTAAAATTAAAGTAGAGGAGAAGTGTTCGTTATGTTTTAAAATAATATTTCTTCATTTAAATAGAGAATCAAATTTATATTTTGTTTCATTTTAAATAATTAAAATTAATTTAAATATTTAAAATAATACAAGTTTGATTTAATTTTGAAGTTATCGAATAAAAATTTCATTTAAAAAATAAAGTATTACGTATATTAACAACAAAATATCTTTATACTTTTAAATTTATCAAATTAAATTTAATTAATTATTATAGATTACTTACTTTATTTTTCAAGTTAGCAATTAATATTTAATATTGCTATCCTTTTTGTCTAGACAAGAACTGAAAACGAATTTCTTTTGATGCAAGTTATTTCTTTTAAAAATATTAATAAATTTCATAAAAATATTATATTTAACGAATTTGAGTTTTCACAACCTTTATATTCGTATAAAAAATTAATACAATAAAGTCTTGAATATAGAATATGAACTATCACATTGATCATATTTATAACATATAATTTTTATTTTCTTCTATTATTATATAGAAGAGCCATAATAAGGTTGAGCAATGACATTTTTGAAAAAACTTCATTTAAGGGCAAAATTATGATTATAGCATCAATAGTTAAAATGAAATTTTAGAATGATCTATATTTTTCTTTCTTTAAACCACAAAAAACTTATTTCATGTGTGTGTCTAGAGTACACATACCATGCAAACTCTTTTATTTTTTATTTTTTATTTTTTATATCATGATATCAATATTGTTTCATCTGTTAAGCATAATCATATTTTAAACATTAAGATAAGCATTTTAATTTATTTATATTAATTTTTTACTTTCATAATTGATTATTGTATAAAATTATAGTAATTAATAATGAATTTATTGATATTTGAAATATTTTTTATTTCATCCACATTTTCTGAAAATAAATTTTCAAAATTGAAATGCTCATATATATAAAGGTAATTTAAGAAGTACGTTTTGTTAAACGTCAATATATTTAATTCCTGTTTGAATTTAATTATTTGTTGATGTTTAAAAATTTAATTTAAGTTACGAATTCGTTTATATTATACTAGAAGGATAAAAAATTATAAGTTTAATCGATGTGAGAATCTAATATATATAACATCTACTTAATAAAAGGGTCAAAATGCCCTTACTATATGAAATTGATAAAAAAAAAATATCTTCTGTTAATATTTGGTCCAAAAATATCCTTATCGTTAATAGTTTGGTTCAAAAATATCTTTGCCGTTAATTATTTGGTCAAAAAATACTCCTATCATTACTTTTGGTCAAAATATATTTTTTCTAATAAGCATATTATTTCTTTTATTTTTAAACATATTAGCCCAATAATTTATGTTCAAGTGATTAAATATTTATCACAACTATCAACTTTTTATAGAAATTTTTTCTCATATATCTTCTATATATTATATATTATATATTATGAACAAAAATATCATCTGTTAATAGTTTGGTCTTAAATATCCTTGTCGTTAAAAGTATGGTCCAAAAATACCTTTGCCGATAATTGTTTAGTCCAAAAATACTCCTATTCTTACTATTGAATAAAAATATCTTTTTCATAATAAAAACATATTATTTCTTTTCTTTTTAAACACATTATTTTTTAATAAAATATTATTTTAAAAAATTATTTTTTCATTTTTCCTTTTAAAATCTCTTTAACTAATAAAAGAAATAAGAAGTAATCTTTTTTCTTTTTAATCTCATTTTATCAATTAACATAGAATAACCCCATCTATTTTTAAACTTATAATATAGGGCATATATATAAGATCATACTCAATATTAATTTTCATTTAGATAATAATAAAAAAAATTTAATAAAATATAAAATATTTTTATTTCTTAATATTTTCTAAATTGAAGCAGGATAAATATTTTCTAACATATTTCTTGATTTTAAAATTTAAAAAAAAAAAAAAAGATCAACAATAGCTCTATTGACGATATTTTAAGAATATTTTTTAATTTGAAGAACTGTAATAAATTTTCGTGTTTTATGGCATTTGATTGTTGCATCTTATCTTTAATATCAAGGATTATATTAACAAATGTTCATCATTCTTCCACTTGAAAATTAAGAATAAAAATGTCTTCTATTTTTATTAACAAAATAATTTTATCATCATCTAAATGAAAATTAATGATGGATTACTATTATCTTATATATATGAAAATTAATGAGGAGTTACAACATTTTTATTAGAAAGAATGTGTTTTTTAAAAAATAAATATGTTTATTAGAAAAAAATAATTTCGATTCAAAATTAATAATGGAAATATTTTGGACCAAACATGGAGGTCTTTTTTCTTCAATTTGGTATAGTTTAAAGATATTTTTGCTCATTTTCGTATATATTTTCTTAATAAATATCAAATAATTAATAAATTTTCTTAAACATTATGATGAAAAGTAACATATAATACATACTCCCTCCATTTCAAAATAAGCGGTGTTTTTAACTTAAGCATACCCCTTAAGAAATTACTTATTTCTATAAAGTAAGATATGTTTTTACAAATTTATCCTTAACAAATATTTTGAAAAAATTGTAAGTCTTTATTATTTTTCTTGATTATATAAAATAATTTTTAATTAAATAAGAGTAAAATTTAAAGAACATCATTAATGTCTTCTTGATTAGGTGAAACACCACTTATTTTGAAATGGAGGGATTATATCTAATCTCCTTAAATTACATAATTTTATTTACATTTAATCCTAAATTAAAGAAATTTGTATATATTTAGACTCAAAATAATTTAAACGATACTCCCTCCATTTCAAAATAAGTGGTATTTTTAGCTTGTGCGACCCCTTAATAAAACTACTAATTTCAAGAAAGAAAAATATATTTTTACCAACTTACCCTTAATAAATACCTTGAAAAGGATACAACTCTTTAATATTTTCTTAGTTATGTAAAACTCTCTCCACTTAAATAAGGGTAAAATTCGAAGAACGTCATTTATGTCTTCTTGATTATGTAAAACGCCACTTATGTTGAAACAAAAACAAAAGGTCAAATCACTTATTTTGAAGCAGAGAAAGTTTATGTGTACGTTATCACATTTAGTTACAATTTATATTGTGTTAATAATTGTTAACGTCTTTTTGAATTTTTAATGAGAGTACTATATTGTCTCATTTGATATGTAAATTTCTTTTGAAACTATTTTTAAAAAAATTTATTATACTAAATTATTGTCTTAATTTTAGTGTACACATGACATAAATTAAAGCAATCATATTTTTTTCTTTTTATCTTCTATGATCACATGTTAGTTTTCTTTGAAAAATTTGTCAATACATACGATACTTTTATTTTTTTAATCTATTATCTAAATGCTCAGATGCAAAATGTAAAAAACATATCACTTAAATCAATGTTCTATTTAATATTTGAATTTAATGCTGAGGGGATATTGAAATACTCCTTCCATTTCAAAATAAGTGGTAATTTAGCATTTTAATTTTGTATCAAAATAAGTGGTGTTTTACATAATCAAAAAGACATTAGTGATGTTCTCCTAATTTTACCCTTATTTAAATGGAGAGAGTTTTACGTAACCAAGAAAATATTAAAGAGTTACATCTTTTTCAAGATATTTATTAGGGGTAAGTAGGTAAAAATACATTTTTCTTTCTAGAAATGAATATTTTCTTAAGGGGTGTGTCCAAGCTAAAAACACAACTTATTTTAAAATGAAAGGAGTAATAAGTAGTGAAACATGTAATTCTTTTTAGTTAGTTGAATTTAACATATTATAAATTATTACTTAATTTGAGAAATTAAAAAAATTACTTATTAAGAAATATAAATAAAAAATCTTATTGTGATTATTTATGTGCATAGATTAAAAAAAATGGAATAGTTTTATTTTAAAAATAAATAAAAATTAACTTGTAATTTTGGGCCCGTAAATGGGTCCTTCCTTATCTAGTAGTATCAATATTAGACTCAATTAAAGAAGATAATCTAAGTTAACTTTTTAAAATATGAACAACTTGAGCTGACATATAATCCACCATATTAAAAAAATTCATAACATGAAAAAAGAAGAAGAAAAAGATAGATTAACACGAAAAGGTTGGAGAGTACTGATGTAAAAGACTTGATTAATTAAATTGTGCAATTATAAATCTTTTAATAGAAGTGAAAGAATTTATAAATTAAAAAAAATTTAAAACATAAAAATATTAGGACCTTAAGATTAATAAAGGGAAAAAAAAATCGTATATGCAAAAGGAGACAAAATATCAAAAAGCAAAAAAAAAAAAAAGAACTTGTACCATCAAAAATGAAAAATAGAAAATATTTCAAATCACAAAGGAAAAGAAAAACTTTCGTAGAACATTTGTTTTTATTATTATTATTATTATTATTACTGTTGTTGTTATTGTTGTTGTTGCTGCTGTTGTTATTAAGGTTTACACAATAAATAAAGTTATGTCACAAATAAAAATTTTAATATAATAAATAAGATAGAAAAAAATTATGACTATCAAAACGGAAAAAATACTCGATGCAAATTTTTATTTATTTTTTAGGTTTATATCATAAATAGAATTTCTGGCACAAATAGAAAATCTAACATGACAAAATAAGATGATGAAAATAATTTTAAATAATAATTATGTAGAAATAGTAAATGACTATTTTATCTATTATAATATTTTTTAATGAAGGACAAAAAATTCAATCAACACTTCTATGGACCTTCACACTTTTAATGTAGTATAGATTAGATATTTTCTTTATTCAATACATAATTCAAATTATTATAAAAAAATATGTATAAAGTAATTTGATGATTTAGGATTAAATTTAAATCTTTTATTTGAACTGCATAGATCTACCATGATAGATATCATAGCAAAGTTGGACAATCTTCGGAAGGAGAGACAAATTTGAAATGATAGATAATAATATGAACTTCTATAAATTACTCGTTTCATTTCTTTTTATTTGTTAGGATAAGATTTACACATTCTTTAATTAATAGTGTTATAAATATATTTGTATTATAGTATGTCTATAAAGGTATTTGTATTGTAGTGAATGCATGTATTTGTATTATAGTGAAGGTCTATCTTTTGAAGAAAAGTTAGGAGGAATTATCTCTATAAATAGAGGGGTTTCCCATTCATTGTATTTCGTCTCTTTAGTCTTTCAAGAGAAATAAAAATTAATCTCTCTTCTCTCTTTCTCTACAATACTCTTCCTTTTACTTTATTATTTCATAACACATTATTAGTACGAGTCTCTACTTTGAGCACTCACTTTGAAAAAATCCGAGGTAAGAAAAACTAATATTTTCTTTTTCGAAAGATATATTACTTAACCACAGAAATGATATTCCTTTGGTGATATTGTTTCTTTACGACTCTATCGTCTCAAAATTTGAAGGCCAAGGTATTGTTTTTCTCTTCCTTTAATATGTTTAATTACGAAACTTGATTTTGTTGCCTTTCAAAGTGTGGGCAAGAACCACCTTTCATGGGTATTGGATGTTGAAATCTATATAGATGTAATGGGTATTGGAGACACCATTAAAAGTGAAAATAAAACATCAAACCAAGATTGTGCTAAGACTATGATATTCTTGCGTCATTATCTTGACGAAATTCTTAAAATTGAATATCTCATGGTTAAGGATCCACTTATTTTGTGAAATAGCCTAAAAGAAAGGTATTACCACCTAAAGATGGTGATCCACCCAAAGACGGTAATCCACCCAAAGATACGATATGATTGGATTAATTAAGACTATAAGTTTGTTCATGAGTACAACTCTTCAACACTTAGAATTGTTTCTCAATTGAAACTATGTGGAGAGACTATTAATGATGTTGATATGATGAAATATGTGGTAATACACAAAATTAATTGAGAGTTCCGAAAGAGCTAATGGTGTTACTATTATAGTAAGTCTCAAAAGAAAACTTATAAGTTTCAAAGACATTGAAAAAATAAATAAATTGAGACTATAAATTATGGAAAGATCTAATATCTTCATATTACTACAATTGAAGAGGGTTATAAATATTTATGTAAAAGATTACCCTTTTTTTTTTGGTAGTACATAAATATGGTATGATGATGAAATCACATACGAAAGTAAACTAGAAGTTTACTGAAATAAAGATAAGTTGGCATAACCGTTTGGTCATCCCGATTCAAATGTGATACAAAAATAATTGAGAATTCACGTGGCTATATGTTGAAGAAATAAAAGATTCTTCACGACTTCTTTTGTGTTTCTTGTTCTCGTGATAGAAAGATCTTGATCAACTAAGATTGGAATTATATTCCCTGAAATTTTGAAATTTATAAAAGGGTGAATATGAGCTCGTTCACCTGCCATGTGAACCGTTTGATTTTAATAGATGCATCTGCAGTATGGTCACATGTGCTTTAGTATCAACTTGCAATTGATTTTTGCAAGGTTGTTTGCTCGAGTTGTTAAATTAAGAGCACATTTTCCAATTATAAAATCATATTGATAATGCTGGTTCATATCTAAGTTGGTTTAACAAAAATTATATGCCTCCGATTATAGATAAACCATTGGTTATGAGAATAAAAATCACAAATAAAATTTGGTATGAAATATGTTTATTTAACATATAGCAACACTTGAATGCATCAAGCCAACAAGGTTCCCCCATCACAATTGGTTCAAGGTCAGAAATCAAATAATTTCATCTAAAAATTTAAATGTAAGGTATATGATTCAATTGTTCCACCACAACGCACAAAGATTGATTCCCAAATGAGATTGGGGGGTAAATGATAGTTTTCCTAACATTAGGGGGAGAAGTGATTAGCACCTGAAAATTGAGTGTGGAATGAATTATCTAGATCCTCGAAAAAAATTGTGAACTTAAAGTTCAAGAGATAATTCACTTGAAAAATATTGCAAATCAATTGCCAGATATATTTGCTGACTCTATTTTATAATTCAGTTGCAAATGTTCTAATGAAAATTAGAGTATTTGAAGGACAAGTTTATGACACGCCTAAAGCATGATAGGTCAATCGATTCTAGAAATATAAACTCCTTGAAGAAGGAGAAGAGCAAATGATCAAGATGGTTAGAATAACGAGGCACGTGCTTTAAAAGGAGCACCATGATATAATACTTCATAAAACCTTAGTAAAGGTTCAGGTACCTGAAATGATGAAAAATGAAGAGATCTTGATAAGTTATGTCGTATTAGATCGATATTAAAATGATCGTCGATGATACCTTTGATATAATGTAACGCTCAATATTATAAATGTGACGAGGATCTTGAATTCAAATCTGTCAAGAAGTGTGGATAGATAAATGATTGATCAAATAAAAATATGCAATTCAAGTATAATGTCAATGGGGTACAAATGGATGCTTGTGCGAAATGTGAAATAAATTAAATCGTAAGATAGTACGACTTGTGCCTTGTGGCATAAAAGTTTTTCACAAATTTTGACATTATTATATGGAGAGGTCCTTATGTGGAGGATGCAATTATTTTGAGGTTGCTCATAAGTCTGGCAATACATGAAAAACTTGATATGCGTATAACGAAATTATTTTCATGTCTAGATAAATTGAAGGATACATGAAAATTCTTGAAGGATTTAAAAGAACGAGGTACCATATCTTAGTGCAATTGGTGCACTAATGTATCTTGTTAGCACTACAAGACCTGATATAGCCTTTTCAGTTAATTTGTTAGCAGGATATAGTTCTACTCCTACTAGGAGACATTAGAATAAGATCAAACACATAATGTGGTGTCTAAGAGGGAATACCAATATGGGCTTGTTTTATTTTAACAATTGCAGTCTCAATCTTGTTGGTTATGCTGATGTAGGATATTTATCTGACCCACACAAAACTCCATCTCAAACTGGCTACGTGTTCATATGTGGAGGTACTATCATATCTTGGAGATCTACAAAGCAATCTCTCATAACTACTTCATCAAATCATGCAGAGATAATAGCTATTCATGAAACAAGCCTTGAATGTGTGTGATTGAGGTCCGTGATACATCTCATTAGAGAAAAATGTGGTTTGAAATGTGACAAAGTACCCACAATTTTATATGAAGATAATGTAGTATGCATAGCACATCTAAAGGAGGATGCATAAAAGGAGATAGAACGAAACACATTTTGCCAAAACTTTTCTACACACATGAGCTCCACAAAGAATGGTGGTATCAACGTGCAACAGATTAATTCATTCAAGTGACAATGTGGCTGATTCATTCACCAAATCTCTACCAACTACAACTTTCAAGAAGATGGTGCACAAGATTGAGATGCAAAGATTCAAGAATATTCTCATTAGAGGGAGTTAATACGCGTTGTACTCTTTTTCTCTTACAAGGTTTTGTCCAATCAAATTTTTTTTGTAAGATTTTTAATGAGCCAGCCAAAATACGTATTATTCGATATGCTTACTCTTTTTCCTTCACTAGATTTTTTCTCACTGGATTTTTTCTAGTAACGTTTTAACGAGGCACATTATCTATCAAATAGACATTCAAGGGGGAGTATTATAAATGTATTTGTATTATAGTGGATGTCTATAAAGGTATTTGTATTATAGTGAATGCGTGTATTTGTATTATACTGAAGGTCTATCTTTTGGAGAAAAGTCAGGAGAAATTATCCCTATAAATAGAGGGATTTTTCGTTTATTGTATTTCATCTCTTTAATCCCTCAAGAAAAATAAAAATTATTCTCTCTTCTCTATAATACTCTTACTTTTGCTATATTATTTCATAATAGATAGAGAATAGTACAGAAAATATCCCATAAAGGTAAACTAATTACTATAATTTGCCCCTTTTTATACTAATTTCATTAAACCCTTTTTATAAGCTTTGTCCTTTTCTCATTTATTATTTTTGTCCTTTTTATCGCTTTTTATCCTTTATTAAGATATTATTCTATAAATTTTTTATTATTTTGTTTCCTTATTTTTTTTTTAATTTTTTCTGGTTTTTTTTTGCTTGATTCTTTTTTCTTGTTAGTTTAACTTTTTTTTTTGTCCCTTTCTATATTTTTATCTTTAGTTATCTTCTTTTTGCTTTTTTATTTCTTTCTCTATTTTTATTTTCTTTAAAGATAAAATTACTAATTAAAATTTTTTAGAAGAATAATATATATATATAAATTAAATAATTAGACCATGACTTCTTTTTTTCTTATATTGTCTTTGTTTTATTTTTTATTAGTAATTAATGCACCCTCATAGTAGTAGCAACAATTATTGAACTAACAAAACTATTTTGATTTCTTTCTTCCCAACAATTAATGTTATTTTCTCTTTGTTCTTTTTTTTTTTTACGTTTTACATTCTCCTTTTGTTCTTTTTCCTCTTGTTTTATTTTTCTCCTATTGGCTCCTTTTTTTTTCCCTCTTGTTATCTTCTTTTTTATTTTGTTTTGTCTAATTTTCTTATTTAATTTTTTGATACTTTTTCAGTATATTATATAAACCATGTGGGTATCATAGAGGACTAAAAAGTGTTTCATTGAAGCAGACGTCAATGATACCATGACAATATATAGATATACTATGATGGTATCACAGATGACTGAGGAGTGCCTTGCTGAAGAATTGAAGTAGACCTCAATGATACCACGAAAATATATAAATATATTGTGATGGTATCATGAAGGATTGGAGAGTGTCTCACTTAAGAACTGAAGTAGACCTCAATGATACTACAATAGTATATTAGATATATTGTGATGGTATCATGAAGTATTGAAGAGTCTACCACTTAAGAACTGAAGCAGACCTCAATGATATCACAATGGTATATAGATATATTGTGATGGTGTCATGAAAGATTGAAGCAAACATCAATGATACCATACCAGTATATAATATATTAAAATGGTATCATAGAGAATTAAGGAGTGTCTCGAAAGATTGAAGCAAACCTCAATGAACCATGATAGTATATAGATATACTGTGATGGTATCATTAAAGAGTAAGAAGTTTTTCACTAAAAGATAGAAGCAGACCTTAATGATATCATGCTAGTATATAAATATGCTATGATGGTATCATGAAGGACTGAGGAATGTCTCACTAAAGAATTAAAGTAGATCTCAATGATACCACGAAAGTATATAGATATATTGTGATGGTATCATGGAGGACCGATGAGTGTCTCACTTAAGAACTGAAACAGACCTCAATGATACCACAACAGTATATAGATATACTGTGATAGTATCATGGAGGACTGAGGAGTATCTCACTGAAGAATTGAAGCAAACCTCAATGATACCACAAAAGTATATAGATATATTGTGATGGTATTATGTAGGACCGAGGAGTGTCTCACTTAAGAATTGAAGAAGACCTCAATGGATACCACAACAGTGTATAGATATATTGTGATGTTATCATGGAGGACTGAGAAGTGTCTCACTTAAGAACTGAAGCAGACCTCAATGATACCACGATATTGTGATGGTATCATGAAGGACTGAGGAGTCTCATGAAGGACTGAAGCAAACATCAATGATATCATACCAGTATATAAATATACTATGATATTATCATAGAGGATTGAGGAGTATCTCATGAAGGATTAAAACAAATCTCAATGATACCATGATAGTATATAGATATACTGTGATGGTATCATTAAAGACTGAGAAGTTTTTCACTAAAAGACCAAAGTAGACCTTAATGATATCATGCTATAATATAAATATAGGGAGAATACATAAAGTTCTCCCTGAACTTAAACCTTATTTTTAAGAAGACACTTTAACTTTGCGAGGATCCTATTACCCCCTAAACCAATTTAAAGTGGAATTAATAGCCCGTTTTAGCCTACTTGACGTGGAATGTATGATTCACTCTCTTTTAGGAGAATGAGGAACAGAAAACGTTATTAAAATTTTATTTTTATAATATTTTTTTATTAATTATATTTTTTTATTTTTTATTTTAATATTTTCTCTTCTTATTTTGTTCTTTTCTTGTTTTCTTTCTCTCTTTTGTTCTTCTTCTTCCTCTTTGTTGAACCTCAATATCCATTATTGTCTAGAAGCTTTGAGCTATAGATTTGGAGATTCACTTTTGGTCTCTTCCTTATACATTATATTTTGAATTTTTTTTACCTATTACTATATAAAAAAATATCAAATTTTGTCCAGAATTTTTTTGGCTATTCTTCGCCGGCAGCGGAAAAAAAATTTGGTGAAAAAAAGTTCATTGGTAGTTTATATTTTGTTAAAGATATCACATTTTCAGTCTCTTCTATTAGAGATTGAGTTTGAGTTTACAAAGAAAAGATTCGAAAGTGTTTAGATTAATGTGTTAAAACAAAAACATACCCATTTCACCGAAAAAAATGGTGTGGATGCCGACGATTTTTTTTCTGAAAAATAAAAAAAAATCACATGCTACTTTTTTCTGTCCTTTATTTACCAAACCCAAAAATTAGTTTGACTATTAAAAAAGATAAAAAGAAAAAAAAGGATGATGTGGGAGAACTGAAGAATTGAAGTCCCTAGACTTCTTAAGAAATAGGGATAAAGAGAAAAGAGAAAAAAAATCAAGAAAATATAAATAAGGAAAATAAAAAGAAATATAAAAATAATAAAATAAAAAATAAAAAATGACGTGTCAATTTACGATTGATGTTGTTGTACACACTCTTCTTTAAGATTGGTATTGAACTAAAAATATTGTATTAGTTTCACTTTGATTTGGGGGGTAATAGGATCCCCGCAAAGTTGAAGTGTCTTCTTAAAAATAAGATAGAAGTTCAAGGAGGATTTTATGTATGATGGTATCATGGAGGACTGAGGAGTCTCACTGAAGGACTAAAACAAATCTCAATAATACCAACAGTATAAAGGACTGAGGAGTGTTTCATTAAAGGACTGAAATAAATCTTAATGATACCATGATAGTATATAGATATACTGTGATGGTATCATTGAAGACTGAGAAGTTTCTCACTGAAAGAGTGAAGTGGGCTTTAATGATATCATGCTAGTATATAGATCTACTGTGATAGTATCATGGAAAACTGAGGAATGTCTTATTGAAGGGCTGAAACAGACCTCAGTGAAAATCATCAAAAATTAAAAAGAAAAATAAATAAAAAGAGAAAAAATAATGAATGAAAAAAATTATGGAGAAAAAAAATTTAAACGAACTTAGAAAAAAACAAAAAAAATACAAAATAAAAAAGGAAAAGAAAATATTTTTTTTAAAAAATGGAGAAAATTAAGTATGAAATTAGATTATGGTGAAAAAATAACGGATAATATGATTTGAGAAAAAAAATGAATGGAAAAAGAAGATAGGATAAAAAAAATGAAGAATAAATAAGAAGAAGGAAAAAGAGTACAAAAATTTTAAAAAAAATGAAGAAGGAGAAAAAATAAGCAAAAATCAAGAAAATAAATGAGCCAAAATTGAGCATGAAATTAAATTATGGTAAAATAAATAAATAAATAATAATGATTTGAAGAAAAATAGATGAATAAAAGTTTATAAAATATATTTTTAATTAATTTTAATTTCAATAAATAAGCTAGTGATATTAGTATTTTTGTAAATTACTTATTGCTGAAGTCAAATTATAAAATGTTTCTATATTTTTATTAGTCTAAAGATAATTAGTTACTATATATATTTTTATATTTAAAAAGTAAAATCAAAAGATTAAAAAATAATAACAAAAACTTAAAATTACTTAAAAAGGAATAAAGAAATTTAAAAAAAAAAGAAAAAGAAATAAAGTAATACTATGATTGTGACATGAAAATTAAGAAAAAAAAAAGTTGAATGTTGACATCAGAATGACGTCAACGTGAGAAAGAAACCAATGAAATGAGCTATTTTATGTAATTATTTAGGGCATCAAAGTAAAAGGGTATTCTCGTATAAATACTTTTTTTTATGGGTATCTATGTAAGTTTCCCTAATTGATTGGTACTTTTTAAAAATATGTCATAATATTCTTTTTATATTCTAAAGTAACTTAAGTATTACTGATAGAATTGAAAAAATGATTAAAGTTATAAATATATTTGTATTATAGAGAATGTCTATAAAAGTATTTGTATTGTAGTAGATACATGTGTTTATATTATAGTGAAAGTCTAGCTTTTGGAGAAAAGTTAGGAGGAATTGTCCTTATAAATAGAGGGGTTCTCCTTCATTGTATTTCACCCCATCAAGAGAAATAAGAACTTCTCTCATTATAATATTCTTGTTCTTTCTTTTATTATTTCATAACATGTTATCAGCACGAGACTCTACCGTCTCAAAATTTGAAGGCTAAGGTATTATATCTTTTTTTTCCTCCTCTCTTTCTTTTAATATGGCTAATCTTACGAAACTTGAACTCGTTGCCCTTCAAAGTTCGGGCAAGAACTACCTTTCATGGTGTTAGATGCTGAAACCTATTTGGATGCAATGGGTCTTGGAGACACCATTAAAAGTGAAAACAAAGCATCAAACCAAAATCGTGCTAGGGCTATGATATTCTTGTGTCATCATATTGACGAAATTCTGAAAATTGAATATCTCACGATTAAGGATCCACTTATTTTGTGGAATAGCCTGAAAGAAAGATATGACCACCTGAAGATGGTCATCAATCCAAATGCACGATATGATTGGAAGCATCTGAGGTTTCAATACTATAAGTCTCTTCATGAGTACAATTCTGCCATGTTCAAAATTATGTCTCAATTGAAACTATGTGGAGAGACTATTTAATGATGCCGATATGATGGAAAAGACGCTCTCCACATTTTATGCCTCGAATGTGCTTTTACAGCAACAATATCGAGAAAAAGGTTTCATGAAGTATTCTGAACTGATTTCTCATCTTCTCGTGGCTGAACAAAATAATGATTTGTTAATTAGAAATCACGAGAACCGACCTACTGGATCTACACCATTCCCTGAAGTGAATGAGGTGTACGCTCACCATGCTAGGCGTGGAAAAGGTCGCGACTCTGGTTGTGGACGTGGACGTGGTCGTTACCGTGATCATGGTCAAGAAAGAAATCATGTTCCTGGTGTTAATCATTCTTCAAAGAAAAAACACCATCAAAAGGAAAAAGAAAAGCATGAGAAACGTGAAACAACTAGATGCTTTTGATGTGGTGAAAAAAGACACTATGCACGTGACTGTCGTACTCCCAAACACTTGGTTGAGCTTTATCAAGCATCAATAAAGAAGAAAGAGAAAAATCCTGAGACTAATTTTATCTCTGAAATCATGTTGACATCACATGTTTGAATGTAGCAGATTTCTTCGAGCACCCTAAAGGAAAGATAGATCACTTGATTGGTGATGGTTCTGTAACTATGGAAGAGTAAAAAATTTTCTAAATTTTTTTAGTGAGAGTAGCTAGTGAATAAAAATCATGTAAAAGTAGTTATTTACATGAGTACTAATCTTTTTAATAAGTTATTAATAAAGTTTGATTTAATTTCTATTAAATAATATTTTTTTTTGCTTCTCTGTCCGAGCCAAAATACTCCAGCAGCTCACAGTAATTAGATTTTCCACTTTTTCGTTTGTTTACCAAAAAAAAAAGTAAAATCAAATTTCTGGAAATCACAGAGGACTTCTCAAAGTCCTCAACTTTTCATCAATTAGAAGTCCTCGTAAGTTGAATTTCATTTATTTATTTAATTTTGTTTATTAAATATAATATTAGACATACATGCAACTATTAATTTGTTAATCATGTAATAAGAAGATGACTCTTAATTTGTTATATTACTTAAGTTTTTATTTTGTACAAATATTAATACACACACACACACACACACACACACACACACACACACACACACACACACACACACACACATATATATATATATATATATATTATTTTTGTGTATGTCATTTGAAGATTTGGATAATTTCTCAAGCAAGTTATCGAATTGTGAAGACATTTGTTTGATTAATTCTGGTACTACACATACGATATTCAAAGATGAAAAATATTTTTCTCACTTAAATATGGGTATGATAAATGTTACTACGATATCTGGTAGTACCAATTTGATTGAAGGCTTTGGAAAAACCATTATAATCTTGCCTAAGGGAACTAAACTCATCATAAATAATGCCATGTTTTCTCCTAAGTCGCGGAGAAATTTGTTGAGTTTTAAAGATATCCGTGAAAATGGTTATCATATCAACACAATGGATAAGATGAATCTTGAATATCTTAGTATCACCAAGAATGTCTCTTGGCAGACATGTGTTATAGAAAAGTTCCCTGCTCTATCTTCTGGCTTGTATTGGATAAAGATCAGTGCAATTGAGGCACATTCTATAGTAAACCAGAAGTTTACTAATTTCAATACTTTCTTACTTTGGCATGATCATCTGGGACATCCTGGATCTATAATGATGAGACGAATTATAGAAAATTCAAATGGGCATCCATTAAAGAACTTGAAGATTCTTTCAAATGGTGAATTTTCTTGCAGTGCTTGTTATCAAGGCAAGTTAATTGTGAGACCATCACCAACAAAGATTGAGATTAAGTATCCTGCGTTCTTGGAGCGTATACATGGGGATACTTGTGGACCTATCCACCCACCTAGTGGGTCGTTTAGATACTTCATGGTCTTAATAGATGCTTCCTCTAGATGGTCTCATGTGTGCCTATTGTCATCTTGCAACCTGGCGTTTGCAAAATTATTGACGCAAATAATACGATTACGAGCACAATTTCCTGATAATCAAATTAAGTCCATTCGCCTTGATAATGCTGCAGAGTTTTCATCCCAAGCATTTAATGATTATTGCTTATCAATTGGGATAAAAGTTGAACATCCTGTAGCTCATGTTCACACTCAAAATGGCCTTGCCGAGTCACTAATTAAATGTCTGTAATTGATAGCAAGGCCATTGCTCATGAAAACTAGGTTGCCTGCTTCTGTTTGGGGTCATACGATTCTGCATGCTGCAGCACTTGTGCGTCTCAAACCGACAAATAATCATAAATTTTCTCCGTTGCAATTGGTTTTGGGTAAAGAACCTAATATTTCTCATCTGAGAATTTTTGGATGTGTTGTATATGTGCCTCTAGCACCACCACATTGCACAAAGATGGGTCTCCAAAGAAGGTTAGGAATTTATGTTGGGTTTGAATCGCCCTCCATTATTCGCTACCTTGAACCATTAACTCGAGATATGTTTACTGCTCGATTTGCAGATTGTCGGTTTGATGAGACAATTTTCCCAAAATTAGGGGGAGAAAATAGTGAAATCAAAAGAGAAATTTTGTGGAAAAATCCATCACTGTCTCATCTTGATCCATGTGCTTCTATTTGTGAGTAAGAAGCACAAAAGATTATTCACTTGCAGAAAATTGCAAATCAAATGCCAGACGCATTTACAGATTTTAAAAGAATTACTAAATCACATATTCCTGCAGAGAATGTCCCAATTCGAATTGATGTCCCTGAAGGACCATCTACTAGTGTCATAACCAATGAGTCCAAAGCACGCCTAAAGCGTGGTAGACCATTGGGTTCTAAGGATCAAAATCCTAGAAAAAGAAAAATAAATGGTCAAGATGACACTACGAAAGAACCACATATGGAAGTTCAAGATTTGAGCAATTTTGATATCCATGAACAAATCAATGAGCCCGAGACTCAAGAAAATGAGGAACTATCCATAAATTCAAGTGATGCTGGAATTAATCGATCAAAAATAGTGATGGATTATGTCTTTGCATATAATTTTGCAACAAAAATCATGCAAATAGTGAGGATCTTGAACCTCAATCTGTCAAAGAATGTCGACAAAGAAATGATTGGCCAAAATTGCAAGAAGCAATTCAATTAGAATTGAATTCACTTGTTAAGCGTGAAGTTTTTGGACCTGTAGCTCAAACACCTAATGACATTAAGCCTGTTGGCTATAAATGGGTCTTTGTGTGAAAAAGAAATGAGAAAAATGAAGTACAAAGGTACAAAGCACGCCTTGTTGCACAATGATTTTCACAAAGGCCTGGTGTCGACTATGAACAGACATACTCACCAGTTATTGATACAATAACATTGCATTATCTTATTAGTTTCACTGTCCATGAGAGGCTTGAAATGCATTTGATGGATGTGGTTACAACTTATCTTTATGGATCACTTGATAATGAGATATACATGAAAATTCCTGAAGCATATCGTTCAAAGTCTCGGGAAATGTATTCAATTAGATTGCAAAGATCATTGTATGGTTTGAAGCAATCTGGACGCATGTGGTATAACCGTCTTAGTGAATATTTATCTAAGGAAGGTTATATAAATGATGAAATTTGCCCATGTGCTTTTATAAAGAAAACAACATCGGAGTTTGTCATACTTGTTGTTTATGTAGATGACATAAAACTTATTGGAACTCCAATAGAGCTTCAAAAGGCAATTGATTATTTAAAGAAAGAATTTGACATGAAAGACCTTGGAAAGACAAAATTATGTCTTGGTCTGCAAATAAGCATTTGAAAAATGGTGTCTTTATTCATCAATCTGCATATACAGAAAAAGTGTTGAAAATTTTTTATATGGATGGTGCACATCCATTAAGTACTCCGATGGTTGTTCGATCACTTGATGTGAATAAGAATCCATTCCAACCTCAAGAAAGGAATGAAAAAATTCTTGGTCCTGAAGTACCATATCTTAGTGCAATTGGTGCACTAATGTATCTTGCTAACACTATAAGACCTGATATAGCCTTTTCGTTTAATTTGTTAGCAAGGTATAGTTCTGCTCCTACTAGGAGGAATTGGAATGGGATAAAACACATAATGCGGTATCTAAAAGGCACTACCGATATGGGCTTATTTTATTCTAACAATTGCAGTCCCGGTCTTGTTGGTTATGCCGATGCAGGGTATTTATCTGACCCACACAAAGCTCGATCTCAAACTGTCTGCGTGTTCATATGTGGAGGTATTGCCATATCTTGGAGATCTACAAAGCAGTCTCTCATAGCTACTTCATCAAATCATGCTTGAGATAATAGTTATTCATGAAGCAAACCGAGAATATGTGGTTGAGGTCCATGATACATCTCATTAGAAAAAAAATGTGGTTTGAAATGTGACAAAGAAGATAATACAACATGCATAACACAACTAAAGGAAGGATTCATAAAAGGAGATAGAACGAAGCACATCTCTCCAAAGTTTTTCTACACACATGAGCTCCAAAAGAATGGTGATATCAATGTGCAACAGATTCGTTCAAGTGACAATGTGACTGATTTATTCACCAAATCTCTACCAACTACAACTTTCAAGAAGATGGTGCACAAGATTGGGATGCAAAGATTCAAGGATATTCTCATTAGAGGGAGTTAATATGCGTTGTACTCTTTTTTTCTTACAAGGTTTTGTCCAATCAAGTTTTTTTTGTAAGATTCTTAATGAGGTAGCCAAAATACGTATTATTCGATATGCGTACTCTTTTTCCTTCACTAGATTTTTTCTCACTGAGTTTTTTTTTCTAGTAAGGTTTTAACGAAGCACATTATCTATCAAATAGACATTCAAGGGAGAGTGTTATAAATATATTTGTATTATAGTGAATGTCTATAAAGGTATTTGTATTGTAGTGGATACATGTGTTTATATTATAGTGAAAGTCTATCTTTTGAATAAAAGTTAGAAGGAATTATTTTTATAAATAGAGGGGTTCTACTTCATTGTATTTCATCCCATCAAGAGAAATAAGAACTTCTCTCATTCTCTATAATATTCTTGTTCTTTCTTTTATTATTTGATAACAATTAATTATTTTTTAAATTTCAAAATTAATAACTATTTTAAAATAATTATTTTAAATATATCTATCAACTAAAACATAACATAGAGAGTAATTGTCAAATGAAGGACAAGTGTGAGAGTAATTGTCAAATGAAGGACAAGTGTGAGACAAATCAAATAATTCTGAGGTAAATTTGGATATTGTTTCATAAATAAAGCAAGAAAAGTAGAAGCCGAACAGTTGCAGGGTTATCTTAGCAAATTTATTCTCCCCTCTGCTGAAGTAACCCTAGTTTCGAATCCTCTGGAGCATCTCTGTTTACACCTATATAACCCCAAATGGCACCATTCACAGAATAAGAACCCTAGCCGTCAACATTCTAAATCTTTCTGCTCGCCCTTTCGAGTATCAAGATATCATATTCGTCTGTCTTTCAGTTTGGAATTCTTGACATTATGTTTTTATATTTATTATCTGTTGCAATTTTTGGTATGATTCTTATAGTTTTTACGGAAGCGCTGTTTGATAGATTTTTTTTCTGCTTCTTAAAGTATCTGGAATTACTTTGAGTAGTTGAAGTGATAGTAGAAATTCATCGGTTGGATTTGTGTTTTCTTACATCCTTTTTGTCCTTCAATTTGGTGAATTGTTTTTTTTTTTTTTTTGCATTCAGTTATCAGCTGAACAATTTTGCGCCTCTGCCTATGATGGTATTAAATATACTTTGAGTATTTTACTAAGAAAAAACATTTAAGCTGAGGCTTGTGAGGCTTTATCAATTCCTTTTTTTTTTACCTTGAAATTTTGCAATTCTTATTTTAGCTCCGTACTTCATTTCATGAAATATTCTTATAGCTGATCGTATTGGCTAATGGGTCCGATATACTTTTGCCATAGGAAAAGACTTTCTAGTTAGATATGTAGGAGTGCGGGATTTTGTTTTGATTATATAATGAGTCGAATTTCAAAATCTTGCTCTTTCTGTTGACTCTTCTTTTTGAAATTCATCATGCGTCTTCCATTATTTGTAATAATGAAGCCTTTCCAGAACTTAGTTCCTTGAAGATTATAATGTTGTAAACACGTAGCTTGAATCTATCTAATTTGCAAATTTAATGCCAAATAACAGTAATGTTGCATTCTTGGTTTATGCGGTTGTTTTTAATATGTTATGTAGCTCACAAAGAATTTGATCTGGGGCATGCTCTTGTTAATATGAACTTGTGATAGTCTCTTGCAGAGGAGCATTTTCAGTTTCTTTAATTTTTTTTTGGTTAAATCTTCTTTTCATTTGGTCCTTGCAATGATGATAGAACAGACAGGGACATCAGCACCCTCTGGGGGATGATGATTTGTCGATGGGAATCTCTCTGATGCTTGAGACTTGTGTTATTTGTAACTGTGTTTGTAACTGGGAATCTCTTGTTTTGTATTCCTTTTCCTGTTATATCGTTCGCATTTGAGGTGTAATTTGTTTCCTTTTAATTAATTGCTCTGTGGTTTTAGTTGCATTTTGGTTTAGAAAGAGCTTCCCAGCCATAAATTTATGAGCTTTAGTACCATTGGTTTTTGTAGTTAAGGACACAGAATGATAGCTGAATGGTTGTTATTATAAATCATCTCAGCAAGCGAGGTCCCAGAACTTATGTTGCTCCTTTGGATTCGTTTGTTTTGAAATTGTGTCTCCGTGGTTCCTACTATCAAGAATTCAGGAATACGTAAGATGATGTTTGACTATGACTTCTAAGGCTGCCAATTAACTAGCATTCTATTTTATGTTTGTTCTGTTTTCCTATGATTTTTGAGGGGTGCGTCTCCTTGCACATATTACAGTAGCACAATTGATCAAGTGCTTGTTTCCATCTTGTCTAAATGTGCCGGTGATGTTTTTGCGCACGTATTATCTTGATATGTAAAGATGATGATGCCATATAATTGTCACTACCTCTGAGGCACATTTTTATTTTCTTTCGCATGGCTTTGTTTTTGGGCACTATAATGTTTTTGTAGCTATTTCTCATTTTTGGTATAAAGCCTGATGATTGTCAATTAAGAACGGAGATTCGAATGATGCTATCTGTTGAAGCCTTCTCGTAAGTTGGGCTCCAGTGGCGTCTCATGTGATAAAAGTTTCTTATGTATGATGAAGGCTTTTTTACCAGATATAATCGGACACAGGTTTTATTTCTTCTGCCTGATGAATTTGTGCTGAACCATAATCTGTGAATGTTATACTATCATGTTAATCATCTCGTCATCGTGATTCTTCATGCATTCTTTTGGGCTCTGCTTGGAAGAAAGCCACTCACTGTGTAGTTGAAATTCAGGGATTTGGCTCCCCTTCATTACACTTTCTTTTCATTTCATCAGCTACACATTTACATGAAAGACATGTGTCTTATTTAATTTTCAAACTTCAACATTATCATAATCATACTTAATTCAATTTACTCTTCAAATTTGGTTAAAAAATTCCTCATAAATTTTGATATTCATTAATTTTATTTTATCTTTTTATATTTAAATATTAAATTATAAAATATTAATGTTGAGAATCATTTAATAATTTTTTATGTCAGTATTATATTGTTTTGAAATATTATTTTGAGAAATAAAAAGTAAGGGCACGGATTTTCAATGTTTGACAAAAATCATAAAGTAAAAATTATTGTTTTTTAAAAAAAGGCTGCACTTCATCAGAATTACAAAGTTCCGAGGAGAAAGTAATTGTTGCACACTGTATTTAAAAGGGAGAAAATTATGTTTTTAGAAAATATTATTTTATCTATTTTTTTTGTGCAAAAGAGCAATTTAAATTTATAATATTTTAAAAGGCTACTGTTTATTCATGTTAAACAAAAGTGTCGTTAGGTTTATGTTCTATAATTTTAATATTTGAATATAAAAATATTAAATGAAATTAATGATATTAATGAATATCAAAATTTTATGGAGAATATATTTTTTTTATCTAATTTGGAGAGTACTTTTTAAAACTTATTTACTTAACTATAGTTATGATACTTGTTAATTTAATTTAATTTTTACTTTTAAAAATTAATTAAGACACGTATCTTTCATCTAAATGTATATTTGATAAAATGAAGAGAAAGTATAATGGAGGGGAGCCAAATTCGAAATTGAGCAGTAATTACACAACCTAGTAATTATGATGATCTGTTTGTTTGTCAAAGTGTACTATTTGATTTTGCGAGTGTAATTATTTAATAAATAATATTAAATTACGTATTAAGGATATTTATTGTCTCTAAAAAATGTATTAATTAATAAGTACATATTCTTAACTAATATTGTAAAAAAGATTGATATATATTTTTAAAGTAATAATATTTTAATTTAGTTGATTATAATTATTAAAGGTCATATTTATTAATAATATCAAGAAATACATGTTTGATAAAATATTAATATTATAAATATAATATTAAAATTATTTAAATATTTTAAAAAGAAAATAAAATGTATTAATTTTAACTAAAATAAATAAATAACATGTAATGTAAAATAACAAGTTAATACTAAAGAAATAAATTAAAATTGAAAATATAAGTTAAGTAAAAAAGGTTAATATAATACTTATATATCAAATTTAAACCTAACTTAAAACAAATTGTAATACTTTAATTAAATTTGATGTGAAGCATAATTTAAAATAAGTTGCAATAACTTAATTTAGTTTTTTGTTAGAAGATTTGGTTGAATAAGATATTTTAGGTACATCTTAATCCCATAAATCTTAGATTATAATTTCGCTGATCAAATTTGATATTTTTCACTTTTGAAAATTTGTGTGCAAGGTAAAGATGGTTTCTTGCCACGTGTGAGAAACAGATAAAAATTTGTATCAAGAGCACTATTCTTGCAGGGTTTTACTTGTTAATTCTAGAGAATCATTTTCAATATGATATCAATTTTTAACTTACTTTTCACTCAATGGCAAAACAACATATTTATAAAATGTTGGAGATATGTAACTTGGATATAACGCAAATTCAAAAGCTAGCTTTTGAATTTGCGTTATATCCAAGTTACATATCTCCAACATTTTATAAATATGTTAGCTTTTGAGAGAAGAATTATTTGAGTTTATATAAGTAAATCGCCAGTAGATCGGGAGTTCAAATAAAGATGAACCTAGCTTTGATATTATGTAAAGATTTGGTATCTGGGTTTAACTGAATTCTAAAGACTAGCTCATGAAGGGAGGATTGCTTAAGTTTATATAAACATGGTAAAAGAATAGGATAAAGTTATTTTATTCTCACAATATGAACGATCTTCATTTTTTAATTTCATAGCCTTTAATTTTTGCCATAACTTCTTTGATATTACACCTTAGTCCATTTTTACTTATTCTATATTTATTTAACATGCTTTATAAGAAACAATAAATAGAATAATAATTTTAGTAAGTTACCTTTCGAATATAAGAAATTCAATATTTTGGGAAATGTATCGGGTATGACTATATTTAATAATAAGGGTAAATTAGAAATTAAGTAAAAATGAACATGTATTTTTAGTACAGTAAATAAGTAAGAGCGGAGGGAGCAAAGAGTATCTGCCAAATACCCCGTTTCGAAAGACCATCTAATCCTCTTTAATATAGCATACTCAAATTGCTTCAAAGGAGTAATGAAATTTATCTGGAGTTGCTTGTCACTCCATAAAAAATAAGAAGCCTTCTAAGTATCCAATAATCTGTATTCTAAGGTCATCAACAACTTGGTGGCCTCTAATTAGTCCCATAATTTTCTCAGATTTAATTTCTTAAAAAGTGCTTGACCACATCTCTCTCCTCCTCTTGGTAGGAAAGGTTCTTCCAAATTCCCATCTATCCTTCACTGGAGAATCAAAGAATGACTTTCTTGTGACATTTGTCCAATTGAGGTTAAAGCTAAAAGCTCAGATTCATCAAGACCTTTTGCTGGACCAAATCTACGCCCATCATTTCCATACCTGGCTACTGCTTCTTTAAATTTCTTGATCTGCACAAACTTCAAATTCTACCATGAGAAACTACACATTCTTTACTCTTCTGTATCACTAACAAATTAAACTTTAGAACCAACAAAAATGTTTTCCTATGTGGAATTGAGGCAGTAATGAGACAAATCAAAGATTTTTTTAAACTTACTGTTGCATTAGTACAGCTGAAGCTACAAACTTTGCCTTGTGCACCCCTATAGAATCTGAAGAAGGGCAAGACTGGTATATTAAGAACATTGCACATGGTTTTCAGTTCTTCATAGTTTACTTTGAGGAACATGACATTGGGATTTGATTCAGCTAGCTGACACATCTGCAAACATTAAATAACAACACTTATATTATTAACAACAACACGATAAAGAGGCGGAGACGAATTCAGAATTTGCGTTCATATCTTATTATATATGCGCTTCAAATTCTTTTTGCATATATACATATTTATTATATATAATTCTGGTTAAATTAACGGATTTAATTGAACACCAGAACCAAATTCTTGGACATCTTTTTTTTATTTATTTTCTAACTGAGCATATTTCAACTAATTTTATCAATAGATTCTACCTCCTACCAACACATGTATCAGGTGATTCTTTTCATCAAGATTTCAACGAAAAGAACTAAAATAAGCACATATATAAGATAACTGTGACTACCCAGGCTCGAATGGGAAGTTATTGGACATATTGGTACCATACCTTAGGGTGTAAAGTCTTGCAACCTCCACAATCAGGAGAGTAGAAGTCGATTATGACCAATCTATCACCAGCTCTTAACAATGAATCAACAAGTTGTTGTGCTGAGTTTATCTCTACCATGTTTGGTTTAAGGGTCCTCTCCCACCATCCCTGACCACTTCCAACACAGATTGATACTTGTTCCTAAAATCATTAGACAAACAAAACTTGCTGATGTAGTCTCGAAAAAAAAAAACACAGAGAAGGGATGAAAAATGAAAAGCACCTGTCTATGATCTGATGCATCCAAGGGTTTGCCTAGAAATTCTGTGGATGTTAAATCTTTAAGTTGCAAATTGACATTTGAATAGCAATGATCAACAGACCCTTTGGCTGTGGAGTTTAAACAGGGGCCAGAAACAAAGAAACCAATATTCAAAGAACAAGCCATTGACACCAAAAAAAAAAAAAATACAAAAATCGTAGGAATTAATTTTTCCAAAAGAATAAGAAAGATTTAGGAGCCACGCAAATGCAGGTTGGTGTTTTCTTCGACAAAGAATCCAATAATCACAGGTTTTCAATACTAGAAAAGGCAAAACATGCTCCTTTTTGAAGCTTCCAAAGAGAAAGAACTTAGTAATAATCAAGCTAAAGGATTCAACTTATACACGCACAAAGTGTAATCCTGTCCTTGTTTTTCTCCACCATTGCTATAATGTAATTTAATCTTTTACTATAATAAAGTACCTACTAAATTAAGTAAAGGTGATATTATATGATGGACTAAATATTTCTTACACTAACTATGTATTAGATTTAAACTTATCTGAAAGTATTTTTTACATTATCAGGTCATTCAAAATATATTCATACATATTTTTTCTTAAAAATGTCAGATTTATAATTTTGAAAATAAAATAAATTATATCTACTATAGATAAGAATGATATGATGATGTAAATATTTTTTTCGTCTTAATTTATATGAATGTATTTATTTGAATATAAAATTTAAAAGTGAAAGAAATATTTTTGAAATTTGTATTCCAAAATTTATGTGAAGCTTGCGTGTAATTGAGTTGGCATTTTTTTGTTTTTGTCAAGTTATGGATGATTGAAATAAATGATGAGATGCAAAGAATCCAAAAAATGGGAATGCCAAGTGCCTGTATTATTATTAGTAGTATGAGTTAGGCATATTTGGCAGTTAGTCATTGTAGTTTCACCGCATAGCTGACTGACTCTGTCTCTCCGGTATTGGTATTATTTGGATAAGAATTTCACTATCTCTATTATTTCCATCGATGCAAAGCTCCTTAGTGATAAAATATGACAAAAATAAATATCTTTCTGATATGGGAAAGGGTTGACAACATGAAATTTGAAGTTTCGCTTTTATGAGTAATTTCTGATATGATCACTCAATTATGAGTAGTTTTTTCAGAAAGTTATTTTTTTTTCTTTATAATTTAAAAGTCATTCAACTATTAGTATTTTATTCACAAAGTCATTTAACTATTAGTGTTTCATTTACAAATTCACTCAACCAATTAGATAAGACATTTTGCAGCTTTGAAGCGATCGAATGCCTCCGAGAAGAAATTTTGCAGCTTCGAAGGGATCGAATGTCTAGGAGAAGAGATTTTGCAGCTTCGTTCGTTTGCGAGTAATGACGATATTCTTTTTTTGATACAACCAATTACTTGAATAATATCGTTTTCATATTAATGATGCAATATATCAGTCTCTTCTTCTTCCTTTTTTTTTTTGATACAATCAACTACTTGAATAATATCGTTTTCATATTAATGATACAATGCTAAAATGTATCAATCGATAATAGATTGATACACAAAGAACTGTTTTAATTTATTTCTGATACATATATACATTGAACACATTATAATAGTATTATTATACAATACTAAAATGTATCAATCGATAATAGACTGATGCACAAAGAACTGTTTTAATTTATTTCTGATACATATATACACTAAACCCATTATAATAGCATTGTCTGTATCAATTTTAAAAATGGCAGTTGGTGTTTACTTGATACTTGTGATACATATGAAACATATCCAGTAAGATATCTTTTAATGTGTTTTGATACATGAATAATATGAATTGCACCAAACCTAGAACAATGATACACCCAAAGAAAAAGAAAATTCCCATGAAATCTGCGATTTTTTGAAGTTTTTGATCTGATATGGATTAATTGTTGAAACTTCCAATATATGGTGACAAAAAAATCAAGATCAAAATGGAAAGAGATTTACTCCCATTAAATATGCAAGTTTGTTTATTTAGATATTAACTAGCGTTGTTATAGAAGAAAATTAAGGGTTTGAATTTTTGATACAACACTCAAGGTTATCGTTAATCTGTATCAGAAAATTTTTAAAAAAATGTTACTTTATGTAATTAAGATAAAACATGCAATTCATGTAATTATTTTACTATATAATGTTATTTTATTATATAGTTTTAATGGGTAGGGTTAAATGAGTCGGGTTAATAAAATAGTTAAAATGGATAGTTTGTTGTTTCTTATAAATTTGAGTTAAAATAAAAAATTTATATAAAAAAATTTAATAAAAAAAATTATCTAATTGATTGAGTGACTTTGTGAGTGAAATACCAATAGTAAGTGACTTTGTGAGTGAAACATCAATAATTAAGTGACTTTTAAGTTACAAAACAACAACAAAAAAAACTTTCCCAATGAACTATCAATAGTTGAGTGACCATTAAGAAATTAACTCCACTTTTACGTTACCTAATTTATTGAAGACATGATCATAAACAAAAAGATAGTAGAAGATCATCAGATAATCAAGTGTCATCGAATTTCCCTTATCAGTAATTATTAGTTCTCTCTTTGATTTTATTATTGCATATTATTTTCTTTATTTCAATTATCGTACTATTTATTAATAAATAAGTAAAATTTACAGCTATTTTTTAATTTATATAACTAGGAACAGTTATTATTATGAATTTTCTAATTCTACTAGTGAAGATTCAAAGATAATAAAATTTCACTTAAAAGATTTTGAAATTTCATCACTCTTTCAAAATAAAAACCAAAAAAGACCAATGACCTATTTCTTCTAATAAAAGGTCCATAGGGGCATTAGCCCATTGTTTTGTTCCATTTGGAGCACCTACCCATGGTTTAATTTGAGCTGCTTGTTTGCCCATGCCAAAGATTCAGAGTTATGATTCTTCTTGAAAAAGAGATATTATAAATTACAGCCCATGATAAAATGAATAAATACATATTTAAAGAGATTTAAGTTTATTATGATATAATTTTTACTAATAATATTTTTGACTTGTCCCTTTCAGATATAACAATTTAACAACATCGTTCGACTCGAACAATTCCGGATTAATTGAAGAGTACTCCAAAGCTTCACCCAGAAGAATATTGTTTTAATATTGAAATTACTTATTTTTTTGTATATTGAATTAGTTGAAGACTTAGTATATTTTTTTTTGTGTCAACTCTCTTTTTCACTATACTAACCTCATACACTATAATATTTTTTCACACTTCTCATCTTTTTCTACTGCACAGCATAAGGACGATAATCAGGAAAATATGCTATAGTGGTTACATGAGTTGTAAAGAATAATGACACCACTTTCTCTACTTTATGCCTGTTAACTATAACACATTTAATAGTATAATTTTAGTATTAAAATGCATAAATATAAAAATATAGTAAAGTCATGATATAACTTTTTCTTTATTAATAAAGTCACTCAATTTTGAATGATTTCTTTTAAAGACATTATTGAATTGGACTTGGATCTCTTGATATTATATTATTTAGCCAGGGGTTTGGATATACATGACATAAAAAGTTAGCTTATTTCATTAAGTTAAGTTTTTGAAATCCACAAATTCAATTAAAATAATTTTGTATGAGAAAATTCTAAAAAAACTCACTTTATAACTAAATAATTTCACATACTTTAAGTGATCAGATCATTTGGGGAGTCTAGTTGAACTTGTTTAAATGTGGATTCTAATAGGAGGATATAAAGAAGTTTTAATGCACGAGTGCATTTCCCATTTCCTCTTGTATTTGGTCTGAATTAAGGTGGGGAACTGGGGGGTCCAGTTTAGAAACATGTTATGTTTACGACAATTTAAAAAGTATCTGGCCTAGTAGCTCAGTTGGTTAGAGCGTCGTGCTAATAACGCGAAGGTCGCAGGTTCTCGAGACCTGCATGGGCCATAATTTTGACATTTTAAGCAGAAGGCCATATAATGACGTGTTGAGTTTCACAAACAGAATAATCGCTGTACTACAAGTTTCTTTTTTTTTTTTTTTTTCCTTTCTGATTAGCTGTCTAATCAAATTCTGGGTCTTTAGTTTCCTCTTCATCCTACCAACGTTGGCTTACCTGCCACTTAAACTGTTGCCATCATCGACCCTTGTAGCCTAGCTAGCTGGACTGTCTTTTAATTAAGCAACAAAATGATTATGTTTGGGCTTTCGTAATAACTTAAAGTGGAACAAAATATTTTTGGCCATAACAAACACTTGGTGCTCCATATAACACGTAGATGCAAATAACGGAGGCGGAACGATTTCGATTGAACTCAATATTTGTTTACACCAACAAAATGCAATATTAGTAGCTGAAAGAAAAACAAAAGCTACATGTACTTGGAGTCTTTTAAAGAAAATCACGTATACCTTGTTCAAAGAGAATTGTATCACATCAAGTGTTTAAAATATCTTTGAACTACTTTAGCTCAACATAATCAATAATGAATGCAAATCAGTGAGTAATCAATCAAATGAGTGCATAACTTAAAACATGCTAAAAATATTGACAAAGACATATAGTGATATTTTTGTTTTATTCTGGGAATGAAAGGTTTCGTGTTAAACAAAGCAAATTTAAGTTGTTGACATGATCAGTGATCATAAAGTAATGCGCAATACAAAAGAACAAATTAAAATTAGACAATGTAAATGAGCAATCCAGTTTAAGTTATATATATTATAAGTATTTTAATTTAAAATTTTCTTATACCATTAGATCATTTTATTTATTGTAACAGATAGTGTTTTATTTTTATGCACCATGACAATAACGATGGGCTAATATATATCCTTGGGTTGACCTTAGTATAAAAAAACTGCTTACACCGTCAATATATATAATTTAAATTCGTAAGCTAAAATCATGAAGACCGCGTTAATTATCAAGAATATATAAGTTATATATTGTTAGTGTATATAAATACGTTTTATATTATTACTGTAATTTAATGTATTAGAAAAAGTACTACAATATTAAGATTGAAGTGGAATTATATAATAATTAAAAAAAAACAATAACAAAACTTATCAAAATGATTGATTGAGTCGTGGTAAGTCACAGTCTTGAAAGCTGACATCAGTGCGATTAATCACTCTCCAAGGTTTCACAATACTTCCAAATTTATGCACTCTCATAGCTGGAAGTTTGAATAGAAGAGAAGAACAACTTTGGAGAAGAAGAGAGAATGTTTTTGATGTATATTTCGTTCATAAGTACTGCTGTAACGTATATGTTGCGCACAGGGGAGGAGGGAAATCGACCCATTTTGGCCTTTCAAGCCTATTTTAGATCATAAGTTTAATAAAGGACAATTCAATATAAGAAGAAAAAAAAGAGTTGTTAGGTTATAAGAGAAGAAAAAAAATTAGTCACCAATAGTATTGTAACTTGTTAATAACTAGTAAAACTGTACTTTCAGAGGGTATAAGTTAGATAAAAACTTAGGAAGAATGCACTGAAGCCCCTGCTTTTGGGAATGTTTGATCAACTAATCATGACATCATTGCTTCATTAGAAGAATCAAACATATATTCAAATAATTGAGTTTTCTTCCCCGGCTATGTAAGAATAGATACACCGTTATATTGTTGATTAGTGTTTGCACATATTATGTACTAATGGATATATATGTGTTTAATGTTAAAGTGCTTAAGTTAGATTAATCAACTTTGATTTGTTCTTTCTAAGCAATAACAATTTGTGCTTAATAAAGTTTTTTAAAAATAGATTACTTTTTTCAACTTTTAAAAATATCTTAAAAACACTATTAACTTGTTAAAAACTTGTGCTCCCGGGGGGCATGGGAACCGAGAAGCTGGCAATTCTGCATCCGTAAGTTTTAATCGCAATTATTAGTATAAGCCACGTACCTAATAAATTAAAACATATATATACTAATCATATACAAATTGATGGGCAATATTTGCTGGACCTCAACAAAACATATCATCTAAAGAGCTGTTCATACATAAGACAACAAATTAGTGCACACTACTCAATCGCCATCTTATAGTGACAGTCGGCAATGCATGAAAATATAGACAATCATTATGTAAAATTTGCAAAGTCTCTAAGCAAATTAAAAAAGGAATTTCGACAAGCTCACTTTTACTTTTGTTGGCATTTCATCCGATATCTTAGTGCCAAGTTTGCTCGTCTCTACTTCTTTTTTTGTTCTTTCAAAATTTTCTTTATCGGCAAAAGGGAAGAAAAAGAGAATAGTAGGTGAGTCGAACCAAAATTATTAAACTACACGTTTTCAATTTGTGATTGCTAGTCATATTTAATTACTTCAAGGTTTTGTTTTATGAAAAGATACATGGTCCAGAATGTGTACATGGGTGTGATTACTTGATATAATCAAATTGTCATAGAAGCTGAGCATTCAACCCAAAATCTTAAAATACTGAGAGAGTGACATAGCTAGGATATTATAAATTGCTTCGAAGATTCTTACCTACTCGATGAAGGGCAATTGTATTTTTCTCTAAAACCCTCTCACACTTATAACCATGTCTAAGAGTTAATTACAAGTGAATCGAATTTTTTTTCTTTTGCACATTCCCTTGCTTGTTAAAAAAAATAGAGAAGAGGGTCAAAAGGATTGGCCTTGAATAGGGGCAAAGGGCACAAAAAGTGATTTAAGGATTCATATTTAAAGAATAGTTGAAATTTATCAATTTTTTGAATGGTCCATGTTACTCCTACCCCATCCTTTATTCAGGTCCACCCTTCCCTTACTCCCCACCCTAACTCGGAATTTAATCTTGACTCGAGATTCAAGATCTAACCCTCGTCCTCAATCTGAGAGTTAAGACGCAATTTCGACCTAATCCTGACCTGAGACTTGAGAATCGAACCTCAATCCTGAACTTGGCACATGAGACTAGAGATCCTACTGGAGACTTGATCCTAAAATTAAGACTCAACCCCAGTCCGAGACTACTAAAAAATGGCAAAAACTAACCTCGGAGGTTGGTCCTTATTCTCTTTAAATTGATATTTTCATGAAAAAAATAGATCTCCAAAGGTCATTTTTTAATCATTATTTCTTTTGCAAAAACGTCGACCTTCAAATGTCACTTTTTGCAAAAAAAATAATTAAAAATTGATCTCCTGAGGTCAATTTTTGAAAAAAAAAGAAGACTAATATTGAGCTAAACTGAAGATCGCATAAAAATGAATTATGACGGGTTAAATTAAAATCAGCCTAACATAAAATTATCTTCTGTCCAACTCATAAAATATTAGGCAAATTGAACAGGTCATCAATTTTTAGGCCATATTTAATACCCCTATTTATGAGTAGAGAAAGACAAATGAGCTCAACATGATAACGCGTGGGTCTACAACAATAGCTCCATGAGCTGATATAAAAAATAATGCTGCTTAATAATGCCGATTAGTCTTCTTAGTTATTAAGTTGGTTAATGTTAGTTATGCACCTAGTGTGATTAGTTAGTGAGTTAGTTACAGAGCATGTGCTACTCACGCGCTTGGCTTAGTATAAATACATATTCAGTGGACTGCATTAGAGAGTAATGAGATACAATTCCTCTTCCCGCTTGATCTTGTTTTTAGATTTGTAAACATGGAAGCTTAGCTTTCATGGAATGATATCTCATACAAAGTTTTTCACATGGTATCAGAGCAACAATCCTGAGGTTTTGATTGCTCACCAAATATTAGCTTCCGCTAAGAAGAATCAGTAATAGCAATGGCAGAACTAACAAAACTGACAGTTGCAACATTAGGTCGCAATCATCCTTTATACCTACAATCTTCCGATTCGCCAGGAACAACATTGATTCCGATCAAGCTTACAGGACCTGAGAATTATGAATTGTGGAGCAGATCGATGCGACTTGCATTATTGGTGAAGAACAAGCGGGGTTTTGTAGACGGGACATGCCTAAAGAGCTCGTACAAAGGAGAACTAGCAGTTCAATGGGAAAGATGCAATGCAGTGGTCCTATCATGGATCAGTGGTACAATGAACACTGGATTACTTTCGATGATCGTGTATACTTCAAATGCTAGGCGAGTACTGGAAGATTTTCAGGAGAGGTTTGATAATTCGAATCTCACTAAAGTATATTAGCTATAGTCTGAGGTTGAAAATCTGCGACAAGGTACAAATTCTGTGACTGATTGTTATTCCAAACTAAGAGATCTTTGGGATGAACTTGATGTGTTAGGACCTATGCCTTGTTATGAGTGTGTTGAAGCTCAGCCTTATATCAAACACTTAGGATACCAATGATTATTAATGCTTCTAATGGGATTGAATGAGTCTTACAGTCATGTGCATAGTGACATATTGTTAAAATCTGAAGTACCAAGCATCAATCAAGCCTATGCAACATTGATTCAGGAGGAGAGTCAAAGGTTGTTAGGTGTGGTTGATCTGAGCAAGGAACCTCTCACCATCTTGGCTAACAGTGGTCAAAATTCTAAAGGAGGAAAGAGGATGACAGGATCAACTTGCGTACAATGTGGATTCAAGGGACACTTGAGTAAAAATTGCTATAGAGTAATAGGATATCCTCCAAATTTCAAGAGCAAGAAGAAGTATAACCAAGTAGGATCGAGTGGATCAACTAGTTCTCAAAATGCTAGTGGTGGTTATAGGTCAGGTGGTACCTCAAATCAATATGATTCAGCCAGTTTCAGGCCTTATGCTCATAATGCAGCTAATAGAAGCCACGATCAAGGACAAAATCTCACTGATGAGGAGTATAATCAGGTGAAAAATCTCAAGCATAACATAGAGCAAAATGAGTTCAAGGAAAATTTGGCAGTTAATGTATCACTACTATCACATTCATGTATCCATGAGTGGGTAATTGACTCAGGTGCTACTCACCACATAACATCCTGTAAAGAGTTGCTAGATGATCTAAAATGCCTGAAGGATCAAAGTTCCAATACTGTGCAACTTCCAACAGGAATTAGGGCATCCATAATAAGTACTGAAAACTCATTGATTTTAGGCGATCAAAAAGTGAAGAATGTCCTCCATGTCCCTAACTTCAAGTTCAACCTTCTTTCAGTTGCAAAGATCACTAAGGACTTGTTATGCAGTGTTAGCTTTTTTCCTAAATTTTATGTTTCGCAGGCACTTTACAGTGGCAGGGTGATTGGGATTGATAAAGAATCTGATGGTTTATACTTTTTAAAGGATCAAATGAAGGCAGTGGCAGGAGCAACTGTGAAGGATCAAAATTTGACTCAACTGTGGCATCTTAGACTTGGCCACCCTTCTATCAAGACAATGCAACATACTATATCACTCAATAATAGCATAACAACAAGAGAGCAACCCTGTTGTCAGATATGTCCTCTAGCTAAGCAAAATAGATTGCCTTTTCCTAACAGTTTGCATAGATCCAATCATATTTTCCAGCTTATACATCTTGATATTTGGGGCCCTTATAAAACTCCAACTTATGATAGAAAATAGTATTTTATCACAGTAGTGGATGACTATAGTAGATATACTTGGGTATGCTTGATACAAAGTAAAATTGAAATTCAAGTTGTGCTAAAAGATTTTCTGTTAATGGTCACCACTCAGTGTGGTGTGAAAGTGCAAATTTTAAGGTCTGACAATGGTACAGAATTTCTTAACTCCACTTGTAAAACTTTGTTCTCATCTCTTGCCATTGTATATCAAATTTCATGTGCCAACACTCTCCAAAATAAAATGGTATAGTGGAGAGGAAATATAGGCACATACTTGACACTGCTAGAGCCTTGAGGTTTTAGGCTGGTGTTCCTACTAAATATTGAGGGCATTGTGTTAAGCAACCACTTATATAATAAATAGGTGGCCTACAGGTGTTCTCAGTGGCAAATGCCCTTATGAATTGTTGTATGAAAGGCAATCAGATTTAGCCCACTTAAGGGTATCTGGATGCTTATGTTTTGCATCAGTGTCACCTAAACCATACAAATTTTATCCCAGGGCATAGAGATGTGTTCTTATGGGTTTTTCAGAAACTAAGAAAGGCTACTTGCTATTGAGTTTAGAGTCTCAAAGTTTTTTGGTCAATAGGGATGTTTGTTTTATGAAAATTTTTTTCCCTTTCAAGGATAGTCCAGTTGTTTCACCTAACTTATTTCAGCCCATGTCTAGTGTTTCTAAGGATAGTGGGATCAATTTTGATCTACCACCTCCTAGTCCTACTTCACTGGACGCCTCCGACATTGCTAATCCATCCTCACCAGACTTGCCTGAGGAGTTGCAAGATGATGTTGCACCTGGTTCTGAGGCCCTAGAAGTCAGTGGAGGCTTACATAGTGATACACTTATACATACATGTGCCACTACTCCTGCTTCTCCATTGCCTAGCAAAACTGCTTCTGAGATGTCCAGAAGGCCAAGTAGAGTTACTAGACCTCCACTTTGGCACAAAAATTATGTTATTTTCAAACCTCCCACATTTTCCTATGCATATCCTATTGAGAATGATCTCTTATAGCAATTTGAGTGTCTCCTCCCGGGCCTATCTTGCCTCTATGTTTACTGCTGTTGAACCTTCCACCTTTAAGGAAGCTTCTCTTAGTCCTCACTGGATTAATGTAATGTAGGTTGAGATTGCATTATTAGAGCAAAATCACACTTGGGATGTAGTTTCTTTCCCCTGGGAAACAGGCTATTAGTTTTAAGTGGGTGTATAAAGTGAAACATAAAGCAAATGGTGAGGTTGAGAGGTATAAAACCAGGTTGGTGACCAAGGGATATAGTCAGCAACAGGGTCTAGACTATCATGAAACTTTCTTTCCAGTGGCTAAGATGGTCCCTATGAGAACTGTCATCAGTGTGACTGCTTCTCACTATTAGCCTCTCTTCCAAATGGGTGTCCACAATGCCTTCTTGCAAGTTGATTTATTTGAGGAGGTTTACATGGATTTTCCTCAGGGTTTTCAGAGGCAAGGGGAGTACAAAGTTTATAGATTGCTTAAGTCCTTATATGGTCTTAAACAAGCCTCTAAGTAATGGAATTTGAAGTTGATAGAAGCCTTGTTAGGCACTAGCTACTCCCAGAGTACTCGTGATCACTCCCTGTTCACAAAGTAGGAAGGTCCTCACATAGCAGTTGTATTAGTTTATATGGATTACTTGCTGATAACAAGTAATAGCCAAACCTTGATTCAGGAATTGAAGTAGTCCTTGCACAACAAGTTCAAAATGAAGGACCTAGGTGATCTTAAGTATTTTTCTAGGTATTGAAGTGCTTAGATCCAAGTCTGGTATATTGCATAATCAAAGGAAATATACTCTGGAACTTATCTCTGATGCTGGTCTCAGTGGTTCCAGATCATCAACTACACCTCTGGAAGAAAACATCAAACTAACCACAACTGATTATGATGAGCACACAGGAGTATCTGGTGATCCACTACACAAAGATGTCACTGGTTATCAGAGACTCATTGGGAGGTTATTGTACTTCATCATTACTAGTCCTGACATTTGCTTTGCTGTTTAGTCTTTGTCACAATTTATGCAGCAACCAAAGACATCACACTGGGAAGCTGCATTAAGGCTGGTGAGGTACATCAAAGGTTGTCCACGGCAAGGATTGCTGCTGAGCAGTCACTCTAGCATGAAGTTGGAAGCATTTTGTGACTCAGACTGGGCTGTTTGTCCTAACACTAGAAGGTCAGTGACAGAATATGTAGTTAAGTCGGCTAACTCTCTCATTTCTTAGAAAGCCAAGAAGCAGCACACAGTGAGCAAAAGCTCAGCTGAGGATGAATACAAGAGTATGACTGTTGTTATTGTAGAAGTTATTTGGCTTATGGGGTTGTTACAAGAGCTGACTATGGTGGTTGACAAACCAATTCAGCTGCACTGTGATAGTAAGGCTTCCATTCAGATTGCATCTAACCCCATTTTTCATGAAAGGACTAAACATATAGAGCTAGGTTGTCGTTTTGTTAGAGAGAAGATTAAGAGTGGTTTGATACTTCCTACTTACATCAACACAAGAGATCAATTGACAGACCTACTCACTAAAAGCTTGGGAGCTTCACCGCATTACTCTTTGCTAAGCAAGCTTGGAGTCCTTGATGTTTACTCACCCTCTAGCTTGAAGGGGAGTATAAAAAATAAAGTTGCTTAATAATGTTGATTATTCTTAGTTGTTAAGTCGGTTAATGTTAGTTATCCACCTAGTATGATTAGTTAGTGAGTTAGTTACAGAGCATGTGCTACTCACGTTCTTGGCTTAGTATAAATACATGTATAGTGGACTGCATTAGAGAGTAATGAGATACAAAGTAATATAATAGAGTGGAAGTTGTACAAAACGACTCACCAAAGTTTAATTCTTATACCATATAAAAGAATCTAAATATCCATCACTAAACCTTAATTAAGTTGATGCATGGTAGAATTATCCATGACATTATAAACTATCTAACTCTCAATTAACGAAAGAAATTCAAAGCAATTGAAAGTGATAGAGTGAAAAAATATTATGTGAAAAAATCTCAACGTCAACACAAAATTTAAGGCAGTTTTATAAACTATTAGAGAGACCCTTGAATTAATTACCTAATATAATTAACTAAACCAAAGTTTAATTTGGTTAATATTTGTTGTAATTTGGATCAAATTGAATGTGTAGTTGCGTGAGGGTCTTCAACTCTTCACTGCACTAAAGTTTTTTCTTTTTATCTTCGTTGAGAAGATGCTTTTGTAGAACCTACGAGCTAGTTTGACTATTTAAGCCAATTTAAAAAGAGGTTACATTTTTCTTTTAAAGGTAAAGTTTGACATTTGTCCCTTCCATAATTGGTTTTCTTTGTATACTCAAAAAGAAAAAAATGTTCATTATCGATATAGTCCTATCGTTTTTTTTTTTTTTTTTAAATTCCTTTTTAAGAGTTTTCATTCTTTTTCTCTCCATTAGTGAATCAAACTCACTACTTTTAAGATTGGAAAAGAATGATTATTATCACCTGACCGTATTGATCAAACCTTAATTAGATAGCATAAGTAAAATTGTAATCACTAATTAACTTAAGATCAAAATCCATATGTATTCTTGTTCTTTTTGTGCATGAATAAAGGGCTCACCCTTTGATACTATCAACAACATATGTAATTATGTATTAATTGTTCCAATAATAAATATGAGACATGATTTTAAAGTGAGAATTTGAGAATGTGCTTAAATTTTAGACGCATAGCCTAATACTCCCTCCGTTATTTTTTAATTGGTACGTATACTAAAAATAGTTGTTAGTTTTAAAATTTAAGAAATAATTAATCATCTTTTTTCAATTTTACCCTTAGTATTTAAGTCACTTTAGAATGTGAAAAGAATGATTATTGTATATTTTAAAAAAGTACCTATCAATTAATAGAGTTATACTAGTCAAATTAAAATCCCAATTAAATTTTTCTTAATAAGTGCGCAAATCTTATCCTAGAAACTAAAAAGAAACGGAGAAGTATTATTTACTCATATATTGTAAAAAAAAAGTTTTTCATTTTGGAATTAGATTACTAACTCTAATGTACTCCCTCTGAATCACTCTACTTGTCGTCCTTGCTAATGATCTAAAATAATTGTTATTTTAAAAATTTAAGATATAATTAAGTATATTCCTTTCATTTTGCACTTAGTAATAATCATTTTTTAAAGTAATAAATATTAACTAAGTAGCATAGAAACTTTTAAGTCAAGAACACATACATTATTCTTCAATATTGTGATTGGTTAGATTAATTCTCTTTTTATTTTTTGAAGAAAGATTAAAGAGAGAATATTTATTAAAAAGAGATTAATATTTTAAATAATTAAAAATAATAAATAAAAATATAATAGTCAAAAACATAATTTTTTAAAAGAGGTATAAACAAAAAATGTTATAAGTACAGTGATCCGAATGGAATATTATAACATGTAGATGTATGACTCCATTCACTAGATATACACCTAGCAAAAGGGGGAAAATAAATTAAAAGCAGAATACCTAAATACCCGTTAAATTTGATGTGTTTTCGTCAATTTTTTTTTAAAATTATTTGTAGTCGTAAGTACCCCCTAAACTTATTTATTTAATAGTTTTTAACCCCCTACGTTCTGATGTGGAAAAGAGAGTGACTATATTCTCTTTTAAGCATGTGAGGATGGAAAAAAAATTAAAAATCAACTCTCAATTATTTATTTTAATGGTGTATTTTTATTTTTTAGGTCAATTTTAAAAAATTGACTAAAACTCGATAATTCTAAAAAAGTAAAATTAACTTTTTAAACATAATAAAGTTTAACTGCATATTTTTTTATATGAAATACTATTTATTTCAACTGTGTATTCTCTTTTCAAGCCTAAATCAATTAAAAAATTTTGAGTCCGTTATATTCACATAAGAAAATAGCTTAACCGTAATAATGGAGTTGTAATTGTGTACTTTTTATTCATGTTAAGATGCAATAACTATTATTTTCTTTCAGGCCAAACCTAGAACAAAAAGAAAGAAAAACTCGGTTAGAGCTCCTTTATTTTTAGTAAAATAAAAAGTTTTAGCAAAATAATGAAGTTTCAACTATATAATTTTTATTATATTTTACTTAGATATTAGGATTATCTGTTTCAACAGTAACTTTTTTCTTTTAAAAAAGAATCTGTATAAAAAAGTTAATTATAATATTATTATAGAAAAATAACTTTTTGTTTGCTTAGAAAGAAGAGTTCTAGTAAAGTTTTTTTTTTTACTAATTGAAAAATTAAATCTAAAAAATTTTAAAAATATTTTTTAATAATGACACATGGATAAAAAGTCTATATGACAGGAGAGTGCATCTCATTCTCTTAAGATGAGATGGTACAAAAAGTTAAAGACTATAGATAAATAAATTTAAAAGGATAATTAAAACTATTGATAATTTAAAAAGAATTTTAAAAAAGACGATCAAATTTAGAAGGACCTTTAACTATTCTGCCTAAATTTTAAAAAAAAAAAAAAAAGAAAAGAAGAAAAGAACCAACCTAATCTGAGAGGCATTTATTGATTACCATTTACTTATTTCATCTCATAATAGTTAATACTTTTTTTTTTTGCGCATCTTTTTAAAAAATTCAAAAATAAAAATAATTCTTACTTTATATTTGTTTCTTTCTAACAAATTACAGTTTATTTATGAACAAGATTAAACTGATTTTATTTTAATACTAAAGGTGAAATGGGATAAAAATAATTAATTTAATCTTAATTTTATAAATGACAAATAAAATTAGAATAAGTAATTTGGTAACATTGATAACTAATATGAAGCGGAGAGAGTTTAATTTTATCTTCTTTACTCATATATAGATATGGAAATTATACAAAATCAATTGGAAAAATCACGCACTATGTCTATTGAGAAAAAATATTTATGTCATCCAACTCAATATAAAATGTTATATAATATTATATCTGATTTAGCTTATATTTAATATAAGCATATTTTTATATATTATTATATACTTTTATATAAAATTAATATATTATGTATAATATTTTTTCTCAAATACAATATTATATGATCTAGCTATACTATATTAAAAATGTGAATGCCTTTAAAAATGTTGATTGAATTTTTTTATCCTTCATTAAAATATATCGCAATAGACAAAATTTTCATTTACTATTTTTACATAATTATTATTTTAAATTATTTTCATCACCTTATTTATCATATTAGGTATTTTATTTGTGGCATAATTCTATTCGTGGTGTAAATCTAAAAAAAATAAATTTTCAATGAGTTTTTTTTCTTTTTGATAGTCACAATTTTTTTCTACCTTATTTTATCATATTAGATTTTCTACTTATGATATAACTCTATATATATTGTAAACCTTAAATAAATGAATAATTTTTTTTTAAAAAATGGGGGCCTTTCCGCGAAAGTTTTTCTCTTTTTGATTTGAACACTTTTTTTTTCTTCCTTTTTTGATGATAGGAATTTTGTAAAAATTCCATTTTTTTGGATTTTTGATATTTTTTTCCCTTTTTATTAATAATGTTCTAATATTTTTATATTTTCAGATTTTTTTTAATTTATAAATTCTTTCATTTCTATAAAAAAGATTTATAATTGCATAATTTAATGGGAAAAAAGTCAAAAATACTCCTCTACTTTAGTATATTAGCTAACTTTGCTCCTGGTTATACTATAGGGCCAAATATACCCTCGTCGTTAATAAAGTAAATAAAATTGCCCCTCAAAAGGATGAAATCTCCCAAATTAACTTAAAATATCAAATTTTAATTAAATTACCCGTTTTATCTTTTAAACTCAAGCCCAATCGACTAAATTAAATAAACTCAAACCAAATTAAACTCTAAAATTCATCTCTTCATCTTCTCCCCAAAACAATGGTTGTTTGATGTTGGGTGAATGTAGAGTGGAAGAAAACAACCGATGCAATTCGAATATGTAATTCACTGTAACAATTTCGTCTTCACGGATATTGAACATGGAGACATCAAGATCAGGTAAAGAGTTTGCAACAAAGCCTCTAAATTCGAATTCAACATTAATCAATTCTGCCAATTGAGCTAATTTTATATTATGGGTTCGGGGAGAAGATGAAGAGATGAGTTTTGGGGTTTAATTTGACTTGAGTTTATTTAATTTAGTGTGTCAAGTTTGAGTTTAAAGAAGAAAATGGAAAATTTAATTGAAATCGGGTATTTTAAGTCAATTTGGGGGATTCCATCCGATTGAGGGAAAATTTTGTTACTTTGTTAACGACGGGGGTATATTTAACCCTATAGTATAACCAGGGGCAAAGTTAACTAATATACTAAAGTAGAGGGGTATTTTTGACTCTTTTCTCTAATTTAATTCATCAACTCTTCTACATCAACACATTTGGTTGAATCTCTAACCTTGTATATTTTCGTGTTAATCTAGCTTCTTTTCTTTTTCATGATATGATTTTTTTTATGTTATGGATTTAAAAAGACAATAGAAATTGTTATGCCAACTCAAGTTGTTTATATTCAAAATAATTTAACTTAGATTGTCTCCTTTAGTTGAGTCTAATATTGATACTGTATTATCTCCTTTACTTGAGTCTTATATTGATATTATGCGATTTAAATTTTGTATTATTTGTAACTGACATTCTTCATCTACTCATACATTCACAAGTTTCATCTATTCAGGTAGAATAATCTCTTCATCTCATAAAATAATTTTTTTTATAAAATTATAAATTATTATAATTATAACTCTTGTGCACAATTTATTTTAGAAAATCTTGCAATGGAATCTTAAAAGGATTTCGTGAACGAAATTGTGCCAATTAACAACTTAAGGTGATACGATTCTCATTGGATAATAAAAGTCTTACTAACTGGAGTTCGATTAGTAAAAAAGTATAAAAGGGAACAAAGGAAAGCACAAGAATGTTATAACATTAATTGACGAAGAGGTAAAAATTCTTTTTCCTATTATATTCTATATTTATATTTTATATTTTTACATATATGTTTGAGTTCTTATCTATTTTTATTATATATATATATATATATATATATATATATATATATATATATATATATATATATATATATATAAAACACCTAATGCATACTGGGACTTGGGTTGATCTGGCTGGGCATATGCACCTCTGGTGCCTGCCAGCAACTCGCAATCAAGAAAATAAGCTGCTATATCTCGGCTGTAAACACAGCCTCAGGCCGACAAGGCCACATAGCAACCTGTAAAAGAGAACAACTAACCCAACAAACACAATAATAACGGGATCCTATGCGGGCCGATAAGACCACCATGTTGTCTAGTCATAACAGAAGGAAAAGAGGTATCATATTCATACTAAGCCGACAAGGCTACTAACTGACTAGCTAAACTAGGCCCTACACGGCCAACACGCAAAACACAACATGCATAGGCCCCACATGGCCAACGACAACCAACAACTGAAAAACTGTTGTCCGCAAGCCTCTAAGAGTGGAATAGTGGTCGGGACAGGGCCCCGACCTACCCAAAACTGTACAATAAAAAGAGCAACCTTCAACTACCCGACAACTCTAAATGAAAGGAACTGACCAATCTGCTGACTCCGAATAGCTGCTAATGGAGGTCCTGAACCTGTTTGTTTAAACCTTTAGGCAAGTATGCAACGCCCCATAGTTGGGCGTCAGTACAATATGTACTGAATATGTAAGACAGTAATAAAAGCTGAATGGAAGCTGATAAAGATCTAAAAGTAATCAACGACAAGGGCGGAAAATTAACCTGTAAGCTTTATTATCCATAACCTGCATCTAGTAAACCACTACACAAATAAGAACTAAAGCTACGCGGTTATACATCCATAAACTATATCCAACAAGCAAGTATACAAACAAGAACCTAACCTGGTCCCCATAAGCCTAGAAGGTGCAAGCAATACAGAAATAACCTAACGGGCCCCCATAAGCCCTGACAAGTACAATTCAATCTTTTTAAATCTTTTCTTATTTGAATTATATTAAATGCCCTAACATTTAAAACTTTAAAATCAATTACAATTCTATTAACTTATATATTAATTAATTATTTATTAAACTAACTATTTATCCATCACAATATTTCAATATGAAAAAAACCTAATTAAATAGTATAATTTTATTATGTATTAATACGTGAATTCCTCCTCCTCCTTCTTCTTTTAGGAAAATTGTATAATCGAAAAAAATATAGAAACACAAGATACTTTAAGTTGCTTCAATTAATCGAGTGCTCTTGTTATTCACTTTCTTTAGTTAACCCTACACTATATTTTTCATTTCAATTTATGTGAAGTGTTTGACTAAACACATAGATTAAGAGAAAGAGAATAAAATCAAACTGAAATCATCTCATAAAGGGCAAAATAAAAAACTTAAAATTAAGTTATTACTAATATTTAAAGTATGAAACCTCGTAGCAAAATATCATTCACCTTTTTACCCTTTTAAAAATAGAGTTCACACCTGATAAAATAGTTATTTAATTATTTTTTTAATATTTAAGATTTTAAAATTAATCAAATTTTATGTATTAAATTCTTCCTTATTTGAAATATACAGAAAATATTAATATTTATATATACATATAATGCATGCATTTAAGTGCTTATGTAAAAGCGAACGAATTTTTACCTTTCAATCAAATGTTATTTCTATGACATTTTTGTTCATTGAAGCAAGTATTAGAACAAACTGAAGAAAGAACTATTAGACTGGATTAAACTCTTAAACATAATCATTTATCATTTGAAATTCATAATTTTCTTTCTAAATCCTTGTATTATTACACAAACACATCTTTTAAATATTATTTGCGCTATTTTATAAATTTATTCTTATTAATATGAGGAGCGCGTACGAAACGCCTATGCTTAAACTAGTATTATATATTAAGCTATGTGATATAATATTTTATCTTAGGCATATATTGTTGAAAATTTTCCAAATCAATTTGCATTGTAAATTTAAAACATTGTCTTGGCGCAAAAATTGAGTTTTATGGAACCATAGCAAATGAAATGGAGTGGCTCAAACTGTTGTTTTTTTTAAGAAAAAAGTTATTAAGCGAAATAAAGCGTTCTTTCGTCTCTCTTGATTCTACGTAACCTGCAAGTGGTTAGGCGAATTTAAAATTTAAAAAATAATAAAATATATAAATAAACTTTTTTATTAGGACTTTATCAAATTTTTAATTTTGAGAATTTTTAAAATAAAATATATGATCGCTTTATATATGTATATATATTTAAAATTTTTATTAGAATTAACGAGATTCGACGATTCCTCTTATCTATACATAGGTTGGCCTCTAAGTATATGCATAAGAAAGATGGCAAACGAATGAATTATAATCCTGATAATAAAGAATTATCTAGTCTTTTCCCTTGTTTTTTTCTTCTTAATTTGCTTTTAGAAATTAATTTGATGGATTTTAATTTCTCATTTTCTTCTGAAGCAAGTGGCGAACTCGCTAAAACTTAGGGGGGGTAAAGGTGGGTGTGTTAAAGCAGGCATATATTTATTGAGGGGCCATTTTGTGCATAATCCAAGTTAGGGAATTTAAATGTTTAGGTCAATTTAGACCGCATATGGACATAGAAAAATTTCAGGTTTTTGCGCTGATTGCATCTATTTTGGGTGATTTTTAATTTTTGTCTCTTAAAATAGTGATTTTTAATTTTTGTTTTTTAATATTTGAAGTAATAAAAATGGGACAAAATATCTTAATTTTTTTTAAAAAAAATATCTCAAACAAACAAAATTTACTAGTTAAAAAAAAAAATTGAAATGCATAGATTAGCTCTATAAGACAGAAGTTCATGCTACTAAATTTTTGTCCCAAGACATAAGTTCATTAGGCAAAATTTAATTGTAAGAACTTTTGTCCATAGGCACAAGTCCCCTACTGAATTTGTGCCCCAAGACATAATTTCATGTGAATGAACTTCTGCCCCTTAGGTACAATTTTAATTGCATGAACTTCTGCCCCTTAGGCATAAGGTCATGTTACTTAACTTATATTTGGTAGACATAATTTCATATTATTGACCTTGTCTCTATGGCCAGAAGTAACACAAGTTCAATAACATGAGTTTATGTCTATCAGGCACAAATCATGTTACTTAACTTAGACATAAGGCATAACTTGTGTGAATTTATGCCATAAAGCATAACTTTGGGCAAAAACTTACGCCTTGTGATTTTTTACTTTTTATTTTTGCTGTTAAGGCTATTTTTAACTACTTTTTTGTCACTTAAAGTGCCGAACGGCAAAGATTAAAGACCACAAATTTAAGGGATAAAAATTAAAAATCACCCCAAAATAAGGACATTTGTGCGAAAGACCCTAGAAAAATAAGAAATTTTTGGATCTGATTTCTTTGATGTAGTCAATTTAGACCGCATATGGACCTTTATTTTTTTTTACCGGTGGTATTAAAACTATTCTTACAGTTACTTGTTCTTCAAATATTATCTGTGTTTTTGTACTTCGAATATTGCATAATATTGTTGTTTCTTTTTTCTGTATATCGTGTATTACTTTATATTTCACATTATTTCGTCATTTTCACTGCTCTCATTTCTATATTACATGTTAATCCAAGCAAACAATATTGGACGAGTTATTATGGCACAACCATTTTATTCCTTCCAACTCTAGCCAAATCTGCCTACTTGACATTTTAAGAGCACTTTGAACATGACATATGAAATTATATTGATTAAAGGTTAAAGTTTTATTTATATATGTAATGATTTTTTTAAAATTTTAATTCTTATATAATCTTATCAAATGAGCAAATTATAGTTCATAAATAAAATATTAAAATATCTTAAGGCGTAATATTTATAAATTACATACGCCCATGTTTCTTTTATAAATAAATATTTGCTATTACAAACTTTTTAATACACATAATTTTATAAAGATCCACTAGTCAACAATAATAGTAACTAGTTATTATTTAATATAAACTTTCACCTGGAACGAACAATCTCTGAGCATGGGCCTTTTTTTGCAAAATTTAAAATGATAGTTTTTTTTTAATATAAATTATAAATTTATAAATCAAATTTTACATTTAAAAAAAAAAAGTTAAAATCTCAAATCATGCATTTTGATGAATTTAAGATATGAAATCATAATTTCAAACCATATTTTTGAGAGCTGATTTTAAATTATAATCTTAAATCATAATATAAAATTGTATATTCAAACACAGGCTAAAATAATTTTGATTAAGTGTATAATTTTTGTCATCAATGAAGAAGATAAAACAAACAAATCTTAGAAAGAGCTACTTAAAAGTATCTTTTTGGTAAAGGTTCTTACAAGAACAATCTTGTAACCATTTATTTGCAAGTAATGAAAGTGGCAAAAAAGTACACTATGGGCACATGAAATATAGCTAATCTCATCTTTTAAACAACCCCCACCATACCAAAGTGTATTTATAAAGACAAGGATGACTTCAATATTTATCTTTTTCTGCATCTACATAAAGACAATTAATCAAGTTGAGTCCAAAAGGGTATCTTTAATTAGTTAGCTTTGTTACTCTAATAGTGCAATATATTTTGCATTTAACAATATAAAAGGAGGAGTAATATAATCGCTCAATCCGTTTAAGTTTGGACACATTAATGAATATAATTTCATATTTATTAATTTAGTTCATTTTAATCGTCTAATTTAATTTATTAAAAATTAAATTAATATGTAACACAAAAAGCTTATTAAAACATTTTAGAGAGTTATTTTTAATATTATTTAGCTCATTTTGACTCAATTCGTTTCAATTCAAGTAATCTTGTGACCAACCCATTTATCATCCATTATGAACCCAAATAAACCATCCATTTGACCCACCCAAAATGTCCATTTGACATGACCCTAGCATAAAGAAATTTAAATCAACTAAGAGTTCAACTTCATGAATTTTGAATTGTAGAACAATACGAGTTGTGGAGGGATGGTTGGAGTTCCTCCACTCTTAATCAGAGACTTTGGGTTTGAACCCTGGGTAAGAAGAAAATTCAGTTGGGAGCACTGCCACCATAATGAGTCCTACAACGCGCGATTCGAATTGATCGGAGCTCCAATACGAATACCGAACATCGGGTGAGAGATCGAAAAAAAAATTAAGTATAGTGAACAGAAAAAGATTGATCTTTGAGAATTAAGAATATAAATAGAACCTTAGAGATAGGTCAATACATACAAATAATATTTCCAATTGAATGTGTGACAGGCCTTAAATAACCTTTAGATCTTTTTGACAAAATTTATACTTGATATAGCAAGAGTGGACTTGGCTAAAATTGAAAGCTAACAGCATGAAGATTCTGCGCATTGCTGGTCTGCGCAAATTAAGTTGTGTTTAGAATGGTCTCATTCACTTTGATTAATGAGATTTAATTTAATCTATTTTCAGTTACATGATAATATACCCTATTTTTGTATGTATTACATGAATATACATAGTCCTTTTCACACCTATGTTCAAGTATTTTTGCATACAAGCTTCAAAGTTTTTTATAATGCCACGTGTGTACCAAGCCATTTATATAATTAAACCCGTTGTAAGTGTAATAAAGGAAAGTTTTTAGAGTTAAAGTAATATATATCGTCCGTATAGATATTTTTTACGTCATCGGGTCATTTTCTTCGCAAGAAAATAAAATTTTTTGTTTTTTCATAATTTGACTAAATAAAAATGATTTTTTCAGATCTTTTATGCGTAAAAAAAAATATGATCTCTTATGTGTAAATATGAAGATCGCTTGTAAAAGGCCATAAAATTTTTTAAAGAAAATTCAAAATTGTAAAGAGTTAAAAAATTATTTCTCCCCATTTTCACCTATTGCAGCAGGTAACACGCCTTATTTTCAAATACTATATTTAAGAAGGTTTACCTTCAAAATATGAACTATAAAATTCTTTACACCGACAAATGAACTATATATAAAATTTAAAAGGAGAATACATGATTTACCCCCTGAAGTACGACAGGAGACACTTAAACTTTGCAGGAGTTCTATACCCTCTTAAACAATTAACAATTTTGAACTTATATTATTAAGTACCTCCTTTTTTTCCCAATTTCAATTTTAAAAGGTGTTAAACACACCCCAATTCTTGCTTGACACATGTTAATTTAACAAAAAATTATATATTTTTGGTTTTTTCTTTCTTACTTTTTAGTTGTCATAAAGAACTTCTCCACCATCCCATCCAGCATTTCTTCTTCTTCCCCAGCTAATCCCCCCTCCCCCACCCCACCCCGCACTTCCTTCTCTTTCCCAGCTAACCCCCACACCACACCTCTTCTTCTTCTCCAGCTAATTTCTTCCTCCAAATTCTTTAATCTTTCTTCTTCTTTACTAGTAACTTTTCTTTTCCTAAACAAAATCATAGTTTGGGGAGAACATTAATTATTTTCTTCTTTTCATACAAATTCAACTCAATCAAAAATAAAATTTCAAAAAATGTAATAAATTTTTCATGATTTATAAGGTGTTGAGCCGATAATCGAAATAACAAAAAAATTAGATTCTATCTCTATCAATCTCAAAATCTACCTCTATTTTTTCAAATTGTAAGAAAATATTTTGAATACGATTTTGGAGTTGAAGTAATAGTAGTAAAAGAAAGTGGGTGAAGTTGCGACAGAAACGGTGACGTCGAAAATGGTAGGAGTCCAGTGGAGATGGCAAGGAGTTTATGAAGAAGGAAAAAAAAAGAAAAATAGAAAAATACATTTTATAAAGAAAAATTTTATATTAATCCTTTTTTAAGGTTTCTCACCCTCTTTAAGAGTATGCACTTCCTAATATGACCAAAAAAAAAAAAGAGATAATATCCGTTCAAAATTGTTTATGGGAGTAATAAAACCTCCGTGAAATTTAAATATCTCCTTTAATATATCTTATTTCAAGAAGATAATTATGTATTCTCTCAAATTTAAACTCATTTTTTAATGATAAGCATTAGTAATAATCATATAAAAATGGTAACTAACTTGTTATCAAGAGTTCAATTATATGGATTTTTGGACGTCAGGTGTATGTAATATACTAATATAACTTAATATTTTGCTTAACGAAGGTTAATTTGGGAATATTAGAATTGAATCAGCAGAAAATAAGAGATAGATACATATTTAAAGCACTCTTAATTGCTTTTTAACAACTTAATATTAAGTCACGTTGGATGGTTCTGGTATACAGTTGGAACCACCATGAAAGCAACATTTTTAGCCTTCAAAATGTTCACACCGCAGGAAAAAAAAACACTATTCACACTGAAGTTCCAAAAATAAATTAATATGACTACAAACAGCGATCACCAAATAACTACGTTTCGATACTAAATAAAAGTACAATAATTTTAAAGTTAATATATTAATAAGACTAAAATCTAATGTCAAAATTCTTCATAATAATATTTTAATATAAGTATCACGTTTTTTTGTAAAATTAATATTTCATTTTATGTTATATTATATTATATGTTATGTTAAATATTAGAAAATATGATATTGTTATAGAGAAATTTGACTGTATATATCATTTACATGGATTTCTTTCATCCACTATGACATATTTTTAATGAAATCTGTATTGATATTAAGAAATTATAAGTTTTTCGAGACAACGTCCTTTCATGTAATTATAGATCTATATGTACCCAAGAGTGTGGCGTATAGAGTGGTCAATGGAATGATTGAGAATGATAAGGTCTTAGTTCAAATCTTAGTGGAGACAAACACACTAGGTAATTTATTCCTATCTTTCTAACTACTAGATACCCTATAAAATTAGTCAACTGACTTGAATACTACTAGTGTTTTTAAAGGCGTTTTCGAGGGGAATCCAGGGGGCAAAGCGGACTTATCAAAGTCACTTCGGGCGCAAATGAAAGACGTATATCCATAAAACGTAAGCCCCAAATTTGAGGCGTAAGTCCTAGACGTTAGATTTGATTTTTATCTTTTCTAAAGTATTTTTGCAATAAATCATAGTTTTTTATTATTGATGTAATGATGTTTTATGCTATCATATTTTCATATTGTAGTGAATTTTTCTAAATTTTATCAATAAAGAAAGCAACTCATAGAAAATGACGTTGTCATAAATAGTTTTTTTTAGACGAATGTTCCTAAAATCGATAGGACGATAGAGATTCCATAGCATTATATTCCTGAGATAGCAATATTTATATTTTGGCATTGTTGTTACACTATTTATCCTTCTCTTTCTTTGCAATATATAAACAATAATCAGGGCAAATATTAGTTGAGGTTGAGAAGGAGTAGTAGATGTGGAGATCAACGATAAAATAGATGATGATTTCAACTATTATCATTTTTTGGTGTTGATATATTTCTCAAATAATAATTATAATATATATATTTTTAATATTATTGATAATTTATTTATAAAATTATTAAAAGTATTACTTTTACTTATTTTCTTAGAAATAAAATTATAAAATTGAAGATACTTGAGATATATGCCTTGTAGATCCATGATACTTACGCCTCATATTTCAGGACTTGTGCCTCATCCCATGCTACGTAAAACGCCTCATCTCACGCCGGCCTTTTAAAACAATGAATGCCACAATTATATATTCTTTTTTTTTAAAAAAATACGCCTACTAATTATATATCTCGTCTCCTTTTTAACCCCTCATAATACATACTCAATACAGATTCAAATAAATGAATTTTGACTCTCATAAAAATGACAAAAGCAGTTGAAAATTGTTACATGCATGGTTTTAGGGATGAGTTGTATTTGGTCAAATATATATATTTTTTAAAAAGGTGGATATATTTCATTTGTATCATGGTTAGGAAGAGTTAAAGAGAAGAAGGCCTAAACAACCTTCTTCCCCCTCCCCCCATAGTTAGTTCCTTAAACTTCACGTTTCTATCTCACAAAATAAATAAAAGAAAACTCTATTTATGGCCTTCTATTCTTGTTACTTCTTTCTTTCAATCTTTCATATTAGTTTCCATGGCTTCTCTTTTTCCTAAAAAAATTTCCCACCTTTGATTTAGTTTTTTTTTTTTTCCTCGTGGTTTCTTTTGTTAGCTGTTTGGCAAAAAGAAAAAACCCCCATTTATATTTCAGAGCCAGCTGGTGACTCGGTGGTCATGAAAAAAATCTGAGTGTACATATATAACGCTGAAGCAATTATTCCTTGATTATAAAAAAACAAAAAACCAATTTCGCAAAAATCTTGAGGTTTAGTAGTGATATGGAGAATTATTCCGGACTTGTTAAGGAGGATGATCAGCAGCATCAGATGGAGCTGCCACCTGGATTTCGATTTCATCCAACTGATGAAGAATTGATTACTCATTATTTGTCTAACAAAGTTGTGAATAGCAGTTTCTTTGCTATTGCTATTGGTGAAGTAGACTTGAACAAGATTGAACCTTGGGACCTTCCATGTAAGCCTTTTCATTTTTTCTCAATTTATTAGTTTCAGATACGAAGCGGCATAGACAGTGAAGATTCATATAGATGATCTCGACTTGATTAGGATTGAGGCGTAGATGTTGTTATTGTATTAGTAGTATATGGGATATGACATCTCTATTGATTTGATTGTTTTCTTTTGTTCTCTCGTTGAATGTAGGGAAGGCAAAAATGGGGGAAAAAGAATGGTACTTTTTCTGTGTGAGAGACAAGAAGTACCCAACAGGGCTGAGGACAAACAGGGCAACTGCTGCAGGTTATTGGAAAGCTACCGGAAAAGACAGGGAGATTTTCAGAGGAAAATCTTTGGTTGGCATGAAGAAAACTCTGGTTTTCTACAAAGGGAGAGCTCCAAAAGGTGAAAAGACAAATTGGGTCATTCATGAATATAGATTAGAGGGAAAATTGTCTCTTCAGAATCTGCCCAAGACAGCAAAGGTATACATAATAATCCTCAATGTTTTCAATCAAGATTCTCTTCTTTTTTCTTTTTTTTTTTCATTTAAAGAAAAAACTTTATTCTTTTTTTTTTTTTTTTTGGTGTGATGTAGAATGAATGGGTGATTTGCAGAGTATTTCAAAAGAGCTATGGTGGAAAGAAAATCCACATTTCAGGGCTTGTGAAATTGAATTCTTCTGATGGAAATGAAATAGGAAATTCCTTTCTGCCGCCATTGACAGATTCTTCTTCCCCATATACTGGTACTGCTTCCAAATCCAGCCACGTGCACTGCTTCTCCAATTTTTTCACTGCGCAAAACAATTGTTTCAACAGTTCTCCTTTCCCTGTTCTGTCAAATCCAGTGGATATTTTCCCTACAAGTTCTCTTCCAAATACATTTTCTTGTAACCAAATAGTCCCAGTTCAGGGAACATTCACTACAAATCCAGCTTCATTTGGGGTTCCTTATAGTCAGAATTTCAAGAAAGAGGAGATAGCTAGTGTATCCCAAGAAACTGATATTTCCTCAATTGTTTCAAATGTTGAAATGAAAAGGAGGTCATCAGCAGCTATGGTTGGACTACAGGGTCTTGATTGCCTGTGGAGTTACTGAAATTCTTGACAGAGAAATGCCAAATAAGGATACTCCCCTGAAAAAAGAGCAGAGAAGAGGTAGAACTTTAGTTAATCTGGTGTGGGAATGAATTGTATGCCAAATAAGGATTTGTGATTATTCCTTAAGACAGTAGAAGGGGGTTGCACTGATGGAGTAAAAATTCATTTAAAATTATCAGCAAATATTAAGTTAAATCCATAGCGCAAATACTACTATTAGTATGTTAATGTTTTGCTTTGTTTGCTTTTTTGTTTCTCAACTTACTTCTCAAGGGCAACTTACTATTCTGATGTTGAAAGTTATAAATCTAGTAGTGATTTTTGTGATCTTTTCTTGTGTTGTTTTCCTCCGCGGACCCTCTTCCCTCTAATACTATTTGTATTTACTTCTATGTCATGATTCAAAAAAATAATATATCTCATGCTTTAATTGTGCTTTCATCCTTTTTTATTATTGCTTACTAAACCCATTTGACGTTTAATTAATAGAATTAGTCTTTACATTGATAATATTAATTTCACAAATTTACCGTAAACATAATAATTAATTCATTCTCCCAATATAAGACATGAAAATATCTCACGGTTTAATAAATTAGAATAGCCATATTCAAAGTAACTGGTTAGATTTAGAGTAGTATGAAAGATTGGAATTTGAGGCATAAAAAACAACTTAAATTCAAAGATATTTATTTAGTTGAGAATTTACGATTAACAAAATAATTATAAGTTTTAAAACTAAGAAATAAATTTAACTGTATAACGATTAAGACGTTTAGAAAAATAAATAAATAGAAGTATTAGATTGACTAATGAATTATATTCACTAGTCACTATATATTATTGATACTAGAGATGATCTGAGGGATATAGTGTAAAAGAAATTTTCCACATACAAGTAATATTAAAATCAGGTAATTTTCCTCTTTTGATAAAAAGAAAAAAGTATTATTCCTCTAAATGTTCTACAAAAGGTCACTTTAATTAATTTCCTTCCCCTTTATTCCTAAACACAACAAAAGAGTTGCAAGTCAACTTCATCTTAATCAACTACTTCCTCCGTTTCAGGGATGAAATTTTAAAAAGTAAAAAAATATATTTAAGTTTTATATATAAAAACTTAAAATTAAAGAGTTTTTCAAATTTTATTTTTAAAAAAAGATTAACAAATAAAAGAATGTATTTTATTGGAACAATAACACTATTGTATGATATATATCCACTTTGATTTGAGGTTTCTCTTCTTTTATTGGTTCTAATTTTTCTTTGTGATAGTCAAATACTTTTAAGTATTTTACATGTATAAAAATTTAAAAAAATCATTGTGGACATTTGATTATTTTAATGTCTAGAAAAAATAGAGGGGGGAAACAACTCTTTCATATGTTTTTTTTATTATGATGCCAATTTTCTCCACTTTTGGGACATATCATTTGCTCCTACTAGGCATGGTAGTACATATATTTTCACATATGTATTTGATTAAGTACTAAATGTAAAAAATATAAAAAGTTTTAAAATTTTACAATTAAACTAAATTATAAATATTTATGTGATTAATATCAGATACTAATATATAATGGAATACATTGCAATATCCACCTATGTCATATTTTATCAAATTTATATCCAATCAAATATTAATTTGAAATTAATTTGCCATAATTTTTTTTTATTTTTTGGTAGCTTTATGCCATTTTAAGTACAAAGTTGATAAGAATGAGGATTTCGAATCGGCGTGTTTATGTCTTTGTTGATAATTGCTGTGTTAGTTCTTCTTTTTAGGAAATAAGACAAAAACAAAGCAAGATTTAAGGTTATGTGCGTATCGACGAAAACATTAAAAAGAGTATTCTTTAATATTTTTTATATTTGATTGATTAAAAATTTAAAATTTAAAAAAAAAAAGATTCAAAATAAAGAAAATAACTTTTCTAGTAGGAAATTGAAAAAATAAGTTTCAAGTGATATTTTATATTGCTTTTGTCCTAACTACCTTCCAATATACTTTGACTTCACCACCACCCATAACGCTCGTATATCCCCACCATTCCTATACTCATCCTATCTCTCATAATATTTGTAATTGATCTAAATTATATATAAATACTTGTAATAATATTTTTTTACTTACATCAAACACAAATATATATATAAAATCCACTGATAAAAATATTTTCAATTTTTTTTTTCATTAAAAATATTTTCTTTCAGTCCGAACACACCCTATATATTGGGAGTGAGACTAAAAAAGTTGTAAATGGTGAAAATGTTAAAAGAAGCTTTTTGTTTAAAAAATGAGGTTGGATAAGACGAGTTAAAATTTAGCAAGTAAAAATTTCACTCTCTTTTCGCTCTGCGTCGTCTTGCCTTGTCCCACCCTGCTTAACTCTACATCATTTATTATTTCTAAATATCATAAAAATGAAGAAGAGGTGCGAAGATGCGTCAGTAAAGAAGTATGAAAAGTTGTTTGTAGCAGAAGATAGAAGTGAGCCGAAATTCGAAGAAAAATTGAAGGGAGATGATTAGATAAGTCATGACATAATTTCATCTTAACGAAGACATTAACTTACATATGAAAGTATGGAGATCGAGAATTAGAGTAAAAGGTCAATGGGTAGTCGAGTGTTGTAGCACTTTATGTGGGAGAGGCAAGGGGCTAGCCTCCCCACCTCTTATCCTCATTATTAGTAATATTGGTTAGTAATCGCGTAATTTCTTATTTTTCAATGTATATACTGTTTGTTGCTTCATATGCATTGTATTTTGCTATCTTGCTATCATATCTTCTTGCAACCCTATTTTGAAAGAAACTTTTTTTTTTTTTAGCTTCTTAGCCGTATAAAGTTGGGAAAAATCTGTATATATATACTCTTCTCAAATTAATTTATAGATTAAACTGAATATGTTATCGTTATAAATATCTCATACGTGTCATGAGGACTTGTGTGCTTTCAAGAGTTTGTTAAAATACCGAATTACAAAACAGTGAATTTTAGGTAGCATTGGGCTTTCACATGTCAATTTGCTGAATCGGCTTTATTTGGGACAAACATTCCATTGTGACGCCACAATATTCTTATTTTTTGTCATACTCACCCCACTTACTGAATTTTTGAATTCACAAAATAATCTATTGGCAGATATACAAGTAAAAATATTCTACTAATTCCTCACAACGAAACAGTGTTAAAGATTTTTCTTCTCTTCCTTTTCTATGAGGTGCATAAAAAAAGAAATACTACTAAAATCTAAACTCCAATCAAAACATGTAATCATATCATTCATATATTATATCTTATCCACTATGTTCAAAATTTTCTTTTAGAGTTCATAAATTCTAATAGGATATGTATCCCTAAGCAATGAATTTTTATTGAGAAATTCTTTATACTTTTGGCATAGTTTGATTGAGTATAAATTTTTTAAAAAATAAAGACTTTTAAAATTCATAATTTAAGATATGTTATAATATTTATGAAGCTATAAAAATTTATTATTAACAATATGTTAAAAAATATAAATTAATTATTTTCAAATTTAAAAAATATAGAACAATATTTTGTCTCGAAAGGGGTTAACAAATAATAAGGTCATGACTTTTGATCGATCTGCATCTTTTTAAAGAATAATTTGCTAACCAATTATAGTGGCTCACGTCAAACAATTCTCCATATATTTAAACACTAAAGTATTATTAGGTTTAATAAAATATGTTATCAGACATTCTCACGTGTATATCATTATGTCGACATTGACCTCATCAAAAGCCAATTAATTTTATAGCATAATGAGTAATATCCTTCCCCAATTTGACACGTAAATCCTAGATTTATGAGAAAATGATAGCTTAAAGATATTTTACATTACCTGTATAGTGTAACATATAGTTCATAAGAGGATTAAGAGATTACAGTCAAATCTTTCTGTAATTCTATAGTTTGTCCAGATTGGAGATAAGATAATCAATGTGAAGTTTGGGCGTGTGAATAGGAAATATATGTATATATATATTATAGTAAGAAAGTACGAGAGGTTGACTATAGTTGGTATGAAGAAAGGTAGACGCAGGACAAATAAGTATTGGGGAAAAGTGATTACACATGACACGACACACATGTAGCTTACCGAGGATATGACTCTAGATAGAAGAGTGTGGAGGACAAGGATTAGGGTAGAAGGTTAGTAGGTATTTGAGCGTAGTCTAGTTTTTCCTACTATTATCTTATTCTTCAATTTTATTATATGTTTTCTTTGCTTCAGTTACGTCTTATTTGTTGTTTTGCTACTCTTCTTCTCCTTCATCTTTAGCATGATTTCTTCATTACTATATATATTTTCTTTTCCATATTTGAGTTTGATATATTTAATTAATTGAGCCGAGAATCTATCAAAAACAGTCTCTCTACCTTTACAAGGTAAGAATAAGGTTGTTTATACACCACTCTCCTCAAACCCCATTTGTGGAGTACACGGATTTTATTGTTGTTCATAGCGTTGGTGGGACCCGCACGTTTAATTTTGGCGTTCAAAAGAATTTCTTCAAAACAAATCAATTAATTTTTAATCGTTAAAAGCTCCAGTTGAGCGAATTGAATGTGTTGTATACGCATGAGTTAACATTTGTATAATTCTTGGATTCTTTCTTTCGTTTTTCGAGTTGGTTTATGCGTTTTAATCTGATAGTATTACAAAACTGAACTTGATATATCCTTTTGAAGTGTTTAATTAACCTTTTTTAGTTTTTGTTTTTTTTTAAAAAAGGGTTATTTCTTTACTCGTACAAAACCAGAAACAATTATTATTGCAACTACAAAAGGAAATGACAGGACTGGTCAACTATAATAACTAATACTTCAAGTCATTTGCATACTGATCATAAATTTGATCAAAACTGCTCTTCTTTTTTTCTTTTTTTGTTGTGTGTGGGGCTCAGAATCTCATGTGAAACTAGGAGTTCGAGGACTCCCAACTAGGAGAGGAACTACAATATATTCATGGGGCAAGCAAAATCGAACCAGATAAAAGACAATTTAATGACATTGACTCGATCTTAGAAGCATCTCTCAAACAACTCCAACACAAAGAAGCATGATTGAAAGTATCAATTAATTTACATCCACGCGCCCTTAGCTTCAAAATCAGCTCGCTAGCTGCACAAACTTGAATAAGATTTATTTCTTTTAACTGCAGTGCATTATCACTTTTTGCAGTTATCAAGTATCTATCAACAAGATCTATGGTTTTCTCCTTTATTGTAAGACCAAACGTGATTTATCTATGAATAAAACTCCCACCATATTCACTGTCACCAACTGGGGTTGTGCTGAAATATCAGTGATGCTAAAACAATTTAGGCCAGGAGGCCCGCCATCATGTGCCTGCAGTGAGATGTCATTCTGCATTTCCTGCCTCGTACTGGTTGCGCATAGCTAGTCCATAGCATCAGATTTCTGACGACTCTTTGAATGCCAGGGGGTCCAGCTTCTCCATAGTCATCCCCTGCCATAGCCTCTGTAGGAAATTGGCCATTGAAGACTATGAAATTTTGCATGTTCCAAAATTTAGCTACAGTTGTAATCCCGCGGAAGACTTAGAGGCTTAGTGATGCTCCAATCCAGAAGTTTGAGTTTGCTCTTCGCACTTTCACCTAATTGCAAAATCAATAGCTCCCCAGAGATACTCATCTAATCAGCACAAATCAAAAGGGCTTGGTGCTCCTCAGAAGGTACTGAATTTTACAGACAAGAATGCCTCTAACATAATAATTAGTTAAGTCAATAGGGCACTGCTATTTACATGATCCTGGAGGCTTTGCGTTAGAGATGCTCCTGAACTAGCCAGACCTGAATCTTTTAATTCCTCATAACACTTACGAGTTGAACTGAGATCAACCATGTCTTGGTAGCCCTTGAGCAAGACCTTGTACATGCAAGGATTGGGCATAAAACCAGTCTTTAACATATCTGCCTTTAGCATCATGACACAAGTTATGTGCCTGGCCTCAAAATGACGTTGTATCATCATGGCATACGTGGGTAAATCTGGATACAGACCATTGCATCGTAGATCCACGAAAAACTTATTGGCTTTGAAGTACTGCCCATCTTTGCATAAACCATGGATTAACGCAGAATAAGTCACATTGTTAGGGAAAGAAAGAACACCATTACTGCAGTCTTCTTCGACTCCTGTGGATCTGGAACTGCTTATTTTCAAGAAAAATTTTATTGCATCACCAATCATTCCATTCTTGAGACATCCATCAACCAAACAAGTAAAAGTAAAAGCATTAGGAGCAACTCCACTCTCCATCATCTCCTTATGTAGCCTTAGAGCAGTTTTTGCGTTTCCTCTTTTGAAGTGACCATCAATCAAAGCTGTATAAGCAACCACATCAGGCTTCAAGCCTTTAATAACCATTTCAGTATAGACACCCATTGCAGCTTCTAGATCCCCTACCTTGCCAAAGCCATCTATCAATATAGAGAAGGTGACTACATCGGGCTGGACGCCCTTCTCTATCATCTGAGAACACAGTGCCAAAGCCTTCTCCATATTTCTATCCTTGCAATACCTATCAATCAGCTGATTATAAACCACAGAGTTCACGACCACCCCTCTTGTTTCCATTTTCAGCAAAAACCTCTCTGCCTCGTCCACTTTCCCCAGAGTACAATGCCCCTTTATCAGTGTACCATAAGTCACAACATCCGGAGAAATACCAAGCTTTTCCATCTCAGAATGCATCTCTAGTGCGGCTGACATATCATACGTATTACAACAGCCATCAATTAGACAATTATAGACAAATAAATTGGGACCTACCCCAAACTTTACCATACATGCGAATAAGTTTCTTGCTGCTATCACTTCACCCACTTTGCAAAGCATGTCAATCAAGATACCAAAAGTAACAATGTTTGGAAGAATTCCATGATTCAGCATTTCTTGATATAGTTGAAAGGCTCTTCCGGCATTGGCCATCTTGCTATAGCCATCCATGAGAGTATTATAAGTGAAAAGATTAGGCGTAACTCCAATCTCCCACATTTTGCTGAACATGCTTTCAGCTTCCTGTATCTTATTCTCATTGGCAAACCCACGTATCAGAGTGGTGTATATCACAACATTTGGTTGAATCCCTTTCTCAGCCATCTCATCATATAGCATTTTAGCTTTCAAAATCTCACCTTCCAGACAGCATGCATCAATCAGTACTCCATATGTCACTACACTAGGACACAACCCAGAGGAGAGCATATTACTGTAAATATCCCACATATATTCAAACTGCCCAATTTTCACAAACCCATCTAAAAGAGCATTACAAGCATGCAAAGAGGGTAACTCTCCCATCTTTTGGTACACCCGGTAGGCGTCGTCAGCAAAACCCATTTCAGATAACGCAATAATCAACACCCCAAACACATTACAGCTAGACCCAGAATCTATTTTACCAAGAGAATTGAAAATTAAGGAGCAAACCTTTCTGGGGTTTCTGGTTTTCCTAAGATTTTCAATGAGGCGTTTTATCAAACACCTGGCGTCAGGATACAATCTTGCTCGGGTTAAATAATGGATGATGGCTGAGTGCAGTGTAAGATTCTTTGTTAGGTCTGTTCTTGGGATTGCTGAATCGAAGAGCCGCATGGCTTGGCTACGGGTCTTGGCATTGAGAATTGCGGCGGTTAAGTTTGATGAGGGAGGAGAAGTAGAAAATGGCAACGGTGTAATGGTTCTTGAAATGACTGGGGACTTTATGCGGAAAACAGATTTCAAGCTTTGAGAAGAATACTTCGACATTGCTGATCACGCTGGTGATTATCAGCTACTTCCATATCTACATCATCTCCATTACCTGTTTTGCTGTAGTTGTGTTTGTGCGTTTGCAGTTTAGTATTGACTTGAAACCTTTCTCACTTGGAACAGATCTTGTGTTAACTTGAAATGAAAACCTGAGGATTAACTGATTAAAAAATAATAGTAAGTATGCAATTGTAAAAGCAATTTTATGTATTCAACCTGATTTTCTAGTTACTGGGAAAAAATTGATTTTTTAATTAAGTAGTTATTTGTTAGAGTATAAGTAGTGGTATGCAAAAATCATTTTGACTGATAAATTAAATTTTTAAAAAAATATTATTGATTTATTGATATCGGGTTATTGGACTTATTTTTAAACGGTTTTATAAAGGATTATTGGTTTGGTTTTTGATTTTAAGATTTTAGTTAATGGTTAAACCAATAATCTATTAATATTACACTAAAATTGTCTTTTAATTCCTAATTATAAAATAGTGACTTTAGATTTTAACTACAAATCTTATATTCTTTTGCATTTTATAGTTATTGGTCCTGATACCGCTATTTTCTTTCTGGAGTAGTTGTCTTAGTGGGGTTCTACCCATCAGTGTGAATTGGCCTTTTTTAAAATTAGAGATTGCTACCGTGCTATTGCACCCAACTTTGCTACTTAATTAGAAAGAATACAAATTTATTTTAGCAATAACTTTATTTCTACTTATAATTGATGTAGGCTTTTATGCATGAAAGTAGTGTATATATGAACAGACAAAAACAAGAGAAAGAAAAAATAAATTAGAGGACCATTTGCTATCAGTTAAATCGAAAACCAAACTATTAAGGACCAAAAATCGATTAACCGAAAACCGACAACGAATATCTTATTGGTTTGGTTATTGATTTAATATATTTACAAATTGAGAATCGAACCGCTAATGCACATAACCAGATAGAACCGACTGATAAGCACCCCTAGAGCCGTCAATATGGGCTAAGCCCGGTGGGCCAGCTTAGCCCAATCTGTAATTTGATAGGGTTGGACTGTGAATTTTGGAGCCCATTTAAGAATGAGGCTTTTAACCCAACCCGAATAAGTCCGTTGACCCGTGGGCTTGAGCGAAGTGGATTGGGTCGGCCCGTGGGTGAAATAAAAAATTAAATATTACTAGAATAACCAGAGGACTCCAAACTTAAAATGTACTTAAGCTATTATTTTAATGAGTGAAATATTGTCATCTGATTTTGTATCTTATTATGATCTACTGGAACAAAAGTAGGTTAATATTTCTATTTAGCTAGTTGTATTGTTACTCATTAATTGTTTAGTTTGCTTGTTAATATCTCTATTTGGTTCGAGTTTTGTCATGTCAAAAGTTTTTCAATTTCACAGAAACTTTATGTCCAACAATCGTTTTCTTGTATGGTTATACCCAAGATATTTGCAAAGACTAACAATGATTTCAGATTGAAGTCATTACAAGTAAATCTTTACTTGAAACTAAGCTTAATAATTATTATTAAAATTATTTTATTGGTAGATCTGAGGCTTGATTAACAAGTAGTGACACCATGTAATATTATCTTGTAAATATCTATATTTAGCATCTTTGAATTATAATTCAAAAATATTTCTTTTTTTAAAGTGAGTTGGCTTGGCGCGGCCCCTAGGTCGCGTAATGATGGGTTGGACTTGTTATTTTATGGCCTATCAAAATAATGGACTAGCCCAATTAACCTGTCAAATTTCAAAGTCCGATAGACTAGTCTGGATGGATTAGACTAACCCATATTAACAGCTCTGCACACCTAAATAGAAGTGTTAAAATTAAGTTAGTCTTTTAAAATGACAAAAAATGTTCTTAAAACTATTACTGAAAAATATAAAATTTTTAAATAATTTTTTATAAAATATATGAATAACAAATAAAATAGATTTAGCTAAAAATTATGCTAATTGCACTAAATTGTTAGATTTGATTGTTATGATAATATTGCATATTTGAAAATCTAAAACTCTTTTAGCCTGTTTGGCCAAGTTTCTGGAAGGCCAAATGCTTATTTTTTCTAAAAACACTTATTTCAAACAAGAGGTGTTTGACCAAGCTTTTGAGAGAAAATAAATGTTTTTAAGGAGTAGCAGAAGTTGTTGTTAAGAAGCTAAAAAAGTAGTTTCTCCCAAAAATATTTATTTGATAAATACTTTTGTGAAGAATACACCTAGAAGCACTTTTCAAAAGTTTGGTCAAACACTAATTGCTGCTCAAAAGTGTTTTTTAGATTTATTGGCCAAACACAAATTGTTTTTCACAAAAAATATTTTTTTGATAAACACTTTTGAAAAAAACACTTCTCAAAATAAGTGATTTGAGAAGCTTGTCCAAACAGGCTATTTATTTGCTTTAATAATGAGAGCATTTATTCGCTAATTTTGCTACGTTTGGATTTGCTACAGACCCTCGTGCTTGTGTTGCTCAGATTTTTCTTTATAATGATTTGATTGCTCGTACGATATTTTATTTGAACAATTGTGATGTACATGAAGAATTATTAATGCAATTTTATAAATACTTTATTTGAATATTTATTTGCAGAGGAAAAAGCAAATTCAACCTCTAACTTCAAAATAGAAAATTCTAAATAATCAAAAATTATTATAAAATATATTAAAAATATGTATATTCATTTTGTATTACTTGAAGAGCAAGAACTAGTTACTAGAACTAGTTAGAGAGTAACAATTAGTTATAAAATAGTTAGAAATAAACCAAGTTAATTTCATTACTTGGTGACCAAAATATATTTCTCCTATAAATAAAAGGATGTTTTTATCTATTAGGTACTAAGAGAAGATATAATATAATTTCTCCCTCCTCTTTACAAAGTTCTTCTTTTATTTTTTTCTTTGCAATTCTATAACTTTTATAACACGTTATCAACACGAGTCTCTAACCATATTTACTAAAATAGATCATATTCTTAAATTTTATCCCTGGTTATTAGGTCACAGTTGATTTTTTCATATTTCATTGCCTTATCTTTTATATATTGTGCTAAGGTAAATTGCTTCAGCGTTAACAATGATTCTTATATCTCATGTTGTTGCCACTATATTCACTAATACTTATGGATATCAAGTTTTAGTAGACACCATTTATTTATGTCCTAAAGTGTAAGTTAATCACTTTATTGATTTTGGTTCATACTTGGCTAACATACAAGTAGACAATATATATATTGTTTATTTACATAAATTGGTGACATCTTACTTTATCAATTCCAAGAAATAACATACTGATTTTTCATCTTTTCGTAATGATCATGTCAATCATAAAGTGTTTCACTATATATATTTATCATATTCATGAACAAAATGATCACTGACGGGTTAAATTTAAGTATCTATTGATTATGTGTTCGGATTATAACATATTTTATACATGTTAAATTCTATTTAAAGTTGTGGTTATATAGTCTGTTACAATTAACAGTTATTGGTTACCATGAGGTGCTTGAAATAGTAATTATCGTTGTTGTTTATTATTTATGATATTAACTCAAGTGTTTTTCTTGTAATAATTTTCACTATGTAAACTTATCAAAGTTTGACTTTGTGGCTCTTGATATTTTTAGAAAGAATTATTTTTTATGGGTCCTTGATAATGGAATGCATCTTGAGGCTAAAGGTATTGGTGATATTATTATAGAAAGAAGGAAGCATCAAGTCTGGATAATGTGAAGGTCATAATTTTTGACATCATCTTAATAAAAAGTTGAAAATTGAATATTTGGTTGTAAAAGATTCGGTTGAATAGTGGGAAAATATATGACCACCTTAAGACAATAATATTGTCAAAAGTTTATCATGAGTGAATTCACTTATAGTTACAAGATTTAAAACTGTAAGTAGATATAATTATGTTGTATTCAAAATAAGTTCACGATAGAAATTATGTAATGAACCTAAATGAAAAAATGAGGACTTGTTGGAAAAGACTTCATCTACTTTTCATGTCTCAAATATGGTGTTACAATAACAATACCGATGCAAAATAGTATGATGTCTTCTAGTGGCTAAGTATATAGTACCCTTTTGATGAAAAAAATAATTATGAAGCATGTCCCATTGGCTTTGCTCCATTACCTGAAGTGAATATAGTAGCAGTGCATAATATGTATGAAAGAAGACAAGTAGTTGAAAGAATGCACATGAATATGAAAATGAGACAAAATTTAAATAGTCATCATTATAATAATTATTTAAACATTATAGGTTCTCAAAATGGTCCTTCAAAAGGTGAAGGTAATTTTCACCATAAATAAGCATGGTATGAAAGGTCATTGGCATGCGGTTGTTATATGATATAATTTGATAAGTTTTTATAAATTCTCCATAAAAATAAAGGAATATAAAGTGGTGGTACACTTGATCTTTCAAAGTGATGTTGAGGCATGTCATAAAAATTTCAAGGCCTGACAATACGCCTATAATAAAATTTTATGAAGCATGTACAAATAGTTATAGTCCATGGCTTGTGTTAAGCATCGTGAATGCTCATCCGTTCTTGAAAATGAATGTGTCAAGGTGTGATAAAAATTATAGATAAGAACATGCACATGTATGGTTGGATAAATGCACAACTCACCTTTACGGGAGGTTTGAAAAAAATTTATTTTGACATAAATGGTCATTGGTCACGTACTTTTAGTACGTCACAAATCTTAGTGGTATATTTTATCATAAACTGTCAAAGGGTAAAAACAAAAGTAATTCTTGCCTATAAAGATTTTGACCATGGCCATAATAAATATTGTTAATGAGGCCACATTAATTTACCATTGGAAGCTCGTACCTATATATGATACGCTAAAAATATTTTGCTAGATTTTATGAAAAAGAAAAAATTTTGAAGGCAAAAGTAAAGCAAGAAATGAGTCTTGTCTACAATGATTTTGATCATGGCAATAATAATATGGTTTTCTCCCTAAAAGGAGATGTTCACCATATACATGGTTATGAAATATGTGGTAATATATAATTATTTGAAAGTCCCCGAAGAGCTAAGTGTTACTATCTGAAATTGTTTATAATGTTGGTATTGTGATAAGTCTCAAAAGAAACATATTAAGTTTAAAAGACATTGGTCTAAAAAATAAATTATATTGAGATTATAAATTATGAAAAAATTTAATATCTTCATATTACTACAATTGAAGCGGGTTATAAATATTTATGTAAAAGATTACCCGTCTTTTTCTTTTGTTTGTAGTACAAAAATGTGGGCATGATGATGGAATCACATGCGATAGTAAACTAGAAGTTTACTGAAATAAATATCAGTTGACATAATCGATTGGCCATTCCGGTTCAACTAATGCAAAAATAATTGAGAATTCACACAGTTATATGTTGCAGAAATAAAAAAATAATCTTCAAGAATTCTCTTGTGTTGCTTGTTCTCATGAGAAAATGATCATTATACCAGTTAAAGTTGAGATTGTATCCCCTAAATTTTTGAAACATATAAAAAAGTGAATATGAGCACGTATAACTTTAATAGATGCATCTATGATAATTAAGGTCACATGTGTGTTTAATATCAATTTGCAATTTGATTTTTTTTGCAAAAGGTGTTTGCTCAAATTATTAAATTAAGAGCACAGTTTCAACTATAAAATATGTTGATAATGCTAGTTTATATCTAAGTTGGTTTAGTAGAAATTGTTTGCCTCAAATTATAGCTAAATCATTGGTTACGAGAATAAAATTTTTAAATAAAATTTGATATGAGGTGTGTTTATTTGACAGGTACCAATACTTGTGTGCATCAAGCCAACAAGGTTCCCCTATCACAATTGGTTCAGGGTAAGAAATCAAGTAATTGTCATATAAAAATTTGAATGTGCGATATATGACTCAAATGCTCTACCACGCACAAAGATGGATCCCCAAATAAGATTGGAGGTAAATGGTAGTTTTCTTAATATTAGGGGGAGGAGTGATTGACAACTGAAAATTATGTGTGAAATGAATTATCTAGATCCTTGTAAAAAATAAGATGTGAACCTGAAGTTCAAGAGATAATTCATTTACAAAATGTTGCAAATCAACTGCCAGATGTATTTGTGGACCTTATGTCATAATCCAGTTGTAAATGTTCCAATAAAAATTAAAGTCCTTGAAGGACAGAGTCTATGGTACGCCTGATGCGTGATAGATCAATCAGTTTCAAAGATAAAACTCCTAAAGAAGGAGAGGAGCAAATGATCAAGATGATCATAATAATGAGGCAAGTGCATTAAAAGATAACTGCGACATAGTACTTCATAAAAATTTGCCAAATGTACCTGAAAATGATGAAAAATTAAGAAATCTCAATAAGTTATGTCGTACTGGAACCGATATCAAAATGACCGTCAACGGTATCTTTGATATAATATAGCGCTCAACATTGTCAAAGATAACGAGGATCTTGAATTCAAATATGTTAAACAGTGTGGACAGATAAATGATTGGCCGAAAAAAATACGCAATTCAAGTATATTTTTGTTTTACTTGAAAAATAAGGTTTTGAATTTGTAATCCAAAGACATCACGTGTAATATTCTGGAAGTTCCTAAGACTAGACTCGGGATTAGAAATGAAAAGTAGCAGAAAATCTGATATTTCTTCTCAGAACGACTTGTTGTACGGGTCGTTGGTGGGACTAACGACCCGTTGGAGGTGCTCGTGGTGAGAATCTGCAGAGTAGGACTGGAAAGTAATGGGTCTCAAAACGACCCGTTAGTGGATGTAACAGGTCGTTGTAGGGGGGTCGTTGAGAGGATGGTCTTGGTAAAAAGGGTTGGCACGAGTCATAGGAAGACTCATTATTCGAAGGGACGAGTCGTTATATGGTTCCATTGGAAGGGTTCTCAAAAGGCATCAGTGGTGGCAACGGGTGGTTACCATAAATCGTGGGAGCTGGGTACGACTCGTGGTACTGATCGTGGTAGCAGACCTAAGTCTAAAAAGTGGGGTGAAGCAACAAGGGAAGTGACGAACCATCGGAGCCAGTAACGACTCGTTGTATCAGTCGTTGTCACTTGTAGTGCAGATTTTTCATTAAGAGTATTTTCATCATTCCTAGGTCCTAAGATCCTAAACTACGTTGTTTTAAGCTCATTTAGTAGGGTTTTAAGGGGGTCAAACCTATTCTAAGTATCTTCACTCCATGCATGCAACTTAGAGCCTTCCTTGAAGATCAAGTTTGAAGAATTTCATCAAATTCTCTCCAATTTCCTCTGGGATTTCAAGTGGGAGTGTGAATTCAACTTATCCAGGTATGTGAGGCTATGAATGATAGTTCCTTACAGTCTCATGCTCTAAATTCTTCTCAATCTCATGAATTTTAATTCTAGATTCAAGTTTCATGATCTTATTGGGTTATTTCAATTCTTGTGAAATTTTCTATGATCTATCTATGGTTCAATTCCTTTCATGTATCAAATCATATTTTATGGTTTATGGGTTGACTTTATAATTATTTTGATTATTAATTTATAGTTTCAACTTCTAATTGAATTATGCCCAATTATGTAAACTTCATGAAAAGTCAATTTATGATTCCATTATGATTTGATTTTTTTAAGCCCTAAATTATGATTTATGATTTATGATTTATGATATGATTTCTCTTAAGTACTCATCATGTATTTATGGATATCAAGTATATAAATGTTTTACAAGCATGCATGAATTTCATAAATTATGGATTTATGACTCTTGACCGATTCACGAGCCCTTATTCAGGGCTAATCGTGTATATCAAGTAGGATCCATCATATTATTATTTATATGGACATGAACTTCATGAATGATTTTATGATTATGATATGAGCCCTCACGTGCATGTTTTTGGGAGTAGTGTCTAGCACCGAGTAGATCCAGCGTTCAGGTAAATCCTGTGGTCTCAGAACTACGTGCCACCGTAGGTATATTTATTATTGGATTTCTATGATATCACCATGCATGCATTTCCCCCTACTTGGCAAGCCGGGGATAGTCTTGACCACTTGGGAGAAATAGTGGGGCATCATGTAAGGCTCTATCATGATGGTGTCGGTTAAGACGAGTCCTTCCTTGTTCCACATGATTTATGCATGGTTATGTTTATGTTACTACGGCTCAAGTCATGTTTAATGAAGCTTTTATCCTATGATTATGATTATGATTGATTTATGAATGTTTTGAAAACCTTGAGCCCTTATCTTTACATTATGATATTTACTTTATCAACACGTTGTCCTATTCTTATGAACTATTATGTATTTTAACTGTCCGTTTTTACTTACCTTGTATACTCGGTACATTCTAAGTACTGACCGCATACTCTATGTTGTATCGTTTCATGATACAGGCTCGAACATTCAGATTTAGCCCCAGCGTTAGCTTGATCCTCAGAGGTCGCGACCCTCAGCCAGAGTTGGTGAATCCTCATCCTTCAAGGACCCTTTTATCAGCTTATGTTCAGTACTTTTTAGTTTCAGTCTTTAGTGAGTTAGTTGGGATCTTGTCCCATCAACTCGTCAGTATGTAAAGGCTTATCAGACATAATGTGTATTCAGCTTCAGGATTGTGTTATGTATTCCGATGTTATGAGACTATCAAACTTCCTCTATGTTAATTATGTTGATCTTTCGCTTTATTATAATTGAGTTAGATGTCATGTTCATGCCATGGGTTGACTTGGAGCCTCTCGTGATTCTTTGTCCCGTGTCTCGATCCGGGCCTATGTTCGGGTCGTGACAAACTTGGTATCAGAGCATTAGGTTTTGAAGTATCCTAGGGTGTCTGAAAGCCGCGTTAAGTTGAGTCTTTTTCATGGGTGTGAAGCGTGTCACACTTATTAAGAAGAGGTTATGAGACGTTTAGGAAATGTTCCCTTCTTTCATAATCTATGTCGTGCGATGAAATGCCTCTCTATCCTTCTAACTCGTGCTATATGTATTTGCAGAATCATGCCTCCTCGCCGAGTTAATGAAAGAAGAAACGGGAATGGAAATGTCCATGAGAATGACAATAGATATGGGCACCAGTGGGCCCCACTAGCCTATGAGGATCATGTACCCGAGCAAGTGGCCCACACAGAGTTTAGGGCTGCCATTCAGATGCTAGCTCAGGCTTTGACCGTCCAAGTCAACCATCAAGAGGTGACACATATCCCTCAGAATGAGAATGCGGTGGTGGCGAGGGTCAGAGATTTTCTGAGGATGAACCCTTTGGAGTTTCTTGGATCAAAGGTGGACGAGGACCCACATGAGTGTTATACCCAGTAGAATTCCCGGCACTTAGATGACCTATTCGCACATTGGTTAAGCATATTTGAAGGCCATACGTGCTAGGGAAAGGCCCGGGAAAAGATCGGACGAGAAACCCGTCGAACCATCGCGGGAGGAGCCGAGGCAGAGCCCCTCCGCGATGGCAGCGTGTCACGGAGGTGAGGCCTCCGCGATGGCTCCGTGACACGTTGCTCAGGTTCAGGCCCAAGTATATAAGCCCCCACTTCGGTTTAAAAATCATTTCATCACTTAATAATTTCCAGAAAACGCAGTGAGCAGAGGGAAAACGAAGGAAAATTATAAATTATCGTCAGATTACGCTGCCAAACGCTGCCCAAACTCAAATTAATCCCAGATACCCGAGTATTTAACAACAGAGAGCATTTCTACGGAATTAGTTTCGCGAAATACGGCCGACGAATCGGCGAGCCACCGAACTAAAGTAAGTAGAATTGCTCTAAATTAATGTCTATGTGTTCCTAGCTAAGAAGTGAATACTTCTCCCTTCTAGGCCGCTGAAAAATAGCGAGTTTTCGACCGTCTTTCGATAAGCCTAAGTTTAGGCTATAAACTATATCGAAAGTGACGTTGCCTTTTGAAATAAAGTTGTATTTAGTATTGATTGACGTATTTATGAATGCAGTTGGGAGAAAATAGTTGAAGTACCGGCCGAGCCTCGTCCGACGGATGAATAATTCAAAGATAAGGTATGTAAAGTTAGTTTCCTCGGCAAGTTAAGAAATATTGAGACAGTATGGTAATTTACAGACCAGTAGAATGTTCAGAAGTCGATTATTGTGTTATTATGAATATTGGTGCAATACGAGAAGTTTTGGGGTGTAATGTGTACGATATCTATCCGTATGATATAGATTCTGACGTAAGTGATTAAGATTGCCCAGTATATTCAGTATATGATGTAATATGCCATGTTAAGATATTGTTGTGTTTAGCTGAAGCCTCATGAAGTAGTACAGTATCCGTAAAGCATTCCAGACATAGAATAGTAACTAAATAAAGTTTAGAAAGCATGTTAGAAATAGGAAATCATGTTAATACAGAAACTCAGTAAACAGTGTAGCTTCCAGCAGAAACACCTTCTTGTATAACCTTTGCCCTAGTACAGTTTGACACGAGGCTATATTCATATTTATACTTACCTGTCTCAGCATGTATCAGACACTTATAGATTGCTATTATTAGCTCAGTATGTGATTTATATGATACCTTACACCTGTTAGCCTTAGCTTATGAGATACACAGACAGCATGACTAGTTGAGACCGTTGTATTGATTGGGGTTGGATTACCTAGCATCCCTGACCGCCCAGGGTTAATAGCTGTATCGACTCGTCCGCCAGAGGACGAGGATACGTCACTCTACGGAGTGATATGCCGTCCCACAAGGGGACGAAGATGGGATGCCAGTTTCCCCATATTGTGCCTTGGTCAGCCCTTATACACCCCCGTCGAGCGGGTACGCCCGGGGTGTTGATTTAGAGTCCTTCGGACTCAGGTACAGTTATAGTCAGGGGTTCAGCGAGCCCAAGTGCATACCCAGGGACCGGCAGGATGCTTACAGCCACTATAGGAGATGGGATGACCGGGGTAGGGGCATAGATTCTGTGTTGATTGTACCTCCCGGCTTATGGGGGCCGGGTAAGGTTTGTGTATGCTGTGTTATGTTATGTATGTTATGCTACGTTATATTAGACGTGAGTAGATTAGTAGTAGAATGATACGCCTCCAGATATGACATCTACTCCTCTCAGTATGATTGAGAACAGGTACGACTTACATCATCAGACAGATAATCTAGTTCTTCCTATTTCAGTTTTGACAGTTATATTATTGATTTCAGATATCTTTTTCAGTCATTGCTTTACATACTCAGTACCAGCGGTACTGACGCCCGGTGGGGCGCTGCATTACTTGCCTGCGGTACTCATAGACGAGCAGGCGATTCTACGTGACTCCCTGTCAGCGGTTGAGTATTCAGCTCCAGTCATCCGGAGGCTGAATTTCAGAGGTGTAGTTCAGTTTCTTTTGTTGTATATAGTACGGGTAGGTCGGGGCCCTGTCTCGGCTAGTTCTATTACTATTCCTAGAGGCTTGCAGTCTGTATGTATTCCCTGTGGTCAGATGAGCCGGTCGTATGGGGTCGTGCAGTTGTATAGTTGCCTTTACTCTTTCTTTCTTTTGTAATGGCCGTGTGGGGCTATAGTTCGCCAGTAGTGGTGACCTTTGCCGATCACGTAGCTTCTTAGTATGCTATGTTTGAGTTATAGATGACTAGACAGCATGGTGGCCTTGTCGGCCCGCATAGGTTTCCCTGAATTACTATGTTTCTGGTCAGCTGCTAGTGCAGGTACAAGAGGCTATAGGCCAATGGGCCGGGGGCTGTATTTACAGCCGTCATATAGCCCTTTGTTTCCAGAAATGTGAGTTAGAGCCAGCCAGGCGCTAGATGCGCCCAGGCTTAACAGTCCAGCAGGTCAGGTCCTAGTAGGGCACCAGGTGCCAGTCATACCCCCCAAGGCGGGGTGTGACAAACTTGGTATCAGAGCAGGTCGCATCCCAGGGAGTCTGCAAGCCGTGCTAAGTAGAGTCCTGTCCATGGATGTGTTGTACACCACATACTATGGGTAGGAGGCTGCAAGGCATGATAGGATGGTTGTCTTTATTCTGATTCAGTCGTGCTATAGAGCGGTACAATATAGGGTTGAGTCCCTAAGAGCTTACCATATTCTTTGGTTACAGATAATGTCAGACCAGCAACATCCTACCACAGGTCGGAGCTTAGACATTGCAGCAGGGGAGGGCACCAGCAGGATGCCTCCCCCTCATTTGGAGACAGCTCAATCAAAGGGCCCTACAGAAGCTTCATCCCAGCCTCCTCAGCAGTCTCCACCACGTCAGGAGCCATTGGGAGCGACAGTACCTTCAACAGTCCCTATACCGACACCTTCCGGCCAGGAGGTTAGGAGTGCTGTAGTTATGATAGCACAGATGATGGCTGCTCAGCATCAGCAAATGCCATCCACAGTTGTAGAAGCATCAGGAGGGCCCGGTAGTTCGAGGGTCCGAGAGTTCTTAGCCCTGAATCCCCCACAGTTCACAGGCACGGACCGAATAGAGGACCCTCAGGATTTTCTGGATCAGATGCAGAGAATCTTCAGGGTTATGCATGCTACGCCTACTGAGTCAGTTGAATTGGCCGCATTCCGGTTACGAGATATTGCGGTATTATGGTATGAAAGCTGGGAGAGGTCCCGAGGGAGAGATGTTTCCCCTCCCACCTGGTCCAGCTTTTCAGGAGCCTTTCTAGATCACTATTTGCCGCGGGAGATCCGACAGGCTCGGGTAAACCAGTTCCTACATCTAGAACAGGGGGCCATGAGTGTTCGGGAATATTCCTTGCGGTTTGACTCCTTGGCTCGATATGCACCGGCCTTCGTGGATACCATGGCATCTAGAGTGCACCGTTTTATTATGGGGTTGAACCCAGAATATGTCGAGACTTGTATCACGGCCACACTGCGAGAGGACATGGATATTTCCCGAATCCAGGCATTTGCCCAGAATATTGAGGGCATCAGACAGCGACATCGGGAGATCAGAAGGGTCAATCAGGAGCAGCGTCACCGGGATAGGCCAGCTGAGTTACAAAGAGAGGCCCGGGGAGGACCCAGGCCACGATTGTCAGACAGGCCGCCTAGGCCCCCGCCTCCACCGCAGTCACAGGGAGGTAGATGCAGTCGTAGAGGGCAGTCAGAAGCTGGTAGAGGCTCGCAGACGGCAGACTGACCATTACAGAGGAGAGCGGAGCAAAGTAGGTATACCCTACCACTTTGCCCTATATGCAGTCGACGCCATTCTGGAGCATGCAGGTATGGTTCCACCGCATGCTATATTTGTGGCCAAGAAGGCCATTTGATGAGAGATTGCCCAGCCAGAGGTCGTGAGGACTGGGACAGACAGGATAGGGCATCAACAGGATCATGAGCTACAGCATCCTCGATTGGGCGCAGGCCCCCAGTTTCAGCAGGCAGGGGTCGGGGCAGATCAGGGGCCTCCAGTACAGGTGCGGGTCCAAGCCGCACATATGCCTTACCAGGGAGGCAAGATTCAGAGGCATCGCCTGATGTTGTGATAGGTATGCTAACTATCTGCTCACACCCTGCTTATGTACTAATTGATCCAGGGTCTACCTTGTCCTATATTACTCCATTTGTGGCACGGAAGTTTAGTATTGTACCAGAATCATTACAGCAGCCCTTCCTAGTTTCCACGCCCGTCGGTGACTCTATCACAGCTAGCCGAATTTACCGCGGGTGTACAGTAGAGGTTGCTGATCGTTAGACCACAGTAGATCTGGTCGAGCTAGAAATGATAGACTTCGATGCCATAATGGGCATGGATTGGTTAGTACCATGTTTTGCTAATATTGGATGTTGGACCAAAACGGTCCGATTCCACTTCCCGAGGGAGGCAGTACGGGAGTGGAAGTGCAGCACCGCGACGCCAAAAGGTAGGTTTATTTCCTACCTTCAGGCGAGAAAGTTGATATCTAAGGGGTATATTTATCATCTGGTCAGAGTTCAGGATGTCCAAGCAGAATCTCCGACCCTCCAGTCTGTCCCAGTGGTAAATGAATTCCCAGATGTATTTCCTGATGAGTTACCTGGTATTCCCCCAGAAAGGGAAATAGACTTTGCTATTGACTTGCTACCAGGCACTCAGCCAATATCAATACCTCCTTATCGTATGGCTCCTGCAGAACTCAGAGAATTAAAGGAGCAGTTGAAAGACTTGTTAGATAAAGGTTTTATCAGGCCGAGTACTTCCCCGTGGGGTGCGCCAGTCTTGTTCGTGAGAAAGAAAGATGGCTCGCTCCGGATGTGTATAGATTATCGGCAGCTAAACAAAGTTACAGTAAAGAACAAGTATCCGCTTCCCAGAATCGATGACTTATTTGATCAGCTACAGGGAGCCAGATACTTTTCTAAGATTGACTTGCGGTACGGCTATCACCAGGTCCGAGTACGTGAGAGGGATATTCCTAAGACAGCATTCAGGACCCGATATGGGCATTTTGAATTTTTGGTTATGTCCTTCAGGCTAACGAATGCCCCAGCAGTCTTTATGGACCTGATGAACAGTATTTTCAGACCTTCCTGGACTTGTTCGTGATAGTATTTATTGATGATATTCTGGTGTATTCTCGCTCTGAGGCAGATCACCGGACTCATTTACGGACAGTGCTCCAGATTCTCAGGGACCGCCAGTTGTACGCAAAATTTTCGAAGTGTGAATTTTGGCTTAACTCAGTAGCCTTTTTAGGGCATATTGTCTCGGACGCTGGTATACAGGTAGATAGGCAGAAGATAGAAACAGTTAAGTCATGGCCGAGACCTACCACCCCGACCGAAGTTCGTAGCTTTCTGGGGTTGGCAGGATACTATCGGAGGTTCGTTGAGGGATTCTCAACCATTGCAGCACCTTTAACTAAATTGACACAGAAAGCAGCCAAGTTTTAGTGGACGGAGGCATGTGAGCAGAGTTTCCAGGAACTGAAAGACAGGTTAACCTCCGCCCCAGTACTAGCACTGTCGGAAGGCACAGAAGGGTATTCAGTTTATTGCGACGCGTCAGGTGTCGGGCTGGGCTGTGTGTTGATGCAGTATGGTAGAGTAATTGCATATGCTTCCAGACAGCTAAGGAAACACGAAAAGAATTACCTTACCCATGACCTAGAATTGACCGCAGTAATTCATGCCTTGAAGATGTGGAGGCATTATCTGTACGGAGTTCATGTTGATATTTATACCGATCACAAGAGCTTACAGTATATTTTTACTCAGAGGGAGTTGAATTTGCGGCAACGTCGCTGGTTAGAATTGTTGAAGGATTATGATGTGAACATCCTGTATCACCCGGGAAAAGCTAACGTTGTAGCAGACGCCCTGAGCCGTAAGTCAATGGGGAGTTTGGCGTATTTGCGACCTGAGAAACAGAAATTAGCTAAAGAAATTCATCAGTTAGCTGATCTAGCCGTTCGAATAATGGAAACAGAAAATAATGGAGCAGTAATTCAGAATTCTGCAGTGTCATCGTTAGTTACAGAGGTAAAAGGACGACAGTATGAGGATCCCGATTTAGTCCAGCTCAGAGATAGAGTTCAGAAGGGTAAGGAACCAGATTTTCAGATAACCGAGGATGGTGTGCTACGTTGTAAGGGCCGCCTTTGTGTCCCGAACGTCTCAGGCCTTCGTGGACAGATTATGCACGAGGTACATTACGCTCGCTATTCCCTTCACCCAGGGGCGACGAAAATGTACCACGACATCAGAGACATCTACTGGTGGCCAGGTATGAAAACTGAGATAGTTGAATTTGTATCTAGGTGTGCTAATTGTCAGCAGGTGAAAGCAGAGCACCAGAAATCGGGTGGTTTGACGCAAGAGATAACGGTACCCACGTTGAAATGGGAAGCAATAAACATGGACTTCGTAACAGGGTTACCCCGTACTAGACACAGAAATGATTCCATTTGGGTGATAGTTGATAGGCTGACAAAATCAGCTTATTTCCTGCCAGTAAGGGCTACTTTCTCAGCTGAGGATTATGCCGAATTATATATCAGAGAAATAGTTAGGTTGCATGGAGTGCCGGTATCTATTATTTCAGATAGGGGAGCTCAGTTTACAGCTAGGTTCTGGCAGTCGTTTCAGAAAGGTTTGGGGACGCAGATTAATTTGAGCACAGCATTCCACCCTCAGACAGACGGGCAGGCTGAACGTACGATTCAGACGCTCGAAGATATGCTACGAGCGTGTGTGTTAGATTTTGGGGGTAGCTGGGATGAACATCTTTCGTTAATCGAATTTGCTTATAATAACAGCTACCATTCAACTATTCAGATGGCGCCTTTCGAGGCATTGTACGGGCGAAAATGTAGATCGCCGGTGGGCTGGTTTGAAACAGGAGAATCAGCATTAGTTGGCCCAGACATCGTTCGGCAGTCCGAGGAAAAGATAAAGCTTGTCCTAGAACGTTTACTGACCGCGCAGAGCCGCCAGAAGTCTTATGCAGATAGGCGGCGCAGAAATCTAGAATTTTCGTTAGACGACTGGGTATATCTGAAAGTGTCCCCGATGAAAGGGGTAATGAGGTTTGGCAAGAAAGGCAAGCTTAGCCCAAGATTCATTGGGCCGTATCAGATTCGGCGAAGAATAGGCCGCGTGGCATACGAGTTAAACTTGCCTCCAGAGTTAGTGTCGGTTCACCCAGTATTCCATGTTTCTATGTTAAGGAAGTTCGTAGGGGACCCTTCTACAGTAGTTCCAGTTCAGGATGTTCAGATCACAGAAGAATTAGCCTATGAAGAGGTTCCCGTAGCCATCTTAGACAGACAGATTCGCAGGCTGAGAACTAAAGATGTTGCGTCTGTCAAAGTATTATGGCGTAACAGAAATCGGGAGGAAATGACGTGGGAGGCTGAAGAAGATATGAAAATCAGATACCCTCACCTATTTCAGGCCTAGTCGGACGACAGGTATGTCCGTATCATTACTTATACAGTATCTTATGATTATGTGTTTGTAAATGATAAAGAAGAAGTGATATTTAGTTATCCAGTGAATCTTAGATCATTGCGTGCGGAGCCTGTGTGGACTTTTCTGCATTTCAGGTTTTTGCGATAGTCCATATTACAGGGGAAACTCTGCCAAAAGTTTTCTAGAAAGTAAAGTAAGTAGTCCTCTAGATGACAGTATACATTCGAGGACGAATGTTCCTAAGGGGGGGAGAATGTTATACCCAGTAGAATTCCCGACACTTAGATGACCTATTCGCACGTTGGTTAAGCATATTTGAAGGCCATACGTGCTAGGGAAAGGCCCGGGAAAAGATCGGACGAGAAACCCGTCGAACCATCGCGGGAGGAGCCGAGGCAGAGCCCCTCCGCGATGGCAGCGTGTCACGGAGGTGAGGCCTCCGCGATGGCTCCGTGACACGTTGCCCAGGTTCAGGACCAAGTATATAAGCCCCCATTTCGGTTTAAAAATCATTTCATCACTTAATAATTTCCAGAAAACGCAGTGAGTAGAGGGAAAACGAAGGAAAATTATAAATTATCGCCCGATTACGCTGCCAAACGCTGCCCAAACTCAAATTAATCCCAGATACCCGAGTATTTAACAACAGAGAGCATTTCTACGGAATTAGTTTCGCGAAATACGGCCGACGAATCGGCGAGCCATCGAACTAAAGTAAGTAGAATTGCTCTAAATTAATGTCTATGTGTTCCTAGCTGAGAAGTGAATACTTCTCCCTTCTAGGCCGCTGAAAAATAGCGAGTTTTCGACCGTCTTTCGATAAGCCTAAGTTTAGGCTATAAACTATATCGAAAGTGACGTTGCCTTTTGAAATAAAGTTGTATTTAGTATTGATTGACGTATTTATGAATGCAGTTGGGAGAAAATAGTTGAAGTACCGGCCGAGCCTCGTCCGACGGATGAATAATTCAAAGATAAGGTATGTAAAGTTAGTTTCCTCAGCAAGTTAAGAAATATTGAGACAGTATGGTAATTTACAGACCAGTAGAATGTTCAGAAGTCGATTATTGTGTTATTATGAATATTGGTGCAATAGGAAAAGTTTTGGGGTGTAATGTGTACGATATCTATCCGTATGATATAGATTCGGACGTAAGTGATTAAGATTGCCCAGTATATTCAGTATATGATGTAATATGCCATGTTAAGATATTGTTGTGTTTAGCTGAAGCCTCGTGAAGTAGTACAGTATCCGTAAAGCATTCCAGACATAGAATAGTAACTAAATAAAGTTTAGAAAGCATGTTAGAAATAGGAAATCATGTTAATACAGAAACTCAGTAAACAGTGTAGCTTCCAGTAGAAACACCTTCTTGTATAACCTTTGCCCCAGTACAGTTTGACAGGAGGCTATATTCTATTTTTACTTACCTGTCTCAGCATGTATCAGACACTTATAGATTGCTATTATTAGCTCAGTATGTGATTTATATGATACCTTACACCTGTTAGCCTTAGCTTATGAGATACACAGACAGCATGACTAGTTGAGACCGTTGTATTGATTGGGGTTGGATTACCTAGCATCCCTGACCGCCCAGGGTTAATAGCTGTATCGACTCGTCCGCCAGAGGACGAGGATACGTCACTCTACGGAGTGATATGCCGTCCCGCAAGGGGACGAAGATGGGATGCCAGTTTCCCCATATTGTGCCTTGGTCGGCCCTTATACACCCCCGTCGAGCGGGTACGCCCGGGGTGTTGATTTAGAGTCCTTCAGACTCAGGTACAGTTATAGTTAGGGGCTCAGCGAGCCCAAGTGCATACCCAGGGACCGGCAGGATGCTTACAGCCACTATAGGAGATGGGATGACCGGGGTAGGGGCATAGATTCTGTGTTGATTGTACCTCCCGGCTTATGGGGGCCGGGTAAGGTTTGTGTATGCTGTGTTATGTTATGTATGTTATGCTACGTTATATTAGACGTGAGTAGATTAGTAGTAGAATGATACGCCTCCAGATATGACATCTACTCCTCTCAGTATGATTGAGAACAGGTACGACTTACATCATCAGACAGATAATCTAGTTCTTCCTATTTCAGTTTTGACAGTTATATTATTGATTTCAGATATCTTTTTCAGTCATTGCTTTAAATACTCAGTACCAGCGGTACTGACGCCCGGTGGGGCGCTGCATTACTTGCCTGCAGGTACTCATAGACGAGCAGGCGATTCTACGTGACTCCCTGTCAGCGGTTGAGTATTCAGCTCCAGTCATCCGGAGGCTGAATTTCAGAGGTGTAGTTCAGTTTCTTTTGTTGTATATAGTACGGGTAGGTCGGGGTCCTATCCCGGCCAGTTCTATTACTATTCCTAGAGGCTTGCAGTCTGTATGTATTCCCTGTGGTCAGATGAGCCGATCGTGTGGGGCCGTACAGTTGTATAGTTGCCTTTACTCTTTCTTTCTTTTGTAATGGCCATGTGGGGCCATAGTTCGCCAGTAGTGGTGACCTTGCCGGTCACGTAGCTTCTTAGTATGCTATGTTTGAGTTATAGATGACTAGACAGCATGGTGGCCTTGTCGGCCCGCATAGGTTTCCCTAAATTACTATGTTTCTGGTCAGCTGCTAGTGCAGGTATAGGAGGCTATAGGCCAATGGGCCGGGGGCTGTATTTACAGTCGTCATATAGCCCTTTGTTTCCAGAAATGTGAGTTAGAGCCAGCCAGGCGCCAGATGCGCCCAGGCTTAACAGTCCAGCAGGTCAGGTCCTAATAGGGCACCAGGTACCAGTCATACCCCCCAAGGCGGGGTGTGACAATGAGTTTATCGATGAAGTGTTGAAGATCACTCAGATCATGGGAGTGACCTGGGAGGAGTGCGCAGACCTAGCCTCGTATCAGCTCAAAGGGGTCGCGCACATCTGGTTCAAGCAATGAAAGGATAGTAGGGAAGTTAGAGTGGGGCCCATTGGTTGGGATGAGTTCCATACCACATTTATGGATCAGTTCTTCTCTCGTGAGATGAAGGAGATTAAAGCAGCAAAGTTTGTGAACCTAAAGCAGGGTAGACAGTCTAGGAGTATGCTTTGGAGTTCACTCGTTTGCCTAAGTATGCACCAGAGCTAGGGCTGATCAGAGAGCTTGGGTGAGCAAGTTTATACATGGGGTAGCAGTCTACCTAGACAAGGATTATTGGATCGCCATGCTTCATCTGGACATTGATTTTCCCTAATTGGTTTTGTACGCCCAGCAGATGGAGACAGTGCATCTAAGAGAGAGAGGCCACGAGGGCCAGGACAGACAGTTATGGGTTCTCTCAATAGAGATCAAGAGGCGGACATCGCCAGCAGTCTCATCATAGGCAAATAGCTCCAGTGCTATCATCGGCCAGTGCACCATCCAGACCACGCGGTGATCTGAGAAGTAGAGCCTCAGATTCGAGGGGCTAGAGTAGTATGCAGACAAAGCATACTTTCCCGACCTGTGGGAAGTGTGGCAAGAATCATATAGGGGAGTGCATGATTGGGTCAGATGTTTGTTTTAGCGTGATAGACCCGGGCACAGGCGCCGGGAGTGTCCGTTGTCTAGATGAGGTGATGGTAGAGGTCGTACTCAGTCTACCAGCTCAGCACCAGCACTAGCACCAACATTCCCAGCTCAGCAGGGTACGTCCACCAGTGCAGGTGGTGGCCAACGCAAGAAGAGATTCTATGCCCTAGCATTTCATCAGGAGTAGGAGGTCTCTCCAGATGTAGTCATTGGTATGTTACAAGTATTTCACCTTGATGTATATACATTGTTCGATTCAGGGGCTACTTTATCTCTTATGACGCCCTATGTTGCTAGTAGTTTCGGAGTCAGTCCCGAAATTTTATCAGAACCCTTCTCAGTCTCTACACCAGTCGGTGATTCAGTTATAACTTGACAGTGTATAGAAATTGCCCTTTCACAGTCCTTCAGAAAGTCACCTCAGCAAATTTAGTAAAGCTAGCCATGATCGATTTTGATGTTATCTTCGGCATGGATTGGCTACATGCATGTTATGCCTTAGTCAATTGTAGAACTCGTGCACTAGAGTTCATATTTTTGGGTGAGCCAGTCCTAGAGTTGAACGGTAGTTCAGTTGTGCCTATAGGTCACTTCATTCCCTACCTTAAGGAAAGAAAGATGATTTCTAAAGGTTGCGTGTACTATCTAGTTAGGGTTAAGGATGTTACATCTGAAACCCCGACCATCCAGTCAGTTCTTGTAGTGTGTGAGTATCCAGAGGTGTTTCCAGATGATTTACCGGGAATTCCTCTTGAGCGGGAGATCGATTTTGGTATCGACCTTCTTCCTGATATGCATCCTATATCTATTCCTCCTTACAGAATGGCTCCAGCCGAGCTAAAAGAGTTGAAAGAGTAGTTGAAGGATCTTCTAGATAAGGATTTCATCAGACCTAGCAAATCCCCATAGGGTGCACCAGTTATCTTTGTTCGCAAGAAGGATGGTTCTCTTCGTATGTGCATTGATTACCAGCAATTGAACAAAGTTACAATCAAAAACAGGTATCCTCTTCCCAGGATTGATGATTTGTTTGACCAGCTTCAGGTTGCCAAGTGTTTTCAATGATAGAGCTCAAATCCAGATACCATTAACTCAAGGTTCGGGAGAGTGATATTCTGAAAACAGCCTTCAGGACTCAGTATGGTCACTATGAGTTTGTAATTATATCTTTTGGACTAATGAATTCTCCTGCAGCTTTTATGAATTTGATGAACAGGGTGTTCAAGTCATATTTGGATATGTTCGTAATTGTGTTCATAGATGATAATCTTATATACTCTCGGAGCGAAGGAAGAGTATGTCGCTCATCTGAGGGTGGTGCTAAAGACTCTGAAGGATTGTTGATTATATGCTAAATTCAGTAAATGTGATTTTGGTTGAACTCAATGTCATTTTTGGGCCATGTGGTGTCAAGTGAGGGTGAATAGGTGGACTCTCAAAAGATAAAAGCGATGAAGAATTGGCCTAAACCAGTTAGTCCTTCAGATATCAGGAGTTTCTTGGGTTTAGCTGGTTACTATCGAAGGTTTATTGAAGGGTTTTCATCCATTGCAGCACTGTTGACTAAATTGACCCAGAAGAAAGTGAAGTTTCAATGGTTAGAGGCTTATGAAAAAAGCTTCCAAGAGTTGAAGACTCGACTCACCTCAGCACTAGTATTGACCCTACTTAAGAGTATCTATGGGTTTGTGGTATATTGTGATGCCTCGAGGATCGACCTTGGTTGTGTATTGATACAGTACGGTAAGGTTATAGCTTATGCTTCCAGGCATCTAAAATTCCATGAACAGAATTACCCAACTCAGTACTTCGAGTTGGCAGTAATAGTATTTGCCTTGAAGATTTGGAGACACTATCTTTCCGTGGTCCATGTGGATGTGTTTATGGACCACAAAATCCTACAGTACGTGTTTCACTCAGAAGGACCTAAATCTACGTCAGAGGAGGTGGTTGGAGCTTCTTAAAGATTATGATATGAGTGTTCTCTATCATCCGGGCAAGGCTAATATGGTAGAGGACGCTATTAGCAGGCTTTCCATGGAGAGTGTGTCCCATGTAAACGAGGAAAGGAAGGAGTTAGTGAAGGATGTACATCGGCTTACACGACTTGGAGTCCGTCTTATTGACTCGACAGATGGTGGTGTCATTGTTAATCTTGGGTCATAATCATACTTAGTGACCGAAGTTAAAGCTAGACAAGACTAGGATCCTATTTTGGTAAAGTTGAAGGAAGTCGTTCAGAATCAAAAGGTAGAACTCTTCTCCAAAGGGGGAGATGGGGTACTTTGATATTAGGGTCGCTTGTGTGTTTCAGGTGTTGATGATTTGAGAGATTGGATGTTGCACGAGGCTCAAGGTTCTAGATACTCTATACAGTTGGGTGCCACCAAGATGTAACGTGACTTACGGAAGTCTATTGATGGAGTGACATGAATAAGGACATAGCAGAGTTCGTGGTTAAAAGTCTGAATTGTCAACAGGTGAAGGTTGAGCATCAAAGGCTTGGAGGTGTTCTCCAAGATATTAATATCCCTACTTGGAAGTGGGAGGATATCAATATGGACTTCATTATAGGGTTGCCTCGTACACGCCAACAGTTTGACTCTATTTGGGTGGTTGTGCACAGCTTGACTAAAGCAGCTCATTTCCTACCGGTCAAAACTACTGATTCAGTAAAGAATTATGCTAAGTTGTATATTCCGGAGTTATTTCAGTTGCATGGAGTGCCATTGTCCATCATATCAGATGGAGGTACTCAGTTTACCTCCCAGTTTTGGAGATCGTTTCAGAAGGGACCGGGTACTCAAGTCAAGCTTAGCACAACATTTCACCCGCAGACAGATGGTCAGGCGGAGCGGACCATTCAAACTCTTGAGGATATGTTAAAGGCGTGTGTGATTGATTTCAAGGGTATTTGGGATGATCATTTTCCTCTCATTGAGTTTGCATATAACAACAACTACCATTCTAGCATTCAAATGGCTCCGTTTGAAACTCTCTATGAACGAAGGTGTAGATCACCTATTGGTTGGTTCGAAGTCGGTGAAGCTGCGATGATAGGATCAATTCAGTCTGTGAGTCCATAGAGAAAGTTCAGCTTATAAGGGACAGGTTGAAAATAACTCAAAGTTGCCAAAAGTCTTATGCAGATGTGAGGAGGAGGGAGCTTGAGTTTAAGGTTGATGATTGGGTGTTTCTGAAGGTATCTCCTATGAAGGGAGTGATGAGTTTTGGAAAGAAAAGAAAACTCAGTCCCCGATATGTTGGTCCGTACCAAATTGTGAAACAGATTGGCAAGGTAGCCTATGAGTTGGAGTTGCCCTCAAAATTAGCTTTAGTTCATCCAGTTTTCCATGTATCACTCTTAAAGAAGTGTTTGGGTTATCCAACTTTGGTTGTTCCGATAGAGAGTGTAGATTTGAAGGATAGCCTTAGCTATGAGGAGGTTTCGGCAGAAATACTTGACCATCAGGTTCGAAAGCTAAGAAACAAAGAAGTAACCTCAATTAAGATTTTGTGGAGGAACCAATATGTTGAGGGAGATATTTGGGAAGCCGAAGCAGATAGATGGCTAAATACCCACATCTATTCCCTTCTGGCTCAGTTACAACTTGAGGTATCAGTTTCCTCCTCAGTACTCTATTCAGTTTCATGTTCACTTCATGTTTCCCTAGTTTCCTTCATGTCAATGCATATATGTGTGATTCATGAATTTAGTTCAGTCATGTATTCTAGTCCGGAGTGAGTTACTCTATCAGTTTTTAGTATTTGGCATTGTAGTTGCATTTCCCAGCTTCTCACATTCGAGGACGAATATTTCCAAGCGAAAGATATGTAATACCCTGGAAGTTCCTAAGACTAGACTCGATATTTGAAATGAAAAGTAGAAGAAAATCTGAAATTTCTTCTCAGAACGACTCGTTGTACGGGTCATTGGTGGGACTAACGACCCATTGGAGGTGCACGTGGTGAGAATCTGCGGAGTAGGACTAGAAAGTAAGGGGTCTCAAAATGACCTATTAGTGGATGTGACAGGTCATTTTAGGGGGGTCATTGGGAGGATGGTCTTATAAAAAGGGTTGGCACGAGTCATAGTATGAGTCATTATTCGAAGGGACAAGTCATTATATGGTCCCGTTGGAAGGGTTCTTAGAAGGCAGACAGTGGTGACAATGGGTGGTTATCACGAGTCGTGGGAGCTGGGTATGAATCGTGGTACCAATCATGGTAGCAGACCCGAGTCTGAAAAATGGGGTGAAGCAACAAACTGTCAGAGCCAGTAACGACTCGTTGTATCAATCGTTGTCACTTGCAGTGCAGATTATTTAGGTTTTTCATTAAGGGTATTTTCATCATTGTTAGGCCCTAAGATCCTAAACTACGTTGTTTTAAGCTCAGTTAGTAGGGTTTTAAGGGGGTTAAACCTATTCTATGTATCTCCATTCCATGCATGCAACTTAGAGCCTTCCTTGAAGATCAAGTTTGAAGAATTTCATCAAATTCTCTCCAATTTTCTTTGGGCTTTAAAGTGGGAGTGTGAATTTGATTTACCAAGGTATGTGAGGCTATGAATGAGATTTCCTTTCACTCTCATGCTCTAAATTCTTCTCAATTTCATGGGTTTCAATTCTAGATTCAAGTTTCATGACCTTATGGGGTTTATTTCAATTCTTGTGAAATTCTCTATGATCTATCTATGGGTCAATTCTGTCCATGTATCAAATTATGTTTTATGGTTTATGGAAAGACTTTATGATTATTAATTTATAGTTCAACTTCTAATTAAATTATGCCCAATTATATAAACTTCATTAAAACTCAATTTATGGTTCCATTATGATTTGATCTTCTTTAGCCCTAAATTATGATTTATGATTTATGATATGACTTCTCTCAAGTACTCATCATAGATTGATGAATATCAGGTATATACATGTTTTACAAGCACGCATGGATTTCATGAATTATAAATTTATGACTCTTGACCGATTCACGGGCCCTTATTCATGGATAATCATGTATTTCAAGTGGGATCCATCATGTTATTATTTATTTAGCCATAAAATTCATGAATGAATTAACGATTACGATATGAGCCCTCATGTGCACGTTTTTGGGAGCAGTATCTAGCATCGAGTAGACCTGGAGTTTAGGTAAATCCTGTGGTCTCAGAACTACGTGCCACCATAGGTACATATATATTTATTATTGGATCCCTATGAGATCACCATGCATGCACGTCCCCCTACCTGGCAAGCCGAGGATGGTCCTGACCACTTGGGCGAAATAATGGGCCATCATATAAGGCTCTATCATGATGGTATCGGTTAGGACGAGTCCTCCCATTGTTTCTCATGATTTATGCATGGTTATGTTTATGTTACTATGGCTCAAGTCATGTTTAATGAAGCTTTTCTCCTATGATTATGATTATGATTGATTTATGAATATTTTGAAAACCTTGAGCCCTTATCTTTACATTATGATATTTACTTTATCAACACGTTGTCCTATTCTTATGAACTATTATGTATTTTAACTGTCCATTTTTACTTACCTTGTATACTCGGTACATTCCAAGTACTGACCGCATACTCGATGTTGTATCGTTTCATGATACAGGCTCGGACATTCAGGTTTAGCCCCGCCGTTAGCATAATCCTCAAAGTTCGCGACTCTCAGCCAGAGTTGGTGAGTCCTCATCCTTCGAGGACCCTTTTATCAGCTTATGTTCAGTACTTCAGTTTCAATCTTTAGTGAGTTAGTTGGGGTCTTGTCCCATCAACTCGTCAGTATGTAGAGGCTTATCAGATATAGTGTGTATTCAGCTTCAGAATTGTGTTATGTATTCCGATGTTATGAGATTATCAGACTTCCATTATGTTATTTATGTTGATATTTCGCTTTATTATGATTGAGATAGATGTCATGCTCATGCCATGGATTGACTTAGAGCTTCTCAGAATTCTTTATTCCCTGTCTCGATCCGGGCCTATGTTTGGGTCGTGACATCAAGGTATAATGTCAGTGGGCTACAAATAACTTCTTGTGCGAAAGGTAATACAAAAAAAATAAAACCATAAGATATAGAGTGCGGATTATCCTTGTGATATAAAGTTTTTTCCCATATGTCCTGACATTATTATATGGAGATGTGTTCTCCTCTGGTGGATGCAATTATTTTTAAGTTTCATATGAGTCTGGCAATACATGAAAAAATTGATATGCATATATGAAATTGTAGTCATGTCTAGTTGGACAATGAAGTTTATATGATAAATCTTGAAGGATTTAAAAGGTTTTAAAGTGACTCCATTCAGTACCCTAATGGTTATGACATCGCTTAACATATAGAAAGATCAATCTCGATCTAATGAAAATGGTTAGAAAGTGTCACGATTCAAACATAATCCCGGATTGAGACACGGAAAAAAGAACCCCGAGAGGCTCCAAGTCAACCCATGGCATTAACATGATATCTAAATTCAACATAATAATGCGGAAGTCTAACATATATAAAATAGCGGATGGAGATCTGATAACATCGAATGTTTGAATACATAACAACGATCTGAAACTGAAAAAACATACTATGTCTGATAAGCCTCTATGTACTGACGAGTTGAAGGGACAAGACCCCAACTAACTCACTAAGACTGAAACTGAAAATACTGAATACAATTGATAGAAGGGTCCTCGAAGGATGAGGACTCACCAACTCTAGCTAAGAGATGCTACTCTCAGGATCTGGCTAATAGTGGGACTAAACCTGAATATCCGAGTCTGTATCATTAAACGATACAACATAGAGTATGCGACCAATACGTATAATGTACCGAGTATGCAAAGGTAAGTAAAACCGTTAAGCAAGTAAAATCAGAAACCATGCATATCATAATAACATGTCACCATAAGATTCTGAGAGTAGAGCTAGCATGCTATTATCTAAAAACATGATTTAAACATAACTGAATATCATATCTGAATTGAATGACCCAAAGCTGAGAGTAATTATTCATTACTAAAACTGAACATTGGGTCAAACCTGCTGAAAACATATTATCATGGCTAATGAACATGCATAGCTGAAATCATGAGGAACAATGGGAGGATTGTCATATAACTGATATTACCACGATAGAGCTTACGTGGTCCCGACTATTACACTCAAGTGTATAGAGCTGTCCAAAGCTTAACCAGGGCTAAGGACGCTACCAAATATTGATATCAAGCTGAAGTCCCCTTAGGGAAAGGGAAGCTCACAAAGAAGGTCCCAAATATCTTATCATACCATTGGCGCATAGTTCTGAGGCATAGGGTTGACTGACCCTTAGCCTAATAGGTGCTAGGTACTACTCCTGAAAACATGCATATGTTCTCCATCATTTTTGAATGAAGATGAACCATTGTCTAGTGACGAAGCTGAATCATAACATGATATACAAAAAAACTGAAAACATAACATGAGGAGCCTTGGCTCAAACCATACCACAAGCTGAAAAGAGTGGGAGTCTTGACTCCAAAATCCATGTGGTAAGCTAATAACATAAAATCATGAAACATACTTGATCATATGGGCTTTCCCAAACTTAACCATACTTGAAATAGACTTTGATAGTCAAAACATGAGAATAGGCATGGGTAATTTGAAATCATACTTACGTCATAGACATCTCATCATACTTAGAAACATAGATCATAATCTCATCTTTTCATGAACTTTCATAATTGGGCATCATAGTTTGTCAAACTTTGAAAACATGAATTTTAATTGAAAATATTATAAAACACCCCCATGAATCATAATTCAACATGAAAAACATGAATAGATTATACCCATGATAAATACTTACAAAATTCACAAATTGGGTTAAAACCCCATAGATTCATCAACTTAGAATTTTCATAAATTTGAGAAGGGATTGGACATGGGAGTGGATGGATACACCCATTTATAAACCTACATACTTGGGTACTCCTGATTTCTCAACCTCTTAAATTCCCAAAGGAAATTGGAGAAGACTTGATGAATTTCTAGGCTTGATCACCCTTAAAAACTTTTAGGATTGCATGCATGGAGAGGGATAGACTTAGAATGAGCTAAACGCTCTTAAAAAACACTTATCTGAGCTTAAAATGATGTAGTTTAGGTCTTAGAAACTTAGAAATTACGAAAAATTCCTTACTAAATTATTAGGAAAAAGAACACTTTAGGGACTGGATGACTCGTGGTGATGAGTCATTGGGTTCACTGCCCAAAATTTCCATCTTCAAGCCGGCTCCTGACCACGGCTGACTCCACGACTCGTTACCCTAGCCACGAGTTGTGCTTATCTCGTGGTCAATCCTAAATTTCAAAAATTCAACCAACTCTCCCTTCACTAAATGAATCACCTAACGACTCGTGGTGCACCTCACGGATCACTGAACAACTCGTCATGTGACCCGGTGCAGAAATTTCTATTTTCTCCATTTCAACCCTTGGGTATGATCTTAGGGCTTTTGGGGTATTACATTATCTCCCCCTTGGGAATATTCATCCTCGAATGTGGATAAACATACTGAAAAGCTGAGAAATGCAACTGTCATACCAAATACTGAACATTTAGAGTTGAAAACTGACGGAGTGACTGACTCGGTGCTAAAATACATGACTGAATTAAATTCATGAATCATACATACATGCATTGATATGAAAGAAACTGGAACACATGATCTAAACGTAAAACTGAATAGAGTACCAGGGCGGAAACTGATACCTTAAATTGAGACTGAGCCGAGAGGGAATAGATGCGGGTATTTAGCCATCATATTTGCTTCAGCTTCCTACGTAGCTCCATCTACATGATGATTCCTCCATAAAACCTTTATTGAACCTACTTTTTTATTTCTTAGCTTTCAAACCTAACGATCAAGTATTTCCACCTGAATCTCCTCATAGCTAAGACTATCCTTCAAACTTACACTTTTCACCGGGACAACCAAAGCTAGATCACCCAGACATTTCTTCAAAAGCGAAACATAAAACACCATATGCACTGAAGCCAATTCTGAGGGCAACTCCAACTCATACGCTACATTGTCAACCCGTCTCACAATCCGGTATGGGCCAACATAACAGGGGCTGAGTTTATCTTTCTTTCCAAACCTCATCACTCTCTTCATGGGAGATACCTTCAGAAACACCCAATCATCAACTTCAAACTCAAGTTCTCTCCTTCTTATATCCGCATAGGACTTTTGACGACTCTGAGTTGTTTTCAACCTTTCCCTAATAAGCTGAACTTTCTCCATAGCCTCATGTACTGAATCTGGTCCTATCAACACAGCTTCACTGACCTCGAACAAACCAATAGGTGATCTACATCTCCGCCCATAAAGAGCCTCAAACAGAGCCATTTGAATATTGGAATGGTAGTTGTTGTTATACGCAAACTCGATGAGAGGTAAGTGACCATCCCAACTACCCTTGAAATCAATCACACATGCTCTCAGCATGTCCTTAAGAGTCGAAATGGTCCATTCAGCTTGACCATCCATTTGCGGGTGAAATATTGTGCTAAGCTTGACCTGAGTACCAAGTCCCTTCTGAAACAATCTCTAAAACTAGGAGGTAAACTGAGTACCTCTATCTGATATAATGGACAAGGGTACTCCATGAAACCGAAATAACTCCCGCATGTACAATTTAGCATAATCCTCCATTGAATCGGTAGTTTTGACTAGTAGAAAATGAGCTGCTTTAGTCAACCTGTCTACCACAACCCAGATAGAGTCATCATACTGTCGATGAGTACGAGGCAACCCCGTAATAAAGTCCATATTGATTTCCTCCCACTTCCAAATAGGGATTGTCTTGAAGCACACCTCCGAGCCTTTGATGCTCAACCTTCACCTGTTGACAATTCGGACACTTAGCCACAAACTCTGCTATGTCCTTCTTCATGCCACTCCACCAATAGGCTTCCCGTAAGTCACGGTACATCTTGGTGGAACCTAGATGTATAAAATATTTGAAACCATGAGTCTCATACAACATCCGCTCCCTCGAGTCATTAACACCCGGTACACACAAACGACCCTGATATCATAGTACACCATCTCCCCTTTAGGAGAAGACCTCCACCTTATGATTTTGAACAACTTCCTTCAACTTTACTAAAATAGGATCCTCATCTTGTCTAGCTTTGACCCCGGTCACCAAGGAAGATTCTGATCAGTTTTGAACAATAACACCACCATCCGTCGAGTCAACAAGACGAACTCCTAACAGTGTAAGTCGATGAACATCCTTCACGAACTCTCTCCTATCCTCATCTACGTGGGTCACACTCTCCATAGAAAGCCTACTAAGAGCGTCAGCCGCCATATTAGCCTTGCTTGGATGACAAAAGACACTCATATCATAATCTTTAAAAATCTCCAACCACCTCTTTTGGTGTAGATTTAAATCCTTCTGGGTAAACACGTACTATAGGATTTTGTGGTCCGTAAACACATCCACATTTACCCCGTACAGATAGTGTCTCCAAATCTTCAAGGCAAATACTACCACCGCCAACTCGAGGTCCGTGTTGCATTAGCACATAACCAAGGCTGTTCCTCGAGGCGCCACAATATACCACAAACCTATGAGTACCCTCTGGTAGGGTCAACACTGGTGCTGAGGTGAGTCAAGTCTTCAATTCTTGAAAGCTCTTCTCACAAGCCTCAGACCATTGAAACTTCACTTTCTTCTAGGTCAACTTAGTCAACGGTGCTGTAATGGATGAAAATCCTTCCACAAACCTCCTGTTGTAACTAGATAAGCCTAAGAAACTTCTGATATCCGAAGGACTAACTGGTCTAAGCCAATTCTTCATAGCTTCTATCTTTTGAGATTCTACCTGTACACTCTCATTTGACACAACTTGATCCAAAAATGCTACCGAGTTTAACCAAAACTCACATTTGCTGAACTTAGCATACAACCGACGATCCTTAAGAGTTTGTAGCACCACCCTCAAATGAGCAGCATGCTCCTCCTTGCTTCGAGAGTATATGAGAATTCCGTCTATGAACATAATCACAAACATGTTCAAATATGTCTTGAACACCCTATTCATCAAATCCATAAAAGTTGTAGAGCATTCGTTAGTCCAAAAGACATAATTACAAACTCATAGTAACCATACCGAGTCCTAAAGGTTGTCTTTGGAATGTCACTCCCCCGAATCCTGAGCTGATGATACACAAATCTGAGATCTATCTTTGAGAAACACTTGGTACCCTGAAGTTGGTCAAAAACAAGTAATTGATTCTGGGGAGGGGATACCTGTTCTTGACGGTGACCTTGTTCAATTACCGGTAATCAATGCACATTCGAAGGGAACCATCCTTCTTCCGTACAAAGAGAACTGGTGCAACCCACAAGGATTTGCTTGGTCTGATGAAACTCTTATCTAAAAGATCCTTCAACTGCTCCTTCAACTCCTTTAGCTCAGCTGGAACTATACTGTAAGGAGGAATAGATATAGGTTGTGTGTCGGGAAGAAGGTCGATACTGAAATCGATCTCCCGCTCGGAATGAATCCCCGGTAGATCATGTGGAAACATCTCTGGATATTCACACTACGGGAATTGACTGAATAGTTGGAGTTTTGGATGTAGCATCCTTAACTCTAACTAGGTGGTATACGCAACCTTTAGAAATCATCTTTCTGGCCTTAAGGTAGGAAATGAAGCGTACAACCACAGATGAACTACCTTTTCACTCAGGACTGGCTTACTCAGAAATTGAATTTCTACTGTAGGGGTTCTACAATTTACTGAGGCATAATATGCGTGTAGCCAATCCATGCCAAATATAACATCAAAATCTATCATGGCTAACTCTACTAAATCTACTGAGGTGACTTTCTGAAGGACTGTGACAGGGTAATTTCTATATAACCGTCGAGCTATAACTGAATCACCGATTGGAGTAGAGACTAAGAAGGGTTCTGATAGGATTTTGGGACAGACTCCGAAACTACTAGCAACATAAGGCGTCACAAAAGATAAAGTAGCCCCTAGATCTGACAATGCATATAAATCAAGGTGGAATACTCGTAACATACTAGTGACTACATTTGGAGAGGCCTCGTACTCATGACGAGATACGAGGGCATAAAATCTATTCTGACATTAACCACCACCTGCACTAGTGGAGGCTCCCTTCGGAACTGAGCATGTTGGTGGGGCTTCTTATCTAGTGGCTGGGTCTCGGCCGCTACCATGACCCAATCTAGCTGCTGGGCAATCTATAAGCATATATCCGAACTTCCCACACCCGAAACAAGGACCTGTACCTTCTAAGCGCTGACCAGTGTGTCTCCAGCCACACCTGTCATAAGCTGGAATACTGGGATCCTCAGATCTTCTCCCCTAACCTCGAGAGTTTGATGCTCGTCCCCTCTGGTCACGCCTAGATCTGGTGGCACACTCGCTGCTAATGGCACTGGAGCTGATGATCTCTGGTGGGACTGCTGACGGTTCCTACCACCAGGTCTTTGCTGGGAGAATCAAAAGCTATTATTCCTGGCCCTCTCGGCCTCTCTCTCCCACTCACTCACCTGCACTGCCTCCATATGTTGGGCGTACAGAACTATCTGTGAGAAATCTATGTCCTGATGAAGCATCATAGTTCGACAATTTTTGACCAAATAGTCTGTTATCCCATGCATGAACCAACTCACTTGAGCCCTCTGGTTTGCCACCATCTGAGATACATATTTGGAAAAGCGGGTGAATTCCAAAGCATACTCCTGGACCGTCATGTGGTTCTGCCTCAAATTCATAAATTCTACTACTTTTATTTCCCTCATCTCTCGGGAAAAGAACCGATCCAAAAATGCGGTATGGAACTCATCCCAACTAATGGGGCCTGCCCCAACTGTCCTGCTATCCTTCCATTTGCCTGAGCCAAACAAGTGTTACCCCTTTCAGCTGATAAGAGGCTAAATCTGCACACTCCTCCCCGGTCACCCCTATGATTTGGGTGATTTTCTGAATCTCATCAATATATTCTTGGGGATCCTCTTCCACCTTCGACCCGAGAAACTCTGGAGGGTTCATTCTTAGAAAATATCTAACTCTCGCTGCCGCCGTATTCCCATTCTGAGGGACATGCGCTACCGTCTGTTGGTTGACTTGGGCGGTCAAAGCCTGAGCTAGCATTTGAATGGCAGCCCTGAATTCTGCATAGGCCACCTACTCGGGCACATGATTCTCGGGGGCTGGTGGGGCCTACTGGTGCCCATCTCCGTTGCCATCTTCATGGCCATTTTCATTTTTGTTTCTTCTTTCGTTAACTCAACAAGGGGGCATGATCTTGCAAACGCGTATAGCATGAGTTAGAAGAATAGAGAGATATTTCATCGCACAACATAGATCATGAAAGAAGGAAATATTTTTCGTAGCCTCTTCGTCATAAGTGTGGCGCACTTCACACCCATGAAAAAGACTCTATGTAACGCGGCTTTCAGACACCCTACGACACTTCAAAACCTAATGCTTTGATACCAAGTTTGTCATGACCCAAATATAGGCCCGAATTAAGACACGGGACAAAGAACCCCGAGAGGCTCCAAGTCGACTCATGGCATGAACATGACATCTAAATTCAACATAATAATGCGTAAGTCTAACATATATAAAATAGCAAAATTCTGGAGATCTGATGACATCGAATATCTAAATACATAACAACAATCTGAAACTGAAAATATACTATGTATGATAAGGCTCTACATACTGACGAGTTAATGGGACAAGACCCCAACTAACTCACTACGAATGAAACTGAAAATACTGAATAAAACTGATAGAAGGGTCCTCAAAGGATGAGAACTCACCAACTCTGGCTGGGAGATGCTACTCTGAGGATCTGGCTAACGACGGGATTGAACCTGAATATCCGAGCCTGTATCATGAAATGATACAGTATAGAGTATGCGGTCAGTAAGTGGAATGTACTGAATATGCAAGGTAAGTAAAACCGCTAAGTAAAATCAGAAATCAGGCGTATCATAAAAACATGTCATCATAAGATTCTGAGAGTAGGGCTTGCATGCTATTATCTGAAAACATGACTTAAACGTAACTGAATATCATAATTGAATCTAGTGACCCAAAACTGAGACTGATTATTCATACGTAAAACTGAACATTGGGTCAAACCTGCTGAAAACATAATATCATGACTAATGAACATACATAGCTGAAATCATAAGGAATAATGGGAGACTCTTCATATAATCGACATTACCACGATAGAGCTTACGTGGTCTCAAATATTACACTCAAGTGAGTAGAGCCATCCAAAGCCTTGTTAGTGCTAGGGACACTCTCTTGATATCGATATCAAGCTGAAGGCCCCTTGGGGCAAGGGAAGCTCACAAGGGAGGTCCCAAATATCTGATCATACCTATATTGGCGTGTAATTATGAGGCACAGGGTTGACTGACCCTTAGCATACTCGGTGCTAAACACTACTCCCAAAAACATGCATATGCTATAATACCTCGAAAACCCTAAGATTAGACTCGAGGGTGGAAATAGAAAAAATAGGATTTTTCTACACGAGACCACAAGACGAGTCGTCCAGTGACCCGTGAGGTGCACCACGAGTAGTTAGGTGACTCGTGGATTGAAGGGTGGACTTGGTTGGATTTTTGGGTTTGGGAGTTGACCACGGGTGAGGCCACGAGCCGTGGTCAGCACCACGAGTCATCAAGTTGGACGTGGTCAAGAGTTGACTTGAAGGTTGAGGATTTGGGCAGTATTGGTCACGACTTAGTCACCATGAGTCGTGGTGTCCCTCGTGGTAACCCTCAGAGATATGATTCCAGTGATGGAAACAGTAGGCAGATGACAAGTCGTCCCCCCAGACCACGATTCATCCAGTCCCTCATTGGGACAGGCAGTGTGTTTTTCCTACGAATTTATTAAGGATTTTTCCATAATTCCTAAGCTCCTAAGATATAAATTACGTCGTATTAAGCTCAGATAAGTGTGTTTTAAGAGGGTTTAGTTCATCCTAAGCCTATTACTCTCCATGCATGCAAGCCTAGTGGTTCTAAGGGGTGATCAAGCTTAGATTCATCAAGTTCTTCCCCAAATTCCTTTGGGCTCTCAAGAGGGTTGTGAAATTAGATTTTCCCAGATATGTAGGGTTATGAATGGGTGTATCCATCCACTCCCATGCTCAATCCTCTTCAATTTCATATGAAATTCTAAGTTGATGAATCTATGGGATTTTAACCCAACTTGTGAATCCTCTTAGTATCTATCATGGGTAATCTCTATGAATGTTTCTAATGTTGAATTATGATTTATGGGCACATTTTATAATATTTTTCAATTATGAACTATGATTTCAAGTTTTACTAATTATGATACCCAATTATGAAAGTTCATGAATAGATGAGATTATGATCTATGATTCTAGTTATGATGAGATGTTTATGATGAAAGCATGATTTTGAATTACCCATGACTATATCTATGTTTTCAAATAATCAAGTTCATGTCAAGCATGTTTAAGTATTGGGCAAGCCCATATGATCAAGTATGTTTCATATTTTATCTAAATGTCATGTTATTAGCTTACCACATAGTATTGGAGTCTAGACTCTCAATCTTTTCAGCTTGTGGTATGGTTTAAGCCCAAGACTCCTCATGTTATGATATTGGACTATGCATGTATGTTATGATTCAGTTATGATTAACAGTTTTCAGCTTTGGATCATTCGATTCAGTTATGTTTAAGTATTGATTTCAAATAATAGCATGAAAGCCCTACTCTCAGATTCTTATAATGAAATGTTTATGATCTACATGATCTTTGATTTTTACTGACTTAGAGATTTACTTACCTTGCATACTCGGTATGTTTCACGTACTGACCACATACTCTATACTGTATCATTTTATGATACAGACTCGGATATTCAGGCTCAGTCCCGTCGTTAGCTAGATCCTCGGTGTTAGCACGTTCTAGCCAGAGATGGTGAGTCCTCATCTTTTGAGGGCCCTTCTTTTAGGCTGTATTATCAGTATTTTCAGTTCTAGACTTTAGTGAGTTAGTTGGGGTCTTGTCCCATCAACTCGTCAGTAGTAGAGGCTTATCAAACATAGTATGTTTTTAGTTTCAGATTTTTCTATGGGGAACAAAGAAATTTCCTATTTAAAGCTTGTCGTTGGGATTTTTGCCCCATATTTCTGTTAGGAAGACTTGTCAATAGGTAAGTGACATGGTTCAACAGCAATTAGGCTAGCGATAACACTTGGAAAAATCTCATTCCTGAGATTTGAAAGAGTGTTTTTTTCATTATTGTCTTACTATCTCTTAAAAGTTGAGTGGAAGATGTCGCACGATTGTGAGTTCTTGAGTCAAGGACTCTTTAATCTAATTGCTTAAAACAAGATTAATGCCTCATTTTAAATGTTCCACCCAATAATAAAGAATTTGAATTTATTTTTCTTCTTCTCTCTTTGTTTTTACATTGAGATTTGTTCACATGCTAATTTTGCCTCTTGCTGCACAGTTACCCCAGTGTATTCAACAGCAATTGCATTAGATGCACTATACTCTCAGGGGCCTTGTATAGATATCATACTTGCTAAAGCCTCCCTCCTTATTTCCAATGGCACCAAGACTTTTGAATTTTATCAAGCTGGACATCAATCTAAAACACATTCCAGTGATCAGTAAGCTTATTTCCATTTTATTTTTCTACCTGAAGAAGTAGAAATCACTTACAAGCATTTTATGAAGCCTAATGTATCTCTTTCTCTTTTCGTCTCTGATTCTTCTGTGGAAGTGATGTTGGATGAGGACGAGGTCCCTCTCGTCTCGAAGGATTTGATGCTTGGAGCAACATATTATCCTGTCAAACCATTGAGCAGTAATGAACTAATGAAGCTATGCACTCACATGAAGAGAAAAGGATCACAGTTAGTATATTAATGAGATTCTTTTAGTGATGTTTACATGTTGTTATTACTTGAGCATAAAAATTCAATGTTGTTCAACTGATGAAAGACCAATTCACGAAAATTAGTTCAACCAGCAGAAAAGTTTCGTCTGAAGTACGGCCTGCATATGGTGGCAAATGATTCTTGATAATATATCCCGGTTAGTGGTCAAATGTCTGTCGTAAAATAGGTACCAAGTCAAGCAAATTAATAATATTCTTTATTAGTTTCTCTAGATCATCCAGAATTAGTTGATTGAGAGGATACTGTCTGTTGCTTCTTATTAATGCTTATTCTTTCTTACTTTGAGTTTTTCTCTTTCGCCAAAGTTCACTTTCTCTGAGTTTGTAAGATGAAGATAACAGAAAGAGCTGGAGATAAGAAAAACAAGGTGTTATAACCTATGTTTCTCTGGCTTTTTAAAAATACTGTAGGGTGTGTTTATGTTGGATTCAGCACGGGTGTGAGGGTTCGAGCAATATAGGTTATAACATAAATGAAGACCGATACAACTCACAAATTCATACAGTCAACTTTAATTTGTTTGGTATTAAGGTCTAGTTGTTGTTGTTGTAATGATACTTGATTGATTGAGGTACAATAGCTTATTCCAAAATTATCAAATTAACCTGAAAAGGTATTGCAGAAAAGATTCATAGAGCTCATATATTTGATACTTTGTAGAAACTAGAAGAACAAAAAATTGTGATGGTCTTTTTTGGTTTACTATTTCTTCAAACTTTTTAGATTTTGAAAATGACTTTTGGTTCAATTTATGTCTATCCAAGCTGAGAAAATAAATTAAAAATATTTTTTTTAGAAATGGCATAAGTAGAAATATTTTTCTCAAGAAATAATTCTAAGGCACGTGATACTTGAAAGACCCGCCAATGCAAATGCAAGAGTCATCCTTGTTCCCTTTTTTTTCCCTACTCTTTCTTCTATTTCTATTAGTGGAAATTCAAATCTTATTTATCACCTTAATCATTATAGTTAACGAGTATATGACCCCTAAATTGTCTATAAAATAATATCCATTTAAGGTAGTCTAGTGTTTTGCCATCTCTGAATAGTCCCGTGTATAAATAATAAGGACTCGTTTGGTAGGCTTTATTAATTAAAAATAGTTTTTGGATTAAAATTTAGCTCATCTAATACATTGTTGGTTATTCAATTCAGCTTAATCACATCTAATACATGGATAACTTATACACCATATGGTGTATTATTTTATACCAAAGAGACAAGGGGATAGCTTATATTGGGTTTAACAATATCTTATAAGACCCCTAAATGAGTAAACTAAATTCTTTATACAAAAATTTAAAAGTATAATTATTAAAAAAAAATTATGAAATTTTAAATCAAATACAATACATAATATATCTAGATTTTTAAATAAAATAAATAAATATTTAATAAATAATAATTTTAATATTATAATTCTTATATTAATAATATTTAGATTATTAATTTTTTTATTATTTATCTTCGTACCGAATGAGCCGTAAGAACTCTGTTCTATAACTACTTCTGCGACATTACACAAAATCTTATTGTTTATTTGTTGAGTGAGCATTAAATTGCACAAGTTTTAATGAGAACTACAGTTGCCAAAATGAAATCCAAAAAGGTAATTCCATTTCTTATTACTTATTTACATAAATTAAAAATAAACACTTAATTATAGCTGTAATTTTTAGATATATTTGTTATATCGACAAAAGTATCTCCTTAAGTTGTGAACATTGCTTTAAAAGCAGCCCCGTGCATAGTGTATGCAACTCGAAAGATATGATATAGATAAATTAATTTAATATTTGTTTATCACAAATATTTGATACAATTTTTTTGTTGTCAATTATTTTTTTAAAAAAAAAATATATATATATAATATTATATTTAGTAATAATTTAATTTTGAAATATTAGTTTTCTTAATAAGATAATTATAATCGTATAATTATGTAAGATTTGTTTTAAATTATAAATTTTAAATTTTTTTTATATTTATTAAATTTTATTATGAATAAAATTATATTATATAAATTAAAATTAAAAAAATAAAATATTATTGGGTATGGACATATTTTTTAAGTAATAGAATTTAAAAGTATTGTAGTGCACGTGAAATAAAGTATATTAAAATCAAATTAACGATAAAATATATAAAATATTTATAATTATTTATGAAAAACTACAAACATATATTCAAATAATTATAAAATTTATCGATTCGGTTTGATTATTTCTTTGATTTTTTTTAGTAAAACCAAAATCAAACCAAATATCACCAGTTTTCAAAATTTAAAACCAAACCAAATCAATCCAAACCAAATGTCATTTTTTTTAATCGGTTTGATTTGGTTTGCGATTTGATTTGATTTTTCATCGAACCATGAACACCCCTAATTTCAATCGAGAAACAACTTATTTTAAAATGATTACTTTTGAGTTAAAAGATAATTTAAGATTATTATCTAACTCTTAAGGTAGAATAATGAATAAATAATTTTAAAATTAACTTTTAAGTGAATTTATTTCATATTTGAATAAAATTTTATGATAATTTATTTTTGAATTATGTATTTTGAGATAATTTATTTTATATTGAGAGTGGGATAAAATAACTTTATAATTTAAAAATAATTAATTTCAAAATTTTATGGATAAAATAACTTTATAACTTAAAAATAATTAATTTTAAAATTTTATCTCAATTAAATATAAAATAAGTTAATTTTAGAATTATTTATTATCTTTTTTTAAAAAAAATAATTTTGAATTATCTCAACCTCAAATTAATTATTTGAGAATAACTTATTTTCAACTTGGTTGCAAAAACTTTAAAAACCCGTCCTTTTATTTCTCAAGGTTCTTACGTCAATCATAGGTTTCGTTTTTTAGCTAAATATCTGCCTGTCATCTAATTCAAAATGTAAAATTAGTTATTTGTTTTGTATTTTAAAATAAGTAATGCTTTTAATTTAGATATATTTTTTTTAAAAAAATTATTTATTTTGAAAAAAAATTATTTTTTTTAATCACTTACGTCAAATAAATATTTTTAAAAAAATATAATTTTTTTAATATTTTTTTAATTATGTAAGACCAGCAGCCAGACCAAGAATGAATGTGTAATGATGGTGATTCCACACCAGGCTCAATAAATAATTGAATGTAGAAAGGGGATCCTAGCTTACGTTCGCTGTGAGATACTTTCAGCCCCTCTCTATAAAAAAGCCCTTTCCTCTTACACAGGGCAATGCTTGATATAAGGGCTTCAGATATACATTTGCAGGTAATGCTCTTGGTCTGCCTTCAATCAGTTTATCAGCCTAAGGCTTCGCTCTATTACCTGTGTTGTAAGCTTAGGTCTGATTAGAAGTTCAAAAATGAGTGGTAATATTTTCATTTAAATGAATATAAAATTGAAAATACATCATTAATATCTTTATGTAAGGCACCACTTATTTTAAAATTAAATTAAAAAATTAAATTATTTTAAAACAAAAAAAATATTAAATATTATATTTTTTATTTTAATTTATATGATATAATTTAATTGATCATAAAATTTAAAATTAATTATCTTAAAATAATTTATTTCTTAAATCAACTGACCCCTATATTATCCGCCCAACCCTACGACCTTTCATAAATCCAAGTGTTGCTTTCGTGTTCCAACCACTAAACCAGTAAATAAAAATAATTATATTAACAATAAAGATTCTTGTTGACAAAAAATGTTATATATAGCGCACTTTTGATCGAAAGCATTTCTTGAATTATTTTTTTATTAAATATATATATATATATATATATATATATATATATATATATATATATATTATTTTTTTTAAAATAAATAATATTTTAATTTTTTTATTTTATTTCAAAATAAGTAATGTTTTACTAAAATATATTTTTTTAAAATATTTATTAAAAAAATAGATAAAAATATATTTTTCTTTCGAGAAATGAGTAGTATTCTTAAGGAATATGCATGAGCTGACAGCATAACTTATTTTGAAACGGAGTGAGTACTTGTCAAAGAAATTATTGGAAGGATTAGTTTTTAAATCTCAAAATTTGCTTTGTTTTTTTATCAAGATATAATTATTTATTTCTTTTAAGATTTTATTGAATTTTTTTATCTTTTATAAAATATATCGTTTATTATTTCATATTTGTTTTGCTTGATTTGTACTTCTTCCGTTTTAAAATAATTATTTTATTTCGCTTTTCAAGAGTTAATTTGATTAATTTTCAAAGTTAAATTCGATTAGATTAATTTGATATTTTTAAAATAAAAATTTAGATATTAAAAAAGATATACAAAAAAATTGTAATTTTTCTCATATCAATATGATGAAAAAATACATCTTAAAATATTAGTCAAAGTTTATGTCATTAGACTCTTAAAAAAGAAATTGTGATAAGTATTTTAGAAAGAAGGAAGTATGAATTTACATTAAATTTGTTTTGCTTGATTGTAATATAGTTTTTTATTCAAATTTGTAAGCCCTTGTCAATATATGCTTCTAATGTATAACATTTGTTTGTAATGTGTAACTTTTATTCAGATTCGTAAATTTTTGTCAATACACGAGGTCTCTCATCTCCTATCATTATGTTATTATTTATTTTTTTGCGCTGATGGATCTTCATAATTAATTGTAAGTTGGTGAATTGTAGTAGCTAGTAACTGTATTATTAGCAGTTTTTATTAAAATATCATATTATATAATTTTAGAATAATGTATCTAGTCCATTCTAAAAATGACAATTTTGTATCAAGCTTATCTACGTATAGGATTATGATTTGTGATAATAATAATAAACATCATCGATGAAAATTTGGATAATTTGAAATTAGCAAGTGTGTTTGTTTGATATGAGTGGGTATTTTTGATAGATTTTAGAATTATCTATAAAAGTCACGTTTCATGTTTAGAAATAAAAAAGTGATTTTTTTTCTTGAAAAACTATAGCCAAATATATTTTAAAACTTCAATCAAAACTTCACTCAAATATAATTTCTTAAAAATATTTGAGAATCTATGACAAAACGTTAGCTGAGTTATACGTTAGTAGCGTTGAAATATTTAAACAATTAAATTCATTAAAAATAATTACAGGTAAATATATGATATTTAATAAGCTAAAAATATTACTTTATTAACTATTATTTTAAAAAAAAAGAAAAGGGTAAGAGAACGGGAAAAAAAAATTATAAGATGAAAAATTAAATGAAAAATTAAACTGTGGCTAGTCGATAAGATAAAAATTCAAGAACCTAATCAATTGAGCTACTTTAACTGACTATTAATATAATTTCTAGTTAATTCAAATTAAACATTATTAATTAATGGATCAAAAGAGCAATTAACCATTTCATTTTCACCCGGATTCCTTTCTACCCCACCTACCTTCCCCGTACTATTGGGTTCTATACCATTTTTCAATTTTATTTCTTGTACGCCGCGGCAGCGCACTTTAGCGTTCACCATTGTAGCTCAAAAGTGCCAAGTAGTGTTAAATGTTAATTAGTGCTGCAGCCTGCAATTCTATTGGTCAGACGACACCAAATTTCTGCTTAAATGACTCGTCTGAGTCGTTCTCTTTCTACTGTCTTAACACTCTGCATTGACTAGAATACAATAAGACAGGAGAACTACGCCGAGTGGCCGCACAAGTACATTGCTACACTGTACCGTGCACTGCTAACGTGCGCCTGATCGCCCGGCCGCGCTTCTCTTTTCTTCTTCTTCTTCTTCTTTTCTTCTCAAACTTCCTTTTTCGTCTTTGACTCTCTCAAATATCCGGAAGTTAGCTGGCGAACGTGGTGTCCAACATTTTTCCTATATCAGTGAAACAGAGCTGCCGGAGGATTACATGCTAACGTGCGTCGATCGGTCTGGGGACGGGGATATTTTTTGTTTTTTGGTTGGTTATTCCGACCTCTATGGTATATATAAGCATTCGGTGGCGGCTGGGGACTTGGTGAAACAGAAATGGCCGAAATTTCTAGATTGATTGCTCTGCTTTCTTGTTGTACCTTGCTTGCGGACTGAGACGGTTTGTTGCTAAATGGATTGGATGACAACGTGATCAGCCGGATGGAATAAAAGTCCCGGGAAGGCTAGGGCTGTATTAGAACTCTAATTGGTTGTAGTGTTCTGTGCGGTGGTTATGGAGAACAATGAGATTGTTACGACAGGGGATGGGTTTATTGACAGGAGTAAAGTCCGGATTTTGCTGTGTGATAACGATGCCAAGAGCTCGGAGGAAGTTTTTACGCTCTTGTGCAAATGTTCTTATCAAGGTAATATTCAGTTCTTGGCTTTATTCACTAGTTAGTGTTTGTAATTTCTGAATTTTGTTTAATCTAATAAAAATCTGAGAGTTGATTGTCTTTGTTATACCATTTGGTATATTTGTGTTTCTAGGTTTGCTAATTGATTTGATGTATTTTGGAAGTGAGTAAACTGTTTTTTCTTTTATTGTAATCTAACTCATGCTTATGGAAGTAATTACTGGATCATTTTCTTGAGCTCTGATGTTGTCAATTGTCACCCTCGACTTGCTGTTGTTATTTCATCTTTCAACTTTTTCCGATTTATCTGTTTGTCAATTCGTCATAAGCACCATAGCCACTCTTAATTTGTTTGAATTGAATTTAAGCTTGACGCATGAGAAGTATTTGGATATATTTTCCTTCTTTCTCCTTTCATCCCGTCTTTTGTCCTTTAGGGGGAATAGGTGTTCTTTCTATTGGAATCCAATTGGTCATCTAGCATTGGATTATAATACATTTTGGGTCTTATTCCTTCAGTGCAATTGGTTCACATTGGGTAGGAACAACTTCCAAAGAATATCTTCCCGGGATAAATCATTTTTTGAGGACAGTAAGCTTCACAAAACATTATATTTCTCCACAAATTCTATTCAATTTCAAATAACCGGTGCTCCATTATGATAGCAGTTTAGGGTTTCTCCTCGTTAAGTTATTGTTGAGTTTTATTGTATTTGTTTATTTTGATAATGATGTGTTTTGGCTATCTAGATTGCACCTTGACTAATCACCTCTCATAAACACAGGTACTAAGTACACAACTCAATTGCTAGGCAGAGGAGAAAAATTCACCTTGTGTCACCTTTGTTAGGATGTGATCCTTGGTTTTCAAGGTTGTTACTCTAGATATTTTTATATTTTATTTTATATGGGGGAGGGTTTAGTTTTGCAGCTTGGTAAAGGTTCAATATCCAGAGTTCTTTTCCTTCCCTCCCAATACAAGAGAAAAACTATAAAAGAAACACGAAGGAGAGAAAGGAAAAAAAGGTACAGAAGAAACCTTAAGATGGAAAGTTGAGGATTAGGGTTGGCTGAGAGGAGGAGTTGATGTTAGTAAGTTACTCCTGTTTTCTGTTGCTAGGCCAATCTTCAGTTGCTTACCACACAGTAGACTCAACTTTTGAATGATATTATGTTTAATTGTGATGATCGTTGCATTGCAGTGATATCAGTGAGGTCACCAAGACAGGTGATAGATGCATTGAATGCAGAAGGATCTCATATAGATCTCATCCTTTCAGAAGTTGACCTGCCTATGTCTAAAGGATTTAAGATGTTGAAGTACATTATGAGGGATAAGCAGTTGCGACGCATTCCAGTGATCAGTAAGCTTAAGTTTCAAATTGCATACCACTTTGAGATGTACTTAAGAGTGAGGCCAAACATACTGTTTCATTTTCTTTCCATAGTGATGTCATCGCAAGATGAAGTCTCTATTGTTGTCAAGTGCCTGAAATTTGGAGCCGCAGAATACCTGGTAAAGCCTCTCCAAACTAATGAGCTTTTGAACTTGTGGACTCACATGTGGAGGGGAAGGAGAATGGCACGTGCTTTTTTTGTCACTTAACCTTTTCTCTGTTTTACTGTTTGCTTTTTAAATCTTTTTATTTTTACTTGAAAGATTAATCTATAGCAAGTATATCTGGGAATTTTGGATAAGTTGGAGGGAAACATGTGAGAGTGACTGGTGTAAACAAATCTTTGATGAATATCTTTTTTCTCATCGGTTTAAATATTGATTATTGCTGTTTGTTCTAATATGACCCTCATAAGGTAGAGGTAAGGCAGTGTACACACCACCCTCCCTAGACCCACAGCCCACTTATGGGATTTTACCGGGTATATTGTTGTTGTTCTAATATGAGTGGAAACATTGTTGGAACCTTACCCATCTTTTTGTTTATTTTGTGTTATTTAGGCTGCATGTGAGGAAATACTCCGTGCACCACTTTTTGATGTTGGTGATCTGCGAACTTTCTATGTCAACATCTCTGCAATAATCATTCTATTTCGCTTTGTTTCATGTACAGCTCAGCCTGGCGGAGAAGAACATCTTAAGTTATGACTTCGATTTGGCTGTATCAGAGCCTAGTAATCCTAATACAAATAGCACTACTCTTTTCTCGGATGACACCGACGATAAGTCGTGGAAGAGTGTTAATCCAGAAATGTGTCCCTCTACTATGCTGCAAGAAGAAGCAAGATACAAGGTGGAGAAGCAAGTTCTCTTAAAGTTACATTTGAAAGCCATTCTTGCACTTTTATGTAATCACTAAATTCAAGTTGCTAATACAGTTGATGACTGCTATCCCTTGACTTGTTCTTATGAGGTCTTAAATTTGGCTTTTTTTTTATTTTCTTGATACATCAGGGAGGAGGGGAAAGGAGAAGGGGGAGGGTTGCTATTCTACTGATGGGATTTGAATCGTCCACCTATAATGTGGAAGGCAGGGTGCTCACCAACTGAGCTGCCCCTCGATCCCTTGGTGTTGTAAACCTCAAAATGCAAGTTTCGGCACTTTAAGACTTGAGAGTTGAAACTTGAGCTAAAGGCTTATATGAAGTGGTATTGTGACCTTTATTTGTGACTTTTCTAAAGGAGAGGGTGTTACAAAATAACATAATACCTGCTATCTACAGGTGGAGGCGCACTGTTTTCTCCTCTAGGAACTGAAAAATGAATTTGTTTCTGACGTTTGAAAAATTCAGCTGGTTCATATTTCATTGCTAGTCCTTCATTCTTATATTAGGGTTAGCTGGTGAAGCATTTTCTTCATTCAAAAATGACATGTTCTAGAGTGTTTGTCGATAAACTCAAACACTTCTAATATAAATTGCAGTAACCTGCAATTCTGATATCCCAAAACATGGACGGTACATTTTATTTTTAGTTGCAGCACCAGTTTCTCCTTAAGTTCCAAAACCTACTAGTGAGAAGTTATGTTTTGTTGCTACAGATAACAAATGAACCTTTGTATATATTGAGGTAACTTGCAAGTCTATTGTCCTAATACCTGGATATTAATTCGATTCTGAGCAGCAACCACCAAGTGCTTCTTAATCCAAAATGTATAAGTGAGAGATCATATTCCGTAGCTACAGATGATAAATGTTTGTTGGTTTAACAGTAACTTGCAATTTATATATCCCAAATAAATATTCCTAATTTCTCCTTAGTCTAGAACTTCTAGTAACAATATGTTATATAGCTGTATCAAACAAATTCATTCAGTAGCTTTCTGCCATTTTTGGACTCTATAACCCTTTCTATATTAGGGTTCTCAGAGAATTTGGGCTAGAGTTGAAATTCTCTTCATTTCCTAATGATTAAATAGGCTGATTTACACTATGTTTTTGTTATTCTCATCCAGGTTAATTCATCTTCGCAACAGTTATAGGCATTGGCCTTTCCTAAATATCCTTTTAAAAATTTGAGATTATCGATGCAATGAGGAATTTTGAAACACTGTATAAGTGTTATTAAGTAGGAATTCACATCCAGTGGTGGCAAGATGTGCATATGAATCCTGCGCGGTTTACATTTGCATTGTTGGTGTTATATCGTGTCCCTATTTGTTTTCAGTTGCTGGACGGATAAAATTTTTCGCAGCATTACCAAATCCCTTACTAGAAAATGAAACCATTGTATGTTTAAGCTGTCAGTTTTCTGATGAAAAACCCATATATTTGAGCAGCCAGCTTTGTCAATTGATGTGAAATATCTGCAAATTTTATATGCAAGCTGTCTGCCAGAGACAAGATTAATTGCAGATTATTGGTGTTTAGTTATGGCATTTGATTGTGTGATGCAATTGGATCCATATCTCTTAGTAATAACCTGAGATTCAAGCCGGCTTTTGAATAGGCAGCTTTGTGGTGATAGAAGTGGGGAGGAGTACAAGCAGAGTATAATGTAATATTGAAGGCTCAAGGTCATCCAAGTTAACCCAGCCTGCCGCCTTTGATATTAGGAGAAATGAGAATAAGTTATGGATTCTTTATTTTAGTTATATTGTACTCATAGATGTCAAGTGTATTGATGCGGGATCTTCTTGAGAGAACTCATAAGCAATTCAGAGTGGATAGAGAAGAGCTTCTTTCCTGTCCCATACCCTTTAAGAAAAAAAATGATTGTAACCTTTTAATGTGCTTGCCACTTAGCCAATCCTCAAAAGGAATCTTCATGTCATGAAATTGCTATTAACGTCTATCTTGCTCCTGGACAGCAGGGATGCTGGCTTCAGTGTAATTTTAACTTATTGTATTGTTTCCAGCATCCATGGTACTGCTAAGATCTGGTTACTGTTGATAAAATTACTATGCTATGCTGCTTCTTGATTAAACATTGTTGAACTAACATGTGTGTCTTGTGCATTTATTGTCTATATTTTCAGTCTAATGCTGCTCCTGTAGAGACTGTGGTTATGGTTCCATCTGAGTGTCAGCCCGATGCACCAGGAACTGATGATCGAAGGACAGGTCAGTGGTTCACATGATTTTGAATCACTTGTTGGAAGTATTTATCTAAAACTACTTGTTGATAATTGATGAAAATGAAAATGATCTTCATTTAGAAAACGAATGATTAAGTAAATCACTTTCACAGAAAAAGACATTATTGCATTTGGATAGGGTAAGATATGCCCTTGGACCTAACTCAACCATAAAATCTAGCACATGAGGTTGCCTAGAGTCTCTATAAGGAGACCACCAGTCCATTCCCAGCCAATGTAGGACTCTAACCCACTCCTAATTATCCCACACACCGAGACAGCCAACCGGAGCATGAATAATGTGACATGGGGGCCTAAACAGGAACAAACCTGGCTTTAATACCACGTAAAATATTGAGACAATAGAGCAATTTCCCCACATATTATTCCAAGAGTGAGAGCTACTTTTAGGCGTGCAAGTAGATCTATCTAAGGAAATAAAATCAGAAAATCCGTATATATCTCTACCTATGATTATGCTATGTATACTGTATGTAGATGTGTCTATGTACATTCTGTAACAGATGGTATAATCTTATCTTCCGCTATGTCATGTTTACTCAATCCTATATGATAGAGAACACAAGTGTATATTTGAAGGTGTGGCTATTAATTGTCAACTTGTTATATGGCTCAAATCCTTTCCAGCAATGCCACCCTCACCCCTCACTCCCCCCAACACCCCCAAAAATAAATAACTAGTAAAATAATGAAGATTTAGCTTGTTGGGAATGGTGGAGTGTAAGATTTTCTTTTCCTTTATGCTCGATTGTTACCTAAGTTTCTAGGCACTTATGGGTATTTTCCTGTTGCTTTTTCCTTGAGCTGTTAGTGTTTTACACTATTAAGCAGTGACAAGGCATGCTTACGAAAGATCAGTTTAATAATAAAACAGAAGTTAGCTTTCTGTAGCATGCAGATTTGGCATATCTATAGGCAAAATTAATAAGTTTTTTCTATACTACTTTGCCAAAAACCTGAGGAAGATATTACGAGAATGCTGTACTCCATGTGGAGCCTGTTTGAGCAGTTGTTAAGTGCTTGTTAATTGATGTAGAAATGCCTGTATGTAGTGCAGTGTTGTAAGCAACTTGATGGTAGTCTCTCTGTTCTGTGCCTTCTGGTTTTATATATTTGGATTATAATCATGTGAGACTAAAGTGATCACTAGATGGTATGTCTTGCTTTACTTGCTTAGAGAAACTGAATATTTTCTGAGAGATGAAACTTTTCTATATCTTCAGATGAGTTTCAACTTAGATATATGCTTGTATTAACAGGAGAAATTTCATCATTTCCTAAGAAGAGTGAATTGAAGATAGGCGAGTTTTCCGCCTTCTTTACCTATGTCAAGTCAAGCTTGCCTAAAAACAATGGCCAAGAGGCAACCTCTGTCCATCAAAGTGCGCCTCAGAAATTGAGGATTGAAGGGGAGACTTCATTGGGTGGCCATGTACGTATTGATACTAAACTACAAGTCACTATAGATGTAGTAGAAAGTCATTTACAAGGTAATGGCTACCCAAGCAGTAACACTATTCCAAAATCTTTTTCTATCGAGAGGCCATGTACTCTTCCTGTATCACAGGTTCCACATTACAGGAACTCAAAAGATGGAGGAATTCTGTAAGGTGCATATGCATCCCCAAGATGAGGCTCAGCATGATGTTTCCAGTTTTCATGCACAAACTCCTTATCCCTATCATATTCCAGGAGTAATGAATCATGTCATGATGCCATCAACTCAAATTCATCAAAACAGCATCCAACTCCAACCTAATCATGCTAATTCAGCTATGCTGCCTCAGTACAATCATATGCTGCAATATCCTCATATGCATGGGATGTCATCATACCCTTTCTAGCCGATGGGCATGTTCTTACAACCAGGTCAATTGTCAACATCACATCTGTGGCATTCATTTGGAAGCTCATCTTCTGCTGAAATCAAGGTGAGCAAAGTTGATCATAGAGAGATAGCTTTGATGAAGTTCAGACAGAAGAAAAAGAAAAGATGTTTTTATAAGAAGATTAGATATGTTAACCGAAAACAACTGGCAGCAGGGAGACCACGTTTGAGGGGACAGTGTGGGGATGGTCAATGGTATGAATGTAGATCTCAATGGGCAACATGCTTCAGCAGACAATGACGATGTTGAAGAAGAGGAAGAGGATGAACAAATAGAATATCCGGATTCTTCACAGGAAGATGATCTTTGAATATACCTAAGTTGATTGCAACTTTGTGACAGTTCTGACTTGTATTATCAGAATTCCCTGGAGCAGAGGTGTATTGTAGCTCATGGATGAATGCTGAATGATGCTTTGATCTACATTCGCACAAATGGAAAAAGCTTGTTTTCAGCTTCCAATCAAAGGCATCTGTGTTCTACATGCAAAATCAGGTGTGCAACGAGATTGAATCTTATTCCTGCTCAATATGGGTTTCAGTCCTGCGATTAGAGCTTAAGTGGAAACTCTTGAGAAGCAGCCTGGACATGAGATCTTAAGTTTGTGGCAGGTGCTATGGTTTTGCCATGTAATGTCCCTGGAAGTCAAAGTTCTTAGATCCACGAGGGAAGCAGAGCCACAATGCGCTTCACAGTGCAAAAAGTGATGAGATCACTGTACATTCTCTGCAGGAAGTTTCATGAAGTTTACCACATGGAATTAATGAGATGGCATGTGATAGACTGATCATATGGTAATCTTTCGAGATATTTCTGAGACTTGGTTGTAACGATTAAGTGCTGTTTCATCCCATAATGTCGCACGTTACTCTGCAGTTGGCTTGATCAAATGGTTAGTGCCTATTTTGGATGTTTAAGGGGAGGAGTTAGGACCTTATTTTAGCCATGAAATGCAAGTCTTGGGATCAGTCTCTTTGTTCTAGTTTGACATCAAATAGGTTTGGCTTGTGGAACAACTTAGACCTCAAGAGGGTTTTTGACCAGAGGCAGGTGATCACAGAAATGACTGTTTCTTTGTCATTGTGGTGCTTCCCCAATTTGTCCATCATGCTTTCCTTGTCCATGTGATAAATGCTTCTCTTTTGTGTATGTTAATCATTACAGGAGAAATAAGATTGCACTTTACTTATTTTATATGCTAGAATAACGTCAGCGCGAAGGCAAAAGTGTAATGATTCCTAAATGAATAATTGGTTTCATTGTACGTTGAAGTATATTCCAAGCTACCCCAAAAGGGCCTACTTTTCCATCAGCAAGCAAGACAATAAAAAAGCCAAGACATTGCTAAGGTTCTCAATGTTAATGATGCTATTTATTATTCACGTCTTTGGTAATGTATCTTCTTTACAACAACCTCGCCCCCCACCCCCCCCCACGCCCCACCCCCACCCCACCACAGTCTGTCTTTTTACACAAAAAGTTAAGCCAACTAATACTTTAAGATGTTTTGGAGATCACAAGGACAAATCACCAATGAGCCCAAATAAAACAAAGCAGAAACAACTCCACTGTACTAAGTCCTCTTAGGATTTTGACAGCATTTAGTTGTTGGCCTTATCTGCAAACCAACCTCTTTCTTAACTACTGTGAAGAGCGAGATTGCCATTAAAATGCTTCATCTGAAATAAAGGAGGAAACATCAGCGCCTTCTACTTTGCCTCAAGAGTTACCAATATGAAAGACTACTCATCTGTTCCAATGCAGGAGACTGCCAAGATTATCAGAAGATCTATCTTTATCTTTCTGCAGAATTACCAGTTTTTCACTACAATAGCAGCAGTCTTCGCGTTCCCTTTTGCTGCTTCGGTTCTTATGCTACAAGCATTCATCCCCTCAATGTCTTTCCTCCGAGCAATCCATGATCACCTGCATCCTCTGTTTGACGCAGCAGGATTACCATCCTCTTCAAAACTCTTCAGCCTTTTGAATTTCAAGCTTTCTCAGACCATTGCAATCTCTTTTCTTGCATTTCCTTTCACCCTTTCCTCTCTTCTTTTAGCAAAGACGTCCGTGATTGAAGCTCTCAGTGATCAGAAACCATCCAAGAAACCTGCTTTTTCTTCTTCTTCTTTCTCACTCTACAGTTCCCTTCTTCTCACTCAACTTTGCACCTCAATAGTCATCATCTCAGCAAATGCAACTTGTTTTACTCTCCTAACTTTTGCCTTCAATATTATCAGCTATGGATTTAATCTTTCATTTCCAAGATCCAGTGTTTTTCTTTCAGCAACAGGTGCAATAATTTGTTCAATCACTCTGTCTAACACTCTGATCATCTGCAACTTGGCACTGGTATTATCAGGAATGGAGAAAATTGGAGGGTATATGGCAATTCTCAAGGCTTGTTTTTTAATCAGGGGTAAAACTGCAACAACATTATCATTAGCCCTGATTTTCAGCATGGCTCTGGCTGCAGTTGAAGTTCTATTCCAATACAGAATCATCAGAGCTTATCATCACAAAAGAACAGGCCTTTCTGCTATTGCTTTGGAAGGAATGTTCATTGCTTATTTGTATGCCATTCTTCTTGTTCTTGACACCATTTCTAGCTGTATTTTCTTTGAATGCTGTAAAACGGGTTGCCAGATGGATGAAGAGGGATGTTTTCCTTATCAAATTGAGATTGAAGAGAGAGAATTTACCATGCAGTTCTGTTGATAAAGACCTTAGAGGAGCTTTCTTGAATTTTTTGATTAATTCAACCGATTCTGTATTATGATTCAGCTGTAAGGTGACTTTGTCCAAAGATAGGTAGGTTCCTACAAGGAGTAAATATTGTCTCAAACATGAAAGATAGGAAGCAATTCTTCAGTTTATTGTTGTATGATTATAATCTCAAGAAGATTCATTAAGACATAGGGAAAGGCTGCAAGTTTTACACAACCTTATACAATGAAGATTAAGAAAGTGGCAAATTTCCATCCAAATCTTGGAAATTCAGACAATAGATTACAAGGTGCTCTTGGGTAACACGTGGACAGCGAAGCATGAAAAATAACAAGATTTCAGATCACTTTTCTGCAATGAATGAATGAATATATCATATTATTTTCCAAAGCTCGACTCTAAGAAAAGGTGGGAAACTGATCCCACAGACTACATTTTGTTACAATGCTATTGCTAAAAGTTACCTATCTCTATCCTCTTCTATGCTTTCTGTACAACTTTCCGTGTTGGATTCCCATGACAAGGAACCCCTTTCTATGTTACAATGAGAGGAATCAACTAGAAATCTAAATACAGGGGTTAGTAGAGCTTTGTACAAACTACACATGTTACACTTCCAATTTACAGTTTGCATGGCGTAATCTCCATCAAGGTGAACACGCTGACACTGCAGTATCTACATTTGCACCGACAATGACTCCACCGTGTCGGTTCAACAAATGCATACCCAAATTTGCATTCTTTAGATGCATTGCTCTGTTTAATCATGCAGCACACGCTCCAGGACGGACGGCAGTCATGATCACCCATCAATAACAAAATCCAGGTGATCGAACTTTTGGACCAACGGGTTGCTTGCATCATCCAAGAGCTCAGACGACAGTGGTCTTCTTCAGCTTCTCTCTGCAAAGCACTCCAAGAGCCCGGACAAGAATGTGTCTTTTTCAGTTTTCCTCTGCAAAGCACTTCTGCCATTTCCAGGTTCACAAGCTTTGATGTTCCACGTTCTTTCTTGAACCCAGAGAAAGCCAAAGCCAATAGATCAATATTGGAGGCTTCTGGTTTGACTTAAGACCTGTGTCCTTAGTCAACACAGTTAACCAACAGACAGAGGCCACATGACACCAAAAATTCCCTGAAGCATGAATCGTCCCCATTTACTTCTCACCCTTGTTTTTTGAGCTGCTTCCTTCTGCATTCTCCGCTTCGGCTTCCTTCTGAACTTTCTTCTTGTCTTGTTCAGCCTGCTTCAAGTTTTCCTCATGGGCTTTCCGGAATAACCTCACAAAATTTAAGAGGGTTGCAGTGACTGCAGAGTATGAAACAGATACCACACAACAAATAATTAGGAGTCAAACCCTCAAAAGCACTAGCACACAAATGAGAACACAATGAAGCATATAAAGGAATAAGATGCACTGGGTTGAATAAATGCAATGCAGACATACATTCAGAATTTCTCTAGTAAATTCTTTGCATGTAACACGAATAAATGGTCATGCAAACTAGGTCAAATGTTGATTTGATCGATGTTAGCTCATTTTAACTTGAAAGGACAGTTTAAGCTCCATCCAAAGCTATGCCCTTAATGGTTTGCCAGAGACCTTGACAATGTAAACCTCTACTAGGAAACTTCTCCACATATGCTAGATCTACCAAGTCTGATAACTTAGAAATCTTGTTGGCAAATCCATGTCTTGCACAATCTTAATTGAATCTAACTTTGTCTTTCTCTGAAACAGCCTGACTATATTATGGAGAGGTTTCTATTCCCAAGAGGATTAGCAGTAGAGAGCCTGTAATACACCTATTACTATGTTCTTGTACTTCCCAATAAGTGTGCTAAGTTATCAGACAATGTCCAGAGGATTAGCAGTAGACCCAGCTGTAGTACACCTGTTACAATATTTTCATATTAGGTAGTGCAACTCTGAAGGACATCAAAGGAAACAATGTAAAGTTCACAACTCTAAGGGACCACGTTCATCAGCTCAATTTTGTTACCAGGAGGCTAATGGGGAGATAATATATTTTGTACAAATGCTACCTTGTTCAAATGGACATTTGGCAGGATCCTCATTAAAATATAGTGCAAGTGCATCTGCATTTCTGCCCTGTGCATCAAGTACAACCATAAAACATATCACTGACACCATAGAAATTGATTCTGTAACATAATACAACAAAGAGGTAACTACATGCAAAGGAAATTACCGCCACAGAATACAACTCCCGGAGAGAGCCCACCTCTGCTTCAGATGCACCAATAAATTCCTTTAATGTCTGGTTTGACAAACGTAGAAAATCAAACTTATAAGGACCAAAAGATGGTGCACATTTTACTAATTTCAAATTAAGAAATGATTGCAACTTAATAGAATCATGGTAATGAATCCTATCAACTCTTATGTTAAATGAATACTGAATTAAGAGGAAAGAAAGTAGAAATGAGAAAAGGTAAAGACATCCAATTCCACAAGGAAGCCAAATAGTGCTACTCCATCAAAATGCAGCTGCTAGCTAAAAGACTATTCTATCCAGCATGTCAAGTAGGAGGAAGAAATGAAATCACAATTCTTTGTTATCTTCCATCCAAATGCAAACAGCAGTGCTTTACTTCTCCAGAAAACTTTTACCCTCTTTTTTGTGAAGAGGGTGGATACATCAATGAAGACAGATAAGATAAATTTCTCACTAACAGCTACGACTTTCATCCTGCTGCCAAACCATTAGGCACTAACCAAGACATAAACCTTTATTTGGTTTTATCAACTACCATTGGTGAATATTTGTAAAAACCATATACTTAAAAGGAGACCAAGGCTTTTGTGAAGAAATGGATCATTGACCTAACTCAACCCCAAAAGCTAGCTCATGAGCTGAGAATTGCTCAACACCATATAAGGAGACAAACAACCCATCTCTCATCCAATGTGGGACATTTTAGCAACTTTCACTTTGACCAAGGAAAACTCTTTCACATCTCACATCTATTACAGAGTATTCGTTAGTGGTCAAGTTTATTTGATCCTCAAATACACCTTGCTCAGATTGAGTAACCCATCAGTCAGATAATAGGCAGACTTGATTTTTTTGAAGTTAGATTGCCTGTATTCAAATTGACTGTTTGACAAGAATATATAAATAATTGAGCTCTATTTGAACTTGATTTGTTTAAAGTTTGATAAAAGGCAAGTTCCAACTGTTTGATAAAGCTTGATCTTCTTTATGTTTAAAAATGGATCTTATAAAGATAAGGACCTAGAAATGCACAGGCCTTGGTAAAGGACAATTTGCAACAGAAAAGTACTTTTGGATCCAATTTTCAGTTCTATAGGAAGAGGGAGAAAAATAGGAAGTCCTAAAATGCAGTATTTCAGCACTCCTAACATGTAGAACTATAAAATGTGAACACATGAAACTGAGATATCGTTTACGAGAGACCCTTACAAGTACCGACTTACCTTGCAAAAGACTTCAGACACTGGGCCATCACTCTCAGATGACTCTAGTTCCTTCTTAACTTTTTCCAGCCCCTTGATGATTGCTTGCATTTCTTCAGCCAAAGACTTCAATTGAATCTGCAAGGAGAAACTAATTTCTAACCAATGTGGATAAATTAAAGAAGTATCAACAGAAAGAGATAGGTAGATAGATAACCTTCGATGCAGCTTCCATGCTTACAAGACCTTCATGGAAGTCTAAAAGTGTTGGTGACTTGGAAGCAAGAACCTGAGAAAATAGAGATAATGTTAAACATGAGACAACCTCACATAGTATAATCAGTTAATAATTCCTTATTCAGAGAGGAGGGATAAAGTAAAACAGGATAAGATATTCAGGTAAAAGAATAAATAAAAGGAAACAAGGAAAGAGATTCTACGTGAGAAATGTTCAAAACGAGGAAAGAAGCATCTCATGGAAGAAGAAAACTATGAATAGTACGAAAGGAAATTACCAGAAAAATAGCAATGAACATTAGTCGTATTATATGAGATAAAATACAAGTGACCATTTTATATGAGTATGGCTTCATTAGAACATTAAAAGTATTTTTTAGAATATATTCTTAATGATTGTGTTCTTCAAGAGATTAATTAAGAACATTGCGTAGAGAATATGCTTAAGATTATGCATTATTAAGAATCCCAAAGATATCCTTATTTCATTTAGCTCAAAACAGACGCCCGCTTGTACGTTCTTTTCCTTTTTTTTGAAAAAAAAAATTTATTTATGCATAGGATAGAGAGTTCTATATAAGTTAGAACTCTTGAAACTATTGGAAGTCTATTTCTAAGAAAAAATGTTATTATTATATAATTAAGAGATTATCGCTGGATATATAAAAACCAAAGATAATGATAATGCAATCTCATTATGAGTTTCAGAGCAAGTCCAATACAACTTTTTCTTTTGACATTGACATCAAATAAAGATTCCATGTGCATCCAAATAGTTCAAACTTCCTGGACAAGGCTTTGATGAAATAATTTCCAACTTAATGCTTGAGTAACAAAATGATGAAAATTTTTTCAACCATATTCAAACTAATAGCAATTTTCAGAATTCCCAGCCTTTTAGTCCTTTGAAGAGAAGTTTTAAAAAATGCTCTTTAGACAGTCAAAAGTGGAAATGAAAAAAATGAAAAAACAAAAACAGTGGAAATAAAACCTATAGGAAATATTAAATAAGGTTTAAGACATTTAGGGTCTGTTCGGAGCCACCTGTTAATTGGAACTGATATAATTACTAGGGTAGTTAGTAATTACACTTATGCAAGTGTACTATTTGGTTGTATAAGTATAACTACACAGTTAGATTAAATTTTAAAATAAAAATTATTTATCAAAAAAATAAAAGTTAATGTTTGATTTGCCTTTATAAATGATATTAAATTAAGTATTTAAGATACATATTCTTTCTTAAAAATATATTAATTAATAAGCATATATTTGTAACTAATATTGTAAAAGATAATTGATATATATTTTTTAAATTAATAATATTTTAATTCAATTACTTATAAAAACTAAAAGTACACATTTTGTAGGAACGTCATGGACTGCATGTTTAACAAGAAGATTGATATTATAAATATAATGCGATAAAATTATTCAAATGTTTGACCAAAAAAAATCTATCTATTCTAATTGAAAAATGAATGACATGCAATATGAAATAACAAATCATTACTACTAAAGCAAATAAATTGAAACTGAAATATAACATAAATTCAAAAAAAAATAAAATTAACATAATACTCTTATTTCACATTCCAACATAACATAAAATAACATAACTTAATTAAATATAATTTAAAGGAAAAGGAAAGCATAAGTCTATAACCTCATTCAACAATGAAATTCTACTTTTAATTCAAAAGTATAATAATAACACAATTATGCTAAAGGGATAAAACTTAAAAACTAAGAGCAATTACACGATATCACAAAAAGTAATGGTTGGGAAATGAAAAATAAATAATGTAAAATGGAAATTATATTTTAAAAATTTTTAAAAGTAAAAATAAAAAAAGAAATTAAACTAATAGAACCAAAAATTAATTTAAAAAATAAATTAAAATAAAAACGAAAAGAAAGAATTAGAAGGTGACCTTGTAATTACACAAAATTCTTACCTCCCCTGAGAATTGGAGAGTGTAATTAACCCCTCCCACTTACATCTAATTCCTTGCTAATCAAGTAATTACTTCGCCAAACAAATAGGTCAAACTTTGTAATTACACCAAATTACGCTCTAATCTAATCCCCGGGTGCCGGGTGGATTTCCAAATAAGCCCCTATGGTCATGACATACTTTTTACTGATGACTACATAAACAAAGATACCACTTTTAGGTCGAGAGGCTTGAGATAGGGGGACTTATTATCTCCTATGTCGTTCACCTTGGCAATGGAAGCGTTTACCAAAATGATGGATAAAGCTATAACAGATGGTTACCTAAGGGGGGCTTCACTGCAGCAATTGAGGGGCAACAAGTGAGTGGTTTCAGTCCTATTTTTTTGTGTATGACACTTCGGTATTTGGTGATGTAAATAGGAACCAACTGAAATACTTAAGGCAGGTGCTTATATGGTTTCAGGTGGTGTCAGGTCTCAAGATCAACTTTAGAAAGTGTGGGATCATCCTAGTGGTTGAAGTTGAGAACATGACAATTAGTACAAGTGCTTAATTGCTGGGTTTGGAGCTCTTCCCAGCAGCTACTTCGTCTTGCCCCAATCCAACAAGGACCAAGCGACACAGAATCCAGTGATAGAAAGAGTAGCAAAGAGGCTCTCAGGATGGAAAACGAGGTAGTTGTCAAAATGAGGAAATGAAGTACTAATGAAGAGCATAGTATCGAGCATTTTCACATATGTTATGTCTTGGTTACAAGCACCAACCAGTATTACTGGTAAATTGCAAAGACTTCAAAGGAACTTCTTTTAGGTTCTCAGCAAATGGCGCTAGGAAGTTCCACTGGATTTGTTGAGAGACTGTAATGACGCAATGAGTTCGTGTGGCCTTGGGGTGAAAGATGTCCGGGTATTTAACAAGGCCTTATTAGGGAAATGGCAATGAAGATCCAATATAGAGGAGCTCACTCTACAGATGGAGATGACAGCAGGAAAATATGGGATTGTTAAAGGAGAATGGAGGACAAGAGAAAACATACACTCCCTTTCATGGGTGCAAGTAACATTTTGAAGGGTTGGGGAAAAATTCAGTAATAGTCACTTATATGGCAGAGGAAGGGAGCAGGGTTAATTTTTGGAGCACAAGTGGCATGGAGATAATGCATTGAGATTCACATTGCCTAACAGTTATAGCATTTCCAGAAAAAAAGAGATGACAGTCCAACAGGTTTAGAGGTTACATGAACAGGATTCTCACTGGACTGAAGGACTGAAGGACTGAAGGTTTAGAAGGAACCTTTCAAAATATAGTTGAATTGTTCTATAAATAAAGCTTTAGCATGACAACTAGGATTGTGGGAGGTGAAAGATGGAGTATAATAGGTTGTTGCTAGTAAAGTTCATCATAATAAATTCATGGTCAGAAACAGCCTCTTCCTGCTTTGATTTCACCTCCTTTGAGCCGAGGGTGTATCGGAAACAACCTTTCTACGCACACAAAGGTATGGTAAGGTCTGCATACATCCTACCCTCCCCAAACCTCACTTGTAGGATTACATTGGGCATGTTGTTGTTGTAAACCCATGGTCAGAAAAGGATAGACAATTAAACATTTATCAATTGGACTGCCAGGGTGCTAAGAAAGGTGTGCTCTTCACTTAGTTCGTAGCAACGGGTGCGATTCTGACGGCTGTAAACTTAAAGGAGATAAGAAGTTATATATGTTTGTTGGTGTTTTATTTGTAAGAATTCGGGTGAAGATGTGGATCTCCTCCTCTTATATTGTCAGATACTATCTTGTTTGGGGTGGCAAATCCTTAGATGGTTCGGGCTGCAATGGATAATGCCACGCACCATGGAGGAGGCATTGATCAGCTAGGCATTTAGAAGACAAATGATGAAAGAAGAAGATGAAGGGCGTGGGATGTTGCGCCACTAGCACTCATGTGGGTTGCATGAAAAGAGAAAAATATGAGAGATTTTGAAGTGATAAAAAATGATTTTGTACATTTGAGGAATAGCCTCTTGTCCCTTACTTCCTTTTCATGCATCCATGAGACTCCAGTTTGAATAGAAGATACGGATCTTTTGTAGAGATACATATTTTCTAGTACTCTATTTTTTGTTACACCACGTGTATGGGAAGAGTTTTCTCCACATCATAATTTTACTCTACCTTTTCAAAAAAATAAATAATTAAATAGAGGGGAATTCTGTGAACACGAGCAGCTTTTTGGAAACAGCAAAGATGAAATGGACAGTACCTTACAAAGATAATGCATGAGTGTCATCCTGTTGTTAGTAGCACGTGTATCAGTGAGCTTCAAAAGACTGTCCAACTTAAATCCAATGGCAGAACCTGGAGTAAAGAATTACATGGAATTTAATCTTGAAATTTTGTTGACCCTAACTTCAAACTTCTTGTTGACACACCTTATAATGTCCTCAATGTGAAATCAGGTCTTAAGTTCCATCAAACTAATTCAGCCACATAAATAAAGCATAATGTTCTTAGTGCAAGAAGCAGCAGTAAGTAGTAATCATAGTCGTGTGTATACTCATAAAAAAATAACTATATTTCCAATATTAGAATCTACATGAAGCTTTCCAGATCCCAAAATGGCAAATCAACTAACTTTGGAGCAAAACTACGAGTCAGCATTTGGTTAGTACCCTAGTCGACTTAGAACAGCTGAAAAGTGAAGATGAACAAAATTATTTGATAAGCAACAAAAGAGGAAAGTGTTATCCAATCTGATAACTTAAGTCCATGAAGGTATAAATCATGCCTGCACCTCATTATGCCTAAATTAAGGTTCTTGGACTCATTTTTCCATTTAAAATTACATATCTTAATAGTATATGCAAGAGTTATATTGATACTTGCCTTATAACAGTAGGATCCCGAATACTCAGTCATCTCTCAATGTGTTTAAATTTTCTTTTCCAAAAATTTGGAAAGCCTAGCAAATTAATGATTTATATGACTTAACTTTATTAATTTGCACTCTGAATCGTGAAACTAAATGGACTTATATATTGCCACCTCAACTAATTTTGAATTACCAAACAACAAACTTATGGTCAATGCTTATGCTACTTATTTAGGTAGAAAAATGATACAAAATAAATGAAACCAAACACCCCCTGAACTGATCAAAAAAGTATTTCCCATTCTAGCAACAAGCATTTATCGTTTTGAATTCTCCCCATACCAAAGAGCATTAAGTTCCACAGTTGCAACACTCAAAAAAATCCATTATTGCATTTAGAAAATAAAATTTTCCCCATTTATATTTAAGAGAGTTGAAGGTTTTGGAAACCTGCATGATGGGCATCAATGGTTGAAAAAATAAAATGTTTGTTATACTCACGAAGACATTGTAAAGAGAGGAATTCTTACCTCTGGCAGTTCCCTGATTTAACGTATTCCCTAGAAACAAAATTTTCTTCAATATCTCCTTCAATTTTAAAGAATTTCGGACCTGCTACATGCACATTGAGTTTTGTTAAATATAAGATAAAAAGAAAGAACAAAGAAGAGATATGCAGAACCTAGCAAATTACCTCTTCGCATGCAGAGTTCACAGTGTTTAAGCTTTTCTTGAAGTCTGTCACCTGAAATGAAGCTAAACTCAGATGACACAAAAGTTACTTTAGTGCAGAAGATCTCTAGATGCACACAAACCTGAGACATGAACTGAATCTTGAAGAGAAACACTCTTAATTTTGACTCTACTCGTGGCACCTTCATCAACTCCAAAAAGAACTGACAGTCAAAAGTAAAATCAGGAACACCGCAGAAGCATGTGATCTAAGCTAGAAGGTACTGTAAAATGAAAGCAAGTATCAGCTATTCCTCAAATCTTGAAATTGCAAGCCATCCGAAGGCAGGGAAAAGAAACAATTCTTACAAGAATTTCCCAAACTTGATAATGCAATATGGGAGTACATCATAAATTGGACATTGACCACTCTAATCATTCAATCATAAGAAGGTAGTAACATTGTTAAGTCGTCATAAAATCAAGAATATCTATCACCCACCATCATCTCTCAACTCAGCTATCTCTAAAACATTGAAATTCAAATTAATTAATCCTTTTTTTCACCAGGGGAAGACCATAGTATTGTTAATGATTTGTTTAGAACTCAAGAGATGTTCATCATTTGGTCAAACCTAAATATACTGCCTTAGCAATTAAAATTTGGTCAATGAAATATCGTCATTTTTGAATTGGAAAACTTTATTATATAATATTGTTTGATGGTTAAGATATCCTCACTAGCCAAAGGAAAAGAACAACTTCCAATTATACTAAGGTGGCACAGTGGTCAATGGGTGTCAGTATACCTTAGAGGTGCAAGATTCTAAACTATGTCAAAGCAATTCCATCCTTCTTTCTTCTACTTTCTCAGATATATTTAGGCCTCCTTTTCTACTCTACTATTTGTCCAAGTTGTTCATATATTTTCTAGATCAAAGAACCCCTTTTCTCTCTCTTTTCTTTCCTGTTCTTTTTCCTTAGTCCTTCCCATTATTATCAAAATACCCAATTGATGCAACATGCTCATTCGCTCTCCGCTTTCCACCTCCTCTTATCTTCTCCACTCCCTATCAACATTGACACACTCTTCCTTCCTCCGTCTCACAATGACTCTCATAGTCAACCTACTACTGTCACATATCCGGAAGCTTTTACAGAAGTTGGTAAAAACTTTTAAATGGGGAAGTCGGCTAGTGACCAGCAGCAAACTTTGAGAGAAAACAGCTAGGACCAAATAATAGTCATTAGGATGCATACTAGACTTTGACAGGATAGGGCCCTTGATTATTCTATCAGAACATTGGAACTCATAAGAGCTCTTCTTTCATCCATGTTATAAGCTTTGTATGACTTCTGTTTCAAACTGAATTTGGTAAATGATTTTTTCATCAGAAAGGTTGCCACTGACAATGCAGATTTCAGCAACAAAATAAGACTCCTTTGTTTACTTTCCAACCAAGTTCATTTTGTTTTAGTTCATTAATGAGAAAGTAATCTTGGCAAAATTGGAACTTCGGTTACCAGACCAAATAGGTAAAATATATAACCATATTCAATCCCCTGAGTGAACACAGGAAAATTCAAACTTGAAGCCCTGTTCACCAACCTTTCTCCTAGAATTATGAATAAATAGAGTTTGCTTATCGAGAACTATGTCATCCCTCATCTTGACAATGCACTACTAAAGAGAGTCTTACAAGAAAGCAACATACCTTCAGAAGAAGTCTCATGCTTTTCTCTATCAAATAACAAGAAAATATGATATCCCAATCTCATCTCATCCCACTTATAGACCAACATCATATATTTACGCAAACTTAGGTTGACGAAGTAATAATTCTGCAGTTAGATATTTAAAAGGAAGTATATTGGCCCCGTTCAACTTTTCTTCCCCACCAACTGACCTTCTTTCTCTTTGAAACAGAAGTCAGTTAAGGTTACTGATGCTATTAGATGGTAAAGAAGATTTCAGATTGTGCAGACTTGTCCTATTACTTAAAGGCTAGTTACCATGGCCAACCCAGTAAATCATCATGAAGTTACATTGCACAATATAAGATCCAATCATCAAATATAAGTTCACAAAAGGTTGCTTTAACACCAAATTCAGTTTCAAAATATAGCTGGATGTTTCCTGAAAACCAATCCCAACTTCATAGAGCACCTATGACAACATATCACCGTAGAGAGAGATGAAAAACTTGAAAATGATAGGGATTTATAAAGTATCCATAAAACAAAGACCATCATCATGCAGCGATTAGATAGTAACTATAAAATTGATGTGCTAACCTGTTCACACTTTCCCAGAAGCTCCTTGTCACCAGTGTATCCCTGAGCAGTTGTATTAGTAAACAATCATTTAAAAGATTTAAAAGTAAGAATATAATACTTTGCAGAGATATCAACTGAGAGAGATGGGCGACAGAAAGGAGTAGAGGAGCAGAGAAGAACGAGAAATCAAAGTCAGGAGGGATAAGATCTTCAGACCAGTAAACTTTACCTTAAGAAGATCCATCTCATCTTTCGTAGGACAAAACTTTATCAGATTCTCCACCTGATCTGCATCTAAAACAGACTCATCCATTGCCAGTGCAGCTGCCTATGGCCATAACAGAACCATTGTCATAGCGTAACAAGAGCGGACTAGAGAACATCGCAAGGACAAGCAAGAATATTAATCAATTAGCTTGGCCTCAATCTAAGACCAGCTGGATATGCTATATGCAAGCTTGATATGCATTTTTCTTTATTTGGTTCCATTTCTTTCAACACAAAATAATGCCTTTTATTCGTTAAAAGTTTGTCTTTTCATGCAAATTAAGGGTTCTCTAGATCTCGCACTTCTACACCTAAATAACCTAGGGACAAGAAAGAATATTCAAGAGAAAGGGAATCCCCTAGGTCTACCAAGTAGAGCTCAGTATGTACAACCACGGAGGAAAGAAAGTTTTCAGGTTTTACAACACTTCTGGTACACCTTAACAAAGGACAGACTGTAGCCTGAAACTTGCCACATTGTATATCAAAGAACCAAAATAGTCAAAAGAGAAAGTAGAAAGATGAAGGAGAACTAATAAAAGTAATTAAAGTCCTATGAGGTCTCAGCATCTTGCGCAGGGTCCTAGACCATTTGAACCACAATGAAAAGTCTAATTAACAACAATGTAATTGCCACATTAACATTCAACCTCAGTTTTAATTGGCCGAGGATTCTGACGGCCTGAGAAATTCTTCTTTTCTCTTTCCAATGAAAAAAGATAAGTTAGACTAAGAGCTAATACCCATCTATCTCAATTGTTCCCCCTATTTTCAGGTATTGTTTTATTCTTTTCAAGATTAAAGGAAAGGAGTAAAAATAAATTATGGATCTCTTATACTATGACTTGATAAGGATGGGTAGTTTGACTGGCCCCTTAAACGCATTTAATATATATTAGTTTTCCTTTCTGTATAACAGCAAAGTAGTCTGAATTATGTGAACCATGCTTACATGACCAGGTAGCTTTCCTTTGTCACTGCTATTCTTTTTTACCTAAATTACAACACATATATTTAGCCTCCAGAATTTTTTATGATGTGATCTGGAAGAAACATTTAAACTAGTAGGATAACAGAAGAAAGCTAATAATTGAGTTAGGTCACTGACAAGGGATCAGTATTTCTTTATACTATTAGCCATGAGCAGTATGTGACTTCTAGGTGAGCTGAAAGAAGTGAAATTTAGAACATTTGAAGATATAGACTCTCACTATCCAAAACACATATAGAATCCCACTATCTTATTCAGTTACGTTGCATGGCCTAACCTCCCCCCCCCCCCCCCCCTCCGTGTGTGTGGGCATGCGCAATCGGGACAGGGTGTTGTTTTTCTGTAAGAATAAAGGACACAAGCCTTCAGAAAAGGAACTAAAGAAAATAGAAAATATTTAAGAGAAGCACTAAACTAACCATCATCTCTGGAAGTGGCATTTTCACCTTTGTGAGCATAATCTCCGTATTATTTGCCCTTCTTAGGTCAATCTACGTAAGAAATACAAAGGAGAGAAATTAGGAAAAGAATAACTCATGTGAGCAGTAAACGATAACAAAGAAAACGAGTTCCTCAAAATAACCAATGTCAAATTCTCATAGAAAGAAACTATAGTTAATCATCTAAGAAGGATCTAGCAAAGAAAAACAAACGAAATAAACATGACAGAACTAGGAGAGACCACAAGAATATAGCATCAACCATTCCTTATTTGTTAGATTCTTTGCAACAATTCATAGAAGAAAAGCATTGAGTAATATTAATTACCAGATGAACCTTGTCTGGTTTAGATTCAGCAGACTTCTTTTTCCCTCCAGATTTACTGGAACTACTTGACTTGGGGGTGGCAGAGAAAAGAACCTCAATTTCTGACACATCAAACTCTGGTGCACTTGATTTGGAGCAAAAATTATCAGTATTTCAGTTGAGTTGAATATAAGCACCGTCAAACTAAAAAAGCATGGAACATACACTTGAGGCTCTCCATGTCTCTGCAGTTCTTCCCATAGGCTTCCCTGTAGTGCCCTAGTCACCTTGCTCCAGTGTAATGGCTTTAAATTAGATCTTGACCGTGAAAGTGCTGGACTCCTCCCAGCAGGAAGTCCTCTGCCAGGTGGCCCAGGTGGCCCAGGTGGCCCAGGTACTTTAGAGCCAGGTGGCGGGGGAGGTCCACCCCCTGGAGGTCTTGGAGCTCCAGGTGGGGGAGGTGGACCAGGTGCGCTGCCTCCAGGAGGTGGGGGGGGAGGTGGACCAAGTGCACCACCTCCTGGAGGTGGTGGAGGAGGTGGACCAAGTGCACCACCTCCAGGAGGGGGTGGAGGAGGTGGTGCTCCGCCAGGAGGAGGAGGTGGTGGAGGCCCGCCACCAGGAGGAGGCGGAGGTGGCGGAGGCCCGCCACTAGTGGGAGGTGGAGGAGATAGAGGGCCGCCGTAGGGAGGAGGTGGAGGAGCTGGAGGGCCGCCGCAGGGGTAAGGTGGAGGAGCTGGAGGCTCATTGTAGAGGGGAGGTGGAGGAGCTGGAGGGCCGCCACATGGGGAAGGTGGAGGAAATGGAGGGCCTCCACAGGGGGGAGGAGGAGGAGGTGGAGGTGGAGGTGGAGCTTCTGGTAATGGAGCTAGAGGTGGAGGCGGAGGTGAAGCTTCTGGTAATAGAGGAGGAGGAGCAGCAGAAGGTGAAGCTTCTGGTAATGGAGGAGGAGGAGGAGTAGAAGGTGAAGCTTCTGGTAATGAAGGAGCAGGAGGAGTTAGAGGAGGTGGAGGTGGAGGTGGAGCTTCTGGTAATGGAGCTGGAGGAGCTGGAGGTAGAGGTGGAGATAAAGCTTCTGGTAATGGAGGAGGAGCTGGAGGTGGAGGTGGAGCTTCTGGTAATGGAGGAGGAGGTAGTGGAGCTACTGACAATAAAAGAGATGGTAAAGGTGAAACGTGCAAACGAGGTGGTGGAGGCGGTGGTGGTGCTCCAGATAAAGAAGATGAGGTAGAAGGAGAATGAGGACAAAGAATTGAAGGGGGAGTTGGTGCAGGTGGAGTACTGTACAAAAGGAGTGGGGGAGGGGGAGGGGAAGTTGGTGCTGGAGCATTTCTTGAAGGAGGTAAGGGTGGAGGAGGTGCAGGCAGAATTGATGGCGAAAAATTTCTTGAAACAGGCGGGGATGGAGGTGGAGGTAAAGGTGGAGATAAAGGTGAAGTTGGGGTCGGATCATTTCTTGGTGGAGGTGAAGGTGAAGGTGGGGGAGGTGGAGGTGGAGGTGGAGGTGGAGTTGGAATTGACATTGGAGAATGTCTTGAAACAGGTGGGGGTGAAGGTGGATGTAGAGATAGGGGTAGACTTGGTGGAGACGAAGGTTGGGGAGGGGGAGGTGGAGGTGCATTTTGTGAGGGAGCTGAGTTTGGTGGAAGTGAATTACTCTGTGAAGCTGGTGAAGATGGTGAAGGAGGAGAAACTTGCATAGGAGGTGGTGGAGGTGGTAGGGAAGGTGAAACTGAAGCACTAAGTAAAGGAGGTAGCTCAAGTGAAGAAGGAAGAGGTAGTGGAGGTGAAGCTGAAGCACCAAGTAAAGGAGGTAGCTCAGGTGAAGAAGGAAGAGGTGGTGGTGGTGGAGCACTCATTGTTAGCAAAGAAGAAACTCCAGACACAACTAGAAATGGTGGAGGTGGTGGAGGGGCACTATAAATTGCAGGTATAGGGGGCGGGGGAGGAGGTGGTGGTTGTAGAGTGCTCATCCCAAAGCTAGAAAGGTTTAGTACAGTAGGTGCATATAGAGGTGGAGGTGGAGGTGGCAATGGACTTAATGCTACCAAGGAGGAAGTTGCACAAGCCGCATTTGGCGAAGAAGTGTGTGAAAGGCTTGGTGATAATACCCTACCAATTCTCAGTGCAATAGATAATTTGGGTGGTAAAGGTGGGGGAGGAGGGGGAGAGCTACCTGTATGAGCCATTCTCAAGCAATTTGATAATGGAGGGGAAGGGGGAGGGGGAGGCGGGGGTGGTGGTGAAAAGGATTTGGCGTTATGACTATGAGAGCTACCCATATGAGTCTTTCTTAAGCCATTTGATGGTGGAGGTGGAGGGGGAGGGGAAGGAGGAGGTGGAGGTGGTGATAAGGATTTGACATCATGACTAAGTGAATGGATTTGAGAAGGCGGAGGTGGGGGTGGAGGTGGGGGTGGGAAGGTGTGGTGGGTCGAAGAAGCAATTATAATATGGCTTTCCTGCAAAAACACAGGTGGTGTTGTGGAAGCTGACATGTTTGTACTTGCTTCCTGAATAGGAGGCAATTCAAGTGATAAAGTGCTTGGATATTCAAATGAAGGCAGTGAAGAAGGTAGGGTACTTGGAGGGGATGCCTGAAGGTCAACTGCCTGGCTTTCAAATTCTGATGAAGAGATGATTGCAACAGGTGCCTCCTTGACTTTTGACATGTCTAATGATGCAGGACATGAAGAGCGTTTCTTTGGAATACGACCTGATCCAGCTGGAATGTTAGCTTCTGAAGAAGCTCGAGGAGAGGGTGATTTTGGTTTTAACCCAGATTGAGAATCCTTGGTAACAGCAAGCGCAGGTGGAGCACTCTTATACCTTGATGCTGGATATGCCACATGCATTGAATTAGTGTATGAACCTTTATTAGAAGGGATCCACCGAGACACTGCATTTGGCTTTGCTAGTCGTGACAGAGTGCCCAGAGATTCTTTCTGTTTAGATTTATTTTTAGGTCCAATCCCATCAGCAACAAGTTTGGAGTTGGATGCTAGCTGTTTCTTTAGAGACGAAGGTGCCTTTTCATTCTTTCCATTATTGATATCAGCAGTCAACTGTGAACCCTGACTCTCCTGTCTAAAGGCGCCTTCTACGTCTTGCTTATTCTCCCCTTCTTCTGACATGGCACTTGCCCCTGGTGTTTCTGCTTCGGAGTCCTTGCGAGTAGAAACATCAAAAATAACAGCCTTTGAGTTTATCAAGTCGTCCTTATCCCCTAAACCATTTGTTTTTGATGCTTGTTGAGTAGAACCCGTATTTCCTTCTAGTTTGCGATTACCTTCAACAAATGCACAGTCTTGAAAGGCATGATGCTCCAACTCCTCTTTCCATATTTCAATGCTGTCATCATCCTGCATTGTGTCATGAACTGAATGGGCATCAGATTCCCCTCTTCCATCCTGTCCATCAACAGCATTGCTGAATATCTCTTCCACCTCAAAGAACTCGTCTGGTGAAGCACCTTCAGTCTCACTATCATCTTCATCTGGTGCTTCAGTGGTGATGATAGATGGAAGAGCATCAGCATCTGAAAAGAGTACCTGGTGCAGTAATGAGCATTCTTCAACTCCTATAGTTCCCTGTTAAAGGATAATGGAAAAAGAGCCAAGTTCAGAGGAATAAATACCAAACCTCTGCTTTGAACTCCCTAGAAAATTGGTCTGTTGCATCCCAGGGGACATCAATTTCATCACGAGTTAACATCAAAACATTTGAGCGAATAAATGCCGTGTGAAACATAACTCTGAATATCATTACTTCCCTAACTAGATCATCTTCCAAATGGATGCACTCAAGGACAACATCTCCTTGAACGCGACAGTGGATATCTATTTTCACTAGTGCGCACTCTTCCTGGAAAGGGGAAGTCAGCAGAATACTTCAGATTTCAGCTAATTACCTGTAAGTCCCAAACGTTGGAAGCTTAGCATTACCTGTAGGTAGAGGCGACCATGTTGTTTTGTCTTTGAAGTTGAAAAGAGGAGTTTAGAACTCCTATTGGATGTCGGTGAAGCAGGGTCCAGACCATAGGCACGAACCACCAGTCGGCAGCCCCTCCCACCATCAAATTGAGGAAGGACCCTGAGTATAATACAATCTAAAGCAAAAGGTATATCTGATGGCAGCCAGTCTAAGCCAATATTTCTTCTTGTGATATAGTGAAGATATCTAAGCTGAGATGGCTGCGGATTCAGAGGTGATAAAACATAAAGAAGTTCCCTAGGAGCTTGCCTGTATACCATGTCAAGAGTCTTCTGCTCACCAGTGTACTGTTCTCTGTACAAAAGAAGGCCAGCAAGCATGAAAGCAAGTACAGGCCACCCTCCTCTCTCACAGTGCATCAACAGCACATTTTGTTGTCCCTCGAGTGAAAGCCAGCTCTCACTGGATCGCAAGAAGTGCTTGATCATCTCCAGTGGCAATACAGGACACCCCTCATATTGTCGAGGATAATCCATGACAGTCATATCATACTGTGTTAATATATCTGATATTTGGCTCCTGTGATCTCCTTCTTTGAAGTTAAAAACCATGAAAGAAGCTTCTGGATAATAGTCCTGCAGCTGAGCTACAATACCTCCCATGTATGTCTTGTACTCATATTCGTCCAATGCGTCCGTTGAGAAGCAACAATCGAAAACTGCAAAGTGTGAATTAAAAAGAAAAGCAGAGAAGCATCAATAGTCATAAAGATGGCAAGTTTTAAGGATGTCACTAAAAACTAGAAGTTCACCTTCCAAGACACAGAGCACAATAGCTACCCAAACTACCAAAATGATGGAGCATCAGATTTTCAGTATTCTTTTAACAAGAAGGTGAGTTTTCCCAGCACTATTTATTTTTCAGCTCATTCACTTCAAAGCAATTTGTGATATTCTCATAGTTAAACTGAAGACAGACATTTCGAAATGTGTAAAGTGTAGTCCCAAATGTAGCTAGCTATGATGATCATTTAAGCGTTTGTTTCAAAAACAGCTGGAGATTCTTCTGCGGAAAAGTTCCCTGTTTTTGTAAAACTGAAATTTTTTCAGCCAAAAGCCATTAGAGAAAACTTTTTCGGATTATTGCAAAAACTGAAAAACAGTGTTTGCAAAAACAGAAATGTAGGTCATCTAACACTTCCTCAGAGGCTCAAAAAGAATGTAGAGAGAAACGCCAACAACAGGGGAATTTGGGAAGGAAAAACATACCATAGACCCGTTCAGAGATCTCTAGAAGCCGATCCGGCGGCTTCCGATAGAAGAATCGTCTGAACAGCGCCATCTAATGGCGCCGTTTCTCTATCAATCGCATCCAAAACCCCTTGGGTCCCCCCTCGCCCTTTTAAACTTCCAATGCACACCAATTGATCCCTAAAATGTCTCAATGGATCCTCAAGAAATGTCCACAATACGACATTTGATTATTAACCTCGAGATATTACAATGAACAAAAACGACCCAAATGGGATCAATGCAGAATCGGAGCTGGGTTTTTGTTAAAAATTAGAGCAGCTCACTTGCAATTTGAAATTGTATAATGAGGAAGACAAATTATTTTATTGTTACGTTATGAAGAAATCAAGATTTTAGAGTAGGGAAAGTGACAGTAAATGGATCAAAGGTGAAGAAAAAAAAAATGTAGGTATTAAGAATATGAAATGAACAAATGAGATGCATGATGATCATTGCCATTGATGAAAGTGACGAGGTGGTAAGACAAACAGGAACCGGTTTCAGAAACCTGACCCGAACCTGTTACGTTCGTTGTTCGTTACATTGACGATCTAATGTCTATGTACACGTGGCGGTATGTCCACATCCCCTAAGAGAATGTCAGAAAGGGAGATCTTAGTTTTTGTTTTTACAGACAAAAGACCCCACATATTTATAAAATCACAAAAGTCACAATTGAACTTGGTATAGTTTTGTCCTATTAGGGCTCAGTCTTTTTTTTTTTCTTTAATTAAATAAAACAGTCATATTTTATTTGAAATTGATATTTCATGTTATGCCGTGTTCTCCATTTTAATTTGTTTATCCGATCTTGACTTAATATAAAAATATAAGAAAATAACAGAAGATATTTGAATCTTCGTAAACTAAGAATACGTAGAAAGTATTAAAATATTTTTTAACTTTATAATATTAAACATGTCATGTCAAGTCATAGAAATATATTTAAACAATGTAAGTATTATATGTTCCGTCTAATAATACGAAAAATTTAAAAATATGTGGAATGGTTATAAAGAACAGAAAAGAAGAAAAATTGACACGTGATGGCACGTTTAGAAGTGGGTGCCAGTATTTTTAAAATTTCTTAAAAAGAAAAAGGAGAGCAGCTAGAAATAGGATCAAAGAGTTGCTGCATTCACGTTGCAGCAGATATATAATATTACCACTATTATTTCATTCTGCACTTGCAACAAATTGAAATTAAAAAGAAAAATGTCCATTGGACCTCGGATATCTATTTTTGAAAAAATTAACAAATCATATAATTTTAATCTATTAATTTTAATTATTTTTAAATATTAAATAAGTAAAAAATTATGAGAGAACTAACATTAATTTTCCAATGATATGAAAATTTTGATATTTATATACACATTTTAAGTGTATAAAATTAAAAATTTTATGTTTAAATCTATATTTTTAGAGATCAATTTTATCATTTTTTGCTTCCTTAATGTTCTTTTAAGAAAACTAAAAAAAAGTTTTGCAGTTATTATTTTATTAAAATTTAATAATTTAAAAATATTTAAATATTTTAATATTGAAATATAATATTATTTGATTATTATAAAAAAATTACAAATGTGTATTATTTAAGCGCAGATAAGTCACCTAGTATTATCTATACGCCAAAGATTTTTAAGTACCAAACACCAACTATTCAAAAACTAATTAAGAATTGTATATATATATATATATATATATATAATTTTAACTAAATATTATTTTAAAGTCGAAAATTTTAAAGTATCATAATTATTATATTACGAATGAGTTAAGCAATATACCCCAATATATAATTTTTTTGTACCGTTAAAATTAATTACTATTTTTTTTAGTTAATTTTTATATATAATTTTTATTGTATTAGGTACATTTTAATTAGTCATGACAATAGTTTACTTTATTTTCTATGCTATGGAAATGAAATATATGATATAAATTTTAAAAGAGAAAATACTCAAACAAATTACAAAAAAGATAAATAAGAATGGAGGTCACAGAAGCATGCCACATCAGCATGTCTATAACCTCCTTCTATATATATATATATATAAAGAGAGAAAGAGAGAGAGAGAGAGAGATTGCAATGTAACTTTACTTGTTAGTATAGAAATAGTTTTAGATTGAAGGGCAAAATGATCGTTCAATATTTGATAGGTAAATACGATTTGAAAGCTATATTAGTCTTTCAATATTTGAAGGTTATTTTAGTATTTTAATTTTTCACTTTTTGGAGTTCCACTTATATAGTATTAATATTATTTATTTATTTATTTATTTATTTATTTATTTATTTATTATTATTATTATTATTATTATTTATTGTTATTTATTATTATTCATTGTTTATATTTATTTATTTATTTTAACTTTTCACTTTTTGGCTTTCCAATTATATAGTAATAAATATATAAATATAATATGATATGATAATATTGATATTTAATTATGTACTTAATTATATTTTAATTTAGTGGAGGGACAAAATGGTAATCTAACTTTTTACTTTTTGACTTCTTACTTATATAATAAGATGATATAGATTCTTATTAGATTAAATCGTTTAATTAGATAACATTAAATAATAACAACAATTAAACAAATGGGTTAATAAAATAATTTTAAAAATGAGAAAATAGTCGAAAAAAATTACAAAAAAGAAAAATAAAAATGGAGACATTAGAGGCATGCCACATCTCAGAAGTGAAAAATTGTCAGGCAAGCCTCTAAGTCTCCTTTATATATATATATATTGATTATCATTCGGAGGGTACCTATATTGTCAAATTCTCAGGGGAGAAAAAAATTATTGATAATAATATAGTATAATTATAAGATTATTTTTATTTCTTATTTTTTTAATTTCTATCATCTTAATTATTTTTAATATGTTTTTCATTTTATTTGTTCTAATTTCATGTTATTGCTCATATCTTTTATTTCTTTTATTTTTTTTCATTTAGCATAATTATGTTATTATTTTAGCTTTTTATTTAAAGTAGAATTTCATTGTTGAATGAAGTTATAAACTAATGTTTTTCTTTTCTTTTGAAATATATTTACTTAAGTTATGATTGAACTTATTTATGTTATATTTGAATTTGACATAAAGAGTATTACATTAACTTTTTTTTTTTTTGAATTTTGAATTTATGTTATATTTTTTGTTCTAATTTATTTGTTTTAGTAGTATTGACTTATTATTTCACATTGCATGTCATTCATTTTTCAATTAGAATTAATAAATTATTTTTTTGTGTGTATGTGTGTGTGCGCGTGTATATATATTAAAGTTAGGTAAAGATAAGGTGACGTACTCAAATTGCATTTTTCTTTATTCTAGCTCCATTTTTTGATATGTTTCTCACAATTTCACTATATAATAATAGGAAAAATGGTCAAATTTACTCCTCTACTTTAATTTAATAGGTAATTTTACCCTTCACTTTCTATGAGGCTATATTTGCCCCTGCCGCAATTAAAGTATTCACTTCTACCCCCAAATCACAATAAATTGCCCATTTTAAAAAATAAAACTCATAAACTTACAATATAACCCGCTCGCTCCGACCCAACGTAACAAAAATGAATTGGTTCTCCCAGATGTAGAGAAATTTGGAACTGGAGTTTTGCTTCGTCAGTTGCTCTGCTAACACACTGATGGCCTGTTGTCTCATTAGTTTCTTGTTTGATAGGGAGGGAAATGCAGTAGCCCACATGAATCAGGAGTTTTAGGAATCATATTTATCCGTTTTTGCAATGGTTTAATAGTTTATACACCCAATGTTATCAAGTTACTTAAAATTAGCTGTTTTGGTGAATTAAGTAGACCTTAGTGGAAATTATTCTTCTAAATCCCAACTTTAAAAAAGTCTTTTCATATTTGAAAAATGAGGAGCAACTGTCTGTTTTGGCATGCACGAATAGAGAGGCGACGTGCCAAGTTTGATAGGGCACAATGAAAATAAAAGGATAAGAAGCTCAGACATATATGCAAGTGACAGTCAGGGGACTAGTGGAATGGCATACATGCTACTGATGGAGAGTCTGCTAAGGTTTGAATATCTCTGGAGGAAGTGAACATCTGTGAGAAAAAGCAAACTCAGAGAGCTCTTGTTCTGCCAATGAATATCAGCGGAGAATAACTTCTTTTTATTTGTTTGAATTCATTTTGGTTAAGTTGGGTCGGGGAGAGCTGGATATATTGTGGGTTTATGAGTTTTATTTTTAAAAATGGACAATTTATTTCGTTAAATTGGGGGTACAACTTAGAAGTGAATACTTTGACGATGGCAGGGGCAAATATGGTCTCAAAGTATGACCAAGGTTAAAATTAACTATTAAACTAAAGTAGAGGGGTAAATTTGACCCTTTTCTCATAGTAATAATACTATAATTTACTTTAAAGTATTTTTCATTAAAAAAAGTCATCTCCATAACTCACATCTTTTTATTTTCATAACTTCTATTATAATAATGTCCATTAATCTTGTGGTTTTAACTCATACATTCTCATCTTCATAACTTCTAATTACACAACCTCCAAACAATATGTTATTACAAATTTTGACTCATTGCATGTGAGTTAAGAATTCAAAGGTTAATATGCAAATATGATCATAATTAATCAAATAAAATATATACTAAGTTCAAAGACTAATAAAAAAATAGATTGTCTCATATATATATTCAATCGATACACCTATAATCCACAAAGATTGTAGGAGCACTTTCGATCTTCAGAATTTCCTGTAGAATTCAACGTATTTAGGTGTTTTTTTCTTTTCATGTTTCATTGTCTTGGACATTGCCGCGCACTTTTTAGTTTCGCATGAATTTTTAATATTTATTGAATTTTTATTCTGTGCTTGTTTTTCTCCATAACTCTTATATTCTAAAAGTATACTATTATCTTATAAATATAATTTTGATTGTTGTTTGAACTAATTAAATAACATCGGTGATGGGTAATCTCTACTTCTTCTTTTCTTTCTTTTAATTTTGTTGTTTGCACATGTGTCCTTTTGCAATTCATGAATGAGTGATAAGAAAAATATCAATATTAGTAGAATAACTTTTTAAATCATGTTAAATTAGAGTTCTTATATATTATTTTGTATATTGAAGAAATTAAAGTAAATATTTTTTTTATTTTAGTGTATTGTTTAATGCTTGATGCGTTGTTTAAATTTAAATCAAGATTATGATTAATCCTTAACTACGATGTCTTGTAGGGCCAGGTAGATTCTGAGAAAATGAAGATCAAAAAAAAAAATTTTAAGGAAAGATAAATAATTCACGATGAGAAATTTAAAAATATTAATAATCTGTAAGTTCTAAATTTATTTAATCAATGACACAAAATTTTTTCCTTTTCGAATTAATTTTTAAATCGCTGCAATTTTAATATAATACGGTCACTAATTACTTTATCGGTTTAGGATGAATGGCCACTACTTATAGTTCATTAATTTTGGCACAAGTCACTTCAACATTCTCTTTTTTAATGCCTTTCATTTTGAAATAAATAATTTTTTATTTATTTTAAAATAAATAATATTTTATAAAATTAAAAAAACATTAATTGATATTTTGTTTTATTATTTAAATAAAAAAAATTTATATAACTAAAAGATTATATCTTTTTAAAAATATTTACTAAAATTAAATTACAAAAAAAAAAACTTTACTTTCTAATCATGAATAATTTTATAAAATAATGTACTATTTGTTTTTAAAATTGAGGAACTATAAAACAAGAAAAATTGCAAGTCAGGTCGTACCTACTGCGTTCCTTTACATTGGTCAAAGGTCATGATGTCAACTACCTCTCTCCGATTTATAACAAGTGTTCCTTCAATTTCTAGCACATTCTTAAGAAAATATTAGTTCCTAAAAGAAATTAGATAATTTTAATTAAACTATTTTTAATTAATGATATCATAGAAAATTAAAGTAATTTTAAAGACTTTCTAGAAAAATGCAAATAAATATAAATTTAGAAAAATAAAACTAATTTGTTTTTATTATATAAATAAATACTTATTTTGAAGTTAAAATAAAAATATTAAGTGGATATTTGTTATGTACCGGAGGGAGTACTAGATTACTTAGTTTGTGAAAAAAATCGATCTTTTTTATTTTTATATATTAAAATGAGTAGGCTAAATAAAATATTATAATATAATAAAAAAAGTAAAAGAGAAAGAGTCAAATTTACCCTTCTACTTTAGTTTTATAGCTAATTTTACTCTCCGTCATACTATGAGGCTATATTTAACCCCCTCTGTCAGCAAATTATTCACTTTTACTTCACATTGAACGAAAATCTCTAAATCACAATAAATTATCAATTTTGAAAAATAAAATTTATAAATTCACAATATAACCCGCCGGCCCTAACCCAACTTAAGCAAAATGAAAAATTATTCATTTTATTGATTTTCTTCTTGATCCGTCCCAGTAGTTTCTCATTTATGTTATACTACAGATAGACTTGATGTTGAATGACTTAAAAGTCTCAGCAACTGGGAAAACTGTTAATTGGGGCAAAGGCTTTTGCACTAATATGTTACACATTCATCAATTAAAACTCAAACTAAAGTTGATGTGGAGTAACCTATGGCGATGGAAATAGCTGTATGCTTAATTTCAGAGGGTCATGATTTCTTGTAATGCTCTTTTATAATACAAACAAACCTTACTGGATACATAACTTCACTCAATCAGGTCTAACTTCTTTAACCAACAAAAAGCTGGTACATTCATCCATCTTATACAATTTCTATCATGTAGCCCAGGAGAGCAAACAAAGTTTCAGTTCGTGTTACTCTGTTGCGATTTGCATTTATGAATTCGCATAAAAGAAGATATTATTGGTATCTTTGTCTTGATCAGTTCATAAACAATCAATTTATGTTTTTCCTAATGAAAGAACAAAAAAAATATTTAAAACGGAAATGTAGAAGAAGTAGAGGTTATTTCGAGCCCACAAGTTTCTTCTATGTCCTTAAGGAATTATAACCTCCTCACTGTTGTCAAAGTTTGCGTTACTTCCTTCCGGGATAGAACGAAAAAACGTTTCTGTAATAACGGCAATGCAAATTATAGAATTCCAGCGAACTCAAATGACAGAGCAGAATCACACTTGACACTTACAGTTTTTCGTTTGAAAACTTATGCAGAGAATGCAGAGGAGAGAAAAATATTTTTCTCTATTTGAGTTTTTTCTTGTTCTTGAAAAATTTGAGGCAAAGCCTGGACTATATATAGCTGAGATTGGGTATGAACAAGTGCATACATGCCTGTTCGCAGTGTCTGTTCAGAAATTACCTTTTGGGAACATAAAATTTCGACGAACGGACTTGCGCTGGCACCTGCGAAATGCAAGCGAGGATCCGCGACACACAGGTGCAACACAAGTCCTAGGCAGAAACTTTTAGTGCATTCTACGCTGGCACATACATTCTGTAGGTGAGGACTTTTGCACGCAGGTGTAACGCAGTCCACTGCCAGATTACGCGAAAGAAAATCTCAAATTTTAAATAAATTTGGTAAAAAAAAATATATCAATCAATTGACCAAATTCAAATCTGAATTCGAAGCCGAAGCTGAGGTCGTGCGACGATGACGGCGCGAGGGGAGTCTCTCGTCTTAACTCTTTATTATCTAGAAGATATACTTCTCAATATAAGTATAAACAATTCCCTTTTTTTTACCAATATGGGAGAAAATTCCTTTTACAAATGAACTTAAAGAAAAATTTTCAACTTTCTGTTCCCTCCAATTTATTTTCCTTCTTTTTTCAATTCAGATACACCTTATCTTCAAGACTTGATCTTTGAAGAATTCCCAACAACCCCCCACATGAATGGGGAATAGCTATATTATGAAAATATTCATGAAAAAACTGTGTGATTTGCAACTAAAGATTAATCGTATTTGGATAAGTAGGTTTCCTTTTGAACTTTTCATAGTGAACATATATCGGATATACTTGGTCAATTGGTAGATTTGATATTTTTAAACCATCAAACTTTAGTGTATACCTAGATAACATATGTCACATAATTAAACCTCAACTATCTTTGGTTCTCATTGTTGTGTTCGTTTACCACGAACATCACCTGATTCATAAGTGCGTAGAGAATAGGCCTTACGTATCCTTCTTGAAGCGGCTTACACTTCACACTTACATAGGTGATTCCTAAACTTGTTATCCTTTAGATATACTATTTGATATACCCGTATCAAACTTAGAAATCCTTTAAAAGCCTTAATACTTTATCGTCATTGCTGAACATTATCTCATTATGAGAATGGATCAAAAATATTATTTTGACAATGTTGAACCGTTAAGCATAACTTTGTTTTTCTCTTTGAACCTAGATCCTAGGATCTCCAGTCTTCTAGGTAAAGTAACCCCCATGATGATTTGTCCTCGGTCATAGTATCATGTTCCACCTTGGAGGCATGACTGGCACCTAATGCCATACTCGGATCTAGGCTGACCTGGATAGATGTAAGTACCTCTGGTGCCTGCGAACAACTCAAAATCAAGAAGACAAACTGCTATATCTCGGTTGTAAATACAGTCTCGGGCCGATAAGGCCACGTAGTAAACCTGTAAAAGAAAAAAACTAACCCAGCAAAGTAAAAAGGGATTCTATGCGGGCCAACAAGACCATCATGTTGTCTAGTTATAACAGAATGAAAATAGGTAGTCATATTTATATTATAGCCGACAAGGCTGCTACTAGAAGCTTATACTAGGCCCTACATGATCAACATACAAACATAAACAAATATAGGCCCCACATGGCCAACACGGATATCTAACTGACACCTATAGTCTGCAAGCCTCTAAGAATGAAAGTATTGATCGGGACAGGGCCCTATCCTACCCAAATGCTGTACAAATAAAATACAGGTAACCTCTACAACCTGGCAACTCCGAATTAAAGGAGTTGGCCGATCTACTGACTCTAAAAAGCTGCTAGGAGATCCCGAAACCTGTCTGTCCAAACCTATATGAAAGTATGCAGCGCCCCACAGTTGGGCGTCAGTACAAGATGTACCGAATATGTAAGACAGTAAGTAAAGCTAAATAAAAGCTAATAAGAACTGAAAGTGAATAGCAAGAAAGGGCAGGAGTTAACCTATAAGCTCTCTTATCCATAACCTGTATCTAGTAAATCACTACACGAATATGAGCTGAAGCTGTATGACTCTACATTCATAAAATATATCGAGCAAGCAAGTATATAAATAAGAACCTACCCTGACCCCCATAAGCCTGGAAGGTACAATCAACACAAAGATAACTTACCCTGGCCCCCATAAGCCCTGACATGCGTCAATCAGTTTATATACCCCAATTGATACCCCTGAAGCCCTGCAAGTAAATGTAACTGCACATCCGTGGTCTCTTGAGATTATACTGGAACCTTTTGGGCTCTGGTAACTGAGTTCGGACCTTTTTCACCCCTGTGACTGTACCTTGAGCACATGAGGCTTTATGAAGCGTCTGTAATGGTGTTGCGGCATAGAAGAAGTCTATAAGTGAATAGACTTCAGTACGGCCCCGTAGGTTTCACTTTAGTCCTTTCAGAAAATATATAGCTCCGTAAGTGATTCAATAGCTCCGTAAGCGACACAACATGTAGCTCCATAAGCAATATATAGCTCCATAAGCGTCAGCAGCATCGTAGCTTCGTAAGTAGTTTATAACTCCGAAAGCAGTTCGAACAACTAAAAGCCTTTTAGCTATTCAAGGTGAGAGGCAGTACGAAACATGATCTACCCCAACTAGGGACACTATGTTACAATCTACAAACCTAGTCATTCAAAAGGCATATCTGGCCCCTAAGGCCTAGCGCGACCGAACTCTTACTCGACCCTAGAATAGTCTATCTAACTGCCAACAGGCATAGTTTGTGTGCCTACACCTGACCAGAGGGTCCTGACAGTGATCACAACCTCCATCGGCTTAGACGGAGAAAGACGAGGTCTGGGTGACCTAAGAAATAGTCTGAAAGTCATGCTAGGACAATGATAGATCTTAAGAGAATAGTAAGGTCGCAAACGACCAATTATTTAGTTCATTGGCTTAGAACGGCTGTAGTGCTGCTACTAATCAGACCTTCTCCTAAGCAATAAGCACTAACTTTGCACAGGCAGCTCTCTGTAACTCTTAGCCTAAAGGTAACACTGTGATACTATGGTTCTAGTCCCTTAGACACTAACTCGGTCGGTCCAGATTACAGATGACTCCTCTGGGAAAATCATAGCTTCGTAGGCAAGTATATCTAGACCTAGCCCTTTACGACAATATAACCATGGCATCTACAAAAGTAGCCTGGGGCTTTGGCCCCACATTTAACTACTAATAATGTCCCCTTCTTAGGGTATCAACTAGTCTATCAGACTTGTAACAACTGGAGTGGTTACCTGAGCAACCTGTATGACAAACATTGAGTCGGCTGAAGCTACGGTCACTTACAATTGTTACTCATATGGCAGGCTGTCGCTCAAATTATGCAACCTTGGTGCCATTTACTCGAAAGCAAGATCATCTTATCCAAATTCTGTCCCTAGAGGTGTCAAGGTACGCCAACGGCCTCTGGGCGAGCTTTACTGACAATATAGGCGCCAAACTGAAAGTTATAGCACGCGGCTACGCCCTATGCTATCCAACTTATCAATTTAGGCCCCACAACTAACCATAGACTTCTAAGGTCTTGGCATGATAGCAAACATCAAGATACTTCTAAACAGTAAATAAATGAACTGGGAAAATCTCTATGATGCTCCTAATGTTAGTCACCTTGAACATACCCTTTTCCGATAAGGGATACTATGGTATAACCTCATTACGTCTTATAGCATCTAATCACAACATTCATAATCATTATCTACTTGCAGCGTCTAATTACAACATGTAAGATCATTATCTACTTTCGAAGGCATAGGTCGTATCACTATATGATGAGAATAACTTGTTGAAGAGATAAGCCTTAATATACCTTGAATGCTGAATTTCGTTCATCCAAACAGTTTCCAACCTGAAGCCAGTAATTACACTCAATTGTAGCCTCCACGCTGAGAGAATTAGGCTATTTCAATAGTAGGAATCAGTAAATAATGATATCTTTCAAAGACAATAACTACAATTCAAACTTCATTCAATTCAACCGAAAACTCACAAATTCTTGAGAATCTGGAAGGTAGAAATGCTTACCTATCACTTGTATCTGCTTAGGACTTGATTAGAAGCGATTCCGACAACTTTTACTCGGTAGGGTTCTAGTACTCCGAGAGAATTTTCAAGAAATAACTCTGCAGGGATGTTCCTCGTAGGCATAGAACTCATTATCCAAGATGAATTTGCATTTGAAAGGAGATTAAGGGCGTAATTTTGCTAGAAACTGATGAAAAATCGAGAGAGAATATTGGAGGGGCGAAGTCTTCACTTTGGCAAATGTTTTTATGACTTAAACTTGACCTTGCACCCTATATATAGTTGAAGTAGTGGGCTAGGGGGCGTGGCGAGCCGCCCATAGTGCTAAGAATTAGGCACGACACGCCGCTCATGGAGTCGGGCTAGCCAGTGCAGTGCGGCGTGTAGTGCACCCAGCCTTTGGCCCCGGCCTACTACTCACTCGATGTCGTGCTCGTATACTCATGACCCGAGTCTTTTCCCACATGTGTTGTACTTCAAAACTCTCAAAATACACATGCACGCGTCGGTTAAATAATAGGAACTTACGGGGTGTAACATCATCCCCCTCTTAGGAACATTCGTCCTCAAATGTATCTTAAGCTTAAGAGACTCAATTCTTTTAACTATAGCCAGAAAATTTCGGCATAGTCTCCTTTGTAATATGGACTATCTGAAAACCTGAAACGCAGAAAAGTCCAACGCATGCGCCTCACAAGACGCGATCTGCAGCTGAATAGTATAGTGCCACTACATATATAAGCGACTGACAACAATAGCAATAAAGGCACTACTTGATGCGTGAAAACTATCTTGCCATTTCTGAAATTTTCTGTGTCTGTATGTTATCACTATAGATCCTGGAACAACGGAAGATATCTAGATCTTGTGTCGTCCTCAGCTTCCCTAATCAATTCCTCTATAAGACTTTTCTAGGCTACAAAGTTGGTTCTCAAGATAGCTCCTACAGACCTATCAATCTAGTATAACTATCGGAGTCTCCTCGTGGGACTGTTCTCCTGTGATCTGAGCATCCTCGACTGGGATAACCTGAGAAAGGTCCCTTACGTGGTTGTGTAGTGTTAATAAATAGATCCTAACCCCGAAGGCAAGTCTTTCTAATAGGCCACTTGGCCGATATTTCGGAGGATTCGGTATAGCTTAGTGAATCTAAGGCTGGACTTGCCCTTCTAGTCAGATCTCATAACGCCCTTCATTGGCAAAATTTTCAAGAATACCAAGTCATTTCTTTAATCTCTAACTGCCTACGCCATAATAGAGTAGGACTTCTAGCGACCCTAGGCTGCCAATTCATATTTTTAAATAAATTTAACACTTTTTCCCCTAACTGATGCAATATGCCCGATTTAGTTACCCCTGACTTACCTACTTCAAGCTGTCATATAGGGGACCTACATTCCCACTCGTAACATATCTCCGGGAATCTGAATTGTGTACTTTACTTAGACATTCTTCTGGGGATGAGAGGTTGTACTCAAATTAACTTACGTCCTAATCTATTCCAACAGCTTTACCAAAACCTAGCTATGAGTTGTGCCCCTATGTCAGACTGTGCAATAGACACGGGGACATCACATAGCTGGACTATCTCTTTAGTATTCAACTCAGTGTAATCTTTAGCTGGAACGTGATTCTGACCGGCAAGAATAAGTTAATCTTATTAGCCTTTAAACAATGACCTAATGGGGTCACGTTTATGCCTTGTACGAAGTAACCTTGTAACTATATTTGGACTAACTACTTCCCACTTCCGCGCTGGCACGACTATCTCCTGAATTAGCCTGCCTAGTTTTTGCTGTCCAGCCTTCCCTTGTTGGTCATTGGAGCTCTGTGCCACAACTCGACAATATCCTTCTTCTTCCCATGCCATTAGTATGTCTCTTTTATAATCTAATGTATTTTCGTCAAACTTTGGGTGGAGGGAATAACAGACATGGTGTACCTTTGCTACAGTCTGCTAACGAAACCCTACCATATTTGGAATGCAGAGTCGACCTCTAGGTCTCAAGACTCCACCCCTATCATCTCAAAGGCCAATGACTCCCTGCTAGGCCTTGTCTCTGGGCTATACTAGGCTAGGGTCTCCGTACCGTCACTCCTTCGCGTCAATAACTAGTGGTGATATTGCAGCTTTCTAGGTTACAACCTCACTGTCCTTTAAATGTCAGCCCGATGCTTATTTCTCGACATTCGGCGGTGATTCCAAGATCTGTCAGCCCGGTACAGCCTAGAGGTAGTTCTGCTTTCCCCTAGAGCTTGACATTCATGTCTTTCCCTTATTCTTATAGGTTGGAAACCGGTGTTCGTTCCCCATGCACCGTACTATAAAGGATACTACTAGTCAAGTCTACCAACCTATATCATCCTAACCCGCACTCAGGTCGGTTCCCCTCATAAAATCTCTCTATCTTTCGACATAACAAACTAGGGGCCATAGCTATTATTCTTCAGGTATTTACTACCGTCATCAACACACTGCACCGGAATTGACCTATTTTTGACCTAAGCTTAACTATTGTTGGGGGTCTATTGCTCATGGACTCTTACATGTACTTGGCTGCTACTAGCATTCTTAACTGACCTCCTGATTTTCCTGCAATGAAGATCTAGGTGACTTATTTAAGCACTAGGGGCCTTAACCAATTTCTAACACTTTCTAGGAATCAACGGATCTAGCCCTCCTTTACTATTCATTTTGGGCAATATCGTGTTAATACTTACGCTCTCTGCTATACTAGGAAAAGATTAGGAGGCAGGAAATAACCCTTATCATTCTATAAAGGGGCTAAGGTGCGAAACTCAACCAACTCTAAAATCTGGAGGTACAAACCTCGCACAATCCTTTGCATATTTCAGGTATTCCCAACATTAATTATTATCCCTATCTAATTCTAACTATCTACTAAGTAAACCAACTCCTGTTTCGAGGGTGTAGAAAGAACTGGGAACGGTGCTGGCATGTCTGTTACCTTATGAGGTTCCTAGTGCCCCAGGAGGATACTGGGGAGAATAAAAGACATCCCTTTTCGCTGTCAAACTGGGCTATCCCCTGACTATGGCACCTCGCTGGTACCCTCTCCTGCTACTGTAGCTAACTTGTGGCCGGATGAAGTCTATCCTATATCAAACCTTACTCTAGATAGACATAACAATGAAAACTTAGGGACTCAACCCTGTACAATTCGACTCTACAACACGATCTGAGAAGAAGAAAGCGTAACCATACTTATCATGCCTCGTAGCTTCCTGCTTATAAAATGTGGTGCATCACACATTTATAGACAAGACTCTGCTAGACATGGCTTGCAGACTCCCTAGGATACGACGTTTCTCTGATACCAAGTTTGTCATGTCCCATCTTGGGAGGCATAACTGGCACCTAATGCCATACTAGGATCTAGGTTGACCTGACTGGATGTAAGCACCTCTGGTGCCTGCCAATAACTCAAAATCAAGAAGAAAAGCTACTATATCACGGTTGTAAATACAGTCTCGGGCTGACAAGGCCATGTAGTAAATCTATAAAAGAAAACGGTTAACCCATCAAAGTAACAAAAGGGATCCTATGCGGGCCGACAAGACCACTATGTTGTCTAGTTATAATAGAATGAAAACAGGCAGTCATATTCATACTATAGCCGACAAGGCTGCTACTGGAAGCTTATACTAGGACATGGCCAACATACAAACATAATAAATATAGGCCCCACACGGCCAACATGGACATCTAACTGACGACTGTAGTCTGCAAGCCTCTAAGAATAAAAATATTGGTTGAGACAGGGCCTCGGCCTATCCAAATGCTATACAATTAAAAGACAGGTAACCTCTACAATCTGGCAACTTCGAATGAAAGGATTTGGCCGATCTGCTAACTTTGAAAAGCTGCTAGGAGATTTCGAAACCTGTCTGTCTAAACCTGCAGGCAAGTATATCGTGCCCCATAGTTGGGCGTCAGTACAACATGTACCGAATATGTAAGGCAGTAAGTAAAGCTAAATAAAAGTTGATAAGAACTGAAAGTGAATATCAAGAAGGGGCAGAAGTTAACCTGTAAGCTCTCTTATACATAACCTGCATCTAGTAAATCACTACACGAATATGATCTGAAGTTGTACGCCTATATATTCATAAACAATATCTAGCAAGCAAGTATACAAACAAGAACCTACCCTAGACCTCAAAATCCTAGAAAGTACAGTCAACACAAAGATAACCTACATGGGCCCCCATAAGCCTTGACAGGCGCCAATCAGTCTATATACCCCAATTGATACCCCTGAAGCCCTGCAAGTAAATGTAACTGCACATACCTGGTCTCTTGAGATTATACCGGAACCTTCTGGGCTTTGGTAACTGAGTTCGGACCTTTTTCACCCCTGTGACTGTACCTTGAGCACATGAGGCTTTATGAAGGGTCTGTAATGGTGTTGCAACATAGAAGAAGTCTATAAGTGAATAGACTTCAGTACGGCCCCGTAGGTTTCACTTTAGTCCTTTCAGAAAATATATAGCTCCGTAAGTGATTCAATAGCTCCGTAAGCGACACAACATCGTAGCTCCGTAAGAGATATATAGCTCCATAAGCGTCAGCAGCATTGTATCTTCGTAAGTAGTTTATAAATCCGAAAGCAGTTCGAACAACTAAAAGCCTTTTATCCATTCAAGGTGAGAGGTAGTACGAAACATGATCTACCCCAACTAGGGACACTACGTTACAATCTTCAAACCTAGTCATTCAAAAGGCATATCTGGCCCCTTAGACCTAGTGCGACCGCTACTCTTACTCGACCCTAGAATAGTCTATCTAGATGCCAATAGGCATAGTCTATGTGCCTACACCTAACTAGAGGGTCCTGGCAGTGATCATAATCTCCGTCAGCTTAGACGGAGAAAAACGAGGTTCGGGTGACCTAAGCAATAGTTTGAAAGTCATGCTAGATCAATGATAGCTCTTAAGTGAACAGTAAGGTCATAGACGACCAATTATTTAGTTAATTCATACCAAATAGCTATCATTAATCATAGGCCTAGAAATCATTATCCAAGATGAATTTGCATTTGGACAGAGTTTAACGGTGTAATTTTTCTAGAAACTGATGAAGAATCGAGAAAGAATGTTGGAGGGGTGAAGTATGCACTTTGGCAAATGTTTTCATAACTTAAACTTGACCTTGGCCCCTATATATAGTTGAGGCAGTGGGCTAGGGGGCGGGTGCATCGCCCATAGCGCCAAGATTCGGGCGTGACGCGCCGCTCAAGGTGCCAGGCTGGCCGGCGCGGTGTGGCACCCAGTGCGCCTAGCCTCCGGCTCTGGCCTCCTTCTCACTCGATGTCGTGCTCGTATACTCATCACCCAGGCCTTTTCCCGCATGCGTCATACTACAAAACTCTCAATATGCGCGCGCACGTGTCGGTTAAATAATAGAAACTTACGGGATGTAACACATAGTCCCATTCCCTTTAATGATATTTCAACTGCATCTCTAGGTAGGCCTTTCATAAGTGGATCTAACACATTATCCTTTGACTTTACATAGTCAATTATGATAATTCCACTAGAGAATAGTTGTCTAATAGTATTATGCATTCGTTTTGTGTGACGAGATTTTCTGTTATACATAACGCTCTCAGCCCTTCCTATTGCAACTTGACTATCACAATGTATGCATATCGATGCCAAAGATTTGGGCCAAATTGGAATATCTTCTAAGAAATTTCAGAGTCATTCAACTTCTTCATCGGCTTTGTCCAAAGCTATGAAATCAGATTTCATTGTCGAGTGAGCAATGCATGTCTGCTTGGATGATTTTCCAAGATACTGCTCCTCTGCCAATGGTAAAAATATATCCACTTGTGGACTTACTTTCAGTTGATCCAGTGATCCAATTTGCATCACTATATCCTTTGATGACTGCAAGATACTTATTGTATTGCAAAGAATAATCTTGGGTATATTTCAAGTACCCCAATTCTCGTCTCATTGTCATCCAATGAGTTCGATTGAGATTGCTTGTGAATCAACTTAGTTTACTTATTGCACATGCTATATTAGGTCGCGTACAATTCATTATGTGTATCAAGCTTCCCAACACTCGAGCATATTCTAATTGAGACTTGCTTTGACCTTTATTCTTTGCAAAAATATGGTTCAAATCAAGTACCAATTTTATGTAATGAGATTGAGATAGTGCTAGACCTTGAGGAGTCCTTTGAATTTTAATTTCTAGAATTAAATTGGCAACTCCGAAGTCTTTCATATCAAATTTTCTAGCAAACATTCACTTAGTAGTATTTATGTCGGTAATGTCTTTACTCATTATTAACATGTCATCAACATACAAACAAACAACGACTATATAATTTGGAGTGTTCTTAATGTAAATACATTTATCACACCTATTAATCTTAAAGCCGTTTGCCAATGTTGTTTGGTCAAGTTTAGCATGCCATCGTTTGGGTGCTTGTTTTAGTCCATAAAGTTACTTTATAAGTCAACTTACCTTCTTTTGATTTTCAGGAACTACAAACCCTTCGGGTTGTTTCAAGTAAATTTCTTCCTCCAAATCTCCATTCAAGAAGGCGGTTTTCATATCCATTTGATGGATATCAAGATCATATACGGCGGCTAATGCTATTAACACCCGAATAGATGTAATTTTTGTTACCGGTGAATATATATCAAGGTAATCCAAACCTTCTTTTTGTCTACACCCTTTGACTACAAGTTTTGCTTTGTATTTATCAATAGTGTCATCATCTTTAATTTTTCTTTTGAAAATCCATTTGCAACCTCAAGGTTTGTTTCCTGGAGGAAGATCAACCAATTTCCATGTATGGTTATTCATTATGGATTCAATCTCACTATTGATTGCTTCTTTTCAATATTGAGCTTCCAAAGAAGTCACAATTTCTTGAAAGGTCCAAGGCTTATTTTTCAACAAAATTGTTAGAAAATCTAGTCCAAAGTAGAAGTCCTTTGACGTTTCTTGGATTCTCCTCATTAAGGACATCTTCTTTCGTCTCTTCCCGAGGTCGTTTAGATCCTTTGCTAGATGACTCACATTCAATTTTATACGGATATATATTTTTATAAAACTCAGCATTATCTTATTCAATTACCGTATTCACATAAATGTCAGAATTTTCTAATTTGTGAATCAGAAATCGATTTGCTTTATTATTTGTGGCATATCCTATAAAAACACAATCAACATTTTTTTGCCCTATTTTCGTCTTTTTAGGTTTAGAAATTTATACTTTTGCCAAACACCCCTACACTTTGAAGTATTTCAGATTGGATTTTCTACCTTTCTATTTTTCATATGGAATAGATTGTGTTTTGTTATGGGATACTCGATTGAGTATTTTATTAGCTGTAAGAATGGCTTCCCCCTACAAGTTCTAGCGCAAATCAGAACTTATCAAAAAGACATTTAACATCTCTTTAATGTTCTGTTTTTTCTTTCCGCATAGATTGTGGCGAGTAAGGGGTAGTTGTTTGATGAAGAATTTCATATTCCAAATATATTTCTTTAAGAGGAGATTCATATTCGTTGCCTCTATCACTTCTTATCATTTTATTTTTTTTAGTTGCATTTCAACTTCACTTTTCTATTGCTTGAATGCTTTAATTGCTTCATTTTTACTATTTAGCAAGTAAATATAGCAATATCTTGTACTGTTGTCAATAAAAGTTATAAAATATTTTTCCCATCTCGAGATGGTGTTGACTTCATATCGCAAATATCTGTATGGATTAAGTCTAAAGGATTTGATAAGAATGTTTAACATACTTTGATTCCACACGTATTTGACACTTTTATTGATTGCATTCAAAGTTAGGCAGTACCTCTAAATTAATTATTTTCCACAAAGTTTTAAAGTTGACGTGACCTAAATGAGAATGCCATAAAGAATTTGACTCAAGCAAGTAAGAAGAAACTTCAACTTTGTTCATGATAATGACAATTACATTCAACTTAAAAAGGCCCTCTATTAGATAACCTTTTTTCTACGTATATATCATTTTTGCTAAGTACAACTTTTCCAGAAACATAAACACACTTAAACCTGTTTTTAATGAGAAGTGTGGTAGAAACTAGATTCTTGCGAATTTCTGGAACATGGAGAACTTTGTTGAGAGTCACTACTTTGCCCAAAGTCATCTTCAAGAATATCTTTCCAACTCCTTCGATTTTTGCAACTGAGAAATTTTTCATGAAGATGGTTTCATTTGGATCTGCTTCAGTATAAGAAGAAAACAACCCTTTGTTAGCGTAGACGTGAGAAGTGGATCCTGAGTCAATCCACCACTCTTTGGAGTTTCCTATCATGTTGCACTCTAACAACATGGCACACAAGTTCTCAATCTCTATAGTTCCTTCAACCATATTTGCCTGACTCTTCTTCTTGTATTTCTTTGGAGTACGACAGTCAGTGGCCTTCTGTCCAAGCTTTTCACAATTATGACTATTACCTTTGAAAAACTTCGTAGGCGGGTAGCCTTTTGGTCCATACGACTTCTTTCTCTTTTTATTTCTTGGTGCTTATTCAACAATATTTGCTTCCAATATTGTTGACTTTCCACGAGACTTCTTCTCTGCAGCCTTGTTGTTTTCCTTTATCCTTAGATGAATAATCAAATCTTCAAGGGTCATTTCCTTGTGTTTATGCTTCAAGTAGTTCTTAAAGTCCCTTCACAAAGGAGACAACTTCTTGATGAATGCGGCTACTTGAAATGTGTTATACCCCGTAGGATTTCCGGCACCTAGATGACCTATTCGCACGTTGGTTAAGAATATTTGAAGGCCATACGTGCTAGAGAAAGGCCCGTGAAAAGATCGGACGAGAAACCTGTCGAACCATCGCGGAAGGAGCCGAGGCAGAGCACCTCCGCGATGGCAGCGTGTCACGGAGGTGAGGCCTCCGCGTTGGCTCCGTGACACGTTGGCCTTGTCCAGGCCCAAGTATATAAAGCCCCACTTCGATTTAATTTCATTAAAACCTCTTAAAATTTCCAGAAAATGCAGGAGAACAGGGAGAGAACGAAGAAGTAATATAATTTTCGTCCGATTACGCTGCTAAACGTTGTCCAAACTCAAATTAACCCCAGATACTGAGGTATTTAGCAGCAGAGAGCATTCCTACGGATTTAGTTTCGTGAAATACGGCCGACGAATCGTCGAGCCACCGAGCTAAGGTAAGTAGAATTGCTCCAAACTAGTGTCTATGTGTTCCTAGCTGAGAAGTGAATAGTTCTCCCTTCTGGACCTCTGAAAAATAGCGAGTTTTCGACCGTCTTTCGATAAGCCTAAGTTTAGGCTATAAACTATATCGAAAGTGACGTTGCTCTTTAAAATAAAGCTGTATTTAGTATTAATTGACATGTTTATGAATGCAATTGGGAGAAAATAGTTGAAGTACCGGCCAAGCCTCGTCCGACAGACGGATAGTTCGAGGATAAGGTATGTAAAGTTAGTTTTCCTCGGCAAGTTAGTAATCTCGGTATAGTAAAGTAATTTAAAGGCCAGTAGAATGTTCAGAAGTCATGTATTATGTTTGTTACAAATGTTGGTACGATATTAGAAGCATCAGGTTATGATTAGCACGAAACTTGATAGCACGATATAGATTCTAATACACGTGTTAGGAACTGCACAGCATGCTCAGTACGTGATGTAGTACAGAATGTTAGGATATTACCGTATTCAGCTGAAACCCAGTAAAACAATGTAATATCTGTAAGGCATCTCAGAAGTAGAATGATAGGTTAAAATGAAGTTTAGGAAGCATGTTAGAGATAGTAAATCATGTTACTATAGAAACTCGGTATACAGCATGGTTTTCAGTAGAAAAACTATATCTTGTTTAGTGTTAGACTCAGTACAGCATGGCAGAAGATTATATTTATACATATATACTATTATCAGTCTCAGCATGTATTAAGTACGTACACATTACCATTACTAGTTCAGCACGCAGTAGACACAGATACATTATAATTATTAGCTTCAGCATGTGATATATGCAGATAATATTACTAGTTGAGCCAATTGTATTGTCTTGGGGTTGGATTACCTAGCATCCATGACCGCCCCAGGGTTAATAGCTGTATCGACTCGTCCGCCAGAGGACGAGGATACGTCGCTCTACGGAGTGGCATGCCGTCCCACAGGGGACGAAGATGGGATGCCAGTTTTCCCCATATTGTGCCTTGGTCGGCCCTTATACACCCCTGTCGAGCGGATACGCCCGGGTATTGATTCAGGAGTCCTCCGGACTCAAATGCAGTTATAGTCAGGGGCTCAGCGAGCCCAAGTGCATACCCAGGGGACCGGCGGGATGCTTATAGTTATTACAGGAGATGGGATGACCGGGGTAGGGGTATAGATTCTGTGCTGGTTGTACCCCCCGGCTTATGGGGGTCGGGTAAGGTTTGTGTGTGCTATGTGATGTTATGATATGTTATGCCATGTACAGTAGATACGAGTAGATCGACAGTAGGACGATAAATCTCCAGGTATGACTCCTACTCCTTCCAGTATAATTAAAAGAAGGTATGATTTACATTATCAGACAGTTAATCCATTCCTTTCTACTTCAGTTTCATCAGTTGTATTGTTATTTTCAGATATTTCTTTCATTTATTGCTTTACATACTCAGTACCAGCGGTACTGACGCACGGTGGGGCGCTGCATTACTTGCCTGTAGGTACTCATAGACGAGCAGGCGATACCACGTGATTCCTGTCAGCGATCGAGCATTCAGCTCCTATCATCCGGAGATTGAATTCTAGAGGTGTATTCCGTTTTCTTTTGTTGTACAGTACGGGTAGGTCGGGGCCCTGTCCCGATCATTTCGATTGCTATTCCTAGAGGCTTGCAGTCTGTATGTATATTACCCCGTGGTCAGATGAGCCGATCGTGTGAGGCCGTGCAGTTGTATAGCTGTTAGTACTTTTGTTTCCTTTATGTTGGCCGTGTGGGGCCATAGTTCGACAGTAGTGGTGACCTTGCCAGTCACGTAGCTATCCAGTACTTCAGGGTTGAGTTATAGATAACTAGACAGCATGGTGGCCTTGTCCGCCCGCATAGGTTTCCTTATAGTTGCTTGTTTCTGGTTAGCTGTTATTACGGGTACAGGAGGCTATAGGCCAATGGGCCGGGGGCTGTGTTTACAGCTATTATATAGCCCTTTGTTTCCAAAAATGTGAGTTAGATCCAGCCAGGCACCAGATGTGCCCAGGCTCAGCAGTCTAGTAGTTCAGGTCCTAGTAGGGCACCAGGTGCCAGTCATACCCCCCAAGGCGGGGTGTGACAAAATGCTTCTTTATGACCAGACCTTCAAAGGATAATCTGAAGTTAGCAACACAATCAATATATTTAATAAAATTATTAAATTGGATTATACCTTCTGCAAGGAGATCATGAATGATGACTTATAATTTTTGGACTTAGGACATGACAGTCTTACTGTCAACCAATTTGAAGTCCAAAAATTTTGCAGCAACATATTTCTTTAGTCCAGCGTCTCAAGAGCATTCCACAACTCTTTTGAAGATTTACAAACAGAAAAGATGTTATACAGGTCATCCTGCAAACCATTGAGGTTGTAATTCTTACGGAGAAAAGTCTGAATGTTTCACGCCTCTATTACAAAAAATTTCTCATTATCGGGAGTTCCCTCTTCCACAGTAGGAACATCCTTATTAATGAATCGTTGTAGACTGAGGGTGGTTAGATAGAAGAACATCTTCTGCTGCCAACGCGGCTTTTCTAAAGTAGCCATTTTTGGAGCAACATTTGTATGACTAGCATTTGTAACAGACACATCTTGTTGCTCTATTTCAGTTGTCATTTTTTTCTGCAAAAATTGACACCATGAGAGTTTTAGTAAACTGGTGAAGTTTTAATATCTTCAAACCAAATACAAACAATTAAATTTACTTGGTAAAGTTTTTATATCTTCAAACCAAGTAATCAACATGAGTAGAAAATCACAAGAATTTTAATCTCAAAGGGGGAGTAGAAACTCTAGAAGATTTTAGTCTCCAATAGTGGAGTAAAAAACCATAAAGGTTTTAGTCTCCAAACCTGAACTGAACACAGAAAAGTTAAATAGTATTTATAATTCCTTAATCTTGTTGGTATATGTGTCTTGAACAATTCGATAAACAATCAATTTCTTTTTTTTTATAATGAAAGAACAAAAATAATATTTAAAACAGAAATGTAGAAGAAATAGAAAGGTTATTCCAAGCCCACAAGTTTCTTGTGTGTCCTTAAGGAATTATAACCCCCTTACTGTTGCAAAGGTTTGAGTTACTTCCTCCTAAGATAGAACAGAAAAATATTTCTGTAATAGCGGTAATGCAAATTATAGAATTCCAACGAACTCAAATAACATAGAAAAATTACACTTGACACTTACAGTTTTTCGTTTGAAAACTTATGCAGAGAATGTAGAGGCGAGAATTTTTTTTTCAATGTTTGAGTGTTTTTCTTGTTCTTGAAAAATCTAAGGCAAAAACTGGAATATATATAGCCGAGATTGGGTATGAACAGGTGCAAACATGCCTGTTCGTAGTATCTATTCAGAAATTATCCGTTTGAAAAAAAAAATTTCGACGGATGGACTTGCGCTAGCACCTGCAAAACGGAGGTGAGGATCCGTGACGCGGAGGCGCAACGCAAGTCCTAGGAAGAAACTTTTAGTGCATTATGCATTGGCACCTGTGTTCCGCATGTGAGGACTAACGCACGCAGGTGCAACACAGTCCATAGTCAGATTGCGAGAAAGGAAATCTCGCATTTTAAATAAATTTGGTTTAAAAAATATATCAATCAATTATTTGACCAAAGCCAAGCCAAGCAACAACGACAGCGCGAGAGGAGTCTCTCTTCTAAATTGTTTATTAACTAGAAGATATGTTTCTCAATATAAAGTATAAACAATTCCCTTTTCCCTATCAATGTGGGACAAAGTTTCTTTTACAAATAAATTTAAAGGAATTTTTTCAACTTTCTCTTCCCTCCAATTTATTTTTCTCCATTTGTCAATTCACATCACCTTATTTTCAAGACTTAATCTTTGAAAAATCCCCAACAGATATTTCCATATATTGACTTTTCAATATATCTACGCCAGTTTTACGTCAGGAGATGCAATAGATCAGTTATTACTGGTGCAATCCCCTTTGAGTTTTAATCAATGGATATGTAACATATCGGTGCAAAAGCCTTTGTTGCAAGTAACAGTTTTCCCAGTTGCTGAGGATTTTAAATCATTCAGCATCAAGTCTTTCTGTTGTATAACATAGATGAGAAACTACTGGGACAGATCAAGAGGAAAATCAACAAACTGAATAATTTTATTCTACATACTAGAATCAATTTGAGTTTATTTTGCTTAAGTTGGGTAGGGACAGGCAAGTTATATTGTGAGTTTATGGATTTTATTTTTAAAAATGAGCAATTTGTGTTGTGATTTAGGGATTTTCGTTAAATGGGTGAGGGTGGGTAAGAGTGAATAGTTTGCTGACTGCAGGGGCAAATATAGCCTCACAGTATAACAGAGGATAAAATTAGCTTTAAACTAAAGTACAGGGGTAAATTTGACCCTAATAAAAATTGATGAAGCGTAGACATTAAAGTACTATATCTTGTTTTGATAATTTCACAAACCTGATGAAGAACCGAATATGCTACCCAAGGGACCAGATTCTTTGGTCTTGAAGTCAACTTTTACAGCTGTAAAAGTAGCTTTACAATTGTCATTGCCACTGCAGCAGAGCCAGCGCGTGTAGCAGCACTATAGTGGTTTTAGCTCTTGACCGACGAATAAAGATTTCATCTCTCACTCATCCTTTCATAGATATTGAACAAGACAAGAGGAAAAACTTGAGTTTTTTGCAAAAACAAAATATTGATCATCTTCTTCATCTACAAAGCCGCAACATTTGTCCAAAGACAAAGCTCCAATAAACTTGTAGAATCAATTCCTTATCAACGAGTTGTGTATTAAGTTTTAGGTTGCTAATCTTTCTCTTTTTTGCTCTTTAGATTGTAATTTTACTCCTCATTTGAGAAGCTTTTGTAGGTCATTTTTTGTTTTGTATTCGAACTTGGTTGGTAGGTTGGAGTTAATCTTGGTTGTCTTTGTAATAGAGTTATTACAAATGGCTTACGATAGAGTTATTGTAAGGGAAAAAGAACTAATAATGTAGTTCCTAAGTTGCAATAGGTCGTAATATAAAATATTTCCCATTATTAGTGGAATTCGAAAAATACTACCAAAGTAGTGATTTTACTCTCTTAAACAAAGAGATTTCCACGTAAACATCTGATGTTTTTTACTTTCTATTCTTAACTGCCGAATCGAATGAGACACCTGATTCTCTATACTATTTGATGAAGTCACACGAACTATCAAAAGGAATTGAATAAAATATTATATTCATTATAAAAAGACCTTTCTCCGTTGAAAGTTATAGCAGTCCGTTCTCAGTCGTCTTCCAACGAAACGGACAAAAATAAAATAAAATAAAAGAAAAGAAAAAGAAACAAAAAACCTCTGACGTTAGTAGCAGCCTTTAAAGGACCTCAATTCAATTTTGCTTTTGCTAATATTAAAAAAAGAAAAATTGAAATACGAGAAGAAAAAATGAAATAGAAAATTATAATTTATATGATGAAAAATAATTTAGGTGATTAATTAGTTGAGCTGTTAATTTTTTTTTTTTACTTTTGCTCACAATTACTGCTTTCATTTTTAATTTATGTATTTTAACTTAATTGACTAACAAATATTAGAAATATAAAAAAGATTTTATTTTGTGAATTTGAACTATATAAAAATGTGTGATACATCAAAAATATCTTTGAATATGATGGTTTTTAAGAAAATATCATTAAAAATAAAACTGAATTGGTGTTGATTTTTAGTCCCAGCTAACCAAGTTCATTCCAGCTCCCTATGAGCTCATAGTCGCTAAGAGGAAGAAAGGCTTATTCCATCATTTTCAGGGGAAATCGAATCAATTTAGATAGTCCTTTGTGGCTCCGGTGGCGGATCAACGCGTTATTGCTTCAAGAGAAACTCCCATCAAAGTTCACTATGAATCTTTAGGTACTTTTTATGAGATTTATGGACACCTACTATGAAAATCATTTTTCAAAAAAATAAACTAAAGAAAATAAATTATATAAAATTGAAAGTCACGTTAGAGGGAGCAGTACCTTTCAGTACGTTCTATACATATAATATATATTATCAATCACTAACTAGTAAGTAGTAACTATATGCAATCACAGATCAATAAGTTTTACTTGATTATGTGCACGTGGTTGCATGGTTGGAATTTGGAAAATTGGCATACTAATAGTGGAAAAAAAAAGAATTTTTATATCATATAAATTAGATCCTTCGAAGCAAGTCCAATAGTACAAACAATTATTCAAAAGTCGTTTTTAGTCTAAAATTGACAAACAAAGTCGTTTTCTTTAAAAAAAAAATAAAAGTTTGGTTTTCCGCCCGATGTCACATACCAACATGATAATGATAAGAGAGGTTGTTCAGTCGGTAAGTATTCTCCAATTTCAATCTTAAAGCCATAAATTCAAAAAATTAAGGTAGCAAAAAGGTTAAAGTTAATATAGAGGAATGAAAAAGAATGTGTGGCCCTACTAATAATTTTTTTTTATTTTTAAAAATTTAAATTTATAATTTATAATTAAAAGTAAAAAAATTTCAATCAACCCACCATAACTTAAAGTCGATAAAACTCTTACTTTAGGTGCAAACAAAATAATGGATGCATTTTTCAACGTTCACACGTGACGTTGAACGCGTGCGACGAAAAGTCCTTGAATTCCATGACGTAAAAATTAAAGGAGATGTCTCTATTCCTTGAAACGAAATTAGTTATGAAAATGATATGAGTGGAGAGAGTTCAACACACACACGCGAAAAGAAAAAAGAGAAATTGTGTTGAACTAATCATTGAAGAGAAAATTTGAAAAATCTTCAACTAACCCATATAAATCCAGCTTCTCTAATTTTCACTACATGTACGTAGAATAATAATGTAATAATTAGAGGCGTATTCTTGTTGCTGTTGTTGTTTACATGCATAACAAATCGTGTGTCAACTAAAGTTACTGGAAAAAAAATAAAAATGAGAATAATATTTCAAAAGGGAAGAGTCAATGCAGCAAGTTCTTACCTATTAAATATAATTTATTCATACATAATTGCTCAAAAAAAAAAAAACAGAAATACGTATTCTTTCTCTCTGTTCTCTTTTCAATATCTTTGTTCTTTTTTCAATTTCTATTCTTTTTTCAATAACTTTGTTCTCTTTTCAATTAATATAATTAATGGGTATATGAAAAAAAGACATCCTCATATAAATCATGGGGATGATAGTGAAAAGAGTAATTATTGGTGACTACGTCTGCATGACTGCAGTTTGTAAATCATGAAGATCGATGCTTATTGTTCATCATCATAATAATCATCTCGAAACCCCTTGGCTTTTGTAACTCAAAGATTGTATCTATAACGATCATACAAGATTCAATTTCTATAGTTTGTCCAATAGTCGATTTTATTCTTTAAAACTCACTCTCTGCCTCCACTGTGATGTATTTATTTATTATTTACAACTATTTCATTCTACAAAATATTTGTTACACTTCCATGGGAAAAAGTACATCAAAATATATGTTTGTAGTTTAAAGATGCAATATTCATTTGTATCCCAATAAAAAAACACATGTGCCCATCAAATTATATTGTCAAATACTTGTTTAGTATGATAAAAATAAAATAAAATTGTTATTAGAGAATATTTTTCAACTTATTTATTCGGAATATACTATCCATTAATTAATAGATGCTAAACTTGATAACCTTCTTTATTTTTCATCATTAGAATATTTTTAATACAATGAAAACAAGAGATAATGATATGATCGGACAGCATATCAAATGCATAATTGATCGAAAAGAAAATTGATTCAAACATATATACTTAAACGCTAGTGCGAAGTGCGGCCACGTTCCCTAGTTTGATGATATAAGTAACATAAATCATAAAAGGCTTGCAAGTAAAAAAAAACTAAGATAAATACAAACACATATTGATAATAAATTTTCAACCTACCATTTTGAGGTATCAATATTTTATTTTTACTATTTGATGACAACTTTGTATTTAATCCTTCAATTTTGTGACTGTGGATTCAAACTTTTAATTGCCGGGTGGTGTAAAGATTTATTTTGTGCTATATAATATCCTCCTCAATAACTAATAAGGTGATGATGTTATGGACTTGAAAAGGTCGATAAGCAATATTGTTTAACTATTCACACTCTATAGTGATTGACAAAATAATTTTTTGCATTAATAAAAAATATAAATGGTTGAAGTGTAATAATCGAAGCTTTTAGCTGAGCCATGAACGCACCTATATGCTCTATAAAATCATAAACTAAATTTAATTGACAAATCAACTGTGAGCCCGTAAAAAAAAATCCAGCAATCTTAAAATACATGTGCAAAGAGAGAAAAGGAACCCAAGTGCAAATGGGAAAGAAGCCAAGAAAATACATTCATATAAATATTTTGCTTGCTTGCTCACAGTGAAACCTCAAAGTTATAAGAATCTCTTATCATTTCATATGTTTTGTACCAATTTTGAATAATTTTATCACAAATTTTGAATAATTTTATTATAAATGAAAGTTTAAAGACTATCTTAAACTTGATGTGTTTTCTTCAAACCCCCTTATAATTTCATTATTTTTAGCAAATTGATTATTAATTTTTGCCTAAAAATTAGAGTTCTAGCAAATTATGTCCAACTTTTTAAGGGTATTTTCGTAATTTAATTTTAAATTTGGAGCTTTCCACTTCTATAAACAAAGAAAATAAAATAATAAAGAAGAACCGGTAATTCTAAAATACCAAAAATATGAGAGAAAAACTTACTGATATTCGAAGGTGTAACATTTTGTCTATATATAATTTGTAGATCAAATTGCAACCTACATCTTAACTTTGTATTATGTATAAGCAAAAATAGCATCATATAATCTAAATAATTGAAAAAAGTAAATAACATAATAAAGTTATTCATAATACTTTAAAACTCAATTGAAAGAAAATATGAGAAAAATAATATTTTTCTAAAAATTCACCTTTCCCAATAATAGAGAATGACTAACAACAACAGTCATATATACATTAAAAATGTGACCATTGAGTTCTCTTTGGCAAGACATAATAGCTAATTTAATACTAATAACAATTGCGGCCATTGATTTTTTGGGGCATTAGTTGTGTAAATTTAAAAATAATAGCTCTTTAACTTTTTTTGGTGAGATATAACTTTTACATTTTTAACGGATATATAAAGAAAAATAATTAATGAAAGAAATTTTTTAAAAAATAAATAAATCTATTAATTACTTAAAATGAAGAAAACTGCTATTAAAAAAAAGATAAAAGTCATTCGATATAATAACATTTTACGATAACGACCTGATTTTCTTAAGAATCAATTTTTCATGTTATATTTTACTTATCTGTAATAGCATTCTACCTATAACAACAGTGACATTCATTACAGTGGTACGCTCTTTGTAAAATTACTCCTCTATAATAGTCATTCTCAAATATTGTGTAATAATATTCTGTAAGAAATATATTATGTGTAAATAAATATTAAAATATTTATGATAATCATTATTAATGGCATGCACATAGTAAATTTCAAGTACGAATATCTAAAAGAAAAATATTATATTGAAATAATCAGTCTTCAAGGGAAAGCTATTGAATACCCGTTTGCTGAAAATTTGGACAAATTTTTTTGTCAATTCAAGCGTTATATTATCACTAAGAGACTGGAATTTACTAAACAACCTAAAATTATAGAATTCTTACATCAAACTTGAAATTTTTAACTTTTCAATTAAGTTTAAATGCATATGTTCCTTCATTTTTTTTTATCAGTATGATACAACTAGTTATGAATTTATTAGTAATGTATTGGTATTTTCAATTTTTAATTAATAAAATATGAAAAACAATTGAGTTTTTAAATTTAACAAATATTTTATTTTCATTTATAACATAAAAAGTATAAAAAAAATATTTTTGCATACTTTTGGTTGTAACAGCTAAATGAGATCTAAACGTCAAATGTCATTATACATATATAACAACACCTCACTGTAGCAGCCATGAAGTTTTCAAGTTTTCAAAAAAAATGCTGCAACTATAGAGAGGTTTGGCTGTATATAATTAGACTGTCCGAACTAAAGGGAAAAATTGGTTTACATTGAAGGTGTGTTCAGTAGAAAATATTTTTTTCAAAATAATAAGTAATTTTTTTGTGTATTTGGTACATAAATAAAAAATAATAATATCTTAAAAATATTTATATATAATTTAGATAAGTATTATGAGAGATAAGGATGGGGCAAGGGTATGGATGGTGGGGATGGAAGCAAAGATAAATTGTGTTGAGAGGGTGGGAGAGCACAACCAGTATGGAGTGTCGCTTATTTTCACTCCCAATTAGAGAAGTCATTTTTCTCATATTTAAAATAGAGTCTTTTCATAAATAGCATTACATAATAAAATAATTACACAAAATAGCATGATCTATTAAAATTACAAAAAAATATGTTTTCCTATTTTCTGATAATAAAATAATTATACAGAATAGCATGATCTATTAAAATTACAAAAAAAAATATGTTTTCTTATTTTTTGATATAATTTACTGTAACCACTATGACTGTATCTAAATTTCAAACCCTACAATCTCTCATTAATTGGTGTTATTTATTTTGTTTTAAGGGAAGTTGTGTATTTAATGAGAGTAAATCACTCTTTTTATGATCTTGAATTTTTTCTAAAATTTTAAATCAAAATTCCACATCTGCGTAATTTCTAAATTTGAAATCGCAGATTTTAGAGAATTTTTTTTCTTTAGGTGTATCATTGTTGCAGAATTGGAAATTTTTTTTAAATTTGTACTAATACATGTGTCAGAACTCATCTATCTAAATGAAAGTTATGTATTTTCACTAAAAATATTGATACATACTAATAAGCATCAAAAAACTTGATACATATACAAATATAATACATAAACATAGTATAACTGAAAAGTTGATACATACTGATAAGTATATAAAGAAAAACAGATACACATTCAAAGATTCTATAATGTACAAATTTCTTTAGATATTAGATGTTTTATGAATAAATTGATACATTTGTCATATGTATTCAAAAATCTTGATAAAAACATTAACGAAAAAACTCTCACTTTGTAAATAATTTAATATACTGATACATAAGTAACAAAATAAATAATTGACAATGGTATTTTATATTCATGTATCACTGAAAAAATTGATATACTAATAACAAATTTGTCACACCCCGCCTTGGGGGGGGGGGGTACGACTGGCACCTGGTGCCCTACTAAGATCTGACCTGCTAGACTGTTAAGCCTGGGCGCGTCTGGCGCCTGGCTGGCTCTAACTCAGATTTCTGGAAACAAAGGGCTATATAACGGCTGTAAATATAGCCCCCGGCCCATTGGCCTATCGCCTGCCGTACCTGTCTTGGCAGCTAATCAGAAATATAGTACCTCAGGGAAACCTATACGGGCCGACAAGGCCACCATGCTGTCTAGTTATCTGCTGCTTAATCAAAAAGCACAAAAAGAAGCTACGTGACCGGCAAGGTCACCACTACTGACAACTGTGGCCTCACACGACCATCACAGAAGTAAGAAAGAGTAAAGACAACCATACAACTGCACGGCCCCACACGACCGGCTCATCTGACCACAGGGATTTCATACAGAATGCAAGCCTCTAGGAATAGTAATAGAACTGGTTGGGACAGGGCCCCGACCTACCCATTCTATATACAACAAGAGGAACTGAACTACACCTCTGAAATTCAGCCTCCGGATGACTGGAGCTGAATACTCAACCGCTGACAGGGAGTCACGTAGAATCGCCTGCTCGTCTAGGAGTACCTGCAGGCAAGTAATGCAGCGCCCCACTGGGCGTCAGTACCACTGGTACTGAGTATGTAAAGCAACTGAAATAATATAACTGAAAACAACATCTGAAAGCAATAATATGACTGATGAAGAAGAAGTAGGAGGAATAACTTAACTGTCTGATGAAGTAGATCGTACCTGCTCTTACTGATACCTAAGGAAGTAGGAATCATACCTGGAGGCGTATCATTCTACTACCAACCCACTCGCGTCTAATATAACATAGCATAGCATACATAACATAACACAGCACATACAAACCTTACCCGGCCCCCATAAGCCGGGAGGTACAATCAACACAGAATCTATGCCCCTACCCCGGTCATCCCATCTCCTATAGTGGCTGTAAGCATCCTGCCCATCCCTGGGTATGCACTTGGGCTCGCTGAGCCCCTGACTATAACTGTATCTGAGTCCGAAAGACTCTAAATCAACACCCCGGGCGTACCCGCTCGACGGGGGTGTATAAGGGCCGACCAAGGCACAATATGGGGAAACTGGCATCCCATCTTCGTCCCCTTGCGGGACGGCATATCACTCCATAGAGTGACGTATCCTCGTCCTCTGGCGGACGAGTCGATACAGCTATTAACCCTGGGCGGTCAGGGATGCTAGGTAATCCAACCCCAATCAATACAACAGTCTCAACTAGTCATGCTGTCTGTGTATCTCATAAGCCAAAACTAATAGGCGTAAGGTATTATATAAATCATGTACTGGGCTAATAATAGCAATCTGTAGGTGTCTGATACATGCTGAGACAGGTAAGTATAAATATGAATATAATTCCCTGTCTAACTGTACTGGGGCAAAGGCTATACAAGCGGGTGTTTCTGCTGAAGGCTATGCTGTTCACTAGGTTTCTGTATTAACATGATTTCCTATTTCTAACATGCTTTCTAAACTTTATTTAGTTGCTATGCTATGTCTGAAATGCTTTACGGTTACTGTACTACTTCACGAGGCTTCAGCTAAACACAACAATATCTTAACATGGCATATTACATCATATACTGAATATACTGGGCAATCTTAATCACTTACGCCCGAATCTATATCGTACGGATAGGTATCGTACACGTTACAACCCAAAACTTCTCATATTGCACCAATATTCAAAATAACACGATAATCGATTTCTAAACATGCAACTGGTCTATAAATTACTATACTGCTTTGAGGTTACTCAACTTGCCGAGGAAACTTAACTTTACATACCTTATCTTTGAATATTCGTCCGTCGGACGAGGCTCGGCTGGTACTTCTACTGTTTTCTCCCAACTGCATTCATACATACGTTAATCAATACTAAATACAGCTTTATTGTAAAGAGCGACGCTACTTTCGATTTAATTTATAGCCTAAACTTAGGCTTATCGAAAGACGGTCAAAAACTCGCTATTTTCCAGCGGCCCAGAAGGGAGAATTATTTACTTCTCAGCTAGGAACACATAGACATAAGTTTGGAGCAATTCTACTTACTTTAGTTCGGCGGCTCGCCGATTCGTCGGCCGTATTTCGCAAAACTAAATCCGTAGAAATGCTCTCTACTGCTAAATACCTTGGTATCTAGGATTAATTTGGATTTGGGCAGCGTTTGGCAGCGTAATCGGACGAAAATATTTAATTTTCCTACGTTTTTCTCTGGTTGCAGCGTGTTCTGGAAATTTTTAGATGTTTTCTGATTTTGAACTGAAGTGGAGGCTTTTATACTTGGGCCTGGACCTGGGCAACGTGTCACGGAGCCATCGCGGAGGCCTCACCTCTGTGACACGCTGCCATCGCGGAGGGGCTTTGCCTCGGCTCCTCCCGCGATGGTTCGACAGGTTTCTCGTCCGATCTTTTCCTGGGTCTTTCCCTAGCACGTATGTCTTTCAAATATGCTTAACGCATGTGCGAATAGGTCATCTAAGTGCCGGAAATTCTACGGGGTATAACATTCTCCCCCCCTTAGGAACATTCGTCCCCGAATGTATACTGCTGTCTAGAGAACTGTTCACTCTGGTTTCTGAAAAAATTTTGGCAGAGTTTCCCCTGTAATATAGACTATCGCAACGCCCTGAAACGCAGAAAAGTCCAACACAGGCACTGCACACAATATTCTACAATCCACTGGACAACTGAATACCACTTCTTTCTTTATCATTTACAACATACAACCATAAAGTACTGTATAAATAATGATACGGACATACCTGTCGTCTGACTAGGCCTGAAATAGGTGAGGGTATCCGGTTTTCATATCTTCCTCAGCCTCCCACGTCATTTCCTCCCGATTTCTGTTACGCCACAATACTTTGACAGATGCAACATCTTTAGTTCTCAGCCTGCGAATCTGTCTGTCTAAGATAGCTACGGGAACCTCTTCATAGGCTAACTCCTCTGTGACCTGAACATCCTGGACTGGAACTACTGTAGAAGGGTCCCCTACGAATTTTCTTAACATAGAAACGTGGAATACTGGGTGTACTGACGCTAATTCTAGAGGCAAGTTCAACTCGTATGCCACGCGGCCTATTTTTCACCGAATCTGATATGGCCCAATAAATCTTGGGCTAAGCTTGCCCTTCTTGCCAAACCTCATTACTCCTTTCATCGGGGACACTTTCAGACATACCCAATCGTTTACCGAAAATTCTAGATTTCTGCGCCGTCTATCTGCATATGACTTCTGACGGCTCTGAGCGGTCAGTAAACGTTCTCGGATAAGCTTTATCTTTTCTTCGGACTGCCGAACGATATCTGGGCCAACTAATGCTGATTCTCCTACCTCAAACCAGCCCACTGACGATCTACATTTTCGCCCGTACAATGCCTCGAAAGGCGCCATCTGAATAGCTGAATGGTAGCTGTTATTATAAGCAAATTCAATTAACGAAAGATGTTCATCCCAGCTACCCCTAAAATCTAACACACACGCTCGTAACATATCTTCGAGCGTCTGAATTGTACGTTCGGCCTGCCCATCTGTTTGAGGATGGAATGCTGTACTCAGATTAATCTGCGTCCCCAGACCTTTCTGAAATGACTGCCAGAACCTAGCTGTAAACTGTGCCCCTCTGTCTGAAATGATAGATGTCGGCACTCCATGTAATCTAACTATTTCTCTGATATATAATTCGGCATAATCCTCAGCTGAGAAGGTAGCCCTTACTGGCAGGAAATGAGCTGATTTTGTCAGCCTATCGACTATTACCCAAATGGAATCATTTCTGCGTCTAGTACGGGGTAACCCTGTTACAAAATCCATATTTATTGCTTCCCATTTCCACATAGGTATCGATATCTCTTGATTCAAACCACCCGGTTTCTGGTGCTCGGCTTTTACCTGCTGACAATTAGAACATCTAGACACAAATTCAGCTATCTCAGCTTTCATACCTGGCCACCAATAGATGTCTCTGATATCGTGGTACATTTTCGTCGCCCCTGGATGAAGGGAATAGCGAGCGTAGTGTACTTCGTGCATGATCTGCCCACGAAGTCCTGAGACATTCGGAACACAAAGGCGGCCCTTACAATGTAGCACATCATCCTCGGTTATCTGAAAATCTGGCTCCTTTCCTTTCTGAATTCTATCCCTGAGCTGGACTAAATCGGGATCCTCGTACTATCGTTCTTTTACCTCTGCAACCAATGATGACACTGCAGAATTCTGAATTACGGCCCCATTATTTTCTGTTTCCATTACTCGAACGGCTAGGCCAGCTAACTGATGGATTTCTTTAGCTAATTTCTGTCTCTCGGGTCGCAAATACGCTAAACTCCCCATTGACTTACGGCTCAGGGCATCTGCTACAACATTAGCTTTTCCGGGGTGGTATAGAATATTCACATCATAGTCTTTTAACAACTCCAACCAGCGGCGTTGCCGCAGATTCAACTCCCTCTGAGTGAAAATGTACTGTAGGCTCTTATGATCTGTGTAAATATCAACATGAACTCCGTACAGATAATGCCTCCACATCTTCAAGGCATGAATTACTGCGGCCAATTCTAGGTCATGGGTAGGGTAATTCTTTTCGTGTTTCCTCAGCTGCCTGGAAGCATATGCAATTACTCTACCATACTGCATCAACACACAGCCCAGCCCGACACCTGACGCGTCACAATAAACTGAATACCCTTCTGTGCCCTCCGGCAGTGCTAGTACTGGGGCGGAGGTTAACCTATCTTTCAGTTCCTGGAAACTCTGCTCACATGCCTCCGTCCACTGAAACTTGGCTGCTTTCTGTGTCAATTTAGTTAAAGGTGCTGCAATGGTTGAGAACCCTTCAACGAACCTCCGATAGTATCCTGCCAACCCCAGAAAGCTACGAACTTCAGTCGGGGTGGTAGGCCTGGGCCATGACTTAACTGCTTCTATCTTCTGCTTGTCTACCTGTATACCAGCATCTGAGACAATATGCCCTAAAAAGGCTACTGAGTTAAGCCAGAATTCACACATAGAAAATTTTGCGTACAACTGGCGGTCCCTGAGAATCTGGAGCACTGTCCGCAAATGAGTCCGGTGATCTGCTTCGGAGCGAGAATACACCAGAATATCATCAATGAATACTATCACGAACAAGTTCAGAAAGGGTCTGAAAATACTGTTCATCAGGTCCATAAAGACTGCCGGGGCATTTGTTAGCCCGAAGGACATAACCAGAAATTCAAAATGTCCATATCGGGTCCTGAATGCTGTCTTAGGGATGTCCCTCTCACGTACTCGGACCTGGTGATATCCGGACCGCAAGTCAATCTTAGAAAAGTATCTGGCTCCCTGTAACTGATCAAATAGGTCATCAATCCTAGGAAGCGGATACTTATTCTTCACTGTAACTTTGTTTAGCTGCCGATAATCTATGCACATTCGGAGCGAGCCATCTTTTTTTCTCACAAACAAGACTGGCGCACCCCACGGGGAAGTACTCGGCCTGATAAAACCTTTATCTAACAAGTCTTTCAACTGCTCCTTTAATTCTCTGAGTTCTGCAGGAGCCATACGATAAGGAGGTATTGATATTGGCTGAGTGCCTGGTAGCAAGTCGATAGCGAAGTCTATTTCCCTTTCTGGGGGAATACCAGGTAACTCATCAGGAAATACATCTGGGAATTCATTTACCACTGGGACAGACTGGAGTGTCGGAGATTCTGCTTGGACATCCTGAACTCTGACAAGATGGTAAATGCACCCCTTAGATATCAACTTTCTCGCCTGGAGGTAGGAAATAAACCTACCTTTTGGCGTCACGGTGCTGCCCTTCCACTCCCGTACTGCCTCCCCCGGGAAGTGGAATCGGACCGTTTTGGTCCAACATTCAACATTAGCAAAACATGGTACTAACCAGTCCATACCCATTATGGCATCGAAATCTATCATTTCTAACTCAACCAGATCTACTGTGGTCTGACGAGCAGCAACCTCTACTGTACACCCGCGGTAAATTCGGCTAGCTGTGATGGAGTCACCGACGGGCGTAGATACTAAGAAGGGTTGCTGTAATGATTCTGGTACAATACTAAACTTCCGTGCCACAAATGGAGTAATATAGGACAAAGTAGACCCTGGATCAATTAACACATAAGCAGGGTGTGAACAGATAGTTAGCATACTTGTCACAACATCAGGCGATGCCTCTGAATCTTGCCTCCCTGGTAGGGCATACGTGCGGCTTGGACCCGCACCTGTACTGGAGGCCCCTGATCTGCCTCGACCCCTGCCTGCTGAAACTGGGGGCCTACGCCCAGTCGAGGATGTTGTGGCTCGTGACCCTGCTGATGTCCTATCCTGTCTATCGCGGTCTTCTCGACCTCTGGCTGGGCAATCTTTCATCAAATGGCCTTCTTGGCCACAAATATAACATGCGGTGGAGCCATATCTGCATGCTCCAAAATGGCGTCGACTGCATATAGGACAAAGTGGTAGGGTATACCTACTCTGCTCTGCCCTCCTCTGTGACGGTGAATCTGCCGTCTGCGAACCTCTACCAGCCTCTGACTGCCCCCTGCGGTAGGATCTACCTCCCTGTGACTGTGGCGGAGGCGGGGGCCTGGGCGGCCTGTCTGACAATCGTGGCCTGGGTCCTCCCCGGGCCTCTCTTTGTAACTCAGCTGGCCTATCCCGGCGACGCTGCTCCTGATTAACCCTTCTGATTTCCCGATGTCGCTGTCTGATGCCCTCAATATTCTGGGCAAATGCCTGGATTCGGGAAATATCCATATCTTCTCGCAGTGTGGCCGTGATACAAGTCTCGACATACTCTGGGTTCAACCCCATAATAAAACGGTGCACTCTGGATGCCATGGTATCCACGAAAGCCGGTGCATATCGAGCCAAGGAGTCAAACCGCAAGGAATATTCCCGAACATTCATGGCCCCCTGTTCTAGATGTAGGAACTGGTCTACCCGGGCCTGTCGGATCTCCCGCGGCAAATAGTGATCTAGAAAGGCTCCTGAAAATCTGGACCAGGTGGGAGGGGAAACATCTCTCCCTCGGGACCTCTCCCAGCTTTCATACCATAGCACCGCAATATCCCGTAACCGGAATGCGGCCAATTCAACTGACTCAGTAGGCGTAGCATGCATAACCCTGAAGATTCTCCGCATCTGATCCAGAAAATCCTGAGGGTCCTCTGTTCGGTCCGTGCCTGTGAACTGTGGGGGATTCAGGGCTAAGAACTCTCGGACCCTCGAACTACCGGGCCCTCCTGATGCTTCTGCAACTGTGGATGGCATTTGCTGACGCTGAGCAGCCATCATCTGTGCTATCATAACTACGGCACTCCTAACCTCTTGGTCGGAAGGTGTCGGTATAGGAACTGCTGAAGATACTATCGCTCCAAATGGCTCCTGACGTGGTGGAGACTGCTGAGGAGGCTGGGATGAAGCCTCTGTAGGGCCCTCTGATCGGGCTGCCTCCAAATGAGGGGGAGGCATCCTGCTGGTGCCTTCCCCTGCTGCAATGTCTAGGCTCCGACCTGTGGTAGGATGTTGCTGGTCTGACATTATCTGTAACCAAAGAATATGGTAAGCTCTTAGGAATTCAACCCTATACTGTATCGCTCTATGGCACGACTGAATCAGAATAAAAGACAACCATCCTATCATGCCTTGCAGCCTCCTACCCATAGTATGTGGTGCACAACACATCCATGGACAGGACTCTACTTAGCACGGCTTGCAGACTCCCTGGGATACGACCTGCTCTGATACCAAGTTTGTCACACCCCGCCTTGGGGGGGGGGGTACGACTGGCACCTGGTGCCCTACTAACATCTGACCTGCTAGACTGTTAAGCCTGGGCGCGTCTGGCGCCTGGCTGGCTCTAACTCAGATTTCTGGAAACAAAGGGCTATATAACGGCTGTAAATATAGCCCCCGGCCCATTAACCTATCGCCTGCTGTACCTGTCTTGGCAGCTAACCAGAAATATAGTACCTCAGGGAAACCTATACGGGACGACAAGGCCACCATGCTGTCTAGTTATCTGCTGCTTAATCAAAAAGCACAAAAAGAAGCTACGTGACCGGCAAGGTCACCACTACTGACAACTGTGGCCTCACACGACCATCACAGAAGTAAGAAAGAGTAAAGACAACCATACAACTGCACGGCCCCACACGACCGGCTCATCTGACCACAGGGATTTCATACAGAATGCAAGCCTCTAGGAATAGTAATAGAACTGGTCGGGACAAGGCCCCGACCTACCCATTCTATATACAACAAGAGGAACTGAACTACACCTCTGAAATTCAGCCTCCGGATGACTGGAGCTGAATACTCAACCGCTGACAGGGAGTCACGTAGAATCGCCTGCTCGTCTAGGAGTACCTGCAGGCAAGTAATGCAGCGCCCCACTAGGCGTCAGTACCACTGGTACTGAGTATGTAAAGCAACTAAAATAATATAACTGAAAACAACATCTGAAAGCAATAATATGACTGATGAAGCAGAAGTAGGAGGAATAACTTAACTGTCTGATGAAATAGATCGTACCTGCTCTTACTGATACCGAAGGAAGTAGGAATCATACCTGGAGGCGTATCATTCTACTACCAACCCACTCGCGTCTAATATAACATAACATAGCATACATAACATAACACAGCACATACAAACCTTACCCGGCCCCCATAAGCTGGGAGGTACAATCAACACAGAATCTATGCCCCTACCCCGGTCATCCCATCTCCTATAGTGGCTGTAAGCATCCTGCCGGTCCCTGGGTATGCACTTGGGCTCGCTGAGCCCCTGACTATAACTGTATCTGAGTCCGAAGGACTCTAAATCAACACCCCGGGCGTACCCGCTCGACGGGGGTGTATAAGGGCCGACCAAGGCACAATATGGGGAAACTGGCATCCCATCTTCGTCCCCTTGCGGGACGGCATATCACTCCATAGAGTGACGTATCCTCGTCCTCTGGCGGACGAGTCGATACAGCTATTAACCCTGGGAGGTCAGGGATGCTAGGTAATCCAACCCCAATCAATACAACGGTCTCAACTAGTCATGCTGTCTGTGTATCTCATAAGCCAAAACTAATAGGCGTAAGGTATTATATAAATCATGTACTGGGCTAATAATAGCAATCTGTAGGTGTCTGATACATGCTGAGACAGGTAAGTATAAATATGAATATAATTCCCTGTCTAACTGTACTGGGGCAAAGGCTATACAAGCGGGTGTTTCTGCTGAAGGCTATGCTGTTCACTAGGTTTCTGTATTAACATGATTTCCTATTTCTAACATGCTTTCTAAACTTTATTTAGTTGCTATGCTATGTCTGAAATGCTTTACGGTTACTGTACTACTTCACGAGGCTTCAGCTAAACACAACAATATCTTAACATGGCATATTACATCATATACTGAATATACTGGGCAATCTTAATCACTTACGCCCGAATCTATATCGTACGGATAGGTATCGTACACGTTACAACCCAAAACTTCTCATATTGCACCAATATTCAAAATAACACGATAATCGATTTCTAAACATGCAACTGGTCTGTAAATTACTATACTGCTTTGAGGTTACTCAACTTGCCGAGGAAACTTAACTTTACATACCTTATCTTTGAATATTCGTCCGTCGGACGAGGCTCGGCCGGTACTTCTACTGTTTTCTCCCAACTGCATTCATACATACGTTAATCAATACTAAATACAGCTTTATTGTAAAGAGCGACGCTACTTTCGATTTAATTTATAGCCTAAACTTAGGCTTATCGAAAGACGGTCAAAAACTCGCTATTTTCCAGCGGCCCAGAAGGGAGAATTATTTACTTCTCAGCTAGGAACACATAGACATAAGTTTGGAGCAATTCTACTTACTTTAGTTCGGCGGCTCGCCGATTCGTCGGCCGTATTTCGCAAAACTAACTCCGTAGAAATGCTCTCTACTGCTAAATACCTTGGTATCTAGGATTAATTTGGATTTGGGCAGCGTTTGGCAGCGTAATCGGACGAAAATATTTAATTTTCCTACGTTTTTCTCTGGTTGCAGCGTGTTCTGGAAATTTTAAGATGTTTTCTGATTTTGAACTGAAGTGGAGGCTTTTATACTTGGGCCTGGACCTGGGCAACGTGTCACGGAGCCATCGCGGAGGCCTCACCTCCGTGACACGCTGCCATCACGGAGGGGCTCTGCCTCGGCTCCTCCCGCGATGGTTCGACAGGTTTCTCGTCCGATCTTTTCCTGGGTCTTTCCCTAGCACGTATGGCTTTCAAATATGCTTAACCCATGTGCGAATAGGTCATCTAAGTGCCGGGAATTCTACGGGGTATAACATTCTCCCCCCCTTAGGAACATTCGTCCCCGAATGTATACTGCTGTCTAGAGAACTGTTCACTCTGGTTTCTGGAAAAATTTTGGCAGAGTTTCCCCTGTAATATAGACTATCGCAACGCCCTGAAACGCAGAATAGTCCAACACAGGCACTGCACACAATATTCTACAATCCACTGGACAACTGAATACCACTTCTTTCTTTATCATTTACAACATACAACCATAAAGTACTGTATAAATAATGATACGGACATACCTGTCGTCTGACTAGGCCTGAAATAGGTGAGGGTATCCGGTTTTCATATCTTCCTCAGCCTCCCACGTCATTTCCTCCCAATTTCTGTTACGCCACAATACTTTGACAGATGCAACATCTTTAGTTCTCAGCCTGCAAATCTGTCTGTCTAAGATAGCTACGGGAACCTCTTCATAGGCTAACTCCTCTGTGACCTGAACATCCTGGACTGGAACTACTGTAGAAGGGTCCCCTACGAATTTTCTTAACATAGAAACGTGGAATACTGGGTGTACTGACGCTAATTCTAGAGGCAAGTTCAACTCATATGCCACGCGGCCTATTTTTCACCGAATCTGATATGGCCCAATAAATCTTGGGCTAAGCTTGCCCTTCTTGCCAAACCTCATTACTCCTTTCATCGGGGACACTTTCAGACATACCCAATCGTTTACCGAAAATTCTAGATTTCTGCGCCGTCTATCTGCATATGACTTCTGACGGCTCTGAGCGGTCAGTAAACGTTCTCGGATAAGCTTTATCTTTTCTTCGGACTGCCGAACGATATCTGGGCCAACTAATGCTGATTCTCCTACCTCAAACCAGCCCACTGACGATCTACATTTTTGCCCGTACAATGCCTCGAAAGGCGCCATCTGAATAGCTGAATGGTAGCTGTTATTATAAGCAAATTCAATTAACGAAAGATGTTCATCCCAGCTACCCCCAAAATCTAACACACACGCTCGTAACATATCTTCGAGCGTCTGAATTGTACGTTCGGCCTGCCCATCTGTTTGAGGATGGAATGCTGTACTCAGATTAATCTGCGTCCCCAGACCTTTCTGAAATGACTGCCAGAACCTAGCTGTAAACTGTGCCCCTCTGTCTGAAATGATAGATGTCGGCACTCCATGTAATCTAACTATTTCTCTGATATATAATTCGGCATAATCCTCAGCTGAGAAGGTAGCCCTTACTGGCAGGAAATGAGCTGATTTTGTCAGCCTATCGACTATTACCCAAATGGAATCATTTCTGCGTCTAGTACGGGGTAACCCTGTTACAAAATCCATATTTATTGCTTCCCATTTCCACATAGGTATCGATATCTCTTGATTCAAACCACCCGGTTTCTGGTGCTCGGCTTTTACCTGCTGACAATTAGAACATCTAGACACAAATTCAGCTATCTCAGCTTTCATACCTGGCCACCAATAGATGTCTCTGATATCGTGGTACATTTTCGTCGCCCCTGGATGAAGGGAATAGCGAGCGTAGTGTACTTCGTGCATGATCTGCCCACGAAGTCCTGAGACATTCGGAACACAAAGGCGGCCCTTACAATGTAGCACATCATCCTCGGTTATCTGAAAATCTGGCTCCTTACCTTTCTGAATTCTATCCCTGAGCTGGACTAAATCGGGATCCTCGTACTGTCGTTCTTTTACCTCTGCAACCAATGATGACACTGCAGAATTCTGAATTACGGCCCCATTATTTTCTGTTTCCATTACTCGAACGGCTAGGCCAGCTAACTGATGGATTTCTTTAGCTAATTTCTGTCTCTCGGGTCGCAAATACGCTAAACTCCCCATTGACTTACGGCTCAGGGCATCTGCTACAACATTAGCTTTTCCGGGGTGGTATAGAATATTCACATCATAGTCTTTTAACAACTCCAACCAGCGGCGTTGCCGCAGATTCAACTCCCTCTGAGTGAAAATGTACTGTAGGCTCTTATGATCTGTGTAAATATCAACATGAACTCCGTACAGATAATGCCTCCACATCTTCAAGGCATGAATTACTGCGGCCAATTCTAGGTCATGGGTAGGGTAATTCTTTTCGTGTTTCCTCAGCTGCCTGGAAGCATATGCAATTACTCTACCATACTGCATCAACACACAGCCCAGCCCGACACCTGACGCGTCACAATAAACTGAATACCCTTCTGTGCCCTCCGGCAGTGCTAGTACTGGGGCGGAGGTTAACCTGTCTTTCAGTTCCTGGAAACTCTGCTCACATGCCTCCGTCCACTAAAACTTGGCTGCTTTCTGTGTCAATTTAGTTAAAGGTGCTGCAATGGTTGAGAACCCTTCAACGAACCTCCGATAGTATCCTGCCAACCCCAGAAAGCTACGAACTTCAGTCGGGGTGGTAGGCCTGGGCCATGACTTAACTGCTTCTATCTTCTGCTTGTCTACCTGTATACCAGCATCTGAGACAATATGCCTTAAAAAGGCTACTGAGTTAAGCCAGAATTCACACTTAGAAAATTTTGCGTACAACTGGCGGTCCCTGAGAATCTGGAGCACTGTCCGCAAATGAGTCCGGTGATCTGCTTCGGAGCGAGAATACACCAGAATATCATCAATGAATACTATCACGAACAAGTTCAGAAAGGGTCTGAAAATACTGTTCATCAGGTCCATAAAGACTGCCGGGGCATTTGTTAGCCCGAAGGACATAACCAGAAATTCAAAATGTCCATATCGGGTCCTGAATGCTGTCTTAGGGATGTCCCTCTCACGTACTCGGACCTGGTGATATCCGGACCGCAAGTCAATCTTAGAAAAGTATCTGGCTCCCTGTAACTGATCAAATAGGTCATCAATCCTAGGAAGCGGATACTTATTCTTCACTGTAACTTTGTTTAGCTGCCGATAATCTATGCACATTCGGAGCGAGCCATCTTTTTTTCTCACAAACAAGACTGGCGCACCCCACGGGGAAGTACTCGGCCTGATAAAACCTTTATCTAACAAGTCTTTCAACTGCTCCTTTAATTCTCTGAGTTCTACAGGAGCCATACGATAAGGAGGTATTGATATTGGCTGAGTGCCTGGTAGCAAGTCGATAGCGAAGTCTATTTCCCTTTCTGGGGGAATACCAGGTAACTCATCAGGAAATACATCTGGGAATTCATTTACCACTGGGACAGACTGGAGTGTCGGAGATTCTGCTTGGACATCCTGAACTCTGACAAGATGGTAAATGCACCCCTTAGATATCAACTTTCTCGCCTGGAGGTAGGAAATAAACCTACCTTTTGGCGTCACGGTGCTGCCCTTCCACTCCCGTACTGCCTCCCCCGGGAAGTGGAATCGGATCGTTTTGGTCCAACATTCAACATTAGCAAAACATGGTACTAACCAGTCCATACCCATTATGGCATCGAAATCTATCATTTCTAACTCAACCAGATCTACTGTGGTCTGACGAGCAGCAACCTCTACTGTACACCCGCGGTAAATTCGGCTAGCTGTGATGGAGTCACCGACGGGCGTAGATACTAAGAAGGGCTGCTGTAATGATTCTGGTACAATACTAAACTTCCGTGCCACAAATGGAGTAATATAGGACAAAGTAGACCCTGGATCAATTAACACATAAGCAGGGTGTGAACAGATAGTTAGCATACCTGTCACAACATCAGGCGATGCCTCTGAATCTTGCCTCCCTGGTAGGGCATACGTGCGGCTTGGACCCGCACCTGTACTGGAGGCCCCTGATCTGCCTCGACCCCTGCCTGCTGAAACTGGGGGCCTACGCCCAGTCGAGGATGTTGTGGCTCGTGACCCTACTGATGTCCTATCCTGTCTATTGCGGTCTTCTCGACCTCTGGCTGGGCAATCTTTCATCAAATGGCCTTCTTGTCCACAAATATAACATGCGGTGGAGCCATATCTGCATGCTCCAAAATGGCGTCGACTGCATATAGGACAAAGTGGTAGGGTATACCTACTCTGCTCTGCCCTCCTCTGTGACGGTGAATCTGCCGTCTGCGAACCTCTACCAGCCTCTGACTGCCCCCTGCGGTAGGATCTACCTCCCTGTGACTGTGGTGGAGGCGGGGGCCTGGGCGGCCTGTCTGACAATCGTGGCCTGGGTCCTCCCCGGGCCTCTCTTTGTAACTCAGCTGGCCTATCCCGGCGACGCTGCTCCTGATTAACCCTTCTGATTTCCCGATGTCGCTGTCTGATGCCCTCAATATTCTGGGCAAATGCCTGGATTCGGGAAATATCCATATCTTCTCGCAGTGTGGCCGTGATACAAGTCTCGACATACTCTGGGTTCAACCCCATAATAAAACGGTGCACTCTGGATGCCATGGTATCCACGAAAGCCGGTGCATATCGAGCCAAGGAGTCAAACCGCAAGGAATATTCCCGAACATTCATGGCCCCCTGTTCCAGATGTAGGAACTGGTCTACCCGGGCCTGTCGGATCTCCCGCGGCAAATAGTGATCTAGAAAGGCTCCTGAAAATCTGGACCAGGTGGGAGGGGAAACATCTCTCCCTCGGGACCTCTCCCAGCTTTCATACCATAGCACCGCAATATCCCGTAATCGGAATGCGGCCAATTCAACTGACTCAGTAGGCGTAGCATGCATAACCCTGAAGATTCTCCGCATCTGATCCAGAAAATCCTGAGGGTCCTCTGTTCGGTCCGTGCCTGTGAACTGTGGGGGATTCAGGGCTAAGAACTCTCGGACCCTCGAACTACCGGGCCCTCCTGATGCTTCTGCAACTGTGGATGGCATTTGCTGACGCTGAGCAGCCATCATCTGTGCTATCATAACTACGGCACTCCTAACCTCTTGGTCGGAAGGTGTCGGTATAGGAACTGCTGAAGATACTGTCGCTCAAAATGGCTCCTGACGTGGTGGAGACTGCTGAGGAGGCTGGGATGAAGCCTCTGTAGGGCCCTCTAATCGGGCTGCCTCCAAATGAGGGGGAGGCATCCTGCTGGTGCCTTCCCCTGCTGCAATGTCTAGGCTCCGACCTGTGGTAGAATGTTGCTGGTCTGACATTATCTGTAACCAAAGAATATGGTAAGCTCTTAGGAATTCAACCCTATACTGTACCGCTTTATGGCACGACTGAATCAGAATAAAAGACAACCATCCTATCATGCCTTGCAGCCTCCTACCCATAGTATGTGGTGCACAACACATCCATGGACAGGACTCTACTTAGCACGGCTTGCAGACTCCCTGGGATACGACCTGCTCTGATACCAAGTTTGTCACACCCCGCCTTGGGGGGGGGGGTACGACTGGCACCTGGTGCCCTACTAAGATCTGACCTGCTAGACTGTTAAGCCTGGGCGCGTCTGGCGCCTGGCTGGCTCTAACTCAGATTTCTGGAAACAAAGGGCTATATAACGACTGTAAATATAGCCCCCGGCCCATTGGCCTATCGCCTGCTGTACCTGTCTTGGCAGCTAACCAGAAATATAGTACCTCAGGGAAACCTATACGGGCCGACAAGGCCACCATGCTGTCTAGTTATCTGCTGCTTAATCAAAAAGCACAAAAAGAAGCTACGTGACCGGCAAGGTCACCACTACTGACAACTGTGGCCTCACACGACCATCACAGAAGTAAGAAAGAGTAAAGACAACCATACAACTGCACGACCCCACACGACCGGCTCATCTGACCACAGGGATTTCATACAGAATGCAAGCCTCTAGGAATAGTAATAGAACTGGTCGGGACAGGGCCCCGACCTACCCATTCTATATACAACAAGAGGAACTGAACTACACCTCTGAAATTCAGCCTCCGGATGACTGGAGCTGAATACTCAACCGCTGGCAGGGAGTCACGTAGAATCGCCTGCTCGTCTAGGAGTACCTGCAGGCAAGTAATGCAGCGCCCCACTGGGCGTCAGTACCACTGGTACTGAGTATGTAAAGCAACTGAAATAATATAACTGAAAACAACATCTGAAAGCAATAATATGACTGATGAAGCAGAAGTAGGAGGAATAACTTAACTGTCTGATGAAGTAGATCGTACCTGCTCTTACTGATACCGAAGGAAGTAGGAATCATACCTGGAGGTGTATCATTCTACTACCAACCCACTCGCGTCTAATATAACATAGCATAGCATACATAACATAACACAGCACATACAAACCTTACCCGGCCCCCATAAGCCGGAAGGTACAATCAACACAGAATCTATGCCCCTACCCCGGTCATCCCATCTCCTATAGTGACTGTAAGCATCCTGCCGGTCCCTGGGTATGCACTTGGGCTCGCTGAGCCCCTGACTATAACTGTATCTGAGTCCGAAGGACTCTAAATCAACACCCCGGGCGTACCCGCTCGACGGGGGTGTATAAGGGCCGACCAAGGCACAATATGGGGAAACTGGCATCCCATCTTCGTCCCCTTGCGGGACGGCATATCACTCCGTAGAGTGACGTATCCTCGTCCTCTGGCGGACGAGTCGATACAGCTATTAACCCTGGGCGGTCAGGGATGCTAGGTAATCCAACCCCAATCAATACAACGGTTTCAACTAGTCATGTTGTCTGTGTATCTCATAAGCCAAAACTAATAGGCGTAAGGTATTATATAAATCATGTACTGGGCTAATAATAGCAATCTGTAGGTGTCTGATACATGCTGAGACAGGTAAGTATAAATATGAATATAATTCCCTGTCTAACTGTACTGGGGCAAAGGCTATACAAGCGGGTGTTTCTGCTGAAGGCTATGCTGTTCACTAGGTTTCTGTATTAACATGATTTCCTATTTCTAACATGCTTTCTAAACTTTATTTAGTTGCTATGCTATGTCTGAAATGCTTTACGGATACTGTACTACTTCACGAGGCTTCAGCTAAACACAACAATATCTTAACATGGCATATTACATCATATACTGAATATACTGGGCAATCTTAATCACTTACGCCCGAATCTATATCGTACGGATAGGTATCGTACACGTTACAACCCAAAACTTCTCATATTGCACCAATATTCAAAATAACACGATAATCGATTTCTAAACATGCAACTGGTCTGTAAATTACTATACTGCTTCGAGGTTACTCAACTTGCCGAGGAAACTTAACTTTACATACCTTATCTTTGAATATTCGTCCGTCGGACGAGGCTCGGCCGGTACTTCTACTGTTTTCTCCCAACTGCATTCATACATACGTTAATCAATACTAAATACAGCTTTATTGTAAAGAGCGACGCTACTTTCGATTTAATTTATAGCCTAAACTTAGGCTTATCGAAAGACGGTCAAAAACTCGCTATTTTCCAGCGGCCCAGAAGGGAGAATTATTTACTTCTCAGCTAGGAACACATAGACATAAGTTTGGAGCAATTCTACTTACTTTAGTTCGGCGGCTCGCCGATTTGTCGGCCGTATTTCGCAAAACTAACTCCGTAGAAATGCTCTCTACTGCTAAATACCTTGGTATCTAGGATTAATTTGGATTTGGGCAGCGTTTGGCAGCGTAATCGGACGAAAATATTTAATTTTCCTACGTTTTTCTCTGGTTGCAGCGTGTTCTGGAAATTTTTAGATGTTTTCTGATTTTGAACTGAAGTGGAGGCTTTTATACTTGGGCCTGGACCTGGGCAACGTGTCACGGAGCCATCGCGGAGGCCTCACCTCCGTGACACGCTGCCATCGCGGAGGGGCTCTGCCTCGGCTCCTCCCGCGATGGTTCGACAGGTTTCTCGTCCGATCTTTTCCCGGGCCTTTCCCTAGCACGTATGGCTTTCAAATATGCTTAACCCACGTGCGAATAGGTCTAAGTGCCGGGAATTCTACGGGGTATAACAAAATTGGTATAATGTATTAATACACGCAAAATAATACATTGGTACATAACAATTTTGGATTATCAAAAATTTGATATTAATACATATATCAATTCTGTCATTGATACACAAAGACAAAAAAAAAAATTTAAAAAAATTGTAGTGTATCAATTCTTCTTTCTTTTGTTCTTCCTTGGACCTCATCTTAGAATATATCAAAACAACAAGTGCACTTGTACCAAGTGGCTGTTCTTGAAGTGAAAAGACACAAATCAAAGGATGGACAATCTTGTATAGATTGTTCATTAGATGATGTACCTTGGGTTAGCCTTCTAGGGGATGATTCATCCACCATTTTAAAGCAAGATTATACCTTGATAAAAACCCTAAATTTAAAGATATTGAAAAAGTTGATCGTATATGAAATATGAAGTGAAAATCGTAAAACTTACATAAGAATCACGGAATAGTGGAGAGGAAAATTAAATGAAAATCGTGAGAGTGAAACACGAAGGAAATATTGTGAGATTTTGGAAGATGAAGAAACTGTATTTGAATTGGAGTAAAATAAGGCTAATGAGATAGGAGAGAGAATGTTAAAAGTTTGATACATGGTAACTTATGGTAAAAAGTTATTTGTGTAATTATTTTGCTATTTTTTTTTAAAAGTATTGTTATATATTATAAATATGTAGTAAAATTTGCTGAATTATATAAATTTTCTTTTAAAATATTTATTTATTTAGATAAAATATTTTTCAAAAAATTGAAGGAACCAAACATTAAAAAAATTTAAAAGAATTTCCGTTACCGAACGCACCCTAATTCTAGATTCCGGGAAAAAGAACAAAGAAAAGAAAAGAAAACGTATATATATACACACAAAAACACCGTAAATTATGGTCAAGTTGGGCGGCTTATTTTCCAATTGCCCCACGCCCACACACTACCAAACTTTTCTACCCATCAAAGGACATTTTTCCAATTACTAACGACATTATATTCGAACTAAACAAACAACCTTTTTTTATTTTTAAATAGCAACGCCAGAGTCAATTCAGTCAAAATTAAACTACTAAGAGACCATAACTAATTTTTTTTTTTAATTTAAAATATACATATAGTAATACGTGCATGTGTTCCAATTTTGTTTTGGTCCACCTGCAGGCTGCAGCTGCATGTTCTCTGAAACTCATCAACCACATTTTCCTACGTTTATTCCACACATTTGTTATTGTTCCTAAATTAAAAAAAATCAAACCCCTTCTACTTTTTTTTTTTTATTTTTGCATTAATATTCCCAACAGGCCAGGAAGAACAACTCATTTGACCACTCAGTAAATACTAAATCAAAAATAAAAAGAGGAGAATTGGAGTAAAACAAGATTACTTGACACTTATCATGTCAGAAGTGGAATCTCACATTTTTCTTCCCATTGCATTACTCAATTTCTTCATTCTCATTTCAGGTTTGCATACTACTCACCAGTTCTAATCATTTTTTCTTGTTCCTATACTAGCTACAAGGACTAGTTTCTTGGAAAAGTATATACATATATTGTTTTGAACGAAACAACACCTTCTCGAATCATATTGAATATTTAATAATATATTATGTACCTTGTTAAAAACTTGATCCTTATTTACCTGAGCAGCTCAATCCCCATCTCATGTTTGATAGCTTTAACCAACTTTCTTCTCGATCTGTGTAAAAGAGACAATCCTTACATGTAAAAAAAAGTCAATTTTAAATGGTTTTTTGAGTTTCTGAGAGGCAGACTTGCATTTATTGCAGCAAGACTGATGTTTCTTTCACTTAGTAAATCATATATAGGACCAGGCTTGTTTGTGTTACTCCAACTCCAACCATTTCTTTAAGGAATGTTCCCTGTAAAAAAAAAACACACAGTTGCTCAACAACATTAAATTCTTTTTTGTGATTTTGGAGAGTTGACTTGCATTTATTGTTGCATGATTAATGGTTTTTTTTTTTTCACTTTGCAAAATCAAGGTAGGCTTGTTTGTGGAGACTCACTGGAGACAGACAAGCAATTGCTGCTGAACTTGAAGTCATTTCTTAAGGATCAAAACCCCGTTGACAGAGGATTCAAATATAACCATTGGAATCCTACAGATTTGTCACCCTGCAGATGGCCTGGTATTTCATGCAGTACTGCCGTCAATCGTGTCACTGGAATCGACCTCTCGGACAACAACCTGGCTGGGAAAGTGTTTGATAATTTCTCAGCCTTGACGGAACTGACCTCTCTTGACCTGTCCAAGAACACATTTTCAGAGTCCATCCCACCAGACTTAGGCCGGTGCCGAAATCTGAAGTTGTTGAACTTGTCACACAACATCATTGTTGGTGAGCTCAACTTGACTGACCTGAACAAGCTGGAAGTTCTTGATTTGACGATGAACAGGATCCGTGGGCTAACGACCCCCGAGATTTGTGACAACTTAGCAGTTGCAAATATTTCTAACAACAACTTCACTGGTGGGAGTGGAAGAGTATTTGCTCACTGCAGGAATCTGAAGAATCTTGATGTGAGCTACAATAATTTGACAGGGAGTCTGTCATTCGGGCTTGATATGCTGGAAGTGTTTTCAGCATCACACAACAACTTCAGTGGTTCTCTGCCTTCCCGGATTTTCACCCAGAACTGCTCCTTGCAAGTTTTGGATTTATCAGAAAATCTATTCTTTGGTGAATTGCCTACGTCCATCTCGAATTGTAAACGATTAGTAGAGTTGAATTTGTGGGGTAACAGCTTTTCAGGGTCAATCCCTAGAGAGATTGGATCAGTACAGAGTCTTAAAGAACTATGCTTAGGAAGCAATAACTTTTCAAGTGATATTCCAGACACTCTATCAGGCCTAAGCAGATTGGTCTTTCTGGACCTAAGTAGAAACAACTTTGGAGGAGAAATACAAGAAATTTTTGGGCAATTGACACGGGTAAGATTTCTTGTGCTGCATGGAAACTCTTATATTGGAGGCATAGTATCATCAGGAATTCCAAACTTGGTGAACCTTTCTCGGTTGGACTTGAGTGATAACCACTTCTCTGGTCAATTACCAGTTGAAATTTCGCAGATGAAAGGTTTGGAGTTTCTTATTCTTGCCCACAACCAGTTTAGTGGCAGTATACCTTCAGAATATGGAGATCTTTCTGCACTTCAGGCTCTTGATCTTTCCTCTAATAGGTTAACCAGTTCAATACCACCAAGTTTCGGGACGCTAAGGTCACTGTTGTGGTTGATGCTTGCAAACAATTCATTGAGCGGTGAAATCCCTCCAGAATTGGGGAACTGCAGCAGCTTGTTATGGCTGAATCTCGCGAATAATCAACTTTCCGGTCCAATTCCTCCCCAATTAGCGAGTATTGGTGCAGATCCAACACCTACTTTTTTATTGAACAGGAGAAAGGATAAGCTCACTGCTAGCTCAGGGGATTGCTTTGCCATGAGGAGGTGGATACCAGCTCACTACCCTCCGTTTAGCTTTATATATCCTCTATTGACAGGGAAGAGTTGTAGAATCCTGGGGGATAGGTTGTTTATAGGAGATGGTTTAATGCCAGTCTGTGAACCTGGTAGTAATGTCCGAACGAATCAGGTACCAGGTTATATTCAACTTAGTGATAACAAATTGTCTGGTGAGATCCCTCCTGAGATTGGCAAGATGCGGAACATGAGTATGATGCATTTGGGTGCAAATGAATTTTCTGGCAGGCTTCCTTCAGAGATTGGACATCTGCACCTGGTAGTCCTTAATATTTCGCAGAACAAATTTTCTGGTGAAATCCCAAACCAGATTGGCCATATTAAGTGCTTGCAAAACCTTGACCTGTCATTTAACAATTTTTCTGGTCCATTCCCAGCTAGCTTTAGTAACTTGCATGATTTGAGCAAGTTCAACATCTCTTACAACCCATACATCTATGGAGTTGTACCAGAAATCGGGCAACTGCTTACATTTGAGAAGTCATCATTTCTTGGTAATCCGTTGTTGCGTCTTCCATCCTTCATGCACAACTCTACGAACAACACGGGACGAAACACAAATGAAAATCACAAAAAGCCCACAAAGGTCAGTGCACTTTTGGTAATTGTGGTCCTGGTACTAGCTTTCCTAGCCTGTGGAGTCATGTCACTCCTTGTCTGCCTGCTTATAAAAGCGCCAACTGGTTCCTCAGGAATCTTACTGGAGGATACACAGGGCAGACATGATTCGCCATCAAGTACTGGTGCATCCTCATCACGGTTGTGTGCATCCTCATCACGGTCCTCTGAGGATGTTAAGGTTATCCGTTTGGACAGAACAAGCTTCACACATTCTGACATACTGAAGGCCACGTTGAACTTCTCGAATGATAGAATTATCGGGAGGGGAGGATTCGGGATAGTTTATCGTGGAGTCTTGCCTGATGGAAGGGAAGTAGCAGTGAAGAAGCTACATAGGGAAGGAATTGAGGGAGAAAGAGAGTTTAGAGCTGAAATGGAGGCGCTCAGTGGGAATGGCTCCGGTTGGCCTCATCCGAACCTTGTAACTCTTTATGGGTGGTGCCTTGATGGATCAGAGAAACTTCTAGTCTATGAATACATGGAAGGTGGTACCTTAGATGACGTCATTACAGATAGAACAAGGTTTACATGGAAGAGGAGAATTCAAGCGGCAATTGATGTGGCACGTGCTTTAGTCTACTTGCACCATGATTGCTACCCTTGCATTGTCCACAGAGATGTCAAAGGTAGCAACGTGCTTCTTGACAAGGACGGAAGGGCAAAAGTCACAGATTTTGGCCTTGCTAGGGTCATGATTTCTGAACATACTCATGTTAGCACAATGGTGGCAGGGACTATTGGTTACGTTGCACCAGAATATGCGCAGACAATGCAGGCCACTACAAAAGGAGATGTGTACAGCTATGGGGTGCTAGCCATGGAGCTAGCAACTGGGAGGCATGCTATAGATGGGGGCGAAGAATGTCTGGTTGAATGGGCGACAAGGGTCATGGGAGACGGAAGGAAAGGGTTCACTAGAGCCATTATACCAGTTGCTCTATTGGTATCTGGCCTGGCAGAGGGAGCAGAGGAAATGTGTGAGTTGCTTAAGATTGGGATAAGGTGCACGGCTGAGACCCCTCATGATCGGCCTAACATGAAGCAGGTATTGGATATGTTGATTAGCATTCCTAGCAGCCAAAGGGGATCCGCCCGTAGCTCCGGATCAAGTCGTAGCACTACTCCATTATTATGATTGACTTCCTTGGAACTCAAGAGATAAAAAGTGTCAATAGTTTCTTTACAGATGTGTAACATTAGCTAGCAGATTCTTCTAGTCTAGGAAGATGTAGTCAATTTTGTTCGTCTGGATCACAAAATGTTGTCAAGGATATAGAGATGAATTAGCTTTTGAGATTTTTGCTTTTTGAAATTGAAGCAGACAAGTATTTGAGTTACACTACAGTAGGTGGCAAGATTGTTCCCCTTATCAGGTACATAATTTTTCTGGTGCAATTCAAAGTCTCCATTTCAAGCAAGAGTTCTCTGCCAGGGACTGGGCAATAGCAAGTGCAAACAGGAGTCGTCTCCAAATTCAACTTCTGATGGAAAATCTAAGTGCACTTCCACTAAAATTCTGAACGCCACATTCATCTCTGCAGCCAAATCATGATCAGCTCTGATTCAGTTCTTTTTATTAATTTTAAATAAATTAAAACCAAAAGAGGTTGCTTTTATTGATAAAAGGAGAAGAAGAACAAACAAAGTACATAAATGGACGCTAGACCAGAGATACCATTTGAGAGAAAGAGAGCATGTGCTCATATCTCTACACCATAAAAGTTGTACAGTATGACAATCAAAACTTTACTGCCTGTTAATATAATTCAGATTTTCATTTCATCAGCCGTGGGAAAAATGTGGATAAGCGCTTAAGAATCATAGTAAAGCAATAAATTTTAGGATTGCCTTTTAAGGTGTAACCAAATTTCAGAGCCTTAATTCTTGAGTCACTCTCTGATCTATGAACACTGCTAATAGAAGAGTTCAAATTCTTTTCTATACAACAACAACAACAATATGGGGACTGATGAAGGTAGAGTATAAGCATCCCTACCTCAAAGATAGAAAGGTTATTTTCGATAGACACTCAGCTCAAGGAGAATTCTTTTCTATCTGCTTAAGAAAAAGAAACTACATATAAGGTTTAGTGACACTTTTAATGGTGTGAAACTGTTTAGGAAAAACAGTGGAAGGTTGGTTCAAAACGACCAGTACCCTACGATGTTGAGAGTGTATTTGGGCTAATGTAACCATGTGGTCTATACTGAGGGTCACGTGCATTAGCTATTTGCTTCAATTTTTTAGTATGATTTAGGCATTTATTTAACAAGATTATCTGAAAGCTGCTCCATATTCTTTCAAAGTATAATGACGCTGATGAAAAGTAGTAATATCAGGCATATGTGTGCTGTAGGAAAAAAACAAAATACAATTAGCCTCCTATAGACTTTCTATGCCAAACTTGAGATCTTATCTCATCCTATAAAGATCCTCTGACCCACAAATAGAGGCAAAATGTTTACAGAGAAAGATAAACATGCTGGAACAACATAACCCTGGTTCCTGGAAGATCATTATTCTTAATCTAGTTTAAAAGACAAAATATTTTTACAAAATAAAGATAAAACATGCTGGCACAACATAACCCTTGTTTTCTGCAAAGGTGATTTCCCTCAATCTAGTTTAACTCTCATACATAAAAATAAGAAAATTACACTATCAAGTACTTACAAATAACTTACTACAACTACGACCTGTAACTTGTAAAATAGGACAGCATCCTGCTACAACACGTATTGATAGTATGAAAATTCTTTAGACTGTCGATATATATAAGTTAAATGGATCCTTCCATAAATTGGACAAAAGGTCTCCAAAGATGGGAAAACTTGAGCCCCATGTGGAATTAATTAGAGTATAGAACCCCAGCATATTGTCCAGACCAGAGACGCATAATCCGAAATTTACGATTCTAGTACGGCATATGGGGTTCTTGATATGAGTCTGTTATGTGTTTGTCCACTAGACTCCACGATCAAAAGTAAAAAAGGGACAACTAAATCTGATGATAATCATGTAACATCAAAACAACACAAAAAGCAAGAAAGTTAACAAACTAAGTTCACCACAAGAAGAAAAAGCAAGTTGTTGGTGTGATTTAACGAGGGAAAATGAATTGTCCCATAATAGACCATTGGAAAACCTATATTCCTAGCAAAAAATTGAGGCTGGGGCAGGTTGGTGGCAGACTTTGAGTTACAAGTGCATAAAAATCTAATAATTTTAGTTCAAATCTTTTATATATATATATATTAAATTTATGGGGTTATTATACTATGATTTAGAATTCATAAAGTTTAAATTCTAAATTAGTGAAGAGGGGAGAGAGAGAGAGAGTGAGTGATATCAAGTCATAGAAAGAAACACAGAAACATCTTTGGCATACCTCACGTGAACACTGAAGGTCCCTCCACTAACTAAAACAGTAATTTTAACATATGATGGCAACAAACTCAGCTTCAATTCCCATCTCCTAAAACCCCACCACCAATTTCAAGAAAGAAAAAAAAAAAAGGGCACACAGAACAATAGATGGTTGTCTATAAATAGTGAGTTAAGGATACAGAGTGAAACATGAACCAGTACTGCTACTTATAATTAATTTAATTAAAGAGAGAAGAGATGGAGAATAATAATTCACACGAGTATGGTAGAAAAGTCATGAAGGATGTCTCTCTTCAGGAGATCAGAGACAGGCTTGCTGAATTTTCTAGAGTTAGAGGTTGGGATCAGTATCACAGTCCTAGGAACCTTCTGCTAGCTTTGGTAAGCCTCTCACATGTCTAAAAACACCAATTCATTGTTCAACCATTTAGATTGAGCACCATCTGATAATTTTTTGCATTTGAACATATTATTAGGTGATTTAGTAGAATTTGCTTTCTCCATTTTAATTTGTTCTGTCTCTTTTTTCTTAAAATTTTCACATAGAATATTTAAGATCACAAATTTAAAGAACGTCTTGATATATTCTATATATTTTTAATTTAAGATCATAAAATACAATAGCGTTTTTACTTTCTTAAATTCTATATAAATCAAAATTCACAAACAAATTAAAATAAAAAAAAATATTTATTGATATTTTAATAATTTATATTGAAAATATTGCTTAATTAAACCCAGTGATGAATATAATATGATTGGATCTGTTTCTGTGTATGTACGTACATATATAGTTGGACCAACATAACACAATATATATCACGGTTGCTTCCTTTTTTTGTGTATGTACATAATTCGAGCAGAAAACATCATACATCAAAAAATAGAGTACATATCCGTACTTATTGGACTATTATATACTAAATATACTCTTAATATAGTATAATGTTACCTGTTTTGGATTAAATTCACACGATTTTTTCAATAGGTCTCACACTTTATATATTATTTCCCATTCTCAATGATGAATATTGTTTGCACCACCAACAATCATTTATGCTTTTACTCCTTTCCTCTGATATTTAATTTTTGTCCTTCAAGATAAATAATCTTTTAGCGGGACATAAATTTATATTTTCACATCACAATATCCCACGAGTTAAACCTTATTATTATTGTTGAATAGGTTGGAGAAGTGGGAGAGCTATCAGAGATATTCCAGTGGAAAGGAGAAGTTGCAAGAGGACTACCTAACTGGACATCAGATGACAAGGAACATTTGGAGGAGGAACTTTCTGATGTTTTGCTGTATCTGGTTCAGCTAGCTGATGTTTGTGGACTTGATTTAGGTCAAGCAGCACTTACTAAGATTCTCAAGAATGCTCAAAAATACCCTGTTACTAATAAACCTACTTAATTCTCACAATAATTGAAGTGTTTTTTTTTTCTTTCTTTTATAGGCATCTTTAGCTAGTGTTATATATCTTCTTGTGGGGGATGTGTCCTCTTGTCTTCTTGTTTCTCTAGTATCGCTAATACTAATGTTTGATTTTTTTTTTAAGTGCTTTGTCTAAATTCAGTATGTCAAAAATGATGCTTGGCTATCATTTTATAATTTCACCAATTTATGTATTAATTATTTTATGCAAGAATATAAAATGAAATTGTTAATACCAAATAACTAATAATACATGAATAACTAAAAAGAAATAAAAGACAGTCTGATGCATTAAAAACTCTCACTATGCGCGATTATGTATATATTATTACTCTAACCGGCAACAAAATGATCATTTAAGTTTTTATAGTTTAATGGTGTGATTTGTCAAAATTCTTCCTAACTCATGGGTTACCAATTATGAGCGGATGAGAGAATAGTTTTTTAATACTAATTTTTCATATAATATTTTTAAGATCACAAGATTAAAGGACACACTTTAATATATTCAATATATCTTTAGTTTAAAATCATAAAATTTTTTAAAAATATTTTATTTTTTAAAATTCTGTATCATATTAAAATTACACAAATAAATTAAAACAAAGAAAGCATTACTGAATCTCATACTTTAAACATGTATTGTAATAGTAAAGTCACGGACTCTTTGATGTGCCCGATTCGCGCGTCCGCAAGTGTACGGGTCGTGCAAGTAATATAGTGGCTCTTTTTAAGAACCGAAATGTCGAACCCACAGGGCTTGGACCCATTCCTCTAACTATCCATTACAAGTGTGATCTTAAATACCGAAAATGTTGGTTATAGAAGTTTTCGAGGGAGATTTAACTAAGTCTAGTTTTGGTCAATGAAATATCCTGAATTTACTCTAGGAGCAACATAGAGTTAAAACTAGGTAATCATGCGATACTACGATTTGCAATGGTTTAAGCATGGAACTATCAATTATTATTTCACATAATTAGAATTGCATGTTCATGGTCTTTCGAGCCTCTAAACACGACAAACTAGCCTCACTGCATCATTGTGAGCGAGGATGCTAATTTCTAGTTCGCAGGCAATTAATTATGTTGTGGTTTACGAGGAAACGATTAGGGACTTTCGTGCGTCTAACCATTTAACTCAACTTACCTTCACAACTACTTCTTCGAGTGGTGATGTGATAAACCTAAGTTGGTCTCTTAATAACCCCCGTTTATCAACCAAGCAAGGTGTTAGGTATATTTCTATCCTAACACGAAATTATATCGTGAGATACAATCGTGCTCCTTACATTCTCATGTCCTGACCTAGGTAATTCTTTCTCAACCAATTGCCCAAGCTAACGCATATATTTTCATGGTGATCAATCATAAAAACAACCAACAATCCAGAGTGCAAGACGAAAACAACAATCAATAACTTAATTCCAAAACAATTTCATAAAAATCACAATCATAATCCATGGCTTCAACCATAGAGGAAGGGTTCTTGCCATTCATGTTCGTAAAACTACAACTAACTACTACTAAACTAACATACTTGCATGAATTTGGTAGATGAGAAGGGAATTTGCCAAACCCTACATGAGTTCTCCCACTTCTCCCTTCACTCCTAGGTAGTTTTCCAGAATAAAATAGTGACCAAGTGGTTTTAGGAGCTAAGGGACCTATTTATAATAAATGAGAAACGTGCACAATTTAGCCTGTCATGGAATGGCTCCGTGTCACGGAGTGTATCGCGGAGCACTGCCTCCGTGACACGGAGGTAACGCGGAGGCACACTGGAAATCAACAAATATCGACTCTAGGCAGCCCCTTGCCGCGATGCCCAGCATGACACGCTGCTCAAGCGGCGCGATGGCATGCTGCTGGCGCGCAACTGGCCTGGCGTGGCACGACGCTGGTGCGCAGGTCGCCTGCCTGCATGCTGCCTTCTCTCGTGCGCCTGGCATAGGCGTGGCATGGTACTGGGCGCGGCACACACACAGCGTGGCACGCTGCCTGGCGCGGCCAGCCTTGCCAAGGCATGCTTCTTTGCCGGCTTTCGTCATTTGCTCCCGACTCCATTCCTCTACTTCACCAACTTATGAATTAGTTCCTCAAAATCCTTGAAACCTACAAAACAAGGACTAATCATGTTGGTTAGCATATATGTTCACATTTATATAGAATCACATGAAAATGTATAAAATAACTTAGATAAACAAAACTAAATTAAGGTATAAAGCATCACTCGGGCATGCTATTTTTGCCCGAGATCACTGATCTTGGGCAAATTTATATGCCCAAGTGATACTCAAATGTGTCGTTTTAGCCTTGTTTATCTATCAATGTTTATACATTCTCATGTGATTGATAATAAAATGTGAATTTATACTAACCAACATGATTAACGTTGTTTTGCAGGTGAAATATAATTTTGTGAAGCTAAAATGCGTGTTGGGAGAGATCGGGGTTGGACTCGGATGTTAGCAAAGGACAAAGCATTGGACAACACAAATTAAAGGGGCTCCGCGATGGAGCCGTGTCACGCTGCCATCGCGGAGGCATTCTGCTTAGATAGGGAATTTTTGGCCAAATTCCAGTGTGGGTGCGCGTTGGGGCCGTGGCACGTTGGCCTAGCCCCGCGTTGCACGTCGTGCCACGTTGGGCCTTATTACCTGGACAGTCAATTTTCAATGAGGCTCCGCGTCAGTGGCGTGTCACGGAGGCAGTGCTCCGCGATGCACTCCGTGACACGTTGCTTGTTATTCCGGGAAAAATTTCCACCAGTATAAATAGAACACTTAGGTTCTTTTTTTTAATTCTGACTTGGGGGAGCAAGAACGTGGGTTACAGGTAGTTGAGGGGACGAAAATCTCAGAGTTTTTCTCTATCTCCTTCTTCTTTAATTCAATTACTTGTATCTTTAACACTCATTTAACGATGTTTAATCCACGAATGAGTGGCTAAATCCTCTTCTTGCTGAGGTTAAGAACAATTGTAATGAAATGTGATTGTTGATCAATTTGGTTTTTCATCTTTTCTTCCATGGTTGTTCTATTGATTCTTGTTCTTACTGCATTAATGTGTGGCCTATGTTAATGTATATCTAAAAAGTCCGGTTTCACTCGAGAGAGCAAGAAATTGGAAAGTTGTGAATCAATAGGATATGATCTTTTCTTAGTTTGGGAAAATTGAGAATTTATTTACCTTCAGGATAGAAATATACCTGAAAGTCGTATTAGTCAATTAAGAAATCGGTGTTGTATGGCTAGAACATGAATTTCGTTTAATCACAGAAATGTAGGTGGACGGTTCATGATTCTTAAGTTGGATTAAATACGAGAGTTTTAATCCATTGGCAATAATTCTTAACTAGCAACCAGAGGAAAAGTTAACCAAATTATATCGATAATTTATTTCCTTACATGTTCGTTTAACCTCAGCATGCTCACATTCATAGTTCAGACTCAAATTATATAATCTTTGTAGACTTAGGATAAAATTAGAAATCAAAATATCAAACTCTTATTTGCACTGTTGTCTTCATTTTTAGAGTAAATATAGTAACACTTAAGTAGATTGTTACCTTATCCCAATCCATGTGGGATCGATACTTGGCTTACTTGAGCCACTTTACTACTTGTTCGACCACGTGCACTTGCGTGTAATTATACACCCAAATAACAAGCCGAACAATCACCTACCCCACACTTAAAGTCTTGTTCGTCCTTGAACAACCTTTTACATCTCATGCATATGGCGACTCACACATAACTAATTTATTAAGATAATTCAAGCTACGGCTACGATGATTACGTAAGATAACAAGCTACAAATAGAGCATGAACGATTTAATCATTGAAATGAAATACAACTCCGCTAAGACTTCTTAACCTCAAAAAGCAACTCTCAATCTTAGCAAACTCATGCAAATCAACTGATTAAGAAATACCACATGAATTATATCCTTCATTCAACATGTGCCCTCACGGAAAGAGAGTTACCCAATTTCACACGCAGAAATAATTTTTAAATCACAACATGTGTGGGTACATGAATCATATATTCACATTTCACAAAGAATTCACATGCATCATGTAATGACCCATAAACTTGCCCTTAGTATTTTATTCCACTAATTTAAGGATGTATGAATGTAAGATCAAGTAGGACTTTTTAGGTTGTAATGTAACTCAGGTGCGGGTATGCACTATTCTGGCCAGTAATAGTGACTATCTCCCCTAAGCGCTTTTAATACATCAAACATTCATTAAGGACATCTCTTTTCTTACTTCCTCCTCATTCTTTTCAATCTTGAATTTTCTCTTCTTGTTCCCATTCCTTTAAGCACACTCAGCTTAGTAGTAAGGAGTACTTAAGCAAAAAAAAATTTTCATTCATTTATTTTCTTACTCCCTACTAATAATCAACCATTTTTACACAAGTGCACCTTTGTCCTTTTCTCCACTTCTACAACTTGCTACTTTTCCTTTCTTTTCCTTCTTCTCACTCCTTTACTCTTTCATATATTTCTCTTAAGCGCTTAGGAGTTTTGGATCAAGTTCAAGACTAATGAAAGAAAAATGACTAAGCTTATGTTGCAGCTGTCAAAGAATAGGCTCAAGGCTCAATGGGGCTAACTAGGATTAATTTTTCAAGGTAGGTAAAATGAGGGATAAAAATTTGGTTCATTCAAAGAAATGCCTAAATCATCTCCTACAATTCACATCCTTCATATCGTTTTATAAACACACTAGGCAAGTTCTAGACAATCCACAATAGCACAGAATACTCAAAAACCTTACATTCATGGCACATGCTCAAATCAAGACACATTCAGTAGACTCTTACTTAGCTAATCACAAGAATTCAGAATTAAGCTTCAATCATATTGAGTCAAATTCAAGAGCCTAAGCGTGTCACACAAAGTTATACACCTGCATGCTTCACACTGAACATACTTTCATCTTACAATCACGTATAACACATAACAAGAACATCAAGCACCAATTAGTTATGGTTTCAAAAACCGAAAACCTATCGACTAATTTTTCCTCAAGACGGTCGTCATCCATCCATCGTCGGAAACGATCCCCAACTATGACTAAAAACACTATATACAGACAAAGGAAAGAAAAAGAAAATTTTTATTCTTCGATTCAAAGACCTCCGTCAGAAAAGAGCCGGAAAAAAAAAACCAACGGGTGATGAATTCATGCTTGACTCTCAAAAATTTTCAAATTTCTCCCAAATTTCACACAAGGATCACATTCACCAAAAACTTGTTAAGCACAAAAATTTTGAAATTTTTCTCACCCCCCACTTAAATCATGTTATGTCCTCATAGCATTAAATTAACATTTAAAGGATGAGAAATACTCCCTGAGCCTCTATGCCAAGCTAAAAACATGCTTTCCTTTCAAGTTTTAAGAGGTGGGTGTTCGACCCCACACTTCTTCTATTCCATGCTCTTTAGCTTCCACCTTCTCGGTACTCAGACTTCCCTCAATCTGTGCTTAACTTTCCACCAAAAACACAAACAAAATGAAAATAACAAAATCAACACAAAATGAAAATTACAAATTGTACCTGAGGTACCCTTGGGTTGCCTCCCAAGCAGCGCCTTATTTTACGTCGTGGCACGACGTGGACTGTCCTTTTTAGGACATCCTCATACTTGGGTTCTCTTTCGAGAACCATCTCCTTTTCTTTTACTGTTTAGAGGCAACAGCCTCCACTCTGTTCCTCTCTTTCTCCAACTTCTTCACAATTTGAAGCCTTTTATCAAACTTGGGCTGAACACTTGTCATTGCCTTTGGCCCTGCACCTGTGGAATCCTCCACCCCGCACTCATCCTCCGCCAACACACTAACCTAACAAAGGTTTCTGTAGTGTGCATATGGGTTCATTTCTTGGTAAACGCGGAAGATTTCTTCTTCATAACCCTCATTTTCAGGGTCCCTGCTTTCAAGTCAATCACCGCTCCTCCGGTGGCCAAGAATGGCCGTCCCAAGATCAGGGGTACCTGGTCATCAACCTGAAAATCTAAGACAATAAAATCAGCAGGTATAATGAACTTACCTACTTTGATGAGAAGGTCCTCTATTATTCCATCAGGTGTCACTCGCGACTTGTCAGCCAGCTGCAGTGTAAACCTTGTCGGCCTCGGTTTTCCCAATCCAGGGTGTTGAATAAGGATAAGGGCATTAGATTAACTGCTGCCCCTAAGTCGCACAAAGCTCATAGCACCTCAGCTTTACCAATTTGTATGGGGAGGGTAAAACTCCCTGGGTCTCTGAGCTTCTTTGGCATTTTGCTCAATATCCTATGACTGCACTCCTCAGTCAGTGCTACAGTCTGGACATCCACCAATATAACTTTGTTCGCCATCATGTCCTTCAAGTATTTAGCATACTTGGGCATTCCCTGCAAGACATCAATAAGAGGAAAATTTATGTGAAGTTCTTTGAAATTTTCAAAGAACTTTTTGAAACATTTCTCCTCCTTGCTCTTTCTGAATTTCTGAGGGAATGGTGGTGGTGGTCTTTGTGCTGGCTGCAATGAAGGTTGCGCATTTTGTTGCCCAGCACTCTGATTATCTCCCATGTTAATGGATGGTCCTGGTCTAACCAACTCCGGCTGCACCTCCTTTCTCAACTCTTTAGGCACTGCATCAGCTAATTGCTTTCCGCTTCTAAGACTGATGACATTGATTTTCCGGGGGTTAGGATCTGCATCGCTTGGTAATCCCCCCTGCGACCTCATGTTCTGAGCAACTTCTATCTGAACCACTTGTTTTTCAAGAATGCGGGTGGCTACTTGCTGATTAATTAAGTCTGTTGTCATCCTAGCCTGATTTTTTGCTAACTGATTTTGGGTCTCCATAATTTTCTGCAGTGTTTCCTCAATGTTGCTACTCAATTGCCCATCATTCTGCCTATTCTGTTGATACTGCTGTTGTTGAGGTTGCATATAATTCTGCTTTTGGTTTTCAACCCAAGAAAGATTCGGGTGGCCCTGCTAATTTCTGTTGGAGTTGTTCCCAAAATTCTGATTCCTATGCACATTACCAACAAAATTGACTGATTCCGGATTGGTTCCACAAGATTATGCATTGTGCCCATTATTACCACAAATTTCACACCAACTCGGAGCTTGCTGAACTGCATTAACCTGGCCCTGGTGTTGGTTCATACTCAGTTTATTGAACTGAGTCATCATTTGATATTGGAACGAAGCTCACTGTGCTGCCAAGGCATTCAAACCATCTACTTCTATCAACCCTGATCTCTTTCCTGCACCTCTCGATGACTCGTTGTACCACTCTGAATTTCCTTGAGCAATTCTGTTCAACAAAGTATACAACTCATCATAAGTCTTCTCCAAGGCTTGCCCACCCAATGCAAAGTCTAGTAATATTTTTGTGTGTGGGTCTTGACTTTCTACAAAGGTATGAGCCAGCACTTCATTTGATTGCCGGTGATGGGGGCAGTCTCTCAACAATGACTTGAATCTTTCCCAAGACAAATATAAATTCTCATCAGGCCTCTGCTTGAAACTCAGTATCTCACTTCTCAACTTTGCAGTCTTGCCTGAAGGAAAGAATCTGATAAGGAACTTCTTAGCCAAGTCATCCCACGAAGTTATGGAGTTCGGTGGCTCAGCCTTCAGCCACTTTTTCGCCTCTCCCAACAGTGAAAATGGGAAGAGGGTCAGTCGGACATAATCTGTGGACACGCCGGTGGGGACAAACGTGTCACTAATCTCTAAAAAGCTCTGTAGGTGCTGTTGCGGGTCCTCATGTGCCATCCCAGTGAATTGACCACTAGAATGTAACAACTGCACCATGTTCTGTTTAAGCTCAAAGCGCCCTCCAGACTCCGGTTTACGTATGCTAGAGGTCACATTCGTCGCTAATGGGATTGCCACTTCGCGGACTGGTCTTGCTGCCATTGCTTCTGATGACAATTGTGCTTGTCCCGCGAGTGGTTGTTGTTGTACCTTTTCTTGAAGTCTCTTCAGCTTTTTCTCTAGAGCTACTCTCCTTTGCAAATGGATTTGACGTTCAGGTTCCAGCAACTGTTCCACAAGCTCTCTATTTCTAGCCAGCTCGGCAGGACAACCTGTCACCTACAAATAAACAGACTAAGACCAAGTTTCTCAACACTTAAGGAAACTTCAAAAATCACACAAACACAGATAGATTATCAAAACTTCGCCGAGTCCCCAGCAACGGCGCCAAAAACTTGACGTGCCCGATTCGTGCGTCCGCAAGTGTACGGGTCGTGCAAGTAATATAGTGGCTCTTTTTAAGAACCGAAATGTTGAACCCACAGGAACTGGACCCATTCCTCTAAATATCCATTACAAGTGTGATCTTAAATACCAAAAATGTTGGTTATCGAAGTTTTCGAGGGAGATTTAACTAAGTCTAGTTTTGGTCAACGAAATATCCTGAATTTACTCTAGGAGCAACATAGAGTTAAAACCAGGTAATCATGCGATACTACGATTTGCAATGGTTTAAGCATGGAACTATCAATTATTATTTCACATAATTAGAATTGCATGTTCATGGTCTTTCGAGCCCCTAAACACGGCAAACTAGCCTCACTGCATCATTGTGAGCGAGGATGCTAATTTCTAGTTCGCAGGCAATTAATTATGTTGTGGTTTACGAGGAAACGATTAGGGACTTTCGTGCGTCTAACCATTTAACTCAACTTACCTTCACAACTACTTCTTCGAGTGGTGATGTGATAATCCTAAGTTGGTCTCTTAATAACCCCCGTTTATCAACCAAGCAAGGTGTTAGGTATATTTCTATCCTAACACGAAATTATATCGTGAGATACAAACATGCTCCTTACATTCGCATATCCTAACCTAGGTAATTCTTTCTCAACCAATTGTCCAAGCTAACGTATATGTTTTCATGGTGATCAATCATAAAAACAACCAACAATCCAGAGTGCAAGACGAAAACAACAATCAATAACTTAATTCCAAAACAATTTCATAAAAATCACAATCATAATTCATGGATTCAACCCTAGAGGAAGAGTTCTTGCCATTCATGTTCGTAAAACTACAACTAACTACTACTAAACTAACATACTTACATGAATTTGGTAGATGAGAAGGGAATTTTCCAAACCCTAGATGAGTTCTCCCACTTCTCCCTTCACTCCTAGGTAGTTTTCCAGAATAAAATCGTGACCAAGTGGTTTTAGGAACCAAGGGACCTATTTATAATAAATGAGAAACGTGCACAATTTAGCCTGTCGTGGAATGGATCCGTGTTACGGAGTGTATCGCGGAGCACTGCCTCCGCGACACGGAGGTAACACGGAGGCACACTGGAAATCAAATATCGACTCTAGGCATCCCCTTGCCGCGATGCCCGGCGTGGCACGCTGCTCAAACGGCGTGATGGCATCATGCTGGCGCGCAACTGGCCTGGCGTGGCACGGCGCTAGCGCGCAGCTCGCCTGCATGCATGCTGCCTTCTCTCGTGTGCCTGGCATAGGTGTGGCACGACGCTTGGCGCGGCACACACAGAGTTTGGCACGCTGCCTGGCGCGTCCAGCCTTGCCAAGGCATGCTTCTTTGCCGGCTTTCGCCATTTGCTCCCGACTCCATTCCTCTACTTCACCAACTTATGAATTAGTTCCTCAAAATCCTTGAAACCTACAAAACAAGGACTAATCATGTTGGTTAGCACATATATTCACATTTATATAGAATCACATGAAAATGTATAAAATAACTTAGATAAACAAGACTAAATTAAGGTATAAAGCATCACTCGGGCATGCTATTTTTGCCCGAGATCACTCTTTGGACAAAGTCCATCTAATAGAATATAACTTCATAATCCACAAATCAAAAATCGTAGTTGTTATATATAAAACTACATAGATAGATTTGTCATAGCGAGATTTGAATTATCATCAACACAATTTCGACTAGACAACACGATTAAAGGTATGACTCTGATACCACATGTTGAATTTCAACACATATTAGAGCCAAAACGCAGCGGAAAAAAATAAATAGGAACGTACCTTCAGCCATTGTTGTTCAAGTGCCGTGGAAAATCGTCTCTGTCTTTCACTAATTTTATGTAAGAAAACTGTAAAGAAGAAAAATCTAAAATCTTCTAGCCTATGCCTTTCAAAGTGTATGCCGGACTGATGGAGTCACAGGCGTATTTATAGGTAAGCTAGAGACTCTTAGGCAAAATACTTTAACCCTAGGGACTCTCCATAAAATATGATTTCCATAAGGAATCTTAATTAATAGTTTCCTTCCATCAGTCTGCCATACCTAACTGGACATCAGATGACAAGGAACATTTGGAGGAGGAACTTTCTGATGTTTTGTTGTATCTGGTACAGCTAGTTAATGTTTGCGGACTTGATTTAGGTCAAGCAGCACTTACTAAGATTCTCAAGAATGCTCAAAAATACCCTATTACTAATAAACCTACTTAATTCTCACAAATAATTGAAGTGTTTTTTTTTTCTTTTATAGGCATCTTTAGCTAGTGTTATATATCTTCTTGTGGGGGATGTGTTGTCACACCCCACCTTGGGGGTATGACTGGCACCTGGTGCCCTACTAGGACCTGACCTGCTGAACTTGTTAAGCCTGGGCGCATCTGGCGCCTGGCTGGCTCTAACTCACATTTCTGGAAACAAAGGGCTATATAACGGCTGTAAATACAGCCCCCGGCCCATTGGCCTATAGCCTTCTGTACCTGTATTACAGCTGACCAGAAACATGTTAATTCAGGGGAACCTATGCGGGCCGACAAGGCCACCATGCTGTCTAGTTATCTGTAACTCAAACATAACATACTGAAAAGCTACGTGACCGGCAAGGTCACCACTACTGGTAAACTATGGCCCCACACGGCCATTACAAAAGAAAGAAAGGAGTAAAGGCAACTATACAACTGCACGGCCTCACACGACCGGCTCATCTGACCACAGGGAATACATACAGACTGCAAGCCTCTAAGAAGAATAATAGAAATGATCGGGACAGGGCCCCAACCTACCCGTACTGTACAACAAAAGGAACTAAACTACACCTCTAGAAATTCAGTCTCCAGATGACAGGATCTGAATATTCGACCGCTGATGGGGATCACGTGGTATCGCCTGCGCGTCTATGGGTACCTGCAGGCAAGTAATGCAGCGCCCCACTGGGCGTCAGTACCGCTGGTACTGAGTATGTAAAGCAAATTGAATACAGCTGAATACAAGTAATATAACTAAAAATTCTGAATAGCAGGAGATAACCGAATCTGTAAGAACTGAAGGAATATCTGAAATCAATAACATAACTGTCGAAACTGGAATAAGAAGAACTAGATTAACTATCTGATGGTGTAGATCGTACCTGTTCTTAATCATGCTGGAGGGAGTAGGAGTCATATCTGGAGACGTATCATTCTACTACTAATCTACCAGTATCTAATGCGATATGACATAACAAACATAATATAACATGGCATACACAAACCTTACCCGGCCCCCATAAGCTGGGAGGTACAATCAACACAGAATCTATACCCCTACCCCGGTCATCCCATCTCCTATAGTGGCTGTAAGCATCCCGCCGGTCCCCTGGGTATGCACTTGGGCTCGCCGAGCCCCTGACTATAACTGCATCTGAGTCCGGAGGACTCCTGAATCTGCACCCGGGCGTATCTGCTCGACTGGGGTGTGTAAGGGCGGATCAAGGCACAAGTATGGGGAAAAACTGGCATCCCATCTTCGTCCCCTGGCGGGACAGCATGCCACTCCGTAGAGTGACGTATCCTCGTCCTCTGACGGACGAGTCGATACAGCTATTAACCCTAGGCGGTCATGGATTCTAGGTAATCCAACCCCAAACAATACAACGGTCTCAACTGGTAATATTGTCTGGGTATCTCACATGCTGAGGCTAATAGGGATAAAGTATCATATATATTACATGCTGGGCTACTGATAGTAATCTGCACGTATTTAATACGTGCTGAGGCAAGTAAAGATGTATAAATATGAATATAGTCTCCTGTCGGGCTGTACTGGGCAAATGCTATATAAGATAATGTTTCTGCTGAAAACTCTGCTGTTTGCTAAGTTTCTGTATACACTATATGCTGGACTAGTGATAGAAATATGTACACACTTGATACATGCTGAGGCTGATAGGTTTCATACACATTACAACGCAATGTTTCTCACATCGTACCAACATTCATAATAACGCAACATTTGACTTCTGAACATTCTACTGGTCCGTAATTTGTTACACTACACTGATATTACTTAACTTGCCGAAGGAAACTAACTTTACATACCTTCTCTTTGAATTATTCGTCCGTCGAACGAGGCTCGGCCGGTACTTCAACTATTTTCTCCCAACTGCATTCATAAATACGTCAATTAATACTAAGTACAACTTTATTGTAAAGAACGACGTTACTTTCGATATAGTTTATAGCCTAAACTTAGGCTTATCGAAAGACGGTCGAAAACTCGCTATTTTTCAGTGGCCCAGAAGGGAGAAGTATTCACTTCTCAGCTAGGAACACATAGACATTAATTTAGAGCAATTCTACTTACTTTAGTTCGGTGGCTCGCCGATTCGTCGGCCGTATTTCGCGAAACTAATTCCGTAGAAATGCTCTCTGCTGCTAAATACTCAGGTATCTGGGATTAATTTGAGTTTGGAAAGCGTTTGGCAGCGTAATCGGACGAAAATATTTAATTTTCTTCGTCTTCCTCGGCTTCACTTCGTTTCTCTGGAAATTTATAAGTGTAATATGATTTTAAACCGAAGTGGGGGCTTATATACTTGGGGCTGAACCTGGGCAACGTGTCACGGAGCCATCGCGGAGGCCTCACCTCCGTGACACGCTGCCATCGCGGAGGGGCTCTGCCTCGGCTCCTCCCGCGATGGTTTCGACGGGTTTCTCGTCCGATCTTTTCCCGAACCTTTCCCTAGCACGTATGGCCTTCAAATATACTTAACCAACGTGCGAATAGGTCATCTAAGTGCCGGGAATTCTACGGGGTGCAACATTCTCCCCCCCCTTAAGAACATTCGTCCTTGAATGTACACTGTTATCTAAAGGACTGCTTACTTTACTTTCTAGAAAAATTTCGGCAGAGTATCCTCTGTAATATGGACTATCGCAAAAACCTGAAATGCATAAAAGTCCAACACAGGCACTGCATATAATATTCTAAGATCCACTGAACAACTAAATATCACTTCTTTCTTTATCATTTACAACATACAACCATAAGGTACTGTATAAATAATGATACGGACATACATGTCGTCTGACTAGGCCTGAAATAGGTGAGGGTATCTGCTTTTCATATCTTCTTCAGCCTCCCACGTCATTTCCTCCCGATTTCTGTTACGCCACAATACTTTGACAGATGCAACATCTTTAGTTCTTAGCCTGCGAACCTGTCTGTCTAAAATAGCTACGGGAACCTCTTCATATGCTAACTCTTCTGTGACCTGGACATTCTGAACTGGAACTACTGTAGAAGGGTCCCCTACGAACTTCCTTAACATAGAAACATGGAATACTGGGTGAACCGACGCTAACTCTGGAGGCAAGTTCAACTCGTATGCCACGCGGCCTATTCTTCGCCGAATCTGATACGGCCCAATGAATCTTGGGCTAAGCTTGCCCTTCTTGCCAAACCTCATTACCCCTTTCATCGGGGACACTTTTAGATATACCCAATCGTTTACCGAAAATTCTAGATCTCTGCGCCGCCTATCTGCGTATGACTTCTGGCGGCTCTGAGCGGTCAGTAAACGTTCTCGGATAAGCTTTATCTTTTCCTCAGACTACCGAACAATGTCTGGGCCAACTAATGCTGATTCTCCTATCTCAAACCAGCCCACCGGCGATCTACATTTTCGTCCGTACAATGCCTCGAAAGACGCCATCTGAATAACTGAATGGTAGCTGTTATTATAAGCAAATTCAATTAACGAGAGATGTTCATCCCAGCTACCCCCAAAATCTAACACACACGCTCGCAGCATATCTTCGAGCGTCTGAATCGTACGTTCAGCCTGCCCGTCTGTCTGAGGATGAAATGCTGTGCTCAAATTAATCTGCGTCCCCAGACCTTTCTAAAACGACTGCCAGAACCTAGCTGTAAACTGTGCCCCCTGTCTGAAATGATAGATACCGGCACCCCATGCAATCTAACTATTTCTCTGATATATAATTCGGCATAATCCTCATCTAAGAAGGTAGCCCTTACTGGCAGGAAATGAGCTGATTTTGTCAACCTGTCAACTATTACCCAAATGGAATCATTTCTGCATCTAGTACGGGGTAATCCCGTTACAAAATCCATGTTTATCACTTCCCATTTCCACATAGGTATCATTATCTCTTGAGTCAAACCACCCGGTTTCTGGTGCTCTGCTTTCACCTGCTGACAATTAGCACATCTAGATACAAATTCAGCTATCTCAGTTTTCATACTTGGCCACCAATAGATGTCTCTGATGTCGTGGTACATTTTCGTCTCCCCTGGGTGAAGGAAATAGCGAGCGTAGTGTACCTCATGCATGATCTGCCCACGAAGTCCTGTGACATTCGGGACACAAAGGCGGCCCTTACAATGTAGCACATCATCCTCGGTTATCTGAAAATCTGGCTCCTTACCTTTCTGAACTCTATCTCTGAGCTGGACTAAATCGGGATCCTCATACTGCCGTTCTTTTACCTCTGTAACTAATGATGACACTGCAGAATTCTGAATTACTGCTTCATTATTTTCTGTTTCTATTACTCGAACGGCTAGATCAGCTAACTGATGAATTTCCTTGATTAACTTCCGTTTCTCAGGCCGTAAATACGCCAAACTCCCCATCGACTTACGGCTCAGGGCATCTGCTACAACATTAGCTTTTCCGGGGTGGTATAGAATATTCACATCATAGTCTTTCAACAACTCTAACCAGCGGCGTTGCCGCAGATTCAACTCCCTCTGGGTGAAAATGTACTGTAAGCTCTTATGATCTGTATAAATGTCAACATGGACGCCGTACAGATAATGCCTCCACATCTTCAAGGCATGAATTACTGCGGCCAATTCCAGGTCATGGGTAGGGTAATTGTTTTCGTGTTTTCTCAGCTATCTGGAGGCATATGCAATTACTCTACCATGCTGCATCAACACACAACCCAATCCGACACCTGACGCGTCGCAATAAACTGAATAACCTTCTGTGCCTTCCGGCAATGCTAATACTGGGGCGGAGGTTAACCTGTCTTTCAATTCCTGGAAACTCTACTCGCATGCCTCCGTCCACTGAAACTTTGCTGCTTTCTGTGTCAATTTAGTTAAAGGTGCTGCAATGGTTGAGAATCCCTCAACGAATCTCCGATAATACCCTGCTAACCCCAGAAAGCTACGAACTTCAGTCGGGGTGGTAGGCCTAGGACATGACTTAACTACTTCTATCTTCTGCTTATCTACCTGTATACTGGTGTCTGAGACAATATGCCCTAAAAAGGCCACTGAGTTAAGCCAGAATTCACACTTCGAAAACTTAGCATACAACTGGCGGTCCCTGAGAATCTGGAGCACTGTCCGCAAATGAGTCCGGTGATCTGCTTCAGAGCGAGAATACACCAGAATGTCATCAATGAATACTATCACGAACAAGTCCAGGAAAGGTCTGAAAATACTATTCATCAGGTCCATAAAAACTGCTGGGGCGTTCGTTAGCCCGAAGGACATAACCAGAAATTCAAAATGCCCATATCGGGTCCTGAATGCTGTCTTAGGAATATCTCTTTCACGTACTCGGACCTGGTGGTATCCGGACCGCAAGTCAATCTTAGAAAAGTATCTGGCTCCCTGCAACTGATCAAATAAGTCATCAATTCTGGGGAGCGGATACTTGTTCTTTACTGTAACTTTGTTTAGCTGCCGATAATCTATGCACATTCGGAGCGAGCCATCTTTCTTTCTCACAAACAAGACTGGCGCACCCCATGGGGAAGTACTCGGCCTGATAAAACCTTTATCTAACAAGTCTTTCAACTGCTCCTTTAATTCTTTGAGTTCTGCAGGAGCCATACGATAAGGAGGTATTGATATTGGCTGAGTGCCTGGTAGCAAGTCAATAGCAAAGTGTATTTCCCTTTCTGGGGGAATACCAGATAACTCATCAGGAAATACATCTGGGAATTCATTTACCACTGGGACAGACTGGAATGTCGGAGATTCTGCTTGGACATCCTGAACTCTGACAAGATGGTAAATACACCCCTTAGATATCAACTTTCTCGCCTGAAGGTAGGAAATAAACCTACCTTTTGGCGTCACGGTGCTGCCCTTCCACTCCCGTACTGCTTCCCCCGGGAAGTGGAATCGGACCGTTTTGGTCCAACATTCAACATTGGCAAAGCATGGCACTAACCAGTCCATACCCATTATGGCATCGAAGTCTATCATTTCTAACTCGACCAGATCTACTGTGGTCTGACGGTCAACAATCTCTACTGTACACCCGTGGTAGATTCGGCTAGCTGTGATAGAGTCACCAATGGGCGTAGATATTAGAAAGGGCTGCTGTAATGATTCTGGTACAATACTAAACTTCCGTGCCACAAATGGAGTAATATAGGACAAAGTAGACCCTGGGTCAATTAGCACATAAGTAGGGTGTGAGCAGATAGTTAGCATACCTGTCACGACATCAGGCGATACTTCTGAATCTTGTCTCCCTGGTAAAGCATATGTGCGGCTTGGACCCGCACCTATACTGGAGGCCCCTGATCTGCCCCGACCCTTGCCTGCTGAAACTGAGGGCCTGCGCCCAATCGAGGATGTTGTGGCTTGTGACCCTGCTGATGTCCTATCCTGTCTATCGCGGTCCTATCGACCTCTGGCTGGGCAATCTTTCATCAAATGGCCTTCTTGGCCACAAATATAACATGCGGTGGAGCCATATCTGCATGCTCCAGAATGGCGTCGATTGCATATAGGGCAAAGTGGTAGGGTATACCTACTCTGCTCTGCCCTCCTCTGTGATAGTGAATCTGCCATCTGCGAGCCTCTACCAGTCCCTGACTGCCCCCTGCGGCTGAATCTACCCCCCTTGTGACTGTGACGGAGGCGGGGGCCTGGGCGGCCTGTCTGATAATCGGGGCCTGGGTCCTCCCCGGGCACCTCCCGGTAATTCAACTGGCCTGTCCCGGCGACGCTGTTCCTGATTAACCCTTCTGACCTCTCATTGCCGCTGTCTGATGCCCTCAATATTCTGAGCAAATGCCTGAATGCGAGCAATATCCATGTCCTCTCGTAGTGTGGCTGTAGTGCAAATCTCAACATATTCTGGATTCGATCCCGTAATGAAGCGATGCACTCTAGATGCCATAGTATCAACAAAGTCCGGTGCATATCGGGCTAAGGAATCAAACTGCAAGGAATATTCCCGAACACTCATGGCCCCCTGTTCTAGATGTAGGAACTGGTCTACCCGGGCCTATCGAATCTCCCGCGGCAAATAATGATCCAGAAAGGCTCCTGAAAAGGGGGACCGGGTGGGAGGGGAAACATCTCTCCCTCGGGACCTCTCCCAGCTTTCATACCATAACACCGCAATATCCCGTAACCGGAATGCGGCCAACTCGACTGACTCGGTAGACATGGCGTGCATAACCCTGAAGATTCTCTGCATCTGATCCAGAAAATCCTGGGGGTCCTCTGTTCGGTCCATGCCTGTGAACTGTGGGGGATTCAGGGCTAAAAACTCTCGGACCCTCGAACTACCGGGCCCTCCTGATGATTCTGCAACTGTAGATGGCATTGGCTGACGTTGAGCAGCCATCATCTGTGCTAACAGAACTACAACACTCCTAACCTCCTGATCAGAAGGAGTCAATATAGGGGCTGCTGAAGGTAATGTCGCCCTAAGTGGCTCCTGACGTGGTGGGGACTGCTGAGGAGGCTGGGATGATGCCTCTGTAGTGCCCTCTGATCGGGCTATCTCCAAATGAGGGGGAGGCATCCTACTGGTGCCTTATCCTGCTGCAATGTCTAAGTTCCAACCTGTAATAGGATGGCGCTGGTCTAACATTATCTGTAACCAAAGAATATGGTAAGATTTTAGGGAATCAACCCTATACTGTACCGCTCTATAGCACGACTGAATCAGAATAAAAGACAACCATCCTATCATGCCTTGCAGCCTCCTACCCATAGTATGTGGTGCACAACACATCCATGGACAGGACTCTACTTAGCACGGCTTGCAGACTCCCTGGGATACGACCTGCTCTAATACCAAGTTTGTCACACCCCACCTTGGGGGGTATGACTGGCACCTGGTGCCCTACTAGGACCTGACCTGCTGAACTTGTTAAGCCTGGGCGCATCTGGCGCCTGGCTGGCTCTAACTCACATTTCTGGAAACAAAGGGCTATATAACGGCTGTAAATACAGCCCCCGGCCCATTGGCCTATAGCCTTCTGTACCTGTATTACAGCTGACCAGAAACATGTTAATTCAGGGGAACCTATGCGGGCCGACAAGGCCACCATGCTGTCTAGTTATCTGTAACTCAAACATAACATACTGAAAAGTTATGTGACCGGCAAGGTCACCACTACTGGCAAACTATGGCCCCACACGACCATTACAAATGAAAGAAAGGAGTAAAGGCAACTATACAACTGCACGGCCTCACACGACCGGCTCATCTGACCACAGGGAATACATACAGACTGCAAGCCTCTAAGAAGAATAATAGAAATGATCGGGACAGGGCCCCGACCTACCCGTACTGTACAACAAAAGGAACTAAACTACACCTCTAGAAATTCAGTCTCCGGATGACAGAAGCTGAATATTCGACCGCTGATGGGGATCACGTGGTATCGCCTGCGCGTCTATGGGTACCTGCAGGCAAGTAATGCAGCGCCCCACTGGGCGTCAGTACCGCTGGTACTGAGTATGTAAAGCAAACTGAATACAGCTGAATACAAGTAATATAACTAAAAATTCTGAATAGCAGGAGATAACTGAATCTGTAAGAACTGAAGGGATATCTGAAATCAATAACATAACTGTCGAAACTGGAATAAGAAGAACTAGATTAACTATCTGATGGTTTAGATCGTACCTGTTCTTAATCATGCTGGAGGGAGTAGGAGTCATATCTGGAGACGTATCATTCTACTACTAATCTACCAGTATCTAATGCGATATGACATAACAAACATAATATAACATGGCATACACAAACCTTACCCGGCCCCCATAAGCCGGGAGGTACAATCAACACAGAATCTATACCCCTACCCCGGTCATCCCATCTCCTATAGTGGCTGTAAGCATCCCGCCGGTCCCCTGGGTATGCACTTGGGCTCGCTGAGCCCCTGACTATAACTGCATCTGAGTCCGGAGGACTCCTGAATCTGCACCCGAGCGTATCCGCTCGACTGGGGTGTGTAAGGGCCGATCAAGGCACAAGTATGGGGAAAAACTGGCATCCCATCTTCGTCCCCTGGGGGGACGGCATGCCACTCCGTAGAGTGACGTATCCTCGTCCTCTGGCGGACGAGTCGATACAACTATTAACCCTGGGCGGTCATGGATGCTAGGTAATCCAACCCCAAACAATACAACGGTCTCAACTGGTAATACTGTCTGGGTATCTCACATGCTGAGGCTAATAGGGATAAAGTATCATATATATTACATGTTGGGCTACTGATAGTAATCTATACGTATTTAATACGTGCTGAGGCAAGTAAAGATGTATAAATATGAATATAGTCTCCTGCCGGGCTGTACTGGGCAAATGCTATATAAGATAATGTTTCTGCTGAAAACTCTGCTGTTTGCTAAGTTTCTGTATACACTATATGCTGGACTAATGATAGAAATATGTACACACTTGATACATGCTGAGGCTGATAGGTTTCATACACATTACAACGCAATGTTTCTCACATCGTACCAACATTCATAATAATGCAACATTTGACTTCTGAACATTCTGCTGGTCCGTAATTTGTTACACTACACTGATATTACTTAACTTGCCGAAGGAAACTAACTTTACATACCTTCTCTTTGAATTATTCATCCGTCGAACGAGGCTCGGCCGGTACTTCAACTATTTTCTCCCAACAGCATTCATAAATACGTCAATTAATACTAAGTACAACTTTATTGTAAAGAACGACGTTACTTTCGATATAGTTTATAGCCTAAACTTAGGCTTATCGAAAGATGGTCGAAAACTCGCTATTTTTCAGCGGCCCAGAAGGGAGAAGTATTCACTTCTCAGCTAGGAACACATAGACATTAATTTAGAGCAATTCTACTTACTTTAGTTCGGTGGCTCGCCGATTCGTCGGCCGTATTTCGCGAAACTATTTCCGTAGAAATGCTCTCTGCTGCTAAATACTTGGGTATCTGGGATTAATTTGAGTTTGGGCAGCGTTTGGCACCGTATTCGGACGAAAATATTTAATTTTCTTCGTCTTCCTCGGCTTCACTTCGTTTCTCTGGAACTTTATAAGTGTAATATGATTTTAAACCGAAGTGGGGGCTTATATACTTGGGGCTGAACCTGGGCAACGTGTCACGGAGCCATCGCGGAGGCCTCACCTCCGTGACACGCTGCCATCGCGCAGGGGCTCTGCCTCGGCTCCTCCCGCGATGGTTCGACGGGTTTCTCGTCCGATCTTTTCCTGGACCTTTCCCTAGCACGTATGGCCTTCAAATATACTTAATCAACGTGCGAATAGGTCATCTAAGTGCCGGGAATTCTATGGGGTGTAACATGTGTCCTCTTGTCTTCTTGTTTCTCTAGTATAGCTAATACTAATGTTTGGTTGTTTTTTTTAAGTTGCTTTGTCTAAATTCGGCATGTCAAAAATGATGCTTGGCTATCATTTTATAATTTCACCAATTTATGTATTAATTATTTTATGCAAGAATATAAAATGGAATTGCTAATACCAAAAAACTAATAATACATGAATAACTAAAAAGAAATAAAAGACAGTCTGATGCATTAAAAACTCTCACTATGCGCGAGATTATGTATATATTATTACTCTAACCAGCAACAAAATGATCATTTAAGTTTTTATAGTTTAATGGTGTGATTTGTCAAAATTCTTCCTAACTCATGGGTTACCAATTATGAGCGGATGAGAGAATAATTTTTTAATACTAATTTTTCATATAATATTTTTAAGATCACAAGATTAAAGGACACACTTTAATACATTCAATATATCTTTAGTTCAAAATCATAAAATTTTTAAAAAATATTTTATTTTTAAAAATTCTGTTTCATAGCAAAATTACACAAATAAATTAAAACAAAGAAAGCATTACTGAATCTCATACTTTAAACATGTATTGTAATAGTAAAGTCACGGACTCTTTGGACAAAGTCCATCTAATAGAATATAACTTCATAATCCACAAATCAAAAATCGTAGTTGTTATATATAAAACTACATAGATAGATTTGTCATAGCGAGATTTGAATTATCATCAACACAATTTCGACTAGACAACACGATTAAAGGTATGACTCTGATACCACATATTGAATTTCAACACATATTAAAGCCAAAACGCAGCTAAAAAAATAAATAGGAATATACCTTCAGCCATTGTTGTTCAAGTGCCGTGGAAAATCGTCTCTGTCTTTCACGAATTTTATGTAAGAACACTGTAAAGAAGAAAAATCTAAAATCTTCTAGCCTATACCTTTCAAAGTGTATGCCAGACTGATGGATTCACAGGCGTATTTATAGGTAAGCTAGAGACTCTTAGGCAAAATACTTTAACCCTAGGGACTCTCCATAAAATATGGTTTCCATAAGGAATCTTAATTAATAGTTTCCTTCCATCAGTCTACCATACCTAACTGGACATTAGATGACAAGGAACATTTGGAAGAGGAACTTTCTGATGTTTTGCTGTATCTGGTTCAGCTAGCTGATGTTTGTGGACTTGATTTAGGTCAAGCAGCACTTACTAAGATTCTCAAGAATGCTCAAAAATGCCCTGTTACTAATAAACCTACTTAATTCTCACAAATAATTGAAGTATTTTTTTTCTTTCTTTTATAGGCATCTTTAGCTAGTGTTATATATCTTCTTGTGGGGGATGTGTCCTCTTGTCTTCTTGTTTCTCTAGTATCACTAATACTAATGTTTGATTGTTTTTTTTTTAAGTGCTTTGTCTAAATTCGGTATGTCAAAAATGATGATTGGCTATCATTTTATAATTTCACCAATTTATATATTAATTATTTTATGCAAGAATATAAAATGGAATCGCTAATACCAAGAAACTAATAATACATGAATAACTAAAAAGAAATAAAAGACAGTCTGATGCATTAAAAACTCTCACTATGCGCGAGATTATATATATATTATTACTCTAACCGGCAACAAAATGATCATTTAAGTTTTTATAGTTTAATGGTGTAAATTGTCAAAATTCTTCCTAACTCATGGGTTACCAATTATGAGCGGATGAGAGAATACTTTTTTAATTCTAATTTTTCATATGATATTTTTAAGATCACAAGATTAAAGGACACACTTTAATACATTCAATATATCTTTAGTTTAAAATTATAAAATTTATAAAAAATATTTTATTTTTTAAAATTCTTTATCATATTAAAATTACACAAATAAATTAAAACAAAAAAATATTACTGAATCTCATACTTTAAACATTACCGGTGAGTGAAATTTGAATACTAGATAATTTAAGGTCCATGCATAGGTCTAATACAATTAATTTCAAACTTTAAATTAATTTTATATAGATAAAATTTATATTTTCACTATTATATTATTTTATTTTAAAAAAAAAGTAAAGGTTGTTCATAAAAATATTATATAGTGTTTTGACGGATAATTTATTTTCTCTAGTAAAATTTTTAGCATAAATAAAATATTATAATAAAATAATTTATCTTAGAAATATTTTCAAGAATTATTGAAATTAATTATGGGAACATTCATTTCTTTAAGTAGTAAAACATTTGAGATCTAGTATATAATCTGCATTTTACATAATAAAATAAGTTTAATAGAATTTGAAGATAATTTATTTTGTTAGATTTAATAAATCTATATAACAATCGTGAGCCTTTATTTCAAAATTTGTTCTTATCAAGGGTAATTGGTTATGTAATTTTTCAATTTATAATTATGCATTAGTTATTTTAGCCATCTATTTCTAAATTATAATCGGCTTAAATTTTTTTTTTTTGGGTAGTTAAGTAATTTTATTTATCAAGGGAATTAAGTATTTACAAGTAAAGCAAAATTCATTTATTTCTCTAATTGCTAATAAGTTATATTCAAAATTTTATTTTATTAATTTTTGTTGTGAATATAAAGATTGTAAAAATTCAAATTCCTCAAATATAATATTATTATAAAATTTACTAATATTCTTTTAAAAAAAAACTTTCTTCAAAAGAAATTGTTTCTCCGTTCTTGTTTAGACAAAAAGAATATCAATGTTAAATATTAATTGATAATTTAATAATAAAGTAATTTATTATAATTAATTAAATTTGATTTGATTTATTTAAAAGTAAAAAAATATTCTATCGTCAATATATATAAATTGGACTTAAGAAATAATTTTTTTTTAAAAATCAAAATTTGATTTAATAACATCAAAATCATTCAAAAACTTACATTATTTCAAATATTTAAATCAATTTCATATGTTAAAAATGAAATAAAATATAAACGTGATGCTCTATTTAAATGAAGAATTATTATTTTAAAATATAGTGAACACTTCTAATTTACTCTAATTTTAAGTATTCCATATGGTTCATTCTATTGATCATGTAATATTTTATGCTTTAAAAAATATCAAAAATAATAATTTAATTAAATTATTATTATTTGTTCTTTGATCTTAATTTAATATACTATTCTTTTTACTACACTAATTTATGTTTATATTTACTTGAACAAAAATAAAGGTTAACAAGTAACATATTGTATTTTAAAATTGCAATCATAATTTTTTAATAGTAAATAATTTAATAAATATTACGAATAGAAAATATGTTATTAAAGTAAAGAAATAGCAAGATAGAACAATAAAATTAGATATTACGCTAACTTAAAAAAAGAAAAGCAAGTATGTATGGTACTTTTTTCAAAAAAAATATCTTCTCTGGAAAGCTTTTCAAAATAAGAAATGGGTCCCCATATTTTTAAATGTACATATAATTTCTTTTGTTCTTCCAACACATGAAAACCATTAGAACTTTCTGAAACTTGATTTATTTTTTAAAAAATTCAATACTCTAGTTGCACGATGTGCAACTGTTTTAAGCTGGATATTTGTTAATTGACAAAATTATCCTTGATTGTCAATAGCTCTTATTATTTTTGATTGTGGTTGTATTGGTACAGACAATAATAATGCTGAAAGAGGTCAGTCATGCTAGAGTCACTGGAACTAGAAATGGATATTGATTCCATTCAAAATGTTACCATGCCATTTCGTAGATGGAAATTAGAGATGAACCTTAAATAAATTGCCGGAATTAAGTTTGGAAAGAGGAGCGTTAAGTTGAGAGAATCATAACGGGAGAAGAATGGTGTGTAAAATAAAAGAGATAAGAAGTGATACTTCTAGAATTATATTGAAAAAGAAATGTTTATGATTGAGCAAAATGACAGTTTTGCCCTTGATCGTTCCACCGGACTTAAGTTAGGAAAAAAGGGTGTGAAGTTGAGAGAAACATAGCGGGAGCAGAATGGTATGCAAAATAAAAGAGATAGATAAATGATACTTCTAGAATTATGTTGAAAAATAAACTTTTATGATTGAGCAAAATGACAATTTTGCCCTTGGTCATTCCACACTTGGCTCTTCTATTTCAAAAAAAACTTTAGTTTAATCATAATTTTTGATCTTACTATAAATTTTAAATTAAATATGCTCACTATTCAAAGTCATACATTAATGTTTAAAACTTAACTCATTTAACCCCCCAAAGTTCCTAAGATCAGATCAGAGGGTTGAATTAGAGATACTAAGAAAATCTGCACCAGATCACAGAATGAGTCATTGTGTGACCCAATGGGTCATTAAGTGATCCGTTATGGGTTGTGAGAGTTGTAAATGTGTTGAAATCCAAGAGACCCAACGAGTGGAGGAACGAGTCGTGGTGTCTCCTAACGACTCATTAAGTGTCCCGTTGGTTGGGAGGAATGCTTGAAAACCTTGAGATTTAGAGGGTCAGGAAGAGTGGTGAAGTGACCCGTTAGGTGTGACGACGAGTCGTCAGATGGAGGCATCAAGTTAAGATCAGAAAGTTAAAAATTCTGTCCAATAATGGTGGAAGGTCAGGACGAGTCGTTAAGTAACCTAACGAGTGTTAGGTCATTCGTTAGTTCTGGAAGTGCCATTTCCCAACTGGTTCTTTAAGGGTATTTTCATAATTTTTAAAGCTCCTAACTCTTTAATGATGTTGTTTTGAGCCTTGTAATGAGTTGTTTTAAGAGGTTTTAGCGTAGCTAAGTTATTAGGCTCCCATGCATGCATTTGTTTTGAATTTCTCTTCCAAGATCAAACTAGAATTCCTCCTTAATTTCTTCCTCAATTCTCTTGGGCTTTCAAGACTAGTTTGGAAATCAGTTTACCCAGGTATGTAGGGATGTGAATGGGGGATTTCTTCCACCCTCATGCCCAAATTTTCCATCTAATTCATGAATTCAAGTTTCTAATCAAGTGTATTGATTTCTAGAGTTTTAATCCAATTCTACAAAACTATCTATGCTATGTTTATGGGTCTAAGTCCCTCATGTTTTAATGTATGAATTAAGCCTAATGTGCATATTGATTATAAATTCATAATTTCAAGTTATCAGAAATTATGCTCTATTATGCAAGTTTTATGGAAATTCAAGCTTATGAGCCATGATTTCAAGCATGATGAGACATCTAGTATATATACATGTTTATGAACTCTCAACTTATGATTCCGTGATTTTAACTTATGAAGTCTATTTCAAGTATTCACGAATTTATGATTTGGGCAACCCCATAAAAGTTAAGTATGCTTATTATGATTTTAGCCAAGGCTAACAAGATCAGTTTATGATATGATTTAGATTCATGACTCCCAATGCAGTTTATAATATGACTTGGAGTCAAGACTCCCAATATTCAGATTTAAGCTATGATTTTGAGAATATGATTATATGAGCACTATGCATGTTTTGGGAGTAGTGTCTAGCACCGAGTAGCCGAGAGGTTCCAAGGTTCCCCGGTCTCATAAACACGCGTCAATGTAGGTATATGTATGGGACCTCTCAGAAGAGTTCTTCCCCTACCCGATGACACACCTGATATCACACCTTTTTCGTCCTTTTTCCTGAAAAGGCTTAGGATGACTCTCCTCTACGTGGGCAAGACGAGGGATCATCATGCGCTCATACATAGTGGTTGTCGGTTATGACGAGCCTCTCATTATTCCTCATGATTTCAGTTCCTCATGTTCATGACTTATGATATTATGTTTTATAGCATGTTTGACTCAATGATCAGTTTATGAACTTTTACTTACGATTTCAAATATGACAAGTTGTATGCTTTCTATTTTTAAATCTTGGATCATTATTTTCAGGTATGATTATCAGCGTATAATTATGTATATCTCATATATGGCTTTTGACATTCGGTCATTACCTGTATCATTTGTGTAATTTATATGCATGATTTCAACTAACATTTTACTAAGCATGTTTTACTTACCTTGCATACTCAGTGCATTCAAAATACTGACTGCATACTCTATGCTATATCATCTCATGATATAGGTTCAGGTGATCCAACTCAGTCTCGCTGATAGCTTGCTCCCATATCAGTCCATTTCAGCCTCTGGTTTGGGTGAGTCCTCATCATCCGAGGACATCTATCAGTTTAGACTTGTTATGTCAGTTTAGTTTCATACTTGGAGTTAGCTGGGCGTTTGTCTCGGCATTTGATCAGATAGTAGAGGCTTTTTAGACATAGACTAGTATGTTCAGCTTTTAGATTCAGCATTGTGATGTTATTGCTTGATATACGCTTTATGATATTTAGTCTTTCACTTATTCATGTTCATGTTTCTTTCCACTTGATTATGATTTTAAGTCATGCTATGTATGTACCATGAATTAGCTTGAATTCATTTGTGGTTTTAGGTTCTGTGTCATGATCCGGGGTCTCAGCTCAAGTCATGACAAACTTGGTATCAGACTAATGGTTTAGGTGTGTCTTAGGATGTCAGAAAACAGCATTAAGTTGAGTATTTTCCATGGGTGTGAAGCATTCCACACTTATGGGGAAGAGATTACAAGACGTTTTAGGAAAATTTTCTTCTTTCATGATCTATATCGTGTGATAAACTACCTCTCTATTCCTCTAACTCGTGCTATACGCCTTTGCAGAAATATACCTCCACGCCAAGTAAATAATAGAGAAATGGCAATGGGAATGGCCATGGCAACGACAATGGATATGGGCATCAGCAAGCCCCACCAGCTCCAACGGATCCCTTGCTCAAGCAGGTTACTCATACTGAGTTCAGGCGGTATTTCAGATGTTAGCATAGGCCATGATCACTCAGATCAATTAGCAATAGGTGGCGCATGTTTCCCAAAATGGGAACGCAGCAGTGGCAAGAGTATGGGACTTCCTCAAGATGAACCCACCTGGAGTACGGGACTTCCTCAAGATGAACCCACCTAAGTTTCTTGGGTCGAAAGTGGATGAGGACCTCCACGAGTTCCTTGATGAGGTGTAGAAGGTCACCCAAATTATGGGGGTGATAGGAGAAGAGAGTGCAGACTTAACCTCCTATCAATTGAAAATGGTTGCTCACATATGGTTCCGTCAATGGAAGGATAGTAGGGGCCTTGGAGTAGGTCCCATGGGTTTGTAACTGCTTTTTTTGACAGGTTCATCCCTAGGGGGTTGAGAGAGGCAAATGCGGCAGAGTTTGTCAGCTTGAACCATAATAACAGGACTGTCCAGAAGTATGCTTTGAAATTTACCCGGTTGTCCAAGTATGCACTGGAGATGGTTGCTGATCCTAGGGCTCGTGTGACCACGTTTGTGAATAGAGTAGCAGATTCTTTGGTTAAGGAGTGCAGGACTACCATGTTGATCAATGATTAGATTTCTCCCAATTGTTCATACATACCCAGCAGATAGTGACGGAGCACATGAAGGAGAAGGAGAGAGAGGCCAAGAGGGACAAGACGGGGAGTTATGAGCACTTTCAACAGAGGTTTGGTGGTGGACATCGACCTCAGTTCCACTAGGGGTCGTCAGCCCCATCTCCCTCATCAGCCAGCATTCCATCCAGGCTACGAGGAGATCAAAGAGGCAGAGCATCAGGCTCTAGGGGACAGTTCAGATGTTTGCTTCAGGTGTGGGAAGCCCGGGCATATACGCAGGGATTGTCCTTTGGATTGGTGGGGCAACAACGGAGGTCGTGCCCCAGCTATTACTTCAGCGGCTCGCGCATCTCTGCTGGGTGCCCCTTCTAGTGCAGGTGGTGGTTAGCACCAGAATAGGTTCTATGCACTATTTTCTCATCAAGAGCAGGAGGTTTCTCCCGATGTGGTCACTAATATATTGCAAGTATTTCATCTTGATGTGTATGCGTTGTTAGATCCAGGGGCTACCTTATCTTTTGTGACTCCTTATGTTGCTATTAGTTTCGGAGCCAGTCCCAAAATCTTTTCAAAATCCTTCTCAATCTCTACTTCTATTAGTGAATCAGTTTTAACTCGAAAGTTGTACAACAATTGCCCTGTCACGATTCTTAAGGAAGTCACCTCAGCCAACCTAGTAGAGTTAGATATGACCGACTTCGATGTTATATTCGATGTGGATTGGTTACATGAACGTTATGCCTCAGTCAATTGTAGAACCCGTACGGTAGAGTTCTGATTCATGAGTGAGCCAGTCCTAGAGTGGAAGGGTAGTGTCACACCCCACCTTGGGGGGTATGACGGGCACCTGGTGCCTGCTAGACTCTGGCTCTATTTCAAGAAATGAACCGGCTATATAGCGGCTGTAAATACAGCCCCCGGCCGATTAGGCCTATAGCCACCTACAATACACAATAGCTAACCAGAACAATGACACTATAATCTGAAACAACTACTATTCACCTTTTTGACCAACAAGGTCACTAACTATAACCAGAAGAAGGCCCCACACGGCCAACATCAACAACTAAACACATATATACATGCACGGCCCCATACGACCGGCTCCACCACCACAGGAAACATCATACTGCAAGCCTCTAGGAAGTAATAATAGAATGGTCGGGAAAGGGCCCCGACCTACCCGTGCTATACAACAAAAGAAAATAAAATACACCTCTGAATATCAAGCTCCAAATGACAAGAGTTGATAACTCTGCGCTGGCTAGGATCACGAGGGATCGGCTCCTCGTCTGTGAGTACCTGCAGGCAAGCAATGCACCGCCCCAGGGGCGTCAGTACCATAGGTACTGAGCATGTAAAGCAAACTGAAATATACAACTGAAATGAATAGCAACAATAACATGACATATAAGCAGGAAGTAGTTGAGTCTATCTAGCTGAGGATAACTGGGAGAGTTTATTTATTCTGTAACTAAACTGAGCGTACCTGATGATATGTCGTCCTACTGTCTATCAGTATCTAATAGCACATATAGATATACATAATAATACACACAATACCTGACCGAACCCCACAAGCCGGAAGGTGCCAACCAAAAGAACAATCTATTTACCCCTACCCGGGTCTAAGCCAACCAAAAATAAGTCACTCCACTCATCTCATAATTGTGAGCTCCTCCTACCAGCCCCCTTGGGTACGTAGCTCAAGCCTTGGCCTCTGACAATAAACTGTGTCTGAGTTCGAAGACTCCTGCCTCTGGGCGCAAGCGCTCACGGGGTAATCTACTGTTGTATCTGTGACTGAAACTGCCCCTGGGTGCAAGCACGCAACAGGGTAATTTTATAAAAATCTGTATCTGAAACAGCCCCCGGCCACAAGCGCACACAGAGTAATCTTCCCCTGTAAACAGGGTAATCTGGCTCTGCGCAGAGTAAACTGAACTGCCTCTGCAAGCAGGGTAATCTGGATCGTATTATTATGGTGGTCGGCCATCATCATCCTCTAGGCGGACGGCATCGCCCAGCTGGTGGCGGTATCTGAATCTGGTATCGACACAGCTATAACCCAGGGGCGGTGGGGATGCTAAAGGGTGCCCACATGCCACAACAAGTCTTAACATGCAAACACATACACAGCAAGCATGCTCAAATGAAAAATACTAATCATATTCTCTTCTTTTATTTCAAGGCCAGTCCGTACTAAACAACTGATGCTATATTCTGTTTTACACTGTTTCTGATTCCTGGGCTAACTGCTACCTGGCCTTTATCGGTTTATCTAATTATTGTTATCCGTGATCTGAAGCTATATCAATTTCTAGAGTCATATCTGTTTCTGGAGCTATATTGGTATCCGGAGCTATTTCTATATCTGATTACTGATCTGATTATATCTGGATATAACTCAATAACATAGAACATGCCATCTATAACTGGATATAGCTCAATAATATAAAATGTGCCATTTATTACCGGATACAGTCTCAACAAATGTAATACATACTATATGTAATCTTGCTAATTCATTATACTGCTTTTGCAACTTCCGTTCTGGGTACTACGTAAGAACATGCTGAGCTACTAGATGATAACACATTACTATCTAAAATCATCCGACTATCCGTTATTCTGATTACGCATGATACGTAATGATATACTAGCATGCTTGCTGAAAATTATACTAAAATCGTTCCTGTACGCTGGGTATCTATTAATAGCCTTTATTTTATTTATTTTCAAGACTATATTTCCTGGCTTGCCGAAAGAATAACTTTAAATACCTGGTTTCTGAGTACCCGACTGACCGATGTGATTTCCGTCAGTACTTCTGCTGTTTCTCCCAACTACATTCATATACATATCAATTAGAACTAAATATATTAATTTCTGGGAGAAATTATCATTTTTGATATATATTTATCCCAAACTTTAACCTTTCGGAAAACGGTCGAAAACTCGTTATTTCTCGATAGTTCAAAAGTGATAAATGCTCACTGCAACGCTAGGAACACATTGGTACTAATTTAAAGAAATCCTATTTACTTTACCTCGGTAGCACGACGTTTCTCCGGCCAAATTTCACGAAACCAACTCTGTAGGATTGCTCTCTGCGGCTTTATACCTCGGTATCTAAGCCAGAACGGAGTTTAGACCGCGTTTCGAAGCGTAATCGGAAGGAAAATATATATAATTGATGTGGGTTTACCTTAACATGGCTACCCTCTGTTTTTCCAAGCTTATATTGATGAAGCTGAAAATATTTTTTTTTTCACTTAATCAACATACCGTTAGGCTATTTATTCATTTAAAATTTACGGGGTGTAACAGGTAGTTCACTTATGCCAATAGGTCTCTTTGTTTCCTATCTCAAGGCCAAGAAGATGATCTCTAAGGGTTGCGTATATCATTTAGTTTGGGTTAAGGATTCCACATCTAAGACTCCGACTCTTTAATCTGTCTCTATTGTATGTGAGTATCCGACGATGTTCCCTGATGATCTACCAGGAGTTCCTTCCGAATGGGAGATTAACTTTGGTATTGACCTTCTCCCTAATATGCTACCTATATCTATTCCTTCTTACAGAATGGCACCAGACGAGTTAAAGGAGTTGAAAAAGCAGTTGAAAGATCACCTAGATAAGAGTTTCATTAGGCCTACTAAATCCCCATGGGATGCTCCAATTCTCTTTATCTGAAAGAATGATGGTTCCGTTAGAATGTGCAATGATTATCAACATTCGAACAAGGTTACGATCAAGAATAAGTATCATTTTTCCGGGATTAATAACGTGTTTGACCAGCTTCAAAATGCTAAGTGCTTCTCAAAGATAGACCTCAGGTCTGGCTATCACCAGCTCAGAGTTAGGGAAAGTGACATTCCGAAGACGGCCTTTAGGACTCGATATGGTCACTATGAGTTTATAGTTATGTCATTTGGGATAATGAATGCTCCTTTGGTTTTTATGGATTTGATGAACATGATGTTCAAGCAATATTTGGATATATTTGTAATTGTCTTCATAGATGATATTCTCATATACTCTCAGAGCGAGGATGAGCATGCCGCTCATTTGAGGATTGTGTTGCAGACTCTCAAGGATCTCCAGCTATTTACTAAATTCATCAAGTATGAGTTCTTGCTGAACTCAGTAGCATTTTTGGGCCATGTCGTATCTAGCAAGGGTATGCAGGTGGACTCTCAAAAGATAGAAGTGACGAAGAATTGGCCTAGACCTGTCAGTCCTACAGATATTAGGAGCTTTTTGGTTTTAGCTGGCTACTACAGGAGGTTCATAGAGGTATTTTCATCCATTGCAGTACCGTTGACTAAGTTAACCCAGAAGAAGGTCAAATTTCGGTGGTCGGATGCTTGTGAGAAGAGTTTTTAGAAGTTAAAGACTCGACTCACTTCAGCCCCAGTGTTGACCCTATCGGAGGGCACAAATGGTTTTATTGTGTATTATGATGCCTCTAGGGTTGGTCTTGATTATGTGTTGATGCATCATGGTAAGGTCATCGAGTATGCCTCTAGATAGCTTAAGACCCATAAAAAGAATTACCCGACGCATGACCTAGAGTTGACAGCCGTAGTATTTGCTTTGAAGATTTGGAGACACTATTTGTATAGGGTGTGTCTGGATGTATTCACAGACCATAAGAGCCTTCAATATGTGTTCAATCAGAAGGATCTAAATTTACGGCAAATGAGATGGCTAGAGCTTCTCAAGGACTATGACATGAGTGTTCTTTATCATCCGGGAAAGCCCAATGTAGTGGTTGATGCTCTTAGTAGACTATACTTAGAGAGTATATCTCATGTGGAGGATGTGGGAAGGAATTGGTGAAGGATGTCCATAGGCTTGCTCGTTTGGAGTTTTGCCTTACAAATTCAACGGATGTTGGTGTGATTGTTTAGAATAGGTCGGAATCTTCTTTGGTGACGAAGGTCAAAATTAGACAAGATGAGGATCCAATTCTATTAAAGCTAAAAGAAGCTGTTCGGAATCAGAAGGTGGAGGTTTTCTCCCAAGGGGGAGATGGTGCCAGCTATAGATAACTTGAGAGAGTGGATATTGAGCGAGGCTCATGGCTCTCGGTACACTATCCATCTAGGTGCCACAAAGATGTACCATGATCTACGAAAAGTCTATTGGTGGAATGGCATGAAGAAGGACATAGCGCAGTTTGTGGCTAAGTGTATGAATTGCTAATAAGTGAAGGTTGAGCATCAGAGACCTAGATGTACGCTTCAGGAAATTAGCATTCCTACTTGTAAATGGTAGGAGATCAATTGGACTTCATTACAGGCTTGCCTCGTACACACCGACAGTATGACTCTATATGGGTGATTGTGGAGAGGTTGACCAAATCGACCCATTTCTTACTGGTCAAGATCACTGATTCAGCTGAGGATTATGCGAGATTGTACATTTGGGAGTTAGTTTATTTGCATGGAGTTTCTTTTTCCATCATCTCAGATAAGGGCACTATCACGACTCGAGCTGAAGCGGAGACACAGAACCTAGAACCACGAATGGCTCCAAGTCAACCCATGGCATGAACTTAGCAGCTAAAGAGCATACATCAAGTGGAAATTGATAAACTAAACATGAATAAGCAGAAGTCTGAATACATATCAATCATACAGAGTCAACACTGACAAAGCTGAAGTCTGACATATTGTCTGATAAGCCTCTAACATGTCTAAAGAGCTGATGGGACAACACTTCCACCTAGATCACTAAAGTTTGAAAACTGAAATAACACAACTCAATAATATGAAGGTCCTCGAAGGATTAGGATTCACCAATAAGAGGACTAGACTAAGCTTTGGAGACTGGCTAATGGCAGAACTAAGTCTGAGCGTCTGAACATATATCATAAAATGATACAACATAAAGTATGCGGTCAGTACTTGGAATGTACTGAGTATTCAAGGTGAATAAAACATGTTGAGTAAGTATAAATTGAAATCATGCATATAAACTGTCACGCCCCACCTTGGGAAGCATGACTGGCACCTGGTGCCCTACTGGGACCTGAACTGCTGAGCTGACTAAGCCTAAGCACCTCTGGTGCAGGGTTGATTCTAACTCTAGAATCAAGAAAGCAACGGGCTATATAGCAGCTGTAAATACAACCCCCGGCTGACAAGGCCTATAGCCACCTATGAAAAATAAACAGCTAACCAGAGACAAACAAAAATAGGGAGTCCTATGCCAGCTAACAAGGCCACCATGATATCTAGTTATAACTGAAAAAAATCAGATGCTAAACTGAGCTATGACCGACAAGGCCACCAATCAACAGCTAAACAAGGCTCCACACGGCCAACACACATAGTCTAAACACATAAGGGACCCACACGGCCGATATCAACTAACCACACGGAAGTAATGCAATCTGCAAGCTTCTACGAGTAATAAGATAGTCGGGATAGGGCCCCGACCTACCCATACTGTACAAACAAAAGAAGTAAACCTATATCACACAAGCTCCGAAAGAAAGGAGCTGATGGCTCTGTACGGCTGACTGGAACTACGAGGGACCTGCTCCTCGACTAATTGTACCTGCAGGAAAGTAATGCAGTGCCCCAAAAGAGGGCGTCAGTACCACAGGTACTGAGTATGTAAAGCAGTAACTTTAAATAACTGAAAGTAAGAAAATGGAACTGACAATAACTAAAGTAAGGAAAACGGACTGAAGCTGACTGAAGTAGTGAAATCAGGACTAAACATAATTGTGATAAGGAGGGTAGGGGTCATACCTGACAAACGAGACGTCCTACTGTCTAACTATTAGTAACTAAAGCAACATAAACCTTACCTGGCCCCCATAAGCCGGAAGGTACAATCAGCACAGAACAATCCACCTGGGCCCCCATTAGCCCTAGTGAGTACACCTCAATTTATATACCCCTATCCAGGTCATACTGAGTCAACTACTAGCTATAAGCATCCTGCCGATCCCCTAGCTCTGCAACTGAGCCCGCTCGGCCCCTGACTACAGTTGTGCCCGAGTCCGGAGGACTCCTGATATCTACACCCCGGGTGTAAGCACTCGGCAGGGGTGTGTATAAGGCCAACCACAGCAAATTTGAGGATCTAGATCCCCATCTTCGTCCCTTGCGGACGACATGTCATTCCGTAGAGCGACGTATCCTCGCCCCTGGCGGGCGGCGACACAACTATTAACCCTGGGGCGGTCACGGAAGCTATACAAGTATAATCCAGCCTAAAATAATACAATTTACAAGTCTCAACTGACAACGACAACTAAACATGACAACATACTCCTGACATACTTTACTGGGATTCATACTAGATTACTATACTGAAGAAACTAACTTGCCGACAAAAAATGCCTTGACATATCTCGACTGTCGATTTCTGATTAACTGATAGGTTTCAATTAGTATTCACTAGCTCTTCCCAACTGAAATCGTATTACTGGAAAGATAGGACTAGTTTTAACACTAAATTCGGCGAAAAGGAAAACTATATATATGAATTTTAACTATATTCCAATTTTACAGGACACGGTCGAAACCTCGTTATTTCTCGAAAGTCTAGATGGGAGAAATGCTTACTTTAAGCCTGGGATTGATCACGCCTTGTATTTTTGAAGGATATACTACTTGCGTCCAGGGAAACATGTGAATGATGCAATGTGTATTACACATACGGTGATGGCACTTATGACTTTTAAGAAAATGCAGAGCATATAATGAAGCAAATGAGAAGGAAAAGTGATATGTTTTAATATATATATGCACCAACTCTACAAAGGCGGTGGAAACAAAGTGATAAAATTTAATAAACCAATAAACCTTTTTGCTTTATCACAAATTGATAAAGATAAACTCCCACTAACTAACTACTGCCAAAAGAAATAGATCACAACATTTAATTAGTAACTAATACTTAAGTGATTGCCACTTCAATTATTCTAATGTGTTGTACTATTCCTTCACTTCCACATGGAAGTGGACCTATATATATTTACAAATAATGAGAATTTGCCCCTCATTCTTCAAGAATAAGGAAGATCCTTTTCAAGTTTGAATTTGTTCATTTGGAATCTGGGTTCTTCTACTTCATATTTATTTAATATGAATATTTTCCCTCTCTTTCTTTTATATCATTCCTTAAGTCCCATAGGTTTGATCCTGTAGAATTTGACCCATTTTCTCATTGAACGAAACCTTTATAGAAATCTTATAAAATTTAAGAAATACACTAACATATTATAATAGAAAAATTTTCATAAATAATGAAGCATATAATATATTTTATCAAATTCTAATTTAATTGAATGTCTTCAAACGTGCGGGGTGTTACATCCTCCATCCTTTAAGAACGTTCGTCCTCGAATGTTAACTTTTACCTGCAAGAATCTTAACTTACAATTACTTATTATTGAAAAATTTTGGCAGAGTGTCCCCTGTAATATGGACTATCCAAAAACCCTGAAACGCAGGAAAGTCCAATACGGTACTCCACACAATACTATGGCATTTATTTCACAACAGACTGAAGTCAACTACTCCACATATACATGTATATAATGCAACTTATGAAACAACAATAACAACATACCTCTAGCTGCACAATCTGACTAAGTCTGAAATAATTGAGGATATCTGGTTTTCATGTCGTCTTCTGCCTCCCAGGTCATCTCCCCCCGATTCTTATTTCTCCATAACACTTTAACAGAAGCAACATCTTTAGTTCTCAGTCTACGGATCTGCCTGTCTAGTATGGCTACTGGAGCTTCTTCATAAGCTAACTCCTCAGTGACTTAGACGTCTTGGATTGGAACAATCCGAGAGGGATCTCCTATACACTTCCTCAGCATTGATAAGTGAAAAACTGGGTGAACGGATTCTAATTCTGGAGGTAAACCCAATTTATAAGCCACCTGGCCTATCCTTCGGTGAATCTGATAAGGTCCAATAAATCTCGGGCTGAGCTTGCCTTTCTTAGCAAATCTCGTCACACCCTTCATCGGTGAAACCTTCAGGAACACCCAGTCACCCACATTAAATTTAAGTTTCTTCGTCGCATATTAGCATAAGATTTCTAGTGGCTCTGAGTAGTCAATAGACGTTCCCTGACAAGCTTTACTTTGTCTTCTGACTGATGAATAATATCTGGCCCAATCAATGCTGATTCTCCTACCTCAAACCAACCAACTGGAGATCTGCACTTTCGCCCATATAACGCTTCATAAGGCGCCATCTGAATTGTTGAATGATAATTTTTATTGTAGGCAAATTCAATAAGCGGTAGTTTCATTCCAGCTGCCTCTAAAATCTAGCACACACGCCTGTAACATATCCTCGGGCATCTGGATTGTACATTCTGCCTGCTCGTCTGTCTGAGGATGGAAGGTTGTGCTCGGGCTAACCTGCGTCCCCAGGCCCCTCTAAAAAGATTGCCAAAACTTAGCTGTAAACTGCGCCCCTCTGTCAGAGATAATTGATAGCGGAACACCATGCAATCGGACTATTTCTCTAATATACAGCTCAGCATAATCTTCAGCAGAAAAGGTAGCCCTTACTGGCAGAAAGTGAGCTGATTTTGTCAACCTGTCGACAATTACCCAGATAGAATCATATTTACGCCTGGTACAAGGTAGCCCTACTACGAAATCCATATTAACTGCATCCCATTTCCATAATGGCACGGTTATATCCTGTGTTAGTCCACCTGATTTCTGATGTTTAGCTTTCACCTGTTGGCAATTGGGACATTAAGCTACGAATTCTGCTATTCCTTTTTTCATTCCCGGCCACCAGTAAATCTCTTTTACATCATGGTACATCTTTGTCGAACCTGGATGGAGAGAGTAACGGGCATAGTGTACCTCACCCATAATTTGCTGGCGAAGCCCTGCCACGTCTAGAACACAGAGGCGATCCCTTATCTCAAAACTCCATCCTTGGTTACCTGGAAATCTGTCCTTTCCCCTCATTGGACCCTATTTCTAAGCTAAACCAGGCTAGGATCTTCATACTGTCGTTCCTTCACTTCCACAACCAACGATGATACTGCGGTATTCTGGACTACCGATCCATTGTCTCCTAATTCTACTATACGAACGGCTAAACTGGTTAGCTGATGCAATTCTCGGGCCAATTCCTGCTACTCGGGCTGTAAATATGCCAGGCTTCCCATGGATTTTCGGCTAAGGGCATCTACTACCACATTGGCCCTTCCTGGGTGGTATAAAATATTCACATCATAATCCTTTAACAGCTCCAACCAGCGACGCTGCCGCAGATTCAACTCTTTCTAGGTGAAAATATATTGCAGGCTTTTGTGATCAGTGAAAATATCTACGTGGACTCCATACAGGTAATGTCTCTATATTTTCAAGGCATGAATCACCAGCGGCTAACTCCAGGTCATGGGTAGGGTAGTTCTTCTCATGCTTCCTCAGCTGCCTGGAATCATAGGTAATCACCTTACCATGTTGCATCAAAACACATCCTAACCCAACACCCGAAGCGTCACAATAAACTGCATAACCCTCTGTTCCTTCTGGCAATGCTAGCACCGGTGCCGATGTCAATTTGTCTTTCAGTTCTTGAAAGCTCTACACACATGCCTCAGTCCAGTGGAATTTTGTTGGCTTCTGCGTTAGTTTGGTTAAAGGCGCTGCTAAAGTGGAAAATCCTTCCACGAACCTTCTGTAACACCCGGCTAGCCCCAGGAAACTACGTACTTCGGTCGGAGTGGTAGGTCTAGGCCATGTTTTCACTGCCTCTATCTTCTATGTATCTACCTGTATACCAGCATCTAACATAATATGGCCCAAGAAGGCTACTGAATTCAGCCAAAAGTCACATTTAGAAAATTTTGCATATAGCTGGCGTTCTCGGAGAATCTGGAGCACTGTCCATAGATGATCCTGGTGATCTGCCTCTGAGCGGGAATACACCAGAATATCATCGATAACTACTATCACGAACAAGTCTAGGTATGGTTTGAAAATATTGTTCATCAGGTCCATAAACACTGCTGGGGCATTTGTCAGTACGAAGGACATGACTAGAAATTCAAAGTGGCCATATCTGGTCCTGAAGACAGTCTTTGAAATATCTCTTTCACGAACCCGAACCTGATGATATCCGAACCTTAAGTCAATCTTTGAAAAATACCTCGCTCCCTGTAACTGATCAAACAGATCGTCTATTTTGGGAAACGGGTACTTATTTTTGATAGTGACTTATTCAGCTGCCGATAATCTATACACATACGAAGGGAGCCATCCTTCTTCCTCACGAACAGAACTGGCGCACCCCATGGTGAGGTACTCAAACTAATAAAGCCCTTTTCTAGCAAATCTTTCAATTGTTCCTTTAGTTCTCTGAGTTCAGCAGGAGTCATCTGATATGGAGGAATAGATATAGGCTGAGTGTCTGGTAATAGATCGATTGCAAAATCAATTTCCCTTTCTGGGGGAATACCAGGAAGCTCATCTGGAAATACGTTGGGAAATTCATTAACCACTAGGATAGACTGAAGGGTCGGAGGCTCTGCTTGAACATCTTGAACTCTGACAATATGATAAATGCATCCTTTTGCTATCAATTTTCTCGCCCGAAGATAGGAAATAAACCTACCTTTTGGCGTGGCTGTACAACCTTTCCATTCCCGTACTTCCTCCCCTAGAAAGTGAAATCGGACAATCTTGGTCCAACATTTGACATTGGCATAGCATGGAGCTAGCCAATCCATACCCATAATAGCATCAAAATCGACCATTTCTAGTTCTATCAAATCTGCGGTAGTCTGACGATTAGCAGCCTCTATTGTACACCCCCGATAGACCCTTCTGGCTATAATAAAGTCACCAACGTGTGTAGACACTGAGAAAGGTCGCCGAAGCAATTCCGACATAATACTAAACTTCCGAGCCACTAGCGATGTAACATGGGACAAGGTGGATCCCAGATCTATCAATACATAAGCAGGATGAGAGCAAATGTTCAGCATACCTGTCACAACATCTGGTGATGACTCTGACTCCTGTCGCCCCGGTAGTGCATAAGTACGGTCTGGGCGAGCACCTGAATTGGAGGCCCCTGACCTACCTCGACCTCTGCCTGCTGAAACTGAGGGCCTACGCCCTGTCGGGGATGCTGGAGCTCGTGATACAGTCGAGGACCTATCCTGTCGATACCGGTCACCCTGACCCTTAACTAGACAATTCCTCATCTGGTGACCCTCCTATCCACAAATATAGCATGTTGTGGAGTCATACCTGCATGCTCCAGAGTGGTGTCGACTGCAAATAGGGCAAAGTGGTATTGTAAACCCACTCTGCTCCACCCTCCTCTGCTGTTGTGGACCTACTGCTTACGAACCTCCGCCGGGCTCTGGCTGCCCTCGGCGACTAGACCTGCTCCTTTGCCGCTGTGGTGGAGGCCGGGGTCTAGGCGGCCTATCTGATAACCGTGGCCTAGGCCTTCTCCGGGACTCCTCTTGTAATTCATCCGGTTTGTCCCTATGGCGCTGCTCCTGACTTGTTCTCCTAATCTCACGTTGCTGCTGTCTGATACCCTCAATATTTTGAGCAAAAGCCTATACACGGGCGATATCCATATCTTCTCGCAGGGTGGCTGTGATGCAGGTCTCAACATATTTTGGGTTCAGCCCCATGATAAAGCGGTGTACCCTGGCTGGCATTGTATCCACAAAGGCTGGCGCATATCGAGCCAAGGAATCAAACTGCATGGCATATTCCCGAAAACTCATCAACCCCTGCTCCAAGTGTAGGAACTGATCAACCCGAGCCTGTCAAATCTCCCATGGTAGGTAATGATCCAGGAAAGCCTCTAAAAAGCTGGACCAGGTCGAAGGGGAAACATCTCTCCCTCGGGACCTCTCCCAACTCTCATACCAAAGTACGGCGATGTCCCGTAGCCGAAATATCGCCAACTCAACTGACTCTGTAGTTGTAGTATGCATCAACCTGAAAATCCTCTGCATCTGGTCTAAGAAGTCCTGAGGGTCCTCGGTCCGATCTGTCCCCGAGAATTGCAGGGGACTTAGTGCTAGGAACTCTCGGACCCTCAAACTACCAGGCCCTCATAATGATTCTGCAACTGTAGTTGGCACTGACTGGCGCTGAGCAACTATCATCTGTGCTAGCATAACCACCGCACTCCTGACCTCCTAGTCGGATGGTACGGGTGTAGAAACTGCTGGAGGTGGTGCCATCACACTGGCCATCCCAAGCGGCTCCTGACGTGGTGGAGACAATTGGGGAGGTCGAGATGATACCTCCGTATCGTCTTCAGATCGGGCTGATTCTGACCGAGCCGGTGCCCTCTCCCGCTGCTACATCTAGCCTCCTGCCTATCATAGGGTGCTGCTGGTCCGACATTTCTCTGCAAGAAAAAAGAGTATAATGAGCTTAGGGACTCAACCCTACATTGTACCGCTCTATAGTACAACTGAATAAGAAGAAAGAGTAACCATCCTATCATGCCTTGCAGCCTCCTGCCTATAGTATGTGGTGCACAACACATCCATAGACAAGAGTCTACTTAGCACGGCTTGTAGACTCCCTGGGATACGACCTGCTCTGATACAAAGTTTGTCATGCCCCACCTTGGGAGGCATGATTGGCATGTAAATACAACCCCCGGCCGACAAGGTCTATAGCCACCTGTGAAAAATAAGCAGCTAACCAGAGACAAACAAACAAAGGGAGTCCTATGCGAGCCGACAAGGCCACCATGATATCTAGTTATAACTGAAAAGAAAAATCAGATGCTAAACTGAGCTATGACCAACAAAGCCACCAATCAATGATAAATAAGGCCCCACACGGCCAACACACATAGTCTAAAATAATATGGACCCCACACAGCCGATATCAACTAACCACAGGGAAGTAATGCAATCTGCAAGCCTCTACGAGTAATAAGATGGTCGGGACAGGGTCCCGACCTACCCATACTGTACAAACAAAAGAAGTAAACCTCTATCACACAAGCTCCGGAAAGGAGTTGATGGCTCTGTACGGCTGACTGGAACTACGAGGGACCTACTCCTCATCTAATTGTACCTGCATGCAAGTAATGAAGTGCCCCAAAAGAGGGCGTCAGTACCACAGGTACTGAGTATGTAAAGCAGTAACTTTAAATAACTGAAAGTAAGAAAATGAAACTGACAATAACTGAAGTAAGGAAAACGGACTGAAGCTGACTGAAGTAGTGAAATCAGGACTAAACATAACTGTGATAAGGAGGGTAAGGGTCATACCTGACAAACGAGACGTCCTACTGTCTAACTATCAGTAACTAAAGCAACATAAATATTACCTGGCCCCCATAAGCCGGAAGGTACAATCAGCACAGAACAATCCACCTGGGCCCCCATTTGCCCTAGTGAGTACACCTCAATCTATATACCCCTATCTAGGTCATACTGAGTCAACTACCAGCTATAAGCATCCTGCAAATCCCCTAGGTCTACAACTGGGCCCGCTCGGCCCCTGACTACAGTTGTGCCTGAGTCCTGAGGACTCCTGATATCTACACCCCGGGTGTAAACGCTCGGCGGGGGTGTGTATAAGGCCAACCATGACAAATATGAGGATCTATATCCCTATCTTCGTCCCTTGAGGATGGCATGTCGCTCCACAGAGCGACATATCCTCGCCCTTGGCAGGCGGCGACACAACTATTAACCCTAGGGCGGTCACGGAAGCTATACAGGTATAATCCAGCCCAAAACAATACAATTTACAAGTCTCAACTGACAATGACAACTAAACATGACAACATACTCCTGACATACTTTACTGGGATTCATACTAGATTACTATACTGAAGAAACTAACTTGCCGAAAGAAAATGCCTTGACATATCTCGACTGTCGGTTTCTGATTAACTGATAGGTTCCAATTAGTATTCACTAGCTCTTCCCAACTGAAATCGTATTAATGGAAATATAGGATTAGTTTTAACACTAAATTTGGCGAAAAGGAAAACTATATATATAAATTATAACTATATTCCAATTTTACAGAACACGATCGAAACCTCGTTATTTCTCGAAAGTCTAGATGGGAGAAATGCTTACTTTAATCCTGGAATTGATCACGCCTTGTATTTTTGAAGGATATATATACTTGCGTCCAGGGAAACATGTGAATGATGCAATGTGTATTACATATACGGTGATGGCACTTATGACTTTTAAGAAAATGCAGAGCATATAATGAAGCAAATGAGAAGGAAAAGTGATATGTTTTAATATATATATATGCACCAACGCTACAAAAGGCGGTGGAAACAAAGTGATAAAATTTAATAAACCAATAAACCTTTTTGCTTTATCGATAAAGATAAACTCCCACTAACGAATTACTGCCAAAGAAATAGATCACAACATTTAATTAGTAACTAATACTTAAGTGATTGCCACTTCAATTATTCTAATGTGTTGTACTATTCCTTCACTTCCACGTGGAAGTGGACCTATATATATTTACAAATAATGGGAAAATCCTTTATAGAAATCTTATAAAATTTAAGAAATACACTAACATATTATAATAGAAAAAATTTCATCATAATGAAGCATATAATATATTTTATTAAATTCTAATTTAATTTAATGTCTTCGAACGTGTGGGGTGTTACATAAACATAAATCATAAGATCATGGGAGGAAGGACCGTGTGTTGAAATCTGAAAACATGTATAGTCCTAAATTGAATCTCATATCTGAATCGAATGACCCAAATATGAAAATAGAATCATGTGGCTTGCCATAATTGAAATCATTAGTAAAACTTTACAATTGATCATTGGATCAAACCTGTTGAAAACATGATATCATAAGTCAAAAATATGCATAACTGAAATCGTGAGGAACAATGGGAGACTCGTCACAACCGACACCATCACGATAGAGCTTATATAATGCCCCAACTATCATACTCAAGTTGGCAGAGCCGTCCCAAACCTTTCTAGGGCTAAGGATACTACCATAATATCAATATCAAGCTGAAGGCCTCTTAGGGATAAGCGAAGCTCACAAGGAAGGTCTCAATGTAAATATATAATCCTACGTTGGCACGTAGTTCTGAGACCCAGGGTTTACATGAACCCCTAGCCTCCTCGGTGCTAGACACTACTCTCAAAAACATGCAAGGTGATCTCCGTCATTTTTCAATGAAGCTGAAACCATCATTTTTCAACAAAGCTAATAATGTAATACATGCATCGTCTGAAATCTGAATATGGGGAGTCCTAGCTTCAAACATATCATAAGCTAAAAATAAGGAGTATCACTTCAAATCATATGGTAAGTTGATATTATAAAACTGAACTGAATTATAAAAACATGCTTAACCTGTGCGGGCTGCCCAAACCTTAAAATTATTCATACTTGAGATAGACTTCATAAGTAAAATTATGAATTCATACATGGGTAATTTATAAATATTCAATCATGATAGATATCTCATCATACTTGAAATCATAAATCATAAACTTGACTTTTTCATGAACTTACATAATTGGGCATAATTTTTTTAAAACTTAAAATCATGAATTTGTGATCAAATCACGCTTAAAAATCTACCTATGAGTCTTCAAGTATACTTTAAAACATAAAGGGGATTTACCCATAAACAATTGATAGAGAATTCTATAAGATTGGATTGAAACCTTTTTAGATCATAACTTGGATTGAGATTTGATTCATGAAATCAAGGAGAATTTGAGCATAAGAGTGAAAGGAACCCTCATTCATAGCCTTACATACCTAGGTAAACTAAATCTACACTTGCCTTTGAAAGCCCAAAAGAGTTGGAGAAGAACTTGAAGAATTCTAGGCTTGATCTTCAATGTGAAATTCCTAATCTTGCATGCATGGGAAGGGAATGATTTAGAATGGATTAAACTTCCTTAAGACCCTCTTTTCAGAGCTTAAAACTATATAGTTTAGGGCTTAGAAGCTTAAAATTTACGAAAATACTCTTAATGAATTCACAGGAAAACTATTTCTATTAGCGAGTCGTATAATCCTCCTACGACTCGTGTTATCCTCCCATACTGACCAAGTCCAAAAGCTCCAATCCTCTGAATATTTCCATAAATCATACTATGACCTGTAACAGATTATCACGAGTCATACCAACACTCGTACAATCAGCATCTAAAAAATTCCAAATACTTGTTATGATCCGTACCACGAGTTATACCCACATACTATGACTCGTAGTAGGGACTCATGATCTGGGGGAAAAAAATCTCTGAACTAAACCACGAATCTTCCTATGACTCGATAACCATCAACCTATGACTCGTAGGTTGAGTCATACTAAGGAAATTCTCCAACTTTTTTCGTTGATCACATTCTAAATCTCAAGTCTAGTATTAGAAAATTTTTGGGGTATTACAGGTACTCGATTTACCTTATGTAAGTTTTATAAATTCATGATTTTAAGTTATTAGAAATTGCACCCTATTATGTAAGTTTTATGAAAATTCAAGCTTATGATCCATGATTTCAAGCATGATGAGATATATAGTATATATGAATGTTTATGAACTCTCAACTTATGATTTCATTATTTTGACTTATGAAGTCTATTTCAAGTATACACGATTTTACGATTTGAGTAAGCCCATGCAAGCTAATTATGCTTATTATAATTTTAGCCAAGATTAACAAGATTAGTTTATAATATGATTTGGAGTCAAGACTCCCAATGCAGTTTATGATATGACTTGGAGTCAAGACTCCCAATGTTCAGATTTAAGCTATGACTTTGACAATATGATTATATAAGCACTATGCATATTTTGGGAGTATTGTCTAGCATCGAGTAGGCCAAGGGTTTCGAGGTTCCCCGGTCTCATAAACTACGTGCCAACCTAGGTATATGTTTGAGACCTCTCAAGAGAGTGCGTTCCCCGCCCGAGGGCACACCTGATATTACACCTTATTCGTTCTTTGCCCTGGCTCGACTTAGGATGGCTCTCCTCCACGCGGGCAAGACGTGAGATCATCATGCGTTCATATATGGTGGCTGTCGGTTATGACGAGTCTTCCATTGTTCCTCAGGATTTTAGTTACTCATGTTCATGACTTATGATATTATATTTTATAGCATGTTTGACCAAATGACCACTTTATGAGTTTTTACTTATGATTTCAAATATGACAAGTCATACAATTTCTATTTTTAAATCTTGGGTCATTATGTTCAGCTATGATTACCAGCTTATAATTATATATATCTCAGATATGGCTTTTAACATGTGGTCGTTACTTGTATGATTTATGTGATTTATATGCATGATTGCAATTAACTTTTTACTAAGCATGTTTTACTTACCTTCCATACTAAGTGCATTCAAAATATTGACCGCATACTCTATTCTATATCGTCTTATGATATAGATTCGGATGATCTAACTCAGTCTCACCGATAGCTTGCTCCCATATCATTCCAGTTCAGCCTCTGGTTTGGGTGATTCCTCATCATCCGAGGACATTTATCAGTTTAGACTTATTGTGTAAGTTAGTTCCAGACTTGGAGTTAGCTGGGGGCTTGTGTCAGCATCTCATCAGATAGTAGAGACTTTTCAGACATAGACTAGTATGTTCAACTTTGAGATTTAGCATTGTGATGTTATCGCTTGATATACGCTTTATGATATTTAGTCTTCCGCTTATTCATGTTCATGTTGCTTTCCACTTGATTATGATTTTAAGTCATGCTATGTGTGTACCATGGGTTAGCTTGGAGCCATTAGTGGTTCTAGGTTCTATGTCGCGATCCTGGTCCCAGCTCAGGTCGTGACAACTCATCAATAACAATATCTTATATAGTGCATTAAATTTTAAATAAGAAATTATTTTTTGTCGAATTTAATTTTTGTATATGGTCTATAAATTAATTTTAATGAATTTTAGATGTTTGTCAGTAGAAGTTCATAACAATAATTTTGGGGCTAAAATATTATTTTAAAAGCTTTGGATTTTGAAAAATACAAATTTAAAAGCACAGTTTAATGTTTAAAAGTGTTGTATTTTTATTGAATGCATCATTTTATTAATAGTAAATAATAAGTGAAATAGAAATTCTTATAAAAAATGTGAAAAAATAACATGAATGAAAGTTGATAATGGTTATACATTTTAAATTTTATGAGGTTGAATAAATCTATATAAAAAAAGTTCTAAGCTACTGTAATTACATGATATAAAAAGCATGAGCTTATCAAAAAATGCAATTATTGGTCTTATATATATTACATGTGTTTAGAGACTATTGATGAGAAAATAAAATAAGGTCAAGTACATAGTATAATTTGTATTGCTTCTTGTACAACTCTTTATAGCCATGGTTGTTATTCCATAGCTCTTCTATATAATAGAAAAGAAATAATAGTCCAAAAATTCGTGTGAGCACAGAAAATGATTCAAAAGATTACCAGTCACTTTTTGTCAGCTTATTTGGTCAAGTTTTTGGGAGATCAAAATTACTTATTTTTTTAAATTTATTTTAAAAAACACAAGTTGTTTGATAAATATTTTAGAAAAAATAAATAACTTGGAGAATTAATAGAAATTATTTTTTTTAATTTTAAAAAGGTAAAAAAAATTAAAAGTATTTTTTAAAAAGCACCTTTTTAAAAGTTTAGTCAAATAATAATTATTGTTTAAAAATATTTTTTAGTTTGATTAGCTAAAAAAAACAGCTTCTCATCAGATTTCATTTTTAAAAAATACTTTTAAAATAATTAATTTTAAAAGTTTAACCAAAAAGACCAACATCTAATAAGTAAAGTCATCAATATGGATTAGGGTCATTAGGCCAACCTAATCGTCAATAGTATGAACTTCATAAGCCATAAAGTTTTAAAATTGAACGTATACCTTAGGTCATAAGTTCAATTTTAAAACATGTCTTAATAATTTCATACAATGAACTTATGCCTTGACCCTTGAGGCATAAGCTAAATAGCATGAACTTGTGCTTTGAAGCATAAGTTTGGTTTAGAACATTATGTTTTAAGAAATTCATATGTTGAACTTATGCCTTAGGCATAACTTGTATCTTGGGGCATAAGTTCAGAAGTATAAACTTATGTCTTGGGACATAAGTTCAATAGTATGAACTTGTGCCTCATAGACATAACTTGCGCCTAGCGATTCTTTTTAATATTAAAGTTAAATTTTTATTTTTTTTTGAATTACATAGCACTAAATTTATGTTGGCGGACAAACATTCTCTAAAAAAAAATTTAGCTAACAAAATTAAGCCACAACTAAAAATACTTTGAACAATAAATAAATAATAAAAATTAAAATTAAAGACCATCAATTTAAAAGAAAAAAAAATTAAAACAACCTAAAATAAGTACAATCCATATGAAAACTTGGTTGAAAAGGTTTGGGAAAAAGAATTAACTCAAAATTTACTTTCCTATTTTTTTTTTTTTTGATCTGTCTCAAATTAACTAATTACTTCCTATCGTCTCAAATTATTTTATTCCTTTTTATATGATTTTTAAGAAGATATTAATTTTAAAAAATTTAAATTATTTTATATTCATATCTTGAAATATAATCTCTCTTCACTAAATATTTATTATATTAAATTTTTTATAATCTTCAAAAATAATTACAAATAAAAATAAAATAAAAAAATATTTAATTTTATTTTAAATATATAAAAATAACAAATAATTTAAAATAATTGCTCTTAAAATCACGCTAGATAATATGAGATAGAGGAATAGTATACAGGGGCGAATCTACAATAGTGGATACGGGTTCCCGGGAACCCACACCCGCTACTGTAAATCCTATAATTATATTGAAAAATATTGAAATACTATAATTAATTTAAGTTAGGAACCCACTACCAAATGGATCGATGGTGCAATGGCAAGGAAGGCCTCCTCAGAAGTCCTTGCATCTAGAAGGTTGTGGGATTAAATCCCAATAGTAGCACGCCGCCTCTCTTTTCTTTTATTCAGTTCGTTTCCTTTTCTTTTCTTTTTTTAAAGTAAGAGGTTTCAAATCTAAATTGCAAGAGCCCTTTTTTAACTTTTTTTATTATTATTTTTAATTAAAAAGTATAACAAAGTCAGCTAAAAAAAAATGAACCAATAAAATATTAATCTTACCTAAATTCCAATATTTCAAACCTAATTTGAAACCAAAAAAAGGAGAAACAAGAAAAAACTTAAGGTTAAAAAATTATTTTGCCTCTTCTTTTAATTTTCAGCTCATTCCACTTTCAACTATCAGCACTACTCGGGTACATACTTCTCCCACAATCTTTTTTTATTTATTTTTCTCTTATATTTTGTATTTATTTTTTATTTTTCCTATTGTGTCTTGTTAATTATCACTATTTAATTGTAGTTTGTTATTTTCTATATTAATTATAAGAGGAAAAAGAGAGCACATCATAAAAATAAGACTACATAAATAATGAACTTCGATCCTCAAACACAATGCTACTTCTTGCTATAGTTGATATCATTGTCTAATTCTTTGATTTATAATATTTTATTTTAAAAGTTAATTTATTGGGTTTTAGTTATTTATTTTAAATTAATTTTATGTATTTAAAAAGGTTGAAATTGTGAAGTTAGAGTCTTGATGATTATAAAATTTTTCAAGCGTCAAACTACTTCAGATTATCCTTCGCCAAGCTCTCCTTCATGTCCAATTATTCCTGATAATGTTAATCTGTGTCGTTCATTAGATAAAGAAAAAATATTGAATTTGGGTCCTCTTGAATCTGATCCTACTAAAAGAAAATAAATTTCAGAATATCCTCCTAATCTACGTGATAGAGTGAGAAGATATTATATTCAAAAGGGGCCCTGTAAACTTAGTAAATATTTTGTTTATCCGATAAGAGATTTTGGTGGAAAGCCACGTCATTTAATCCTGATTGGTTTAACACTTCATATTCTGGATGGTTACAATATAGCATTGAAGAAGATGCAGCTTTTTGCTTATGTTGTTACTTGTTTAAAAATGAGATGGGAGGACACGAAAAAAAAGTGAGTGATCATTTCACAACGGAAGGTTTTAGAAGTTGAAATAAAGGTATAGAAAGATTTAATAAATATGTGGGTGAAGTAAATAGTGTTCACCATCGGGTGTTTCAAGATGATGTTAGATTTAAATAATCAAGCACAATCTATTCTAACTTGTTTTGACAAGCAATCTGAAAAAATTAAAAGTGAATATCGTGTTCATTTGAATGCTTTGATTGATGTTGCAAGGTTTCTTTTAAAAGAAGGAATGTTGTTTCGAGGCCATAATGAGTGAAACTTCCACAAGAAGAGGAAATTTTTTAGATCTCTTAAAGTGGTATGCGGATAAGAAGGAAGATGTGAAAAAAGTTGTGTTAGAAAATGCTCCACAAAATGACATTATGACTTCCCCAAGTATTCAAAAAGAAATTGTGAGTGCTCGTGCAAAAGAAACAGCGAAAGCAATTATTGAAGACTTAAACGGGGATTACTTTGGGATATTGGTTGATGAGCCTAAGGATAGCTCTCATAAAGAACAAATGGCCATTGTTCTGCGGTATGTCAACAAAGAGGGTAAACTTATTGAGCGATTCCTTAGTGTTGTTCATGTTAAAGATACATCTGCACGGTCATTGAAAGATGTGATATATTCTTTGCTTTTAGAACATAATTTGAGTTCATCTCAAATTTGGGGATAAGGTTATGATGGAGTTAGTAACATGCAGGGAGAACTCAATGGTCTTAAAACTTTGATTGTGAAAGATTCTCCTTCGACATATTGCATACATTGTTTTGCTTATCAATTGCAATTGACTCTTGTCGCTGTTGCAAAGAAACATCATGAGGTAAATCAATTTTTTGATATTCTTGATAATGTTTTAAATGTTGTTAGAGGTTCTTTTAAGAGTAGAGAGATGCTTAGAGATGATCAAGTAGAAAAATTAGTGGAAGTACTAGCGCTCGGTGAAGTTCATACAGGAAGTGGATTGAATCAAGAACTTGGACTTCAAAGAGTAGGAGATACCCATTGGAGTTCTGATTTTAAGACAGTGCGAACTTTATTAGTTCATTCCCCTTAATTGTTCATGTACTTGGAGTTCTTGCTAAGGACGGTTCAAATTATCAAGAAAGATCAATGGCAAAAAGTTTGGTAGATGACATAAGATCTTATGAGTTTGTGTATACATTGCATTTGATATTGAAAGTATTGACAATTACACATGATTTGAATATGACTTTGCAAAGAAAAGATCAAGATATTGTAAGTGCTATGAACCTTGTTGGTTTCTCAAAGAGACAATTGCAATCTATGGGAGATTCTAAATGGGATTCATTGGTAAAAGACGTTTTTTCATTTTATGCCAAGCATGATATTGTGATCCCCCAAATGAATGAAAATTATGCTCTTGAAAAATCAAAGCATAAGAGTTCAAGTGTTACATATTCTAGTCATTTGCGCGTAGAAGTTTTTAATGTTGTTATTGATTTGCAGCTTGCAGAGCTTAACAATCATTTGATGAAGTGAATACTGATCTACTTCTTGGTATAGCTAGTCTGAGTTCAGATAATTCTTTTGCAAATTATGATAAAGACAAGACTATGAAACTTGCTACATATTACCGGGATGAGTTTAGTGCTTTCATGCTTGAGGATCTTAGTTTTGAGCTTGACAATTATATTGACTATGTGTGAGAAGTGGACAATGATTTCTCCAAATTGAAAAGACTTGGAGATCTTTTAGAGACACTGGTTAAAACAAATTTGTACAATACTTGGAGACTTATTTATTTGCTTATGAAGTTGGGTTTAATATTATCCGTCGCTACTGCAATAGTGGAAAGAGCTTTTTCTTCGATGAAGTATATTAAAAATGACCTGCGTAGTAGAATTGGTGATGAATTTTTGAATGATTGTTTAGTTTGTTATCTAGAAGATGAAGTATTTGAAAGTGTACCTAATGAGGCAATCCTTGATCGTTTTCAAAATATGACAAGTCGTCGGGTACATTTGTAATGATAATGTTTATTTTAATATATTACGTTTAAATGGTTTGTTACTTTTCAATATATAAAAAAGTTCAGTATTCATTTTTGTTCAATTATTATTATATATTAATTTATTTTATTGAGAATCCACAAGTTTAAAATCTTGGATCCGCCTCTGATAGTATATTACTTCCTCCATTTCTTTTTATTTAATCTTTATACAAGAAAATATTTTCTTTTATTTGTTCATTTTAACAAATTAAAAGAATTTTATTATTACTTTTTATCCGTATTATTCTTAGCATTAAATAATTATATAAAATAATAATAGTTAAATTTTAAAATTTTAACATATTATTTATAAAATTAATTAAATAAAATATATTTTTAAGAAAAACATTATGTCAAATCAATATAAGTGAAGGAAAATGAAACGGAGAAAATACGCAAAAATGCATGACAACTTGTAATGTACGAAGCCTGAAGCATTGGGTCCCATCTCTTTCCCTGTTTCCAAGAATAAAGAAAAAGGAAAAGAAAACTTTGCCAACCACCTAAAGATAAAGAAAAAATTCATTCACTTTTATTTTAGTATTAAAAAAACTATAATTTTTTATAATTAAAAAATCAATTAACTTTATCTAATTATCAAAGAAAGTCACTTGAAGAAACTAAATGAAACGTATTCTATGATACTTTGAAAAAAAAAAAGTTTAAGTAACATTTTGGTTATAAAAATGATTTAGGAATTTCCTGTGTTAAATGACTTTTTATTATAATAAATAACTTAATACTTTTAGGAAATGTTGAATAATTGAAAAAATGATATAATTTAGAGATATATATTGAAAATGCTGATATTACACGTTGAATTTCTGATAATGTATTTGTGTTCGGAAAAAAAATGAAACAAAAGATATAATAGAGTTAGAATAATTTTTATATGAGGTCTATCCAATATTAAATGCAGAGACACATAGTATATTAATATAAATATTATGAGGAGAGAACACATAAAAAAAATTCTGAACTAAAACCTTAATTTTAAGAAGACACTTAAATTTTACGAGGGTCCTATTATCCCCTAAATAATTTTAAACAGATATTAATACCTTCTTTTTTGGCCACCTGGCATAGAGAGTGCATACACTCTCTTAAAGAGCGTGAGAGACCCTAAAAAATGATTAAATTTTTTATTTGTATAATTTTTTCTTTATAAAATGTATTTTTCAATTATTCTTGTCATTTTAATTCTTTTTTTCTTTTCTTTCTTTCACCATTTTTGCCACAACTCTACCCACATTCTTTTACTACTATCACTTTAAATTTTTTCTTCTAATCTAAAATCATATTCAAAATATTTTCTTATATTCAAATAATTTTACAAAATTATTAAATTTTAAGATCAATGGAGGTAGGCTTTAATTTATTTTGTTATTTTGATCTTCAACCCAACACTAAATTTTTTTTAAAATTTATTTTTAATTGGGTTGAACTTATATAAAAAGAAAAAACTAATTAATGATATTCCAAAGTTTTGAATTTGCTCATAAAAAGAAAAAATCACTAATGAAGAAGAAGACAAAAAATGAAAAAAATCTAAAGGGAGGAGTTAGCAAAGAAGAAAAAGTGCGGGTAGGGTTGGACTGATTGGGGAAGAAAAAGAAGTGCGAGGGTTGGGGGTTAGCCGGGAAAGAAGAAGAAGTGTAGGGTGAGGGTTAGCTGAGGAAGAAGAAGTGGGGGGGAGGGGTGGGGGGTTAGCTAGGGAAGAAGAAGAAGGCTGGGTGGGGTGTGGGGTAAAAAAATTATTTATGATAAGTAAAAAAAAAAAGAAAGAGAAAAATATATATAATTTTTAGTTAAATAATACGTGTCAAACAAGTATTGGGGTGTGATTTACACCTTCTTTTTAAAATTGAGATTGGTCAAAAAAGGAGGTAATAATATAAGTTTAAAATTATTTAGAGGGGGTAATAGGACCCCCGCAAAGTTTAAGTATTTTCTTAAAATTAAGATATTAATTCATGGAGGTTTTTTTATGTATTCTTTCATATTATGAGCTTTTCCATAATAAAAACAGTTGTTGTTGATACTTTTTACTTCGATTTCTTCTTCCGACGAAGTAAAAATATTAAGATCTCAACCAAAAAAGGGGCCTATGGTCTGGTCCTGAGAGCATCCAGCTAACCCATTTCTCTACTCTTTTGGACGTAAGCCCACTAAAATATACTAGCCCAGCCCAACTAGTTTTTCTCCACTTTCTACTAATAGAAAATTATACTCAATGAATGTAAAAATAGGTGATCTTGAGTTTTTGACCCCTACTTAAGTTATATGCGTTTAACTTATTAAACTTTTAAGTTCTTATTTATGAGAAAAACAAGATTAAAAGTTCAAAATCACACACCTCCAGAATCATTCTCCTAAATCTAAAGAAGTCTCAAGATATGAACTCACTCTTAGCTAGCAATTCCTCTTAAATCTTGGCAAATTTGTTATATTTTTAAAAGATTGACATATGAGGCGTTATACTCAATTTAATTTTATTATTTTAGGAAATAAAGAATTATAAAAAAGAGAAAATTTATTTTGTCCAAAATTGTTATTTTATATTGGATTAAATTAGATTGCATGTTGATCATTAATCTAAACTTAGGATTTTTTATTTTTTTTAAAAAAAATTGCATCGGGTAAGAGAGGAGAAAATGAGGAAGGGGATCACAAAGTGAGAAATTGAATCATCACCAACAAGTGAAAATTTAAATAGCTAACCAACTAAATTATGAAGATTTTCTGCCTAAACTTTGTAGATGCTGACTAGCTGGAGTATATATATATTATTAGAGGTCGTTCGGTTGGTGAGATAAGAATAATAATTCTGAAATATTTTTTGAAATTATTTTATCTTCCAAACTAATATTCCCTTAATTTCTCTTTTCTTATTTGTAATGATAATGTTCAATAGATTATCATAAGGTAATTAACCAAAATTATTTATCCATATTGGGGAATTTATAAGTAATTCATTTTATATGGTTGCATGTATACAATTTAACGTGAAAAGCATTCTCTCTATATTTTTTTCTTCTTCTGAACATGTATCTCTGCTACGTTAATCGTTTAAAAATTTGGGATAAACTTATATTTTTTTGGATTTAATTTATTTGTCTTATTTTTTTTGTTCGTTTAAAAAGAATTTTTTTTTTATAATTCTATAATATTAACTTTGCACACGATATGTTTAAAATTACAAAATTAAAGAGTATTTTATTAAAAGGGAAAAAGCATAAGTACCCTCTTAAATTTAGATTGCCTAGACTGATATTAATTTATTATGAAAATTATAATTTGTAGTAGTATTTTTATTAATTTTACTATCAACACATAGACATATTAAAGGTGTATAATTGAAAATATGATTATAATTCAAGAAAGTATTTATACCTTTTCTTTTCTATATATCTTTAACTTAATACCACAAACTTTTATAGTATTTTTAATTTTTTTTAAACACCATATTAAATTAAAATCACTCACAAATAAACGGAGAAACTATAAATTCTTCCACTCACAACCACTTTTCTTGTCGTCGATGATTCCTATTCGAATCTTGAATAAGAAATGATGTTTAAGGGGGAACTAATTTAACAAGAAAATCAAACCAATCATTATGTGACAACTCATATAATAACACAAATAATTATCATCTACTTTTGATTAAAAAAACAGATTTTTTGTATAAATGAAAAAAAAACACTTTCCCATTCTGTTAGATACAAATTCAGCTCAATAGAGATTCGTACTAATTTAATATTTGGAAAAGTAATCTATCTATAAAGCTAATAGAAAGCTATTGAATGCAGTATAATATCTATATCTTGATTTGGTATAATCACCTGACATTTAAAATTTATTAATCCAATAAATTTAAATTTATATTACATTAAACTCATAAAGAGAAATTTTTCATACCATTAAATTTTCTATTCTAAAACTCAAACTTCCAAGACTTCTAATTAAAATTAATAAGATCTTATCTGTTCTACTATATAATAGTAGGACATTACAGTAAACATACACAAGAAATCTTTTAATGATAAAGATACTAACTCCATTATAAGAGAGATCAACTTACACATAAGAGGTGAGAAGGTAGCTAGTTTCACCTGTATATATATATATATATATATATATTAAATTAGTCCTAGTTAATAAAAACATACTATAATTTTTTTTTAAGCTCTACTTCATTATATTATATTTTTAGATTGAACGCAACGTTTAAAAAATTTACCTACCCCTAAAAAATAAAAAGTATTTTTATTAAATTACTTTTAATCAAATATAACACTCTTTTTTATTTTTATAATAGTTATTTACTATAATTTTTTATTATATAAAAATCTCTTATCTAAATAAAGATAAATTTAAAAAGGATAAATTAATAAATTTTTTTATTATGTCAAAATTATTTATTTTGAACTAAATATAAAAAATTAAAAATACAACTATATGAATAGGAGGGAATATGCATTTAAGTGTCAAAAAAGAAAAGAAAATCATCTTTCAAATTGTAAGAAAAATTGGAAGTCAACAAATTAATAAAAGGAATAAGATTTAATTCTTGATAAATATTTAAAGAGGAAAAGAATTAAAAGAGGTTATTATAAGTATTGGTGGATGGCAACAGGACAAGGATAGGGGAAAGAATCTAAAAAGACGATCCATATTTTCATACACTTGATCACCAAGAAAAATCCAAGAATAGATACAAATGGGGAAGATAGATCCAATGTCTTGACAAATTCCATGTCTCTCTCTTCCCATGTCAGTTACTACTACTAATTCTTCTTCTCTTTCTCCATCTTCCTTTGTACAGAGTGGCCCCAGCAGATCCGAAAAGCTCCATCCTTTCCGCATTTTCGCCTTGCCCCATGACATTGTACAATCTAACAAGCATCTTTTTTTCGAGACCCTTTTCTGTAAAGTTCCAGTTTCTCTGAGTTTCTTCTACTCTTTTGAGCTTATATGTCTCTCTTTCTGGGTGATGGGTTTTCTTGGATTCCTTTCGTGCCAGTCAGGAGCTGCTGCTAGAGTTAACCTTGAATGAGATATATCTTGCTGGGTTTTTTTTTTCCCCAAGCTCTTGCATTTCAAAGACTTGGGTCTTTGGTAATTTCTCGAAATTCTGCGCATTGATGATAATCTTAGTGGACTCTTGCTGGAGTTTTTTTTGTTTCTCAAGCTGTTGCATCTTTGTTTGTGTATATTTGCTGCGTTGGGATGTTGGTGTCGTTTCGTCTCTCTTCTCTTTCTATTTGGGTGTTTTTTAATCGGTGCGCTTTGTGCGACTGTTGATTCTCTCTGTTGGATCTGTGAATAGTGATCTTTTACTTGGCTTTAATGAATTTGTTCTGATCCTTCTTTTTTGTTTTTTTGTTTTGTTTTAAGCACTTGCATTTTCCTTTTCTATATCTTTATGACTGGTGATGTATGCTCGTTTCTGACTTTTTGAAAACTCAAAAGTCCGATGGATTCTTTTTATGTTGCCCCCAACAAGTTCTTCTTGCTCTAATTGGTTGTTGGATAAGTGGATGCGTGACTGTATTGCCAACAAAGTAACAAACCAAATTCCTTAGCATTTTAAAATTTTGTTCGTTTCATAGAATTATCTGATTAGCTCCTTTGTTGTGATGCCAACGACTCTGAACTAGTTAGATTATATGTTCTGTTGGGTCATAGGCAGGGGACAAAGAGCAGCACATTCTAACTCTTTCTTGTGTTCTGTCCCAGGGAGGAGTTGAAAATGCAGTGCTCTAACTATCTTCCAGGATATTATTATCCAAGAGATCATGTTGTCAGCATTACGGGTAATTCACGGTCAATACCCCACAGTGATATCACCTGCAACAGTAGTAGAGGCTTCAATCTTGCATTTCCTCCATTTATGGTAGACCGGAGTCAGGATTTAGTTTATCAGAAGGAAATAGTGAGACAGACAATACTCAAACATGAAGCAACATTTAGATATCAGGTATGCATGGGCTTTCCTTTGGCTAGCATTTGAAACAGATTATTGCCATCTTGACGCTATATTCGGTCGAGTTTTCAATTTGTTTTGCACGTAAATGAATTGCACTTATATATTCTTTCATGTTTCTGGAATTAACGATCCTGATTTATTAACTTATAACTTGCTCTTTCTTGTGGATTACAATAAACCTTTCATAAATGTTACTAGATAAGGCGCTTCCTATATTCTCTCTTGTGCATTGTGTTTTCTTCTTCTTTCTCCACTTCATTTCATTCTTTCTTTTTGAAGAATACAGTGTATGCTCTAGTACATGTAAGTTTGCAATTCTAGTATTTCAGTTTTGGTCTTGAGCAATGGTTAACCTTGGGAGTGCTTCGGCACTTGGTGATTCACTTAAATGCATCATGATGGAGCAGAAGTTTGAGTTGTGTTTGCTTTCAGGTCAATGAACTGCATCGCTTGTATGGAAGACAAAGGGAATTAATGGATGACATTAAAAGGAGAGAACTAGCGGAGGATCATATACACATGCAAGCGTTAGAGGCAAATACTTTTGAGTCTCTGTTTAGTTCTGAAATTTCTGAGAAATCCTTTAGGCGCTCAGTAAACCTCACGAGCATTGAACCATATGCACCAAGTAAGGAAATGTTTCGAGTGCCCTTAAGTTCTGCTGCTGATAAGACTGTGCAACCAGGTGGTGACTGTTTTTCAGGTCAAAACATTTTAAACGAATGTAAAGCATCATCATCGAAGAATGACACATCAAGGAAGAGAATGTTCGATCTTGAACTTCCAGCAGAAAAACCCATTAATAATGAAGACAGGGAGCCATTTGAAGAAGAAAATCCTGCTAAAAAGGCAAATATTTTTATCTCAGAGCTTCGACCTCAATGTTCTTTGAAAGTCAACTTTGTTGCCTCTGGAGACTTTTCCAGTTCTCCCTCAAGTTGTAGGGGTACCTTTCTTTTGTTTGACCTGAATGAACCTGTACAGCCTTTTGAGTCAGAGTGTCCAAATTCTGCATTTGAACCGAATAACATTCATGAGGAAATCACAGATAAGGATCTGGATTTTTCCGGTATGGCACGTGCAGAATGCTCAACTCAGAATGAAAAAGGTATCCTGAATTTCCCTTGAGAAAGGATTCGGATCATAATTCTGAACCTGTCATCATGCTCTTTTCCTTTCATTGTCTTGCTACCGGCTTTTATTTCTTATGTTGCATCAGTTGTCAGTTTTCCTAATGACTGGCTTCTCCATAGGAATACATTCTTTCTATCCTAAAAGTTGTTTAAAACATGAAGTTTTACCCCTCGTCGCAATTTTTATTATATGCACTTACAGGGAGAGATGAAGGCAACTTGAAGTCGTTTGATGAAGTTTCTTCTGTTGGGAGAGCACTTCTTCCATGTAATCAACCAGCATCGTTGCCCTTAGAAAATGTAGACAAGATTCAGGCTGAAACCAGAACTGACAAATCCTTGATGCTTTCTTCTTGGAGAGAATTTAAGCACCCTGTTGCAGTACAAGCACTTCCAGGCTTTAATAATGATGCATCATTCAGCATGGGTACTAAGTCCTCTGTTGGGAACTCTACTCTCACCGTAAAGAAGTTTAATCTGAACCAAGGTCCTGCTGCATCCACTCCAGTTTCTGGAAGTTTGACTTCTTGCTTTATGCAGCGTGATGCAAGTGACAATAGTACAGGTGAAGACGTTGCTGCTGTAAAAGACAATAAGTTCTCAGACTGCACAAGTTCTGGGAAAGGCATGGACTTGAATTTGACACCTCCTACCTATTTGTCTGACTACCAGTCTGCACCCTCCCCCGACATTTCCCATCTTAATTTCCCTGAATGCAGAAATGTACAGATTCATAAAAATTCTGAGGTTCTATACAGTAACATGGTTCCCAATTCTACACCTGAATATAGAAAATGCACCAGGGATAATCACCTTGTAGGTGCTAGAATTGATAGCAAGCTTTCAACTGCTAATATTTGCATCGACTTAAATTCCTGCATCAAGGAAGACCTTTTAGCATATAGTCCAAGTGAAGCAACAAAGTCCACCACAGAAAGAGATCTGGAAGGTCCTGTTAGCCCAGAAAATAAGGAATGCTCCCCACCTAGAGGAGATTCTCAAGACATTAATATCAGGACATCAATCCATTTGCCAAGAAGAGGCCATGATGATCCAATCGAGGAACTTGACAAGGTTGCAGCTGATATACTTATTTTTATTTCTTCATCTGTTGTCCATGGGTACTCAAAGACTAACATTGGGGAACAATCTGAAGCTTCTAGCAACTGTCTAGGCTTGCTTGCTGAAGTTGCTACTTCCTTGGCTAGTAGTCCAGAGAATGTAGTTGAACAACCCATGGAAGTCCATTTTGAGCGCAATATACTTCTTTCAGATAGGACTGATTGCAGCTGGGTGAAGCTTAATCTGAGAAAGGGGAACATAGATAATAGTCTTAGTTACTTCAAGGTTGCAAACGAGAAGGAAAAAGGTTTTGCTTTGTGTAATCAGCTAAGGAGGGGTCAAGCAAGGAGGACAAAGGATCGGAAGGACCTTCAAACAGATGTGGTACCTGCAGTTGAATCTCTTTTGCATCAGGTAACTGAAACAAATATTGCTCCAAAATCCAGTCCATGGAAGAAAAAACCGAGTAGGATGAGTTCCAGAAGCAGGAGACGGCCTAATGATGGGAAGAGAACAATGTGCTCACTCCTGCTGCAGCATACTTTAGATAACAAACATGGGATCACAGGTAGATTTTTGAAAGGTTGGGGGGTGACAAAAAGGCGGCAAACTGCTCGGAGACTGAGAGCTCAGTCTTATGTGTCTCCTCTCTTTTTAGCTGATGATTAATTTAATGGAGAGTATATTTCTGGACTCAATATATTTATTAGATTATAATCCAGGGGACTTGATTGCCAGGATTATCTTCTTTTTTTCCTTTTTTTTTTTTTTGGATTGGTGATGTTATGTACATATATTTAGATGAGAATTCATACAGAATGCTTCATTTTAGTCCCATGGAAATGTTCATATACAAGCTACTAATGACAGATAATAAACAAGGAAATCCAAGAAATAAAAGCTAGAAATCCAATAAAATACGTACACCTAGGAGCAACAGAAATACTTATAAAAGCATGTTTTAGAGAAGGAATAGATACACCAATTGAGCTATATTTAGCAGATGATAGAATAATTCACCCAATAGAAAAGAGTATAATAAGCGCAGTTAGAGGAAACTTAATATACCAAAAATTTAAGTTTATTATAAGTGCTAACTACTCAGTAGCATTAGATGACAGAAATATAGATAAATCTCTAGTACTATACTGGAAAATGTCAGGAATAGAACTGGCACCAGGTAGTAAAATATTTACAGCTAGATGTAAAAACTTATACGTATTAACTACAAAACATAAGATAACAGCCAAAAATAAGATTCAAAGAATTAAAATAGAAAACCCTTTTGACAAAATAATTAATGTTATTGATAATAATGATTATAGCTACAAAGATATGGATATTGAGGAGGATTTAGAAATAGTAAAAGAAAGACTAAGCACATCAAAAAGGATAAATTATGATACACCATCATCATCGAGAAATAGCACCTCAAGAAGGATAGAATATGATATACAACCAAGATTATTAGAACAAAGAATGGATGAAATACAGCCTTACCAATACTATATAACAGGAATATTAAATCAGCGAAAATACCTAATAAAAATAGATACAGGACAAAACGAAAGCTATGTCACAAGAGAACTAATAAAAGAAGAAGAAATTACAAAAAATGAAAGTATAAATACAGAATTACCAGAAATATTGACAAACATGGAACAAAGTGCAGAACAAGAACTAATTATTGGAGGAATACCAATAAAAATAAAATTTAAAATATATCAAGGAAAAGACAATATAACTTTAGGAATAAAATGGCTGGAAACAGTTAAACCGTATAATATAGATGAAAGACAGTTAATAATACATTACGAAAATAAAAAGGTAATCATTAAAAGAACATTAATATGAAAGAATGACAAAAATCTATATACTAATAAAAATAATAGTGGACGGATATTACAACAGATATTATACACCTATGGTAGATACAGGAGCAGGAGCAAATATGTGTAAACACAACTGCTTACCAGAAGATAAATGGGAAAAATTAAAAATACCACTTATAGTAACTGGATTTAATAACGAAGGAAGTATGATAACACACAAAACCAAAAATACAAAAATACAAATATGGGATAAAATACTAACAATTGAAGAAATGTATAGTTACGAATTTACTAATAGAGATATACTATTAGGAATGCCATTTTTAGAAAAACTATACCCACATACTATAACAAAAACACATTGGTGGTTTACCACCCCATGTAATAAAAAAGTAGGAGCAAAAAGAGTAAATAACAAAATAAGAAAAAACACACCATGGGTTAAAGGAAGTGAAAAAATTACTCAAAAGTTAGAAAATATAACAACAAACGACCAGAAAATTGAAATGATAATATTTACAATTGATAAAATACAAATATTACAAGATAAGCTAAAATCGTTATATAATGAAAACCCATTACAAGGATGGGAAAAACATAAAACAAAAGTAAAAATTGAATTAGTAGATGAAAATAGCATAATAACACAAAAACCCCTAAGATACAATTTTGAAGACCAAAAAGAATTCCAAATGCATATAAAAGAATTATTAGAAAATAATTACATACGAGAAAGTAATAGTAAACATAATAGCCCGGCATTTATAGTAAATAAACATAATGAACAAAAAAGAAAGAAAAGCAGAATGGTGATAGATTATAGAAATCTAAATGCAAAAACTAAAACATATAATTACCCAATACCAAATAAGATCTTAAAAATAAGACAGATACAAGGATATAATTATTTCAGTAAATTTGATTGTAAATCAAGATTCTACCACTTAAAACTAGAAGAAGAATCTAAACAACTAACAGCATTTACCGTACCCCAAGGATTTTACGAATGGAATGTATTACCCTTTGGATATAAGAATGCACCAGGTAGATATCAACACTTTATGGATAATTACTTCAACCAATTAGAAAACTGTATCGTATACATAGACGATATATTACTCTATTCAAGAACTAAAGATGAACATATAAGACTACTAGAAAAATTCATACATATAGTAGAAATATCAGGAATAAGCCTAAGTAAAGAAAAAGCCGAAATATTGAAAAACCAAATAGAATTCTTAGGAATACAAATAGACAGAAATGGAGTAAAAATGCAAACACATATAGTACAAAAAATAATAAATTCTGAAGAATTACTAGATACTAAGAAAAAATTACAATCCTTTTTAGGATTAGTTAATCAAGTAAGGGAATATGTACCAAAACTAGCAGAGAATCTGAAACCGTTACAAAGGAAATTAAAAAAGGATATAGAATATTACTTCGATGAAAAAGACAAAAAATACATCAAAAAGATAAAAGAAATGTGTAAAGAACTACCAAAATTATATTTTCCGAATGAAAATAAAAAATTCACCTATATAGTAGAATCAGATTCTAGCAATCATAGCTATGGAGGAGTACTAAAATATAAATATGAAAATGAAAAAATAGAACACCACTGTAGATACCATTCAGGATCATACACGGAACCACAAATAAAATGGGAAATAAATAGAAAAGAACTATTTGCATTATATAAATGTTTGCTTGCATTCGAACCATATATTGTTTATAACAAATTTATTGTTAGAACAGATAATACACAAGTAAAATGGTGGATAACTAAAAAGGTACAAGATTCCGTAACAACAAAGGAAATAAGGAGATTGGTATTAAATATATTAAATTTTTCATTTACAATTGAGGTTATCAAAACTGAGAAAAATACAATTGCAGATTACATCTCAAGATATGGAAAAGGATGAAAATAAGATGGATCAGATACTCGAAATGCTAAGTACACTTTGTAAAAAAGTGGAAAAGCTGGAAGATGACATGCAAAAGCTAAAAAGCAAAGATAGCAGTCAGCAGCGTGACTTAAAAAACGCGGAGCCATGCCAATCGGAAGGCACCAAACTTCCAGAGCTAAAAGGAGACGCTGGGAAACTCCTTAAAACCCAAGCTAACAACCCATCTACTTCAACTGCAGGTACATCAGGACCTAAAGAAAGAAGAGACACTATCAGAAAACAGCAGCTATTTGACAAGCAATTCACAATAAAAAATATACCTCCAACTCCACAAACCAGCACATACAAAGAAAGTCTAAACCAAACTAGACAAACCTATAACCATATAGCCAACACCTACATCCAAAACATCCACAAAATACAAACCTACTTAAATAAAAATCCACGCTCTATAACCACCAAAAATCCAGAAGAAGACTATGTTACTCAATATTTACAGGGATACAATAAGCTAATTGCACAGCCAAATACAAACTCCAACCTAGTCAGAACATGCTACAACTATGGATTGCTAAATACGGTATATACCAAGACAGGAGACGAAATAGCAACCATACCAGAACTACATAAAGCATTTATGACATACAAAAGAATAACTAAAGGCACATTTTTCTATATTAAAATATACGCAGAACCTGCGGAAATATTATTTAATGAAATAAAACCAATTATACAAATAGTAAAGATAGGATTAACAAGGGAGATGATTATACCGGAGAAGATAGAACAACAGGAAGAAATAAATTGTACAGACATACCGGATTTCTACGCAAACAAAAGAATTATTGGTCTAGCTACAATACTAAGTGAGCTAGCTAATAATTTCTTAAATGGAAACTCCATCTGGAGCTATTATTCAAGAGATCAGACGATGATATACGCTAACTCCAGAGAACACAAAGAAGCAGATATGGAAGAAGTACGACAATGGATACTCAGTCTGCTGAAGCCAGAGGAAATACCTACAACAAGAGCTATACGGAGAAACTATATTTCCCCAGCTCTTCTAACAAGATATTGCAAGAATGTAGGACAGAAATATCCAGATCACTATTGCACAAAATGCCATGGTGAAGAAAACAGTCAGATACCAGATGTACAGCTAGAATAAGATAATGATTCAACGGCCGAGATAAGAGTAAAACAATCCAACGACCAAGATAAGAAAAACAATATACGCAGAAAAAGACGAAAGAAGAAAGCTGAAAAGAAAGAAGATAAAGAGATGTCGGCCATCAGATAACAATGCAGCAGATAATGTAAAGTTTTTTGTTCTTTAATGTAAAAGTCTTAAAGTGTACAGTAATAGGGCGGCTACCTTAAACGAAAGTCGCAAAGTAGAATAGTGATGTGTCGGCCACAAAATACTATTCATAAACAGTAAAGGTCGTTTATGAACAGTAAAGGCCAATTGTAAAGAGTCATTTGTTTGTAAATTTTGTTTATAAATACAACCTCAGACGGAAGCCAAAGGCATCCGCAATCCCACATATTCTCTCTCAACTCACTTCCGCACCCCTACCCCCAAATTGGTATCAGAGCTAAAAGATCAAAAACAAAAACAATCTACTTTAAAAACATAATCCAATGGAAAAATCTAGCAATGATGCAAAGTTACAAACTGAGGTATGTTTATTCATCATTATGAATAACTAAACTGCTGTATTCCTGATAATCTGCTAAGCATTATTTATTAATATCTTCTTGTTATATCGTTTTTATGAATACCTGATTAAGTTTGCTATGTACGTGTTTAGTAAGTTATGAATAAGTAAGCCCAGACTAAGACATCCTAACGTGGAAACCGGTTAGGCCAGGTGAGCCGTTTTAGGGGAGTACACAGAGTTGAAGTCATTGTTAGGGTAACTAATCATAACTGAAAACGCATAGTAATGACCCAAAAGGATAATTCAAAATAACGATATAAGAATTAGATAATTTTAAATAATGCTTAAGGAGATTAAAAGGAATACCATGTTTAGAAAAATTCATAAAATGAGTTCAAACCTATCACATAGAAATCATAGATATGAGTTACTTGTCTTATGTATAATGAAATTATTGTCTAAGATATTAGAAGAGATAATAGAATTGGAAGAAACTATGAAGTTAATTAACCAAGATTGGACGGAGATGACTATAGAAGAAATTAGAAAATTAGATAAAAATTTTAGATTAAAAATGATAAATTATGAATATATGGAATATTGGTTATCTACTATAGAAAGTATAAGACTAACAAGGCTCCTATTGGAAGATAATATAAGAGAATATATGAAAAATAGTAATCTGGAATACTTAGAATATGCATTCGAATGTATAAAGGAGTTACAGAAATTAGAACCATTAAAAATTGAATATTATAATAAAATGTTTACACAGGATTAATGAATAAAGAATTACAGAAGCCAAGAAAAGGACATATTCAGAAAAAAGCTAAAAAATTAAAAAATCAGCTAAAAGTACTATATCCTGAATATAAACAGCTAAGCTTAAATAAAATAAATAAAAATAGGCTCGAACATCTAATAGATCTAATCTCAGAAACAGAATATAAATATATAAAATGTTTGAAGAAGAAAAAATTAACATAAATAACAACGAAAAATACAAACAACAATTATTAAAAGAAATAGAAGAAATAACAAATGAAATAAAATTTAAGAAAGAAAGACTAAATTACTGTATAATCGCAGAAATAGAATCTAGAAAAGAAAAAGGAAACTATTATATAATTACAAGAGCATGCCGAACACCTATAAAGACACAGGAAAAATTAATATCCCATCTAAAATTACAATTACAACTATTAAAATATAAATTACAACACGACTACCATGAATAAAGAAGAATATGCAGTAGAAGAAGAAAAATATATGAGTCTAAAAGGATTAGAAATAAAAATTGTACACTCAAATTTAGGAAGAAGATTTAAAAATATAGGAGACCAATTATATTTAATGTTAGAAAAAGAATCAGCAAAACTAGAAGATAGCTTAACAGCTATGGTAAAGATTAATAAAGAAAATGAGGAAATAGATAGGAAAAAAGAAATAGAAAAAATTAAAAAACAAGCACAAATAGAAGTTCAGCAAATTAAAGAAGAAAAAGACACGAGAATCCAAGAGCTAGAAAAAGAATTAGAAAAATTTAAACAATTATATGAAGAAAAATTAAAAGCAAAAGAAAAACAACGTGAAGAATTAAGACTTACAGAAGAAATAGAAAAATTTTAAATATTATTAGAAGAATCAGGTACAGTAGAAAATCAGCCTAAAATAGGAATAGACGACATAAGTGAGCAAAATGATGAAGAAAACCTAGATCAATATTCAGAAACATCAGAAACTTATACTAATCTAATAGAAAAGGAAAATAACATAGAAATTAATGTAGAAGACATAGACGAAAAACCTAGTACATCAGGAACTAGAAGTCCAAGAAGACCAAATACTAGTCCAACCTATTATACTTACGAAAGGGAAAATAGAAGCAAAACATTATGGAATAAAAGATTAAATAAAAACTGGACACCTAGACAAAATATAGAACAATATAATTTCTTAGATTTAGATTGTGTTGCAGATACAAATAAAACAATTCAGCTATGGATAGGATATATTTCAAAACAGTTAATAGATAACAAAATACTAATAGCAGATGCCCCTGGATACATAGAACGAACATTAATAGGAACAACAAAAATATGGTTACAAAATTTATCACCAGAAAGTTTAGAAACATTAAGAAATAATAAGAAAATTAATAATGAACCAGCAACAACATCTATAGAAATATTAACCAAGTACGAAATGGCAATAAGAAATGAATTTAGTAGTATGACTACCGAAATAGAAGAACGGCAAAAAGATAAAGAACTAAACAGAAATCTAATAAATAAATTAAGCATATGTAAAATGAGTTATATGGATGAATATACATGTGCATTTAAAGAATATTATTATAAAGGATTATATACGAATGAAGAAAGTAGAGAAATAAGAAAATTATACTATACAAAATTACCAGAACCGTTTAGTTCAAAAGTAACTAAAGACTGTCAAGAATCAGGACTAATAGATACACTAGGATCCAGAATAAAATTTCTACAAAAATAGTTTACAGAATTATGCGAAAAACATAAGGAAGACATGAAAATGGAAAAAATACTGGTAAAAAACTTAGCATGTTGTACAACTAGAACAACACCACAATTCGGTTGCACAAATAAATACAAATACAAGAAAAGAGTTAAAAAATACAGACCATTTAGAACCAAATACAAGTATAAAAAACCAAGAAAGAAATACTATATAAAAAATTATAAACAAAAGAGACCTCACAAAGCTAAGAAAAATATATCAGAATGCAAATGCTACAACTGTGGTAAATTAGGACATTTAGCTAGAGACTGTAGAGTACCTAAAAATGTAAATAAAAAACAAATTTCAGAAGTAGAAATAATAATCGAAGATGAAAAATATAAACAAATAGATTATATAGACTATAATCTAAGTGATGAAGATAGTATATACGAATTAACAGAATACGAAAAGACAGATAATGAAAATGAGACAAATGAATGCGAGACCGATAATGACTGAAACAGATATAAGGATTATAAGTAAAGAAGAATATCAAGATAAAGAAAGCTCAGAACAAAAAATAATATTTGACAACAACATGTTCGAACAAATAAAAGGAAAAGAATTAGATTTAAGTGTAGACAAAATTTTGGAAATACCTAAATTAAGAAATTTCTTTAAAATAAGACAAGAAGAATACTACGTGGTAAGCCAAAAAGAACATATAATAGATTGCAAATACACCCAAGGAAAAGCTAAAATACCAATTATAAATAAGAAGATAATAAACAAGGAAATCCAAGAAATAAAAGCTAGAAATCCCAAATTGGTTTGTCAATATTAGCATAATCTATCAATATTTGAGCTACTATCTAAATTGATTCACTGGAAATCTTGTCTAAATATTTTTAAAATATATATTTTTTATTTAATATGTTATATATAATCATAATAAAGAAAAATAGTAATTTTATTAGGTATTAAAATATTATAAAAGCACAAATAAAATAAATAAGAGCCCATTTGGCTTAGCTGATAAAGCATTTTTAAGTGCTTAAACTGATTTAATAAATAAACAATTACATGTTTGGATAAAAGTGGTGAAACTAATAATAAATAGTCAAAGTGTTTGGTTAAAAAGTGTTGATAAATATTTTTTAGTTAAATTTACTTAAATGTCCTTCAAGTTATTTATATTAATAATGACGTATTTTTTTGGTCTCTAATTAAATTTAAGGTGTTGCTAAATGGCCACAATTTTGTGACCCAGATATGACCACAAAGGTTAAAAAGACCATATTAACCTTTTTTTAAAAAGTAAAACTAAACCTTTATTATTTTTAAAATTCTAAAATTTGGTGCCAACTATAATCGTTACGTTGGTGAGGCACAACTATTATTAATTATGTAATAAGATTATTTAATTGATTTTATAATGGGAACCCACCATATCATTTTATTTTATCTTTTTCTTATTCTTTCCAATTTACTTTTTTCCTTGATTTCTCTTCTCTTGTTCTTTTTTCTTTTTTTTTTCTCTTTTTTTTGTGTGTTTTATCAAAAAATTTAAAACTAATTTTATTATACATGAATCACGATTCTTTAAAATATGTTTGAATAAAGTTCATCATTTACTTTTAAATTTATCGCATAAAATTTATTTTATTTTTTTATTATATAAAAATCATTCAATTCTAAAATTATTCACACGAATCTTTTTAAATTTTAATATTTTTTTCTACCTAAAAATTATTCAACTTTAAAATTTATTACACAAAAATTAATTTTTTTATTTTTTGTTACTTAAAAGTTATTCAACTTTGACCATAACTAAAATAAATTTCATTTGAATTTTGATATGACATAATGCTCCAAAATAAGTTAATTACATTCAGGATAATTTTAGAAACAACCCTTAATATTTTACTTCATAACACAAAACTCATTGGAGGTGTGTAATATTACATTTATTTTTCTTTGTTTGAGTTTTTTATAATAATTTTAACACAATATTATTAATATTAAATAAAATATAATTTTTGACTGTTTTTTCCTTATTAATATACTCATTTGTATAGTAAATTTCATAAACACCTTTTAAAAAATAAATAAAATAATTTTTCCGTGATAAAACTTTAAAGCTAGAATCCTTTTATGTGATAAAAATAAAATAAAAATAATCGTTGTGTAATAAAATTTAATTTAAGATGACTTTTATGTAACAAAAAAGATAAGAAGGTAATTTTTTGTATGATAAATTCAGAGTTGGATGATCACCAATTAAATTTACCCAAATATTTTTCAATTTCATTATCCAAATTTTATAATTCTTTCAATTTTCACCGACCTCATTTTTTTTTTCATTTTCAAATTAATGGACATAAAAAATTAAATAAAAGAAAAGTAATGATAAAATAAGGATTAATTACTCATAAAAAATAATGACTCAATTCCATAGTAGTTAAAAAGAAGATATAGGAGAAGGAAAACTAGTCGAGAAAAAAGGGCTTGAATTTTAATTGGATGAAAAGTAAGATCTACTCTAGCCCTTTGTCAATAAACGGATGCTCTCACACAAATATGACTTGATATGTCTCGCACATAATAAAATTTATAGATAGGGCTGCAGGACTATAATATTAATACATGACTCTTGGATTGCTGCTAACTAGGATCGATACTCATGAACTATATGATTTTTATGATTTCTATATTATGATGGATGTCTATCATGTCTACTTTGAGTTTTGACTATTGAAATATTTTTCAAATTATATTTTAAAAAGTATTTAATATATAGTATAAACTTATTTAAATATAATAATTAATAAAATTATTTAATTAGAGGTCATTTTAATAAAAAAATATAAGATATGATTCACAAGTTATCAAATCGGCGTAACATGAGAGCACAATACTACAACATTAATGTGTGACTCTCTTAGGTTGCTGTTAACTAGGGTTGACACTTATGAACTATATGACTTTATAATTTTTATAATGTGTTACTATGGCTAAAGTATTTTGAGTTGTGACTGTCATTATTAAAATATTTCAAGCTATATTTAAAGAATTATTTAAGCATGTAGTTTAAATTTAGGGAAAATGGTCGAAGATATCCCTCTACTTTCATATATTAGCTAATTTTGCCCCTAGTTTATATTATAGGGCCAAATATACCCAGCCGTTAACAAAGTAAACAAAATTGCTCCTCAATTGAATGAAATCTCCAAAATTGACTTAAAATATCCGATTTCAATTGAATTATTCGTCTTTTCTAAGTCCAAATCCAACCCACTAAACTAAATAAATTCAAATCAAATTAAACCCAAAACTCAATTATTAATACTAGTATTTATTATTGATTTCTCTCAGCAATTTTTTGACGTTTGTTCCAGAAATTGCAAAACAGAGTTTGCATTATTACCCCCAGCTTTTGTAAGCTTTGTTTGTTCTTTTTGAATTCCGCAAGTTTTAACAAACAAAAGTGTAAAAAGTGATGAGGAAATAAAATTTGAAAGGGAAGGATAAAGTGTAAAATGAAAATCAGTTTATAGTGTGAATGTATAATTGTGGTCAAATAGATTTTTTCTTAAATTAAAATATTCAATCATTATAAATATTATCAGCGATCAAATTATGAGTTATCATCCAAATGTTAAAAGGTTACATATTTTTTATTTTACTTTTTTTTTGAATTTTCATATTTTGTATTTATCAATAATATATATATTTTTTCAATTTGCTTAACTCTTGAAATCAATAATAAATATTTTAGAATATAGAGAAGTAGGAGAGAGTTTTATGCTTTACAAAACCTACAAATCAACTATATTGATGTCAAGTTAAAGAAGGGTTCCATGCTTGGCCTTAGAACTTGAGGCACTACAAAAAATATTAGAGAGAAATTTTATACCCCAAATAGTGTCTTAAAGATATTCATAATTGTTGTTAACATTGAAGAGTTGGAGGAAATATTAGGTTTAGAAAAACAGAGGTGGAAGTGAAATCATGGAGAGTGTTTGAAATTTTATTTTAAGAAAAAATATTTTGGGTATTATATAAAAGTATCAGGGATAAAATTGTAAATAAATTGGTCAAACCAAAAGTACTTATAAGCTGAAAAATCATAAGTGAGAGGTGGCCAACTTATGACTTATGACTTATTTTGACTTATAAGCACTTTCAATATTTACCAAACTCATAGATAAGTTAAAGGTGTTTATAAGCTAGTTTGACCAACTTATAAACTTAGCAAAACACTCTCTGAAATTTATTAAGAATCAGATGGGTTGGTTTTAATTTGCATTTTAGCCTAAGTAACTTTTGAGCGGATCAATTTATTAACACAACTCATCTTGACCCGCTCAAATTCAGTCCAACCCGCTCATTTGCCCTCTATACGTTTAGTTATTGAATTCAATATTTTTTTAATTAAAAAATGAATTACACAATAAATCCTAATTCAAAATTTTATAGACTTAATCAACATCTCTTCGTGAAACTACCTTTTAAAACAATTATATGAAGTATGTTAAGACAATAATATTTACTTAAATGGATAGAATTTTATTAATATAGACAACCTATTCTATGGGCACAAAGAATAATTTATGAGTTTATGGTTAAGGTTTTCTAGTCTTTTAACTTAATCCTAAGAGCTTGGTTGTGTTTAGTGCGAAAAAAGAAAATGTTTTTGAAGAAAAATAACTGGTTTTTAATATATATATATATTTTTGTATTTGTTATATAAGCAAAAAATATTATTTTAAAAATATTAATATATAATCTAAATAAATACGATATGAGGTGGGGTGAGGATAGGTGGTAAGGGTAGGAGCGTGGGGTGGTGGGAATTATAGGAGTGAGGGGTAAAGGTGAAATGTTTTAATAGGCGAAAATAACACAATCGATGTGAAATGTTAGTTGTGCACGCGCACAAAAAGATTTAAATCCTTTGGTTCCGTTTCAAATGTTTTGAAAAAAACCTAATAATGAATGATCAGCAAAAACTCAAAACGGTTTGATATGAATTAAAATTTACAATTACTATAACACTATCTTGCACACGAATCAGGACTTTTCTATTTTCACCTTCAATGCTATTCTAATTTGTTTGTGAAGATTTCCTCTTTCTTACAAAAATATTAACCTTTACTATAATTACGCTTGTTCTCATATAAATTAAATCAATTCTACCAATAAGGTCAAGCTTCTTCCCTGTTCCATTTTCAACCAATTGTTTTGGGGGTCCCTCCTCCTTACATGTAAGTAAAAGGTACAATTTCAACAAAACTATTTCTTTTTCCCTTATTTGGTAGTTAAAAGCTTCTTGATGATCAAAACTTCTTGTTTCTATTATTGATTTTGAAAGCCTCAATGATATGATTTGTTTATAGCCTTCTTTCTCAAAGCCAAATTCATTCTTTCAAATTTTAAAAATTTTTATCTTTTAATATATCTGATTTTAAGGGTGTCCTGAACAAGGGCAGCACAATTAGGAGATCTAAATTCTTGGAGTATAACATATGGAACAGTTGGAATGTGATGAACTTTTTTTTTTTAATCTTTCTTCTTCTTTTCGGAAGCTTGTTGGGTTTTTCTTTTTTGTTCTGCTATATCATAATTTCTCAGTTTTCTTGCAAGGGGTACAACTTAGGGACATGTCTAGCCATGTTTTCATCTCAAGTTTCATGGTCAACTATTTGAAGTTTACACACAAGAAAAACTACTCCAATAGTTTCTTTTAAACTCATGAAAGCAAAATTTAATGCAGTTTAGTTGTAATATATATCCTAATGCTAGCTTCTGGTAATAGGGAATATCAAATATATGGGAAACTCTCACCCCAACAAGCAAGTTTTATATGTTTGATGTAAAGAAATGGAGATGTTCATTAAATTCTATGACCAAAACATCTGTGCTTGAGTTTATGTTCTCAGCCTCTATGATGTGTGATAATATAGCCAAATTTGAGCATTAGGATTTCTCAGTTTATTGTTGACTGGGAGATAAGAACTTGTACTAATCTATTAGGATTAGTTAGATGATAGGAGTTCGAGTTCAATTTGATGGAACGGTCTGATGGAAGCAGTAACTGAAAGCTTCTGAAAAGAACATCTTCTTGTTGTCATTTTATCCTCAAACTGCTATGAAATAAGTGATCCGTAGCATATCTTTTTTAGCTTTACATAAGTTGTGTATCTCTTTCACTTCATATTGGCAATTGTAACTAAATGTATATAATTCTCCTTTTTTCTGTTATCTGCATTTTATGACAGAATTTAGAGTTTTTAGTTACACAAGCCATGGATGAAAAAGCATCCCCACCTGATCTTCACCTGTTAACATAACCTTGTTTCTATTTATTTAGGACACCAAACGTGTGAAAGTTGACGGTTCAAAAAGCACTCTGGTACTTCTTGCTTTCAAGTCCTGGTGAGTACTCTTCTTTTGGAGTTTGGGAAGTAAACAGAAACATTCACAATAAAAAGTTGATGTTGCTTATTCTAAATCCCTCTATATCATACTGAACGTATCTGAACGGGTGCTGGTTTGTTATATCATTTCCTTCTCTTACAATGGCTGAGAATGCTGGTGGCATACCTGAAAACCTGGAGAAAATGGAGCCTATAGTAAGTAGTGTGAGAAGGAATTCAACCGGAAGCCTAGGTTTTGAAATGGGCGAATCCAAGGTCTTGTCACGTTATCTTGGCGTTCCAAGAGGTTCGTGTCATGATATGTGCAAATATGGTTTTGAACATGATTCTCCAACAAAGGCAAGGATTCCCCGGCCCACAAGAGCAACATTAGGGAAAATCCCGGAAAGGAAGAAAGTACCAGGCTCGGCTAAACTACCTTCAGAGATCAAGAGCCAGACAACTTGCCAAGTCAATGGACAGGAAATCCAAGCATCCACCAAAAGAGCTGCGGATTTTGTAAATCATCAAAGTGATTTCAAGCTCAAGCCTTTGGAAGAAAATGCATCAAGAAGGCACCAAAGGAGATACAGTGACATCTTTATACCAGGGAGATCTTCGAAATTTCAAGAGTCTCTATCGAATGAATCAAGCAGTAGAAGAAATCACAGCTGTAAAATGGAGAAAGACGATGGATCCTCCGAGCTAAGCAAGAAAAAGCATGTTGTGACCTCAACTGCTTCATTGTCTCCAAAATCTTCTGTGAAAAAGGTATCAAGCACATCATCCAGTAACAACACCCCAAGAAAGATATCTCAACTTAACAGTAGGACTAGTCTTACACCTAGCAAGACTGGGAAAATCAGTCATGAAAATGTGACAAGGAAGACGTCACATCTTAGAGAATCAAAGACTAAAAGCCACAGTACAGTGATCTCCCAGGAAAATAGTAATGCCAAAGAATCCTCTTTGCAGAGAGATGGTCCAAGACGATGGAAGACGGCTTCATCACTCCTTTGTTCCCCATCATTTCCACTATCTTCAGGCGGTGATAGCTCAAGAGACATTGGCACCACGCAGTTGTCCGTTTCCTCATCTTCATTGATGTCACCATCATCAAATTCAGCAAATGAGTCTGCTAAAAGTGATGGAACAGGCTCTAGCACCCGACAAAATGGAACTACAACTCAGAAGCAAGACACAAAACCTCAGAGGGCTGAACAAGTTGGCTTAGAAAATGAAGATTGCAGTCCTAAACTGCTCAAGTTCAAAAAAGGAAAGACAACTGATATCCAATCTGAGGAAAACAGTCCAAGGAGACAAAAGTTTGGGCAAGTCACCATAAAAGATGAGCGCGAAAATGAAAATGGTAAAGAATATCTTAGAGGAAAAGGCTTGAGAAGATCCACTGCTGAAGGCCATACGGATGCTGCAAAAGATGACGTTATGACAGTAAATCTTCGATCCCATGCTATAGAAGATATAAAAGAAACTCCAAGTTTGTTCAACAACGTGATTGAAGTTACTGCAAGCAAGCTTGCCGAGATTAGGAGCAGCAAGGTTAAGGCTCTGGTGGGTGCCTTTGAAACTGTAATCTCCCTTCATGATCCAAAATCCTCTCAAGCAATTCGAAGATCATAACTTACTTTTCTCTTTGACAGAAGGAATCTGCACGCCAGGTGCAGGATTCCAAGCAGTAATCTGTATGATAAGACTTTGTTACTGTCCTTTAACTATTACTTTAGGTATTTATAGGGATTGATCACTCAAATTTGATTTCTAATCGAGTTAATGAGTGCTTAGAAAAGTTCAATCGGACAAATTTGGTTGAGCTTAAGATATTATGTAAGCTTTCAGTGGCTGAGGCACTTGTTAGCATATTAGCATATTAAGTCTTACCATCAAATACTGGATTTTATTCTGCATAACAGCACAGCCCAGACTCTATAAAATTCTCTGTTGAGGATGACATATGGCTATCCTAATTTTTTATGCCTATACATATTTGGTCAATGAACAACAGAAATTTAGAAGGATTACTCTGAAGCCAAGTAGAAATCAAAAATGTTGAATTTATATGCATGTTTATCAAAACATTTTTTAGCTTTACAAGACAGGAAAAAGAAACAAATCCATCAATTAGCAGATCATTGACTGTAGGCAGTAGTAAACTTTTCACTCTATTTTAAAAATTAAGAGTTTTGCTTCTTGATATGCATTTCATCTCCCATTAAAGACTCCACTAAAAACCATACTATCTCCTCCTAATGATGCCTCCCACTCTGTGGATGAGGTCCTGATTTGAGATAATGCAACAACCACCTCCCGCATTTCTGGTCTGTTAATTGCATTTTCATTTAAGCACCAGTCTGCAATCTCTGTCATCTGTTGAGTTATGAGAAAATGTCAGCTCTGCCTGCGTAGTTTACTGGCTATCGAGAAAGAAGTAGAAGAATAGGAGACTTTAACTTCAAGATATATTTAAATTGCCAACCTTGTATATATCTTCCATGGGATAGCATCCCTTGAGATTTTCATCTATAAAGGATTCCAATGTTGTCTCTGGATCCTCATTTTGGAAAATTTCGTGTATCTGACCATTCAGTGGACACTCTTTTTTAGTTAATGAAAGATTAATTATAATGATATAAACATAGGTCTTATATAAATTTAAGCTGTAACAAGCAAGAAAGTGCTATCCTGACATCCATGCTCTAATAAATGCATACATCTCACTTATTCTTCATTTTAGGTTCTTCTTTTCCCATAAGCGTTTTCCTATTCCATCATGATCTATAGTAGTGTCAGTTTTCTCTGATAGTCATTCATGCAGTTGCGTTTCATTCTTCAATATATCTCTGGTAAATAGTTGACTTACAATTGAGATGAGTGATTTCATCTTGTTTGGATCCCCATTTTCACGGATGAGTGCAGGTTTGCCAGTTATTAGTTCTGCAAGAACTACGCCAAATGCAAAAACATCTGTTTTGGTAGTTATCTGCAGCTCTTTCACAGATCTGTAACATATGAGACATCAGAAGCAAATTTTTCAAATTCTTCTAATGCATATGGATCTGATATTGCTAGACAATATGGCATTCCATTGTAAAAAAACAAAATTGATTAACAAGAATATGTAAATTCAGATGCTTACTCAGGGGGAAGATATCCTGGTGTTCCAACTAGGCGGGTCGCTAAGAATTCATCTTCATTGGTTCGACCAACTAGTTTTGCCAGGCCAAAATCTGCAACCTTTAAGAGACAACTTTCTTGGATGTACGCTTAATGAAACTATAAATTCTTTACTGAAGTTTAAGTCCCTTTATGATAAAAAAGATACAACTTTTAGACAGCAGTATTAAGGGAGATTTCGCACTCCTGAAATTAGTAGTTAGAGATAATCAATTAATCATTTTGGACATGTTTCAGTAGCATCCATGTAGTGATAGACAAGGCAGTTTCATGCATATCTCATCAATATGAATGATAAAGAAGAAAGAATTTGCTGCCATTAGGGGAAAATATTGTAATATCCAATTATCCATGTACTTGAAGGAGACAAGAAGGCACCTTAGCTCTCATGGCTTCATCCAGTAGAATGTTACTCGTTTTTATATCACGGTGAACATACCGAGCTTTTGTATGGTCATGGATATACTCAATACCCCTCGCAGTATCTACAGCAATCTGTGTTCTTGTAGTCCAACTTAGAGGCTTATGACCTGGTTCAGAACAAGTTGAGGTGAGCTAACTAATGATTCTGGTAATTATTCTTTTTTGCCTTTTGGGAATCTTAGTTCTTTTTATCCTTTCATATGGGTGGATGTTTTTCGGGGTGCCTATACAGAGTTATACGGTTTGTGAACTTCATTATACTCCATTACTTTGATTTTTATCAAGGAAGCAATCAGAGGAACTTGGTGAGGTCAGGGGGTTTAGGAAGAGATCTAGAGCCCGGTGAATATATCTTTTAACTAATGGACTGTATATCGCTTAAATTTTGTTTCAAAATGAGCTTAAAGTTGAATTTACATGTTATTGAATACCTTTTAGCATTGGTTGATGAAGATGTTCATTGAGAGAACCATTTGGAACATACTCATAGACCAAGTAGAGGTGATCATCCCCGCTGGCATAACCCAACAGCTCCACCTACACGATGAACTCTTCATAAATACTGGAACATTCTCAAAGTAAATGACAGTTTTTAAGTGATTAAACTTGATTATTACCACATTTATGTGATGGATCTTGCATAAGACTTTGACCTCTGCCATAAACTCCTTGGACTTGTTAGACCTCATCTTTTTTATTGCAACTTCCTAGAGTCAGTTTGATAATCGCGTTTTAATTGCGAGGCACAGAAGAATCTGACTTGGCTTGAGCAAAAATGAAGAAATAAAAACAAAAGGAAGTGCTAGATACCTGTTTCCCAATTGTTCCATAATACACACTCCCATATCCACCTGCCCCGATAATCCTAGAGTCATCAAAATCGCTTGTAGCTTCTGCTATTTCCTCAAGACTGTATATTACTGGCCTTTCTGATTCAAAAACTGGCATGTCTGCAGAGTTGAATAAATTGATTGTGTTAATTTTCTGCAATGCAATCTTTTCCTGTCTATCATAAGCTTATCATCATAACAAATTGGCAAACAGTAAACCTTCAGTGTTTTCTCTATACATGTACTGCTTCTGCAGAGACATGGTTTTTTTAGTACTAAAGCTTTTGGAAATAGCTGCAGGATCCTCCTTGCCGCGTCTCTGCAATCTAGTTCTCCTTAGAATAAACACTATCACAGTGCACATTGACAGTACTGTCACAGCTGATAATATTCCAACTAATACCGCCCATTTGTGTGCTTTGTGCTTTTCTCCTGCTGAATGATGGGGAAAACGGGGCAACGGAAAGTCAATTTCTAAGTAATACAAATTGTAGATGATACTCCTTCACAATAATCAAATAGCCACTGTTTCATGCATATAGTCTCCCAACTTCCTGATCGGTTATTTCCTTTACATTTTATGGAAAGCTTGCCTGACTAAGGAAGAGATACTGAATATTTAACTGATGGAATTTGCTACTTTTCTCTTAATTCATGCAGGTAAAGTTAACACCATCCTTGTATCAACAGGAGTATCTGAAAAGGATTTTCAAGAGAATATAACATTTGGAGGAGCAGAAAAAACAGAAATTCGCCAACAGTCTGAAGACAGTTATAACCAAGATATCTGCCTTCATGGTCTGTATGATGATCTAATTGTTTAGTCAACATAGTTGATAAAATCAAAAAGAGGAAAATTTTCCACAAAAGATATAACTAACCGGTACTTGGAGGAGGCGGAACTCCATTTTTGTACATGGGTACATATAACAGCCATCCAACATCTACAAATTGTGGACTTGTCAAGTAAGGATTCAAGTTCTGTATGTGACTGACTTGAGAAGAAAGTAAATCTCCAATACTTGACAAAGTATCATGCTCCTGAACAGTATATGTCACTACAGTTTGTGGCTCATCATCCACACATCCACACAAGAGATGCATAGTCACTACATCCTCAGCCCGGTAACTTTTTTCTTCTCCTCCAACTTTCCAAGCCTGTCCACTATAAATGTCATTAGAAACATTTGCAAATGTATCCTCCGGCTGCAGCTTGTAACTCGTGTCATAGAAATATCCAACAGTTCCATTAACATCTTTGCAAGTACAAGGTACATTTACTAGGTAGTCTTGTCTATCATTATAGCTAATCGGCTTGATTGCTGATGCATTGACAGAGTAAAAATTGGTGATATTCTGTTCTCGGAGACCATTGTGCTGATAGAGGAAAGCGCTGCACATCTTGATGTGATCGGAGCATGGAAAAGGGTATATGTTAGTTAACTGAGTTGGTGCAGCAGAAGCCAAATTTGTTATGATCTTAGGGAAAATCAGAGGAAACAGGAAGTAAAGAATGAGGATGCAACACCAAGAAGCCATAAGCCTTGGCATGAAAAGTACTCTCTCTGCCTTGTGAAATAAAAAGAAAGCATATGAGATCATAAAAATCATGATATTCTAAGAGAACATTTCCTCTTTGTCATATCCTATTTGTTTTGTTTGTTGACATATACAGTAATATATAACATAATGCTTCTTAGTTATATTCTGATTATCTTTTCAAATAGTATAAACTACCACAGATGAAACATATAGTACTAGTATTATATCATATTGTATATTACAATGTTACTGTATCAGTTGGAATTTTTGTGGTTTTTAAATGTTCTGCTGTTTACAATGCATAATTGCCGATTGATACAATGCACAAATGGAGATTTATAAAACTCTAGAATTTAAGTAATATTAGTGTTACTCTGTTATATATATATATTTTAGGCTTCACAACAAATTGCTTTTCAAGGCTAAATTGCAAGCTATTGTAAAGCTGTTTAAACCAATGCAGTAGAGGTGGAGTTTACGAGTCTGAGTGGAGGCCCATTCTTTGCCTGGTGACCCTTTATGATTTTAAATCATATAGAATTGGATACAACAATTAATGGAAATGAAAAATTGTCACCAATCTTAACATCAGCTCTTGTACAACCTAGGAAAAGGTTATTTTAAAATGATTCAATTCAAGTAAATGGATTCAATTGAATCAATAACTTTGTGAAAAAAACTACAAAAGGCACACATACTTACTTACCCAACAGCGAAACCAAAATCTATCAATTCTAATTTGGTATCCGCCTTTGTATATGAATCAAATTTTTTAAATATATATCAGTGTATATCTTGTTATATTTTGATCATATTGATAAAACTAGTTGGTCCAACTGTATATATATCCCTAACTTTCCCTTTTCTAAATTCTCTTTTTGGAGTACACTACTATCACTTGGTCCTTACATCTTTCAATAATTCAAATTCATTTAGCTCTTTGATCAACTTTTAAAATCATGTATATCATGTCATTATCGATCACCACCACTAATTGCAATTGAGGTTAATACAATATATATATATATATATATATATATATATATATATATATATATATATATATTAGTGAACTAATTAAGACTACCGAAGTCAAACATAAGCAGTCGCTTAATGCAAACAAATATCAGTGGACTTCCTTACTTGTGCCGGCGAAACCCCCCCAAAGAAAAAAAGGGACTTGGCTTTAAGGAGATGAATTCATATGTGGCAAATTAGCCGGCAGTAAGTCATAGTTCCATTCTCTCAATTTATCTAATACGTTTTTCTTTCTAATCGAGCTAAAAAAAAATAAGGTTTTTTTATATTTAGTAACAAATTAATTTTTTAAAATATCCATTTCATGTTTAATAAGATGATTTATAGCCACATAAATATCTGTGACTTATTTTAAAACACAAATTTTAAAAATTTTTCTTTTTTAAACTCTTTATCAAGTCACATAACATCACATAAATTAGAAATGTAGGAGTATCACGTACTAATCGTAATGCCGGAAAGTATTTATGATATGTATACTCCTACTATCTACTATCTCTATTTTTTTTTTTTTTTTTTTTTTGGGTCTAGTACTGAAGAACACCAAAAGAATCCCCTCTTGGCATCTTTTTCGGTTACGGTGTTTATGTTCAAAATGATTGAAATTATACTCTCTTTTTTTTTAAAAAAAAAATATGTTATCAGAGTAGTTTAACATGTGATAACAAGTTAATTACAAACATCAAACATGATCAGTTTAATAGTGAGATGATGATAGTGGCAGAGCTACTTTTGCACCCAAAAAAAAATATTACTAATTGACACTCTTTTTAAAGAAAATTATACTATATAGATAGGTTAAATATTTTGTTTTATGTATTGTATATATCCTCTGGAAAGGTGAAAATTATATTTTGATGATTTCATTAATAAAAATCTTGGCTTTAGCCGTAGTTGGCAATTTGTTCTTGTTATTATTGGAGGACGTTGCTCAACATAATTCATTTATAATTTATTTTTAAAAAATTGAGGGTAAGAAAATAAAAAATGAGAAAAGAGATTATAAAATGAACAATAGAACTGTCACCAGCAAAGTTATAGTTACTTGAACTACTAATTAAGATTCCCCATTCATTTCTAGTTGCGTATGTGACATGTGGAGATTTATTTTGTCTCCGTTTCCTCATTTTATTTGATAAAGAAACAAGAAGAGTAAAATGTCAGTTTTATTCTCCATTCTTTTCCTAATGATAATCAATTTTACAGTTTGTACAATAGAAAAAAGCTAACAATCTTCTTAATTCAGTTAGTAATGTGCATGTATCCTTTGTGAAGCATAAAAATAAGTTAGCTTTTCTCTCAGCAAGTGGGGCAGTTTTTAATCTCCCAACAATTAGCAGTTGATCCCCCTTATGTTCAACGGGCTTAAGAGCAAAATGGGCCCAAAAGTTTCACTAAGAAAATTTGCAAAATAAAAAAAAATTGTGGTGTAACCGCAATATATATAAGAAAAAATTACATAATATAACAAAAATAAGATAATATTTAAAAATTATGACTACAGTTTCAAATAATTACAATATTTAGCTATAGTTTAATTAGTTGGCTATTTAATATAGCAAAAATAAGATAATATTTACAAATTATGGCCACAGTTTCAAATAATTACAATATCTAGCTACATTTTATTTAGTTGGCTATTTTTTTATATTTACTAGCAAATAAGGAAGAAATATCTTAATTTCTCTCCAAACTAGCAAATAAATAAGAAATCTCTTAACCTCTCTCCAATCTTGCTCACCTCTCTCCTCTGCCCTCGCCTTTATCCTCTTTCTCTCCTTTGCCTCTCTACTCCATATCTCTTTCCCTGCCTCTCTCTCCTCTATCTCGTCCTCTCTCTCTTTCTCCTCTATCCTCTCTCTCTCTCTCTCTCCCTCTTTTTGTCTTCCTCTTTCTCTCTCTCCCTCTCTCTTTTTTGAGCTATTTTTTTTTGTATTTTCTATATCACGAATGATACAATCGATATAGGAGGAAATGGATATAACCTAAATGCATGTATTAATACAACAAATACTTTCATCTGGCATCTCGAAAAAATATAAAAAATACAACAAGAGAGGTGAAAATACAACATACAAAGAGATAGAGGATACAACCTAAATGCGTGTTTGAATACAACAAATACAATTGTCTAATACCTCAAAGATTATAAAAATACAAATAGAGAAGGGTAAAAATACAAATACAGAGAGAGGTGAAAAAATAATATACACAAGAGAGAGAGAGCAAAAAAGAGAAAGAGGGAGAGAGAGAGAGAGAGAGAGAGAGAGAGAGAGAGAGAGAGATGAAAGATCATGTATTAATTATAACATGATTTTTGGTAATTTGTCATTTTGAATAGATAGTATTTCATAGTTAACTCAACACATTAATTATTGTTTGTATTTGATACATTTAAATGATAAAAGTGCAATAGATGACACATGAAATATTGTCATATTTTGTAAATAATGATAATGTTACTACATAAGCCTATTTTCGGTCAAACTGTAGCTATTTATGTAATTTTCTCTATATATATTGTGATGAAATTAAGAAAAATCTTCCCTTTTATTATTATTTGTGTGCTTTTGTTGTACCATTTAATTCAATCTCAAATTTACGCATAGTGTATATATTCAGCATGAGTAAGTTTTTACCAGTGAAGTAGCTTGCCTAATACTTTTACAAAATCATTGGAAGCCCTTATAAAATTCATCGGGAATAACAATATAACATAATATTATATATTTATATATGTTAAATTCATTTATAATTGACACGTAATTACTTTGATACATGCTTACGCCTATCGTAATATACTTGTCAAAGGTCGGCTCAAACAATATGTGAAATGATCTAAACAAGTAAACCAATCTAATTTAAGACAATAGTTAGGTTGAGTGACCCAAAACCCTTAATTTATATAGAAAACTTAGGTAAGTGCGCCCATCAGCCATTTATTTTATTAATAGTTGAAGTATACATTATTTATACATTTTGATTGTATATATATTATACATAAGTATGTATATTATCTGTATATTTAATAAAAATTTACATTGTGTACATATTTTATAAATGAGACGACTCAAAAGACATTGAATACCAGTTGAAATCCTCAACAACTAAGAATACACTACTAAAAATGTGCCCTTTTAGAAACCGACGGAAGTCCATCCGGTAATTTGAGATTACCGACAAAAAAACCAATAGAGAGTAAGCTATTGGACAAGAATGAGCCAATACACAAAACCGGTGGAGGATGCTGTCAATAAATTCAATAGGGTCCATTTAATTTTAATCACTCGTCGGTGAAATTACGATATGAAAAATTGAATTCTCACTAATAAAGTGAAAATTTATATAGATCAATTAAAATTTTTAGTGATTATATATTTGTTATTGTTGGTGAATATATCATAAATTACACTTGAAAATAAAATGAATAAATAAATAAATTACAATTGAAAATAAATAAATATTCAGGTTGAGACGCGTATATCTCGCTCTCTTTAAGGAGATTCAAGTCGATTGGGTAGTCGATCCAGCAGTAATACTCTTGACTTATTCTTTCCGGGATACTAAAGAGGGAAGAAAAACTGGTAGCAGAAATTAGTTCTTTATTTTTCATTGTGTTGGCTTTTATATAACTAACGTAGTACATACAAAGCTGAGAAAAATAACACAATAGAGAAAATAGGTGACAGAGAACCTACGTGAATATCCTAAAGATAAGAAAGCTGATAAATGCAAGATCAATATAAAAATTATTGAATAAAAAAAAAAGGAGTCCTAAACAAATAATAAGAGTCCTAAATTGAAGGAAATTTGTTGGAAGTTATCACGCCCTGCAAGTTGGTGTCAAGGTCTGCTACGCCCATCTTGAAAAAATATTTACTGGAAAGTGCACGCGGAAGAGGCTTTGCAAGAAGATCTGCAACTTGATCAACAACATGTAAATGAGCAACTTCAAGCTGTTTGTGCTCAACCTGCTCACGGACAAAGTGGAAGTTGATAGCCACATGTTTCATATGGCTATGAAGAACAAGATTGACACAAATATAAGTGGTGCTAATATTGTCACAGAGAACTCTTGGAACAACAATCAGAGGGAACCGAAGCTCCTGAAGAAGATGGGTGAGCCAGTTAATTTCAGAGACAGTGGCAGCTACTGCTCGATATTTTGCCTCATAGGAGGACAAGAAACTGAACGCTGCTTTTGAAGACCATGAGATAGGGAAACTACCAAGATATATAACATAACCAGAAGTGGAGATGTGATCTTGAGGATTCCCTGCCCAATCTGAATCAGAGTATGCAACCAGTTACGATCATTCTTCCTTGGCAATTAGTATACCAAAGGAAGTAGTAGAACGGTGATAGCGAAGAAGGCATTTAAGAGCAACCCAATGAGATATAAGTGGCTGATGCATGGCCTGTGACAACTTGCTGACAACAAAAGCTATGTCTAGACGAGTGGAAGAAAGGTAATGAAGTTTACTGATAATGCGCCGATATAAGGAACCATCAACTAGATGATCATCAAGAGCAGGGTAAAAAATAAATAGTAGATGTCATAGGTGTGGAAACACCTTTGCAATTATCCATAGCAACCTCATGTAGGAGATCTATAGTGTACTTCTCTTGAGAGAGCAGAAGACCAGTAGAAGAATAAATCACCTCAATACCAAGAAAGTAATGAAGAGGCCCTGAGTCCTTCAGTGAAAAATGTTGGAAGAGAGCCTCAATGATATAATAAGCACTTCTTTGATGATTGCCAGTCACTAAGATATCATCCATATAAATCAAGACATACACAATGGACCAAACTTATGCAGAATGAAGAGCGAGGAATCAAAATGTGATTTAACAAAGCCTAAATTAATTAAGGAGATAACTTTTTAGTTCAGTGTACCAAGATCAAGGAGCTTGCTTGAGGCCATAAATTGCCTTACGAAGCCGAAATACATGGGTAGGTGTCACGACCCAAACGTAGACCTGGATCATAACACGAGACAAAGAGCCCCAAGAGACTTCAAGTCTACCCATGACATGAATATCAATCTAACTCAATATCAATAAAACGGAATACTTAACATAGCAACATAGTGAAAGCATAAGCATAACACAACATGGAAAGTGGAACATACTACAACCATAACAGCTGAATACTACATATAATCTGAAAGCCTCTAACATGTCTGATGGTTGATGGGACAACAACCCCAACTAACCCGGCAAGTATAGAAAACTAAACATGAAAAAGATAACTGATATCAAACTGGTCCTCGGAGAATGAGGACTCACCAAAGAGCTGGATGCAAATCTCCGGGACAAGTTAATGACGGTGCTGGGTCTGAAGATTGAAGCCTATATCATGAAACGATACAGCATAGAGTATGCGATTAGTACGTGAAATATACCGAGTATGCAAGGTAAGTAAACGGAAATTTTAAAAATACATAAAAACTTATAAGAGATCATAAGAGTGGGACAACATGCTCATAACATAAATATTATAATATGACATAAGGCTCAAGGTTTTCAAATCATTCGTAATCCATTCGTTTTCATAATCATAAGAGAAACTTTATAAATCATCACTTGAGCCAAAATAACATAAACATAATAATGCATAAAACATGCGGAACAATGGGAGGACTCGTCATAACCGACACCATCATGGTAGAGCCTTACATGATGCCCCAACTATCTCGCTCAAGTGGGCAGAGCCGTCCCTGGCTTGTCAGGCAAGGGACGTGCATTATGTGATATCACAAAAGAGGGGATCCATTAAAATTATAATGTATCATTATAAACCTACGGTGGCACGCAGTTATGAGATATCGGCGGAGTTCTTTGAACGCCGGGCTACTCGGTGCTAGACACTACTCCCAAAAACATGCACATTAGGCTCATACGTAAATCATAAACATCATTCATGGGATTCATATCTAAATAAATATTTAACATCGTTGATCCCCTTTTAAATACATGATTATCCATGAATCAAGGGCCCTTTAATCGGCCAACATCATAAATCGATAAATCATGAAATCCATATAATAAATTGTAAATCATTCTTGAACATGTGGGCGTTGCCCAATACTTTAACATGCTTGAAGATACTCAATTTACTTGAATACATGATTATAAACATGGGTAACTTGAAAACACGCTTTTCATCATCAATAATTCATCATGCATGAACATTCATCATAAACCTTACTTCATGAACTTTTCATAAATGGGCATTTTATTTTTAAAAGCTTAAAACATGATTTTTTAATTGAAAACAATGTAAAATTTTCCCATAATTCGTAATTCAATAACAATAACTCATTTAGATCATGCCCATGTAGAGAATTCAATATTTCATACACCGGGTTAAAACTCTCATAATATAAGAAATTCATGATTTAGAGAAAAGATTCACCCACTCATAACCCTACATACCTAGGGAAGATCAGATTTTACCACTCCTTGAAAGCCCAATGGAAAATTGAAGGAAACTTGAAGAATAGCAAGCTTGATCACTTTTCTAATTCTCTAACTTTGCATGCATGGATATGAATGAACCTAGGATAGGTTTTACCCTCATAAAACCCTGCATTTCGAGCCTTAAATGACGTAGTTTAGGGCCCTAGGACTTAGGAATGATGAAAATGCCCTTAATGAATTTTTTTAAAAATTTTACACTGGCTGTAATAACGACCGTCCTAACGGGTCGTTCTTGGATACCATGATTCGTGGTATCCTTCCGTCATGTTCACTACTAACTTCATTTCTCAAATTCAATCCCATGACTCGATAGGATGAGTCATTGCCTCAGACGATGATCCATTTTGTCGTTCGTTGTTTCCCCCTTGAAGACCTGCACCAAGCCGTCCCACGAGCCATATCACGACTTGTTCCTCCTTCCAATGAGTCGTATTTTTCTTTCATTACATCTACTGTAGGTTTTAATACTCCTTTCCATGATTTCTCACCACGGTCTATTTCTCCTCACAATAGGTCGTCCCACGACCCGTTACTTTTCGCTAGGCTGAGGACCAGTCCCACCACGACTTCAAATAATGACTCATGGTATCAAACCATGGATCGTTACGTGACCTGTTACTTCCAACTGCCACCCAGCCAGACCTCACCACGGATACTTCCCACGGGTCGTTGGTTGGACCAACGATTCGTTAAGTGAACCGTTCTATGAAATTTTTTCCAGATTTTGTCAATTTCTATTTTTAAATTTCGGGTCTAATCTTAGGCACTTCCGGAATATTATAATAGAATTCTCAGAGCTTTCAAATTTATGTGGATTTCACATGTAGACTTCTTCATTAAGATGACCTTTCAAGAAGGCATTATTTAAATCCAACTGATGAAGACTTCTTCATTAAGATGACCTTGCAAGAAGGCATTATTTAAATCCAACTGATGAACAGGTCAGTCAAGTTGAGGGCGAGAGTCAGGACAAGTTAGACACTAGCAGGCTTAACCACCGGACCAAAGGTGGAATGATATTCAAGTCCCGGGCACTAAGTGAATCCCTTGGAAACTAAATGAGCTTTGTACTTGTCAATAGAATCGTTAGATTTATACGTAATTCGGAATAGCCACTTAAAATCCATCATATTTTTGGAAGAGTCATATGGAACCAAATCCCAAGTGTGGTTGCGAACAAGTACATCAAATTCAACTTGCATTGCTGAATCCCATTGGGGAATGAGCTTGACTTGCTTATGGGTTGTTGGGATTTTTGGAGACAGTGCAGTGGTTGTGAGGAACTGTCTAGGTTTAAGGCTATTAGTTTGTGATTGGGTGGTCATTGAGTGTACTTTGGTGGCTGGTTGGTTAGGCTGAGATTGGGTTGATAGGTCCAGTTGAATAGGAGGGGAAGATGCTGGTAGAGGCCATTTGTGGCTGATGTTGTGCCAAAGTAGATCAATTGTGTAAAGGGCAAAGAGTTTGGCTAGGAATGGATGGTCTGTCTCATCTATGATATGTGATAAGTGGTCATGAGGGCAAAACTTAAAGTATTGAAGAAGAAGAAGAAGTAATTCTCTATTGTTGTGGAACTTGTGTAGAGGAGAGAGAAGGAATATTACCTGATTGTGGAGAGACACCATCTGGAGCGGAGGAGAAGCTTGCGGGCATTGAGGGACCATGGGTAATGTAGTTGCTGGTGGGGGGAGTTGACAGAAGGAATGTAAAATTAAATTAATGTACTCCTTGGATTATTATTCAATAGAAATATTATGCCAAGAAACATTATCTGTATTTTTATACATGGAAAAAATATTCTGAAAAAAAAATCATCTTCCAAAAAAATTACTTACTTAGATAAATATAATTTGGAACTGACTGGATCAAAACACTGATGACTGTAATATTTATTAGAAAATCCTAAATAAATACATGGCGTAGATTGAGGTTTCAATTTATTACTGGTGTAGGATTTTAGCCGTGGGTAGCATAAACATCCAAAAATTTTAATGGAATTATAATTAGATAGTGCCTAAAATAGAATTTCAAGAGGTGATTTATTTTGTAGATTGGGTGTAGTCATCCTATTGATCAAATAAACAGCTTGATAACAAGAATAACTCCAAAAGTTGAAGGTAAAGACGCTTGATGTAATAAGGTGCGGGCTGTCTCGATGACATGCCAATGTTGGTGTTCAACTAAGGCTATCCTTTGAGGTGTGTATGGGAGCGACACTAAATGTTCAATTCTAGATGCTTTTATATAGGAATCTAATTTTTGAAATTCACAATCACCATTAGTGTAAAAGGATAATTTTTTTGTGTGAAAATGTCTTTCAAGCATAGGATGTAAAGTTTGAAAGATTATCAGAGCTTCTGTTTTAGCCTTGAGTGTGAAAAGCCACACACACACAAAAACACACATATTGAAAATTAATCGACAAATAAAATATAATATCATTTTCTGTCAATTGATACTACCGGAAATGACTCCCACATAATATCATTTTTTGCGAAGACCATCCACATCACTCGACAACCATTCATATAGCCCGTTTTTACTCCATCCGTGAACCAATGCGCCCCCATAGTTAGATCTTTCACAAGATAAAAATAAGTAAAAAATTTCATAGAGGAGTTATTATCTTGATAAAATTTAGAGACAGATATTGAATTATTTTTAATAGTTGGAGAGCAAAGGATATGCTGAAGATGAAATTGGTGATTTGATGCATTAAAGTTCACATTACCAGTATGGGAGATTGGAATAGTATTACCATTACCCATGACTTTATCCTCAGAATCGTGGTAGTCTTGCCTAGTGTCTACACCTTGTGTATCCAAGGTAATATGGTGGGTGGCACCACTATCAACGATCCATGGAGCTGACTGATTCTGAAATCGCGCAACAAAAACGAGCTTGTTAAAGCAAATAAAGAAGTAAGAAAAACTGGTAGTAGAAATATGTTCTTTATTTATCATTGTGTTGGCTTTTATATTGCCAACGTAGTACATACAAAGCTAAGAAAAATAACAAATTAGAGAAAAGTCATTGAATAAAAAAAGGAGTCCCAAACAAATAATAAGAGTCCTAAGCTGAAGGAAATTTGTTAGCTGTTATTAAATACAACAACCCCGTCTTTGTATACTGAATTAGTAGAAGATTTAGAATGTTTTCTTTGTAACTCTCTTTTGCTACTATCTTAAAATACACTGCAACATTTTTCATCTTTCTCTTCTCTACAATACAAGGAAGAAACTATCCTTTATATAGTTGTAGAATTTCTTCCATTGAATAAATTAGAGAATAGTAGAATATTAATAGAGATGTAGTGAGGTAATTAGTAGGAGATAATAACATCATATTATTATATAAGTGAGAAGACAAAACTGAAAAGTTGAATTATGATTTTACCGCTATTATAAATTAAAATATTATAAAATATCTAATTAATTAGTAATAGCCTCTTATTAAATATTTAATTAATAGTGAAAAGTTAAATTATAATTTTACCCTTATTATAAATTAAAATATTATAAACATCTAATTAATTAAATATGGATTAGTAATAGCCTCTTATTAAATATTTAATTATTAAAATATCATATATCTATACTATTAAATATGGATTAGTAATAGTCTCTTATTAAATATTAGACTAAATTACCAATTAAATATTGAACGATGATTTTACGCTTTGATCTAGACTATTCTTATAATCCTAACAAAGTTGAATGACATTTTTCTCCTTCAATCAAACACAAATGTAACTCTAATTCTAATTAAATTATTAAGAAAAATTAAATGTGAAATATTAAGATGATCAGTTTTAGGGAGGCTTTTGATTTTTTTCGAGAATAATCTAAGCTCTAGAGCAATTTATTTGAGTAATGAATAACGACAGTTAAGCTTTAATACATTCAGAATTATAACTTTAAAAGTTGTAATAATTAAAGTATTTATTATTCAAACTAAACAATGATCATGCAAGTAATAGCGAGTTATCCCTTCAGTCTAGGGAAAACCAACATATACACAATTAAAATATTAATGAATTATGAAATTATCTCATCTGTTGTAAAACCCTATTAGACACTCAATTTATTTTTGATCAACACTTTGCTTTTATAAATAGACTTGAATTAATTGAAATATTTTAATTACTTTCAACAAAAATATGCAATTTTTATAAGACCAATCTACTAACCTCTTGCAAAAAGTAGGAAATTCTTGAGTTCAAACTTGAATTTACCAAAATATTCATTAAAAATTAAACAATCATTTTACCCATAAATATTACTCCATATTAATTTTATATATTAGAAAATTTATCTTGAAATATTAAATTTCATTATATTAGTCTTTAATTGTAAGCAATCTATTTCAATAATGTTTTAAGATGAATATCTTTAAATTCTCATGCATTCTTTTTATCTTCTAAAGATAATATTTATAGTATTTTATTACTCCTTAATATTTTTATCTTCTCATTTTATTTTTACTTTTCACATTTGGCCTTCAATATTCTGAGTCATATACTTTTGAAATAAACGTTTAATGGAACTTCCCACTTATAAATAGAGTTTTTCTAAAGTTGTTTAATATATTTCATTCATGCAAATTCCTTAAACTACATGAATTCGAGGGATGAATTGGTGGACACGGTAAGATATAAAGGTATTAGTGTTTATTTTAGAATTCTATACCTTTTTTTAATTGTCTTTTAACTATTTATAGCTAAATTTATGTAATATGAAACACAAATATGATATTATTCTTCATATTTTCTTACAAAGTAATTTTATTGCGAGTAGACAAACCATGACATTGTAATTTTAATGGTTATACAATTATTTTCTTTTATCTTTTTACTTTTTTTTTTCTAAAAAACAAAATTATGTGGTACTATGGATCTTTCACATGGGTTATGAATTGTTTTAAATATTTTCATCGTAGATAACTATTATGTACTTATTTGTTTGTGTGTACCCTAAAAATCATAATAATTTACTAGCCATCATAAGAAAGACATATGTCGATCAAATTTCTATACAATTTATATAAAATGTTACTTTCATTCTACTATAACCTTTTATATGTATGTAGTTATAAAAAGGAGACTATAATTTCTTAAAGATAACCGTTGTATTTGTATAGAGAAACATATATTTAGTAGAATATATTTTAGTGGACAAAATTATATTTAAATCATTCTTTTGGGCTGCAAAATATGCTCTCTATATAAAAATATTAATTAATACAAGATCAACCTTATCTACAAAAATATTATGCGATAAATAATTAACAATATGAGATTAGGCCTGTACAAATTTGACATAGTAATAGAGGACAAACGTGCAACGCACGTCCATGAAACTAGTTAGTAATTACATGAGTTTCACCAAAAAATAATGCTCACTTTCACAACTTTCCTATCAACTAATGAAATTATCTATGCTTCGCGCAAAATAAAAATATCATCATTAAATTAAAAATACAATATTACCTTATTTTAAAAATAAAGAAATAAGAATTGTCATGTAACTTTTATAGATATTTTATTAAATTTGATTTTAGTATATGTTCCTTCCATCCAAGTTCAGGAGTAGTATGAAATGTTAATAAAAAAATCTACTTTATTATTTAAGCCAAATTTTATTCATATTTGTCTCACAATTACCTCAAAGGCGAAATTTTTAATTAAAATAATAACTTATTCCGTGCATATTGATAAAATGTCCAATAAAAAGCCCATTTTTTTCTTTGATCGATCAAAACCATTCATGTGAATTGTCAATTTTATTTTTAAGGTATAAATATTTTAACTTTCAAAAGTAATTAATAATATAGATGCTAGCTGGTATTAGGTTTCTAGAGTTTAAATTAAAAATTAAAAGAAAAAATAATTAACATATATTAAACAAATTGAAACTCCACTGCACCTAAACTATCAACATTTGACATGTTAATTATTTTGAAGAAGATAAAAATATTAAAGAAACTTATGATAATTAAAGTCATCTTATGAGGTAAATTGAAAATATTTTAAACTTATGATAAATATTTTAACTTTCAAAAGTAATTAATAATATAGATGCTAGCTGGTATTAGGTTTCTAGAGTTAAAATTTAAAAATAAAATAAAAAATAATTAACATATATTAAACAAATTGAAACTCCACTGCACCTAAACTAACAACATTTGACATGTTAATTATTTTGAAGAAGATAAAAATATTAAAGAAACTTATGATAATTAAAGTCATTTTATGAGGTAAATTGAAAATGTTACAGAAATAGTAATGTCATTTTTTGTTTAAAAGAAAATCGTATTTACTAGTAGACATCTTCTTACGTTTCTTTTTAACATTTTATATACATAATTATTTTTTGACATAAAAAATTCGCAGGTTAAATATATAATAACATATTTAAATTAATTTATGCGAACTTGAATAAGAAAAAAGAAAACAAAAAATGACAAAAAATAAAAAGTGCTAATATAAAAATCTCAGGATAAATAAATCAATATATTCCAAATTAGTCATAGCAAAAAAAGATTAAGAAAATTTGAGAAATGGGAACATAATATATTATAGACATTAATATATTCTCTATTATTAGAAAAAATATCAAATATTAAATGCTATTATCATATTATAAAATAAACATATGAAATATCCAATACTGAAGAAATATATCCGTAAAGAAAGATCGAAGATGATAAAAATAATCTAGCCATATTGGAAAGTTATAGCCTACAATTTAAAAGAGAAAAAATAAAAGACATAGACCACAATAGAGATTGAGGGAAGTAGTTGCATTCCGAAGTCACTTTAGGATTTAGTTTTCGAACCGCTTGATGTTCCGACGTCCCAAATTGAGGTAGCTCCACACTCAGATTTACCTACCTCTCGCATTGTTAATGCTTGCAAATTGACAAATTCTACAATTTGCAAATTAAATCTGCCATAGCTCCTGATTATATCCAGAGTTATGTATACGTGGACGAAGATAAATTAAGAATTTCATATTAGGGAGGCATATAAAAGGATGCATCATATTTTTTTAAAAAATAAGATAATACTGATCTCAAAATAGAAAATGTTTGATGTGCTTTTTAATAAAAGCAACGATGAATAATTTATCAGCGATACTTGAGTGAGATTACAAAAGGCCGTATATGGTAAGTGTTATTACAGTTAAGACTGAAGAGAGAGAAAAAACGAACAAAATACAATTGATAGCTTCATCTCTCTTCCTATATAGAGCCTAGCTAACCAAAAAGTTATTTTTCTCATATCTAATTCTAACAGAGGAGACTTGCTATTTATCCATAAGCAGTGGACCATTTGGAGATTCAGGAATGTATATATATGTGTTCCTTCATTTAGTATAGAAAGATGAAAAAGCATTGAAAATGAAAGGTTATTCGGAACGGAAAATGGAGCAGCACATAACTGGCATGTTAAATACACTAAAATAAATTATTGTATTTATTAAATTTTCTGTTACTTTGGCTAAAGGTAACCAAACAGGAAATATAGACTTGTTTGAGTATTGCTCTTCCATATCGATTACCAGTAATTAATATTTGTCAATGGGTGATTAAGAGGATTAAAGAAGTGACTTTTGAGATTTATAATATAACACAAAATAAATGAAAAAAATCTCCCAAGATCAATCAAAAAATAAGAAAGTAGAAAGAGAAGGAAAAAGGCAAAAAAGATGAATCTTTGACCAAAAAATTATGCCACATCATCCACCTATGTACCATAATTATAATGTATATATATATATATATTAATGTAATATATTTAAGAGAGTTAAAAGAGTGACTTTGGAGTTTTTTAACATGACACATAAATGAGAAAAAATAAAAATATATATAAATAGAATAAAAGGGAAGAGGCACAAAGAGAGAGAGAGAGAGAGAGATAGAAAAGATAAATAGAATTCTTGATATATATATATATATATATATATATATTATTTTAGTATAGTATATTTAATATAGATAAGAGAGTTAAAGAGTGATTTTTGAGTTTTTTAACGTGATACATAAATGAACAAAAAAATCACAAAAAAGATAAATAAGAATGGAGATTATAGAAGCATGTTACACCAACATACTTATAACCTTCTTTTATGTATATATATATACTAGTTTAGTGTACGTGTGTTGCACGTGTGTCTTGCGTTAATATTAAATTTAACACACACACACATATATAAAGTAAAATTATTAAAAATAATAATTGATGTCAAAGTATATGATATTTATTTAAATAATATAAATAAATATTATATCTCCAATTCATTATATCTCACCTTACAATTCTTTATAAGATATTGCTCGTTTATATATATATTTTTTGTCACTTTGACTATCTCTATTGATAATCATCTTGAATATATATATATATATATATATATATATATATTCAAGATGATTATCAATAGAGATAGTTAAAGTCAAAGTAACATAATTATTTATGTTACATTTTATTTCTCTATAACAATATTTTATCTATAACAATAGTGATATTCATTATAACAATACACTCTGTGTGTGTTTTAAATCAAAGTTTAGGTAATTTCAAATTTTTAATTATTAGAAAAATAATTAAGTTATAATTTTGGCCAATGTAAATCTATTATTAAATAATAAAAGTATCATCATATTTAGAATGGGGCTTCATTCTAAAATACCATGAATTAGTCTATAACTCAAATAAAGAAACAAAATTAAAAAAAAAGATTGAAATTAATTTCATAACTCTATATTAAAAAATATAACAAGAAAGATATTATAGTTATGATATAAAATCCAAATAATTTTTTCTATAAGAAATTAGAATTATTATTATTAATGTGTCCATTTATGATGCCACAAACTTGTGTTGTTATAAATAATTTTTTCACTTTTCAATATAAGGCCGCAAAAAGTTAAACTTGAATGGTTAATATATATACATACATATATATATATATATAATACGAATTTGACACAATTTCATTCATGAAATCTTTTTCATATTTCATTGCAAAATTATCCAGAATAAATTGTGCATAAGAGTTATAATTATAATAATAGTAATTACTATTGTGTTTTGCAAAGCCACAATTTGAAATAAAAGAAAAAGATTTTAAGACCAAAAAAACTTGAAAACATACCATGTTGGAGATCTAATCAAAGTTCACTTAATGAAGAAGACTTTGAGATAGAGATGACGATGTATAAGAGTCGATGAATAAGAATTTATAAACCAAAAAGAATTTAAAAGCATGATAATATTAGGCACTACTATCAAAAAGGAAAAAAGAAATCCTCTATATTGAAAAACTTTTAGACGGTGGATGAATTTTTAGCAAAAAATTTATAACAAATTTTTTAGTAGGTATACATAAATAGAATTTTATTCCATTACGGTGTATTTTTTTTAAGGAAAAAATAAAAGAGAATTTTTTGGGTAATGCCATTTAAATATAGAAAAAATAATAACAAAAATAATAAGTCTAAATAATAATTATGGAAATATAGTAAATGACAGTAAATTTTTAGACAGAATTTTATACCACTGTGATTTATTAAGGGTAACGATAATTTTTTAGGATTATGTTATTTCAAAATAGAAAATCTAATGCAAAAATTAATATTTTAAATAATAATTATAAAAAAAATAGTAAATGACAATTTTGTGTATTATAGAATCTTTTAATAAAGAGTAAAAAGTTCAATTAACATTTTTAAAGAGCTTTTCATACTTTTAATATAATATAAATTATATGTAAATTTTATTGTCATTAACATAACAAGCGCTACTTTATGGAAAAATGCTGCCGACGATGTCCGTCACTTTCTGTCGCTCGGTAAATAACGTTTTTCTAAAAATGATATGTAGTATAGAACCCAACAAGCGTACGTGTACCAATGATATGATGATCATGCATCTCGAAAAGTCATGAAAGAGATTTATCATCCAGTATGGAATATTGTGAAAGCATATTATGGTAAGTAAAACATTGTCCTTCCTTTCCAATTGGTACACAAAACGTCCATTTCTATAAGGTCCAGCCTATATGATGACAGAAATTCAAAATGGTCCAACCTAGCTCATCAAAAGGCCTTAAATTCTCTAAGCTTCTTGTAATTTAATACATGTAGGGACAAGACTTTGCAATATTCAACTCTAATCATTTCTAGAATTTTCCCCCTATTTATAATATGAAGGTCGTGTGCTGCTTCATGTAAAACCCACACGAAATCATTTCTAGATCGTCCATTAGTCTCTCTTTTTCTTCTTTTTAGGTTTATTTTATCCCAATCAGTATATATAAGTTAAATTCAGTTAAATTGGAATGAGTTTTTCTAAAACTTAGTTTAGAAGGTGGGATTAATTTAACTTGTTCAAAGATTCAAGTATGTAAACGAGTACCCTTAAACCACTCAACCAGCTACAAAAAAATTACTCCAAAATTGGTTTGTTTTTTTTAGGACGACGTTGTAAATAATAAAATTGACAAGCTTAACATACATATTGGCATATTGCTCGAGTAAACTTGGCTACTAGAGGGGAGGGAATAAAAGAAGCAAAAAGCAGTTCAATATGTTAGGATATTATATTGCACATTAAATTGAACTTAGATGACACCGCAATTTATACTGTACTTACTATATGAAATACTTAAAAGTTTACGTGTAGTACTTAAAATACACGAATATAAATATATGTAGTACGAAAAATGTGAGTATACAAATAATATTTTGATGATTATTCTTTTTGCCCTTGGATATTGATGTTTTCCTGGTTGAACATGTCGGGTCTTGTCTGCATAGATTGATTAGCCTGCTGCAGATACTGGGCTGCCGTTTCATTATTATTGAACTCCATCTTCATTGACTGTACGTTGGAAATTAACACCCAAATTAAGAAACTCTTCACAATTATCTTCAAAACATATGGAATATATTGGTAATTCGAAGTAGGATATATTTGCTAGCTAAAATATTCTTCTTCCATTTCTTTTTACATGATACATATACTAAAATTACTTGTTTTTAAATAGTTTTCAATGTAGAAATCCAACATATAATTGACTCTATTCTTAGTACTTAATTCATTCTATAATGTGAAAAGAAAAAGAATAATTATTGTATATTTACGAAGAAGTAACTATTAATTAATAGGGTTATATTAATTAAATTGTAATATTTCTATTAATTTTTTCTTAAAGAATAAGTAAATGGGAAGTATGTTTTTGTAATAGGCAGAAGCTTGAATTGAGAGAAAAGCGCCAGTCAAATATCATATGCATATATAAAAAATGACTTACTTGCGCTAAAAATGCATTATAGGGGTCGTTAAAAGGGAATGAACTGGTGGTAGCAATATTAGTGGGGGCAGCTACAGCTTTAGTTGCAGCGGGGCCGGCGTTAGCAGGCGATGACATGAAAGGAGGACAATTAGGAGTGGCAATTGAGGTGGGATAAATGAGGGGAGACTGATGATAAGGAGCTCGCGCTAAATTAGCAGTCATATTGTTAAGCATTAGTCCTGGAGTGAAAGGCATCTGAATATGTACTGGTTGCATTCCTAGAGACATCATCATCATCATTTGTTGCTCCATGTTTCTAGCACTACTTATCAACTGAACTTGTGCTTGAAGCTGCTTCAAGTACTTTATCACTTCCTCCAGCATTGATGCTTTATCTGTCTGTATCCATTAATTTAATTAAGTTATGTCAAAATTATCCTTAATCTAAAGCTCATAATATATTTGCAAATATCCCACCTTACTTGCATTTGGCACCAATTTCTGCAGAGCTTTCATCTTTTCATTGATTCTGTCTCGGCGTCTCTGCACCAAAACACAAAACCAAACGTTTATGCAGTAAGAAATTACCCGATTTATTTATTTTTCAGGTTACTAATTAATTCCATTTTTTATGGACAGTTATCGGGAGTTATTTATTATGCAACCTGTAGTACATGTATAATAAGTTAAACTTCATAATTCATAAATTAATCCCTAAGATGCATTCAATCCAACATACCCGCTCTGATAGGTTATGAACAGCAGCTCTTCGGCTGCGCTTTAACGAGTAATTGGGGCCTTTTGTTTCACGTTCTAATTCCTCTTTGTTTTCCTGTCACAAGTGGATCCAATATGCATGAGAATTTATTCACATATGTAGATTATAGAGGGACACTAGATGGGTACTGATATATGTGTATATATATATATAATACGTGTGATTCATCATACCGGGTACCACTAGAAATTTGACTTTTTAGTGAAGGGACATGATTAATCCTAGCTAGTACTGTTAGTTTAGTTGCACAAATAGCACGCGACAACTTTTAAGCTTAGGATGTTTCACACATTAATTAATTAGTTGCACATACCGAGGCACCATGACAGGCAGAATCCTCGTTGCAAGGCCATGTCGCCATGGTGATATCATTGTTATCCCTAGCACTTGCGCGAGGGCTAATTAGTTCTACTGTTCTTCCACCTCCATATAATTGGGGGTCAGAATCTGATGATCTCATCCTCTTTACTAGTACTCCTCGTGTTTGTTGCTTCACTGCTGATCCACCACAATATGCATTTTTGTCCCTCTTGTTGATGTTTGCCTGATTATGGCCATCACTTCTCATTAAATCACTACTATGATTTTGCTTTTGGAAAGTGGCTTGATGCACAATTGACTCTAGTGTGTCACCAGCCTTTCCCCATGTCTGTTTTGCTTGATCATTGGGTAGGCTGCTTCCAAGTCTATGCATGGCTAGTTGCCCATTTTCCCATGTTAGCTCTGCAACTTCACACTTACTGGACCTGAAAATAATTTAAATGCATATATAGAATCATGTTCTTGTTGTTTTCTGAGCTTGAAATTTTTTATTATTTGAACAAAGAGAATCAGATGAGCAGAAAGCAGGAGAAGCTGAAGAAAAATGTTACTACTAGCTAGTACAATTAGAGCATACATGGGGTCAAGATGACTCTGGTTCTGCTGGTTATGCACGTGGCCACGGGGGTATCTGTTCTCCTCCTCTTCTTCTACTACTACTACTTGTTGTTCTTGTTTTTGGTTACTGAAATTCCAAGTGTGACTCATGATGATATGCCTTTGACAGAGTCACCCTCTTAATTCTCACTTACTGCCAGTGCTAATATTGAATTGGCTTCTCTCTTTTATACCAAAAATGTATATTTCAGTATCTTCTGGTCCCCTACAAGATTGTCATATTCAGTTGAATATTTAATGTATACACACCATGTAGTAGCAATAAAAGCCTGGATTTCAAATGGATAAGTTTTGGCATCTTAGTGTATCTGTTTAACTCTTTATCCTTCATGATAGAACTCTGGAGAATAAAACAGCAAAATTTATCCCCCTAAAGATCAGCTGCAAGATCAAAAACTGATTTCTTCTTAATTATTACCTTCCAACAAAGATATATTCCATTTAGATGGGGTTAAAAGCATTCAATGCGATTAAATTTGCCGCCTCTGAATCCGGACTTTGGTTGCTCCTGACTAGTGATTCAACAACTATTCAAATAAATTGATTGCATTTAAAGAAAATAAATAAATAAACAACCCAATCACTTAGAAGTAATGTCCACCTCATAAGCGGAGGTGGGACTGGAACTTTGTAGTTATCTCTTGTCAACCCTGATTTAGCATACACATTGGCAAGTTCATTAAAATTTGGAATCCTTGGTGAACTCAAAATCTATGTAAATGTGTATTAGAAGTTATAAGTTACTAATGTAACTAGAAATTTCTTACTGATAACTTAAGCACTACTGTTGTCACATGTTATTAAACTTGCTAGCTTAGGCACCAGGCAGAGGCAGGGACAACATGTTTTTTCTCTAAGTTGGTATGTTTTGTTGTGAATCAAACATGTCAAGTATTTTGCAACACCTTGTCATCACATGGAAGATTGGACTGAGGAATGTTACATACTCCCCATGTATGGGATCTCTCCTATTTAGGAATTCCCAAGTACCACAAGTTTGTCGATTGGATTTAAGTTATATACACTGACATCATCAAATTTTTTACACTATCATTATAGTTTAACCTGACATAATAGGTTGGTTACCATTTTTATCAGCTTATGAATTAATGTTAATTGTAGTGACTATCGATAATTACTTTAGGAGTGCCATTGCGTCAAACTTAAATTAAACTCTTACCAATTATGCCACTGGTTCTGGAGACATATCAGGTCACAGTTGATTTTGGGCAGACATATTTGAATATTCTTTGCTACAAAAAAAAAACATTTCAACATATATTGCACTCAATTGTAAGTTTTTAATTAGACATGGTCTCAAGAAGGGATATCAGGTGGGCACCCATAATCAATACAACAGAAAAGGATATACCTAGACCTGTATGAAAAACAATTTGGTAGTATTTTTTGTTTCCATGTGATCCATATTAATTGATGTTTCAGATATTGATATACAATATCTGGAAATTGCACGTCCACGCTTAGATGTTGAAAATGGTTTTATTATGAGTGTTCATCAATAGCTAAATAGAGACAGTTCACAGTCAGTTTTACCATTCAAACTCTTTGTAAAAGGGATAATTTCTCTTATTGATTGAGAGATACAAGAAGGCGTGTCTTGGAGCAATGGAGAAATGCTCTACGTTTCTACATGCGACCAAGGTTCAAATCTTGGAACCAGCCTCTCTAATTGCACCAAGCCATGACGCGTATGTCTTTCATATACACATTTAAAATTATACTATGGTTAAGTGATATGTATTCTCACTTTGATCTTTAACCGCTAAGGTTAGATTGCTTGATTTGGTGTAAATACCAGGTACAGGTAATTTACCGACTTCAGGCACAAGGGTCCACCTAATGATTGAGATAGAAGTCCCTGTCTCTAGCTAGCCCTGCTGAGTTCTGAGAATAAAATTGGTGGTTCTAACTCTTCCCGTGTTAGCTATAATGCTACTGTTGGCATCTTGTTTGAGTCAGCCAGTTGGTCACATGTTACTGTATTGGTCCATCATCAGGCAAAAAAGGGGCCACCATTGAATTCTGCATGCTCATTAGCATACATAGATTATCAAATGAAAATGATGAAACTTTACTTTTGAGTAACAGTGAGTGTAGTTTATCCATTAAAGTTTATGAATGTCAATAGAAGCAGGAGACGGAATGTTTCTTGAAAGGTTGAAAAATATGTCAGGAAGGCCTCTTTTGATTGTGAACCCACAGGCAGGGTAAGAAAGGGTTTAACCTATGGAAATATTGATTCTCCCGGGAACCAGTAACACATAAACAAGTTGATTTAACATCTCGCTATCAACCTCTTGGCCTAAAAAAGTCATCTTTCTCGATAAAGTCGGTTGATTAGTGTAAAATTATATTCCTTAGGAAGCATACATGCACCTTTTGATGCATACAATTCAAAAAAATTGTGAATCAATGCATAGATTCCAATCCTCTTTCTTTTTTCTAGTAAGGTTCTTCGGGTAAACCGGTGATAGATTTATAACAATGTTAAAACATAGAACAATAGCATCAATTATCACTTAAAACACTTGATTTGGCATGGCCTTTGGTTTTTTAATTGATTGCATCCGTTACATGTAGTGATCAATTGAAGTACAACATAAATAATGTGTTTCTGATGCTATTTAGTATTTACCAATCATTTCACAACGGAGAAACAAAATTTAAAAGATAGATTTCAATATAAAATCAATGAGTGAGTAGAATTATTGTGTAAATAGAGTTTCAGAGGATTCATTTTTCAGGTCTTGTACACTTTTTTTACAGTTAGAAGCAGAAACATGTAACAGGTCCAGTCCCTGTTGATCTAATCTTATTTGATTTCTCTATCACTATAGATTCTTCATATCTTCTTTTCTCTTCTGCCTGTGTTCTTGCTCCTTTGGCAATATGATCAATCCTTGCTAGTTTGTTCTTGTAATGCTGCAAGTTCCTTTTCATAGCAAGCTCCACTTGATCCTGCAATTTCCCAATTAAAGTCATTTAAGCCCTAATTAAGCATTAAAGTCAAAAACTTGGAGAGTACTAACCTTTCTCCTTTCCATTTGTTGTTTTGCCATCATCTTCTTTTCGTTCTCCCAGGCAAGAAGCGCAGAAAGTAGTTCATCATGTCTGAAATTTTTGAGAAAATTCCTTATTAAAATACATCTTACAACATATCTTGCAACAAAAGATTTAAAAAGTGTGTTCTAGGTGAATTTAGATCATCAACTTCAATAACATAAAGAACATTCAATAAAAGTATACCGCTTTCTTATTTTGGCTATCTGAGCTTTCTCCCAAGCTTCAGCTTTGTTTTCAGCATTTCTGTTTCCTATTGAAATCCCCTTTTGCATTTTATCATTAGCAGCAGGAGTTATGGGCACTATTTCTGTTGAAGTTTTACGATTCAGCATGGATGGCCTTCTCATTGGAGCTTCAAATCAAACATGTTAACCAATTTATTCCTCATGATATCTTGCCAAGGAAAAATGGACTCTTAAGTTCTATGCATTAACAATGTAAAGAATATTTACACGACCAGGTTGCTTAAAAAAGGTAATTAATGTTAAATCTCAACTATAAGCATCGATTCATAAGCTAGTAAAAATGGTAACTAATAAGTAAATCCAGATAAAATTATGTATAGGTGTTGAGATTTACCTGCTTCTGCTGGCCTAATAACAGGTCCTCTTGTTTTTGTCTGATATTGAGAGCCAGCATTTTCTTCAAGGGAACATATAGCAAACGCAGAAGCTGCAATTGCTGCTGCAAATTCTCCATCACCCAAGTCATAAATGTTTCTTTTCATCTGGCTAAACAACTATTACTGCAGGTTTTCCTGTTCCGGTGGTGCTGCTGATGAAACTTTAGCTATTAAAACTTTCTTGACTCACCTTATATTTAGTAGTCTGGATGACGACTTGTATATGTGTTCTTTTAGCTTCAAAAATTAAGCATAACGTAAAATATATACTAGCAGATAGAAACAGTGAAAGATCTTGAAAATCAAGAACCTGAGACAGGACTAGTACTAAAGCCTTCAACTTGTTTCTATTTTTGGGAAAGGCAAACTTGCTGGAGTTTACTGTTTTACATATGCTATTAACTTCTTCATTAGCATGCTAAGATTATAGTCTGTTTTAGTTTTTGGTTAATGAATAGTGAGAGAGGAAGGGGTCTACATGTCCAATATAAACTTGCAGAATCTTTGCAACTATGTTTGGAATATCTTCTTGCAAAAGCAATGGACTTTTTCATCTTATTTCTCTATTCAGTCTTTTCCCAACTCTCCCCCATGTGACCCAAATGAGAGGGAGAGAGAGCCAAAGAAGCAAAAGTGAAAAAGGCAAGCTTTAACCAAATTGACACCCCTTTGCTTTCTTTCTTTCTTGGCTTGTTTGTAGGATCAAAGATGGTCTTGGGGGAAAGGTATGTCTCTTGTTTCTGCTGCATGTAATGCTGGAAAGGTATTTGTTTGTAGATTTTCAAGGTAAATATTACAAAATAACCACTTTGCCTCCCTAATTGAAGGATAAACACAGCTCTTTTGGCACGGTGTATAAGAATGGTGTTGAATAAAATATATTAGTAATGCCCATAATAGTAATATTGCCATTAGTTATGCTGAGATTATTTCTTATGTGCTGTTTGGTTTAATGTATTAAAAATAATATGCATTGCATAATATTTTTTAAAAAAAATTATTTGTTTAACAAAAATACTCTCCACAAATACGGTGAAAAGGATGAAGGGAAAACTTAAGGGGCAAATGTATCATATATAAAAAGCTCTTGCGTTGCTAATACCATGATTTGCCATTATTTAATTATACATAATATAATACCAAATAGAGTGTATAACCAATACAAGCATTAGTGATATATAAATTTAAAAAAAATCAAATAAAATATTAATAATATACAAAATTAATGCATATATTATTTTTTTTCTAACGACCCTCGTGGAATATCACATCATCATTACCTACCAACTTGGAACTTCAAAACAATAGCTATTTCTCTAAGATAGGCCGCAAAGTAGCCAATAAGCACTACTTTTACAGTTTTTCAGAGCTTTTGTGTTGGGGTGTACAATCAGCCCCAAGCAGCCCAACGGATAGGTATTTGGGCCTTGTGTAAATAAGTACGGGCCAAACTGCAATTTTTCTGGACCCGGACCTAAAAGTTGTACTGTTCGTACAATAATTTGTGATCGAACCCATTTAATAGTAGAGAAAAGAAACAATTACATCACTTGACAAACGTTTAGAGTGTATTTATGATACATAACTAAAGTTTCAGAAAATTATAGAAAAAGTCACATTTTGAATTGTAGCAAATACATAATATATACATGTGCTGATACAACTTTTTCAGATAATTGCGCTGATTGACCATATTATGGTGTGGTCTTTAATTTTTGCCTCTCAAATTAATGGTTTTTAATTTTTGCCCTTTTAATGTTTTAAGTAATAAAAAGGGGACAAAAATACCCCTAATATATTTTTTAATTTTTTTAAAAAAAAATTCACAAGTCAAAGGTATAAGTTAACCGTAGAAGGCATAAGTTCAGTAGGCAGAAGTTTAACACCCTAATAAACTTCTTCCTATACGCACAAGTTCCCTAATAAACTTCTGCCTATAGGCACAACCCTAATGAACACTTATGCCTAGTAGGCATAATTTTATATTATTGAACTTGTACCTATGAGGCAGAATTTCATGCCATTTAGGCACAATTTCAATTTCATGAACTTCTGCCCTTTAATAACATGACTTTATGCCTACCAGGCATAATTCATGTTATTCTAATGACCCGCTGATCGTTATAACACCCTGACAACCTAAAAGTGGATAAATTTAAAATTTTTGAAAATTTGAAATGAAGTCCCCGAAAAACAAAGAGCATAAGACAAACAAGTTCAAATGGGCTGAGTCACAATTTGTTTCTCAAAAAGGGGTCTAATAAAAACACCCAAAAACACGAAATAGACTTTTGGAGCAAGAAGAAGAGTTAGGAGGTAGGGATTCATCCTCCATACCTAGAAATTTCCGCAAGAACTCAGGAATCGGTACAAGCATGCAATTGGAAACATTTCGATGATAGCTTGGCGTCCAGGTAGACTATGGCGTACCAACTTTCGTGTTAGACTTTGATTAGGCAAACATATACGTGCTTATGGTTGATGTGTTTTGATGGTAGAGTTGGAAATTAGAATAAGTGGTTATTAAATATTCGAAATCGGTAAGATCTAAGGACGAAAGAAATAGAAAAGGGGTGGTGAGCTCCCATAATGTGAAAACCCATAGGGGGAGATTGCAATAAAAATAGTCTATGCGTGAGGGTGTATGTGAGAGCGAATTGATTGTGTGCGGAATGATATTCGGGCATTATTGTTGAATATATATATATATATATATCATTCTTCCTAAATTAAAATTTTGAACGGTTAGTCATACAAATCATATTTATAGGATGTGGTAACTGAACGTTTAAGGGTAGACTATGATTATTATAAGACGCGATGTAAAACTCATGAATTAGAAGAGTTAGACCTTACATAATAACCGATATGTGATGTGAATGATAACGTATTGTTTGGGTCTGTGGACATTATTTGTGATGATTATTGCCCTATTAAAATTAATTGCTGAAATAAACTGGATATGGTGTTGCCTCCAAGGTGGTGGGCGATTTGGGAGAGGGATTATAAGATCTTCGAAGAAACTATCCGTGGGAGAAATTGGGAGGAGTACTGGTTGAAGTACTATTGAACAGTACCACTGCAGCGACTATGGAACCGCTGTAGCGGAGCCTAATCTCGCGAACGGACCAGGTTGCAATCCCTTGTGATGTTAAGGATAGACTAGATGTTATAACTACTTGGGTGTAAAATTGAGTTCGGAACTAGGTACTTTGTTATAAATATTTGATATATAACTTTTGTTATGTGTGTGATTGTTGAATTTGTGCTATGATGTGTGGCTTTGAAATTGTGGAGCGAGGTTGTATCGATCGAATACGTGAATGAAATATTATTTAATATGTGACAGTAAACCGTTGAGGTGATTGGAAATGTGAGGCCTAGGGCTGAAGGGAGAGAACTTGGATGAGCAGACTAGTACAATCAGACTCATATGATAAGGAATGATACATGAGTGGCTCGCGTCCGAGGTGAGCATTCGGGCGAGCGGTATGAGGGAGTATATAAACAAGTATGGCTAAAATACCATGTGGTTGGGTATACGAATATGAGTACACAGACAGGTATGATGAAGGTCTCATATGGCTGGATGTATAGTATATGGATTTCTAGAGTCCCCTGCAGGTCATGACTGGAAGGGCAAGCATAAGACCCTCTGACATATGTGTACAGTGATGTGACGGAGGTGTGTGCCCAGCATATCAATGATGGAATGGTAAGAAAGATAATCGTAATACAAAGTTATATGAAGGGATAGAATAGAACTAGATCAGAAAAAATCGGTTACTGATTGTTTGGGATATCGCTGCAGTGGAAAAATCAGCGGTCTAAGCATTCGCTGCAGCAGAATAGGAAAGAGGCAGATCAAAAAATTAATTGCATGGACTTTGATGAGACCTAAGAAATGATAATGCAGTTAATAAGCTTATTGTGTTGTTGCATGGTAGAGTAGTTGTAAATTTGTTATAGTCAATTGTGTATTAACTATTATATTGTTGTGTGAACAAATCTTAGTCAGCCGATGATGCTTATCGGTACGTGTGATGTACTGATACTATCTTGCTACACCTTTTTGATGTAGGTTGTGGCAGGTTTGAAGTTCCTTGATTGACGTGGAGTATTCAACATCAGTTTTCCTGTTCTTCTTCTCAGACGAAGTTGTGTCATTTGTCTTGTCATGTATTATATTAGAGCTCTTATGCCTGTATAGACTAGATCTTGGGAGAGTCAAGGTTTTGAAAACTTTTGTTTATATTTCGAATTATTGTTGATTTTTGTAAATTAATGAGAAATTTTTGATACTTTATGTAATGTTCCAAAAAGGGTTCTCCTACCGAGTAGAGTTGATGTAGGTGCCCGCACAACTCGTGACATTTATGCCTTATGAACTTCTATGTTATCAAATTATGCCTTTAGGTAAATATTTATGCCTTGCAATTTTATTTTTTTGTGCCTTATAAAATGTTGTCTTATGAATTATGCTTTTTAAGGCATAATGTGGGCAAAAACTTATGCCTTGAGAATTTTTTTCTGTGCCTTATGAACTTCTACCTTATGAAATATGCCTTTAAGGGATAATTTGGGAAAAAACTTATATCTTACGATTTTTTTTCTGTTAGGGGTATTTCTGACTTTTTTTATCACTTAAAGTGTCGAAGGGAACAAATTAAAGACTAAAAATTTAAGGAGAAAAAATTAAAAACCACCCCAAAATAAGGGCATTTATGCGAATGACCCCAGCTTTTTCGCGCGTTTTCAGTTAATATCACCGCCTGAATGCAACTCTTTCGTTGATACCTATCTGATATAAATTTTATGCTTAATACAACAATTATAGTTATATTTCATAAATGCACAAATTACGCTATATTTTGTAATTATGCACTAAACTATAACTATTTATAGAAGTTTTTGCAAAAGGAAATGCATGGGCAATTCCAAAAAAAAAAAGGTATTCCTTCATTTCCAACAGAATTACTATGTTCACAACAAGAAGGTTAACATATTTAACTTTGGAGTGAATTAGGGTCGCGCATAAACATTAAAAAATTGAAAAAAAATGAATTAATTAATTTGATTCTTCAATTTCAATTTGAATATGTTATTTCTTTAAAAAATTGTATTCTTCGATTCGATATTCGATTTAAGAGTTTTTAAAATTTGATGCATTGAAAAGAACTTTTATTATATAAAAAAAATACTAAATTACTAATACTCATACTTGCTTCATCGTCTTTATAGAATCAAAGAAGAGAATTTTACATTTTAGCTAATTTAACACTAAACTATTCACTCAATTGGATCCAATCAAACCCAACATAGATACAATTAAATAGATAATATTGAAACCTTCAAGTAATAACAACTTTTTTGGTTCAAGCTCCAACTTTCCTTGTGCACAAGATACAATTCTATTATTTGCGGATCCAACATCAATGGGGAAATGTAAGAAGAAAATGCTTTCTCCACAATCAAAATTAAGATCAAAATAGAGAAAGAATACAGTCCAAATTTTATCAATCACTTTAGAAAATTCGAGATCCAAACCAATGAAAAAGACTTCAATTTTAATTGGATATCTTTTTTATTTATATCAAAAGACTCATCTTAAAAGTACCGAATTAAATCAACTCAAATTTTTAAAAAATCAAATCGAATCAAATTAGTCTCTCCGTTTCAAAATAAGTAGCGTTTTTATCTTGCACACACCCCCTTAAGAAAATAACGCATTCCTAGAAAGCCAAATGTATTTTTACTCACTTATCCTTTGCCACGCCCCACCTTGGGAGGCATGACTGACACCTAATGCCACACTGGGACCTATGTTGATCTGGCTGGGCATATGCATCACTGGTGCCTGCCAACAACTTAAAACCAAGAAAACAAACTGTTATATCTCGGTTGTCAACACATCCTCGAGCCGACAAGGCCACGCAGCACCTGTAAAAAAAATAGCTAACCCAGCCAATATAACAATAAACAAATCTTATGCGGACCAACAAGACCACCATATTGTCTAGTCATAACAGAAAAAAAAGCAGGCAGTCATATGTGAACTATAGCCGACAAGGTTACTACCTAAAAGCTACACTAGACCCTACACGGCAAACACGCAAAATATAATATACATGGGCCCCACACGGCTAACAATAACTAACTGTCTGAAGACTGTAGTCTGCAAGCCTCTAAGAGTGAAACTATTGGTCAGGACAGGGCTCCGGCCTACCCAAATGCTACACAAATAAGAGACAGGTAAACCTCTACAACCTGGCAACTCCGAAGGAAAGGAGCTAGCCAATCTGCTGACTCTAAATAGCTACTAGGATGTCCCCAAACCTGTCTGCTTAAACCTACAGAAAAGTGTGTAGTGCCCATAGTTGGGAGTCGGTACAATATATACCAAATATGTAAGGCAGCAATAAAAGTTGATAATGAACAGAAAGTAATCAACGACAAGAGAAGAAGTCAATCTGTAAGCTTTATTATCCATAACCTACATCTAATAAATTACTATACGAATAAGAGCTGAAACTGCATGACTATACATTCATAAGCTATATCTAGCAAGCAAGTATACAAACAAGACCCTAACCTGGCCCCCATAAGCCTAGAAGGTACAATCAACACAGAGATAATCTACTTGGGCCCCCATAAGCCCTGGCAGGCGCCAATCAGTCTATATACCCCTATTAGTACCCCTGAGGCTCTGCAAGTAACTATAACTGAATATAACTGGCCTTTTGAGACTATACTGGAACATTTTGGGCTCCTGTAACTGATTTCGAGCCTTTTCTCCCCTGTGACTGTACCCCGAGCACTCGAGGATCTACGAATGGTCTATAATGTCACTGCAACGTAGAAGAAGTCTATAAGTGAATAGACTTCAATATGGCCCCGTAGGCTTTACTTTATTCCTTACTGACAATATATGACCCTGTAAGCAATTCAGTAGCTCCGCAAGCAATACAACATCATAGCTCCATAAGCAATTTATAGATCCAAAAGCATTAGCAGCATCGTAGCTCCGTAAATAGTTTATAGCTCTGAAAGCAATTCGTACAACCAGCAGCCTCTTATTTATTCAAGGCGAGAGGCAGTACAAACATGATCTATCCTAACTAGAGACATTATGTTATAATCTACAAACCTAGTCATTCAAAAGGCAGTATCTAGTCCCTTGGCCTAATGCAACCGCTACTCTTACTCGTCCCTAGACTGGCCTTATACAGCTGCCAACAGGCACAGTCTATGTGCCTACACCTGACCAGAGGGTTCTAGCAGTGATCACAACCTCCTTCGACTTAGACGGAAAAGGACAAGGTCCAGGTGACCTAAAAGATAATCTAACGGCCATACTAGGATAATGATAACTTGTAAGCAAACAGTAAGGTTGCAGGCGACCAACCATTTAGTTCCTTTGCTTAGAACGCTGTAGGGCTGCTACTAATCAGACATACTCCTAAGCAGTCAGCCCTAACTTCCCATAGACAGCTCACTATAACCCTTAGACTGAAGGTAATGCTGTGATACTATGGTTCTAATCCTTAGACACTAACTTGGTCTGTCCAAATACAGATGGCTCCTCTGGGCGATTCATAGACTCGTAGGCAGGTGTATCTAGACCTATTCACAGTAATATATACCTAGCATTTATAAGAGTAGCCTGGGGCATTGGCCCCACATCTAACTACTAACAACGTTCCTTCTTTAGGGTATCAACTAGTCCATCAGACTTGTAACAACTAGAGTGGTTCCCTGAGCGGCCTATATGATAAGTATTGAGTCAGCTGAAACTAAGGTCACTGATAATAGCCACTCATATGGCAGGTTGTCGCTCAGTTCCCTAGGCAACCTTGGTTCCACTAACTCAAAAGTAAGATCACCCTAACTGGATTCTGGCCCTGGAGGCATCGAGGTACTCCAACGGCCTCTAGGCGAGCTTTACAGACAATATAGGTGTTAAACTAAAAGTTATATCGCCTGGCTATGCCCTTATGCTATCCAACATGCCAATTCAAGCCCAACAGCTAACCATAGACTTCTAAGGCCTTGGCACGACAACAGAACATCAAAAAACCTCTAAATGGTAAGCAGGTTAACAAGGAACTCTCTATGGCGCACCCAGTGTCAGTCACATACATACTCCTTTCCCGACGAAGGATACTATAATATACTCTGAACACATCTTATAGCAGCTAACCACAACATTCATAATCATTATCTACTTGCAGTAGCTAATCACAACATATAAGATTATTATCTACTGTCGAAGGCATAGGTCATATCACTATACGACGAGAATAACTTGCCGAAGAGATAAGCCTTAACATACCTTGAATGTCGACTTTCATTCACCCAAATAGTTTCCAACCTGAATTCAGTAATTTCACTCAATTGCAGCTTTTACGCTGAGAGAATAAGGCTATTTCAATAGTAGGAATCAACAAACAACAATATCTTCCAAAGAACATTGACTACAATTCAACTTCATTCAATTCGGCCAAAAACTCACAAATTCTCGAGGGTCTAGAAGGTAGAAATGCTTATCTATCACTTATAGACGCTTAGGACTTGATTAGAAGTGATCCCGACTACTCTTACTCGGCGGGATTCCGGTACTCCGAGCGAATTTTCAAGAAATAACTCCGCAGGGATGCTCCTCGTAGGCCTGGAAACTCATTATCCAAGATAAATTTGCGTTTGGATGGAGTTTAACAACATAAATCGGTGAAAAATGAAAGAAATCACTGTTCACTCTCTCATCTGTGCCAAAGGGAAATATTTAAAATGAACCCCTCTTCACACTTAACACCTATATATGTAGAGAGGCGGTGAGGGAGGGTCCGCCACGCGCATCTCGTCGTGGCAGGGCGACGAGCGCAACGCGGCTCTCCTTGCGCCGTGGGTGCAGCGTGGCGCCTGGTGCGCCCTACCCCCCGCCCAGACCTCCAGCTCACTCGATATTGTACTTGTGCATTCATTTCCCGAGTCTTTTTGACGACATCGTGCATTCATTCCCTGAGTCTTTTTTCGTATGCATCGTACTCCAAAATTCTCAACATACGTATGCACGCATTGGTTAAATAATAGAAACTTACGGGATGTAACATCATCCCCCCTAAGAAATATTCGTCCTCGAATATAATCTCAAGCTTCAGGGACTCACTTCTTTAGCCATAGCTGGAGAAATTCTGGCAGAGCCTTTCTTGTGATATGGACTATCCGAAAACCTAAAATGCAGAAAATCCAGCACAGGTGTCTCACAGGACGCTATTTGCAATTGAATACCATATGTATGCAAGAAACTAAAAAGGGCGACTATATAACATCTGCAACTACCTTACCTTTACTAAAATTATCTGAGTTCATATACTATCATTGTAGAGCCTGGAACAACTGAGGGTATCCAGAATTAATGTCGTCTTTAGATTCTCAATTCACCTCTGCTATACTTCTATTCCTCTTTGAGTATTTAATAGATCACAACATTGATTCTCAAGATAGCTCTTACGGACCCGGTGATCTAGTATAATTGTTAGAGTCTCCGCGTGGGACGACTCTTTTGTGACCTGAGCATCCCCAACTGGGAAGGAGTTTTTACGCGCTTGCATAGCATTGATGAGAATATCCTAGCTCCAAAGAAAACTCTATCTCACAGGCCACTTGGCCGATCTTTCGGAGGATCCGGTAAGGCCCGATGAATCTATGGCTGGACTTGCCTTCTTGTCAAGCCTCATACGCCCTTCTTTGGCAAAAAATTTAAAGAATACCCAGTCGTTGCATTAATTTCCAAGTTCCTATGTTGTACGTGAGAATAAGACTTCTGGCGATTCTGGACTGTCAATAAATGCTTGCTAATGAGTTTAACTTTTTCTTCTAACTTATATATTATACCAGGTTCAATTACCCCTGACTTACCTGCTTCAAGCCATCATATAGGGGACCTACATTTCCACCCTTAACATATTTTCGGGCGTCTGAATCATGTGCTCTGCTTGGCCATTTGTCTGGGGACGAGGAGTTGTACCCGAATTATCTTACGTCTCAATTTGTACTAACACCCTTTCCAACACCTAATGGTGAGTTGTGCCCTTCTGTCAAAACTGATGGACACTGGGGCATCATGTAGCCGGATTATCTCTTTAGTATTTAACTCAGCATAATCTTTAGCTGAAACGTAGTTCTGATCGGCAAGAAATGAGTTGATCTCATTAGCCTTTCAACAATGACCCACGTAGGGTCAAATTTACGCCTGATACGAGGTAAACCTGTAGCTAAATTCGTATTGACTACTTCCCTTCACGCAAGCCTGACTATCTCCTGAGTAGCCCGCTAAGTTGTTGATGTTCATCTTTTTCCTTCATTTGGGACACTATGCTACAACTCAACATTATCTTTCTCCTTCCCATGTCATTAATAGATTTCGTTTATAACCGGATGCATTTTCATCAAACCTGGGTGGAGGGAAAAACGGATATGGTGTACCTTTGCTATAGTCTATCAATGAAGCCCTGCCACATTTGGAGCACAGAGTTGACCTCTGGGTCTCAAGACTTCACCCCCTGCTATTTCGAAGGCCAATGACTCCGTCTGTTAGGCCTTATCTCTGGATTGTACTAGACTATGGTCTCCATACTTTCATCCCTTCGCTTCCACAACTAGAGGTGACATTGCGGTATTCTAGGTCATAATCTTACTATTCTTTAAATGTTAGCCTAATGTTTATTTCTCGACATTCATCGGTAGTTCACACTCTATCTGTTCGCTATAGCCTAGAGGTGGTTCTGTTCTCCTCCAGAGCTAGATGCTCATGTCATGCCCTTACTTTCATCAACTGAAAATTGGGGTTCGTGCCTCATGCATCATACTGGAAAGCATACCACTATCCAAATCTACTAACCTATATCATCCTGACTCGCACTCGGGTCGGTTTCCCTCATATAATCTCTTTTTCCTTTGACATAACAAGCTAGGGGCCATAGCCATTATTCTTTAGGCATTCACTACCGTCATCAGCACAGTAAGGCAGAATTAGCCTATTTCTGACTTGAGCTTTACTATTACTGGGGGTTTATTGCTTATGGACTCTCACACGTACTTCGGTGCTGCTGGCAATCTTATCTTCCTTCCCGATTTACTATCATGAGGGTCTAGGTAACTTATTTAAGAACTATAAGTCTTAACTACGTCTTAACACTTTCCAGGAGTTAACTGTCACGCCCCGCCTTAGAGGGTATGACTGGCACCTGGTGCCCTATTAGGATTTGAACTGCTAGACTACTTAGTCTAAGCACATCTGGTGCCTGAATGGCTCTAACTCTGATTCACGGAAACAACGGGCTATATAACGGCTGTAAACACAGCCTCCGGCCGACTAGGCCTATAGCCACCTATACTATAACATCAGCTAACCAGAATTACATTTATATAGAGAAACCTATACGGGCCGACAAGGCCACCATGCTATCTAGTTATCTCCAAATCAGTATAACAAATGCTGAACAACTACGTGACTGGCAAGGTCACCATTACTGACTGGATAAGGCCTCACACGGCCAACATAAACAACTAAACATACGCACGGCCCCACACGACCGGCATAACTAACCACAGAAAAATATATACAGACTGCAAGCCTCTAAGAATACTGATAAGATGGTCGGGACAGGGCCCCGACCTACCCATACTATACAACAAAAGAAAATGATGTAAACCTCTGAATATCAAGCTCCGGATGACATACCTGTCGTCATGGTGACCTGATGTTTATTAGCTAATTCAAGTATATACATATATATAACAAACAAGGACCTATACCAGCCCCCATAAGCCGGAAGGTGCCAACCAACACACAATCTATATATCCCTACCCAGGTAAAAACCATTCAAAAATAAATCACTCCACTCGCCTACTAACTACGAGCACCTCTACCGGCCCTCTTGGGTCTGCAGCTCGGGCTATGGCCTCTAACTATAACTGTGTCTGAGTTCGAAGGACTCCTGTACTGTAAACTGTAATCTATATCTATATCTGTAATCTGCCCCCTGGGCGCAAGCGCACAACAGGGTAAGTTATACTGCTATGCTGATCAGCCTGATATTGGGAATGTTGCATCCCATCTTCGTCCTACTGCGGACGGCATGCCACTCCTTGGAGTGACGTATCCTCACCCTCTGGCGGGCGAGTCGACACAGCTATTAACTCAGGGGCGGCGAGAAAGCTCCAAGGGTGCCCTCATAGCACAAACAGGTCTCAACAAACAATAATCACGTATAGCAAGCATGTTTGATCTGAAAATACTATCTGTATTCTGATTTCTTATTTTGAACTCTTTTCTGCTTTGAACTGATTCTCATACTGAATTATACTGTATCTGAGATATCTTCTGACTGTCTGATATTACTTTACTAACTTTCATTCTGAATATATATATCATAATATTATAAAACATGCTTGCTAGATTCATACTAGACTCAATTCTCGACTTCTAAATTCTTTCTTCTATAGTTCACGCTATTCGCTATACTGGATTACTAACTTGCCGAAGAATTAGCTTTACATACCTTCGCTTCGGATTTTCCAACTAACTGGCATAGCTCGGTCAGTACTTCTGCTATTTCTCCCAACTGCATTCATATATATGTCAATTAGAACGAAATACGCTAATATTCTGGAAGAAAATATCACTTTCAATATATATATAGCTCAAACTTTGGCTTATCGAAAAACGGTCAAGAACTCGCTATTTCTCGAGAGTCCAGAAGGGAGAAATACTCACTTTAGGGCTAGGAGTATATTGACACTAATTTGGAGCAATTTCACTTACCTTAGCTCGGTAGCACGACGATTCGCCGGCCAAATTTCACGAAACTAAATCCGTAGGAGTGCTCCTTACTGCTTAATACCTCGGTATCTAGAGTTAATTTAAGTTTGGACCGTATTTGACGGCGTAATCGGATGAATATTATAAGAAATCCTCGTTCTCCCTGTTTTACTTCGTGTGCTCTGGAAATTATATGATGAAATGAAGATAAAAACCGAAGTTGGAGGCTTTTATACTTGGGGTTGCACCTCACCTCCGTGACACGCTGTGTATCGCGTAGCCTAGCCTCCGTGACACGCTGTGTATCGCGGAGGTGAGCCTCCGTGACACTCTGGCCATCGCGGAGGAGGTCTGCCAGCCTTCTCTTGCGATGTTTCGACGTGTCACTTATCTGATCTTTTTCCCGGCCTTTTTCTAGCATGTATGACATTCAAAAACTCTTAAACAACATGCGAATAGGCCATCTACATGTCGAGAATTTACGAGATGTAACATTAACAGATCTAGCCCTCCTTTTCTATTTACTCTGGCAAACATCGCGTTAATACTTACGTTTTCTGTTATACTGAGAAAAGACTGGGAGGCGGGAAATAACCATATCATTCTGTGGTGGGGCTTAGGTATGAAACTCAATAAACTTTAAAGGCTGGAGGTAAAAATCCCACAATTTCACAACCTCTTACACCTTTCAGGTGATCCACAGTAGTTGTTGTCTCTATCTGATACTGAGTATCTACTGAACAAGCCAACATATATATATATATATATATACACACACACACACTACACCCCTGACCTCTTATTTTGAGGGTGTAGGAATGTCTGGGAACGGTACTGACATGTCTATTATCCTATAAAGTTCTTGGTGCCCCGGGAAGATGCTGGGAAAATTGAAAAGAATGTCTCTCCTTCACCCTCAGGCTGGGCTATTCCCCAACTGTGGCACCTCGCTGGTACCCTCTCCTGCTGTTGTATCTGACTTGCGGATGGTTGTAGTCTGTCTCATATCAAACATTTATTCTAGACAAGCATAACATTGAAAGCTTAGGGACTCCATTTATACAACTCGGCTCTATAGCATGATCTGAGAAGAAGAAGGGCTAACCATACTATCATGCCTCGTAGCCTCCTACTTATAAAATGTGGTGCACAACATATTTATAAACAAGAATATACTAGATACAGTTTACAGACTCCCTAGGATATGACGTTTCTCTAATACCAAGTTTGTCAAGCTCCACCTTGGAGGCATGACTGGCACCTAATGCCATACTAGGACCTGGACTGACATGGCTGGGCATATGCACCACTGGTGCCTGCTAGCAACTTAAAACCAAGAAAACAAACTGCGACATCTCGATTATAAACACATCCTTGGGCCAACAAGGCCATGCAACACCTGTAAAAAAAATAGCTAACCCAACCAACATAATAATAAAGGGATCCTATGCGGACCAACAAGATCACCGTGATGTCTAGTCATAACAGAAAGAAAGCAGGCAGTCATATATAAACTATAGCCGATAAGGCTGCTACCTATAAGCTACACTAGGCCCCACACGGTCAACATGCAAAATATAACATATATGGACCCCACGTGGCCAACAATAACTAACTGTCTGAAGACTGTAGTCTACAAGCCTCTAAGAGTAAAAATATTGGTCGGGACAAGGATCCGGCCTACCCAAATGCAAATAAGAGACAGGTAAACCTCTACAACCTGGCAACTCCAAAGGAAAGGAGCTAGCCAATTTGCTGACTCTGAATAGCTACTAGGAGATCCCACAACTTGTTTGTTTAAACCTGCAGGCAAGTATGCAGCGCCTCATAATTGGGCGTCAGTACAATATGTATCAAATATGTAAGGCAGTAATAAAAGCTGAATAAAATCTTATAAGGAACTGAAAGTAATCAGCGACAAGGGCAGAAGTTAACTTGTAAGCTTTCTTATCCATAACCTGCATCTAATAAACCACTACACTTAAGAGCTGAAACTGCACGACAATACATTCATAAGCTATATCTGGCAATCAAGTATACAAACAAGAACCTAACCTAGCCCCCATAAGCTTGGAAGGTACAATCAATACAGAGATAACCTACCTGCGCCCCCATAAGCCCTGCAGGCACCAATCAGTCTATATACTCCTATTAGTACCCTTGAGGCTTTGCAAGTAACTATAACCGAACATACCTAGTCTCTTGAGACTATACCAGAACCTTCTGGGCTCATGTAACTGAATTCGGACCATTTCGCCTCTGTGACTGTACCCCGAGCACACTAGCTCTACAAAGGGTCTGTAATGTCGCTGCAGCGTAGAAGAAATCCATAAGTGAATAGACTTCAATATGGCCCCGTAGGCTCTACTTTAGTCCTTACAGACAATATATGACCCCTTATGCGATTCAATAGCTCCGCAAGCAATACAAAATCATAGCTCCATAAGCAATCTATAGCTCCATAAGCATTAGCTGCATCGTAGCTCCGTAAGCAGTTTATAACTCTGAAAGTAGTTTGTACAACTAGCAGCCTCTTAGCTATTCAAGGCGAGAGGCAGTACGAACACGATCTACCCCAACTAGGGACACTATGTTATAATCTACAAACCTAGTCATTCAAAAGGCGTATTTGGCCCCTTGTCCTAACACGACCGCTACTCTTACTTGTCCCTATGCCTTATATAGCTGCCAACAGGCACAGTCTGTGTGCCTACACCTGACCAGAGGGTCCTGGTAGTGATCACAACCTCCGTCGACTTAGACGGAAAAGGACAAGGTTTGGGTGACCTAAACGATAGTCTAACGGTCATACTAGGACAGCGATAGCTTGTAAGAGAACAATAAGATCTCAGACGACCAACCATTTAGTTCCTTTGCTTAGAATGACTGTAGGGCTGCTACTAATTGGACATACTCCTAAGTAGTCAGCTCTAACTTCCCACAGGCAGCTCACTATAACCCTTAGCCTAAAGGTAACGTTGTGATACTATGATTCTAGTCCCTTAGAAACTAACTTGGTCTGTCCAGAATTCATATGGATCCTCTAGGCAATTCATAGCCTCGTAGGCAGGTGTATCTGGACCTAGCCCTTCATGACAATATATACCTAGAATCTGTAAGAGTGGCCTGGGGCATTGGCCCCACATCTAACTACTAATAACGTTCCCTCCTTAGGGTATCAACTAGTCCATCAGACTTGTAACAACTAGAGTGGTTCCCTGAACGGCCTGTATGACGAGTATTGAGTCGGATGAAACTAACGGTCACTGACAGTGGCCACTCATATGGCGGGCTTTCACTCAGTTCACTAGGCAACCCTGGTGCCACTAACTCGAGGGTAAGATCACCCTAACCAGATTCTGGCCCTAGAGGCGTCAAGTTACGCCAAAGGCCTCTGGGCGAGCTTTACGGGCAATATAGGCATCAAACTGAAAGTTATGTCGCCCGACTACGCCCTTATGCTGTCCAACATACCAATTCAGGCCCACTAACTAACCATAGACTTCTAAGACCTTGGCATGACAATAGAACATCATAAAACTTCTAAATGGTAAGAAGGTGAACGAGGAACTCTTTATGGTGCACCTAACGTTAGTCACACTTAACATACTCCTTTCCCGATGAGGAATACTATAGTATACTCTCAACACATCTTATAGCAGCTAACCATAACATTCATAATCATTATCTATTTGCAGCAGCTAATCACAACATATAAGATCATTATCTACTCTCAAAGGCATAGGTCGTATCACTATACAACGAGAATAACTTGCCAAAGAGATAAGCCTTAACATACCTTTAATGTCGACTTTCGTTCACCCAAACAGGTTTCAACCTGAAGCTAGTAATTCCACTCAACTGTACTCTTTAAGCTGAGAGAATAAGGCTATTTCAATAGTAGGAATCAATAAACGACGATATCTTTCTAAGAACATTGAATACAATTCAACTTCGTTCAATTTGGTCGAAAACTCACAAATTCTCGAGAGTCTAGAAGGTAGAAACGCTTACCTATCACTTGTAGCCGCTTAGGACTTGAATAGAAGTGATTCCGACAACTCTTACTCAGCGGGGTTCCGGTACTCCGAGTGAATTTTCAAGAAATAACTCCGCAGGGATGCTCCTCGTAGGCCTGGAACTCGTTATCCAAGATGAATTTGCGTTTGAACGGAGTTTAACGACGTAAATCGATGGAAAACGGAAGAAATCGCCGCTCACTCTCTCATCTCTATCGAAGGGAAATATTTAAAATGAAACCCATTTTACACTTAACACTTATATATAGAGACAGAGGCGGTGGGGGAGGGTCCATGATGTGCCTCCCATCGTGGCAAGGGGACGGGCGCGACGTGCCTCCCAACGCGCCAAGGGAGGGGCGCGACGCAGCTCTCCTTGCGTCGTGTGGGCTGCGCGGCGCGGCGCCTGATGTGCCTTGGCCCCCTCCCCAATCTCCTGCTTGCTCGATATCGTACTCGTGCATTCATTCCCTGAGCCTTTTTCCGTATGCGTTGTACTCCAATTCTCAACATACGCACGCACACATCGGTTAAACGATAGATACTTACGGGGTGTAACACCCTTAATAAATATTTTGAAAAAGATGTAACTCTTTAATATCTTAGTTATGTAAAACTATCTCCATTTAAATAAGGGCAATACTAGAATAACATCATTAGTATTTTCTTGATTATGTAAAACACCACTTATTTTGAAACAAAATTAAAAAATTAAAATACTATTTATTTTAAAACGAAGAGAGTAATTTGATTTGATTATAGGAGATTATTTCACAGTATAACCTCAACTCAAGCTTATAAGAAAAAAAAGGTTCGTATCTCCATATCTTTTTAATTTTTTTTCGATTTTTTTTATTAAACGTCGGAAACATCTTAGAAACAACGAGAAAGAGAATAGAGGCTTCAACAATATACTTCCTCCTGTATATTTTATTTGTCTTTTTTTTAAAATAAAGATTATAAATTAAGAGTGTAAAAATTAAAGTATAATTCTTACGTTTATTTTTACTTATTTAATATTAAGTTAATATATTTTTCAAAAACAATTTTATTATATTATTTTTAATTATAATAAATTTAATATCTTAAAAAATAACTAAAATTAATAATAAAAATAAATTAAAAATTAAATAATTGTTATGAAATAATAAAGAAAGAATAAGAATATTATAGAGAAAGAGAGAAGGAGAGAAGTTCTTATTTCTCTTGATAGCATGAAATACAATGAAGGAGAACCCATCTATTTATAAGGACAATTCCTCCCAACTTTTCTCCAAAAGATAGACTTTGACTATAATATAAACACATGTATCCACTACAATACAAATACCTTTATAGACATTCACTATAATACAAATATGTTTATAACACTCCCCCTTGAATATCTATTTGATAGATAATGTACCTCGTTAAAACCTTACTAGAAAAACCCAGTGGAAAAAATCTAGTGAAGGAAAAATAGTACACATATCTAATAAGACGCATTTTGCTTGCCTCATTAAAAATCTTACAAGGAAAACCCAATGGGACAAAACCTCGTAAGGGAAAAAGAGTACAGCGCGTATTAACTCCCCCTAATTAGAACATCCTTGAATCTTTGCATCCCGATCTTGTGCACCATCTTCTTGAAAGTTGCAGTTGGTAGAGATTTGGTGAATAAATCAGCCACATTATCACTTGAATGAATCTGTTGCACGTTAATATCACCATTCTTTTGGAGCTCATATGTGGAAGAATTTTGGCAAGATGTGTTTCTTCTATCTCCTTTATGAATCCTCCTTTTAGTTGTGTTATCCATGTTGCATTATCTTCATATAAAATTGTGGATAATTTGTCATATTTCAAACCACATTTTTCTCTAATGAGATGTATCATGGACCTCAACCACACACATTCTCGGTTTGCTTCATGAATAGTTATTATCTCAACATGATTTGATGAAGTAGCTATGAGAGACTGCTTTGTAGATCTCCAAGATATGGCAGTACCTCCACATATGAACACGTAGTCAGTTTGAGATTGATCTTTGTGTGGGTCAGATAAATACCCAGCATCAACATAACCAACAAGTTCGGGACTGCAATGGTTAGAATAATATAAGCTCATATCGATAGTCCCTTTTAGATACCACATTATGTGTTTAATCCCATTCCAATGTCTTCTAGTAGGAGCAGACTATATCTTCAGGACCAAGAATTTCCTCGTTCTTTTAAATCCTTCAAGGATTTTCATATATCCTTCAGTCTCTCTAGACATGAAAATAATTTCATTATGCGCATATCAAATTTTTCATATATTGCCAGACTTATGAGTAACCTCAAAATAATTGCATCCATCACAAGAGGACCTCTCCATATAATAATGTCAGAATTTATGAAAAATCTTTATGCCACAAGAATCCATTTATATCCACTGGCATTATACTTGAATTGCGGATTTTTAATTGGTCAATCATTTATCTGTCCATACTTTTTGAAAGATTTGAATTCAAGATCCTCGTCAATATTTATAATATTGAGCGCTACATTATATTAAAGGTATTGTCGACGATCATTATGATATCAGTTCCAATGCGATATAACTTATTGAGATCTCTTCATTTTTCGTCATTTTCAGGTACCTGAACCTTTGCCAAGGTTTTATAAAGTGTTATGTCATGATGCTTTCTTAAAGCACTTGCCTCATCATTATGACCATCTTAATCATTTGCTCCTCTCCTTCTTCAAGGAGTTCTATAGTTGGAACTGTTTGGTCTATCACGCTTCAGGCGTCTCATACACCCTATCCTTCAAGGACCTTTCATTGGAGCATTTGCAACTGAATTATAAAAATAGACTTAGCAAATATATCTGGCAATTGATTTGCAATATAAGTGAATTATCTATTGAACTTTAAGTTCATTTTTTTTTTCTCGAGGATCTAGATAATTCATCCTACACTCAATTTTCAGCTGCTAATCACTTCTCCCCCTAATGTTAGAAAAACTAACATTTACCCCCAAACTCATTTGGAGACCCATCTTTGTGTGTTGTGGTGGAGCAATTGAATCATATATCGCATATTCAAATTTTTAGATGGAATTATTTGGTTCCTGACCCTGAACCAATTGTGATAGAGGAACCTTGTTGGCTTGATGCATTCAAGTGTTGCTACATGTTAAATAAACATATCTCATACCAAATTTTATTTGGGAGTTTTATTCTCATAACCAATGATTTAGCTATAATTTGAGGCATATAATTTTTGCTAAACCAACATAGATATGAATCGGCATTATCAACATGATTTTATAATTTGAAACTATGCTCTTAATTTAATAATTCGAGCAACAACCTTACAAAAATCAATTGCAAGTTGATATCAAAACACATGTGACCATACCATAGATGCATCGATTAGCAAACGGTTCACATAGTAGGTGAATGGGTCCATATTCACCCTTTTATAAGTTTCAAAATTTCAGGGAATATAATTTCAATCTTAGTTGATCAAGATCATTCTATCACGAGAACAAGCAACACAAGAGAATTCTTGAAGAATCTTTTATTTCTTCAACATATAGCCACGTGAATTCTCAATTATTTTTGCATCACATTTGAACCGGGATGGCCAAACAGTTATGCCAACTTATTTCAGTAAACTTCTAGTTTACTTTCGTATGTGATTTCATCATCATACCCATATTTATGTACTAAAATAAAAAAACGGCGGATAATCTTTTATATAAATATTTATAACACGCTTCAATTGTAGTAGCATGAAGATATTAGATCTTCCCATAATTTATAGCCTCAATTTTTTTTCAATGTTCTTGAAACTTATAAGTTTCCTTTTGAGACTTACTACAATAATTTCATTCCTTCAAATAATAATACATTAGCTCTTCCGAAACTCTCAATTAATTTTGTGTACTACCACATATTCAATCATATCAACATCATTAATAGTTTTTCCACATAGTTTCAACTTAGAAACAATTTTGAATATTGATGAACTATACTCATGAACAGACTTATAGTCTTGATGGATCCAATCATATTGTGTCTTTGGGTGGATGACCATCTTGAGGTGGTCATACCTTTCTTTTAGACTATTCCACAAAATAACTGGATTCTTAATCGTGAGATATTCAATTTTAAGAATTTCTTCAAGATGATGACGCAAGAATATCATAACCTTAGCACAATCTTGATTTGATGCTTTGTTTTCACTTTTAATGGTGTCTCCAAGACCCATTGCATCCATATGGATTTCAACATCCAACACCCATGAAAGGTAGTTCTTGCCCGAACTTTGAAGGGCAATGAAATCAAGTTTCGTAAGGGCCAGATTAAAAGAAAGAGAAAAATAATACCCTGGCCTTCAAATTTTGAGATAGTAGAATCGTAAAGCAACAATATCACCAAAGGAATATCACTCATGTGGTTAAGTAATACATCTTTCAAAAAAAAAATTTTAATTTTAATTTTTCTTACCTCAGATCTTTCAAAGTGAGTGCTCACGGTAGAGACTCGTGCTGATAATGTGTTATGAAATAATAAAGAAAGAACAAGAATATTATAGAGAAAGAGAAAAGGAGAGAAATTTTTATTTCTCTTGATGAGATGAAATACAATGAAGGAGAACCATTTATTTATAAGGACAATTTCTCCTAACTTTTGTCCAAAAGATAGACTTTTACTATAATATAAATACATATATCCACTATAATACAAATACCTTTATAGATATTCATTATAATACAAATATATTTATAACAATAATAAATTATATTTTAATTTTTAAAACTGAATAAGTAATTGTGGGATATTCATAGACGGAGAAAAAAAGTGGACGGAGATCTCGAAATTAGCACATAATTACATGTAAACTTTATTTTCTTAATTCAAAAACTTGACAAGTTAGCTTGCTTTGGATTTGACTGATGTTGAACCAAATCTTTCTCAATTGCGAAAAAGAATTTCATATAAAAACATTTTCTGGAAATAAAAAAAAAAAAAGAAAACACAAGTCGGACTTCTATTACTCAGCGCCATTGTCGATTTCCTTTTCGGCAGTGAGCCATTGCTAACGACAAACTTTAAGCTTAAGACAGCTCAGAACTGGAAATCCAACAAACAATTTGACTCTGGTCATGCATTTGACACCTCATTCATTAGATTTTGTCTTTCCTCTTTCTCACATCAAGTGTCTGAACTTGAAGAATGGCAACTGTTATGTACCAAAAAGCCCCTCAATTCTTGAATGAATGAATGCTAATTGCTGCTATTTAACACCCCTACAATAGACTCCAACTTCAGCTGATACACTTTGTTAAATCTTGAAACTTACCCTTTTCGTTTCACAAGCTTTTCTTGTCCTTACCCTGTGCATTCTTTTCCCCCACCACAAGGTACTGTTAGATAAAGCTTCCCCTTTTTGGCACAGAGGCTGCATATTATCATTGTGCTTTTTTTGTTTTTTTTTTTGGGGGGGAACTTGCGCTCTAGTATTGTCATTGATTGTGAAATTTTTGTAGTGTTTGAGGTTATTTCTCATCTGGGTTCGTTCAATTTTTCGGTATGTCGAAAGCTATGAAATATCTTAGCTTTTTATTGTTTTGTATTCAATTGTTCAGTGTTAGTAAAAGGGAGTTCTTGTGATTGTTGGATCTAGTTCTAGTTAGCTGATTCTGATTGGTTAATTTTTCATTATCTTTTAAACTTGAGTTTTACTATCCATTTTTCATGATTAGTGTCCTTTAGTATTTACAAAGTTTTATTAGCCACTTTTGTTTTTGACCTTCTGTAACATCTGGCCAAGAAAAGCAATTTGCTATGCACCCTCAGTACCTGTTCAAACAAACAACAACATACCCATTGTAATCCCACAAGTGGGATCTGGGGAGGGTAGTGTGTATGCACCCCTATCTTAATCTGTTTTTGATTTTTTGACATTATGTTGTATTCATTTAATCTAATCAATAGAAATAGATTGAATTCACAGTTTTCAGAAGGGAACTATTATGCAAAATTAGTTGTCAGATTCCTCAAGATACTGAAGGAGCCTTAAATACAATGACAAGAAGAACAGCTTTCTGATGAAATGTCATATTTTTCCTCATTGTCATTCATGTAAAAGTTCTTTTATTTTTGTTAAGCTTCTCTTGGACTCTTAACATTTATTATATCCTCGTCCATTACAGCTTATGACCATGTTCAAAAAGGGGTGAAGCTGAGTAGTTTAACAGCCAATGGGCTTCCCACCCTCCTTGTTAATCTTTCTGGCACTGTGTCCTGCATTTTTGGCACAAATAGTTGAATATACAGAATTTGTGATTGATGGAACTGCAAAAATTGCTGAGACAGATGATAATTATGTTTGTGCTACCCTTGACTGGTGGCCTAAAGAAAAGTGTAACTACAATGAATGCCCCTGGGGCTCGGCATCTCTGATAAATCTGGTAAAGTTCTACTAAAGTACTACTAATTGTTATTGTTAGTTATTGTGGGCATATATTGCTTTGCTAATAGTCACAGCACATTCCTTGTGCAGTTTCTGATGATGGAATGAGCAGTTAACATTCATTATTTTCTTTTGATTTTTTCAGGATTTGTCTAACCCTTTTCTGGCAAATTCTGTTCAAGGTTTGCATGTTCCCGTTGTGTTATAACTTTACCTTGTTCTTACTCTAAATTAACAATCTTTGATTGGTAAACTCTATAACTTCACCTTAACATCAAATGCACCATCTATTTGCAACAGTGAACAAATTACACTTAATGCTTCTTCAGAATACTCATTGATTTCTCTTCTTTTCTGATTGCTAATTTGGTGGTGCAGCTTTCAACCATTTGAGGTTACGACTTGGAGGTTCTTTGCAAAACCGCATACTATATGGTGTAGGCAATTTGGAGTCTCCTTGCCATCCATTTACCAGGCAGGGGGATGGGTTGTTTGGATTTTCAAAGGGATGCTTATATATGGACAGATGGGATGAGTTAAATAGCTTTTTCAATAAGACAGGGTGAGTTATTAACTTTTGTGCTGCTTTCTTATTCCAATTTTCTTCTCACGTTGCATCTGAAGTGCCTTAAATCATTTAACTCTAGAATCTCATAGTAATCTGCTTTGCACTCTAGACTTAGCATGTTGTAATTCCTTCCTTCCTTTACTTTCTTTGCCTGCTTTTTTCTTTTTTTCCTTGAAGCTTTTGAGGGCAATTTGCCCCAGATTGGTTATACCAAAGTCAACCTTTGTAAGGTTTTCAGAAATGGATCATTGAATATCTAAATAGATGGATATTCAGAGTATTCCACTGCTAATCAACCAATATGTATACAAAGCTTACACAACCAGGTTCTTCTATAATTCATGTTTCTTCAGGATTTGCATCTGAGATGGTAAATGCTGATAAATCCTGGATTAGCTTTTAGTAACCAGACTCTTGTACATTTCAACATATGTGTTGCTTTCCTGCAACCTACAGTTCAAGAATTCAAGCTCTGAAAGCTGTTACCTCTTTGGATACTGGTGTAACAGTCCCACCTGAAAATTTGGTATTAATTTGAACTAACGGTACTAAGGAGTATGTCATAACTTACTTAAAATTCTTTGAAATTTGTTGAGACATATACTATGAAATAAATATAAGTGTACTCTCTCTAATGGAAGTCACTTCAACATGGTATTAACCAAACAGAGGTCCTGATTTCAAGTCTTGCTAACATTTACTAACATAAACTATTTCCACATGCTTGGCAAAGAAAAAAAGAGCATTTGGCCGGCATGTGAGGAGGATGTTAAGGCATAAGAAGTTAAATAAAAGTGTCCCCTATTAATAGTCAGCTTTGACATGAGGTGATCACTCAATTCAGCAAAGTTCATCCCAGTTTCACTGCTTATGCTGCAGAGCACTTGTGACCTTTGGCCTGAATGCATTGCGAGGGAGGCAGCGGACCGGTAAGCGTGTCTGGGAAGGGAATTGGGATTCCAGCAACGCCCATGATTTCATAAATTACACTATTTCCAAGGGCTACCAAATACATTCATGGGAATTTGGTATGATTGCTGACAATTTTCTCTCTCTTTTTCTCCTTTTTGGTAAATCACTCGTGTTTAATAGAGGTTGGATTTCCTTAAACAATGATTCCCCTTGGTTCGCAGGAAATGAGTTGAGTGGTAAGGGGATTGGTGCACAGGTTGATGCTGAACAATATGGAAAAGATGTTATCCATCTTAACAATCTCATAGACCAACTGTATAAACATTTCCAACCCCGACCACTTCTCTTAGCACCAGGAGGATTCTACGATAAAGAGTGGTATGAGACGTTCCTTGAGGTGTCAGGGCCAGGCACTGTCGATGCCTTGACTCATCATATATATAATCTTGGTCCAGGTAAACTAGCATAAAGTTTTGTGGGTAGCTTGGCCCTGTATGAAAGCCTCTATTAATTTAGAAAATCTAGATCAAGGATGATCACATCAAAGCTAAGCATTGACTATGTTTTCTGGGCTCGATTTGTTTCAGTTTATAAAACGTTTTCCACGTCTTCTACAAAAATTATTTGTCACTTATAATGTAGCACTAGCTATTGACATCAGTAGGAGGTTGGGAACCGTCTAATAAGAGAGAACTAGTGGGCGGAACGAAATTAGATAAATTCAAATCTTCAGTGTATGTTGCAATATGATATAGCTTATGTCTCACTCTATCATTTCAATTAATTTGTTGGTTTAATGATATTGCAAACTGTTGCTTTTACATTCTTACTCTAACACCACCCTTCACGCTCAGGCCCAACTGGAGCGTGGACCGGGAGCCCATAGGGGAATGGAACTGGCACTGATGCCAGGTGAAAGATATGGCACTTGCGTCTAACTCAACCCTAAATCTAGCTCATGAGGGGAGGAGTGTCAAATCCATATAAGCAAACCACTAGTCCATTTCTCAATCAATGTGGGACTCTAATTCACTCTAATCCATTCCTCAACCAATGTGGGACTCTAATTCACTCTAACACTCCCTGACTATTTAATTATTTTATATTGGTTTGAATCATGATTAATTATCAAAGTATATTATCATTTTTTCACGGCAATAAGAGAGAAGGTGGGTTTCAATATTTGCCAAAAGACATTACCATAGACAGCACATTTCATGAACATAAATGTTAGTATTTACTTCTGTTAAACTCGAACTATGAACAGCTGCTCTGATAGTTGGATGTTTTACTTTACCTATCCTTTTCTTCTAAGTGCTAGTGAGGTGTTCTATTTGTGTACAAAGTTAATTACTACTTGTGTTCTCTGGATTTGTAAGTCAATTTACTCATGTTACTCCATTGACTAAAACCAGAATATTTCTGTTTCAGGATCTGACCTCAATCTCATAAACAAAATTTTAAATCCTCTGCACTTAAACAAAATTGCTGACACATTCAGTAATCTTACCCAAACCATTGAAATCAATGGTCCTTGGACTTCAGCATGGGTTGGAGAATCTGGTGGTGCCTTCAATAATGGAGGTCATAACGTGTCTAACACCTTTGTGAACAGTTTTTGGTAAATTTCTTGCTTGACTTGATTTATTTTTATTATTTAGTAATCAATGTAATCAGTTCAGTATTTTTGTTCATGCTTTATCTTGACATGGTATTTAGGTACTTGGATCAGCTTGGGATGGCAGCCAAGTACCACACTAAAGTATATTGCAGGCAGACTTTTATTGGTGGAAACTATGGGCTCCTTGACACAAGCACATTTATCCCAAATCCTGATTATTATAGGTGAGGTGATTGGCTTACCAATCCAAGGTTGATTCTCTCAGCTATTAAAATTAATTCTAGTTATTTAGTCCCTGACAATCTGATCTGAAATATTTATCCTCCTCTTTCAACAAAAACAGTGCACTTCTTTGGCATCGGCTGATGGGAAAAGGAGTTCTTGCTGTTAGCAGCAATGCATCAGTATATCTTCGCTCTTATGCCCACTGTACAAGAGATAGAGTAAGAGCTCCGTGAATTCCTGAATTATTCACTTAAAGAATTTCAGATGCATTAACCTTCCAGAAAAGACTTTTACGGGTTCCTGAAAAGAAGTGTTAAACTCACACACCCAATCACTGTTCACAGAAAGTAATTTGTCATTACCAAGATGGTACTGCCAGTCAAATAATTACAGATTATGGGGAACCTTGTGTTCTGCCGGGAGTCAAAATCTACAAGCTATCCTGCATCTACAACATAGTTCTTTTTACACCTAATCACTGTTCTATAAATATTTCTCATCATCAATTGTGATATTTATTACTTCTTGTGTTGCATTGAGTCCATCCACTTCTGGTCAATCTAATTGTTTGTAGAGGCTAAAACTTCACAACTACTTTTAGTTAGGGAAACAAAGATGCTATGAGAACCCACCTATATGAGCCTTGCATAGTCAGCCCAAGCTGGTTTAAGGAGGGTTGTCGTAGGTTGGTTGTCAGCATAACAATAGTCATATATGTTGAAACCTCTAAATATTGAACGTGGAATACATTGGAACGTGGCATCCGTGTTAGTGTTAAAGGGAAAGGAATTCCATCACATTGCTGCCCGAGTCTGAGAGGGTTTATGCTAAGTTCCAACACCATGAAAGGCCTATCAGCTGAAATTTATTAGCACTGGAATGCAATGGTTTGAGTTGAACGAAAATAAATATATCAGATTCATATAGCCCCCAAACTAAATAGTTAAAATAGAGCGAATCAGAATGGATAAAGGGGATTCATGTAGCCGTTAACTAGTTTAGGATTGATGTATAGATAATTGATTGATTGATCTCGAAGCAAGCTATTTTTCTTAGTTATTATCTTTTGGACCATTTCAAAATTGTAACTCGTAAAGACCAGATGTTTAACAAGAGAAGGGAGTGATAATAGCACCACAAATTGTTTAAATGCTTTGATTGTTATAATTGGAGTTGATGCAATTCAGTCTCAACTAGTTTTTCATTTCTATGATGGTGGCTCTCTCCCTTGTGCTTAGTTTGTGAGCGAGCTTACCACACTTGGATAAGCCTATGACCTGAGTGTCTATGCTTCTTATATGCTGCTTAAGATAAACAAGTCTGGAGGATAGAACACCTTTATACTGAACCATTCTGTGGCATATTGAAGCAGCCAGTTTCTGGTGGCCAATATAAACATTTTATCCCAGCCATACTGCAGTAATTTTGTTTTTCTCATCAATGTATATTTGGTAAAGCCTTGATACTAACATGTGATGATTTACATTTCCCTGCTAGTGCTTAAGACTTAAACCTTTCAAATTTGCTGGTGTTACCTTTGTGCAGGCAGGTGTGACATTACTTTTGATCAATTTAAGCAACCAAACTCATTATGGAGTCAACATCGAATCTAGTGTAAGCATCACCTCGCATGTCAAAGAGAAATCAAATCACAAGAGGTCCTTCGTGCATCATCTTAAGAAAACTTTTTCATGGGTTGGAAGAAAATCATCAGACGTTGCATTATCACGAGAAGAGTACCATCTGACTCCACAAGATGGGAACCTTCAAAGTAGAACCATGCTCCTGAATGGAAAACCATTACAACTCACAGAGAATGGAGACATCCCAAGTTTGTCTCCAGTCCTTGTAAACCTGAAGTCTCCAATATCAGTTGCCCCCTTGTCCATCAAATTCATAGTATTCCCCAACTTTAACTCTCCTAGTTGTAGATAAGGATTAGGAGATACTTGTGCCTAATAGCTATAATCTGGCACTCTATCCATTCATACCTTAGTAATTGTATAATTGCTATAATAAACTGAGCTGCCAATTTGTTTTCAGTTATAAATTATATGGCTAAACTAGATAAATCCCTCCCCCTACTAGTGCTTCCAGGAACATGTATAATGTAAGTTGTCTATCAACCAGCAGAATTAGATATAATTCAATTTCCTCTTGGTGCTTTTGGATATTTTCATGGGAAAAAATACCAAACATCTTATAACTAGGCTGCTATTGTTGTCCAGCAAACGTCTAATTATTGCATGTAAATAACAATAAACCCCATGTCATCAAGCGATATGAACTGATGTTGGTAGAGAAGGCGTTGAAGAACTGAATCTAATTCAGTTTTCTCTATGCATTTTTAAAGTGTTTTCATAAGAAAGCACTAGAAATTAGTGATAAGAACCCTCTACCTCCAACCATAATTTTGAAGGTTAGAATCATCGAAGGAGCTAAAGTGAAAAATGGCCACTGTTGGGCTCCTACATGGTGGGGTTTGAGAGTAGGTACTTTTTTGTGTTGCATTATTTCTCTACAATGGTTGAGTAGCAATTCGTCAACCTGCCTTCCAAACATCAGACAATTAACTTGGTTTACTGTCATAGAATTGTGTAAAATATAATACAAAGTAACATAAAATTTAAGAATAACATAAAGAAGGATTCGTGAAGAACTCAGAAGAGCTGAAATGATAAGCAAGTATCATCCAAAAGCTTATTAGCAGGTCCAACGGACGTCTACTGGTTTATTTTCGAAGCAAGCGGTGAATCCTCTGGTTGGCCCCTTCAACTCTGAAACCAAGCTCATCAACATCCTCTTCAACATGATCCAATGCCTTGTTCTGCCTGTAATATCCAACAGCATATACAGAATTCTTAGAAAATCTAGAGAACTTCTAGTAGCTCGAGAAATTTTTTTATTTTATTTTATTTTGTAATATAGGACAGTGACTGGTTTAAATGGAACAAATCAGCAGTGAGGATTCATATAGCCAACCCAAACTTGCATTGCATATGCATAATTCTTAGAAGTGATGTACACGGTACTTTAAAAGTGTCATACTAAAGTAAGGAGATGGTGGAGAGGGAGAGAACAGGGGAGGAGAGATTAGAATATTCTTAACAGGATTTTATAACACTAACCTCTCAATTTCAGAGCCCATGTCAACAGCCATATTCTTGAGCTCCCCCAATAGATTGCTGAGATCTGATAGTCCATCATCTTGCTTTGCTATTTCAGCCTGTCAAAATTCAAAAGGACCAGATGCTAACTGATATTATGATTCATATTCTTGGAACAGGCAAAGAGAGAATGGGAAAAAACAAGGAGTAGCACAGTAGCCATGCTCAATTCTCAATCTGGTAGTGAAGAATGAACAACGTTTCATCACTAGGACTTAACATTGTCAGAACCAATAAGAATCACCTCATGGTCCAACACCCCAAAGCATAACGAAGAACACAAAGGTACTGCAAGGATCAGTGTTTTACTACTCTTGCTGTTTCACTATTGGGGTTCCAAAAGGAAACGTCTAATAAAAGAACTCCAAACATTAAGCCACGTTTAGAAATGGAGTACGGCTGTTTGTCAGTTTTTCACTCAGAGATAACAAGGTACTTTAGCTTTATGAGATGCAGTGATTCCCTCTAGCAATTCTATTTTTTATATTTCCTCCTTTCATGAACACAATTAGATAGTCTATCCCCCAAACATGTCTAGACAGAGCCCATGTAGTTCCATTAGATCCACTTGTCTTTTTCCTGTACTCATATTTCCTTGCTCGTCATTTAGATAAGGAGTTGAGTTTCTAGAATTCTTCCTATAGACAATGGAATTCAACAACGTAACTCTAGAATAAAAAAAGAAAAAAGAAGAGAAATGAACTAATTAATTTGTAATTTAGTCTTAAACATGAATGTTAACTGGAATATTGCATCTTGAGCGTTAGGGAGAAACATTAGATGAAAAGGTGTCCAAATGCTAGAAAAGTGGAGGACGAAGTGAGGAAACATGCAGAAAAGAAAAATTCCAAGCCACAGACCTTAAACACGACCAAAATTAATCAATAGAGTGTCCTGCATGTTCGATAGTTGAAGGTTTAGGGTGTATTTGGATCTGGAGAACTTCCTTCTTTAATTTTTTATTTCTTTGAGGAGAATTGTAGCAGTATTCTCTACTTTGTCCCGAGTCACATGAATATACCTCAACTTTCTGCAGTGAATTTGTAGGCTCTGGGGGTGGGGTCCGTGAACTTGACCTTGCCTTAGGTGCAGAGCTCAATCCTAATTTCTCCCTCTGCTCCAAGTGGTTGCCCCTTCTTCGAACTGGATCATCTGACACTGTGCCACATTAACAGAGCATCAAACCAACTATCATAGTCAGTTGACTCAACCTTCCCATTACTACTCCTTTCAACATTTTGTGCACATTATTAAATCCATCACCTTGCCCTCACGATCATTATATCATAGTAAATGAGTAAGAAGAACAAAAATAAAATGAGTTACCTCTTGTGATAACAGGCCCTGTAATTGCGCGATTCGTCTTTGGCTTCCAAGTCTTAGAAAATATTCCCCCAAGACTCCCCAAGAGTTTTTCACCCTGAAATTAAATTTCAAACATAAGTCTCACAAGGATAACAAGTAACAACTGCAAAACAGCACCAAAAAGCAATTAGATGGAACACATGTAATGGAGAATTTTTTTTGTAATGAAGAACTTATCAGTGCAAGAGACATCTTTAAGGGCGTAAGCACTTCTAGGTGGAAGGTAAAAACAGACTGGTTATGTATAAATAAATCTAAATCTCCTTATAAAAGCAAAATGGACAATGGAATAAGTTTCATCTTAAAATGAACAGATTTGAAAATAGAAACTATCACTCTAACAGTAAATACAGAAATAAGTTAGAGAAGAAAGGTGTTTCATGAAATGATTACCAAAATTAGCAAAAACATAAAGCATACAACTAATATGGGCCTTTAATTAAAGATAATAACATATAATGTTTGACCGCAATTATGTCTGCTTCTGCAAACTAGAAAGGCTTATATCAGTGAACTAAACAAGTCATACCCTGCTAAGATCACGGTCGATGTCTGCTGCAGTCATATGGGTTCTTGTAATTTGTTCTCCCTGTTGATGTAAAGTGATCAAAGTTTTTGTTGCGTCCTCTCGCATGTCTTCTGCAATCTTCAGGCAGCTGTTAACAGACTTTGTAGTCTCTTCTGCCCTGTAGACGGCATAGTTTTCCAACTCCTCTACAGTTTGGTTCTCAAATCCTCCAGACTCCTGGAAATCATTCTTGTATTTATTTCTTGCAGTCGAAGTTGAGTGAGCACGTGAAGGAGTCTCTTTAATTTCATCATCAAAAGGGTTTGCACTCAAATTTGAGGTAGCTGCAGAAGGCTCCGATGACGTTCTCCTTGATGGTTTTACAGTTTGCTTCTTGTCAGACTCATCATCTGAATCAAAGGGATTTGACCCAGAATTACCATGGACCACAGGCTCAACAGAATTTTTTCTAGCATTCCAATGTAAAGGAGACTTCTTAAGACCATGCATTTTTTGATAGATAGAAAGTAATCCCACGGGGATGGACCTGCTAGAGGTTAAGGAATTATCTGCAGAAAGAGACGATCAAACTATTAAGTAAACGTCATAATAGAGACAGCTGCTAGTTTATTACTGTGAGACACGTACACGGAGGTCATTCAGTTAAGATCACAATAGAACATTGGCTAGAAGCTAAAATATCAAGAACAGACAACACACAAAAGATATCAAGAAAGACTCAAACCAAGATTTGTTGAGAGAAATAGCAATTATAAGAAATGGAGAAGTCCAAAATCAAGTATGCGATACTAATATAATACTACAACAACAAAACAACTGCATCTCCATCCCAAGTGCTTCCTATTCATTTGAGGGTCTGGACCCGAGGGCTTCTTTTTTTTTTTTCAAGAGGTGATTTTGAGAATCAACCAATGGAAAAATCCATAGCCTGGGTGACTCATAGTGTCCCTCTTACCCAAATAAATGTAATGGGATGAATCAAATCAATAAGCGTTTGATCAATTCAGGGCTCAGCCAAGTCAAATTCAATCAAGTCAAGGGGTTGGGTCTTACTTTTCCTCAGATCCTACTCAAATTTTGCTATAATAATGGAAGAGGAAAACCCAAGAGCATTTCTCTCTATTTGGACCAGTTTCATTCAAATAACACAGACAAGGGAGGATTGCTTGGTGGTAGTTGGCAAAATTGAGCTACCTAAGTCAGAACACTGTTCATCCTAGGAAAATTCGAGACAAAAGAAAGAGAAAATTCAACAACAAGGACCAAGAATAATATGGGGATATACAAGTCCAGTTCCATTTGCATTTCCAGCAAAACAAAACGCGGAATAGAAGCAAATTCTAGCAATCATCCTTTAACTAAGCAGAAATTTAAGAATATTCCCGATTGATATTCCTGACTGCTATCATGCTGATTTCTCTTCTCAAAGACCCAAAAATCACATAGTAAGAAAACCCAAAAAATAAAAGATTAAGCATAGGAGGTTTCTCCTAAAGAGTAGGTAAGACAGCTCCAATTGAAAATTTCTGAAATAAAATAGTACAGCAAGAAAAGAACAAAAACATATCACTGAAATGAGGTTTGGAAAGACCCATACGAACAAAAAGATCCCCTTTTTCCCCCGCCCCATTAACTCAATATATTCATAAATTAAATATGGAACTCGGGAGACAATAATCCACAAACAAAAAAAAGCAACAAAACAGAATTTCATGGAAAGACGAAAAAAGTAATGATGATGTGCAGTACCTGAAAAATCCAAAGAAGATAGAAGTAGGGAGAAAATCTAGAGAGAAAAGATTTGAACAAAATTGGAGAAACTATAATCTGAAGTGGATAGTAGATATAGGGGATTTTTTATTTATCAAAGAAGCGTGGAGCAGTGGATGTTTAAGACTTTTTGAATTTAGCCAACCATTGTCGCATTTTGGACCGTTTCCTTTCCTCTACGTAGACCTGACTTCCTCTCGTCAACTGATTTCTTTTCCTTTCCTTTCATTTTCCTTTTTGTGTCATTTTTTTCACCAGAGAAAATGACATAACTCGTCCCTTATATATGAAAAAGGTAAATTTAAAGTATATACTTATCAATTTTAGTTCTTTTAAGTTTTTAAAAAATTTATCAATTTTGGTAACAGCTAGCTAGCTAGCTAGTTTGAATGTTTAAAATTTAATTATAGTCTTTGTCTAAAAACAAATAGAGATCAAAATTGATAAATTTTTACATATGTAAAGAATTAAAGTTGATAAGTGTATATTTATGGAACCATTAATGCTAGACCTATTCTTGTAGATGAAGGATGATTTATGTCAATGTTGCGATCAACTTGCATTTTATTAATTAGTAGTGAACATTCAATTCTTCGATTTGATTTTATCAAATTTTCAGTTTAATTCTTTAATTTTTAATTATGAGAAAATGTGCATCAAACACTGAAATAATTGATTTGATTCGATTTAATTTTTTAATAATTCAGTTTGATTTAATTCGATATTTTTAAAATAATTTTTTTTGATGCAAATGAATAAAATAAAATGAAGAGCAAATTAAAATCTCAAATATTAAAAAACTTTAAACTTCAAATATTAAAATGTATTACTGCCTAGCGTCCCAGACACCCACCGCTCAACCCCGACCGCACCGCAGCAGCAGCTAGCAGTACAATAGCACAGCAGCGGCCAGCAGCCAATGGAGTAATGAAACTATGAAAAATTGAAAATATCAGGGTTTAGGGGAACACACAATTGATTTAGTTATGGGTTACGGGTTATGGTTTTCGATCTTTCGAATAAGGTAATTGTATGGGCTTAGTAATTTAAAATAGGGGAGGTTACATAAATATAATTTTTTAAAATATTAAATATAAAAGTTGTAATTATTTTTTAAATTACATAATATACAATATGTACCTTATAAATGAGTAAAGAAATAAATATTTTAAATATGGTATTGTTTCTATAAATAAGATAACTCATTATTTCTTCCATAATTTAAATAGGCTAAATATGGATAATATTTAATGTTTAATAAAATCATTTTCTATTAATTATTTATTTCTATCTCTCAATAAGCAATATTAATACAAAATCCTGCAAATATTTCATTAATGTAGAATATATATCTTATATAATATTATTTGTTATATATTAACTAATATATACTATATATAATATTATTCTTATGCATATTATACACAAGTATTATCTGTAATTTATATATATTTATATTCATAATGTACAATATATACCTTATATAATATTATGTATTATATATTAACTATTATATACTATATAATAATATAATTCTCATGTATATTATATAACAAGTATTATCTATTATTTTTATATATTTATATTTGAGCATACATTATTATATTCATATATTAGATATATTAAAGAAATAAATACATTATCAATATATTATTTATATATTGTATACTATATATCAAATTTAAATTTACATTGAATTTCTAAAAATATACAATAGTGATGGCAGAGAGATTCTTGAAATTTTTGAAAAAAACAAAAATAGAGAAGCGAGAGATTCTTGAGAAAAAACAAATAAAAATGGAAAAGAGAGAGGGATTCTTTAAATTTTTGAAAAGATAAATAAGGAGAAGAGAGAAGAACTTTTGGAAAAATAAAAATGGAGAAGAGGGAGTGATTCTTGATATTTTTGAAAAAACATATATGAAGAAGAGAGAGAGAGATTCTTTGTATTTTTGAAAGATCAAATATGGAGAAGATAGGATTTTTGAAATTTCTAGAAAAAAAATGGAGAAGATGGAGTGCTTTATGGGATTTTGTGTATTTGAATTGTTATATCAGGTATATAATTTTTTTATTTATGTATTTAATTAGAATAAATATTTTAAGAAAGTAAAATTTGTATAAAATATATTTAAAAAATAAAATTTTAAATAATTTGTATTTATGTAATTTTTTAAAAGTAATCGTAATTTATGTAATTATCATTTTTAAATGTTGTATTTATGTAAGAATCTCTTTAAAATATTATTTTAATATATTTTTAATAAAAGTTTAATTTTTTGGTGCACTAAAAATCGAGACGTTTACAAACGAACTGAAAAATCAAAATTTTGAAAATAAAAAAAGATCAAAATTGCACCGGATAACCGATGAATCGAAAATTGAAAAACTGAATTAGTTTGATTCGATCATATTTTTTAATCTTTTGATATTTATGTCTACTCCGATTTTTAATTGAAATTTGAGTACTCGTGATTTTTATAGTTCTAATTTTTTTTTGAAGAAAATTAATTAATTAAATTAAATTAGTTAAACTAAATTTTAAATTTTTTTTTCTGTTTTGTTTTTGTCGGATTTCTTAAAACACATGACACTTAACATGCATCGTCAAGCACATAATCCAATAGGATACGATTTGCATACACATTAAAAAATTAATAGTGATTATAATTTGATTAATAACCCGATTAATTGATAGGTATTTTTTGAAAATATATAATAATAATTTTTTTCACATTCTAAAGTGACTTAAATACTAAGGATAAAGTTGGACAAAGATGGTCAGTTATTTCTTGAATTTTGAAACTAGCAATTATTTTGGAACAATTATTTTTAGTATACCTAGCAACTGCAAAGGAACAAAGGGAATATTATTTATCAAGATATTTTTACACTCCCTCCTTTTTAAAATAAGTGATATTTTAATCTTTTTATTTTGTCAAAATAAGTGGTGTTTTATATAATTAAAAAGATATTAATGATGTTCTTCTGATTTTTTCCTTATTTAAATGAAGAGAATTTTACATAATCAAGAAAATACTAAAGAGTTACATCTTTTACAAGATAATCCCTCTGTTCCATTTTAATTGTTAAGATTTGCACACACATTAATAATGATGATAATTTGACTAATATAACCCTCTTAGTTTTTGAAAACATACAATAATAAAAAAAATTTCACATTTTAGAATGACTTTAAATATTAAAGGTAGAAGTGAAAAAAATATGGTCAATTATCTCTTGAATTTTGAAACTAGCAAATATTTTGAAACAAATATTTCTAATATACCTAGCAATTAAAATGAAGCAAAGGGAGTATTTATTAAAGATAAACGGGTAAGAATACATTTTACTTTCTACTCCCCCCGTTTCATTTTATTGCTAGGTATACTAAAAATAGTTGTTTCAATATACTTGCTAATTTCAAAATTCAAGAGATAATTGACCATGTTTTTTCAATTCTATCCTTAGAACTTAAAATTATTTTAAAATGTGAAAAGAATTATTATTATGTGTTTCCAAAAAAATTAATAGGGTTATATTAGTCAAATTATCATCACTACTAATATTTTTCTTAATAAGTGTGCAAATCTTATCCTAACAATTAAAATTTGAAACAGAGGAAGTAGAAATGAGTAATTTTCTTAATGAATGTGCCCAAACTAAAAACAACACTTATTTTAAAGCGGATGGTGTATAATTAAATTAAATAGTAATGATAGTTTAGAACTCAATTAAATATAAGTTATTTTTAATATTAAATAAATTGTTGATTTATAGATTGTAAAATAAGAGTGCAGAAGTTAAACGGGTAAAGGGGCAAATATACTCCTCAACTTTGCGATATAGAGTGAATATACCCCTCGTTAAAAAAGTGATGCATATATACCCTCGTTGTTTAACAAATGATACATATATATCATTGTCATCTAACAAATGGTGCATATTTATCATTTTTTCTTAACAGGTTGAAGTTTAAAAAATTTTAAACTGATTTTTAAGTTTTAAAAATATCACATTACTTTAAAAATTTACCTCACTCATTTTTTCACCCCTCCAGACCTGACCCAACTAAAATTAATTCAATTCTTTTTTTATTCAGGTCCGTTTCAAACTCATTTTATGACTGAGTAGAAAAGGTATTGAGACATTTTTTTTTCATTTGGGTCAGGTTTAGAGGGGTAAAATAAAACAATTGAAGTAATTTTATAAAAACATGTGGCATTTTTGAAATTAAAAAATAAATTTTAGAATTTTCTTTAATTCAATATATACGAGTCGATTAAAGAAAAAAGTAAATATGCACAATTTGTTAGATGACGAAGGTATACATCATTTGTTAAACAGTAAGGTATATATACATTATTTTTTTAATGAGAAATATATCCCCTCTAAAGAGAAAAATTAAGAATTTCATTAACATTTGCTTAACCTAGAAGTACACTGATTAGTCTCGAAGAAATTGCATTACCAAATATTTTTCGTTTGTTGTATGTTTTATCTGTCTTTTACTTTTTTAAAAAAATTAATTACGAGAAATTTTTGGTTATTTTATTATTATTTATATTTTATAATATATTTTTTATATTAAAACACCACTTATTTTGAAGCAGATGATGTATAATTAAATAGTAATGATAATTTAGAACTCAATTAAAAATAAGTTATTTTTAATATTAAATAAATTATTGATTTATAGATTGTAAAATAAGAGTGCAGAAGTTAAACGGGTAAAGGGGCAAATATACTCCTCAACTTTGCGATATAGAGTGAATATACCCCTCGTTAAAAAGTGATGCATATATACCCTCGTTGTTTAACAAATGATGCATATATATCATTGTCATCTAACAAATGGTGCTTATTTATCATTTTTTCTTAACAGGTTGAAGTTTAAAAAAAATTAAACTGATTTTTTAGTTTTAAAAATATCACATTACTTTAAAAATTTACCTCACTCATTTTTTCACCCCTTCAGACCTGACCCAACTAAAATTAATTCAATTCTTTTTTTATTCAGGTCCGTTTCAAACTCATTTTATGACTGAGTAGAAAAGGTATTGAGACATTTTTTTCATTTGGGTCAGGTCTAGAAGGGTAAAATAAAATAATTGAAGTAATTTTATAAAAACACGTGGCATTTTTGAAATTAAAAAATAAATTTTAGAATTTTTTTTAATTCAATATATACAGGTCGATTAAAGAAAAGAGTAAATATGCACCATTTGTTAGATGACGAAGATATACATCATTTGTTAAACAGTAAGGTATATATACATTATTTTTTTAATGAGAAATATATCCCCTCTAAAGAGAAAAATTAAGAATTTCATTAACATTTGCTTAACTTAGAAGTACATTGATTAGTCTCGAAGAAATTGCATTACCAAATATTTTTCGTTTGTTGTATGTTTCTTTTATCTGTCTTTTACTTTTTTAAAAAAATTAATTACGAGAAATTTTTGGTTATTTTATTATTATTTATATTTTATAATATATTTTTTATATTAAAACACCACTTATTTTGAAACGGATGGTGTATAATTAAATTAAATAGTAATGATAATTTAGAACTCAATTAAAAATAAGTCATTTTTAATATTAAATAAATTGTTGATTTATAGATTGTAAAATAAGAGTGAGTTAAACGGGTAAATGAGCAAATATACTCCTTAACTTTGCGATATAGAGTGAATATACCCCTCGTTAAAAAAGTGATGCATATATACCCTCGTTGTTTAACAATGATACATATATATCATTGTCATCTAACAAATGGTGCATATTTATCATTTTTTCTTAACAGGTTGAAGTTTAAAAAATTTTAAACTGATTTTTTAGTTTTAAAAATATCGCATTACTTTAAAAATTTACCTCACTCATTTTTTCACCCCTTCAGACCTGACCCAACTAAAATTAATGCAATTCTTTTTTTATTCAGGTCCGTTTCAAACTCATTTTATGACTGAGTAGAAAAGATATTGAGACTTTTTTTTCATTTGGATCGGTCTAGAGGGGTAAAATAAAATAAATGAGGTAGTTTTATAAAAACACGTGGCATTTTTGAAATTAAAAAATAAATTTTAGAATTCTTTTTAATTCAATATATACAGGTCGATTAAAGAAAAGAGTAAATATGCACCATTTGTTAGATGACGAAGGTATACATCATTTGTTAAGCAGTAAGGTATATATACATTATTTTTTTAATGAGAAATATATCCCCTCTAAAGAGAAAAATTAAGAATTTCATTAACATTTGTTTAACTTAGAAGTATATTGATAAGTCTCGAAGAAATTGCATTACCAAATATTTTTCGTTTGTTGTATGTTTCTTTTATCTGTCTTTTACTTTTTTAAAAAAATTAATTACGAGAAATTTTTGGTTATTTTATTATTATTTATATTTTATAATATATTTTTTATATCAAATATTTATTTGATTGAGGTGTTTATAGTTTTAAAATTAATTATTATTTAAGAATAAAATAAAAAAAAGATTAATTTTTTTGCTAAATTTCTAAAATAAAATATAATTTAAAATAATTTTTTTTAAAAATTGTGATAGATAATTTGAGAATGAAAAAAAAGTAATTAGATAGTTAAAAAGGAAGTGAAAAGGATCAACTAGATAAAAGAAATTACAATAATTAAAATCATGATATTGTTTATCAAATTTTGACTTTTTGAACAGTGGACTGTTTCTTTGAATATGACTTAATTAACGCCCCCCCCCCCCCCCCCCCAAATCCAAAAGAAAAAGGATTTTGGTAAAACACCTGTTCTGATTTGGAAATGAGAGATGCCCTTCAGGAAAGAAACTATTGCACTTTCCAGGCACCTTCCATGAAACCAGTAAGATCAATGATATTGAACAATTCTTAACAACTAAGGATGTGTTTAGTTTGGATGAAAATATTTAGATTGGTTAAATTTTTTGAAAAATATTTTATAAATTAATTTTATATAAATGAGAAAAATAATTTTTTAAATGGAAGTGAGGAAAATAAATTTTACAAATAGCATTTTATATTGATTGTGGCTTCTCCACCATTTAATAAACCTCATCTTCACCTCTATTTCTGCGGTGACTATTGAAGAATGAAAAAATAAAATCTCACATCATATGGATTTGGATAATCCTCCCCTCATAAACTAGCTCTTGGAGTTGAGTTTGGAGATGAGTAGTCTCCTTATATAGACTTGGACAATCCTCCCCTCATAAGTTAGAGGTTGAATTAGGCTCAAGATCCATTCTTTTACAGTGGCAAAACCGAGAATTTCTTTTAGGATATTCAAAATTTAAGATATATAGGTATCAAAGATGATCTTTTCACCTATATATGCAATATAATATATCATATATGCATAATATAATTTTTCGGTAAAAGATATTTATAATTTTATATATAAATACTTTTAGAATATTATTTTTGTTTTTGTTTTGAACATAAAAATATAATTAAATAAACAAATCTATTTATTTTTCTAAAAATATTTTTGAAGAGAATATTTCTGTTCATACCACATACACCCAAGTTTACATTGTGAATTATGGCTAGTTACGGTGTAATTGTATTCTTTGTATGGTTACTGCATTAAAAGATTTTCATCAATTTGAATATTATTGGGCCTGCTAAATTGAAATTGAAAATTAGGACCACAATATTGACACGTGTATATATATACTAAGAAAACATTTATTATCGTTTTATTTTGCTTAATAATGAAAGTTTGGACTTAAAATTTTCCAAGAAAATAACAAAAGTATCACTTTGCACACTGTAATTTGGAGTTAAAATTAAGAAGTTAGATTTATATGCACAAATTCATGCTTTCTGTGAGGACAAAGTGATATTAAATTCTTCATATATATGAAGTGTTGGTTAAGATACCTCATATTTTCAACTGATGAACTCCTCCTATTAACAGATCTTTTTTCTTCTTTTTTTTTTGGAAATACGTATAGGTGGTCTTATTTACTGAGTCTTCATTTTTTCAGTTGTCTGATAACTTTTCAAGTTGAGCATTTTAGTATGGATTTGAAGATTGTTGAAAATAAAGAAAATATATAGAGATAAATAATGAAAATAATTTTTTTTTTTAGACAGTAAGCGAACTATATTTAGACTAATTAAAATACAAAAAATTAAATAATTTGATTTTAACAAGAAATAATTTACAAAAAAAATTCACTAACTTATTTATTAAAATCAAAATTAATTAATTTTTTTTTAATTTTTTTTTTTACAAATCAGTATTCTTGTTTTTTTTTTACCATAATCTAATTTCATGCTCAAATTTGACTTTTTTTTTATTAATCAATTTTTTTATTTCCCTACTTTTTATCATTTTTTTATTATTTATCTTTTTCTCTTATTTTGTTAATTTTTTTCTCAAATTATATCATTCCTTTTTTTCACCGTAATCTAATGTCACTCTCAAATTTGGTTTCTTTTTTTTGGTTTATATTTTTCTTTTATTTTTTCATCTTATTTATTTCTTTTTTTTTTAAAAGAAAAATATCTAATTCTTTTTTTAATTTTTTTTTCCATAACCTAATTTCATTTATTTTTTTTTGTCTTTTTTTGATTCCATTGAAGTATCCTCTAATCCTACAGTAAACACTCTTCACTCCTCCATGATACCATCACAGTATGTCTATATACTGGCATGGTATCGTGGAGGACTACTTTAGTCTTTCAATCAAGCAATTTTTAGTACTTCGTGATACCATCACGCTATATCTATATACTGGCATTGTATCATGGAGGACTACTTCAATCTTTCAATAAAACACTCTTTAGTACCCTGTGATACCATCACAATATATCTATATACTAGCATGATATCATAGAGGACTATTTTAGTCCTTCAATAAGACACTCTTGAGTCCTCCATGATACCATTATAGTATATCTATATACTAGCATGGAATTATTAAGGTCAGCTCCAGTCCTTTAGGGAGAAAATTCTCAGTCCTTGGTGATACAATCATAGTATGTCTATATACTGTCATGGTGTCATTTAGGTCTGCTTTAGTCTTCAATGATACCATCACAGTATATCTATATATTGTCATGGTATCATTTAAGTGTACTTCAATCCTTCAGCCAGACACTACTCGGTCGTTAATGATACCATCACAATATACCTATATAATATTATAGTATCATTCAAGTCTGCTTCAGTCCTCAATGATATAATCACAATATATCTATATATTGCTATGGTATTATTGTGGTCTTCTTCTGTCCTTCACCAAGACACTCCTCTGTCCACCATGATACCATCATAGTATATCTATACTAGCATGATATACCATCACAACATATTTATATACTAGTGTGGTATTATTAAGGTTTTCTCCAGTCCTTCAGTGAGACTCCCTAGTCCTCCATGATACCATCACAGTATATCTATATACTGTCACAATATCATTGAGGTCTGCTTAGTTCTTCAATGAGACACTCTTCAGCCTTTCATGATACCATCATAGTATACCTATACAATATTGTAGTATCAATGAGGCCTGTTTCAGTCCTTAACGATACCATCAGAATATATTTATATATTATCATGGTATCATTGAGGTCTTTTTCAGTCCTTCAGTGAGACAATCCTCAGTCATCTATAATACCTTCATAGTATATCTATATAATAGTATGAAATCATTAAAGTCTGCTTTAGTCCTTTAGTGAGAAAATCCTCAGTTCTCAATGATGCTATCACAATCTCTATATACTTTCATAGAATCATTGAGGTCTACTTCAGTCCACAATGATACTATCACTATATATTTATATACCAGTATGATATCATTGAGGTCTAATTCTGTCCTTCAATGAAACTCCTCAGTCCTCCATGCTACCATCACAATATGTCTATATACTGACATGGTATCATCGAGGTATGCTTCCGTCCTTCAATCAGACACTTCTCAGTCCTCCATGATACAAACATAGTATATCTATATACTGACATGGTATCATTTAAGTCTGTTTCGATCCATCAGTGAGGCACTTCTCAAGCCTCTATGATACTCACATGGTATATATATCATATACTGACATGATATCATAGAATTTATACTTTGATATTTTAATTTTTATATCAATTTTAGCAAGTTAATTTTTATAAAAATAATTACAAAAAGTACAGTCACATTTTAGATATAAGTTTCTGTTTTCATTTGCAAAAGCAAAAAAATTATAAAAATAAATTCTTTAGCACTTTATATTTTAATAAATAAACTAATAGACTTTAATATTTATTATTATTTTTTATTGAAGTCTAGTTATATTTTTTATTTTTATTAATATAGAATAGTTAGTTCATTTTTTATTTTGTATTTTTTTAAAAATACAAAAATATAGAAAAGAATAAATTTTTTTAAAGAAAAGATAACCTAACAAAAAAAGTAAAAAGAATCGAGAGAAAAAATAGAAAAAATGAAGAAAATAAAATAAAATAAAAAATAAGGAACAAATATAAAAATATTATCAAATAATATCTCTAATAAAGAATAAAAAATGACAAAAGGATAAAAATAATAAATAAGAAAAGGACAAAACAATAAATGAATGGAAACAAGAACAATAAATGAAAAGACAAAAAAAAAAAAAAAAAAGAAAGAGAAAGAACCACTCTTCCAACGTGCAAAGTGAGGGGGTATTTAGGATACATATTTTGTCCCAAATGATTATTAAATGAAATTAGTATGAAAAGGGGCAAATCAGGGTAATTATTTTATTTTAATGGGGTATTTAGTGTACTATTCCCAAAAAAAAATGTTAAGGACTAGAAAACCACCCCCTCCCCTCCCCTCCCCTCCCCTTTTCTTTTTTAAATTACAATATAAAAAAATGTCTTTTATCCTTCAGGACTTCATACTCTTATCTCATCTGCAACATAGCCTTGATTCATATCGAGTGACAAATTCTGCATTTTCAATAAGGGGATTTGAAAAATAAAAATATAGTATTTAAAATATAAATTTGAAACCTTAAGATAAATTTTGAACTACCTAAATCACCGAGTTAACCTCTACTCTTGTGTTTAGAGGATTCAAAAAGCTATATATACATTAAAAAAATTGTCTTATATATATAGTATAATTTTTTATTAAATGAGTTCGGGTGAATATTCTCGCGCTCCCTAGATCCGTCCCTGCTCATATCCCTTCAATATGAAGAGAAAATATTGACACCAGAAAATTTTTACGCTTCATACCAAGTCTAGGTCAAGTAGAAGTTAATTAAGTGGATTAAAACTAGGAAAAATTATAAAAATATACAATTATCAAACTTACATTGCAAAAATATAACCCAAAACTTACTTTGCAATTATATAGCCCAAAATAAATTCGGTATACAATAATATACATCAATATACAATATGATACAAAAATTTTAAGTTTTTCCTTTTACAATAATGTTTAAAAACTCGATATACAATGTTATACACGTAGTATAGAAATATTACATAAAATTATAAGAAATATTTATACACTCATATAATATTATACAATATTATATAATATCATACATTTACTATAGGCAATATATTAATTTTATATAAAAATGTACAAAAATATAAAATAGTGTATAAAAAGTATTTATACACACTTTTACATGATTGCATAAAATTATACATGCATAAAATTATATAAGCTCATATAAAATTGATATATTATCGACTAATCCACTATGAATAACTAGTTTATACCTTTTATGCAATACTATTTCAAATCAACAAAATAAAATGACCAAGAAATTAAAAAAAGCAACACTTAATTCTTCATTAAATTTTAACCACAACTTCAAAATGACACCAACAACGAATCAGAGTTATCAATTTATTAAAATTTTCAACAAATTTAAAATCCATTTGTGAATTTTTAGCTTTTAAGAACTCCAACAATGGAGTTTTGAATTTTTCAATTTAATTCACCTAACAATTAATGTTTAAATTTATAATGATAAATATGAGTATCACTCTCATATTTATATAATATCTACATGTAAATAATATATGTGTTTAGCTAATAAAAGACTCCAACACTAGTACGGGTCATCACTATCTAGTATATTGCCGAAGGAGGAAGAGATTGATAAAAGAAAAAAGCCTGACCTTTATGTACCGTCTTCTCCACCAATTACAACCTCATGATCATTTGGCTTGAAATTCATAATCACATCAAATACATTAGATATCAATAATATAATATCAATGCTACGCAAATACATTTTTGTAGTGACGTATCTATAAAAATTTACACATATCATTTTAGAAAAAAAAATTAAATTTACACATAAAGTCTACAAAGTTGATTATAAAAATTATGAAAGACGAAGCAAAAAAAAGTAGCCGCAGAAAAGGTAAAAAAAGAAGCCGAAAAACTAAAAAGAAAAAAGAATGAAAAAGCATGAAAAAAGGAAAAACGAAAAAGCAGCAAAAAGAAACAAGAAGCAGAAAGAAAGAAGAAAGAATAAGAACAAGAAGAACAAGCAAAAAATAAAATAAAAAATATTGGGGGATGAAAAATGAGATTGGAGGAAGAGATTAGTGTTTTGGATTGTTTTAAGGGATGAAAAATAAGTTTCAATTTAGAGAAAATTATAGAAATGGCAACATTTTGGGCGAAAATAGACCGGAGTAGCAATATTTTACTTATTTATATAAAATGAAAATATTTTATGTATCATGTGTTGTATTTACCTTAGGTAAAACGCATCAAATACAAATATAAAAATCTAATTAGATGAGTGATTTTAGTGATTATGTTTCACCTAAATAATCAGTTACCATTATTCATGCAATTGATAATTATTACATTTCTTAATTAAATGGACTCTAAAAATGGATGAAATTCTTATTTTATGTTAACACCTTGTAAAGTAAATCTGAAAAAAAGTGATTTATTTCCATAATCATATACTTTTCATTCTTTGAATTATCAAAAAAATGAATAATTTATATCATAAATGCAACCAAATACATGTATTTAACAAATAAATTCTAAAAAAGACATAAAAGATTGTGTATTTAATTGTATCAAAGAGTATTAATATGTATCTCTGTTAAAAGAAACTGTATCCATTGATAAATAAATAATAACAATACAATTTATATATGTATGTATGTATATGTATCTGTAAAATATAATAACATGATTATGTTGTGATCTATGTGTTTGCATTGTGTCATAAATATAACTAAATATAAATAGAAACCCTAAAAATCAAATACATACAGGTGAAAGATAATATCAAAATACAAAGTATACATAACATATAAAATACACTAATAGGATTTTCAAAAAATAAAAAAATCACTTACCACAATTAACGGGATTCTATAATCTATTTGAGTGAGAGAAAAGATGAAAGAGGGGTTGCGCAGTCATTGGAGAGATTTAAGGCGAGGAAAAGAGGAGAGGTAAAAAATAATCAAATATAAAGTAAAAAAGTAAATAGATGACACATTAAATGAAATAAAGTCATATCTTGTAATTTTTTAAAACTGTGGTCATTATATGTAAATGCTTTCATAATCGTGCTATGCATTGTAATTTTTTCTTTAATTTATATAGATATTGGACTAAATTAGGTAAGAAGTTAAAAGATGAGATACATTTGATAGCATTATTGTTTTACATGATATACAATGTAATTTTTCCTTAAAACTAATATGAAATAATAATCAAGCTAATATTTTGCAAAGATGAAATTCATTTCTCCAAATTATCTTATTGATAACAAAGAAAATAATGAATATCAGTGTTGATAAGAGAATCACTCAATACTGCTAGATAAATTATTGAAAATTGCTATCAGTTACTGCCGTAGTTTTCAACATAATAAGTCGTTTAAATTTAGGATAAATTTGAACTTTAAATTTCTGTTAGGTTGTTTTAGTTGTTGATATATTTAAGCTTTTTTGAATTTTTAAAATGCAAATTTTCTGCCTATTAGGTTTTTAAGTTGGCTATTTATAGCCCTCTTATGACTTAATAAATATTGAGAGACATTTTCAACATTTTTTGTTGCACTATCTTTTAAAAAAACCAACAGTGATATCAAGAGTCACATTGATTTTATGGGATCCGTGAGTTCATCTAAAGAATGATTTTCAAAAATCATTTTCAATCCATTTTTAACCCGTGCTTATTTTCAACGCAGGACTATTTTCAACCAAATCAACACTACTACAAAAAGGGAATTTAGCGACAATAAAAAGTGGCTTTAATGGCAATAACTATCGCCGCCATAACATATACCGGCCAATAGTCTTTAGCCGACAATGTCGGGGTCGGCAAAGGTTTTTCCGGCCATTGTGGAAAATGCTGGTAAAGGGTATTTTTAGTTGCCGCTTAAAAAATATTTGTGTTAACGACAATGTGTGGCAATTATTTTGGTTGCTATATCTAATTTCTATCGACTAAGTATGGTCTTTTAGCGTCAATTGTTATAGCCGATAAATTTAAATAAATTGACGCTAAAGGTCAGTAGTTTTAACGATAATTTGTGGCAATAAATGGCTACAATATCCCTTTCCAAAAATGTCTTAGTTTGCCTTTATAACGTCCATTTTAATGGCAGCAAATTGAATTAAATTGCAGCTAATAATCGTTATCTTTAACGGCAATTGTTTGGCGGCAATTCTAAAGGACAAAATATCCCTTGTAAAAACTTCTTAATGTCCCCTTTTAGCGTCCATTTTTATGGACAATAACTTCAATTAAATTGATGTTAAAACTTATAATCTTTAACAATAATTGTTTAGCCATCACTAATAATAGTTACTACATTCACCAAGAAAATGATTTAGTTGGCAAAAGAGAGCCTCTTATTAACAACAAAATTTGGTAAATGCTAGAATCATATTACTATTAATTCATAAAACAAATATATCTCATCAAATCAAGACAAGAAAAAATAAGTACTAATCCAAAATATTAATGTCACAACTTAAAAAATAACTTATATTGTTTCTACTAATATAACCAATCCTATGGAATAATGTCTTCAAACAATTTCCGCAACTTTTCATCATATTGAAACTTCCCGAATGTAAAATTTTGAACTTCAGATTGTATGACCTGAAATAATACAATAAATTTGTCAAAAGATGAAATGTAATGTAATCTTATTCTATCACATGGTATCACAATTACTTTATCTTAATCCTAGGCAAAAGACTAAGAATGTAAAAGGACATGAAGGAACAAAATGCTACAGTTGACGTCCATAATAATGATGCTAATTTAATCGATGCATCAAATGTCAAATTGGGGCAAAACATACCTCAAAATAGAGGCGTTACACATGAATAATATGGGAAGGCTTTGGCAGTTAAGGTGCGCATTCATAACAAACTATGAGTTGGGCAAATTTGCCAAGAATAGAGGCGGGGAACAATGCTGAAACCAGCCATCATTACAACTGCTCATTGATCTTTAGTCAATGTAACTGGGCGGCAATTAAAATTCTTCCAACTTCATATCTAGTTCAGATTACTTACTTTAGTAGGAGCTTGTCTATAAACGTCAGGTTGGCCAACTACTTTAAAAATGATATCTAGAAGAGAGAAAATGGAGGTAGAAGGGGCATTGGTTTATTAATGATTAGCATTTTCAATTCTCTATAATCATAAGGAGATTTAATTTCCACAAAATCTCCCTTTTCTTGAAAAAAGAATAAGACTGATTGGGTAGAACTGCTTTAATATAAATGGAGAGTAAGTATAGGATCACGATTATTTTGAACCATCAAGAACAATTCATTCACGGAGGTTAACAATTCATTCACAGAGGTTCTTTTATTTGTTTGTGGCAAAACAATTAGGAAATTTTGCAAAAAAGAGGATTATTAGTGCACTATGTAAAGTAATAAGGACTATTTTGAGCCTAAAGACTTCTGTTTATAACTACAATCAATAGAGGAGATGCAACTTAATGAGAAGAAGATGGTCGTTGCCAATGATGTGCAGAAACTTAATTGAGACAGCCTTGTAAAATCTGCAATTCTAAACCAAGAAGATGCCACTGTTAATGTCAAGAACAGAGGTGTGGAACAATGCTGAAACAACCATCGTCATAGCTTCTCATTGAGCTTTAGCCGATATAATTGGGCAAAAACTAATTACTTAAATGCAGGTGCTACAGGTGATGTTTCTAATGTTATTGAAGTAAAAAATTCACTTAGTAATTTAGAGGAAATCATAAATTTTTTAAAGATAAAGGCAAAACTACTACAAATCATATTGAAGGTAAGTGGGCTGTTTTGACAAGAAAAAGGATTGGATCACCGATTAATAAGGGTCCTAAGATCGTGCAAAAAATCTTCAATAATACATATAATGCATTATCGAGTGAAGAATTTGGTACAACTGGTAATAAAAAGATTTGCAACTGATGCTTGCCAACGATGTCTAAACTAAAAGTAATTCATATTCAATAAAATATAGAGCTTGAGTGATTTTGAAGTAGAGAAGTCTAAACATCATATAACAAGGCGAGAAGGAGTTATATCTACAATCAACAGAGGAGATACAACTTAATGAGAGGAAAATGGCCGGTGCCAATTATTTACAGAAACATAACCGAGATAGCCTTGTAAAATCTAAAAATTCTAAACCATAAAGATGCTACTGTTAATATAGGCGTGGAACAATGCTAAAACTAGCTATTGTCACAGCTGCTCATTGAGCTTTAGTCGATGTAACTGGGCAGAAACTAGTTTCTCAAAATGCAGGTGCTACAGGTGATGCTGCTAAATGTTATTCAAGTAGAAAATTCACTTAGTAATTTAGAGGAAATCAGAAATTTTCTTAAAGCTAAAGGCAAAGCTACTAAAAAATCACATTGAAGGTGAGTGAGCTGTTTTGACAAGGAAAGGGATTAGATCACCAAATAAAGGGTGTTGAGGTCATGCAACAGACCTTCAATAATACATATGATGCATTTCGAGTGATAAATAGTGTGCAGCTGATAATGAAAAAGTTTTGCAACTGATGGTTTTCAACGATGGTTAAACTGAAAGTAATTCATATTCGACTGAAAATTAGAATTTGAGTAATTTTGAAGTAGGAAATTCTAAACATCACATAACAGGGCGAGAAGGAGTTATAGCTACAATCAATAGAGGAGATGCATCTTAATTAGAGAAAAATGGTCGGTGCCATTTATGTGCAGAAACTTAATTGAGACAGCCCTAAAATCTGGCAATTCTAAACCAACAAGTGTCACGCCCGAGCCTACACCCTGGATGTAATACAACACTTGAAGACACAAGTGACCTCAAGTCAACCCCTGGTCTATCATACACTAGTATCCTAAATAAGACATGCATAGCGGAAGCTTTGAATTAACAACATAAAAGCATTTCAGAAAATGAAACTAAAAGAAAACATAAAATTTACATAATCTGAAATCTGAACGTACTCTATGTCTGAAAGCCTTCTAACTGATGAGTTGCTGGGACAAGCCCCCAACTAAATCTAAGTCTAAATAAAACTGTAAGATAATGAAATAAGGCCCTCGAATGATAAGGACTCACACTTCAACTGCGACTGAGGAGGATTTGAAACGTGGCTGCTAACGCTGTTGAATCTGGGAACCTGCAGTTGTATCATGAAATGATACAACATAAAAGTATGCGTCAGTACTTGAAATGTACTGAGTAAGTGGAAGAAAACATAACTAAATATAAATAAAGTCTGAACTAAAATGACACGCAATGACTAACAGGTAAGCTGAACTGAACTACTGATGTAAACTGAAATGGTAAAGATGATCCTATCTAATGGTCAAAGACATGCCCTAAGTCTGAAATACTGAGTCTAAGAACCACACTGATCTGATCTGAACTAAACTGAACTGTCTAGTAGGAGAGTCTCTAACCGACATATAACCACATGAGCTAGACGTCGAGTCTGATGTATACACCCCATCGATAGGACCCAATATACCTTACCACGGTATAAAGACATGAGCTGGGTGATCACAAAATTCTGGGGCCAATCAGGCTAAGTAATACTGTAACCTACACTGGTAACGTAGTTCTGGAAACCTAGATACGCTGGAACCCCGACCCGCTCGGTGCTAAGTGCTACTCCTACTGGAAACCTATACTGAACTGCTAAACTGATAGCTCGAAACTGGGGCCTAAGACTAGTCAGGGACATATAACTGAAAGTACCCTGAGAGTCTTATCGGACCAGATTCTAAAACTGGGTTCTAGACTGATCAGAGCTGCTTATCTGGAAGCATCATATTTGTCTAAAAACAAACTGTAACTGAACTGGGTCCTGGGGCTGGTCAGAGCTATATAACTAGAATGTCATGACCGTCTAATGGACCAAATAACTATAATCTAAGTTTGATTCTGATAACTGAGAGGCACCACTGACACCTCAAAAAAAGACTGAAGTCAAACTGATCAGTTGACACTTTCTGTAAAGTTCTGAGGAGGTTCTACGTTCTAACTGAACTAAACTACTAAGCAGCTAATAGAGAACTCAATTTATTCCAACAACACGGGAATTCCATAATATGACATAATCTTAAGAATTAAAGAAATCTCATCTATCAAGGATAAAATCATCTTATCAATGGAGTGTTTACTCAACAAATATATATACAATAAGGATTACTAGGAAATCTAGCTCAAAACATACTTTATAAAATAAACGAAAATTTAATACGCAATAATCATTACTCAAAAGTTTAGGGCTTAAATCACCTTGGCAAGGAAAACAACAATTTACTTAGGAACTGATGAAAATCATATGAATAATAAACATGGATATAATCCCAATTGAAATTAACAAAAACCAACGTGTTCAAAGAACTCAAGGCTAAACTGATAGGGAAATTATGGGAGGATATTGGGGGACACAAGGGAAGGACAATTTCCTTGTTGAATTTCCACATACCTGACTAAAATTCTTCGGAGAAGAAGACTTGAACTGCTACAATGGAGGAAAACCCTAAGTTTGCTTGAGAGTTTTCTTGAGGAACTCTTCGATAGTTTTTCAGAGAAAGATCGTGGGAATGAGGGGAGGAGTCGTTCAAACTCCCTAATAAGTCTAAAACTATGTTCAAAATGACATAGTTTAAAGATTAGGAGAGTAGGAAATTACTAAATAACCCTTAGAAATTCGTTGGGAAGAACTGCCAGGTGACCTAATGGGTGACCTAACGGGTCATGGTACTTGACCACGACTCGTGGTCACTCCCATCAGGTACACTGCGCAGGTTCCTCAGTAGGTCACCATGAGGGAACTAACAAGTGACCACGACTCATGGTCACTGACCACGACTCATGGTCACCAATTGTGGACCATACTGTCTCACTTTTGAAGATACAACACTAGACTAGGTAACGAGTCACTTAACGAGTAGTTGCCACTGATGACGACTCGTGGTAACACTCGTTAGGTACACTGCCTAAAATCTGAGTGGGGCTAGCAACGGGGGACATAACGAGTCGTTACAAGTGACAACGACTCGTTGTCCCCACCCGTCAAGTATACTGACCAACTCATAAATTCCTCGACCCAGGATTGACCATGAGCGACTTAACGGGTCGTGGTCAGTGACCACGACTCATGAAGTCTCTCATTGGGTGCATTGCTTCTCATTTCAATACTTACTCCTTCTTGTTACGAGTGACCTAACGAGTGTTACAATATATCCCCCTTGTAAACATTCATCCTCGAATGTTAGGAAACACACAGGAAAGCAGAGAATAACAATCAAATTCTCCAAATACTGCTCATTTAACTCCAAAATTGTCGGAATGACTACCTCCGTTTCAAAATACATAACTGAACTGAATTACTTTTCATACATACATCCAAAGTTGCAAATGAAACTTATACACATGAATTGAATTCAACAACTAGATCAGGTCCTAATGCAAAGCTAACATTTCAGGCTACAACAGAGTCGGTAGAGAACAAATGCGGGTATTTGGCTATCATATCTGCTTCGGCCTCCCACGTAGCTCCCTCAACCTGCTGATTTCTCCATAGGATCTTGACTGAAGCTATTTCCTTATTCCTCAACTTATTAACCTGATAGTCAAGGATCTGGACTGGTACCTTCTCATAAGAGAGACGATACTTTATTCCCACATTGTCTAAAGGCACAACTGAGGTTGGATCTCCGATGCACTTCTTTAAAAGTGAAACATGGAAAACTAGGTGTACAACTGCTAGCTCTGAAAGTAATTCTAGCTCATAGGCTACATTCTCGATACGTCTCAAAATTCTATAAGGTCCCACATATCTCGGACTGAGCTTTCCCTTCTTGCCAAACTTCATAACCCTTTCATGGGCAAAATTTTCAGGTATATCTAGTCATCAAACTCGATAAGAGGCAAGCGGTCATCCCAATTACCCTTAAAATCGATCGCGCACGCTCTTAGCATATATTCTAGGGTCTGAATGGTCCGCTCATCTTGCCCATAGATCTGTGGGTGAAAAGCGATACTGAGTTTGACCTGAGTGCCTAGTCCGTTCTGAAAGGACATCCAAAAGTGTGAGGTAAACTGCGTTCCCCTGTCTAAATAATAGCCAAGGGCACCCGATGGAGTCTGAATAACTCTCGAATGTAAAGTTCGGCATAGTACTCAACTAAGTCTGGGGTTTTAACTGGGAGGAAGTGAGCTGACTTAGTCTTCCGATCTATTACTACCCAGATTGGGTCATGTTACCGACGAGTCCGTGGTAGACCCGTGATGAATCCATATTCACTTCTTCCCACTTCCACGTGGGTATATTGATATACTGGGTCATGCCTCTTGGCCTTTGGTGCTCCACCTTGACTTGCTAGCAGTTCGGACACTTGGCTACTAATTCCGCAATGTCTCTTTTCATGCCGTTCCACCAATAAATATCATGCAAGTCGCGGTACATTTTAGTAGCTCCGGGGTGAATGGAGTATCTCGAGTTGTGTGCCTCAGCCAGTATCTGTTGTCTCAACTCACCAACATCCGGTACACACAACCTTCCCTGGTCACGAAGCACACCATTTTTCCCATTTGGAGAAAGCCTCAACCTCCTTTCTGAGAACTGATTCTTTAAGTTTAAGTAGAACTGGATCTTCATCCTGTCTGGACTTAACTTCAACTACCAAGAATGAATCCGACCCACTATCACTACCACCCCACTTTCGGCGGAATCCACCAGCTGCACCGCTAACCGCGCTAGCCTGTGAACATCCCTTGCTAACTCCTTTTTGTCTTCCTCAAAATGAGTCACACTCTCCATAGACCATCTGCTTAGGGCGTCAGCCACCATATTGGCTTTTCCCGGGTGATACATTACACTCATGCCATAGTCTTTTAGAAACTCCAACCACCTTCTCTGGCGTAGATTTAGATCCTTCTGACTCAGCACGTACTGAAGACTCCATATTTTTAGCGCAAACACCACCGCTGCAAACTCCAAGTCATGAGTTGGATAATTCTTCTCATGAACTTTGAGCCCTCTGGAGGCGTAGGCTATTACTTTTCCCCACTGCATTAGAACGCAACCTAGTTCAACCCTGGAAGCATCACAATAAACCACTAATCCATCTGTTCCTTCTGGAAAGGTCAAAACTGGAGCAGTAGTGAGTCGAGTCTTCAACTCCTGGAAACTCTTCTCACACTCATCCGGCCACTGAAATTTAACTTTCTTCTGAGTTAGCTTAGTCAGAGGAGATGCTATAGAGGAGAAACCTTCCACAAACCGTCGGTAATATCCAGCTAAGCTCAAGAAACTCCTGATTTCAGTGGGAGAGGTAGGTTTGGGCCAATCTTTCACTGCTGCTTCCTTTTGAGGATCTACCTGTATTCCCTCACCCGAGACCTCATGACCCAAGAAAGTCACAGACTTTTACCAGAATTCACACTTGCTGAACTTGGAGAATAACTGGTGATCTCTGAGGGTCCGTAATTCTAACCTTAGGTGATTGGCATGCTCTTCCTCATTTTTGGAGTACACTAGAATGTCGTCGATAAATACAATGACGAACATATCCAGGTACTGCTTGAAGACCCTATTCATCAAATTCATGAAGGCTGTTGGGGAGTTTGTTACCCGAAGGACATCACCACAAGTAGTGACCATACTGAGTTCTGAATGTTGTTTTTAGTATGTCACTCTCTCTAACCCTTAACTGATGGTACCCTGACCTGAGATCGATTTTTGAGAAACAATTGGTTCCCTGAAGTTGGTTAAATAGGTCATCAATTCTGGATAGGGGATACCTTTTCTTGACTGTGACTTTGTTCAGCTGACGGTAATCTATGCACATTCTGAGGGTACCGTCCTTACATACGAATAGCACTGGGCACTCTAGGGAGAGATACTGGGCCTAATAAAACCCTTGTCGAGAAGATCTTTTAGCTACCCCTTCAACTCCCTAAGCTCAGATAGAGCCATTATGTAAGGAAGGGTGGATATGGGATGAGTATCTGGGAGAAGATCTATTCCGAAGTCCATTTCCCGTTCAGGGGGAACTCCGGGAAGATCCTCTGGAAAAATATATGGGAACTCGGTGACCATTGGAACGGACTGGATAGTTGGGGTCTCAGAGTTAGAATCCTTGACCCAAACTAAATGATAGATACATCCTTTGGAGATGAGTTTATGGGCCTTAAGGTAGGAAATAAACCTACCCTTTGGTGTTGAACTACTGCCCGTCCATTCTAACACTGATTCGTTCGGAAACTAGAACTTAACAACTCTAGTTCTGCAATCTACTGAGGCATAGCAGGAGTGTAACTAATCCATGCCAAGGATAAGGTCAAAATCGATCATGTCTAACTCTACGAGGTCAGCTGGGATGGCTTTATTCAGGATTGAGACTGGGTAGTTTCTATACACCCGAGTGGTTCTAACTTACTCGCCAACTGGGGTGGAGACTGAGAATGGTTTTGAAAGTACCTCTGGACTGATATTAAACTGGACTATTATGTCAGGAGTCACGAATGAAAGAGTGGCTCCTAGATCTAGGAGGGCATACACGTCTAGATGAAAGAGACGTAACATACCGGTAACTACGTTAGGGGAGCTTTCCTGATCCTGACGGGAAGATAGAGCATAGAAGCGATTTTGGTGCTGACCGCCATCTGTACCTGATGTGTTGCCCTGCTGAGCTGGTCGGCCTGCTGGAGCTGATGAGGTGGTAGATTGTGATCTCCCTCGCCCTGCTAACGGGAACTCCCTAAGCCTATGTCCAAGCTGTCCACACCCAAAATAGCCCTATCGTCCCTGAAGGCATTCTCTTGTGTGATTCCTACCACACTTGGGGCAAGCTGGATACCTGTTCCCTGTGCTGCGAGTCTGAGGCTGAGTGCCAGATGACCTACCCCTTCGGTAGTGATGGGACCGGAAGGTTGGGGCGCTGATTGAGCTGGGTGCTAGGGCTCTCTGCTGCTGTTACTGCTGCTGCTGTTGCTGTGGGCGATTACCATTACTAGACCTTTGATGGACAAAATCTGAATGGACGGTCCTTTCCCTTTTGTTCTTACGCTCCATATCCGTAAGCTTTTCAGCCTCAATCTTTTGGGCATAGATAGAAAGGTCCATTTCCTTAATCTGCATCACGATCCTGCACTCCTTGAGGACCAGATTTGACACTCCCTTTACAAACTTCAGCATGCAAGCCCTTGGCTCGGCTACCATCTCTGGAGCATACTTAGACAACCTAGTAAACTCCAGAGCATACTCCTTCAAAATTCTGTTGCCTAGTCTCAAATTCATAAACTCCATTATCTTTGCCTCTCTCAGCTCTTGAAGGAAAAACCTGTCCAAGAAAGCTGTGTGGGATTCTTCCCACTCCACTGGTCCTGCTCTTGTTAGCCGCCCCTCTTTCCATTGGTCATGCCAAACATGAGCTACCCCTTTTAACTGGTAAGCAGCCAGGTCAGCACTTCCATAAGAGCTAACACCCATAATGCAGGTGATCTTCCTGACCTCATCCACGAACTCCTGGGGATCCTCCCCTACTTTGGATCCCTGAAAAGATGGAGGGTTCATACGGGTAAAGTCCCGCACCCTCGTAGCCTCTGCAGACCCGTTGGTGTTCATCAGTACCACCTACTGGTTCACTTGGTTGGTGACTGTTTGGGCCAGTAGTTGAATGGCTACCCTGAATTCAGCGGTAGATATTGAATCATTATGAGGAGCTGTCGGGACAGGTGGGGCAGGTCTGTTGGCATTACCAGCCCTTCTTTTGTTACTGCGTCTAGGAGGCATGGTTCACTGAAATGAAACAGAGCACAGGTTAGAAGGGCATTTCTGGAATTGAACTTTAACGCACGATAAGGAGTATGAACAAAAGGGAGTTTTCCTAATAACATCTTATAGCCTCCTCGTCATAAGTGTGGCACGTTTCACACTCATGAAAAGGACTTTACTCGATGAGGCTTTCAGACTTTTCGAGGATACTGCTCTAATACCAAGTTTGTCACACCCTGAGCCTACACCCTGGACGTAACACGGTACTTGAAGCCACAAGTGACCCCAAGTCAACCCTGGTCCATCATACACTGGTATCCTAAATAAGACATGCATAGAAGAAACTCTGAATTAACAACATAAAAGCATTTATAAAATGAAACTAAAAGAAAACATAAAACTTACATAATCTGAAATCTGAATATACTCTATGTCTGAAAGCCTTCTAACTGATGAGTTGCTGGGACAAGCCCCCAGCTAACTCTAAGTCTAAATAAAACTGTAAGATAATGAAGTAAGGCCCTCGAATGATGAGGACTCACACTTCAATTGCGATTGAGGAGAATCTGAAACGTGACTGCTAACGCTGTTGAATCTGAGAACCTGCAGTTGTATCATGAAATGATACAACATAAAAGTATGAGTCAGTACTTGGAATGTACAGAGTAAATAGGAGAAAACATAACTGAATATAAAGTCTGAACTGAAATGACACGCAAACCAACAGGTAAGCTGAATTGAACTACTAATGTAAATTGAAATGGTCAAGATGACCCTGTTTGATGGTCAAAGACATGCCCTAAGTATGAAATACTGAGTTTGAGAGACCACATTGATCTGATATTAACTGAACTGAACTGAACTGACTAGTGGGAGAGTCTCTAACCGATATATAACCACGTGAGCTAGACGTGGAGTCTAATGTATACACCCCACCGGTAGGACCCAATATACCTTGCCAGGGTATAAAGGCATGAGATGGGTGATCACAAAAGTCTGGAGCTAATCAGGCCAAGTAATACTGTAACCTACGCTGGCAACGTAGTCTTGGGAACCTGGGTATGCTGGAACCCCGGCCCACTCGGTGCTAAGTCCTACTCCCAGAGACATATAACTGAAAGTACCCTGAGAGTCTTATCGGACCAGATTATGAAACTGGGTTCTAGAATGGTCAGAGCTGCTTATCTGGAAGCATCATAACCATCTAAGAACAAACTGTAACAAAACTGGGATCCTGAAGCTGGTCAGAGCTATATAACTAGAATTTCATGACCGCCTAATGGACCAAATAACTATAATCTGAGTCTAATTCTGATAATGGAGAGGCACCACTGACACCTCAGAAAAAGATTGAAGTCAAACTGATCAGTTGACACTTTCTGTGAATTAAATAGTAGCACAAAGGGATAAAGATGAGTAGTACCATGAGGTGGGGTAATTTCAGCAATACTAGGTATCCTTCATGATTGTGGATCTTCTTCTTGGCCACTTTTTCTGTTGGGAACCAAATTAATATTAACACGTTAGTTAACAATACCTTTATAGGATTAAAAATATATATGACTTGTATAGATTCATTAGGAGCATATTTTTGCATGAATTCATTAGGAGCATATTTTTACATGAATTGTCGCATTTGGAGTAATTCTGCTTGTAATTTCTCATGATTTTGTTTCATCAGATTCATTTCTTCATTCCGTTTCTCCTTTAACTCAGTTATCTCATGTTCTAACCTTTGTACAATATCATTGGACGAATCCTTTGCAACAATATTTCTTATAGAATATCTACTATCCCATAGCAATGAAGGAGTTGGACCAAGTCCTAAACCACGAACATATCCACTTTTTTCATTTCCCAACACTTGGGAATACACATCACCTTCCCAAGAAACACTGTGAGGAGGTTGGTCATTAGTTCTTTCACTATTGCTCATCCTTTCATTTATCATGTCCTAACTTAGAATACACAATAAATCTAATTTGAAATTAATTTATTAACTTTTAAGTATTTTTCTCTAACTGTTTCACAATTTAGAAACTAAAAGAAAGAAGAAATCTTACAATTGTCTTGTAACACCCCGGAAACTCAAAATTCAATTCCGAGGCATAAAGCAAAAAATCTAGAAAACTGCAGAAATGTTGTAGAATGACTCACTTAATGAGTGTTTAAGGGACCCAACGACTCATTAGGTCAACCGTGAGGAGGATGCCTAAGAAAGTTAGTGTTCTTCACGAGTCGTAGTCAGGTCCCACGACCCATTGAGTCATTCGTTGCCAAGCTAGAATCCAGAAACTTGAGAAGTTGGCAGTGTTCTTGACGGGTTTTCACCATGAGTTGTCATCAGTAGGAACGACTCATTGGGTGACCCACTACCAGCCTTGTATTATTTTCCTAGGGGGTGAGACGGTGTGGTTGTTTCCAGTGACCACGAGTCGTGTCCAGTGACCAGGACTCGTTAAGTCACTCGTGGTCACCCACTGAAGATTCCAGGAAGTGTACCTGATGGGCATGACCACGAGTCATTTTCAGACGCCACGACTCGTTAGGTCACCCGTTAGGGGCACTTGACAGTTTTTCCCAGTGAACTTCTAAGGACTATTTAGTAATTTTCTATTCACGAAAGCTTTAAACTACGTTGTTTCTGACCTAATTTCAGACTTATTAGAGGGTTTGTATGGTTCCTCCCCTTATTCTCATGTTAACCCTCAGAGAAACATCATAGAATTCTCTCTCAGAGTATTTCAGAGATAGGGCTAGGGCTGAACTTTTCTCTTCGATTCTCAAGCAAATTCTCCAGGTTTCTTCACCAGGTATGTGGGGTTTTAGAAAGGGGATTGTTCTTCCCTTGTGTCCCCCAAATCCTCCTCAATTTCTTCTGTTAGTTTTAAGTCTTGAGCTTTCGAATAGAAAGAGTATTCATGTTTATTTTCGTTGATTTCACTTAGAACGATGTTCATGTATATTGTTAATATGATCCCCTATGAATTCCTTATCAAATTGTCAGTGCTCATACAAAAATTTAGTTAAAGCCCTAATTTTTCGAGTAATGATTTTACTTGTTAAATTCTCTCCAGTGAATGAAGAATGTTTTGGGCTGAATTTCTAGAATTTCCTGCTATACGTATATGTAGGGTAACTATCCCATGAATCAGAATATTTTAGTTCGTTGAATGAAATCCCTATAATTCTTGAAATTTCTCTATATTATGAAATTTCCGTACTATTGGGATAAGTTGAATTCTCTATTAGCTACTATTAGTCCAGACCAGTTGGAACTAGAATTTCTCCAGAACCATATCAGTTTAGTCTCAGCCAGATTGTTAGAATCCTCAGTGTTATTCAGAAAATTGTCAACTAATTAGTTTGACTTCAGTCTTATTTCTAGGTGTCAGTGGTGCCTCTCAGTTATCAGAACCAGACTCAGATTTAGAGTTTTTGGTCCATTAGGCGGTCATGACATTCAAGTATATAGCTCTGACCAGCCCCAGGACCCCATTTTGGTTAAAGTTTGTTCTTAGACGGTCATGATGCTTCCAGATAAGCAGCTCTGATCGGTCTAGAATCCATTTTCAGAATCTGGTCCGATAAGACTCTCAGGGTACATGCAGTTATACGTACCTGACTAGTCTTGAACCCCAATTTCGAGCTATCATCTAAGTAGTTCAGTTTAGGTTTTCTGGTGGGAGTAGAACTTAGCACCGAGCGGGTCGGGGTTCCGGAGCACCCAGGTTCCCAGAACTATGTTGCCAGCGTAGGTTATAGTATTACTTGACCCGATTGGCCCCAGACTTTTGCGATCACCCAGTTCATGTCTTTATACCCTGGCAAGGTATATTGGGTCCAACTGGTGGGGTGTATAGATCGGACTCCACATCTAGCTCACGTGGTTATATGTCGGTTATAGACTCTCCCACTAGTCAGTCTAGTCTAGTTTTAGAATAAGCAGCTTAATTTAGTTCTAGTCCTCAGTTTAACTCAGTTCAGTACAGTATCTCAGCCTCAGGGTTTCAGACTTAGGGCACGTCCTTGACCATCAAACAGGGTCATCTTGACCATTTCAGATTATATCAGTAGTTCAGTTCAGCTTACCTGTTGGTCATTGCGTGTCATTTTAGCTCAGACTTTATTTTCAGTTATGTTTCTCCCTCTTACTCGGTACATTCAAAGTACTGACGCATACTTTTATGCTGTATCGTTTCATGATACAGTTGCAGGTTCTCAGACCCAGCACCATTAGTTGTCGTAGTTCAGATTCTTCGTTGCAACAGTTGAAGTGTGAGTCCTCATCATCCGAGGGCATTATTTTCTTTCTTTCAGTCATGTATTAGTTTTAGTTAGACTTAGAGTTAGCTGGGGGCTTGTGCCAATAACTCCTCTATTAGATGACTTTCAGACAGACATGATTTTTAGATTTATCTGTATTATTCTATTGTTTAAACTTTATGTTTTCAGACTTGTCTCTCACAAATATTTTATGATATTATTTCAAAGTTCTGTTGTGCATGTTTACTCAGAATGCTAGTAACTGATAGAACAGGGGTTAACTTGGGGTCACTTGTGGCTTCAAGTACCGTGTTACGCCCAGGGTGTAAGCTCGGGGCATGACACTTTGGAAAAATCGTCATCAAGTGGTCTACCATCCTGGCGTTTTTTATGAGTTAATATGAAAATTTGAGATCGTGTATGCTCTATCCCATTTTCAGTCTAAGCAATAAAATTAGTGTAAGATATAAATAAAAAAAGGTTTGAAAATATTATAGTTTGTAATTTCCACAAGTTTACCTTCTCATGCATCAATGTCGCAATACTTTTGGATCCTCCTGTGTGAGGCATATTTTGCTTGGCCCTATTATTTCTATTTGCTTGGGTAAGCCTATGTCATTGAAACATTAAAATGATATCTTATAAATTATAAATAAAAATATAGCATAACTAAAATCAAAACACAATGAAAATACACAACTAGGTGTATTTTCAAGATTTGTTCATATCTTAGCTTTATTAGAATGCCAATAAGATACAAGACCACTCCATTGATCTCTCAGTATGCGAGTTGGTCTATTTTTTAGCAAAGCATCTTTAGTCTTGTATTTGGACATATAATAACCTTTTAAATCGCAATTGTTATCTTTTCATTTCTTTTCTAGTGACTTTAGGACAAAGTGTTCTCCGCGTTTTGGAGAACTTCTTCTAAACAAATAAGAGTAAACATCTAGAAGTTAACATCATGTATAGATTGAGCTTGTCCACATCATCACCATAATAATAATTACTCATACCCTCACAGATTCCAATAATTTCTTCTTTTGCTCTTTGTCAAAAATTCTCCAATCATCTACGTGTAGAGGTGTGAGTTCCAGAGTTCTCGCAATAATTCCTAAAAAGCTAGAGAGCTTTCGACCTTCCTTTCCAATAGATTGATTATGCCTATTAAACAACACATCAATTGTCTTCCCATGAGGAAGTTTCCAAATATCTTTTAGTAAAGTAGGCCCACGAGGCTTTCTTGTCTCTAAAGTACCTTGAATAAAAAGATTCTAAAGTCATCAAATGAAAAGAAACATACATGGTCAAACACTTGAAATATGCTCTTAAATATGTTAAATAACAATAATACCACAGAAACAATATTTCTAGAACATATTTGGACCATGAATCTAGAAAAGTTCGGTCGACATAAGATCAGTGATTTTCAGCCGCAACAATCATATTGTCATATTTTCAGCTCCCTTGTTATATGAGCAACAATCATATTGTCATTACCTCGCCGTCTACCAGATATTACGATAGAAGGAAGTTGCAAGTAATACTAAAAGAGTCAACAACACAATACACACACCTAACAGAAATAAAAAAGAAAAGGTAAAAAGAGAGAAACCATCCGTATAGAGATATAGTTGTTGTTGTGGTATGTTTCCTTAAGTAATGTAGTAGTTAGGCAGATGGAGTTTTGTATCGACTGTAGTTGGTATTGAAAGAAGGTGAATTCACTCAAAATGTTGATGTAGAGATGGTATGACCAGGGTAGATACCTGCTTACCCCTAATGGCGAGTACTCTATCACCCAGAGTTATTTGAGTATTAAGGGCGACCATACAAGACTTAGGGTAGATGTCTAGTCTAGAGCAAGATTGCTCAACCAAAACATAGATTCAACATATGGTTGGCCTGGCAAGGAAGGCTACTCACGAAGGAGATAATGACCAAACTGCATATATCAATGAATGATGAGACATATTATTTGTGTTTTGATAAGGTTGTAGAAACCACTGCTCATCTATTTAAAACTTGTGAATGGATAAAACAGGTCATGTAGGGGCTGTCCCTCTGAACAAACATTAGATTTTTAAATGGAGATACAAAATAGATTCTGTTGAATATCAAAAGAAGGCACTGGAGAAAGTTTAATAAGGAATTCTTTTCAGCTGTTTAGGGTGCAATTGTCTACCAAACTTGGAGAGTTAGGAATACTGTAAAATATTCAAAGGGGTAAATGTAAATACAAATGAGGTTATTACACGAATTAGAAAGGAGTTAGTGTAAAGGGTAGAGCTATACTAGTTTATAAAGAAGGTAGTTAAATATAGAGGATTAGTACAACAAATTTTATATACTTGGTTTATTTCTATTGTCTGATTGTTTTGAGGCCTCTTCCCGATGGAAAGGAGGTGCTCTTTGGTTGTAAGGATTCTTTTGTGGAAGTAGTGGTAATCGTTCACATTGTTACGTTAAAAAAAATCATATTGGTTAAACACATAAAAGATGCTTTCAAATATGGTTTTCAGCAACATCAATCATGTTGTGAAATTGTCAGCTCCCTTGTTACATAATATGTTCTTATTTGTCTTTCTTATGACCTTAGTTTTCCTCTTTTGTTGTTCTTGCATCCCTTAAATACTTTATAATTAATACTTTGTTGTTCTTATTTTTTTATTTTCCTTGAAAATAATAATACACAGTCCAAATGGAAAAGGAAGCCAAAGGGATTGCTCAAAACTAGTAAGAAGCTCATATTCTAGATCATAATACTACATTAACCAAAGCTTTCCACATAACTAAGATCTGAAAACAACACAGAGAAAAGTGGTGTTACCTAATTCATCATTATGTTGAACCTCATCACCACCAACAGAACTATTCAACTCATTAGATAGACCATCATGTGCTTGGCCTTCAGCATTGTTCTGATTATATATCAACTGCTCAAAATAAGGTTGGGTTGCGGAGTAGTTTTGATCATCCATCAGTTTCTAAATATATTGTCACACATCATCATCAACTTATTCAATTACCAATCTATTGCAACCTCTAGTTTGCATAGTTCCTTCTTCAAAGTGAAGGAATTATATAGCTGCATTAAGTCTAGATTAACTCCAAAATATCAACAGGTCACATGCAAAATAGGAGGAAATATCATTATCTCAAGTTGTGCAAAACACATAAATAGTGATTTGTACTGCACACAAATAAAGTCCAGCAACAAAGATAGTTTCAAATATAAGAGATATTGGTGCACCTTAAAAAATAATTCTCCAATGATAAAGGCATCATACTGTATCACAATCCAAGGGGTACACTTGATAAAATATAAATCAAGCACAAAGAATTCATTCAAATATTCAATAATCAACCAATAAAAGCATGAAAAAACCATAGTTGACCAACATACATCTTCTACAAAAAGACTTAATATTGAAAGCAAAAAAGATATTTTATTCAAATTTTGAATTAAAAAAAATAACAAATCCCTATAAGTTCTTCAATAAAACTTGCAAAAAAAATTATAGGTACCACCTATCTTATTCCTAATCACTTTCATTCTCAATGTTATTTCCCCCTCAACGTTAGCTTCACCATCATTTGGATAAGCTTGAAAATGTTCGTATGTATCAATTACTATCCCATCGACACCACTTCTTACCCAATCATTAAGTCATACTCTAACACACAAGCATTTTTTAAGAGATCCAAGCCAATGGCATCACTTTGCATTAATGACTCAAGTTGCATACTATTTTCCTCTCTCATATTAAAAAATGTTTCGAGGTTTAATTATCCTATGGATAAACCATTCATGATCTTGAGGATCTTGCACAAATATTACTTGTTGAGCTTGTTCCACAAAAATAAAGGGCTCATGACGTTCTAGAACTCCAGAGTCTGCTAGGTGTGAGAAATTCACAAGTGTGAAACCAAATTCATCTTCCGTAACTCCTATACCTTTGATTACATCAACCCAATCACACTTAAATAATACAACCTTAAATTCTTCATAGTAGTTTAACTCCACAATATCATTTAATCAGCCATAATATGTGATATTTGCTGATTTTGGAGCATTATCACTTGTACTTGCATAATTTTCAATCTTTGAAATAACCATAACACCACTATTTTGTGTCTCCTTAAACTCTTCACTTTATTTGGTTATAAATCGATATCCATTATTTAGATTGAATGCATTAAATCTTTTCGCAATATAAGACGACCCTTGTGCAAGGACTTTGTCGAGCCTTTACTTTAATGGTTGGGGAAAGCATTGCCTTATCTGAACTTGGTGGGCATTCTTTCCGGCCTTAGTAAAATAGGGGTTGGGTTTGGATTGAACATAGGCTCAAACAGAATTTGAAGGGTCCTAGCTATGCCATGCATTCAATACAAAATCTGGAAAGCTGCAAGGATGACAAAAAGAGGGAGCTTTCTTGTGTTTCACTGGAAAAAAGGACCTAAGAGAATCTCCATCTTTTTACCCATAATAGGTATTGGTATATTCCCCGATTTCGTTCTTTCATTAGTAGTTGACAAGGTCGAAGTTATTCTATCAAAATTTTCTTATAGATAATTTGGATGACTGAAATAAAAAACCTATGTTTGTTTTTAAAAACATTCTGGGACAATGAAAAAAAGAATACTTTTTTTCTTCTCTTAGCTCTTAAGTTAAGTAAAAATAATGAAATTGAACTACATATGATAGAAAATCGTGTGAATCATCAATACAGAAGTGCAAATCGCGCAAGCGAAGCCGAAAAATAGACCGCAGTGCAATGACTAGGACTCATGTCGGAGGAGTTTTGAGCGTGAGCTAACACTCATGCAGCGGCAAGAACCCGCAACTCTCGAAGGGGCCACCAACCGCCCGAATCACTGTAGCAAACCCTCTCTTTACTAAATGGATAGCGCTTCTTCTCTTTCAATTGTAGGGCACTGACCATATGGTTGAGAGAGTTCTGGAGGTGGCTATCATGACTAAGTTTACTATCTTACTTTTTCTGTCAACCCGGTGATGGAAAAAAGGGCTCTATTCAACCGATGGTGGTCAAAGAACAAGAGGATAATTTGGACTTCCCGATAGTTAGGCCAAAGGTCTATGATAGCTATTAGATTCTAATGTGTTGCTTTTGATTTTTTTAACATGTTAAAATTTCTAATTGTAGTCTTCAAGTAACATACTGCATATTTATTATAGAAGAACCCAGAGTTTTTAAGTCTAATTCACCTAGAATACAATAAAGCTATTTGGGAGAGCTACTTCCAACAGGTCTATGAAAGCAAGGTAACCGACTCTATTCTTTTTTCTAAAATACTTAGATGCATCACCTAGTTCTCATTATTATGTATATACATATGCCTTTACCTTTGGTTTTGTTGTGCTTTAGCTGATTCTACATGTCTATTTTTATACAAGTCAACTAGATGCATCTTAGTTACTTGCGTTTTAGTTAATAGTTCGAGTTCACTACTATTAATAAGGGGTTTTTCGTGTATGGCATTGTACAGTCAACAAGAAAGCATAGGTTTGTACCATAAATGAAAAACATTCTAAGATACTTGCTATAAGAACAAGTTTGATGCAATTTAGTGATATTTGTCTCATTCTACTTTGATAGGGTTTTGATATTAAAGATTATCCTGGACCGCACCCGCTGCCTATCTTCTGTCCCCTACCACGCTACTTACGTGATCCTAAAATGTATAGGATTTTGAAGAGTTATGATGAAAGGGCAATTAAGAAATACAATGACGATAAGGTATACTCTAGCCACACATGCTATCTTTCTTATCCATAAAAAAAAGTTTGCTCTAATCACACTTTTCATTGTCTTCCCTTTTCTTTTCTTTTCTTTTGTCCAGAAAGCTAAGAAAGTTCGCTTGTACTCATTGTAGGGCACTGACCATGTGGTTGAGAGAGTTCTGGAGGTGGCTACCATGACTCAGTTTACTATCTTACTTTTTCTGTCAAGGCGGGTGATGGAAAAAGGGACTATCTTCAAGCTATGGTGGTCAAAGATCTAGAGGATAATTTGGACTTTCCGGTGGTCAGGCCAAGGGTATATGATAGCTACTAGACATTCTAATACATTGCTTCTAATATTTTTAACATGTTAAAATTTCTAACCGTAGTCTTCAAATATCATAACTGCATATTTATTATAGAAGAACCCAGAGATTTTAAGTCTAATTCACCTCTATAAGAATAAGACCAGTTATAACCATATTAACATGCTTTGGGTTCTAACTAGCAGTAATGGAAGGCGTAAGTTTTTTCTAGGAAGTGTACTGCCTTCTCTTTCTAACTTTATGTGGCAGTATTTGATATCTCACACTATTCAAGATAATAATGTGTTTTTATATTGTATAACTAGTATCAAAGAAAATCTCATTATAGAGGCTGAAAAGTATTTTGGATAAAGTAAAACCACATCAAAGTCCAATTTTGATTGATTTATTGAGGTTAGCTTTCTACTGGATGATGTTTGAAATGCTTCTGATAATGAAGTTTTGGTGCTGAATGTTTCAAATATACGCAAAGTTATCCTTTTTTTTATGAGATAGAGATCCATCAGTTGCTTTTTGTTTGTATATAAATTCCACTGTTATCTGTTTTAAAATTAATCTGTATTATGTAGTTTGTTGATCTTAGTGAAATAGGTGAATGTTTTTGTTATACCCCGTAGAATTCCCGGCACCTAGACGACCTATTCGCACGTTGGTTAAGCATATTAGAAGGCCATACGTGCTGGAGAAAGGCCGGGAAAAAGATCGGACGAGAAACCCATCGAACCATCGCGGGAGGAGCCGAGGCAGAGCCCCTCCGCGATGGCAGCGTGTCACGGAGGAGAGGCCTCCGCGATGGCTCCGTGACACGTTGCCCAAGTTCAGGCCCAAGTATATAAAGCCCCCACTTCGGTTCTAAAATCACTTATCACTTAAAATTTCCAGAAAAGCGCAGTGAAGCAGAGGAAGACGAAGGAAATTATATATTTTCGTCCGATTACGCTGCCAAACGCTGCCCAAACTCAAATTAATCCTAGATACTAAAGTATTTAGCAGCAGAGAGCATTTCTACGGATTTAGTTTCATGAAATACGGCCGACGAATCGGCGAGCCACCGAACTAAGGTAAGTAGAATTGCTCTAAATTAATGCCTATGTGTTCCTAGCTGAGAAGTGAATACTTCTCCCTTCTGGACCGCTGAAAAATAGCGAGTTTTTGACCGTCTTTCGATAAGCCAAAGTTTAGGCTATAAACTATATCGAAAGTAACATTGCTCTTTACAATAAAGCTGTATTTAGTATTGATTGACGTATTTATGAATGCAGTTGGGAGAAAATAGTTGAAGTACCGGCCGAGCCTCGTCCGACGAACGAATAGTCAAAGATAAGGTATGTAAAGTTAGTTTCCTCGGCAAGTTGAGTAACATTGAGACAGTATAGTAATTTACAGACCAGTAGAATGTTCCGAAGTCGAGTATTGCATTATTATGAATGTTGGTACAATGTAAGAAGCTTTGGGTTGTAATGTGTACGAGACCTATCAGTATGATATAGATTCGGACGTAAGTGATTAAGATTGCCCAGTATATTCAGTATGTGATGTAATATGCCATGTTAAGATATTGTTGTGTTCAGCTGAAACCCCGCAAAGTAGTACAGTATCTGTAAAGCACTTCAGAAATAGAATAACAGACTAAAATGAAGTTTAGAAAGCATGTCAGGAATAGTAAATCACGTTACTATGGAAAATCAGTATACAGCATAGTTCAGCAGAAAGACTATATTCGTACATACACATATAGTACTTCCAGCCTCAGCATGTATTAAGTATGTACATATTTCTATCACTGGTCCAGCATATAGTGTATACAGAAACGTAGTAAACAGCAGAGTTTTCAGCAGAAACATTATCTTATTTAGCAGTTGCCCAGTACAGCCTGACAGGAGACTATATTCATATTTATACATCTTTACCTACCTCAGCACGTATTAAATACGTACAGATTACTATCATTAGCTCAGCATGTAATATATACGATACCTTACCCCTATTAGCCTCAGTATGTGAGATATACAGACAATATTATTAGTTGAGACCGTTGTATTGTTTGGGGTTGGACTACCTAGCATCCATGACCGCCCAGGGTTAATAGCTGTATCGACTCGTCCGCCAGAGGACGAGGATACGTAGCTCCACGGAGTGGCATGCCGTCCCACAGGGGACGAAGATGGGATGCCAGTTTTCCCCATATTTGTGCCTTGATCGGCCCTTACACACCCCAGTCGAGCGGATACGCCCGGGTGCAGATTCAGGAGTCCTCCGGACTCAGATGCAGTTATAGTCAGGGGCTCAGCGAGCCCAAGTGCATACCCAGGGGACCGGCAGGATGCTTACAGCCTATATAGGAGATGGGATGACCGGGGTAGGGGTATAGATTCTGTGTTGATTGTACCTCCCGGCTTCTGGGGGCCGGGTAAGGTTGTGTATGCCATGTTATGTTATGTATGTTATGCCATATTACATTAGATACGAGCAGATTAGTAGTAGAATGATACGTCTCCAGGTATGATTCCTACTCCCTCCAGTATGATTAAGAACAGGTACGATCTACACCATCAGATAGTTAATCTAGTTCTTTCTATTTCAGTTTCGTCAGTTATGTTATTGATTTCAGATATCTCTTTCAGTTATTGCTTTACATACTCAGTACCAGCGGTACTGACGCCCAGTGGAGCGCTGCATTACTTGCCTGCAGGTACCCATAGACGAGCAGGCGATACCACGTGATCCCCATCAGCGGTTGAGTATTCAGCTCCTGTCATCCGGCGACTGAATTTCTAGAGGTGTAGTTTAGTTCCTTTTATTGTACAATACGGGTATGTCAGGGCCCTGTCCCGATCATTTCTATTATTCTTCTTAGAGGTTTGTAGTCTGTATATTTCCCCTGTGGTCAGTTGAGCCGGTCGTGTGAGGCCGTGCAGTTGTTTAGTTGTCAGTACTCCTGTTTTCTTTTATGTTGGTCGTGTGGGGCCATAGTTTATCAGTAGTGGTGACCTTGCCGGTCACGTAGCTTTCCGGTATGTTATGTTAAGTTATAGATAACTAGACAGCATGGTGGCCTTGTCGGCCCGCATAGGTTTCCCTGAATTGCTATGTTTCTGGTCAGCTGTTAGTACAGGTACAGAAGGCTATAGGCCAATAGGCCGGGGGCTGTGTTTACAGCCGTTATATAGCCCTTTGTTTCCAGAAATGTGAGTTAGAGCTAGCCAGGCACCAGATGTGCCCAGGCTTAACAGTTCAGCAGGTCAGGTCAAGGTCCTAGTAGGGCACCAGGTGCCAGTCATACCCCCCAAGGCGGTGTGTGACAAACTTGGTATCAGAGCAGGTCGTATCCCAGGGAGTCTGCAAGCCGTGCTAAGTAGAGTCCTGTCCATGGATGTGTTGTGCACCACATACTATGGGTAGTAGGCTGCAAGGCATGATAGGATGGTTGTCTTTTATTCTGATTCAGTCGTGCTATAGAGCGGTACAGTATAGGGTTGAGTCCCTAAGAGCTTACCATATTCTTTGGTTACAGATAATGGCAGACCAGCGCCATCCTATCACAGGTCGGAGCTTAGACATTGCAGCAGGGGAAGGCACCAGCAGGATGCCTCCCTCTCATTTGGAGACAGCCCGATCAGAGGGCACTACCGAGGCATCAACCCAGCCTCCTCAGCAGTCTCCACCACGTCAGGAGCCATTTGGGGCGACAGTACCCTCAGCAGTCCCTATACCGACACCTTCCGACCAGGAGGTTAGGAGTGCTGTAGTTATGTTAGCACTGATGATGGCGGCTCAGCGTCAGCAAATGCCATCTACAATTGCAGAATCATCAGGAGGGCCCGGTAGTTCGAGGGTCCGAGAGTTCTTAGCTTTGAATCCCCCAGAATTTACAGGTACGGATCGGACAGAGGACCCTCAGGATTTTCTGGACCAAATACAGAGGATCTTCAGGGTTATGCATGCCACGTCTACCGAGTCAGTTGAGTTGGCAGCATTCCGGTTACGGGATATTGCGGTGTTATGGTATGAAAGCTGGGAGAGGTCCCGAGGCAGAGATGTTTCCCCTCCCACTTGGTCCAACTTTTCGGGAGCCTTTCTGGATCATTATTTGCCGCGGGAGATTCGACAGGCCCGGGTAGATCAGTTTCTACATCTAGAACAGGGGGCCATGAGTGTTCGAGAATATTCCTTGCAGTTTGATTCCTTAGCCCGATATGCACCGGCCTTCGTTGATACCATGGCATCCAGGGTGCATCGCTTTATTACGGGGTTGAATCCAGAATATGTTGAGATTTGCACTACAGCCACACTGCGAGAGGACATGGACATTGCTCGAATTCAGGCATTTGCCCAGAATATTGAGGGCATCAGACAGTGACAACGAGAGGTCAGAAGGGTTAATCAGGAACAACGTCGCCGGGACAGGCCAGTTGAGTTACAGAGAGAGGCCCGGGGAGGACCCAGGCCCCGATTGTCAGACAGGCCGCCCAGGCCCCCGCCTCCGTCGCAGCCGCAGGGGGGTAGATTCGGTCGCAGGGGGCAGTCAGGGACTGGTAGAGGCTCGCAGATGGCAGATTCACCATCACAGAGGAGGGCAGAGCAGAGCAGGTATACCCTGCCACTTTGCCCTATATGCAGTCGACGCCATCCTGGAGCAGGCAGATATGGCTCCACCGCATGTTATAATTGTGGCCAAGAAGGCCATTTGATGAAAGATTGCCCAGCCAGAGATCGAAAGGATCGGGATAGACAGGATAGGGCATCAGCAGGATCACGAGCCACAGCATCCTCGACTGGGCGCAGGCCCTCAGTTTCAGTAGGCAGGGGTCGAGGCAGATCAGGGGCCTCCAGTACAGGTGCGGGTCCAAGCCGCACGTATGCCTTACCAGGGAGGCAAGATTGAGAAGCGTCGCCTGATGTTGTGACAGGTATGCTAACTATCTGTTCACACCCTGCTTATGTGTTAATTGATCTAGGGTCTATCTTGTCCTATATTACTCCATTCGTGGCACGGAAGTTTAGTATTGCAGCAGAATCATTGCAGCAGGCCCTTCTTAGTATCCACACCCGTTGGTGACTCTATCACAGCTAGCCGAATCTACCGCGGGTGTACAGTAGAGGTTGCTGATCGTCAGACCACAGTAGATCTGGTCGAGTTAGAAATGATAGACTTCGATGCCATAATGGGTATGGATTGGTTAGTACCATGTTTTTCTAATGCTGAATGTTGGAACAAAACGGTCCGATTCCACTTCCCGGGGGAAGCAGTACGGGAGTGGAAGGGCAGCACCGTGACGCCAAAAGGTAGGTTTATTTCCTACCTTCAGGCGAGAAAGTTGATATCTAAGGGGTGTATTTACCATCTTGTCAGAGTTCAGGATGCCCAAGCAGAATCTCCGACACTCCAGTTTGTCCCAGTGGTAAATGAATTCCAAGATGTATTTCCTGATGAGTTACCTGGTATTCCCCCAGAAAGGGAAATAGACTTTGCTATCGACTTGCTACCAGGCACTCAGCCAATATCAATACCTCCCTATCGTATGGCTCCTGCAGAACTCAGAGAATTAAAGGAGCAGTTGAAAGATTTGTTAGACAAAGGTTTTATCAGGCCGAGCACTTCCCCGTGGGGTGCGCCAGTCTTGTTTGTGAGAAAGAAAGACGGCTCGCTCCGAATGTGCATAGATTATCGGCAGCTAAACAAAGTTACAGTAAAGAACAAGTACCCGCTCCCCAGAATTGATGACTTATTCGATCAGTTGCAGGGAGCCAGATACTTTTCTAAGATCGACTTGCGGTCCGGATATCACCAGGTCCGAGTACGTGAGAGAGATATTCCTAAGACAGCATTCAGGACCCGATATGGGCATTTTGAATTTCTAGTTATGTCCTTCGGATTAACGAATTCCCCAGCAGTCTTTATGGACCTGATGAACAGTATTTTCAGACCTTTCATGGACTTGTTCGTGATAGTATTTATTGATGATATTCTGGTGTATTCTCGCTCTGAAGCAGATCACCGGACTCATTTGCGGACAGTGCTCCAGATTCTCAGGGACCGCCAGTTGTATGCTAAAAATTTTCGAAGTGTGAATTCTGGCTTAAATCAGTGGCCTTTTTAGGGCATATCGTCTCAGACGCTGGTATACAGGTAGACAAGCAGAAGATAGAAGCAGTTAAGTCATGGCCTAGGCCTACCACCCCGACTGAAGTTCGTAGCTTTCTGGGGTTGGCAGGATATTATCGGAGGTTCGTTGAGGGATTCTCAACCATTGCGGCACCTTTAACTAAATTGATACAGAAAGCAGCAAAGTTTCAGTGGACGGAGGCATGCGAGCAGAATTTCCAGGAACTGAAAGACAGATTAACCTTCGCCCCAGTATTAGCATTGCCGAAAGGCACAAAAGGGTATTCAGTTTATTGCGACGCGTCAGGTGTCGGGCTGGGCTGTGTGTTGATGCAGCATGGTAGAGTAATTGCATATGCTTCCAGACAGCTGAAGAAGCACGAAAAGAATTATCCCACCCATGACCTAGAATTGGCCGCAGTAATTCATGCCTTGAAGATGTGGAGGCATTACCTGTACGGCGTCCATGTTGATATTTACACATATCATAAGAGCTTGCAATACATTTTCACTCAGAGGGAGTTGAATCTGCGGCAGCGCCGCTGGTTAGAGCTGTTAAAAGACTATGATGTAAATATTCTATACCACCCCGGAAAAGCTAATGTGGTAGCAGATGCCCTGAGTCGGAAGTCAATGGGGAGTTTGGCATATCTACGGCCTGAGAAACGGAAGTTAGCCAAGGAAATTCATCAGTTAGCTGGTCTAGCCATTCGAGTAATGGAAACATAAAATAATGGAGCAGTAATTCAGAATTCTGCAGTGTCATCGTTAGTTACAGAGGTAAAAGAACGACAGTATGAGGATCCCGATTTAGTCCAGCTCAGAGATAGAGTTCAGAAGAATAAGGAGCCAGATTTTCAGATAACCGAGGATGGTGTGCTACATTGTAAGGGCCGCCTTTGTGTCCCGAATGTCGCAGGACTTCGTGGGCAGATCATGCATGAGGTACACTACGCTCGCTATTCCCTTCACCCAGGGGCGAAAAAAATGTACCACGACATCAGAGACATCTACTGGTGGCCAGGTATGAAACTGAGATAGCTGAATTTGTATCTAGATGTGCTAATTGTCAGTAGGTGAAAGCAGAACACCAGAAACCGGGTGGTTTGACTCAAGAGATAATGATACCTATGTGGAAATAGGAAGTGATAAATATGGATTTTGTAACAGGGTTACCCCGTACTAGACGCAGATATGATTCTATTTGGGTAATAGTTGATAGGCTAACAAAATCAGCTCATTTCCTGCCAGTAAGGGCTACCTTCTCAGCTGAGGATTATGCCGAATTGTATATCAGAGAAATAGTTAGATTGCATGGAGTGCCGGTATCTATTATTTCAGACAGGGGAGCACAATTTACAGCTAGATTCTGGCAGTCATTTCAGAAAGGTTTGGGGACGCAGATTAACTTGAGCACCGCATTCCATCCTCAAACAGATGGGCAAGCGGAACGTACGATTCAGACGCTCGAAGATATGCTACGAGCGTGTGTGTTAGATTTTGGGGGTAGCTGGGATGAACATCTTTCGTTAATTGAATTTGCTTATAATAACAGCTACCATTCTGCTATTCAGATGGCGCCTTTCGAGGCATTGTATGGGCGAAAGTGTAGATCGCCGGTGGGCTGGTTTGAGTTAGGAGAATCAGCATTAATTGGCCCAGACATTGTTCGGCAGTCCGAGGAAAAGATAAAGCTTATCCGAGAACGTTTACTGACTGCTCAGAGCTGCCAGAAGTCCTATGCAGATATGCGACGCAGAAATCTAGAATTTGCAGTAAATGACTGGGTATACCTGAAAGTGTCCCCGATGAAAGGGGTAATGAGGTTTGGCAAGAAAGGCAAGCTTAGCCCAAGATTCATCGGGCCATACCAGATTCGGCGAAGAATAGGCTGAGTTGCATACGAGTTGAACTTGCCTCCAGAGCTAGCATCTGCTCACCCAGTGTTCCACGTCTCTATGTTAAGGAAGTTCGTAGGGGACCCTTCTACAGTAGTTCCAGTTCAGGATGTTCAGGTCACGGAAGAGTTAGCCTATGAAGAGGTTCCCGTAGCTATCTTAGATAGACAAATTCGCAGACTGAGAACTAAAGATGTGGCATCTGTCAAAGTATTGTGGCGTAACAGAAATCGGGAGGAAATGACGTGGGAGGCTGAAGAAGATATGAAAACCAGATACCCTCACCTATTTCAGGCCTGATCAGGCGACAGGTATGTCCGTATTATTATTTATGCCGTACCTTATGGTTATATGTTGTAAATGATAAAGAAGAAATGATATTTAGTTGTCCAGTGGATCTTAGAATATTGTATGCAGTGCCTGTGTTGGACTTTTATGCATTTTAGACTTTTTTGCGATAGTCCATATTACAGGGGAAATTCTGCCGAAATTTTTCTAGAAAGTAAAGTAAGCAGTCCTCTAGATAACAATGTACATTCGAGGACGAATGTTCTTAAGGGGGGGAGAATGTTATACCCCGTAGAATTCCCGGCACCTAGAAGACCTATTCGCACGTTGGTTAAGCATATTAGAAGGCCATACGTGCTGGAGAAAGGCCGGGAAAAAGATCGGACGAGAAACCCATCGAACCATCGCGGGAGGAGCCGAGGCAGAGCCCCTCCGCGATGGCAGCGTGTCACGAAGGAGAGGCCTCCGCGATGGCTCCGTGACACGTTGCCCAAGTTCAGGCCCAAGTATATAAAGCCCCCACTTCGGTTCTAAAATCACTTATCACTTAAAATTTCCAGAAAAGCGCAGTGAAGCAGAGGAAGACGAAGGAAATTATATATTTTCGTCCGATTACACTGCCAAACGCTGTCCAAACTCAAATTAATCCTAGATACCAAAGTATTTAGCAGCAGAGAGCATTTCTACGGATTTAGTTTCGTGAAATACGGCCGACGAATCGGCGATCCACCGAACTAAGGTAAGTAGAATTGCTCTAAATTAATGCCTATGTGTTCCTAGCTGAGAAGTGACTACTTCTCCCTTCTGGACCGCTGAAAAATAGCGAGTTTTTGACCGTCTTTCGATAAGCCTAAGTTTAGGCTATAAACTATATCGAAAGTAACGTTGCTCTTTACAATAAAGCTGTATTTGGTATTGATTGACGTATTTATGAATGCAGTTGGGAGAAAATAGTTGAAGTACCGGCCGAGCCTCGTCCGACGAACGAATAGTCAAAGATAAGGTATGTAAAGTTAGTTTCCTCGGGAAGTTGAGTAACATTGAGACAGTATAGTAATTTATAGACCAGTAGAATGTTTCGAAGTCGAGTATTGCATTATTATGAATGTTGGTACAATGTAAGAAGCTTTGGGTTGTAATGTGTACGAGACCTATCAGTATGATATAGATTCGGACGTAAGTGATTAAGATTGCCCAGTATATTCAGTATGTGATGTAATATGCCATGTTAAGATATTGTTGTGTTCAGCTGAAACCCCGCAAAGTAGTACAGTATCTGTAAAGCACTTCAGAAATAGAATAACAGACTAAAATGAAGTTTAGAAAGCATGTCAGGAATAGTAAATCATGTTACTATAGAAAATCAGTATACAACATAGTTCAGCAGAAAGACTATATTCGTACATACACATATAGTACTTCCAGCCTCAGCATGTATTAAGTATGTACATATTTCTATCACTGGTCCAGCATATAGTGTATACAGAAACGTAGTAAACAGCAGAGTTTTCAGCAGAAACATTATCTTATTTAGCAGTTGCCCAGTACAGCCTGGCAGGAGACTATATTCATATTTATACATCTTTACCTGCCTCAGCACGTATTAAATATGTACAGATTACTATCATTAGCTCAGCATGTAATATATACGATACCTTACCCCTATTAGCCTCAGTATGTGAGATATACAGACAGTATTATTAGTTGAGACCGTTGTATTGTTTGGGGTTGGACTACCTAGCATCCATGACCGCCCAGGGTTAATAGCTGTATCGACTCGTCCGCCAGAGGACGAGGATACGTCGCTCCACGGAGTGGCATTCCGTCCCACAGGGGACAAAGATGGGATGCCAGTTTTCCCCATATTTGTGCCTTGATCGGCCCTTACACACCCCAGTCGAGCGGATACGCCCGGGTGCAGATTCAAGAGTCCTCCGGACTCAGATGCAGTTATAGTCAGGGGCTCAGCGAGCCCAAGTGCATACCCAGGGGACCGACAGGATGCTTACAGCCTATATAGGAGATGGAATGACCGGGGTAGGGGTATAGATTCTGTGTTGATTGTACCTCCCGGCTTATGGGGGCCGGGTAAGGTTGTGTATGCCATGTTATGTTATGTATGTTATGCCATATTACATTAGATACGAGCAGATTAGTAGTAGAATGATACGTCTCCAGGTATGATTCCTACTCCCTCCAGTATGATTAAGAACAGGTACGATCTACACCATCAGATAGTTAATCTAGTTCTTTCTATTTCAGTTTCGTCAGTTATGTTATTGATTTCAGATATCTCTTTCAGTTATTGCTTTACATACTCAGTACCAGCGGTACTGACGCCCAGTGGGGCGCTGCATTACTTGCCTGCAGGTACCCATAGACGAGCAGGCGATACCACGTGATCCCCATCAGCGGTTGAGTATTCAGCTCCTGTCATCCGGCGACTGAATTTCTAGAGGTGTAGTTCAGTTCCTTTTGTTGTACAATACGGGTAGGTCGGGGCCCTGTCCCGATCATTTCTATTATTCTTCTTAGAGGCTTGCAGTCTGTATATTTCCCCTGTGGTCAGTTGAGCCGGTCGTGTGAGGCCGTGCAGTTGTTTAGTTGTCAGTACTCCTGTTTTCTTTTATGTTGGCCGTGTGGGGCCATAGTTTATCAGTAGTGGTGACCTTGCCGGTCACGTAGCTTTCCGGTATGTTATGTTAAGTTATAGATAACTAGACAGCATGGTGGCCTTGTCGGCCCTCATAGGTTTCCCTGAATTGCTATATTTCTGGTCAGCTGTTAGTACAGGTACAGAAGGCTATAGGCCAATAGGCCGGGGGCTGTGTTTACAGCCGTTATATAGCCCTTTGTTTCCAGAAATGTGAGTTAGAGCCAGCCAGGCACCAGATGTACCCAGGCTTAACAGTCCAGCAGGTCGGGTCAAGGTCCTAGTAGGGCACCAGGTGCCAGTCATACCCCCCAAGGCGGGGTGTGACAGTTTTCATAGAGTTATTCCAGACATTAACCAACAGTGCATGCAGATACTTTTTGTTTGTGTATAAACTGCACTATTTTCTGTTTTCAAATAATTTGTATTATGTAGTTTGTTGATTTTAGCGAAATAGGTTAACGTGAGTTATTCCAGGCACTAACCAACAATGCATGCCGATGCTTTTTGTTTGTTTATAAATTGCACTGTTTTAATCTTCAAATAATCTGTATTATGTAATTTGTTGATTTTAGTGAAATAGGTGAATATTTTCATAGAGTTATTCCCCACACTAATCAACAGTGTATGGAACTCACATTTTACAATGTGCAATTTGCTCACATGTAGAAATTGTCAGTGTTGCTTTGTATCTTGATTATATGCAGTTTGTTTCCTGGTTGATTCAAGGGTACGTCTCATTCTTCCCTTGATTTAATTTTTTTCTGAGAAACTGCTAAGTTATTTAAGGGTAGGTATCATTCTTTCCCTTCAGTGAATTATACTTCGTTCTGATTACGCTGAAGAAAGTAACGGTGAAGATCATGTATTATGTTAATGTGCTAGAAGTGTTGTGGTTCCTGCTATTAGCTTAATTGCTTAAAGAATGACCAGTTTTCAGCATTTGTAGTTTACTCTCCAACTCTCATCTCTTTTGTTTATTATACAGGTGATGAAATCATGGGAATTATGCTATCAGTGTGCATGTAAATCTCCTTTTCCTCATACATTATGTTAACTGCTATTGTGGGGGATGTTTATCTGGATTACAAGTTTCGTTATGTTATGTTATTTGACTGCCTTGTTCATATTTTGTTGGACGTGATAGAATCTGTACTTTTCACATCAGCACAAAAGAAAATGAACCTTTGATGTGGCAATATGACAAATGAGAAAATGACACATCCTTACAAAAGAATACTTGTTTTTCCTCTCGACTTCCTCTAGTTCGCCCCCACCCTTCTCATCAAAATAATAGAACTTTCGTGGTCATCTTTGTTCGGCAATCAGAAATCAAATAGATGGACACATAGATTTCAGAAACCAGATACTATAGAGAGAACTTAGTAAGTGTTTGGATATTGTGATTTCACCTGGTAATTTGAAATTATTAGCGAAATCAGTATTTGAACATGCGATTTTATCTCGTGATCCAAGTTATGAGATGAAAGTTTAAATTCTCAAAAAAACTTGATTTGGAATTTCAAATCATGAGATGGATTTTTTTAAATATAAAATTTGATCTACAAGTTTATATTTTGTAAAAATATTTCTACAATTTTTATATTTATCAATCAATTATTTTAGATGTAAATAAAAATTTTTGTTGCATTATTACTCTTACCAACTTTTGCTAACCATTTATGTCGGATATAAGTTTGTCAACTATGTGGGAGTAGTAATGTTACAACTCAGGTTCAATTTTTTTTTATTTACTAAAGTTCGATCAATAAATATTGTATTTGTTTTAAAAATGATTTTCTAACACACTGTATTATACTTTGTTATGAACGTTTACTTATTTGGTAAGATTGTATAAGAATTTGGGTAATTTTGATAGTTTTTGCAACTTATGAGGATTTTACGTTCATGCGAAAAAAATATAACTTAAAAATTCTAAATTGCATGTCCAAATAAAATTTCAATTTCACATTTCATCTCACACGGTCAAATGGGCCCTTAAACTTAGATCATAAAATATAAATACGTTAAATGACAATTTTGCCATTTTCTATCTATTGCTCCCATCAACATCTCATCTGTTAATAACCATTACAATATCGTTATCGTTTGTCACTTCATCATTTTCGTAACTCCTCTGTTGCAAATTCCTTCAAATTAATTCATCCTTAATCTGCCATGACAGTTGAAATAAGACGTGATGAAAACTTTACTGGTCTTATTATATTTATTTAAATATAAAATTCAGCCTCTATTACTAACAAAATTACGTGAAGCAATTGAAGCATTAATCTGATTTTGGGAGGTTTTGACTTTTGATGGTGTATTCTTTGTGAAGAAAAAGTAAAAACACTGAGAGATAAAGAGGAGCAACTTTAGTAGAATAGGAAAAGTGAAAGGATAAGTCAAGACCAAAGAGAGGAGGACAACTTTAATGGAGGTAGTGAATCATGAAGAGAGAAGAAGGAAAGAGGAAAATTACATAATATAGCACAAATAAAATAATATTTACAAATTATGGTTACAATTTTAAATAATTACAACATCTAGTAATATTTCAATTAATTGATTATTTATTTGTATTTACTAACAAATAAGGAAGAAATTTATTTAATCTCTCCAATCTAGCAAATATGGAAGAAATCTCTTAATCTCTCTTCAGTCTCGCTCGCCTTTATCCTCCCTCTCTCGCCTCTCTCCTTCATCTCTTTTGCTGCCTCTCTCTCCCTCTCTCCTTCGTCTGTTTTGCTGCCTCTCTCTCCCTTCTCTTGTTCTCCTCTATTCCTCTCTCTCCCTCTCTCCTTCATCTCTTTTGCTGCCTCTCTCTCCCTTCTCTTGTTCTCCTCTATTCCTCTCTCTCCCTCTCTATTTTTTGTGTTATTTTCTTGAATTTTCTGTATCACGAATGATACAATCAATATAGGAGGGGGAATAAATACACGTGATATAAGAGTGAATGAATATAAGATAAATTAGAGTGAATGGATATAACCTAAATGCACGTATTAATATAACAAATATAGTCGCCTGACATCTCAAAAAATATAACAATACAAAGAGAGGGCAAAGAGAGAGGAGAGAGGGAGAGAAAGAGACATATGAAAGATCATGTACTAATTATAGCATGATTTTTGATAATTTGTCATTTTAAAAAGATAGTATTCCATATTTAACTCAACACATTAATTAGTGTTTATATTTGATACATTTAAATAATAGAAATACAACAGATGATACATTATATATTGCCATATTTTGTAAATAATGATAATATTGCTACATAAATCTATTTTCGGGCAAATTATAGGCATTTCTGTAATTTGCTAAAAAAACACTAATTATATTATATTATTCTATTGACAATATTTTGGGCTCATTTTATATAAATTTAAGCAATTTCATGTGCTCAAATAAAGTGTAAGACACATATTTATGTCATATCACCTTTTGGGGGTTTCAATAGATATAATTTGATTTAAGTTCAAGTATTCGATAAGAACAAGACTATATTCAAGTGTCAAAATGAGAAAATACAAGTTGTAATGGTTTGTTCTTGATCATTTCGCTCGGTAGTGTTTTTTTTTATTTTTTACTAGTAATTTCTTCGCGCTTCGCTTGATTATAAAAAAAATAAGATATCAATAATTTCATTAGATATATATATATATAGAGAGAGAGAGAGAAGAGAGAGAGATGTATAATTAATTTTATATAAGCAAATGTGTGGTTAGTGGTTAGTAGTTAGCAAACTTAGCTTCTAACAAAATCATAAGTTGATATTTTGAACTAAAAGAAATTATAAACTTACGACAATCAAAAATTCATATAAATATAAAATAAAGAGAAATCATAGAGAGAACATACAATAATATAAATAATGTTACACATTATCTTGCAACCTTAATCCTTAAAAAGTAAAAGAAAAATACGAAATTAATGCATAATCTTTTGCACTATTGTCGACGTCCACTTTCACAAGCGGATCACCATTTAATAGCCTTCATCTTATTTTTCAAGTCAAACTAAAATATCTATGTATAATAATAAAGGAAGCATCGAAAACATAATAAACTTAAAAGGCTAATGTGATCATTTCTATAACTAAAAAATTTAAAAGAGTGAATTTTTTTAATATCCCATATAAATGAGAAAAGAAAAAAGAAAAATCAAAACAAGGAGAAAAAAAATATTTATATTTCTTGCGCCGGTGTTTCATACTTTTTCTATTCCTAACTTTATTACTATATTAGGGAATTTGCTGCGCTTCACGCAGTTATATATGAAAAATATCAGTAAGTTTAGAAATATTTTATCTAGAAATTTAATCGAGATAAGAAAAAAAACAGCTATAGAATTAAGAAAATGATAAAATCACAAAATCACAAAATAGATAATTTAATAAAATTGGAGTATAAAAGAATTACATTTTCATGGTCAAATATTCTTTAAAATGAAAAAAAAAAGATTATTAAGAAAAAATTTCATATATTATAAAGTTAATGCATGGCTTCTTTTCTTGCTTCATTAATGAATTTTTCTTCTATTAATATAGAAATCAAAAACAGTAATGAAACTAAAAATAGAAGAAAAAAAGAGATAAGTATTATTTCATTTTCTTTTTGATATTTTATCTTTTCATTGTTCTTGTCTTTCTTTTTATTTTTTATCATCATTTAAATAAATCATATTGCTAATTTGGTCTCTATCCTTTAATATAATACTTATTTTTTATTCTTGTATTACTTTTTTCTTCCTATTTTTTCCTTTTCTTTCTCTATTCTACCGTTCCCTCTAAAAAATGTATTTTTCCATACTTACAAATTTCTATTTTCTTATTCTAACTCTCTCATATCACAATACGGCGTTATTTAAACATTTCAATTAATCATCTTATAAATAAAAAACGGTACATATAAAAAGAAGAGAAGTAAATATAGTTGAAAAGTGAAAAAGAAAAATTTTACAATTTACATAATTTATATAAAAAAAGATTCAACAAGAACATTTAATATATTTTATTTTACCTTTATTCAGTTATAAGCATTTCATATGCAATAGTAGATTGAGATTGTCACCTGCTCACTTCATCTTGACCTCAACATGTGATAAAGAATTACCAAAATATTATTGATATTCTTATAAAGAAATTTTAGTTTAATTTATTAAAATAAATATAATTGACTAAGATTGAAGCTGAACAACATTATTATATTTATCAAGTATATATACTTATTACAGTTAATTTTTTACTAATTTTTTATAGGTAGAAGAAATGAACAAATCTTTAAAGAATAAATGTTCTTCGTATCATAAGAAACACATAAAGAAGAACGTATTTTAATATTTAATATATATTTCTTTTAATCTATCACTAATATATTTTGAACCTTGATTAGTAATAGATGAGTTTTGACAAACTTACACATAATTAATTTGAGCCTAAACGAAAATATAAATTTTTGATAATACAAAATTCATAAAAACCCAAGCTAAAAAAATTTAATAGAGAGAACAAACGAAAAGAAAAAAGGTACAACACACATCTTTCACAGGACCTTAATAATAAGAAAATAGATGAAAAAATATATAAAATCGGTGCATAATTTTTTGAACTCTTGTCCGACATCCCTTCGCACAAATTGATCAACATTCAAGAGTCTTCTTTCATCGAGTCAAGATATAACATGAATCTAAGACTATAATAATAATATAAGGACATCACTACTTCAAATATGAAATGAAAAGGATAATCTTGAGTAAGAGTCTCATGATTATTATTTTTTTGTGAATTTATATAAATAAAAATGAAAGAATATTATAAGGTATCTTAAATTTTAAAATTAATTAGTTGAGGTTATGAATAGGGAAAACTAAAAAATCATCAAGTTAATAATACCATTAAGAGTAGAAATTTAATAGATTTGAGTCATGGAGGTGAAAATTCAAAACAAATTTTGATACATTTATTTTTTATAATAATAAGTATATTGAATTATAGGGAAAATTTTCAAAAGAATAAATAAAAATCTTAGCCAAAAAATAAAAATCTTGTCTAATGCCTAACTTTATATTATATACTGATTAGGTTAATTTATTTTTAAGGACTTTACTACCTTGTGTATCAACTTGTTGGGGCTGACTATTTTTTATCTATAGCTAATATGTTAAGGAGTCGTTTGGTAGACTGCACTAATTAGAATAGTCTTTGATTAAAATTTAATGCGGTTAATACATTGTTTGATTACTCAATTCAACCTAATACATGGATTAATTATACACCATATAGTGTATTATTTTATACCAAGAAAATAAAGAGATAACTAATCACTCCTAATTGACTAGACTACCCCTCAATCATTTTTCCTATATTTCTTTATACAAAAAATCAAGGGTATAATTGTAAAGAAGATTTTTTTAGAGTTGTAAACCAAACACAATACATGATATATCTATTTTTAAACATAATGAACCAAACACTTGATAAAAAATATTTTCAGAATTACAATCTTGTATTAGCAATCCCCGCATTACTAATCCATGTATTATGAATTTCTGCATTACTTGTCTTCATACCAAACGACCCCTAAGTGTAACTAGACAGAGTGCCTTGGTGACTAGTTTTATACATTAACATTCAAACTTGACTCCTTACATGCGTCATGAATAAAATAGGCCAAACACATATACAACTCTTTAAATTCGCTTTTATTTTTTATTTTAGCGTGTCAATTCAACCTTGTTTCATTTTAACTCATCAACTCTATTTTTCAATTTCATTTAAACACAAAATACTAATTTTTATATTTATATTCTTTTTATTTAAACTTTTCAATTGTAATTTTACACTTTAATCCGTTGGTTAGTTTTCATTGTAATTATGTTATCCTTTTTGTCTCTGTTTGTAACATGTCCATACAGAGGCGGACCCGTGCACCCGTGGGGTGCACGTGCACCCGTTAACTTTGAAAAAAATTATGTATATATACGTATAAATACCTACATAAAGAGAATATATTAATTTGTGCATCTTCAAACATAAGGGCCAACTTGGTGTACTGCCTTGGCATGTGATTGTAAGTCATTTATTTTGAGATCAGCAACCTGTGTTCGAATCCCCACAGCTACATTTTTGTTGTTTTTTCCCCACAAAAAATGCAAATAAAACGCACATGTGGTGGGTTTCGAACCGGAAACCTCAAGGTATAAATTAAATCACATGACCATCAAACCATATATCAAATTGTGTTAAATTTTTTTATTTTATATTTATTAGTAGAACATTCGGTTTTATGTGTGTTTAACAATATTTTTGATGAAGCATTTGTGATGTCACGTGGCATCGCTTCGACTAACATGCATCCCCTTTGATGGTGCCCCCGTTATTTTCAAATCCTGAATTTGCCTCTGTGTCTATATATTTCATATTGTTGTTTGATACACCTGAAAGATTTGCCGGAGAAGAAGAAAATGAACCTTGTAGTTGGAAATTTTTTATTCTGATTTTCATTTGTTTACTGTAACACGTAATATATATATATATATATATATATATATATATATATGTATGTATATATTATATTCTTGCTTATTTCTCTACTCTTTTTGCTATATGTGTAGTTCTATTTCATACCTCACACTCACTCATTCTACAATATATATAAATATGCTCTTGAATGTAAAATTTTCCGGCACACACAATGTTATGCCTCAAGTCGTGTATCAAATAAACACAAAGCATTAATTCTTAATATATATATATAACTTATTTTGTGTTGTTTGGATTTTCATTTTCTGGTCACACGAAAAACAAACATTCCTGTTTGTCTGGATCTTTGATCACAACGGGATTGGAGATTGCAAAAATACTTCCGATATTGGACCAGAGGAAGAGTACGCAGACATACATTCACTGCAAGTCTTACCACACACTGCACAAATTTAGAATTATATATATTTCTTCCTCTGTTTGCTAAAATTCTAACCCCCCCGGCCCCTTACTCTATTAGAAGAAATGAATGAATTAAAAGAAAAGGAGTCATATTTGGCTTATTAATGCTTCACATTGATAATAATAGTAGAATTATAATTAGTAAGCAGGCAAGAATAGTAACACACAAATTAATTATAGTGAAATCCTTCCTTGTGTTACCAAAATAAACATACAACTTTATACTAAACATAGATAATGACATTTTAGAAAATAACCTAAACCATAAATCTCAAGATAGTATCTCGCCTTAAACAACTTACTCTATAATGGGATATGATAACTCAGTAACCAACAATAAGCAAAGCGTGCCACCCTACTTCAACTTCTCTTTGAATGTCCTTTGCTCTTTTTTTCAGCTTCTTTCTTTGTAAGCCCCATATACACTTTCTGAATTTTATTTTATTTTTTTAGAAAAATATAATACCAGTGGAAAGAAAAAGATTTAATATTTATTAGATAACTTAATTTTAAACAAAGTAGATATATAAATCAATTTCGAACACCTCTCTTCCCGTAATTTTATCTTCGAATCCTTTTATCTTAATAAACATCTCCAAGAATCAAAGTAAAATAAATAATATACAAGTATTTTTATCTTTTCCATAAAATAAAATAAATAATATTATACTAACCACTTTTGGTGGGACATTTACATGCAGCTCTTTTTGGCATTTACATAAAAGAAATTATTAAAGTAAGTAAGGATATTTTATAGGACTAACATAACATAACATAAAATAAAATATATTAAATAAATTAGACTAACCATATTTGAGGGGTCCAAACATCTACATCTACCCCTTTTTTCTTATATAATTTCTCTAACAATTCCATAATGTTTAACAAAACTATAGGGCTTGGGGAAACGAATGCGTAAAACAAGCTCCCGGCTTCAAATTTTTCAACCTTTCAGGCTTTCCAGAGTGCTTTAGCAAACAATCGAGTAAATGTTTTATTGAAAGTGGGATTATCTCTCCCTTCAGACGACCATAAGCTGCTGTTATAGCTTCTCTAGTCACAAAGGCCCAAAAAATACCTCTATTTAATAATATAAATCTTTCACCATATACTAAGACTTCAATTTCTTTTCGCAACAGTGTCTGTACACATGATATGTAATATTATACATTTAATGTGTGTCGGTCATGTCTAAAAGTGTATAATTAGGAATATTTATACAAAAAATAAATTTTATCTCTTACTAACTTCAACTATATATATAACTTCAATCAAAATGCATCAAATCTTCGTTAAATAATTTCAAATTTAATCACAATTTTAAAATGACATATCCAATAAATTCTAATCATCAATTTAAAAACCTCAATAAATCGCAAAATCCATTTGTGAAGTTTCAAACTTTTAAAACCCTTTCGTCTGGTAACATCATGAAAACGCAGAGTTTGTTACACATATTCAAGAACAACTAATTAATTCGAACTTAGCTATGTTTATCACCTAATTGTTTTTGTGAAAAAAAAATGTTATCATTTAATTACAGCTAGATTTCCTTTCCAGGATATTTTATTGTTCTTAATTCTTATCAAGTTGAAAGCTGAAGAATGTCGAATGGATATAAAGAAATTCAAAACATGGTTCACTTGAGTTGTTGTCAACTGCAACTCAAAGATTCTTGGCCGAGTGGATATGATATTATGTCTTAAGACTTTTTAGCTAAACTTAAAATACTAAATAAAATTAAAAGGTAAACTTTTGAAAATATTTCGTCCAACAGAATATATTACGTCATGTAAACATATTTTCAATTTAAACAATAATGTATTAATTTTGTATAAATCTGTATTACAGTGTATAAAAGGTAACATGCACACATATGGGTTAAATCGGATAACATACTCATAATCTGAGCTAAAGCATGTAAATATTTCTCTGAGTAGACATAGAGTGTAATTTTTTTCAAATTAAACCCCTCAATAATGAAAATTTTAATTTCTCACTTTAATTCATCTAACAATATTTAAATTTGTGATAAAAAACATGAATATCACTTTTTAAGAATCAAACAAATAAAAATCATAATCACAAATTAAAAAATTACTACATTCTTCCTAAGTACTTCAACTTAATTATATATATACAAAATTGACTAATTAGAAGATATAAAAGTATGGGCTCATCTTGATAGTAAACATGGCTAAGTGATATTGATGCACAAGTCTCATTTATATATAATTCCAAATTTTTCAAAAAAATAGATCTCATTTATTTTATGAATCTATATGTCCAAGCCAACAATATCAATTAAAATGAACTAGCTAGACGAATAATAATAATAATAAGGAGAAGAAGTAAAACTTACGGCATCTTCCCTGATTATCAATTCCGAGTAGACAGCATTTGCCCACTAATGAAAACTTAATCTGAAAACAGCACATGAGCAGGAAAAAACTTTAACAAACACAGGCTTCTGAACATAATATAACTTTAGTCATTAGCATAAAAAAAAACAATATATATATATATATATATATATATATATATATACATATATAATATACATGCATACATACATATAAGTTTTGTCAAAACGAAAACAAAAATGATACTGCTCAGTACGTAAAAGTAGGATCTTCAGGTTTTGAGCAACTCGGTCGCTCCACTCTATTTTTCATAACTTTAAAAGCCATTTTCAACCTAAACAGAGAGCAAACAGAATATCACGATAAACAACTAAACCCACCTTATGCAGTTCTGCAAAAGTTCTCTTTTGTTAGTGAAGGAATTGTTGGATATATACTATTAATCATGAGTTATGTACTGGCAATTATGTATTTAGATATAATATTTATTGTAGAAAAATTATTTATTTAATTTTAATAAAATTTAAATTGATCATATATTTGTCAATGTATCCTTTACTTATATAGTAGATGATTTAGTGTATAGAGTTTAGTTTATACACAGAGGATTAAATCATCGGTTCTTATAAGTGTAAAGTTTATATATGTTCACAATCTAAGATGAAAATTGGACAAATTTATCGGTACGATTGTAGCACAAGATTAAATATAATTTATCTTGATTATGGGAATGGTATAATTCCAACTTCTTGTGCTAGTATATTTTGTATGTATTGAACAGACCAAATAAAGATAAGTATTTTATCTGACTTAGTAAAATAAATTCTCTAGATCATTAAATATACTTATACTCTTAATCTTGATATAATTATTATGATCAATGTAATTTATTTGTTGTTTTAATCTATCAAAGGGTGAAACTCGATCTTTCATAAGTTAAAATATTCCCAATAGGTTGGATGATGACAAATGACATTTGTGAAATAATAATTAATTGATGGAATCCATGTCTCAGCCTTGAGATTGATGATACCCCTTTATGATTGCTTATAAGTTTTTATGTGAAAACCCTGCAGGTGGATTTAGTATTCATCACATTAAATAAGTTAAGCATTTGAATAGATGATTAAATTAATCAATGAATTAAATAGTCAGAATAATTCGGTTGATTGGTATCTGTAATCTTAACATGGGGAGTTAAATAAGATTTAATGAACGATTTTGAAATTATACCGAGGAGTGTAATTACGGATTTTTAGTGGAATAATCTGTAATTTATTATAGTACGTTAATTCATTCATTTTGCGAATTAATATCATAATCGGAAGTTTCACTAATTAAATTTGTGGTCCCTAATATGTCTGATTAATTAATGAACTTGGAAAGGAAGAAATTAATTTTCTAGAAGAAGTAAAATCCTACCAGATTTTGGTTAAAAATAAACTGGTCTTCTAGAAGGAAAGTTTGACTATTACTTGTAAAGAAAGATTCCTAACGTTTTGGGACTAGGGTTTTATACCCTAAAACGTGGTTATAACTAGGACTCTCTTCCTCCATGAAATAAGACGAAAAACTTTTACCTTTGTGAGAAGCAGTGCTTGCCCACACAAGTATTCCCTACTCGGAGATTTTTGAGACTATAGCAGAAGATCAAAGACCTTAAGAACGCATTGAACAATTTGTACAAAGCTTCAAGAGGATTGATTCGCGCTCACGCTTCAAGAACTAAGTGTCGATTTAATGTTTGGCTAAAATCTGTGTTTATCTATATTACATGTAAGTATTATCTTGAACTGTTAGCTTCCACTGCGTGTGCCTGTATTCCAATAGGAATTAGATTTGGATTACCCATGTGGGTCAACTCGGATCCATATAAATAATATATATATATATATATATATATATATATATATATATATATATATATATTATATTAATTTATATTTAAAGGATGAAAAGAAACAATGGTTAGAAATCCTCCTGAACCGGTGTCTTGAGTTCTTTAAATAAGAGTGGTGTCTCAGTGTTTTCCAACGTGATACAGAACAAACAACAGACAGAGAAACTTCTTCTTCTTCCTTCTCCAATTCTTGTAAGAGTTCCCTTGAGGGTTCTTGTGTTGACTTCTTCTCCGTAAAGAGTTGGAACAATTGTAACAAGACACGATTTTAGACTGTGATTTTATACGGTGTAGTTCGTCTTTGTATGTGATTACACTGTCTGACTAGTGAAAAAAAATTCAATGATCCTGTAAACTGTGTGTTCTATTCTTCATTGGCATTAGAGCATAGGTTTTATTTGCTTTCTAGTCTTGGCTTGTGGAGAAATATATATACACACATACACACTTCTGTTGAAAGATTTCTTGTTCAGTTGATTCTATTCAATTGTTTTTGTTGAGTGTAACAAATAACAAGTGAAAAGAAGTTAGTCAGTAAGTAGGAAGAGAAATTTTATCCTCTGTGTGTAAAATTTATTGTTATTCTTACTCGGTATTGACGGTCTGTCTGCGTAAGCTTCAATGAAGTTTGTGATTCTTGTTATAAAAAATTGAGTGGTCCAAAATTTACTGACCTTTTTTTTGTTTCTTTTCAAATTAAGTATTGAAAAGATTTCAACAAAGAGTAATTTTTTTTCCTATATAGTACTTACTCTTAATCCGTTCTATAAGTTTTTTCATGTTATGAAAAATCTTTCTTGTGTATATCAAGATAGATTCTGACTTCTAAGTTCTAAGTTAAGTGAGTTTCAGAATTTTTGACTTTGAAAAAAAAGTTAGTTCATGGGCAACATTCAGTATTTCTTTTCCAAACCTCATATCAAATTTTTTTTAATACACGTTATTGTATAATCCTTTTTATGTGGTTAGTCCTGATTATTTTCTATATATATTACAAAAAATCATGGTGATGATAATGACACCCAAACGAGTTTTTAAAAAACAATAAAACGATAGGGTGAAAGCTATTATTGACAATTTGGTCAATCTATCGCTAGAATCTGACGTACAAGATGACGATCTTCTACTTTTTGTGTAACACATTATGAGAATTGGGGGTTTATTAAGTGTTGAAAAGAAATACATGACTTTACGGTCTGTCTTGCCTAATGATTTTCAAAAGGAGTTGCTTGATATATCGTGGCATAAGTTTGATCACCATAAGTTGGTATCTTATAGAGCGTTAGTTCAAGATCTTGTTAATAAGTACATTGACTTGAATGTTCAGAAGACTGTGTATCGTTCTCTTGGGTTGCCTATAAGAAATAATAATAGGTCAAAGCTAGTGAGACCTATAGTTCCAAGAGGGATATCATTATTGCCTAAAGACTTGCGGCGAGATTTTATTAAATCTGTTCCAGTTCACATGAAACAAATGTGAAAATGTGTATTTATTTTGTATAATGATTGTTTGTATATGATATGACTTGTATGAATTCTTGATTTAATTCTTTAAATTATTTTTGTTATTTAACTTTTCTATATTTGTTATAGAATTTAATTTTTTAGATTGTTATTGTTATTTAACATTTCTATATTTGTTATAGACTTTGTATTTTAATTATATATTGAATTTATGTGATTTGAGATAACTAATTCTTAGATCATTAATTATGTTAAATTTTCAACATATTAGAATTCAGATGATGATTGGGAACTTAGTGAACTTTCGATTCTTAACCTGATATGAAATAAATATTGGCATAGTTATATTTTAAGAATTATTATATATATGAATTTAGTCTAAAATAATTGGACATAGTTGCCTCACGATAGTTTATACTTTTCTTCAATACTCAGTATGTCTACTGCTGCAAAGAACATCATCGCTGAGCTTAACAAGGGTGAAAAGTTTAACGGTGATAATTATGAAATATGGAGCATGAAAATTCAGTATGTCCTAGAAGAGCAGGATGCTCTTGAGGTTCTTAATGTGTCTATGACACTTCCTGAAAGTGGCAATACACCCCAACATGCAAGAGATCTTGAGGTTTATCAAGCTTGGAAAAAGAAAATTTCTCTTGCTCGCATAACGTTGTTGAGCAGCATGGATAATGATATCATGAGAGAGTTCCAACAGTATGATAATGCAAGGACATGTGGTCCGCATTAAAAGAAAATTTTGGTCATACTTCAGTTGCCAAGTTAAGGACGCTTACTGTTAAGTTTGATACTTATAAGAAACGTCCTGATCATACTATGCGTAAGCATCTGTGCCATGTGACAAATATGGTGAATGAACTGAAAGATGCCGGCCATGTATTGACCGGAGAGCAACAAATCCAAGTTGTGATTCGATCCCTACCCAAAAGCTGAAAAAATGTGAAAATGCACTTGACCCATAACATTAGCATCAAAACTATGGAAGATGCTAAGTGTCATTTGGAACTCGAGGAAGAGCGCCTCGGGATTGACAATACTGCTACAAATGCGTATATGGCTAGTTCTGATCCAAAACGTGGACATGGTAAAAAACACAAGTATGACAAATTTTCTCAGAAAAAGGGAAAAGGAAAAATCTCAAATAAATCTAAAGTTAATCAACAAGGAGAGAAAAATGTTTCTGCTCCTAAGAAAAAGCTGAACATGGCTAGGCTCAAATGCTACAATTGTGAGAAAAAGGGACACTTTGCTCGTGATTGTCCTGAGCCTAAAAAGGTACATAACCTTATTAATAATTTACATAGTGATGTAAATGTTTCTTGTTCTGCTTATTTAACTGAATCACTTCCTATGTGAATTATAGACTCGGGAGCCACCGAACATATAGCGACGTAAAGAGATGCTTTCATATATTTTTGACGAATTTCGCGAGAAATCAAATGGGTTTATGTAGGAAATAACTCCAAAGAGGAGGTCAAAGGGATTGGTACCTGCAAACTTGAAATGCGTCGTGGCGGAACTCTATTTCTACATGATGTATTATTTGCCCCGTTAATTCGTCGAAATCTAGTCTCCTTTAGAATGTTGATTAAGTTAAGATTTAATTTTTTCTTTCATGAACATGATTTAGATATGTATTTGGTAAGAATAAAATATGGCACTGGTTACTTTTTTGATAGGTTTTTTGTATTGGATGTTGTTCAAAGTGAAGCTTTAAGTCAAATGACATGCCCACAGACTCCACAAGAAAAGGAACAAATGAGAAAGGTTCCTTATGCCAATGCAATCGGAAGTCTAATGTATGTTATGATGTGTATTAGACCTGATATCTGTTATGCTATCGGACTAGTTAGCAGATATCAGTCTGACCCAGGACAACAACATTGGAAAGCAGTTAAAAAGATATTGAGGTATCTTAAAGGCGCAGTTGACTATTCCTTATGTTATCAAGGGAATGATCGGCAACTCAAAGGCTACACCAATGATGATTGGAGAGGAGATTTAGATGAGAGGAAATCCACCTCTGAACATATACTCTTGCTTAACAATGACATCATATCATGGAGTAGCAAGAATCAGTCATGCATAGCCTTATCAACAATGGAAGCTGAATTCGTAGCACTTTCAGCAGTTGTGCAAGAAACTATTTGGCTTAAATGTTTTATGAGACACTTGGGCGTGAATAATAACACTATTGAGTCAGTGACCATCAATCGTGATAGTCAAGCTGCAATAGCCTATACAAAAGATTTCAAGTACTATGAAAAAACAAAACAATAACACTATTGAGTCAGTGACCATCAATTGTGATAGTCAAGCTGCAATAGCCTATACAAAAGATTTCAAGTATTATGGAAAAACAAAACATATTGATATTTGAGTGGTACGGACTACGGATGGGCCCACTCTTTTCTCATGAATTTTCTTTTCTTCTCTATAAAAACTCTAAGATGGTACGTTTAAATGAAATTGATAACATGTATTTCGTATTGACCTATAAGGGAAAACGCAAACATCTTCATTCTCCTCTATCTTTTCAGGTATGTCTACATATCTACCTTATTATTCTTATTTTTGTAACTTGCATTTTCTAAACATGAAAATTTTTTACTAGTAAACACTCTGTCCATATAACATATATAGTTGATCTAATCACTTTTCGTTAAAACTTATCTTTAAGTTTAGATGACACATTCTTGTCACACAATATACTAGACGCTAGCCTCAGATGCATTTCATCCCCTTCGCCCCCAATACGATGAATGACATCCTTTTCAGTATCCCAATTATCTTGGATTACTGACCCTAGATACTTGAAAACTTCCTCTATTAGGAATGACCTTTGTGTCAAGCCTCACATCCACTTCATAAGACACGTCACTTAACTTGCATTTCAAGTATTCAATTTTTCTTCCACTCAATTTAAAACTTTTTTGACTCTAGGGCATGTTTTCAAACCTCCGACCTCTTGTTATCTTTAATTTTAGGTGCCTTGATGCATCTTCGTGAATGTCTCACATTAGTATGTCCAGCTCTCAAGGCTCATATTTTCGGCCAACTTTAGGGGTGTGTATAGGTCGGTTCGATTCGATCTTGAAAGTTATCGATTTAACTTATCGGTTTGTAGACATGCTAAATTATTAAAGAACCATTAATATATCAATCAATTGGTTATGACTAATAGGTTATTGATCGTTATTGGTTCGGTTATGGGGTTAACCGTTAAGTTCTCACACGAAAATTTTCATAAGTCATAAATATATTTAGCTAAAAAAAAGTGTGTGAAAAGAGAAAAGCATATAGAATTAGCCCAACTAAAGAAATCAATTTTAATTTAGATTTGAATAACATTACCTTCACTTGTCATTAACACCCAATTCATCTTCTTGCTAGAATACTTTATATATTGAAGACTAAAATTATAATATAATAAATTATTATTGGGTTAAAATTGGTTCACCCGTTAAAAAAATGGTCAAACCGGCAACGGAACAAATGACCCTATCACTTGAGACAGTAAACCGATAATCAAATCGTTAAATCAATAACCTAAATTATTAATTTAATAACCTAATTATCGGTTCAGGTTATTAATTTAATCGTTAATTTGCACAACCTTAGCCAACTTATAGCCCAAAATTTAACACAAATTCGGCCATTTAGCACTATTTTTCTTTCAAATGTACGTATTTTTAAATTTTGTCTTTTAAATAAAATAATTTTTATTTTTACCCTTAAAATTGAATTTATGTCCAGTAAAACATAAATGTTGTTAAATATAAAAATATAAATTTATCGCCGCAGAAAATTTTTTACTTTAAAGGAGACCAAAAACAAAACTGGGACAAAACGCAAAGGAAAAATCACAATACATAAATAAAAAAGACACATATTTATAAAATATACCAATATCTTTTACTATTTACATATTTTAGTAAAAGATACCAGATTAGAAAAAATTAACTTTTTACCATTTGTGGGCAGTGCGGCGTTTTTTTTTGCACTTTTTTAGGAAGATATCCGTTATCACATAAATAACGTTCTGTATTTATTTTTCTTTGAATGAAAACAATATATAATTTGATTTATTTACATTTGTGATAGTTATTTATTTTTCTTGTGATAGCTGTTTTTTTTGAATGAAAACAGTATATAATTTAATTTATTCATATTTGTGATGGTTATTTATTTTTCTTTGAATGAAAATACTGTGTAATTTGGTTTATTTACATTTGTGATAGTTGTTTGTTCTTTTTTGAATGAAAATAATATATAATTTGTTTTTTACATTTGTAATTGCAGAAAATTACTTCTAAAGCATTTAAAAATAGAAGTTGAGAGAAAATTGCTTGATATAATAAACGTGGATAGAAACAGTTTAAGAAAAATATAAGGAGAAATAAGTTAAAAAGCTGCTAATATAATTTAAGGAGTAAAAAATTTAACAATATATATTTTTTTATATGTTGTTAGATTTTGTAAAAAAACTATTGCAATATCTTGAAAACTTAAAAATACTGATATAAAATATCTCTTATATTGTATATTTATATTTTTTTCCCCAAATGCAAATGGGCCTAGTGAAGCCCAAAATCCTCCCTAATGTTCAGCCCAAACAAGAATCAGTTACCCAATCCTAGTTTCCTAATCAGTAGCAGCATCTCCCTTCCCTTTTCTCTTTACTCTTTCCTTCTTGGCAAAGCTCCGACTGCCATAGATGGAGACAGTCTCCATCTCTATCCTGCCTATTTCCGTGCAAGCTCTTCTTCATTGTAACTGTTTTATACGAAGTCAAATACATAGCAAAGCCCATACAGACAAGTTTCGCCATTATCAGCTCTCCATGGTCCAAGACATTGAAAATCTGTCCAAGCGATCACGTGAAAGCCCCCCTCAAATCTTCTTTTCAGAAGGTATGACGATTTTCTGATGATAAAAACGGATAATTTCTCTTCATCTTTGATAGACATTTCGGATACTCTCCCTCACCGTTATTTCTGACCACGGATTCAGAAATCTGGAACTCAAAAAATCCAGGAAGCCCTAGAAAACCCTAGTTCGTCGTTATAAATTCTGCCATTTGTGCTCATTTTGAGAGGTTCATGGATTTTAAGCCGCCGCTCCCGCACCTCTGAAAACTATTGTTCTCTATTTTTCTTACGCTAGAAAACAGTGGTTGTCTTACTGTTTTCGATCTCTGTTTGTTCTTAGATGTGCAGAGCTCCTATTTCTTTCTGGTCACGTATCTCTGAATCGGAGATTCGAGTAGTCGAGGCCGACGCCCCAGTTCACGGACAAAAAGAAGTCAGTAACTCTTCTTTTCGAATCTTATTGTTCTAAAGACATTCTGAAAGAGTTTTGGAGATCCTTTTAACATCTCACCTGTTTCTATGTCAAAATATTCTTAAACTAGATTTCAGAGTATTCCACTGCTAATCAACCAATAAGTATACAAAGCTTACACAACCAAGTTCTTCTATTAGTTCATGTTTCTTCAGGATTTGCATCTGAGATTGTGAAGGCTGATAGATCTGGGATTAGAATTTAGTAAGTACACTCCTGTACATTTCAACATGTTTGTTGATTTTCCTGCAATCTACAATTCAAGAATTCAAGCTGTTACCTCTTTGTATACTTCCCATTCCTTCTGATGTAACAGTTCCACCTGAAATTTTGGTATTACTTTGAACTTACGGTACTAAGGAGTAAGTCATAACTTAAAATTCTTTGAAATTTGTAAAGACATATACTATGAAATAAATAAAAGTATTTCATATAAGTGTAGTCTCTCTAATGGAAGTCACTTCAACATGGTGTTAGCGCCAAACAAACATTCTGATTTCAAGTCTTACTACAACTTATTAACATAAACTATTTTAAGTTACACTATTTCCATGGACTACCAAATACACTCATGGGAATATGGTATAATTGCTGGCAATCTACTTCTCTCTTTTTTTTTTTCCCTAATTCGCTCTTGTTTAATAGAAGGTTGGATTTCCTTAAACAATGGTTCCCCTTGGTTTGCAGGAACTGAGTTGAGTGGTAAGGGGATTGGCATTGATGCTGAGCAATATGGGAAAGATGTTATCCATCTTAACAATCTCATAAACCAATTGTATAAGCATTTCCAACCCCGACCATAGCACCAGGAGGTTTCTTTGATAAAGAGTGGTGTCAGGGCCAGGCACTGTCGTTGCCTTGACACATCATATATATAATCTTGGTCCAGGTAAGCTAGCATAAAGTTTTATGGGTAGCTTGGCGCTGTATGAAAGCCTCCATTAATTTAGAAAATCTAGCGAGGATGATCACATCAAAACTAAGCATTGACTATGTTTACCTGGATCGATGTGTTTCAGTTTATAAAACGTTTTTCCCGTCTTTTACAAAAATTACTTGTTCCTTATAATGTAGCACTAGCTATTGACATCATTAGGAGGTTGGGAACCATCTTTTAAGAGAACTAGTTGGTGGAATGAAATTAGATAAATTCAAACCTGCAGTGTATCTTGCAATATGATATTCCGTTTATGTCTCACTCTATCATTTCAATTAATTTGTTGGCGATATCATTTGAGATTGCAAACTGCTGCTTTTGGATTCTTTTATTATTATTTTATATTGGTTTGAATCATGGTTACTTTTCAAAGTAAAATTATCGTTTTTCACTGGCGATTATAGAAAAGAGAAGGTGGGTTTCATTATTTTCTAATTGACAAATTGACAGCACTTTTCATGAAAATAAATCTTAATATTTACTTCTCTTTAATTTAGTTGGATGTTTTACTTTATCTATCTTGTTCTTGTAGGTTGTAGTGAGGTGTTGTATTTGTGTAGAAAGTTACATTAATACTCGTGTTCTCTAGATTTGTAAGTCAACTTACTCATGTTACTCCATTGAATGAACCAGAAAATTTCTGTTTCAGGATCCGACCTCAATCTCATAAACAAAATTTTAAATCCTCTGCACTTAAATAAAATTGCTGGCACATTCAGTAATCTTACCCAGATAATTGAAATCAGTGGTCCTTGGACTTCTTCAGCATGGGTTGGAGAATCTGATGGGGCATTCAATAATGGAGGTCATAACGTATCTAACACCTTTGTGAAAAGTTTTTGTCAATTTCTGGCCTGACTTGATTTATTTTTATTATTCAGTAATCAATGTAATCAGTTAATTGTGTTTATTCATGCTTTATCTTGAAATGGTATTTAGGTACTTGGATAAGCTTGGGATGGCAGCCAAGTACCACATGAAAGTATATTGCAGGCAGACTTTTATTGGTGGAAACTATGGCTCCTTGACACAAGCACATTTGTCCCAAATCCTGATTATTATGGGTAAGGTGATTGGTTTCCATCCAAGGTTGATTCTCTCACCTATTAAAATCAATTACAACAATACCATACCCAATGTAATCCACGAGTGGGGTCTGGGGAGGGTGATGTATACGTAGCCATACCCCTTGTGAGGGTAGAGACCCATGGAGCTATTAAAATTAATTCTAGTTATTAAATCCCTGATAATCTGATCCGAAATCTTTTTCCTCCTCTTTCAACCAAAACAGTGCACTTTTTTGGCATTGGCTAATGGGAAAAGGAGTTCTCGCTGTTTGCAGCAATGCATCATCCTATCTGCCCTCTTATGCTCCCTGTAGAAGAGATAGAGTAAGAGCTCTGTGGATTCCTGAATCATTCACTTATAGAATTTCAGATGCATCATTTGGTTAGAGATACATAACCTTCAGAAAATAATTTGACAGTTTCGACAGTAAAATTATTACAGATTACGGCTAACCTTGTGTTTTGCCAGGAGTCAAACGAGTCTACAAGTTATTCTGCATCTACAACTTAGTTCTCTTTACACCAAATTTTTTTTTTCCAGGAGCTCTCACCTTTTTGCTTCCTTGGTGACTCGAACCCACAACCTTAGGGTTGGAGATGGAGGGTGCTTGCCATCCAAGCAACCCCCTCTTGTCTTCTTTACACCTAATCAAACTGCTCTATATACATTTTTTGGGGGGCGAATTTATACCACTAGACAAAGTGTCTAGCGTCCTTCTATTAATAAATAAAAATTCCTCAACAGGTAGAAGTACAAGCAAAGGGCGGTTAGGCCTTACCTTAGCAATAGTGATATTTATTACCTCTTGTGTTGCATTGAGTCCATCCATTTCTGGTGAATCTAATTGTTTGTAGGTAGAGGCTAAAACTTCACACCTACTTTTAATTAGGGCAGTAAAGATGCAATGAGAACCCAACTATATTAGCGATGCATAGTCAGCCCAAGTCCGGTTTAAGGAGGGTTGCAGCAGTTTGGTTGTCAGCATAAAAATAGTCATAATATGTTGAAATCTCTAAATATTGAACATGGTATACATTGGAACTGTGGCATCCATGTTACTGTTAAATGGGCATGGTGTTCCATTACTTTGCTGCCCGAATGTGAGAGGTTTATGCTAAGTTCCAACATCATGAGAGGCCTATCAGCTGACATTTATTAGCACTGGAATGAAGTGGTTTGAATTGAACGAAAATAGATATATAAGATTCATACTGCCTCCAAACTAAATAGTTCAAATAGAGCGGATCGTAATGGGTGTAGGGAATTCATGCAGCTGCCAACTAGTTTAGGATTGATGTATAGTTAATTGACTTATTGATGGCGAAGCAAGCTGTTTTCCTTTGTTATTATTATCTTTTAGACCATTTCAAAATTGTAACTTGTAAAGACCAGAGTTCAACGAGAGAAGGGATTAGTAATAGCACGGCAATTTGCTTTAATGCTTTGATTGTTATAATTGGAGTTGATGTAATTCAGTCTTAACTACTTTTTCTTTTCTAAGATGCGGGCTCTCCCTTGTGTTGCTTAGTTTGGTGAGCGAGCTTTCCACTCTTGGATAAGCCTATGTCCTGAGTGTCAATGCTTCTTGTATGCTGCTTTAGATAAATGTGTCAACCAAGATGGAGGATAGAACGCCCTTATACTTTGACCATGTTGTGGCATTTTGATGTAGCCATTTTATCCTTGCCGTACTGCAGTAATTTTGTTTTTCTCATTAGTGTATATTTGGTAAAGCCTTCATATTAACATGCAATGATTTGCACTTTCCCCGCTAGTGCTTAAGATTTGAACCTTTCAAATTTCCTTGTTTTGCCTTTGTGCAGGTAGACGTGACATTACTTATTGATCAATCTAAGCAACCAAACTCATTATGGAGTCAACATTGAATCTAGTGTAAGCCTCACCTCGTATGTCAAAGAGAAATCAAATCACAAGGTCTTTCATGCATCTGGCTTAAGTGGGTTTGGAAGCAAATTACATTATCACGAAAAGAGTACCATCTGACTCCGCAAGATGGAAACCTTCAAAGCAGAACCATGCCTCCTGAATGGAAAACCATTACAACTCCTGAATGATAAATATGAGTCTGTCCAGCTAGTTTCTACTTCAGTTTTTCTTGGCGTGTACACTTTGGAGCGCATGGAGTCATCACGACATATTAGACTTACCCGGATAGCAAGAAAACAAGTAAATTGCACTTGGGGGTGCCTATGGCGTCTTTCTTCTTCTTTCACTTTGTAGTTCATTCTGTCTAATTCTTATGTCTGATGATTTGGTTGTACTTATGGATTTTGTTTCAGACCTCTAGAGAAACATATTATTAATATAGAGCTCCGTTTGATCACCTCGGAGTTTTGAACTTTGAAGTAGATGATTGGGTCATTAATTAGTACAGTAGTGTGTTTTAAATTATCTTCGGAGGTCGATCAAAATCGTTTTTTTTAAAAAAAATTTTTTGGCCGAGTTCAACTGAATTTCATTGGACTTTTGACTTTGGAGCAATCTGAATGGAATTTGAAATCATTTCTTAAATCCAATTTCATCTCTTTCGTGTGATGAGCAATTTAATTTTTCTTTTAAATCTAGTCTTCCAAGTTAAAAGCTTTAGATCTTGGTTCAATTTGCAAGCATTTTTTAAAGGTAGCTATTTCTTTTGAAGCAAAGTTGAGGACTTCTAAAGCAGATGAGTCTAATGGGTTTTTAAAGTTATAAAATGACCATTTTAAGTTCTTGTCGTTCTACTTCAAATTGCTCGACTATTTTACTTCTTAACACTCGCATTGACAAGAGGGGTTACTCAGGTGGTGCCCTCTACCTCCGATTTTAAGGTTGAGAGTTCGAGTGACCGTGAAAGCAAAAAGGTGGAAGCTTTTAGGGAGGAAGGAACAAAAAAAACTCACATTAATTAGTTTAAATTAAATAATCCAAGTTTGGCTGGACTTCTGTTTATCTAATATTATTAAGTAATTTAATTTAATAAATATTTATCTGATATATTATACTTTATTTTGACCCGGTTAATTCTTGTTAACCCAAAAAGAGATCGATTTGAATAAACACCTGTTATGATTTGGAAATGAGAGACGCCCTTCAGGGAAGGAGCTTTTGCATGCACCTTCCGTGAGACCAGTAACATTTTTGATGATAGAACAATTTGTAACTAGTAAGTTCACATTGTGACTTACAATGTAACATTCTGTCTAAAGACAACGGTTCACTCAGGAACAAATAATCTGCATAGCTTAAGTTACCAGAGAAACACGGGCCAGTGAATTACGGGTGACAAGAAAATTTCAAAATTAGAAAAAAGTAACACAAGTCTTAAATATTGAGTAGATGTGACAATTTTAAAATGAATGTTAATGACACTAATTTTAAAACCCTCAAGTTCTGTTATTTACACAAAATCCTCATCTCCCCTACCCCTATTCACCCATCCCCTCCCCACGCCACCCTACCCCCTCCTCCTTCTCACCCCTCCCCCGTCGTCATCACCCCTCTTCCTTCTCCGGCACTGACTCCGTTGCCACTTCCTCTGGCACCACCTCCTCCATTGCCACTTTCTCCGCTACTATCACTATCCTCTCCACCGCCGCCACCACCACCTACTCCTCCTCCACCGCCACCACCACCACCTACTCCTCCACCGCCGCCACCTCCTCTGCTACCATCACCATCAACAACAACAACTTTGGCCCCTATCACTACCCTTGCCTTCTCTATTGTTACCACCACCACCTCCTTTTCTACTTTATTTTTCTCGCTTTTCATTCTTCACCTTCTGCCAGAAAATCAAACAACTGTTGAAGTTGATGCAACAACTTCAACAATTATTTGATTTGCTGCAACAACTATGTTAAACTTGCTACAACAACCTCAACAACTATTTGAGTTGTTGCAACAGATCAAATAGTTGTTGAAGTTGTTGCAACAACTGTCAAAGTTGTTTGATTTTCTGCAGAAAAAAATATTTTCAAACTCACGATCAAAACAAAAAAAAACTTGTAAAAATAAGAGGAAAAAAGAGAAGAAAAAATAACAGAATAAAAAAGATGAACACAGTGGTGGCGACGACGGTAGCAACAACGGCAGTTATGGCGACATAGAAGAAGAAGAAACAGTGGTAGTAGAAGAAGAAGATGATAATGATGATGGTGATAAGAAAAATCTAGTGAGGGAATAGAAAGAGTAAGAAAAAAGTTATATGAAAATATAAAGGAAACAGAGGAAATTCAAATTTTAAAATTGAAAATTTAGGAGGGAACTTTTTTTAAAGTTCTAAAAAAATTTTAATTTAAAGTCTAAAGTTTTTTAATCACCCTAATCAAATCCACTTTTTAATCAATGATAATAGACCAAGTCAATATCACCTTTTTTAATTCCAACACTCTTTTTCCTTCCTTATCAGAGAGGGGCCCGCGGGGCTTATTTATTGAAAAAGGGGGAGTGTCACCCTCAACTCATTTTCACGAGAAGGACATATTTTTATTTATTTAATTGTGTATATCTTCAGTTTCACGCGGACTACATCATAACTTTTTTAAAAATTATTTTGTTTCTGGCAACTTATGTGAGACTTGTTTTTGTTTACAATTGGTGGACATGGACCCAAAAGTGTGAGATTAGGGAATAATCAATTTCTCATTTGTGAAAGATTTGCATTAAGAACTTCGTCTCTCCAATAGTTAATAACAAGAGCTTTTTGTTTTAAATTCTCACAATTTTTTTATATTATAAATAAATGTTAACATGTGAAAATGAAAATCAAGCTGGTAATTTTCCGATGAAAATGGTTTGAATGAGGTAAGTGCATAAAAGGAGATGGCTAATGAAGTCATGGACATTAATTATATATATCACACACTATCATCTTTGCATATACTATAATGAAAGTTAGTTCTGAACTTGCAAATTTCTAAGAAAAGAAATTTTGCATAATGAAATTTGAAGTTAGACTGAGGCCCAAAGTCATGCTTTCTATGAGGAGAAAGTGATGATTTCTAAACTCTTGATCTTATTAAAGTGGCTTTAATTAAGGAGTTGGTTTTGGCTAACTCGTACGGAAACAAATTTCTATATTTGGATTACCTTTTTATTAAACCAATTTCGAGATTCTAGTTTTCACCTTTGGATCAAGTAAACAGGCAACAAAGAGTTTTGAGGCCTTGGTAAAACAATATTCCCCTGTTTCAATTTATCTGTTTGATTTATAAGTGAAAATGGGTTAAAGTTTAATGTTTTCTTTATCTGATGTTCGGTACTTATATCGAATTTTTCGATTAAAGAGAAAAGCGCTTCCTAGCAAGATTTTTTTTTCAGCATGAGATTCGAACCCAAAACCTGTAATTAAAAAAAATGATACTCAATTTTTACCTATACCGAATTATTATAGATTATTTTTTTCTTTTAAAAAAATATTGAACAGAAAAAATAACGCATTATGTTGAAATTCACTTTAGACCATCATTCTTATCAAACAATAGCAAATTGACATAAATCGAGACGGGAAGAAGTAGTAATTAGGACTCATTCTTTTACGCAAAAATAAAAAGGGAAGAAAAATGTAATAAAGCTAAATCTAGTGGTGGTTAGAAGTTAGAACTCCAAAATCCTTTTCATGTGCCCTCAATCAATCACTCATTTAAAAATAGAAAGTATACGTTCTAAAAAATTTAAAAAGTTACCACTTTTAAAGGAGTAAAAGTAGAATAACTAATCTTCTTGTATTCGATCGAGTGAATGGCTAGTATTTACACTTAATATATGAGCCACACATTATTTTTCTACTCTCTGTGGTGAGTGTAATCTATTTAATGCTTAAAAGATTGCAATTATTTTCTAATCAGATTTTGAATTCATTCACAAGTTGGGTTATCTTCTCCGTTTCACATTTTCTATAGAAAGGAGGAGAGAAAAAAGAAAAAAAAAGAAGATGAATAATCCAACTTCTTCTCTTGTTGGTTGTTTTATTTTTCTTCTTAATATTTACTTGTTTATGTGAAATAATCGTAAAAGCAGACACTGCCGATGCCAAGGTACATTTTCGATATTCTTGAAGTTAGCATTATTTAATATTTTTTTATAGAGGAGTATTATTACTTGCTCTCATTATATTAATCTCTCTTGATATTTATTAGAGTAAGCTAAAATACATGAAGAAAAAAGAAAGAATCAATTTTCTCTTGTTTTTTTCTAAAATAATAAATATATTTAAATAATTATTTTTAATAAACACAAGTAGTAAAAGTGGAATAGAGAGAGTAGTATCTTTTTGATGAACGAATGAGTGATTTAGAAATTAAAAATAGTTTTGTTTCTGATCTATAAAATAGCTTTTTATTTATTTGATATCGGAAATCTCAAATTTCATATGTAGAATTACGTTGAAATTTATTGTTTCATGTTGAAAATTTCAAATCTCCTATACAAAAGTACATTAAATTTATTATGGTTGTTATTGTTTCGTGTCGAAAATCCCTTTCATTGATTTTTATTTTGTTGTTGTTGATCATATGTCGTTTGTATCTATAGCTTTACGTCGTCTACTTGGGACACAAACCCCACAATGATCATGAACTTATCACTGATTCACATCATGACATTTTAGGTCAAGTGGCTGGGAGGTACGTTTCTTGGTTTTCGACAATTTTGACTATAGGTTGCATTTTCTATTTTTATTGTAGTTTTAGTATTTTCTTGTGGCTTTTTTATTTCTTTTATTTCTTTTCGTGTACTATACATGATGTTTTTGAGTCGAAAGTCTATTAAAAATAATTTTTTTATCCTCCAAGGTAGGCACTAGTAGAAATATAGATTTTTCCAACTGTAAATCAATGAAAATTTTGTGTTATAAAACATGATTTTCTCACCCATTTTCTATCATACCAGTTCATTGGGAAAACGCATGGTGGAAAACAGATCAGTCTCACTGAAATACTAGGAAACTTTATGATTTTTTTATGCGAAAATACTATATTTTTCTTTTTCCACCGATATCAATGAGAATATATAGCCACTTAATATTTTCAAAGGAAAATTTCAATAGGAAAATAGTGATTTTGTAATAGTGAGGGGTAAGGTCTGAGTAGTACACTATGCTGCCCAAAACCCCACATGTGAAACTACACTGAATATATGTATTTATTGTTGGCGTGTATGAATATTTTTTTTATATAATGAATGTAATTCAATTTATCCAATGAAATATAGTAGGTTACTATTTTTATTAAATTTCTTATTAATGCTTATCATAGAAATATTTACTCTTAATTAACTCTACAAATGGGGCTTGATTGTGTATTGTGGTCATGCAGCAAGAAGCCAAAAAACTGATGGTGTATAGTTATAGACATGGCTTTTCTGGGTTCGCAGGAAAGCTCACCGATTCTCAAGCCAAACAAATTGGAGGTATTTGAATTCTCCAGTACTGTCACACATTTTAACTAGTAGAAAATTTCATATATAATTAAAAAAAAATATTTATTATAATACTATATCTTAGTTGATATACGTGCTTTAATTGTATTTCAGAGTTACCTGGTGTGATCCAAGTTATACCAAACCATATTTACACAACTCAGACGTCAAGGAGTTGGGATTTTATGGGTCTTTCCAAAAATAACTCCACTAGTCTTGTGAACAAAGCAAACCAGGGTGATGAAATAATTCTTGGCGTAATAGATTCAAGTTAATAAGTATCATCTTTTCATTTTGATCATCACATTGTCTGTGTATAGAAGTTAATTAAACGTACACGAAAAAAATGAGCAACGTTTTCTGTAGGTATTGTTTTGGGAGATAATTCGGAATCTTTTAACGATTAAGGGGTAGGTCCAATTCCATCTCGATGGAAAGGTATCTGCAAATCGGAAAGGAATTTCACAGCCGAAAAATATTGTAACCGGAAAATCATCGGAGCACGTTGGTACATAAAAGGATTGATGGAAGAAAAGAAACTAGACCAGAAAATGGTTGAAACAGTATATAATTTAACACCATTAGATGAGGGAGGACATGGTGCTCATGTTGCCTATATAGCTGCTGGTTCTTATGTTAACAATGTAGAATTCTATGGTCTTAACATGGGAACAGTACGAGGAGGAGCACCACTTGCACGGTTAGCTATTTATAAGGTATTATTATATACATCTTTCCCATTCCTAATTATCTAAAAGTTTAAGATGCTAGACGATAGAGTACATAATTTACTTATAATAATAATAATCTTGGATGTACAGGTGTGCTGGACCGATAAAAAGGGACCAATGTGTAGTAATATTGATGTTCTAGCTGCTATTGATGATGCTATAAAAGATGGGGTTTACATAATATCAGTATCTCTTGGTAGTAGTGGTCTTATTAACACTGCTGATGTTAGTGAGGACAACATTTTAGGGATAGGATCTTTTCATGCAGTATCCCATGGCATACCTTTAATGGCTGGTGTAGGAAATAGTGGACCAGACTCTTACACAGCTGGTGCTACTTCTCCATGGGTCATAAGTGTTGCTGCTAGCAATTCCGATAGAGATATTGTTACTCCTTTAACACTAGGCAACATCAAGACAATACTAGTAAGTCCTGATGATGCTGATTAATTCACTACTAAAAAAATCACATATTTGATATTTTGATTGAATTGGTAAAAAAGACAAACTTAATAGTGTTTTCACGTAGAAAAATCATGAAATACGTTTTTCCAGTAAATTGATTCAGTGGGAAATGAGTGAGAAAATCACGTTTTATAATACAAATTACTCACTATTTCAGTGAGAATCTACTTAATTACTGGTAGAGATTTTTAACAGAGTATTGTGATTGTAGGCTGAAGGACATATGAAAAGGAAGGAGCAACCCTTTGTTCCTTTGGTCAGTTTTGAAAATATAACATCGTAAGTAATTGCGTCAATTAATTACAGTACTGTAGTAAAGCTATCGCTATTTGAACTTTCAAATATTAATACTTTGCATTTTCCAAATTGCAGACCTGAAGATGTTAAGTCTATTTCCAAATCACAAGTGAGAGGAATGTACTGCTTTTCATGCAAAACCAAAGTGATGCCATTAATTCTTTGGTGTATCTAAGCACTGCAGGAATTGCGGCTTTTATTTGTGCAACACCCACTCTTGATGAAATTGTTTACTGCAATCAAACTGCTTATATCCCTCTACCTTTTTTTTACTGATATTTTATACTCTTACAGATCAGTGTGAATTTACTAGATGTTCATTTTTAACAATTTGTAACAGTAAACAAGATGCTGTAATTAAATTGGGTCAAACTGAAGTTGTTGAGGGTGACAAGACATACCTAAAGGTGCCTAAGTTCTCCTCAAGAGGCCCTAATTCCTTTGCCCCAGAAATTCTCAAGGTAAAAATAAAACAAATTAATTGATGTCAAATATTTATTATTTTAGAAGTTTTACTTAAATATTATTATTGCATGCAGCCGGATATTGCAGCTCCCGGTGTAAACATACTCGCAGCATATCTTCCTAACAAAGGAGAGAATGGATTCCAACTCTTGTCAGGAACATCCATGTCAACTCCTCACGTCTCACCAATTGTTGCACTCCTCAAAGTTGCACATCCTAATTGGTCTCCAGCAGCTATTAAGTCCGCACTTGTCACTACAGATACCTACTTTTAATACCACATTTCTAATTAATTCTATTAATTTCTAACGTAACTGTACTGTTACAGCATAGAACGAGGATACATATACCACTGAAATTTTTTCCCAAGGGAACTGGAGAAAAAATTGCAGATCTATTTGATTTCGGAGGTGGCATATGTAATCCAAATGGAGCAATGGATACTGGCTTAGTTTATGATATGGATAAAAATGATTATTTGAATTATCTTTACAGCTTGGGCTATAGTAAAGATAAGGTACAGAAAGCAACTGCATTCAAGACGCGAAAAATTCAACTTCAGTAGGCATTGTGTGTCCCAAAGAAGTAGGGTCTAGGTTGAATTTGAATCTCCCTTCAATATCAATTCCAAATCTCAAGAATTCAGTTACGAATGTTGGAGATGTTAACTCTATATACAAATTAGTAGTTAATATCTCCTAGAAATGTTGCTATTAAAGTAACTCCAGATGTCTTGAAGTTTGATGCCAAGACACAGAAGATTTCATTTGATATAGAAATCACATCTACTTACCAAAGAAGCAGTAAATTTACCTTTGGAAGTTTGGCGTGGAGTGATGGCAAGCATTTTGTTAGAATTCCTATTGCTGTTAGAAAGCAATTAGATGCCTAAAGAAAAAAATACCAACTTAAACTTATTTGAAGTATGGGCTGCAGAGGAGTGTGATGACACACATTTTGCTACAAGACTTCAGTCATTATGTATGACTATATTTTTTCACAAGAAAGCAAGTGGAAGTCCAAACAAGTTGGACCACACCCCCTTTGTTCTTCCTCTCAGTTTTTTCTTATGTAAAAACAGCGAAGTGAAGAATTAAATAAGATCGTTTTTTACATATATGTTTTTGGAGTTTATGACTCACTATTGTTCATGAGGCCTTCAAGTCGAATACTTTGTTGTTACCTATGTTTCGGACGGTATTTGTATAAATCAGTTTCTGTTTATATTCAAAAAAATAGAAAAAAATAATAATTACGCAAAAATGTAGAAGAAGTAGAAAATTATTCTGAACCCAAAAGTTGTTTGTGTGTCCTTAAGGAATTATAATTCCTTCACTTTTGCCAAGGTTTTGGGTTACTTCCTCCCAGGATAGAACGAAAAAACATTTATGTAATAGCGGCAATGTAAATTACACAACTCTAACAAACTCAACAAAGGGAGCACATCACACGACACTTTTTTTGTTTATCAAAGAATGCAAAAATGAAGAGAAGAAGAAGAGTATTTTCTTTTCTGTCTGTCTATAAAATCTAAGACAAGACCTCTGAATTTATAGAGAATGAAAAGGTGAGATAGAGAGATGCCTTTTTGGTGTAATCCAAAAAATGTCTTTTTCTCATTTCTCATTCACATTTTAAAATCCTAACAAACTTTACGGATAATACTTCACAGTTTTGCATCTTTAGTTTGTCATTTAAGATGTAAATACATCGTAGAGCATTTTAGTTAATCTAAAAAATAACATGCTATGAGATATATTCATACTGTCGCTTTGAGCGGTTCAGTGGCATTCTCGCCTTTGTTCTTCTAGTTTATTTTCTTATTTTTTCAAACATTATAGACCCTGCCAGCTGCTGTTACTTAACCTGATAATTATACCATATTAGCTACGAGTTAAAGTTTGATATAAATTATATAAATGATAGTGGAAAAGCACTTCAGTTAATCTAAAAAATAACTATAAGAAATAATTCATAATAAGTAAAATTAGGCAATTAATCTTATCTTAAATGACGCTAATAATACTAACATTTTAAACACATGTGGGGTCTGGTTTTCAAGTATCGATGAATTCGCAGGAAAATCTGACGAATTCGCCTTTTAAAATGTGATGGACCTCCTTGATAGTCTTTAAGAATTGAAATAATGTACTCTCCTCCCTCCATTTATTTTTACTTTAAATTTTACACGCTGAATATTTTATCATAATTTTTATATTAATTGATATTTAGTCTTAGTGTTAATCTTGGAGAAACAGAGATAATAAGAAGAAGAGGAGATAGAGCAGAGAAGAAGAAGATGATGCAGCAGGAAAGAAGATGATGCACAGAAGAAGATGATGCAGTAGGGAAGAAGATAATGAAAATAGAGAAAAGTTGTATATTACTTGTAAATCTTGTAGAATGATCATTTGAATCAAGATCAGTACATATATTTATACTTAACTACTTTTTAACTAACTTCTTCCTATTCTAACTCAACTAACTACTATTAACTAACTAGGTAGTTAATGACTAAACTACCCTTTTATGTTATAGTATCTTCAACACTCCCCTCAAACTAGGAGGTGTAAATACATCAAGTATTCCTAGCTTGGAACATAAATACTCATGTTGAACTCTGCCTAAGCTCTTTGTCAGCAGATCTGCCTGTTGATGTTTGGTAGGAACATATTCTGTCTTGATCATCCCTTTTTGAATTTTTTCTCTTACAAAGTGACAATCAATTTCTATATATTTTGTTATCTCATGAAACACTGGATTTGCTGCTATCTGCATTGCTGATTTGCTATCTGTGTTGACTTGAACTGGTAGGCTGATTTGGATTCCAACTTCTTTTAGTAATCCTAGAATCCATGTTAGCTCAGCAACTGTAGAAGCTAAGCTCTTATATTCAGCTTCTGCAGAGCTTCTTGATACCACACTTTGCTTCTTAGATTTTCAAGATATCAAAGAATCTCCTAGCTTGACAATGAAGCCTGTTACAAATTTTCTAGAGTTTGGGCATGCTGCCCAATCAACATCACGGAAGGCTGATACATGCTCCTTGCTTTTGCTGACAAAAGTATTCCTTGTCCAAGATGTTGTTTGATATATCACAAGATCCTCATTGCAGCTTCTAAATGTGATCTTTTTGGCTGCTGTAAGAACTGTCTAAGTGTTTCTACACTATAGGCTATATCAGGCCTTGTTATAGTTAGGTACAACAGCTTTCTAATAAGCTTTTGATAGGTAGTTACATCTGCTATAGGATTCACGATTGCTTCTCCTTTGCCTGATAATTTTACAAAATCATCAACTTCCTTTGAAGTTAACATAACATTCTGCTAGAGTGGTGTTGTCACCGGTTTTGCAGCACTTAGTCCCAACTCTGAAATTAACTCCAGTGCATATTTTCTTTGGTGCATTAAGATACCTGAGCTTGATCTAGCAAATCCAATCCCCAAGAAGTATCTAAGTTCCCCTAAGTCTTTCATCTTAAAAGCTTGACTCATTGCCTTCTTAGTATCCTTAATGAGTTGTAGACTGCTGCCTGTGATTAACATGTCATCAACATATACTAGGATAACTACTAGATCATTTTCAGCTTGTTTTAAGAACAGTGAATGATCATACTTGCTCTGTTTGAATCCAAGCTGCAACACTGTCTCCATCAACTTTGCATTCCACTGTCTTGGGGCTTGTTTCAGGCCATACAAGAATTTAAGAAGCCTACACACTGGTTTTATTTCCCTCTGGCTTTTAAATCCTTGTGGTAGATCCATATAAATCTCATCAAATAAATCTCCTTGAAGAAAAGCATTGTACACATCCATTTGATGAATATGCCAATGTCTAATAGAAGCAATAGCTAAAATTGATCTAACTGTGACCATTTTAACTACAGGTAAAAAGGTTTCTTGATAGTCGATTCCTTCTTGTTGGCTGTAATCCTTGGCTACCAACCTAGATTTGTACCTTTCAACCTCACTTGTATCCTTGTACTCAATTTTGTATACCCACTTACATCCAATAGACTTTTTTCTAGCAGGTAGTGAACAAACAACCCAAGTTTTATTACTTTCAAGAGCAGTGATTTTAGCTTGCATAGCCTCCACCCACTTTGGATTTAATAATGCTTCTTTGTAAGAGGAAGGCGCAACTTCAGTGGAACTGGATGCAATAAAATTTTGATAGGAATTGGATAGATGATCATACTTTATATAATTAGCAATACTATATGGTGTAGCTGAAGCCTTCTGAGTGGTAACAAAATCTTTGAGCCAGATTGGTGTTGTTCTGGCTCTAGCAGATCTTCTTTGAGATGCCACTTCAGTTGTGTTTGTTTGAAGGTTTTGTATGCCTTCAGAATCAGCAGTTACATCAGTAGTTGTTGTAGACTGAGACACAATTTGAGTAACAGCAGGTCAGTTATTCATTTGTCTCAACAGTTGTAGATCAGCTGGTATGAATGTGTCACTAAACACATTCACAAATGGAGTTGGTTGCTTATCTTTCAAGTTTTGAAAAGGAAAAACATTTTCTCTGAACTCCACATCTCTGTTAACAAAGAACAAATTATTAGAGAAATCATAGAGAATGTATCCTTTCTGTGAATGAGAATATCCTAACAGAACTGCAGCTATTTCTCTTGGCTTAAGCTTATCAGTTTCATGCACAACTTTGGCAAAACATAGGCAACTTAAAACTCTAAGATGATTTAGAGAAGGCTTGGAACAAACAAAACTTCATAGGGTGATTTGTTACTAAGAACAGCAGTGGGCATCCTATTAATTAAGTAGGTTGCTGCTAACACACAGTGACCCCAAAACTTGATAGGAATATGACCCTGAAATCTAATGGCTCTACACACTTCAAGTATATGCCTATGCTTTCTCTCTACTACCCCATTCTGTTGTGGAGAATATGCACATGATGTCTAATGTAGAATACCAAGATCTTTAAACATAGAATCACATACTGAGTTTACAAACTCAGTACCATTATCTGTTCTAACACATTTCACTCTTTGATGAAACTGTGTAGCTACATAAGTCAGAAACTGTTTCAATACAACACATACATCAGACTTTAACTTTAAAAGAAACAACCATGTCATCCTGGAACAATCATCAACTATAGTCAAGAAGTATTTATTTCCATCATAAGAAGGAGTTTTGTAAGGACCCCATACATCAAGATGTAACAAATCAAAACAGGATGTACTTCTTGTATTTTTGCTAGGAAAAGGTGATCTAATTTGCTTGGCAAAAGTACACACATTACACTGTTTAACTATGGATGTACAACTATCTAGAGAAGTTGAAAACAGTTTATTTGGAGTCTTTGATGAAGGCTGACCAAGTCTTTTGTGCCAAAGTAGTATATCTTCTTTAGGATCACCAGTGACAGACGAAGAAAACTGAGAAACCAGAGAACATTCCACATTTTTTTCTGTGTTTGTAAAGAATGAGGGCGACAAGTATAGACCATCTTCATGTCTACCAATCGCTTTCACCTTCCCATTGAAGAGATCCTGAAACAGACAAAAGTAAGGATAAAATGCAACTAGACATCATAAAGTTCTGGTTACCTGTGACACAGACAAAAGGTTAAACTTAAACTGTGGGATGTAAAGAACATTACTGACTGTATTTCCTTCTGTTAGAACACTAGAACCCATGTGTGTTACAAAAACTATATCTCCAATAGGCAAAATAACTTTTCTAGACTTGTTAGAATCCAATTTAATAACCTTTGTAAGCAATCTTGAATCACCTACATATGGTTTATAGCTCCTGTGTCAATAATTCAATTATTCTTACTACCAACAAAAATAAATGCAGTATCAATACCAGCAGCATTAACCATATCTGTAATAGTGTCAGTAGTAGACAACATTTGAACTATTTGATCATATTGCTCTTTTGTAAAGAAGCAAGGTTGAGCCATTTGATTCTCTTGTCTTGAGTTGCTACATGAGAAGTTCTCAGTTTTAATCTGATCATTCTTAGAAACATTGTGTTGCACTTCAACTGCAGCATTAGAAGCAAGAACTCCCCCTCTTTTCTTGAACTTATCTGAGGGATAACCTATGAGTTTGAAACAGTTTTCCTTTGTATGATTCTTTAGTTTGCAGAACTCACAGAAAAGATTACCACCCTTCTTAAATCTTGAAGTACTACCTACATAATATCCATTTCTTGAAGTGTTGTACAGAGTTGTAGACTCATAATTTCCAGCACTTGTTGAAGGACCTGCTCCCAACACACTCTTTGAAGTTGTCATGCCTTTTTGGCTTTCATCACTCATAAGCATAGAGTATGCTTGATTTACACTAGGTAAAGGAGACATGAGTAAAATCTGACTCCTTGCTTGAACTTAGGTATCATTCAGTCCCATTAAAAACTGATACAATTTATGACTTTGCATATGAACTAAGAAATCTCTCGACCTCTCACAGTTACAACTAGGAAGAGGCACTACAGCTTCAATTTCATCCCACAAATCTTTAAGCCTAGAGAAGTAACCAATAGTAGAAGTACCTTGAATACAGTTTGCAACTTCTCTGTGTAGATTGAACAATCGAGAGCCATCCACCTTAACAAATCTTTCTCTCAGATCTTCCCAGACTACAGAAGCATTTGTAGCATATGCTACACTGTTAATGAGATTTTTTGACACTGAATTCATCAGCCAAGAAAGAACAACTGCATTACACCTCTCCCATTGTAGTTCAAACTTCACATGGAACCTTTCTTTTTTCCAAGAACCATCCACCAACCCAAACTTGTTTCGACCAAGAAGGGCAATCCTCATGGATCTCTTCCATAGAGAGTAATTATCAGTTCCAATAAGTTGGAAAGAAATCAGAGAAATGCCACTGGTATCACCAGGGGCAAGATAGAGAGGATGAGTTGATTCTATTACCACTCCTTGACCCCAATTTTCATCAGGAAGGGTGGCATTGGTGGTGGCATCGGTTTCACAATTTGTTCCTTCGTTTATCGCCATTTCTGAACTCCAAGAATTTCGAACAAGAATGCTAACTGATTACTTGAGAACACTCCCAGAAATTAGACCAATTATTCAACAGATTAACATTGCTCTGATACCATGTTAATCTTGAAAAAACAGAGATAATAAGAAGAAGAGGAGATAAAGCAGAGAAGAAGAAGATAATGCAGCAGGAAAGAAGATGATGCAGAGAAGAAGATGATGCAGCAGGGAAGAAGATAATGAAAATAGAGAGAAGTTGTATATTACTTGTAAATCTTGTAGAATGATCATTTGAATCAAGATCAATACATGTATTTATACTTAACTTCTTTTTAACTAACTTCTTCCTATTCTAACTTAACTAACTACTATTAACTAACTAAGTAGTTAATGACTAAACTACCCTTTTATATTATAGTATCTTCAACACTTAGGTCTTGAAGTATGATTTGAAAAATAATTAATAATATTAAGGATAAAACATGAATATATATATGCTAAAACTGATAAGTAAAAATGAAAAATATATTTTTAATATAATAAACAATTAAAAAAATAAAGAAAATATAAGAGAGAGTTGATGAGTTCAACAATATATATAATTATATTATATTTATTTAAACTACGAGAAGTTCAATTCTTTCTTAGCTCGCAAGACAATCTCTCATCTTATTTGTCGCTTTGTAAACGTGGGGTACTTGAACTTGATTCATGACCTTAAGTAGGAACCCACAAGTGTGTGTGTATATATATATATGGCTTTTTCATGTCCAAGCAATGTCCCTTTCTCCATCTAGTGTTTTTTTTTATTCAGAAAAAGGAGCAGTACTTGATGAATGATGAAAGATACAACGGTGATTTAATATTAATAAATAAGCAACAGAGACAGACACACCATATATATTGATGGAACCTTAATTGGTCGCGATGAGATTGTACTAATCTGGCTCATATATTATAGAAGAAGTGAGTCAGAGAATAGCTAGGCTTTCTATTCATCAGCAATGTCATTAACCAAAATTCATTAAGCGGTCGAGCTTAATATTTTTTGGTGATTAGTCAGGGACCCGCTTTGATAATTAACTAATCAAGCAACTCTTAAGTCAAGTGTCATGCACATAAAGCACCTCAGATCTTATGTAATAAGTTTAGGCATATATAGATGTCTTGTGTGTCTATATTAAACAAAAGGTACGTAGTAATAATAACATCAAATATTGGTTAGTCATCTTCCTGATTATTGGATATCTTGTTACTTTCTTTTCTTGTCCAATAATGGACCATGATTCCTCTTCATTCACTCAGACTTAACAAGATGACCTACAAAAAAAAAACACAAAATGATCTATAATTTTATATTAAGTTTGATCATGTCTTCAACTCGTATAATTGAACCAGTATCACCCATCAAGTTCCGACTTCTATACTCGGCACACGTTTTAACACTAAATTTGGAGTAGAATTCTTGGTAATACGTATCAATTAGCCGATGTGCAGAGATGATTGATCATGTATCAATTGGTCACAAGATTTGTTTCCCTAAATGTGAACCAAATTGTGTAGTTGCTTAACCTTTTATGTGTGCGCGTGAGAGAGAAAGAGAGGTGATTGTCCATGGTTATACAAAAGAATAATTAGCATTTGGCACATAACACAATTTAAAAGATTTCTTTTTCCATTTCTCGAAATTGGCTCAACTAGGCCATAAATTTAACTTCACATATAAATCAATCCTAAGCGCCTACCTCAAAAACAGCTTCCTTACGGACACGAGAGCAAGGTCTGAAAATCTCAAATTTCATTTCTGACATGCTCTCCTTTCACCACTAACAATATACAAGTAAAAATGGACTCCACTTCCGCAAGAAGCATTCCAAGGATTATCCTACTGCAGAAAAAAAAAAAAAGGGTATCACATGCAACAGGTGGGTGAATATGTCAACGCTTGCTTAAACTGTGACCGTCTCTGTTCTTGGAACTCCAGGCTCCATCTCCAAACACTTCCTCAATCATAGTGCAGGTTGGTAACAAATCAACTTCATTTTTAGCACAGCTTAAGTACCCAATGTCCCATTCTTTACCATTAGATGGATCCATCAACAATTCATGCCCACTGCCAATGCCAACACCAGCAAAATGACTTGCCCAGTGTCTACAATTGTCAGTCTTGACCTGTGGTGGTTCTGATGCAGCCCCAGCTGCATCACTGGTACAGGAATTATCTTGGACATCATGGTCACCCACGTCATTTGAATGATGTCTGTCTAGAGGTCGAATATTGTGTCCACAGCTGCTGTTATTATCAGTCAATTTATCGGGGCATGCTTCTGACACATCACTGAAGACCTTCCTCCTGCAAAAGCTTATGGTCTGATGATCTTCCAAGGTTGCAGCACCAGCTTCCTCATCATATGCATGTTTTTCATTCGCATACATCTCATTGTGACCAGGATAATTTTGATATACTGGTGACTCAACCACAGAATCCTCATCTTCATCCGTCATTTTAGCTTCGGCAGCTACAACATCATCATCAATCTCCTGCCATTCATCGTTATCACTGTCTATATTTAATGGGTCAAACTTGTTCTGCTTGGCACGCTTCCGCAAAATAAAGACATTAAAATAATAGCTAACGAGATCTCTCCTGCTCCGTGAAGGAAATTCAACAGCAAGGTGGTTCCAGAAATTCTTGCCTAGAGCTGCAGGATTGGAAAATACAACCTCATGAAATAATTCCTCTTCCTCTTCACTCCATTTCTCTGCCACCACCTCTCCCATATCATAAAAACCCAACCTAACGAATGTTTCCTCACCCAGGACTTCCTTAAGTTTCTCCCTTGCTTCCATGATGTGCAGTCGAACACATCCGAAGGAACCAGCATCGTCACAGAAGCACCCAATTTTTCCTGCTCCAACGTTCTCATTGTCTGCGGGTAATTCCGATTTAGGCATTGGAATGATACATGTCCCAGCAAGTTTATTTTCTTCATCAGGATGATCAACAAAATCTGCTTCTAGAGCTTGATATGGAAGATTCAGGTTTTCTTGAGAGCTCTCCTTCAAAAATATATTCTTACCACCATATGCACCCCATTCTGGTAATTCGGCTTGGAAATCTGGTCCAACGGGGACCAACTTTCGAGGAGGATTGCTCAAAAGAGGGGAATAGACCTCCATTGGATGAATAACAACTCTGAATGGAGGATCAATATTGTAATGATCAGAAGCTGTCAATATGTGAAAAGGTGCCTCGGACCTGATGTCTTCTTCGCTGGTGCTACTAGTGGTCCAAGAAGAGTTTGAAGCAGAGCCATGAATGCTCGTCTCAATTGCTTTCTCAGAAGAAACAGGAACTTCAGCCACAGAGCAACTATCATTGTCAGTGGAAACTTTGACTTTTGAAAAGTTCTCCTCATCTCCACCTATCAAAGACAATTGATTAAGATCATCCAAGCATAAGAAACCCACAAATTAATTCATATCCAAACGTGCTGCTAAAAGAGCAACCTTCTAATGACAAGCTGCTTGCCAAGAGTATCTAAAGTTTGAGTAAATAAAAGCATTCTAACCATTACTCACAAAGCAGCTAGACAACACAAAGCATTTCAGGAATTTGATAGAATAATCTCTTCCTAACCTGAAGTGTAAGAGTTAGGAGCCACTGATTCACACGGAAACTCCAAAGAGGAAACTAGCTCACTACTTGGTTCTACATGTCTTGGTTGCTTAGATGAAACCTCATACAACTTTTCTTCACCATAAGGTCTTTTTTGCACCATATTTAACTGCAAAAGGGAGTTGAAGAAGGTGTTAAGAATATTCAGAAAAGAGAAAGTGGATGAGAATTAAGTACCACACATCCAGAAACATATATCAATGTAAACAATTCCATAAGACACAAAAGATATCCAGTGCATTCTTCGAACAAAAGAAGATGGGCTCCAAGAGAATCTTCTAATAGTATATATAAACATACATGAGAGAGATGTAGACACTACATCCAGCACTGAATACTAAAATGAAATCTTTTTAGTCAGAGCTAAACACAGCATTGAGAATTTCTAGTTAAAAATAATAACTTCCATAATGCCAAAATATAAAGAAATTGACACTAACAAAATACTGCACGTATAGTAAAAATTTAATGTCACAACAACAGAAATTAAACTGTAGTAAGGAACAAGAGAAAAATTCAGAGAGAACGTCGGAGGAAGTAGCAAAATAGGACACTCATATGATAATAAGAACAAATATAGACGAGACTAGAAATTGTCGAGCACAGTTGACTCTCAGGTAGACATAACAGCTTTATTTCGAGCAAAGAATGTAAGTTAGTTAAAAAGGTTGCCCCTTTCCAATTTGTGACACGTGGCTCGTGTACAGTGAAAATGGAGTGGCTCAGAAAGTTCTATTAAAGTTTGATAAAATAAAATAAAAATATTTTTAAAAAATTGTCTACTTTACATGTGCAAAATAATTTAAAAAGAAAAAAAAAAGTTTTTTCTGCTTCAATAAAGCCAAAATTTAAGGAAAGGATGTGGTTCCTGTACCTCGGAGAAGTCTTCGTAAATCGAGCAAAAGATCTTTTGATTTGAGCTAATTACAATCAATCGACAGTCGGAATCAGAAACTTCTGGAAATCGTGATCGAAAACGATTAATTAAAATTTTATGAATAAAAAACCCTAACCCTAGATCCCCAAATTAAGATTCGATGTAAAAATTTCAAAAGATCAAATAGCCCAGAAATTGATGCAACGCATCGACAAATTGAGCACGAAGAAAGGTTGATTAAACAAAAAAACCCTCAAAATCACAAATGAAAAAGGAAATCGATCCTTTTTGTTTATCAAAAGCGGGAGAAATCAAGGGATAATAACAAAATAAAGGTAGAAACAGAATTAATTTCACGAAACGAGGGCAGAATAGAACAGATCTGATGAAAAAAACGATAGATCTCAAACCCTAACCTCGGAATTCGATTTCCGCACGGATAGAGCCAAAAGAGGTAGCAATCGATAGAGAATGAAACGAATTAGAAGAATCGAAGGTCGATTCGATCTTCGAGAAGAAAAATAGAGGTCGATTCGAAGGGAAGAAGAGGAGAAATTAGAATTGGGGGAAAAATTTGTTGACGAAAAAATAGAGAGTAAAGGTGGGTCAAGGGGGAATCAGTTATTGGGGTGCCCGAAATAGTAACGCGGGTGGTCAAAAAGGGGCTCCGTAATTATAGGTAATTACGCCAAATGCCCCTAGCATTGGAAATAATGGCTGCACCATTAGGTGATTTTACGTGGTCAATCTGTGGGCTAAAAGAGTTGGAAACTCCAATTGGTCATGGAAAGAAGTAACGTGACACGTACCATGTGCTAAAAATCGTCAACAAACTTGTTTTATCGTTTCTTTTTAAGTTTAATTTAAATCTTATGTATTCTACTTTAATATATAATATTTAAATAAAGAATATATTAGAATATGTGCTATTAATTATGTATTTAAATACATTATTTATTATAAAATATTTATTTATTTTAAAATAAATAATAAAATAATTCATATATTTATTTATGTGTGTTCTTTACTTATATAACAGATGATTTAGTGTATAAAATTTAGTTTATACAAGAAAAATTAAATTATCGATTCTTATAAGTTATAAAGATTATATTCACAATCTATGATAGGATTGGATAAGCCTCCGGAATTATTATAGGACATGATTAGATATAATTTATCTTGATTGTGAGAGTGGTATAATTTTAACTTCTTGTGCTAGTACATCTTATATGTCTTCAATGGACCAAATAGAGTAAATATTTTACATTGACTTGATAAAATAATTTTCTAGTCTATTAAATATAATTATACTCCTAATTCTGATAATAATTTTTATTTATCGCGTATATTTTTATTATTTTGATTTATTTAAATGATAAATTCTTTTGTGGGTCAATATGCCTGAAAAATGTGATGATAGCAATATACATGACCACAGTAATGGTGAGTTGATGAAGTTCATGTCTTGGCCTAGAGATTGATCGTACACATTTATGAAAAGTTTATAAGTTTTGTGTGTAAATTCTACATGTGGAGTTTATATTCGGGATATAAAATAAGCTAAGCAAAAATATAAAGAAAATAATTAATAAATTAAATTGTCAGTAAGTAAATGTGATTAGTTAGTATCTAAATTTTAAAATGAAAATTTAAATAAAGCTTGATGAAAAAATTACAAAATTGAATTGTTACACCCCGTAAAATATTGACGGTTAGTAGGCATACGCGTTGGTTGTATCAAGTAAAGAGAGCCTGATGCGTGTGGGAAAAAGCCTGGGGAACAGGGTTGGGCGAAGCCAGGCCGCGAAGGGCCAGCGCGACACGCCAGCCCCCACCCCCCACCCCGCGCGATGGGCATCGCGAGGCGTCGGCCCTGCCACCGCCCTAGCCTATATAAAGCCTCCTTTTCAATTCAAGTCATTTTCCACATTTCACTTTGGCCAGAGAGAGTATAACTTGAGGGTTTTCATAGTTTTTAGTCCGATTACGCTATTAAATACCGCCAAAACTCAAATTAACTTCAGGTATTGCATTCTAAGCCCGCAGGGAGCATTACTAAGGAGTTAGTTTCTTGAAAAACGCCCAACAAATCGGAACTCCGTTGAGTAGAAGTTGTCAGAATTGCTCCAAACTAATTCCTAAATGATCACAGGCATCGAGTAAGCATTTCTCCCTTCTGAGCCCTCGAGAAACTATGATTTTTTGGTCGTATTTTACGTAGTTAAATTACAGTGGCTATTAATATCGAAAGTTATCATTTTACACCGAATTTGGTATTGAAATTCGTCTCTTTCTCCCAATATAATGGTTACAGCTGGAAATAGCTGACTAATCCAAGTTGAAACTCATCGGTTATTTGGGAAACGACACTCGAGGTATGTAAGGCTTAATCCTCGATAAGTTATTCTCGCCGTACAGTGTTACGACCTATGTTCTCGAGTAGAAATAATGGTCTCATATGCTGCAAATAGTCGCTACCAGTAGATTGTAATTAGACATGTTGTAATTAACTGTCGTCAGTATATAAAGATCAGATATGCTGTGATTAGCTGCTATCAGTAGACAACGGTTATATAAGTTTTGGTTAGCTGCTAGAAAACGTATATAGATTATACCGCAGTATCTCTCGTCGAGAAAGAGCATGTTAAGTGTGTCAAATGCTAGGAGCGTCATAGAAATTCCTTTGTTCTTTAGTTTAGTGTGCTAGTAAAATCATACGTTATATTGTTAGACCTAGACCCTAGAAGCTCGTAGATAGTTATTGGGACTGAGTTAGTAAATTGAACAGCATAGGTGTAGCCGGGTGATATAAAAATCAGTTCGGCGCCTGTATTGTTAGTAGAGCTCGCCCAGAGACTGTTGGCATATCTTGAAGCCTCCAGGGCCAGAATTATGTGAGTATGGCCGCACCCCAGAGCCAGTGGCACTGGAGTTGCCTAGAGAGTTTGTCGCGCCCCGCCTTGGGAGGCATGACTGGTACCTGGTGCCCTATTAAGACCTGGACTGCTGGACTACTGAGCCTAAGCACTTCTGGTGCCAGGCTGGCTCTAACTCTGGGTTCATGGAACCAACGGGCTATATAATGTGTTATACCCCGTGGGATTCCCGGTACCTAGATGACCTATTCGCACGTTGGTTAAGCATATTTGAAGGCCATACGTGCTAGAAAAAGGCCCGGGAAAAGATCGGACGAGAAACCTGTCGAACCATCGCGGAAGGAGTCGAGGCAGAGCCCCTCGGCGATGGCAGCGTGTCACGGAGGAGGAGCCTCCGCGTTGGCTCCGTGACACGTTGGCCTTGTCCAGGCCCAAGTATATAAAGCCCCACTTCAGTTTATTTTAGAATTAAATCATTTAAACCTCTGAAAACAGAGAGCAAACGCAGGAGAAGGAAAAAGGAGCGAAGTAGTGATATAACTTTCGTCCGATTACGCTGCTAAACGTTGTCCAAACTCAAATTAACTCCAGATACGGAGGTATTTAGCAGCAGAGAGCATTCCTATGGATTCAGTTTCGTGAAATACGGCCGACGAATCGTCGAGCCACCGAGCTAAAGTAAGTGGAATTGTTTTAAATTAGTGTCTATGTGTTCCTAGCTGTGAAGTGAATATTTCTCCCTTCTAGACTTCTGAAAAATAGCGAGTTTTCGACCGTCTTTTGATAAGCCTAAGTTTAGGCTATAAACTATATCGAAAGTGATGTTGCTCTTTAAAATAAAGTTGTATTTGGTATTGATTAACATATTTATAAATGCAGTTGGGAGGAAACAGTGGAAGTACCGGCCGAGCTTCGTCAGACAAACGAATAGTTCGAGGATAAGGTATGTAAAGTTAGTTTCCTCGGCAAGTTAGCAAGTTCGGCATAGCAAAGTAAATTAAAGGCCAGTAGAATATTCAGAAGTTATATGTTGTGTTTACTACGGATGTAGGTACGATATTAGAAGTATCGTATTATGATTAGCACGAGACTTGTTAGCACGATATAGATTCTATTATGAGTATTAGAAACGGCACAGCATGCTCAGTATGTGATGTAGTACAGAATGTTAGGATATTATTATATTCAGTTGAAACCCAGTCAAGCAATATAATATCGGTAAGATATCTCAGAAATGGAATAATAAGTTGAAATGAAATTAGAAAGCATGTTAGGAATAGTAAATCATGTTATTATAGAAATTCAGCATACAACACGTTTTCAGCAGAAACACGATACATTATTCAGCACTAGACTCAGTACAGCCGGGCAGAAGGCTACATTCATACATATATATTATTTCCAGTTTCAGCATGTAGTAAGTACGTCCATATTACTACCCCTAGCTCAGCATATGGTATATACAGATACTTTACTACTACTAGCCTCAGTATATGAGACATGCAGACAGTATTATTAGTTGAGACCGTTGTATTGTTTGGGGTTGGACTACCTAGCATCCATGACCGCCCCAGGGTTGATAGCTGTATTGACTCGTCCGCCAGAGGACGAGGATACGTCGCTCTACGGAGTGGCATGCCGTCCCACAAGGGACGAAGATGGGATGCCAGTTTTCCCCATATTATGCCTTGGTCGGCTTTTACACACCCCTGTCGAGCGGATACGCCCGGGTGTTGATTCAGGAGTCCTCCAGACTCAGATGCAGTTATAGTCAGGGGCTCAGCGAGCCCAAGTGCATACCCAGGGGACCGGCAGGATGCTTACGGGGCTTATAGGAGATGGGATGACCGGGGTAGGGGTATAGATTCTGTGCTGGTTGTACCTCCCGGCTTATGGGGGCCGGGTAAGGTTTGTGTATGTGCTATGTTATGCTATGTTATGTTAGATACAAATAGAGCAGCACTAGCACGATACGCCTTCAGGTATAACTCCTACTCCTTTCAGCATACTTAAGAAAGGTATGACTTGCATTATCAGACAGTTAATTTATTTCTTCCTACTTCAGTTTCATCAGTTATATTGTTGTTTTTCAGATATTTCTTTCAGTTATTGCTTTGCATACTCAGTACCAGCGGTACTGACGCCCGATGGGGCGCTGCATTACTTGCCTGCAGGTACTCATAGACGAGTAGGCGATACCACGTGATTCCTGTCAGCGTTCGAGCATTCAGCTCCTGTCATCCGGAGACTGAATTCCAGAGCTGTAGTTCATTTTCTTTTGTTGTATAGTACGGGTAGGTTGGGGCCCTGTCCCGATCATTTCTATTGCTATTCCTAGAGGCCTGCAGTCTGTATATGTTTCCCTGTGGTCAGATGAGCCGGTCATGTGAGGCCGTGCAGCGGTTAGCTGTTAGTACTTCTGTTTCTTTTATGTTGGCCATGTGGGGCCATAGTTCGACAGTAGTGGTGACCTTGCCGGTCACGTAGCTATCCAGTACTTCAGGGTTGAGTTATAGATAACTAGACAGCATGGTGGCCTTGTCGGCCCGCATAGGTTTCCCTATATTGACATGTTTCTGGTCAGCTGTTAGTACAGGTACAGGAGGCTATAGGCTAATGGGCCGGGGGCTGTGTTTACAACCGTTATATAGCCCTTTGTTTCCAGAAATGTGAGTTAGAGCTAGCCAGGCACCAGATGTGCCCAGGCTTAGCAGTCCAGCAGTTCAGGTCCTAGTAGGGCACCAGGTGCCAGTCATACCCCCCAAGGCGGGGTGTGACAAACTTGGTATCAGAGCAGGTCGTGTCCCAGGGAGTCTGCAAGTCGTGCTAAGTAGAGTCTTGTCTATGGATGTGTTGTGCACCACATACTATAGGCAGGAGGCTGCGAGGCATGATAGGATGGTTACCCTTCCTTCTCAGTCAGTCGTGCTTTAGAGCGGTACAGTATAGGGTTGAGTCCCTAAAAACTCACTGTATTCTTTGATTACAGATATAAAGGTAATCCGCATTACCTAATATAGGCAGAAGATCAGATAACAACAGAAGAGGGCATCAGCCAGTTACATGATAACTACAGTAGCAGGAGGAGGTACCTGAAACCTCCTAGCATGATACCTTCATCGGTACTATCCCCAGTATACGTTGATAACGTCAGAATAGGAAGTCAGGAATGTAATGTACATACGAGTTGATTTATTTATTAGCTATATAAGATCTGATTAATATTACAAGTAAGGTCGGATCACCAGGTAAGTATAAGAAAGAGAGGGAAATGCAGGAATCCCAAACACATCTTTTAAGATGTGGTACAGTTATATGTTTCTATTCATGGCAACAAGAAAAGGGATATTCCTACCTCTTGACCTTAATTCTAGTACAGTAAAGGGGCATAAGAATTGAGGTGAGGCTGCCCAAAACAAGCAGTAAGTGAAGATAGATTGATTAATTCCAGTAAGTGTTAGTAAGCGTATAGAGGAAGTAAGACTGTTAGCTTACCCGAAGTAGGGGTAAAAGACCTGCTAGTGATGAATGCCTAGTAATAGTCAAGTTCGAGTCAGAAAAAGGCCAAGCCCGCCATTATGCTAACAGATAGTAAGACATACCTGTAAGATTATAGTTATGACCCAGTTGTGACATCGAAAGATAGAGAGGTCATGTGAATCAGATGGGCCTGAATATAAGCCAGAAGAAGTATAGGCCGAGGCTTGATTAGTAATCTCATTAACAGCGAAAGGCAGGTACCTTGAACCCCAGAGTTCAGCTTAAACAAGATGAGGGAAAGAAGCAGGAGTGTCAGATGTTATGGCGGAAATTAGGATTACCCCCGGATTGATAGAATATCGTATTAAGGATTAAGCCTCGGGCTGACAGTAAGATTGCGGTCCAGAATACTGCAGCATGTTCGCATATGGGGAAGTTGAGAAATTGCCGATACAGCGAATTTAATATAGTGTGGCCTAGAGATAAGGCCCAGCAGACAGTCATGGGCTCTCAATATATGCCTAGTAAGGCCACAAGATTCAGACGTTGACCCCACATCGGAAGAGTGGCGGAATTTCAAACAGCAGACAATAGCTAAAGTGTTTATGTTTGTTACTTTCAGAATGGGGTGACAATACAATGAAATGATAAGTCAGGGCAGGAGATATTATTAGGCTGTAGAAGCGGTATATCATGTACGGTATGAGACTCAGCAGAGCATGTCAGAGATTATGCATTACCACAGAATTCAGTATATATTGTGCGTAGCTATTGATACATATATATACAGATAATAGATATGCTGTGAGTAGCTGCCTATAAGGGGTACAATCACAGATGCTGATTAGTAATAGAAAGCATGTACGAACTGCATTGCAGAACCCCCCCCCCCCCCCGCCAAAAAAAAAGGGGAGAAGAAAGAAAGAAAGGAGAGAAGAAAGGAGAAGTGGAAGTGCAGATTAGGTGTGAATTACGTATGAAGTCATAGAAACTATCCCAGTTCTCAGTTATTAAGTTAATAGACTTACGTGTTGTTGCCAGATCTAGGCCCCAGGAGCTTACCAGAGTTAATGGCCTAAAACAGAAAGCTAGATGAGAAGGGCGCAGTTAGACGGTCTATCGACCAGTTGACGCCGGTATTAGCAGGGAAGCATCCCTGAAGATCGGTAACATTAGTGCATATACTAGAACCAAGATTAGAGGCCAAATAGGCAAATATCAGAGATTAGCAATATCAGAATTGTTCTAGTATGTTAAGTGGTCATACGCCGTCTTCCCAGCCTTGTAGGCGACAATCGGCCTTAGTCAACTTAGCAGTTGTTATGAGAAACATCCCATAAGTCAGTCGGCCGTCCCAGTCAGAATACACGTGGGTACCCCAAGGAAGGGTCCACATCAGTAGTCAGCGACAGACTAGTGCTTCAGCTAGTTCCCATAAGATGTTCAGATGCAGAGCCCTAGCAGAAGGCCAGTATTTACAGAATAGCCCATAAAGACCGAGAATTCCCCAGAATAGCAGTATAGATCCAAATGGATACACGCAAGGCGTAAGAAATTAGTAGTGCTCTGCTAGCACAGTGTTTACTAAGATAAGGAGATCGGTAGGTTCCTATGAGGATCCAGGGACGGATCGCCTAAGAGTAGGTTGGACTAAGCACAACACCACAATTGTTCAATTAGGGAGACGAAACAGTTAGTTGTCCACAACTTCGCAGTTATGCATGAGCTACAGATATCCGAGTAGGACATGTAGAACATCGTTAGACTATTGCAGCATTCAGATCATCTAACCCAGCTATTTAGTTAGTCGAGATTATTCGGCTAGACTATTAGAGATCATGATCATTGTCAGGATCCTCTGATCAGATGCGGGCACGTGGTGTGCAGATAGTCGTTCAGGTTATCTCAGCAACAAATAGCCTTAGCATGCGACCAGAAGGCCAGATGAGTTTTAGCTATACTGGTAGGTTCTTTGTCAGACTTTCCGGTATAATAAACCAATATGACCGTCAGATTTATGCCAATTTTTCTAAATGTGAAATTTTGATTGAGTCCAGTAGCCTTTTTGGTCACATTGTGTCGGAGGTTGGTATACAGGTAGATACACAAAAAAAAATCGAAGCAGTGAAGACATAGCCCAGAACTACCACTCCGATCGAAGTACGCAATCCGTGCGGTTAGCCGGATACTGCAGAGGGTTTGTGGAAGGATCTTCCACCTTAGCAGCACCCCTGACTAGATCGACACAGAAGGCAGCAAAGTTCCAGCAGACTGGGGCATGTGAGCAGAACTTTTAGGAGTTAAAAGCCAGGTTAACATCAGCTCCAGTGTTAGTATCGCCAGAAAGTACAGAGGGTTGATGCAACACGGTAAAGTAATAGCTTATGCTTTCAGACAGTTGAAGAAACGTGAAGGGAATTATCTTACCTATGACCTGGAATTAGCTGCAGTAATTTATGCCTTAAAGAGTGAATATTTTGTATCACCCAGGAAGGGCTAATGTGGTAGCAGATGCCCTTAGCCTGAACAGCCTGAACAACGAGAATAGACCCGAGAATTACACCAGTTAGCCGGTTTAGCCGTTCACATAGTAGAAATAAAGGATAACAGAGCGATAATACAGAATGTCGCAGCGTTGTCGTTAGTAGTGGAGGTAGAGGAACGACAATATGGAGACCCTAGCCGGGTTCAACTCGAACACAAGGTTCAGCAAGGAGAGGTAACATATTTTCAGGTAACCGGGGATGAAGTGTTGCGACATAAAGGCCGCATTTGTATTCCAGATATTTTGGGGCTTCGCCAGCAGATTATGAGCGAGGCGCATTACGCCCGCTATTCTCTCCACCCAGGCGCGACAAAAATGTACCATGATATCAAAGAAAACTACTGGTGGCCAGATATGAAAAGAGAAATTGCTGAAATTGTAGCTTAGTGTCCTAACTGCCAACAGGTGAAAGCAGAACATCAGAAACCGGGCGGTTTGACCCAGGACATAGCTGTGCCTCTCCGGAAATGAGAAGCGGTAAATATGAATTTTGTAGCAAGATTACCCCGTAATAAACACAGACATGACTCTATATGAGTGATAATTGACAGTTTGACAAAAATCAGCTCATTTCTTCCCAGTAAGAACTCTTTTCTCGGCCGAAGATTATGCTAAGTTGTATATCAGAAAGATAGTCAGATTACATGGAATACCAGTATCCACTATTTCAGACAGAGAAGCCCAGTTTATAGCCAGATTCTGGTAGTCGTTCCAGAAAGATTTGGGGACGCAGATTAATTTGAGCACAGCATTCTATCCCCAGACAGATAGGCAGGCCGAGCGCACAATTCAGGCTCTCAAAGACATGTTGCGAACATATGTGCTAGATTTCGGTGGTAGCCGAAATGAGCATTTGCCGTTAATTGAATTTGCCTATAGGAAAGTCAGCGTTGGTTAACCCAAACATTGTTCAACAGTAAAAGGAGAAGGTAAAGCTTATCCGAGAACGCCTACTGACTGCACAGAGTCGCCAGAAGTCATATGCAGATGTCTGGCGCAGAAATTTAGAGTTTGATGTGAATGACTGGGTATTTCTGAAGTATCCCCAATGGGAGAGGTAATGAGATTTGCCGAGAAAGGTAAGCTCGACCTGAGGTTTGTTGGGCCATATCAGATTCGGCGAAGGATAGGCCGAGTTGCATACGAAATGAACTTGCCTCCAGAGTTAGCATCTGTTCACCCAGTATTCCATGTCTCTATGTTGAGGAAGTTCGTAGGGGATCCTTCTACAGTAGTTCCAGTTCAGGATGTCCAGGTCACAGAAGAGTTAGCATATGAAGAGGTTCCAGTAGTTATCCTAGACAGACAGATTCACAGGTTGAGGACTAAAGATGTTGCGTCTATCAAGGTATTGTGGCGTAACAGGAATCGTGAGGAAATGATGTGTGAAGCTGAAGAAGATTACCCTCACCTATTTCAGGCCCAGTTAGGCAACAGGTATGTTCGTATTATTGCTATGTAGTATCTTATGGTTGTATATGTATAAATGAGAAAAATTGATACTTAGCCATCCAGTGGATCCTAAAGTATTGTGTACAGTTCCTGTATTGGACTTTTCTGCATTTCAGGTTTTTGGTATAGTCCATATTACAGGGGAGACTCTGGCGAAATTTTTCTAAACAAGTAAGTTAAGTAGCCCTCTAGATAGCAGTATACATTCGAGGACGAATGTTCTTAAGGGGGGGAGAATGTTATACCCCGTGGGATTCCCGGTACCTAGATGACCTATTCGCACGTTGGTTAAGCATATTTGAAGGCCATACGTGCTAGATAAAGGCCCGGGAAAAGATCGGACGAGAAACCTGTCGAACCATCGCGGAAGGAGCTGAGGCAGAGCCCCTCCGCGATGGCAGTGTGTCACAGAGGAGGAGCCTCCGCGTTGGCTCCGTGACACGTTGGCCTTGTCCAGATACGGAGGTATTTAGCAGCAGAGAGCATTCCTACGGATTCAGTTTCGTGAAATACGGCCGACGAATCATCGAGCCACCGAGCTAAAGTAAGTGGAATTGCTCTAAATTAGTGTCTATGTGTTCCTAGCTGTGAAGTGAATATTCCTCCCTTCTGGACTTCTGAAAAATAGCGAGTTTTCGACCGTCTTTCGATAAGCCTAAGTTTAGGCTATAAACTATATCGAAAGTGATGTTGCTCTTTAAAATAAAGTAGTATTTGGTATTAATTAACATATTTATAAATGCAGTTGGGAGGAAACAGTGGAAGTACCGGCCGAGCTTCGTCAGACAAACGAATAGTTCGAGGATAAGGTATGTAAAGTTAGTTTCCTCGGCAAGTTAGCAAGTTCGGCATAGTAAAGTAAATTAAAGGCCAGTAGAATATTCAGAAGTTATATGTTGTGTTTACTACGGATGTAGGTACGATATTAGAAGTATCGTATTATGATTAGCACGAGACTTGTTAGCACGATATAGATTCTATTATGAGTATTAGAAATGGCACAGCATGCTCAGTATGTGATGTAGTACAGAATGTTAGGATATTATTATATTCAGTTGAAACCCAGTCAAGCAATATAATATCGGTAAGATATCTCAGAAATGGAATAATAAGTTGAAATGAAATTAGAAAGCATGTTAGGAATAGTAAATCATGTTATTATAGAAATTCAGCATACAACACAGTTTTCAGCAGAAACACGATACATTATTCAGCACTAGACTCAGTACAGCCGGGCAGAAGGCTACATTCATACATATATATTATTTCCAGTTTCAGCATGTAGTAAGTACGTTCATATTACTACCCCTAGCTCAGCATATGGTATATACAGATACTTTACTACTACTAGCCTCAGTATATGAGACATGCAGACAATATTATTAGTTGAGACCGTTGTATTGTTTGGGGTTGGACTACCTAGCATCCATGACCGCCCCAGGGTTGATAACTGTATCGACTCGTCCGCCAGAGGACGAGGATACGTCGCTCTATGGAGTGGCATGCCGTCCCACAGGGGACGAAGATGGGATGCCAGTTTTCCCCATATTATGCCTTGGTCGGCTTTTACACACCCCTGTCGAGCGGATACGCCCGGGTGTTGATTCAGGAGTCCTCCAGACTCAGATGCAGTTATAGTCAGGGGCTCAGCGAGCCCAAGTGCATACCCAGGGGACCAGCAGGATGCTTACGGGGCTTATAGGAGATGGGATGACCGGGGTAGGGGTATAGATTCTGTGCTGGTTGTACCTCCCGGTTTATGGGGGCCGGGTAAGGTTTGTGTATGTGCTATGTTATGCTATGTCTGTTATGCTATGTTATGTTAGATACAAATAGAGCAGCACTAGCACGATACGCCTTCAGGTATAACTCCTACTCCTTTCAGCATACTTAAGAAAGGTATGACTTGCATTATCAGACAGTTAATTTATCTTCCTACTTCAGTTTCATCAGTTATATTGTTGTTTTTCAGATATTTCTTTCAGTTATTGCTTTGCATACTCAGTACCAGCGGTACTGACGCCCGGTGGGGCGCTGCATTACTTGCCTGCAGGTACTCATAGACGAGCAGGCGATACCACGTGATTCCTGTCAGCGTTCGAGCATTCAGCTCCTGTCATCCGGAGACTGAATTCCAGAGCTGTAGTTCATTTTCTTTTGTTGTATAGTATGGGTAGGTCGGGGCCCTGTCCCAATCATTTCTATTGCTATTCCTAGAGGCTTGCAGTCTGTATATGTTTCCCTGTGGTTAGTTGAGTCGGTCGTGTGAGGTCGTGCAGTTGTATAGTTGTTAGTACTCTTTCTTTTTATGTTGGCCGTGTGGGGCCATAGTTTGCCAGTAGTGGTGACCTTGTCGGTCACGTAGTTTTCTAGTACTTCATGATTGAGTTATAGATAACTAGACAGCATAGTGGCCTTGTCGGCCCGCATAGGTTTCCCCTGAATTGGTATGTTCTCGTCAGCTGTCAAGTACAGGTACAGGAGGCTATAGGCCAATGGGCCGGGGGCTATGTTTACAGCCGTTATATAGCCCTTTGTTTCCAGAAATATGAGTTAGAGCCAGCCAGGCACCAGATGTGCCAGGCTTAGTAGTCCAGCAGTTCAGGTCCCAGTAGGGCACCAGGTGCCAGTCATACCCCCCAAGGCGGGGTGTGACATAACGGCTGTAAATACAGCCTCCGGCCGACTAGGCCTATAGCCACCTGTAAGACAACAACAGCTAACCAGAACAACAGTAGTATAAAGGAACCTATGGGGACCGACAAGGCCACCATGCTGACTAGTTTCACTGAAACACTGAATCAAATGCTAAACTACTCTGTGACCGGCAAGGTCACCAACTATTAAATGAATAAAGCCCCAAACGACCATCATAAACAAACTAAAACATAGACATGACCTCACATGATTGGTACAACTAACCATTGTGAATATACAATCTACAAGCCTCTAAGAATGATAATAAGATGGTCGAGACAAGGCCCCAGCCTACTCGTACTGTACAACAAAAAGAGAAATAAACCTCTAGCTGTCAAGCTTCGGATGACAAGAGATGATGACTCTGTGTGCTGGCTGGAATTATGAGGGATCGGCTCCTCGTCTATGAGTACCTGCAGGCAAATAATGCAGCTCCCCCAAACGGGCGTCAGTACCACAGGTACCGAGTATGCAAAGCAATAACTAGAACATAACTGAAGATAAACAGTAGTACGGATAGTTACTGAAGTATAGAAGATGGCTAAGACTGCCTGGGATAGCAGAATCTGAAATGAGCTTAACTGTACTGGAGAGAAGGTGAGAACATACCTGTCAGTGCGGCGTCCTACTATCTATCAATTTAATAAATAACACATATAGCATACAAGAACTTATACCAACCCCCATAAGCCGGAAGGTACCAATCAACATGCAATCTATATACCCCTACCTGGGTCACCATCCACATAGTAACTATTCACACCACTCACCTAGTAACTACGAGCATCCCGCCGGCCCTCTGGGTGTGTAACTTGGGCTCTCTAGGCCCCTGACTATAGATGTATCTGAGTCCGGAGGACTCTTGTAAACTGTGATCTGAGATCTGTATCTGTAATCTGTAATTTGTACCCCGGGCACAAGCGCTCGACGGGGGTGTGTATAATGCTGATCAGACTGCTATGGAGAATGCTGCCTCCCATCTTTGTCCTCTGGAGGACGGCATGCCACTCCTTGGAGTGACGTATCCTCACCCTCTGGCGGGCGAGTCGACACAACTATTAACCCTGGGGCGGCAAGGAAGCTCTAAGGGTGTCCAACATAGAACAATCAGGGATAATTGAGTCTGGAATAATATCTCGCTATCTGATACTAATTTACTGACTATTATTCTGAATATGACATAATAATTATTCAATCATGCTTACTGAATTCACACTGGCATAATACTCGGCTTTGAAACATTCTTTTGGAATTTATTCTATTTTACTATACTAGGATTACTATCTTGCCGAAGAAACTAGCTTTACATACCTCAGTTGCCGACTTCTTGACTAACTGCGTAACTCGGGCAATATCCAGCTATTTCTTCCAACTACATTCATATTCATATCAAATAAAACTAAATTCATCAATATTCTGGAAGAAAACACTACTTTGAATATATATACTGCCCCAAACTTTGACTTATCGAAAAACAGCAGAAAACTCGCTATTTCTCGGAAGTCCAAAAGGGAGAAATACTCACTTTAGGGATAGGAGTATATTGACACTAATTTGGAGCAATTCCACTTACCTTAGCTCGGTAGGACGACGATTCGCCGGCCGAATTTCACGAAACTAACTCCGTAGGAATGCTCCCTGCAGCTTTATACTTCGCTACCCGAAGTTAATTTGAGTTTGGACCGCGTTCAACAGCGTAAACGGAAGGAATTTTAATGGAAACCTTCGTCCTCTCTGTTTCTCTACTGTTCTTTAGTTTACTCACTGGAAAAATTGATAATTATCACTTAAAAACCGAAGTGGGGGCTTATATACTTGGGGCCTTTAAGTCGCATTTGTCGAATGCGATTTATAAGTCGCATTTGCCTTGCGACACTCCAACTTGGCGTTTGTCCAGTCTCTCCTCGGGCCCTTTTTCTAGCACGTATGGCATTCTAAAACTCTTAACCAACATGCGAATAGACCATCTAAATGTCAAGAATTTACGGGATGTAACAAAGTTGAAGGTCAGTCCACCACATAGTGGCTATTGCCAGTGACAGATAGCTTTAGACGACGTGGTGCTTATTGCATAAATCACTTAGGGCACCACTTCAGTTGTATCAGCTTGACAGAACCATAGATACCCTAAGGGGGAAAGTTTTGTTAGTAGCTATATATGGGGCCAACGCCCCAGTCTACTCTAATCAGATAATTAGGTACAGGTTGCCGGAAATGGCTAAGTCCAGATAAATGCACCTACGAAGTTAGGAATCGCCCAGAGAAGGCATATGGAATCTACACAGACTCAGTTAGCTTCCAAGGGACTAGAACCACAATTTTACAGTATTACCTCCAGGCTAAGAGTTGTAATAAGCTACTCATGGGAGGTTAGGGCTGACTGCTCAGGAGCATATCCGACTAGTAGCAGCTTCACAGTTGTTGTACGCAGAGGGCAAGTATCCTAGAGTAAACCTATCATGGTTAGCTGTTATGAATAGCATCGAGACGATAGTGACAACATAGTACCCTCATTAGAATTACCTCTAGCTAGGTCCGTTATCTCTTACGACGTTTGGTTGTTAGATGTTATTGCCTATAGGGTCATGCTTATAGGGGCAGTATGATGTCCGAAACCATTTGAGTGAGGCCTCGAGGGCCATACTGAGTTTCGTTTATTGAGGCCGCGAGGGTCATATTGAGTTTCATTTATTGAGGCCGCGAAGGCCTTATTGAGTTTCATTTATTGAGGTCGTGAGGGTCATATTGAGTTTCATTTATTGAGGCCGCGAGGGCCATATTGAGTTTCATTTATTGAGGCCGCGAGGGCCATATTGAGTTTCATTTATTGAGGCCGCGAGGGTCATATTGAGTTTCGTTTATTGAGGCCGTGAGGGCCTTATTGAGTTTCATTTATTGAGGTCGCGAGGGCGATATTGAGTTTCATTTATTAAGGCCGCGAGGGCCATATTAAGTTTCGTTTATTGAGGCTACAAGGGTCATATTGAGTTTTATTTATTGAGGCCGCGAGGGTCATATTGAGTTTTATTTATTGAGGCCGCAAGGGTCATATTGAGTTTCATTTATTGAGGCCGCGAGGGCCATATTGAGTTTCATTGACTGAGGCCGCGAGGGCCATACTGAGTTCCATTGCACTGAGGCCACAAGGGCCGTATTGAGTTCCATTAGATCGAGGCTGCTAGGGCCATCACGAGTTGCAGTATATGTACAACCCTTAATAGTCAGATAGTAAAAGTGGACTTATTTATACTTGTCGAGGCTTATGGGGGCCCAGGTAGGTTTTTCTGTATTGTTTGTACCTTCCACGCTTATGAGGGCCAGGGTAGGTTCTTGTTTGTAAACTTGCCTGCTAGTTATAGTTCATGAATATGTAATCATATGGTCTTAGCTCACGTACATGTAGTGTTTGTTAGATGCATTTTACGAATAAGCAGGCTTACAAGTTAATCTTTCTGCCCCCTTCTTTCTATTTATTCCTAGTCTTATTCAGTTTATTTACTGCCCTATATATTCGGTACATATTGTACTGACGCCCTCCTCTAGGCGTTGCATTACTTGCCTGCAGGTTTAGACAGACAGAGTTCAGGGCCTTTAGTAGCAGTCGTTTAGAGTCAACAGTTTGGCCAGCTCCTTTCATTCGCGGTTGCTAGGTGGTAGAGATTCAGTCTTTTATTTGTATAAGCATTTGGGTAGACCGGGGCCCTGTTCCGACCACTACTTGTATTCTTAGAGGCTTGCAAACTAAGTTATCAGTTAATTAGATGTTGTTGGCCATGTGGGGCCCATATACGTCTTATTTTACGTGTTGGCCGTGTGGGGCCTAGTATAGCGTCTAATTTTTATTTCAGCTATAACTAGATATCATGGTGGTCTAGTCAGCCCACATAGGATTCCCTGTTATTGTCGTTGCTGGTTAGCTGTTTTCTTTTACAGGTAGCTATGCGGCCTTATCGGCCGGAGGCTATATTTACAGGCGAGATATAACCCGTTGTTTTCTTGAATTGAGTTGTAGGCTGCACCAGACGTGCATAGGCCTAGTCAGGTCAGCCAGATTACAGTGTGGCACTAGGTGCCAGTCATGCCTCCCAAGGTGGAGCGCGACAAACTTGGTATCAGAGTAGGTCGTATCCCAGGGAGTCTGCAAGCCGTGTCTAGTAGAGTTTTGTTTAAAAATGTGTTGTGCACCACATTTTATAAGCAGGAAGTTACGAGGCATGACAGTATGGTTAACCCTCCTTCTTTTTAGATTGTGCTATAGATCCGAGTTGTATAGGGATGAGTCCCTAAGTTTTCTTTGTTATATCTATCCAAAATGACGTTTGATATATGACAAACATCAGTCAGCCACAACTTAGCTACAACAGTAGGAGAGGGTACAAGTAAGGTGTCACAGTTGGGGAACAATCAGCCTAAGGGCAAAAGCAGGTGTCTTCTAATTTCCCCAGCATCCTTCCGAGGCACCAGGAATCTCACAAGGTAATAGACATGCTAGTACCACTCCCATTTCTTTTTATAGATTCAGAGTAAGAGGTCAATAATATGATATATGCATGAGTTGGTTTACTTAGTAGATATTTAGAATCAGCTAGGCGCGACAGTTAATGTTGGATTAACAAAAAGGTATAAAAGAAGGGAGGAAATTGCGGGGTTCTTACCCCCAGCTCTTCAAAAATTGTAAATTTCCATAACTCAGCCCTACCGTAGTAATATATGGTTACTTCTTCCTGCCTCCCAGCCTTTTCTCAATATGACAGAAAGCGTAAATGCGATACTTCCCAGTATGAATAGTAAAGAGGGGCTAGAATTGTTAATTCCAGAAAAACGTTAGAAAGTGATTAAGACTCCTTGTGTTCAAGTAAGTTGCCTAGACACTCACAACTATAAATCAGGAGGGTAGGTAATATTTTTAGTAGCACCCAAGTGTGGGCGAGAGTCGATAAGTAGCAAACTCCCAGCAGTAGCAAAGTTTAATCCAGAAATAGATTAACCCCATCTCGGTGTGGATGATAGTAAGACATACCTTTAGAATAATGGCTATGGCCCTAGTTTGCTATGTTGAAGGAAAAAGAAATCATATGAATGACATTGACTCAAGAGTGGTTCAGAATGATGCAGGTCAGTAGATTTGGCTAGTAGTATCCTTGGTAGTAAGATGCAGGAGGTATGAGCCCCAGATCTCAGCCCCTAGAAGTAGGGGGAAGGCATAAGCATCTAATTTTGTACCCCTAGTTGTGGAGGCAGATGAGTTGATGGTACAGGGTCCCTAGCCCAGTGTAGTCATAGATAAGGCCCAACAGATGGAGCCACCGACCCTCGAGATAGTAAGGGACAGAGTTTTGAGACCCAGGGGCCGACTTTATGTTCTAAATATAGCAGAGTTTTATCAGTAGATTATAGCAGGGCATATCATATCCGTCATTTTCCCCCCTACTCAGGTTTGACGAAAGCGTGCTAGGTTATAAAAGAGATATACTGCTAGCACGGGAAGAAGAATGATATTGTTGAGTTATGACACAGAGCCCTAATAACCAGCAAGAGAAGGCTGGGCAGTAGAAACCGGGCGGGTTAACTCAGAGAATAGTCGTGCCTGTGTGAAAGTGAGAAGTAGATAATATGAATATAGATATAAGGTTACCTCGTACCAGGCGTAAATGTGATCCTAGTGTGTTGTTATACAGAAGCTAATGAGGTTAACTTATTCCTTGTCGGATAGAATAACGTTTCAGCTAAAGACTACGCCAAATTGAATATGAAAGAACATGCCAACTATATGGTATCTTAGTGTTGATTAACTTCTGAAAAAGGGGCACAACTCACAGTTAATCTTAGGAAGAGTTATTAGGACAGATTGGGATGCATATTAATTTAATTACCGCCGCTCGTCCCCAAATAAATAGCCAAGCAGGGTACACGATTCAGACACCTAGAGTTATGTTAGAGGTGGGAATGTAGATTTCCTATATGATGGCCTGAAGTAGGTAAGTTAGGGATAATTAGACCGAGCATATTGCGTCGGTTGGAGGGAAACAGTTAAACTAATTCAGAGGTTTGTACTGGCAGCCCGGGGTCACCAGAAGTCATACTCTAGAAAATGGAGAAATTAGAAATTGAAGCAATAACTGGATGTTCTTAAAAACTTTGCCAATGAAGGGCATTATGATGACAAGCAGCGCAAGCCTAGCCCTAGATTCATTAAACTACATCGGGTCCTCCGGGAGACTAGCCAAGTGGCCCATGAGGTAGGATTGCCTTCGGGGCTAGAATCCGTTCATTAACATTATGCAAGTGCGTAGAAGACCTTTTCTTAGATTGACCAAGTCAGAGAGATACTTAAGGTACAGAAACGATATTCCATGGGGAGACTCCAATGGTTATATTAGATGGCCAGATTCAGGGGAGTTAATTTGAGAACCAAAGTTGTAACTTATTAGAGCATTTTGATGGAATAAAAATATAGCAGAAATGAATTAAAAAAAATTGCAAATGATGCAAAGTTTGGATAGTTTCAGTTGTTCCAGGCCCTATGACGAAAATATATAAACTTAGCCGAATCCAATTAAGGTTTAGTAGTTTCAGATGCTATATAGATGATCTTGTTGCTATTGTTATCACTCATGTAGTACTATTGTGTTATTTAGTTGTAGATAGCATCCTGTAAGATGGTTGTGTTGGACTTTTCTGTGTTTCAGATTTCCGGATAGTCCATACTACAGATGAGACTCTGCCGAAATTTTTCTGGCATTAGCTAAAAGAATTGAGTCATATAAGCCTGAAGATTATGTTCGAGAACAAATGTTCCTAAAGGGGGAGGATGTTACACCCCATAAAATATTTACGGTTAGTAGGCATACGCGTGGGTTGTATCGAGTAAAGAGAGCCTGGCGCGTGTGGGAAAAATCCTGGGGAGCAGGGTCGGGCAAGGCCAGGCTGCGAAGGGCTAGCGCGACATGCCAGCCCCCCCCTGCGCGATGGGCAGCGCGAGGCGCCGACCTTGCCTGCGCCATGGGCAGCGCGAGGTGCCGGCCCTGCCACCGCCCTAGCCTATATATAAAGCCTCCTTTTTGATTCAAGTCATTTTCCACATTTCACTTCAGCCAGAGAGAGTATAACTCAAGGGTTTTCATAATTTTTAGTCCGATTACGCTATCAAATACCTCCCAAACTCAAATTAACTTCAGGTATTGCATTCTAAGCCTGCATGGAGCATTACTACTGTCACACCCCGCCTTGGGGGGTATGACTGGCACCTGGTGCCCTACTAGGACCTGAACTGCTGGACTGCTAAGCCTGGGCACATCTGGTGCCTGGTTGGCTCTAACTCACATTTCTAGAAACAAAGGGCTATATAACGGCTGTAAACACAGCCCCTGACCCATTGGCCTATAGCCTCCTGTACCTGTAATAACAGCTGACCAGAACATGCAATTCTAGGGAAACCTATACGGGCTGACAAGGCCACCATGATGTCTAGTTATCTGCAACTCAGCAATAAAAGACTAGAAGGCTACGTGACCGGCAAGGTCACCACTACTGTCAAACTTATGGCCCCACACGGCCAACAGGAAGGAAACAAAAGTATTAACAGCTAAACAACTACACGGCCTCACACGACCGGCTCATCTGACCACAGGGAAATATACAGACTGCAAGCCTCTAGGAATAGCAATAGAAATGATCGGGACAGGGTGTTATACCCCGTAGAATTCGTAGAATTCCTGGCATCTAGACGGCCTATTCACACGTTAATTAAGTATATTTGAAGGCCATACATGCTAGGGAAAGGCCCGGGGAAAATATCGGACGAGAAACCCGTCGAACCATCGCGAGAGGAGCCCAGGCAGAGCCCCTCCGCGATGGCAGCGTGTCACGAAGGAGAGGCCTCCGCGATGGCTCCGTGACACGTTGCCCAAGTTCAGGCCCAAGTATATAAAGCCCCCACTTCGGTTTTAATGATATAATCCTTAAAAATTTTCCAGAGAACAGAGGCAAACATTGAGAGAGAAGAAAGGAACGAAGAAATTAAATAATTTTCGTCCGATTACGCTGCCAAACGCTGCCCAAACTCAAATTAATCCTAGATACCAAAGTATTTAGCAGCAGAGAACATTTCTACGAATTTAGTTTCGTGAAATACGGCCGACGAATCGGCGAGCCACCGAACTAAGGTAAGTAGAATTGCTCTAAATTAATGTCTATGTGTTCCTAGGTGAGAAGTAAATATTTCTCCCTTCTGGACCGCTGAAAAATAGCGAGTTTTCGACCGTCTTTCGATAAGCCTAAGTTTAGGCTATAAACTATATCAAAAGTAACGTTTCTCCTTACAATAAAGCTGTATTTAGTATTGATTGATGTATTTGTGAATGCAGTTGGGAGAAAATAGTTGAAGTACCAGCCGAGCCTCGTTCGGCGGACGAATAATCAAAGATAAGGTATGTAAAGTTAGTTTCCTCGGCAAGTTGAGTAACATTGAGACAGTATAGTAATTTACAGACCAGTAGAGTGTTCAGAAGTCGAGTACTGTGTTATTATGAATATTGGTACAATATAAGAAGCTTTGGGTTGTAACGTGTACGGGCCCTACTAGTATGATATAGATTCTGACGTAAGTGTTAAAGATTTCCCAGTATACTCAGCATGTGATGTAATATGCCATGTTAAGATAATTGTTGTGTCCAGCTGAAACCCTGCGAAGTAGTACAGTATCCGTAAAGCATTTCAGACATAGAATAGTAACTAAATAAAGTTTGGAAAGCATGTTAGAAATAGAAAATCATGTTAATACAGAAACTCAGTAAACAGCATAGCTTTCAGCAGAAACATCCTCTTGTATAGCATTTATTCCAGTACAGTTTGACAGGAGGCTATATTTGTATTTTTACTTACCTGCCTCAGCACGTATCAGACACTTGCAGATTACTATTATTAGCCCAACATGTAATATATACGATACCTTACCCCTGTTAGCCTTAGCATGTGAGATACACAGACAGCATGACTAGTTGAGACCGTTGTTTTGATTGGGGTTGGATTACCTAGCATCCATGACCGCCCAGGGTTAATAGCTGTATCGACTCGTCCGCCAGAGGACGAGGATACATCGCTCTACGGAGTGGCATGCCGTCCCGCAAGGGGACGAAGATGGGATGCCAGTTTCCCCATATTGTGCCTTGGTCGGCCCTTATACACCCCCGTCGAGTGAGTACGCCCGGGGTGTTGATTTTGGAGTCCTTCGGACTCAGGTACAATTATAGTCAGGGGCTCAGCGAGCCCAAGTGCATACGCAGGGACCGGCAGGATGCTTACAGCCACTATAGGAGATGGGATGACCGGGGTAGGGGTGTAGATTCTGTGTTGGATGTACCTCCCGGCTTATGGGGGCCGGGTAAGGTTTGCGTGTGCCATGTTATGTTATGTATGTTATGCTGTGTTACATTAGACATGAGTAGATTAGTAGTAGAATGATACGTCTCCAGATATGACACCCACTCCTTTCAGTACGATTGAGAACAGGTACGACTTACATCATCAGACAGATAATCTAGTTCTTCCTATTTCAGTTTCGTCAGTTGTGTTATTGATTTCAGACATCTATTTCAGTTATTGCTTTACATACTCAGTACCAGCGGTACTGACGCCCGGAGGGGCGCTGCATTACTTGCCTGCAGGTACTCCTAGACGAGCAGGCGATACTACGTGACTTCCTGTCTGCGGTTGAGTATTCAGCTCCTGTCCTCCGGAGGCTGAATTTTAGAGATGTATTTCAGTTCCTTTTTATTGTATATGGTATGGGTAGGTCGGGGCCCTGTCCCGATCAGTTCTATTACTATTCCTAGAGGCTTGAAGTCTGTATATATTCCCTGTGGTCAGATGAGCCGGTCGTGTGTGGTCGTGCAGTTGTATAGCTGTTAGTATTACTTCTTCCTATTATGATGGTCGTGTGGGGCCATGGTTTGTCAGTAGTGGTGACCTTGCCGGTCACGTAGTTTTTTTTTTGTGCTTTATGATTGAGTTGCAGATAACTAGACAGCATGGTAGCCTCGTCGGCCCGCATAGGTTCCCCTGAGTTGGTATGTTCTGGTCAGCTGTTAAATGCAGGTACAGTAGGCTATAGGCCAATGGGCTGGGGGCCGTGTTTACAGCCGTTATATAGCCCTTTGTTTCCAGAAATGTGAGTCAGAGCCAGCCAGGCACCAGCTGTGCCCAGGCTTAACAGTCCAGCAAGTCAGGTCCTAGTAGGGCACCAGGTGCCAGTCATACCCCCCAAGGCGGGGTGTGACAAACTTGGTATCAAAGCAGGTCGTATCCCAGGGAGTCTGCAAGCCGTGCTAAGTAGAGTCCTGTCCATGGATGTGTTGTGCACCACATACTATGGGTAGGAGGCTGCAAGGCATGATAGGATGGTTGTCTTTTATTCCTATTCAGTCGTGCTGTAGAGCGGTACAGTATAGGGTTGAGTCCCTAAAAGCTTACCATATTCTTTGGTTACAGATAATGTCAGACCAGCGACATCCTACCACAGGTCGGAGCTTAGACATTGCAGCAGGGGAGGGCACCAGCAGGATGCCTCCCCCTCATTTGGAGACAGTCCGATTAGAAGGCCCTACAGAGGCTTCATCCCAGCCTCCTCAGCAGTCTCCACCACGTCAGGAGCCATTTGGGGCGACAGTACCCTCAGCAGTCCCTATACCGACACCCTCCGACCAGGAGGTTAGGAGTGCTGTGGTTATGTTAGCACAGATGATGGCTGCTCAGCGTTAGCAAATGCCATCCACAGTTGCAGAATCATCAGGAGGGCCCGACAGTTCGAGGGTCCGAGAGTTCTTAGCCCTGAATCCCCCACAGTTCACAGGCACGGACCGAACAGAGGACCCCCAAGATTTTTTGGATCAGATGCAGAGAATCTTCAGGGTTATGCATGCTACGCCTACTGAATCAGTTGAATTGGCAGCATTCCGATTACGGGACATTGCGGTGTTATGGTATGAAAGCTGGGAGAGGTCCCGAGGGAGAGATGTTTCCCCTCCCACCTGGTCCCTCTTTTCAGGAGCCTTTCTGGATCACTATTTGCCGCGGGAGATTCGACAGGCCCGAGTAGACCAGTTCCTGCATCTAGAACAGGGGGCCATGAGTGTTCGGGAATATTCCTTGCGGTTTGATTCCTTGGCTCGATATGCACCAGCCTTTGTTGATACCATGGCATCCAGAGTGCACCGTTTTATTATGGGGATGAATCCAGAATATGTTGAGACTTGTATTACGGCCACACTGCGAGAGGACATGGACATTTCTCGAATTCGGGCATTTGTCCAGAATATTGAGGGCATCAGACAGCGACATCGGGAGATCAGAAGGGTCAATCAGGAACAGCGTCGCCGGGACAGGCCAGCTGAGTTATAGAGAGAGGCCCGGGGAGGACCCAGGCCACGATTGTCAGACAGGCCGCCTAGGCCCCCGCCTCCGCCACAGTCGCAAGGGGGTAGATTCAGCCGCAGAGGGCAGTCAGGGACTGGTAGAGGCTCGCAGATGGCAGACTCACCATTACAGAGGAGGGCGGAGCAGAGTAGGTACACCCTACCACTTTGCCCTATATGTAGTCGACGCCATTCTGGAGCATGCAGGTATGGTTCCTCCGCGTGTTATATTTGTGGCCAAGAAGGCCATTTGATGAGAGATTGCCCAGCCAGAGATCGAGAGGACCGGGGTAGATAGGATAGGGCATCAGCAGGATCACGAGCTACAGCATCCTCGACTGGGCACAGGCCCTCAGTTTTAGCAGATAGGGGTCGGGGCAGATCAGGGGCCTCTAGTACAGGTGCGGCCCCAAGCCGCACATATGCCTTACCAGGGAGGCAAGATTCAGAAGCGTCGCCTGATGTTGTGACAGGTATGTTAACTATCTGTTCACACTCTGCTTATGTGTTAATTGATCCAGGGTCTACATTGTCCTACATTACTCCATTTGTGGCACGAAAGTTTAGTATTACACCAGAATCATTGCAGCAGCCCTTCTTAGTATCCACACCCGTTGGTGACTCTATCACAGCTAGTCGAATCTACCGCGGGTGTACAGTAGAGGTTGCCGACCGTCAGACCACCGTACTGGTCGAGTTAGAAATGGTAGATTTTGATGCCATAATGGGTATGGACTGGTTGGTACCGTGTTTTGCCAACGTTGAATGTTGGACCAAGACGGTCTGATTCCACTTCCTAGGAGAAGCAGTACGGGAGTGGAAGGGCAGCACCGCTACGCCAAAAGGTAGGTTTATTTCCTACCTTCAGGCGAGAAAGTTGATATCTAAGGGGTGTATTTACCATCTGGTCAGGGTCCAGGATGTTCAGGCAGAATCTCCGACACTCCAGTCTGTCCCAGTGGTGAATGAATTTCCAGATGTATTTCCTGATGAGTTACCTGGTATTCCTCCAGAAAGGGAAATAGATTTTGCTATTGACTTGTTACCAGGCACTCAGCCGATATCGATTCCCCCTTACCGCATGGCTCCTGCAGAACTCAGAGAATTAAAGGAGCAGTTGAAAGACTTGTTAGATAAAGGATTTATCAGGCCGAGTACTTCACCGTGGGGTGCGCCAGTTTTGTTTGTGAGAAAGAAAGATGGCTCGCTCCGAATGTGCATAGATTATCGGAAGCTAAACAAAGTTATAGTAAAGAATAAGTATCCGCTTCCCAGAATTGATTACTTATTTGATCAGTTGCAGGGAGCTAAATATTTTTCTAAAATTGACTTGCGGTCCGGATATCACCAGGTCCGAGTACGTGAGAGAGATATTCCTAAGACAGCGTTCAGGACCCGATATGGACATTTTGAATTTTTAGTCATGTCCTTCGGGTTAACGAACGCCCCAGCAGTCTTTATGGACCTGATGAACAGTATTTTCAGACCTTTCCTGGACCTATTCGTGATAGTATTCATTGATGATATTCTGGTGTATTCACGCTCCGAAGCAGATCACCGGACTCATTTGCGGACAGTGCTCCAGATTCTCAGGGACCGCCAGTTGTATGCTAAATTTTTGAAGTGTGAATTCTGGCTTAACTCAGTGGCCTTTTTAGGGCATATTGTCTCAGATGCGGGTATACAGGTAGACAAGCAGAAGATAGAAGCAGTTAAGTCATGGCCTAGGCCTACCACCCCGACGGAAGTTCGTAGCTTTCTAGGGTTGGCAGGATATTACAGGAGATTCGTCGAAGGGTTCTCGACTATTGCGGCACCTCTGACCAAATTAACACAGAAAGCAGCAAAGTTTCAGTGGACAGAGGCATGCGAGTAGAGCTTCCAGGAACTGAAAGACAGATTGACTACCGCCCCAGTATTGGCATTGCCGGAAGGCACAGAAGGTTACTCAGTTTATTGCGACGCGTCAGGTGTCGGATTGGGTTGTGTGTTGATGCAGCATGGTAGAGTAATTGCATATGCCTCCAGACAACTGAGGAAACATGAAAAGAACTACCCTACCCATGACCTGGAATTGGCCGCAGTAATCCATGCCTTAAAGATGTGGAGGCATTACCTGTACGGTGTCCATGTTGATATTTACACAGATCATAAGAGTTTGCAGTATATCTTCACTCAGAGAGAATTGAATTTATGGCAACGCCGTTGGTTAGAATTGTTGAAAGATTATGATGTGAATATTCTATATCACCCAGGAAAAGCTAATGTTGTAGCAGACGCCTTGAGCCGAAAGTCAATAGGAAGTTTGGCGTATTTACGACCTGAGAAACAGGAATTAGCTAAAGAAATTCATCAGTTAGCTGGTCTAGCCGTTCGAATAATAGAAATAGGTGATAATGGAGCAGTAATTCAGAATTCTGCTGTGTCATCGTTAGCAACAGAGGTAAAAGAACGGCAGTACGAGGATCCCGATTTAGTCTAGCTAAGAGATAGAGTTCAGAAGGGTAAGGAGCCAGATTTTTAGATAACTGAGGATGATGTGCTACGTTGTAAGGGCCGCCTCTGTGTCCCGAATGTTTCAGGGCTTCGCGGATGAATCATGCATGAGGTACATTATGCTCGCTATTCCCTTCATCCGGGAGCGACTAAAATGTACCACGATATCAGAGACATCTACTGGTGGCCAGGTATGAAAGCTGAGATAACTGAATTTGTATCTAGATGTTCTAATTGTCAGCAGGTAAAAGCCGAGCATCAGAAACCGGGCGGTTTGACGCAAGAGATAACGGTACCTATGTGGAAATGGGAAGCAATAAACATGGATTTCGTAACAGGGTTACCCCGTACTAGACGCAGAAATGATTCCATTTGGGTAATAGTTGATAGGCTGACAAAATCAGCTCATTTCTTGCCAGTGAGGGCTACCTTCTCAGTTGAGGATTATGCCGAATTATATATCAGAGAAATAGTTAGATTGCATGGAGTGCCGGTATCTATTATCTCAGATAGGGGAGCACAGTTTACAGCTAGATTCTGGCAGTCGTTTCAGAAACGTTTGGGGACGCAGATTAACTTGAGCACAGCATTCCATCCTCAGACAGATGGGCAGGCTGAACGAACGATTCAGACGCTCGAAGACATGCTACGAGCGTGTGTGCTAGATTTTGGGGGTAGTTGGGATGAGCATCTTTCGTTGTTTGAGTTTGCTTATAATAACAATTACCATTCAGCTATTCAGATGGCGCCCTTCGAGGCCTTATATGGACGAAAATGCAGATCGCCAGTGGGCTGGTTTGAAATAGGAGAATTAGCATTAGTTGGCCCATACATTGTTCGGCAGTCCGAGGAAAAGATAAAGCTTATCTGAGAACGTTTACTGACTGCTCAGAGCCGCCAGAAATCCTATGCAGATATGCGGCGCAGAAATCTAGAATTTTCGGTAAGTGACTGGGTATATCTGAAAGTGTCCTCGATGAAGGGGGTAATGAGATTTGGCAAGAAAGGCAAGCTCAACCCAAGATTTATTGGGCCATACCAGATTCGGCGAAGAATAGGCCAAGTTGCATACGAGTTGAACTTGCCTCCAGAACTAGCATCTGTTCACCCAGTGTTCCACGTCTCTATGTTAAGGAAGTTCGTAGGGGACCCTTCTACAATAGTTCCAGTTCAGGATGTTCAGGTCACAGAAGAGTTAGCCTATGAAGAGGTTCCCGTAGCCATTTTAGATAGACAGATTCGCAAACTGAGAACTAAAGATGTGGCATCTGTCAAAGTATTGTGGCGTAACAGAAATCGGGAGGAAATGACGTGGGAGGCTGAAGAAGATATGAAAATCAGATACCCTCACCTATTTCAGGCCTAGCCAGATGATAGGTATGTCCGTATCATTACTTATACAGTACTTTACGGTTATATGTTTGTAAATGATAAAGAAAAAGTGATATTTAGTTATCCAGTGGATCCTAGAATATTGTGTGCAGTGCCTGTGTTGGATTTTTCTGCATTTGAGGTCTTTGCGATAGTCCATTTTACAGGGGAAACTCTGCCAAAAATTTTTCCAGAAAGTAAGTTAAATAGTCTCCTAGATGACAGTGTACATTCGAGGACGAATGTCCTTAAGGGGGGGAGAATTTTATACCCCGTAGAATTCCCGGCATCTAGACGGCCTATTCACATGTTAATTAAGTATATTTGAAGGCCATACGTGCTAGGGAAAGGCCCGGGGAAAAGATCGGACGAGAAACCCGTCGAACCATCGCGAGAGGAGCCCAGGCAGAGCCCCTCCGCGATGGCAGCGTGTCACGGAGGAGAGGCCTCCGCGATGGCTCCGTGACACGTTGCCCAAGTTCAGGCCCAAGTATATAAATCCCCCACTTCGGTTTTAATGATATAATCCTTAAAAATTTCCCAGAGAACAGAGGCAAACGTTGAGAGAGAAGAAAGGAACGAAGAAATTAAATAATTTTCATCCGATTACGCTGCCAAACGCTGCCCAAACTCAAATTAATCCTAGATACCAAAGTATTTAGCAGCAGAGAGCATTTCTACGGATTTGGTTTCGTGAAATACGGCCGACGAATCGGCGAGACACCGAACTAAGGTAAGTAGAATTGCTCTAAATTAATGTCTATGTGTTCCTAGCTGAGAAGTAAATATTTCTCCCTTCTGGACCGCTGAAAAATAGCGAGTTTTCGACCGTCTTTCGATAAGCCTAAGTTTAGGCTATAAACTATATCGAAAGTAACGTTTCTCCTTACAATAAAGCTGTATTTAGTATTGATTGACGTATTTGTGAATGCATTTGGGAGAAAATAGTTGAAGTACCGGCCGAGCCTCGTCCGGCGGACGAATAATCAAAGATAAGGTATGTAAAGTTAGTTTCCTCGGCAAGTTGAGTAACATTGAGACAGTATAGTAATTTACAGACCAGTAGAGTGTTCAGAAGTCGAGTACTGTGTTATTATGAATATTGGTACAATATAAGAAGCTTTGGGTTGTAACGTGTACGGGCCCTACTAGTATGATATAGATTCTGACGTAAGTGTTAAAGATTTCCCAGTATACTCAGCATGTGATGTAATATGCCATGTTAAGATAATTGTTGTGTCCAACTGAAACCCTGCGAAGTAGTACAGTATCCGTAAAGCATTTCAGACATAGAATAGTAACTAAATAAAGTTTGGAAAGCATGTTAGAAATAGAAAATCATGTTAATACAGAAACTCAGTAAACAGCATAGCTTTCAGCAGAAACATCCTCTTGTATAGCATTTATTCCAGTACAGTTTGACAGGAGGCTATATTTGTATTTTTACTTACCTGCCTCAACACGTATCAGACACTTGCAGATTACTATTATTAGCCCAGCATGTAATATATACGATACCTTACCCCTGTTAGCCTTAGCATGTGAGATACACAAACAGCATGATTAGTTGAGACCGTTGTTTTGATTGGGGTTGGATTACCTAGCATCCATGACCGCCCAGGGTTAATAACTGTATCGACTCGTCCGCCAGAGGACGAGGATACGTCGCTCTACGGAGTGGCATGCTGTCCCGCAAGGGGACGAAGATGGGATGCCAGTTTCCCCATATTGTGCCTTGGTCGGCCCTTATACACCCCCGTCGAGCGGGTACGCCCGGGGTGTTGATTTTGGAGTCGTTCGGACTCAGGTACAATTATAGTCAGGGGCTCAGCGAGCCCAAGTGCATACCCAGGGACCGGCAGGATGCTTACAGCCACTATAGGAGATGGGATGACCGGGGTAGGGGTGTAGATTCTGTGTTGGATGTACCTCCCGGCTTATGGGGGCCGGGTAAGGTTTGCGTGTGCCATGTTATGTTATGTATGTTATGCTGTGTTACATTAGACATGAGTAGATTAGTAGTAGAATGATACGTCTCCAGATATGACACCCACTCCTTTCAGTACGATTGAGAACAGGTACGACTTACATCATCAGACAGATAATCTAGTTCTTCCTATTTCAGTTTCGTCAGTTATGTTATTGATTTCAGACATCTATTTCAGTTATTGCTTTACATACTCAGTACCAGCGGTACTGACGCCCGGAGGGGCTCTGCATTACTTGCCTGCAGGTACTCCTAGACGAGCAGGTGATACTACGTGACTTCCTGTCAGCGGTTAAGTATTCAGCTCCTGTCCTCCGGAGGCTGAATTTTAGAGATGTATTTCAGTTCCTTTTTATTGTATATGGTATGGGTAGGTCGGGGCCCTGTCCCGATCAGTTCTATTGCTATTCCTAGAGGCTTGCAGTCTGTATATATTCCCTGTGGTCAGATGAGCCGGTCGTGTGTGGTCGTGCAGTTGTATAGTTGTTAGTATTACTTCTTCCTATTATGATGGTCGTGTGGGGCCATGGTTTGTCAGTAGTGGTGACCTTGCCGGTCACGTAGTTTTTTTTTTGTGCTTTATGATTGAGTTGCAGATAACTAGACAGCATGGTGGCCTCGTCGGCCCGCATAGGTTCCCCTAAGTTGGTATGTTCTGGTCAGCTGTTAAATGCAGGTACAGGAGGCTATAGGCCAATGGGCCGGGGGCTGTGTTTACAGCCGTTGTATAGCCCTTTGTTTCCAGAAATGTGAGTCAGAGCCAGCCAGGCACCAGCTGTACCCAGGCTTAACAGTCCAGCAGGTCAGGTCCTAGTAGGTCACCAGGTGCCAGTCATACCCCCTAAGGCAGGGTGTGACACAGGGCCCCGACCTACCCGTAGTATACAACAAAAGAAAATGAAGTGCACCTCTGGAATTCAGTCTCCGAATGACAGGAGCTGAATATTCGATCGCTGGCAGGAATCACGTGGTATCGCCTGCTCGTCTATGAGTACCTGCAGGCAAGTAATGCAGCACCCCGCTGGGCGTCAGTACCCCTGGTACTGAGTATGAAAAGCAATAACTGAAAGAAATATCTGAAAATAACAATTTAACTAATGAAACCGAAGTAGGAAGAAATAGATTAACTGTCTGATAATGTAAGTCATACCTTCTGTCAATTATACTGGAAGGAGTAGGAGTCATACCTGGAGATGTATCGCTCTACTGCTGATCTACTCGTATCTAACATAACATGGCATAACATAACATAACATAACCTATCACACACAAACCTTACCCGGCCCCCATAAGCCGGGGGGTACAACCAGCACAGAATCTATACCCCTACCCCGGTCATCCCATCTCCTATAAATCCTGTAAGCATCCTGTCGGTCCCCTGGGTATGCACTTGGGCTCGCTGAGCACCTCACTATAACTGCATCTGAGTCCGAAGGACTCCTGAATCAACACCCGGGTGTATCCGCTCGACAGGAGTGTGTAAAAGCCGACCAAGGCATAATATTGGGAAAACTGGCATCCCATCTTCGTCCCCTGTGGGACGGCATGCCACTCCGTAGAGTGACGTATCCTCGTCCTCTGGAGGACGAGTCGATACAGCTATCAACCCTGGGGCGGTCATGGATGCTAGGTAGTCCAACCCCAAACAATACAACGGTCTCAACTAGTAATACTATCTGCATGTCTCACATATTGAGGCTAATTGTGGTAAAGTATTTGTATATACTATATGCTGAGCTAATGATAGCAATATATACGTACTTAATGCATGCTGAGGCTGATAATAATATAGGTATAAATATAGTCTTCTGTCAGACTGTACTGGGGCAAATACTGAACAGGATATAGTGTTTCTGTTGAAAACTATACTGTATACTGAGTTTCTGTATTAACATGACTTACTATTCCTAACATGCTTTCTACTTCATTTTAACCTATCATTCCATATCCGAGACGTCTTACCGATACTACATTGCTTTACTGAACTTAGGCTTATCGAAAGAGGGTCGGAAACTCGCTATTTTCCATAGGTCTAGAAGGGAGAAATATTCACTTCACAGCTAGGAACACATAGGCACTAATTTAGAGCAATTCCACTTACCTTAGCTCGGTGGATCGACGATTCGTCGGCCGTATTTAACGAAACTAAATCCGTAGGAATGCTCTCTTCTGCTAAATACCTCGATATCTGAGGTTAATTTGAGTTTGGACAACGTTTAGCAGCGTAATCGGACGAGAATTATATTATCTCCTTCGTTCCTTTTCTCCCTCTGCTGGTTTGCTCTGTTTTCTGGAAGTTTATAAATGTTTTGATTATTTAAAACCGAAGTGGGGCTTTATATACTTGGGCCTGGACAAGGCCAACGTGTTACGGAGCCAACGCGGAGGCCTCACCTCCGTGACACGCTGCCATCGCGAAGGGGCTCTGCCTTGGCTCCTTCCGCGATGGTTCGACAAGTTTATCGTCCGATCTTTTCCCGGGCCTTTCCCTAGCATGTATGGCCTTCAAATATGCTTAACCCACGTGCGAATAGGTCATTTAGGTGCCGGAAATTCTACGGGGTATAACATTCTCCCCCCCTTAAGAACATTCGTCCTCGAATGTACACTGTCATCTAGAAGACTACTTAACTTACTTTCTAGCAAAAACTTTGGCAGAGTTTCCCCTGTAATATGGACTATAGCAAAAACCTGAAATGCAGAAAAGTCCAACACAGGTACTGCAAGCAATAATTTAAGATCCACTGGATAACTGAGTATCAATCTTTCTCATTCGCACACACATACAATTATAAGATACTGCATAAGTAATAATACGGACATACCTGTCGCCTGACTAGGCTTGAAATAGGTGAGGGTATCTGGTTTTCATATCTTCTTCAGCTTCCCACGTCATTTCCTCACGATTCCTGTTACACCACAATACTTTAACAGACGCTACATCTTTAGTCCTCAACCTGCGTATCTGTCTGTCTAAGATAGCTACGGGAACCTCTTCATATGCTAACTCTTCTGTGACCTGGACATCCTGAACTGGAACTACTGTAGAAGGGTCCCCTACGAACTTCCTCAGCATAGAGACATGGAATACTGGGTGAATAGATGCTAATTCCGGAGGCAAATTCAATTTGTATGCCACTCGACCTATTCTTCACTGAATCTGATATGGCCCAATGAATCTCGGGCTAAGCTTGCCTTTCTTGCCGAATCTCATTACCCCTTTCATCGGAGATACCTTCAGATATACCCAGTCATTTACCGCAAATTCTAGATTTCTGCGTTGCATATCTGCATAAGACTTCTGGCGGCTCTGAGCAGTCAGTAAACGTTCTCGGATAAGCTTTATCTTTTCCTATGATTACCGAACAATGTCTGGGCCAACCAATGCTGATTCCCCCACTTCAAACCAGCCCACTGGCGATCTACATTTTCGCCCGTATAATGCCTCGAAAGGCGCCATCTGAATAGCTGAATGATAACTGTTATTATAAGCAAATTCCATTAGCGAAAGATGCTCATCCCAGCTACCCCCAAAATCTAATACACACGCTCGCAACATATCTTCGAGCGTTTGAATAGTCCGTTCAGCCTGCCCATCTGTCTAAGGGTGGAATGCTGTGCTCAAATTAATCTGTGTTCCCAAACCCTTCTGAAACGACTGCCAGAATCTAGCTGTAAACTGTGCTCCCCTATCTGAAATGATGGATACCGGCACTCCATGTAATCTAACTATTTCTCTGATATATAATTCGGCATAATCCTTAGCCGAGAAGGTAGCCTTCACTGGCAGGAAATGAGCTGATTTTGTCAGCCTGTCAACTATTACCCAAATGGAATCATTTCTGCGTCTGGTATGGGGTAACCCTATTACAAAATCCATGTTTATCGCTTCCAATTTCCACATAGGTACCGTTATATCTTGCGTCAAACCACCTGGTTTCTGGTGCTCTGCTTTCACCTGCTGACAGTTAGAACATCTAGATACAAATTCAGCTATCTCAGCTTTCATACCTGGCCACCAGTAGATGTCTCTGATGTCGTGGTACATTTTCGTCGCTCCTGGATGGAGGGAATAGCGAGCGTAATGTACCTCATGCATGATCCGCCCGTGAAGTCCTGAAACATTCGGGACACAGAGGCGGCCCTTACAGCGTAGCACATTATCCTCAGCCACTTGAAAATCTGTCTCCTTACCTTCCTGAATTCTATCTCTGAGCTGGACTAAATCAGGGTCCTCGTACTGTCGTTCTTTTACCTCTGTAACTAATGATGACACAGCAGAATTCTGAATTACTGCTCTATTATTTTCTGTTTCCATTACTCGAACGGCTAAACCAGCTAGCTGATGAATTTCTTTGGCTAACTTCCGCTTCTCAGGTCGTAAATACGCCAAACTCCCCATTGACTTTAGGCTCAGGGCATCTGCTACAACATTAGCTTTTTCGAGGTGGTACAGAATGTTCACATCATAATCTTTTAACAGCTCCAACCAGCGGCGTTGCCGTAGATTCAACTCCCTCTAAGTGAAGATGTATTGTAGGCTCTTATGATCTGTGTAAATATCAACATGGGCGTCGTACAAGTAATGCCTCCACATCTTTAAGGCATGGATCACTGCGGCTAATTCCAAGTCATGGGTAGGGTAATTCTTTTCGTGTTTCCTCAGCTGTCTGGAAGCATATGCAATTACTCTACCATGCTGCATCAACACACAACATAACCCGACACCTGACGCGTCGCAATAGACTGAATAACCTTCTGTGCCTTCTGGTAATGCCAGTACTGGGGCGGAGTTAATCTGTCTTTCAGCTCCTGGAAGCTCTGCTCGCATGCCTCTGTCCACTGAAATTTTGCTGCTTTCTGTGTCAATTTGGTTAGAGGTGCTGCAATGGTCGAGAACTCTTCAATGAACCTCCTGTAATATTCTGCCAACCCCAGAAAGCTACGAACTTCAGTCAGAGTGGTAGGCCTAGGCCATGACTTAACTGCTTCTATTTTCTGTTTATCAACTTGTATACCAGCATCTGAGATGATATGCCCTAAAAAGGCCACTGAGTTAAGCCAGAATTCACACTTAGAAAATTTGGCATACAACTGACGGTCCCTGAGAATATGGAGCATTGTCCGCAAATGAGTCCGGTGATCTACTTCAGAGCGAGAATACACTAGAATGTCATCAATGAATACTATCACGAACAAGTCCAGGAAAGGTCTGAAAATACTGTTCATCAGGTCCATGAAGACTGCTGGGGCATTCGTTAACCCGAAGGACATAACTAAAAATTCAAAATGTCCATATCGGGTCCTGAACGCTGTCTTAGGAATATCTCTCTCATGTACTCGGACCTGGTGATATCCGGACCGCAAGTCAATCTTAGAAAAGTATCTGGCTCCCTACAACTGATCAAATAAGTCATCAACTCTGGGGAGCGGGTACTTATTCTTTACTGTAACTTTGTTTAATTGCCGATAATCTATGCATATTCGGAGCGAGCCATCTTTTTTTCTTACAAATAAAACTGGCACACCCCACAGTGAAGTACTCGGCCTGATGAAACCTTTATCCAATAAATCTTTCAACTGCTCCTTTAATTCTTTGAGTTCTGCAGGAGCCATGCTATAAGGAGGAATCGATATCGGCTGGGTGCTTGGTAATAAATCAATAGCAAAGTCTATTTCCCTTTCTGGGGGAATACCGGGTAACTCATCTGGGAACACATCAGGGAATTCGTTCACCACTGGAACAGACTGGAGTGTCGGATATTCTGCTTTGACATCCTGGACTCTGACCAGATGGTAAATACATCCCTTAGATATCAACTTTCTCGCCTGAAGGTAGGAAATAAACCTACCCTTTGGCATAGCAGTGCCGCCCTTCCACTCCCGCACTGCTTCTCCCGGAAAGTGGAATCGGACCGTCTTGGTCCAACATTGAACATTTGCAAAACACGGTACTAACCAGTCCATGCCCATTATGGCATCGAAGTCTATCATTTCTAACTCGACCAGATCTACTGTGGTCTGACGGTCAGCAACCTCTACTGTACACCCTCGGTAGATTCGGCTAGCTGTGATAGAGTCACCGACGGGCATGGATACTAAGAAGGGCTGCTGCAATAATTCTGGTGCAATACTAAACTTCGTGCCACAAATGGAGTGATATAAGACAAAGTAGACCCTGGATCAATCAACACGTAAGCAGGGTGTGAGCAGATAGTTAGCATACCTGTCACAACATCAGGCGACGCTTCTGAATCTTGCCTCCCTGGTAAGGCATATGTGCGGCTTGGACCCGCACCCGTACTGGAGGTCTCTGATCTGCCCCGACCCCTGCCTGCTGAAACTGAGGGCCTGCGCCCTACCGAAGATGCTGTGGCTCGTGACCCTGCAGATGCCCGATCTTGTCTATCCCGGTCCTCTCGACCTCTGGCTGGGCAATCTCTCATCAAATGGCCTTCTTGGCCACAAATATAACACGCAGTGGAGCCATATCTGCATGCTCCAGGATGGCATCGACTGCATATAGGGCAAAGTGGTAGGGTATACCTACTCTGCTCCGCCCTCCTCTGTAATGATGAATCTGCCATCTGCGAGCCTCTACCAGTCTCTGACTGCCCTCTGCAGCTGAATCTACCCCCCTGCGACTGTGGCGGAGGCGGGGGCCTGGGCGGCCTGTCTAACAATCATGGCCTGGGTCCTCCCCGGGCTTCCCTCTGTAACTCAACTGGCCTGTCCCGGCGACGTTGTTCCTGATTAACCCTTCTGATCTCCCGTTGTCGCTGTCTGATGCCCTCAATATTCTGGGCAAATGCCTGAACTCGAGCGATGTCCATGTCCTCTCGCTGTGTGGCCGTAATGCAAGTCTCAACATATTCTGGATTCAACCCCATGATGAAGCGGTGTACTCTGGATGCCATGGTATCAACAAAGGCCGGTGCATACCGGGCTAAATAATCAAACCGCAAGGAATATTCCCAAACACTCATGGCCCCCTGCTCCAAATGCAGAAACTGGTCTACCCGAGCCTGTCGAATCTCCCGCGGCAAATAGTGATCCAGAAAAGCTCCTGAGAAGCTGGACCAGGTGGGAGGGGAAACATCTCTCCCTCGGGACCTTTCCCAGCTTTCATACCATAACACAGCGATATCCCGTAACCAAAATGCTGTCAATTCAACTGATTCTGTAGGCATGGCATGCATAACCCGGAAGATTCTCTGCATTTGATCCAGAAAATCCTAAGGGTCCTCTGTCCGGTCCGTACCTATAAACTGTGGGGGATTCAGGGCTAAGAACTCTCGGACCCTCGAACTACCGAGCCCTCCTGATGACTCCGCAACTGTAGATGGCATTGGCTGACGCTGAGCAGCCATCATCTGTGCTAACATAACTACAGCACTCCTGACCTTCTGGTCGGAAGGTGTCGGTATAGGGACTGCTGCAGGTAGTGTCGCCCCAAGTGGCTCCTGACGTGGTGGAGACTGTTGAGAAGGCTGGGACGATGCCTCTGTAGTGCCCTCTGATCGGGCTGTTTCTAAATGAGGGTGAGGCATCCTGTTGGTGCCTTCCCCTGCTGCAATATCTAAGCTCCGGTCTGTGATAGGATGTTGCTGGTCTGACATTATCTGTAACCAAAGAATATAGTAAGCTTTTAGGAACTCAACCCTATATTGTACCGCTCTACAGCACGACTGAATAAGAATAAAAGACAACCATCCTATCATGTCTTGCAGCCTCCTACCCATAGTATGTGGTGCACAACACACCCATGGACAGGACTCTACTTAGCACGGCTTGCAGACTCCCTGAGATACGACCTGCTCTGATACCAAGTTTGTCACACCCCGCCTTGGGGGGTATGATTGGCACCTGGTGCCCTACTAGGACCTGAACTGCTGGATTGCTAAGCCTGGGCACATCTGGTGCCTGGCTGGCTCTAACTCACATTTCTGGAAACAAAGGGCTATATAACGGCTGTAAACACAGCCCCCGGCCCATTGGCCTATAGCCTCCTGTACCTGTAATAACAGCTGACCAGAACATGCAACTCTAGGGAAACCTATACGGACCGACATGATGTCTAGTTATCTGCAACTCAGCAATAAAATACTAAAAGGCTACGTGACCGACAAGGTCACCACTACTGTCAAACTTATGGCCCCACACGGCCAACAGAAAGGAAACAAAAGTATTAACAGCTAAACAACTGCACGGCCTCACACGACCGGCTCATCTGACCATAGGGAAATATACAGACTGCAAGCCTCTAGGAATAGCAATAGAAATGATCGGGACAGGGCCCCGACCTACACGTAGTATACAACAAAAGAAAATGAAGTACACCTCTGGAATTCAGTCTCCGGATGTCAAGAGCTGAATATTCGATCGCTGGCAGGAATCACGTGGTATCGCCTGCTCGTCTATGAGTACCTGCAGGCAAGTAATGCAGCGCCCCGCCGGGCGTCAGTACCACTGGTACTGAGTATGAAAAGCAATAACTGAAAGAAATATCTGAAAACAACAATTTAACTAATGAAACCGAAGTAGGAAGAAATAGATTAACTGTCTGATAATGTAAGTCATACCTTCTGTCAATTATACTGGAAGGAGTAGGAGTCATACCTGGAAATGTATCGCTCTACTGCTGATCTACTCGTATCTAACATAACATGGCATAACATAACATAACATAACCTAGCACACACAAACCTTACCCGGCCCCCATAAGCCGGGGGGTACAACCAACACAGAATCTATACCCCTACCCCGGTCATCCCATCTCCTATAAATCCTGTAAGCATCCTGTCGGTCCCCTGGGTATGCACTTGGGCTCGCTGAGCACATGACTATAATTGCATCTGAGTCCGAAGGACTCCTGAATCAACACCCGGGCGTATCCGCTCGACAGGGGTGTGTAAAAGCCGACCAAGGCATAATATGGGGAAAACTGGCATCCCATCTTCGTCCCCTGTGGGACGGCATGCCACTCCGTAGAGTGACGTATCCTCGTCCTCTGGCGGACGAGTCGATACAGCTATCAACCCTGGGGCGGTCATGGATGCTAGGTAGTCCAACCCCAAACAATACAACGGTCTCAACTAGTAATACTATCTGCATGTCTCACATATTGAGGCTAATTGTGGTAAAGTATTTGTATATACTATATGCTGAGCTAATGATAGAAATATATACGTACTTAATGCATGCTGAGGCTGATAATAATATAGGTATAAATATAGTCTTCTGTCAGACTGTACTGGGGCAAATACTGAACAGGATATAGTGTTTCTGTTGAAAACTATACTGTATACTGAGTTTCTGTATTAACATGACTTACTATTCCTAACATGCTTTCTACTTCGTTTTAACCTATCATTCCATATCTGAGACGTCTTACCGATACTACATTGCTTTACTGAGTTTTAACTGAATACAGTAATATCCTAACATTTCGTACTACATCGCATACTGAACCTGCTGTGTAGCTTCTCACACTTGTATTAAAATCTATGTCGTACTAGTAAATTTCACGCAAGTTATAACTCGATTCCAATATCGTACCAACATTCATAATAAACGTAACAAATGACTTCTGAACATTCTACTGGCCTTTAAATTACTGTATTGTACCGAGATTACTTAACTTGCCGAAGAAACTAGCTTTACATACCTTATCCTTGAACTATTCGTCTGTCGGACGAGACTCGGCCGGTACTTCAACTATTTTCTCCCAACTGCATTCATAAATATGTCAATTAATACTAAATACAGCTTTATTTTAAAGAGAAACATCACTTTCGATATAGTTTATAGCCTAAACTTAGGATTATCGAAAGAGGGTCGGAAACTCGCTATTTTCCATAGGTCTAGAAGGGAGAAATATTCACTTCACAGCTAGGAACACATAGGCACTAATTTAGAGCAATTCCACTTACCTTAGCTCGGTGGATCGACGATTCGTCGGCCGTATTTCACGAAACTAAATCCGTAGGAATGCTCTCTGCTGCTAAATACCTCGCTATCTGAGGTTAATTTGAGTTTGGACAACGTTTAGCAGCGTAATCAGATGAGAATTATATTATCTCCTTCGTTCCTTTTCTCCCTCTGCTGGTTTGCTCTGTTTTCTGGAAGTTTATAAATGTTTTGATCATTTAAAACTGAAGTGGGGCTTTATATATTTGGGCCTGGACAAGGCCAACGTGTCACGGAGCCAACACGGAGGCCTCACCTCCGTGACACGCTGCCATCGCGGAGGGGCTCTGCCTCGGCTCCTTCCGTGATGGTTTGACAGGTTTCTCGTCCGATCTTTTCCCAGGCCTTTCCCTAGCACGTATAGCCTTCAAATATGCTTAACCCACGTGTGAATAGGTCATTTAGGTGCCGGGAATTCTACGGGGTATAACAACTACAGAGTTAGTTTATTGAAAAACGCCCGATGAATCGGAACTCCGCCGAGTAGAAATTGTCAGAATTTCTTCAAACTAATTCCTAAATGATCATAGGCATCGAGTAAGCATTTCTCCCTTCTGAGCCCTAGGAAAACTATGAGTTTTCGACTGTATTTTATGTAGTTAAATTACAGTGCCTTTTAATATCGAAAGTTATCATTTTACACCGAATTTGATATTGAAATTCGTCTTTTTCTCCTAGTATAATGGTTACAGCTGGAAAGAGCTGACTAATTCAAGTTGAAACTTATCGGTTATTCGAGAAATAATAGTCGAGGTATGTAAGGCTTAACCCTCGGCAAGTTATTCTCGTTGTACAGTGTTACGACTTATGTTCTCGAGTAGAAATAATGGTCCCATATGTTGCAGATAGTCGCTATCAGTAGATTGTGATTAGACATGTTGTAATTAACTGTCGTCAGTATATAAAGATCAGATATGCTGTGATTAGATGCTATCAGTAGACAACGGTTATATAAGTTTTGGTTAGCTGCTAGAAAACGTATATAGATTATACCGCAGTATCTCTCATCGAGAAAGAGCATGTTAAGTGTGTCACACGCTAGGAGCATCATAAAAATTCCTTTATTCTTCAGTTTAGTGTGTTAGTAGAATTAGACGTTATATTGTCAGGCCTAGACCCTAGAAGCTCGTAGATAGTTATTGGGCCTGAGTTAGTAAATTGAACAGCATAGGCACAACCGAGTGATATAACAATCAGTTTGGCGCCTGTATTGTCAATAGAGCTCGCCCAGAGACCATTGGCGTATCTTGAAGCCTCCAGGGCCAAAATTATGTGAGTATGGCCGCACCCTAGGGTCAGTGGAACTGGAGTTGCCTGGAGAGTTGAAGGTCAGTCTGCCACATAGTGGCTATTGCCAGTGACAGATAACTTTAGTCGACGTGGTGCTTATCGCACAAATCACTCAGGGCACCACCTCAGTTGTATCAGCCTGACAGAACAGTAGATACCCTAAGGGGGTAAGTTTTGTTAGTAGCTAGATATGGGGCCAACGCCCAGTCTGCTCTTATCAGATAATTAGATACAGGTTGCTTGGAACGTCTAAGTCCAGATAAACGGACTTACGAAGTTAGGAATCGCCCAGAAAAGGCATATGGAATCTAAACAGACTCAATTAGCATCCAAGGGACTAGAACCATAGTTTTACAGTATTACCTCCAGGCTAAGAGTGGTAATAAGCTACCTATGGATGGTTAGAGCTGACTGCTTAGGAGCGTATCCGAGTAGTAACAGCCCCACAGTTGTTGTACGAAGAGGGAAAGTATCCTAGAGTAAACTTATCATGGTCAGCTGTTATGAATAGCATCGAGACGATAGTGACAACATAGTACCCTCGTTAGAATTACCTCTAGCTAGATCGGTTATCCCTTATGACGTTTGGGTGTTAGATGTTATTGCCTATAGGGTCGTGCTTGTAGGGGCAGTATGATGTCCGAAATCATTTGAGTGAGGCCGCGAGGGCCATATTGAGTTTTGTTTATTGAGGCCACGAGGGCCATATTGAGTTTCATTTATTGAGGTCGCGAGGGTCATGTTGAGTTTCATTTATTGAGGCTGCGAGGGCCATATTGAGTTTCACTGACCGAGGCCACGAGGGCCAAACTGAGTTCTATTACACCGAGGCAGCGAGGGCCGTGTTGAGTTCCATCAGATCGAGGCCGCGAGGGCCGTAATGAGTGTTGACACTCAATTTTGACCTCCCGATACCTTATTTAGGTTGCTATTTTACTAGTAAATATTTTAAATATTTTCATAGTCACAAATTATTTTCTTAAATATTATTTACGTAGCCATGTTATCATTTGAATATTATGTTAAATGTCATTATTATTTTTGTTACATTCACAGGTACAAACTTTTCTTTATGTATTATTATTATTATTATTATTATTATTATTGTTGTTGTTGTTGTTGTTGTTGTTGTTGTTGTTGTTGTTGTTGTTGTTGTTGTTGTTACTACTACTACTACCGCCACCTCATTCTTCACTTGTAAACTTATTTATTTATTTACTTGCATTTATTCACTATTTTTTATAAACACTAGAGCAAAAATTTTAAAGTTATTATTCATTTTATCGTAAATGGTGATGAATCATTTTTGACAACAAAACACATTTATTAATTTAATAATTTTATAGTATTTTAATTACTTTGTAATTTAGTAGTTACTAGTTTTATATTTTTAGTATAATATTATCTTGAGAAAAAATTCAGTATTGAGCACAAGTTTTAAATTCAAAATTTTATCAATTCTTTTTTTTTTAAAATCCTTCTATATTTTTTTTATATGGAACAATATAATTTTCATCAAAATCAGCCAAAATCTATTCCTTTCCTTTTAAAAAAAATATTAATTTACCAAAATATCACCCTCAAAATGATTTTTTTCCTTTTTTTACTCCCCCTCCCCAACGTTCCTTTTTCTTTTTATTTCTTTTCTTCTTTATATTCTTTCAACAGACCTAAAAAAAAAAGATAGCTAAAAAAAAAAGATAGCGAAAAAAAAAAACTTTTCTCAGAGAAACATTTTTCCTTCAGCCCTTTCTTCTAAAAAGAGGCAGCAACACTCAAAAAGAAGAAGAAGAAGAGGGCGTTTATATTCACGTCTTTGCCGTCGCACCAAAGAATCATCCAAAAATCTCATAGTCAAGACCCAAATCACAACTAAATCATCGTCCAAACTCCATTAACGCCGCCATAGAAACACCATAGTTTCCTTGCTCTAAAACCGACCCTCCTCTACCTAAAACACCCACCATAATATCGGCCAAATACCATACTTTCGCTCATTTTCTCTTGGTTGAGGCTGAGGTTCTGTTCGAGGTTGTCGTCGAACTTTTCGGGCAAAGGTTCTCACTTTTTCTCTATTCCAAGTGTAATTGTTGTCCGTTTAAGTTGTTATACACAAAAGTTGGATGTTCTTATCAGTATTGAAGAAGGTTTTCTCTATTTAAAATGGAATATGTCGTTTGAAATTCAATCACGGTGAGTGCCGAAATCAACGCGTGAAGTAGAGCTCAAGTGGAATCGTCGCCCCAAGAGGGGCATCAGGTATGTTTTTGGGAAATGATGAAACAGACAGGCTATAGCTGATTTCTGGTATGAAGCGCATAGATAGTTTTAGAAAATAAAGAAACTTGTCACTCCCTTCTATTCTAGTTTATATGTCACTCTTTTAAAAGTCTCATAGACTTGATAATTTTTTTTATTACTAGGCTAAATTGTAGACATACTTTTATGCAATTTAAACATCAAAATATATATGTATTTTAGTTATTATGACTTTTAAATGCTTAAATATTTTATTCATTACTCTTATATATTTTCTTAAATTCTTTTCGTCTCGTCTTAAGACGTTTAAGAGAGTCGATCGTAGAAATGGAATTGAGGGAGTGACATTGCATTGGACCCGTTTTTAGCCTTGTCACATCCTGATCCCACTCTCTTAACTTTAACTTTATAAATTGCTAATTTATTATTTATTTTAGTATTCTATTTGGAAATAATTCTTTTGTCCATTACCGTTTAATTCTTTTAGTTTTCCTTACTTATTCGTATTAATCAATTACTTTAAATATTTTATTGAAAGAAAACATGTACGTCTTCCCTTCTTCAATGCTTGAACAAATATTTTTGAATTAAGTGTATTTATTTTTAATAATATAAATTTACATGTTTCATCACTTAGCTATTTTTAGGCTTAATAATTCATTAACCTTATTTGCTCGCTTAGTAATTCCCCACATAATAATGAATCCAGAAGGGACCCACTTTGTAGACCTCGTAAGGTGTCTAACACCTTCCTTTCGACGTAACTTGAACCCTTACCCGACTCTGGTGACCTAGGCTAGTATAACAGATCCTTAGGTTAGTACGGTGCCCTAACGCACCTCAAATTGTTAGGTGGCGACTCTTCTTCAATTTAATAACCCTTAAGAGTTGTCACATGTTGTATTCCGCTTTTCACGAGGAAAAATGAGGCGCGACAATGAGTTCCACCAAATTGAGGCCGCCGGCCATCATGAGTTACAATATACGTACAATCCTTAATAGTCAGATAGTAAAAGTGGACTTGTTTGTACTTTTTGGGGCTTATGGGGGCCCATATAGATTTTTTTGTGTTGTTTGTACTTTCCAGAATTATGGGGCCAGGGTAGGTTCTTGTTTGTAAACTTTCCTGCTAGTTATAGTTCATGAATATGTAATCATACGGTCTTAGCTCACGTACATGTAGTGTTTGTTAGATGCAGATTATGAATAAGCAGGCTTACAAGTTAATCTTTCTGCTCCTTCTTTCTATTTATTCCCAGTCTTATTCAGCTTATTTACTGCCCTACATATTCGATACATATTGTACTGACGCCCTCCCCTGAGTGCTGCATTACTTGCCTGCAGGTTTAGACAGACAGAGTTCAGGGCCTTTAGTAGCAGCCGTTCAGAGTCAGCAATTTGGCCAGCTCCTTTCATTCGGGATTGCCAGGTGGTAGAGATTCAGTCTTTTATTTGTATAAGTATTTGGATAGGCCGGGGTCATGTTCCGACCACTACTTGTATTCTTAGAGGATTGCAGGCTACAGTTGTCAGTTAGTTAGCTGTTGTTGACCGTGTAGGGCCCATATACGTTTTATTTTGCGTGTTGGCCGTGTGGGGCCTAGTATAGTGTCTGATTTTCATTTCAGCTATAACTAGATATCATGGTGTTCTTGTCGACTCGCATAGGATTTTCTGTTATTGTCGTTGCTGGTTAGCTGTTTTCTTTTACAGGTGGTTACGTGGCCTTGTCGGTCGGAGGCTATGTTTACAGTTGAGATATAACCCGTTGCTTTTTTTTGAATTGAGTTGTAGGCCTGCACCAGACGTGCATAAGCCTAGTCAGGTCAGCCAGATTCCAGTGTGGCACTAGGTGCCAGTCATGCCTCCCAAGGTGGGGTGTAACATGAATTGAGTAATGCAATTACGAAATTTTAATAGAATACTTTGTAATTTATTATTACAGAATTAATTTAAATATTTTTAATTAATTTCATAATAAAAAGATTTGTTAATTAAATTATTCGATCTTTGTTGTGCCTGAATAATTAAGAATTAAATAGACTCCAATTTATTGGTGAAAAAGAAAAACCCAACATGTTTAGAAAAACTTTTAAACCTTAAAATGTGCGGCGATATAAAGGGTTTTATTTTATAAGGAGATTATGATTATGATACGTTTTCTAAATATTCTTACGTAAATTTTATCCCACAAATTTTGTATATTTCAATAATACTTGTGTTACGCAAAAAAAAAATCGTGTAACTGGTGGTGATCGCAATATGGTGGTGATTTTTTTTAAATTGAAGGTCAATTATACTGATCAGTTATGTTCACCCTTCAAAATAAAATCCATTTATTTCTATATGTATTCATTATCTATATTACGGAAATTTTTTTATCCACACGAATAAAATATATTGTATTTACAAATCCAACTTACTACATATGAGGAGTCTCAATATGTTTGATTTAAACATTAACTAAATTATTTCCTCTAAGTATGAATATAAACATATTAGTTGTTTCCAACTTAGTTCAATTCTATCATTATTTTCTATTTTATTATAATTTTTAAATTAAATATAATCGCAATCTAAAGTCATCTTTTAAAATTTTAACTTAACTCATTCATAATTATATTTTACATAGTGCACTAAATTTCAAATAAGAAATTAACTTTTGTATAATATAATTTTTGAATATGATGCATAGATTAATTTTAATGCATTTTATATGTTTGTTAGTACAAGTTTATTTACAATATTTTTTGGACTAGATAAAATTTTAGAAGTTTTGAATTTTAGAAATATATATTTAGAGAAATACAAAAACACGATTGATGTTTAAAAATATTGTATTTTTATTAAATGCACCACTTTGTCAATAATAAATATTTAATGAAATAAAAAAAATTTAGAAATTGAAGAAAAAACAAAACACGAATAAAAATTAATAATGGTTGAATATTTTTAATTTTATGAAATTGAATAAATCTTTATTTAAAAAAAAGTTCTCACTTATAACAGCTACATGATATAAAAAGAATGGGCCAAATAAAAATATAATTATAATAATTTATATTACACATGTTTAGAGATAGTTAGTGAGAAAATAAGATAAAAACCAAATATATAGTACAGTACAATTTGAATTGCTCATTGTACAACTCTTCATGTTATGGCTTTTTTGTAGATTCCAATAATACTCGTGTTACGCAACAACAAAAATTGTGGAACCAATGGTGATCGCGATATGGTCATAATTTTTTTAAAAATCGAGGCCAATTATTAATCAGTTATATTCATGCTTCAAAAGAAAATTTATTTATCCCTGTACATATTCATTATCTATGTTACTTAAGAAATACAAAATAAAACATATTATATTTGCAAATTCAACTAACTGACTATAAGAGGTTTCAGTATATATGACTTAAACGCTAACTAAATTATTTTCTCTATGTATGAATGTAAACATATGAGTTGTTTTCAGTTTAATTCCATTCCATCATAATTTTTTCTTTTATTATAATTTTTAAATTAAATATAATCACAATTTATAATCTTATCTTAAATTTTTAAAATTAACTCATTAATAATTATATTTTATATAGTGCACTAAATTTTAAATAAAGAATCAACTTTCATATAATATAATCTTCGTATATGACATATGGATTAATTTTAATGCATTTTATATGTTTGTTGGTATAAATTTGTGATAATAATTTTTAGAGTACAATTTTAGAAGTTTTGAATTTTGAAAATACATTTAGAGAAATCCAGAAGCACAATTTGATGTTTAAAGGTGTTATATTTTTGTTAAATGCACATTCTATCAATATTAAAATAATTAGTGAAATAAAAGTTCTTTAAAAAGTGAAGAAAAATAAAATATATAAAAAAGTTGATAATAGTTGAATATTTTAAATTTTATGGGATTGAATAAGTCTAGGGTTGTGCAAATTAACGGTTAAACTAATAACTCGAACCGATAATTAGGTTATTGAATTAATAATTTGGGTTATTGGTTTAATGATTTGATTATCAGTTTACTATTTCAAGTTATTGGGTTATTGGTTCGGTTATTGGTTTGACCACTTTTTTTAATGGGTGAACCGATAACCCATTAATAATTTGTTAAATTATAATTTTAGCCTTCAATATATAAAGTATTCTAGCAAGAAGATGAATTGGGTGTCAATGACAAGTGAAGGTGATGTTATTCAATCTAAATTAAAATTGATTGCTTTAGTTGGGCTAATTCTATATGCTCTTTCTCTTGTCAACCACTTTTTTCTAGCTAAACATACTTATGACTTATGAAAATTTTCGTGTGAGATCTTAACGGTTAACCCGATAACCGAACTTATAACGATCAATAACCAATTAACCAATAACCGATTAACCGATATCTTAACGGTTTAGCGTTTCTACAAACCGATTAATAGAGCTCGTCACACCAAATTTACCTAGTGTAATTTATTCATACACACTCAAAAAATAACAGCTACGAATTTTTGGGAATTTCAAAAAAATAAAAATACCACCAAAATTATATAAAGGGCATGTTCTCATGAAAATATTTTCAGAGATTTTTCACTTTTAGGAAAGAGTTAGTTAGTTTTAGGATAAAATGTTAAAGATTCTTGCTGTTATTATAAAAATTATTACTCCATTAATGTATGATTATATCCTTATTGGAACTAATATTTTACTAATTTGATAAACTTGTCCTTGCTTTGATAGTTCTTCCCACACCGCAAGCAGAGAGGAGAAGAGAGCACATGCAGTTTACCTGGACAGAGTCAATGGGTGATCATGAAAGCTCATGGCCTAAGCTGGTGACGTTTATTGCACTTTGGCGGGGTGTCTGTCTAAGATCGGCTCAAATGGTTGAGCTTATGTTATAATTTGTGGTAATGAGGCCTGCGTTCACGCGGCTCCTACCAAATCTGAATCCAACATTTGATAAATTTCACTCCCAATTGTTCGAGCTAGCCTCGATGAGTATGTTGCTGTAAAACTGAAGTAGATTGTCGAGAGTGAAAGTGCACTAATTGGGAAGTACTTTACAAAGTCTATGCAAAATAAGAAGCAAATTTCCCTTTGTTTTACTGCATGAAAAAAAGCCCCTCCTAACAAATATACGTCAAATTAGAATTAATGAAGGGTGGAAATGCAACAAGAAAGTCGAGTCTATTGTCTAAGTGTGTGTGAAGAACATAGTTTAGGCATTTAGTCGAAACTTGCCTAACTGAATTCAGATCACCTTTTTGAAAGGTGAAGTAAGAGAGAGATTAAGTTGGTGGGTTCGGTACCAAAGAAAATATACCTTATTTTTATTATATATTTTAAAAGATCTACGACAATAATATATTCAGTGTAATTGACTAAATGAAATTTAGAAATAGTGAAATATACGCGAACCTTACCTCTATCTTGTTAAGATAGAGAGGTTATTTCTGGAAGTTGACAAAAATCCCTCGACTTAAATAAAATATATCAATAGCAAATAAATTATTTCATAAAAGAAAAAAGCACTATTAACAACAAGCACTACAATAATTGAAATCAAGGGAACAATAGGTAATAATAAAATTCAGTAGTAGTAGTAGTATGAGTGTGTTAACGGGCTACCTCGATAACAGCTGCACTGGCATATATCTATTAAAGTTGATGGGTTTAATAAAATATTAAAAAAATACTTATCGTAAAATAAGAATCAAATTATAAATTCAAGAATTGTAAAAAAAAAAAAATCACGTGCTATATATATTTCATGATTCAAATCCAAATTTAAGTCTTAAAAGAAAAAAATTGAGTCCACACAGAGGCCCAAGAGCTGAAATTCAAGCCCACACGGGGCTGAAATTCTGCCCAAAAAAGATGGCCTGAAATGTCACCCAAAAGGGGTTTGACTCACGCTCAATAATTGGACCAAAACAGGGGTGTGTTGTTGGTTCTATATTTTGACTTTTTCTTATTTCTCTTGGAAAAATTTTGATATTGGTTTTATATACCATCTTAGTTTTAGAGTTTTCTAGTTATATTTGAGTATTTATTATTTTTATAAAAGTAGAATTCATATCTATGCTATTTGGGAATGTAGGAATAAATTTTTTTAATTTTTATTAGATAAGAATATTATGAATATTATTTGAGAGGTTTCTCTGCTTTACATCTTTGTATGTTGTGGTTATCGGGGTGAGCATATTTTGGACCAATCTGAAATTTAAATCGAAATTTAAAATTTTTGAATTTTTGGGTTGGATTTTTAGATTATGGATTGAATTTTGAATTTTATTTTTAAAATTTATGAATTTTGGATTGGATATCGGATTTAGTATTATGGATTTTTGGATATTCAATAGTCCTTAACCCTACACAATTATTTATATCATATGTGTCCAATACTAATAAGTCCAATTTTCAAGATCCAATAGAGTAATATTTATGACCTATCATAATATTAAATCAATATGAAATTTTATATTAATTAAATTAAAAATATAAAATATTTTATGAGTAAGTAAAGTTTAATACACGGCATGAACGATAGTCACCTCAATCTATTTATACTATATTAAAAGTGTGAAGATCCTTAAAAATGTTGATTGAACTTTATGCCATTTATTAAAAAATATCATAATAGAAAAAATTGTCATTTGCTATTTTTATACAATTATTATTTAAAATAATTATTTTTAATATTCAATCACCTTATTTTATCATATTAGATTTTTCATTTGTCGCATAACTCTATTTATGGTATAAATTTAAAAAAAGTATTTTTTTCTTTTTGATAGTAATAAATTTTTTCTATTATATTTTACTATATTAAATTTTTTAATTGTAGCATAACTCTACTTATAGTGTAAACCTTTTAAAAAAATAAAATCGTTCACCGAAATTTTTTTCCTTCACGATTTCAAAAGTTCTTTTTCCCTTTTTTAACAGTACAAAATTTCTATAGATTTTTATTTTTTATTTTTTTGATATTTTTTTCCTTTCTCATAATAACAAGTAGTTTTTTTCCCTTTTGGTAATTTTTTTCTTCTATAAAAGAATTTATAATTGTATAATTTAATTCATCACCTCGTTTATATCAACATCTTTGATTCAATCTTCAACCTTGTATATTTTCGTGTTAATCTATCTTATTCTTTTTTCTTCATATTGTGAATTACTTTTTTATATTGTGAATTTGAAAAAACAATAATAATTGTTATGACAGATCAAGTTGTTTATATTTTAATTTAGATTATCTGTTTTAGTTGAGTTTAATAATGCTACTATATTATCTCATTTAATTGAGTCTTATATTGATGTTATGTGATTTAAAATTTGTGTTATGTGTCACTGACATTCTTTATCTTCTCATGCATTCACAAATTTAATCTATTTAGGTTATCTCTTTATCTTATAAAATAATTTTTTTATATAAAATTATAAATTATTATAATTATAACTCTTGTGCACAATTTGTTTTAGATAATCTCACAATGAAATCTGAAAAGAATTTTGTGAACGAAATAGTGTCAATTAACTACTTAAGACAAATATGATTCTCATTGGATAATAAAAGTTTTAGTAATTGAAACTTGATTAACAAAAGAGTATAAGAAAAGAATAAAGGAAGGTACATGAAAGACTATAACATGAGTTGACAAAGAGATAATAATTTATTTAATTTTTTTTCAGTTGAAACTTTGGTTATATCCCAACAGGGAATATGAACGGATTATCATATTACAATTGGATCATCTGAATGCCGACGCTGTTTCCCTAGAAACAAAATAAACCAATATACAGTGACAACAGTCTCATCATTTTTTTCATGACTACACAGTTTCATCTTTGGACAGAAGGAATTAGTTCTTGCCATCACCAAACAGGTAACCAAGAGAAGATCCACCACCTGGGGCCGCATGCACTTTGGTAGATGGGCGATCCATGAGGAAATTCCCAGTATTTTTGTCCATCTGCACGGAAATAGTTATTGGCATTGCGCCCTTGGCAGCTGGAATCTGCTTATTAACATTTGGAGCTGGTGCAGTTGCAGTAAGCTTCTGTGGATTGCTTGTAGCAGGTCCCTGATTCTGTGGAGCTTCTACCTTGTTGGTAGTAGGTTTTGGAGCCTCACCATCTCCAAAGAGGTACCACTGCTGATTCCACGACCCTTGATCTCTCAACTTTTAGATGATTGATTCTGAGTAGTTCGGATCGGATCAGATCAGGGGAGAGAAGATCAATTCTTTTTTATATTATTTTCTATGTTTATATTTTATATTTTTATATATGTGTTTGAGTTCTTATCTATTTTTATTATATTTTATATATATGTATATATATATATATATTTGACCATTAAAGTTTAATTTTTGCAGGGCACAAAAGTTCATGCTATACTATAGTGAAAAAAATATTTACAATAAGACAAGATCTGTTACATCATAGATTCAATGGCAACACTATAGTTCAGGATCAAACTCTTAAACATAGTCATTTATCAATTTAAAATTCATAATGTTCTTTCTAAATTCTTATATTGTTACACAAACACATTTTTAAATATTACTTATGCTATTTTCATAAATTTATTCTTATTAATATGAGGGAACACTTAGACTAGTTTTTGTTAATTGTAGAAAGTTATAAATTTCAAGGAGCAAACTATTAGGTGGATTGTGGTTGTTAATTGTTATGGTCTACCTAAAAAGCTCAAAAGTCAAAATCGAAAATTCAAAAAATTCAAACCCGATTAATCCGAAACCGAACTTGAAAAATTCAATCCAATCCAAACTAATTTGAATTGGATTTGGGTTATACTTTTTTTAATCCGAAAATCGAATATCCAAACTGAAATTCTCATATCCAATCTAATGGTCCGAGTGCCCACCCCAAGGTGACTATGCATTTATCTTGCCACCTTATAAGAAACATTCTTTTGAGTGTGCGGGTTTTTGACCATGTAACACGCTGCCCCATATAATATAACTTGTCTAATAATTATTTCGTAAAACTTACTTTTAAATCTTGATGACACATTCTTATTATACAAGACATAATAAATAAAATCTTAAAAGATCTCCCAGGGATAAAATCTTTTTTTATGGGTACAATTTCATGGATAAAATCTTTTCCATCATACAAGGGTAAGATAAATAATATGAAGACATATTAATGATAACTCAAACTTCTTCATCCTGATGTCTTGAATATCTATTCTCTTTTTTGAAGAATTCTTTTCAATATTTGTTGGTGTATGAAGTGAAGAGGGAAGACGGTTATTTAAAAGTTGTTATAGCTGGTAAGTTGGTTAATTAACTGCCCTAACGGCTAGTTAGTTGAAAGGATAAATTCTTATTCTAAATCTATTCCTATATGAAGCTATATATATTTGAGTTTCTTCATTATATCATATATACAAAATATTATTGAAAGAAGAGTGAAGATCATGATCAATGATCACAACTTTCTTTACTTTCTTGCTGCTTCATCTCCTTTGTGTTCTTATTAGTATTCTTGTTCGTTCAAGCCTTGAGCTTCTTTTCATAAAATTACAATATTTCTTAAATTAAAATTCCTTTGTGCACTTTTGTGCTGACTACTATTGCTGTTTAAGTTAAACACTTTCATAAACCATTATGTAATTGAACATAAATGGAAAGTGAAATGCTTAATATAAATTGTTGTTCCATTTAAATGGACATATTAATTCCCAAACTTATAATCTAATCCGATCAAAATAATAGTTGCATTAGAAATTCATTTTTTTTTATTGGTCAAATTAGTAACTGACTCTTCTCATAAAGAGTATAAAAAAAATGTATAAAGATTATAAATGCTACTAAAGCTACTCGTAAGGATAGCTGAATTGCTGTAGCGGGTGGTATCCTATAAGGGAGGCCAAAAATTAATTCCCCTGCCAATATCTTCTCAATCAGTAGAAGCTTAGAGCTCGTTGCACCAAATTTGCCTAGTGCAATTTACATATGTACACTCGAATAATAGCAGATATAAATTTTTGGGGTTTAAAAAAAAATTTAAAAAACCACTAAAATTATATAAAGGGCATGTTCTCGGAAAAATATTTTGTGAGATTTTTAACTTTTAGGCGAGAGTTAATTAATTTTAGGATAAAATATTAAAGATTCTTGCGGTTATTATAAAAATTATTATTCCATTAATGTATTATTATATCCTTATTGGATCTAATATTTTTCTAATTAGATAAACTGCCTTTGCTTTGGTAGTTCTTCCCACACTGAAATTAGAGAGGAGAAGTGAGCAAATGCAGTGATATAAAAGATGCGCTGGGCTCACCGGGGAACATACTTACCTGGACGGGGTCAATGGGTGATCATGAAGGCCCATGGCCTAGGCTGGTGATCTTCATCGCACTTTGGAGGGGTGCCTGCCTAAGGTCGGCTCAAGTAATCGAGCCTACATCATAATTTATGGCAGCGGGAGCCTGCGTTCGCGCGGTCCCTATCCAAATCGAAGTCCAATTTTAGGTCCAGTTGGTCGAGCTAGCCTCAATTATTTCTGTTGCCAGTGCCTCCCAATTCCAATATTTCATCTTTTAATTTAAGTAAATAAATGTTGTATTTGTAGTTGTTGAACAACAAAAATTAGTTATTTAGTCTTTGAAACAATCAAAGGATCAATATGTTGTAAAACTAATGTTAAATTGTTGAGATAGTGCACTAATTGGGAAGTACTTTAAAAGGTCTATTCAAGATCAGCAGCATTTTGTCTTTGTTTACTGCATGTTAAGAAGTTCGTCCTAACAAAGATTAGCCTGCGTTGTGACACAATTTTGGAACTAATGAAGGGTGGAAGTGCAACAAGAAAGTCGAGTCTATTGTCTAAGTGTGTTAGAAGAACATAGTTACGTATTTCGCCAAAACTTGCCTAACTGAATTCAGTTCACCTTTTTGAAAGGTGAAGTAAGAGAGGGATTAAGTTGGTGGGTACCGTATGAAGGAAAATATTTTCTAAAAAAATAAGTGGGCTTCCTACTTATATTTGTTGTATTGATTCCGAACATATAAGATGGTTGCAATAATCTAATTTTTGTTGTGTATTTAAAAGATCTATGGTAACAACATATCCGGTGTAATTCTACTAATAGTTTGTTTAGCCAAACTTCTCAAATAAGCTTATTTTGAGAAGTACTTTTTTTCAAAAGTGCTTATCAAAAAAGTACTTTTGATGAAAAACAGTTTGTGTTTGACCAATAAATTTTAAAAATATTTTTGAACAACAATTACTGCTTGGCCAAACTTTTGAAAAATGCTTCTAAATGTATTTTTCACAAAAGTGCTTTTCAAATAAGTGCTTTTGGGGAGAAGCTACTTTTCTTAGCTTCTGAAAAACAACTTCTGATACTCCCTAAAAACACTTATTTTCTCTCAAAAGCTTGGCCAAACACCTAATTTTTTTTAAAATAAATATTTTTTGGCAAAAATAAGCACTTTTGACCTCTCAGAAGTTTGGCCAAACAGGCTATAAGTGGAATCTAGAAAGCGCGAAGTATATACAAAGCTTACCCCTATCTTGTAAAGGTCAAGAAATTATTTCCGGAAGTTGTTGTGTATTTTAAAAGATCTAAGGCAACAATATATACAGTGTAATACTACTAAGCGAAATCTAGAAAGAGTGAAACATACACAAATCTTACCCATATCTTATAAAGATGAAGAGGTTGTTTCCGAAAGTCAACGGAAGTCCCTCAATTTAAATAAAGTATATCAAGCATTTCCGAAAAGAAAAAAGTAGTATCAACTAGCACTACAATCTGTAATCAAGACAACAATAGGTAATAATAAAGTTGAGTATGCACGTAGAAGTAGTAGTATGAGTATGTTAATCGGTCTACCTCTGTGATAACATCTGTACTGGCGTACCTCTATTCATGTTAATGGGGGTGTGTTTTTGGTTCTATATTTTGATTTTTTCTTATTTCTCTAGGAAAAAATTTTGATATTATTTTTATTTACTTTTTAGTTTTAAGGTTTTCTAATTAGATTAGTATTAGTTATTTTCATAAAAGTAGGATTCAGATTTATATTATTTGGGATAGATTTTTTTTTTTCATATATATAGGGTGAATTTTGTTATTTTCATTAGACAAGAATATTATGAATATTATTTGAAAGATTTCTCTTCTTTACACCTTTGCATGTGGTGATTGTGTTTTTATCTTGCAACCTCACAAGAAACATCCTTTAGGGGTTGAGATTAGTTCTTAATTTAGATATCTTTGATTTTTATTAAAATAAATTAAAGAAGGTAACTAGTCGTATCCTAACTATTGTTTCTACTTTCTTCGAAATAGGGGTCTAGATCACTTTTGATCTAGGTTCTTAAATTGACTCTATTAATATCATAATTAGTTTTAATTCGCTAATTTTGAATATTAAGATCAATAAGGTCTTAGCATTTAATCTGAAATTTAAAATTTTGTTCTCGAATTTTACATATTATTAAATTTTGTCTTTAATCCTTGTATTATGGCTTCCACATTATTTTTTTTGTTTTTATTTAAGTAACATGATTTTTATCAGTCTACCTCTCTATGAGACCCACCATAGTTAACCTCTCACACCTCCTCACTCAGACATCTCTCCTCTTCACATGTCCGAACCATCTCAGTCTTGCTTTTTTGATCTTGTTCACCACAGATATTACTCCTACCTTATCCCGAATCTCTTCGTTCCTAATCTTATATCTCCTTGTAAGACCAGACATCCATCTCAACATCCTCATTTTCACTACTTTCATCTTCTGAACATGTGAATTTTTTTCCGTTCAACACTCTGCTTCATAAAACATACTTTATCTGATAACTATTTTGTAAAACTTACCTTTAAATTTTGATGATATATTTTTATCACACAAGACACAACTAATAAAGTCTTAAAAGATCTCCCAGGGATAAAATCTTTTTCTTTTTTGGGTTACAAATCATGGATAAAATCTTTACCACTATAAAATGGCAAGACAAATAATATGAAGATATTTTAATGATCACTCAAACTTCTTCATCCTGATGTCTTGAATGTTTGTCTATACTCTTTTCAGAAGAATTCTTTTAAATATTTTATAATTGTGAACTTTTATGATAACTACTGTTGTTGTTTAAGTTAAACATTTTCAAATTTTCATAAACCAACAAGTAATTGAACACAGAGAGAAAGTGAAATGCTTAATATAAGCTCTCGTTCTTGTTAAATGATTATATTAATTCCTAATAAGCTTATACACTAATCCAACCAAAGTAATAATTGCATTAGAAATTCATATATTTATATACTTTTGGTCAAATCACCATCTGACTCTTGTTGTGAAGAATACAAGAAAAATGTGTAAAGATTATAAATACCACTAAAGTTATCCTGGACGGATTGGTCCCGCAAATGGTATCTAATAAGGGAGGTCAAGGATTAATTCCCTCTACTAATGCCTTATCGATCAGTAGAGCTAGTTGCACCGGATTTACCTAATACGACTTACGTTTCTTGTGTGATTTGTGAGCTATTACGCGAAATGAGTTTCTCAATGCACACCTAAAAAATAACATCTACAAAATTATTTGGGGTTCCTAGAAAAGAACCTCTAAAGTTATAGAAAGGGCATGTTCTCATGAAAATATTTTGTGAGATTTTTTCACTTTTAGGCTAGAGTTAATCAATTTTAAGATAAAATATTGAAGATTCTTGGGGTTATTATAAAAATTATACCATTAATGTATTATTATACCCTTATTGGAACAAATATTTTACCAACTAGATAAACCTGCCCTTGCTTTGGCAGTTCTTCCCACCCCGCAAGCAGAGAGGAGAAGTGAGCAAATTCAGTGATATAAAAGATGGGCTGGGCTAACTGGGAAACATACTTACCGGACGGGGTCAATGGGTGATCATGAAGGTTCATGGCCTGGGCTGGTGACCTCCATTGCACTTTGGAGGGATGCCTGTCTAAGGTTAGCTCAAGTGATTGAGCCTACGTCATAATTTGCGGCAGTGGGGTCTGCGTTCGCGCAGCTCCTACCCGAATCTAAGTCCTATATTTGGTAAATTTTAGGCCCAGTTGTTCGAGTACCTCAATAATTTCTGGTTTTTGGGCCTCTCCAAATTCCAATAATTTATCACTTCAAGGTCCTGTTTTGTAAGTTTTGCCAAACTGTTTCTTAATCTTTTAATTAAATAATTGTTGTATTTGTACAACTTGCTACACAACAAGAAATAGTTACTATGTTGTCCATCTAACGTAATTGTAGAGAGTAACTGTCCACTAATTGGGAAGTATTTTAAGAAATCTGTGAAATCAGAAGCATTTTGCCTTTGTTTTTTGCTGCACGTTTAAAAGTTCGTCCTAACAAATATAAGCCTCCGTCCTGCGATGTGACACAAATTTGCAACTCTAATGAAGGGTGGAGTGCAGCAAGAAAGTCGAGTCTATTGTCTAAGTGTGTGAAGAGCATAATTAGGCATTTAGCCAAACTTGCCTAACTGAATTCCGTTCACCTTTTTGAAAGGTGAAGCAAGAGAGGAGTTAAGTTGGTGTATGCGGTACGGAGGAGTGATTTTCTTATTTATTTCTTGTGCTCCGTACGTAAATAAAAAATTATTATTCTGTGTGCGGGGTAAGGGTGAAGATAAGCTTTATTAGAGGGTGGGAAGGACAATGATGTGGAATGTCAATTGTGTAACTTGTTTTTTTCAAGGAGGTCAGAAGATTAAAAAAAGTTGGAAAACATTTTCCTTTGACACTGTACTACAGATTTAAAAGGAAAAAAAAAAGGTCTAGAATTTCCACTAGAGGTTGGTTTGTCTATTTACGTTCTGATACCATAAAATATCGCCATGATGCATCCATCCCATTGCTTTAGCTACATTTTTGTGCTCGTCGAACTTGGAATTGTTTGCTTTCCTTCCAAAGTAACAAAAGCTACTATCTTACAGCAGTTCTTGGCAAAGAGCAACACTGAAGATTTCGAGTTCGAAACATACAGAGTATAACAATGACATATGTCTCAGCCCAAATAAGTTTATGTCGACTACATGAGTCCTCGATCATGTTTCTCCATTTAAATAATATATGGAGTTTCACTAAGGAAATGGTCAACCTGATCAAAACATGCCAGATTTAAGTAAAAGCATAATATAGAGTGATCATAATATCATTAAATGGGCTGCTGAAGTTCACACAAAAAACAAGATTGTATTTCTAACCATTCTACTGGCAAAACAGCAGTTCTACGCTTGAATGGAAAAGATAAAAATTGGAAAAAAGAAATTGGATTTTGCTGTCATGTTTAGTGCTTATTCCAGGGGAAGAGAACATTAACTTCCTTATGCCACAGCAGGCATATCATTGAGCCATCCATCTAAAGGTTTCCCAATGGAGTAGACAATGAACCCGATTTCTCTGAGCTTCTGTACATCAACAGTGTTCCTTCCATCAAACACGAATGCAGGCTTTTGCATGTTATCATAAATCTTCTTGAAATCAAGAGTCTTGAACTCGTCCCAGTCGGTCAGAAGACAGAGGCCGTGGGCGCCTTTTGTGGCCTCATAAGCATCCCAAACTACATTGACTTGCTTCATCACAGTGGGGCTCATTGGCTGGAGGTGAATTGGATTATCCCAGTCAAACTTTTTCATTGACAGATCCTTTTGGATTTGATCCTCAGTGACCTGTGGATCATATATGCTCAAGTGAGCATTGTCTCCCAATAGGCCTTTGCACACATCAATTGCTGGTGTCTCCCTTGTGTCACCTGTGTCTTTCTTGAAAGCAAATCCAAGGATAGCAATCTTCTTGCCTGAAACTGTGTTGAACATAGAGGAGACAACTCGGTTAACAAATCGATTCTTTTGGTAGTCATTCACCTTAATCACTTGTTTCCAGTAGTTGGCAACTTCTTTCAGACCATTACACTCACAGATGTAAACCAAGTTGAGAATATCCTTCTGGAAACAAGAACCACCAAAACCAACACTGGCATTGAGGAATTTTGGTCCGATTCTCGTGTCCTTACCAACAGCATGGGCCACTTGTGTAACATCAGCTCCAGTTGCTTCACAAAGAGCTGACATTGCGTTAACTGATGAGATCCTCTGAGCCAAGAAGGCGTTGGCAGCGAGCTTTGAAAGCTCAGCTGACCAAAGATTGGTGCAGATGATTCTGTCTTCAGGCACCCAATGAGCATACACTTTCTTCAGAGCCTGAATTGCCTTTTGCCCCTCAGGGGTGTCTCGTCCTCCGATTAGAACGCGGTCAGGATTAAAAAGGTCCTGAATAGCAGTTCCCTCAGCAAGAAATTCAGGATTCGAAAGAATTTGGTACTTGATTCCTTTGCTGTTATGTGTAAGTATTTTCTCGATTGCCTCGGCTGTTTTCACAGGAACAGTTGACTTCTCAACCACAATCTTGTCATTTTTCGATACATCAGCTATCATTCTGGCAGCACTTTCCCAGTATGTAAGATCTGCTGCTTTCCCAGCTCCAAGGCCTCGGGTTTTCGTTGGAGTGTTAACAGAAACAAAGATGATGTCTGCTTCTGAGACATGTTTCTCAACTTCAGTGCTGAAGAAAAGGTTCTTTCCTCGGCATTGTTTCACTACATCTTCAAGTCCTGGCTCATAAATAGGCAGCTGATCACTGTTCCAGGCCATGATACGGGCAACAGATATATCAACAACAGCCACTTCAATTGCAGGGCACTTAAGGGCTATGACTGCCATAGTTGGTCCACCAACATATCCAGCTCCAATGCAACAAATCTTCACCATGTTTTCTGCAACATGAGAACGGATCAAAGCAAGAGTTAATGTTCCAGCATAACAATAAGACTAATCAAGGAAATGGGATTGTTCCAGCATAACAATAAGACTAATCAAAGAAATGGGATTTTAAGCCTCCGCACTGGATCTGCCAAAAATCTTACAACAACTATTATGCCCTAGCCCCCCACACATTGGGATCGGCTTAAATTTCCTAGGAGTGCTATGACGTATAGATGAGCCTAAGTGGACCGATATTAACAGCGAACATTCATATAGTCTATTACCACTTGTTTGGATTGAGGCATAGTTGTTACTGTTATTATTGTTGTCTAGGTACATCTATACACTCACACACTTAAAATGAGAACCAAATGTTGCCCATTTTATCAGAGAAGTCATATTCCATAGAATTCTCCTTCTTTTTGTCTAATTAGAAAACAACATCTTCTCCTACTGTCCTAATCAACCTCCTTAAGTGCATTTCTGACTAAACAGATATAGAGACTTCAGATAAAACTGTTTCAGACACACACATAAATAGATGTAATACACAGGGAATATATTCAATATCAGTTGACAAAGACAACTTCAACCATGGCATGTCACAAACAGGATTTTCACAACAGAACAATGAAAAACCAAAAGAAAAAGAAACAAACCAAATGACACCACCAACTTATTATGAATGCACTTAACACAACAGGGAACAAGAATCTGAACATTTTTAGCCGACTTACACAAAAGTTACCTCAAGGATTTTCTTCTTGAAAAGGAAAAGAAAAGATGGTTTTGATTCTCTTAGGAATATATGTTGTTATAAAAAGGAGCGAAAAGAGCTTGTATAATGGTGCAAAGACTTCCATAGACCACTATATATATAATGGAAAAAAGGTCTATGATCTAAGCTAAGCCAATGGACTCCCTAAAACTAAGTAAAGTGCCAAAAGTCAGATTTTGAAGTCTGGTGTGGTACCTTCAACACGTTTTCAAGAGGTACCTTTCTGTAACAAACAAGGGAAAGGAATTCAACTACCTGCCTGTATCCTCCTTTTCCCTCTACACTACACCAATTTCTGGTGAATGGTTAAAATAAGAAACTTTACATTACCACTTCTCTCTGAAACTTCAATGATATCAGGGAAAAACTAGAAAGGGAATAAACAATATTTTCATTTGGGCGAAAGGTCTAAACTTGCCCTACTCTAATAGTTGGTAACAAATATAACCATGACATTACAAGATCGGTCCAAATATTCAAGCTTTTTCAACATATGAGCCTTATTTCACAAAGAAAAAAGATTAAATTCACCCTTAAACTATACAAAATGATCCAGATTGACCCCTGAATTTCACAAAATTTGGATCATAAAAAAAAGGGCAAATTTGGACCTTTTTCCTTTTTCATAATTTTTTGCTCCCTGCGTCCATCTTTACTTATCCTCTGTTGACTTGATTCTTAAAAAACAGTAAATATAAGAAAAATTTTATTGTACCACCCCTAATTATTGCTAAGTCATTTAAATGATTGAAATCAATTAAAATTGTAGGAATTTATTAATAACAGGACAAAATTACCCAATTTTAAAGAGCAAATTAAATCCTTGTTTCTGATTTAGCAATAGAGATCTTGAACGTAAGTTTAAGCAGCATAAAAGACATGGAGGAACGTCGCTCCATTTATTAAGTATTGGAAAATTAATTTTGACTTATAATTTTAAAGCATTGGCAAATGAATTGCAAAGTCTGATATATTAATAACAATAGATATAAAATGGTAAATTAGATCTTGATAGCAAGTAAAAATAAATAACTATTTTTAGTATATTGGACAAGTAAAAATAGATTGATAGAGTTTCTAAAAGATATGATCGCTCTATGTTGGGGTAATCCAACCCAAAATTCAGTCCATTTTGGGCTAGATCTCGAGATTTTTATCAAAATCTCACATCACTAGAAGTGACCGCACCTCATATATTTATCTTATTTCTCTAATCAATTTCTAAAGTAGGGCTTCCCAACTTTCAAGAATAATCCTGTTCCAAAACTCGGTCTAAAAGGGTGTCAAAATCGTGTTTTTATCTGACAGAAAGTGAAAAAAGTAGAGGGCTGTGCAGTTTCATGTGAAAACCAAATCAAGAAAATTGTTTCTTTTAGACTGGTGAAGTTACATGGAATGAAAAAGGAAGCTTGAAGCTTCAGAAAGAATGCGATCATATGGTTGATTTCAACAGGGACATTGAGTAAGATCAAAGAAAAAGATTAATTATAACTAATACATTAATATATTAAATATGGTTGAGAGAAAAAAAAAATCAAGAAACAAAGTCATTATTAATTAGAGATCTTGATTTATAGGCAACATAAAATTGAGATTAACGTGTTGGTAGGTACCTGATTAAATGGCCCTTCTTTTAGCAGCAAAAAAAAAAAAAGTTTATTTTCTGATGATGGGGTTGAAAGGAAAATGAAGATTAATTTATAGAAGGGAGATGAAGGTCTAATGGTAGAAAAATAAAAGTACTTGCTAAAATCTTAAAGGTAAGGGAAGTAATAAACTTAAATTTGTATCCAAATCTATTAGATTTTAATATAAGCAAATTATTTTTAATTGTAGTAACTGATTAATGATGCATAAAGAGTTTTTCTACTATAAGACAATTTTCTGTAAAGTAACTTGTTAATGATGAATTTGACTATATGAATATCTAGATTGCCTTTTTAATCCCTTTTGAATAAGATGATTACAAAATAGAAAAATTGTTATGCCGAAAACAAATAATGTACAGAAAAATCTAACAGTAAGGAAAAATTAGAATTACACTTTTATTATAGGGTAGTGAAATTTAATAGTACTAGATTTAATAGATTGATGAGATTTGAATTTAGACTTTTTTCATTTTGTACCTTACCTATATATGGGCGGATTCATTGTCCAAATTATGTTGTATGTAAATTTATTATATTTTCATAAAATTATATATTTTATATATTTTAATTTAATGTTATTTGTTTTTAGAATTGATTTAGCATCATTTCTTATTCACCCGGAAGAATAAGGAATGATTCTCAATTAATACATACTTTTTTCTATTTTTTAGTGGTGGATTCATAATTTAAAAATTCTAAATTCATTATATTAGGCTTAAGCTTCATGGCATTGGGGAGTTATTCTTGACTAGTTCTAAATCTATCAAGGTTAATTCAATTGATAATATGATCAACAACAGCAATAGTAAATTCAGTATAATTTTATAGTTGGAGTCTGAGAAAGATAATGTGTACCTTGGTCTTATTTCTATTTTGTGATGATAGGGAGAATGTTTTGACAGATACTCGACTCAAAGAAAAATGAAAATGAAGCAGTAATAGTAGACATTAATAATAACATCATAATAAGATAAACGAAATGAAAGAAACAATCAAATAGTATTGAATATCTAAGAATAAGCAACTTACAAAAATAATACTAATACTCTTAGTACGGAAAAGAAATACGCTCGCCAACCTGCTAATCCTTTAATCTAATACTTGACCTCCGGTCCACACCCTCCTTCCAAGGGTCATATGCCTTCACTTAGGGGTGTAAAAAAAATTGATAAACTGCACAAAATCAATAATCTGAGTTAAATTGAGAAAGAAAATGACTAGTTGATTTGATTTGGTGTTGAAAATAAAAATTCGATCATAATTGGTTTGGTTTGGTTTGATTATAACTAAAAACAAATCAAATCGATATATATATATATATATATATATAAATTTTATAAAGATTTTATTTAATTTGTAAATATTTCTTAAACTTTTTCATAGTTTTTGTCTTTTAACATATTATTTCAAGTTTGGACTTAGAATTTTGAATGATTCAATAAGTTTTATAGCTCGTAGATGCATGTTATTAACTCAAACTAAGTTCAAACCAAAACCTAATCAATATTAATGCTAACAAAAGAAATGATTTGAACACTAAGAATGACAATAATATTAGATATCTATTCTTTAAATTTGCATTGGTTAATTTACACCGTGAAAATATATAACTTAAATTATCTTTACTTTTTAGTTAGGTAACTAATACTTATTAGCTCTACTTAATTTGACATGAGAGTATGATTATTTTATTATCGCTTATTAATCAACAAAATTTATTTTATGTAATTTCATTATCTTTTTTTTATTGAATTTTCAGTACAATCTCATAGCTCATCTCATATTTTGTGTTATTTTCTTAACTAAGAAACACCTTAGATAATCTAATGTTACTAGGAGTAAGGAAATATTTCAAATACAAATTATGTATTTGTATGATAATTTTATTGGGAAAAAAAATCAAAAATCCTGAGAAACCGAAATATTTGAGGCCCGAACCCCAAAAAATCTCATGTCCACGTCCGTTTCATGAGTCAAATAATAGAACTTGCACTCCAAGTATTTTTCTTAGTCCCGCTCGATTTGAAACTTTTAGACTCCAGCGTCTGTCTTTAAACCCCTAACATCGCATTCTACTTTGCATCTTGTCAATCAATATTATGTCATAAGCAAATAATTGCACCATAACACCTCCCATTGAACGTGACGAGCCAGTGCATCTATTGTCAAGGCAAATAAAAATGAGATATTTACATAAATGACCATAGTTTGACTGAAAATAGGCTTATATAGCAACATTATCATTATTTACAATTTATGGTAATATTTAATGCGTTATCCGTTGTATTATTAGTTTTTCAAGTTATCAAATACGAATACAACATTTATTCTATTGAGAGATTTAATAAATTTTGTTTGTTTAAAAAGACAGTTACCTTGATTCACGCTATTATTAAAACACAATCTTCAATACTGATTTGAACTCTGAAAAATAGCTGAAATTAATATTTATATTTATACGTATCTTTAAATCAAGCTGTCATTAATTATCAATATTTCATATATAATTGGACTCTAGAAAATAGATGTGATTCATATTTATATTTTTATTTTCATACTAGTATGTATAATTTTTCTTTAAAAAAAATTATTTTATGTATATTTTTACCGAAATTAAAATTTGATACATCTTATGCATTGAGTCAATATATATATATTGATACACATTAATGATATTTGTATCAGCTACTTTATGAAAGGTTATTCTGATTGTATCAATGATATTTATATATACACTAATTTCTAGACACGTACTTTGTACGTGTATATCCATATTAAATAATTAAATATAGAGTTGCAATAAACATAAATTTAAAATTACTAAACTGGCGTTTTGGTTACCTTAGTTTACAAATCATGCTTTGATGACGATTAAGTATAAAGCGTGACAAGATCACCTAAATAAAATGAAAACTAAATTTTTTTCAACATTTATGCAGAAAAGTGCAAGAATTATATAGAATACAAGTTACTATGATGGACATAAATATAATCCACGCCCCAAGAGTAAATTAATCTGCAGATTTAAGACTACTTCTATCAAGTTTATGAAAATTTCATACATAATCCAAAATGCCATCAACAACAAAATAAGAAGATTAATCAGAAAATATTTGAAAAACTATAAAAAAGAAGAACAAAAAATGCAACAACTTCATATAACCTATTAAAAGGTGTAGAGTATGATCATGATACAAAGATATATGTTTTTCATTTTGAGTCTGCTTAATGGTATAGATCTTCATTAGAGGATTATGTATAAATACTATTGTAACCCATAGAAGCTTAGAAGATGGAAAGGTAGTATATGAAGTAATAATTAAAAAAATATTAAAGGGTAACCTACAGTAATTACAGACAGGTGAAACAATCCTCCTCATTTACTTGGTTCAATGATTGACTTTATTCGTTCCTTTTTATTTTAACATATATATATATACATACATATATATATATATATATATATATATATATATATATATATATTAGATATTTGATGGTAAAATATTACAATTTAATTAGATATTTTATTATATTTTAATTTATTATAGGGCCAAAATGGTAATCCAACTTTTTTAAGATAAGTGCTTTTCACTTTTAGTATAATATAATATGATAATAATAATAATTATTTATTATTATTATTATTATTATTTATTATTTATATTTATTTATTATCATTATTATTTATTTATTTATTTATTTATTTATGTTAACTTTTCACTTTTTGGCTTCCTACTTATATAGTAATAAATATATAAATATGATATGATATGATAAAATATTAATATTTAATTATGTATTAATTAAATTTTAATTTAATGAAGGGGAAAAATAGTAATCTAACTTTCAACTTAGAGGCTTTTCACTTATATAATAATATGATATATATGTATTTCTATATGTATATATATAAATTTAGATTGTATTTATTCCTTCTAATTTAGGTTGTAGTCATTCACTCTTGTATCATGTGTATTCATTCGCTCTTGCATCGATTCTATCATTTGTATTCATGATACAAAAAATACAAAAAAATAACACAAAAAAAAAAGAGAGGAGAGAGAAAGAAAAAAAAGATGGTGTCTGGTCTGCCATGAAAGATGCAACTATATTTGTTGTATCATTACATATGTAATTTAACTGCTGAATAGAGAAAAAAAAAATAAAGAGGTTATAGAGAAGAGAAGGAGGATTGGCCATGGTGGTTGTCATGGAGACAGAAGAAGAACATATGATAGAACTTGAAAATTTATCAAATGATGTAGTGGAATCAATTTTCTCTAGAATTCCCTTAAAATCTCTTGTCTAATTGAAGGTTGTCTCCATAACATGGTGAAATTCAACCAACAACATTTGCCATTATTACCCTCCCACAACTTTACTGGTCTCGAGCACAAAACTTGTCAAGAATTGATTTTTATGAAGTTACACAACCAAATGAAGTTTTGATTTAGTTTTTGAAACCTCTTGAATCGTATCGAAAGTGGGTTGAAGATGGTTTTTGCAAGATCTAGGTAATTTGGGAGAGATGGGATTGGAAGAAGTTGATTGGTTGATTGATGGCTTATAATACGACTTATTTACGGTGGGCAATGCTAAAAGGGATCAAATACATGATTAAAGTAGATAAACAGTCAATAAATTAAAATATAGCTAGATATTGTATTAAACTGCAAGCCCATCATGATCAAAAAGGATTCTGAATCACCTCTCACGATTCTTATTCGTAGTTTGACTCTATCATACATGCCCTAATTAATTACCCTAGCATATCTTATACGAATATCTTTAACATTCAAACATCTTCATAGAACCTCTCTTTGAACAATATGGTCAGCATTAGTTAAAATTTGAGATTAGTAAAGTGGGTATTTTATTCTTTACTCGTTTATGAATTTTGAATTGTTCTATTAATATATATTTTATTCTTCCCCCCTTTATTCTAATTAACTTTTTAAAATGTCTGTCTTATCCTTATATTATCAACTTTGTCTTCTTCCTTTCATTTTTTTAAAAAATCATATATATATATATGAAATAATTTTTTAAAATAAATATTAACTTTTGTAAAAAAATTAAATAAAAAATACTAATTGAGTATATAAGTTAATGACGTTCTATAATGAAGTAAATTAGTAGAATGAAAAAATAATTTTACCAACAATAATCAAAACTCTAATATTTATTTATACAAGTGAAAATAAAAGGTAATGATAATTTTATAAATATATTTCAATGTATGAAATAAAAAAATTAATAAAATAAAAATAAATTAAAAAATTATTTATTTATAATGTAAATTAATTTAAAATTATATGTTACGAAATATTCTGTTAATAACAATCAAAGTTTATTTATTTATATAGAAAATAGAGGATAAGAATAAGGAGAAACATAAATACACACACATGCATGCATATACATATATACATATTTAATGCATATAATATTTTAATAACAATAATAAAAAAATACTAAATAACATTAGATTTTGTGATAAATTCATAAAAGTATTGTTCTATTTATAATGTTAGTGAATTTAAATAAGAAACTATAAATATCTATGTTAAAAAATAAATATTATATATAATATAAAAAATATTATATACATGAAGAATTGAAGGGTAAAATAGATATTTTAAAAATTCAATTAGGATAAAGAGGGAAGAATATCTATTTTTTAAAATTAAGAAAGAAGTTTAATTTTTAAAACAAAGTTGAGAAATGAAAATAACATCAAAAGTGAATATTAAAATAACATCAAAAGTGAATCTCTCAAATACTGCAAAGTCTATATTTGTATAATTTTTCTTTCCTATTGGTAAGTCATCCTTGGGCAAATTAAATTGTTTCCAATTAATTCTGAAAACTATGCGAAATACTAGAATACTAACATAGAAATTTCAATATATTGTAAGAAAAAAGGATAAAATTTTAAAAATATTGATCATCTGAGGCTTAATTATTAAATATAATAATAGTTTGAATAATTATTAAATATAGCTAGAATTTTTAAATTTTATTTTGTATTAATAATACAATTGTTTTTGAAATTCACTCTATATTAATAAGATAATAATTTGCTCTATAAAAGTATTTGACGACATGTTGATGTTGAATATGTTATAGTTGTCGTAGAATCCTATACTTTCATATAATCATATGTCAGTGGTGTTGACAAATAAATGAAATTTTCTTATTTAAAACTATATCACAAAATGAAGGACTAGTCCGCCACAACCCCCGACCTTTTTAGAACTGGCCGAACTGATCATTTTAAGGCTCTTTAAAGTGAAAATCGATTCATTCTAACCCATTAAATTTCTTAACGCAGGAAGTTTGGACTGAATTAAATTAAATTGACCCATTTTGATAGCTCTAATATTTATATATACGTAAATAATATTATTTCGAAAAGATAACCTATATTTTAAGCTAATCCCGATTTTAAGAAATTCTTCCTTATATAGAAGGGAGAGATGAACTCCCTGTTACCCTAGAGTTATGGGTATTTAAGGAATTTACTTTATTTTCTGCATTATTTTATTTGTGCATTATTGCCTTTGAGGTTGTTCCTTTTTTTTTTTTGATGGTCAAAAATACCTTGGATTACCTAGCTGTTTCAAGGGTGTTATCGGCATTCTTTGTTTTTACCTGCTGTTGCTGTTTGTGCCTCATGAATAAAAGATTGCACTATCTCATTAAATTTATTTAATTGCCCTCAATGTTGCTGCCTATTTCATGCTGTTGTGTGGTTAGAATTCTGAGCATATAAGTAAATACAGTGTCATGTGTATTGCTGCAGCCTTTTGCTTTAACCAACGAGATCAGATCACAAAAAAAGAGATAAAGTTAATCCGATAATCACCTTTTGTTTGCCCCTAAGAGATTAGCTTGACACTGTTTATTTTTCTATTAAGTTTTTTTGGGTGTTTGAGTAGATATTACATCGCTGCAACCTTTACTTTTCATCACATAAGTCAGTTCTCAAAAAACTTAGTTTTCCATTTTCAGTTTCAACAAGGAAATAACTGTTCTCTCTTCCATCTTCTTGGCTCTTGCTTTTTGTTCTTCACTTTCACATCTATGAGTTCTTTATCTTTCTCTTCTTCCTTTTTTTTTAAAGGTTGCTGTGATTTTGATTTGAAGAGTCACTAAGACAAGAGAGCTATAGGTAAACAAGTAAGAAGGATAGGTGTAAAAAGGCGAGGCAAGTGGCTGTAGTAAACCTTATTAGATACCCATTGACTCTAGTATCTAATAAGTTTTACCTACTATTGGATTTGAACCTTCTTGAAATTATTGTTATGAAGTAAGAAATTTTTAGTGCCGAAGGTTACGACATTAACTTAAAAATATGGAATGTTAAAGATATAGGCAAAAAAACTATGTTTTTATCGTTTTTTATATCCTGTAAAAGTTTTCAATTTTGTAACCTTTTTTTTAGTGATCTAATTTTGATTTGATTTTCTTGAGATTATTATTATGGAACAACTCCTACAGGATGATGATAAAATCATGCACATATTAAGGAGAAAAATCACCACCCCAACAGAATGAAATACTTGACATCTTTAGAGCATCCATACATATAGGAAATAGACTACACCTGCATATTACTCTTTGCATAAATAGATACAGGCACCAACTTTTGATGAGACTGTACAATTTTAAAGGACACTGGATAACATTCTAAAAATGAAGAACAAACTCTGAAATCTAAGAAGACTTACTCAAGTGATTGCACGATGCAACCTAGCTATTTGTCAAAATAAGGGGGTATATTCTTCCTGTTTTATATTTTACTGATATGTTGCAATGAGATCTAATTTCTCACACTAAGAGTACGTAAAAAGATATAACTTTAAAGAAATTTCAAGTGATGACATGAACTTAAGAATACCGAATGTAGGCCAAAAACCTATGTTTTTATCGTTTTTGCATATCCTTTTAGTTCTTCATTTTATGTGCATTCTTTAGTTTTGTCTTCTTCATTTCTTTTTTCTTTTTGTTTTGGTTGCTCTGATTTTGATTTGATTTTCTTGAAATTGATAAAACAATTGGAGCCATACCATAGTATTTATCCTGCCTTAATCTAGCAGATGGTCCGATCTCTTTACACTGCCTTTGACTCTCACCGACTAGAGTATTCTCTAAATTGACCTTTTATGTACTTTATCACAAAGGGAAAAGAAATAAAAAATAACAAATCAGATTTGGTCGTATAAAATCAAAAGGAGACTGAGACTTTCTGGTTGGCCAATAGTGTTATTATCTTCTTTCTTTCTCTTTTTTTTTTTTTGTTGATCAAGTAAAGTGGTTACTGAGTTACCAGTGTTAGTTCTCAGACTTGTTGATGTATTTTTCAGTTTTCCAGTGTAAATACATCAGTATTTCTTCCTCTTATTTCCTCTTCTTCTTCCAGAAAAATCTACAATCTTCAATATACTTAAACAAATTTTAGTTTTAGAGTTAGTCGTTCATTTTAGTTCTCTTAAAGTCACTACTCTTACTTGATGGGAACAAAAATAATTAGAGGTGAAAACTTGAGAAACAGTTATTCTATATACTTTTTTTTTGTGGGAAACTCGGCTAAGCTCAGGGTCTCCTCCATAGTTTTAGAATTACCTTCTAATAAAAAAAGCTTTCTTTAAAAGATTTTGAGTTTACACGCTCTTTAAGTTTTCAGATTTGTTATTTAAGCTAAAGTTGATATAGCGTCAGCATCCTTGCACCTAATTGAAGCTCTATCAATGGAAAAGAAATTTATCGCAATCAAATCAAGGAAAAATCTGAGTTGTTACTTTACGTTGCTGCTGTTTGAGCAATATCAAAACTACTTAATAAAAAGCAACAATAGAAACTAATAAAAAATATCAAAAATAGAAGAAAAATATAAATATAGCTTTAGCACCAAAATTCACAGAAACTACAAAATTAACCAAACTGTATAATTAAAATCGCAATAACCAAGTATACTTGTTTCCCACAGTCCCTGCATCCAATAATAGTTATATTAACAAAATTGACGATTCATCATTTTTTCAATAAATCATGAATTAATCTAAAAAAATTACAGCTGGAGAACTAACTATAAATGTGATTCTCCTCTACCAGTTTTTCTGTAAAAAGTGATGCCCCTATACTATGAATTCCTTCATGTAGACCCTCTTCTACTCTTCTTCAGTTGTTGTTTTGCTTGCTCGTGTTGTTGTGGTTGTACTATTCGCACATCTTTGATATTTTGTTGAAGAATACAACATGATATAATGTTTGTGATTTGTGATATAGGTGCTAATTTGATCGACTTAGTGAGGACGAAATAATAAATAAATACACACTTTTTTGTTTGGCTGCATTGACAACAGGTAACTAACTATTTGTTTCAAATAACTTTATTACTTGAGTAGTTTTATGATATTCTAAATTTATACTTTTTCTAAAGAATTCTTTTCCCTATGATTGTAATGTTACTATGATTTTATATAGCCTTTTTATGTTTGCGATGCTTGCTATCACTATATAACTCAGATACTAAAAAGTTATTACTTGCTGAATTTTCACTTGAAAAAGATATATAAATAAAGATATGGAGAAGGATAAAACAAATGACCAGATGTAGGTTAATAAAAAAAAAATGCAACTATTAGAACAATAGCTAAAAAGAAAAAGGTTAAAATGTCAACGAGTTTCTAAGAACCCGAGTACTATGGAATCAATTGAGTCGACAACTGCATATCCAAAAGAAACTGTTGATTGCAATAAACAAAATAAGCTTGCTACATCGAAACGCTGTCATATTTCAGAACCAGGTTAGACGTGATATTTAATGATATTGTGTGCATATTATGTTTTTCGTAATTGTGTATTTTTTTTTGATTTTGCATTAATTGCTACTAACATAATTTATATATGCTTCCCTTTTGATAGCAATCACCGAATATGATTTCCATTCAATCATAAATGCTTCTAATAATGAAAGCCATGTAGTTCACCCACGTTGTATTTTTGAGAAAGATAAATTTGCTTATTATTTTTTATGTTTAGAAATTTAATTATATTTTAGTCATATAGATAATAGATATTTTTTCCGTGTTAGGCTCAACATCATGTGTCCCTAATGAACAACATAATATACCATCTGAAACAATTAGAGGTAAAAGTTTCTATATATATATTTAGCTATATTATTATTATCAATATTGTTTATTTATTTTTTATTTTATTTGAAAATTTTCTACTTTCTAAAATTACAGGTGCTACATATCAGAATAGAAATATTTCATGAATTAGCGAACTTTGAACATCCTATGTTTCACTTAAAAAAGTTTCGCAATGCAAATTTTGCAATGCGGTAAAGCTTGAGTATGAATCAGTTGGATTTTGCTATAGTGATGGATCAGTTAAATTGATTTCACATAAGTTACATCTTTATTTGCATAATTTATATTTTGGAAATACCAAAGAATCAGAATATTTACGAACATATATTAGAACATACAATAATATATTCGCTTTTACATCCCTTGGTTTGCACTATGAAAAATATTTAGCAAAACGAAATCATGGTAATTACACATTTTGTGTTTAAAGACAAATATATTGTTACACCCCGTAAATGTTAACCATTAGTAAGCATACGAGTGGACTTATGACGAGTAAGAAGAGCTTGACGCATGTGGAAAAAGCCTACGGAAGTAGGGTTGGGCAAGGGTAGGCCGCGAAGGGCCAGTGCGACCCGCCAACCGGCAGTGCACTGGCCAGCACGGAGTGCTAGGCATTGGGTGTGATGGGAGGTGCGACACGGGGGGCATGCAGCCGCGATGGCTGGCGCGGGGCGCCCCCCTGCCACTGACCTCATATATATATACACCCCTTTTGCTTAAATTTTAGTTCATTTTCAAATATCCTCTCGGCCAGAAGTAAAAGAATACATAGGTTTCAATAGTTTTTCATCCGATTACGCTATCAAACATTGTCCAATCTAAAAAAAAATCGTGTAACGAGATCTAGGCCTACAGGAAGCATTACTATAGAGTTATTTCTTGAAAACCCGCTTGGCAAACCGGAACTCTACCAAGTAAAAGTTGTCAGAATTACTCCAAATTAATTCCTACTCGGTCACAAACATTAGGTAAGCATTTCTCCCTTCTGAACTCGAAAAATTATAGGTTTTCATCCGAGATATTCTAAGTTGAGTTATAGTAAATCCTATTATCGAAAGTTATCGACATTTATCGAATTTATTATTGAAACTAGTTCTTTCTCTCAGTATAAAGGTTACAGTTGGAAAGAATCACCGATTATAAGTTAAACCTCGCCAATTAAATTAGAAATCAGCATCTGAGTTATGTTAAGACAATTTCTTTCGGCAAGTTATTCTTGGCGTGTTGTAATACGACCTAGACTCCTGTAAGAATGCTAGAAGCATGATTGTTGTGGTTAGCTGCTATTATTAGTCTGAGATTGGTGTTATCTGTTTAGATTAGCATTGACCCTGTCCTGCATAGCCTTCCATGACCAACCCCAAGATTACTAGCTGTGTCGACGCCTATGAGGCTATATGACGTCGCTCCAAGGAGTGATATGCCGTTGCAAGGGATGATGCAGAGGCTCAAGGGCCATATTACAGTTCATTCCATGGATGAGCTATTATTTTTATGCTGTATCGGCATCATTGACCCTCGTCGAGTCTGGTGCCCAGGGTGCAGTTATTAGGAGTCCACTGAACTTAGACACAACTACAGATTAGGAGCCGAGCGGGCTGCGTTGCAGATCTAGGGGACCGGTAGAATGGCTATAGTTACCTATTGACTCATTTTGACCCGATTAGGGGTATATACGTTGAAGTGAACTCGCCAGGGCTTATGGGGGCCTCGTGCTGGTTATTCTGTGCTGGATGTACCTTTCGAGCTTATAGGAGCCATGTAAAATTCTTGTTTGCACTATTTATTGTTAGTTATACAACAGGTTATAATGTTATATCAGGTTAACTCTCTATCCCTCATATTGAATTGTTCAGATTCATTATCAGTATTATTCAGTCATTTTCTTTTATTGCCTTACATATTCCGTACATATTGTATTGACGCCCATCTTTGGGGCACTGATACTTTCCTTCAGGTACAGATAGATGCAGTTTAGGACCTCTCTAGTTATCAGTAGAGTCAGCAGTCTGATCAGCTCCTTTTCCCTCAGAGTTGTTAGTTAGAAGGTTTGTTATTTTGTTGTATAGTTTTTGGGTAGGTTGGGGCCCTGTCCCGACCATTATTCCACTCTGAGAGGCTTACAGACTGCAGATTTCCAGTATTAGTTCTATTGTTGGCCGTGTGGGGCCTATGTATATTTTTCTTTGCATGATGCCGTGTGGGGCCTAGTACAGCTGTTAGTTAGTAGCCTTGTTGGCTATAATATAGTTTTGATTGCTTGTTTCCATTATGATATAACTAGACGACATGGTGGTCTTGTCGACCCGCATAGGATCCCTTGGTACTGCATGTTGTTGGTTAGCTGTTTTCTTTTATAGGTAGCTATGAGGCCTTGTCGACCGGGGGTTGTGTTTACAACCAAGATATAGCTCGTCGTTTTCTTGAATTGAAAAGTAAGAATGCACCAGAGGTGCATAAGCCCAGTCAAATCAGTTCAAATCCCAATATGGCACCAGGTGCCAGTCATGCCTTCCAAGGTGGGGCGTGACAAACTTGGTATCAGAGAAGGTCGTATCCTAGGGAGTCTGCAAGCCGTGCCTAGTAGAGTCTTGTCTATGGGTGTGTTGTGCACCACATTCCATAGGCAGGAGGCTACAAGAGATAATAGTATGGTTACCGTTCTTTCTTCTTCAGTCGTATTGTAGAGCTATGTTGTATAGGATTGAGTCCCTATGCTTACCCTGTTCTGCTTATCTACAGAGAAATGTCAGATACGCGACAGACTACAACCGGTTGGAAATTAGTGCTGTGGCAGGAGAGGGCACTAGCAAGGTGCCCCAGTCAGAGCCAGCCCGATCTGAGGGTAATAGGGAGACTTCATCTCGGTCTCCTCAGTAGTCTCCCCTGCGCCAGGAGTCATCTCGAGCAGCGGACATGTCGGCACCACCTTCAGCGGCTCCTATACCTATACCATTAGATCAGGAGGTTAGGAGCGCTGTCTATATATTAGGCCAGATGATGGATGCTCAGTGCCAGCCTATGGTACTAGTGGTTGCTGAGTATTCGGGAGGACCTGGGAGTTCAAGGGTCTGGGAGTTCCTTGCCTTGAGTCCCCCTCAATTTACAAGGGCGGATTAGGAGGAGGACCCTTAGGACTTCCTAGACCAGTTGCAGCGAATTTTCAGGGTAATGCATGCTATGCCCCTCGAGTCAATTGAGTTGGGGGTATTTCGACTATGAGACATAGCAATGTTATAGTACGAGAGCCGAGAGAGGTCCCGAGGTAGAGACGCTCCCCCTCCGACTTGGCCCAGCTTATTAGAGGCCTTGCTGGATCACTACTTGCCGTAGGAAATTCGATAGTCCCGGGTAGATTAATTTTTGCACCTGGAGCAGCGCTCAATGAGTGTTCGAGAATATGGTATGAGATTTGATTTCTTGGCCAGATATGCACCAGCTTTTGTAGACACTATGCTAGCCAGGGTGCATCGATTTATTATAGGGCTGCTGCCAGTGTACATGGAAACTTGTGTTGTAGATACTTTGTGTGAGGACATGGATATCTCCCGGTTTCAGGCTTTCATTTAGAATATTGAGGGGATCAGGCAGAGACAACGATAGATACAAAGTGCAAGTTAGGAGTAGCACCGAAGGGCCAGACTCAGTGATATGCAGGCAAAATTTCAGGGCGGACCTAGGACAAGAATATCAGGCAGGCCACCCAGACCCTCACCTCCACAATAGCAGCAGGGTGGCAGATCAGACCGCCGAGGGCAGTTAGGGCCCGGTGAGAGCTCATGGGCATCAGGTTCTCAGCAACAGAGGAGATCGGATCAGAGTAGGCCTACCATGCCACATTGTGCTATTTGCAGTCGACGTCATCTTAGGACTTGCAGGTATGGTTATACATCTTGTTACACTTGTGGACAAGAAGGTCACATGATGAGGGATTATCCAGCTAGAAGTTAGGGTGATCGGGACCGACAGGGCAGATCTTCAGCAGTGTCACATGCCCCAGCACCTTCAGTAGGTTGTAGGACCTCAGTTTCAGCCAGCAGAGGTCGAGGCAGGTCAGGGGCATTTAGTTCAAGCAGCAACCTAGATTGCATTTATGCTTTACTGGGGCAACAGGAGTCAGAGTCGTCGCCGGATGTTATGACAGGTATGCTGGACATCTTCTCTCACTCAGTTTATGTTTTGATAGATTCAGGTTCCACCTTGTCTTATGTTACCCCATTAGTGGCCTGGAAGTTTGGTATAATGCCAGAATTGCTTCAATGACCCTTTTCAGTGTCTACGCCCATCGGTGATTCTATTATAGCTAAAATGATCTACCGGGGCTGCACAATAGAAGTTGTTGGTTGCCAGAAATTTAGTAGATTTAGTGGAGCTAGAAATGATTGACTTTGATGCAATTATGGGTATGAAATGGCTAGCGCCATGTTATGCCAACATAGAGTGCTGTACCAAGCAGTCCGATTTCACTTCCCACGGGAGGTAGTGCGAGAGTGGAAGGGCTGTGCAGCTACACCAAAAGGTAGGTTCATATCCTATCTTCGGGTGAGAAAATTAATAGCAAAGGGCTATATATATATATATATCATATTGTCAGGGTTCAGGATATCCAAGAAGAATCGCTGACTCTTCAGTCCATTCCAGTAGTCAATGAATTTCTATACGTGTTTCCGGCTTCTTGGTATTCCCCCAGAACGGGAAATTAATTTCTCTATCGACTTGTTACCAGGTACTTAGCCTATATCCATCCCGCCGTACTGAATGGCTCCAGCTGAATTGAGAGAACTGAAGGAACAATTGAAATATTTGTTAGATAAAGGCTTCATCTGGCCGAGTACATCACTGTGGGGTGCACCAGTTTTGTTTATGAGGAAGAAAGATGGCTCCCTCCGCATGTACATAGACTACTAGCAGTTGAACAAGGTTACTATTAAGAATAAATACTTGCTTCCTAGGATAGATGACTTTCTTGATCAATTACAAGGGGTAAAATATTTCTCCAAGATCGATTTAAGGTCAGGGTGTCACCAGGTACGGGTTGGGGAGAAAGATATCCCGAAGATAGCTTTCAGGACCAGGTATGACCATTTTGAATTCCTAGTCATATTCTTCGGGTTGACAAATGCCCTAATGGTGTTCATGGATTTGATGAACAACATCTTCAGGCCGTATTTAGAGTTGTTTGTGATAGTATTTATCAATTACATCCTGGTGTACTCCAGTTCAGAAGCAGAATACAGAAATTATTTGCGAACGGTACTTCAAACTCTCAGAGATTGTCAGTTGTATGCAAAATTTTTTAATATGTGAGTTTTGGTTGAATTCCGTGGCCTTCTTGGGCCATATATTATCAGAGGCCGGTATTCAGGTTGACTCGTAGAAAATTGAGGCGCTAAAGACATGGCCTAGACCTACAACTCCAATGGAAGTTTGCAGTTTCCTGGGATTAACTGGGTATTACCGGAGGTTTGTGGAAGGATTCTCTACTCTATCAGTGCCCTTGACTAAATTGACTCGGAAAGCTGCCAAATTTCAGTGGACTGAGGCCTGCGAGCAGAGTTTTTAGGAGCTGAAGAACAGATTAACATTGGCAGTGGTGTTAACCTTGCCAGAAGGTTCATAGGGTTATGCCGTGTATTGTGACGCTTCAGGCATTGGGTTAGGGTGTGTCTTGATGCAGCACGGTAAGGTAATTGATTATGCTTTGAGGCAGCTAAGAAAGCATGAAAAGAACTACCCCACTCACCTGGAGTTAGCTGCAGTGGTTCACGCCTTGAAAATGTGGAGACATTACCTCTATGGGGTGCACATGAACATTTTTACTGATTATAAGAGCCTCCAGTACATGTTCACGCAGAAGGAATTAAATTTGCGGTAGCCTTGTTTGTTATAACTGCTGAAAGACTACGACGTAAACATTTTATATCACGAAGGGAAAGCCAATATTGTGGGAGATGAACTTAGCCGCAGATCTATGGGAAGCCTGGCATATTTGAGGCCAGAACAATCGGAAATGGCTCAAGAATTGCACTGGTTAGCCAGCTTAGCCGTATGGATTGTAGACTCAAAGGAAAATGGGGCTATAATTCAGAATACCGCAGTATCATCTCTGGTTGTGGAGGTGAAAGAGCGGCAATATGAAGATCCTAACCTAGTACAACTTAGAGATAAGGTTCAACAAGGCGAGTTAGCGACATTCGAATTGACAGAAGACGGGGTCTTGAGATTTAAGGGTCGCCTCTACGTTTCAGATGTGGCAAGACTTCACCAGCAGATCATGGAAGAGGTACATTATTACTGCTATTATCTTAACCCAGGTTCAACAAAGATGTATCATGACAAAAAGAAATATACTGGTGGCCGGGAATGAAAAAAGGTGTAGCAGAATTTGTAGCACAATGTCCTAACTGTCAGAAAGTGAAGGCCGAACCTCAGAAACCCGATGAATTAGCTCAGGATATAGCAGTGCCTATGTGGAAATGGGAAGGGATCAACATGGACTTTGTAACCGGATTACCCCGTACTAGGCACATATTCAATTCTATTTGGGTCATTATCGACAGGTTAATGAAGTCAGCTCATTTCTTACCAGTCAGGAGTACCTTCTCGACCGAGGACTATGCTGAGCTGTATATTAAAGAGATAGTCCGACTACATGGTGTCCCCGCCTCTATCATTTCTGACAGAGGGACACAGTTCACACCTAGATTTTGGCAGTCTTTTCAGAAAGGATTGGGGACACAGGTTAATCTAAGTACAACATTCCATCCTCAGAAAGACGGTCAAGCGGAATTCATAATTCAGATGCTTGAGGACATGTTACGGGCATGTGTGTTAGATTTCGGAGGACGTTTGGACGGACATTTATCCCTTATCGAATTTGCATACAATAACAATTACCGCTCTGCAATTCAGATGGCGCTTTATGAGGCCTTGTACGGGCAAAAATGCAGATCCCCTATCAGGTGGTTTGAAGTGGGGGAGTTAGTGCTAGTAGGAGCTGTTGTGATTCACCAGGTGGAAGAGAAGGTAAAACTCATCATAGAGCTCTTATTAACAGCCTAGAGCCGCTAGAAGTCCTATTATGATATACAACATAGAGACTTGGAATTTGAAGTCGATGATTGGGTATTTCTCAAGGTTTCGCCCATGAAGGGCGTGATGAGGTTTGGCAAGATGGGAAAGCTTAGCCCTAGATTTATTGGCCCGTATCGGATCCTTCGGAGAATAGGCCGAGTAGCATATGAATTAGAACTACCTCCAGAACTAGAATCTGTTCATTCGGTCTTTCATATGTCAATGCTGCAATAATGCATAGGAGATCCGTCCCGAGTTGTGCCAGTTGAGGACATTCAGGTCACTGAGGAGCTAGCCTACGAAGAGGTTCTAGTTGCCGTACTAGATTGGCAGGTTCACAGGTTAAGAACTAAAGATGTAGCCTCTGTTAAGGTATTATGGAGGAACCGGAATAAAGAATAGATGACCTGGGAAGTGATCTTGGGCAGATTTATATGCCCAAGTGATACTCAAACGTATCATTTTCACCTTGTTTGTTGTGCAATGTGTATATATTCTCATGTAATTGGTAATAAAATGCGAATTTATACTAACCAACATGATTAGCATTTGTTTTGCAGGTAAATATGATTTTTAGGAGCTAAAATGAATGTTGGAATAATATCGGAGTTGGACTTGGATACGAGCATGGAATCGACATTGGAATGTGCAAAATCTAAGGGCTCCGCAATGGCGCCGTGCCACGCTACCATCGCGGAGGCACACTGCCTGGAGAGGGAATTAAATGGCAAATTCCAGTGAAGCTTCGCGACTGCACCGTGGCACGGAGATAGGCCTCCGCGTTGGCCTCCGTGCCACGTTGAAGCTATTTTACCGGACCCTGGATTTCCAGAGAGGGTCCGCGTCCACACTGTGTCACGGAGGCAATGCTCCGCGTTGACCTTCGTGACACGTTGCTTGTTATTCCGGGAAAAATTTCCCACTAGTATAAATAGCACACTTAGGTTTATTTTAATTAATTCAGACTTGGTGGAGCAAGGAAGTGGGTTAGAAGCAGTTGAGGAACGAAAAAGCTAAGGGATTTCTTCTTTTTTTTTCTTATTTCTATCAATTGTACGTATGATTTACACTTGTTTTAGGATGATCAATCCCCAAATGAGTGGCTAATTCTCTTCCTTGCTGAGGTTTTGAACATGTGTAATGAATTTTGATTGTAAATGATATGGTTTTCTTCTTCTTCATTGATGTTGTTCTATTAATTCTTGTTCTTACTGCATTAGTGCTTGGCCGACATTAATGTATATCTAAAAAGTCCAATTTCACTCGAAAGAGCAAGAAATTGGAAAGTTGTGAATTAATAGGGTATTGTTCTTAACTTGATTTGGGAAAATTGGGTTTTGATGTGCTTTCCTGATAGAAATATACTTGAAAGCCGTATTAGTCAATTTAGGAACCGGAATTGTATTGCTAGGTCATAAATTGCATTTGATCACAAAAATGTAGACGAATGGTTTATGATTCTAAAGTGAAATTAAATACGAGAGTTTAAATTTCTAGGCTATTGTTCTTGGCTAGCAACATTGAAGAAGAGATTAACCACATTATCATTTTAATTGAATTCATTACTTGTTCTTAACCTTGGCATGCTCATAACCATAGTTTAAATTCACCGTAAATAATTGTTAATAGTTTTAGTATATAATTAGTTTATAAACAAAAACTTATCTAACTGTTGGTTAAGTTGTTGTTAGCATTATTAGAAGTAAAATAGGAATATAGTATATTTATACACTTTTGCATACCCTGAGCCTCCTTGGATCAATACTTGGCTTACTTAGCCACTTTATTACTTGTTTGACCACGTGCACTTGCGTGTCGGTTGATAATATTTAATACTAACCGAATCAGCACCGAACAAGTTTTTGGCGCCGTTGCCGGGGAGGCTAGGCGATTTGTGAAATAGTGTGTAGTGTAATTTACTGTATTTTTATTTTTATTTTCTTAAGTGTTAACAACTTGGTCTTAGCCTGTATTTTGCAGATTTGATTTCTGTGAACACTGGCAAGGGACAAAGAGCTGGTGGAATCGTACTTAGAGCCTGAACGTGAATTTCATAGCCAACGTAGAGAAGCTCTACAGAAAAAGCTGCAGTTGTTCAGACGATCAATTATGGAGCAACAACATCCACCAGTTGTAAGGGCAGTATTAGTGCCCGATGAAGCAGCAGCAAGGCCGGTTCGCGAGTTTGCAATCCCACATGCTAATAATGTTCATTCTAGCATCCGCAAACCAGAGCCTAGAGGGAGATTTGAATTAAAGCAGAATATGGTGCAACTTTTGCACACAAGCGGGCAATTTACCGGTCTCCCTCATGAAGATCCACAACAACATCTCCAGAATTTTTTGGAGATAAGTGACACTTACATACCCGCTGGAGTGTCACCTGATTATGTTCGGCTCACCTTATTTCCGTTTTCCTTACTTGGTGAAGCCAAGAGGTGGTTAAAAGCTGAACCACCTAACTCAATATCAACGCGGGATGATCTTGCACGGAAGTTTAGATTTTTCCCTTCTGGTAAAACAGCCAGACTTAGAAGTCAAATTCTAAGTTTTAAACAGAGGGAGGGGGAGAATCTATATCAAGCCTGGGAAAGATTCAAATCCATGTTGCGGGACTGTCCTCATCATCATCAGTCCAATGAGGTGTTGGTACACACATTTATTGAGGGTTTGGAACCCCACACTAAAATTCTGTTAGATTCAGCAGCTGGAGGGCAAGCGCTGGAGAAGACTTACGAGGAGCTGTACACTTTGCTCAACCGAATTTCACAAGGCAATCCAGAATGGAATGCAGATTCATCAAGGGGTGGAGCAAGGAAAGCAGCGGGAGTGCTTGAAGTGGATGGATTTACAGCTATCGCTGCACAGATAGCTGCTTTGCAAAATCAGCTAAATAATCACTTCAGCAATATGAACTTGAACCAGCCTTCAGCTTCAGTCAATGCAGTTCAACAGATGTGGTGTGAAGTGTGTGGTAGTAGTGAGCATTCAGCTGAATGCTGTGGTGCAAATCCTGATTCAGTCAACTTTGTGGGCAATGCACAGAGAAATCAGCAACAATTTGGTAGTGGCTACAACTCAAATTGGAGGAACCATCCGAACTTTTCGTGGGGTAGCAACAACCAACAGGGCCAAAGTTCTAGTCAGGGTATGCACAGGAATCAAGGAGGGCAACAGAACTATCAAGCTCCATTCAGGAATCACAATGCCCCTCCTCCACCACCATCACCTACCATTGAGGAGATGTTCAAGACCATGATCGCTAATCAGGCGCAATTGCAGGCTGACTATGTCAAATTGGCAGCCGAAGTGAAGAATAATCAGTTGGTGACCAAGGCTCTTGAATATCAGTTTGGGCAATTTTCTAGTGCCCAAAATACAAGACCCATAGGAGGACTACCTAGCGACACGGATCCTAATCCGAAGCAGGTAAATGCGGTGACCACGAGGAGTGGCTTACAGTTGAAGGAGGTGGAACCGGAAAGACCGCCTCAAAAGTCAGGAGCAGCAGATGTTGAGGAGGAACAAAGTTCTGATAGGGGGAAGACAAAAGAAGCAGAATCCGAAAGGCCTCCACCCCCGTTCCCTCAACGACTCAAGAAACACAAGGAGGAGGCGTGTTTCAAGAAGTTCATGGAGGTACTTAAACAGGTACATGTTAACTTACCTCTTGTTGATGTCTTGCAGGGAGTGCCAAAGTACGCAAAATATATTAAAAACACCGTGTCTAACAAAAGTCGTTTGACTGAGTATGCCACGGTGGCTTTGACGGAGGAATGCACTTCCCGGATTCAGAATAGACTACCCACTAAACTGAAAGACCCTGGAAGTTTTACTATCCAGCTGACTATTGGGCAAAGTATCTGAGCTCGTGGATTATGCGAATTGGGGGCAAGTATTAATCTGATGCCATCTTCGGTGTTCAGAAAGTTAGGTCTAGGGAGTCCTAGACCTACAACGGTAATCTTGCAGCTAGCTGACAGGTCCTTAGCTAAACCGGATGGTATTGTTGAGGATGTGTTGGTGCAAGTGGGCTCCCTCATTTTTCCGGTCGATTTTATTGTTCTGGACTTTGAACCAGATGCTGAAGTCCCATTTATTTTGGGACGTCCCTTTTTGGCGACCGGGAAAGCATTAATTGATGTAGCTGCGGGTCAACTTACGATGCGAGCACACGACAAGGTCGAAGTGTTTGACGTGTACAAAGCACCTCAGCTCCCGACGGTAAAGGAAGAACTCTCGGTGATCAATGTGATTGATCATGGGAATGTGAATATGATAAATGAGTCCCGAGAGTTAACAGGAAGGCCACCTGATGAGGATGAGCACTACTGGGGGGAGGACAAGGATCGGGAAAAATCGTCCCTCACCCTAGTAGATAATTGAGCATAATGGACGTCGAGCCGAGACGTTAAACCAGGCGCTGCACGGGAGGCAACCCGTGAAAAATAGTTTTTTTCTTTTGTTTGTTATAGTGTAAATAATTTGTATTTTTATTTTTCATTTTTCTTTATTTTTCATTTCGTATAAATTTTTCATTTTAGTTAGTATTTCTTTTTCATTTTAGATAGGGAAATCTCTTAATCTAACTAATTTCATTTAGTGAGGTGATTTTCAGGTCTAACGGAGAAAACTATGCACGGAAGAGGGAAAAATAAGGCAAGGTATGAAAATTAATTTTTATTGAAGAAACAGTGCAGTAGGGCGTTGGCTCCGTGTCACTGAGGAGTGGCTCCGCGTTACACTCCGTGACACGTTAAAGGCAAAATCGGATTTTTTAAAATTTCCAAAGAGCCTACGCGTTGGCTCCGTGTCACGGAGGAGGGGCTCCGCGTTACCCTCCGTGACACGTTGCCCTTATTTCAGTGCCGGGTCACACCGGGTTGCCGGGTGACCCGCGTGTTTTCTTTAAATTAAACCCCGATTTTGCCCATTTTTTCCCCATTTCCCTTCTCCTCCGCGACCAAAACACCCATTCCCCCTCCACAACCAATGTGCCACGTTACTAGGCAAGGGAAACGTCAAATTTCTTCGGTTCTTCATCTCCAAGGTATGTTTTCATCGTTTCTCTCAAGTTTTTGACTATTTTAGTCGATTTTGAGCATGGGAGGTGATAAATATCACCCCAAGTAGCAATTAAACATGATGTTGAATTATTTTATGATTGATTATGTTCGGATTGTTGTAATTAGCGTTTGAACTTGTTGATTATGTGAATAATTCGAATTTGATTGAAAAATTGCATTCTAGGGTTGAGATAGTGAAATTGAATTGGGGAATTTGATGAAATTGATGAATTAGATGCTGGGGTGTGGTTGTTAATCGAGATAGGTTGATGTAAAGATTGTGTGAATGATGATAGACGACGAATTCTCGAAAGTGTTGGGGAAAATGCAAAAAATTTTGTAAATTGGTTTGGTTAATTGGATTCGTATGTAAATAGAATTTTCGTTGTTGTTTTTGTTTTTCTTGTTGTCGTTGCTAAGTGTTATGGTTAAATTGCTATCGATAGTAGGATTGGGAGTAGCTGTATGAAGTCTGAGTAGTACGCTAACCGTTATGCTGTCGAAATTTTTCGGGAATGCACTAAGCAATAGTTTGTATAGTTGTTTGTGTTTGGGGTTGTAAATAGAGTAATCCTTGCCTAAGTATTGTAAATATAGCTAAGGACTAAGTGTGGGTTAAACTTAGTTAAACCCGACCTTAGCCTAAGTTAACATGTATTTAGCTTAACGTTGTGCTTGTTTATGTATATTGACAGGTACAATGGCAAGTCGACAGGACAAGGGCAACGGTGCTTCCACCTCAGGCACCGGACGAAAACGATTGAGGTTGGGCACTGCAGTCCCAGCTGCACCAGCTGTTCCGCGCGGCCAACACCACCAATACGGAACAAGGCGGGTAACCGATGAAGGGAAGAAGTGGTACGCAAAATATAAAGAAAACAAGTACTTCCCTGAGGAACATATCGCACGGGAACCACTTGCACAAGAGTTCCCACGCATTGTACAGAGAATTGAGGCAGCTGGGCTCAGCTTTATTTTTCAGGAGCCCAAGGAGTGCAACCTACATTTGGTCCGAGAGTTCTATGCAAACTGGAACCCGGCCATCAGAAGCCACACAATCAAAATCAGAGGGCAGATTGTCACTCTGGAACCCTACCAATTCAATGCCATCGTCGGAGCGCGGGACACAGATGCTCACGTTCTCCGTCAGCTAAACATCACCCCACCGTACGCCGACATCAGACGTATGTTGTGTGGGGCTCGATCCACAGCCCGATGGAGTAGACATAAGGAGAGGGGTTACCACCAGACTCTGCCTTATTCGCAGATGAACAGGGAGGCTAGAATATGGCTAAAAATCGTGTGTTCGTGCTTGATCCCGGGCGTTCACATGACGGACGTGACCCGGGACCGTGTTTGCTTGGTGTACGCCCTTATGAAAGGGCCTGAGATTAATGTTGGGGCGGTTATTATATCCGCCATGAAGAGAGACAGACTGCACCAGGGCTACAGATACGGATTTGGCGGACTTATCACCACCTTCCTCCGAGGCCTCGACATTGAGGAAGAGGCTTTGGACTATATTCCACAGTTGGAGCGGAGGGCCCTCGATGTCACAAAAACTAAGGCCCCCGACACCACACACGGGCCAGTGCTGACTTTGGGCGAGCGACATGCTCGTGACGATCAGTACATGGCACGTATGTTCGGTATGCAGATGCTTCAGCTACGGATAGGTGGGAGACCAGCCACGGAGGATGAATTATGGCAGCTAGAGCTGGACTACCCATTTGGCGAGAACGCCAAAGCTTTGTGCCGAGTGGGAACAACCTTTATTGAGCCCACTGACGATGATGTCCCCACGGACGAGGAGACACGTCGGGAGGACTCCGATGTGGAGTCTGATGACGACGATGGAGCCGACTCGGACATGGGCGATGAGGCAGCAGCACCGGATGAAGAAGTCGAATATTTTGACTGATCAGGGAGTTTCACCACCCGTAATTTTTGTTTTGTAATTTTTGTGAACACTGGGGACAGTGTTCGGTTTAAATGTGGGGTGGGACGTAGTTAGGTGCTGGGGCTGGGCAGATTGGCTGTATGTTCTTCCTTCTATGTTGTATGTTTGTGTTTCCCCTGTGTTTGTGAACTGATTTTGTGTTGTATGTGTATATATTTGTTTTTGTGGCTAATGATGTGTGTTATGAAAAGTTATGGTTGCCATTGTAAATATTTTGTGAATACCTTGTAAATATTTTTTTTTTATCGAGATGATCGATATTTTTTAAAATTTTTGCGAAAATATTTTGCACTTATCAAAATATTTTGTAAATATTTTCTATCGAAATGATCGATGTGTTGCAAAATTTTTCGGTTTTTTATTTTTGGGTTTCTCGGAGTTTGTTTTCAGTTCTTTTACCGAGAATAGTCCCATTGAACCGATGTCATAGTTAGTGACCGTTCCCTATGATGGATGGATGACGACCGTCTTAAGGGAGATGTAGTCGGTAGGAGTAGGATTTTGATTTGTTTTTAATTTTTCTTTGGTGGATTGCATCAATGAACTGTAGTTGCTTTATGGTTGCAAAAAATTGCGTTACGTGTTGTAAATGATGTTCAAATTGTGAAAATGATTCGTTTGAAAGCATGCAATTTTGTAAATATGTTGAGTTACCTAGGCTATAGAATTTGATTCAGTTTGATTGAGGCTTAATTTTGAATTCATGTGATTGGCTAATTAGAGAGTCTGTGAATGCATCTTGATTCGAGCATGTGCATGAAGTGTGAAGTGAGGTCTTGTTATTCCATGCCTTTTGAAGTGTCTAGAACTTGCCTGGTGTGTATACAAAACGAAATGAAGGAAGTGTAGTGTTGGAAAGGATGTAGGCATTTTTTTTGTTTTAACCGATAGTTTCCATTTTTTTTCTTGTCAAAGTCTACCTTTTTATATGTTGTATACCCTAGTTAGCCCGTTGAGCCTTTAGCCGATTTCTTTCTTTTGTCCAAAATTGTATAAACCAAGCTTTATTCCTTCTTTTCATTAGCTGTAAAAGTCTATACAAAACTCTTAAGCGCTTACAAAGAAAATAAAATTTTCCCCAAGGTGTCAAGGAGTGAGAAGAGTGAAAAGAAAAAGAAAAGCGAAATGAGGAAAGAAAAGATGAGGTTGAAGAGGCACTTGTTGAAATTAAATGATATTGAGGGTACATGAAAACCCTTTGTTTTGTGTCAAGTGTGTTTGATGAAATGGGCTGTACGAAAGAAAACCAGCATGAATGGGAGAAAAAGAGAAAAAAAAGGAACAATGTCCATGAGTCGATGGGAAGGAGTTGAAAAGGCGCTTAAGGATGCTAGCGACTATTATTGGCTAATCCAATATATATATACTAGATCCATAGCCCCGTTACAACCCATTAAAGTCCTACGTGATCTTACGTTGCATTTCTTTATATTAGTGGAGTAATACACTAAGGGCAAGCCTATGGGTCATGACATGATGCATGTGAATTCTTTTGGGAGAGAGAGTGAAATAAATTTTTATATGCCCCTACTTGAATGTTTGTGTTGCATGAACATAAAGGGGAAGATTCTCTTGAGTTGTGAGGGCACATGCTTGATGAAAGATTGATTTTCGTGTCGGATTTCTTGATTAGCTGATTTGCATGAGTTTGCCGATATCAAGAGTCAATTCTTAATGTCTAGGAAGGCTTGATGTATTAAAGGTCATTGTATTGTAAGGCCAAGCATGTTTTCGTGATGATTTGCGAAAATTGAATAATCGGTATGACCGTAGCGTAAATTGTCGCACCATAGTGACAAAGGTTGGGATGTAATTTGCATGAGTTGTGTATGTGTTGTTTGAGGACGAACAAGGATTTAAGTGTGGGGTAAGTGATCTTGGACAGATTTATATGCCCAAGTGATACTCAAACGTATCATTTTAACCTTGTTTGTTGTGCAATGTGTATATATTCTCATGTAATTGGTAATAAAATGCAAATTTATACTAACCAACATGATTAGCATTTATTTTGCAGGTAAATATAATTTTTAGGAGCTAAAATGAATGTTGGAATAATATCGGAGTTGGACTTGGATGTGAGCATGGAATCGACATTGGAATGTGCAAAATCTAAGGGCTCCGCGATGGCGCCGTGCCACGCTACCATCGCGGAGGCACACTGCCTGGAGAGGGAATTAAATGGCAAATTCCAGTGAAGCTTCGCGACTGCACCGTGGCATGGAGATAGGCCTCCGCGTTGGCCTCCGTGCCATGTTGAAGCTATTTTACCGGACCCTGAATTTCCAGAGAGGGTCCGCGTCCACGCCGTGTCATGGAGGCAAGGCTCCGCGTTGACCTCCGTGACACGTTGCTTGTTATTCCGGGAAAAATTTCCCACTAGTATAAATAGCACACTTAGGTTTATTTTAATTAATTCAGACTTGGTGGAGCAAGGACGTGGGTTAGGAGTAGTTGAGGAACGAAAAAGCTAAGGGATTTCTTCTCTTTTTTTCTTCTTTCTATCAATTGTACGTATGATTTACACTTGTTTTAGGATGATCAATCCCCAAATGAGTGGCTAATTCTCTTCCTTGCTGAGGTTTTGAACATGTGTAATGAATTTTGATTGTAAATGATATGGTTTTCTTCTTCTTCATTGATGTTGTTCTATTAATTCTTGTTCTTACTGCATTAGTGCTTGGCCGACATTAATGTATATCTAAAAAGTCCAATTTCACTCGAAAGAGCAAGAAATTGGAAAGTTGTGAATTAATAGGGTATTGTTCTCAACTTGATTTGGAAAAATTGGGTTTTGATGTGCTTTCCTGATAGAAATATACTTGAAAGCCGTATTAGTCAATTTAGGAACCGGAATTGTATTGCTAGGTCATAAATTGCATTTGATCAAAGAAATGTAGACGAATGGTTTATGATTCTAAAGTGAAATTAAATACGAGAGTTTTAATTTCTAGGCTATTGTTCTTGGCTAGGAACATTGAAGAAGAGATTAACCACATTATCATTTTAATTGAATTCATTACTTGTTCTTAACCTTGGCATGCTCATAACCATAGTTTAAATTCACCGTAAATAATTATTAATAGTTTTAGTATATAATTAGTTTATAAACAAAAACTTATCTAACTGTTGGTTACGTTGTTGTTAGCATTATTAGAAGTAAAATAGGAATATAGTATATTTATACACTTTTGTATACCCTGAGCCTCCTTGGATCGATACTTGGCTTACTTAGCTACTTTATTACTTGTTTGACCACGTGCGCTTGCGTGTCGGTTGATAATATTTAATACTAACCGAATCAGCACCGAACAGGAAGCCGAGAATGACATGAGGACTAGATACCCTCACTTGTTCCAGGATTGATTCAGATTATGCAGTTAAAGGTGATGTTGTTATTCAGTTGTTATTTTACTGCTTGTGTTATCAGTACTGTTAGCTAGCTACCTCTTGTGATAAAATAGTTGTTTATAACATACTGTGAGGCGCCTGTATTGGACTTTTTTGTGTTTCAGGTTTTTGGATAGTCCACCATACTGGGGAGACTCTGCCGAAATTTTTTCAAGTCTTGGTAGTTAACTTCTTTAAGCTTGAGAATGACATTCGAGGACGAATGTTCCTATGGGGGGGGGGGAGGATGTTACACCCTATAAATGTTAACCATTAGTAAGCGTACGCGTGGGGCATGTTGGTGCGATGGCTTGCACGGGGCGCCCCCTGCTACCGACCTCATATATATATATATATATACACATACCCCCTTAGCTTAAATTTTAGTTCATTTTCAAATATCCTCTCTGCTAGAAGTAAAAGAATACGTAGGTTTCAATAGTTTTTCATTCGATTACACTACCAAATGCCGTCCAATCTCAAATTAACTTCGAGTAATGAGTTCTAGGCCTACGAAAAGCATTACTACGGAGTTATTTCTTGAAAACTTGCTCGGCAAACTGAAACTCCGCCGAGTAAAAGTTGTTAGAATTGCTCTAGATTGATTCCTACTCGGTCACAGGTATTAGGTAAGCATTTCTCCCTTATGAACTCTCAGGAAATTGTAGGTTTTCGTCTGAGATATTCGAAGTTGAGTTATAGTAAATTCCATTATCAAAAGTTATCGACTTTTATCGAATTTAGTATTGAAACTAGTTCTTTCTCTCTGTATAAAGATTACAGTTGGAAAAAATCGTCAATTGCAAGTTAAAGCTCGCCAGTTAAATTAGAAATCAGTATTCGAGGTATGTTAAGGCAATTTCCTTCGGCAAGTTATTCCTGGCGTGTTATAATAAGACCTAGACTCCTGTAAGAACGCCAGAAGCATGATTGTTGTGGTTAGCTGCTATTATTAGTCTGATATTGGTGTTGTTTGTTTAGATTGGGATTGACCTTGCCCTATATAGCCTTCCATGACCAACCCCAGGGTTACTAGCTGTGTCGACGCCTACGAGGCTATATGACGTCGCTCTAAGGAGCGATATGCTGTCCCATAGGATGATGTAGAGGCCTAAGGGCCATGCTACAGTCCATTCCATGGCTGGACTATTATTTTTATGCCCTATCGGCAACACTGACCCTCGTCGAGCCTGGTGCCCAGGGTGCAGTTATCAGGAGTCCACCGGACTTAGACATAGCTATAGATGAGGAGCCAAGCGGGCTCAGTTGCAGATCCAAGGGACTTGTAGGACGGCTATAGTTACTTGTTGACTCATTTTAACCTGATTAGGGGTATATAAATTGAAGTGAACTCAATAGGGCTTATGGGGGCCCCGAGAGGGTTATTTTGTGTTGGATGTACCTTTTGGGCTTATGGGGGGCCAAGTAATGTTCTTGTTTGCATTATTTATTGTTAGTTGTATAGCAGGTTATAAGGTTATATCTGGTTAACTCTCTATCCCTCCTATTGAATTGTTCATTTTCATTATCAGTATTATTCAGTCATTTTCTTTTACTGCCTTACATATTCGGTATATATTGTACTGACGCCCATCTTTGGGGTGCTGCATTACTTGCCTGCAGGTACAGATAGATGTAGTTTAGGACCTCTCTAGTTATCAGCTGAGTCAGCAGTCTGATCAGCTCCTTTTTCATCGGAGTTGTTTGTTAGAAGGTTTGTTCTTTTGCTGTACAGTGTTTGGATAGGTCGGGGCCCTGTCCCGATCATTATCCCACTCTTAGAGGCTTGTAGGCTACAAATTTTCAGTATTAATTTTGTTGTTGGTTGTATGGGGCCTATGTATGTTTTCCTTTGGGTGATGGCCGTGTGGGGCCTAGTACAACTATTAATTAGCAGCCTTGTCCGCTATAGTATAGTTTTGATTGCTTGTTTCCATTATGAGATAACTAGACAACATGATGGTCTTGTCGGCCCGCATAGGATCTCTTGGTACTACTTATTGCCGGTTAGATATTTTCTTTTACACGTAGATATGCGGCCTTGTCGGCCGGGGGCTATGTTTACAGCCGAGATATAGCTCATCATTTTCTTAATATGAAGAGTAGGCATGCACCAGAGGTGCATAAGCCCAGTCAGGTCAGTTTAGATCCCAGTATGGCACCAAGTGCTAGTCATGCCTCCCAAGGTGGGGTGTGACATGTATCACTTTATAGATGATTTATTCCAGCTGACAGGAATGCTAAAAATTTATAATTTAATTTTTATGACAATTATAATGAACTAACTAATAGAATGATGTGTTAAAATTATATTGATGAGTCGATAGTTAGAAAATTAATGGACGTTTAGAAGATTAACCCATATACTATATTCCTTAACAGGCTTATGGATATTCCAAACATAGATAATTTATATATTGTTTTTAAATGTGATTCAGGATTAGACCAACGAGTATATAATATTTCTACAACTTTCTTAGACCAACGAGTATATAATATTTCTACTACATCTGAAGTTGCTGCTATATAGATTGAACAAGATAATAATAATACTATTTGCCACGACCCGAACAGAGACCCGGATCATAACACGGGGCAAGGAGTCTCGAGAGACCCCGAGTCGACCCATGGTATAAGCATATATCTAGCTCAATCACGAACTGAATAACCATCAATACAATCATAGTGGAAGTCTAACTTGAATATAACATCAGAATATAGAATCTGAAGCTGAATACATACATATGTCTGAATAACCTCTAATCATGACGAGTTGATGGATAGGACCCCAATTAAATGAACAAGCTAAAACTGAAATACATAAAGAAAAGATGGATAGTCTAGTCCTCGGAAGATGAAGACTCACCAATAAGGCAACGCTAACTCCGATAAGCTGACTAAGAGCGGGGCTGAAGTTGAGAGCCGGGTCCTGTATCATGAAATGATACAACATGGAAGTATGCGGTCAGTATATGAAATGTATCGAGTATGCAAGGTAAGTGAAACCGTTAATGTAAATAAAATCATTTAAAGACAATACATTAATTAAAACATAACATTAGAAAACTGAGGGTAGGACTTGCATGCCTTTATGAAATCATGACCTCTTCATAACATGATATAACATGCTTCATAACATCATAACTGAATCGATTGACTCAAAGCTAAATTCTGTCATTTATAAGTAAACGCTGAACATTGAGTCAAACCTGCTTTAGAACATTCATTTACATAAATCTCAAAAGTAATGAATATGCATATCTGTCATGAGGAATAATGGGAGGCTCGTCTTCTAATCGAAATACCATGATAGAGCTTATATGGTCCCGACTATTACACTCAAGTGGGCAAAGTCGTCCAAAATCTTGCCAGGGCTAAGGACGCTACCATGATATTGATATCAAGCTGAAGGCCCATTCGGGAAAGGGGAAGCTCACAAGGGAGATCCCAAGTCATATAATAGTATAAACCTACGTTGGCGCGTAGTTTTGAGGCATAGGGGGGATCGACCCATAGACTACTGTCACGCCCCGAGCCTTCACCCTGGACGTAACATGGTACTTGAAGCCACAAGTGACCCCAAGTTAACCCCTAGTCTATCATTCGCTTGAATTAACAGTAAAACAAGCACAACGAAACCTTGAAATAATATAAAAAAATATTAATGAGAGACAAGTCTGATAACTTAAAGTTCAAATCATTGAGCAATACTGATTAATCTGAATATCATGTCTGTTTGAAAGCCATCTAATAGAGGAGTTGCTGGGACAAGTCCCCAGCTAACTCTAAGTCTAACTGAAACTAAAACATGACTGAAAGAAGGGAAATTGTGCCCTCGGATGATGAGGACTCACACTTCAACTGTTGCGGTGAAGGATTTTAACTGCTACAACTAACGGTGCGAAGTCTGAGAACCTACAGCTGTATCCTGAAATGATACATCATAAAAGTATGCATCGGTACTTTGAATGTACTGAGTATGCGGGAGGAATCTCAATATAATGATAGATGTAAATGACTGAACTGTGACATTAAATGACCAACTAATTTTTTGAACTGAAATAATCAGAAGTATCTGAGATAGTCAAAATGACCCTGTCTGATGGTCAAAGACATGTCCTAAATCTATAATACTGAATCTGAAATACTGTATTGAACTGAATTAAACTGATAGAACTAGAACTAAACTGAGCTGCCTATTCTGAAACTGGACTGGACCGACTAGTGGGAGAGTCTATAACCGACGTATAACCACGTGAGCTAGACGTGGAGTCTGATGTATACACCCCACCGGTAGCACCCAATATACCTTGCCAGGGTATAAAGGCATGAACTGGGTGATCACAAAAGTCTGGGGACAATCAGGCCAAGTAATACTAAAACCTACGCTGGCAACGTAGTTCTGGGAACCTAGGTGCACTACCCCGACCCGCTCGGTGCTAAGTTCTACTCCCACTAGAAAACCTAAACTGAACTACTAAGCTGATAGCTCGAAATTGGGGTCCAAGACTAGTCAGGGACGCATAACTGCATGTATCCTAAGAGTCTTATCGGACCAAATTCTGAAACTGGGTTCTAGACTAGTCAGAGATGCTTATCTGGAAGCGTCACGACCGTCTAAGAACAAGCTGTAACTAAATTGGGGTCCTGGGGTTGGTCAGAGCTATATACTAGAATGTCATGACTGCCTAATGGAACAAAAATTATAAATCTGAATCTATTTCTGATAACTGAGAGACACCTCTGACACCTCAAAAATAAGATTGAAGTCAAACCGATCAGTTGACAATCTGAATAACACTGAGGATTCTAACATTCTGACTGAGACTAAACTGATATGATTCCAGAGAGATTCAAATTTCTAACTGGTCTAGACTACTAGCAGCTAATAGAGAATTCAACTTGTCCCAACAACATGGGAGTTTCATAATATAGAGGCATTTCAAGAATTATAGGAGTTTCATTCAACGAACTAAAATCATTCTGATTCATGGGATATTTACTCAACATATACGTATAGCAAGAAATTCTAGGAATTTAGCCCAAATCATTCTTCATTCACTATAGGGAATTTAACAAGCAAAATCATTACTCAAAAAATTAGGGCTTAAATTCACCTTTTTGTATAAACACTGATAATTTGATAAGGAATTTATGGGGATCATATCAACAATATACATGAACATCGTTCTAAGTGAAATCAACGAAAATAAACATGAATCCTCTACATATTTGAAAGCTCGGGCTTAAAACTGATAGAATAAATTGAGAAGGATTTTGGGGACACAAGGGAAGGACAATCCCCTTGCTAAAACCCCACATACCTGATGAAAATTCTTCCGGGGAAAGAGGCTTGAACTGCTGAGATGATTAACAATCCTAAGCTTGCTTGGAGAGTTCTTGAGAGGAGAACTTCGATTTTTTCTTGAGAGCTGAGAGTGAGGAATGAGGGATGAACCCTTTTCCCCCACTAAAACGTCTGAAATTAGTGCGTAAACGATGTGGTTTAATGTCTGGGAGGATAGAAAATTACTAACTAGCCCTTTAGAAATTCGCTGGGAAAAACTGACAGGTGCCCCTAACAGGTGATCTAACGAGTCGTGGTGACTGACCATGACTAGTGGTCACTCTTGTAAGGTACACTGCCTGGGATCCTCAGTAGGTCACCACGAGGGACCTAACAAGTTGCTATCTACGACCACGACTAGTGGTCACCAGTTGTGGACCACACTTTCTCATTCTAGAGATTTAAGGCTAAGTCCCATAACGAGTCACTTAACGAGTCGTTGCCACAGATGACAACTCGTTTCACCCACTCATCGAGTTCACTGGTCAACAAAAATATTCTCAACCCAGGCTCGACCACAAGTGACTTAATGGGTCGTGGTCAGTGACCACGACTCGTGACGTCCCTTGTTAGGTACACTGCCTCCCTCCTTTATATTAACCAGCCTTCTCCTCACGGCTCACCTAATGAGTCGTGAGGTTACTTGAGGACTCGTTAGGTGGGCCATCCTACAACATTTCTGCAATTTTCCAGATTTCCTGTTTTAAGCCTCGAAATTGGATTTTGAGTATCCGGGGTGTTACAATATCTCCCCCTTGTAAACATTTGTCCTCGAATGTGAGAAATCATACAGGAAGCAGAAAATAACAATAAAAATCTTCAACTACTACTTATTTAACTCCAAAACTACCGAAATGACTATCTCCGTTTCAAAATACATATCTAATCTGAGTTTACTTTTCATACATACATTCAACATCATAAAAGAGACTTGAACATCTAAACTGAGACATAAAAACTAAATTGAGTTCTAGATTCAAAACTAATATCTCAAACTATGCTGGAGCCTGTAGGGAACAAGTGCGGGTATTTGTCCATCATATCAGCTTCGGCCTCCCACGTATCTCCCTCAACCTGCTAATTCCTCCATAAGACTTTGACTGAAGCTATTTCTTGTTCCTCAGCTTATGCACCTGACAGTTAAGGATCTGGATGGGTATTTCCTCATATGTGAGACTATCTTTTATTCCTACACTGTCCAATGGCACAACCGAGGTTGGATTTTCGATGCACTTCTTCAAAAGTGACACATGAAAAACTAGATGTACAACTGCTAGTTCTAAAGGTAACTCTAGTTCATAAGCCACATTACTGATATGCCTCAAAATCCTATAAGGTCCCATATACCTCGGGCTGAGCTTTCCCTTCTTTCTAAACCTCATCACCCCTTTCATGGGCGAAATTTTGAGGTATACCTAGTCATCAACTGCAAACTCTAACTCTCTTCTCCGCGCATCTGCATAAGATTTCTGACGGCTCTGAGCTATTTTCAATCTTTCCCTGATTAGCTGAACTTTCTACATTGCTTCATGGACTGAGTCTGGCCCTATTAAGGCAGCTTCACCAACCTCAAACTACCCTATAGGAGATCTATACCTTTTACCATACAACGCCTCGAACAGGGCCATCTGAATACTAGAGTGATAACTGTTGTTGTACGCAAACTCGATAAGAGGCAAATGGTCATCCCAACTGCCCTTAAAATCAATTGCACATGCTTTTAGCATATCTTCTAGGGTTTGAATGGTCCACTCAACTTTCCCATCTGTCTACGAGTGAAAAGCTGTGCTGAGCTTGACCTGAGTACCAAGTCCATTTTGAAAGGACTTCCAGAAGTGAGAGGTAAACTGGGTATGTTTGAAATGATGGATACGGGCACCCCATGAAGTCTAACTAGATCTTGGATATAAAGTCTAGCATAGTCCTCAGCTGTATTTGAGGTTTTGACTGGGAGAAAGTAAGCTGACTTAGTCATCCGATCTACTATCACCCAGATTGAATCATGTTGTCGGCGAGTCCGAGGTAAACCCGTAATAAAGTTCATATCTACTTCTTCCCATTTCCAAGTGGGTATGCTGATATCCTGAGTCATACCTCCTGGTCTTTGATGTTCTACCTTGACTTGCAAGCAGTTCGGTCGCTTAGCTACAAATTCTGTTGTGTCCCTTTTCATACCCTTCCACTAGTAAATATCCTGCAAATTGCGGTACATTTTGGTAGCACCAGGGTGAATGGTGTATTTTAAGCTGTGTGCCTCAGCCAGTATTTTCTGTCTCAACTCACCCACATCCAGTACACACAACCTCCCCTGGTAACGAAGCACCCCATCTCCCCCTTGGAAGAAATCCTCAACCTCCTTTTTGAGTACCGCTTCTTTAAGTTTAAGTAGAACTGGATCTTAATCTTGTCTGGACTTTACTTCAACTACAGAGGATGACTTCGACCCGCTTTGCATTACCACACCACCTTCAGTTGAGTCCACCAACTGTACCCCTAACTGGGCTAGCCTGTGAACTTGTTTTGCTAGCTCTCTCTTGCCTTCCTCAATGTGAGCTACACTTCCCATAGACCGCCTGCTTAGGGCGTCAGCTACCATATTGGCCTTTCCCGGGTGATACAACACACTCATGTCATAATCCTTTAGCAGTTCCAACCACCGTTTTTGATGTAGGTTTAGGTCCTTCAGGATAAACACGTACTGAAGGTTCTTGTAGTCTGTGAACACATACACGTGGGCCCCGTACAAGTAATATCTCCATATTTTCAATGCGAATACCACCACTGCCAACTCCAAGTCATGAGTTGGATAATTTTTCTCATGAACTTTGAGCTGTCTAGAGGCGTAGGTTATCACCTTGCCCCACTGCATCAGCACGCAACCGAGTCCAACTCTGGAGGCATTGCAATATACAACAAACCCAACTGTTCCTTTTGGCAGGGTCAAAATTGGAGCAGTAGTGAATCGAGTATTTTACTCCTGAAAACTCTTCTCACACTCATCCGACCATTGAAATTTTACCTTTTTCTAGGTTAACTTGGTCAGCGCGGATGCTATAGAAGAGAAACCTTCCACAAACCATCAGTAATAGCCTGCTAAGCCCAAGAAACTCCCGATCTCGGTAGGAGAGGTAGGTCTGGGCCAATCCTTCACTGTTGAAATTTTATGAGGATCTACTTGTATTCCTTCACCCGATACCACATGACCTAAGAATGTCACATCCTTCAACAAGAATTCACACTTGTTGAACTTGGTGAATAACTGGCGATTCCTAAGGGTTTGTAATGCTATCCTTAGGTGATTGGCATGCTCTTCCTCATTTCTGGAGTATATCAGAATGTCGTCGATAAATACAATGACGAACATATCTAGGTACTGCTTGAAGACCCTATTCATCAAATCCATAAAGGTTGTTGGGGAGTTTGTGAGTCCAAAGGACATCACCACAAACTCGTAATGACCATACCGAGTTCTGAATGCTGTTTTCGGTATGTCACACTCTATAACCCTTAGCTGATGGTATCTTGACTTGAGATCGATCTTGGAGAAACAACTAGCTCCCTGAAGTTGGTCGAACAGGTCATCAATTCTGGGTAGGGGATATATGTTCTTAACTATGACATTGTTCAGTTGACGATAATCTATGCGCATTCTGAGGGTACCGTCTTTCTTATGCACGAATAACACTGGAGCACCCTAGGGAGAGATGCTGGGTCTGATAAAACCCTTTTCAAGAAGATCTTTTAGTTACTCCTTCAACTCCTTAAGCTCACCTGGATACATTCTGTAAGGAGGGATGGAGATTGGCTGAGTATCTGGAAGGAGATCTATTCCGAAGTCTATTTCCCATTTAGGGGGCTCTGGGAAGATCCTTAGGAAAAACATTTGAGAACTCACTGACTACTGGAACTAACTGGAGGGTTGGGGTCTCAGAGTTGGAATCCTTGACCTGAACCAGATGATATATACATCCTTTGAAAATGAGTTTCTGGGCCTTAAGATAGGAAATAAACCTACCCTTAGGCGCTGAATTGCTGTCCGACCATTCTAATACTGGCTTATTAGGAAACTGGAATTTGACAACCCTAGTTCTGCAATCAACTAAGGCATAGCAAGAGTGTAACCAATCCATGTCGAGAATAAGGTCAAAGTCGATCATGTCTAGTTCTACGAGATTAGCTAAAATTATTTTGTTCTGGACTGAGACTGGGCAGTTTCTATACACCCGGCTGGCTCTAACTTACTCACCAACTGGGGTAGAGACTGAGAATGGTTCTGAGAGGACCTCTGGACTTGTATTGAACTGAATTGCTATATACAGAGTCACAAAGAAAAGAGTAGCTCCTGGTTCTAAGAGTGCATATACGTCTAGATGGAAGAGACGCAATATACCAGTAACTACATCAGCTGAGCTTTCCTGATCCTGACGAGAAGATAGAGCATAGAAACAATTTTGGCGTTGATTTCCACCTATACCTGATGTGTTAGCCTGTTGGGCTAGTCGACCTTCTAGAGTTGATAATGTGGTAGATTGTGATCTCCGTCGCCTGCTGATGGGCACTCCTGGGTGATTCCTACCACACTTGGGACAAGTTGGATACTTGTTTCCTGTACTGTGAGCCTGATATTGAGTGCCAGATCAACCACCCCTCCGATCCTGACGGGACTGAAAAGCTAGGGCGCTAGCTGAACTAGGTGCTAGGACTCTCTGCTGCTGTTGCTGCTGGGATTTCTACAGTGGGCGGCTACTACCGCTAGACCTCTGATGGCCAAAATCTGACTGGCCAATCCTTGCTCACTTGTTCTTACGTTCCATGTCTTTCAGCTTCTCGACCTTAATCTGCTGAGCATACACAATTAAGCTAAAGAGGTCCATGTCCTTGATTAGCATTGCCGTCTTTACACTCCTTGAGGACCAATTTGGATTCTCTATTTACGAACTTAACATGCGAGCCCTTGGCTCGGCTACCATCTTCGGAGCATACTTTGATAGTATGGTAAACTCTAGAGCATATTCCTCCACTGTCCTATTGCCCTGACGCAAATCCATAAATTTTGCCATCTTAGCCTCTCTCAGCTCCCGAGGGAAAAACCTGTTTAGAAAAGCTGTATGGAATTCTTCCCACTCCACTGGTCTTGCTTTTGTCGGCCGTCCTTCCTTCCACTGGTCATGCCAGACTTGGGCTACTCCTTTTAGCTGGTAGGCAGCCAAATCAACACTTTCATAGGAACTGACACCCATAATTCAGGTGATTTTTCTAATCTTATCTACAAACCCTTGTGGGTCCTCTCCCACCTTCGTTCCATGAAATTCTGGAGGGTTCATCCGGGCAAAATCTCGCACCCGCGCAACAACTATAGACCTATTTGTGGCTACTGGAACCACCTGTTGGTTTACCTGGTTGGTGATTGTTTAAGCTAGCAATTGAATGGCTGCCCTGAATTCAGCGGTGGATATGGTCATCCTGAGGAGCTGCCGGGGCTGATGGGGCAGGTCTGTTGACATTAGCAGCCCTTCTTCCATTACCACGTCTGGGAGGCATGGTTCACTGAAATGAAACATAACACGAATTAGAAGTGCATTTATGGAATTTGAATATTTCTGCAGTTTTCAAGATTTCCTATTTTAAGCCTCAGATATGGATTTTGAGTATCCGGGGTGTTACACCTACTCGGTGCTAGACAATAGAAGTATAAACCTACATTGGCGCGTAGTTCTGAGGCATAGGGGATCGACCCATAGCATACTTGGTGCTAGAAAATACTCCCAAAAACATGCATATGCTCTAAATCATATATAACGAAGCTCAACATCGTCTATTGAAGAAACTCAATAATTAAATACATCTCAAATATGAAATCATGCATATGAGAAGCTTTAGTTCAAAACATGCCACAAGATGAAAACATACTTGGGAGCCTTTGATCCAAAACCATGTGGTAAGCTATGCATAAGAAGACTTAACTCAAAACATACCACAAGCTATAATATAAATTTTGGAGTCTTCGCTCCAAAACAATGTGGTAAGCTTTGTTTGGGAAAATCATCATTTAAACTTAACATGTGGGCATTGCCTAAAGCTTTATCATACTTAGAAATAATCAATTCTCATCGAAAACTTAGTTATAAACATGGGTAGCTTCAAATCATGCTTTTCATCATAAGATCTCATCATTATCACATATACTTCACAAATCTCACTTTTCATGATCATCTCATTAATGGGTTTCAACATTCATAAGGCTAGAAACATAATTTTTAATTGAAATCATTGTAAAATTAGCCCATGCTTCACAATTTGATAATAAAAGCGTAATCAATTCATACCCATGTGTAGAAATAGATAATTCATGCCTTTGGGTAAAACACCCATTGATAAATCATAGAGTTTCATACTTTTTAGAGAGGGATTGGGCATGAGTTTGAAAGAAACCACCCATTCATAACCTTATATACCTGATGGAGACTGAATCTTACTCTTCCTTGAATGCCCAAAAAGGAATTGAAACAAATTGAAGAAGAAAACCTTGAATCACACTTTGATCACTTCTCTAGCACTCTTCTGTTCTCTTGCATACATGAATGAAGTCTTTAGGATAGTTTTCCCCCTCTAAAACCCACCTTTCATAGGCTAAAACGATGTAGTGTAGGCTTTAGGAACTTAGGAATTACGGAAAAGTCCTTACTTAAGTCGCAAAATTTTGCTGACCGCCAGTCCCAACGAGAGACTGGACTACTTGTCGCTAGGGCTCACGACTCGTGGCCTTGAATCGTCATGTTCACTGCCAAAAATTCATCAGAGGACCCCATGAGGGACCCCACGAATCATGGTGGCTGACCACGACTCGTGGTCACCACCCGTGATCCCCACTGTCCAAAACTCCTTGCCAAGCATCCAGTCCAGGCCACGGGTGACCACACGAGTCGTGTGGTTGACCACGACTTGTGTTCATGATTCGTGGTCACTCCTCACGGGTCACCTAATGACCCGTTCTATGACCTAGTGTAGAATTTCAGTTTTTCTCCATTTCAACTCCCGGGTCTGATCTTTGGGCTTCTTGGGTATAACAATATCTCCTCCTTGGGAACATTCATCCTCGAATGTTGCAAAACACAGAAAAGTAGAGATATACAATTTCATAATAAAATACTAATCATTTAAATAAAAAACTGACGGAATGACTACCTCCGATTCAAAATACACAGCTGAACTGAATTTTCGAATCATACATACATCCACATACATAACAGAAACTTGCACACATGAGCTGAACGTGAAACTAAATAGAGTTTTAGATCAAAACTGATACCTCAAGCTGACATTGAGCTGGTAGAGAATAAATGTGGGTATCTAGCCATCACATCCGCTTTAGCTTCCCATGTAGCTCCCTTAACATGTTGATTTCTCCATAACACCTTTACTGAATCTACTTCCTTGTTCCTTAGCCTCCGAACCTGACGATCCAATATTTCCACCGGAATTTCCTCATATCTAAGGCTATCTTTTACATCAATGCTATCCACGGGGACTACTAGAGCTGAATCTCCTAAAAATTTCTTCAAAAGTGATACATGAAACACAGGATGCACAGAAGATAACTCTGAGGGCAAGTCCAACTCATACGCTACTTTACCAACTCTTCTCATAATCCAGTAGGGACCAACATAACGGGGACTAAGTTTTCATTTCTTCCCAAACCGCATGACTCCCTTCACGGGAGATACCTTCAGAAATACCCAATCGTCCACCTCGAACTCCACATCTCTCCTCCTCACATCAGCATATGAGTTTTGACGACTCTGAGCAGTTTTCAGACTGTCCCTTATCAACTAAACCTTCAACATAGACTCATTAATCAAATCTGGACCTATCATAGCTGCCTCACCAACCTCAAACCATCCGATGGGCAATCTACATCTCCACCCATAGAGAGCCTCGAATTATGCCATTTGGATATTAGAGTGATAGCTGTTATGGTAAGAAAACTCAATCAGGGGAAAGTGATCATCCCAACTGCCTTTAAAGTCCATCATGCAAGCTCTCAACATGTCTTTGAGAATTTGAATTCTTTGCTCTACTTGGCCATCTGTTTGCGGATGAAACGCTGTGCTGAGCTTAACCTGAATCCCAAGCCCTTTTTGAAAAGACCGCCAAAATTGAGAGGTAAATTGAGTACCTCAGTCTGAAATGATATACAAGGGCACTCCATGCAATTGAACCAACTCACAGATGTATAGCTTATCATAATCCTCTGCTGAGTCCGTGGTTTTGACCGATAGAAAATGAGCAGCTTTAGTCAGCCTGTCTACCACCAGCCATATAGAATCATACTGTCGGCGAGAACGAGGTAGAACTGTAATGAAATCCACATTAATCTCTTCCCACTTCCAAGTGGGAATGTTAATACCCTGAAGTACGCCTCCTGGCCTTTGATGCTCAAGCTTTACTTGCTGACAGTTTGGGCATTTGCCTTTGAATTCTTTAATATCCCTCTTCATGCTATTCCACCAATATATTTCCCCAAGTCATGATACATCTTGGTGTCACCTAGATGAATAGAGCACCTAGATCCGTGAGCCTCATGCATCATCTGACTCCTCAAATCATCGACATCTAGAACACATAGGTGACCCTGGTACCGAAGCACACCATCTCCCCCTTGGGAGATGACTTCCACCTACTTACTTCAAATGGCTTCTTTCAGCTTTACCAAAATCAGATCCTTATTTTGTCTGGCTTTCACATCAGTCACCAAGGATGATTCTGTCCCGTTCTGGACAACAACACTACCATCAGTCGAGTCGACCAACCTAACACCTAACCTTGCGAGTCGATGTACATCTTTCACCAACTCCTTCTTTTCTTCATCCACATGGGACACACTCTCCATAGAGAGCCTACTAAGTGCGTCTGTTACCACATTAGTCTTACCCCGATGGTAAAGAACACTGATATCGTAGTCCTTAAGTAGCTCCAACCACCTCCTTTACTGAAGATTGAGATCTTTCTGCATGAGCACATATTATAAGCTCCTGTGGTCCGTAAACACATCCACGTGCACCCTATACAAATAGTGTCACCATATCCTCAATGTGAACACCACCGTGGTCAATTCAAGATCATGGGTCAGGTAATTTTTTCATGGACTTTCAACTGTCTTGAGGCATATGCTATCACTTTCCCATGCTACATCAACACACACCTAAGTCCGATCCTTGAAGCATCGAAATACACCACAAATCCATCGGTACCCTCGGGTAGGGTTATCACCGGTGCTGAAGTGAGTCGAGTCTTCAACTCTTGAAAGCACTTCTCGCAAGCCTCCGACCATTGGAATTTCACCTTATTCTGATTCAACTTAGTCAACGGTGCTGCAATAGATGAGAAGATCTCAACAAACCTCCGATAGTAGCCAACTAAACCCAAGAAACTCTGAATATCTGAAGGATTTACCAGTCTAGGCCAGTTTTTCACGGCCTCGATTTTCTAAGAATCTACCTTTATGCCCTCACTCGATACCATATGGCCCAAAAATGCTATAGAGTCCAACCAAAACTTACACTTGTTGAACTTGGTATACAATTGGCAATCCTTGAGAATCTGAAGCACTACTCTTGAATGAGAGGCATGCTCCTCCTCGCTCCCAGAGTATATAAGGATGTCATCAATGAACACGACCACGAACATGTCCATATATTGCTTGAACACTATTCATCAAGTCCATGAAAGATGCAGGAGCATTAGTTAGTCCAAAATACATAACTACAAACCCATAATGGCCATATCGTGTTGAAGGCTGTCTTCGGGATATCACTCTTCCGAACTTTGAGCTGATGATACCTGGACCTGAGATCTATCTTTGAGAAACACTTGGAACACTGAAGCTGGTCAAATAAATCATGGATCCTGGGTAAAGCATACCTATTCTTGACGGTGACTTTGTTTAATTGCCGATAGTCAATACACGTGCAAAGAGAACCATCCTTCTTTCGGACAAAGAGTACTGGTGCACCCCATGGAGACTTGCTCGGTCTAATGAAACTCTTATCTAACAAGTCCTTCAACTGCTCTTTCAACTCTTTTAGCTTGGATGGATCCATTCTATAGGGAGGAATAGCTATAGGCTGCGTGTCGGGAAGAAGGTCAATACCGAAATCAATCTCCCGCTTGGGAGGAACACCTAGCAAATCATCAGGAAAGACCTCTGGATACTCACGTACTACTAAAACTTACTAGATAGTCGGGGTCTCGAACTCAACTTCCTTAACCCTAACTAATGGTACAAGCAACCCTTAGAAATTATCTTCCTGGCCTTAAGGTAGGAAATGAAACGACCTAAAGGCATAGCTGAACTACTTCTCCATTCTAAGACCGACTCACCCGAAAATTTGAACTCTAATGCCTAGGTTCTACAATTAACTGAATCATAGCATGCAAATAGCCAATCCATGCCGAGAATAACATCAAAATTGGTCATGGCTAACTCTATCAGATCTGCTGAGGTGACCTTCTGAAGGACTAAGACTGGGCAACCTCTATACTTCCGTCTAGCTATAACTGAGTCACCTACTGGAGTAGAAATGGAGAAGGGTTCTAAAAAGACTTTGGGATTGACTCCAAAGCTACTGGCCACATAAGGTGTCACAAAAGACAAGGTAGCCGCCAGGTCTAGCAAAGCATAAACATCAATATGAAAAACGCAAAACATACCAGTGACCACATTCTGGGAGACCTCCTGCTCCTAACGGGATGCTAAAGCATAGAATATGTTCTGGCGCTGACCGCCAGCGCTGCTAGTAGATGCCCCATGATGTGTTGTGCGTGAGGGAGGGGTTGCCGAACTAGAAGCTGGGCCACGACCCCCAACCTGATCTTGTCTCGCTGCCGGACAATCTCTGAGCATGTGTCTAGGCTGTCCACACCTAAAACAAGCTCCTGAACCTTCCAAGCACTGGCCTAAGTGCCCCTGACTATATTTGCGATAAGCTGGGATGCTAGAATTTTCGGGTCGCTGCTCTGACCCCTCGAGCCTGATGCTAGCCCTCTCTGATCATGATAGGCCAGGATAGAACACTCAATGCTGATGATCTCTGGTGGGTCTGCTGATGGTGCCCACCTCCTGACCATGGCTGAGAAAATCTATGGTCATCGGTATTGGCCTTTCTCTCTCTCTCTCTCTCTCTCTCATGTGCCGCCTCAAACTGCAGGGCATACAAAACCATCCGAGGGAAGTCCATGTCCTGATGGAGCATATCAATCTTGCATTCCTTGTCCAAATAGCCCATTATCCCATGCACAAATCTGCTCACCCACAGCCTCTGGTCAGTGTTGTGCCCGCAAGTGTATGGGTCGTACAAGTAATACAGTGACCCTTTTTAAGAGCCGGATGTCGAACCCACAGGGACTGGACCTATTCAATTGATTATCAAGTTCAAGTGTGATATTAAATGCCGCAAGTGTTGATTATAGAAGTTTTTGATAGAGTTAATTAAGTCTAGGGACGGTCAACGAAATACTCTGAATTAATTCAAGGAGCAACTAGAATTAAAGCCAGATAATCATGCGATACTACGATTTGCAATGGTTTAAGTATGAAACCATCAATTGTCGTCTCACATAATTGGAATTTCATGTTCATGGTCTTTCGAACCTCTAAACATGACAAACTAGCCTCACTACTACATTGTTGAGCGAGGATGTTATTTCTAGTTCGTGGGCAATTCACTACGTGGATGTGGTTTATGGGGTTTATGCTCTTGATTAGAGACTTTCGTATCTCTAATAATTTAACTCAACTTAGCCTCACAACTACTTCTTCGAGTGGTGATGTGATAATTCTAAGTTGGTGTCTAGCTCTTCCCATTTTATCAACCAAGCAAGGTATTAGGTATATTTCTATCCTAACACAAATCATATCGTGAGATATAATCTTGCTCCCTATATTCTATTGTTCTTGCCTAGGTTATCTTTCTCAAGCATGTACCTAAGCTTAACCCACTTGTTTCATGGTGATCAGTCATAAAAACAACCATAATTCAGAATGCAAGACAAAACAACAATCAATAACTTAAAACCAAAACAAAATCGCAAAATCACAATCATATCTTGTGGCTTCAACCCTAGAGGGAGGGTTCTAGCCACTCATGTTCATATAATTACAAGAAAATATAATTAAAGTAACCTACTTACAAGAATTGGTAGAAGAGAAGATGAAATTGACAAACCCTAGGTGAGTTCTCCCACTTCTCCCTCACTCCTTGGCAGTTTTTCAGAAATAAGTCGTGACTTTTTTATTTTAGGAGATAAGGGACCTATTTATAGTAAATGTGAGGTGTCTAAAATTATTTCCGGCATGAAATAGCTCCGTTTCACGGAGGTTATCGCGCCAATATGCCTCCATGACACGGAGGCATCGCGTACGCACACTGGAAACTCACAAAACCGTTGCCAGGCAGCCCCTTGTCGCGTTGGCAGCATGTCACGCTACTTGTGCAGCGCACTAGGTGGCGTGTCATGGCCTTGGTCGCGCAGCCTGCCTACTATGGCATGTTGCCAATGCGCAGGTGGGCTGTTTCGCGCACCCTCCTTGCCGACATTCGCGTTTTAATTCCGATTCCATGCCTCCACTTCACCAACTCATGGATTAGTCCCTCAAATTCATTTTAAACCTACAAAAACAAGAACTAATCATGTTGGTTAGTGTATATATTCACATTTACATAAAATTACATGACAATGCATATAATTAAGTCGATAAACAAGACAAAACTAATTTATAAAGCATCACTCGGGCATGCTATTTTGCCCGAGATCACCTACGCTACACTTAAAACCTTGTTCATCCTAGAACAACCCTTTTACATATCATGTAAATGGAGACTCACACATAACTAATTTAGCAAGACAATTCAAGCTACGACTATAATGATTATTTAAGATAGCAAGTTAAAAATAGAGCATGCTCGATTTAATCAGTGAAATGATATACAACTTCGTTAAGACTTCCTAACCTGAAGAATCAACTCTCAATCTTAGCAAACTCATGCAAATCAACTGATCAAGAAATCTAACATGAATTATATCCTTCATTAAACATGTGCCCTCACAACAAGAGAGTTACCCATTTTCCTCACAAAATTTTCAAATCACAACATGTATGGGTATATGAATAAAATTACGCTCGCTCTCTCAAAGAATTCACATGCATCATGTAGTGAACCATAAGCTTGCCCTTAGTGTTTTACTCCACTAATTTAAGGATGTATGAAAGTAAGATCAAGTAGGACTTAATGGGTTGTAATGTAAGCTAAGGGATGGGTAGGTACTATTCTTGCCAGTAATAGAGGCTATCTTCCCCAAGTGGTTTTAATAGCTTCAACCTTCATTAAGGACAACTCTTCTCTTACTTCACCCTCATTCTTTTCAATCATGAATATTTTCTTCTTGTTCCCCTCTCTTTAAGCACACTTAGCTTAGTAGTAAGGAGTACTTAAGCAAATTTTTTTTTTCATGAATTTATTTTCTTACTCCCTACTAATAATCAACCATTTTCACACAAGTGCACCTTTGTCCTTTTCTCAACTTTTACAACTTCTAATTTTCCTTCTTTTTTCCGTTTCTCACTCCTTCACTCTTCCAGATTTTTTTCTTACGCGCTTAGGAGTTTTGGATCAAATTCAAGGCTAATGAAAGAAAAAGGATTAAGCTTATGTTGTAGCTATCCAAGAATAGGCTTAAGGCTCAATGGGGCTAACTAGGATTAACTATTCATGGTAGGTAAAGTGAGGGGTAACATTTAGGTTCATTCAAAGAAATGCCTAAATCATCTCCTACAGTTCACATCCTTCATTTCATTTTATATACACACCAGACAAGTTCTAGACACTTCACAGTAGCATGGAATATTAGAAAAACTTACACTCACAGCACATGCTCAATTCAAGACATATTCCGCAGACTCTTAACTCCGCTAATCACAAGAATTCAAAATTAAGCTTCAATCACATTGAGTCAAATTCAAGAGCCTAAGTGTCTCAAACAAAGTTATACACTTCTTACATGCTTCAACACTAACCACACTTGCATCTTACAATCATGTACAACACATAACAAGAATATCATACCATTAATTAGCTACGGGTTCAAAAACCAAAACCTATTGACTAATTTTTCCTCAAGACGGTCGTCATCCATCCATCATCGGAAATAGTCTCTATCTATGACTAGAAACATTATATATAGACAAAGAAAATTTTTATTCTTCGATTCAAAGACCCCCCATCAAAAAAGAACCAAAAAGAAAAACCAACGGGTGATGAAGTCAGGCTTGACTCACAAAAATTTTTCAAATATTTCTCACAAGCATTACATTCACCAAAAATCATTAAGCACAGAAATTTTGAAATTTTCCTCACCCCACACTTGAATCATGCTATGTCCTCATAGCATCAAATTAAAATTTAAAGAGGGTGAGAAATATTCGTTGAGGCCTCTAGGCCTAGCTAATAGCATGCTTTTCTTCCTTTGAACAAGTGGGTATTTGACCCCACACTTTTCCTCTTCCATGCTTTTTAGCTTCCTCCTCCACGGGCAGTCAGACTTCCCCTCCATCTGTGCTTAACTTTCCACCAAAAATAACACAAGATGAAAAATAAATAAAATCAACACAAATGCAAGAAATTAAAATGGTACCCATCAAACCCATAGGGATTGGACCTATTCAGCTGATTATCAAGTTCAAGTGTGATATTAAATGCTGCAAGTGTTGATTATAGAAGTTTTCGATAGAGTTAATTAAGTCTAGGGACGATCAACAAAATACTCTGAATTAATTCAAGGAGAAACTAGAGTTAAAGCCAGATAATCATGCGATACTACGATTTGCAATGGTTTAAGTATGAAACTATCAATTTTTGTCTCACATAATTGGAATTGCATGTTCATGGTCTTTCGAACCCTTAAACACGACAAACTAGCCTCACTACTACATTGTTGAGCGAGGATGTTATTTCTAGTTCGTGGGCAATTCACTACCTGGATGTGGTTTATGGGGTTTATGCTCATGATTAGGGACTTTCGTATCTCTAATCATTTAACTCAACTTAGCCTCAAAACTAATTCTTCGAGTGGTGATGTGATAATTCTAAGTTGGTGTCTAGCTCATCCCATTTTATCAACCAAGCAAGGTATTAGGTATATTTCTATCCTAACACAAATCATATCGTGAGATAAAATCTTTCTCCCTACATTCTCTTGTTCTTTCCTAGGTTATCTTTTTCAAGCATGTACCTAAGCTTAACCCACTTGTTTTCATGGTGATCAGTCATAAAAACAACCATAATTCAGAATGCAAGACAAAACAACAATCAATAACTTAAAACCAAAATAAAATCGCAAAATCCCAATCATATCTTGTGGCTTCAACCCTAGAGGGAGGGTTCTAGCCACTCATGTTCGTATAATTACAAGAAAATATAATTAAAGTAACCTACTTACAAGAATTGGTAGAAGAGAAGATGAAATTGACAAACCCTAGGTGAGTTCTCCCACTTCTCCCTCACTCCTTGGCAGTTTTTCAGAAATAAGTCGTGACTTTTTTATTTTAGGAGCTAAGGGACCTATTTATAGTAAATGTGAGGTGTCTAAAATTATTCCCGACATGAAATAGCTCCGTGTTACATAGGTTATCGCACCAATATGCCTCCGTGACATGGAGTCATTGCGTACGCACACTGGAAACTCACAAAACCGTCGCCAGGCAGCCCCTTGCCACGTTGGCAGCGTGTCGCGCTGCTTGTGCAGCGCGCTAGGTGGCATGTCACGGCCTTGGTCGCGCAGCCTGCCTGCTGTGGCACGTTTCCAACGCGCAGGTGGGCTGTTTCGTGCACCCTCCTTGCCGACGTTCGCGTTTTAATTCTGATTCCATGCCTCCACTTCACCAACTCATGGATTAGTCCCTCAAATTCATTTAAAACCTACAAAAACAAGAACTAATCATGTTGGTTAGTGTATGTATTCACATTTACATAAAATTACATGAGAATGCATATAATTAAGTTGATAAACAAGACAAAACTAAGTTATAAAGCATCACGCGGGCATGCTATTTTGCCCGAGATCAGTCAGCCACCAACTCAGGAGAACATTTCTATAGGCGAGTGAACTCAAGGGAATACTCTTGCATTGTCATTCTCCCTTGCTTCAAATTTATGAACTCAGTTGCCTTCAACTCCCTCATCTCCCGAGTAAAGAACTGATCAAGGAATGCAACATGAAAGTCTTCCCAAGTGACCGAACCTACTCCTGCGACCCTGCTATCCTTCCATTGGCGAAACCAGATATGCGCGACCCCTTTTAACTGATAAGAGGCCAACTCAGTGCACTCAACCCCATTCACCCCCATGACTTGGGTGATCTTGACAATCTCATCTATGAACTCATGTGGGTCCTCATCTACCTTGGACCCAAGGAACTCCGGCGCATTCATCCTCAAGAAGCCTCTGACTCGAGCTGCCGCTGCATTTCCACTTTGCAGAACATGTGCAATGGCCTACTGATTAACCTGAGTGGTCAAGGCCTGTGCAAGCATCTGAATAGCGGCCCGGAACTCAGCATGGGCTGCTGGCTCCGGTGCCTGGGGCTCTTGAACTAGTAGGGCTGGCTGATGCCCATGACCATTCCCATCCTCGTGGCCTTCACCATTTGCATTCCTCCTTCGAGGAGCCATAATTCTGCAATCGCGAAGAGCATAAATTAGAAGGATAGAAAGACTTTTCACCGCACGACATAGATCATGAAAGAAGTGAATATTTCCTAAACGTCTCGTAGCCTCTTCTTCATAAGTGTGGCGCGCTTCACACCCATGAAAAAGACTCTACTTAACATGGCTTTCAGACACCCTAAGATGCTTCAAACCTATGACTCTGATACTAAGTTTGTCATGACCCGAATGGAGGCCCGAATCGTAATACAGAACAAGAAGCCCCGAGAGACCCCAAGTCGACCCATGACATAAGTATACATATAACTCAATCATAAACTGAATAACCATCAATACAATCATAGCGGAAGTCTAACTTGAATATAACATCAGAATGTAAAATCCAAAGCTGAATACATACATATGTCTTAATAGCCTCTAATCATGACGAGTTGATGGGACAGGATCCCAATTAACTCAACAAGCTGAAATTGAAATACATAAAAAAAGATGGATAGTCTAGTCCTCGGAAGATGAGACTCACCAATAAGGCAATGCTAACTCCAATAAGCTGACTAAGAGTGGGGATGAAGCTAAGAGCCTGGTCCTATATCATGAAACGATACAGCATGAAAGTATGCAGCCAGTATGTGGAATGAACCGAGTATGCAAGGTGATTAAAACCTCTAATGTAAGTAAAATCATTTAAAGACAATACATTAATTAAAACATAACATTAGAAAACTGAGAGTAGGACTTGCATGCATTCTTTCTGAAATCATGACCTCTTCATAATATGATATAACATGCTTCATAACATCATAACTGAATCGATTGACTCAAAGATGAATTTTGACATTTATAAGTAAACGCTGAACATTGAGTCAAACCTACTTTAGAATATGCATTTACATGAATCTCATAAGTAATGAATATGCATATCTGGAATCATGAGGAACAATAGGAGACTCGTCTTCTAACCGACATACCACAATAGAGCTTACATGGTGCCGACTAGTACACTCATGTGGGCAGATCCATCCAAAACCTTGCAGAGCTAAGGACGCTACCATGATATCGATATCAAGCTGAAGGCCCACTCAGGCAAGGGGAAGCGCACAAGGGAGATCCCGAGTCATATAATAGTATAAACCTACATTGGCGTGTAGTTTTGAGGCATAGGGGGATCGACCCATAGCCTACTCGATGCTAGAAAATACTCCCAAAAACATGCATATGCTCTATATCGTATATAACGAATCTCAACTTCGTCTATTGATGAAGCTCAATAATCAAATACATCTCAAATACGAAATCATGCATATGAGAAACTTTAGTTCAAAACATACCACAAGCTGAAAACATACTTGGGAGCCTTTGATCCAAAACCTTGTGGTAAGCTATGCATAGGAAAACTTAACTCAAAACATACCACAAGCTAGAATATAAATTTGGGAGTCTTTGCTCCAGACAATATGGTAAGCTTTGTTCGGAAAAATCATCATTTAAACTTAACATGTGGGCATTGCCCAAAGCTTTATCATACCTAGAAACAGTCAATTCTCATAAAAAACATAGTTATATGGGTAGCTTCAAATCATGCTTTTCATCATAAGATCTCATCATTATCACATATACTTCACAAATCTCACTTTTCATGATCATCTCATCAATGGGCTTCAACATTCATAAGGATAGAAACATAATTTTTAATTGAAATCATTATAAAATTAGCCCATGCTTCACAATTCGATAATAAAAGCGTAATCAATTCATACCCATGTGTAGAAATAGATAATTCATGCCTTTGGGTAAAAACCCCATAGATAAATCATAGAGTTTCATACTTTTTAAAGAGGGATTGAGAATGAGGTGGAAGAAACCACTCATTCATAACCCTACATACCTGATGGAGACTGAATCTTACTCTCTCTTGAATGCCTAAAAGGAATTGAAAAAGAAAACCTTGAATCACCCTTTGATCACCTCTCTAGCACTCTTCTATTCTCTTGCATGCATGAATGAAGTCTTCAAGACTGCTTCGTTACCAGGGCAGGTTGTGTGTACCGGATGTTGGGGAGTCGAGACAATAGATAATGGTTGAAGCACATAGCTTGAGATACACCATTCACCCCGGTGCTACCAAAATGTACCACGATTTGCAGGATATTTACTAGTGGAACTACATGAAAAGAGACATTGCTGATAAGTGCCCGAAATGAAATCGAGTCAAGGTAGAGCATCAAAGGCCAGGAGGCATGACCCAAGATATCAGTATACCCACATGAAAGTGGGAAAAAGTGAATACAAATTTCATTACGGGTCTACCTAGGACTCACCGACAACATGACTCAATCTAGGTGGTAGTAGATCGAATGACTACTTGAGGACTATGCTAAACTTTAAATCCTAGAGTTAGTCAGACTCCATGGGGTGCCTTTGGCTATCATTTCAGACAGGGGAACTAAGTACACCTCCCATTTCTGGAAGTCCTTTCAGAAGGGACTAGGTACTTAGGTCAAACTCAGCACCACTTTTCACCCACAGACCAATGGGCAAGTGGAGCAGACTATTCAGACTCTATAAGATATGCTAAAAGCGTGTGCGATCGATTTCAAGGGTAATTAGGATGATCATTTGCCTCTTATTGAGTTTGAGTACAACAATAACTACCATTCTAGTATCCAGATGGCCCCATTTGAAGTATTGTATGGTAGAAGAAGTAGATCTCCTATAGGGTGGGTTGAAGTTGGGGAAGCTACCTTGATAGGGCCAGACTCAATTCACGAGGCCATGCAGAAAGTTTAGCTCATCCGAAAAAGGTTGAAAACAACTAAGAGCCGTGAGAAATCTTATGCCGGTGTGCGAAGAAGAGAGTTGGAGTGTGCAGTTTATGACTGGGTATACCTAAAAATTTTGCTCATGAAATGGGTGATGAGGTTTGGCAAGAAAGGAAAGCACAGTCCGGGATATGTGGGACCTTATAGAATTTTGAGGCATATCGACGATGTAGCCTATGAGCTAGAGTTACCTTCAGAATTAGCAGTTGTGCACCAAATTTTCCATGTGTCACTTTTGAAGAAGTGCATCGGAGATCCAACCTCAGTTGTGCCATTAGACAGTGTAGGAATAAAAGATAGTCGCTCATATGAGGAAGTACCAGTCCAGATCCTTGACCGTCAGGTGTGTAAGCTGAGGAAAAAGGAAATAGCTTCAGTCAAAGTCTTATGGAGAAATCAGCAGGTTGAGGGAGCTACGTGGGAGGCCGAAGCAGATATGATGGTCAAGTACCCGCACTTGTTCCCTACCGGCTCTAGAGCAACTTGAGATAGTATTTTTGACCCTAGAACTCAATTTAGTATTCATGACTCCGTTCAGATGATCAAGTCTCTTTTATGTTTTTGAATGTATGTATGAAAGGTAAATTCAGTTTAGTTATGTATTTTGAAACAGAGGTAGCCATTCCGACAGTTTTGGAGTTAAATGAGCAGTACTCTAAAAGTTTGATTGCTATTTTTCTACTTCCTGTGTGTTTTCTAACATTCGAGGATGAATGTTTACAAGGGGGAGATATTGTAATGCCCCTAAAACTCAAAATCTAATTCCAGGACTTAAATTAGAAAATCTGGAAAAAAACTGCGGAAATGCTTCAGGATGACCCACCCAACGAGTCGTTATGAGACCCAACGAGTCATTAGGTCAGTCATGGGAAGAAGGAGTAAATTTTGAAAATGAGAAGCAGTGTACCCAATAAGGGACATCACAAGTCATGGTCACTGAACACGACCCGTTAAGTCACACGTGGTCAGGCCTGAGTTGGAATATATTTAGTTGACCAGTGTACTTGACGAGTGGGTGCAACGAGTCGTCATCTATGCCGATGACTCGTTAAGTGAGTAGTTACTGGACTTAGCATTTAAATCTCTAGAATGAGATAGTGTGGTCCACGACTGGTGACCATGAGTCGTGGTCATAGACCACGACTCGTTAGGTCCCTTGTGGTGACCTACTGAGGATCCCAGGCAGTGTACTTGATGGGAGTGACCACGAGTTGTGGTCAGTCACTACGATCCATTAGGTTATCCGTTAGGGGCACCTGACAATTTTTTCTAGCGAATTTCTAAAGGCTATTTAGTCATTTTAGTGTTAATTTTAGACGTTTTAAAGGGAAAAAGCGATTCATTCCTCATTCCCTACTCTCAGTTCTTAGAAAAGATCGAACGTTCTCCTCTCAAGAATCCTCCAAGCAAGACTAGGGCTTCTTATCTATAGTAGCAGTTCAAGCTTCTTCTTCGGGAGATTCTAGCCAGGTATGTGGGAATTCAACAAGGGAATTGTCCTTCCCTTGTGTTCCCCAAAATCTTCCCATAATCTCCCTATCAGGTTTAGCCTTGAGCTTTCCAATACGAATAAATTTCATGTTATTTTTTTGTTAACTTCATCTGGAATGCCGATTGTCCATATTATCTTTATCAGTTCCAAATTAAATTGTCAAATGTTCATACAAAAGTGAATTTAAGCCCTAACTTTCGAGTAATAATTTTTGCTTATTAAATTTCATCTAGTGAATGAAGAATGTTTTGGGATAAACTTCCTAGAAATTCTTACTATATATATGTTGAGCAACTATTCCATTGATAAGAATGAGTTTATCCTTGTTGGATGAGATTTCTTTAATTCTTGAGATTTCGACATATTATGAAATTCCCGTGTTATTGGGATAAGTTGAGTTCTCTATTAGTTGCTAGTAGTTCAGACCAGTTAGAACATAGAATCTCTTCAAAATCATTCAGGAAATTGTCAACTGATCAGTTTGACTTCAGTCTTTTCTCGAGGTGTCAGTGGTGCCTCTCAGTTATCAGAGTCAGACTCAGATTATAGTTATTTGGTCCATTAGGCGGTCATAACATTCTAGTTATATAGCTCTGACCCGCCCTAGGACCCCAGTTTAGTCTACAGATTGTTTTTAGACGGTTACGACGCTTTCAGATAAGCAGCTCTGACCGTTCTAGAATTTAGTTTCAGAATCTGGTCTGATAAGATTCTCAGGGTACTTTCAGTTATATGTCCTTGACCAGTCTTGGACCCCAGTTTTGAGTTATCAACCTAGTAGTTCAGTTTAGGTTTTCCAGTGGGAGTAGGACTTAGCACCGAGAAGGCCGGGGTTGTAGCGCACCCAGGTTCTCAGAACTACGTTGTCAGCGTAGGTTACAGTATTACTTGGCCTGATTGGCCCTAGACTTTTGTGATCACCCAATTCATTCCTTTATATCCTTGCAAGGTATACTAGGTTCTACCGGTAGGGTGTATATATCAGAATCCACGTCGGGCTCACGTAGTTAAATGTCGGTTACAGACTCTCCCACTAGTCAGTCCAGTTTCAGAATAAGAAGCTATGTTCAGTTATAATTCTATCAATTTAGCTCAGTTCGGTTCAGTATCTCAGACTCAATACTTTCAGACTTAGGACATGCCTTGACCATCAGACAGGGTCATTTGACCACCACAGTTTACTTTAGTAGTTCAGTTACTTATTGGTCATTGCATGTCATATCAGTTCAGGCATTATATTCAGCTATGTTTTCTCCCATTTACTCTGTACATTCAAAGTACCGACACATACTTTTTATGATGTATCATTCCACAATATGACTGCAGGTTCTCACACTCAGCACCGTTAGTTGACGCAGTTCAGATTCTCCACCTCAGCAGTGAGGTGTGATGTCACGCCCTGCCTTGGGAGGCATGACTGGCACCTAGTGCCCTACTAGGATCTGAACTACTGAGCTGACTGAGCCTAAGTACCTCTGGTGCAGGGCTGATTATAACTCCGGAATCAAGAAGACGATGGCTATATAGCGGCTGTAAATACAACCCTCGGCCGACAAGGCCTATAGCCACCTGTGAAAGTAAACAACTAACAAGAGACAAGAAACAATAGGGAGTCCTATGCGGGCCGACAAGGCTACCATCTAGTTATAACTGAAAAGAGAAATCAGGTGCTAAACTGAACTATGACCGACAAGGTCATCATTCAACAGCTGCACAAGGCCCCACATGGCTAACATACATAATCTAAAACACTTATGGCCCCACATGATCGATATCAACTAACCACAGGGGAATAATACAATCTGCAAGCTTCTAAGAGTAATAAGATGGTTGTGACAGGGCCCCGACCTACCCATACTGTACAACAAAAAGATACTAAACCTCAAACACTTAAGCTCCGGAAGATAGGAGCTGAAGGCTCAGTACCACTGACTGGAACTACGAGGGATCCGCTCCTCGTTTGTGTGTACCTGCAGGAAAGTAATGCAGTGCCCCAAAAGAGGGCGTCAGTACCACAGGTACTGAGTAACCAAAGCAATAATTGTAAATGATTGAAAGTAAGTAATAGAGCTGACAATATCTGAAGTAAAATGAACTGACTGAAACTGACTAAAGTAATGGAATCAGAACTAGGCATAACTATAAAGGAAAGAGTAGGAGTCATACCTGACAACGAGACATCCTACTGTCTAACTATAATAACTAAAGCAACGTACATAAATTACATGGCCCCCATAAGCCGGAAGGTGCAATCAACACAGAATAAACCACACGGCCCCCCATTAGCCCTAGTGAGTACACCTCAATCTATTTACCCCTATCCAGGTCATACTGAGTCAATTGCTAGCTAAAAGCATCCCGCCAATCCCCCGGGTATGCAACTTGGGCCCGCTAGGCCCCTGACTATAGCTGCGCCTGAGTCTAGAGGACTCTTGAAATCTACACCCCGGGCGCAAGTGCTCGGCGAGGGTGCGTATAGGCCAACCACAGCAAAATATGAGGATCTAGCTCCCCATCTTCGTCCCTTGTGGATGGCATGCCAATCCATAGAGCGACGCATCCTCTCCCTCTAGCGGATGAGTCGACACAACTATTAACCCTGGGGCAGTCACGGAAGCTGTACAGGTAATCCAGCCCAAAACAACACAAATATAGGTCTCAACTGATAACAACAACTATACATGATAATATATAAACATGATAAACTATTTCTGAAATACTTTACTGGGATTCATACTGATTTACTATACTGGAGAAACTAACTTGCCGAGAGAAACTGCTTTTACATACCTCGACTGTCGGTTTACCGATTAACTGGAGAGGTTCGGCTAATTAACAGCTGTTCTCCCCAATTGTAATCACATTCACGGAAGAATAGAATTAACATCATTACTATGCTGGAAGAAAAACAATATTGTATTTGTACGTATACTGACTATTCTTCACTTATCGAATTAAATCAAAACTCATAATTTCTTGGAAATTCAAAAGAGAGAAATAGTTACTTTAAGCCTGGGATCGTATTGATACTAGTTTGGAGAAATTCCAGCAACATTGTCTCGGCTGGTCTACGATTTTCCAGGCGAATTTCACGAAACTAACTCCGTAGAAATGCTCCCTGTAGCCTTATACTTCGCTACCCAAAGATAATCTGAATTTGAACGGCGTTTGGTGGTGTAATTGGAAGAAAATTATGAAAACCCTTCGTCCTTCCCCTGTTTCTGATCGCTGAAATATGGAAAATGACTGAAAATTTTGGGGTGAGGCCTATTTATACTTGAAGTCAGATGCATAGCAACGTGGCACGCTGGCCATCACGCCATCATGGCTCCGTGCCACGTTGGCTATCACAAAGGCTGGTCCCCATGCCACGTTGCCCCTTTGGCAAATTCGGTTCGGCCTCTTTTCGCGAAATTCCAACTTGGCACTCGTTCGGCCTTTCCCCAGGTCATTTCCTTGCACGTAAGGCATTCTAAAACTTCCAACCAACATGCGAATAGACCAACTACATGCTAGAAACTTACGGGGTTTAACATTTGACAAACTTGGTATCAGAGCAGGTCGTATCCCAGGGAGTCTGCAAGCCGTGCTAAGTAGAGTCTTGTCTATGGATGTGTTGTGCACCACATACCATAGGCAGGAGGATGCAAGGCATGATAGGATGGTATGTGGTGCACAACACATCCATAGACAAGACTCTACTTAGCACGGCTTGCAGACTCCCTTGGATACGACCTGCTCTGATATCAAGTTTGTCAAATGTTACACCCTGTAAGTTTCTAGCATGTAGTTGGCCTATTCGCATGTTGGTTGGAAGTTTTAGAATGTCTTACGTGCGAGAAAAGAGCTCGAGGAAAGGCCGAATGAGTGCCAAGTTGGGATTTCGCGAAAGGATGCCAAACTAAATTTGCCAAAGGGGCAACGTGGCATGGGGACTAGCCTCCGCGATAGTCAATGTGGCACGGAGCCATGACGACACGATGGCCAGCGTGCCACGTTGCTATGCATCTGGCTTCAAGTATAAATAGGTCTCACCCCGAAATATTCAGTCATTTTCCATACTTCAGCGATCAGAAACATGGGAAGGACGAAGGGTTTTCACAATTTTCTTCCGATTACACCACCAAACGCCGTCCAAATTCAAATTAACTTTGGGTAGTGAAGTATAAGGCTGCAGGGAGCATTTCTACGGAGTTAGTTTTGTGAAATTTGCCCGGTGAATCGTCGACCCGCCGAGACAAAGTTGCTGGAATTTCTCCAAACTAGTATCAATATGATCCCAGGCTTAAAGTAAGTATTTCTCTCTTATGAATTTCCGAGAAATTATGAGTTTCAATTTTTAATTCGATAAGTGAAGAATGGTCAGTATACGTACATGTACAATATTGTTTTTCTTCTAGCATAGTAATGAAGTTAGTTCTATTCTTCCGTGAATGTGATTACAGTTGGGGAGAACAACTGTTAACCAGCCGAACCTCTCCAATTAATCGGTAAACCGACAGTCGAGGTATGTAAAAGCAGTTTCTCTCGGCAAGTTAGTTTCTCCAGTATAGTAAATCAGTATGAATCCCAGTAAAGTATTTCATAAATAGTTTATCATGTTCAGTATATTATCATGTATAGTTGTTGTTATCAGTTGAGACCTGTATTTGTGTTGTTTTGGGCTGGATTACCTATACAGCTTCCGTGACCGCCCCGGGGTTAATAGCTGTGTCGACTCGTCCGCCAGAGGGAGAGGATACATCGCTCTACGGATTGGCAAGCCATTCGCAAGGGATGAAGATGGGGAGCTAGATCCTCATATTTTGCCGTGGTTGGCTTGTACGCACCCCCGCCGAGCGCTTGCGCCCGGGTTGTATATTTTAAGATTCCTACGGACTCAGGTGCAGCTATAGTCAGGGGCCTAGTGGGCCCAAGTTGCATACCCATGGGATTGCGGGGATGCTTTTAGCTAGTAGTTGACTCAGTATGACCTGGATAGGGGTAAATAGATTGAGGTGTACTTACTAGGGCTAATGGGGGCCTGTATGGTTTCTTCTGTGTTGATTGCACCTTCTGGCTTATGGGGGCCATGTAAGTTATGTATGTTGCTTTAGTTATTGATAGTTAGACAGTAGGATGTCTCGTTGTCAGATATGATTCCTACTCTTTCCTTTATAGTTATACCTAGTTCTGATTCCATTACTTCAGTCAGTTTTAGTCAGTTCATTTTACTTCAGATATTGTCAGCTCTATTACTTACTTTCAGTCATTTACAGTTATTGCTTTGCTTACTCAGTACCTGTGGTACTGACACCCTCTTTTGGGGCGCTGCATTACTTACCTCCACTGTGCATATTTACTCAAAATACTAGTGTATGATAGATCAAGGATTGACTTGGGGTCACTTATGACTTCAAGTACCGTGTTACGTCCAGGGTATAGTCTCGGGGCGTGACAGATACATAAAACTTGAAACACAAAGATGAAATTTCATTTCATTCAATCAAGATTTATTTATAATGGATGTATTGCAAGGATTGCTTGATATTTTAAGACTTGGAGAATGGAATGCTTCTAATATCAGAAAGCAAAAATTCCATCGTGCTTCTTTCATAGGGGGACCGCAAGGTATGCGGCAATGCTATATGGATGCTATTACATTAGTACAATGTTTTGGTAAACCTGATTTATTTTTAACTATGACTGGCAATCTGGCTTGACCAGAAATAAAAAGAATATTTATTATCAACTGATGAAGCACAAAATAGACCTAATTTGATTAGTCGAGTGTTTAGAGCTAAAGTTGAATAACTCAAAATAAATATAAACAAGTGAAATATCTTTGAAAAAGTAGCTGCTTTTATGTATACAGTAGAATTTCAAAAACGAGGATTACCACATGCTCATTTTCTAATTATATAAGCTAATGATTACAAATTGTTAACACCTGAAGCATATGATGATATAATTAGTGCAGAATTACCTGATGCAGGTAAACAACCTAATATATACTGATGTGTTGTTAAACATATGATGCATTGTTCTTGTGGTGATTTAAATCCAACGAATTCATGCATGAAAAAATGTGACGTTGTAAATTTAACTATCCAAAGAAATTTGTTGATCAAACATCAAAAGGAAAAGATACTTACCCAATCTACAAAAGACGAAATACTGAAAATACCATAAAGGTGGGAGAAAAATTATTAGACAATTCTTGAGTTGTTCCATATAATCCATTTTTGCTTGGTAAATTTAACTGTCATATGAATGTTGAAATTTGCTCAGATATTAAAGTTGTTAAATATTTGTACAAATATATTTGTAAAGGACATGACAAAATTGCTTTTTCTGTAAACAATAACGACATGAATGCAGAGATAGATGAAATAAAAGAATATCAATCTGCAAGATAGGTATCACCCCCAGAAGCTACATGGCATTTGTTTGGATTTCCTATCAGTGAAATGAACCCAAGTGTTTACCAACTTCAGTTACATCTTCACGGACAACAATTTGTGTCTTTTAAAAGAAATGCTAGTATAACTACCATCCTTAAAAATTCGATGATCAAAATGACAATGTTAACTGAATTTTTTTATATGAATAGAATGAACGATGATGCTATACAACTGAATCTATTATATAGAGAATTTTCAGAGCATTTTATATGGTCTTCCAAAGATAAAATATGGACACGTCGTAAGCAACGGTTTGCTATTAGACATGTTGTGACATGTCATCCAACTAAAGGAGAACGGTATTATTTTAGATTATTACTAATGAATGTAAGATGTCCAAAATCTTATGAAGATTTTCTAATAGTGAATGGAAAAAATTGTGGCTCTTTTAGAGAATCTGCTGAAAGACGAGGATTACTACATTGTCATAGCAATCTTATTGATTGTATTTTTGAAGCTATAAGTTATCAGTTGCCTTATAGTTTGAGACGTTTATTTGTTATGTTATTAGTGTATTGTTAACCTGCTAATCCAAAATAATTGTGGAAAAAATTTGAACAGCCAATGTGTGAGGACTATAAAATTTTACCCAATTTGAACTTAAATGATATTTGGTATAGGGCATTAAATCATATCAATGATATCTTGCATTTTATGGGACATGATATCAATGAGTATAAACTTGTTGCTCAGACAATTAGAGCATCTCCCCAGGCTAGAGAAATGAAGGAAATTCATTTTGAAAGGAATATTAATATTACTCAAGAATATTTGCTTTTATATAGAAAACTAAATAGAAAACAACGAAACGCATATGATACAATTATTCATAGAATATTTTCAAATAGAGCAGGGATATTTTTTATTGATGGTCCAGGTAGAACTGGAAAAATATTTTTATATCGTGCTCTGTTAGCCACTGTGCGCAGTAAAAGATATAGAGCTCTTACAACAAAAACATTTGGTGCTGCAGCGTCACTTCTTAGTGGCGGACGAACAACATATTCACAATTTAAAATTTCTATAGATATTGATGAAAATTTCAGTTGCAATATTAGAAAACAAAGCGCATTAGTACAGTTAATCCGAGATGCAAAGTTGATTGTATGGGATGAAGTATCAATGCAAAAACAAAGATGGTTGAAACTTTTGAATTACTATTAAAAGATCTAATGGATACAGATATACTTTTCGGAGGAAAAGTTATTGTATTTGGAGGAGATTTTAGACAAACTCTTTCAGTAGTACGAAATGGAAAAAAGAAAGATTTCATTAATGAAAGTTTGTTATACTCTCATATTTGGGGCCGATTGAAAAAATTGTCCTTATTTATAAATATGCGTGCCAAAACAGATCCAACATTTTGTAATTATCTTATGAGAATTGGAAATGAAAAAGAAAAAATAAATCTTAACAATAAAATAGAAATTCCAAGTTCTTTGACTATACCATTTACAACTGAGAAAGAATCTTTAGATGCTCTATTTGACGTGACCTATCCAAATATAAATATATTATCTACCGATTTAAGCAATCAAAATTCTCGTGTTATTCTAACAATCAATAATGATTTTGTGAACGAGATCGACAAATTATCGATAACTAGATTTCCAAATAAAATAAAAGCATTTTGCTATAGATGAAACTATCGAACCTAACGATCAAAGTTAATTTGAAGATTTTTTGCAAACATTAAATCTTATGGGTTTACCACCTTATAAATTGACTTTGAAACAAAATTACCCAATTATATTATTACAAAATTTAAATCCTTGTGAAGGATAATGTAATGGTACTCGATTGATCTATTGTGATTTCAAAACACACGTTATTAGCGCTAAAATTGTCACCAATGATTTCAAGAATACACATGTGTTCATTCCAAGAATACCTCTTTTGTCACCCAGCGATGATAAATCTGTAATTCCATTCAAGAGAACACAATTCTCTGTACGATTATATTTTGCCATGACTATAATTAAAGCACAAGATCGAACTTTAGATTTCGCTGAAATTTATCTACGTGAACCAGTTTTTCACAAAGTCAGCTATATGTTGCATTATCTAGAACAAAGAGTTCTAACTGCGTTAAAGTGTTAATCCAACCGCCAACATTGACAAACCACGATAATCTTTCTACAATTAACATAGTTTATGATGAAATAATAAAAAAAGCATTCTCTTGATTTCTATTTTATGCCACCATTGTCTCTAACACTCAATAACACTTTTATATAAGTATTGATTCCATTACTTGTTCTTATAATTTAATTCTTCTATAGGTTGTTGATGTTTGCAAAATGGAACCAAGATATACTATCAATCAAATCACGCCTCTCACTATAGATTGGACTTGTAAAATACAGCTTGTTGACAAAATTCGTCCAAAAATTAGCAGAGACCAGCGGGTTCGATTTCAAAAGATCATTGTGCAAGATGAAAATGCAAGTTTTCCAACATTTTTGTTATACAATAAATTCCTAATAGAATCTTTAAATAGTGACTATATGTTTGATATTAATTGATAAATTACATGAAGAACAAATTTGCATCGTGATATATGGTTTTGAAATTTCTCATTATGATGACCTGCTCAAAGTTTTTCACACATATCTTATCTCAACAGGAAAAGTTAGAGAACCTTCATCATATGCAATACCACTGAACAGATTTGAATGGATCATCGATAAATTTACCATTGCTGAAGAAGTTACAGAGAATAATGAAGATGAAGAACCGTTACCCTTGCCTACAGGATTAAACACGATTTCTTTTGTTGATATTGAAAAACAAGTTCCAGGTTCTTAATTTGGTAAGCAAACATTGGTCTTACTATTTAATTTTTTTGCTGCACGAAAAAAGTTCATACATTTTCATTATCAAACTTAAGCACTTAAAATTTAACTTTACATTTATATGATTTTTTGAAGCGGATCTGTTAGCGGTTGTTGCAAACATTGGATCTATCAAATATTACGATAGCGAAGACAATAGATGTCAAAAAGCTATTGTCGTAGATGATAAGTAAGTAAAATGCACTTTTATTTATTTTAAGAATAAAATATAAATTCAACACTCCATCTTCAATTTCATAGGAAAAGATCTTTCTTTTTTTTTTCATATGGGGAGAACTTGCGGATAATAATGGAACTCAATTATCGCAGCTACAAGAATATCCTGGATTCTCGCTAAACTAATAGTTGTTTCTAACTTTAAGAAAGGTATTATGATATTTTTTTCCTGTTGATACATGTATGTAAATATTTAACTTTATTCATAAAAGATATATCCCATGCAGAGATTTGATTGACAACAAGGTTCAATTCGGTGATCCTAATCAACTCTTTGTACCCACAGGCAACAAAGTTAATGAATTGGTACGAAACAAACTTTATTCACATTGTTTTCTGTTTATTTGCAATTTTTAGAAAACTAAAAATTCACAATATTTATCATTACATTGCAGGGCAAAGGATAATGAGCAGATGTTAATTGCGTACACCATAAAAAGTTCATCTGAGTTATCTTCTTCACAAAATGTTGCGCCATTTGAAGATGAAATAATTTTCATTTCAAATATTCCATCACAATCTTCAGTGAGTTCACTAAGACATATGATATTGTCTCTAATCTTGATCAAATATGAATGTTTGTGTTTGCTTTTGGTGTTATATCTGATTATCATTATGTCATATTATTATATATTTGAAATGATGAAGAACTTTTCTTTTTTCTTTTCAAATTTAACCCCGATTGATTTATGTAATAACATATTTAAAATTAATATACGCATTGAGGTAATCAAAATTTTATGAATTTGGATTGATTTGAGCTAAAATAAAAATCATTATTACAGGCGAGTTTCGTTGTATAAGCTTGGTAACCTGATTGGTCAATATTTTCTCTCTTTTATCTATAAAGAGATATCCTCCATGCCTTTGTTATTGAACAAACTATTGGCTAAATGACTTACAGATGTTACTCGGTCTAGACTTTGGGTTGTACTACCTATTTACTACATTTGATGTTGTATTATTTGTCTTTTGACTTACATTGCTTAAATATTTCAAAGCCGGCAAGTAGATGAAGAGCAAAGCGTAATGTCCTGTTATTTGTTGATTTATACTAAGTAGTGTGTCTATTGTTTTATTATTAACTTGCGATTGAATTTTCTAGGATAAATATTTTGAATATTTTTCAAAATGGGGTCTTTCAATATGAGGAAAATGATTACTTTGTGGCTAATCCAGACTCAATGGATGAATCTATTTGCTAAATTATCTTATATCGGGAAGGAAGTTTACTTGGAGATCAAAATATTACTCAGTCTGATAATCAAGAACCTAGTTGGGTGTGAGTCATTTTGAGGAAGTTGCTTTGATATATATGGCTTGAGTTTTTTAAACAGAAAAAAAGTTTCTCTTAGGTCTACCTTCTTATTTGAGGATTTGCTGTAGGAGTTTCTGCAGTTAAAGGCAATAAAGACGATATCCAAATTATATTTATGAGCTTGGTGATGATTACACCAATATCATTACATTAGATTTTCCATCATCAATTGTTGTAGATTTAAATATTGTAGTGGCTAATCAGCTGCCTGTAAAAGCTAAGCATAGACCAAATACAATACTAACTGGTCATGGTACATATGGTGAAGACATTGGTGACTTTGGTTGGTGGAAGGAGGAAGATCGGGGTGGTGAGTTGACATGCCATTTTGGCTAATGAATGGGGTTACTTTTATAAATTTAAGGGCATATATGGACCAATAATATAATGGAGGGCAATATCTTTCGAAGGAATTTCAGTCGAAAGATATGGCGACAGTCAATCCTACCATGGATTTTCTGGACTGTTTAGAGGGAGACAAGCTCCATACGTTTTGAAGAAAATAAAATTTTATTTAGAAGACTAAAATGAATTGTTTGCTTTTATTTAATTTTTGAAATAAGCAGAGTTATGTAAATGATGCTACAAATTGGTTTATGAATTCTCTCCTTCCTCTTCAATCCAAATATGCCTCATAATTTTTGAAGTGTTTTCTGAATTCGAATCATGATAAAATTATCTTTCTTTTTCTTTAATTTTTTTCTGTATTAGCTTAGACTAGAAAATTCATTCGCCGGCATTTTGATCAAATCATAATTAACAGCTAAATCAGAATATATCACGTTTGGATATACCTCCTTTTCAGGAGACTTCACAAGAAGGATGACCATTAATGTTGCTGATATAAAAAGCTTTACCATGCATTCTTGTGTTGCAGCTAACTGCATGATGAGCAGATTACATTTACTTTTTTCCGGTTTCATTGCCAATTCCTTCTTGTTAATATTTTTGACAGATTGGTAGTGATAATATTAACGTAAAGTAAACTCATTAAACTCTTGGAGGTAACCTTTTATTTCATATGTTTTGTTTCTCAACGAAAAAACTAATCTTGCCATGCACTTTTCTGATGTTAATACAAAAGCTAAAGATTTTTCCAAAATTTCGTTCCAACCTAAAAAAAGAAGGAATTAGCGATGCAACTCTTTTTCTTTGTGTTTAGAAGGTACAAATTTTGAGAGAGGAATCTTGCTGGGCTTGTGATTCTTATATCAATAAGGATTTTATTTATACAAAATATAGCAAGAATAATCATGTGGCGGGTACTAAGAAAATCTTGAATCTAAGAGAGACTAATCAAGGGAATAACAAGTAATAACTGAATATAATTCATCCATGGTGGAAACTCTGCTTACCATTGTCACGCCCTGAGTCTACACCCTAGACGGAACACGGTACTTGGAGTTACAAGTAACCCCAAGTCAACCCCTAGTCTATCATACTAGCATTCCTAGTAAACACATAAATAAAGTAAAAGCTTTAAAGTATAATATAAAGCATTAATGATGATGAAGCCGAATCATAAAGAAAAAAAGAACATCTAAACAAACTACAAGTCTGAAAAACCAAGTTTGTGTCTGAAAGCCACTACAACTGGGGAGTTGCTGGCCAAAGTCCCCAGAAACTCCAAATCTCAATAGAAGAAGGAAAAACTGAATTAAGAAATCTTCGTCCTCGAATGATGAGGACTCACCAAATAGAACAATTGGAGTCTTCTGAGAGAGATCGGCTAGCGAGACTGAGACTGAGATCCTGCAGCTGTGTCATAAAATGACACAACATAAAAGTATGCATCACTAGTTTGAATGCACTGAGTAAGTGAGAGAAAACAAATGAAATAATAACACACTGAACTGAACATACATGAAATGACCCAACTGCAACTGAATTAACTGTAATATACTGCGATTGTCTAATCGACCCTGTCTGATGGTCAAGACAGGCTCTGTATCAGAGGTGCTGGTTTGTAAGACTATACTGAACTCATAACTATGATGAGTAGTCGAAAACTGTACTAAATTGAGCTAAACTGATACTGAGTTGGACTGAACTAAATCGAGAACTGAGCTGGTTTGAGCTACACTGAGACTGAACTGATCTGAGATAAATTGAGACTGAATTGACTAGTGGGAGAGTCTATAACCGATATATAACCACGTGAGCTATATGTGGAGTCCGACGTATACACCCCATCGGTAGGACCCAATATACCTTGCCAGGGCATAAAGGCATGAACTGGGTGATCACAAAATCTGGGCCCATGAGGCCAAATAAACTTTAAATCCTACGGTGGCAACATAGTTTTGGGAACTTGGGTGCGCTGGAACCCCGGCCCACTCGGTGCTAAGTCATACTCCGATTGGATATTTCTAGATTGTCTAACAAGATGATAACTTGAAACTGGGGCCCAAGACTAGTCAGGGTACCTATCTGGAAGCACCCTGAGAGTCTTATCAAACCGAATTTTGTATCTGAATTCTAAGACGGGTCAGAGCGGCTTATCTGGAAATGGTGTAGCCGTCTAAAGAACAAACTGAAACCTGTAACCGGAGTCGTAAGGCTGGTCAGAGCCATTTATGTGAAAATATCATAACTGCCTAGAGAACTATTAAAATTGAGTTCTGAGTCTGATTTTGATAACTGGGACGTACTACTGGCACCTAGAGAATTTCTATAGTCAAACTGATCAGCTGATATTTCTAACTAATACTGGATATTCTAGCACTTTGACTAATCGAACTGACAATAGTCTGACTGATTTTAAATACAATCAACAACATGGGAGTTCCCAAAACTGATAGAATCATGCAAAATTTTGATATGTAAACACTATTGAAAAATTTTAGTTTCTCTATATTCAAGACTAGGGCTAGATTTCACATTACAGGAATAAGCAACAACATAATCACAAACTAGTGGAAAAACATCACCAATTAACATAAATGATATTCCACATGATTTAAGCGAGGTCTGACAGATAATTTCATCACATTCGAAAATCTCAGGGCTAGAACTGATAGAGTAAACAAGGAAGGATTTTGGAGACACAATGGAAGAACTATTCCCTTGTTGAATTCCCACATACCTGGTGAAGAAGCCCAAAGAATTTCCTTGAGGAACTGAGGAGAAATGGATTGCCCTAGTTCTTGCTCTGAAATGATCTAAGAGAAATATTACGTTGTTTTTTGAAAGTTTGGATGGAGAAAAAATGAGGAAGAAAACCATTTCACCCCTCTAATAGTTTGAAAATATGCTTAAAACGACGTAGTTTAGAGTTTAAGAGGGTGAAAAGTTACTGAAAGACCCTTGAAAAACTCGCAGGGGAAACTGATCGACAGTCCCCATGGGGAACCTAATGTGTCGTGGCCAGTGACCACGACTCGTAGTTCCAGTCATCAAGTGCACTTCCTGATTCCCTCACACTGGTCACCACGGGGGACCTCAGTTCATTATTGATGACATCAGTCGTGGTCACCTCCCGTAGTCCTTACTGCCGAAAATCACCTGGGTGTCACCACGACTCGTGGTGTCCCAAATGAGTCACGGTGAGGACCTGTTATGTACACTGCGGGAATTTTTCAACTTTCAATCTATCACTGACCATGGATCACCCCAAGACTCATGGTGTTAATCATGTCTCGTAGTCACACCCGTGGTCACCCATTTTTCAAATTTTCAGTCAAGTTCCAAGTCCTCACCATGAGTCACTTAACGATCGTGCTCACCCCAACAGGTCACAGAATGATTGCAGATTTTCCACTTTTCTTTGTTTTAAGATCTAGGTCTAGTCTTTGAGTTTTGGGGCATTATAATATCTCCCCCTTGGGAACATTCATCCTCGAATGTAGGAAAACATACAGGAAAGCAGAGAATGGCAAATTTTTATACACAAATACTGATCATGAAAGTTGAAACTAATGGAATTACTACCTCTGAACTGAATCACAAGTCTGAAATGAATTCACTAATCATACACATATTCACTTACATGAAAGAAACTAGAATACATGAACTGAAGGCAGTTTTAGGGATGAAATTGATACCTTAAACTGAAACTGAGCCGGAAGGGAACAAGTGTGGGTATCTAGCCATCATATCTGCTTCATCTTCCCAGATAGCTCCATCAACCTACTGATTTCTCCACAAGACTTTGACTAAACCTACCTCCTTGTTCCTCAGCTTACGATCTTGAAGATCAAGGATCTGAACTGGAACCTCTTTGATAAGAGAGACTATCTTTCACTGCCACATTGTCTTGGGGCACAACTGAAGTTGGATCTCCGATGCACTTCTTCAATAGTGACACATGGAATACTGGGTGCACAGATGCCAACTCTGATGGTAAATCCAACTCATAGGCTACCTTGCCAATTTGCTTCAGAATTTTGTAGGGTCCTATATATCTCAGACTAAGTTTTTCTTTCTTCCTAAATCTCGTTACCTCTTTCATGGGGGAAATTTTTAGATAAACCCAGTCATCCACTACAAACTCCAACTCTCTTCTCCTCACATCAGCATAAGATTTCTAACGGCTCTGAGCTGTTTTTAATCTTTCTCTGATGAGTTGTACTTTTTGCATAACTTCATGAACCGAGTCTATCTCGATTAAAGTAGCTTCACCAACCTCAAACTACCCAATAGGGATCTGCACTCCTACCATACAATGCCTTAAATGGGGCATGTGGATACTAGAGTGGTAACTGATCTTGTATGCAACCTCGATGAGAGGCAAGTGATCACCTGAACTGCCTTTGAAATTGATCACACAAGCTCTCAGCATATCTTCTAAGGTCTGAATAGTCCGTTCAGCTTGTCCATTTGCATGAGGGTGAAAAGCTGTGCTGAGCTTGACTTGGGTAATGAGTCCTTCCTAAAAGGACTTCCAAAAGTGAGAGGTGAACTAGGTACCTCTGTTTGAGATAATGGATAAGGGAACCCCATGAAATCTGACCAACTCCCGGATATAAAGCCTAGAATAGTCCTCAGCTTAGTCTGTAGTTTTAATTGGGAGGAAGTGTGCTGACTTAGTCATCCGATCTACTACTACCTAGATTGAATCATACTATCGACGAGTCTGAGGTAGACCCATAATAAAGTCCATATTTACTTCTTCCAACTTCCATGTGGGTATGCTGATATCCTGAGTCATACCTCCCGATCTCTGGTGTTCTACTTTGACTTGCTGGTAGTTCGAGCACTTAGCTACAAATTCAGCGATGTCTTTTTTCATGTCATTCCACCAGTAAATATCTCGGAGATCATGATACATCTTTGTAGCACATGGGTGGATAGAATATCTCAAACTATGTCCTTCAGCCAGTATCTGCTGTCTCAAATCACCGACGTTCGATATACACAATCCGCGCTGGTAACGGAGCACACCATATCCTCTTTTAGAGAAAGCTTCAACTTCTTTTCTGATAACCGCTTCCTTAAGATTAAGTAAGAAGGGATATTCATCCTATCTGGACTTAACTTCAACAACCAAAGAAGAATCTGACCCACTTTTTATTACTATTCTACCCTCAGCTGAATCAACCAACTGCACCCCTAACCGAGCTAGTTTGTGAATATCCTTTAGCAGTTCCTTTCTGCCCTCTTCAGCATGGGCCACACTCCCCATGGACAACCTTCTTAGGGAATTAGCCACCACATTGGCTTTTCCCAAGTGGTACAACACCCTCATGTCATAATCTTTTAGTAATTCTAACCATATTCTCTGATGAAGATTCAAGTCTTTCTGGCCGAATATATATTGGAGGCTATTGTGATCGGTGAAAACATCCACGTGAGCAGCATGCAGGTAGTGTCTCCATATTTTCAACACAAACACCACGGCTGCCAACTCCAGGTCATGAGTCGAATAATTCTTTTCATGAACTTTGAGTTGTCTGGAGGCGTAGGCTATAACCTTGCCCCGCTACATCAGAATACAACCGAGTCCAACTCTGGAAGCGCCGCAATATACTACAAATCCATCTGATCCTTCTGGTAGGGTCAACACTGGAGCGGTAGTGAGTCAAGTCTTTAACTCCTGGAAACTCTTCTCACACTCATCTGATCACTGAAACTTCACCTTCTTCTAAGTCAACCTAGTCAGAGGGGATGCTATAGAAGAAAAGCCTTCCACAAAGCGTCGGTAATACCTGGCTAGACCCAAGAAACTTCTAATTTAGGTTCGGGAGGTAGGTCTGGGTTAGTCTTTCACCGCTTCTATCTTTTGAGGATCAACCTGAATAACTTCACCTGAGACCACATGACCCAGGAAAGTTACGGACTTCATCTAGAATTCGCATTTGCTGAACTTGGCGATCAACTGGCAGTCCCTGAGTATCTGAAGAACTATCTTCAGGTGATTAGCATGCTCTTCCTCATTTCTGGAGTATACCAGGATGTCGTCGATAGACACAGTGACGAACATATCCAGATACTGCTTGAAGACTCTATTCATCAGGACCATAAAGGCTACAGGGGCATTAGTTAGTCCAAAGGACATAATCACAAACTCGTAGTGACCATATCGAGTCCTAAAGCTATTTTCGGTATGTCATATTCTTTGACTCTTAGCTGATGATACCCCAATCTGAGATCTATTTTGGAGAAATAGTTGGCTCCCTGAAGTTGGTCAAATAGATCATCGATTCGGGGTAGGGGATATCGGTTCTTGACTGTGACCATATTCAGTTGACGATAATCAATTCACATTCCGATGGTACCATCTTTCTTTTGCATGAATAATACTGAATCACCCCATAGAGAGATGTTGGGTCTGATAAAATCCTTATCAAGAGGATCTTTTAGCTATTCATTTAACTCCTTGAGCTTAGTTGGAGCCATTTTGTGAGGAGGGATGGAGATGGGCTAAGTATGTAGGAGAAGGTATATACTGAAGTTGATTTCCCGCTCAAGAGGAATTCCAGGAAGATCCTCAGGGAATACATCAGGAAAGTCGTTGACAATAAGGACTGACTGGATAATTGGGGTCTCAGAGTTGGAATTTTTGACCCGAACTAAATGATAGATATATCCCTTATAAATGAGCTTCAAGGTCTTAAGGTAGGAAATAAACCAACCCTTAGGCACTGAACTACTACCCATCCACTCTAACACTGGCTCATTTTGAAACTAAAATTCGACCACTCTAGTTCTGCAATCGACTGAGGCATAATCAAAGTGTAACTAATCCATACCCAGGATGAGGTCAAAATCGACCATGTATAATTCTATAAGATCAGTTGGAAATGACTTTATTGAAGACTAAGACTGGGCAGTTTCTATATACCTGGCTAGCTCTAACTAACTCGCCAACTGGGGTGGAGAATGAAAATAGTTCTGAGAGGACCTCTGGACTAATATTGAACTTGAATGCTATGTAGGGAGTCACGAATGATAGCGTGACTCCTGGATCTAGTAGGGCATATACATCTAGATGAAAAGGGCGTAACATACCCGTGAACCACGTCAGGTGAGCTCTCCTGATCCTGACGATGAGGCAATGCATAAAAATAGTTTTGGCGTTGGCCGCCATCCGTACCTGAAGGTTGGCCTGCTGAGCTGGCCGGCTTGATGGAGCTGCTGAGGTAGTGGATTGTGATCTTCCCCATCCTGCTGATGGGCATTCCTTAAGTCAATGACCAAGCTGTCCACAACCAAAATAGCCCTCTCAACTCTGAAGACACTCTCCTGGGTGGTTCTTGCCACACTTAGAGCAAGCTGGATACCTGTTGCCGTCATTGTAGCTATGGGACTGAGAGCCAGATGCTCCCCCCCCTCCGGTCCTAGCGGGACCGAAAGGTAGGGGCCTTGGCTGAGCTGGGTGTTGGATCCCTTTGCTGCTATTATGGGCGGCTACTACTGCCAGACCTCTGGTGGCCATAATCTGATTGGCCAGTCCTTGCTCGCTTGTTCTTTCGCTCCATGTCCCTCAGTTTTCTACCTCAATCTGTTGGGCATAGACAATAAGGCTGGAGAGGTCAATATCATTAATCAGTATCGTTGTCCTGCATTCTTTGAGGACCACGTTCGACACCCCATTAACAAACTTCAACATGCGAGCCCTTGGCTCGGCCACTATCTCTGGAGCGTATTTGGACAACCTGGTGAACTCTAAAGCATATTTTTCTACTGTCTGGTTCCCCTGTCTCAGATTCATAAACTCTGTTACTCTTCCCTCCCTAAGCTCCCGAGGGAAGAATCTATCCAAGAAGGCTGTGGTGAACTCCTCCCATTCTACCGGTCCTACTCCCGCTGGCCTCCCTTCCTTCCACTATTCGTACAAACCTGGGCTACCCCTTTCAGCTGGTAGGTAGCCAAGCTGACACTTTCTGAGGGACTGACACCCATAATTTGGGTGATCTTTTTAATCTCATCCATGAATCCTTTTGGGTCCTCTCCCACCTTAGATCCATGAAAATCTGGAGGGTTTATTTCAGTGAAGTCCAGCACTCAGGCAGCTACTACGGACCCATTATTGTTGATTGGAACCACCTACTAGTTCACCTGGTTGGTAACAGTTTGAGCGAGCAGTTGAATGGCCGCCCTGAACTCTGTGGTAGACACTGAGTCATCTTGAGGGACTACGGGGGATGGTAGGGTAGGTCGGTGAGCATTACCGAGCCTTTTTCCATTACCACGTCGCAGAGGCATAATTCACTAAAATGAAACAGAGCACTAGTTAGGAGAATGATCCTACAATTGAATTTCAACGCACGATAAAGAGCATGAATAAAAAGGAGTTTTCCTATTAACATCTCGTAGCCTCTCCTACATAAGTGTGGCGCACTTCACACCCTTGGAAAGGACTCTACTCAATGCGGCTTTTAGACATCCGAGGATACTCTAAACCTAGTGCTCTGATACTAAGTTTGTCATGCCTTGAGTCTACACCCTAGACGGAACACGGTACTTGGAGTTACAAGTAACCCCAAGTCAACCCCTGATCTATCATACACTAGCATTCTGAGAAAAGCTTAAAAGTATAACATAAAACATTAATGATAATGAAGATGAATCATAAAGTAAAAAAAATCTGAACAAACTACAAGTCTGAAAAACCAAATCTGTATCTAAAAGCCACTACAACTAGGGAGTTGCTGGGACAAGCCCCAAGCTAACTCCAAATCTCAATAGAAGAAGGAAAAAATGAATTAAGAAATCTTCTTCCTCGAATGATGAGGACTCACCAAATAGAACAACTGGAGTCTTCTGAGAGCAATCGGCATCAAGGCTGAGACTGAAATCCTGCAGCTATATCATAAAATGACACAGCATAAAAGTATGCATCAGTACTTTGAATGCACTGAGTAAGTGAGAGAAAACAAATGAAATAATAAAACACTAAACTGAACATACATGAAATGACCCAATTGGAACTGAATTAATTGTAGTAACTGTAATAAACTATGATGGTCTAACTGACCCTATCTGATGGTCAAGACATGCTCTGAATCTGAGGTGCTGGTCTATAAGACTATACTGAACTCATAACTGTGATGAGTAGTCGGAAACTATTCTGAACTGAGCTAAACTGATATTGAGCTGGACTAAACTAAACTGAGACTGAGTTGGTTTGAGCTAGACTAAGACTGAACTGATATGAGCTAAACTGAGACTGAACTAACTAGTGGGAGAGTCTATAACCAACATATAACCACGTGATCTAAACATGGAGTCCGATGTATACACCCCATCGGTAGGGCCCAATATACCTTGCCGGGGTATAAAGGCATGAATTGGGTGATCACAAAATCAGGCGCCATGAGGCCAAATAAACTGTAAATCCTACGGTGGAAACGTAGTTCTAGGAACTTGGGTGCGTTGGAACCCCAGCCTGCTTGGTGCTAAGTCTGACTCCCACTGGATATTTCTAGACTATCTAACAAGCTGATAGCTTGAAACTGGGGCCCAAGAATAGTTAGGAGTACCTATCTGGAAGCACCCTAAGAGTATTATCGGATCGGATTCTGTATCTGGGTTCTAAGACGGGTAAGAGCGGCTTATCTGGAAATGGCGTAGCCTTCTAAAGAACAAACTGAAATCTATAACTGGGGTCCTAAGGCTGGTCAAAGCCATTTATATGAAAATATCATGACCGCCTAGAGAACTATTAAAACTAAGTTCTGAGTCTGATTCTGATAACTGGGTGGTACTACTGGCACCTCGAGAATTTTTTTAGTCAAACTGATCAGCTGACATTTCTAACACTGGATATTCTAGCACTTTGACTGAAACTGAACTGACTATAGTCTGACTGATTTTAAATACAATCAACAACATGGGAGTTCCAAATACTGATAGAAACATGCAAAATTTTGATATTTAAATACTATTGAAAATTTTTAGTTTCTCTATATTCAAGACTAGGGCTAGATTTCACATTATAGGAATAAGAAACAACATCGTAACAAACTGTTGGAAAAACATCAGCAATTAACATAAATGATATTTCACATGATTTAAGCGAGGTCTAACAGATAATTTCATCATATTCGAAAATCTCAGTGCTAGAACTGATAGAGAAAACAAGGTAGGATTTTGGGGACACAAGGGAAGAACTATTCCCTTGTTGAATTCCCACATACCTGATGAAGAAGCCTGAAGAATTTCCTTGAGGAACTAAGGAGAAATGGATTGCCCCAGTTCTTGCTCTGAAATGCTCTAACAGAAATCTTACATTATTTTCAGAAAGTCTAGACGGAGGAAAATGAGGAAGGAAACCATTTCACCCCTCTAATAGTCTGAAAATATGCTTAAAACAATATAGTTTGGAGTCTAGAAGGGTAAAAAATTACTGAAATACCCTTGAAAAACTCACAGGGGAAACTGATCGATAGTCCCCATGGGGAACCTAACGGGTCGTGGCTAGTGACCACGACTCGTGGTTCCAGTCGTCAAGTGCACTGCTTGATTCCCTCACACTGGTCACCACAGGCGACCTAACAATTCATTATCAGTGACCACGACTCGTGGTCACCTCCCATAGTCCTCACTGCCGAAAACCACTTAGGTGTCACCATGGGCGACACCACGGCTCATGGTTTCCCAAATGAGTCACGGTGAGGACCCGTTAAGTACACTACCGAAATTTTCCAACTTTCAATCCATCACTGACCACGGATCACCCCCCCACGACTCGTGGTCACCGATTTTCCAAATTTCCAGTGAAGTTTTAAGTCCTCACCATGAGTCACTTAACGACCCGTGGTCACCTTCACAGGTCACAAATGACTAGTTCTGTGACCTGGTGCAGATTTTCTAGTTTTCTCTGTTTTATGTCCCAGATCTAGTCTTTGAGTTTTTGGGGCATTATAACCATACAGAATGTAGGGCCTTTTGGTGGTGTATGGTTTATGGCTATCTCTTAGAGTCTTTGGATATATTTTAAGTTCTAATAAGATTTAAGAGAAAGATCAATCTTAAGCTCTCAAGTCAGAAATTGAGTTGCTTTGAAATACTACTCACCGAGCATGTGTAAAAATACGATATATAGATATATATAATTTGGGGTGCAGCCGCCTGTGGTTTGAAGTGAACAATGAAATTTTACGACAGTTATCTTGCAGACCTCCACTTGTCATAATTGTGAATTTTTCTATCAAATTAGGTAGAGTGGGGCAAAGATTAGAATTATTTTCATTTTGAATTTAGCATTTAGTACTATCTGTTAAAAGAATTCTTTGAAAGTTGACATTGCCTTAGTATATAAGTCAGCTTAGGGATTTAAAAACCTTTCAGTTGTTATACCCCGTAGAATTCCCGACACCTAGACAGCCTATTCGCACATTGATTAAGCATGTTTGAAGGCCATACGTGCTGGGGAAAGGCCCGGGAAAAGATCGAACGAGGAACCTGTCGAACCATCGCGGAAGGAGCCGAGGCAGAGCCCCTCCGCGATGGCAGCGTGTCACAGAGGTGAGGCCTCCGCGTTGGCTCCGTGACACATTGCCCTTGTCCAGGCTCAAGTATATAAGCCCCACTTCAGTTTAATTTCATTTAAACCTTTAAAATTTCCAGAAAACAGAGGGTGAACGGCAGAGAGGAGTAAGAACGAAGGAAATTAAATAATTTTCGTCCGATTACGCTGCTAAACGCTGCCCAAACTCAAACTAATCCTAGATACCGAAGTATTTAGCAGCAGAGAGCATTTCTGCGGAATTAGTTTCGTGAAATACGGCCGACGAATCGGCGAGCCACCGAACTAAGGTAAGTAAAATTGCTCTAAATTAATGTCTATGTGTTCCTAGCGGAGAAGTGAATATTTCTCCCTTCTGGGCCGCCAAAAAATAGCCAGTTTTCGACCGTCTTTCGATAAGCCTAAGTTTAGGCTATAAACTATATCGAAAGTAGCGTTGTTCTTTATGATAAAGCTGTATTTAGTATTGATTGACATATTTACGAGTGCAGTTGGGAAGAAATAGTTGAAGTGCTGGCCAAACCTCGTCCGACGGACGGATAATTCAAGAATAAGGTATGTAAAGCTAGTTCCCTCGGCAAGTTAAGTAATATCGGTGCAGTATAGTAATTTACAGGCCAGTAGAATGTTCAGAAGTCAAGTGTTACGTTTATTGTGAATGTGAATACAGTACTAGGAGCATCAGACTGTAGCTTGCGTGGAACTTACTATTACTACATAGCTTCTAATACAAGTATTAGAAACTGCTCAACATGCTCAGTACGTGATGTGATACGAATTGTTAAGATATTATTGTATTCATTTGAAACCCCGTAAAGCATGTAATATCCGTAAGCACCTCAGAAATAGAATGGCAGAATAAACTAAAGTTTAGAACGCATGTTAGGAATAGTAAATCACGTTAGTACAGAAACTCAGCAAACAATATAGTTTTCAGCAAAAACACTATCTTATATAGCATTTGCCCCAGTACAGCCCGGCAGGAGACTATATTCATATTTATATATATTTACCAGTCTCAGCATGTATTAATTACGTACAGATTACTATCATCAGTTCAGTATGTAATATATATACAATACTTTACCCTTATCGGCCTTAGTATGTGAGACATACAGACAGTATTACTAGTTGAGACCGTTGTGTTGTTTGGGGTTGGACTACCTAGCATCCATGACCGCCCCAGGGTTAATAGCTGTATCGACTCGTCCGCCAGAGGACGAGGATACGTCGCTCTACGGAGTGGCATGCCGTCCCACAGGGGACGAAGATGGGATGCCAGTTTCCCCATATTTTGCCTTGGTCGGCTTTTATACACCCCCGTCGAGCGGGTACGCCCGTGGTGTTGATTCAGGAGTCCTCCGGACTCAGGTACAGTTATAGTCAGGGGCTCAGCGAGCCCAAGTGCATACCCAGGGGACCGGCAGGATGCTTACGGGGCTTATAGGAGATGGGATGACTGGGGTAGGGGTATAGATTCTGTGCTGGTTGTACCTCCCGGCTTATAGGGGCCGGGTAAGGTTTGTGTGTGCTATGTTATGCTATGTATGTTATGCCATGTATGTTATGCCATGTTATGTTAGAGACAAATAGAGCAGCACTAGAACGATACGCCTCCAGGTATAACTCCTACTCCTCTCAGCATACTTAAGAAAGGTATGACTTGCATTATCAGACAGTTAATTTATTTCTTTCTACTTCAGTTTCATCAGTTGTGTTATTGATTTCAGATACTTCTCCCAGTCATTGCTTTACATACTCAGTACCAGCGGTACTGACGCCCGGTGGGGCGCTGCATTACTTGCCTGCAGGTACTCATAGACGAGCAGGCGATACTACGTGATTCCTGTCAGCGGTCGAGTATTCAGCTCCTGTCATCCGGAGACTGAATTACAGAGGTGTACTTCATTTCCTTTTGTTGCATAGTACGGGTAGGTTGGGGCCCTATCCCGATCATTTCTATTGTTATTCCTAGAGGCTTGCAGTCTGTATATATTTCCCTGTGGTCAGATGAGCCGGTCGTGTGAGGCCGTGCAGTTGTTTAGCTGTTAGTACTTTTCTTTCTTGTATGTTGGTCCTGTGGAGCCATAGTTTGCCAGTAGTGGTGACCTTGCCGGTCACGTAGATTTCTAGTATTCCATGATTGAGTTATAGATAACTAGACAGCATGGTGGCCTTGTCGGCCCGCATAGGCTTCCCTGAATTGATATGTCTCTGGTCAGCTGTTAGTACAGGTACAGAAGGCTATAGGCCAATGGGCCGGGGGCTGTGTTTACAGCCGTTATATAGCCCTTTGTTTCCATAAATATGAGTTAGAGCCAGCCAGGCACCAGATGTGCCCAGGCTTAGTAGTCCAGCAGTTCAGGTCCTAGCAGGGCACCAGGTGCCAGTCATACCCCCCAAGGTGGGGTGTGACAAACTTGGTATCAGTGGGCACCAGGTGCCAGTCATACCCCCCAAGGTGGGGTGTGACATCAGTAGAGAGTGTTTTACCATTTTTATAGGTCTACACGACACAAATTTGAATTGGACAGAATTAGTGAGTTAGCATTGTATTGTCATATAGTAGATAGCATGAGATGTTCAAACTATTTAACTCATGTTTTCATTCACTGTTTTTGGCCTAATTTCAAGGCCTATTCTTTTAAATTTTTGGTTCTATCAAAATCGTTTTTCTTTGTTGTTGGAATCTTCCGCTATTATATTCGTTTCCATGCTAAATTTGAGGTGTCTTTTGATGGTTTCAGCTGTTATTTTTGCACATACCCACGTCACACATGAATTTTATGAATAATTTATTTAATTCTTAGCTTATTCTGCTTGCTCTTTCTCTCTTTATATCGTGGGTTTTTGTGCACTTTTTAATGATGTAATTTATGATGGGTCCTGTGTGCAATGAAATTTTATTAAATTTGAATCCACAAGAAATTTGGATTATTTTAAATTTAAAATATTATTAATTCAAATAAATATTATGAATTAGTATAATTGAATTAATCATTTGAGTCCGATAAATATAGATTTAATTAATGGTCCAATTTTATTGGGTTAGTCCATTAAATTGGGCTACAATTGATAAGCCCATTTTAAGGAGCCCAAGATGTCATCTTCCTAGAGGCCCAAATTGGTGCCATGTGTCAAATGACGTGTCATGCCAAGTCAAATGAAAGAGCCAATAGGATCATTTCACATGTCAAAATGACAACGCATGCCTACTCAAATCAAAGGCCAATGAAAATGCGCCACGTATATAAATGACATGTTCCGGCCAATCAAATATCAACATGTCAACTTAAATCTGATTGGTTGAAAGAAGTTCGTCTTTATCGCAACTCTTCCATCCTACAACTATAAATAGGGGTCTCATAATTCAGAAAAGGGACCGGAATTCCAAAAATAAGCCAGAGAGAGCTCGTGGATCAAACGCTGCAGATTTCTCTAAGAGCTACAAACATTCAAGAACTCCAATATTTCTCTACAAGTTTTAGAGATCAAGGCAAAAATTCAAGACCAAGCTTCAAACTCTTGAAAAGACGAATCAATATCGAGGCCACCAGATTCAGGATCAAGCTCAAAAGCCCTCGAATTCAAGTACAAGTCAAGATCAAATTCATCAAGTTCAAGATTAAGCTCAAAAGCCCTTGAATTTATATTTGAAAGGAAGAATCAGATGATTTATAGAGATTGTAACACTCATATTCATAATAAATACTACGATTGTTGCGATATTTTTTTCCATCTTGATTATTATTTTCTCGATGCGAGATTTTATTGTCTACAAAATTGGCACGCCCAGTGGAACGATTTCCACCTCTCAACTCATCTTTTCAATCTCCAAAGATCAAGAACATCGAAATATCGAAATGGCTTCCAAGAAGATCAACTCCAATTCAACTTCCTCCAAGATTGTTAACTCCAAGTTCTTTGCTGAGGTGGAAAGCATCCTCGATGTTACTTTTGAAAGCTTTGGACCCATCACGAGAAGCAAAGAAATCATGCTAGGACAACAAGCACTCCAAGTGTCGTCTGCATCAACTCTAGTATTTGGATCTTTATCCCTAAAAGGAGCAAGATCCTCTACCAACACATCAAAAGAAGAAGGCAATGTTTCTAAGAGAATTAAGAAGACTCTGCCTCTGCTTGACCTCTCTGGATCCAAGAACTCTGCTACGAAGGGAGATGATAATACTTCGAGTGGTGGGTCTTCTCCACTCATATCATATAAGGTAAGTCCATCAAAGATCAATTTATGTGATAATCCGTGCTATTCTCCAACATCCCCAACAATCATGCAAGCGATGGTAATCGACGCTTTATCTACGGAGGAGCAGCTAGCGAACTTGACCAAGGTAATTAAAGGCTCGACCAAGTATGTGCAAAGTCAAGATGCTCGGATTGAGAAGTTGATGAGCAAGGTGGACGACATAGTGGAGCGAGAGTCTATTCATGCACTTGTAAAGGCTCCAGAAGTTTAAGAAACTGAAGCGCCCGCAAAACATGCATCACCCACCAAGGAAATTCCAGTTTCTTCTGAAGGGATGATTCCGCTGGACCAGTTGAAGGAGTTCATTGAAGGGAATATCAAGAATAAGTATGAAGTCACTTTCAAGTCCTCTCTCATGTATGCAAAACCGTACACCATAAGAATTGATAGCCTCAAGATGCCCGCTGGTTATCAGCCTCCCAAATTTCAGCAATTTAAAGGCAAAAGGAACCCGAAACAACATATTGCGCACTTTATTGAAACATGTAACAATGTAGGAACATATGGGGATTACCTGGTTAAGCAGTTTTTCCACTCCCTCAAAGGGAATGCTTTCAATTAGTATACAGATCTTGAACCTAATTTTATCGATAGTTGGGGGTAACTGGAGAAGGAGTTCCTTAATCGCTTCTATAGCACAAGGCGTACGATGAGCATGGTGGAACTCACAAATACTCGCTAAATGAAGGATGAACCGGTCATTGATTTCATCAATCATTGGAGAAATGCAAGCTTAAACTGCAAAGATAGACTCAGCGAAGCTTCTGCAATAGAGATGTGTATCCAAGGAATGCACTGGGGACTTCTCTACATCTTGCAGGGAATTAAACCAGGGTCTTTTGAAGAATTAGCTACTCGTGCTCATGAAATGGAATTGAGCATGTCTTCTGCTGGAAATGGAGTGATGTCTGCTTTTGACCCTCAAAAAGGGGAGGACAATCAAGGACCCAATAGATGGAGCAAGTTCGTACCCAAGGGCGACAATAAAGAATCCATGAACGCCGATGTGTCACCTATGAAGTTTACTACAAAGGTGAGCAAGAAGCAGAGTATGAAAACAATTTCTTCTCGAGGTAACCAAAATAAAAAATTAACCTTGAAGGAAATGCAAGAAAGGGAATACCCCTTCCTCGATTCTGATGTCGGTGAAATTTTTGATGAACTACTTGAGTTAAAACTCATTGAATTGCCAGAGATGAAGCGACCCAATGAAGCTGGAAGAACAAATGATCCAAATTATTGCAAGTATCATCGGCTTGTGGGTCACCCTCTTTAGAAGTGTTTTATTTTCATGGACAAGGTTATGCAACTTGCTAATGAGAAGAAGATTGTGCTTGAGGATGATAAGGAAAGTTCTAATCAAATATCTCACACCTTTGGCTCTCTTGATCCGATCAAAATATGCAACTATGAAGAGCCTAAAGAAGGACTACTAAAGCAAGGTAAAACCCAAGTTGATGAAGATGATGATGAGGGTTGGATTCTGGTGACTAGACGGCGGCACTTCAAAGCACGCCCATAGAAGGAATCGTCTAAATAACTAACAAGAAAGAAGATAGTGAGAAAACCGAGGGATCAAAAACATATTGAGTAGTCAAAGAAACTAAAAGTGTAGGTGCGGCACCACTAGAAACCACGACGTCCTATGACTTTGGAAGAATTCCTACCAAGTGAGTTCTACATGAAGATTGCTCAAAACAACATCAAAGCATCATGCTTTAATACCGACGAAGAGGTGAAGAATAAAAGCCTATCAACATTGTCTTCATTATCGCCAGAAGAGATTTTTGACCCTTCTCTTCAAGAAGTTCATGCATTTGATACAAAAATGACATTTACAGATGACGATCTTCTACTTGGAAAAATACTGCACAATCGTCCTTTATATATGGTGGGTCACGCGCTTGGGAAGAGGATAAATAGAATCTTGATAGATGATGGATTTAGAGTTAACATTCTTCCTATTCACACCATGAAGGAACTCGGCATCTCACTTGAGGAACTTTTTGAGAGTCGCTTGATGATTCAAGGGTTCAATCAAGGGGCGCAAAGGGCCATAGGTGCTATCAAGCTAGAGATCAACATTGAAGATTTACGATCGAGCACATGGATGCATGTAATCCAAAAAAAGACTTCATATAATTTGTTGCTTGGAAGGCCTTGGATACATGAGAATAAAATTGTTTCATCCTCCTACTATCAATGTTTGAAGTATCTTGAAGGTGGAGTTGAGCAGAAGATAGTTGCTGATGATAAGTCATTTGCAGAAGCTGAATCACACTTCGCCGATGCAAAGTTCTATTTAAAAAACTATATTGTGAAATAAGTGAAAGTAGATAATGTTGCAATTAAAAGAGATGATGATTGCCGAAAAGGTTAAAGTTGGCAATGAGGAGCCAAACCCCCTTTCAGATAAAGGGAACATTGTGTCTCTGAAAAAGAAGATAACACGTGTACTCCGCTATATACTAAAGGTGAAGAAAGAGGAAGGTAAATCGTCCGATACCCAAACAAGTGTACCAAAGGGGCTAACCTTTCCTATCAGATAGATTGACGCGATTAATTTATCCTCTAAGCTACTTGGAGAGATCATGGTTCAAGATACTCTGCAAAATGCGACATTCCCTACAAAAGGCATTAAGTGAAGGTTTTGATCCAAATGCCTATAAGTTATTTGCAAAGGCTAGGTACAACCCCAACGAACCATCGAAGTTAGGAAAACGCCCATCAAAAACTTCTATCAGGCAATCACGTGAGGGTCTGGGGTATAAGAAACCACCTCCAATTCGTATCTGTATAAGAAGAGCGACTACCAATCACATCACTATTGTAGATGAATCTGGTATGCTTGACAAAAGACCTTCTGTCTTTGACCGATTGGGGAAATCAATTGTAAGAACTTATGTGTTTGAAAGGTTAGTCCTATTGAAGAAGAAGAGAAAATCCCAGAGAAACTATTAGATCATGAGAATGCCCACTTCGTTCAAAACCCAGAAAGATTTTTGAAGTTTGATTCTTTCTAGAATGAGACGACAAACAAAACTAGTTGTTTTTTGTGGGGAGGTGCTAAAGGAAAAGAATCACACTGTGGTTTATACCAAGGAATGCGACGAAGATGAAGAAAGTGTAGGCTCTTCATGTAAGCAATTCGCTCACTTCGGGAAGAGCGGACGGAAAGAGAAGGCCTTTGTCCTATCTACTTCTTCCTCTTCCCAGGAATGAAGAGTGAGCACGATACCTCATCTCAAATGGAGGTTAACGAGAAGCCAGAGGATGTCATATGGTGTTATCATATAGTAGTCAATGATAGCGATCCTTAGGAGGAGGAAGATGTTGGGGATGCCCCTCCAGAACTTTAAGAAGGAGTGAAGGCCACAGTAGATTCTCTGAAGGAAGTTAATCTTGGCACCGATGAAGATCAAAAGTCAACCTATCTAAGTTCTTCCCTCATAATTGATGAAGAAATCGTTACATGGATATACTCAGAGAATATAAGGATGTGTTTGCTTGGAGTTATAGGGAGATGCCTGGACTGGATCCCAAAGTAGCGGTCCATCAACTCGTAGTCAAGAATGGTGTTCGTCCTGTTAAGCAGGCTCAAAGACATTTCAGACCAGATTTAGTCCCATTAATTTAAAATGAAGTTAACAAACTCATTGAAGCTGGCTTTGTTCGCGAAGTTAAATACCCCACATGGATTTCAAGTATCGTTCTGATGAGAAAGAAGAATGGCCAGATTCAAGTTTGCGTTGACTTCAGGGATCTCAATAATGCATGCCCTAAGGATGAGTTTCCTATCCCCATCCCAGAGTTTATAATTGATGCTATCACTGGTTACGAGGCGATGTCTTTCATGGATGGTTCATCAGGCTATAACCAAAACTGCATGGCACCAAAGGATGAAGAACTCACTGCATTTCGTACGCCCAAGGGCATTTATTGCTACAAACTAATCCCTTTCAGTTTGAAAAATGCTGGTGCCACTTATCAAAGGGCTATGCAGAATATCTTCGATGACTTTCTCCATAAAAATGTTGAATGTTATGTTGATGACTTGGTGGTGAACTCAAGAAAGTGAAATGACCACTTGCAAGACTTGAGAATGGTGTTCGAGCTGCTTCGAAGATATCAACTTAGAATGAACCCATTGAAATGTGCCTTTGGGGTTAGTTCTAGAAAGTTTTTGGGCTTCATTGTGTGACATAGGGGAATCGATATTGATCAAGCCAAGGTTGAAACAATTTTGAAGATGCCCAAGCCTCGAAATATTCATGAATTAAAAAGCCTTCAAGGAAAGCTAGCGTATCTTAGGAGATTCATCCTGTAGCTGGCAGATGCCAACCATTTAGCCATCTCATAAAGAAGGGTGCTCTTTTCAAGTGGGATCAAGTTTGTGATAATGCTTTTGAGAGCATCAAATCATATTTAATGAAACCTCTGGTTCTAGTGGCCCCTGTACCTAGAAATCCATTGATATTATATATTTCAGCACAAGAAAGATCTTGTTATACCCCGTAAGATTCTCGGCACCTAGATGGCCTATTCGCGCATTAGTTAAGCATATTTGGAAGCCATATGTGCTAGAGAAAGGCCCGGGAAATGATCGGACGAGTAGCCTGTCGAATCATCGTGGAAGGAGCCAGGGCAGAGCCCCTCCGCGATGGCAGCGTGTCACGGAGGCGGGGCCGCCGCGTTGGCTCCGTGACACGTTGGGCCTGTCCAGGCCCAAGTATATAAAGCCCCACTTCGGTTTTAAATCAATTCATTCAATATAATTTCCAGAAAATTTGCAGTAAACAGAGAGAGACGAAGAAGGTGAAGATATTATCACCCGATTACGCTGCCAAACATAGTCCAAACTTAAATTAACTCCAGATACCGAAGTATTTAGCAGCAGGGAGCATTCCTACGGATTTAGTTTCACGAAATTCGACCGACAAATCGTCGTGCTGCCGGGTTAAGGTAAGTGGAATTGCTCCAAACTAGTGTCTATGTGCTCCTAGCCGTAAAGTGAATACTTCTCCCTTCTGGACTTTTGGAAAATAACAAGTTTTCGACCGTCTTTTGATAAGCCTATGTTTAGGCTATAATTATATCAAAAGTGATGTTTTCTTTCAGAATAGTGTTGTATTTAGCACTAATTAACGTGTATATGAATGCAGTTGGGAAGAATAGTTGGAATACTGGCCGAGCCTCGTTCGACAGTCGCATAACTTGAGGTTAAGGTATGTGAAGTTGTTCGTCGTCAAGTTAGTAAGTCTTAGCTTGGTAAATCATAGTAAACTCCGTATTTGAAACTCTCGGAGTTGAATGTTGAGAATTAAGTAAGTCTAATAGATTCTGAGTTGTGTTGCCGTATCGTATTCAGTCCGAAAGTTAGTAAAGCATGCGCCAGAGGGCGAGTTAGCATTCCAGATTCAGTATAGCTTATTGTATGATTAGCAAGCATGTTGTAGAATAAAAAGATACAGATTTTCAGAATAAAAGCTAATAAAGTAAAATCAGATAGACAGACAGTTTTATGGCTATAGACTAGCCATTCAGACAGATGGAATATTGGCTACAGATTAGCCAACAGTTAAAGAAAGATTTCAGAATCAGTGTAATCAGTAAAGAATCAGTATAATACAGAAAGAGATTAGTATAAGAAATCAGATTTCAGATAGTCTTTTTCAGTTATACATGCTTGCTATTTATATGTGCTATTTGTTTGTTGAGACTTGATGTGGCGTGAGGTCACCTTATTGAGCGTCCTCGCCGCCCCTGGGTTGGTAATTGTGTCGCCCACTGAGCGGGTGGGTTTACATCGCTCCAAGGAGTGGCATGCCGTCCCCAACTTGGACGAAAATGGGATGAAGTTTTCCCCATATCAGTCTGATCAGCACTACAGTACAGACAGCCCTGTTGAGCAGTGTCCAGCGTACTGTCCAATACAGATATTCCCTGTTGAGTTGTGTCCAGGGAACAGATACAGTTCCTATTTCAGATAGCCCTGTTGAGTTGTGTCCAGGGAAACAGACCCTATCTGTTACAGATGCAGTACAAGAGTCTTCCGGACTCAGACATAGTTACTTATATCGGAGGCCAAGGCCCAAGCCGGAGACCCAAGGGGCTGGTAGAGGAGATCCTAGTGAGCAGATGAATGGAGTGACTTAGTTTTGTTTGGTTTTGACCCGGGTAGGGGTATATAGATTGTTTGCTTGCTTGGCGCCATTCGGCTTATGGGGGTTGGTATTGGCTCTTACTTGCTAAATGTATATGTATTTATGTGCTTTATATATATTAGTTAATAGACAGCAGGCCGCCGTGACTACAGACACGCTCCTGCCTATTAGTGTAGAAAGGTCTGATCTAGTTCCTATCAGCTCTTCAGATTCAGTTATCTTCTGCTCACAGACTTGTTAGTTATGTTATCTGTATTCAGTTGTATTATTTTAGTTGCTTTACATACTCGGTACCAGTGGTACTGACGCCCAGTGGGGCGCTGCATTACTTGCCTGCAGGTACTTATAGACAAGGAGGCGATCCCTCGTGATCCTAGCCAGCGCAAAGTCATCAGCTCCTATCATCCGGAGCTTGATATTTCAGAGGTTTATATCATTTCTCTTTTGTTGTACAGTACGGGTAGGTCGAGGCCCTGTCTCGACCATCTTATCAGTATTCCTAGAGGCTTGCAGTCTGTATATATTTCCCTGTGGTCAGTCGAGCCGGTCGTGTGAGGCCGTGCAGTTTGTTATAGCTGTTTAGCATTCAGTTTATGTTGGCCGTATGAGGCCTTAGTTTGACAGTAATGGTGACCTTGCCAGCCACATAGTTATTCAGCATTTTATTGTGGGATTACAGATAACTAGACAGCATGGTGGCCTTGTCGGCCCGCATAGGTTTCCCCCTTGTAAGTATGTTTCTGGTTAGCTGAAGTTTTTTTTACAGGTGGCTATAGGCCTAGTCGGCCGGAGGCTGTATTTACATCCGTTATATAGCCCGTTGTTTCCCTGAATTTGAGTTAGAGCCAGCCAGGCACCAGATGTGCTTAGGCTCAGTAGTTTAGCAGTTCAGGTCCTAGTAGGGCACCAGGTGCCAGTCATACCCCCCAAGGCGGGGTGTGACAAACTTGGTATCAGAGCAGGTCATGTCCCTGGGAGTCTGCAAGCCGTGCTAAGTAGAGTCTTGTCTATGGATGTGTTGTGCACCACATACTGTAGGCAGGAGGCTGCGAGGCATGATAGGATGGTTACTCTTTCTTCTCATTCGGTCATGCTATAGAGCGGTAAATTATAGGGTTGGGTCCCTAAAACTTATCATATCCTTTGTCTACAGATAAGAATGGCAGATCAGCGACACCCTGCCACAGGCAAGAGATTAGACACAGCAGCAGGAGAAGGCACCACTAGGATGCCTCAGCTTCAGTCAGAGTCAGCCCGATCTGAGGGCGATATAGAGGCTTCATCACAGCCCTCTCAGCAGTCCCCCTCACATCAGGAGCCGTTGGGCACTACACCGCCCCCGATAGCTCCTGTGCCTTCGCCATCAGATCAGGAGGTTCGTAGTGTTGTAGTTATGTTGGCACAAATGATGGCCACACAGCGCCAGTCGGTGCCACCTGTAGCAGCAGAGCCTTCAGGTGGGTCAGGTAGTTCCAGGGTCAGGGAATTTTTGGCACTAGGTCCTCCACAGTTCACTGGGTCAGATCAGGCAGAGGACCCTCAGGACTTTCTAGATCAGATGCAGAGAATTTTCCGGGTTATGCATGTGACCCCTTTAGAGTCTATTGAGTTTGCAGTGTTCCGGTTGCGGGACATAGCAGTACTATGGTACGAGAGTTGGGAAAGGTCCCGAGGGAGAGATGTTACCCCTCCGACCTGGACCAGCTTCTCGGAGGCCTTCCTGGACCGTTACTTGCCACGAGAGATCCGGAAGGCCCGGATGGATCAGTTTTTGCATCTGGAGCAGGGGGCGAGGAGCGTACGCGAGTATGCTTTACAGTTTGACTCCTTAGCCCGTTATGCTCCAGCATTTATTGATACTATGCTAGCTAGAGTTCACAGATTTATTATGGGTCTGAACTCGGAATATACTGAGGCATGTATGACGGCTACGTTATGAGAGGATATGGATATTGCCCGAGTACAGGCCTTTGCTCAGACCATTGAGGGTCTTAGACAGCGGCAACAGAGTAGTAGACAGATCAGTCAGGAACAGCGCCGTAGAGATAGATCGGACGAGATGCAAAGGGAAGTTCAGAGAGGACCCAGGCCTTGACTATCAGATAGACCCTCTAGACCCCCACCTCCTCCACAGCAGCAGCGAGGTAGATATGTGCGACGAGGGCAGTCAGAGCCCAGTGGCAGTTCCAGAACAGTAGAGTTCCCGCAGCAGAGAAGGGGAGAACAGAGCAGATTTGCACCCTCGCCCAGCCCCTATTGCGGCCGACCTCACACCGGAGCTTGTAGATATGGCTCTACTGGGTGTTATATTTGCGGACAGGAGGGGCATCGGATGAGAGATTGTCCGACCAGAGGTCAGGGGAGTAGAGACAGTCAGGACAAGGGATCCGCAGGGCCACAAGCCCCAGCAGCCTCAGCGGGGCATGGGCCTTCAGGTTCAGTAGACAGAAGCCGAGGTAGATCAGGAGCTTCCAGTTTAGGTACGGGCTCAAACCGTACTTATGCACTACCAGGGAGACACGACTTAGAGGCGTCGCCAGATGTAGTGACAGGTACGATGACTATCTGCTCATGCCCTGCTTACGTATTGATTGATCCAGGATCCACTCTATCATATATTACCCCATTTGTGGCACGAAAGTTCAATATTGCACCAGAATTATTGCAGCAGCCCTTTTCAGTATCCACGCCCGTCGGTGACTCTATTATAGCTAGCAGAATTTACCGAGGGTGTACAGTGGAGGTTGCTGACCGCCAGACTATAGTAGATTTGGTAGAGCTAGAAATGATAGACTTCGATGCCATAATGGGTATGGATTGGCTAGTGCCATGCTACGCCAATGTAGAATGTTGGACCAAGACGGTCCGATTCCACTTTCTAGGGGAGGCAGTGCGAGAGTGGAGAGGCAGCACAGCTACTCCAAAAGGTAGTAAAGGACACTAAACCATCTACTATATAAGTAAAGGACACACATGCAAAATCAATCTATTTAAAACAAGACTTTATTAATCCAACAAATAAAAAAAAAATCTTACATAAAACTAAAACATAACATTATACTAAACCACATGATTAATAGTATATCCTAACACTTGCTCCAATCAGTTCTTGTTATGCTTGTGCATGATATTCTATGCTCTTATGTTTATTCTTTTGTCTTGAAATATATCCTAATTGTTACTAACAACTTTTAATTCCTTGCTATGCAATCGTCTTTCTTTTTCTTTTTTTTTTTGTGGGGGGGGGGGGGGGCACTTAGCAATGTGTCTCCACCCCTTGTACCATATATTATCCAACAAAATGTTTAAGATTATAACACGAGTAATTCGATAAATTTGAATTCATATATATACACTTGCTTCGTGTAATACCCGATCAATGAATATATATATATATATATAAATTATTTTTTTATATTTAATATTTCAATCTTAAACTACAATTTTCGTCAAACTGAAAATAATAATCAATAAAGGTGAAACAAATATATATTTTTAGATTGGGCCCGTGCTCGGCACGGACACACCAATACTAGTAATACAATATAAATATCAATGTTCGTTTGAAAGTAAAGTTTTAAAATCCCACCGCCTTACACCTAAACCTAAGCCAAACTAGGACAAGTTGGCACGGACTTGTGAGGGATACCAATTCGTCAAGGAAATTTAAAATGGAAAAAATAAATACATAAAAAATTAAGAATATTAGATATTTTTATATAAAAAATAATTTTAATTTTATATTTATTATATAATTTTTTGATAAAAAAAATTCAAATCAACCCTTTCTGTCCTCGTAGATCTGCCTCTGCAAATTGCAATTTATACCTGAGCATGTCATGATTAAATAGATTAATTGGATGGACTGACATAGTTAACTCAATAACTGCAATACGGTTTAGATTAAAGCGTAGTTAACAGTGTAGTATCCCAAAGCCTATGATTAATACTTCCTCCGTTTCATTTTAATTACTAAAAAATGGTAATTTAATTAAAATAATATTATTAATTTTTAAAAATATATAATAATAATTTTTTTCATATTTTAGAATAACTTTAAGTATTAAGGGTGTAATTAAAAGAACATGATCAATTATCTTTTGAATTTTGAAACTAACAAGTATTTTGAAATAACTATTTTTAGTATACCTAACAATTAAAATAAAACGGAGAGACTAATTATTTAGGCGAAAATCGTTTTCATCCTTCAACTTTGTTTTAAAAATCAAACTCTCCCTCAACTTTCAACAATAAATATTCTCCCTTCTTTATTCTAATTACTTTTTAAAATATCTATTTTACTCTTACATTATCAATTTTGCCTAGGGCCAAAAATATCCCTCTATTTTCGTTTATTAGTTAATTTTGTCTTTCATTATACTATCAGGATAAATATATCCCTACCGTTATTAAACTTAACACATATGCTTCTTAATTGGATGAATTCCCCCAAAATAATTAAAATTACCCGATTCATCCTTCCCTTTCTTTTAAGCCCACCCACTAAATTAATTTACTTGGTAATTTTGTATATATACACACCTAATTCCTACGATAATTTTAATTTTAATTTCTTAGATGGTCATTCAACTATGGATAGTTCAATCAGAAAGTTAATTTCCTTTGCTTTATAACTCAAAATTCACTCAATTATTGATGTTTCAACCACAAAGTCACTTAACTATTGGTATTTCACTCACAAAGTCACTCAACCAATTTGCCAATTTTTTCATTTAATTTTTCTGATATATAATTTTTATTTTAACCCAAACTTATTAGAAATAAAAAACTACTCATTTTAACCATTTTTTAACCCACCCCACTTGACCCGACCTATAACAAGGATGCAATTTTGACAATTTTTCAGTTTTTTGTTTAAAAGAATGCTTCTTTCTTTTTAAATTTAGAAGGAATTCAGTTTAAATTTTTCATTCTATTTCTTAAATAACAATCTCTTATAATTGAACAACAAATATCCGAATACATTTATTTTTTGCTAATCGAGGCTAGCATTTTAAAAATGAAAGATATCAAAATAAGAATAAGAATGATTAATATTAAAAATGGCAAAAGAAAATCATATTGGTAAATTAAAATCATAAAACTTCTAAAATCAAAGGGGTCGGGTCAAGTGAGGCGGGTTAATAAAATGACGAAAATGAATAGGTTTTTATTTTTATAAATTTGTGTTAAAATAAAAAATTTATATTAAAAAAAAATTAAATGAAAAAAATTATATAATTGATTGAGTGAGTTTGTATGAGTGAACATCAATAATTGATGCCGATTTTTGAGTTATAAAATTAAAAAAAAAAGTAACTTTATAAGTGAATTATTCATAGTTGGATAACCATTTGAGAAATTAACTCACACTTTTAGACCTTAGCACATTGTTTGGTCTTCCAGAAATTGTTAATCCGTCCTCCTCCCGGAGAAGTTTACAGGAGACAGTGAGAAAGAGTTGAAATGGTGATGAAGGATAACGAGAGTTGTGGCAGTAGAGTGGTGGATTCAGCGCCGACCAACAGCCGGCAACACAGAAAAAAGTTGGAGGTTTACAATGAGGTTCTTCGCAGACTCAAAGAATCCAACAACGCTGAGGCCCAACAGCCTGGCTTCGACGGATAAGCTTAGGTCTCACTTCAATCGCCTTCATACACGGTAATATTTGTTCATTATGGTTAACACTTCCAATATTCTTATCACAGCTATCCGGTTAATATTTTTGAGTTTATCAATTCTGTTTCCTTCCGCTGGTGAATGTGAGAAGTTTCAGATCGAGATAAGAGTTCAATGAAGCATGTCAATTTGCTTTTGTGGATACTTCTTCTGGTTTCCAGATATATTCATATATGTGTTTTGGATGCAGGAAGTTGCAAATTATAGAGATATCTTTGCAAATAAGCTGCTGCATAGAGATACCTTTAATTAATTTAGTGGGATGGGTGAACAGCTAATTTTAAGTAAAATCGGGTAGTTTTAATTGATTTGGGAGAATTCATTCAATTAAGGGGTATATGTGTTAAGTTTAGTAATGGTAGGGATATATTTAGCCTGATAGTATAAAGAAGAACAAAATTAGCTAATAAATAAAAGTAGAAGGATTTTTTTGACCCTTCTCCCTTTTCTTTTTACTTCTTTAAAATCATTATATACTTTTTATTTTAATCCATGTAAGAATAGTGTTAATTTAAAAAAAAATATATTAACTTTTGGGACAAAATAAAATAAAAAATACTAAATTGAGTATATAATCTAATGACATTCTATAATGAATTAAATTAGCAGAATAAAAAAATAATTTTATTAATAATAATCAAAACTCTAATATTTATTTATACAAGTGAAAATAAAAGGTAATATAATTTTATACATATATTTCAATGCATGAAATACCAAAAAAAATCAATAAAATAAACACAAATTTAAAGATTATTTATTTATAATGTAAATGAATTATAATTATAATTTACGAAATATTCTATTAATAATAATCGGATTTTATTTATTTATATAGATAATAGAGGACAAGAAAAAGGAGAAACACAAATACACACACATGCATGCACATACATATATGCATATTTTTATGCATATAATATTTTAATAATATAATAATAATTACAAAATAACATTAAATTTGTGATATATTTGAAGTATTGTTCTACTAATAATATTAGTGAATTTAAAATAGAAACTATACATAACTAGGTTAAAAAATAAATATTATATATAATATAAAAAAAATATTACAATGGAGGATTGAAAATAACAAGGGTAAAATAGATATTTTAAAAAGTAGATTTCAAAGGAAAGTTGGAGGGTGAAATCGATTTTCACCCATAATTACTTCTCGATTTTAAAATAAATAATAATTCATATTATTAAGAAAGTATTAATAATATTTTTTTAAATTTTATTTTCATTTAAATGTAAAAAAATTACATAATTAAAATTTATTAAAAAGCAATTTTTTATAGAATATTTATTAAGGTGAAAATCGTTTTCACCCCCAAGTTTGCTTTGAAAATCAAACTCCCTCTCAACTTTGAACAATAGACATTCTCCCCCCTTTATCCTAATTAACTTTTTAAAAATGTCTGTTTTACTCTTACATTATCAACTTTGTCATTTCCTTTCATTTTTTCAAAATCATAATTAATATATGAAATATTTTTTTTAATAACTATTAACTTTTGGAAAAAAATAAAATAAAAAAAATACTAATTGAGTATATAAGTTAATGACTTCTACAATGAAGTAAATTAGAATAAAAAAATAATTTTATTAATATTAATCAAAACTCCAATATTTATTTATGCAAGTGAAAATAAAAGGTAATAATAATTTTATAGATATATTTCAATGTATGAAATACAAAAAAAATTAATAAAATAAAAATAAATTTAAAAATTATTTATTTATAATGTAAATTAATTTAAAACTATATGTTACGAAATATTATGTTAATCACAATCAAATTTTATTTATTTATATAAATAATAGAGAATAAGAAAAAGGAGAAACATAAATACACACACATGCATGCATATATATATACATACATATTTAATGCATATAATATTTTAATAACAATAATAAAAAATACTAAATAGCATTAGATTTTGTGAAAAGTTCATAAAAGTAGTTTCTACTTATAATGTTAGTGAATTTAAATAAGAAACTATGAATATATATGTTTAAAAATAAATATGATATATAATATAAAAAATATTATATGCATGGAGGATTGAAGGATAAAATAGATATTTTAAAAAGTCAATTAGGATAAAGGGGGAAGAATATCTATTGTTTAAAGTTGAGAAAAAAATTTGATTTTTAAAGCAAAATTAAGGAGCGAACACGATTTTCACACTATTTATTAAGAGGGTATATATTTTATTTTTTAAAAGTAAATAATTTTTGTTAAAGAGTGTAGGGAGAGAGTAACAACTAAGGAAACTGCCAACACTAACCAGCGTGAAAATCAACCAAATATTTTTTTGTAAAGTCCGCTTCACTAAGTTAGTGAGTTGATTATTATTCATTACACCTATACTAGTATAAATAAATATTTATAGTTAGTGAACAGAGAAACAAATGAAAGATGGCAGCTGCAGCAACCCCCGCATGTATTTTCAGCCCCCTGTTCAGAATCAGTCCTCGACACAACGGCAGTGACCTCTACGATTCCTTCGAGCTTCAAGCTGTTGCCAAACAGCTAAATCGCGCCCTCGTCAAAGCATCGGCTGAATCGTCTTCTCCAACTACTTCTGCTGTTCTGAATTCTCCTTTTTACAGCAAGTGCTTGGGAGTTGTGTACAAGCAAAATGCTAAAGCTTCTAGGAGAATTTCTTGCTCAAAAATTAGGAATGAAGAAGTTGAGAACAGAGCAGATTGTGGAAGCAAAAGGATTAATATATTACTACGATTTTGGAACATGGCTAAACAGGGGTTCCTGAGAGGCAAACGAAACCCCTGTAGCAACTCCCAAGTCCAGTAATTTAGCTGCAACTAGAAGCAGTGGTGAATTCAAGATTTAAAGTTTGTATGTTTAATATCAGAGCTGGCAATTTTTATTCCAGAGAGTCATTTTCTTTGTCAAAGAAGATTGAAATCAAAAAGGAAAAAAAATTCTGAAATAATAACAGTCTTTCTTGCCCTTTAAATTTCCAGAGTGCTGTGTATGAAGGAACAATTAATGTCTACGAAAGAAGTCATGAAATCATCAACTTCCAGCTCCATCCAATCCAGAATTTTATGTTATCACACACTCAAATTTGACCTAGTTTTTTTTTTGTATATTTTAAAGTTGCCGTATCAAAATTTGCTTCACTGTAGTCTTGTTGGAGTTCCATACACGAAACAAGATTCAAGCTTGCAAAATACAGGGTAAATACTTACTTAGCATCAGTTATTTACTGTCAAATCAGTTCAACTTGTTTGTCTTTTAAAAGGTGAGTGCGGAAAAAAATGGTTCAAAAATATCTCTTAATATTTTATTAAGTTATATAAGGGCTTTAAATAGTTGATTTGAAAATATAATATGCAGAAAATTTTAATTCAAAAATTCAAAAAAGCTGAAATATCTTAAAAACTAAAATAACCTAACCGAAATTTAAAATTCAAATTCATTCTAAACCTAAATAATTTATTTATGATAAAGATTACTGCGGTAACTGAGAGAAAACTTCAACGCAACTTATCATAATAAAGTGATTTAACAAATTGAAAATGACATTAATTAACTTCGATTGAGTGATAAGACATATGTGGAAAAAAAATATCATATGTTTATTAATTTGACACAAATATGCATCAAGTTTTTACTAATAATATAGTGAACAGGAACAGATTTAGGGGGTGGAAAAATGTTCACTCAAACCCACGATATATACAAAGTAAAAAATCATGTTATTAAATTTCAAATATTATATTTTTATTTTTTAAACTTTCTGAAAATTCTAATTATGCCACTATGGTGGTACAAAAAGAGGGCACATCCATAACACACGAAAAAAAAATGATTCAAGAATACTCCACATCTGCATAGGTCCAAGCAGAAATCATATGCACAATTCTTCCAGCAACTTGGTGATCAAGATCCCGCTATCCATTGGATATGGATTCTGATCTGGGACGTTTATGATTTGGTGAAAATTTATATTAAATTATAAATTAAATTAATTTGATTAAAAAAATTAATATTTAATTTGATTTGATTTTAAATTTTAAAAATTATTAATATTTGATTTGATTTTGGTTCTACTAAAATATAACTGAATCAAACCGATAAAACTATATACATAAATTTTATAATTATTTATACATATTATATTATTTTTATAAATAATTATAAATAATTTATACCTTTCCATCATAAATTTGATTTTAGTCTACTTATTTCACATGTAATCATTAAATATGTATTCTTTGTAATGCTATCAGATTCTGATATTCAGCGTTGATGCATAGTAATCTTAAATATAGAAAATTCATATATAAATTCAAACTTCTATGAAATTGATGTATATCATTTGTTTTGTACTTGACATAATTGAAACTGTTTGCTTAGATTCCTCACCGTCCATGGTGGTTTCTCTACATTCTTATATTCTTTATTTTCTATAATTTCTTTTGATAGTTTAAGTTTGTCATCTCATTATTTTAAATTGGGAGAAAGAATTAACTCAGTGGTGTCGGTAAAGATATCTCTTAATCCAATTGTAATAGAAGATTCAAATACAGTCATATTGTGATTCACTAAAGTTGTAAAATCTATAGACCAAATATTAAAAAGATAAAAATTAGAAACTAGATTCAAGACACATAGAAATATATATTGTTTGTTGTCTTTATATTTATTTGTAAGTACTAGATGCTTATTAGTTTTCTCCACTAATAAAGAAAAAATTGTTGATTACTAATGCTCATTTGAAATAGTTATCTCATGCATGTATTGTTTTATTATTATTAATTTATAGTTAGCTATTTATAAATTGAAAAAATCAAATCGAACCAAACTGATGGTTTTTATTTTACTTAGTTTGATTTAGTTTTAAAAATTTAAAAACTGATTAAATTGATTTGGATTTGATTTTAATCAAAAATCGACTCAAACTAAACCATGAACACCCCTAATTCTGCTTCCACTGGGTAAATTAAAGGATAAAAAAGAGGTGGAGGAAGTTAGCAATGAAGACTTCTGGAACGAATTTAAACATTTAATTGCATGTTTGTCTTTCAAATGAGCTCGTTTTTAATTCTTATTCTTAACAATTGAATTTATACCGACCAGAGTATAAATTTTTTAAGAACACAAAATATAACTCATAAATTATTATGATGTAAAAATATAAATTTATGCGTATAAAAACAAATATTTAAACTTGAGGGCAGAAATTCAAAATTAGCACGAAATAAAACGACCTGTTATAAAACATATTTGTGTTGTAGTGAATGTCTATAAAGGTATTTGTATTGTACTAGATATATGTGTTTATATCATTGTGAAAGTCTATCTTTTGGAGAAAAGTTAGGAGAAATTATCCCTATAAATAGAGGGGTTCTCCTTCATTGTATTTGATCCCATCAAGAGAAATAAGAGTTTCTCTCCTTCTCTCTTTCTCTATAATATTCTTGTTCTTTGTTTATTATTTTATAACACGTTATCAGCACGAGTCTCTGCCTTGAGCACTCACTTTGAAAGATCTGAGGTAAGAAAAATCAAAGTTTTCTTAGAAAGATGAAGGTTAGTATTTCTTGATATTTATGTATTTACTAATAACAATATCGATTTTGTATATGAACTTGAGGAACGACTTATTGATTCACTTGGCAATTCATGCCTCATAATTGTTCCAGAAGAACAATATTGTGAAAAATATATTTGTTCCAGAAGAACAATATTGTGAAAAATATATTTGTTCCAGAAGAACAATATGGTGAAAAACATACTTGTTCTAGAAGAACAATATTGCGAAAATATATTTGTTCCAGCAGAACAATATTGTGAAAATATGTAAGAGAAATCATCTATGTTATATGCATACCTCGATTTGCTCCCGAAGTAGCAATATCTTCAAAGAGGTTTTAAGCTATCATACCTTATGTGGTTAAGGCATATTTTGATGATCATGTTCCATTCCTGAAGAATGAGAAATTGAGAACTTTGATAGATGTTACAAATATAGATCTAATACAGATCTAGTCCCTGAAGGGAAATCAAAGCATCAAAAATCCATATGGATGCAATGGGTCTTGGAGATACCATTAAAAGTGAAAACAAAGCATCAAAACAAGATCGTGCTAAGGCTATGATATTTTTGCGTCATTATCTTGACGAAATTCTTAAAATTGAATATCTCACGATCAAGGATACACTTGTTTTGTGGAATAGCCTAAAAGAAAGGTATGACCACCTGAAGATGGTCATCCACCCAAAGGCACTATATGATTGGATCCATCAAGACTATAAGTCTGTTCATGAGTATAGCTCATCAACATTCAAAATTGTTTCAAAGTTGAAACTATGTGGAGAATCTATTTTGATATGATTGAATATGTGGTAGTATACAAAATTAATTGACAGCTCCGGAAGAGCTAATGTATTACTACCTGAAGGAATGAAATTGTTGTAGTAAGTCTCAAAAGGAAACTTATAAGTTTCAAGGACATTGAAAAAAAAATTGAGACTATAAATTATGGGAAGATCTAATATCTTCATGATACTACAATTGAAGCGGGTTATAAATATTTATGTAAAAGATTACCCGCCGGTCTTTTATTTGTAGTACATAAATATGGGTATGATGATGAAATCACATACGAAAGTAAACTAGAAGTTTACTGAAATAAGTTGGCATAACCGGTTGGCCATCCCGGTTCAAATGTGATGCAAAAATAATTGAGAATTCACGTGGCTATATGTTGAAGAAATAAAAGATTCTTCAAGAATTCTCTTGTGTTGCTTGTTCTCGTGATAGAATGATCTTGATCAGCTAAGATTGGAATTATATTCCCTGAAATTTTGGAACTTATAAAAGGGTGAATATGGGCCCATTCACCTACCATGTGAACCGTTTGCTAATAGATGCATCTATGGAATGGTCACATGTGTTTTGATATCAACTTGCAATTGATTTTTGTAAGGTTGTTGCTCGAATTATTAAATTAAGAGCATAGTTCCAAATTATAAAATCATGTTGATAATGCTGATTCATATCTATGTTGGTTTAGCGAAAATTGTATGCCTCCAATTAAAGCTAAATCATTGGTTATGAGAATAAAACTCCCAAATAAAATTTGGTATGAGATATGTTTATTTAACATGTAGCAACACTTGAATGCATCAAGCCAACAAGGTTCCCCTATCACACTTGGTTCAGGGTCAGGAACCAAATAATTCCATCTAAAAGTTTGAATGTGCGATATATGATTCAATTGCTCCACCGCAACGCACAAAGATGGGTCCCCAAATGAGCTTGAGGGGTAAATGTTAGTTTTTCTAACATTAGGGGGAGAAGTGATTAGCAACTGAAAATTGAGTGTGGGATGAATTATTTAAATCCTCGGAAAAAAAAAAGTGAACTTAAAGTTCAATAGATAATTCACTAAGCAAAATATTGCAAATCAATTGCCAGATATATTTGCTAACTCTATTTTATAAGTCAGTTGCAAATGCTCCAATGAAAGGTCCTTGAAGGACTGGGTCTTGAGACGCCTGAAGCGTGATAGACCAAACGGTTCCAAATATAGAACTCCTTGAGGAAGGAGAGGAGCAAATGATTAAGATGGTCATAATGATAAGGCAAGTGCTTTAAGAAAGCACCATGACATAACATTTCATAAAACCTTGACAAAGGTTCAGGTACCTAAAAATGATGAAAAATGAAGAGATCTCAATAAGTTATGTCGCATTGGAACTGATCGTCTATGATATTTTTGATACAATATAGTGCGCAATATTGTAAAAGATTGTGAGGATCTGAATACTACATCTATTAAAGCATGCTGATGTAGGAATAATTATCAAGTGAAATGATGCGTATTGGTAAGCATAAAGCTTATTGGACCTATAGTCCAGACACTAGAAGATGTCACGCATTTAAATACTAATGAATGCTATCACTTGATAAAATTTATATGAAAATCATGAAGGATTCAAAATGCCTGAAGCATTTACAAGTTTCTTTAAACTTGTTCATAATTCTTATATGAGGAAATCCTTGGTCCTGAAGTACCATATCTTACTGTGATTGTTGCACTAATATATCTTGCTAATACTATAAGGCATAACATTCGGTTAATTTGTTAGCAAGTCTGGATCTTGTTGATTATGCTAATGCAGGGTATCTATCTGACCTACACAAAGCTCTATCTCAAACTGGCTACGTGTTCATATGTGGAGGTACTGCCATATCTTGGAGATCTATAAAGCAGTCTCTGGTAGCTGCTTCATCAAATCATGCTGATATAATAGATATTCATGAAGCAAGCCGAGAATGTGTGTGGTTGAGGTCCATGATACATCTCATTAGAGAAAAATGTGGTTTGAACTGTGACAAAGTACCCACAATTTTGTATGAAGATAATGCTGCATGCATAGCACAACTAAAGGGAGGATTCATAAAAGGAGATAGAACGAAGCACATCTCGCCAAAGTTTTTCTACACACATGAGCTCCAAAAGAATGGTGATATCAATGTGTAACAGATTCGTTCAAGTGACAATGTGACTGATTTATTCACCAAATCTCTACCAACTGCAACTTTCAAAAGGATGGTGCACAAGATCGGGATGCAAAGATTCAAGGATGTTCTCATTAGGGGGAGTTAATACGCGTTGTACTCTTTTTCCCTTGCGAGGTTTTGTCCCACTGGGTTTTCCTTGTAAGGTTTTTAATGAGGCAGCCAAAAATGCGTTATTAGATATGTGTACTCTTTTTCCTTCACTAGATTTTTTCTCACTGGGTTTTTTCTAGTAAAGGTTTTAACGAGGCACATTATCTATCAAATAGACATTCAAGGGGGAGTGTTATAAAACATATTTGTGTTGTAGTGAATGTCTATAAAGGTATTTATATTGTACTACATATATGTGTTTATATCATTGTGAAAGTCTATCTTTTGGAGAAAAGTTAGGAGAAATTATCCCTATAAATAGAGGGGTTCTCCTTCATTGTATTTGATCCCATCAAGAGAAATAAGAGTTTCTCTCCTTCTCTCTTTCTCTATAATATTCTTGTTCTTTCTTTATTATTTCATAACACGACCGAATTTAAGACATAAAGTCATTGGATATTGGGCTGTATTTGTTTGTTTCTCATCAGCCCGTTACAAAGGAATTTGGGCTTAGCTAAGAGCTTTCTTCCATTCAAATGGGTAGAGTAACTCTCGGCTACTAAAATATAGTAGCTATATTTGTTTGGTTATGTAAATTTTTTTAAAATATATCACACTAAAACATATTTATTTTATAGTTTTATAAAGAAAAATAAATTAAGCATGAATGTCAAAAGGATGGTGTCCGACTCCGCAACATCAACATATATTTCTATTATTAATAGGTTAATAACAAATAAATTAATTATGGATGTCAAAGGATGGAGTTTGTAATATTCAACATATATTTTTGTTTTTTTATTAATAATAAGTGAATAAGGAGGTACAAACCAGGTAACTTAGTAATAATGAATGTTTGTCATGGACGTTTTAGTACTTTGATTTTCAATTACAGTCCTTCAACTTTGGCCAAACACATCTGCGATTTCTTAAATTTATCAGAAAATTCCATTTAGAAACTTAAATGCAGCTTCATGCCAATTGAACACAATACTATGTACAATATTGTTTTTATCAGAGACAATAAGCCCAAAAGTTGTCTAGGTCTCACATTTAAACAAACGTGTGTTTGTTAAGCGCCTGACGTGGAAAAAATTTTTCCATGTAAATGCCACATATATGCCACAACACTCATACATTCTCACTCGACAATTACTAGATTTTAGGACTAAAAAACTCTAGATTCTCCCCCAATTGTCAATTAATTTTCCTTGGATTCTCACTCGATTTTCAATTTATTTTCATAAATTTATCACTGAAATCATATCTCAATTCGTCCATTCTCTTGATTATCACTGAAGGAACATAAGTAATTCTGTTGTTTCAACTTGATTCTCACATCTGATGGAAGATTCTAGGCGAAGATTCTACTATATATTTCTGAAATCTGCCAAATTCTAGTGTTATTGAGAGTATATGACTCAAGAGGTTTTTGCTCCGTCTTTCATGTAGTGTCCATTGTTGAAGTTTAGTTTTCAAAGTTCTCTTTAAAAATAGGATTTTTTTGGGAATTTCCTTTGAAATATTCTGTCGGCTTTTGTTGGAATATTTTGGAGTTTTCTTTGAGGGAATCTTATGGATGACTACATTAAAACGCGCTTTCACCACGGGGGTGCCTTTATAAAAAACGGGCAGGACACATTGTATGTTGGAGAAAACGAACCTGTGGAAGTTTTTGATATTGATAAGGACCATTTCTCTATGTTTGAGTTGCTTTTTTATTCTAAGGATTTGGGGTATCTCACTGCGGATGGATTCTATTATAAAGATTCAAAAACTAACGACTTGCTACCAGTTGAATATAATGCACATTTATTCGAAATTGTGAAAGACATGAAAAATGGTGAATTTTTGGATTTATATGTGGTGCACGTGGTGAATGAGGCTGAAGTAGCGGAGGAAGATGTGGGCATGACAAATTTATTAACTGAGCCAGAAATAGGTGAAAACAATAATGTGTTTGGTGAAGTTAGGGCAATAAATGTTGGTGATATAAATACTGACCATGAGGTTGAGAAATTCCTTGGTGAGACAGACAATTTAGAAGTGGATGAAGAATTTGGTGAAACAAGTGAAAAAATTGATGTTGCTGTTGATATAGTTGATGAAACTGAACAATATGTTGAGGAGTATTTAGATGGTGTTGAAACAGATGCGGAAAGTAGTTCTGACTTAGAAGAAGAAGGTATTCTAGAAGAAGATGATTCAGAGGTGGATGAAGAGCTGAGATCTATTAGGGAAGAAAAGAGGAGTAAAAAAAGAGCAAACAACAAAGAAAAACCTACTGCTAAGAATAAAATACCTTTGGGAGAGGCTGGAATTGATAGAGGCTTTGAAGACATTGGAAAAAACAAAGCTGCTAGATATACAGAAGATTAGGGGGTAATGAGGACTATATTGACAGTTCAGAGGCAGATAGTGATGACAGTAAATATGAGTTAGATCCTGAAGCTGGTGCTGGTGTAGATCTACCTGGTAGAAGAAACTACAAAGCTAAGGTATGATAATGAATGTGGAGTGTCTATATTTGAGCTTGGGATGATATTTGAGAGTGTTAAGGAATTTAGAGAGGCTGTGGCAAAGTATGTTATTAAATACAAAGTCAAGTTAAAATTAAGACCTAATGAAAAGAAAAAGGTGAGGGCAATATGTAAAGAAAAAAGATGCAAGTGGTTATTGTATGGGGTACTTGATAGAGATTCAGGTCATTTTATAGTGAAAAATTATCGTCCTGTGCATAAATGCATGACTTCAAACAGGAACAAAATGTGTACTTTTAAGTTTGTTGCAAATAAATTCAAGGATGAACTTACTAAACAACCTTATATAAAGATCTGAAAAATTCAAAAATTTTATAGAGATAAATTAGGTTTGTATGTGGGTAGAACATCTGTCACAGGGCAAAGTAAATAGTTATGAAAGAATATATGGGTGATTGGAGTTTGGAGTTTGCTAGGTTGTGTGATTATGCTGATCAAATCAAAGAAACTAATCCTGACAGCTCATGTTGGGTGAGAACTGATAGAGAATATGAGTCTGGAAAATATTTATTTGTTTATTTCTATGTGTGCTTTGATGCCTTGAGAAGAGGTTGGTTAGAAGGGTGTAGAAAAAACATTTCTGAAGGGTACTTGTAAGGGTGAGTTATTAGTTGCAGTTGGCAGAAATGGGAACTAACAAATGTTTCCAATTGCCTGGGCAGTTGTAGACCAAGAGACAAAGCATAGTTGGAGTTTTTTTGTTAACTACTTGATAGAAGACCTTAAATTAGAAACTGGAGAGGGGCTTATTGTAATGTCAGATATGCAGAAGGTAAATATAATTTATTTCAGTTGAAAATTTTCATATGTTCTAAATTTTATTTCAATTACTTATGATATTAGTAATACCTATTAATTATCTATGATCTTATTTTGCTTTGTGGGATTTGTTCCAACTATGCTTGAGCTTTTACCTAATTGTGAATATAAAATGTGTGCTAGACATATCTGGTCCAATTGGCATCAGAAGTGGAAAGGAGAGGAGCGGAGAAAGAAATTTTGGAGATGTGCTAAATCAAGTTATCTGGTGAAGTTCAATAAGGAGATGGATAAACTTGGTAAGATTGGGAAGCTTGGTAAAGAAGGTAAGGATATCTATGGAGATTTGTTAAAATATAAAAAAAACATGGTGTAAGGCATATTTTAAAGAGTATGAAAAGTGTGATATTATTGAAAACAACATGTGTGAGACTTTTAATTCTTGGATATTAGCTCCTAGACACAAATCAATTATCACAATATTGGAGAAAATTAGAAGAAAAATAATAACTAGAAATGTTGACATGATAAAACTTGCTGAAACATGGATATCAGACATATCTCCTATGGCTAGGTTGATATTAGAAGAGAGCAAGAACCTTTCTAGGAGATTTCAACTGTTATGGAATGGTTAGAATGGATATGAAATAGATGAAGGTCCATATAGGTTTATTGTTGATTTGGGAAGGCAAACATGTACATGTAGATTATGGCAGCTTAGGGGCATTCCATGTCAACATGTAGTATGTGCATTATACAACCTAAAAAAGAGCCTGAAGATTATGTAGAGTATTGGTACAAAAAGAATACTTTCTTAAAGTCATACCAATATTTTATCCAACCAATTGCTAATATGAAGATGTGGTCTGAAACTACCAATTCCAAAATTGAGCCCCCTCTTCTAGACCAATGCCTGACAGACCAAAAAGGTGTAGAAGAAAGCTAAAAGATGAGCCTAAAGAGAAGTATGGAAAAATGTACAGAAAAGGGGTAAAAATGACTTGTTCCAATGTCATCAACAAGGTCACGATCAAAAAATTTATAAGGTAAGCAATTGATAGTTATTTTTAAGTTACCAAGTTATATTTTATATAATGTAACACCTTATGAATGTTCAATGCTTTTGTAGGCTGGTACAGGGATACCTTCAACCCAACCTCCAAGTTCAGATATAAATGCAAGTTCTAGTCAACCTTCAAGTTCAGGCAGAAGTGTAAGTTCCAGTCAACTTGAAAGTTCTGTTTGTCAAGATATTTCAAGGATTGGAAGGGTTCAAACTTCTAGATCTAGAAGTTCCAGCCAACCACCAACATATAGGGGCTCGAATGAAACTTCAACAAGTAGTGGAGTTGGTAGGAGAAAAGGAGTTTCTGGATAGAAGAGGGGACCAATTAATGCTACTAGAAGAGCACAAAAGAGGTCCAATAATATTGGATTTGGTCTCTATCATGATAATAGAACTGGAACTCAAGTACTAAATGTAAGTTTATATGCACTATCATCTCTTAGTTATTATAGTTTCACAAGGATATCAAATCTAAATTTTTTATATTTTCAGCCAAGAATATCGTCAGAAAAAGTAGTGATTGTTGGTTCAAATATCATCAATACTGCTCCAACAAATATTGACATTGGCTTTAAGCCTCCTGACCCGAGATGGATGGGTAGAGAATCCCTCAGTACTTTCCAATTGCAGCAAATGAGGAACTCTAGGAGTGGAAACTTGTAGTTTACTTTTGTTTGGCAATGTAATTTACAATAGCAAACATGTTTACTGACCGTTTTTCATTTGTTTTTGGTGCTTTGAGTATGTTAGTATGGATAATTAATGTCATTTTAAAACTCAGTTGTGTTGATGTCTAATGTCTTTTTTTCAATAAAATGAAAAGGTGTTGAGGCACATTGTTGGCATGTTTTTAAGATTTGTGCAATGTTAACTTTTGAGAAAAATCTATTGCTATAGAGGCAGGTTGCAAGCTAAATAAAGTGCAGACTTAACTTTGTTTTTCACTTGAATTTTCCATAATGAGAAAGCTAAAGAAAACTGCATCTTTTTACTTCTAATTTGCATAATTAATGCAAATGAGAGATCTATTGGAAGATGAAGTGCTAACTGCAATTGAATAAACAAAGCTGCAATTGAATTGGTGCAAAACAAGTTGCAGATTGATAAAAAATGCACAATTTCATACAACTGTACTAGGCCATACAACTGAACTAATACAACTCTATTCCTACTGCCCATTACTACTAATACAAACCAACAAAAGGAACACCCAACTTTGTTCTACCACTGTCTATTCCTACTAATACAAACCAACAAAAAGAACACTCAACTACTTTGGTAAGAAGTATGATGGTCCAAATGAAGAACCAAAACAAGCATCACTTCATAGCCAATTCCATAAAAGCAGCAATACTAACAAAGTGTTACGCAGTATGGTGGTTGAATTTTTTCTTGCCCGATCTCTCTCCAAAATCTTGATTTTTTTCAACAACCGACAAATCACTTTCTTTTCTTGAGAAGAAAAATCATTATCATTATACCACCCAAAGTAATTGCAACCACCCGTTTTCTACAAAAACAACTAAAAAATAGGAGATGAGAATTTAAGAAAAATCCCCAAAAAGATTGATTTCGGTTAAAATCAATAGGGTCCAATCTTACCTTTTCAATTTTGTAATTATAAAATCTTCGACCATGATTGCGGTCAGTACATGATATCTTCAAGTTTGCTAACTCACCGCAATAACACCTTACAATTTCTGTCGAAGATGCCTTCAACGAATTCGATGAAATTGACATTAATTATAAACACAGGAGAATGGGAAGTTGGAGAAGAACTAATTTGACAAAGAAAATAAGACAACTACAAAGAGATTTGTTAGGGTTAGAATGGAGGAGAAGAGAATGAAGAAGAAGAGAATGAAAAAGAGAAGAGAATGAATTTGGGCAAGTTTAATGGGGCTAGGGTTTAAATAAAATATTTTTGATTTAATAATATTATCGATATTATCCATGTCAATCATCACACACGTGCCTAAAAGTTGTGCAGAACACGCTTGATGCCAAGTCAGCCTATTGTGTCTAATAGAAACGATATTGTACATAGTATTGTGTTCAATTGACATGAGGCTGAGTTTAAGTTTATAAATGAAATTTTCTGAAAAGTTCAAGAGGCCGCATATGTGTTTGCCCTTCAACTTTTGTTCGGTGTTTTGTACTCTTTCTTGGTTACTTAGTTCATTCTTATTTTGCAAAACTCCTTTCGCTTTGATTTTAATGGTAACGTACTTTCTTGTTCGCTTTGTTCTAACATTTTTGCTTGTCTTTTTGGCTCATTTTTTTAAAAAATATAAAATAAAAATTCATGTCTTGTGTTTGATATTTTTACTAACTTGTATGTATTGCTTAGAAATAGAGGTGATAGAGAAAGTGAAATCAAGAAATCTTAAATTGTCTTTTATGGTAATTTACGACGATACTGAGGATGAAAGAACTATGCACTTCAATGGACAGCTCTTACCAATCGCAATCCATCTGCTCGATACATCATCGAGGTTTGATATTTTTCAAAATTGAAATTCACGATATTTCTATCTAATACATTATATTTTTGGAGAGTTAAATTTATGTTCAGATTTTTGAATGTGAGATTTAGTTTAAATTAAGATATAAAGATTGTGTACTTAGTTTATGAAATCTGAATATTATGGGTAACCAAATCGTTGAATTATATGGTTATGCGCTGTGAAATTACAACACATTCTATGTCATTTATATAAGTTTTTCATGTCTTTAATGCACATCTAATATAGATTCTTATTTTTTTTTTGGAACTCGCGGATCACAAAAAATTTAACGCGACATAAGTAGATCTTTATGCAAAAATAATTAACATTTCTCTTCCTATTCCCGATGAAATTCAATATCCAATCCATGTGGATTTTATATTTGACAATAAAATTATTATTTTAAAAGGGGTTAATTTGAAAAAAGAAATGTGGGTAGAATATGTATTTTAAAAACTCAATTCAGTAGGTATAGAAAACTCAGAAATATGAGATAGAGGATTTATTATTCAAAATTAGAAAATGAATATGATTTTTAGAACAAAATTGTTAAGTGAAAATGATTTTTATCCGATCAAACATTAAATAAGACTATACATAAGTTATTTTTTCTTATACGGGATAATTAAATATTGTATAACATGAATCATGAGATTTGGCATTATATTATTCTTCGTTTATTTATTGGATTAAAAATATTTCCGACGTTAATTTTTTAGATTAAAATACTCTCTGCATTAATCTTTCAGCTCAAATCTATCCTTATTCATAACCGTCTTCTTCAAATAAAATGAAAAAGCAATCTGGATAAAATACGTATTTTAAAAACTCAATTCAATAGGCATTTAAAAAACTCAATTGAAATATGAGAAAGAGAATTTATTATTCAAAATTAGAAAAGAAATATGAGTTTTAGAACAAAAATATTTCTTATACGGGACAATTAAATATTGTATAACATGAATTATGAGATTTGATATAATATTATCCTTTGTTTATTTATCAGATCAAAAATATTCCCGATGTTAATTTTTCAGGTTAAAATGCTCTCTGCATTAACCTTTCAGCTCAAATAAAATAATTAAATATTTATTTATTACGTGGCCTAATTTAATTGGTCTAAATTTAAACCATTTAAAAATAAATTTTAAAAATCATCATGACCTATATTTTTTTACCCGATTTGCCTGAAAATAATATTTAAAAATTTATTAATTCAGTGACATCTTCCTATTGAATTATTTTAAATCAATCCCTATTTTATTAGAGCCCAACCTATAATTTGAGATTTAACTAAAATTCATACTCTCACTGTCTGATTTCCCCGTCTAAAATAAATTACTACTTCTATTATAAATTGTTATCAATTACCCAATTATCTTGTTTATTTTTTTAAATCTCTTCCTAATTAGGATAATTAGAGACTTAAACTCAAATGTACATATTCATATTCTTTTGATTTGCATTATTATTGTAGAGGAGGGGGAGGTATGGGAGGAAAAACAATGTTTTCATTCTATTATTTTAATTTTGAATTTAAGTATACACTCAAAAGCAAATATATCAATTAAACAATATTTTATTGAAATAATTATTTATGTATTAATGTCATCGTTGTCTTTTTCTTGCTTTGCCGTAAGTTGAAAAAATAATAAAAATTAAAATTTAAAAAGGGGGGCGATATGTAAGAAGAAAAAAAGTGTGTGTGTGTGGTGGTGGTGGTGGTGGGGGGTTAGGGTTGGGTGGCACTGGTGAATGTATAGAGAGAACTAATTTTCTTATTTAACTTTTAATTTGCTATAGAACCCAAAATTAGACCAATCATATGAGTCATGTATTAAACAATTTCGAATTATTTTAACAAAAAAGGGGCCAAAAATGCTCTTGAATAATGAGACTTGGTGCAATATTATCCTCTGTCCACCTTATGAGTATGTGCCGTTAGAAATAAGGGCAGATTTAACCCAAAAAATTAACATCGGAGACATCTTTAGCCCCATAAATAAATGGAGAATATTATTATACTAAATCTCGTAATTCAAAGACATTTTAGGTTCTTCCTGTATTTTTTTAAAATTCTTCCTAATTAATATAGCACATTATTTCCCCAATATTCTAACTAAATGATCCTTATTGATTTACTAGTCTTTGGACACGCGCGTTGCATATGTACCCAATAAAATCCACATAAATACATTGTTGAAAAATTATAAAAAGTTCTATAAACTATTTATGTTCAACTCTTTTAAAGCTCCTTCAATCGTCTTTATTCAAAATCTGATATGGATTTGACTAACCTCATCTACAATAGATTTTGGTAAATGGTTCAAGAGTTGGTTTGAAAGTAAGAAATATGCATGTTTGTTGAAAGTGTCTTTAGGCAAGTTTTACAAGAAGCTCCAATTTGATATTTTAGCGACTAATTTTTCATAAGTTTAGAAAGAGTAATTCTTTCACAATAGAATCAATATCAATGTTTCTTTTGTTGAATTGTTTGCAGATCAGCAATGCATCTCTCTGCGATATTTTTTGACCCGAATCCCTCTTGCATATCAAATATTCTACTTTTACTGCCAAATACATAAGAGAGCGAATGAGACATGACTAAATTAAGCTTAGCAACCTATAAATAACTTTTGAAAATAAGGACTAATGTATTTGTAAAAGAGTAACATAAGGATAAATATAAAGTAGAAATTAAATTTAAAAAAAAATTCTATTAATATGAAGATATCCAAATAAAGAACTAAATTTTTTGTTCCACCAAAATAAAGTTCATAGGGTAAACGACGAAGCCAACATAAATATACTTCAACCAAAAGTCCAAAAAATCTCTAGGACAGTTGGTGCTTCATTTAGAAACATAAAGTAGCAATCAAAATAACAATCAACTTAGTATATATTGAATAACTTTTTCTGAATGTAACTATAAGGGTTAGAATTTTTTACCTTTCATTTAAGATCTTGAAGTCATAGTTTTACTTACCTTTTTAATAATACGTAGAAGAAAGAGTATAGAATTTGACACAAGAAAATATTAGGAAAAAGTTAAATTATTGGACAAATATGAAAGGATGCAAAAGAAAAAAATAAAGTTGTTACCTCAAAAAGCCATTGCTATTAAAATTTGCGGTCATATCTTGGGCTAACATCAATTTTGTCATTTTTCTGTATTGTTTATTTATTCTGGCCTCATTAAGAAGAAGAATGCTTTATAGATACAATTTTTTAGTTTGTAAATGTTTGAACATTTGCTGAAATAAACAGATGTTGTCCCTGTTGAAAAAGTGACGTGTTGTGAGTTTGCAGCACTTTCGACGCTTAAAATTGAGAAAATATCATGGACTTATGAATATTTATACGAATATGAGGTGCTTTTACTTTATTTCAGGAAAAGTAGGTGTTGGAGAAAAAATGTATAAAAGATGCATAAAAGTGCAGAAAATCAGCCGAGGACCAATCTCAATATGAGCCGTACCTAGATTGTACGAGTCGTACTGAGACTCGTGAAAAACCTCAAAAGGCTGAAACTGTGTGAAGGAAGAGTACGACTCTCAGTACGAGCCATAATTGGAGTCGTGGCAAACATTAGAGAAAATTTGCACAAGTAGTCTCTTGGTATGGGTGGAACCCACAAATCATAACATCTACTTACGACCTATACCATGAGCTATGGGGAGCTTCAGTAATTCTTAAAGACTTGGAAGAACTCCAGATGCAACAAGCAAGTACGAGCCGTAGGAGCAAGGTACGAAGCGTACCACAACACTCGTAGAAAACTTTAGAAGATGTCAAAGTTCTCAGAGCCAAGCCACAGATGGATTGTACGAATCGTAGGACTATAGTATGACTCATACCAGTTGCCAACACTTAGTGAATTCTACAGCAGCCAAGGACTGTACATGAGCCAGGTACGACCCGTACAATCCTGTTACGGGTCGTATGATCAATCGTAGGATGAGTCGGCACTAGATATGGAAATTTCCTGTTAGCTTAGGAAAAAGTTTCTGATGTCTGTATAAATAACTTTTATGTTTTATTTTAGTAGGAGAGACGAGTAGACGTGTGATTACATTGAGAAAAGTTGTGTTTGTGAATTATTATCAAGTTTTGGAGAGCAATTCTTAAGATCAACACTTGGTTTTATTAATTGTTCTTGATTTTATTCATCAATATTCAAAGCAGGTTTTCTTTCAATTATTGTTGTAAGTATTTAATTATGTGTTTGTTTATGAATATTAATTACAATCTTATAATCATGAGAGGCTAAAACCTCTACAACTAGGGTTGTGGGAACCATGATGGATTAACAAAATAGGGTTACACAAAGTGATTCAAAACTAATACTAAACACTTGTATTGTATTCTCTTCATCTTTAAACATTTCTTAACTGTGAATAACATTAGGACTTGCCTGAATTCATTACTTGCTTGAACTTAGAAAAGTAGAGATTAGAAAAAGAGAATTACAACAAAGCCTTGATTTTTATGATCATTGTATAACTGAGTTTCGGTCGCAGAAAAGTTAATTTGGGATATATTGATAATGGTTAGTTTGAAATCGCTCATGAGACCTGACCCGGTGATTGAGTATAGTCATCCAATAGGGATGAACCAGTCGTTTGGATAAACTCTAGTTATCAATTCCACAAGTAGACATTGAGATTAATTACGTGTGTATACCCGAAGTGGTTATGAATCCATGGGAAACACTTACCTAGTTATTTGCAAATATTGATAACAACCAAAATTTTGATCTTGTTTTATTATTGTTTTCTTTAAACCCCCCAATTTGAAAATAACTTACTAACAAGTTTAAGTACCGACATTAGTCTAGATCTTACCTTATTCCCAGTGGGTTCGACCCCAACCTCTTTGTTGGGTTCTTTATTGACAATATTCGCTTCATACTTTGCCACGAAGTGTGAGTTTGAGTGTTATCAAAAAGTGGTGCCATTGCCGAGGAATACGGCTAAGATTAGATTAATTACTTGTATTTAACTTTTGGTTGTTATTTTCTTAATTACGTTTTCTTTTTGTTTTTGGACACCCACAGGTTGTCGCTTGGTGAATGTAAAGTATTTGACCGAGTGGAAACCCTATGATTCCTTTGGATCTCGAACTAGGAATAACACTGCGAAGGATGGAGAACCAAGAACAGAGAGATACTCGTCTTGCTGAAGAACGTAGGCAAGCTGAGCTAGCTCGGTAAGCTGCACTTCAGGAAGTCGATGATGCTTGAGATGAGGTTGCCAATACTGGTCTCCATAGAAGGGGCAACAGAGGCCATAGATATGCCCCTCAATTCTTTAATGAGGATGACCCAGACATTGATGAAGTCGGGTCAACCGGAGCTATTATACCACCACCTTTGCCTACTGGGGCAAATTTGACATCACTAGCATCATGATTCAATTGTTGAACATGAAGGGGGTGTTTAGTGGTCATGCAGCTGATGATGCGAACCTGCACTCAATGAACTTTGTTGGAATATGAAAGGTGTATAGGTTGCCCGGAGTCAGCTAGGATGTAATAAGGCTAAGAATTTTCTCATTCTCTCTGTCTGGGGAAGCTACTTTATGATTATCGGAGTTGTCCAATGACTCCATTACCAATTGGAGGGAGCTCAAACAAGATTTTGTAGAAAGATTTTATCCACCCTCCAGGATACTGCAGCTTAAAGATGAAATATATAATTTCCGACAACTGAAGACAGAGGCAATTCATGAAACCTGGTTGAGATTCAAGAAGAAGTTGACCTAGTGCCCAAACCACAATATCTCTGATGCCACTTTGTTGGAGATTTTCTATAGATCACTAAATAATAGTACTAAAGGTATAGCAGATATAGTGGCGGAAGGAGCACTAATGAGCCACACCTGGGAGCAAGCTGCCATTATTCTAGACAGAGTGACGAAAAAAAAGAGCATGGAACACCCAAGAATTAGAAGCAGTTGTTGGTACATATGTTGTTGGTTTGACTGCAGACCAACGTAGGAAGGAGGAAGAATGTGACCAGAAATTGACCCATCTGCGCACATTATTGGACCTGCTCACAAAGCATATCATGGGCGCTGGAGCTAGAAAAGTTAACACAGTGGGAACACAGGGATAGGAGCCAGGGCCCGAGCAGTCAGATTCCAAGGAGGAGGCAAACTTCTTGGACAATCAGGTGGCGGGTTTCCTAGCCAACGCCCAAGGGTCTGGACAAGACACTTGGTGCCAAGGTTCTAGAAACCAAGGTCAGAACCAATACAAAGACAATCACAACCAGAATCCCTACAAAGACAGAAGTCGAGGTTGTAAGAGAGAGGGAGAATGAAGAAGGAATAACGGTTACTACAATGATCGAGCAGGATTGTACGTGCCTTTGGATGCACATGATGGGGAGGCTGGACAGTCAAAGTTGGAGAGCATGATGGCTGAGATGCTAAAAAAGTTTAGATCCACAGATGATCAGCTAAAAGACATCCGTGGAGATATATCTAGCATGGGTCAGAGAGTTGAGTCACATGCCAGGGCTATCAAGCAGATTGAACAACAACTGGGTCTACTGTCAACATCAATGAACCCTAGACAAAAGGGTACACTACCTAGCAACGCAGTCCAAAATTCAAAGAATGGTCACTATATTACTGTAATGATTAGGAGTGGAAAGACCACAGTTGATCTCCCTCTACCGGTTGTAGTTGAGCTTAAAAGGAAGAAAAAAAGCATAATTGATGATGCAGAAGAGGTTGCAAGAATGAGAATGATAAGGATGCTGAGTTGACTGAGGTTCCAGTCGTTAAGAAGGAGCCTGAGGCTGAACAAGAAGAGAAACAAGAGGCCACACAAATTTATAAGGCTATCCCATGACCACCGTCACTATTTCCTCAAAGAATGAAGAAGAAGGCGGAGAATGGTAAGTTTTAGAAATTTCTGCCAATGCTAAAATAGTTATTCGTGAACATACCATTGGTCGAGGCATTAGAGCAAATGTCAGGATACGCCAAGTTTATGAAGGACCTTGTTACTAAGAAAAGGTTCGTGAGCTATAAGACTGTGGATAATGTGCATCACTGTAGCGCTATAGCCTCACGGGTCCTTGCCTAGAAGAAGGAGGATCCAGGTGCCTTTTCCATTCCATGTACAATTGGTGATGTTGAGTTTGCAAGGGCACTCTGTGACTTGGGAGCAAGCATCAATCTGATGCCTTTAGCTGTGTTTAAGAAGCTGGGCTTGGGAGCCCCCACACCGACTACTATGCGGCTCCCGATTACCGATCGAACTATGAAAAAGCCTGTGGGGATCCTGTTTGATGTGCTTGTTAAAGCGGACAGATTCCCGATTACTAATTTTTAGGTCCCCATCATTTTGGGGCGACCATTCCTTGCCACTGGTAGGGCTATAGTAGATGTAGAGGCTAGGTAGTTAAAATTTAAGACTTCATAAAGAAGAGGTCACCTTCAATTTCTGTAGGTCAATGAAGCAACCAAAGGAGTATAGAGTGGTCTTAGTAATCGAGGATGAGTCTGAGTAGTCAAGAAACTTGCGTCGTGTCACAACATTAAATCAGGCACTTCTTGGGAGGCAACCCATGAGGTAGTTTGGAGAATTCTGAGTAATCGAACCACCTGTGTCGTGTCGCGATGGTAAATCAAGCGCTTTTTAGGAGGCAACCCAAGATTATTGACTTATGTGTGCTCAATGTATAGGAGAGACAAAAACAGGTGGCAGAAGAACTGCAGAATAGACTAGTGCTATGGGTCAGTATGACTCATAAGAGGATTGTATAGGTCGTAGTACGGGTCGTTGTGAGAAGCAGAGATGTATCCCGGTGCATGAGTTCAAGGTATGGTTAGTCCTACGACTCATAACTTTATTGTATGGGTCGTAGTACTCACTGTAGTAATGAAATATTCAAGGCATGGACCTCCAATTAAGGGTGACCTACGAGTCATAGCACGGGTCGTACCTTCATGGTACGAGTCGTAGGATGTACTCGTAGGTTCACATGTAAGTTTTCTCAACATATCTTTTACGATTCCTAGGGACAAGTTGTAGGGCCTTCCTGTGACTCATGGTACGAGTCATGACGGGTCAAATTGCTTAAAATAACCGAATTAACCCAGATTTTTTTGAAACTACCCTAAAACTATTTAAACTTCAAAAACAACACACTCATCTCCCAAGAAATCAAGACTTGAAATTCACAAAAACCCCCACAACTACCTCACACCTGTAACTTAAAGTCACAATCGATTGAGCAAACTTTGTGCTCGATTAACACTACTTAACTCAAAGTCCAACCCTAGTCACTGATTCACAGTCGAAGTGAGCAAGACTTTGCATCATTCAAGTAAGTGGTTATGTTTTGAGTTGGGTAAAAAGACCTACGTGCTTATGTGAACTTGTGCGACCACTGTGAGTCCTCAAAAAGCATGAAAATAAGTAAAGGATAATGACCAGTGATGTGTAAATTAAATGTGTGACTTGGTAGGATTCGAACATGTTAATAATTTAACTATGAACTACTATAACTTGAGTTATCGATTGAGAATAAAAAGAGGAGGAATGGGTAGTTGTAATAATGTGAAGAATGCATGCCTAGACTTTGTCACTACCCGAATGTACACCCAGATCGTAGACACGGGACAAGGAGCCCCGGGAGACCCCAAGTCTACCTATGGCATGTGCGTACATCTAATTTAATCATATAAGCAGAAGACTTAGAATAATAAAACGTAAAAATTTCATAAATACGGAGAAAGGACAATACATAATCCATACATGACGGCTGAATACAACTTGTAGTCTGAAAGACCTCTAATCATGAAAGACGTGTTGATGGGACAACTCCCCAACTAACCCAACAATTCTGAAACTTAAAGAAAAGCATAGAGTCTGAACATATAGCCCTTGAATCATGAGGACTCACCAAATATGCTGATAACAATCTCGGAAGCTCTACTAAGGAGGGCGAGCCTAAGGGCCGGGTCCTGTATCATGAAACGATACAACATAAAAAGTATTCAGTCAGTACGTGGAATGTACTGAGTATGCAAGGTAAGTAAAAACGACATTTAAAGCATATAAAACTCATAAATGATTGTAAGAGCAGGACATCATGCTCGTATCATTAATCATCATAACATGTCATAAGGCCCAAGATTTTCAAAATATTCATAATGTAAACATAGTCATAATCATAAGGAAAGAGCTTTACTTAACATGGCTTGAGCCAAAATACATAATCATAGCATGCATAAATCATGAGGAACAGTGGGAGATTCTCTTAACAGACATACCCCATATGAGCAACATGAAACCCGACTTGTAACCCTAGTCGGAAGGGTGTTCGTACCTTGCCAAGGGTAAAACCATAAAAGTGTGATATCACTGTGAAGAGGGACATTTGGGTCGGGTATAGTCACAAAGGAGGTCCCAACATACCTACGGTGGCAAGTAGTTTATGAGATCCGAGGCAGAACCTAGGCTCCGAACCCACTCAGTGTTCGATACTACTCCCAAAACATATATAGTGCTCATAGTATAACATACATGAATTCATGGGCTAGTTAAATCATGATAATCATAAGCATTCTTGTACACACGTGAACTAGCCATGACATAAGGCCCGTGAGTCGATCAAAACATAACTCATGATTTATAAGGTTCATACATACTTGTAAATCATGCATATAGCTTGAAATTCATAAAATCATGATGGGTAATATCATAAATCCATAATTCAAATCGTAACTCATGCTAGGTTCGTAAATATCATTATTTGAAGAAAATATTATAAATCGATTCATCATGGGTCATGCATAATTAGGCTTAATTTCATAGAAATTGAAATTGACAACATTATAAATGATTTAAATAGTAAAAACTAATTAAAACCCATAGATTATAATGAGAATCTAAAATTACAAAACCCATTATAAATTCATTAGACTTTTATAAAAATCATCTTCAAAACCCCATGAGTTTTTAATAATTTTTTCTTTGAAAAAATCATAGAGGATGGGCATGGGTGTGGAAGAAATCACCCATTGATAGCCTTATATACCTAGGAATAACTGGATCTTAACTTTCCAAGATTGCCCAAGATGAAATTGAGGAAGAACACCTTGAAATCACCTAGATCACCCTTCTATCATCTTCCCAAACCTTTGCATGCATGAATGAGGACTTAGGCTAGTCTATTCCCTCTTAAACAACCCTTTCTGATGTTAAAACAATGTAGTATATGACCCTAGGACTTAGGAATTATGGAAAAGACCTTACTTAAATCGCAGAATTTTGCTGACTGCCAGTCCCCGCGAAGGACTGGACGACTCATAACCAAGGACCACGACTCGTGGCCTTGAGTCATGAGATACACTGCCATAATTCACCTTCAGACCCCACAGAGGACACCACGAATCATGGTGGGTGACCACGACTCATGGTCACCATCCGTGGTCCACAGTGCCAACCATCTTGCCAAAATATCCACTCCAGGCCACGGGTGACCTCACGAGTGGTGAGGGATGGCCACGAATTGTGATCGTGCCCGTGGTCTTCTCTACAAGTCCTGCCAAACCTGCTGGACCACGAGTCACCTCATGACTCGTGGTCACTCCTCACGGTTCATCCTGTGACCTGGTATGAAATTTTAGTTTTCACCATTTTGACTCTCGGGTCTGATCCTTGGGTTTTCGGGGTATAACAATATCTCCCCCTTGGGAACATTTGTCCTCAAATGTTAAAAACACATAGAAAACTCAGAATCAAACATTCATCATATGACAATACTGATTATTTAAATCGAATACTGATGGAATGACTACCTCCGAAATGTTACACCCTGAAAGTTCTTGACACTTAGTTGGCCTATTCGCATGTTGGTTAAGAGTTTTAGAATGCCATAAATGCGATAAAAGGTCTCGGGGAGAGACTAGACAAGCTCCAAGTCGGAGCATCGCAAGGCAAATGCGACTTATAAATCGCATTCGACAAATGTGATTTATAAATTGCATTCGACAAATGTGACTTAAAGGACCCAAGTATATAAACCTCCCACTTCGTTTTTAAGTTATATTTTCATTTTTTTTCTAGTGAGCAACCAGAGAACAGAGGAGGACGAAGGTTCAACATAAATTTCCTTCTGTTTACACCAGCAAATGCAACCCAAACTCAAATTAACTTCGGGTAGCGAAGTATAAAGTTGTAGGGAGCTGTCCTACGGAGTTAGTTTCGTGAAATTCGGCCGATGAATCGTCGTCTCACCGAGCCAAGGTAAGTGGAATTACTCCAAACTAGTTTTAATATACTCCCAACATTAAAATGAGTATTTCTCCCTTCTAGACTTTTGAGAAATTACAAGTTTTCGGCCGTTCTTCGATAAGTCGAAGAAGAGGCAGTAGGTATATCCATAAGTATGGTTTCTTTCCAAAATAATAGTAGAATTAATTCTATTCTTTTGTGAATATGAGTACAGTTGGGAGAAATAGCCTAATACTAGCCAAGCTGCGCCAGTTAATCAGAAAGTTGGCAGTTGAGGTATGTAAAGCCAGTTTCTTTCGGCAAGCTAATAGTTCTAGTATAACAAAATAGTACAAATTCCAGTAGAATGTTTCATAATCTGTATATTATATTAAGTATGAGTTCATTAAGCATGTTAGAATTATTATACAGTGTTCAACATGAAATTCAATAAAATAGCATAATTCCCAACAGAATATTCCAGAAATATTATTATCAGATTCAGTTTATATATTACATGCAGTTATTTCTATCTGTGGAGACATGATTGTTCTGTGTTGGGCACCCTTAGAGCTTCCTTGACCGCCCCAGGGTTAATAGTTGTGTCGAGTCACCCGCCAGAGGGTGAGGATACGTTGCTCTACGGAGTGGCATGCCATCCGCCAGCGGACGGAGATGGGAAGCAGATCCCCCATAGCAGGCTGATCAGCACTATACCACACCCTCTGTCGAGCGCTTGTGCCCGGGGTGCAGATTACAGTTTTTAAATTACAGATTTCAGATTTCAGATTTCAGATTTCAGATTTCAGGAGTGCTTCGGACTCAGATACAGCTATAGTCAGGGGCCTAGTGAGCCCAAGTTTCATACCCAGGGGGCCGGATGGATGCTCATAGTTACTAGGTGGATGGTATGAACTGGGTAGGGGTATATAGATTGTGTGTTGGTTGGTACCTTACTGCTTATGGGGGCTGGTAAGGTTCTTGTATGCTATGTTGTGTTAGTTATTAATAGTTAGAAAGTAGACCACCATGTTATCAGGTATGAATCTTACTCTCTTCAGTAAAGTTATGCTCTTTTTAGTCAGTCTCAGCCCGTCTCCTATTACTTCAGTATCTATCAGTACTATTGTTTTCTTTAAGTTATTTTCAGTTATTTCTTTGCATACTCAGTACCAGTGGTACTGACGCCCATTTTGGAGCGCTGCATTACTTGCCTGCAGGTACTCATAGACGAGGAGCAGATCCCTCGTTGTTCCAGCCAGCGTATAGAGTCTTCAGCTCTTGTCATCTGGAGCTTGACAGCTAAAGGTTTACTTCCCTTTTTGTTTGTACAGTATGGGTAGGCCGGGGCCCTGTCCGGACCATCTTATTATCCTTAGAGGCTTGCGGACTGTATATTCCCTGTGGTTAGCTGTACCGGTTGTGTGGGGTCGTATGTATGTTTCAGTTTGCATGTGATGGCCGTGTGGGGCCTTGTTCAATTGTCTGTTGGTGACCTTGTCGGCTCGCATAAGTTCCCTTATGCTCAGTTGTTCTGGTTGGCTATTATACTCCTACAGGTGGCTATAGGCCTTGTCGGCCGGAGGCTGTATTTACAGCCATTATATAGCCCGTTGTTTTCATAAATCCAGAATTAGAGCCAGCCTGACACCAGAAGTGCTTAGGCTCAGTAATCCTGCAGTCCAGGTCCTAGTAGGGCACCAGGTGCCAGTCGTGCCTCCCAAGGCGGGGCGTGAAAAACTTAGTATCAGAGCAGGTCGTATCCTAGGGAGTCTGCAAGCCGTGCTAAGTAGAGTCTTGTCTATGGATGTGTTGTGCACCACATACCATAGGAAGGAGGCTGCAAGGCATGATAGGATGGTTGCTCTTTCTTCATATTCAGTCGTGCCATAGAGCAGTACAGTATAGGGTTGTGTCCCTAAAGCTTATTATACTCTTTGTTTATAGATAAAATGTCGTATCAACGACATCCTATCACAGGAAGAAGATTGGACATAGCAGCAGGAGAGGGCACCAGCAGGATGCCTCAGCCTCGTTTAGAATTAGCCCGATTTGAGGGCGATACAGAGGCATCGTCCCGACCTTCTCAGTAGTCTCCACCCCATCAGGAGCCACTCGGGACAACACCACCTCAGACAATTCCTATACCTACACCATCTGACTAGGAGGTCAGGAGTGCAGTAGTTATGTTAGCACAAATGATGGCTACTCTGCGCCATTCAATGCCACTTACAACGACAGAATCATTAGGTGGTCCTGGTAGTTCGAGGGTCCGAGAATTCCTGGCACTAGGTCCCCCACAGTTTACCGGGACAGATCGAACAGAGGACCCCCAGGACTTCCTGGATCAAGTGTAGAGAATTTTCCGGGTAATGCATGTTACATCTACAGAGTCGGTCGAATTGGCGGTATTCCGACTGTGGGATATTGCTGTGTTGAGGTATGAGAATTAGGAAAGGTCTCGAGGGAGAGATGTTGCCCCTCCGACCTGGTCCAGCTTTTTAGAGGCCTTCCTGGACCGTTATCTACCATGAGAGATCTGACAGGCCCGGATGGACTAGTTTTTACACCTGGAGTAGGGGGCGATGAGTGTTCGAGCATACACCCTGCAATTCGATTCTTTGGCCCGATATGCTCCAGCCTATGTAGACACTATACCATCTAGAGTCCATCGGTTTATTATGGAGCTGAACCCAGAGTATATTGAGGCCTGTATGACAGCTACTTTGCGGGAAGATATGGATATTGCTGGAGTACAGGCTTTTTCTCAGACTTTGAGGGCCTCAGACAGCGGTAACAGGATAGTAGACGAACAAGTCAGGAACAACACCACAGGGATAGGTCAGATGAGTTACAGGGGGAGATTCGGAGAGGGCCTAGGCCACGTTTGTCAGATAGGCCACCTAGACCCCCGCCTCCATCACAACAATAGAGGGGTAGATTCAGTCACTAAGGACAATCAGAGTCCGGCGGAAGTCCTCGAACAGTAGATTCACCCCAGCATAGGAGAGGAGAGAAGAGCAGGTATACACCACCACTTTGCCCTATTTGCAGCCGACGCTACTCTAGAGCTTGAAGATATGGCTCCATAGGGTGTTATATATGTGGATAGGAGGGTCATATGATGAGAGATTTTCTATCCAGGGGTCAGGGTGATCGAGATAGAGAGGACAGGGCATCAGCAAGGTCGCGAGCTCCAGCAGCCCCGGCAGGGCGCAGGCCCTCAGTTTCAGCAGGCAGAGGCCGAGGCAAATCAGAGGCCTCTAGTTCAGATGTGAGCCCAAGCCGTACCTATGCATTACTAGGGAGACAGGATTCAGAGGCGCCTCTAGATGTTGTGATAGGTATGATGACTATTTGCTCTCACCCTGCTTATGTATTAATCGATCTGAGATCTACCTTATGTTACCCCATTAGTGGCTCAAAAGTTCAGCATTGTACCAGAATTGCTTCAGAAACCCTTTTTAGTATCTACACCCGTCGGTGACTCTATTATAGCCAGAAGGGTTTATCGAGGGTGTACAGTAGAGGTTGCTAACCGTCAGACCACAACAGATTTGGTAGAGTTAGAAATGGTTGATTTTGACGCCATTATAGGTATGGATTGGTTAGCTCCATGCTATGTCAATGTAGAATGTTGGACCAAGACGGTCCGATTCCACTTTCCAGGGGAGGCAGTACGAGAGTGGAAAGGCAGTACAGCTATGTCAAAAGGTAGGCTTATTTCCTATCTTCGGGCGAGAAAGTTGATACACAAAGAGTGCATTTACCACATTGTTAGAGTTTAGGATATTCGGGTAGAGCCTCCGACTCTCCAGTCTGTTCTAGTGGTTAATGAGTTCCCCGATGTATTCCCAGATGAGCTACCTGGTATTCCCCCAGAAAGGGAAATAGACTTTGCAATTGATTTACTACCAGGCACTCAGCCCATATCAATTCCCCATTATCGCATGGCTCCTGCTGAACTCAGAGAACTAAAGGAGCAGTTGAAATATTTGTTAAACAAGGTCTTTATCAGGCCGAGTACTTCACCTTGGGGTGCGCCAGTTCTGTTTGTAAGAAAGAAGGATGGTTCCCTTCACATGTGTATAGACTATCGACAACTGAATAAAGTTATTGTCAAGAATAAGTATCCGCTTCCCAGGATAGAGGATCTATTTGATTAGTTATAGGGAGCTAGATATTTCTCCAAAATTGACTTAAGGTCCGAATATCATCAGGTTCGGGTTCGTGAAAGGGACACTCCAAAGACTGCCTTCAGGACTAGATACAACCATTTTGAATTCTTAGTCATGTCCTTTGGGCTGACGAATGCTCCAACCATGTTTATGGATCTGATGGATAGTATTTTCAAGCCATACATGGACTTGTTCGTGATAGTGTTTATTGATGATATTCTGGTGTATTCACTCAAAGGCAGAACACCAGGATCATTTGCAGACAGTGCTCCAGATTCTCAGGGACCGTCAGCTATATGCCAAGTTCTTGAAATGTGGGTTCTGGCTGAATTCAGTAGCCTTTTTGGGTCATATCATGTCGGATGCTGGTATACAGGTAGTTACCCAGAAAATAGAAGCAGTAAAAGCATGGCCCAGACCTACCACTCTGACCAAGGTACGCAGTTTCCTAGGGTTAGCAGGGTACTACAAGAGGTTTTGTTGAAGGATTTTCCACCTTAGAAGCACCTCTGACTAAACTGACGCAGAAGGCAGTAAAATTTCAGTGCACTGAGGCATGTGAGCAGAGCTTCCAGGAATTGAAAAATAGGCTAACATCAACTCCAGTGTTATCATTGCTAGAAGGTACAGAAGGTTATGTAGTTTATTGTGACGCTTTGGGTGTTGGGTTAGGATGTGTGTTGATGCAACATGGTAAAGTTCAGCTGAGGAAACATGAAAAGAACTATCCTACCCATGACCTAGAATTGCCCGTAGTGATTCACGCCTTGAAGATATGGAGACATTACTTGTATGGCGTCCACATGGATATTTTCACTGATCATAAGAGCCTGCAATATATCTTCACCCATAAAGATATAAACTTGCGGCAGCGTCGCTTGTTAGAGCTGTTGAAAGACCATGATGTGAATATTCTGTATCACCCAGGAAGGGCCAATGTGGTGGTAGAAGCCCTTAGCCATAAGTCTATGGGGAGTTTGGCATACTTATAGCCTGTGTAGCGGGAATTAGCCAGGGAATTGCATCAATTAGCCAGTGTAGCCGCTCGTGTAGCAGAAATAGAGGACAACAGAGCGGTAATCCAGAACACCGCAGTGTCGTCTTTAGTCATGGAAGTAAAGAAATGGAAGTGTGAAGATCCTAGCCTGGTTCAGCTTAGAAACAGAGTTTAGCAAGGAGAGGTGACAGATTTTCAGATAACCGAGGATGGGGTATTGCGATAAGATCGCCTTTGTGTTCTAGACGTTGCAGGGCTTCGCCAGCAGATTATGGGCGAGGTACATTATGCCCGTTATTCTCTCCACCCAGGTTCGACGAAAATGTACCATGATATAAAAGAAATCTACTGGTGGCCAGGAATGAAGAAGGGGATAGCAGAATTCGTAGCTCAGTGTCCCAACTGCCAGCAGGTAAAAGCTGAACATCAGAAACCAGGCGGACTGACTCAGGATATAACTATGCCTCTATGGAAATGGGAAGTAGTAACTATGGATTTTGTAGAAGGATTACCCCGCACCAGGCGTAGATATGATTCGATCTGGGTGATTGTTGACAGACTGACAAAATCAGCTCATTTTCTACCAGTAAGAGCTACCTTTTCCGCTGAGGATTATGCTGAGCTGTATATCAGAGAAATAGTCAGGTTGCATGGTGTTCTAGTGTCCATTATCTCCGACAGAGGGGCACAATTTATAGCTAAATTCTTGAAATCATTTCAGAGACGCTTGGGGACGAGGTTAACTTGAGCACAACTTTTAATCCTCAGATAGATGGGCAGGCAGAACGCACCATTCAAACTCTCGAGGATATGTTGAGAGCATGTGTGTTGGATTTTGGAGGTAGCTGGGATGAACATTTACCACTCATTGAGTTCGCCTATAATAATAGTTACCATTCAACTATTCAGATGGCGCCTTATGAGGCATTATATGAGCGAAAGTGCAGATCTCCAGTTGGTTGGTTTGAGGTAGGAGAATCAGCATTGATTGGGCCAGATATCATTCATCAGTCAGAGGAAAAAGTAAAGCTTATCAAAGAACGTTTATTGACTGCTCAGAGCCGGCAGAAATCTTATACTGACGTGCGACGCAGAAACTTGAAATTTAATGTGGGTGATTGGGTGTTTCTGAAAGTTTCGCCGATGAAGGGTGTAATGATATTTGGCAAGAAAGGCAAGCTCAGCCCGAGGTTTGTTGGGCCTTATCAGATTCGTCGAAGAATAGGCCAGGTGGCCTATGAATTGGATTTACCTCCAGAGTTAGAATCTGTTCACCCAGTTTTCCATGTATCAATGCTGAGGAAGTGCATAGGAGACCCCTCCCGGATTGTCCCAGTTCAAGATGTTCAAGTTACAGAAGAGTTAGCTTATGAAGAAGTTCTAGTAGCCATACGATACCGACAGATCCTTAGATTAAGAACTAAAGATGTTGCTTTTGTCAAGGTATTATGGCGGAATGAAAACCAAGAGGAGATGACTTGGGAAGCAGAAGAAGATATGAAAGCCAGATACCCTCAGTTATTTCAGACTTAGTTAGTCATAGGTATGTTGATATTGTTGTTTTATGAGTTGCTTTATATTCATGTGTATGAGTGAGATGTTGACTTCAGTTTATGATGTAATGGATGCTATAGTATTAAATGGAGTACCTGTATTGGATTTTTCTACATTTCAGGATTTTTGAGATAGTCCATATTACAGGAGAAACTCTGCCGAAATTTTTCTAGAAAAGGTAGAGCAAGTTAAAATTTCTGTAAATGGAAGTTAACATTCGAGGATGAATGTTCTTAAGGGGGGAAGGATGTTACATCCCAAAAGTTCTTAAAACTTAGTTGACCTATTTGCATGTTGGTTAAGAGTTTTAGAATGTCATACGTGCAAGAAAAGGGCCCGGGGAGAGACTGGACAAGCGCCAAGTCGGAGCGTCGCAAGTCAAATGCGACTTATAAATCGCATTCGACAAATGCGACTTGTAAATAGCATTCAAAAAATGCGACTTATAAATCGTATTCAAGAAATGCGACTTGTAAATAGCATTCAACAAATGCGACTTGTAAATAGCATTCGACAAATGCGACTTAAAGGCCCCAAGTATATAAGCCTCCCACTTCGTTTTTAAGTTATATTTTCATTTTTTTTCCAGTGAACAACCAGAGAACAGAGGAGGATGGAGGTTCAACATAAATTTTCTTCCGTTTACGCCATAAAACGCAGCCAAACTCAAATTAACTTCGGGTAGCGAAGTATAAAGCTGCAGGGAGCGTTCCTACGGAGTTAGTTTCGTGAAATTTGGTTGACGAATCGTCGTCTCATCGAGCCAAGGTAAGTGAAATTGCTCCAATCTAGTGTTAATATACTCCCAGCATTAAAGTGAGTATTTCTCCCTTCTAGACTTCTGAGAAATTACGAGTTTTCGGTCGTTCTTCGATAAGTCGAAGAATAGGCAATAGGTATATCCATAAGTATGGTTTATTTCCAAAATAATAGTAGAATTAGTTCTATTCTTTTGTGAATATGAATACAGTTGGGATAAATAGTTGAATACTAGCTGAGCTACGCAAGTTAATCAGAAAGTCGGCAGTTGAGATATGTAAAGCTAGTTTCTTTCGGCAAGCTAGTAGTTCTAGTATAGCAAAATAGTATAAATTCCAGTAGAATGTTTCGTAAGCCGTATATTATATTCAGTATGAGTTCAGTAAGCATGTTAGAATTATTATACAGTGTTCAGCATGTCAGTAAAATAGTATAATTCCCAACAGAATATTCCAGAAATATTATTATCAGATTTAGTATATATATTACATGCGGTTATTTCTATCCGTGGAGACGTGATTGTTCTGTGTTGGGCATCCTTAGAGCTTCCTTGACCGCCCCAGGGTTAATAGCTATGTCGACTCGCCCGCCAAAGGGTAAGGATACGTCGCTCTACAGAGTGGCATACCGTCCGCCAGCGGACGAAGATGAGATGTAGATCCCCCATAGCAGGCTGATCAGCACTATACCACACCCCCTGTCGAGCGCTTGCGCCCGGGGTGCAGATTACAGTTTTCAGATTACAGATTTCAAATTTCAGATTTTAGATTTCAGATTTCACGAGTCCTCCGGACTCAAATACAGCTATAGTCAGGGGACCAGCAAGCCCAAGTTGCATACCCAAGGGGCCGGCTGGATACTCATAGTTACTAGGTGGATGGTATGACCTGGGTAGGGGTATACAGATTGTGTGCTGGTTGGTACCTTACAGCGTATGGGGGCTGGCAAGGTTCTTGTATGCTATGTTGTGTTAGTTATTAATAGATAGAAAGTAGACCGCCATGTTATCAGGTATGACTCTTACTCTCTTCAGTAAAGTTACGCTCTTTTCAGCCAGTCTCAGCCCGTCTCCTATTACTTCAGTATCTATCAGTATTATTGTTTTCTTTCAGTTATTTCCAGTTATTTCTTTGCATACTCAGTACCAGTGGTACTGACACCCGTTTTGGGGCGCTGCGTTACTTGCCTGCAGGTACTCATAGACGAGGAGCAGATCCCTCGTAGTTCCAGCCAGCGTACAGAGTCTTCAGCTCCTGTCATCCTGAGCTTGATAGCTAAAGGTTTACTTCCCTTTTTGTTTGTACAGTATGGGTAGGACGGGGCCCTGTCCCGACTATCTTATTATTCTTAGAGGCTTGCGGATTGTATATTCCCTGTGGTTAGTTGTACCAGTTGTGTGGGGCCATATGTATGTTTCAGTTTGCATGTGATGGTTGTGTGGGGCCTTGTTTAGTTGTCAGTTGGTGACCTTGTCGGTCACAGATCAGTTCAGCACTTGATATACTTTTCAGTGATAACTAGTCAGCATGGTGGCCTTGTCGGCCCGCATAGGTTCTCTTATGCTCAGTTGTTCTGGTTGGCTGTTATATTCCTACAGGTGGCTATAGGCCTTGTCGGCCGGAGGCTGTATTTACAGCCGTTATATAGCACATTGTTTTCATAAATCCAGAATTAGAGCCAGCCTAGCACCAGAAGTGCTTAGGCTCAGTAGTCCAGCAGTCCAGGTCCTAGTAGGGCACCAGGTGCCAGTCATGCCTCCCAAGGCGGGGCGTGACACGAAAAGAACTACATAGCGGAATCGAATTCAGCCATCACATACCTCTATCATACCATAAATCAAACTCGTGCACATGAATTGAACATGGAAACTGATTAGAGAATTAGGGCAAAACTTATACCTCAAACTAAAACTGAGCCGGTAGGGAACAGGTGAGGGTATTTAGCCATCATATATACTTTGACTTCCCATGTATCTCCTTCAACATGTTGATTTCTCCATAGTACTTTAACTGAAGCTACTTCTTTGTTCCTTAGTCTCCAAACTTGACGGTCTAATATTTACATAGGAACTTCTTCATAGCTGAGGCTATCTTTTACACCGACACTGTCCACTAGGACTACTAGAGTTGGATCTCCCAAGCACTTCTTCAAAAGTGACACATGAAACACGGGATGTACAAAAGATAACTCTGAGAGCAGGTCCAACTCATACGCTACCTTACCAACTCTTCTCGTGATCCGGTAGGAACCAACATAGCGGGGACTAAGTTTTCCTTTCTTCCCAAACCGTATGACTCCCTTCATGGGAGATACCTTTAGAAATACCCAATCGTCTACCTCAAACTCCAAATCTCTTCTTCTCACATCCGCATATGACTTTTGATGACTCTGAGAGGTTTTTAACTGGTCCCTTATCAACTGAACCTTTACCGAAGTCTCATGAACCAAATCAGGCCCTATCACAGCTGCCTCACCAACCTCAAACCATCCAATGGGCGATCTACACCTTCGTCCATAAAGATCCTCGAACGGTTCCATTTTGATGCTAGAGTGATAGTTGTTATTATAAGCAAATTCGATCAAGGGAAAATGATCATCCCAGCTACCTTTGAAGTCCATCACACATGCTCTCAACATGTCCTCGAGAGTCTAGATTGTTCGATCGGCTTGACCATCTGTTTGCGAATGAAAGGCTATGCTGAGCTTAACTTGAGTCCCAAGCCCCTTCTAAAAAGACCACCAGAACTGGGAGGTAAAATGAGTACCTCGATCTGCAATAATAAACAAGGGCACTCCATGAAGTCGAACCAACTCCTCAATATACAACTTGGCATAATCATCCGCTGAATCTGTGGTTTTCACTGGAAGGAAATGTGCCGCTTTGGTCAACCTGTCGACCAAAACCCAAATGGAGTCATATTGCTAGAGAGTATGGGGTAACCTAGTTATGAAGTCCATATTGATTTTTCCCCACTTCCAAGTAGGAATTCTAATATCCTGAAGTACGCGTCCCAGCCTTTGGTGCTCGACCTTCACTTGCTGACAATTTGGGCACTTGGCTACAAATTCTGCAATATCCCTCTTCATGCCGTTCCACCAATATATTTCCCGCAAATCATGATACATCTTGGTGGCACCCGAATAAATAGAGTACCTGGATCCATGTGCCTCATACAATATCAGATCCCTCAAATCATCTACTTCTGGTACACACAGACAACCCTGGTACCGCAACACACCATCTTCCCCTTAGGAGAAAACCCCACCTTCTGACTCCGGACGACTTCTTTTAGCTTTACCAACATCGAATCCTCATCTTGCCTAGCCTTCACATCAGTCACCAAGGACGATTCGGATCTGTTTTGCACAACAACGCCGCCATCGGTCGAGTCGACCAATCTAACTCCCAACCTTGCAAGTCGATGGTCATCTTTCACCAGCTCTTTCTTTCCTTCATCCACGTGGGACACACTCTCCATAGAGAGCCTACTAAGTGCATTCTTACCATATTAACCTTACCCCAGTGGTACAAAACACTCATATTGTAGTCCTTAAGTAGCTCCAACCACTTCCTTTGTCGAAGATTGAGATATTTTTGCATAAACACATATTGCGAGCTTTTGTGGTCCGTAAATACATCCACGTGGAACCCATACAAGTAGTGCCGCCATATCTTCAATGCAAACACCACCGCGGCCAACTCAAGATCATGGGTCGGGTAATTCTTCTCATAGATTTTCAACTGTCTTGAGGCATACGCTATCACTTTCCCATGCTGCATCAACACACACCCAAGTTCGATTTTCGAAGCATCACAATATACTACAAAACCATCGGTACCCTCGGGTAGGGTTAACACTAGTGCTGAAGTGAGTCGAGTCTTCAACACTTGGAAGCTTTCACAAGCTTCCGACCATTGGAAATTTACCTTTTTCTTAGTCAACCTGGTCAATGGCACTGCAATTGATGAAAATCCCTTAACAAACCTCCAATAGTAGCCTACTAGACCTAAGAAACTTCAAATTTCAAAAGGATTCACCGGTCTAGGCAATTCTTCACCGCTTCAATCTTCTAAGAATCTACCTTTATGCTCTCACTCGATACCACATGGCCTAAAAATTCCATGGAGTCCAACCAAAATTCACACTTGCTAAATTTTTCATACATCTGACAATCCTTGAGGGTTTGAAGCACTACTCTCAAGTGGGCGGCATGTTCCTCCTCGCTCTGAGAGTATATAAGGATATCATCGGTGAACACAATCACGAACATTTCTAGATATTGCTTGAACACCCTGTTCATTAGGTCCATAAATGCTATAGGCACATTGGTTAGTCCAAATGACATAACTATAAACTTATAATGGCCATACCGGGTTCTGAAGGCTGTCTTCGAGAAATCACACTCCCGAACTCTGAGCTGATGATACTGGACCTGAGATCTATCTTTGAGAAACATATGGCACCCTGGAGCTAGTCAAAAAATTCATCAATCCTGGGTAAGGGGTACCTGTTCTTGATGGTGACCTTGTTCAATTGCAGGTAATCAATACATATGCGAAAGGAACCATCCTTCTTTCAAACAAAGAGAACAGGTGCACCCCATGGAGACTTGCTTGGTATAATAAAGCCCTTATCCAACAAGTCCTTCAATTGCTCCTTTAACTCTTTTAGATCGGTTGGAGCCATCCTGTATGGAGGAATAGAGATGGGTTGCGTATCGGGTAGGAGATCAATACTGAAATCAATTTCCCTATCAGGAGAAACACTTGGCCAATCATTGGGAAAAACCTCCGGATACTCACATACTACTGGAACTGACTGGATAGTCGGGGTCTCGGACTCAACATCCTTAACCCTAACTAGGTGATACAAGCATCCCTTAGAAATCATTTTTCTAGCCTTAAGATATGAAATAAATCGACCGGTTGGTACAGCTAAATTACCCTTACACTTTGAAACTGACTCACCCGAAAATCAAAATTCCACCGTATGGTCCTACAATTTATCGAAGCATAACATGCAAACAACCAATCCATACCCAAAATTATGTCAAAGTTAATCATAATCATCTCTACTAAGTCTGCGAAGGTAACCTTATGCAGCACTGTGATAGGGCAACCTCTATACACCCGCCAGCTATCACTGAATCATCGACTAGAGTAGAGACTGAGAACGATTCTGACAGGACTCAGGGCTAACTCCAAAAATAATAGAAATATAGGGAGTCACAAAAGAAAAAGTGGCTCCTGGATCTAACAAGGCATAAGCATCAATATGGAAGACTTGTAACATACCAGTGACTACATCTAGCGAAGCCTCCTGCTCCTGGCGGGGTACTAGAGCATAAAGCCTGTTTTGGCGTTGACTGCCTACTAAACTAGTAGAGGCACCCTGTTGAGAGGGACGTGCTGCTGGAACGGTAGAACTAACTGCTATCACACGGGCCCCACCGACCCCTGACCTGGCTGAGGGGCATTCCCTAAGTTTGTACCCGGGTTTTCCACACACGAAACACGCATCTGAGCCAACTAAGCACCTCCTGGGATGATTGTTGCAGCAATTTGCACAAGCTAGAAAAGTGCGCCCCACCTGCATGCTACCCTGATCCCTCAAGCCTGAAGCCCTGCTCCTTTGATCTCCTCTTATCGTAGATGGCGTGCTTGCCTATGATGGAGCTAGAGCGATATACCTGTGCTGGGACTGTTGACGTTGTTCACCCCCTGACCTGACCTAAGAAACCCCATAGCTTTCAGTCTTGGCCCTCTTGGACTCCCTCTGCCTCTGGTAGACCAACTCCATTTGCTGAGTATGCAACACAATGCAGGGAAAGTCAATATCCCGATGTAGCATGGCGATCCTGCAATTATTATTCAAATAATCCGCCACTCCATGCACGAAACGACTCACCCGATCCCTCTGGTCCGCCACCAACTCTGGAGCATACGTAGATAATCGAGTGAACTTCAATGCGTACTCTTGAATGGACATGTTACCCTGCTTCAAATTAACAAAATCGGCCACTTTGAGCTCCCTCATCTCCCAAGGGAAAAATCGATCCAAAAATGCCACGTGGAACTCTTCCCAAACTATCAGGCCTGCACCCACTGCCCTGACATCTCTCTGTTGCTTGTTCCAAATATGAGCCACCCCCTTTAGCTGATAGGAGGTCAAGTCAACACACTCTTCATGGTTCACCCTCATAACCTGGGTGGTCTTCAAAATCTCCTCAATGAAATCGTGGGGATCCTCGTCCACCTTCGACCCCGTGAACTCAGGAGGGCTCATCCTCAAGAAATTCCTCACCCTGGTTGCCACGACATTCCCATTCTAAGGGTAATGCACCACTGTCTGATTTTGAACCTGTGCCGTCATGGCCTGCGCCAGCATCTGAATCGCTGCCCTAAACTTAGCTTGGGCAGCTAGCTCTGGTGTGTGCTCCTAGTGAACAGGTGGGGCTAGATGATGCTCCTCACCATTGGCACCCTCATGATCATTACCGTTACCATTTCTTTTGGTGTTCACTCGACGTGGAGGCATGATGCTGCAAATGTGAATAGCACGAATTAGAAGGGCAGAGAACTTTTCATCGCACGACATAGATCATGAAAGAAGGGAACATTTCCTAAACGTCTCATAGCCTCTCCATCAGAAGTGTGGAGAGCTTCACACCAATGAAAAAGACTCTACTTAACACGGCTTTTAGACACCCTAGGACACTTCAAAACCTATGGCTCTAATACCAAGTTTGTCACAATTCGAACGTATACCCGGATCGTAGACATGGGACAAGGAGCTCCGAGATACCCCAAGTCAACCCATGGCATGTGTGTACATATAATTCAATCACATAATCGGAAGACTTAGCATTAGAAAATGTTAACATGTTATAAATACAGAGAAAGGACAATACATAATCCATACATGACGGCGGAATAGAACTTGTAGTCTGAAAAACCTTTAATCATGAGAGACAGATTGATGGGAGAACTCCCCAATAATTCTGAAACTGAAAGAAAAGCATGGAGTCTGAACATATAGCTCTCAGATCATGAGGACTCACCAAATACACTGATAACAATCTCGGAAGCTCTACTAAGGAGGGTAAGCCTGAGAGCCAGGTCCTGTATCATTAAATGATACAACATAAAAATGTGGTCAGTATGTGGAATGTACTAAATATACAAGGTAAGTAAAAACAGACATTTAAAGCATATAAAACTCATAAATGATCGTAAGAGTAGGACATCATGCTCGTATCATTAATCATCATAACATGTCATAAGACCCAAGGTTTTCAAAACATTCTTAATGTAAACATAGTCATAATCATAAGGAAAGAGATTTACTTAACATGACTTGAGCCAGAATACATAATCACAGCATGCATAAATCATGAGGTGTGAGAGATCCTCTTAACCTACATACCCCATATGAGCACACATGAAGCCCGACTTGTAACACTAGTTGGAAGGGTGTTCGTACCTTGCCAAGGGTAGAACCATGAAAGTGTGATATTTCCATGAAGAGGGCAATTTGGGTCGGGGAATAGTCACAAAGGAGTTTCCAACATACGTAAGGTGACACATAGTTTGTGAGGTCTGGGGTACAACCTAGGTTCCGAACCTACTCGGTGTTCGATACTACTCCCAAAACATATATAGTGCTCATAGTATAACATATATTAATTCATGGGCTAGTTAAATCATGATAATCATAAACATTCTTGTACATACGTGAACTAGCAATGACATAAGGCCCGTGAGTCGGCCAAAACATAACTCATGATTCATAACGTTCATACATACTTGTAAATCATGTATATAGCTTGAAATTCATAAAATCATGAAGGGTAATATCATAAATCCACAATTCAAATCGTAAATCATGCTGGATTCGTAAATATTATCATTTGAAGAAAAGATCATAAATCGATTCATCAAGGGCCATGCATAATTAGGCTTAATTTCATAAAAATTGAAATTGACGACATTATAAATGATTTAAATAGTAAAAAATGATTAAAACCCATAGATTATGATGAGAATATAAAATCACAAAACCCATTATCAATTCATCAGACTTTTATAAAAATCATCTTCAAAACCCCATGAGTTTTTAATAAAATTATTTTTTGTAAAAATCATAGAGGATGGGCATGGGTGTGGAATAAATTACCCATTGATAGCCTTACATACCTGGGAATAACTGGTTCTTAACTTTCCTAGATTGACCAAGAGGAAATTGAGGAAGATTACCTTGAAATCACCTACCCTTCTATCACCTTCTCAAACCTTTGCTTGCATGAATGAGGACTTAGGCTAGTCTATTCCCTCTCAAACCACCCTTTCTGATGTTAAAACGACCTAGTATATGACCCTAGGACATAGGAATTATGGAAAATCCCTTACTTAAATCGTAGAATTTTGCTGACTGCTAGTCCCCACGAGGGACTGGATGACTCGTCGCCAGGGACCTCGACTCGTGGCCTTGAGTAGTGAGATACACTGCCATAATTCACCTTGGGACCCGCGGAGGACACCACGAATCATGGTGGGTGACCACGACTCGTGGTCACAATCCGTGGTCCACACTGCCCAACCATCTTGCCAAAATATCCAGTCCAGGCCAAGGGTGACCTCATGAGTCGTGAGGCCTAACCACGACTCGTGGTCGTGCCCGTGGTCTTCTCTACAAGTCCTGCCAACCCTGCTGGACCATGAGTCACCTCACGATTGGTGGTAACTCCTCACGAGTCTCCTCACATTTTTTCCTGTGACATGATGCAAAATTTCAATTTTTCACTGTTTTAACTCCCGAGTCTGATCCTTGGTTCCCGGGGTATAATAAATTTGCGAAATTCTGAGTACCCAACATAAAAAATGAATTCACTTGTATATTTACTTGAAAATAAGGCAAAGAAAGGCTTCAAAATCCTTCCTACGACTCTTGGTTTCAGTCTATGACTCATAGGATGGCTCGTTGTGATTGTCCCAAGCCAAATATGTAAAAAGTAAGAGGTACGAAACCTAGTACGACCCATAGTATCCTGCTACGAGTCATACCTGGTAATCATACCAAGAGTATGAAAAGGGTTAAGTCCAAAAGTGATAGTACGATCCTTCCTACAACTCGTGGAATTGATTTACGGGTCATACCATAAGTCATGGAAAAATACAGAACATTGGTTTTCAAGGGGCATATTCATATGACGCGTGGTACTGATCATACCTTCATGGTACTAGTCATACCTCAGAGTCGTAACTTTGATGTGAGATATTATGAATCTCAGTATGGATTGTACCTCCAAGGTACAACTCATACTGTAGACCCGTGAAAAATTACAGAGGAATTTTTTTTCTTACTTTCTTTTTCTCATATTTGGAATTCTAACCTTTTTTCTCCATAGGTACAATGACTAAAAGGTGAAAGCATCAAAAGCAACTGCTCGGAGAGCACTGATAGACAAAACCTCCAAATCTGAATTAGAGGGCAACACACCTAGTGGTTCATTGGAGGAATACAAGGTTGATAAATCTGACATTGATGGGACCCGAACCACTAGGGAAAAATCTAAGGCCCAAGTCAAGGCGGCCACTACCACATCTGCTGGTGCTCCCCAGTTTGAGGAGGGAGCTGAGAAAATAGCCCAAGAGTTTGAAAGTGGCTCTAATAATGATGAGGGGTTCAAGGAGGCCCAATCCAGCGATGGAGATAGTGAGTTCGGATCTGAGGAGGAGGCAGCTGATCTTGGGCAGATTTATATGCCAAAGTGATACTCAAACGTATCATTTTCACCTTGTTTGTTGTGAAATGTGTATATATTCTCATGTAATTGGTAATAAAATGCGAATTTATACTAACCAACATGATTAGCATTTGTTTTGCAGGTAAATATGATTTTTAGGAGCTAAAATGCATGTTGGAATAATATCGGAGTTGGACTTGGATGCAAGCATGGAATCAACATTGGAATGTGCAAAATTTAAGGGCTCCGCGATGGCGTCGTGCCACGCTACCATCGCGGAGGCACACTGCCTGGAGAGGGAATTAAAATGGCAAATTCTAGTGAAGCTTCGCGACTGCAACGTGGCACGGAGATAGGCCTCCGTGCCACGTTGAAGCTATTTTACCGGACCCTGGAATTCCAGAGAGGGTCCGCGTCCACGCCGTGTCACAGAGGCCAGGCTCCGCGTTGACCTCCGTGACACGTTGCTTGTTATTCCGGGAAAAATTTCCCACTAGTATAAATAGCACACTTAGGTTTATTTTAATTAATTCAGACTTGGTGGAGCAAGGACGTGGGTTAGGAGCAGTTGAGGAACGAGAAAGCTAAGGGATTTCTTCTCTTCTTTTCTTCTTTCTATCAATTGTATGTATGATTTACACTTGTTTTAGGATGATCAATCCCCAAATGAGTGGCTAATTCTCTTCCTTGCTGAGGTTTTGAACATATGTAATGAATTTTGATTGTAAATGATATGGTTTTCTTCTTCTTCTTTGATGTTGTTCTATTAATTCTTGTTCTTACTGCATTAGTGCTTGGCGGACATTAATGTATATCTAAAAAGTCCAATTTCACTCGAAAGAGCAAGAAATTGGAAAGTTGTGAATTAATAGGGTATTGTTCTTAACTTGATTTGGGAAAATTGGGTTTTGATGTGCTTTCCTGATAGAAATATACTTGAAAGCCGTATTAGTCAATTTAGGAACCGGAATTGTATTGCTAGGTCATAAATTGCATTTGATCACAGAAATGTAGACGAATGGTTTATGATTCTAAAGTGAAATTAAATACGAGAGTTTTAATTTCTAGGCTATTGTTCTTGACTAGCAACATTGAAGAAGAGATTAACCAAATTATCATTTTAATTGAATTCATTACTTGTTCTTAACCTTGGCATGCTCATAACCATAGTTTAAATTCACCGTAAATAATTGTTAATAGTTTTAGTATATAAATAGTTTATAAACAAAAACTTACCTAACTGTTGGTTACGTTGTTGTTAGCATTATTAGAAGTAAAATAGGAATATAGTATATTTATACACTTTTGCATACCCTGAGCCTCCTTGGATCGATACTTGGCTTACTTAGCCACTTTATTACTTGTTTGACCACGTGCGCTTGCGTGTCGGTTGATAATATTTAATACTAACCGAATCAGCACCGAACAAGTTTTTGGCGCCGTTGCCGGGGAGGCTAGGCGATTTGTGAAATAGTGTGTAGTGTAATTTACTGTATTTTTATTTTTATTTTCTTAAGTGTTAACAACTTGGTCTTAGCCTGTATTTTGCAGATTTGATTTTTGTGAACACTGGAAAGGGACAAAGAGCTGGTGGAATCGTACTTAGAGCCTGAACGTGAATTTCATAGCCAACGTAGAGAAGCTCTACAGAAAAAGCTGCAGTTGTTCAGACGATCAATTATGGAGCAACAACATCCACTAGTTGTTAGGGCAGTATTAGTGCCCGATGAAGCAGCAGCAAGGCCGGTTCGCGAGGTGGCAATCCCACAGGCTAATAATGTTCATTCTAGCATCCGCAAACCAGAGCCTGGAGGGAGATTTGAATTAAAGCAGAATATGGTGCAACTTTTGCACACAAGCGGGCAATTTACCGGTCTCCCTCATGAAGATCCACAACAACATCTCCAGAATTTTTTGGAGATAAGTGACACTTACATACCCGCTGGAGTGTCACCTGATTATGTTCGGCTCACCTTATTTCCGTTTTCCTTACTTGGTGAAGCCAAGAGGTGGTTAAAAGCTGAACCACCTAATTCAATATCAACGTGGGATGATCTTGCACGGAAGTTTTTGATCAGATTTTTCCCTTCTGGTAAAACAACCAGACTTAGAAGTCAAATTCTAAGTTTTAAACAGAGGGAGGGGGAGAATCTATATCAAGCCTGGGAAATATTCAAATCCATGTTACGGGACTGTCCTCATCATCATCAGTCCAATGAGGTGTTGGTACACACATTTATTGAGGGTTTAGAACCCCACACTAAAATTCTGTTAGATTCAACAGCTGGAGGGCAAGCGCTGGAGAAGACTTACGAGGAGCTGTACACTTTGCTCAATCGAATTTCACAAGGCAATCCGGAATGGAATGCAGATTCATCAAGGGGTGGAGCAAGGAAAGCAGCGGGAGTGCTTGAAGTGGATGGATTCACAGCTATCGCTGCACAGATAGCTGCTTTGCAAAATCAGCTAAATAATCACTTCAGCAACATGAACTTGAACCAGCCGTCAGCTTCAGTCAATGCAGTTCAATAGATGTGGTGTGAAGTGTGTGGTAGTAGTGAGCATTCAGCTGAATGCTGTGGTGCAAATCCTAATTCTGTCAACTTTGTGGGCAACGCACAGAGAAATCAGCAGCAATTTGGTAGTGGCTACAACTCCAATTGGAGGAACCATCCAAACTTTTCGTGGGGTAGCAACAACCAACAGGGTCAAAGTTCTGGTCAGGGTATGCACAGGAATCAAGGAGGGCAACAGAACTATCAAGCTCCATTCAGGAATCACAATGCCCCTCCTCCACCACCATCACCTACCATTGAAGAGATGTTCAAGACCATGATCACTAATCAGGCACAATTGCAGGCTGACTATGTCAAATTGGCAGCCGAAGTGAAGAATAATCAGTTGGCGACCAAGGCTCTTGAATATCAGTTTGGGCAATTTGCTAGTGCCCAAAATACAAGACCCAGAGGAGGACTACCTAGCGACACGGATCCAAATCCAAAGCAGGTAAATGCGGTGACCACGAGGAGTGGCTTACAGTTGAAGGAGGTGGAACCTGAAAGACCGCCTCAAAAGTCAGGAGCAGCAGATGTTGAGGAGGAACAAAGTTCTGATAGGGGGAAGACAAAAGATGTAGAATCTGAAAGGCCTCCACCCCCGTTCCCTCAACGACTCAAGAAACACAAGGAGGAGGCATGTTTCAAGAAATTCATGGAGGTACTTAAACAGGTACCTGTTAACTTACCTCTTGTTGATGTCTTGCAGGGAGTGCCGAAGTACGCAAAATATATTAAAGACATCGTGGCTAACAAAAGTCGGTTGACTGAGTATGCCACGGTGGCTTTGACGGAGGAATGCAATTCTCGGATTCAGAATAGACTGCCCACGAAACTGAAAGACCCTGGAAGTTTTACTATCCAGCTGACTATTGGGCAAAGTATCCGAGCTCGTGGATTATGCGACTTGGGGGCAAGTATTAATCTAATGCCATCTTCGGTGTTCAGAAAGTTAGGTCTAGGGAGTCCTAGACCTACAACGATAATCTTGCAGCTAGCTGACAGGTCCTTAGCTAAACCGGATGGTATTGTTGAGGATGTGTTGGTGAAAGTGGGCTCCCTCATTTTTCCGGTCGATTTTATTATTCTGGACTTTGAACCAGATGCTGAAGTCCCATTTATTTTGGGACGCCCCTTTTTAGCGACCGGGAAAGCATTAATTGATGTAGCTGCGGGTCAACTTACGATGCGAGCACACGACAAGGTCGAAGTGTTTGACGTGTACAAAGCACCTCAGCTCCCGACGGTAAAGGTAGAACTCTCGGTGATCAATGTGATTGATCATGGGAACGTTGATATGATAAATGATTCCCGAGAGTTAACAGGAAGGCCACCTGATGAGGATGAGCACTACTGGGGGGAGGACAAGGATCGTGAAAAATCGTCCCTCACCCTAGTAGACAATTGAGCATAATGGACGTCGAGCCGCGACGGTAAACCAGGCGCTGCACGGGAGGCAACCCGTGAAAAATAGTTTTTTTCTTTCTTTTGTTTGTTATAGTGTAAATAATTTGTATTTTTATTTTTCATTTTTCTTTATTTTTGATTTCGTATAAATTTTTCGTTTTAGTGAGTAATTTTTCATTTTAAATAGGGAAATCTATTAATCTAACCAATTTCATTTAGTGAGGTGATTTTCAGGTCTAACGGAGAAAAATATGCACGGAAGCGGGAAAAATAAGGCAAGGTATGAAAATAAATTTTTATTGAAGAAATAGTGCACTGGGGCGTTGGCTCCGTGTCACGGAGGAGTGGCTCCGCGTTACCCTCCGTAACACATTGAAGGCAAAATCGGATTTTCTAAAAATTTCCAGAGAGCCTACGCGTCGGCTCCGTGTCACGGAGGAGGGGCTCCGCGTTACCCTCCGTGACACGTTGCCCTTATTTCAGTGCCGGGTCACACCGGGTTGCCGGGTGACCCGCGTGTTTTCTTTAAATTAAACCCCAATTTTGCCCATTTTTTCCCCATCCCTTCTTCTCCTCCGCGACCAAAACACCCATTCCCCCTCCCCAACCAACGTGCCACGTTGCTAGGCAAGGGAAACGTCAAATTTCTTCGGTTCTTCAACTCAAAGGTATGTTTTCATCGTTTCTCTCAAGTTTTTGACGATTTTAGTCGATTTTGAGCATGTGAGGTGAGATATATCACCCTAAGTAGCAATCAAACATGATGTTGAATTATTTTGTGATTGATTATGTTCGGATTGTTGTAATTAGCGTTTGAACTTGTCGATTATATGAATAATTTGGATTTGCTTAAAAAATTGCATTCTAGGGTTTAGTATTGAAATTGAATTGGGGAATTTGATGAATTGATGAATTAGATGCCGGGGTGTGGTTGTTAATTGAGATAAGTCGATGTAAATATCGTGTGAATGTTAAAAGACGACGAATTCTCGAATTGTTGGGGAAAATGCGAAAATTTTGTAAATTGGTTTGGTTAATTGGATTCGTATGTAAATAGAATTTTCGTTATTGTTTTTGTTCTTTTTTTGTTGTCGTTGCTAAGTGTTATGGTTAAATTGCTATCGATAGTAGGATTGGGAGTAGCTGTATGAAGTCTGAGTAGTACGCTAACCGTTATGCTGTCGAAATTTTTTCGTGAACGCACTAAGCAATATTTCGTATAGTTGTTTGTGTTTGAGGTTGTAAATAGCTTAATCCTTGCCGAAGTATTGTAAATGTAGCTAAGGACTAAGTGTGGGGTAAACTAAGTTAAACCCGACCTTAGCCTAAGTTAACTTGTATTTAGCTTAACGTTGTGCTTGTTTATGTATATTGACAGGTACAATGGCAAGTCGACAGGACAAGGGCAAGGGTGCTTCCACCTCAGGCACCGGACGGAAATGATTGAGGTTGGGCACTGCAGTCCCAGCTGCACCAGCTGTTCCGCGCGGCCAACGCCGCCAATACGGAACAAGGTGGGTAACCGATGAAGGGAAGAAGTGGCACGCGAAACATAAAGAAAACAAGTACTTCCCTGAGGAACATATCGCACGGGAACCACTTACACAAGAGTTCCCCCGCATTGTACAGAGAATCGAGGCAGCTGGGCTTAGCTTTATTTTTCAGGAGCCCAAGGAGTGCAACCTACATTTGGTCCGAGAGTTCTATGCAAACTGGAACCCGGCCATCAGAAGCCACACAATCAAAATCAGAGGGCAGATTGTCACTCTGGAACCCCACCAATTCAGTGCCATCATCGGAGCGCGGGACACAGACGCTCACGTTCTCTGCCAGCTAAACATCACCCCACCGTACGCCGACATCAGATGTACGTTGTGTGGGGCTCGATCCACAGCCCGATGGAGTAGACATAAGGAGAGGGGGTACCACCAGACTCTACCTTATTCGAAGATGAATAGGGAGGCCAGAATATGGATAAAAATCGTGTGTTCGTGCTTGATCCCGGGTGTTCACATGACGGACGTGACCCGGGACCGTGTCTGCTTGGTGTATGCCCTTATGAAAGGGCTTGAGATAAATGTTGGGGCGGTTATTATATCCGCCATGAAGAGAGTCAGACTGCACCAGGACCACAGATACGGGTTTGGCGGACTCATCACCACCTTCCTCCGAGGCCTCGACATTGAAGAAGAGGCTTTGGACTATATTCCACAGTTGGAGCGGAGGGCCCTCGATGTCACAAAAACTAAGGCCCCCGACACCACACACGGGCCAGTGCTGACGTTGGGCGAGCGACATGCTCGTGACGATCAGTACATGGCACGTATGTTCGGCATGCAGATGCTTCAGCTACGGATAGGTGGGAGACCAGCCACGGAGGATGAATTATGGCAGCTAGAGCTGGACTACCCATTTGGCGAGAACGCCAAAGCTTTATGCCGAGTGGGACCAGCCTTTGTTGAGCCCACTGACGATGATGTCCCCACGGACGAGGAGACACGTCGGGAGGACTCCGATGTGGAGTCTGATGACGACGATGGAGCCGACTCGGACATGGGCGATGAGGCAGCAGCACCGGATGAAGAAGTCAAATATTTCGACTGATCAGGGAGTTTCACCACCCGAAATTTTTGTTTTGTAATTTTTGTGAACACTGGGGACAGTGTTCGGTTTAAGTGTGGGGTGGGACGTAGTTAATTGCTGGGGCTGGGCAAATTGGCTGTACGCTCTTCCTTCTACTTTGTATGTTTGTGTTTTCCCTGTGTTTGTGAACTGATTTTGTGTTGTATGTGTATATATTTGTTTTTGTGGCTAATGATGTGTGTTATGAAAAGTTATGGTTGCCATTGTAAATATTTTGTGAATACCTTGTAAATATTTTTTTTCTATTGAGATGATCGATATTTTTCAAAATTTTTGCGAAAATATTTTGCACTTATCAAAATATTTTGTAAATATTTTCTATCGAAATGATCGATGTGTTGCAAAATTTTCCGATTTTTATTTTTGGGTTTCTCGGAGTTTGTTTTCGGTTCTTTTATCGAGAATAGTCCCATTGAACCGATGTCAAAGTTAGTGACAGTTCCCTATGATGGATGGATGACGACCGTCTTAAGGGAAATGTGGTCGGTAGGAGTAGGATTTTGATTTGTTTTTAATTTTTCTTTGGTGGATTGCATCAATGAACTGTAGTTGCTTTATGGTTGCAAAAATTGCGTTACATGTTGTAAATGATGTTCAAAATGTGAAAATGATTCGTTTGAAAGCATGCAATTTTGTAAATATGTTGAGTTACCTAGGCTGTAGAATTTGATTCAGTTTGATTGAGGCTTAATTTTGAATTCTTGTGATTGGCTAATTGGAGAGTCTGTGAATGCATCTTGATTCAAGCATGTGCATAAAGTGTGAAGTGAGGTCTTGTTATTCCATGCCATTGTGAAGTGTCTAGAACTTGCCTGGTGTGTATACAAAACGAAATGAAGGAAGTGTAGTGTTGAAAAGGATGTAGGCATTTCTTTGTTTTAACCGATAGTTTCCATTTTTTTTCTTGTCAAAGTCTACCTTTTTATATGTTGTATACCCTAGTTAGCCCGTTGAGCCTTTAGCCGATTTCTTTCTTTTGTCCAAAATTGTATATGCCAAGCTTTATTCCTTCTTTTCATTAGCTATAAAAGTCTATACAAAACTCTTAAGCGCTTCCAAAGAAAATAAAATTTTCCCAAGGTGTCAAGGAGTGAGAAGAGTGAAAAGAAAAAGAAAAGCAGAGTGAGGAAAGAAAAGATGAGGTTGAAGAGGCACTTGTTGAAATTAAATGATATTGAGGGTACATGAAAACCCTTTGTTTTGTGTCAAGTGTGTTTGATGAAATGGGCTGTACGAAAGAAAGCCAGCATGAATGGGAGAAAAAGAGAAAAAAAAAAAAGGAACAATGTCCATGAGTCAATGGGAATGAGTTGAAAAGGCGCTTAAGGATGCTAGCGACTATTATTGGCTAATCCAATATATATATATATACTAGATCCATAGCCCCATTACAACCCATTAAAGTCCTACGTGATCTTACGTTGCATTTCTTTATATTAGTGGAGTAATACACTAAGGGCAAGCCTATGGGTCATGACATGATGCATGTGAATTCTCTTGGGAGAGAGAGTGAAATTAATTTTTATATTCCCCTACGTGAGTATTTGTGTTGCATGAACAAAAAGGGGAAGATTCTCTTGAGTTGTGAGGGCACATGCTTGATGAAAGATTGATTTTCGTGTCGGATTTCTTGATTAGCTGATTTGCATGAGTTTGCCGATATCAAGAGTCAATTCTTAACGTCTAGGAAGGCTTGATGTATTAAAGGTCATTGTATTGTAAGGCCAAGCATGTTTTCGTGATGATTTGCAAAAATTGAATAATCGGTATGACCGTAGCGTAAATTGTCGCACCATAGTGACAAAGGTTGGGATGTAATTTGCATGAGTTGTGTATGTGTTGTTCGAGGACGAACAAGGATTTAAGTGTGGGGTAAGTGATCTTGGGCAGGTTTATATGCCCAAGTGATACTCAAACGTATCATTTTCACCTTGTTTGTTGTGAAATGTGTATATATTCTCATGTAATTGGTAATAAAATGCGAATTTATACTAACCAACATGATTAGCATTTGTTTTGCAGGTAAATATGATTTTTAGGAGCTAAAATGCATGTTGGAATAATATCGGAGTTGGACTTGGATGCAAGCATGGAATCGACATTGGAATGTGCAAAATTTAAGGGCTCCGCGATGGCGCCGTGCCACGCTACCATCGCGGAGGCACACTGCCTGGAGAGGGAATTAAAATGGCAAATTCTAGTGAAGCTTCGCGACTGCAACGTGGCACGGAGATAGGCCTCCACGTTGGCCTCCGTGCCACGTTGAAGCTATTTTACCGAACCCTGGAATTCCAGAGAGGGTCCGCGTCCACGCCGTGTCACGGAGGCAAGGCTCCGCGTTGACCTCCGTGACACGTTGCTTGTTATTCCGGGAAAAATTTCCCACTAGTATAAATAGCACACTTAGGTTTATTTTAATTAATTCAGACTTGGTGGAGCAAGGACGTGGGTTAGGAGCAGTTGAGGGACGAGAAAGCTAAGGGATTTCTTCTCTTCTTTTCTTCTTTCTATCAATTGTATGTATGATTTACACTTGTTTTAGGATGATCAATCCCCAAATGAGTGGCTAATTCTCTTCCTTGCTGAGGTTTTGAACATATGTAATGAATTTTGATTGTAAATGATATGGTTTTCTTCTTCTTCTTTGATGTTGTTCTTTAATTCTTGTTCTTACTGCATTAGTGCTTGGCCGACATTAATGTATATCTAAAAAGTCCAATTTCACTCAAAAGAGAAAGAAATTAGAAAGTTGTGAATTAATAGGGTATTGTTCTTAACTTGATTTGGGAAAATTGGGTTTTGATGTGCTTTCCTGATAGAAATATACTTGAAAGCCGTATTAGTCAATTTAGGAACCGGAATTGTATTGCTAGGTCATAAATTGCATTTGATCACAGAAATGTAGACGAATGGTTTATGATTCTAAAGTGAAATTAAATACGAGAGTTTTAATTTCTAGGCTATTATTCTTGACTAGCAACATTGAAGAAGAGATTAACCAAATTATCATTTTAATTGAATTCATTACTTGTTCTTAACCTTGGCATGCTCATAACCATAGTTTAAATTCACCGTAAATAATTGTTAATAGTTTTAGTATATAAATAGTTTATAAACAAAAACTTACCTAACTGTTGGTTACGTTGTTGTTAGCATTATTAGAAGTAAAATAGGAATATAGTATATTTATACACTTTTGCATACCCTGAGCCTCCTTGGATCGATACTTGGCTTACTTAGCCACTTTATTACTTGTTTGACCACGTGCGCTTGCATGTCGGTTGATAATATTTAATACTAACCGAATCAGCACCGAAGAGCAGCCAATGCCGAGAATGAGCCGACTCTGCCTAGGGAGAATCGTACCATTCTGTGGAGAGTATTAGGAGCATAGGAGATTTATGAACAGGGTATTGCTCTCACCGCCAAGAAAACCTAATCAGAGTATTCAAGAAGAGTCGCAGATCCTTACCAATGCACTAAATGAGGTGGAGGAGATGAAGCGGATATTCAACTATTATGGGTTCAATTGGATGGCTAAAACCCAGATCGATACACTTCAGAGATTGTCTGGGAGTTCTATGCCAATTATTTGGCGACCATGGAGAAGAAAGCAAAGAAAGGGAAAAGTTGAAAGATCAGCCCAAATTGGAGAGCGTCATGGTACGAGGCCGCACTATTGATATATCTGAGCGCACTATTGCTCGGGTGTTATATAGGCCACAATTCATACCACCACACACTAAGCTGGAGTATGACTACCAAGTGAACACCATTAAAAAGATCAAGCAGTTAGGCATTGATGAGAGGCGGAGGCAGATTTAGTGGTTGTTTAGGATTATTTCTGAGGATAAGGAGGAAGCAGAATAGGTGATTAGCGGAAAGAAGGTTACTAAGAATTCCTTAAACTTCATTGTAAAAGCCTGTTAGATGTTAGTTCGCCAATGGTTGGCTCTGACCGTGAATGATAATAACCCCCCCCCCTAGAGAAAGCAACATTGGTGGTGTGTATCATCTCCATATACCCCATCAATATCCCAAGAATCATTTCGGAGGAGTTTTGGGATCGGGCTACGGGATTGAGCATTACAATCCCATCCCCGAGTCTTGTATTCAGACTATGCACAGAGGTAGGTGTCAAGGTGTGTCATGGTGAGGAGCAGTTAATCGAAGGAGAACGAATAGCAGATATTGGCTTAATTCGAGATGAAAAAAACCTGATAAGCCAAGCAAGACTTTTTACCATAGGATTCAGCGAAGAAAAAAATAAGAAACAACAATCACATTTTAGCTAACATTTTGATTTTAAACAAAAGATTGTTAAAAAAGCAATCTGTATTCTCATAGAATATATATGGTCTGGGACGGAAGGATTTCCTAGTACCACAGATAATTTGGGGTGAGAAGGTGAATGCCCCACCTCACAAGAGCAGGACGAGACACCGACTACAGACGTCGGTCATTTAGAGGCAGCTCCTAGCACCTCCGCCTCACCACCTATGGGCCTTCTGAGCCAAACTCCATTCGGGTTCATGCTACCGCCTCAGGAATTTCTCCAGAAGATGTCCAAGAGACTGACCGTAGCTTAGAAGAAGGTACAGTCAATGATGAAAATGTGAAGCCTTGGGTAAAGACTAATATTGTGGTGGCTGCACAAGTCCTACACGCTAGGCTAGATAGCTTTGAGAGCCACTTCAATGATCGCATGACCAAGTAGACTAACACTGGTAGCCTCCGTGAGGAGTTGGGGGATCTTCAGAGCCAAGTGGCTGAGCTGTCATCACGGCAGTCGACAATTCTAGCAGCCCCCACTCTTCCTGACCTCAACATTGGCATAGTATAGGAGCTTGATTTGACGGCATATTGGGAGCCTACAGGAGCTGAGAGAAAAAAAGGGAAAAAGAGGGTCTCTGAGGATGTTGGAGACGAGACCCTAAAGAAGAAGAGAAAGAAAAAAAAGAAAGAGCGCAAGCAGGTGAGATTGGATCAACAGACTCACGACGAGCATAGGTTGGAGTTGCTTGAGAGAGCAAGAGGAGCAGGTAGCTCCACCACTGCCCATATCAAGCTTGTGGGTGGAAAGGACCCTTCGGGCAAGCCACATTCAGTCCCAGTGATTTCAGAGGTCGTAGAAGCAACTACTACTGCTGAGGGGGTAACCATTCCCTCTACTGATATACATTGAGTGCACCAGATGCAGTCAGCGCCACAACTGTAGCAGGAGGTACCATCTCCACAGGATGACATGAGTGCTTAGTGTGCCACATGTATGTTCTCTTCCTTCTGCTTTATTTCTATGCTTCGGGGATTAAGCATGTTTTTTAAAAAGGAGAGGGAGTGTACTTGTATTGTTGAGATTTTTGAATTCGTCTGAGGGTTTTTCTTGTCGTATTTTTTTCCTCGGGCATGCTATCTATTAGAACCGACATATTTAGGATGTTCTTGTTTAATTAGAAAGTAGCTTAGGATTAATCAGCCAAAAAATTGCACTAGTTTTGAAGTTTTGAAAAATTGACCCTATTTAAAAATTTTGATGGTTAGCTATGTACTTGTTGATTGCAAAGCATGATTTTTGTGGATATTTTTGTTTCATTTAGTGTATTAGTATGAGTAGTTCTAGTTATCCATGTATTATAGTACAGGTATAATGAATGCAAAACGTGTACCATGAGTGAGTGAGGTCTATACCTAGTCTAATACCGCATAAAGGATCTAGAACTTGCCCGGTTGATCTTTACATATGTTTTAGGATGGTTGGCTAGGAAAGGATCATAGGCCATTTTTATTTAGCCTATTTTAGCTTAAAATATCCTACCAGAATAATATAATTCCCTTGATCCCGATTTTGAGCCTTAAATGAAGTATTTTTCTTTGATCAACCGATTAATCATACCCATTTTTTTATAATAAACCTGTTTTGGCCCTGGTACATTCTTGGACATTGTGAACTCAACATAGATGAAATGCCTAAGTTGAGGGTGACTAGAGTAGGGGTGCATAGATCTTGGGGAGGTGAAAAAGGAAGAGAAAAGAAAAAGGATTAAAATGAGGTGTGGTGTGACAAGACAAAAGAAGAAAAAGAGAAAAAATTAAAAAGAAGATACAAAAAGAGAAAATGAACAAAAATTTGAAAACACACTACACCCATACAATTTCATAAAAATGGTTAAGGAGGAAAAAGTTGAAAAAGCAAAAAGGGTGAAAAAAGAGTGAAAAGTGGAGCCATATGTATATAGTGCAAGGGAGGGTTTAGTCACTAAAAAAAGTTCCATATCTATCATACCCATCCCAAAAGCCTACATTACAAGTTGAATCAAGTCGTATAGTGATCCTAGCCTGACCATCTGAAGAGCCGAAATAGAGAAAATAAGGGCAAGCCTATGGTATCCGATGTGCAGTATTTGGAACTTTCTTGTGAGGGTGAGAGTCTTACTTGTTCAGTTTCATGTTTCATATTTTTCAATATCTGTGAGTGGAGGACTTCATTTACTATGAGGATACTTGGTTTGTGTTTTATTCTGCTAGTTGTACATATGAAAACAGTGGTGATGACTTGACTATCTACTAATAGCTAGATGACATATCTTGTTCCATGTTTATCATGGTTTGTGGTTACTTGATGTGCATATGATGATTTGGTTTAACTGGAAAAAGGGTCAAAAGATATTTGAGTTTATGGTGCAAGTTTTAATTGATGGTGGCTGTAGTATCCTAAATTTATTTTTCTAATTAAGCGTCATTTTTAGGTTTTTGTGTTTTCTTTGCCTGAGGACATGCGTAACTCTTAAATTGAGGGTGTTGATGTGCTGTGAGTTTACAACACTTTTGATGCTTAAAACTGAGAAAATAGCATGGACTTAGGAATGTTTATACAGATATGAGGTGCTTTTACTTTGTTTTCAGGGAAAATAGGTGTTGGAGCAAAAATGTGCAAAAGATGCATCAAAGTGCAGAAGATAAGCCAAGGACCAATCTCAGTACGAGACGTACCTAGATTGTACGAGTCGTACTGAGACTCATAGAAAACCTCAGAAGGCTGAAACAATGTGAAGGTAGAGTACGACTCTCAGTATGAGCCGCAATTATAGTCGTGGAAAACTTCAGAGAAAATTTGCACAAGTAGTCTCTTGGTATGGGTGGAACCCATAGATCGTAACATCTACTTACAGCTCGTACCATGATCCATGGGGAGTTTCAGTAATTCTTAAAGACTTGGTAGAATTCCAGATGCAACAAGCAAGTATGAGTCGTAAGAGCAAGGTTCGACGTGTACCACAACACTCGTAGAAAACTGTAGAAGATGGCAAAGTTCTCATAGTCAAGCCACGAATGGATTGTACGACTCATAGGAACATGGTATGAGTCGTACCAGTTGCCAACACTTAGTCAATTCTACACTAGCCAAGGAATGTACAAGAGTCAGGTACGACCCGTACAATCCTGTTACGGATCATATGATCAGTTGTAGGACAAGTCAGCGCCAGATATGGAAATTTTGCTATTAGCTTAGGAAAATATATCTGATGTCTGTGTAAATACCTTTTGTGTTTTTTTTAGTAAGAGAGATGAGTAGTTTTGTGTTTTTGAATTATCATCAAGTTTTGGAGAGCAATTCTTGAGATCAACACTTGGTTTTATCAATTGTTCTTGATTTTATTCATCAATATTCAAAGCAGGTTTTCTTTCAAATATTGTTGTAAGTATTTAATTATGTGTTTGTCTATGAATATTAATTACAATCTTATAATCATGAGAGGCTAAAACCTCCACAACTAGGATTGTGAGAACCATGGTGGATTAACAAAATAGGGTTCACAAAGTGATTCAAAACTAATGCTAAATGCTTATATTGTATTTTTTCATCTTTAAACGTTTCTTAATAGTGCGCAACGTTAGGACTTTCCTGAATTCATTACTTTCTTGAACCTAGAAAAGTAGATATTAGGATAAGAGAATTACAGCAAAGCCTTGATTTTTATGATCATTATATAACTTGAGTTGCGGTCGCAAAAAAGTTAATTCTGGATATATTGATAACGGTTAGTTTGAAATCGCTCATGAGACCTGACTCGGTAATTTAGTATAGTCATCCAATACGGACGAACCAGTCGTTTGGATGAATCCTAGTTATCAGTTATACAAGTAAGCATTGGGATTGATTACGTGTGTATACCCGAAGTAATTATGAATCCATGGGGAACACTTAACCTAGTTATTTGCAAATATTGATAACAACTACAATTGTGATCTTGTTTTATTATTGTTTTTCTTTAACCCCCACCCCCCCCCCCACCCACCCAATTTGAAAATAACTATTAGTAATAGTAGGAGTAGTAGTAGTGGTAATACAAAAGGATGTCATAAATTCAAAAGTATACCAATTTCACTATTAGAAATGCATTATATTTTACGTGTTCATAATTTCATGAGCAGTGGGAGAGACTTAATTTACTGTGAAATGAAATACTTTTACGTTTTTGTAATTAATATTGAAGGAGGACAATTCCTCAATATCTTATTCATTTACAACAAAAAATTTTCTTTGTGTGTCGGTAAAAAAATTTACTTTTTGGGGAGATATACTATTTCACCAATTGAGTCACATGTATATAACATATTCATACCTAACGATTTTCCACAAATTTGTTATGAAATGAAATACTTTAAAATTTTTGTAATTAATATTGAAGGAGCAATTTGTTCCTAAAGGATAAAAATGACATTTAACTTTTGATAGATATTTTAGTAATTCAATTTTGCATTTGGGGTATTCCAACTTTTAGAATAAGTATGATATAACCTATATATATATATATAGATAGATATATAAATATGATTGACAGATGATGTGATTTTGAAAGTAAGAAATACCAATAATTTTTAAGGGCATAAAGACTTATTATAATACCCCGAAAGTTTCTAAGACTAGTTTCAGGATTTAAAATGTGATCAGCAAAAAAAGAGGAAAAATTTTCACAGGATGACTCGTTGTACGAGTCGTGGGAAGGACTAATGAGTCGTAGGATTAGTCGTGGTCAGCATCTTCTAAAAATGACGAGTCATGTAACAACGAGTCATGGAACGACCCATGGATCTCTGTAACGAGTCATATGGGTCGGAGTTGTCACTTGGGTCTTTGTTGTCGGGATGAATTGTGCGAGTCGTGGTTAGTATTTGTGAGAAGGTGTAGTGAAGGTTGGGAGCAGTAAACATGGATAGGTCCAATGACTTGTCGTTGGAAGTTTTGAGTTGTTTTTTGATCCGTGGGAAACTTCAGAAGTCAGGGTGAAACAGTAGTGACAATGAGAGCCAATGTCACGACCCGAATGGAGGCTCAGATTGCGACACGGGACAAGAAGCCCCGAGAGACCCCAAGTCAACCCATGGCATAAGCATATATCTAACTCAATCAAGAACTGAACAACCATTAGCACAATCATAGCGGAAATCTAACTTAAATACAACATCCGAAGCTGAATACATACATATGTATGAATAACCTCTAAACATGACGAGTGGATGGGACAAGACCCCAACTAACTCAACAAGCTGGGAACTAAAATACATAAAGAAAGATAGATGTCTGGTCCTTGGAAGATGAGAACTCACCAATAAGCAGACGCTAACTCCGATGAACTGTCCAAGAGCGGGGCTGAACCTGAGAGTTGGATCCTGTATCATGAAATGATATAGAATACAAAGTATGTGTGTCACGCCCCGCCTTGGGAGACATGACTGGCACCTGGTTCCCTACTAGGACCTGGACTGCTGAACTAACTGGGCCTAAGCACTTCTGGTGCAAGGCTGGCTCTAATTCTGGAATCAAGAAAACGACGGGCTATATAACTGCTGTAAATACAGCCCCCCGGACGACAAGGCCTATAGGCACTTGTTAGAAGCAAACAACTAACCAGAAACAACTAAATACAAGGAGTCCTATGCGGGCCGACAAGGCCGCCATGATGTCTAGTTATAACTGAGAAGCGAAATCAAACACTGAACTGAACTGTGACCGACAAGGTCATCAACTAACAGCTGAACAAGGCCCCACATGGCCATCACATCTAATCACAGGGAAAATATCATACGATCTGCAAGCCTCTAAGAATAACAAGATGGTCGAGACATGGCCCCGGCCTACCCATACTGTACAAGCAAAAAGAAAGTAAACCTTTGTTTTCCAAGATCCAGATGAAAGGAGCTGAAGGCTCTGTACCGCTGAATGGAATTACGAGGGATCTACTCCTCGTCTATGTACACCTGCAGGCAAGTAATGCAACACCCCAAAAGAGGACATCAGTACCACTGGTACTGAGTATGTAAATCAATAACTGTAAATGTCTGTAAGTAAATAGTAAAGCTAACAGTGACTGAAGAAAAAGGAAATGGACTGCAAATGACTGAGATAGAGGAATTAGGGCTAACATAGCTATACTGAGAAGAGTAGGAGTCATACCTGATAACATGGCGTTCTACTATCTATCTATCTATCAATAACTAAAACAACATAACACAACCTTACCTGGCCCCCATAAGTCGGAAGGTACAATCAACACATCTCAATCTATCTACCCCTACCCAGGTCATACCACATCAACTAGTAACTATAAGCATCTTGTCGGTCCTTTAGGTATGCAACTTGGGCCAGTTGGGCCCTTGACTATAACTGTTTCTGAGCCCGGAGGACTCCTGAAATATGAAATCTACACCCTGGGCGTAAGCGCTCGACAGGGGATGTGGTATAATTCTGATCAACTTGATATGAGGAGTTGGTTCCCTATCTTCGTCCCTGGTGGATGGCATGCCACTCCGTAGAGCGACGTATCCTCGCCCTCTAGCAGATGATTCGACACAACTACTAACCCTGGGGTGGTCACGGAAGCTATACAGGTAATCCAACCCAAAACAACACCAATACAGGTCTCAACTGAAATCAACAACTATACATGATAATATATTGAACATGATAAACTGTCTCTGAAATACTTTACTGGGTTTCATGCTAGACATGATATAATACTTCTGAAATACTTTACTGGGATTAGGCTGTTTTTCTAGAAAAACTAACTTGCCGAGAGAGACTGGCTTTACATACCTCGACTGTTGGTTTACCCACGCTTTTCTGGCAAAGTTTGGTTAGTATTCAACTGTTCTTTCCAACTATAATCATATTCACGAAATAATAGAACTAACTTCATTGGTATACTAGAAGGAACAATACTTTATATATATCTACTGACTATTTTTCAACTTATTGAAGAACGATCGAAAACTCAAAATTTCTTGGGGTCTAGAAGGGAAAAATACTTGCTTTATGTCTGTGATCTTATTGACACTAGTTTGGAGAATTTCCGGCAACTTTGGCTCGGCGGGTCGACGATCTTCAGATGAATTTCGCGAAACTAAATCCATAGGAATGCTCCCTGTAGATTTATACTTCGATACCCAAAGTTAATTTGAATTTGGGCAACGTTTGACGGCGTAGTCGAATGAATATTTGCACTAACACTTTGTCCTCCTCTGTTTCTGGTCGTGTACTTATGAAAATAACATGAAAATGAAGGGTGAGGCCTTCATATACTTGGAGCCCGGACCATGGCAACGTGGCATGCTGGCCATCACGCTAAGCTAGCTCCGTGCCATATTGGCCATCTCGGAGGAGGGACCTCCATGCCATGTTGCCCCTCTGGATAGCGCGGTTCGGCCTCCTCTTGCGAAAATCTGACTTGGCACTCGTTCGGCCTTTTCTTGGGCCCTTTTCTCGAACATATGACATTCTAATACTCTCAACCAACATGTGAATAGGCCAACTAAGTGATAGCAACTTACGGGGTGTAACATCCTTCCCCCCTTAAGAACATTCGTCCTCGAATGTTAACTTCTGCTCGCAAGAACCTTAACTTGCGATTACTTAATATGGAAAAATTTTGGCAGAGTCTTCCCTGTAATATGGACTAACCAAAAACCCTGAAATGCAAAAAATTCCAATACAGGAATTCCACACAATACTATAGCATTCATTTTACAATAAACTGGAGTCAACTACTCCACATTTACATGAATATAAGGCAACTCATGAAAAAACAATAACATCATACCTCTGGCTGCATCATCTGACTAAGTCTGGAATAATTGAGGATATCTGATTTTCATATCATCTTCTGCTTCCCAGGTCATCCCCTCTTGGTTTTTGTTCCGCCATAATACCTTGACAGAAGCAACATCTTTAGTTTTTAATCTACGGATCTATCGGTCTCGTATGGCTACTAGAACTTCTTCATAAGCTAACTCTTCTGTAACTTGAACATCTTGAACTAGGACAATCCGGGAGGGGTCTCCTATGCACTTCCTCAGCATTGATACGTGGAAAACTGGGTGAACAGATTCTAACTCTGGAGGTAAATCCAATTCATAGGCCACCTGGCCTATTCTTCGGCGAATCTGATAAGGCCCAACAAACCTCAGGCTAAGCTTACCTTTCTTGCCAAATCTCATCACACCCTTCACCGGTGAAACCTTCAGGAATACCCAGTCACCCACATTAAATTCTAAGTTTCTTCGCCGCACATCAGCATAAGATTTCTGGCGGATCTGAGCTGTCAGCAGACGTTCCCTGATAACCTTTACATTCTCCTCTGACTGATGAATAATATCTAGCCCAATTAATTTTGATTCTCCTATCTCAAACCAACCAGCTGGAGATCTACACTTCCGCCTATGTAACGCTTCATAAGGCGCCATCTGAATTGGTAAATGATAATTGTTATTATAGGAGAACTCAATAAGCGGTAGATGTTCATCCCAACTACCTCCAAAATCTAACACACATGCTCGTAACATATCCTCAAGCGTATGGATGGTACGTTCTGCCTGCCCGTCTGTCTAAGGATAGAAATCATGATTTCAATTTCTTAGAAAAATTATGCTCAATTATGCAAGGTTTATGAAAAGTCAAGTTTATGATTCATGATTTCAAGTATGATGAGACATCTAGCACGGATGTAAACTTATGAATTAACCATATATGAATCTATGATTTTGGCTAATGAAGTCTATTTCAAGTATGGTAATTTTCTCAAGCATGTATGTTCTTCATGATTTATGAGTTTAAGATTTTGGCCGACGCACGGGCCCTTATTTCATGGCTAGTCATGTATTCCAAGTATGATCACTTATGTTATGATTTAACTAGCCCATGAACTTCATGTATGATTTCACAATAATTATATGAGCCCTTATATGCATGTTTTTGGGAGTAGTTGATGTCGGCCTAATTACACCTCACAATTGAGATATAAAGTGGTCGATGTCGAATATAGAACTCAATTAGAGGTTGGGGTAGATCCCACAGGGAATATGGAAAGAACTTGAGTTAATGCGAATAGTTGTTACTATCGGGTTACTTATTTCTAAAGGGGGAAAGAAATAGACTATGAAATATGAGTAAAAACTACAAAATGCTTAAGTCAAATTCGGTTTGTATTCAATTAACAACTTGACTAGGATTGTATTCCCCAAGACTTCATAACCACAAGGCTTGTACACTAGTGATCTATTATGGTATTTAACATGCAATATCGGTAAATTAGGTTCACCTAGATGGTTGGTCCCCTATCTAGATGATTATCACCATGCAACTGGGTCCGTATACGGGTGTACACTTAATTAACCCTTACCCTTAATATCAGATTAGCTATCCCAGAACAAGTTCAAGCTATTAGATGAGGGTTGATAGATTCAAATCTCTGTTGTTAATCGCTTTTCCCATTCACTACTTCCTTGATCTAGTAAGCAAGAATAAGGCAAGTCCTAAAGTTTGCAACCGTCAAGAATCAATTAAAATGAAGGAAAAAACAATACATGCTTTAAACCCCGTTTAAGAATCACTAAGTGTTTAACCTATGTGTGTTAATTCATTTTGGTTCACACAACCCTAGTTATGGGTTTAGCTACTTATGCTTGTAATATCACAATAAACAAATATTGAGTAAATCATAATTTCAACTTACAAATTATCACAAAAGAAAACCAAGTAATTAAATAACACTCCAAACTTGATGAATAAATTCCAATGTTGCTTTCGATCCTCAAATTCAAGAACAAAATTGTAAACCTTATTTCTTTAACCAAGAATAATCGTACAACACCAAAATCCTACATGAAAAATAGTAATAATAAATTGTCTGTCGAAAATAAACCTAAACAGTGTATTTATAGTTCCAAGAACCTTTTTCTAACTAAAATTGGAAACCAGGTCGTTCGTGATCACGGGCTTGGTAACAATTCGTTAGGACCTTTGACGAGTCGTGCCTGGATAAAATCAGTTGTCCTCAAAATCGAACCTAGTTGTGGCAATGGTTCACCTAACAAATCGTTGTGCCTGGGCACGAGTCGTTAGGCCCCTCGTGGTCTAACTCCTTCAAATTTCCATTGTATCTCATGGTTGGTTCCAGTGCTCTGCCAACGAGTTGTTTAGTCAACTAATGACTCGTTATGTCTTTCGTCATCTCCATTGGTTACTTCTTCACTAATTCCTCTCCCAGTCTTCACGACTCGTTACCATATGTAATGAGTCATTCCCTCAACCCGTTAGGTACACTGTTTCTACATCTTCAAAACTCAATAGTTGCCCACAACTTCAGCAACGAGTCGTGCTTAGTGCCAACGACTCGTGAAGTGCCTGGCAGTCACCTATTCAGTTGTTTTAAGCATAAATTTGCCCAATTCACTTACGAACCTATTTTCCTGCAACATTAAACACAAAACACATCATACCTATATAAGTATACCCAGAATGTGCATAGTTTCTTAGTTTTAAGCGTCGAAAGTGCCATAAAATCACGGCACATTAGCACCCTCAACTTAGAACTTTTGCATGTCCTCAGGCAAAAATAAAATAAAATAAACTACTTCGACGCTTCAATAAAAAGAACTCTAGAAAACTTACGGCAGTCACATTTATTCATCAAATCAAATTTTCTAACCATTTCTTCATCATATCAACTCAAATCACAATGCATATGCAAAATTTCTGATCATGGCACAGAGGAATAAAAATATGGCAAAATACTGTCACTTGCAACCACGCACATAAATCTATAACACTGACCTAGACAATTTGTAGATGATTTTATTGACCAAATGCTCTCACCTCAAGAAGTCCCATACTCATACATGTGTATATGATTATTTTGATATATTTCGATTGGGACTAGGTAAGATTCACTCGCTCTCACAAATAAATTCTAACTATATGCATGCAATACCATAGACTTGCCTTTACTTTCAATACCTCGATTTTCAGACAAGTAACTAGGATCACTATAGGACTTTCTAGGCTTGTAACGTAGGCTTAGGTTTGGGTATGGTACATATGGAATTAGTAGCTTAACCCTCCTTGGCACTACACACTTCTTGACTCCACTTTTAACCTTTTCTATTTTCTCCCTTTTTCCTTTACTTGCTTCTTCTTTTATTTGCATTTTCAACTATGGGTGCAATTTCTCTTCATTCAAGCATTTGTTGATGTCACATCTTTCTTTTCTTTTCTTTTCTTGCTCTTTGAAAATATTTTTTTTCTTTCTTTTCTTTTCTTTTCTTTATGCATACCGCACCCGCTCTTTCCTTTTAATTACCCAAATTTTCGTTCCACCCTTACTTTTTTCAATCACTCCTATAATAGTCACCCTCAACTTAGGCGATTTGCCTAAGTTGAGGTTCACAGTGTCCAAGGAGGGACCAGGGCCAAAACAGGTTCATTCTTAATAAAAACATGAAGGTGAGTTGGTGTAAATAAAAAGAAAGGTAGATTTAAGCTCAAAATTTGGATCAAGGAATTTTTATTCTCTTTTGGTAGGTCTTTTAAGGCTAAAGTGGGCTTATAAATCAAAAACGGCCTATGATCCTTTCCTAGTCTCCTATCCTCTATCTTGGTACGACTGACCAGGCAAGTTCTAGATTGACACACACAACTGAATTTAGCTATTAAACCCCACTCACACATAGCACAGGTCAACATTACCACTTCTACTAACTGCTAGTTCAGGTACAGCCATACAATGGTAAACATGTTCACAGTTTCAATGCCATGCAAAGATTCACAAAGGTCATACTTATCAACTTTTAACATACACATACAAAAATTTAGGAGGGATATCAACTTATAAATCAACAAAAATCAACAATTTAAGCTCTTAACTGCCTTCAGTTCACCTAAATTTCTTTCGAATGACACAAACAAACACTAAAAAATATAAAACCCTAAACATGTTGGTTCAACTAGATATGGAACACCCGAGGGAAAAGATATCCAGCAAGAAAAATCCTCGGGTTATGTTCAGCAAAAGAATGCACAGGTATCCCTCCCCACCCCCATCAAGAAAAGCATGTGTTGTCCTCGATGCATATATATATTAGACATAGCTAGGGAAATAGGCAACATACCTATACGACCTAGGTGTCAGCTACCTGGTTTGTGGAGGGTGTAGATACTCCTCCAATGTTATCTCGAATTTTACCATCTTGACCCGGTACATTTTCATATCCAAAGGAGCTCGTGCCTTCTCCATGAGCTACCGCTGCCTCAGTTTCGGCTCTTTATCGAGCCTCCTCTCTCGAAACATGCTGCGCTCTCTCCATCTACTGCACTTTCATTTTTGTTGACAGAGCAGTGAAGCATCTTCTTCAAAGCTTGCCTCCTCATGAGGCCTCTTTCCCTTATCATGTGCCACCGACTCCTCGGTGATAAAATCAAAAACTGGTGGTAACTCTTCTTCAAATTCATCATCTACCACAAGAAGCACCGATGGAGGTACTGTAGCTACCTGTATGCGGCCAAATACCGCACCTCAGCTCTGAGCGCTCCTAGCTCGGCATACCATTTTTCCAATTCAGGCGCCTGTTACTATGTTAGGCGCTCATCCATTCTTCTCTCGAAAGAGTCCAACCGGCCATACACAGACCGAACAATGCCTTCAACTCTTTCATCACCCAAGGCTTTACCTGCTCCATCAGAACTTTAACTTGTAGAGTCGTGTATGCCTGCTGCTTTTTGGACTTAGCTAGCTACCTAGCCATATCAACCAAAAACTCCTGAGAAATCGTAACCAGCCTGGCTGTAGTGGCTTATGGAGGAACAACTGGTGGTCTAGGTGCTGCTGCAGTGGATGATGACTCAGGAACATCAGCAGATGCGAAGGTGTCCCCTGTATTTGTAGCCTCGGGCTGGCTACCTGTCTCTCTACCCTCAATAGGCTAAGCCGCCAACTCAGTGAACTGTGTAGCATCAGTTTGCATACCGCTGCCAAATGCCTCTGCTAATATAGTCACTCCAGCGGATGCAGCTGCCTGAGTCCTTGCTCTCGATACCGGGTTTGTGTCATCTCGAATCAACCCGATATCTGTCATCTTATGTACCACTATTCTCTAATCAATTGATGGCAACTCTGACACCTTTGACTCCTGACAGAGTCTATCAATCAGATAGGGGAAGGGAATAGTAGTAGAATCATTAATTTCCCGCTCTCTAATATCCTCAACAATGTACCACGGGAAATTGATGGCATATCCCTCCATAATACTTGCTACCAATGCCGCTCTATCGGGTGAAAGGATGTTATCATTACTGGTTGATACCAGCCTGTGCCGCACCAGTGACAACCAAAATTTAGCTTGAAAGTTGAGTGTGGCCTTCTTTATCTGAGACTCTATGCCATGCAACCATTCAACCAGCGGACCTCTTGTAGCAATGATTCGAGACAACCAAGTATATTGTCTGAGGCACTCCCGACTACTCAACTTTTTGGTCTTGACTTTCTTTAACTCGTATAGCCTGTGGTCAAACTCAGCCGTGTTCATCGAAGCATGATAATTTGGCCCATATGGAATCCTAGAGATCGTCCTCTCAGATATATCCATCGGAGTCTCTCGAACCAACACCTGCGTCAGGGCAGGTCTCTTTTTGTAGTCTTGGCCCCCTAATGCCAAACGTTGTAGTGTGGTTGCATAGAATTCTCTTACTAAGCATGGGTTGTAGCTTCCTGATGGCTCGGTCAACCACTCGAACCTGTACTTGTCGAACACAGCTTGTAGCTCTGGAAGGTCTTTCAGCCCCGTAGTGACTAGCCTCGGCTCCTCGTATATGCTCCTATTTGGATTTACTTTATCATTTAGAGCTATATATATGTTATATATGGCCCTCATACCATGAATACACCATCTCCGCACGTTCCTTTCTGGGTCGTTTGATGTGTTCGAAGTCTCATTCAATTCATCATCAGAGTCCCCTCCTTGAGCATGTGACTCGTCAACTATCTCTGTGTTTTTCCCAGTTGTGGGGGCCTCGGGAGTAAGTGCAGCTGCATCCCTGGCATTATCATCAATGCGGCTGCGCGGATCCCTCGCCAGTGGAGTAGGAGCATCGACCAGGGCTGTTAGATTTGAAGTTTGTTGAGCCCTAGCCCTGGTTGATCTCCTTACTAACTGCTCCTCTGATACGTCATATTCTTCCTCCAAGCTAATTGATTCTTCGAAGGAGGATGGCTCATCATGAAGTCTACAGTATGGAGGTTGACTGTGCTCAGGTACTTGTTTCTTTGCCTAACCTTTCCTTGGTGTACCTCTTGGAGCCATGGTACCTGTGGAAACATTGTTAGTATATGAGATGAGATAAAACAAAAACATTTTTTAAACTGCTACTCAGTGGACCTGACGAGTGACTAAACGAGTTGTTGCCACTGGCAACGACTCCCTCGTTGTCACAAACCATACTTTATTCATGTTGGGCTAGTGTACTTAACTACTGGTCCCAACGATTCATTACCAAAGGCAATGAATCGTTAGGTCATCCGTTAGGTACACTATTCTCTTGATGTAATTTTCTACTCAGGACGAGCTACACAACAAGTCATTTGGTGATCTAACGACTCGTGATGTGGCTCGTGCTCAAGAGTTTCAGTTTTCCCATCCTTTATCTTCATCCACTTAACAATTTTCAACTCCACAAACACAACACTTAAATTTCTCAAACCAACCCATGTAAATTCAATCGGAATTTATTTGTTTAATCGTCCTAGGGTCTGATCTTGGGCAGATTTATATGCCCAAGTGATACTCAAATGTATCATTTTCGCCTTGTTTATCGTGCAATGTGTATACGTTTTCATGTAATTGGTAATAAAATGTGAATTTATACTAACCAACATGATTAGCACTGTTTTGTAGGTAAAATGTGATTTTGAGGAGCTAAAATGCATGTCGGAACAATATCGGAGTTGGACTTGGATTCAAGCACGGAAAAGGCATTGGACTGCACCAATTAAAGGGGCTCCGCGATGGAGCCGTGTCACGCTGCCATCGCGGAGGCATTCTGCCTGAGGGTGAAAAATTAGTCAAATTCCAGTGGAGCCTCGCGACAGCTCCGTGGCACGGTGGCAAGCCTCCGCGTTGCATGCCGTGCCACGTTGATGCTTTATTCCCAGACCCCAAATTTCCAGTGAGGGTCCTCGTCCACGCCGTGTCACGGAGGCAGTGCTCCGCGATGCACTCCATGACACGTTGCTCGTTATTCTGGAAAAAATTTCCACTAGTATAAATAGAACACTTAAATGTATTTTTCATAATTCAGACTTGTTGGAGCAAGGACGTGGGTTACAGGCAGTTGAGGGACGAAAAGTTCAGGGTTTTTTCTCTCTTTCTTTCTTCTTTCACTCAATTGTTTGTATGATTTACACTTGTTTTAGGATGATTAATCCACAAATGAGTGGCTAATTCCCTTCCTTGCTGAGGTTATGAACATTTGTGATGAATTTTGATTATTGAATTATATGGTTTTTCATCTTCTTCTTCCATGTTGTTCTATTAATTCTTGTTTCTACTACATTGGTGTGTGGCCGACATTAATGTACATCTAAAAAGTCCGATTTCACTCGAGAGAGCACGAAATTGGAAAGTTGTGAATTAATAGGGTATTGTTCTTAACTTGATTTGGAAAAATTGAGTTTTGATGTGCTTTCCTGATAGAAATATACTTGAAAGTCGTATTAGTCAATTTAGGAACCGGAATTGTATTGCTAGGTCATGAATTGCATTTGATCACAGAAATGTAGACGGATGGTTTATGATTCTTAAGTGAGATTAAATACGAGAGTTTTAATCTCTAGGCTAATGTTCTTGGCTAGCAACTGGAAGAGAAGATTAACCAATGTATGATGATAATCAGTTCATTACATGTTCTTAACCTTGGCATGCTCATATCCATAGTTTAAATTCAAAGTAAATAATTGTTAATAGTTTTAGTGTAGAAATTATAAAACAAATTATTCAACTGTTGGTTACGTTGTTGTCAGCATATTTAGAAGTGAGATAGAATATAGTATACTTAAGCAATTTTTACTTATCCAGAGTCTCCTTGGATCGATACTTGGCTTACTTAAGCCACTTACCACTTGTTTGACCACGTGCACTTGCGTGTCGGTTTTTAACCCCTACCAAAGCACCGAACAAGTTTTGGCGCCGTTGCCGGGGAGACTAGGCAATTGGTGAAATTGTATTAAGTGTAAATTTACTGTATTTTTATTTTATTTTCTTAAGTGTTGACAACTTGGTCTTAGCCTGTATTTTGCAGACTTTATTTCTGTGAACACTGGCAAGAGACAAAGAGCTGGTGGAATCTTATATAGAGCCTGAACGTATATTTCAGCTGAGTGTTGTGGAGCAAACCCAGATTCGGTTAACTTTGTGGGTAATGCACAAAGAAATCAGCAGCAGTATGGGAGTGGCTACAACTCAAATTGGAGGAACCATCCAAATTTTTCATGGGGTAGCAACAACCAACAAGGCCAAAGTTCGGGTCAGGGTATGCAAAGAAATCAAGGAGGGCACAGAACTACCAATCTCAATTCAGAAATCAGAATGCCCCTCCTCCACCACCATCACCTAGCATTGAGGAAATGTTCAAGACCATGATCGCTAATCAAGCGCAATTGCAGGCTGACTATGTTAAATTGGCAGCCGAAGTGAAAAATAATCAGTTAGCGACTAAGGCTCTTGAGTATCAATTTGGGCAATTTGCTAGTGCGCAAAACACAAGGCCCAGAGGAGGACTGCCTAGCGACACGGATCCGAATCCGAAGCAGGTAAATGCAGTGAACACAAGGAGTGGTTTGCAGCTAAAGGAGGTGGAACCAGAAAGATCACCTCAAAAGTCAGGAGCAGCAGAAGTTGAGGGGGAACAAAGTTTGGAAAGGGGGAAGACCAAAGAAGCTGAATCAGAAAGACCTCCACCCCCGTTCCCTCAACGACTCAAGAAACACAAGGAGGAGGCGTGTTTCAAGAAATTCATGGAGGTGCTTAAACAGGTACATGTTAACTTACCTCTTGTTGATGTCTTGCAGGGAGTGCCTAAATATGCCAAATACATTAAAGACATCGTGGCCAACAAAAGTCGCTTGACTGAGTATGCCACGGTAGCTTTGACGGAGGAGTGCACTTCCCGGATCCAAAATAGACTGCCCACAAAGCTAAAAGACCCTGGAAGTTTTACTATCCAGCTTACTATTGGGCAGAGTATCCGAGCTCGTGGATTGTGTGACTTGGGGGCGAGCATAAATCTGATGCCATCTTCGGTATTCAGAAAGTTGGGTCTAGGGAGTCCTATACCTACAACCGTAATCTTGCAGTTGGCGGATCGATCCTTATCTAGGCCGGATGGCATTGTTGAGGATGTTCTAGTGCAAGTGGGCTCCCTAATTTTCCCGGTAGATTTTGTTGTTCTGGATTTTGAACCGGACGCGGAAGTCCCATTTATTTTGGGACGACCCTTCTTAGCAACCGGGAAAGCATTAATCGACGTAGCTGCAGGTCAACTTACAATGCGAGCACATGACAAGGTAGAGGTGTTCGATGTGTACAAAGCACCCAAGCACCCGATGGTGAATGAAGAACTCTCGGTGATCAATGTAATTGATCATGGTAATGCTAAACAAATGAATGATTTCCGAGAGTTGATGGGAAGACCACCGGATAGGTGTGAGCACTACTGGGGGGAGGACAATGATTGTGAGAAATCGTCCATCACCCTAGCGGACAATTGAGCATAAAGTACGTCGAGCCGCGACGGTAAACCAGGCGATGCACGGGAGGCAACCCGTGAAAAATTTTTCTTTCATTTTGTAAAGTGTACATAGAGTTTATTTTTCTTTTTCTTGATTGAGTACAAAATTTTTGTGTTTTAGTTAGTAATTTTTATTTTAGTTAGGTGAAACCTATTATTCTAACCAATTTTATTTAGTGAGATGATTTTCAGGTCAAACGGAGAAAAATGTGCACGGAACCGTGAAGGAAAAGCGAGGTATGAAAAAATTAAAAAAATGTTGAAGACAGTGAGCTAGGGCGATAGCTCCGTGTCACGGAGGAGGACCTCCGCGTTACCCTCCGTGACACGTTGAAGTGTAATCTGGAAATTTTAAAATTTCCAGAGGGCTATCGCGATGGCTCTGTGTCACGGAGGTAGTGCATCGCGATGCACTCCGTGACACGTTGCCATATAAATTGTGATGGGTCACACCGGGTTGCCGGGTGACCCGCGTGTTTTCTACATTTTAAACCCCCGATTTCTCCCCTTTTCCCCTCATTTTTACATTTCTCCGCGACCAAACACCCAAAATTCCCTTCCTCATCAACGTGCCACGGTCTGAGGCAAAGAATTACCAAATTTTCTTCGGTTCTTCAACTTAAAGGTATGTTTTCCGATTCTCTCTCAAGTTTTTAGCGATTTTATTCGAATTTAAGCATGGGAGGTGAACTAAATCACACTAAATCGAAATTTAGCGTGAATTTGAGTTATTTATTGATTGATAAAAGTTCGGAATGTTGTAATGATCGTTTGAACTTGTCGATTGCATGAATTATTCGAATTTGCTTGCGAAAATCAATTCTAGGGTTGTGGTTGTTGAAATCGAAATGGGTAATGTGTTGAATTTGTGAAATATATGCCGGGGTGTACGTAGTGAAATGAGATAAGTCATTGTAACCATTGTTGGAATGTTAATAGACGACGAATTCTCGGGTTTTTGGGAAAATGTTGAAATTGTTCAAATTGGGTTGGTTGTATAGGTTCATGTATATAGAATTTTTTTTGTTGTTTTTCTTTGCTAAGTGTGATGGTTGAATTGTTAGAGATGGTAGTGATTGGGATTAGCTGTATGAAGTCTGAGTAGTACGCTAAATTTATACCGTTGAAGTTTTCTTATTGAACGCACTAAGCACGAATTGTATAGTTGTTTGTTTTTGGTGTAAATAAAGTGATTCTTGTCGTAGTATCGTAACTGTAGCTAAGGACTAAGTGTGGGGTAAACTTAGTTAACCCGACCTTATACGAAGTTAATATTCATTTAGCTTGACATTGCGCTTGTTTATTTGTGTTGACAGACAAAATGGCGAGCAGGCAAGATAAAGGTAAGGGTGCATCAACTTCAGGCACCGGGAGGAAAAGACTTAGACTGGGCACAGCAGTCCCAGCTGCACCAGCAGTTCCACGCGGCCAGCGCCGCCAATACGGAACTAGATGGGTGATTGATGAGGGGAAGAAGTGGTATGCCAAGCACAAAGAAAACAAATACTTCCCCGAGGAGCATATAGCACGGGAACCATTGGCATAGGAGTTCCCCCGAATAGTCCAACGGATCGAGGCAGCTGGGCTCAGCTTCATATTTCAGGAGCCCAAGGAGTGCAACCTACATCTAGTCTGGGAGTTCTATGCTAATTGGAACCCGGCAATCCGAAGCCACACAGTCAAAATTAGAGGGCAGATAGTCACTCTGGAACCCCAACAACTAAATGCCATCATCGGAGCGCGGGACACAGACGCACACGTTCTCCGCCAGCTGAACATCACCCCACCGTATGCCGACATCAGACGCACACTGTGTGGGGCTCGATCCACAGCCAGATGGAGCAGACATAAGGAAAGGGGTTACCACCAGACTCTGCCTTATTCTCAAATGAACAGGGAGGCCAGAATATGGCTAAAGATAGTCTGCTCGTGCCTAATCCCGAGGGTCCACATGACTGATGTGACCCGGGACCGTGTTTGCCTGGTGTATGCCCTGATGATAGGGCTGGAGATTAATGTTGGGGCGGTCATCATATCCGCCATGAAGAGAGCCCGACTACACCAGGGCCACAGGTATGGTTTCGGTGGACTACTCACCACCTTTCTCCGGGGCCTCGACGTTGAGGAAGAGGCTTTGGATTACATCCCGCAGTCGGAGCGGCGGGCCTTGGACGTGACCAAAACTAAGGCCCCTGACACCACACACGGGCCAGTGCTGACGCTTGGCAAGCGACATGCTCGTGACAACCAGTACATGGCACGGATGTTTGGAATGCAAATGCTCCAGCTCAGGATCGGTGGGAGACCAGCCACGGAGGAGGAGCTATGGCAGCTCGAGCTGGATTACCCGTTTGGCAAAAACGCCAGGGCTCTATGCCGAGTGGGGCCAGCCTTTGTAGAGCCGACTGACGATGATGTCCCCACGGACGAGGAGACACACCGGGAGGACTCCGATGACGACGACGGAGGCGACTCGGACATGGGCGATGAGACAACAGCACCTGATGAAGAAGTGGAATACTTTAACTGATCAGGGAGTTCCACCACCCAATTGTGTGATTTTTAATTTTTATGAACACTGGGGACAGTGTTCGATTTAAGTGTGGGGTGGGGAGTAGTTAGGTGCTGGGGCTGGGTTGGTTTGCTTGTATGCCTTCCTCTATATTTTTGTATGTATGCTTCCCTGTGTTTGTGAATTGCAAATATTTGTGGTAATTGATGTGTGATGTGGAATGTTGTTGTTGCCATCTAAGTCTGTAAAAAATTTTGTAAATATTTTCTTATGTTTTTTTTTCTCTTCTATCGAAATGATCGATATTTTTAAAATTTTGCGAAAATATTTTGTTCATATTTAAAATATTTTGTAAATACTTTTTCCATCGAAATGATCGATATTTTGCAAAATTTTTCAATTTTTTTTTTGGGTTTCTCGGAGTTTGTTTTCGGTTCTTTTACCGAGAATAGTCCCATTGAACCGACGTTATAGTTAGTGACCGTTCCCTATGATGGATGGATGACGACCGTCTTAAGAGAAATGTAGTCGGTAGGAGTAGTGATTTTAATTTATTTTCAGTTTTTTCTTTGGTGGATTGCATCACGGAACCTGTAGTTACTATATGGTTGTGAAATTTTGGTTGTGTGTTGTAACTGGTATTCAAAATGCAAAGGTGATTCGTATGAAAGCATGCAGTTTTGTAAATATGTTGAGATACCTAGGCTGTAGAGTTCGATTCGGTGTGATTGAGGCTTAATTTTTGAATTCATGTAATTAGCTAATTGAAGAGTCTGTGAATGCATCTTGAGTCGAGCATGTGCATGAAGTGTGAAGTGAGGTATTGTTATTCCATGCTATTGTGAAGTGTCTAGAACTTGCCTGGTGTGTGTACAAAACGAAATGAAGGAGGTGTATTGTTGGAAAGGATGTAGGCATTTCTTTGTGTTAACCGAGAGTTTCTATTTTTTCCTTGTCATACTCCCCTTTTGATGTGATTGTATACCCTAGTCAGCCTGTTGAGCCTTTAGCCTATTATTTCTTTCTTTTGTCCAAAAATGTATAAACTGGGCTTAATTCTTTCTTTTCATTAGCAGTAAAGTCTATACAAAACTCTTAAGCGCTTAAGAAGAACAAAAATTTTCCCAAAGTGTCAAAGAGTGAGAATGGTGAAAAGAAAAAGAAAAGCAAAGTGAGGAAAGAAAGGAAAAGGTTGAAGGTGCACTTGCTATAACTAAATGATAATGAAGGTGCATGAAAAACCTTTGTTTTTGTGTCAAGTGTGCTTGATGAAATGGGCCATACGAAAGTAAATCATCATGAATGGGATGATGGAAAAAAAAAAGAGAAAAACAATGTCCATACGTTGATGGGAATGTGTTGAAAAGGCGCTTAATGATGCTAGTGGTTGTTATTGTCTAATCCAATATATACTAGTTCCATAGCTTCCATTACAACCCATTAAAGTCCTACGTGATCTTACATTGCATTTCTTTATATTAGTGGAGTAATACACTAAGGGCAAGCTTATGGGTCATGACATGATGCATGTGAATTCTTTTGGGAGAGAGAGTGAAATTAATTTTTACATGCCCCTACTTGAATGTTTGTGTGTCACATGAGCAAAAAGGGGAAGATTCTCTTGAGTTGTGAGGGCACATGCTTGATGAAAGATTGATTTTCGTGTCGGATATCTTGATTAGCTGATTTGCATGAGTTTGCCGATATCGAGAGTCGATTCTTAAAGTCTAGGAAGTCGTGATGTATTGAAGGTCATTGCATTGTTAGGACCATGCATGTTTTCTTGATGATTTGCAATATTGAATGATAGGTATGACCGTAGCTCAATTTGTCGCACCATAGTGGCGAAGGTTGGGATGTAATTTGCATGAATTGTGTGTTCGTTGTTCGAGGACGAACAAGGATTTAAGTGTGGGGTAAGTGATCTTGGGCATATTTATATGCCCAGGTGATACTCAAATGTATCATTTTCGCCTTGTTTATCGTGCAATGTGTATACGTTTTCATGTAATTGGTAATAAAATGTGAATTTATACTAACCAACATGATTAGCATTGTTTTGTAGGTAAAATGTGATTTTGAGGAGCTAAAATGCATGTTGGAACAATATCGGAGTTGGACTTGGATTCGAGCACGGAAAAGGCATTGGACTGCACCAATTAAAGGGGCTCCGCGATGGAGCCGTGTCACGCTGCCATCGCGGAGGCATTCTGCCTGGAGGGTGAAAAATTAGTCAAATTCCAGTGGAGCCTCGCGACAGCTCTGTGGCACGGTGGCAAGCCTCCGCGTTGCATGCCGTGCCACGTTGATGCTTTATTCCCGGACCTCAAATTTCCAGTGAGGGTCCGCGTCCACGCCGTGTCACGGAGGCAGTGCTCCGCGATGCATTCCGTGACACGTTGCTTGTTATTCCGGGAAAAATTCCCACTAGTATAAATAGAACACTTAAATGTATTTTTCATAATTCAGACTTGGTGGAGCAAGGACGTGGGTTACAGGCAGTTGAGGGACGAAAAGTTCAGGGTTTTTTCTCTCTTTCTTTCTTCTTTCACTCAATTGTTTGTATGATTAACACTTGTTTTAGGATGATTAATCCACAAATGAGTGGCTAATTCCCTTCCTTGCTGAGGTTATGAACATTTGTGATGAATTTTGATTATTGAATTATATGGTTTTTCATCTTCTTCTTCCATGTTGTTCTATTAATTCTTGTTTCTACTGCATTGGTGTGTGGCCGACATTAATGTACATCTAAAAAGTCCGATTTCACTCGAGAGAGCACGAAATTGAAAAGTTGTGAATTAATAGGGTATTGTTCTTAACTTGATATGGGAAAATTGAGTTTTGATGTGCTTTCCTGATAGAAATATACTTGAAAGCTGTATTAGTCAATTTAGGAACCGTAATTGTATTGCTAGGTCATGAATTGCATTTGATCACAGAAATGTAGACGGATGGTTTATGATTCTTAAGTGAGATTAAATACGAGAGTTTTAATCTCTAGGCTAATGTTCTTGGCTAGCAACTGGAAGAGAAGATTAACCAATGTATGATGATAATCAGTTCATTACATGTTCTTAACCTTGGCATGCTCATATCCATAGTTTAAATTCAAAATAAATAATTGTTAATAGTTTTAGTGTAGAAATTATAAAACAAATTATTCAACTGTTAGTTATGTTGTTGTCAGCATATTTAGAAGTGAGATAGAATATAGTATACTTAAGCAATTTTTACTTATCCAGAGTCTCCTTGGATCGATACTTGGCTTACTTAAGCCACTTACTACTTGTTTGACCACGTGCACTTGCGTGTCGGTTTTTAACCCCTACCAAAGCACCGAACAGGGTCCATTATCATCATGAGGCAAAAAAATTGAAACAAGTACAACATTTATTTATACCCTTTCAAGTTCATCGAAAATATGCGTCAACAACAAAATATCTTATTCAAGTGCAACGACACGCACAATTAGTTTGGAACAAGTTACTCACGAGATGCTTTAGCAGAGATGGGAGTACGATCGTGTGTGCTTGATTACCGTCGTGAGTGCAATGTCGAGGGGTTATTTTGATATTGTTGGGGGATGAAGAAGAGGGAATTTTGAAGTTGTAATATTTCTTGATTCAAACTCAAGTGGATATTTGAAGAATAAAAGAACCGGGTTTATCATTATTTAAGTTAAAATTTCACCCTAATTCTAGCATGGGTCAGGTCGAATTACAATTACTTGAAACACCTGACGACCCACCAAATGAGTCGTTACGTGTCAAGACCACTCATTTTGACCCTTCGTGCATTGACTTGAGTTCGAAAAGCTTAACTGGGATCTAACAAGTCAAGTAAAGTGGCGTCACCCAATGAGTCGTGGCCTGAGTCGTGGTCCTTGGACTATTGTAGCTACATGACGGGTCACTTAACGAATCGTTTGGTCTACCAACGATTCGTTGAGTGAGTCGTTTTCACCCTTATCCTTTTGATTTTTTGCCTTTTGTCCAGTGTACATGACGGAGGACCTCACGCTTCATTTCTTGAAGAGACGAATAGTTAAGTCATCGTTGCTCCCCTATTTTTTTCAATTTTCTTCACGATTGGACTGAACGAGTCGTCAGGTCAAACGACGACTTGTTCTGCGACATTTTGCACCAGCACTGAAATTCCAGATTTTGGTTCCAACTTCAAATTTTCCATCTTAATCACCTGCACCCATTAACAAATGTAAACACTATATTTTTCTTACATTTACAACTTGGGTTGCCTCCCAAGAAGCGCTTGATTTAATGTCGTGGTACGACGTGGGTGTTTTGGCTACTCAGACTTTACCAAAACACCTCCATGGGTTGCCTCCCATGCAACGCCTGATTTAACATCGCGGCACGATGCAAGTCTCTAGACTACTCAGAATTCATCATGTAATTCGTATCTGTCCTCTAGTGTTGAGACCCTGCTGAATTCCCTTGGTTGTTTCATGGTCCAGAAAATGTTGAAGGTGACCTCTTCTTTGTTTAACCTAAATTTTAACTAGCCTGCCTCCACATCTACTAGGGCCCTACCGGTTACAAGGAATGGTTGCCCCAAAATGATGGGGACCTCAGAATCAGCTTCGCAGTCCAGAATCACAAAGTCTGCTAGGAATATAAATTTGTCCACCTTGATAAGCACATCAAATAGGATCCCCACCGGCTTTTTAACAGTTATGTCAACCATCAGTATCCACATAGTGGTCGATGTGGGTGCTCCCAAGCCTAACTTTTTAAACACTGCTAGCGGTATCAAATTTATGCTAGCTCCCAGGTCACAAAGAGCCCTTGCAAACTCAACATCCCCAATGGTGCAAGTTATAGTAAAAGCACCTGGGTCTTCCTTCTTTTGAGCTAGGACCCGTGTAGTTATGGCACCACAGTGGTGCAGATTATCAGCACGTTTAAAACTTATAGTCCTTTTTCTAGTGACGAGGTCCTTCATGAATTTGGCATATCTGGGCATCTACTCAAGTGCTTCAACCAATGGGATGTTCACCGACAACTGCTTAAGCACAGAGATAAATTTGTGATACTTACCATCTTTGGCTTTCTTCTTCAAACTTTGCGGATAAGGAGGAGGAGGTCTAGGTATCGATGTAAGTTTTTGTTGTTCCTCCTTCTCCTTCTCATGGGCATCTCCTTGCTCCTTTGCATTACTTGGAGCAGTTTTTACATCTGAATCTCCAACCAAAGTTGTATTTTTAAAATCTGCTACACTGTCATCATTCATCGAGACGGGCTTTTCTGACTCCTTAATTACAACCGGCCTCAAAGTATCAACTGTTGCCTTCCCGCTCCTAGTAGTGACCGTCATGCAATGACTGTCATTTTTCGAATTTTGCACTGTGTTGCTAGGAAGTGTGCCTTTATGCCTCTGATTCATTACAACAGACATCTGACTCATCTGCTGCTCAATCTGTCTGATAGTCACGACATGTGACTCCACCTTTTGATTTAATCCAAAAATATCAGCACGGAGCTCCTTAAAGTGGCCATTTGTTGTCTCCATCTTCTTGAGAACTTTGGACAGCATGTCTTCAACCCTTGAACCACTGGATCTCTGGCTCACGATTTCTTAGAGGAACATACAGACCGCTTCTATCATTTTTGAACTCCCCGGGCTTCTTCCAGTCTCCATTATCTCAGTATAGGCCTCGGTTGTAATTATTATCCTTGTAAAAGTTCCGACCTTGATTCCCTTGACCTTGACGCCAAGAGTCTTGGTTAGACCCTTGGGTGTTGGTCTGGAAACCCACCCTTTGATCATTTAAATAATTATCTTCTTCCTCGGACTCAGATTCACATCCATCATTTCTACCTTGCCCTAAGAACCCACAACATTTACTTTCTCCGCTCCGACTCCCATCAAGTGTTTGGCAAGCAACCCCATAGTGGTCTTTATCTCTGCAATATATTGATCACGCTCCTCATCTTTTCTCCTTTGTTCTGCTGACATACCAACCGAATAAGAACCATCCGGAATCTCCGACTCTCTAGTGTGCCAAGCGCGATTGGATTTGGTGATCTTGTCCAGTAGCTCAGCAGCCTCTACATAAGTGTGGCTCATAAAGGTTCCACCAGAGATGGTGTCAACCACCACCTTGGTGTTAGCATTTAGAGACCTATAGAAGATCTCTAACAATGTATCATCTGGAATCCTGTGATTTGACACCCTTTTGATCTTCTTGTTGAAACGCAGTCAGGCCTCGTGAAGTGCCTCTGAATTCAATTGTCTAAAGTTATATATTTCATCTTTCAACTGCAATGCTTTGGAAGGTGGGAAGAACCTTTCAAGAAAAGCTCTCTTAAGTTCCCCCCAAGTAGTGATGGAATCATTCGGTAGCTCATCCAACCACATCGTTGCCTCACTCCCTAGTGAGAAGGGAAATAACCTCATTCTAATTGCATCCTGGCTCACTCCCGATTGTTTGTATACCTTACATATACCCACGAAATTTGTCAAGTGAGCGTGGGCATCATCAGATGCATGACCCACAAATATTCCTTATTTGTTGAGCAGTTAGATCATTGCACTGGTAATATCAAACTTTTCCCCAGCAGAAAAGGGAGGAGGGACTATAGCTCCAGCGACACCGGCTTCGTCTATATCGGCATCATCCTCCTCATCGAAATACCGGTGTCTCTATTGTTCTGGACCTCTATGTCGTCTATATTGCTTTGCTTCTGCAGCTAGACGTTGCTCTTCAGCAACTCTATCTAACTCACGATCTCTAGCCCGAGCTTCCTTCTCAGCCAACATTCTCACTGTGGCTTGGTCCATGGTTTCCTGCTCTTGGATGTTGGCCATTCTTCTCAGGTTTCTTAACATCTACTCAAGTTCGTGATCAATTGGAACCAGGGGATTTTCTTGGCTCCTAGTATTGCGCATGCACAAACCTAAGACTTGTTAAGCAAAAAAAACAACAAAAGAAAAATAAAAAAGAAACAAGAACCAATAGTAAAGTAAACACAATTAACAAAAGCCTTAGTCGTATTCCTCGGCAACGGCGCCAAAATTTGATGTGGCCCAAATTACACCTCGCAATTGAGATATAAAGTGGTCGATCTCACATATAGAACCCACTATAGGTTGGGGTCGATCCCACAGGGAATATGAAAAGAGCTTGAGTTAATGCGAATAGCCGTTTCTATCGGGTTACTTATTTCCTAAGGGGAAAGAAATAGACTATGAAATATAAGTAAAAACTACTAAACGCTTAAGTCAAATTCGATTTGTATTTAATTAACGCCTTGACTAGGATTGTGTTCTCCAAGACTTCGTAACCACAAGGCTTTTTAACTAGTGATTTATTTCGGTGTTTAACATGCAATATCGGTAAGTTAGGTTCACTTAGATGGTTGTTCCCCTATCTAGATGATTATCACCATGCAACTTGGTCCGTATACGGGTGTACACTTAATTAACCCTTACCCTTAATATCGGATTAGCTATCCCCATATAAGTTCAAGCTATTAGATGAGGGTTGATAGCCTCAAATCGTTGTTGTAATCCCTTTTCCCATTCACTACTTTTTTGATCTGGTAAGTAAGAATAAGGCAACTCCTAACATTTACAACCGTCAAGAATCAATTAAAATGAAGGAAAAAATAATACATGCATTAAACCCCGTTCAAGAATCACTAAGTATTTAACTTATGTGTGTTAATTCATCTTGGTTCCCATAACCCTAGTTATGGGTTTAGCTACTCATGCTTGTAATATCACAATCATAAAATATTGAATAAATCATAATTGCAACTTACAAATTTATTATAGAAGAAAACCAAGTAATTGAATAAAACACCAAACTTAATGAATAAATTTCAATGTTGCTTTTGATCCTCAAATTCAAGAACAAAATTGTAAACCTTGTTTCTTAAATCAATAATAATCGTACAACACCAAATTCCTACGTGAAAAATAGTAATAATAAATTGTCTGTTGAAAATAAACCTAAACCGTGTATTTATAGTTCCAGGAAAACATTTTCCTAACTAAAACTGGAAACCAGGTCGTTAGTGATCACAGGCTTGGTAACAATTCATTAGGACTTTTTGACGAGTTGTTCCTTGCTAAAATTAGTCGTCCTCAACATCGAACCCAGTTGTGGCAACGGGTCACCTAATGACTCATTGTGCCTGGGCACGATTCGTTAAGCCCCTCGTGATCTAACTCCTTCAAATTTTTAGTGTATCTCACAGTTGGTTCCAGTGCTCTGCCAACCAGTCGTTTGGTCAACTAACAACTCGTTATGTCTTCCGTCATCTCCACTGCTTACTTCTTCATTGATTTCTCTCCCAGTCTTCACGAATGACTTCACGAATCGTTACCAGATGTAACGAGTCGTTTCCTCAACCTGTCAAGTACACTATTTCTGCATCTTCTAAACTCAATAGTTGCCCACGACTTCAGCAATGAGTCCTGCTTAGTGCCAATGACTCGTGAAGTGCCTGGCAGTCACCTGTTCAGTTGTTAAGCATAAATTTGTCCAGTTCACTTATGAACCTATTTTCCTGCAACATTAAACACAAAACACATCATACCTATATAAATATACCCGGACTGTGCATAGTTTTTTAGTTTTAAGCGTCGAAAGTGCCATAAAATTACGGCATATCAGTAGTGTCTAGCACCGAGTAGGCTCGGCATTTAGGTAAATTTTGAGGTCTCAAAACTACGTGCCATTATAGGTATATATTCATGGTTGACCCTATAGGGTCCTTACTAGTGATATCATGCCACGTATCGTTCCTTGTCTTGGAAAGCATGGGACGACTCTACCCACTTGAGCGAGATAGTTGGAGCATCATGTAAGCTCTATCATGATAGTGTCAGTTAAGATAAGTCTCCCATTGTTCCTCATTATTTTAGTTATGCATGTTTATGAGTTATGATATCATGTTTTCAGCAGGTTTGACCCATTGATCAGTTTATAAGCTTTTACTTATGATTTTAGCTATGGCAAGCCATATAATTCTATTTTCAGCTTTGCGTCATTCTATTCAGATATGAAATTCAGTTTATGACTATACATGGTTTTAGATAAGCAGCATGCAGTCCTTACTCTCATGATCTTATGATTTATGTTCATGTGCATGATTTTAGTTATACTTACTCAGCATGTTTTATTTACCTTGCATATTACATTTCAAGTACTAACCGTATACTCTATATTGTATCGTCTCATGATATAGGTTCCGATGATCAGACTCAATTCCACCATTAGCCAGTTTCTCGCAACTTAGTTCGGATTTCCATTAGTGGCGAGTCCTTCTCCATCAAGGATATTCAGTTAGGGTTGAGTCATGTTATTTTTAGTTTCAAACATTAGTCAGCTAGTTAGGGGGGGGGGGGGTGTCCCATCAGCTCCTCAGACATGTTAGAGGTTTATCAGATAATATGTAGAATTTCAGCTTTGTCAGTATTGACTCCGTTATTATTGTTATTTATTCAAACTTTCGCTTATTCATATTTCAGTTATCGGGTTTTGACTTGATATATGATCTTTAGTTGTCATGTTCATGTCATGGATCGACCTGGAGCCATTCATGGTTCTAGGTTCTGTGTCTCGATCGGGGATCTCAGCTCAGGTCGTGACAATTATTGATTTTATATATGAGCATTTTAGTCTTTCAATTTTTAACTTTTGGACTTCCTATTTAACTTGGACTTTTAATGTGTTTTAAATATTATTATTTAATTATATATTTAATTTAATTTTAATTCAATGAATGGTAAAATATTACTACTCAATTAATATTTTAATTTAATGTAGGGGCAAAATGATAATCTAATTTTTTATTTTTGGCGTTTCACTTATATTGTAACTAGTTCTGGATACGTGCAACGCACATATATCCCATATTATTTGGTGTAAATTTTTAAAATAACATAATAGTGAAAGTGTGAGATACTTATAAAATAATATTTAAAAGTTAAAAAGTGCATGTGCAATTAGTAAAATATGAACTAACACAAATTTTTATATATTGCATCACAATTTATTATCTTAAATTATATTTAAATATCCTGATTTTTTTCTTCTTTTTATTAGAATGTGTAATTTCATCTTTTTACAAAAGTTTTATTGTTGTAGTTTTGCTTGAGGGATTAAAAAATCTTTTAACTTTTTTATGGACAATACGGTCATTCAACTTTTTCTTTTTCGCACATGTAGCTTGTATCGATGAATAAAAAATTATAAAGATTACATAAGAGTCCTAAAAAGATGTATTTGAGTAATAGACTAAAACTTAAAGAAGTAAAGATGGTGAATGTTGATATTATTCAGCTAATTCAAAGGAAGAAATATTTTACCATATTAATTTTATATTTTTGTTAAAAGGCGACATTGAGTAGCATATAGATTGATCGAAAAGAGTTGTTTATTGTTTTTCTGTAAAAATCTTTTAAAATTGACACTGTAATAAAAGAGAAATTAAAACTAATCATCTAACTATTATGCTCTGCCAAAAAAATCAAGTTTTGCATTTCATTTTATAAAGGAGAAAATTTAAATAATGCTATAAATTCACAAAAATACAAAAGAATCTCTATATATATTATAATTGTGGTCTATAGAAAGATGATGTGGCATAGTTCTTTGGCCTTCATTTCATTTTTTTGGCCTTTTTTTTCACCATTTTTACTTTCTCAATTTTTGATCTTATGTGATATTCTTATTTATTTATTTTGTGTTACGTTGAAAATCTCAAAAACCACTTATTTAATCCTCTTAATTACACCCCAATTCCCTCATCTTCTTTTTATTAAGGCCTCTTAATAATAATTTTCTGTGTTCATATTAATTTTTTAAATAATTATTTTCTATAGTCATGTATGTAAGATAAAAGAAAAAGAAAGGAAAAAAAATAAAAGAAAAAAATTAAAAGATTCATGCAATTTGATTCTATGAATTTGAAGCAAACAAGTTCAATTTTATATATTTTTAATTATATTTCTTTGTTTCTTCTTTATTTTTTTAAGGATTTTAAAAAAGAAAAAAATTATAAAGGTATTAAAATTTAAAGTTAGATACTTTTAAATACGTGTATCTAGATATCTATTTATATATATTGTAATTATAAATTTATAACATAAGATATGAGATATTCTTTTTGCAAAAAAATGCAGTCTTTTTGACGATTTTCACTTCTTATTTCAATCCTCTTAATTTACTTTTATTTTTTTTCCATTGTGAGCTATGTTTAAAAGAAAAAACTTAAAAGTAATTTTCTCCTTTCTCTATAATTGCATGATTATTGCAGTAAGGTTGCAATTACTTCACTAATTCTATTTTAATGCTATTAAAATATGTCCTTTATTAGACAATTATATTCATACATTAGAAAACTGAATATAATTTAATTTTCTTTTAAAAAAAGATGGGTTCTTTAATTTGGTCAATATTGCATGGTGAATTTAATATATATATATATATATATTAAAATTTTAAAAAAGAAACACATCTTAAATTCTCATAAATATAAATCATATTTATTCTTGATTTATTTTCGCTAATTAAATATTATAATTTCAAATCAGCTATAAAGTTTTCACCTTCTTTTTCTTATTATGTTCCATAAATCCACATAATTCTCATGTACAAGTGTCACAATCCTTCATCTGAAGGTTATTGAAAAACATTTGTTAATTGGTATTGCAATTTGCCGGAGACATGTCTACAATATAGTTTCTTGAAATTTGGAGCTTAGTGAGCATTTTTTGTTTCCTCATTATCATGAAATTTTATTCTTGGATTTTTATTGAACTTACAATAATGAAGAAACATTATTTTCTTAATTTTTGAGATTTGCATTTTTTGAATTCGCTTTTGCTAATCAAAATTTAGAATCAATGAACATGAAGTTTTTGTTATTTGATTATTCTACTTTCTTTATGAAATCTTAGATTAAATCGTGTGTTGAATATTTGATTATAGGGTTGGTACTATAATTACTAATTCAACTGCCTGTGAAGTTTTAGTAAAGTTTTAAACCCAATGGCCAATAGTGGTATTTAAAGGAGCTTTTGAAGCACGAAAGAGTTAATAGAGCAACATCGTCTTTATGTTCATCTATGATTTATATTCATCACTTTAATTTTTTAATGGTATGTTCTTTTCTTTTTATATTTTTCAGTGCATTCTTTTTTATATCACTTCCATCGGCTTGAATTGACTATGTCAAAATAATCGAATTTTCAGTCCAAATAGAAAGATGAGGTAGGACAAAAACTTTTCAACAGATAATTGGTTAGTTATAGCAAATATTGACAACATGGAGACGATATGCATTAACTGTCTATCAAAATTAGTGGCATGATCTACTTCTTCTTAATCAATTTTGTCAGTTAATCTCTAGTTCTCAATTCTCACATGACTATAGCTTTCTTTTAAATGAAAAGGGACTAAAGAAATGTTCTCCATTATAAATAAATTCATTATTGACGATAAGTTTTAAAAGAGTTGTATTATTTAAAAGGTTTTGTGTGAAAAATGATTGCGTATTATCCTTTCCACCTAACAATTTTCGGTTTAAGTTCATCTTTTTTTTCTTTCTCTATGTCTTTTTTGTTCATGTTATTTTTATTTATTATTAGCAATTCAAATTTAACAACCTATTCAAGTGAATGAATAGAAAAACTCAAATATTTTGACATGAACTATTACATTCTCTCAATACTTTTAAATGTATGTTGAATCTATAGAAAAATATATTTTTAAAATTTAAAAAATATGAATATTATTTAATAATTTTAAAGATAAAAATAAATTATTTTACAGTAGGAGATTTATATAATTTTCTTTTCCTTTCAGAAAAATGAATGAGATAGCAATAGAAAGAAGAAAAAAGAGAGAAAATGGAAAACAAAAGAGCTAAGGAACAAAGACAAAAGGGTTAAAAATATAAAGAAAACATATGTACAATTTGATTTTGTGAATTTTGAATTAATGAATTTGTTTGGTGCTTTTTTGCTATTTCATTCTTCTCTATTTTATATTCCCTTTTAAATATTAATTAAATAAGTAAAAAGTTATGAGATCAATAACATTTAATTTTCTAATGATATGAAATTAATATAAAAGAATTAATATTTAATACACATCTTAAGTATACAAAATTTTAAAAACTATGATTAAAATCTATATATTTAGATAAATTTTATCATTCTTTGTTTTCTTAATTTTCTTTAAGACAACTAAAAGAGAAACAGTTTTACAGTTATTATTTTATTAGAATTTAATAATTAAAAAAATATTTAAATATTTTAATATTAAAATATAATAATATTTGACTATTATAAAAAATTACAAATATTTTTTATTACTGCGCGAAACGCGGAAAAATTACCTAGTATATATATAAAGCTGAAAATGAACATGATGATGTGCCATATCTCATTAGACAGTATCACCATTTATCTTTATTTTCATAATTTTAATTTTTTTTTAAAATTTTCATACCTAAAACCTTCAATAAAAATAATTAATTTCTCTTTCCTTCTTATTTACATTTATTGAAATAAGTGCAATCAATTTATTTCTATTAATGTGCATTCAGAATTTCAAAAGGTAAAAATATGAATATAATTTGACACCAGTTTCTTCTCCATCCATACCACCATTGAAGATTCACAGAAGTTTCAAACAAGTAGTTCTACTTTAAATAAAGAATTAAAATTTTATAGAAATAGGTCAAATTAGTTCTCATCCAAATGGGTATATGGGACCAGGACTCCTCATATGGTGATTTTCCACAGTTTTGAAAATTGAAAATTTGGGTTTCTCTTCTTGGATCTGCAAATCTCTCTCCGGACTATGCCTCCATCTTCATCTTCTTCTAGCAAAACTGAAATGGAGTGAAATGGGTTTAAGAACCCTGATCCAATTCCTAAATTTTTTCACTACCTACACCATAACATAATCATTGGCTGGAGACTTAAGTCTGTTTCTCACGGTGGAACAACAAAAACGTGAAAAATTTGTCTACCATGAACAAACTCATAAGGAAATGAAAAACGAATTATGCTCGAGTATATATTTATATTAACACTACACATGTTAAAATAATTTTTTTTTCTTACTATTTTTATTTATGTTATTGTCAGAACAAATTCAATTACTACTATTTCATTTTTGTATAAGGGTGATGCTAAATTGTCATAATTTTATGTCTATAATTTGGCCATAAATCTAAAAAGGCTATATTAGTGTTTTTTTTCAAAATAAAATTATGTATTTATTAATAACAACTAATAAATAAATTAAAAATAAATTTTAATTTTTTTTTAAAAAGTGATAAAAATATTAAAAACAAATCAATTCATAGTGTAAACAGAGAATTATGGTCATTCAATATCCTTGTAGAGATTTAGATTTATCCTTTGTGTAAATAATATGAGTAGTTCATAAGTTCAATAGGGTCTTTAAGAATCGCGCAAAGCATGGATAAATTTATTAGTTAAGAAATAAAAACAACGAAAAATGACGCATTTAGTTCTCAAGAATTACATCATTAACTTGTTTAATCCAAATTTAGTGACCATTTTTATTCAACTTTCAATAAAAATCTTAGCATAAAATTTTGACATATTGTGCACTATTTTGATGATTCTAAAAATTACCGAGACAAAATCTGCTGCAATGGTCACTGTATCTCGCCTCGTAGTCCCCTAAAGTGCATCAAATATTAAGATAAATTTAAGATAGACCAACTAAACTAAATATTAAGAAAGAAAAATAAATTTAATTATCTTATAAAATAAATATTCTAATAAAAATAGAAGGATACCTCTTACCATCGATTGATTTTGAATGTATATACTAAGATAGAGTAAAATTAAAAGGAAGTACATTTCTAATGGTAATGATTGAGGTAAAAGTCCATTTATATAAGTGAAGATAACTTTCTTAATTAATGAAGAAGATATGATTACAAAGCAAATCAAAAGTCCGAAAAGTGAAAAGGTTTAAGTGTTTATAATTATTAATGTTAGGCAACTTTGATAAGTTTTTATAGTAATTTATATTGGATTTAAAAGTCTAATAATGATATGATGTGGAAGAGGCTCACGAGTTTCAATGACAATATGGATGTTACTATGTTACTACTAAAGAATTAGAAGGGCTCAATATTATAAACGTTGACGAGGATCTTGAATTCAAATCTGCCAAAAAGTGTGGACAGATAAATGATTGGCCAAATAAAAATAAACAATTCAAGTATAATGTCATTGGGTATAAATGGATTCTTATAGCATAAATGTTTTTCACAAATGCTGATATTATTATATAGAAAGGTCCTTCTGTGGTAGATGCAATTATTTTGAGGTTGCTCATAAGTCTTTGATTTGTCTAGGATAAAGTCATTCCTATAATAATTAGTATTTTTGCGTGCGGGAAGCCTGACCACATGCTCAGAGATTGTCTAACGGCCAAGCAGGGACATGGTAGAGGTCGTGACCCAGTTAATGATAATTTTGTCTATTGTAGAATTATTTAATGAAGGGCAAAAAATTCAATCAATATTTTATAAGACCTTCACACTTTAATATAGTACTAGTCTATATGAACGCGTCCCGGGCATGTCCCTCATATTAATGAGAACAAACTTACAAAAATAAAATAAATAATATTTTAAAAATGTGTTTACATAACAATATAAGAATTTGAAAAGAAAATTATGAATTTCAAATTGATAAATGATTTTTTTTAAAGTTTGGCCCAATCTAGTAATTCTCTCTTCAGTTTGTCTAATACTTGTTTCAAGGAATAAAAGAATCATAGAAATAGAGTTCCATTGAAAGGTAAAAACATTATTCTGTTTACATGAGCACTTAAAATGCATGCATTATATGTACATTTTACGTTAATTATTATAAAATTTCTATTACTACACTATTGAAAAATTAACATATAATATAAATATTAGCATTATGAACACACATTGTAATATAAAGTTATATAGTAGAATAGAACATATAGTATATGTTATTGGTTTAAACAATTAATACTTATAAAATCCTATTATGGGTTACTACTAGCTTTCTTTGACACTGATAAATTGATATGATATCACAAACACATTTATTTATTTGTAATTAATCATTCAAACTAAGAAAGACTCACCAAAATTGGTGGAAGCATCAACTAATACTTACATTATGGTAGACTGTCTATACCACACTTTGTGGAATGTGATCCTCTCCTAATCCTATTAACACGGGATGCTTATGCGTCGGACTGTCCTTTTTTTCAGATTTTATTTTTAAAAGTCCTAAACATATGATTGATTTTGCATTATAAGTATAATTTTATTCAATGTGTAATTATTTATTAAAATATAAAATCTTATTCGCTTTTAAATTTTTAAATATTAATATTTTCTATATATTTCAAATAAGGAAGGATTTAATTCATACAATATTGTTAATTTAAAATCCTAAATATCATAAAAATAATTAAATAACTATTTTGTCCATTTTTATCTATTTTTAAAAAGGTAAAAACGTGAATGGTATTTTGCTATGGAGCGTCGTACTTTAAATATTAAGTAATGATATAATTTTAAAATTTTATTTTACCCTTTCTGAAATGATTTCAGCTCAATATTTTTTTTTTAATTTATGTGTCTAACCAAACATCTTCACATAAATTAAAATGAAAGAAATGATATAGATTTAATTAAAGAGAGTGAATCACAAGAACATTCGACAAATGAAATAACTTAAAGTATGTTGTGTTTCTATTTTTTTTCTTTTTTTGATTGTAGAATAAGAATAAGAAGAAGAAGAAGAAGAAATACAATGTATTAAATGCATAAAAAAATTACACTCTTTAATTTATTTTCATACGGTGAGTTGAAAAATTATGATGGATAATTAGTTAATCTATATTATATTAAAAGTGTGAAGGCCCTTAGAAATGTTGATTGAAATTTTTGCCTTTCATTAAAAGACTCTGCAATAGATAAAATTATCATTTACTATTTTTATAAAATTTTTATTTAAAACTATTATTTTTAATTATTCTAGCACCTTATTTTATCATTATAGATTTTCTATTTGTGGCATAAGTTATAACTCTATTTATGGTGTAAACCTAAAAAAAGAAATAAAAAGTTTCTACCAATTTTTTTTCCTTTTGATAGGCAAGAATTTTTTTATTTATTATTTTATTATATTAAATTTTCTACTAATGACATAACTCTATTTATAGTGTAAATTTTTTTAAAAAAAAATTGCCGAAAATTTTGTGCTTTTTAATTTTGAAAAAAATTTTCTCCCCCTTTTTCATGGCAAGGAAATGTTTTTTTTTTTCCTTTTTCATAAAATAAAGAAATCCCTTTTTTCTTAGCAACATGAGGGTTTTTAAAATTTTTTTTCTCTTTTTTGATAGTAATTTCCTAATATTTTTATATTTTCAAATATTTTTAAATTTTTATATTGCAGAACTTAATTTATCAATTCTTCTACATCAACACCTTTGATTCAATTTTAAATTTTGTAAATTTTTGTGTTAATCTATCTCCTTTTTTTCACGTTGTAAATTTTTTATATATTGTGGATTTGAAAAAGTCTCTTTTAGGCCTCATTTGTTTTTGTTAAGATTAAGACGTCTGAATCTGAATGCATATCTGAATGATTAAGATGTTGTCTCTAGATCTGAACACTAAATGATTAAGACTGTTTGTTTTCAATATCTGAATGTGTATACTTTATTTGTTGTAAACAAATTAAATATAATTCAAATAAAAAATAATTAAATTTAATAAAATAAATTTATTATTTAATAAAAAATAAAATATTTATGTTTACTAGTAATGGTGATGGTAATAATTGGTGTTACTGACTAGTAAAGGTGGTGGCGATGATTGCTAGTAATGGTGGTGGTGATATTTGTGATGATGTTGGTGGTTTGTGTTGTAGTGACTAGCGTGATGGTGGTGGTGTTTTTGTGATGATGGAGATGGTTGGTGTTGTAATGACTGGCTTGATGGAGGCGGTTGGTAGTGATGGTGAACTTAGTTATCGTTAGTAGTTGGTCGTATTGATGGTGGTGGCCGAATAATGTGTGGTGGTATAGTTGGTGGTAGTGCTAATTGTGATGGTGGAGGTAGTTAGAATTAGGGATTGACCACAGTGGTGGTAGTGACCATAGGTGTGGTAGAGGCAACAGCGGTGGCGACGGCCGCCATAGTGAATGTAACTATAATGATGGAGGTTGTATGTTTGGTAATGGTTGACAATAATAGAGGTTGACAATGGTGGATGAGGTTAGTGGTGGTGGTTGGCGGTTGGCGGTTGGCGACGATAATAGTGGTGGTGGTTGTGATGACACATGTGGTTGGTGGTGATGACTAGTGGTTTGGACATAGTGGTGGTGAAAATCATCCACACAAACATACCTCTTAATGATATTAAGACTCTGTTCTAGATTTTAATGATTAAAACCTATTCAGACCAAATAAGTACTAAAATCTTAATGAATACAAATGCACTTAATGGTCTAAGGTCTGAACTATTCAGATTCAGACCTTCATTAAGTACAACCAAATGAGGCCTTAGTTGAGTCTAATATTGATACTATGTCATCTCCTTTAATTGAGTCTTATATTAATATTATGTGATTTAAAATTTGTGTTATTGTAACTGACATTCTTTATCTATTCATAAATTCACAAGTTTCATCTATTCAACTAAAGTAATCTCTTCATCTCATAAAATAAATTTTTTTAGAAAATTATAAACTGATATAATTATTACTCTTGTACATATTTTTTTAGACAATCTTGCAATGGAATCTGAAAAAGATTTCGTGAACGAAATAGTGCCAATTAACAACTAAGGCGACATGATTCTGATTGAGTAATAAATGTCTTAGTAATGGAGTTGAATTAGTAAAAGAGTACATAAAGAGAACAAAAGAAGGCACTCAAATGAGTATAACATTAGTTAATGACGAAGCAATAATTCTTTTTCGTATTATATTTTATATTTATATTAGATATGTGTGTGTCTTTTGATCATTAAAGTTTAATTTTTTCAAAACACAAAAGTTCATGCTACACTTTTCAATAATGATATTGAAAAGTGAAAAAAATATTTACCACAAGACAAGATTTGTTACCTTACAAAACGGATGCACTAATAGTATTAATTCTAATTTTGTATCAGTAAACAAGGAGATTGAGGTTGGATTCAATGACAACACTATAGTTTTGGAATGCAACAATCATTTTTCTACTATTACTTTTTCAAATAATTTTGTTTTGTTTAAAGATGCAATACAATCTTTCGATGAAACAATTTTTGGTAATTTCTTTAGATTTGATCAACTAATCTAACATTCAATATATGCATAATATTTTATTCCTATTTACTTAATATAATACAGTCTTTTAGAAATGCTTATTGAACTTTTTAGCCCTTATTAAAAGACTCTACCATAGATAAAATTATCATTTTTTTAAAAATAATTATTATTTAATTATTAGCCTGATATTTAAGATTTTTAAATTAATTAAAATTATATAAAAATTTAGAGAAACAAATTAATGGAAGGAGAAACGAAAAAGGAAATGGCCACGAGGATGGCAATGGATATGGCACCAGCAGGCCCCACTAGCCCATAAGGAGCACGTGCTCGAACCGGTTGCCTACGCAGAGTTTAGGGTAGCCATTCAGATGTTAGCCCAGACTTTGACCACCCAGGTTAATCAGTAGGCAGTAGCGCATGTCCCTCAGAATGGGAATGCGGTGGTGGCAAGAGTTACAGACTTTCTGAGGATGAAACCTCCCGAGTTCCTTGGATCGAAGGTGGACGAGGATCCACATAAGCTCATTGAAGAGGTTTTGAAGATCACCCAGATTATGAGAGTAACTGGGAAGGAGTGCGCCGATTTAGCTTCATACCAATTGAAGGGGGTTGTGTACATTTGGTTCAAGCAATGGAAGGATAGTAGGACAGTTGGAGTAGGCCCTATCAGTTGGGATGAGTTTTATGTCGCTTTTCTGGATCAGTTCTTCCCTCGAGAGATGAGGGAGATCAAAGCGGTCGAGTTTATGAATCTAAATCAAGGAAAGATGACAGTTTAGGAGTATGCCTTGGAGTTCACTCATTTGTCCAAGTATGCACTTGAGATGGTGATAGACCAGAGAGCCTATGTGAGCAGGTTTGTACACGGGGTAGCAAACTACCTGGTTAGGGATTGCCTGACCACGATGCTTCTTCAGGATATTGACTTTTCTCAAATAGTCCTGTACGCCCAGCAAATGGAGGTGGTACAGATGAGTGAGCGGGAGAGAGAGGCCAAGAGGGCCAGGACGGATAGCTTAGGATTCTCCCAGTAGAGACCTAGTGGGCACCGTTAGCAGTCCCACCAGAGATCTTCAGCCCTAACACCTTCGGTTATGAGTGTTCCATCTAGGTCTAGGCCCAATTAGAGGGGATGATCATCAGGATCGAGATGTTAGAGTAGCATACCCTTAGAGATCATCCCTCTAGAGTGTAGAAGATGTGGGCAGAGACACTGAGGGCAGTTTTTGGTAGGTACAGGTGCTTGCTTCTAGTACGGGAAGCCTGGACACATGCTTAGAGATTGCCCAGCATCCATATAGGGTCATGATAGGTGCCGAGGAACAGCTTCCAATTCAGGAGCTACACCAGCATGCCCAGCTCAGCAGGGAGCATCTACTAGTACATGTGGCAGACAACGCCAAAACAGATTCTATGCCCTAGTATCCCGTCAGGAGCAGGAGGTCTCCCAAGATGTAGTCATTAGTATGTTACGTGTATTCCACCTTGATGTTTATGCATTGTTAGATCCAGGGTTTATTTTGTCTTTTGTGATGCCCTATGTTGCTAGTAGTTTCGGAGTCAGTCCCGAAATCTTATCAGAACCCTTCTATGTCTTTACTCCAATTGGTGATTCGGTTATAGCTAGATGGGTTTATAGAAATGTCCTTTCACAGTCCTTTAGAAAATCACCTCAGCAGATTTAGTAGAGTTAGTCATGACCGATTTTGATGTTATCCTCGGCATGGATTGACTATTTTTATGTTATGCCTCAGTCAATTGTAGAACCCGTGCAGTAAAGTTCAGATTTTCAGGTGAGCCAGACTTAGAGTGGAAGGGTAGTTCAACTGTGCTTGAAGGTCATTTCATTTCCTACTTTAAAGCCAGAAAGATGATTTCTGCGTGTACCATCTAGTTACGGTTAAGGATGCTATGTTTGAGACCCCGACTATCCAGTCAGTTTCAGTAGTATGTGAGTATCCAAAAATGTTTCTAGATGATCTACCGGGAATTCCTCTCGAGAAGGAGATTGATTTTGGTATTGACCTTCTTCCCAATATGCATCCTATATTTATACCTCCTTACAGATTGGCTCCAGCTGAGTTAAAAGAATTGAAGGAGCAGTTTCATTAGACCTAGGAAATCCCCATAGGGTGCACCAGTTCTCTTTGTCCGCAAGAAAGATGGTTCTCTTCGTATGTGCATTGATTATCGACAATTGAACAAGGTCACCATCAAGAACAGGTATCTTCTCCCCAGAATTGATAATTTGTTTGACCAGCTTCATGGTGCTAAGTGCTTTAAAATCAACTACATTGTAAAATTATTTCATTATTGAAATAATAGATAAATAAAAAATAAAGATGAATTATTAATTGATTAATTTAATTAAGTTTTTGAACTTAAATAAATAAAATATTTATTTACAAAAACATGGGACATTTTAGTATTTAAATTATAATTGACCAAAATTTATAATCTAAAATATGCACTTAAATAAAATACTTAATTTTGACATGAAAAATATGAAAACATATATAAATACGTATATACACCTACATATGTATATAAAAAATTGATTCTTTTTTTAAAAATATTTTTATTATTCAAGATCACAAGACATATATATATATATATATATTGTTTTACAATATTTTCAATAATTTAAACATTTATTTTATTTTATTTATAATTTTGGAAGCTTAAAATAATTAATCAAAAATGTGGAAAGCCAAAATTGGGTGTCAATAGTTTGCCCCTCTTCCACCAAGGATGATGAAAGAGTCTATGGGCGAAGATATTGACGAAGTAGCCAATTTTGACTGACCAGCGACACATCTTTTTTAGCAAAAATAAATTAAAATTTTGAGGAATTATGGTCTAGCTCTGGTTTCTAAGCTGCCTACATATCTCGGGTTCTGTGAGAAATCAAGCCATCTGTAGTTCAAGAAGCAAAAGCCGTCGCAAATTGATCGATTTCCAAAATTTGCCCCATGCGGAATTATGATGCCACTAGGTTCTTTTGTGACAGAAGATAAAAAGGTTTTGGCATGAATAGAGTGAGTACAACTATACTCGAAATGAGTTACTTATATATCCCTAGAGAAGACGGAAATCAGGCCGAATGTAGTTTAGCAATAAAGGATTATGGTAGATTTTGAGGAGGTCCTCAAAATTTTGCCCCAGTGTTGGATTTATGATTGACACTAGTATTATGACAGAGTTAGGAGAGACTTTATGGAGTTACGGTAGACGAACTTCTGAATGATGGATATTTTTGGAATGAAGCACACTTTTGCAGCCATTAAAAATATGGTGCGAAACACAACCACAAGCGGGACTCTATTAGGTGCACCTCATGCCTTTCAAGATCACACTGAATCAGATTTGGTTAGACCCTTGAAACCTTTTCAGTGTCGCGTCATGTGGACTTTGGGAGGCACAAAAAAAAAGAATTGAGAATCTAAGAATAGATGTACACTAAATTGAAAGCACAAATGATTGGTTAAGAGAGTTGGAATCGGAGCACTGACCTTTGACTCTGGCTTGTGGGTTTGATATTCCTCACGAAGCAATGCCTCAATAACTGCTTAGAGGTAGTTCCACATTGTAGTGTATTGTCCTATGAAAAGTGAAAAGTGCCAAAATACCTGCATGGCTCAAAGTTGTAAACAAATAACAATAATAGTAATGTAAAAGAGTAGAAAGTGTAGTCAAACAGGTATTGAAGTTTTGATTTGTGGATCTTCTCTTCAAAACTACTGTAAATGAAAGATCTATAATATGTGTAGTAGTCGTAATATAAGTTTCACTTGGCAAAACAACTTGTAGTGTAGCCTCTAGGTGAACGAGTAAATGTAAAGTAGAAAAACCTCTGATTGGCGGGATGAACTTGTAGTAGAAAACCTCCATTTTGTCGGGGCAACTGTAATATAGAAGGGGCCTCTGACTGGCGAGGCAATTATAATGTAAAAGGGCCTCCTACTGGCGGGGCAACTGTAAATGTAAAGGGCCTCCGACTAGCGGGAAAATTGTAAATGTAAAGGGCCTCCGACTGGCGGGGCAATTGTAATGTAAAGGGCCTCCGACTGGCGGGACAATTGTAAATTAAAAATTATATTTTGTGTCCTATTATACAGGCGGACTGCCTTGTATCCTATTATACAGGCGAACTGCCTCATGTCCTATTATTCAGGCGGACTGCCTTGTGTCCTATTATATAGGCAGAATCCTTCATGTCCTGTTATACATGCGGACTGTCTTCTGTCCTATTATACAGGCGGACTACCTTGTGTCCTATTATACAAGCGGACTACCTTAAGTCTTATTATACAGGTGGACTGCCTCGTGTCCTATTATACAGGCAGACTACCTAGTGTTCTATTATCTAGGAGAAATTGCCATGTATTGTGTAGGCATATTGCCTAGTATAGGAAGATTTCCTTGCATTGTACGAGCGAATTGCCTCTTACATAGTTACCCATCTTTTTTGTACAGGTAGACTACTTTGGATCTCTTTGTATAGGTAGGCAAATACTTTGATGCTATTACCTTGTTATCGATTTGGATCGAGTGTTGGTGTATTGATCTCTTTGTTGGGAGTGCACTCAATTGTCCTCCAATTGTTAGTGGTGCCTTTGCGATGCAATTATGCAAAATTGAGATAAATTTCTTAACATCATATAGTTAGTAGAAGTAAATGATGAAATAAAGAGAGAGATAAGATTTAGCCGTTTAGCTTGTGAGACGGCCGTGAGGGCCAGAGAATGCCTTTGATCAAAGATCATTCTTGTTGTTGATGTTATGTTGTTCCTTCAAAATTTTTGGTTCTTTCTCTCAAAGAAAAATCTTTAATTTAAAGGTGGCGGTTGACTTGTATATCAAAATAAAATCATGTCTCTGAATCTGTGTCTCTTGCTCTCTGTGACGACTCGTAATCTAATAATGAGAGTAGCATCATGTTTCGGGATTAGGTTTTGATCTTGGAAGTCATAGGTTGTTCGAAATCTCTTCTTTTTTTGATTGAGATAGGAGAATCTTCTGTTTCTGGTAAAGAATGATTACGATGTTTTGTAGATTTTCCTCGTATAGATTATCCATGTGTAGGAGTTAAGTTAGAGCGCATATTGAAAGGAACTTTTATTGATGTGACCGAGCTTGATTTAGGCTGCCTATGTATCCCAGAATAGGAATCAGGTCAGAAGTAGTTCAAGCTTGGTGTATAGGAGGATTTTTTCTCAATAAAGAGACCACTCTCGATATAGACTGCCTACATATCTTGTTGGTGCAAAAAATCAGGTCGTTACATAGTCTCATACGAGAAGTACAAGTACAATATGATAAAGGGGTGGGTGGGTGGAGAATGGTAAGGCTAATAACTATGATAAGCTAGCCTCTAGAGGCTCGTTTTGGTCATTTGTTGAAGCGACGTCTCTTTTGCAGAAAATTGTCAACGTTTGATCGTTTTCCATTGTTGCTAGCGGTTGGAGTATCTCTTTTCATTTACTGATATTCTTGTAGTTTGTTGGCATCGATCAAGTTCTGAACCTTATGCTTTAGGGCCACACATTCCTCTGTGTCGTGGCCTTGATAATTAGAGTGAAAAGCATAACGCTTGGAGGAGTCACACAGTAGATGAGTCGGGTCAACCACCTTCTCCTTTCTTGGTTGTATCACTCCATTTGCTTATAGTCTAAAAAATATATCGTATAAAAGTTCCATCAGTTGGGTGTACTCATGAGATTTCCTTTTCTATGACTGACCAGAACTGGATGGCATCTCTTGAGACGGATGCAAAGAATTCGGATCATCAATGATCTTTCTTGCTTGAATGCTACCTTCAATTGCCTTAACATGTTGGATTAGTTCAGAGAAACTTTGTGGACAATCTCCAAGCAACTTCTCAAGATATATTCCTTCTTGGATCCTGATGAAGGATGAGATTAGCTTCTTTTCGGGCAATGGAGGACATATTCTTGAAGCTTCAATCCTCCATCTTAAGGAATATTCTAAAAAAGATTCTTGTGGTCGTTTCTTCAAATCCATCAAGACGAGTAGTATTGGATTAGGTCCAATGTTGAACTCGTATTGTCTCACAAATTTTTGGGCCATATCTTCCCAGGTTTTCCACTTGTTGAAGTCTTGTCTTACATGCCATTCAAGTGCTAATCCTAACAGTCTTTGAAGGAATAGTCTCATCCGTATAACTTCATCTTGTCCGATCTCGATAAACCTTCCACAATAATTTTCCAAATGAGTAATGGGGTTCCCTTTCCCATTGAAAGTGTTGAATTTTGGAAACTTAAATCCTAACGGGAGTATGAGGTTTGGGCATATGCATAAGTCTTTATAGCTTGACTCTGAATGTTTCTTGAGCGCATCTCTTCTTCAACAATCCTCCTTTGAATGGGGATCTATCTTATTGTTTGGATTTATTTCCCAGCTCTTCAAATGGGTGTAAAGGTAGCAGATTTGGTTGGTGTTCCACGACTGATGTAGTACTGGTAGCTGGTTGGATATTCATGACTCTAGAATTGTTTGGGTTGATGGTATATTTTATCAATATTTGTGGAGGAATCATATAGGTAGGATTAGGGTGAGGCGATATGGTGAATGATCTTGGGCAGAATTATATGCCCAAGTGATGCTCAAATGCTCTATTTTGTCTTGTTTATCTATCGTTATTTGTACATTCTCATGTGATTTGTAGTTAAAATGTGAATTTATACTAACCAACATGATTACTGTTGTTTTGCAGGAAAAATGTAATTTTAGGAAGCTAAGTTGCATGTTGGTGAAAATCGGGAATGGACTCGGAAGTGAGCAGTGGAAAAGGTCAAGGAAAAGCAGCAAATATAGGGGCTCCGCAATGGAGCCGTGTCACGCTGCCATCGTGGAGGCAGTCTGCCTTGGATGATTTATTTTGGCAAATTTCCAGTGAAGATTCGCGACGGCGCCGTGGCACGTTGGTCAAGCCCCGCGTTACATGCCGTGGCACGTTGCCTATATTTACCTGGAACATAAATTTCCAGTGAGGGTCCATGTTTGCACCGTGTAACAGAGGCAGTGCTCCGCGATGCACTCCGTGACACGTTGCTTGTTATTCCGGGAAAAATTTCCACTAGTATAAATAGCACACTTAGGTTTATTTTTTAATTATTCTGACTTAGTTGAGCAAGGACGTGGGTTACAGGCAGTTGAGGAGGCAAAATTCTTAGGGTTCTTCTCTAACTCTTTCTCCTTTATTTCAATTGTTTGTATGATTTATACACATGTGATGATGTTTAATCCACAAATGAGTGGCTAAATTCACTTCTTGCTGAGGTTAAGAACATTTATAGTGGAATGTAATTGTTGATCATTTTGGTTTTTCATCTTTTCTTCCATGGTTGTTCTATCAATTCTTGTTCTTACTGCATTAATGTCTGAACAATGTTAATGTATATCTAAAAAATCCAGTTTTATCTTGAAAAGGAAAGAAATTGGAAAGTTGTGAACTGGTAGGATATGATCTCTTCTTATTTTGGGAAAATTGAGAATTGATTTACCTTCAGAATAGAAATATATCTGAAAGTCATATTAGTCAATTAAGGAATCGGTTTCGTATGGCTAGAACATGAAATTCTTTTATCACAGAAATGTAGGTTGAAGGCTCATGATTCTTAAGTTGGATAGAATACAAAAGTTTCTCTCCATAGGCAATAATTCTTGACTAGAAACCAAAGGAAAGATTAACCAAATTGTATCGATAAATTACTTCCCTGCATGTTCGTTTTGGCCTCAGCTTGCTCATTACTATAGTTCAGACTCACTTTATCATTTTGTCTTAGATTAGTATAAATTAGGAATCCAACTCTCAAAATCTTCTTTAAATTGTTGTCTGCATTGTTAGAGTTAGAGTTCATTAACACTTAATCCGATTATTACCTTGGTTCAGTCCCTGTGGGATCGATACTTGGCTTACTTTATCCATTTTACTACTTGTTCGACCACGTGCACTTGCGTGTAGTTGCGAAACAGCCCGAACAAGTTTTTGGCGCCGTTGCCGGGGACTGGCAATTGGTAAAATTATTTTCTTAAGTGTTAGTTTACGATTTCTATATTAGTGCTGACAACTTGATCTTAGCCTATCTTTTGCAGATATTGAATTCTGTTGAACACTGGCAAGAGACAAGGAGCTGGTGGATTCATACTTAGAGCCAGAAAGACAATTTCATCGTCAAAGAAGAGAAGCTCTGGAGAAGAAACTGCAGTTGCTCAGACAAACAATCCTGGAGCAACAACAGAATCCACCACTTGTAAGGGCAGTATTAGTGCCCGAGGAAATGGCAGCTAGGCCGGTTCGCAAAGTGGCTATCCCACATGCTAACAATGTTACATCAAGCATTCGCAAACCTGAGCCAGGAGGGAGGTTTGAGCTTAAATAGAATATGGTGCAATTGGTGCACAAGCAATTCATAGGTCTCCCTCATGAGGATCCACAACATCTCCAAAACTTTTTGGAGATAAGTGACACTTACATCCCCGCTGGAGTATCATCTAATTACGTAAGGCCTACATTGTTCCCATTTTCACTATTGGGAGAAGCAAAGAGGTGGTTGAAAGCTGAGCCACCTAATTCCATCACCACTTGGGATGATCTTGCAAGAAAATTTTTGATACATCTTTCCATCCGAGAAAACAGCAAGACTTTGAAGTCTGATTCTAAGTTTTAAACAAAGAGAGGACGAAAATTTGTATCAAGCTTGGGAAAGATTCAAATCTATGTTACGGGATTGTCCTCACCATCACCAGTCCAATGATATGCTGGTGCACACTTTCCTAGAGGGTTTAGAACCCTACACAAAAATTTTACTAGACTCAGCAGCTGGGGACAAGCATTAGAAAAGACTTATGAGGAGCTGTATACTCTGTTAAATTGTATTTCGCAGGGAAATCCAAAGTGGATTGCGGACTCTTCTAGAGGAGGAACAAGGAAAATGACAAGAGTCTTGGAAGTGGATGGTTTTACAGCTATCACTGCACAGATAGCTGCATTACAGAATCAACTTAACACCCACTTCAGCAATATGAGCTTGAATCAATCTTAAGCCCCAGTTAATGTAGTGCAGCAGATTTGGTGTGAAGTATGCGGTAGTAATGAACACTCAACTGAGTGTTGTGGTGCAAATCCAGATTTAGTGAACTTTGTTGGTAATGTACAGAGAAATAATCACCAATAGTATGGCAAAAACTACAACTCTAATTGGAGAAATCATCCGAATTTCTCCTGGCGGAGTAACATCCATCAAGGGCAGAGTTCGAATCAGTGTGCGCAGAGAAATTAAGGAGGGCAGCAGAACTATCAGACTCAATACAGAAGCAATAATGCCCCTCCTCCACCACCACCACCCAGTATTGAGGAAATGTTTAAAACAATGATAGCTAACCAATCTCAATTGCAGGCTGACTATGTAAAATTGGCGGCAGATGTAAAGAACAATCAGTTATCTACAAAGGCGTTGGAGTACCATTTTGGCAACTAGCTAGAGCTCAAAACACTAGGCCAAGAGGAGGACTACCGAGTGACATTGACCCGAATCCCAAGCAAGTAAATGCAATGACCACAAGGAGTGGTTTACAACTCAAGGAGGTGGAACCAGAAAGACCACCTCAGCAGTCAGGAGTAGTGGAGAAAGAAAGGGAACAAAATGATGAGAGGGGGAAGGAGAAGGCAGCTGAAGCAGAAAGACCACCACCTAAGTTCCCTAAACACAAGGAGGAAGTGTGTTTCAAAAAGTTCATGGAGGTGCTTAAACAGGTACACATTAATTTACCTCTTGTTGATGTTTTGCAGGGAGTGCCGAAGTATGCAAAGTATATCAAGGACATCGTATCTAACAAAAGAAGATTGACGGAGTATGCTACGATGACACTTATTGAGGAGTGCACTTCTCAGATACAGAACAGTTTGCCAACAAAGCTCAAGGACCCTGGGAGCTTTACAATTCAAATCACAATTGGGAAAAGTATCCGAGCTCGTGGACTATGCGATTTGGGAGCGAGCATTAACTTGATGCCGACATCGGTGTTCAAGAAGTTGGGACTGGGCAGTCCTAGACCAACGAAAGTGATCTTGCAGTTAGTGGATTGTTCTTTGGCCAGACCAGATGGCATTGGTGCAAGTGGGCTCCCTTATCTTCCCGGTAGATTTTATTGTTATGGATTTTGAGCCGGATGTGGAAGTCCCATTTATTTTAGGACGTCCTTTCTTGGCAACCGGGAAAGCTTTGATTGATGTAGTTGCAGGGCAGCTAACTATGCGGGCGCATGACAAGGTGGAGGTATTTGATGTGTACAAGGCCACGAAGCTTCCGGCCATATATGAGGAGCTTTCAGTAATCAACGTGCTAAATCAAGAAGATATTGTTCAGATTGTTGATTCTCGAGATCCAGTGGGAAAACCACCGATTGAGGACACCCCAAAACTGGAGTTGTGGCAAGAAGATCGAAGTGCCACATTCTTAGTCAATGGGCAGCGTTGTAAGCATTACTAGGGTGAGGACGTTATTCGAGAGAAAATGTTCACTCTAGAGGATGATTGAGCTTTAATGACGTCGAGCCGCGACGGTAAACCAGGCGCTGCACGGGAGGCAACACGTGAAATTATTGTAATAAATGAGTAGAATTAGTTAAAAAGAAAAAAGAAAAAAAAGAGAGAAAAAAATAAAAATAAAAACAAAAATTGTGTTCGTGTTTGAAACCTATAAATTCTAACCAATTTCTTGTTGTGAGATTATTTTCAGGTGGAACGGAGGGCAAAAATGCAAAGGATCGCAAAGGAAAAAATCGATGTGAGAAAAAAATTAAAAAGTGGCAAGATAGTGAGCCTGCACGATGGTTCCGTGTCACGGAGGAGGGCCTCCGCGTTACCCTCTGTGACACGTTGAAGGTATTATGGAATTTTCACAAATTCCAGAACACCTATGTGATGGCTCCGTGTCACGGAGGGGGTGCTCCGCGTTACCCTCCGTGACACGTTGAGGTGTTATTCGAGTCGAGTCACACCGGATCGCCAGGTGACCCGCGCGAAAAAACCTCTTTTTAACCCCGAAAACCCCTCATTTTTCCCATTTCTCACTCTCCTCTGCGACAAACCCCCTAAAATCCCTCCTTCCCCAACGTGACACGGACCTAGGATCGAAATTTCTTCAACTTTTCTTCGATATCATCGAATTAAAGGTATGTTCTTGAACTTAACCTCAAATTTTGCCTAAATTTTCGATTTTTGAGCAGGTGAGGTGAGTAAACCTTTCCCTAAGTGTAAATTGAGCTTGAATTCATTTAAGTTATCATTGATTGATGTTCGTAGTATCGTTATGATTATATGAACTCTATGAATGCATGTTTGATTGAATTTTTGCGAAATTGGTAGCTAGAGTTGGAATTTGAATAGGAAGAAACTAAATTTGATTGAAAATGTGAAAATAATTGGGTTGTGCATGTTGGGTGATGTAAATGATGTTGTGAATATAGATGAATATGCTAAATAAACAAGGGAATTTTCGGGAAAATGAAATTGGTGAATTTCATAGGTTGTGGTTGTTGAGGAAAATTTTGGCTAAGTGTTATGTGATGTAATGGAATCAATGGTGATATTGTGATTAGTTGTATGAAGTCTGAGTAGTACATAGTAATTATTCCATCGACTTATCTGAATGCACGAGGCATGTTGATTGATAAAAATTGGAAAAGAATGATTGTCTTGCCGAATTGTTTTCATTGTGGCTGAAGACTAAGTGTGGGGTGACCTAAATCAACCCAACCTTAGTCGAAGCAAATTGTTGACTTGAATAACATTGGGACTGTCTGTTTGATTTGACAGGAACGATGTCAAGCAGGCAAGACAAAGGAAAGGGCGCATCTACATCAGGCGCCGGGAGAAAAAGGATTAGACTGGGAACAACAGTTCCAGCAGAACCAGCGGTTCCGTGCGGCCAACGGCGTCAATATGGAACCCGATGGGTGATTGACGAAGGGAAGAAATGGTATGCAAAGCACAAGGAGACCAAATACTTTCCTGAGGAGCACATTGCAAGGGAGCCACTTGCACAGGAATTCCCCAGAATAGTACACCTGATTGACACTGTCGGGCTTAACTTCATCTTCGAAGAGCCCAAGGAGTGCAATCTCCATTTGATTCGGGAGTTCTACGCAAACTGGAACCCGACATTCCGTAGTCACACCGTCAAGATAAGGGGGAAGGTTGTCACCTTTGAGCCCCATCACCTGAATGCCATATTGGGGGCGGGGGACACAGACGCCCATGTACTCCGGCAGCTGAACATAACTCCACCTTATGCGGATATCAGACGCACTCTGTGTGGAGCCCGTTCGACAGCGCGATGGAGCAGGCACAAGGAAAGGGGCTACCATCAGACACTGCCTTACTCTCAAATAATCAGGGAAGCCAGGATTTGGCTTAAAATTGTGTGTTCCTTCCTGATCCCGGGGGTGCACATGACAGATGTCACTCAGGATCGAGTATGCTTGGTTTATGCCCTGATGAAAGGGCTTGAGATAAATGTTGGGGCGGTGATCATCTCCGCCATGAAGAGGACCCGTTTGCATCAAGGGCACAGGTACGGGTTTGGTGGTTTGCTGACCATGTTCCTGAGGGGCCACGACATCGAGGAGGAGGCACTAGACTACATCCCCGCAAATGGATAGGCGTGCCTTGGACGTCACCAAAACCAAGGCAGCCGATACAACTCACGGGCCAGTTCTCACACTAGCCGAGCGACATGCTCGGGATGATCAATATATGGCCCGCATGTACGGGATGCAGATGCTGCAGTTGCGCATAAGCAGGAGTCCAGCAACAGAAGATGAGCTATGACAGCTCGAGCTAGATTACCCCTTTGGCGAAAATGCCCGGGCTCTATACCGAGTGGGGCCAGCTTTTGTGGAGCCTGTAGATGATGATGACCCCACAGATGAGGAGACACACCACGATGACTCAGATGTTGAGTCAGATGAGGACTGCGGGGGCGATTCAGATATAGGGGACGAGGCAACGACACCTGATAAAGAAGTTGAATACTTCAATTGATCAGGGAGTTTCACCACCTACTTTTGTGCTATGTTGAATTTTGTGAACACTGGGGACAGTGTTCGGTTTAAGTGTGGGGTGGGAGTAATTAGGTGCCAGTTGTTTTGTTACTGTTTATGTTGATGTCTTGTTGTGGTGCCTGTTGTGAAAAAAATTGTGACCCTGTGATTTTGTGCGTATGTTTTGTTTTGTAATTCGGTATTGTAATGAATGTTAAGCTATTGTGTGTTGTGTTGAGTTGTTGTTGTTAGCTGGTTGTGTAAATATATATTTGTTTTCTATCGAAATTATCGATATTTTAAAAAAATTTTGTTGAATTTTTTATGATTGGGTTTCTCAGCGTTTGTTTTCGGTGCTTTTACCGAGAATAGTCCCATTGAACCGAAGTAGTAAATAGTGACCGTTCCCTATGATGGATGGATGACGACCGTCTTAAGGGAAATGTAGTCGATAGGAGTAGTTTTTATCTTTCTTTTATTTTCTTTCTTTTGTTTGTTTCCCAAACGTGTCACTACTTCATGGTTCGGAATTCTTGTTGCGTGTTGTACATGATATTGAGATGCAAAGATGATTCGTATGAAAGCATGCAAATGTGAAACATGTTGAGATACCTAGGCCATAGAGTTTGATTCGGTGTGATTGAGGCTTAATATTGAATTCTTGTAATTAGTTGATTGAAGAGTCTGTGAATAAGTCTTGAGTTGAGCATGTGCAATGAGTGTGAGGTGAGGTTCGATTCTTCCATGCTATTGTGAAGTGACTAGAACTTGCCTGGTGTGTGTACGAAACGAAATGAAGGATGTGTAGTGTAGGAAAGGATGTAGGCATATCTTTGATTTAACCGAAAGTTTTTCCATTATCATACCTACCTTGAATGTACATCCTAGTTAGCCCCATTGAGAATTTAGCCTATTTTTTTCTTTCGTTGAAGAGGTAGAAACCGAGCTTAATCCCTTCTTTTCATTATCCGTGAATTTGATCCAAAACTCTTAAGCGCTCAAGAAAAATAATTTTCCCACAGTGTCAAGGAGTGAGAAGTGTGAAAAGAAAGGAAAAGCGGAAGTGGTGAAAGTAAAGATAAGGTCAAAGGTGCACTTGCCGAATTTAAATAAAATGAAGATATATAACTAATATTTGTTATTAAGTCGAGTGTACTTAAAGAAATGGGAAAAAAAAATAAAGAAAGACTTCAAGAATGGGAGGATGAAGGAAGAAACAATGCCCATAATGTTGGTGGGATGTATTGAAAAGCGCTTAAGGAGGTTAGATGATATTATTGGTTATCCCAGTATTTACTAGTTCCTTAGCTTACATTACAACCCGTTAAGTCCTACGTGATCTTACATCATGCTTCCTTATATTAGTGGAGTAATACACTAGAGGCAAGCCTATGGTTCATGACATGATGCATGCGAATTCTTTGGAAGAGAGAGCAAAATTGTGTTCATATACCCTTAAGTGTAATGCTTTGAGATCGTATTATTGAAAAGGGGGAATTTCTTTTGTGTTGTGAGGGCACATGCTTGACGAGAGATTGAATTTCGTGTCGGATGTCTTTATCAGTTGATTTGCATGAGTTTGCCAAGATCGAGAGTCGATTCTTGAGTGTAGGAGGTCTTAATGTGATGTATTTCATTGTGTTGATGAGATTATGCATGTTTTCTTGATGATTTGCTATATTAAATAATCGGTATAACCGTAGCTTGAATTGTCGAGCCAAAGTAGCTATATGTTGGTGTCAATTGCATGAGATGTGAGAGTATTGTTCGAGGACGAACAAGGTTTTAAGTGTGGGGTAAGTGATCTTGGGCAGAATTATATGCCCAGATGATGCTCAAATGCTCTATTTCGTCTTGTTTATCTGTCGTTATTTGTACATTCTCATGTGATTTGTAGTTAAAATGTGAATTTATACTAACCAACATGATTAGTGTTGTTTTGCAGGAAAAATGTAATTTTAGGAAGCTAAGTTGCATGTTGGTGAAAATCGGGAATGGACTCGAAAGCGAGCAGTGGAAAAGGTCAAGGAAAAGCAGCAAATATAGGGGCTCCGCGATGGAGCCGTGTCACGCTGCCATCGCAGAGGCAGTCTGCCTGGGATGATTTATTTTGGCAAATTTTTAGTGAAGGTTCACGACGACGCCGTGGAACGTTGGCCAAGCCCCATTTTACATGCTGTGGCACGTTGCCTATATTTACCTGGAACATAAATTTCTAGTGAGGGTCCGCGTTTGCACGGTTTCACGGAGGCAGTGCTCCGCGATGCACTCCGTGACACATTGCTTGTTATTCCGGGAAAAATTCCTACTAGTATAAATAGCACACTTAAGTTTATTTTTAATTATTTTGACTTAGTTGAGCCAGGACGTGGGTTACAGGCAGTTGAGGAGACGAAATTCTTAGGGTTCTTCTCTAACTCTTTCTCCTTTATTTCAATTGTTTGTATGATTTATACTCATTTGATGATGTTTAATCCACAAATGAGTGGCTAAATTCACTTCTTGCTGAGGTTAAGAACATTTATAGTGGAATGTAATTGTTAATCATTTTGGTTTTTCATCTTTTCTTTCATGGTTGTTCTATCAATTCTTGTTCTTACTGCATTAATGTCTGGCCAATGTTAATGTATATCTAAAAAATCCAGTTTTATCTTGAAAAGGAAAGAAATTGGAAAGTTGTGAACTGGTAGGATATGATCTCTTCTTAGTTTGGGAAAATTGAGAATTGATTTACCTTCAGAATAGAAATATATCTGAAAATCATATTAGTCAATTAAGGAATCGGTTTCGTATGGCTAGAACATGAAATTCTTTTATCACAGAAATGTAGGTTAAAGGTTCATGATTTCTTAAGTTGGGTAGAATACGAAAGTTTCTCTCCATAGGCAATAATTCTTGACTAGCAACTGAAGGAAAGATTAACTGAATTGTATCGATAAATTACTTCCCTGCATGTTCGTTTTGGCCTCAGCTTGCTCATTACTATAGTTCAGACTCACTTTATCATTTTGTCTTAGATTAGTATAAATTAGGAGACCAACTCTCAAAATCTTCTTTAAATTGTTGTCTGCATTGTTAGAGTTAGAGTTCATTAACACTTAATCCGATTATTACCTTGGTTCAGTCCCTGTGGGATCGATACTTGGCTTACTTTAGCGATTTTACTACTTGTTCGACCACGTGCACTTGCGTGTAGTTGCGAAACAACCCAAACAGTGAAGGAAATATTTTGGGTTGGGTTGAGACTGAAGCTCGAGTTTAAGTGGTTGAGAGTATTTTTCATACTGATCCACACGCTTCTTCATACCACCATTTCCTCTGAGTTATCATCTCGCAAAGAACGTAAACCAGTGTTGACTGTGGAGAAATGGTTTGTCATTATTACTCCGTCCTTAACACAGATTGCGTTGTATTGCACAAGCCAACCTCAATGGTAAAGATAACACTTCTGAAAAATTCAAGGTAAAATATTAGTATTTTTTAAAAATATATGCATAAGATGAATGCTTGAAATAGTAATAATTGATTAAAAAAGATTTATACTAGATCAAAAGAATGCCTAAGCTCGAGTGGATAGCCTAAGTTGTTTAGAGATATGAATAGGGTGGCTTTGTCTTGAAGCATATCTTTGCTTCTTCTTCTTCTTCGAAGAAAAAAGGAAATTCCTATGGTAAGAGGACCGAATATTTTATAGGTTGACTATATATTCAGCCGAGGAAAATCAGGTCACACGTAGTTCTAAAATAATAAGATGATGCTTTTGACTTTTCTAAAAAAGACCGGACCTAATGTGGGCTGCCTACGTATCCCACCATGGGAAATTAGGTCGAGACGTAGTTCTGGGTTGTGGCTAGAAACGTATATCATGCAGAGAATATCATTATAGAAAACTTCTCTTTGTCTTTCTCATCTATTCCCATTCTGTCAAAAGCATCAGATGGTCAAAAAGAAAGTGTTTGAACATTGATTTCATACTCGAGCAAAATGTATAGGATATTCGTGAAGGAGTGGTAGAGGACCTTCTGAATCTTCATCGGATTTCGAGATTACTTAGCGTTTTCTTGACATCGATGATTTATTGTACGCGCTTTCTGAGCCTTTGCTTTTGTCTTGTTGATTTATTGCATACAAACTCCTACTTTACTGGGTTAATTATCGAGATCCGATCAATCATTATCAGCGGCGTTCAACTCAAATCAGTTTTCCTAAAGAGGAATAAATGGTTGTAGGGAGTGAGAAATGAGTGTGATTGACGCGGTTGAATTTTATGATAACCATGTCAGAATGTCAAAGATGGATAATTCTCAATATAGGATAATTTCTCACTGGTCATAATATTATGCGTTGTTTGTGAATGGAAGGTTGTATACGTGAACGCTTTTATAAGGAGGGCAAAGATTCATGAGTCGGTCCATAAGGAGATCATGCAAGCGATTTGTAAAGTCCTAACATGTGATGAATTCTCAGGATCCAGGATGGGCCTATGGAGGGATAAAAAAGAATATTGACAGATATTGTCTGGATAAGAAAGAGACGCCTTATTTGGTGGGGAGCATATTTGAGGTTGAAAATAATTTTAGTGAATGCTATAAATAAAGTTTGCTAAACGTTGCAAAATCTTTGCAAATAAAAAATTAAACGTGCAACTATGAAAAATAAAACTCAAGATTAGTTACTCTATCCTTCTGCAAAACAAATGAAAGATATGTTAGTACGCAAGAACACAAATATGGCGCAATGAATGAATCACTTAGCGAATAATGTCACTTAAAACACATAAGTTACATGGAGAAACACTTGACAAGTATTGTGCGTCCTAATGTGAAAGGGGCCTCTTTCGCCTGAGGTAGGCCTACGTATATTCGAAAGATGAATGTGTCATTATCTGTCATCCCAATGCTCTTTAATTAATTAAACGAACTTAGTTTGAAAAAAAAGAAGTATAAGGATAGCTTGAAGCTATATTATATGCTGAATTAAGGATGAAAAATATAATATATCATCACAAAAAGAATTAGTCATATCTTTCCTCTCAAAATTTAATCAATTTAGAGAAAATGGTCCATGTTATGACACAAATATTTTTCAAATAATGCACATATAATATGATAAGCATCATTTAAGTTTTATCAATTAAGGTTATTTTATTAGAAAATGACTACAATTGAAATGAATTTGATTTTGTTTTAAATTGCAATTCTAGCCACAAATTAAGCCAAAAATCTACATATTTTATCAATTCTTGTTACTTAATATTAGCTAATCCATGTTCCGTGTCGGCAAGAACATGGATTATACTTCTTTCTATTAATCTCAGTCGTTCAATCTTGATCAAACGACTTCTATTATATATATATATATATGTTTCAAATTTTATATATATTATTTATTTGTTTTTTTATTTATTATTTTTCCTCTTTTAATCCTAACTGTTTGATCTTAGGTCAAATGGTACAGATCTAACCCACTAAATACACTCCTAATTCCCACAAAATCCCTCCTCGCACCATCCTAACAGATCCCCGCCCCACCCTACGTCATTCCCTCTTTTCATCTCTACCAATGACACCAACAACACCTTAACTCTCTCCCTCCGCCAGCAACTCACCACCACCAGACCGCCCGTGACCCTCCTCCGCCGGCCACCCTTCTTCCTCACCTCACCCCTCTCTCCCAGACTCGCAGACCCCCTGCCCTTATCCCAGAACTCGTCGACCCCCTCCCCCTATGCCAGCCCCTTCCCCCCACCCCCAAGACCTGAAAATCTTGCTAAAGACCCCATCCTTTCACTGCAACAGCTCTAAGGTACTCTTTTTCAAACTTTTTCATCATTTTTCTATCTTTCTTCTATGACTCACACTACCCATCTCTTCAATCTTCTATAATAAAAATTTTGATTTCAAAAATTCAGAAGATGGGAAGAACCCTCACCTTATCCTATAAAAGGAGATATATAATGAAGGGAAAAGGGGACCGAGAGCAACACAGACGCTCCACGCTTAAAACACTTAAAAAAAATCCAAAAAGCAGTAGACACACAGGAAAAAATATTCAGAAGAGTAGTAGACTAGAACTAGAAAAAGGGAAGTATAATCAAGCCACACCCACACACAAAAACACTGCTAATTCTTTTTTTTTTTTTCTGCTTCTATGAACTTACCCCCACCCTCCTATTTGTTGTCTTTTTTGTTGCTCAGATTCGGAATCACCGGTTTGAGACTCAACACTTTAACATCTTCAATCGCTGCACAACATATGGTAAATTCTATCCCATCTTAACTACATTATTTCTAGTTTCGTAATTCATTGATTGTGTTTGGAATGAGGCTAACTGTTTTAGTTAGACTTATTATCTACAAACAATGAAATGCATCAGTCTCTAGTTGTCCGATTTACATATATCTTGTTGTATGTTTGTAAGAAGTGTTTACAACCATGAATTAGCTCTAAATAAATTTTGTGAAGTTTGAAGGTTTAAGTGTTTGTCGGCTACCCATTTTAAGGTAATTGTGATACCATTGATTGTATGAACATGACGATGAGTGCATTGTTATGTTTTTAATTTGTTGTTGTGTTTGCAAGTTGCCTTCTAACTTCTTACTCTGCGTGAAAAGGGTTCAAAAGAATTGAGCATTGAAGTATGACCATATTATTTGTCTTGAGTGAGTATGGTATTGTAACCATTTACTCTTGAGAAGTTTAAGTTTGTTCAAGTTGTTATATTCTAGTTGGTCAGGTGTTGGCATGCATCAAGCACCTAGCAAATTAAGCAATATTAAAGTAAAATCATGAACCTATTTTTAATTCATAACATGACTATTTTCTATTTTAAGTCGGGATTTCTTTTAGGGTTGTTGTCCCATTTTTCAAACATCTTATGTGCTCATATTGATTCATGTCTAATTAGCGAAAAGTAGCCAATAAGGGTGACAATTCTGGTAAGTAAGTTTTCCCATTTTCTTCTTTAGATTTTTTTTGAGTTTACATGTCTAGAATCCTCGTTATGTCTACAAGGATGATTGTGAGATAACGCAAATTTAAGTTCCGTTTTTTAGGACTAATCACCTTCATTATTTCAAGTTATTTGAGTTTCACAATCCTCTTGAATTGGTTAAGTGTTTGTATGTTATCACTTAGTAAAATTATATTGATTTCATAGCTATTGTTACTTGACCTTTTGCTTTCTTTTAAAAAGTTTTATATTGAATCATGTTATTAAAGGCTAGCTAATATTTAAGGTAAAAGAATATTAATGTGAGTATGACATTGTTGCCCAATATTATTGTTTTTCTTAAAACTTATTATACTGAGCATAGGGTGAAAATATAATTGGAAATGATGTAATGGTATAAGGCAAACTTCTATAGATTAAAAGTAAACCTGCAAGGTGTAGAATTACTTTAAGTACATTTTAAGAATGTGTTTGAATCAATATAGTTTTCTAGTCACAAATAAATGATGACATAATTAAAGAATTTGAAAGACTATCTTTGTTTGGATCTTGAATTTTAAAATCTATCTTGTAGAATGAAAACCACCGGATAATTCTTATGAACTTTCATTTTCATTTATTCATATATTTACTTTTAAACTATTTTTTTAACTTCTGCCTTGGAAACTTCATAGATTCTAGACTTGATTTTTTTTCTTTTTTCTTTTTAAAAACCAATATGTACTATATTATTGAAATGATAAAGATGAACTTGCAATAATGTCACGCATTGTTTCTTCTCACTAAAAATTAGTTGAGTGAGTCTACAGTTCCATAAATAATCCACATGGTTGTGTATTTCTTGAAATTTTTATGAAGCCATAAGTTACCCAAGATCTTTGTATTCTAAGTATGTAAAATGGTTCAACGAGTTACATTCATTCGTTTCTTTTCAAATATTTTCCATTTTTTGGTATCTTTTATATATATGTATATGATTTTAATTGACATGTGTGCTCAGTCATGAATTAATTAGCATAAGGAATGGTTTCAACTTGATGTCATATGCATGCTCCCCTATCTTTTTAGAGTCTCATTGTGCATAATTTAGTATTTGTTATTCTTTTAATCTCTCTTAAGTATGTACATTATTTGTTTGATCCAAAATATAAAATTGATAGTATTAAAATTAGCTATCCTATAAGATAAGTTTCTATGTTAAGAATAACCAGAATCATTCTCATTTGGTATAATTTGTTTGAACCTGCTACCTTCTTCATGAATTTCCTTGATAAGTTAAGTTGTCTCTAATTTTTTTTTACTCTTTTTCTTTTTCATGGAAAAAACTGGAGCTGTGATTTCTCATTTGAAACTCAACCTTCCCTGACGCACACAGGTCAACAACTATTAGGATCCTCGCATCTCTCAGAGTCAAGTATTAAAAATTGGTCTCTTAAAAGAGGCCAACACTCCCTAGCTTCTCCTTACAACTCTTCTTTTTTATATATTATTATTGATATTATTTGCTAATTTTATATGTGTTTTGTGTGTTTATGTACGAATTTAGAGGGATTATTAGCGGGTAGCCGTCCTCTCCCTTTTTGGTATTTAACTTTCTTTTAAGTTAAACGGTGTGTAACAATTAATTTTCAGAGAAATAATAAATAAACTTTTTTTCCCCTAAAAAATCTGAAAATGCATTTTAACTATTAATCACTGCTGTTTTTTGATAGGCAAATTACTAGAGTAAAAATTACTGAAGTCTAAATAATTAAGTCCAACACTAGGCCCAAAAATTCTTAAAATCTTTCATTTTTTGTTGAAAGTGGGCTGCTGGCCTAATTTTATATATAACATGTCTTGCAGATTTTTCAGCCCATTTATCTAGCCCACTTCAGCTTTTTTTTCCCCAAAAAGCTCAAGTATGAGGTTTATTATTTTATTTTACATATATATTATTTTACAAACATGTTATGCATATATATTGTTTTACAAGTAAACTTTTCATATTGTTATATTATAATTTCTTGATACACTATTATTTATACATGCATATTTTTTTTATATACTAGTTACTATTTTACCCGTCCATATATGCACACTTTTAAATTATTTACTACTCATATATTAGCATCTATTTATGCGTATTTATTTTTGAATGTCACATACTATCCATAATTATTTTTTATCTACATATTATGGACTAATTTCCCTCATATATAACTTATCTCCACATACATATATATGCTATGTATAATATTATATACACACATACATATAAATATTTATAAGTTATTCATAACTCACATATGGTTACACACACACACGTGTGTCTGATGTCCCCTTTTTAATCACATGAACTCAAAGACATTACATGCAGGGGCATATAAACAAGATTTCGCTCTCTCTCCCAAAAGAATTCACATGCATCATGTCATGAACCATAGGCTTGCCTTTAGTGTATTACTCCACTAATATAAGGACGCGTGATGTAAGATCACGTAGGACTTAACAGGTTGTAGTGTAAGCTACGGAACTAGAAAATACTGGGCTAACCAATAATAACAACTAGCCTCCTAGCGCTTTTTCAATACATCCCATCAACCTTATGGGCATTGTTTCTTCCTTCATCCTCCCATTCTTGAAGTCTGTCTTTATTTTTGTCCCCATATCTTTAAGCACACTTGACTTAATAACAAAGATTAGTTATACGTCTTCATTATATTTAATTTATAACGAGTGCACCTTTGACCTTTTCTTTCCTTTCATCACTCTGCTTTTTCTTTTCTTTTCACAATTCTCACTCCCTGACATTGTGGGAAAATTATTTTTTTTCTTGAGCGCTTAAGAGTTTTGGATCAAATTCGCGGATAATGAAAAGAAGGGGTTAAGCTCGGTTTACACCTTTTTGACAAGAAAAAATAGGCTAACGGCTCAATGGGCTTACTAGGATGTACATTCAAGGTAGGTACAATAATGAAAAAAACTTTCGGTTAAAGCAAAGAAATGCCTACATCCTTTCCTACAATATACATCCTTCATTTCGTTTCGTACACAGACCAGGCAAGTTCTAGACACTTCACAATAACATGGAAGAAACGAAACCTCACCACACACTCATTGCACATGCTCAACTCAAGATATATTCACAGACTCTTCAATCAGCTAATTACAAGAATTCAAACATTAAGCCTCAATCACACCGAATCGAACTCTATGGCCTAGGTATCTCAACATATTTACAAAGTTGCATGCTTTCATACGAATCACCTTTGTATTTTAAATATCATGTACAACACGCAACCAGAATTTCGCAACCATAAAGTAACGACACGTTTAGGATACAAACAAACAAAAGAAAGAAAAAAAATAAAAAGAACAAGAAATCTACTCCTATCGACTAAATTTACCTTAAGACGGTCATCATCCATCCATCATAGGGAACTGTCACTAATTACGACTTCGGTTCAATGGGACTATTCTAGGTAAAAGAACGGAAAACAAAACGCCGAGAAACCCAAAAATAAAAAATTTCACAAAAAAGTTTAATCGATAATTTTGATAAAATAAAAATATTTACAAAACCAGCTAACAACATTCAACAACACACAATAACTTCACATTAATTACAATACAGACATACACACAAAAATCATAGGGTCAAGTTTTTCCGAGCACAACAACAGAACAGAGACATTAATAACAACAACAACCAACACCTAACTACTCCCACCCCACACTTAAATCGAACACTGTCCCCAGTGTTCACAAAATTCAGCATAGCACAAAAGTGGGTGGTGAAACTCCCTGATCAATCAAAGTATTCCACTTCTTCGTCAGGTGCCGCTGCCTCGTCTCCCATGTCTGAATTGCCCCCATCGTCATCATCTGACTCAACATCGGAGTCGTCGCGACGTGTCTCCTCATTTGTGGGGACATCATCATCAGTGGACTCCACAAAAGCTGGTCCCACTCGGCATAGAGCCCTAGCATTTTCGCCAAAAGGGTAGTCTAGCTCGAGCTGCCACAACTCATCTTCTATTGCCGGCCTCCCGCCTATGCGCAGCTGGAGCATCTGCATCCCGAACATGCGGGCCATGTACTGATCATCCCGAGCATGTCGCTCGGCTAGTGTGAGAACTGGTCCGTGAGTGGTGTCGGGTGCCTTAGTTTTGGTGACATCTAAGGCCCGCCTCTCCATCTGCAGGATGTAGTCAAGGGCCTCTTCGTCAATATCCAGGCCCCTCAGGAACGTGGTCCGTAGCCACCAAACCCGTACCTGTGCCCTTGATGCAAACGGGCTCTCTTCATAGCGGAGATAATCACCGCCCCAACATTGATCTCTAGCCCTTTCATCAAGGCATAGACCAAGCACACATGATCCTGGGTCACATCTGTCATATGCACCCCCGGGATCAGGAAGGAACAAACAATCTTAAGCCATATCCTAGCTGCCCTGTTCATCAGTGAGTAGGGCAATGTCTAATGGTAGCCCCTCTCCTTATGCCTGCTCCATTGTGCTTTAGACCGGGCTCCACACAGAGTGCGTCTGATGTCCGCATATGGTGGAGTGATATTTAGCTGCCGGAGCACATGGGCATCTGTGTCCCGCGCCCCCAAGATGGCATTAAGGTGATGGGGATCAAAAGTGACTACCTGCCCCCTTATCTTTATGGTGCGATTTCTGAGTGTCGGGTTCCAGTTGGCGTAGAACTCCCGAATCAGGTGAAGATTGCACTCCTTGGGCTCTTCAAAGATGAAGTTCAGCCCGGCTTCCTCAATCCTGTGGACAATCCTGGGGAATTCCTGTGCCAACGGTTCCCTAGCAATGTGCTCATTGTGGATGTATTTGCTTTCCTTATGCTTTGCGTACCATTTATTCCCCTCCTCTGTCACCCATCGGGTTCCGTATTGCCGACGTTGGCCGCGCAAAACCGCTGGTGCTGCTGGGACTGCTGTTCCCAGTCTGATTCTTTTCCTTCCGGCGCCCGATGTAGATGCACCCTTCCCTTTATCTTGCCTGCTTGCCATTGTTTCTGTCAAACCAAACAGACAGGTCCAATGTTATTCCAACTAAAATTAGCTTCGACTAAGGTTGGGTTAAGCTAAGCCACACCACACTTAGTCTTTAGCCACAATCACAACATTACAGCAAGACTATCCTCTTTTTCTAACTTTCAAAATAAAAAAAAATAAAACAAAACAACAACAAAAATGCCTCATGCATTCAGAGGGTTCGACGGTATAAATTCTATGTACTACTCAGAGTTCGTACAGCTAATCCACTATTACCATCGATAACATTTCATCACATAGCACTTAGCGCAAATTTCTATCAACAAAACCGATGCAATTCCCCCAATTTCTATGCAATTTCAATAATTTCATTATCCTGACAATCTGTCGTGCCTTTAGCATCTTAACGTTAAGCACAACATAATTTACTTCACTCAACATGCACAAACCAACAAGAATTTCACATTTCAACTCAATTTTAACTTCTTCATATTCGAATTCTAACCCTAACTACAATTTCACAAGAATTTCAATCACCCATGTATTTATCGAGTTCATATAATCACAACGATACTACGAACATCAATTAACAATAGCTGACATGAATTCAAGCTCAATTTACAATTAGGGCAAGTTTTCCTCACTTCCTATGCTCAAAATCGAAAACATTAGACAAGAAATGAGATGAAGTTAACGAACATACCTTCAATTCGATGATATCGAAGAAAAGTTGAAGAATTTTAGCTCCTAGGTCCGTGTCACGTTGGGGAAGGGGGGATTTTGGGTTGTTTGTCGCGGAGGGGAGTGAAAAATGGGAAAAATTGGGTGTTTTAGGGGTTAAAAGGGAGTTTTTTCGCGCGGGTCACCCGGCGACCCGGTGTGACCCCTCGCGAATAACACTTCAACGTGTCACAGAGGGTAACGCGGAGCATGCCCTCCATGACACGGAGCCATCGCGCAGGTACTCTGGAATTTTTCAAAAATTCTAGATTACACTTCAACGTGTCACGGAGGGTAACGCGGAGCACTCCCTCCGTGACACGGAGCCATCGCGCAGGCTCACTGTTTTTCCACTTTTTATTATTTTTCTTACCTCGATTTTTCCTTTGCGATCCTTTGCATTTTTACCCTCCGTTCAACCTGAAATTCATCTCACAACAAGAAATTGGTTAGAATTTATAGGTTTCACATAAAATACAATTTTTTTGTTTTTATTTTTATTTTTCTCATTTTTTCTTTTCTTTTTCTTTTTTTCTACGAAATCTATTCACATATTACAAAAATTTCACGGGTTGCCTCCCGTGCAGCGCCTGGTTTACCGTCGCGGCTCGATGTCATTAAGCTCAGTCATCCTCTAGGGTGACGGACATCTTCTCTCGACTACCGTCCTCACCCATGTCATGCTTACACTTCTCCGGTGGTTTTTCAAATGGCTCCCATGACTCAACGCTCTGAGCACTATCCGCTCGATCAAGAACGTTGATCACTGAGAGTTCCTCATACACGGCCGGCAGCTTTGTAGCCTTGTACACCTCAAACACCTCCACCTTTTCATGGGCCCGCATAGTTCGCTGCCCTGCCGCTACATTAATAAGTGCTTTCCCGGTCGCCAAGAAAGGACGTCCCAAAATAAATGGGACTTCCGCGTCTGGCTCAAATCCAGCACGACGAAGTCTACCGGGAAGATAAGGGATCCCACTTGCACCAGCACGTCTTCCACAATGCCATCAGGTCTGGCTAAGGAACGATCCGCCAGCTACAAGATCACTGTTGTTGGTCTAGGACTCCCTAGCCCCAACTTCTTGAATACCGATGTCGGCATCAAGTTAATGCTCGCTCCCAAATCACATAATCCACAAGCTCAGATACTTTGCCCAATTGTAATTTGAATTGTAAAGCTCCCAGGGTCCTTGAGCTTTGTGGGCAACCTATTTTGTATCCGTGAAGTGCACTCCTTCGTAAGCGCCACCGTAGCGTACTCAGTCAATCTGCTTTTGTTTGCCACGATGTCCTTGATATTTTTTGCGTATTTCGAAACTCCCTGCAAAACATCAACAAGAGGTAAATTAATGTGTACCTGCTTAAGCACCTCCATGAACTTTTTGAAACACGCTTCCTCCTTGTGTTTCCTTAGTCTTTGAGGGAACGGGGGTGGTGGTCTTTCTGGTTCAGCTTCCTTCTCCTTCCCCCTATCATCATTGTGCTCCCTCTCCTTTTCACCTGCTCCCGACTGCTGTGGTGGTCTTTCTGGTTCCACCTCCTTGAGTTGCAAACCACTCCTCGTGGTCACTGCATTTACCTGCTTGGGATTGGGGTCAATGTCACTTGGAAGTCCTCCTCTCGGCCTGGTGTTTTGAGCTCCGGCAAATTGCCCAAACTGGTACTCCAGCGTCTTTGTAGCCAACTGATTGTTCTTTACATCAGATGCCAATTTCTCGTAATCAGCCTGCAATTGAGCTTGGTTAGCTATCATTGTCTTGAACATTTCCTTAATGCTGGGTGATGGTGGTGGAGGAGATGCATTGTTGATTTTGTATTGTGACTGATAGTTCTGCTGCCCTCCGTGATTTCTCTGCGCCCCCTGACCCGAACTTTGCCCTTGATGGTTGTTGCTACCCCAAGAGAAATTCGGGTGATTCCTCCAGTTGGAATTGTAGCTGTTGCCATACTGTAGATGGTTATTTCTCTATACATTACCAACAAAGTTCACCGAATCAGGATTTGCTCCGCAACACTCAGCTGAGTGTTCGTTACTCCCGCACACTTCACACCAAATCTGCTGCACTACATTCACTGGGGCTTGAGACTGGTTCATGCTCATGTTAGTGAAGTGGGTGTTGAGTTGATTCTGTAACACAGCTATCTGTGCAGCGATAGATGTAAAACCATCCACTTCTAGGACTCCCAGTGGTTTCCTTGTTCCTCCTCTTGACGAATCCGCATTCCACTCTGGATTCCCTTGCGAAATACAATTTAACAAGGTATACAGCTCCTGATAAGTCTTCTCTAATTCTTGTCCCCCAACTGCTGAGTCTAGCAAGATTTTTGTGTGGGGTTCCAAACCCTCTATGAAAGTATGTACCAGCACATCATTGGATTGGTGATGATGAGGACAATCCCACAACATAGATTTGAATCTCTCCCAGGCCTGATATAGATTCTCTCCCTCTCTCTGTTTAAAACTTAGAATTTGACTTCTAAGTCTTGCTGTTTTACCGGATGGAAAGAACCGTATCAAGAATTTCTTTGCAAGATCATCCCACGTGGTGATGGAATAAGGTGGCTCAGCTTTCAACCACCTCTTAGCTTCTCCCAAAAGTGAAAATGGGAACAATGTAAGCCTGACATAATCTGACGACACTCCAGCGGGGATGTACATGTCACTTATCTCCAAAAAATTTTGGAGATGTTGCTGTGGATCCTCATGAGGGAGACTTGTGAACTACATTGCATCATCTTCTGTTTAAGCTCGAACCTCCCTCCTGGCTCAGGTTTGCAGATGCTAGATGTGACATTGTTAGCATGTGGGATTGCCACCTCGCGAACAGGCCTAGCTGCCATTTCCTTGGGCACTAACATTGCCCTTACAACTGGTGGATTCTGTTGTTGCTCCAGGATTGTTTGTCAGAGCAACTGCAACTTTTTCTCTAGAGCTTCTCTCCTTTGACGATGGAATTGTCTTTTCGACTCTAAAGATGAGTCCACCAGCTCCTTGTCTCTTGATAGTGTTCAACAGAAATTAGTATCTGCAAAATACAGGCTAAGACCAAGTTGTCAACACTAAGAAGACATAGTAAACTAACACTTAAGAAAAATTTACCAATTGCCAGTCCCCGGCAACGGCGCCAAAAACTTGTTTGGCTTGTTTGGTATAACTACACGCAAGTGCACATGGTCGAACAAGTAGTAAAGTGGCACAAGAAAGCCAAGTATCGACCCCACAGAGACTGGACTAAGGTAAACATCTAATCAAGTATCAATAAACTTTAACTCTAAACTGCAGACAACAGTGCGAAGAAGATTTTGATATTTTGTTTCCTAATTTTATACTAAGTCTAAAACGAATATACAATTTAAGTCTGAACTATAAGTATGAGCATGCTGAGGCTAAAATGAACATGTAGAGAAATAAGTTATCGATACAATTTGATTAATCTTTCCTCCGGTTGCTAGTCAAGAATTATTGCCTATGGATTAAAACTCTCGTATTTAACCCAACTTAAGAATCATGAACCTTCCACCTACATCTCTGTGATAAAAAGAAATTCATGTTCTAGCCATACAAAACCGATTCCTTAATTGACTAATACGACTTTCAGGTATATCTCTATCCTGAAGGTAAATCAATTCTCAATTTTCCCAAACTAAGAAAAGATCATATCCTATCAATTCATAACTTTCCAATTTCTTGCTCTCTCGAGTGAAACCGTACTTTTTAGATATACATTAATGTTGACCACACATTAACGCAGTAAGAACAAGAATCAATAGAACAACCATGGAAGAAAAGATGAAAAATCAATTTATCAAAAATCACATTTCAATACAAATGTTCTTAACCTCAGCAAGAAGGGAATTTGGCCACTCATTTGTGGATTAAACATCGTTAAATGAGTGTTAATCATACAAGCAATTGAAATAAAGAAGAAGGAGATAGAGAAAAACCCTGAGATTTTCGTCCCCTCAACTGCCTGTAACCCAGGTTCTTGCTCCACCAAGTCAGAATCATTAAAAATGAACCTAAGTGTTCTATTTATACTAGTGGGAATTTTTCCTGGAATAACAAGGAACGTGTCACAGAGTGCATCGCGAAGCACTGCCTCCGTGACACGCCACCAACACGGAGCCTCACTAGAATCCGGTCGTCCAAGTATTAACACCCAACGTGGCATGACATGCAACGCGGGGCTAGGCCAACGTGCCACAGCCCCAACGCGCACTTCACTACAATTTGGCATAATTTCAGCATCCAAGAAGAATGCATCCGCGATGGCAGCGTGACACGGCTCCATCGCGGAGCCCCTTTAATTCGTGCTTTCCTTGTGCTTTTTTTTCCTTGCTAGCTTCCGAGTCCAATCCCGATTTCTCCCAACCTTCATTAGCTTCGTAAAATTATATTTTTCCTGCAAAACCACGCTAATCATGTTGGTTAGTATAAATTCACATTTTATTACAATTCATATGAGAATGTACAAACATCGATAGATAAACAAGGCAAAATGACATATTTGAGTATCACTTGGGCATATAAATCTGCCCAAGTTCACTACATTTGTGTACAAGAGGGTTACCAGATAAGGAATTGTCCAGCTAGGGGTCAGGGTGACCGGGATTGATAGGATAGGTCCTCGACAGGATCACGAGCTCCAGCATCCCCAATAGGGCATTGGCCCTCAGTTTCAGTCGGCAGAGGCCGAGGTAGATCAGGGGCCTCTAGTTCAGGTGCCGGCCCAGACCGTACTTATGCACTACCGGGGCGATAAGAGTCAGAGTCGTCACCAGATGTTGTGTCAGGTATGCTGAACATTTGCTCTCATCCTGCTTATGTGTTGATAGATTCAGGATCCACCTTGTCCTATGTTACACTGTTAGTGGCTCGAAAGTTTAGTATTATGCCGGAATTACTTTGGCGACCTTTCTCAGTGTATACACCCATTGGTGACTCTATTATAGCCAAATGGATCTATCTAGGGTGTACAATAGAGGTTTCCAGTCGTCAGACTACGGCAGACTTGATAAAACTAGAAATGGTTGATTTTGATGCTATTATGGGTATGGACTGGCTAGCTCCATGCTATGCCAATGTCGAATGTTGGACCAAGATTGTCCGATTCCACTTTCCAGGGAAGGTAGTACGGGAGTGGAAAGGTAGTACAACCATGCCAAAAGGTAGGTTTATTTCCTATCTTGGGCGAGAAAATTGATGGTAAAAGGGTGCATTTATCATATTATCAGAGTTCAGGATGTTCAGGTAGAGCCTCTGACCCTTCAGTCTATTCCAGTGGTTAATGAATTTCTCGATGTATTTCCAGATGAGCTTCTTGGTATTCCTCCAGAAAGGGAAATTGATTTTGCAATCGATCTATTACCAGACACTCAGCCTATATCTATTCCTCCATATTGGATGGCTCCTGCTGAACTCAGAGAACTAAAGGAATAATTGAAGGATTTGCTAGATAAGGGCTTTATCAAGCCGAGTACCTTACCATGGGGTGCGCCAGTTCTGTTCGTGAGCAAGAAGGACGGCTCCCTCCGTAAGTGTGTGGATTATCGGCAAATGAATAAAATCACTATAAAAAATAAGTACCTGCTTCCCAGAATAGACAATTTGTTTGAACAACTACAGGAAGCGAGGTATTTTTCAAAGATTGACTTAAGATCAGGATATCATCAGGTTCGGGTTCGTGAAAGAGATATTCGAAAGACTGCCTTCAGGACCAGATATTGCCACTTTGAATTTCTAGTCATGTCCTTCAGACTGACAAACGCCCCAACAATGTTCATAGACCTGATGAACAACGTTTTCAGACCATACCTGGACTTGTTCATGATAGTATTTCTCGATTATATTTTGGTGTATTCCCACTTAGATGAAGATCACCAGGATCATCTACGGACAGTGCTCCAAATTCTCATAGATCGCCAGCTATATGCAAAATTTTCTAAATGTGAATTTTGGCTGAATTTGGTAGCCTTCTTGGGCCATATTGTGTCAGATGCTGGTATACAGGTAGATACGCAGAAGATGGAGGCAGTGAAAACATGGTCTAGTCCAACCACTCCGATCGAGGTACGTAGTTTCCTAGGGTTAGCTGGGTATCACAGAAGGTTCGTGGAAGGATTTTCCACTTTAGAAGCACCTTTAACCAAATTGACGCAGAAGGAAGCAAAACTCTATTGGACTGAGGCATGTGAGCAGAGCTTTAAGGAACTGAAAGACAAATTGACATCATCACCGGTGCTAGCATTTCCAGAAGGAACAGAGGGTTATATAGTCTATTGTGATGCTTCGGGTGTTGGGTTAGGATGTGTTTCATGCAGAATGGTAAGGTGATTGCCTATGCTTCCAGGCAGCTGAGGAAGCATGAGAAGAACTACCCTACCCATGACCTGGAGTTAGCCGTGGTGATTCATTCCTTGAAAATATGGACACCCTACCTGTATGGCGTCCACATAGATATTTTTATTGATCACGAAAGCCTACAGTATATTTTCACCCCGAAAGAGTTGAATCTGCGGCAGCGTCGCTGGTTGGAGCTGTTAAAGGATTATGATGTGAATATTTTATATCACCCAGGAAGGGCCAATGTTCTAGCAGATGCCCTTAGTCGCAAATCCATTGGAAGCCTAGCATATTTATAGTCTGAACAGCAGGAATTGGCCCGATAATTGCATCAGCTAGCCAGTTTAGTCGTTCCTATAGTAGAGTCAGGAGACAATGGAGTGGTAATCTAGAATACCGCAGTGTCATCATTGGTTGTGGAAGTGAAAGAATAGAAGCATGAAGATCCTAGCTTGGTTCAGCTAAGAAATAGGGTCCAGCAAGGGGAAGTGACAGATTTCCAGGTAACCGAGGATGGAGTTTTGAGATATAAGGATCACCTCTGCGTTCCAGACGTGGTAGAGCTTCGCCAGCAAATTATGGGTGAAGTACACTATGCCCGTTACTCTCTGCATACAGGTTCAACAAAAATGTACCATGATGTAAAAGAGATTTACTGGTGGTCGGGAATAAAAAGGGGGATAGCAGAATTCGTAGCTCAATGTCCCAATTTCCAACAGGTGAAAGCTTAACATCAGAAACCAGGCGGACTGACACAGGGTATCGCCGTGCTTTTATGGAACTGGGAGGCAGTTAATATTGAATTCGTAGTAGCGTTACCTCGTACCAAGCGTAAATATGATTCTATCTGGGTAATTGTCGACAGGTTGACAAAATCAGCTCACTTTCTACCATTAAGGGCTACCTTTTCAGCCGAAGATTATGTTGAGCTGTGTATTAGAGAAATAGTCCAATTGCATGGTGTTTCGTTGTCAAGTATCTCTGATAGAGGGGTGTAGTTTATAGCTAAATTTTGGCAATCTTTTCAGAGGTTCCTGGGGACGCAGGTTAACCTGAGCACAACCTTCCATCCTCAGACAAATGGGCAGGAAGAACGTACAATCCAAACGCTCGAGGATATGTTACGGGCATGTGTGCTAGATTTTGGAGGCAATTGGGATGAACATCTACCACTTATTGAATTTACCTATAATAACAGTTATCATTCAATAATTTAGATAGTGCCTTAAGAAGTGTTATATGGGTGGAAGTTTAGGTCTCCAGCTGGTTGGTTTGAGGTAGGAGAATCAACATTGATTGGGCCAGATATTATTCATCAGTTAGAAGAGAAAGTGAGCTTATCAGGGAACGTCTGCTGACTGTTTAGAGCCACCAGAAATCTTATGTTGATGTGCGGTGAAGAAACCTAGAATTTAATGTGGGTGACTGGGTATTCCTGAAGGTTTCAGCGATGAAGGGTGTGACGGGATTTAGTAAGAAAGGCAAGCTCAGCCCGAGGTTTATTGGGCCTTATCAAATTCGCCGAAGGTTAGGCCAGGTGGATTATGAATTGGATTTACCTCTAGAATTAGAATTCGTTCACCCTGTTTTTCACGTATCAATGTTGAGGAAGTGTATAGGAGATCCCTCCCAGATTGTCCTAGTCAAAGATGTCCAAATCACTGAGGAGTTTGCTTATGATGAAGCTCCGGTAGCCATATTAGATTGGTAAATCCGCAGACTAAGAACTAAAGATGTTGCTTTCGTTAAAGTGTTATGGGGGAATAAGAACCGAGAGGAGATGACTTGGGAAGCAGAAGACGGTATGGAAACCAGATATCCTCAGTTATTTCAGACATAGTCAGATTGTGCAGCTAGAGGTATGTTGTTGTATTTGTTTCATAAGTTGCATTATATACATGCATATGTGGATTAGTTGACTTCAGTATATTGTGAAGTGAATGCCACAATATTGTGTGGAATACCTGTATTGGACTTTTCTGCATTTCAGGGTTTTGGATAGTCCATATTACAGGGGAGGCTCTGCAGAAATTTTTCCAGAATAAGTAATTGCAAGGTTAAGTTTCTTGCAAGTAGAAATTAACATTGGAGGACGAATGCTCTTAAGGGGGGAGGATGTTACACCTTGTAAGTTTCTAACATTTATTCGGCCTATTTGTATGTTAGTTGAGAGTTTTAGTGTGCCATACGTACGAGGAAAGGGCCCGGGGAAAGGCTGAACAAGTGAAAAGTCAGGATTTTGCGGAAGGAGGCCGAACCAAGCTGCCCAGAGGGGCAAAGTGGCATGGAGAAGCTCCTCCGTATTAGACAACGTGGCATAGAGCAGAATCAGCACGATGGGCAGAGTTCCATGTTGCCTTGTCTGCTGCCTCAAGTATATAAGGGTCTCACACTTATAAATGAGATCATTATTTGTAAACCATGGACAGAGTAGCGGAAGAACAAAGGAAAACTTTTAATTTTCTTCCGATTACGCCACTAAACGCCGTCCAAATCCGAATAAACTTCGGGTATCGAAATATAAGGCTGCAGGGAGCATTTCTATGGAGTTAGTTTCGTGAAATTTGCCCGGCGAATCATCATCCCGCCGAGCCAAAGTTGTTGGAATTGTTCCAAACTAGTGTCAATACGATCCTAGGCCTAAAGTAAGTATTTCTCCCTTCAAGATTCCCGAGAAATTATGAGTTCTTGATCGTCTTTTGATAAGTTAAAGTATAGTCAGTATATATATATAAGCTTTGGTTTTATTCAAATATAATAATAAAGTAGCCCTACTCTTCCGTTAATGTAATTACAGTTGATAAGGGTAGTTGAACACGAACCGAAACTCGCCAGTTAATTGGTAAACAGCGAACGAGGTATGTTAAGGCATTTTCTTTCGACAAGTTAGTTTCTTCAGCATAGTAATCCGATATGAATCCTAGTAAAGCATGTCAGGAGTATGTTATCATGTCTAGTGGTTGTTGCCAGTCGAGACTCATAAATTGTATTGTTTTCTGGATTATACCTGTATAGCTTCTGTGACCACCCCAGGGTTAATAGCTGTGTCGCCGCCCACCAGGGGCGAGGATACGTCCCTTTTACGGAGTGGCATGCCATCCGCAAGGGACAAAGATGGGGATCTAGATCCTCATATTTCCGTGGTTGGCCTTATACACACCCTCGCCGAGTGCTTGTGCCTGGGGTGTAGATATCAGGAGTCCTTCGAACTTAGACACAACTACAGTTAGGGGCCGAGCGGGCCCAGTTACAGACCCAAGGGATTGGCAGGACACTTATAGCTGGTAGTTGGCTCAGTATGACCTGGATAGGGGTATATTGATTGAGGTGTACTCATTAGGGCTAATAGGGGCCCAGGTGGGTTATTCTATGCTGATTGTACCTTCCGACTTATGGGAGCCACGTAAGGTTTAAGTTTGCTTTAGTTACTGATAGTTAGACAGTAAGACGCCTCATTTGTCAGGTATGAACCCTACCCTCCTTATTACAATTATGTTTAGCCCTGACTTCACAACTTTAGTCATCTTCAGTCCGTTTTCTTTACTTTAGTTATTGTCAGTTCTATTTTCTTACTTTCAGTTATTTAAAGTTACTGCTTTACATACTCAGTACCTGTGGTACTGACGCCCTCTTCTGGGGCACTGCATTACTTGCCTGCTGGTAAAGATAGATGAGGAGCAGGTCCCTCGTAGTTCCAGTTAGCCGTACAGAGTCGTCAGCTCCCTTCTTCAGGAGATTGTATGATAGAGGTTTATTTCTTTGGTTTGTTCAGTATGGGTAGGCAGGGGCCTTGTCTCGACCATCTTATTACTCCTAGAGGCTTGCAGATTGTGTTACCTCCCTGTGGTTAGATGATATTGGTCGTGTGGGGCCCATATATGTTTTAGACTATGTGTGTTGGCCGTGTGGGGTCCTGTTTAGCTGTTGATTGGTGGCCTTGTCGGTCATAGCTCAGTTTAGCATCTGATTTTGCTTTCCAGTTGTAACTTGATATCATGGTGGCCTTGTCGGCCTGCATAGGATTCCCTATATTTGTTTGTCTCTGGTTAGCTATTTATTTTCACAGGTGGCTATAGGCCTTGTCGCCAGGGATTGTATTTACAGTCATTATATAGACCGTTGTTTTCTTGATTCTAGAGTTAGAGTCAGCCCTACACGAGAAGTTCTTAGACTTAGTCAGCTCAGCAGTTCAGGTCCTAGTAGGGCACCAAGTGCCAGTCATGCCTCCCAAGGTGGGGCTGACATGGGTTCATGGGACAATGCCCCCAACTAACTAACAAGTTGGAAAACTGAAAACACAAGATAACTTGTAACTGAATAGTCCTCGGGAGATGAGGACTCACCACTGAAGTCGAATGCTGACTCCGGAGAACTGGCTAGTGACGGGGCTGACCCTGAAGATCGGAGCCTGTATCATGAAATGATATAGCATAGAGTATGCAGTCAGTATGTGGAATGTACCAAGTATGCAAGGTAAGCAAAACAGATATTTAAAATACATAAAAGTTCATAAGAGTAGGACAACATGATCGTAACATAGTTATCATAATGCAAACATAAGGCTCAAGGTTTTCAAAATATTCATAAATCATTCATAATTATGATCACAAGAGAAGAGATTTACTGAACATGACTTGAGCTAAAGTATATAATCATAATCATACATAAATCATGAGGAACAGTGGGAGATTCTTATAATTGACATACTCCATATGAGCACACATGGGGCCCGACCTGTAAACCCCTAGTCGGGAGAGCGTTCGTACCTTTCGAATGCTAGAATCATGAAAGAGGCGTGATATAACTCATGAAAGGCCTATTAGGGAAAAAGGGATAGTCGCAAAGGAGGTACCATCATGGCTACGTTGGTGAATAGTTTTGAGACTACTGAGAATGAGACATAACTTCTTCTCATAAGAATAGTGAACTAGAAATCTGATTTTGATTGGTTTGAGGATTTCGTCCTTGAAGTAGAAGAGGTTCTGTTTTCTTTGGGACGGGTAAATGCTTTTTTTGAGTTCATACCAGGATCCAGGGAAAGGCTTTTTGCTCACCCCGCAAAAGGCGCATGGGTTGACTCTATTTCTTTCTATGAATTAGCAGGTGAGAAGGAAAGACTAGTGTTTAGAAATCCGACTTACATTAAAGGCCGTTTTATTCAAAACCCCAATTGTGAAATCCTTCTTTCCCACTTCACACCTCGGAATGCATCCTTCTTATAGAGATAAACGCGCTTTCACATCTTCTTAACCCGAAATGGCTAGGGAGAGGAAATGTTCCTTTTTTTGAGGGTACTCCCGGGAACAGATCCAGTGGAGACGGGGTGGGACCTGTATCCCAGAGGATTAGAGCACATGGCTACGAACCACGGTGTCGAGGGTTCGAATCCCTCCTCGCCCACAACCGGCCCAAAAGGGAAGTACCTTTCCCTTTGGGGGTAGGAAACTCATGAATATGCTTGGACCCCGGGTCTAGTCGGTGTTAAACACTACTCCCAAAATATATATAGTTCTCATAGGATAATATACATGAGATTAATAGGCTACTTAAAATTATGATAATAATAAGCATGCTTGAAATACGTTAACTAGCCATGAAAGTAAGGACCTTGAGTCATCCATAATAATAAATCATAAATCATGAAGTTCATGCAAACTTGTAAAACATGTATATACTTGATATTCATAAATTCATGGTGAGAATTTAAGATAAATAATATCATGAGTCATGAATCATAATCGGTTAATGAACATCAAAATCAAAGTAGAATCATAACTTAGTTTATCACGAAACATACATAATTGGTCATAGTTTTGTAGAAAATTTAAATCTAAATAGTTATAAAATCTACCTATGATTCATAAAACGTGAAATTATACATGAGAGGAATTAACTGATAGATAGATCATAAGGGCTTCATAAGAATTGGGATAAAACCTCATAGAATTATCAATAGAATTTCATGAATTAGAGAGAGATTGGGAATGGGTGTGAACAAATTCACCCATTCATAACCCTACATACCTGAGAGAATTTGATTTTATAACTCCTCTGATTGCCTAAGGAAGAATTGATGAAAAACTTGAAGGAATTAATCTTTATCACTTGCATGTATGAATAGGTATAACCTAGAATAAACTTACCGCTCTTAATAATCACTACTGATAACTTAAAAATATGTAGTTTAGGCCTTAGGATCATAGTAATTACGGATAAACCCTTATTTAATTCACAAAGGAAAATAGACTGCCAGTCCCAACGAGGGACTGGATAAGTCATTACCTCTGAAAAAGAGCACCACTACGTGTCAGATAGGCAGAGTACTAACCAATAGAATTTCACCTTCGGTTATGTTCTCTTATATTTATTCTCCTTGGACATCATTTCAAAACCTAGTTTTTGAAATATGAAAAAGAAGCTTCTCTTTTCTCATATTTTCACTGCTTCCGCCATGGAGAAAAAATGACAATTCGTTTCTCTGAAAGCAAAAATGATGGGATGCTTTGAAGAAGTTGAATATTTTCTTACTCTTCATTTTTGCAAGTGTCGTTGATTCTGAATGTACACCTACTCTTCATTGTGAAGCTTGTGTAGGTATTTTTCTCTTGTAATCGTTCTTACAACTTGTGTGTAGTGTTTTCAACTAGAGTTGGTTGATTGATAGCTAGAGCTAGCTGTGTTGGCTGGCTAGAGTTAGCTGGTTGTGAAGGTGTAATAGAGTTGTTGCATTAGTGCCTTGTAGTAGAGTTGCTTCAAGGGAGTCTGGGATTAAGAGTTTAATCTCGTGAAGTGCTTGAGTCTGTAATCACTCTTTGCTAAGAGTTTTAGTGAAGATGATTGGTAAATCCTACGAGGTAGGTCGTAGTTTTTTCTTCCCTTGAGCAAGGAAGTTTTCCACGTGAAAATATGGTCTCTTGTTCTGTCTTTACTTTATTTGTCTTATTTGTGCTGCAAAACTCTAGGAACCTGGTCCCTCGATTGTTGGTGAACTCTTCTAAGTTAACACTTGCCCTTATTTTCTCTACTTCAGTTTGTCAGATGGTTAGGTTAAGATCACTATAGCACTTGCTTTGTCTTGTAATGTAGGCTTTTGGGTTGGTAAGGTAGACATGGAATCTATTGAGTGACTAAAACCCCTCCTTGGCACTACGTACATGTGGCTCTATTTTTTTCACTTTTTGTTTCACCCTTTTGCTTCTTGCATGTTTCGTCCCTTTTCTCCCTCTTTTGTACATTTGTATGTGTGTGGTGTGTTTCTTCAAAGTTTTATGCATCTTTCTCTTTTTGTATTTTCTTTTTCAATTTTTCTTTCTTTTTCTCTTTTCTCTCCCCTTTTCACCTTCCCAATCATCATGCTGCCATACTCTAGCCACCCTCAACTTACGCATTTTGCCTATTTTGAGGTTCACAATGTCCAAAGAGAGATCAGGGCCAAAACAGGCTCATTATAAAAAATGGGTACGGTTAATTGGTTAATCAAAGAAAAAAATGGTCTATTTAAGGCTCAAAAATTTGGATCAAGAGAATTATATGATTTCGGTAGGGTTATTTAAGCTATAAATGGGCTAAACAAGAATGACGTATGATTCTTTCCTAACCAACTATCCTAAAATCTATGCAAAGACCAATTAGGCAAGTTCTAGATCCTCTATACAATATTGAACTAAGTATAAGACCTCACTCACTCATGGTACATGATTTACATTCACTTTACCTATTTGGTTTATTCATGGATTAACAAAAACTACACGTGCTAATATCCTAAATGAAATAAAAAGATCCATAGAAATCATGCATGCAATCATAAGTACATAGCTAATTCATCAAAAAATTTTAACTAGGTCAATTTTTTTTCAAAAATATCAAATCTAGTGATCTTTTATTGGCTGAGTACTCCTAAACTACTATCTAATTAAACAAAAATCACAAAAGAATAACATGCCGGTTCTACTAGATAGCATGCCCGAGGGAAAAGAAACATGGAAAGAAAAACCCTCGAACAAATTAAAATCTCCAAAAATTACAAATACACCCCTCCTCTTTTTAAAATGCATGCTTTATCCGCGAAGCATAGAGTGCAAGCATAGAGGGAAAGGAACATACCCTCGGCACTCTAAGTGCTCCTGTCATCCTATGGAGAAGGTGCCTCCGCTACAATCGTGGTGCTGGTGGTGGCCAGCGCACTCACTGGTGGATCAACAGTGGGAGTGGCTAACCCCTCAGTAGTCTCGACCATATCTATGGCCTCTAGAATGGTCGGGGCTGATTGTGGCTCGCCCGAAGGGTCCCTGCCACTGGCAAGCTCTATTTGGGCCATGGTGGAGCTACCTGCTCCTGTAGCTCATTCCTGCATCTCTGACAAGTGTGCGTCATGAGTATGCAGGCTCTTTACTCATGTCCATTTGCATTATCTTTTCTCTCTATTCTTCCTCTTTCTCGGGTTCTCATCTACAACATCCTCGTAGACCTTCTTTTTCCCTTTCTCTTTTGGGCTCCAAGTAGGCTGCCAGATCAAGCTCCTCATCTATGTCCGCATCGAGGTTAGGAAGAGTGCGGGCTGCTATGACTGCCGACTGTCGTGATGACATCTTGGCCACTTGGCTCCAAAGAGCTCCCAACTCCTCACGGAGGCTACCTATCTCAGGTGGCTTGGCCATGCGTGTACTGAACTTGCTTTCAAATCCGTATAGTCTAGAATTTAGGGCCTATGCAGCGGTTTCAATCTCGGCTTTCACCCAGGGTTTAACATTCTCCATCATTGATTGTATCTTTCTTTTGGCTATGGTCAGTCTTTTAGCTAGCTTCTGTAGAAATTCCTGGGGCACTAGGACGTATCCGGCTGGGGTCTGACTCGGGAGGCTGGTATATGGTGCAGTAGAAGTGCTGGGAGCTACATCAAAATAACTGACATCTGTAGCCGGTGTCTCTCCCTGCTCCTGTGAGGTGGGGGCATCACCTGTGTGCCCCTAATTGGTTGAATCATTGGAACTGCGGTGGAAAGTTGGCCCTGACTCACCGGGTTCATTTCATCCTGAATCAGGCCAATATAAGCTATCCGTTGTCCTCTAATCAAGAGCTCCTCACCTTGGTGCACTGTGATGCCTGCCTCTGTGCATAATCTGAAGATGAGACTCAGGAATGGGAAAGTAGTGCTCAATCCCATGGCCCAATCTCGCATCCCATCTGTGATGACCTCCAGAATGTTGATGGGGTAACTGGACATGATTTAGGCCACCAAAGCTGCTCTATCCACATTGAGGTATTGTCATTGATAGTCAGTGCCAACCAATGGCACACTAACATCCAGCAAACCTTTGTTATGAAATTGACGGAATTCTTCATAATCTGCTTTCCGCTAGTGATCCACCCTGCCTCCTCTTTGCCCTCAATGATAACGCCGGACAACCACTGTATCTGCTTCCTCCTCTCATCAAAGCCCATTTGCTTGATCTGTTCCAATGACTCCACTCGGTACTCATATTCAAGAATAACATGTGGAGGTATGAACTGGGGCCCATATAATATTCGAGCAATGGTGCGCTCAGATATGTTGACCTCTCGGCCTCTAACCAGGATGCTCTCCAGGTTAGGCTGATCTTTCAACTTCTTCCCCTCTCTAGCCTTCCGCTCTATGGTTGCTAAATAGTTGGCATAGAACTCCTAGATAATTGTTTGGAGTGTACTGGTCCGGATCCCTAGCCATCCACTTGAAGTTGTAGAAGCTAAATATCCGCTTCATCTCCTCCACCTCGTTCAATGAATTTTTGAAGATCCGTAGCTCTTCTTGAATGCTCCACCTAGGTTTGTTTTTGGTGGTGAGAGCAATGCCCTTCTCATATATCTCCTGGGCTCCTGGCACTCTCCACCTGATAGTGCAGTTCTCCCTAGGCAAAGTCTACTCCTGCTCGGCATTTGGTGCCTCCTCCTCTGAACCAGCATCGCTGCTTGTATCTCTAGACCGGGTCTCCTCAAACCCCTCTTCTTTATTAGAGCCGCTTTCCGACTCCTAAGCTCTTTCCTCAACTCCCTCCTCAGATTAGGGAGCACCGATAGATGTGGCAGTAGTTTCCACAGCTTGGGCTTTGGCCTTCACCCTAGTGGTTCGGGTCCCATCAGTGTCCGATGTATCGACCCTATACTCCTCTACTAAACTATTAGGGGAGCTTCCTACTTGATCAGATTCGAAGGTTTCATCAAGTTATGTCCTCCGTGAAGTTGCCTTTGATGCTTTGCACTTCATCATCATTGTACCTGTAGAGAAAAAGGGTTAAAATTCCATATTTGAGAAAAAGAAAGAAAGAACAAATTCCTCTGAAGTTTATCACAGATCAATAGTACAGGTCATACCTTGGAGGTACGATTCGTACTGAGACCCGTAATATCTCAGGTCAGTGCTATGCCTCTGAGGTACGACTCTTACCATGAAGGTATGGTTCGTACCATGAGTTGTATGAGGATACCCCTGTTCAACAATTTTTTTGTATTTTTCAACGACTCATGGTTTGACCCGTAAGTCAATTCCACGAGTCATAGGAATGATCATACTGTCACTTGTGGACTTGACCCTTTCCAGGTTTTTGGTACGACTGCCAGGTATAACTCTGAATCACGAGCTGCACTAGGATTCGTACCTTGTGATTTTTTCAAATTTGGCTTGGGACAGTCCCAACAAGCCATCCTACGAGTTGTAGTATGAAACCATGAGTTGTAGGAAATCTTGTGAAGCCTTTCCTTGCCTCAATTTTGTTTCCATTTGCGAGGGGTCTTAATTTAAATTTGGGTACTCAGAATTCCCCAAGACTAGGCAAGCATTCAACTAGTTTAACATTACTCATTCCTCCCCTTTTTAATTACAACCTGTAACTTAGATTTTTTACAGTCCAATGCAAAATTTAATCAACTTTGAGCTTTAACCCAGTCGTACACAGCTTAGTTCGCCCCTAGTTATTGTCCTTTTCTAATTTTACAAGAAATGAGAGGACTCCCAGGGGGTTTCATACATTTTCATCAAAAATAAAAGTTATAACTATCAATTTTAAAGGGATACACTTGCTTGAATGTTGATGCTTCAATCATGAATCAAGACTAGGGTTTGTGGTATGGTTTTCGATGTGATTTTTGAGCTAGAACATGTTCGATGCTTCTTAGTGATGAGTTATGAGTGTGAGGGAGTCATGAGTTTAGGTTTAGTGAGTGTGGGAGAGTAGTACGATACATTTAGGCTTTTATAGGTCCTAGGGATGATTTTAAAAATCTGGGCCAAGTCGGGTTAACTTAAAATTTTTGAGCCATCACGACTCATACCACAAGTCATAGGATGATACTTTGACTCATCCATGGGACCCGTACTTAGATAAATTTAGGGACTTACTTGTGGACCTACGACCAAATCTTATGATTCATACAACAAGGGTATGATTCATACTATGACTCGTAGGTTTTGCTATTCATTGTGGTCCATGCCTTGCATAGTTTATATGCACAGAGAGTATTACGATCCATACAATGAAGTTACGAGTCGTAAGACCAACCTTACCCTGAACTCATGCATTGAAGTACATCTCTGATTCTCACCACGACTCGTGCTATGACTCGTACAACCCTCTGACAAGTCGTACTTAGAACCATAGCACCTGCCTATTCAACAATTTTTCTGCCACCTGTTTTTGTTTCCCGTGCACACGAAACACACATTAGTTAATTAATTTTGGTTGCCTCCAAAGAAGTGCTTGATTTAACATCGCTGCATGATGCAGGCGTCTCAGTTACTCAGAATTCAACAAAACACCACTTGGGTTGTCTCCCAAGAACTGCCTGATTTAAGTCATGGCACGACGCAAGTATCTTGACTGGTTAGACTTCTTCAAGGAACTCAGATTCATATTCTATTGCTGAGACCACGCTGTATTCTTTTGGTTGCTTCATTGACCGACATATGTTGAAGGTGAACTCTTCTTTATTGAGTCTGAACTTCAACTGGACAGCCTCCACATCTACTAAGGCCCTCTCAGTGGCAAGGAATGGTTGCCCAAAAATTATGGGAACCTCGAAATCAACCTCGCAATCAAGGACACAAAGTTCGTTGGGAATATAAATCGATCAACTTTGACAAGCACATCAAACAAAATCCCCCTGGGTTTCTTCACAGTTTTGTTGCCCATCAGTAGCCGCATGATAGTCGGTGTGAGGGCTCCCAAGCCCAACTGTTTAAACACAGCGAATGGCATCGTATTGATGCTTGCTCCCAATTCACAGAGTGCCCTTCCGAACTCAACATTGTTGATTGTGCATGGAATAGTGAAGGCACCTGGATCTTCCTTCTTTTGAGCCAGAACCTGTGAAGCTATAGCACTACAATGGTGAACATTATCAATGGGCTTTATCACGACCCGAACATAGGCCTTGATTGAGACATGGGACAAGGAATTCCAAGGGACTCCAAGTCAACCCATGGCATGAACATAACATCTAAATCAGTCGTAAAAGCGATAGATAAACATGATAAATAAACATAACATTACAAATACACACGAATCTGAAGCTAATTACATTCTATTGTCTAAAGCCTCTAAGTCTGATGAGTTGATGGGACAAAACCACAACTAACTCATTAAAGTTGAAAACTGAAAATACTCAAATCATAACCAAAATAAAGAAGGGCTCTCGATAGATGAGGACTTACCAACAGGGACTGATGCTAACTTTGAAAGCTGGTTAGTGGTGGGGCTGAGTCTGAAGATCAAAGCCTGTATCATGAAACGATACTACATAGAGTATACAGTTAGTACGTGGAATGTACCGAGTATGTAAGGTAAGTAAAATCGATTAAATAAGTAAATCATCTAGAACTTGCATAATATAAAACATGATCAAGATAAGAATTTGAGAGTAGGACTTGCATGTTATTTACTGAACTCATAATCTCAACATAACATAACATCATAACTGAATCGATTGACCCAAAATTGAAATCTTATAATCATAAGTAAAGCTAAACATTGGGTCAAACCTCTTTTAGAACATATATATATATATATATATATATATATATATATCATGAGTGATAAACATGCATAACTTAAATCATGAGAAACAATGAGAGACTCGTCATATAACTGTCATACCACGATAGAGCTTATGTGGTCCCAACTATCACACTCAAGTGGGTAGAGTGTCCAAAGCCTTGCCAGGGCTAAGGACGATACCATGATATCGTTATCAAGCTCGAAGCCCAATCGGGTAGGGGATAGCTCATAGGGGAGGTCCAAAAGTAATATATATATATATATATATATATAAGTAATACCCTACATTGACACGTAGTTCTGAGGCATAGGGTTATCGACCCTTAGCCTACTCGGTGCTGACACTACTCCCAAAAATATGCATATGCTCTTCATCGTTTTTCAACGAAGCTCACCATCGTCTATTAATAAATCTCAATAATCAATTACATCTCAAATCTAAAATTATATATATATATATATATATATATATGAGAAGCTTTAGCTCAAACCATACCACAAGATGAAAAAATAATTGGGAGTCTTTGCTCCAAAACCATGTGGTAAGATTAATTTGGGAAATCATAAATCATACTTGAACATGTGGGCATTTCCCAATACTTTAACATGCTTGAAAATACTCAATTCACTTGGAAAAATGATTATAGATATGGGTAACTTGATAACATGATCTTCATTAATAATATCTCATCATACTTGAACATTCATCATAAATCTCAGCTTTCATGAATTTCTCATAAATGGGCATTTTAATATATAAAGCTTGAAACATGACTTTAATTGAAAATAATGTAAAACTTGCCCATGAATCATAATTCAATAGTAGAAAAATATTTAAATCATACCCATTTAGAGAACTAGGAATTTCATGCATTGGGTTAAAACCCCATGGAATCACATATGAATTTTCATGATTTAGAGAGAGATAGGGCATTGGTATGAATGGATTCACCCATTCATAACCCGACATACCTGGTGAAGAACTGATTTTACCACTCCTTGATTGCCCAATGAGAATTGAAAAGAACTTGAAGGAAAATGAGCTTGATCACCTCTCTAACTCTCTAACTTTGTATGCATGAGTAAGAATGGCCTAAAATGAACTTATCCCTCTTAAAACTCATCATTCATAGCTCAAAATTATGTAGTTTAGGCCTTAGGATTATAGGAATTACAAAAAAACCCTTACTAAATTCATAGAAAATAACTGACTTCCAGTCCCCATAAGGGACTGGATGACTCGTTACCCAAGACCACAACTTGTGGCATCAGTCATCGAGTGCACTGTCTAACAGTTCATATGGGGCTCATCACGGGGGATTTCACGAGTCGTTACTGGTGACCACGAGTCGTGGTCACCACTCATCACCTTCACTGCCCAACATTTCAAATCATTTTCACCCATATGATCAGGACCCATCACACGAATTGTGGTGTCTGAATACGACTCCTAGTGACCCATCTGTAGGGTACGTTGCCAAGACTTTCTTCACTTTCCCTTATCCCTTGCCCACGACTGACTCAAAAATTCATGGTGACTAACAACGACTTGTGATCAGGTCCGTAGGGACTTCCAAAACCCAAAATTTCAATTCACATCCTGAACCTCACCACGAGTCTCCTCACGACTCGTGGTCTACCCCACGAGTCATAGAATAATTCGTTATATGACAAGGTGCCAGATTTCCAATTTTCTCCGTTTAAACTCTCGGGTCTAATCTTTGGGCTTCCAGGGTATTACAATATCTTTCCCTTAGGAACATTCATCCTTGAATATTGGAAAACATACAAAAAAGCAGAGAAATGCAATCATCATATTCATATACTGATCATTTAAGCTAAAAACTGACGGAATGACTACCTCCGAACTGATCTACATGGATGAACTGGATTCATGAACCATACATTCATACTTTGACATGAAAGAAACTTGGGCACATGAACTGAACATGAAAACTAAATTGAGTATTGGGGAAAAACTGATAACTCAAACTGGAACTGAGTCGGTAGAGAATAAATATGGGTATCTAGCCATCATGTCTGCTTCGTCTTCCCATGTAGCTCCCTCAACATGATTATTCCTCCATAAAACATTAACTGAAGCTACTTCCTTATTTATTAGCTTTTGAACCTAAGGATCCAATATTTCTACCAAAACCTCTTCATAACTAAGGTTGTCTTTCCTACCAACACAGTCCACCGACAACTAGAGCTGGATCACCCAAACATTTCTTTAAGAGCAATACATGGAAAACAGGATGAACAGAAGCTAATCCCGAGGGCAACTCCAGTTCATATGCTACCTTGCCAACCCGCTTCACAATCCGGTAGGGGCCAACATAACGAGGACTGAGTTTTCCTTACTTTCCAAACCTCATCACTCCCTTCATGGGAGAGACCTTTAGAAACACCCAATAATCGACTTTGAACTCTAATTCTTTTCTTCTCACATTGGCATAAGAATTTTGGAGACTTTGAGCTGTTTTCAACCTGTCCTGTATGAGTTGAACTTTCCCCATGGCCTCATGTACTGAATCGAGTCCTATCATCACAACTTCACTAACTTTAAACCAACCAATAGGCAATCTACATCTCCGCCCATAGAAAGTCTTAAATAGAGCCATCTGAATGCTGGAATGGTAGCTTTTATTGTATGCAAACTCACTAAGAGGCAAATGATCATCCCAACTACCCTTGAAGTCAATCACACATGCTCTCAATATGTCCTCGAGAGTCTGGATTGTCTGCTCTGCTTGACCATCCATTTGCGGGTGAAAAGTTATACTGAGCTTAACCTGAGTACCAAGTCCTTTTTGAAATGACATCTAAAACTGAGAGGTAAATTGGGTACCTCTATATGATATAATGGACAAGGGCACTCCATGCAGCTGAACTAGCTCTCAAATGTATAGTTTTGCATAATCCTCCACTAAATCCGTGGTTTTGATTGGTAGAAAATGAGCGGCCTTGGTCAACCTGTCTGCAATAATCCAAGTGGAGTCATATTGCTGATGAGTGCGAGGCAAACCAGTTATGAAGTCCATATTTATTTCTTCCCACTTCCAAGTGGGAATACTGATATCCTGAAGCACACCTCTCGGTCTCAAATGCTCAATCTTCACTTGCTGACAGTTTGGGCACTTAGCTACAAATTCTCTATGTCCTTCTTCATGTCATTCCACTAATAGACTTCCCGTAAGTTACGATACATCTTGGTAGCACCTGGATGTATAGAGTACCTAGATCTATGAGCCTCGTGCAACATCCGGTTCCTCAAATCATCAACATCCGGAACACATAAGCGACCCTAGTATCGAAGTACACCATCCCCCCTTTAGAGAAGACCTCTACCTTCTGATTCTGAATGGCTTCCTTTAACTTTACAAAAATAGGGTCCACGTCTTGCCTAGATTTTACATCAGTCACCGAGGACTATTTTGATCCGTTGTGAACAATAACACCGCCATCGGTTGAGTCAACAGATCAAACTCCCAACCTTGCAAGTCGGTGCACATCCTTAACCAGCTCCTTTTTCCCCTCACTCACATGGGACACACTCTCCATAGAGAGTCTAATAAGTGCATCTGCCACTACATTGGACTTACCAAGATTGTAAAGGACACTCATGTCATAATCCTTAAGTAGCTCCAGCCACCTCCTTTGTCGAAGATTGAGATCCTTCTGGGTAAACACATATTGTAGACTCTTGTGTTCAGTAACCACATCCACGTGAACCCCATACAAATAGTGTCTCCATATTCTTAAGGTGAATACCATTGCTGCCAACTCGAGATCATGAGTCGGGTAGTTCTTTTCATATACCTTTAGCTGTCTAGAAGCATAAGCTATAACTCTTTCGTGCTGCATCAATACACATCCAATTCCGATCCTTGAAGCATCAGAATACACCACAAACCCATTGGTACCCTCCGGTAGAGTTAACACCGGAGCTAAGGTAAGTCAGGTCTTCAACTCCTCAAAGCTTCTCTCACAAGCTTCCGACCATTGGAATTTCACTTTCTTTTGGGTCAATTTGGTCAATGGCGCTGCAATAGATGATAAATTCTCAACAAACCTTCGATAGTAGCTAGATAAGCCCAAAAAGCTCTGAATATCCGAAGGATTCACCGATCTAGGCCAATTCTTCATCGCTTCTATTTTTTGAGAGTCCACCTGTATGTCCTCACTTGATACCACATGGCCCAAAAAAGCCATTGAGTTCAACCAAAATTCACACTTGCTGAATTTAGCATATAGCTAGCGATCCTTGAGAGTCTGTAGCACCACCCTTAAATGAGAGGCATGCTCCTCCTCGCTCCGAGAGTATATCAGGATGTTATCAATGAACGCGATCATGAACATATCCAAGTATGGCTTGAACACCCTATTCATCAAGTCCATAAAAGATTTAGGATTATTCGTTAGTCTAAAAGACATAACTGCAAACTCATAATGACCATACCATATCTTGAAGGCTATCTTTGGGATGTCGCTCTCCCGAACACTAAGCTGATGGTACCCGGATCTGAGATCTATCTTCGAAAAAAACTTGGCACCCTGAAGCTGGTCAAATAAATCATCAATCCTTGGTAAAGGATACCTTTTCTTGATGGTGTCCTTGTTCAATCGCCAATATCAATACACATACAAAGAGAGACATCTTTCTTTCAGACAAAGAGAATTGGTGCACCCCATAGTGACTTGCTCGGTCTAATGAAACCCTTATCCAAAAGATCCTTCAACTATTCTTTCAACTCTTTTAGCTCGGATGGAGCCATTCTGTAGGGAGGAACAGATATAGGTTGTGTATCAGGAAGAAGGTCTATGCCAAAATCAATCTCCCGCTCGGGAGGGATTTCTGGTAGGTCATCTGGGAAGACTTCTGGATACTCACATACTACTGGGACTGACTGGACAGTCGGGGTCTCAGATGTCACATCCTTAAACCTAACTAGATGGTACACACAACCTTTGGATATCATCTTTTTACCTTAAGGTAGGAAATGAAACAACCTACAGGCATAGCTGAACTACCCTTCCACTCGAAGACTAACTCACTCAAAAATCTGAAATCTACTACTCGGGTTCTACAATTAACGGAGGTGTAAACTGAAAATAGCCAATCCATGCCAAGGATAAGATCAAAATCAGTCATGGCTAACTCTACTAAATCTGCTGAGATGATTTTCTTAAGGACTGCGATCGGGCAACTTCTATACACCCGTCTAGCTACAAACTGAATCACCCACTAGAGTAGAGACTGAGAAGGGTTCTGATAAGACTTTGGGATTGACTCTGAAACTACTAGACATATAAGGTGTCATAAAAGACAAGGTAGCCCCTGTATCTAACAAAGAATATACATCCAGATGGAAAACTCACAACATACCAGTGACTACATCTGGGAGACCTCCTGCTCCTAGCGGGATGCTAATGCATACAATCTGTTTTGGCACTGGCATCCACCTGTGCTACTAGATACTCCCTAATGTACTAGGGGTGGGGGTGGAGTTACTGAACTGGAAGCTAGGCCTCGGCCCCCATCATGGCCCTGTTTAGCTGTTGGTCAATCTCTAAGCATATGACCGGGCTTCCCACACCCGAAGCAAGCACCTGTACCTGCCAAGCATTAACCCATATACCCCCGACCATGCCTGCGGCAAGCTGGGATGTTGGAATCTGTAGGGCCTGCTGCTTTGACCCCTAGAGCCTGATTCTCTCCCTCTTTGGTCGTGCTTAGGTATGGATGGTACACTCAACGCTGAAGATGCTGGGGCTGAAGATCTCTAGTGGGTCTGTTATTGCTGCCCACTACCTAACCTCGGCTGGGAGAATCTATAACTATTAGTCCTGGCCCTTTTGGCCTCTCTCTCCCTCATATGCGCCCCCTCCATCTGCTGGGCATACAAGACTATTTGAGGGAAATCCATATACCGATGGAGCATAGCGGTTCTGCAATCCTTATCTAAATAATCTGCCACTCCATGAACAAATCTGGTCACTCGCGCCCTCTGATTAGCCACTATCTCTGGGGCATACTTTGATAGACGAGTGAACTCAAGGGAATACTCCTTCACCATCCTTTTTCCCTGCTTAAGATTCACGAACTCAGCTGCTTTGAACTCCCTCATCTCATAGGGGAAAAACCAATCTAGAAAGGCAACTTGAAACTCCTCCCAAGTGATAGGGCCTGCTCCGGCTGCCTTACTATCTTTCCGTTATCGAAACCAGATCTGTGTGACCCCCTTTAGCTGATATGAGGATAACTCAGCACACTCAACTCCATTCACCCCTATGACTTGGGTGATCTTTACAATCTCGTCGATAAACTTATGTGGATCCTCATCCAACATCAACCCAAGAAACTCTGGTACGTTCATTCTCAAGAAATCTCTAACTCGAGCTGCCACTACATTTCTGTTTTGTGGGAAATGTAACATTGCCTATTGGTTGACCTTGGTGGTCAAGGCCTGTGCTAGCATCTGAATAGCTGCCCTAAATTCAGCATGGGCAATCGGCTCTGGTGCATGGTGCTCCTGGACTGGTGGGGCTTATTGGTGCCCGTCTCCATTGCCATACTTGTGTCCGTTTCAATTCCCATTCCTTCTAACATTAACTCTACGGGGAGCCATGATTTTATGATTGCGCATAGCACGAGTTATAAGGATAGGGAGACATTTCATTGCACGACATTGATCATGAAAAAAAGGGAACATTTCCTAACTGTCTCATAGCCTCTTCGTCATAAGTGTGGTGTGCTTCACACCCATGAAAAAGACTCTACTTAACTTGGATTTCATACACCCTAGGACACTTCAAACCAATTGCTCTGATACCATATTTGTCATGACCCGAACATAGGCTTGGATCGAGACATACGACAAGGAACCTTGAGGGACTCCAAGTCAACCCATGGAATGAACATAACATCTAACTCAGTCATAAAAGAGAAAGATCAACATGATAAACTTGGCAGAAATCTGAAATAAACATAACATCAGAAATGCACATGAATTTGAAGCCGATTACATTCTATTGTTTGAAAAGCCTCTAAGTCTGATGAGTTGATGGGACAAGACCCCAACTAACTCGATAAAGCTGAAAATTGAAAATACTCAATCATAACCAAAATAAAGAAGGTCCCTGGACAGATGAGGACTCACCAATGGGGACTGATGCTAACGTTGAAAGCAGACTAGTGGTAGGGCTAAGTTTGAAGATCGAATCCTGTATCATGAAATGATACAACATAGAGTATGCAGTTAGTACGTTGAATGTACCGAGTATGTAAGGTAATTAAAACCACTTAAATAAGTAAATCATTTAAAACATGCATAATATAAAACATGATCAAGATAAGAATCTGAGAGTAGGGCTTGTATGCTATTTCCTGAAATCATGATCTCAACATAACATAACATCATAATTAAATTGATTGACCCAAAGTTGAAATCTCATAAACATAAGTAAAACTGAACATTGGGTCAAACCCCTTTTAAAACATATATATATATATATATATATATATATATATATATATATATATATATATGTGTGTGTGTGTGTGTGTGTGTGTGTGATAAACATGCATAACTTAAATCATGAAAAACAATGGGAGACTCGTCATATAACTGACATACCACGATAAAGCTTATGTGGTCCCAACTATCACACTAAAGTGGGTAGAGCGTCCAAAGCCTTGCCAGGGCTAATGACGATACCATGATATCGATATCAAGCTCGAAGCTCAATTGGGTAGGGGATAACTCATAGGGGGGTCCAAAAGTAATATATATATATATATATATATATATATATATATATATATATATATATATATAAGTATAAGTAATACCCTACATTGACACGTAGTTCTGAGGCATAGGGTGATCGACCCTTAGCCTACTCGGTGCTAGACACTACTCCCAAAAATATGCATATGCTCTTCATCGTTTTTCAACGAAGCTCACCATCGTCTATTAACAAAGCTCAATAATCAATTACATCTCAAATTTGAAATTATATATATATATATATATATATGAGAAGCTTTAGCTTAAACCATACCACAAGATGAAAAAATAATTGGGAGTCTTTGCTCCAAAACCATGTGGTAAGATTAATTTGGGAAATCATAAATCATACTTGAACATGTGGGCATTGCCCAATACTTTAACATGCTTGAAAATACTCAATTCACTTGGAAAAATGATTATAGATATGGGTAACTTGATAACATGATCTTCATCAATAATATCTCATCATACTTGAACATTCATCATAAATCTCAGTTTTCATGAATTTCTCATAAATGGGCATTTTAATTTATAAAGCTTGAAACATGACTTTAATTGAAAATAATGTAAAACTTGCCCATGAATCATAATTCAATAGTAGAAAAATATTTAAATCACACCCATGTAGAGAACTGGGAATTTCATGCATTGGGTTAAAACCCCATAGAATCACTTATGAATTTTCATGATTTAGAGAGAGATTAGGCATGGGTATGAATGGATTCACCCATTTCATAAACCTACATACCTGGGGAAAAATTGATTTTACCACTCCTTAATTGCCCAATGAGAATTGAAAATAATTTGAAGGAAAATGAGCTTGATCACCTCTCTAAATCTCTAATTTTGCATGCATGAGTAAGAATTCCTATGCCTAAAATAAATTACCCCTCTTAAAATTCATCATTCATAGCTTAAAATGACATAGTTTAGGCCTTTGAATTATAGGAATTACGAAAAAGCTCCTACTAAATTCGCAGAAAATACTTGACTGCCAGTTCCCATGAGGGACTGACGACTCGTTACCCAAGACCATGACTCGTGGTATCAGTCGTTGAGTGCACTATCTAATAGTTCATCTGAGGCTCTTCATGGGGGACCTCACGAGTCGTTACTGGTGATGACGACTCGTTCCCACCACTTGTCACCTTTACTTTCCAACATTTCAAATCTTTTTCACTTGTCTGATCACGACCCATCCCACGAATTGTGGTGTCTGACCATGACTCGTGGTGACCATCCGTGGGTTCACTGCCAAGACTTTCTTCACTTTACCTTAACCTTTGACCATGACTAACTCAACGAATCATGGTGACTGACCACGACTTGTGGTTAGGTCCGTGGGGATTTCCAAAACCCAAAATTTCAACTCTCACCCTTAACCTTACCACGAGTCTCCTCATGATTCGTGGTCTACCCCATAGGTCACAGAACGACTCATTCTATGACCTGGTGCTAGATTTTCAATTTTCTCCATTTCAACTCCCGGATTTGATCTCTGGGCTTCCGGGGTAATATAGGCTTATAGCTCACGGACTTCTTCTTCGTCACAAGGTCCTTCATGAACTTGGCGTATCCCGGCATCTGTTCCAATGCCTCGACCAATGGTATATTTACAGATAACTGTTTGAGCAAGGAAAAGAATTTCTGAAACATACCATTCTCTGTCTTTATCTTTATCCTTTGGGGAAACAATGGTGGTGGTCGAATAGCCTTGTATGTTTGTGTTTCTCCTCGTTTAGGTTCAGGCCCATTTTCAACATTTGGGGCCTCAGTCAAATCAGCATCCTCATTGCGTTATTTCTCAGCAACATCATCTTTTTCTTCAATGACGCTTCCTTTCTTCCTTTCAACTACAACTGGTAAAGGGAGGTAAACCGTGGTCTTTCCACTCCCGGTCATCACAACCATACAGTAACCATCATTATTTGAATTCTATATCGTGTTTTAGGTAGTGTACCCTTCTGCTTAGGGTTCATAGATACTGACAGTTGCCCTAGTTGGTATTCGATCTGCTTGATAGTCGTAGTATGTTACTCCGCTCTCTGACCCATGCTTGATATATCACTATGGATGTGTTTCAACTGATCATCTGTGGACCTCACCTTCTTTGGCATCTCAGCTATCATGCTCTCTAATTTCGACTTTCCATCCTCCCTCTCACGTGCATTAGGAGGCACGTATAATCCAACTCAGTCATTGCGGTAACAATCAGTCCTTCTCCATTCTCCCTCATGCTCATGACCTCAACTTCTATCTCTATACACATTCTGGTTATAGTTGTCTCTATATTGGTTCCGACCTTAATTTCCAAAACCTTGGTGCCAAGTGTCTTGTCTAGACCCTTGGGTGTTGGCTCTGAAACCTGCCACCTGGTTGTCCAAGAAGTTTGCCTCCTCCTTAAAATATGAGCAGTTTGTCCCGGGCTCATGTCCTTGTGTCCCAACTGCGTTCACCTTTATGGCTCTAGCTCCCATGATGTGCTTAGTAAGCAAATCCAATGATGTTCACATATGGCCAATTCCTGGTTTCGCTCTTTTTCTTTCCTACGTTGGTCTGTAGTTAAACCAACAACATATGTACTATCCACTGCATCTGCTTCCCGGGTGTGCCATGCTCTATTTGTTGTTGTCACTCTTTAAAGAATAGTAGTGGCTTGCTTCCATGTGTGACTCATCAATACTCCTCCCGCCACTGTGTATGTTACTACTTTTATGCTGTTGTTCTATGATCTATAGAAAATCTCCAATAGGCTGTAATCAAGGATTTTGTGGTTCGGCCACTTGGTCAACTTCTTTTTTAACCTCAACCAGGTCTCGTGAAGTGCGCTAGTCTTCAATTGTTGAAAATTGTAGATGTCATCCTTAAGGTGCATCTTTCTGAAGGGCGGAAAGAATCTCTCTAAGAGGGATTGCTTGAGCTCTCTCTAGTTGGTAATGGATGTTGGGAAACTCTGATAACCATAATATGGCCTCCCCAGACAAAGAGAAAGGGAAGAGTCTTAGGCTTATAGCATCTTGCCCGACTCTGGGCAACCTGTACGCCTTGCATATTCCCACAAAGTTCATCAGGTGTAGGTTGGCATCGTCAACTGCATGACCACTAAATACCACTTTCATTCTCAACAATTGAATCATGGTGCTAGTGATATCAAATTTAGCCCCAGCAGGAAGTGGTGGTAGTACAATGGCTCCGGTTGACCCGACTTCATCGATGTTCAGGTCACCTTCATCGAAGAATTGAGGGACATATCTTTGGCCTCTGTTTCCCCTCCTATGTAGACCAACATTCACAACCTCATCTCGAGCATCCTCCGCATCCTGAAGTGCAGCTTGCCTAGCTTCTTTAGCTATACGGGCATCTCTTTGCTCCTAGTTTTCCATCCTACGCAGTGTTCGTTCAAGTTCGAGATCCAATGGAATCAGGGGGTTTCTGCTCTGATGAGTACTTGGCATTCGCCAAGCAACAACCTGTGGGTATCCAAAAGCAAAAAGAAAACGTAATTCAGGAAATAACAACCAAAAGTCAAATACAAGCAACTAAACTAATCTTAGCCGCATTCCCCAACAACGGTGCCACTTTTTATAACACTCAAACTCACACTTCTTGACAAAGTATGAAGTGGTCATTGTCAATAAAGAACCTAACTAAGAGGTTGGGGTCGAACCCACAGGGAATAGGGTAAGATCTACACTAATGTTAGTAAGTGAACTTGTTGGTGAGTTATCTCCAAATTGGGGGTTTAAAGAAAACAATATTAAAACAAAGATTATGGTTGTAACTTAAATCAAGAATTGCAAACAACTAGGGTAAGTGTTCCCCATGGGTTCATAACTATTTCGGGTATATACATGTGATCAATCCTAATGCTTACTTGTAGAACTGATAACTAGGGTTCATCCAAATGTCTGGTTCTTCCCTATTGGATGACTATACTCAATCACCAGGTCAGGTCTTATGAGTGATTTCAAACTAACCGTTATCAATATGTTCCAAATTTAACTATCCTACGACCACAACTCAAGTTAATACAATGATCGTAAAGATCAAGGATTTGTTGTAATTCTCTTTTCCTAATCTCTACTTCTCTAGGTTCAAGCAAGTAAAGAATTCAAGCAAGTCCTAACGTTGTACACTATTAATAAACGTTTAAACATGATGAGAATACAATACAAGCTTCTCGCACTAGTTTTGAATCACTTTTGTGCAACCCTAATTCGTTAATCCGCCATGGTTCCCACAACCCCTAGTTGTGGAGGTTTTAGCCTCTCACGGTTATATGATTATAATTTGCATTCATAGACAAACACAAAATTAAATACTTACAACAATAATTGGAAGGAAATCAGATTTGATTATCAAAGAACAACCTCAAGAATAACGTAGGAAATCAAGAATTTGATCCTAAGAATCGCTTCTCAAAACTTGATAAAAAATCACAATAATAACTATTCACATGTTTCCTCACTCAATTCTATCCTTCTCTAACTAAAATAAAATGTAAAGTCTGTTTATACAGACATTAGAAATCTTTTTCTAAGCTAACAGGGAGTTTTCCATATCTGGTGCCAACTGTGTCACGATTGGACCTACCACCCGTAGCTGGATTGTACGGGTTGTAACTATGTTCCGTAAGTTCTTGGATACTGTAGATTTGGGTAAGTGTTGGCATGTTGGTACTACTCATACCTTCATCCTACAAGTCATACACTGTTTCCGTGGTTTTCCCTGAGAACTCTGACATCTTCTGGAATTCTTCACGAGTTTTGCGGTTCGACTTATACCTTCTTGCCATGACTCGTACTCTCTATAGTGTCTGAAGTTCTGCAAAGTATTGAAAAATCTTCTAAAGTTCACCACGGCTCCTGGTACGATTTGTACATTGATGCCACAGTTCATGAGTCCATCTGTACTAGGAGTCTACCTTTATGCAATTTCTTATGAATATTTCTACGACTCCAGTTACAGGTCGTACCATCTTGGTACGACTCATACTGAGAGTCATATTTTTCCTTCTTCACGCTTTAGTCTTCTGAATTTCATCACTGTCACACCCCACCTTGGGGGGGTATGATGGGCACCTGGTGCCTACTAGACTCTGGACTGCTAAATGGTCCAGCCTGAGCACATCTGGTGCTTTGGCTGGCTCTAGCTCTATTCCAAGAAATAAACCGGCTATATAACGGCTGTAAACACAGCCTTCGGCCAACTGGCCTATAGCCACCTGTACCTGTAGTAACAGCTAACAAGAACACACTCATAACAAGGAACCTATGCGGGCCGACAAGGCCACCATGCTGTCTAGTCATCTGTAATATCAACGCAAACTACTGTAAGACTACGTGACCGGCAAGGTCACCACTACTGTCAAATTAAGGTCTCATACGGCCAGCATAAACTGAAATGCTAAACAGCTATAACTAACTGCACGACCTCACGCGACGGGATCAACTGACCACAGGGAAATATATACAGACTGCAAGCCTCTAAGAATAACAATAGAAATGATCGGGACAGGGCCCCGACCTACCCATACTATACAACAAAAGAAAACGAGATACACCTCTGGAATTCAGTCTCTGGATGACAGGAGCTGAATACTCAATAGCTGTCTGGAATAACGAGGGATCGCCTCCTCGTCTATGAGTACCTGCAGGCAAGTAATGCAGCGTCCCACTGGGCGTTAGTACCACAGGTACTGAGCATGTTAAGCAACTGAAATACATAACTAAAATGAATAACAACAGTAACATGACATATAAGCAGAAAGTAGCTGAGTCTATCTAGCTGAGAATAACTGGGGAGAGTTTATTTATTCTATAACTAAACTGAGCGTACTTGATGCCGTGTCGTCCCACTGTCTATCAGTATCTAATAGCACATATAGGTATACATATAAATACACACAATACCTGACCGACCCCCATAAGCCGGAAGGTGCCAACCAACACACAATCTATTTACCCCTACCCGGGTCTAAACCAACCAAAAATAAGTCACTCCACTCATCTGATAACTGTGAGCTCCTCCTACCGTTCCCTTGGGTACGTAGCTCAGGCCTTGGCCTCTGACAACAAACTATGTCTGAGTCCGAAGACTCCTACCTCTGGGCGCAGGTGCACGTGGGGTGTGTAATAAAAACTGCCCCTGGGTGCAAGCACGCAATAGGGTGATTTTATAAAAATCTGTATCTGAAACTGCCCCTGGCCACAAGCGCACACAGAGTGTTCTGCCCCTGTAAACAGGGTGGACTGGCTCTGTGCAGAGTAAACTAAACTACCCCTACAAGAAGGGTGGTCTGGACCGTATTATCATGGTGGTCGGCCATCATCGTCCTCTACGCGGACGACATCCCCAGCTGGTGGCGGTATCTGAATCTAGTATCGACACAGCTATAACCCAGGGGCGGTGGGGATGCTAAAAGGGACACCCACATGCCACAACAAGTCTCAATGGCTAATCTGTAGCCATGATATTATCTGTCTGAATGGCTAATCTGTAGCCATAACTGTCTGTCTATCAGATCTTTCTTTACTGACTGTTATCATGCAAATCTGTTCCTTTTTATTCTACAACATGCTTGTTATTCACATAATAGGCTGTACTAAATCTGAACTACTAACTTGCCCTTGAGCACATGCTTTTCTAACTTTCAGACTGAATATGATATCACAACGCAAACTAGGTCTACTGAACTTGCACAATACTTAACATTCAACTTCCGGGAATTCTACTATGGAGTTTATTGTACTATACAAGGCTAAAGCTACTAACTTGCCGAAGGAACTAGCTTTACATACCTTATCCTCGAACTATCCATCTGTCGGATGAGGCTCGGCCAATACTTCAACTATTTCTCCCAACTGCATTCATAAATATGTTAATTAATACTAAATATAGCTTTATTCCAAAGAACAACGTCACTTTCGATATAATTATAGCCTAAACTTAGGCTTATCGAAAGACGGTCAAAAACTTGCTATTTTCCAGAAGTCCAAAAGGGAGAAATATTCACTTCGCAGTTAGGAACACATAGACACTAGTTTGGAACAATTCTACTTACCTTAGCTCGGTAGCTCGACGATTCGCCGGCCGTATTTTGCGAAACAAAAACCGTAGGAATTCTCCCTGCTGCTAAATACCTCGGTACCTGAGGTTAGTTTGAGTTTAGACTTCGTTTGACAGCGTAATTGAACGATTATTTTTCCAATTTCTTCGTCTTCTCCCTCTGCGCGTTTTCATGGAATTCCAAGGAAAATTATGATTAATTTTTTTAAGGCCACTTATCATCACTTTAAAGGGGGGACTTCTATTAATTAAAGGAAATTATATTATTAATTAAAGAAAATTATTGTTAATTAAAAGAAATTATTATTAATTAAAGGAAATTACATCCCAAACTGAGCTCTATATACTTGGACACTACAAATCGCATCTTGTCTTGCGACGTGCCAACTTGGCACTTGTACGATCTTTCCCCGGGCCTTTTTCTAGCATGCATGACTTTTAAATATTCTTAACCAACACGTGAATAGGCCATCTATGTGCCGGAAATTTTACGGGGTATAACATTCTCCCCCCCTTAAGAACATTCGTCCTCGAATGTAAACTTCTATCTAGAGGACTTCCCAACTTACTATCTAGAAAAATTTCGGCAGAGTTTCCCCTGTAATATGGATTATAGCAAAAATCTGAAATGCAGAAAAGTCCAACACAGGTACTGCACGCAATGCTTTAAGATTCACTGGATAGCTAAACATCAATCTTTCTCACTTATACATATACAACCATAAGGTACTACATAAGTAATAACACGGACATACCTGTCGCTTTACTAGGTCTGGAATAGGTGGGGATATCTAGCTTTCATATCTTCTTCAGCTTCCCACTTCATCTCCTCTCAGTTCCTGTTACGCCACAACACCTTGACAGATGCAATATCCTTAGTTCTCAATCTACGAACTTGCCCGTCTAGGATGGCGACTGGAACCTCTTCATAGGCCAGCTCTTCGGTAACCTGGATATCCTGGACTGGGACTGCTCTGGATGGGTCTCCTATGCATTTCCTCAGCACGGACACATGAAAGACAGGATGAACGGATTCTAGCTCTGGAGGCAAGTTCAACTCATATGCTACTCGGCCTATCCTCCGACGAATCTGATAAGGCCCAACGAACCTCGGACTGAGCTTACCCTTTTTACCGAATCTCATCACCCCTTTCATCGGAGATACTTTCAGAAATACCCAGTCATTCACATTAAACTCCAGGTCTCTGCGCCGTACATCTGCATATGATTTTTGGCGACTCTGAGCAGTCAATAGGCGTTCTCTGATAAGCTTGACTTTCTCTTTTGACTGCTGAACAATATCTGGCCCAATTATCGCTGATTCCCCTACTTTGAACCAGCCAACCGGCGATCTACACTTTTGCCCGTATAAAGCCTCAAAAGGTGCCATCTGAATAGCCGAGTGATAGCTATTATTATAAGCAAATTCTATCAGCGGCAAATGCTCGTCCCAGCTACCACCAAAGTCTAGCACACACGCTCGCAACATATCCTCGAGTGTCTGAATAGTGCGCTCAGCCTGTCCGTCTGTCTGAGGGTGGAAAGCTGTGCTCAGATTAATCTGCGTTCCCAGTCCCTTCTGGAACGATTGCCAAAACCTAGCCGTGAACTGCGCTCCTCTGTCTGAAATAATGGATACTAGCACTCCGTGCAATCTGACTATCTCTCGGATATACAACTCCGCATAATCTTCAGCCGAGAAAGTAGTTCTGACTGGTAGGAAATGAGCTGATTTAGTCAATCTATCAACTATTACCCATATAGAGTCATGCCTGCGTCTAGTACGGGGTAATCCTGCTACAAAATCCATATTCACTGCTTCCCATTTCCAGAGAGGTACAACTATGTCCTGAGTTAACCCACCTGGCTTCTGGTGTTCTGCTTTCACCTGTTGGCAGTTAGGACACTGGGCTACAAATTTAGCAATTTCCCTTTTCATACCTGGCCACCAGTAGTTCTCTTTGATGTCATGGTACATTTTTGTCGCACCGGGGTGAAGGGAATAACGGGCATAATGTACCTCGTTCATAATCCGCTGGCGGAGGTCTGAAACATTGGGAACACATAAACGATCTTTACAACGCAGCACTCCATCCTTTGTTACCTAGAACCCTGGCGCCTTCCCTAGCGGAATGTAATCTTTAAGCTGAACTAGGTTAGGATCCTCAAATTGCCGTTCTTTCACTTCCACAACCAACGATGACACGGCAGTGTTCTGAATCACCGCTCTACCGTCCTCTGTTTCTGCTACACGAACGGCCAGGCTAGCTAACTGATGCATCTCCCTGACCAATTCCCGCTGCTCGGGCTGCAAATAAGCCAAGCTCCCCATGGACTTTCGACTGAGAGCGTCTTCTACAACATTAGCTTTTCCCGGGTGGTACAGAATGTTCACATCATAATCTTTTAACAACTCCAACCAGCGCCGTTGCTGCAGATTCAGCTCCCTCTGAGTGAAGATATACTGTAGGCTCTTGTGATCTGTGAAAATATCAACATGGACGCCGTACAGGTAATGTCTCCACATTTTCAAGGCGTGGATCACTGTGGCTAACTCCAGGTCATGGGTAGGATAATTCCTCTTGTGTTTCCTCAGCTGTCTGGAGGCATATGCAATCACCTTACCATGCTGCATCAACACACAACCCAACCCAACACCTGATGCATCGCAATATACTGAATAACCTTCTATACCTTCCGGCAAGGCTAGCACTGGGGCGGAGGTTAATCTATCTTTCAACTCCTGGAACCTCTGCTCACATGCCTCTGTCCACTGAAACCTTGCTGCTTTCTGTGTCAGTTTAGTCAGAGGTGCTGCTATGGTAGAGAATCCCTCACCAAACCTCCTGTAGTATCCCGCTAATCCCAGAAAACTGCGGACCTCGGTCGGAGCGGTAGGCCTGGGCCATGATTTGACTGCTTCTATCTTTTGCATGTCAACCTGTATACTAGTATCCGACACAATATGCCCCAAAAAGGCTACTGAATTAAGCTAGAATTCACACTTAGAAAATTTAGCATATAACTGGCGGTCCCTGAGGATCTGGAGCACTGTCCGTAAATGAGTCCGGTGATCTGCTTCAGAGCGAGAATACACCAGAATATCATCAATAAACACTATTACGAACAAGTCCAGGAATGGTTTGAAAATACTGTTCATCAGGTCCACGAATACTGCTGGGGCATTCGTTAACCCAAAGGATATAACTAGAAATTCAAAGTGTCCATATCGGGTCCTGAACGCCGTTTTGGGAATATCTCTCTCACGAACTCAAACCTGGTGTTATCCAGACCGCAAGTCAATCTTAGAAAAGTATCTGGCTCCCTGTAACTGATCAAATAAATCATCAATCTTGGGAAGCGGGTACTTGTTCTTCACTGTAACTTTGTTTAATTGCCGATAATCTATGCACATCCGGAGTGAGCCATCTTTCTTTCTCACAAATAGAACTGGTGCACCCCATGTTGAAGTACTCGGCCTAATAAAACCTTTATCCAACAAGTCTTTCAGCTGCTCCTTTAATTCTCTGAGTTCTGTAGGAGCCATGCGATAAGGAGGAATCGGTATCGGCTCGGTGCCTGGTAATAAATCAATAGCAAAATCTATTTCCCTTTTTGGGGGAATACCAGGGAACTCATCCGGAAACACATCAGGGAACTCGTTCACCACCGGAATAGACTGGAGTGTCGAAGATTCTGCTCGGATATCCTGAACTCTGACCAGATGGTAAATACACCCCTTAGATATTAGTTTCCTCGCCTGAAGTTAGGAAATAAACCTACCTTTAGGCGTAGCGGTGCTGCCCTTCCACTCTCGCACTGCTTCTCCTAGAAAGTGGAATCGGACCGTCTTGGTCCAACATTCAACATTGGCAAAGCACGACACTAGCCAATCCATACCCATTATGGCATCGAAGTCTATCATTTCTAGCTCGACCAGATCTATGGTGGTCTGACGATCAACAACCTCTACTGTACACCCCCGGTAAATTCTGCTAGCCACGATCGAGTCACCGATGGGTGTGGATACCGAAAGGGCTGCTGTAATAATTTTGGTGCAATATTGAACTTTCGTGCCACAAACGGGGTAACATACGATAGGGTGGATCCTGGATCAATCAGTACATAAACAGGGTATAAGCAGATAATCAATGTACCTCTGACCACATCGGGAGATGCCTCTGAATCCTGCCTCCCTGGTAATGCATAGGTACGGCTGGGGCTTGCACCTGAGCCAGAGGCTCCTTATCTACCTCGGCCCCTATTTGCTGAACCTGAGGGTCTGCGCCCTGCAGAGGCTGCTGGAATTCATGGCCCTGCTGATGCTCTATCCAGATCATCCCGGCTACCCTGTCCCCTGGATGGACAATCTCTCATTAAATGCCCTTCCTGTCCGCAGTAATAGCACCCTGGGAATCCTTGCCTGCAGGCTCCAGCATGTAGTCGGTGGCATATAGGACAAGGGGTAGCTACAAATCTACTCTGTTCTACCCTCCGCTGCTGAGGTGAGGCTACTGTCCGCGAACTGCTACCGGACTCTGATTGACTCCGGCGAACAAATCTGCCTCTCTGCTGCTGTACCGGAGGTAAAGATCTGGGTGGCCTATCTGAAAATCGTGGTCTTAGCCCCCTAGGGATTTCCCCTCGAATCTCAGCGGGTCTGCTTCTATGGCGCTGCTTTGAAGTCGCCTGTCTGTCACCCCGCTGCCGCTGTCTCAAGCCCTCAATTGTCTGTGCGAAGGCTTGTACCCTGGCTATGTCCATATCCTCTCTCAAAGTAGCTGTCATGCACGTCTCTATGTACTCTGGATTCAGGCCCATAATAAAGCGGTGGACTCTAGACGACATGGTGTCCACAAATGCTGGAGCATAGCGGGCTAAGGAGTCGAACTGTAAAGAATACTCACGAATGCTCCTGGCCCCCTGCTCTAAGTGTAAAAACTGGTCCATCCGGGCCTGTCTGACCTCCTGGGGTAAATAGTGGTCCAGGAAGGCCTCTGAGAAGCTAGACCAAGTAGGAGGGGATGCATCTCTTCCCCGAGATCTCTCCCAACTTTCGTACCACAAAATAGCAATATCCCTTAACCGGAACACGGCTAAATCAACTGATTCTGCTGGGGTTACGTGCATGACTCTAAAGATCCTCTGCATCTGGTCCAAAAAGTCCTGAGGGTCCTCCGCTGAATCCGACCCTGTAAACTGAAGGGGTCCCAACGCCAAGAATTCTCTGACCCTGGAACTACCTGGTCCACCTAGAGATTCTGCAGTTGCAGGTGGCACTGGCTGACACTGTGTAGCCAGCATCTGGGTCAACATAACCACCGCACTACGTAGCTCCTGATCAGATGAAGTGGGTGCAGGAGCTGTGGGAGGAGGTGCTGCCTCAAGTGGTGTCTGGCGAGGCGGAGACTGCTGGGAGGGTCGAAATGACACCTCCGTATCACTCTTAGACCGGGATAAATCTGACTGTAAATGAGGCATCCTACTGGTGCCTTCGCCCGCTGCTGTATCCAATCTTCTGCCTGTAGCTGGGTGCCACTGGTCTACCATAGTATCTGTAAACAAAGAAGGTGGTAAGTTTCAAAAGAACCAACCCTATACTGTACTGTGCTAGGCACGACTGAGTATGGAAAGAAGGGTAACTGTCCTATTATGCCTCGCAGCCTCCTGCCTATGGTATGTGGTGCACAACACATCCATAGACAAGACTCTACTCAGCACGGCTTGCAGACTCCCTAGGACATGACCTGCTCTGATACCAAGTTTGTCACACCCCACCTTGGGGGGGTATGACGGGCACCTGGTGCCTACAAGACTCTGGACTGCTAAATGGTCCAGCCTGAGCACATCTGGTGCTTTGGCTGGCTCTAGATCTATTCCAAGAAATAAACCGGCTATATAACGGCTGTAAACACAGCCTTCGGCCAACTGGCCTATAGCCACCTGTACCTGTAGTAACAGCTAACAAGAACACACTCATAACAAGGAACCTATGCGGGCCGACAAGGCCACCATGCTATCTAGTCATCTGTAATATCAACGCAAACTACTGTAAGACTACGTGACCGGCAAGGTCACCACTACTGTCAAATTAAGGCCTCACACGGCCAGCATAAACTGAAATGCTAAACAACTATAACTAACTGCACGACCTCACGCGACGGGATCAACTGACCACAGGGAAATATATACAGACTGCAAGCCTCTAAGAATAACAATAGAAATGATCGGGACAGGGCCCCGACCTACCCATACTGTACAACAAAATAAAACGAGATACACCTCTGGAATTCAGTCTATGGATGACAGGAGCTGAATACTCAATAGCTGTCTGGAATCACGAGGGATCGCCTCCTCGTCTATGAGTACCTGCAGGCAAGTAATGCAGCACCCCACTAGGCGTCAGTACCACAGGTACTGAGCATGTTAAGCAACTGAAATACACAACTGAAATGAATAACAACAGTAACATGACATATAAGCAGAAAGTAGCTGAGTCTATCTAGCTGATAATAACTGGGGAGAGTTTATTTATTCTATAACTAAACTAAGCGTACTTGATGCCGTGTCGTCCCACTGTCTATCAGTATCTAATAGCACATATAGGTATACATATAAATACACACAATACCTAACCTACCCCCATAAGCCGGAAGGTGCCAACCAACACACAATCTATTTACCCCTACCCGGGTCTAAACCAACCAAAAATAAGTCACTCCACTCGTCTGATAACTGTGAGCTCCTCCTACCGGTCCCCTTGGGTACGTAGCTCAGGCCTTGGCCTCTGACAATAAACTATGTCTAAGTCCAAAGACTCCTACCTCTGGGCGCAGGTACACGTGGGGTGTGTAATAAAAACTACCCCTGGGTGCAAGCACGCAAAAGGGTGATTTTATAAAAATCTGTATCTGAAACTGCCCCCGGCCAGAAGCGCACATAGAGTGTTCTGCCCCTGTCAACTACCCCTACAAGTAGGGTGGTCTGGACCGTTTTATCATGGTGGTCGGCCATCATCGTCCTCTAGGCGGACGGCATCGCCCAGCTGGTGGCGATATCTGAATCTGGTATCAACACAGCTATAACCCAGGGGCGGTGGGGATGCTAAAAGGGACACCCACATGCCACAACAAGTCTCAACAAACAAATAGCACATAAAAATAGCAAGCATGTATAACTGAAAAGACTATCTGGAATCTAACTTCTTATTCTGATCTGTTTCTATACTGAACTGATTCTTACTAATTATACTGATTCTGCAATCTCTGTTTAACTGTACGGCTAATCTGTAGCCATGATATTATCTGTCTGAATGGCTAATCTGTAGCCATAACTGTCTGTCTATCAGATCTTTCTTTACTGACTGTTATCACGCGAATCTGTTCCTTTTTATTCTATAACATGCTTGCTATTCACATAATAGGCTGTACTGAATCTGAACTACTAACTTGCCCTTGGGCACATGCTTTTCTAACTTTCAGACTGAATATGATATCACAACGCAAACTAGGTCTACTGAACTTGCACAATACTTAACATTCAACTTCCGGGAATTCTACTACGCAGTTTATTGTACTATACAAGGCTAAAGCTACTAACTTGCCGAAGGAACTAGCTTTACATACCTTATCCTCGAACTATCCGTCTATCGGACGAGGCTCGGCCAATACTTCAACTATTTCTCCCAACTGCATTCATAAATATGTCAATTAATACTAAATATAGCTTTATACCAAAGAACAACGTCACTTTCGATATAATTTTAGCCTAAACTTAGGCTTATCGAAAGACGGATAAAAACTCGCTATTTTCCAGAAGCCCAGAAGGGAGAAATATTCACTTCGCAGTTAGGAACACATAGACACTAGTTTGAAACAATTCTACTTACCTTAGCTCGGTAGCTCGATGATTCGCCGGCCGTATTTCGCGAAACAAAAACCGTAGGAATGCTCCCTGCTGCTAAATACCTCGGTACCAGAGGTTAATTTGAGTTTAGACTTCGTTTGGCAGCGTAATTGAACGATTATTTTTCCAATTTCTTCGTCTTCTCCCTCTGTGCGTTTTCATGGAATTCCAAGGAAAATTATGATTAATTTTTTTAAGGCCACTTATCATAACTTTAAAGGGGGGACTTCTATTAATTAAAGGAAATTATATTATTAATTAAGAAAATTATTGTTAATTAAAAGAAATTATTATTAATTAAAGGAAATTACATTACAAACTGAGCTTTGTATACTTGGACACTACAAATCGCATCTTGTCTTGCGACGTGCCAACTTGGCGCTTGTCCGATCTTTCCCCGGGCCTTTCTCTAGCATGCATGGCTTTTAAATATTCTTAACCAACACGTGAATAGGCTATCTATGTGCCGGAAATTTTACGGGGTATAACAATCACGGTTCTCGGTACGGCTTGTACAATCAAGGAACGACTCATACTGAGACTGGTACTTTGGCTGGTTTTCTACATCTTAAGTCTGCTTTTGCATATCTTTGCTCCGACCCTTATTTTCCCCTGAAATCAAAGTAAAAATGTCTTATATCCATATGAATATGCCTAAGTCCATGCTATTTTCTGAGTTTTAAGCGTCAAAAGTGTTGTAAACTCACAATACATCAATTATCCAAGTTTATATTCATAATTTTAACTATCTCAAAGCATGTACAAGTTTGGGAAAGCCCATCTGATCAAGTATGATTCATGATTTACTTCAATTTCATGCTATTAGCTTATCATATGTTTTTAGAGTCTATACTCCCACTCTTCATCTTTTGATATGGTTTGAGCCAAGGCTCCTCATGTTATGTTTTCAGATTTTTTACATTATATTATGTTTCAAATTATGCATGTCTTATTACGATTCAGCTTTGTCGCAAGATGATGGTTCAACTTCATTTAAAAATGATGGAGTGCATATGAATGTTTTGGGAAGTAGTATCTAGCACCGAGTAGGCTAATGGTTTAGTCAACCCTGTGCCTCAGACTACGTGCCAACATAGGTATGTTCAGATCATTTGGGACCTCCCTTGTGAGCTTTCCTCCACCCTTGAGGGGCCTTCATCTTGATATCAATATCATGGTAGCGCCCTTAGCCCTGACAAGGCTTTGGATGGATCTGCCCACTTGAGTGTAATAGTTGGGACCATGTAAGCTCTATCGTGGTAATGCCAGTTATATGACGAGTCTCCCATTATTCCTTATGATTTTAGTTATGCATGTTTATCAGTCAAGATATTATGTTTTCAGCAGGTTTGGCCCTATGTTAAGTTTTACTTATGATTATCATTTTTATCTTTGGGTCATGAGAATTAGTTCTGATATTCAATTATGTTTAAATCATGTTTCATATTGTAGCATGCAAGCCTTACTCTTAGATTCTTATCTTGAATCTATTTTATGGTATGCATGATTTATGATCTTACTCACTTAGCGATTTTACTTATCTTGCATACTCAGTACATTCCACTTATTGACCACATACTCTATGTTGTATCATTTCATTTTATAGGCTCGAACATTTAGGTTTAGTCCCGCCCATAGCCAGATCCTCAGTGTTAGCACCTCTCTACCTGTTGGTGAGTTCTCATCCTTCGAGGACCCTTTTGATCAACTTGTATTCAGCATCTTTAGTTTCCGTCTTTAGTGAGTTAGTTAGGGTCCTATCCCATCAACTCATCAGTTGTGTAGAGGCTTATTAGATATAGTATGTATTCAACTTTAGATCTGTGTTATGTATTCAAATGTTCAAATGTTATTTGATTTTCAAACTTCCGCTCTTTCAACGTTGGACTTTCCGCATTTATTTATATTTAGTTTAGTTATTATGTTCATGTCATGGATCGTCTTGGAGGCTCTCGGGGTTCTTTGTCCCGTGTCTCGATCTGGGCCTATGTTCGGGTCATGACAAACTTGGTATCAGAGAACTAGGTTTTGAAGTATCCTAGGGTGGCTGAAAGCCGCATTATGTAGATTCTTTCTCATGGGTGTGAAGCGCGGCACACTTATGACAAGGAGGATATGAAATATTTTAGGAAATTTCCCTTCTTTCATGATCTATTTTGTGCGATGAAATGTCTCTCTATCCTTCTAACTCGTTTTATACGCATTTGCAGAATCATGCCTCCTCACCAATTTAATGGAATAAGAAATAAGAACAGAAATGGCCATGAGAATGGCAACAAAGATGGGCACCAACAGGCCTCACCAGCCCCTGAGGATCATGTGCCCGAGCATATTGCCCATGCAGAGTTTAGGGCTACCATCCAGATGTTGGCATAGGCATTGACCACCTAATTCAACCAGCAGCCGGTAGCACATGTTCCCAGAATGGGAATGCGGCAGCGGCCAGAGTCAGGGACTTTCTTAAGATGAACTCTCTGGAGTTTCTCGGATTGAAGTTGGACGAGGATCCACACAACTTTATTGATGAGATTCAGAAGATCACCCAGATCATGGGGGTGACGGGGGAGGAGTACGTAGACTTAGCCTCTTATTAGTTGAAAGGAGTTGCATATATCTGGTTCAGATAGTGGAAGGATAGCAGGGCAGTTGGAGCGGGCCCCATTAGTTTGGATGAGTTCCATACCATGTTCTTTGATCGATTCCTTCCCCGAGAGATGAGGGAGATCAAAGCAGCTAAATTTTTGAACCTAAGGCAGAACAATATGATGGTCCGGAAGTATTCTTTAGAGTTCACTCGCTTGTCCAAGTATGCACCAGAGATGGTGGCTGATCAAAGGGCTCGAGTGAGCTGATTCATACATGGGATAGCAGACTATTTTGTCAAAGATTGCCAGACCGTGATGCTTCATTAGGACATTGACTTCTTGCAGATAGTTCTGTACGCCCAGCAGATAGAGGCGGTACAGTCGAGTGAGAGGGAGAGAGAGGACAAGAGGGCCAGGATTGATTGCCTTGGATTCTCCAATAGAGACCTGGTAGTGGGCAACGTCAGCAGTCCCACTAGAGATTATCAGCCCCAGCGCCGTTAGCAGCAAGTGTTCCATCCATATCTAAGAGCGACCAGAGGGGACGAGCATCAGGTTCTCGAGGTCAGGGGAGAAGGCCCGTAGAGTCCAGCATTCCAGGGTGTGACAAGTATGGTCGGAGACACACGGGTCAGTGCTTAGCAGGTTCAGGTGCTTGTTTTAGGTGTTGAAAGCCCGAACATATGCTTAGAGATTTTCCAACAGCTAGACAAGGCCATGGTAGAGGTCGAGACCCAACTACTAGTTCAGCTGCCCCACCAGCATGTTCAACTTAGCAGGGTGCCTCCACTAGTGCAGTTGGTGGTCAGCATTAGAACAAATTCGATGCCCTCGTATCTCATCAGGAGCAGGAGGCCTCTTTAGATGTAGTCACTGGTATGTATTGATTATTCCACCTTGATGTATATGCATTGCTAGATCCAAGGGATACCTTATCTTTTGTGACACCCTATGCTGCTAGTAGTTTTGGAGTTAGTCTCGAAATCCTATCGGAACCCTTCTCAGTCTCAACTCTAGTTGGTGATTAAGTTATAGCTTGACGTGTATATAGAAATTACCCTGTCACAATCCTTCAGAAAGTCACCTCAGTAGATTTAATAGAGCTAGCCATGACAGATTTTGACGTTATCTTTGGCATGGATTGGATACATGCATGTTATAGCTCAGTAGATTGTAGAACCCATGCGATAGAGTTCCGGTTTCTAGGTGAGCTAGTCCTAGAGTGAAATGGTAGTTAAGCTGTGCCTGTAGGTCATTTTATTTCCTACCTTAAGGCTAGAAAAATGATATCTAAGGGTTGCGTGTACCATCTAGTTAGGGTTAAGGATGCCACATCCAAAACCCCGACTATCCATTTAGTTCATGTAGTGTGCGAATATTAAGAAATGTTTCCAGATGATCTACTGGGAATTCCTCCAGAGCGGGAGATTCATTTTGGTATTAACCTTCTTCCTGATATGTAACCTATATCTATTCCTCCATACAGAATGGCTCCAGCTGAGCTAAAGGAGTTGAACGAGTCGTTGAAAGACCTTTTAGACATGGGTTTCATCAGACCTAGCAAATCCCCGTAGGGTGCACCAATTCTCTTTGTTCAGGAAAATGATGGTTCCCTCTTGATGTGCATTGATTATCGGTGGTTGAATAAGGTCACAGTCAAGAACAGGTACTCCCTCCCTAGAATTGATGACTTGTTTTACCAACTTTAAGGTGCCAAGTGTTCTTCAAAGATAGACCTCAGATAGGGATATCATCAGTTCAGGATTAGAGGTAGCGACATTCTGAAGACAGGCTTCAGGACTCGGTATGATCACTGTGAGTTTGTAGCTATGTCTTTTGGACTAACGAATGCTCCTGCAGCTATTATGGATTTGATGAACATGGTGTTCGATTCATATTTGGACATGTTCATGATTGTATTCATAGATTACATTCTCATATACTCTCGAAGTGAAGAGGAGCATGCCGCTCATTTGAGGGTGGTGCTACAGACTCTTAAGGATCACCATATGTATGCTAAATTCCGTAAGTGTGAGTTTTGGTTAAAACCGGTAGCATTTTTGGGTCATGCAGTGTCAAGTGATGGTGTACAGGTGGACTCTCAAAAGATAGAAGCTGTGAAGAATTCGCCTAGGCCAGTGAGTCCTTCAGATATTAGGAGTTTCTTGGGCTTAGTTGGTTACTACATGAGGTTTATTAAAGGGTTTTCATCCATTGCAACACCGTTGACTAAGTTGACCTAGAAGAAAGTGAAGTTTCAATGGTTGGAGACTTGTGAGAATAGCTTCCAAGAGTTGAAGACTCAACTCACCTCGGCGCTAGTGTTGACTTTACCTTAGGGTATCAATGGGTTTATAGTATATTGTGATGCCTCGAGGATTGGCCTTGGTTGTGTACTAATGCAGCACGGTAAGGTTGTAGCATATTCTTCTAGGCAGTTGAAAGTCCATGAAAAGAACTACCCAACTCACGATCTTGAGCTGGAGGCCGTAGTATTTGCCTTGAAAATTTGGAGAACTATCTATAAGGTGTCCACGTGGATATGTTTATGGACCACAATAACATACAGTACATGTTTACTCAGATGGATCTAAATCTACGTCAGAGAAGGTGGTTGGAGCTTCATAAAGATTATGATATGAGTGTCCTTTACCATCCGGGCAAGGCTAATATGGTGGGAGACGCTCTTAGCAGGCTTTCTATGGAGAGTGTGTTGGGTAGGGTTAACACCGGTGCTGAGGTGAATCGGGTCTTCAACTCCTGAAAGCTCCTCTCACAAGCCTTTGACCATTGGAACTTCACTTTTTTTTAGGTCAATTTGGTCAATGGCACTGCAATAGATGAAAATCCCTCAACAAACCTCTGATAGTAACCAGCTAAGCCCAAAAGCTCCTGATATCTGAATGATTCACTGATCTAGGCCAATTCTTCACCGCTTCTATTTTCTGAGAGTCCACCTTTATTCCCTAACTTGATACCACATGGCTCAAAAATGCCACTGAGTTCAACCAAAACTCATACTTGCTAAAATTTGCATATGATTGGCGGTCCTTGAGAGTCTATAGTACCACCCTCAAATGGGTTGCATGCTCCTCCTCACTCCAAGAGTATATCAATATGTCATTAATAAACACGAACATGAACATATCCAAGTATGGCTCGAACACCCTGTTCATCAAATCCATAAAAGTTGTAGGAGCATTCTTTAGTCCAAAATACGTAACTACAAACTCATAATGACCATACTGCATCTTGAAGGTTGTTTTCGGGATGTCACTCTCCTTAACCCTGAAATGATGGTATCCGGACCTGAGATTTATATTTCAAAAGCACTTATCACCCTGAAGCTGGTCAAAAAAATCATCAATCCTGGATAGAGGATACCTATTCTTGATGGTGACCTTGTTCAAATTGTCGATAATCAATACACATACGAAGAGAACCATCTTTCTTTCGGACAAAGAGAATTGGTGCAATCCATGGGAATTTTCTCGGTCTGATGAACCCTTTATGTAAAAAGTCTTTCAACTGCAACCATCTTTCTTTCGGACAAAGAGAACTGGTGCACCCCATGGGGATTTGCTCGGTCTGATGAACCCCTTATGTAAAAGGTCTTTCAACTGGTCCTTGAACTCCTTTAATTCGGTTGGAGCCATTTTGTAAGGAGGAATAGATATAGGCTGCGAATTGGGAAGAAGGTCAATACCAAAATCAATTCCCGCTCGGGAGGAATTCTCGGTAGATCATCTGGTAACACTTTTGGATATTCACATACTACTGGAACGAATTGGATAGTTGATCTTGGGCAGATTTATATGCCCAAGTGATACTCAAACGTATCATTTTCGCCTTGTTTGTTGTGCAATGTGTATACATTTTCATGTAATTGGTAATAAAATGTGAATTTATACTAACCAACATGATTAGCATTGTTTTGAAGGTAAAATATGATTTAGAGGAGCAAAAATGCATGTTGGAACAATATCGGAGTTGGACTTGGATGCGAGCACGGAAAAGACATTAGAGTGCACAATGTAAAGGGGCTCCGCGATGGAGCTGTGCCACGCTACCATCGCGGAGGCACACTGCATGGAGGATGAATTAATTTGGCAATTTCCAGTGAAGCCTCGCGACAGCTCCGTGGCACGGAAGCAAGCCTCCGCGTTGCATGTCGTGCCACGTTGAGGCTATATTCCCGGACCCTGGATTTCCAGTGAGGGTACGCGTCCACGCCGTGTCACGGAGGCAGTGCTCCGCGTTGGCCTCCGTGACACGTTGCTTCTTATTTCGGGAAAAATTCCCAATAGTATAAATAGAACACTTAGGCTTATTTTAAATCAATTCAGACTTGGTGGAGCAAGGACGTGGGTTACAGGCAGTTGAGGGACGAAAAAGCTAAGGGTTTTTCTCTCTTTCTTTCTTCTTTCAATCAATTGTTTGTATGATTAACACTTGTTTTAGGATGATTAATCCACAAATGAGTGGCTAATTCTCTTTCTTGCTGAGGTTATGAACAATGGTGATGAATTTTGATTATTGAATTATATGGTTTTTCATCTTCTTCTTCTATGTTGTTCTATTAATTCTTGTTTCTACTGCATTAGTGTGTGGCCGACATTAATGTACATCTAAAAAGTCCGATTTCACTCGAGAGAGCAAGAAATTGGAAAGTTGTGAATTAATAGGGTATTGTTCTTAACTTGATTTGGGAAAATTGGGTTTTGATGTGCTTTCCTGATAGAAATATACTTGAAAGCCGTATTAGTCAATTTAGGAACCGGAATTGTATTGCTAGGTCATAAATTGCATTTGATCACAGAAATGTAGACGGATGGTTTATGATTCTAAAGTGAGATTAAATACGAGAGTTTTAATCTCTAGGGTAATGTTCTTGGCTAGCAACAAGAGGAGAAGATTAACCAAATTATGATTATAATCAAGTTCATTACTTGTTCTTAACCTTGGCATGCTCATACCCATAGTTTCAATTCACAGTAAATATTTGTTAATAGTTTTAGTATATAATTTATAAACAAAAATTATTTAACTTTTGGTTACGTTGTTGTCAGCATAATTAGAAGTAAGCTAGAATATAATATACTTAAGCAATTTTACTTATCCAGAGTCTCCTTGGTTCGATACTTGGCTTACTTAGCCACTTTATTACTTGTTTGACCACGTGCACTTGCGTGTCGGTTTTAACCCCAACAAATGCACCAAACAATAGTCGGGGTGTCGAACGTAGCATCCTTAACCCTAACTAAATGGTACACACAACCCTTAGAGATAATATTTCTGGCCTTAACGTAGGAAATAAAACCACCTACAGGCACAACTAAACTACCCTTCTATTCTAAGGATGGCTCGCCTGAAAATCGGAATTCTACTGCACGGGTTCTACAATTGATTGAGGCATAGCATGCAAACAACCAATCTATGCTGAGAATAACATCAAAATCGGTCATGGCTAACTCTACTAAATCCGCCGAGGTGACCTTCTGAAGGACTGTGACTGGGCAGCTTCTATACACCCGCCTAACTACAATTGAACCACCCACTGGATTAGAGATTGAGAAAGCTTTTGACATGATTTTGAGACTGAATCTGAAAATATTATCCAGATAAGGTGTCACAATAAACAAGGTAGCCCCTGGATCTAGAAATGCTTATACATCAAGGTGGAAAACTCGTAACATACCAGTGACTACATTTGGGGAGAGCTCCTGCTCCTGGCGGGATGATAGGGCATAAAATCTATTTTGGCACTATCTTCCAGCTATGCTAGTTGAAGCTCCCTACTGAGCGGTGCGTGCTGGTGGAGCTGCTACACTAGAAGCTGGAGTATGGGCTTCACCATCGCCTGTTCTGGCTAAAGGGAAATCTCTGAGCCTATGTCTGGGCTTGCCACACTTTAAACAAGCGTCTAACTCAACTAAACACCTCCTTGGGTGGTTCTTGCCACAATTCGCACAGGCTAGAAAAGTGCTATCTCCTGAAATGCTTCCCCGGCTCCTCGAGCCTGACGCTCTACCCCACTGATCACATTTGGGTTGGGACAGAACATTAGCTGAGGATGGTGCTGGGGCTAAGATCTCTGGTGGGACTACTGATGGAGCCAACTAGTCCTCAATTGGAAAAATTCGAAGCTATCAGTCCTGACCCTCTCTAGCTCCTTTTCCCACTCACTCATCTGTACTGCCTCCATCTGTTGCGCGTACAGGAATTTCGAGAAAAGTCAATATCCTTGAGAAGCATTGCAGTCCAGTAATCCCTGACCAAGGAGTCTGCTATCCCGTGTACGAACTTGCTCACACAAGCTCTCTGATCCACCACCAACTCGGGTGCATACCTAGACAGACGTGTAAACTCCAAAGAATACTCCTGAACCATCATCTTTCCCTGCTTGAGATTCACAAACTCAGCCACTTTCAGCTCCCTCATCTGTTGAGGGAAGAACCGATCAAGAAAAGCGGCGATAAACTCGTCCTAACTAATAGGGCCTGCTCCGACAATCCTACTCTCCTTCCACTGTTTGAACCAAATGTGTGCAACCCCCTTTAACTGATATGAGGCCAAATTGGCACATTCCTCTCTAGTTTCCCCCATAATCTGGGTGATCTTCAGAATCTCCTTAATGAAATCATGTGGATCCTCGTCCACCTTTGATCCAAAGGAACTCGGGAAGGTTCATCATCAGAAAGTCTCTGACCCTCATTGTCGTCGCATTCCCGTTCTATGGGACATGCACTACTACCTGCTGGTTGACCTGGGCGGTCAAGACTATGTTAGCATCTGAATGGCTGCCCTGAATTCAGCATGGGCAACTAGCTGCGATGCATAGTGCTCATGGGCTGGTGGGGCTTTTTAGTGACCGTCTCCATTACCATCCTTGTGTCCTTTTCCATTTCCATTTTCTACTTCCACTAACTCTACAGGGAGTCATGATTTTGCAATCGCGAATAACACAAGTTAGAAGGATAGAGAGACATTTCATCGCACCACAAATATCATGAAAGAAGGGAAAATTTCCTAAACATCTCATAGCCTCTTCATCATAAGTGTGGAGCGCTTCAAACCCATGAAAAATACTCTACTTAATGTGGCTTTCAGACACCTTAGGACACTTCAAAACCTATCACTCTGAAACCAAGTTTGTCACGACCCAAACATAGGCTCGGATCAAGACAAGGGACAAGAAGCCCCGAGAGACTCCAAGTCATCCCATGGCATGAACATACATCTACCTCAATAAAATAAAGTGGAAGATTTAACATAATAAACATAGAGGAAGACAAATTGTAACATCATATCGAAACCAAAATTCACTTCATACATGAAAAGTTGATTACAACATACAGTCTGAAAGCCTATAACATATCTAATGGGTTCTTACACCCCGTAAGTTTCTAACATTTAGTCGGCCTATTCGTATGTTGGTTGAGAGTTTTAGAGTTCCATACGTATGAGGAAAGGGCCCAGAGAAAGGTCGAACGAGTGCAAAGTCAGGATTTCACGGGTGGAGGCAGAACTGAGCTGCCCAGAGGGGCAAAGTGGCACGGAGCAACTCCTCTGTGTTAGCCAATGTGGCACGGAGCAGAATCAATGCGATGGGTAGAGTGCCATGTTTCCTTGTTTGCTACCTCAAATATATAAGGGTATCATACTTAGAAATGAGATCATTATTTGTAAACCACGGCCAGAGCAGAGGGAGAACGAAGGAAAACATTTAAGTTTCATCCGATTACTCCGCTAAACGCCGTCCAAATCTGAATTAACTTCGGGTATCGAAGTATAAGGCTGCAGGGAGCATTTCTAGGAGTTAGTTTTGTGAAATTCATCCTACGAATCATTGTCCCGCCGAGCCAAAGTTGTTGGAATTTATCCAAACTAGTGTCAATACGATCTCAGGCCTAAAGTAAGTATTTCTCCATTCTAGATTCCCGAGAAATTACGAGTTCTTGATCTTCTTTCGAGAAGTTGAAGTATAGTCAGAATATATATATATATATATATATATATGTATATATAAGCTATGGTTTTCTTCGAATATAGTAATAAAGTAGACCTACTCTTCCGTTAATGTGATTACAGTTGAGAAGGGCAGTTGAACACGAGCCGAAACTCACCAGTTAATCGGTAAATAGCGAATGAAGTATGTTAAGGCATTTTCTTTCAGCAAGTTAGTTTCTTCAACATAGTAATCCGATATGAATCCCAGTAAAGCATGTCAGGAGTATGTTATCATGTCTAGTGGTTATTTCCAATTGAGACTCATAAATTGTATTGTTTTGGGATGGATTATACCTTTATAGCTTTCATGACCACCCAAGGGTTAATAGCTGTGTCGCCGCTCGCCAGGGGCGAGGATACGTCGCTTTACGGAGCAGCATGCCGTCCGCAAGGGAAGAAGATGGGGATCCAGATCCTCATATTTCCGTGGTTGGCCTTATACACACATCCGCTGATAGATATCAAGAGTCCTCTAAACTCAGACACAGCTACAGTCAGGGGCCGAGCGGGCCTTGTTACAGACCTAGGGGATTGGCAGGACGCTTATAGCTGGTAGTTGGCACAGTATGACCTAGATAGGGGTATATGGACTGAGGTGTACTCACTAGGGCTAATGGGGGCCCAGGTGGGTTATTCTGTGTTGATTGTACCTTTTGGCTTATGGGAGCCAGGTAAGTTTATGTTTGCTTTAGTTACTGATAGTTAGATAGTAAGACGCCTCATTTGTTAGGTATGAAACCTACCCTCCTTATTACAGTTATGTTTACCCTGGCTTCACTACTTCAGTCATCTTCAGTCCATTTTCTTTACTTCAGTTATTGTCAGTTCTATTTCCTTACTTTTAGTTATTTAAAGTTACTACTTTACATACTCAGTACCTATGTTACTGACGCCCTCTTCTGGGGCACTGCATTACATGCCTTCAGGTACGGATAGACGAGGAACACGTCCCTCATAGTTACAGTCAGCCGTACAGAGCTGTCATCTTCCTTCTTCCGGAGATTGTATGATAGAGGTTTATTTCTTTTGTTCATTCAGTATAGGTAGGCGGGGGCCCTGTCCCGACCATCTTATTACTCCTAGAGGCTTGAAGAATGTGTTACTTCCCTGTGGTTAGATGATATCGGCCGTGTGGGGCACATATGTGTTCTAGACTATGTGTGTTGGCCATGTGGGTCTCTGTTTAGCTGTTAATTGGTGGCCTTGTCAGTCATAGCTAAGTTTAGCATCTGATTTCTCTTTCCAGTTATAACAAGATATCATGGTGGCCTTGTCAGCCCGTATAGGATTCCCTATGTTTGTTTGTCTTTAGTTTGCTGTTTATTTTCACAGGTGGCTATAGGCCATGTGTCGAGGGTTGTATTTACAGCCATTATATAGCCCGTTGTTTTCTTGATTCTAGAGTTAGAGTCAGCCCTGCACCAGAGGTGCTTAGGCTTAGTCAGCTCAACAGTTCAGGTCCTAGTAGGGCACCAGGTTCCAGTCATGCCTCCCATGGTGGGGCATGACAAACTTGGTATCAGAGCGAGTCGTATCCCAGGGAGTCTGCAAGCCATGCTAAGTAGAGTCTTGTCTATGGATTTGTTGTGCACCACATACTATAGGAAGGAGGTTGCAAGGCATGATAGGATGGTTACTCTTTCTTCTTATATAGTCATGCTATGGAGAGGTACAATATGGGTTGAGTCTCTAAGCTCATTATATTCTTTTTACAGAGAAATGTCGGACTAGCGACACCCTATGACAGGAAGGAGGCTAGATGTAGCAGCAAGAGAGGACACCAGCAGGGTGCCTCAGCCTCAGTCAGAATCGGCCCGATCTGAGGATGATACAGAGGTATCATCTAGACCTCCCCCGCAGTCTCCACTACATCAGGAGCCGCTTAGGACGGCTAGTGTGACGGCACCGCCTCCGGTAGTTTCTATACCCGTACCATCTGACCAGGAGGTCAGGAGAGCGGTGGTTATGCTAGCCTAAATGATGACTGCTCAGCGCCAGTCAGTGTCACCTAGAGTTGCAAAATCCTTAGGAGGGCCTGGTAGCTCAAGGGTCCGAGAGTTCCTAGCATTAAGTCCCCCGCAATTCACAGCGATAGATCGGACCGAGGAACCTCAGGACTTCTTAGACCAGATGTGGAGGATTTTCAGCGTGATGCATTCTACACCTACAGAGTCAGTTGAGTTGGCAGTATTCCGGCTATGGGATATCATCGTGCTGTGGTATGAGAGTTGGAAAAGGTCTTGAGGGAGAGATGTTTCCCCTCCGACCTGGCCCAGCTTCTCAGAGGCTTTCTTGGATCATTACCTACCACGGGAGATTCGATAGGCCCGGGTTGATCAGTTCCTATATTTGGAGCAGGGGTCGATGACTGTTCGGGAATATTCCATGCGGTTTGATTTCTTGGCTCGATATGCGCCAGCCATTATGGACATAATGCCATCCAGGGTACACCGCTTTATTATAGGGTTGAACCCTGAATATGTTGAGACCTGCATCACAGCCACTCTACGAGAGGATATGGATATCGCCTGTGTGCAGGCTTTTGCTACAATATTGAGGGTACCAGACAGCGGCAACGGGAGATTAGGAGGACAAGTCAGGAGTAGCACTACAGGGAAAGACCGGGTGAATTACAGGAGGAGTCCCAGGGAGGACCGAGGCCATAGTAATCAGATAGGTCGCCTAGACCTCCGCCTCCACCATAGCAGCAGAGGAGCAGGTCTAGTCACCGAGGCAGCCAGAGCCTGGCGAAGGTTCGAACGGAGGTTCACAGCAGCAGAGGGGAGCGGAGCAGAGTGGGTTTACAATACCACTTTGCCCCATTTGCAGTCGACGCCACTCTAGAGCATGCAGATATGGTTCCACAACATGCTTCATTTGTGGACAGGAGGGTTACTAGATGAGGAATTTTCCAGCTAGGGATCAGGGTGACCGAGATCGACAGGATAGGTCCTCGGCAGGATCATGAGCTCCAGCATCCCCGATAGGGCGTAGGCCCTCAGTTTCAGTCGGCAGAGGCCGAGGCAGATCAGGGGCCTCCAATTTAGGTGCCGGCCCAGACCGTACTTATGCACTACTAGGGTGACAGGAGTCAGAGTTGTCACCAGATGTTCTGACAGGTATGCTGAACATTTTCTCTCATCCTGCTTATGTGTTGATAGATTCAGGATCCACCTTGTCCTATGTTACACCGTTAGTGGCTCGAAAGTTTAGTATTATGCCAGAATTACTTCGGCGACCTTTCTCAGTTTCTACACCCGTTGGTGACTTTATTATAGCCAGAAGGGTCTATCGGGGGTGTACAGTAGAGGTTGCCAATCGTCAAACTACGGCAGACTTGATAGAACTAGAAATGGTTGATTTTGATGCTATTATGGGTATGGACTAGCTAGCTCCATGCTATGCCAATGTCGAATGTTGGACCAAGATTGTCCGATTCCACTTTCCAAGGAAGGTAGTACGAGAGTGGAAAGGTAGTACAGCCATGCCAAAAGGTAGGTTTATTTCCTATCTTGGGCGAGAAAATTGATGGTAAAAGGGTGCATTTATCATATTATAAGAGTTCAGGATGTTTAGGCAGAGCCTCTAACCCTTCAATCTATTCCAGTGGTTAATGAATTTCTCGATGTATTTCCAAATGAGCTTCTTGGTATTCCTCCAGAAAGGGAAATTGATTTTGCAATTGATCTATTGCCAGGCACTCGGCCTATATCTATTCCTCCATATCGGATGGCTCTTGCTAAACTCAGAGAACTAAAGGAACAATTGAAGGATTTTCTAGACAAGGGATTTATCAAGCCGAGTACCTCACCATGGGGTGCACCAATTTTGTTCGTGAGAAAGAAATACGAATCCCTCCGTATGTGTGTAGATTATCGGCAAGTGAATAAAATCATTATAAATAGTACCTGCTTCCCAGAATAGACGATTTGTTTGATCAGCTACAGGAAGCGAGATAATTTTCAAAGATTGACTTAAGATCAGGATATTATCAGGTCCGGGTTCGTGAAAGAGATATTCCAAAGACTGCCTTCAGGACCAGATATGGCCACTTTGAATTTCTAGTCATGTCCTTCAGACTGAAAAACGCCCCAACAGTGTTCATAGACCTGATGAACAACATTTTTAGACCATACCTGGACTTGTTCGTGATAGTATTTCTCGATGATATTCTGGTGTATTCCCGCTTAGAGGAAAATCACCAGGATCATCTATGGACAGTGCTCCAAATTCTCAAAGATCGCCAGCTATATGCAAAATTTTCTAAATGTGAATTTTGGCTAAATTCAGTAGCCTTCTTGGGCCATATTGTGTCAGATGCTGGTATATAGGTGGATACGCAGAAGATAGAGGCAGTGAAAACATGGCCTAGACCTACCACTCCGATCGAGGTACGTAGTTTCCTAGGGTTAGCCGGGTATTACATAAGGTTCGTGGAAGGATTTTCCACTTTAGCAGCACCTTTAACCAAATTGACGTAGAAGGCAGCAAAACTCCATTGGACTGAGGTTTATACAGTCTATTGTGATGCTTTGGGTGTTGGCTTAGGATGTGTTTCATGTAGCATGTTAAGGTGATTGCCTATGCTTCCAGGCAGCTAAAGAAGCATGAGAAGAACTACCCTACCCATGACCTGGAGTTAGCCGTGGTGATTCATGCCTTGAAAATATGGAGACACTACCTGTATGGCGTCCACGTAGATATTTTCACTGATCACAAAAGCCTACAGTATATTTTCAGCCAGAAAGAGTTGAATCTGCGGCAGCGTCGCTGGTTGGAGCTGTTAAACGATTATGATGTGAATATTTTATATCACCCAGGAAGGGCCAATATTCTAGCAGATGCTCTTAGTCGCAAATCCATTGGAAGCCTAGCATATTTACAGCCCGAGCAGCAAGAATTGGCCCGATAATTGCATTAGCTAGCCAGTTTAGCCATTTGTATAGTAGAGTCAGGAGAATATGGAGTGGTAATCCAGAATACCGCAGTGTCATCATTGGTTGTGGAAGTGAAAGAACAGAAGTATGAAGATCCTAGCCTGGTTCAGCTTAGAAATAGGGTCCAGCGAGGGGAAGTGACAGATTTCCAGGTAACCAAGGATGGAGTTTTAAGATATAGGGATCACCTCTGTGTTTCAGATGTGGCAGGGCTTCGCCAGCAAATTATGGGCGAAGTACACTATGCCCGTTACTCTCTCCATCCAGGTTCGACAAAAATGTACCATGATGTAAAAGAGATTTACTGGTGGTCGGGAATAAAAAAGGGGATAGCAGAATTCGTAGCTCAATGTCTCAATTACCAACAGGTGAAAGCTTAACATCAGAAACCAGGCGGACTGACACAGGGTATAGCCGTGCTTTTATGGAAATGGGAGGCAGTTGATATTTATTTCATAATAGGGTTACCTCATACCAATTGTAAATATGATTCTATCTGGGTAATTGTCGACAGGTTGACAAAATCAGCTCACTTTCTGCTAGTAAGGACTACCTTTTCAGTCGATATGTTAAGCTGTGTATTAGAGAAATAGTCCGATTGCATGGTGTTCCATTGTCAAGTATCTCTGACAGAGGGGCGTAGTTTACAGCTAAATTTTGGCAATCTTTTCAGAGGTGCCTGGGGACGCAGGTTAACCTGAGCACAACCTTCCATCCTCAAACAGACGGGTAGGAAGAACGTACAATCCAAACGCTGGAGGATATGTTACGGGCGTGTGTGCTAGATTTTGGAGGAAGCTGGGATGAACATCTACCACTTATTGAATTTTCCTATAATAACAGTTATCATTCAATAATTCAGATAGCGCCTTATGAAGTGTTATATGGGTGGAAGTTCAGGTCTCTAGCTGGTTAATTTGAGGTAGGAGAATCAGCATTGTTTGGGCCAGATATTATTCATCAGTCAGAAGAGAAAGTGAGCTTATCAGGGAACGTCTGTTGACTGTTCAGAGCTGCCAGAAATCTTATGCTAATGTGCGACGAAGAAACCTAGAATTTAATGTGGGTGACTGGGTATTCCTGAAGGTTTCATCGATGAAGGGTGTGATGAGATTTGGTAAGAAAGGCAAGCTCATCCCGAGGTTTATTGGGCCTTATCAGATTCACCGAAGGTTAGGCTAGGTGGATTATGAATTGGATTACCTCCATAATTAGAATCCGTTCACCCATTTTTTCACGTATCAATTCTGAGGAAGCGTATAGGAGATCCCTCCCAGATTGTCCTAGTCAAAGATGTCCAAATCACTGAGGAGTTTGCTTATGAAGAAGCTCTAGAAGCCATATTAGATTGGTAGATCCGCAGACTAAGAACTAAAGATGTTGCTTTCGTTAAAGTGTTATGGCGGAATAAGAATCGAGAGGAGATGACTTGGGAAGCAGAAGATGGTATGGAAACCAGATATCCTCGGTTATTTCAGACTTAGTCAGATTGTGCAGCTAGAGGTATGTTGTTGTTGTTGTTTCATAAGTTGCATTATATACATGTATATGTGGAGTAGTTGACTTCAGTCTATAGTGAAGTGAATGCCAAAATATTGTGTGGAATACATGTATTGGGCTTTTCTGCATTTCAGGGTTTTGGATAGTCCATATTACAGGGAAGGCTCTGCAGAAATTTTTCTAGAATAAGTAATTGCAAGGTTAAGGTTCTTGCAAGAAGAAATTAACATTCGAGGACGAATGCTCTTAAGGGGGAAGGATGTTACAACCTATAAGTTTCTAACATTTAGTCGGCTTATTCGCATGTTGGTTGAGAGTTTAGAGTGTCATAGATACGAGGAAAGGGCCTGGGGAAAGGCCGAACGAGTGAAAAGTCGGGATTTTGTGGGAGGAGGCCGAACCAAGCTTCCCAGAGGGGCAAAGTGGCATGGAGCAGCTCCTCCACGTTAGCCAACGTGGCACGGAGCAGAATCAGCACGATGGGCAGAGTGCCATGTTACCTTGTCTGCTGCCTCAAGTATATAAGAGTCTCACACTTAGAAATGAGATCATTATCTGTAAACCATGGCCAGAGTAGCGGGAGAACGAAGGAAATCATTTAATTTTAATCTGATTATGCCACTAAATGCCGTCCAAATCAGAATTAACTTCGAGTATCGAAGGATAAGGATGAAGGGAGCATTTCTATGGAGTTAGTTTTGTGAAATTCGCCCGGCGAATCATCGTCGCGCCAAGCCAAAGTTGTTGGAATTGCTCCAAACTAGTGTCAATACGATCCCAGGCCTAAAGTAAGTATTTCTCCCTTCTAGATTCCCGAGAAATTATGAGTTCTTGATCGTCTTTCGATAAGTTGAAGTATAGTCAGTATATATATATATATATATATATATATATATATATATATATATATATATATATATATATAAGCCACGGTTTTCTTCAAATATAATAATAAAGTAGCCCTACTCTTCCGTTAATGTAATTACAGTTGAGAAGGGCAGTTGAACACGAGCCGAAACTCGCCAGTTAATCGGTAAACAGCGAACGAGGTATGTTAAGGCATTTTCTTTCGACAAGTTAGTTTCTTCAGCATAGTAATCCGGTATGAATCCCAGTAAAGCATGTCGGGAGTATGTTATCATGTCTAGTGGTTGTTGCCAGTCGAGACTCGTAAGTGTATTGTTTTGGGCTGGATTATACCTGTATAGCTTCCGTGACAACCCCAGGGTTAATAGCTGTGTCGCCGCCCACCAGGGGCGAGGATACGTCGCTTTACGAAGTGGCATGCCATCCGCAAGGGACGAAGATGGGGATCTAGATCCTCATATTGCCATGGTTGGCCTTATACACACCCTCGCCAAGTGCTTGTGCCCTGGGTGTAGGTATCAGGAGTCCTCCGGACTTAGACACAGCTACAGTCAGGGGCCGAGTAGGCCCAGTTACAGACCCAGGGGATTGGAAGGACACTTATAGCTGGTAGTTGGCTCAGTATGACCTGGATAGGGGTATATAGATTAAGATGTACTCACTAGGGCTAATAGGGGCCCAGGTGGGTTATTCTGTGCTGATTGTACCTTTCGACTTATGGGAGCCACGTAAGGTTTAAGTTTGCTTTAGTTACTAATAGTTAGACAGTAAGACGACTCATTTGTTAGGTATGAACCCTACCCTCCTTATTACAGTTATGTTTAGCCCTGACTTCACTACTGTTCGGAGAAAACTACATGCAAGTGCACGTGGTCGTACAAGTAATAAAGTATCTTTATTTCAAGTCAAGTATCGATCCCACAGGGACTGGATTATGGTAGTAATTATCTAATTGTTAGTGAACGATATCTCTATGAAGGTAGACAACCAAACAAATAATGTCTTATGAGTCAATATTAATAGTTAATAAGAACCTAAGTAAAGATTGTAATTTAAAGTCTGAACAATAGCAATGAACAAGTTGAGGTTAAGGCAAACATGCAGGGATGTAATTTATTAATTAAAATCAGTCAATCTTCTCTTCGGTTGTTAGTAAGGAATTAATAGCCTATAGATTGGATCTTTCGACTCCTATCCAATTAAAGAATCATGAGACCTACATTACACATTTCTGTGATGCAAGAACCCCATGCTCTAGCCATACATAACAAATTCCATAAATGACTAATATGACTTTCAGATATATTTCCATTCTGAACGTAAATCTTCTCTCAATTTTCTCAACTAAGAAAAGATCATATCCCACCAATTCACATCTATCCAATTAATTTCCTTTTAAGAATCAAAATTGGAATTCTAAGATATACATTAACATTGGCCAAACATTAACGTAGTAAAAACAAGAATTGATAGAACAACCATTATAGAGAAGATGAAAACTGAAATGATTAGTAAATACATTCCTCTACAATTATCCTTAACCTCAGCAAGAGGTGAATTAGCCACTCATTTGTGGATTAAACATCTTCAAACAAGTAGAATTCATACAAGAAATTGAAATTAAAGAAAAAAAGGAAGAAAATTAACCCTAGAAATTCTTCCTCTCAACTGCCTGCTAACCACGTTCTTGCTCCAAAAATGTTAGAATGTTTAAAATAAAACCTAAGTGTGCTATTTATACTAGTGGAAATTTTTCCCGGAATAACAAGCAATGTGGCACAGAGTGTATCGCGGAGCACTGCCTCCGTGCCAAGGCCCTTTCGGGGATCCCCACTGGAACTCGACTCCCAGGTAAATGCACCTCAGCGTGGCACGACATGTATCGCGGAGCTATGCCTTCGTGCCACGGTGTTATCACGCACCTTCACTGGAACTTAAGGTTCCGGATAATCACCCTCAACGTGACACGGAGTGCATCGCGGAGCACTGCCTCCATGTCACGGAGGTAACGCGCACCTCCACTGGAATTTGACATAATTTTTCCTCCCAGGCAGAATGCCTCCGCGATGGTAGCGTGACACGGAGCCATCGCGGAGCCCCTATTTTGGCCAATTTCCCTTGTCAACTTCCACTTCTTGCTTCCAAGTCCATTCCCACACTTCACCAACTTGTAGATTGCTTCCAAAAATTTCTTCTAACTGCAAAACAACACTAATCATGTTGGTTAGTATAAATTCACATTTACATAAAAATCACATGAGAATGCATACATAAAAAATAGATAAACAAGTAGAAATGAAGTATTTGAGTATCACTTGGGCATGAAATTCTGCCCAAGATCACTTACCCCACACTTAAAACCTTGTTCGTCCTCGAACAATACTCTCACATCTCATGCAATTGAAACCCAAGCATAGCTAATTTGGCGCGACCATTCAAGCTACGGCTATACGGATTATTTAAGATAGCAAATCATCAAGAGAGCATGCATGGTTTCATCAATAAAATGAAGTACACCACATTAAGACCTCCTAACCTTAAGAATCGATTCTCGATCTTGGAAAACTTGTGCAAATCAACTCATCAAGACATCCGACACGAAATCTTATCTCTTGTCAAGCATGTGCCCTCGCAACACAAGAGAATTACCCAATGTGCACTCATAAGATTTCCAAAGCACTATATGTAGGGGTATATGAATATGGTTACGCTCGCTCTCCCAAAGAATTCACATGCATCATGTCGTGAACCATAAGCTTGCCCCTAGTGTTTTACTCAACTAATATAAGGATGCGTGATGTAAAATTATGTAGGACTTAATGGGTTGTAATGTAATCTAAGGAACTAGTAAATACTGGGCTAACCAATAACAGCAACTAGCTTTCCTAAGCGTTTTTAATACATCCCATCTTCATTACGACATTGCTCCTTCCTCCATCCTCTCATTCTTAAATTTTCTTCTTTGTTTTTTTTCCATTTCTTTAAGCACACTCGACTTACTAGTAAAGAGTATTTAAGCTTTTTTTTTTTCATTCATTGATTTTCTTACTCTCTACTATTAATTAATCAATTTCAACAAGTGCACCTTTTCCCTTTTCTTTAACTTTCACAACTTCCACTTCCCTTCTGTTTCACACTTCTCACTCCTTCACTCTTTGGGAAAATTGTTTTTCTTAAGTGCTTAAGAGTTTTGGATCAAATTCACGGCTAATGAAAAAAAGGGATTAAGCTCGGTTTGTATCTCTCAAAGAATAGGCTAAAGGCTCAATGGGGCTAACAAGGATGTAACATTCAAGGTAGGTATGATAAGGGAGAAACTTTCGGTTCATTCAAAGAAATTCCTACATCCTTTCCTACAATCCACATCCTTCATTTCGTTTAGTATACACACCAAAAAAGTTTTAGACACTTCACAATAGCATGGTATAGTCGAAATCTAATCTTACACTCACTGCACATGCTCAACTTAAGACATATTCACAGACTATTCAATCAGTTAATTACAAGAATTCACTATTAAGCCTCAATCACATCTAGGGCCTAGGTATCTCAACATGTTTAACACATTTGCATGCTTTCATATGAATAACACTTGCATCTTACAATCATGTGTAACACGTAACAAGAATGTCGAACCATTAATTAGCGACACGTTTGGAAAACAAACGAAAGAAAGAAAAAAAAGAAAAAAACTAATCCTATCGACTACATTTCCCTTAAGAAGGTCGTCATCCATCCATCATAGGGAACAGTCGCTATCTACGATGTCGGTTCAATGGGACTATTCTCAGAAAAAGCACCAAAAACAAAAACCGATAAACTCAACACAAAAATTTCGGTAGAAAAAGATAAATATAATTGAAAATTTTAAACATCACACACAACAACAGCTAAAGATTTATTACAACACCAACTACCAAAACTTCATCAGTTACAAAACATGAAACACAGAGTCACAGGGTCACAATTAGCACAATCCACAAACAACAAAACACAACAGCTAGCACCTAACTACTCCCACCCCACACTTAATCGGAACACTATCCCCAATGTTCACATAATTTCAATTTAACAACAATGTTTGGGTGGTGAAACTCCCTATTCAATCAAAATATTCAATTTCCTCATCAGGTGCCAGCGCCTCATCTCCAAGATCAGAATTGCCCCCGCTGTCCTCGTCCGACTCAATGTCTGAGTCCTCTCGGCGTGTCTCCTCATTAGTAGGGACGTCATCATCCACGGGCTCCATAAATGTGGGCCCCACTCGACATAAAGCTCAGGCATTCTCATTGAATGGATAATCCAATTCGAGCTGCCACAACTCATCCTCCGTTGCGAGCCTTCCACCGATGCGCAGCTGCAATATCTGCATCCTATATATTCGGGCCATATAATGATCATCCCGAGAATGTCGCTCAGCAAGTGTAAGTGTTCGGTCTGTCTCACAACTACACGCAAGTGCACGTGGTCGAACAAGTAGTAAAATGGCTAAAGTTCCAAGTATCGATCCCACAGGGACTGAACCAAGGTAAAAATCGAATCAAGTGTTAATAAACTCTTAACTCTAAAAATGCAGAAAAAATTTAAAGAAGGTTTTGAGAGTTGGTTTCCTAATTTATACTAATCTAAAACAAAATTATAAAGTGAGTCTGAACTTTAGTAATGAGCAAGCTGAGGCTAAAACGAACATGCAGGAAAGTAATTTATCGATACAATTCAGTTAATCTTTCCTTCGGTTGCTAGTCAAGAATTATTGCCTATAGAGAGAAACTTTCATATTCTACCCAACTTAAGAAACATGAACCTTCAACCTACATTTCTGTGATAAAAGAATTTTTCTAGCCATACGAAATCGATTCCTTAATTGACTAATACGACTTTCAGATATATTTCTATTCTGAAGGTAAATCAATTCTCAATTTTCCCAAACTAAGAAGAGATCATATCCTACCAATTCACAACTTTCAGATTTCTTTCCTTTTCAAGATAAAATTGGATTTTTTAGATATACATTAACATTGGCCAGACATTAATGCAGTCAGAACAAGAATTGATAGAACAACCATGGAGAAAAGATTAAAAACTCTAATGATCAACAATTACATTCCACTACAAATGTTCTTAACCTCAGCAAGAAGTGAATTTAGCCACTCATTTGTGGATTAAACATCATCAAATGAGTATAAATCATACAAACAATTGAAATAAAGGAGAAAGAGTTAGAGAAGAACCCTAAGATTTTCGTCTCCTCAACTGATTGTAACCCACGTTCTTGCTCAACTAAGTCAGAATAATAAAAAATAAACCTAAGTGTGCTATTTATAGTAGTGGGAATTTTTCACAAAATAACAAGCAACATGTCATGGAGTGCATTGCAGAGCACTGCCTCCATGACACGGTGCAAACGCGGACCCTCACTGGAATTTTATGTTCCAGGTAAACATGGGCAACGTGCCACGGCATGTAACACGGGGCTTGGCCAACGTGCCACGGCACCGACGCGAACCTTCACTGGAATTTGTCCAAGATAACTCACGAGGCAGACTGACTCCGCGATGGCAGCGTGACACGGCTCCATCGCGGAGCCCCTTTATTTGCTTCTTTTCCTTGACCTTTTTCACTGCTCGCTTCCGAGTCCATTCCCGATTTTCACTAACATGAAACTTAGCTTCCTAAAATTACATTTTTCCTGCAAAACAACACTAATCATGTTGGTTAGTATAAATTCACATTTTAACTACAAATCACATGAGAATGTACAAATAACGATAGATAAACAAGACGAAATAGATCATTTGAGCATCACTTGGGCATATAATTCTGCCCAAGATCACTTACCCCACACTTAAACCTTGTTCATCCTCGAACAATAATCTCATATCTCATGCAATTGACACCCACGTATAGCTACTTTGGCTCGACAATTCAAGCTACAGTTATACCGATTATTTAATATAGCAAATCATCAAGAAAACATGCATAGTCTCATAAACACACTGACATTCACCACATTAAGACCTCCTAGACTCAAGAATCGACTCTCGATCTCGGCAAACTCATGCAAATCAGCTGATCAGGACATCCGACATGAAATTCAATCTCTCATCAAGCATGTTCCCTCGCAACACAAGAGACTTACCCCTTTTTCAATCATATGATTTCCAAAGCATTACATATAGGGGTATATGAACACGATTACGCTCTCTCTCCCAAAGAATTCACATGCATCATGTCATGAACCATAGGCTTGCCTCTAGTGTATTACTTCACTAATATAAGGAAGCGTGATATAAGATCACGTAGGACTTAACGGGTTGTAATGTAAGCTAAGGAACTAGTAAATACTGGGCTAACCAATAATAGCAACTAGCCTCCTTAAGCACTTTTTAATACATCCCACCATCATTATGGGCGTTGTTTCTTCCTTCATCCTCCCATTCTTGAAGTCTTTCTTTATTTTTGTTCCCATTTCTTTAAGCACACTCGACTTAATAACAAAGATTAGTTATACATCTTCATTTTATTTATATTTGGCAAGTGCACCTTTGACCTTATCTTTACTTTCACCACTTCCGCTTTTCCTTTCTTTTTCACACTTTTCACTCCTTGACACTGTGTGAATTTTTTTTTCTTGAGCGCTTAAGAGTTTTGGATCAAATTCACGGCTAATGAAAAGAAGGGATTAAGCTCAGTTTCTACCTCTTCAATGAAAGAAGGAAAAAAAATAGGCTAAAGGCTCAATGGGGCTAACTAGGATGTACATTCAAGGTAGGTGTGATAAGAAAAAAAACTTTCGGTTTAATCAAAGAAATGCCTACATCCTTTCATACACTACACATCCTTCGTTTCGTTTCGTACACACACCAGGCAAGTTCTAGATACTTCACAATAGCATGGAAGAATCAAAACCTCACCTCACACGCATTGCATATGCTCAACTCAAGACTTATTCACAGACTCTTCAATCAGCTAATTACAAGAATTCAATATTAAGCCTCAATCACACCGAATCGAACTCTATGGCCTAGGTATCTCAACATGTTTCACATTTGCATGCTTTCATATGAATCACCTTTGCATCTCAATATCATGTACAACACGCAACAAGACTTCTGAACCATGAAGTAGCGACACGTTTGGGAAACAACCAAAAGAAAGAAAATAAAAGAAAAAAAAAACTACTCCTATCAACTACATTTCCCTTAAAACGGTCGTCATCCATCCATCATAGGTAAAGGTCACTATTTACGACATCGGTTCAATGGGACTATTCTCGGTAAAAGCACCGGAAACAAAGGCCGAGAAACCCAATCATAAAAAATTCAACAAGATTTTTTTTAAATATCGATAATTTTGATAGAAAACAAAAATTTACACAACCAGCTAACAACAACTCAACACAGCACACAACAGCTTAACATTCATTACACACCGAATTACAATACAAAAATACTCACAAAATCACAGGGTCAAAATTTTTTCACAAGCACAACAACAAGACATGAACGTAAACAACAACAAAACAGCTGGCACCTAAATACTCCCACCCCACACTTAAACCGAACACTGTGCCCAGTGTTCAGCAAATTCACATAGCACAAAATTAGGTGGTGAAACTCCCTGATCAATCGAAGTATTCAACTTCTTCGTCAGGTGTCGTTGCCTCATCCCCCATATCTGAATCGCCCCCGCTGTCCTTATCTGACTCAACATCTGAGTCATCGCGGCCTGTCTCCTCATCAGTGGGGACATCGTCATCAATAGGCTCCACAAAAGCAGGCCCACTAGGCATAGAGCCCTGGCATTTTCGCCAAAGGGGTAATCTAGCTCGAGCTGCCATAGCTCATCTTCTGTTGCTGGCCTCCCGCCTATGCGCAATTGCAGCATCTTCATCCTGTACATGTGGGTCATATATTGATCATCCCGAGCATGTTGCTCGGCTAGTGTGAGAACTGGCCCATGAGTGGTGTTCGGTGCCTTGGTTTTGGTGACATCCAAGGCACGCCTATCCAATTGCGGGATGTAGTCTAGGGCCTCCTCCTCGATGTCAAGGCCCATCAGAAACATGGTCAGCAAACCACCAAACCCTTACCTATGCCCTTGATGCAAAGGGGCTCTCTTCATGGCGGAGATGATCACCGCCCCAACATTAATCTCCATCCCTTTCATCCGGGCATAAACCAAGAACACTCGATCCCAGGTGACATCTATCATGTGCACCCCCGGGACCAGGCAGGAACACACAATTTTAAGCCAAATCCTGACTTCCCTGTTCATTTGAGAGTAAGGAAGCATCTGATGATAGCCCCTCTCCTTGTGCCTACTCCACCGTGCTGTCGAACGGGCTCCACACAGAGTGCGTCTGATATCCGCATAGGGTGGAGTTATGTTCAGCTGTCGGAGTACATGGGCGTCTGTGTCCCGCACCCCCAATATGGCATTCAGGTAATGGGGCTCAAAGATGACAACCTGCCCCCTTATCTTGACGGTGTGACTGCGGAGTATCGGGTTCCAGTTTGCGTACAACTCCCGAATCAAATGGAGATTGCACTCCTTGGGATCTTCGAAGATGAAGTTCATCCCGGCTACGTTAATCCTGTGTACGATTCTGGGGAATTCCTGTGCAAGTGGCTCCCTTGCAATGTGCTCCTCAGGGAAGTATTTGGTCTCCTTATGTTTGGCATACCATTTCTTCCCTTTGTCCATCACCCATCGGGTTCCGTATTGATGGCGTTGCCCGCGTGGAACCGTTGGTGCTGCTGGAACTACCGTTCCCAGTCTAATCCTTTTTCTCCCGGCGCCTGATGTAGATGCGCCCTTTTCTTTGTCTTTCCTGCTTGACATCGTTCCTGTCAAATCAAACAGACAGTCCCAATGTTATTCAAGTCAAAAATTTGCTTCGATTAAGGTTGGGTTGGGTTGGGTTAGGCCACCCCACGCTTAATCTTTAGCCACAATGAAAACAATTCGGCAAAATAATCATTCTTTTTCAATTTTTATCAATCAACATGCCTCGTGCATTCAGATAAGTCGAGGGAATAATGACTAAGTACTACTCAGACTTTGTACAACTAATCACAATTTCACCATCGATTTCATTACATCACATAGCACTTAGCCGAAAACTTTTCAACAACAACAACCTATGCAATTCACCAATTTCATTTTTCCGAAAATTCCCTTGTTTATTTTAGCGTATTCATCCATATTCACAACATCATTTACATTACCCAACATGCACAACCCAATCATTTTCAAATTTTCAACCAAATTTAGTTTCTTCCTATTCAAATTCCAACCCTAGCTACCAATTTCGCAAAAAATTCAATCAAACATGTATTTATCGAGTTCATATAATTATAACGATACTACGAACATCAATCAACAATAACTTAAATGAATTCATGCCCAATTTACACTTAGGGAAAGCTTTAGTCACCTCACATGCTAAAAAGTTGAAAATTTCGGCAAAAATTGAGGTTAAGTTTAAGAACATACCTTTAATTCGATGAACTTGAAGAAAAGTTGAAGAAAATTTGATCCTAGGTCCGTGTCACATTGGGGGAGGGGGGATTTTAGGTAGTTTGTCGCGGAGGGGAGTGAGAAATGGGAAAACATGAGGTGTTTTCGGGGTTAAAAAGAGGATTTGTCGTGCGGGTCACCTGGCGACCCAGTATGACCCGTCGCGAATAACACTTCAACATGTCACGGAGGGTAACGCGGAGCACCCCCTCCATGACACGGAACCATAGCGCAGGGGTTCTGGAATTTGTGAAAATTCCAAAACACTTTCAACGTGTCATGGAGGGTAACGTGGAGGCCCTCCTCCGTGACATGGAGCCATCGCGCAGGTTCACTGTTTTGCCACTTTAATTTTTTCTCACCTCGATTTTTTTCCTTTGCGATCTTTTGCATTTTTGCCCTCCGTTACACCTGAAAATCATCTCACAACAAGAAATTGGTTAGAATTTATAGGTTTCAAACACGAATGAAATTTTTTTTTTTTTGTTTTTTATATTTATATTTATATTTTTATTTTCTTTTCTTTTTTCTTTTTACTAATTCTACTCATCTATTACAACAATTTCACGGGTTGCCTCCCGTGCAGCGCCTGGTTTACCATCGCGGCTCGACGTCATTAAAGATCAATCATCCACTAGAGTGACAGACGTTTTCTCTCGAATAACGTCCTCACCCCAATAATGCTTACACCGCTGCCCATTAACCAAGAACGTGGCACTTCGATCTTCTTGCCACAACTTCACTACCTCGTGCGGTGTGTCCTCAATCGGTGATTTTCCCACTGGATCTCGAGAATCAATAATCTGAACAACATCTGCTTAATTTAGCATGTTGATTGCTGAAAGCTCCTCATACATGGTCGGAAGCTTCGTGGTCTTGTACACGTCAAATACCTCCACCTTTTCATGCGCCCACATGGTTAGCTGTCCTGCGGCTACATCAATCAAAGCTTTCCCGGTTGCCAAGAAAGGACATCCCAAAATAAATGGGACTTCCGCATCCAGCTTAAAATACAGCACGACAAAATCTACCGGGAAGATAAGGGAGCCCACTTGCACCAGCACGTCCTCCACAATGCCATCTGGTCTGGCCAAAGAATGATCCACAAACTGCAAGATCACTATAATTGGTCTAGGACTGCCCAGCCCCAACTTCTTGAATACCGATGTCGACATCAAGTTAATGCTCGCTCCCAAATCGCATAGTCCACGAGATCGGATACTTTGCCCAATTATGATTTGAATTGTGAAGCTCCCAGGGTCCTTGAGCTTTGTCGGCAACCTGTTCTGTATCCGAGAAGTGCACTCCTTTTTAAGCGCCACCGTAGCATACTCCGTCAATCTGCTTTTGTTCGCTACGATGTCCTTGATATATTTTGCATATTTCGGCACTCCCTGCAAAACATCAACATGAGGTAAATTAATGTGTACCTATTTAAGCACCTCCATGAACTTTTTGAAACACGTTTCCTCCTTGTGTTTCTTTAATCTTTGAGGGAACAAGGGTGGTGGTCTTTCTGATTCAGCTTCCTTTTTCTTCCCCCTCTCATCATCGTGTTCCATTTCTTTCTCCACTGCTCCTGACTGCTGAGGTAGTCTTTCTGGTTCCATCTCCTTGAGTTGTAAGCCACTCCTTGTGGTCACTGCATTTACTTGCTTGGGATTAGGGTCAGTGTCACTCGGTAGTCCTCCTCTTGGCCTGATGTTTTGAGCTCCAACTAGTTGCCCAAACTGGTACTCCAACGCCTTTGTAGCTAACTGATTGTTCTTTACATCTACCCACAACTTCACATAGTCAACCTGCAATTGAGCTTGGTTAGCTATCATTGTTTTAAACATTTCCTCAATGCTGGGTGGTGGTGGTGGAGGAGGTGCATTGTTGCTTCTGTATTGAGTCTGATAGTTCTGCTGCCCTCCTTGATTTCTCAGTGCACCCTGATTCGAACTCTGCCCTTGATGACTGTTACTACCCCAGGAGAAATTCGGATGATTCCTCCAATTAGAGTTGTAGGTGTTGCCATACTGTTGGTGATTATTTCTCTGTACATTACGAACAAAGTTCACTAAATCTGGATTTGCACCACAACACTCAGTTGAGTGTTCATTACTACCGCATACTTCATACCAAATCTTCTGCACTACATTAACTGGGGATTGAGATTGATTTAAGCTCATGTTGCTAAAGTGGGTATTAAGTTGATTTTGCAACGCAACTATCTGTGTAGCGATAGCTGTAAACCCATCCACTTCTAAGACTCCTGCCACTTTCCTTGTTCCTCCTCTAGAAGAGTCTGCATTCCACTCTGGATTTCCCTGCGAAATATGATTTAACAAAGTATACAGCTCCTCATAAGTCTTTTCTAATGCTTGTCCCCCAGCTGCTGAGTCTAGCAAAATTTTTGTGTGGGGTTCCAAACCCTCTATGAAAGTATGCACCAGCACATCATTGGACTGGTGATGGTGAGGACAATCACGTAACATGGATTTGAATCTTTCCCAAGATTGATACAGATTCTCCCCCTCTCTTTGTTTAAAACTTATAATCTAACTTCTAAGTCTTGCTGCTTTCCTGGATGGAAAGAACCGTATCAAGAATTTCCTTGCAAGATCATCCCAAGTGGTGATGGAATTTGGTGGCTCAGCTTTCAACCACCTCTTTGCATCTCCCAATAGTGAAAATGGGAACAATGTAAGCCTTACGTAATCAGATGATACTCCAGCGGGGATGTAAGTGTCACTTATCTCCAAAACGTTTTAGAGATGTTGTTGTGGATCCTCGTGAGGGAGACCTGTGAATTGCCTGCTGGTGTGCAGCAATTGCACCATATTCTGTTTCAGCTCAAACCTCCCTCCTGGCTCGGGTTTGCGAATGCTTGATGTAACATTGTCAGCATGTGGGATGCCACTTCGTGAACCGGCCTAGCCGCCATTTCCTCGGGCACTAACACTGCCCTTACAAGTGGTGGATTCTGTTGTTGCTCCAAGATTGTTTGTCTGAGCAACTGCAGCTTTCGCTCTAGAGCTTCTCTCCTTTGATGATGAAATTGTCTTTTTCGGCTCTAAGTATGAGTCCACCAGCTCTTTCTCTCTTGCCAGTGTTTAACAGAATTCAATATCTGCAAAAGACAGGCTAAGATCAAGTTGTCAGCACAATATAGAAATCGTAGACTAACACTTAAGAAAACAATTTACCAATTGCCAGTCCCCGACAACGGCGCCAAAAACTTGTTCGGTCTGCCTCGCAACTACACGCAAGTGCACGTGGTCGAACAAGTAGTAAAATGGCTAAAGTAAGCCAAGTATCGATCCCACAGGGACTGAACTAAGGTAATAATCGAATTAAGTGTTAATGAACTCTAACTCTAAAAATGCAGACAACAATTTAAAGAAGATTCTGAGAGTTGGTTTCCTAATTTATACTAATATAAAACAAAATTATAAAGTGAGTCTGAACTTTAGTAATGAGCAAGCTGAGGCTAAAACGAACATGCAGGGAAGTAATTTATCGATACAATTTGGTTAATCATTCCTTCGGTTGCTAGTCAAGAATTATTGCCTATGGAGAGAAACTTTCATATTTTACCCAACTTAAGAAGCATGAACCTTCAACCTACATTTCTGTGATAAAAGAATTTCATGTTCTAACCATACGAAACCGATTCCTTAATTGACTAATACGACTTTCAGATATATTTCTATTCTGAATGTAAATCAATTCTCAATTTTCCCAATCTAAGAAGAGATCATATCCTACCAATTCACAACTTTCCAATTTCTTTCCTTTTCAAGATAAAATTGGATTTTTTAGATATATATATTAACATTGGCCAGACAATAATGCAGGAAGAACAAGAATTGACAGAAAAACCATGGAAGAAAAGATGAAAAACTAAAATGATCAACAATTACATTCCACTACAAATGTTCTTAACCTCAGCAAGAAGTGAATTTAGCCACTCATTTGTGGATTAAACATCATCAAATGAGTATAAATCATACAAACAATTGAAATAAAGGAGAAAGAGTTAGAGAATAACCCTAAGATTTTCGTCTCCTCAACTGCCTGTAACCCACATTCTTGCTCAACTAAGTTAGAATAATAAAAAATAAACCTAAGTGTGCTATTTATACTAGTGGGAATTTTTTCCGGAATAACAAGCAATGTGTCACGGAGTGCATCGCGGAGCACTGCCTCCGTGACACGGTGCAAACGTGAACCCTCACTGGAATTTTATGTTCCAGGTAAATATGGGCAACGTGCCACGACATGTAACATGGGGCTTGGCCAACGTGCCACGGTACCGACGCGAACCTTCACTGGAATTTGTCCAAGATAACTCATCGGAGGCAGACTGCCTCCGCGATGGCAGCGTGACACGGCTCCATCGCGGAGCCCCTTTATTTGTTGTTTTTCCTTGACTATTTCCACTGCTCACTTCCGAGTCTATTCCCGATTTTCACCAACATGCAACTTAGCTTCCTAAAATTACATTTTTCCTACAAAACAACACTAATCATATTGGTTAGTATGAATTCACATTTTAACTACAAATCACATGAGAATGTACAAATAATGATAGATAAACAAGACGAAATAGATCATTTGAGCATCACTTGGGCATATAATTATGCCCAAGATCAGTAAGCACAGGCCCATAAGTAGTATCAGGTGCCTTGGTTTTAGTAACATCTAAGGCACGCCTGTCAATCTGAGGGATGTAGTCTAAGGCCTCCTCCTCAATACTGTGGCCCCTCAAAAAAGTGGTGAGAAGACCACGAAACCAATACCGATGCCCCTGATGCAGTTGGGCTCTCTTTACGGTGGAGATGATCACCGCCCCAACATTAATTTCTAGCCCCTTCATTAGCGCATACACCAAATAAACTCTATCCCGGGTGACATCAGTCATGTGCACCCCCGGGATCAAACACGAGCAAAGAATTTTCAATCATATCCGGGCCTCTCTGTTCATCTGGGAATAGGGCAATTTCTAGTGGTAGCCCCTTTCATTGTGCCTACCTCACCTGGTTGTCGATCAAGCTCCACATAAGGTGCGTCTGATATTCGCGTAAGGTGGAGTGATGTTCAGCTGACAGAGGACATGAGCGCCTGTGTCCCGCGCCCCCAGGATTGCATTTAAATGGTGGGGTTCAAAGGTGACCACTTGCCCTCTGATCTTGATGGTGTGGCTGCCCAAGGTCGGGTTCCAGTTAGCATAGAATTCTCGGATAAGATGGAGATTGCACTCTCTGGGTTCTTTAAAAATGAAGTTTAGCCCAGCAGTGTCAATCCTGTATAGAATCCGCGGGAATTCCTGTGCTAGTGGTTCCCGTGTTGTCTGCTCCTCCGGGAAGTACTTGGTTTCCTTGTGTTTGGAATACCATTTCTTCACCTCATCCGTCACCCATCTGGTTCCATACTATCGGCGTTGCCCTCGAGGAACTGCTGGTGCTGCTGGTACTGCTGCCCCGAGTCTCAATCTTTTTCTGCTGGCGCCAGATGTAGATGCGCCCTTGCCTTTGTCCTGTCTTCCTGACATTTTTCCTGCACATTCAAAACATACAGTTCTAATGTTATTTGAGACATAGTTGGCTATGACTAAGGTTGGGCTTAATTTGATCACCCCACACTTAGTCTTTAGCCGCAGTCAACACAATTTGACAAGACATTCATGTTTTTTCAGTTCTTAATTCTCAACATGCTCAGTGCATTCATACAAGTCGATGGAACAATTTCTTTGAACTACTCAGACTTCATACAATGAATTACGAAAATTCCTCCATGATTCAATTATATTATCATGAGCACTTTGAAATTTTAGCACAACAACCTATGTTAATTCTCTATTTACATCCCCCGAAAATCCATCTTCTACAATAGCATAATCCACTTCAATCACAATACGTTTCACTTCAAACGACATGCGCAACCCAAAATATCCACATTTTAACGCATTTCTGCTTCTTCCTATTCAATCCTCAACCCTAGTTATCAATATCGTAAGCATTTCAACAATCGTGCAACTATTGAGTTAATCTACTCACATCGATCCTATGAACATCATTAAATCATAATTCAATTGATTACAAACTTATTAATCACTTAGGGCAAGGTTTCATCACAGAAACATGTTCAAGAATCAAAAAATTGAGCAATAATGAGAAAATATTCAAGAACATACCTTTACTTTGATGAAATCGAAGAAAAATCGAAGGATTTTGCTCACTAGGTCCGTGGCACGTTGAGGGAGAAGGGATTTTGGGGTGTTGGTCGCGGAGGATTTGAAGAAATGGGGAAAAAATGAAGGGATTTGGGGTAAAAAAGGGGGTTTCCGCGCGGGTTTACCCGGTGACCCGACGCGAAAGACACCTCAACGTGTCACAGAGGCCATCGCGGAGGCCATGCTCCATGACACGGAGCTATCGCGGAGGTGTTCTATAATTTTTAAAAAAATTCCGGAATAACCTCAACGTGCCACGGAGGGTAACGCGGAGGCCCTCCTCCGTGACACGGAGCCAACGCGATGGCTCACTGGAAATTTCCCAAATTTTATTTTCTTACCTCGATTTTTCCTTTGCGCGTTTTTGTATTTTGTCCCTCCATTTCACCTGAAAATCATTCAACCATAACAAATTTGTTAGAAATCATAGGTTGCCTCTCAACTATTGTCATTTTTTTTAAATAATCCTAACTATTCTATTACATCACATTCATGGGTTGCCTCCCGTGCAGCGCCTGATTTACCATCGCGGCTCGATGCTATTCATCCTTAATCATTTGCTAAAGTGATAGACGTCTTCTCTCGAATGACGTCTTTACCACAGAAATGCTTACATCTTTGCCTGTTCACCAAAAATGTGGCACTTTTATCCTCTTTCCACAATTCCACTGCCGCATGTGGAGTCAGTCTCACCACTTCAAACGGCCCTGACCACTTGGACCGCAACTTCCCTGGGAAGAGTTTCAACCTCGAATTGAACAACAACACTTTTTCCCTGGCTCAAAGATCCGATGCACCATATGCTTGTCGTGCCACCTTTTAGTTTTCTCCTTGTAGCATTTAGCACTTTCATAGGCGTGCCATCCAAACTCATCTAATTTGCTGAGCTTCATCAACCTTTTATTCCTTGCTAGCTCTGGATCCATATTTATCTTTCTTGCAGCCCAAAAAGCTCGGTATTCCAGCTCCACAAGTAGATGACATGCCTTTCCATAAACCAATCTATACGGAGAAGTCCCATCGGGTGTCTTGTATGCAGTTCTGTAAGCCCACAACGCATCGTCAAGTTTGCTTGCCCAATCAATTCATTGTGCATTCAGTGTCTTCTGTAGAATCTACTTTATCTTTCTGTTTGACACCTCCACTTGCCCACTAGTTTGGGGATGATACGCTGTCGCTACCTTGTGTCGTACCCCATACTTAGCTAGTAAGTTCCTGAAACTTGCATTCACAAAATGAGCCCCTCTGTCACTGATAATAGCTCGGGGCATCCCAAACCTGGTGAAAATTTGCTTTTTCACAAATTTCGTCACCACCTTATTGTCGTTCCTGGGACAAGATACTGCCTCGACCCACTTAGATACATAGTCAACCGCTACCAAGATGTAACGATTACCAAAGGACGGTGGAAATGGGCCCATTAAGTCTATTTCCCCATACATCAAAAACCTCAACTTCTAATATTTGCTGCAGTGGCATCTCCTGTCTTCTACCGATTGTGCCTGTTCTTTGACATCTGTCACACATTTTTACATATGCTATAGAAAATCTGAACAGTGTAGGCCAAAAGAAACCTAACTGTAGCACCTTGCGAGCTATCCGCTCTCCTCCGTGGTGCCCTCCATATAACGATGAGTGACAAATCCTCAGTACTTCTGCAATCTGGCTTTCTGGGATACATCGTCTCATCACTTGATCCGGTCCTTGCTTAAACAGATACGACTCATCCCATATGTAATATCTGCAATCATGTCTCAGCTTCTTTCTTTGTTGAGCCGTAGCCTCCGGTGTGTAGACTCCACTTACCAGCAAGTTCACAATATCTGCATACCAAGGGATTTCAGCTTCCCTTATTGCCAAGAGTTGCTCATCTGGGAACTCTTCTTTGATGCTATCACCTTCCTTCACATGCGAATGACTTTCCAATCGCGATAGATGATCTGCCACTTGATTCTCGCTCCCCTTTCTGTCCCGAATCTCTAGGTCAAACTCCTGTAGAAACAATATCAATCTAATTAGCCTAGGCTTTGCATCCTTCTTGTCAAACAAATACCGAATTGCTGCATGATCAATATATACTACCACTTTCGAACCCACCAGGTAGGATCTGAATTTTTCAAATGCGAACACCAATGCTAGCATCTCCTTTTCTGTGACTGTATAATTGACTTGGGCCGCATCAAGTGTTTTGCTTGCATAATAAATGGAATGAAAAATTTTATTCCTCCGCTGCCCTAATACTGCTCCTACAGGCACGTAACTTGCATCGCACATCAATTCAAAAGGATGTTCCCAATCTGAAGAAATGAGAATAGGTGCTTCTACCAGCTTCTGTTTTAGCTCCTCGAATGCTTTTACAGAATCCTTGTCAAACTTGAACTTCACCTCTTTCTCTAGCAACTGGCATATCGGTCTAGAAATTTTTGAGAAGTTCTTGATAAACCATCTGTAAAACCCCGCATGTCCGATAAAACTGCGAACACCCTTCACTGACACTGATGGTGGTAGCTTTTAAATCAACTCAATCTTTGCACGATCGACTTCCAATCCTTTGCATGACACCTTATGGCCAAGGACGATACCCTCCTTGACTAAAACACTTCTCCCAGTTGAGCACCAGGTTTGAGTCTTCACATCGAGCTAACACCCTGTCAAGATTCTGTAGACATGTAGCAAATGAATTATCGATAAGAGAAAAGTCATCCATAAATACCTCGACAAAATCTTCTGCCATATCGTGAAAGATCGCCATCATGCATCTCTGGAATGTGGCTGGTGCATTGCATAGACCAAATGACATCCGCCTGAAAGCATATGTCCCATAAGGACATGTAAAAGTGGTCTTCTCCTGATCCTCCGGTGCTATGGCTATTTGATTATAGTCGAAATATCCATCCAGAAAACAATAATACTCCTGACCTGCCAACCTATCCAAAATCTGATCAATAAATGGAATAGGATAATGATCTTTCCTCGTGGCCTCATTGAGCTTCCTGTAATCCATGCAAATTCGACAGCCTGTGACTTTGCATGTGGGAATCAGCTCATTCTTTTCGTTGGTGACCACGGTCATCCCTCCTTTCTTTGGAATGCACTAAACTGGGCTAACCTATTCACTGTCTGAAATGGGATATACCACACCTGCATCAAGCCACTTGATCACTTCCTTTCTGACTACACCCTTCATCACTGGATTCAACCTCCGCTGATGTTGCACAGTTGGCTTGGATCCTTCTTCCATAAAAATCCTATGTGTGCAAAAAGCTGGACTAATTCCTCTGATGTCCGACATCTGCCAACCCATTGCTTTCTTACACCTCTTGAGGACCACCAATGCATCTTTCACTTGTGCCTCTGTCAGTTCTGCGGAAATGATGACTGGCAAGGTGTCATCTTCCCCCAGAAATACATACTTCAGATGTGGAGGAAATGTCTTCAACTCCAATTTTGGTGCCTCCTCAATTGATGGCTTTGGCAAGGGTTCCAAGGACCTCATCAACAGCTCAAAGTCCTGCTTCCTGAGAAACCATTTTGGCTCGTTCGGAGTCTACACCATCTCATATACAGCACTGTCCCCAAAATGATCGGAGCCCACCAAGGCTCTCTCCAATGGGTCCTGTGAGTCAACAATCTGAAGAGTTGATTCCTGATTTAGAACACTGATTGCTGATAGCTCCTCATAAATGGCTGGTAGCTTCATGGCCTTGTACACATCAAAAACCTCTACTTTTTCATGTGCTCGCATGGTTAGCTGCCCAGCAGCCACATCAATCAAAGCTCGCCTGGTTGCCAAGAAAGTACGTCCCAAAATAAATGGGACTTCCCCATCCGGCTCAAAATCCAAGATTATAAAATCCACCGGGAAAATGAGGGAGCCACTTGCACTAGCACATCCTCCACAATACCATCAAGTTTGGCCAATGAACGGTCAGCTAGCTGCAAGATCACAATAGTTGATCTAGGGATGCCCAGCCCTAACTTCTTGAACACCGATGTCGGCATCAAGTTTATGCTTGCTCCCAAATCACATAATCTGCGAGCTCGAATAGATTGCCCAATTATAATATGAATAGTAAAGCTCCCAGGATCCTTGAGCTCTGTTGGTAATCTGTTCTATATTTGGGAGGTGCACTCCTCAGTAAGCGCCACTGTAGCATACTCCGTCAATCAGCTTTTGTTTGCTACAATATGCTTGATGTACTTGGCATATTTCGGCACTCCCTGCAAAACATCAACTAAAGGTAAATTAATATGTACCTGTTTCAACACTTCCATGAATTTCTTGAAGCAAGCTTCCTTCTTGTGCTTTTTTAATCTCTGAGGAAACGGGGGTGGTGGTCTTTCTATCTCAGCTACCTTTTCCTTCCCCCTCACATCATCATGTTCTCCATATTTTTTAGCTGCTCCAGATTGCTGAGGTGGCCTTTCTGGTTCCACCTCCTTGAGTTTAACTCCACTCCTGGTATTAACTGCATTGACCTGCTTGGGATTTGGGTCAGTATCGCTTGGTAATCCTCCCCTAGGTTTGGTGTTTTGAGATCCAGCTAACTATCCAAACTGCTACTCCAATGGCTTTGTAGCTAACTGCTGATTTTTCAAGTCAGACGCTAATTTCACATAATCAGCCTGCATCTGTGCTTGGTTAGCTATTATGGTTTTGAACATATCCTCAATGTTGTTGGGTGGTGGAGGAGGTGCATTGTTTCCTCTATATTGAGACTGAAAATTTTGATGTCCCCCTTGATTTCTCTGCACGCCCTGATTTGAACTATGTCCTTGATGACTCATACTCCCCCAAGAAAAATTTGGATGATTCCTCCAATTTAGGTTGTAACTATTGCCATACTGTTGATTATTGTTCCTCTGGACATTCCCAACAAAATTTACCGAGTCTGGATTTGCACCACAACACTCAGCTGAGTGTTCACTACTTCCACATACTTCACACCATACTTGGTGAACTGCATTGACTGGGGCTTGTGCCTGGCTCAAGCTCATATTGCTGAAGTGGGTGTTGAGTTGATTTTGCAATGCAACTATCTGTGCAGCAATAGCTGTAAAGCCATCCACCTCAAAGACTCCTGCAGCTTTCCTTGTTCCTCTTCGAGTTGAATCCGCATTCCATTCGTGATTTCCCTGTGAAATACAATTTAACAAAGTGTAAAGATCCTCATATGTCTTCTCCAATGCCTACCCACTGGCTGCTGAATCTAACAGAATCATAGTATGTGGTTCCAAACCCTCAATGAATGTATGCACCAACACATCATTAGATTGGTGATGATGAGGACAATCCCTTAACATTGAATTGAACCTCTCCCAAGCCTGATACAAATTCTCACCCTCTCTCTGTTTGAAACTTAGAATCTGACTTCTAAGTCTGGTGGTATTCCCTGATGAAAAGAATCGTATCAAAAACTTCTTTGCGAGATCATCACAAGTAGTGATAGAATTAGGTGGTTCACCTTTCAACCACCTCTTTGCTTCCCCCAAAAGTGAGAACGGGAATAATGTAATCCTCACATAGTCAGATGATACTCTAGCGGGGATATAGGTATCACTTATCTCCAAAAAGTTTTGGAGATGTTGTTGTGGATCTTCATGAGGGAGACCTGTAAATTACCCGCTGGTGTGCAACAACTGCACCATATTCTGCTTGAGCTCGAACCTCCCTCCTGGCTCTGGTCTGCGAATACTAGATGTTACATTATTTGCGTGTGGGATTGCCACTTCGCGGACCGGTCTTGTTGCCATCTCTTCGGGCACTAAAACTGCCCTTACAATCGGTGGATTCTGTTGTTGCTCCAGAATTTCCTGTCTTAGCAACTGCAGCTTCTTCTCTAGAGCTTCCCTTCTTTGACGATGAAATTGTCTCTCTGGCTCTATAAATGAATCCACTAACTCCTTGTCTCTTGCCAGTGTTCAGAAAAAATTCAGTACCTGCAAGAGAAAGGCTAAGATCAAGTTGTCAACACTTATATTGAACTTGTAAACTAACACTAAGAAAATTAATTTACCAATTGTCAGTCCCCGGCAACGGCGCCAAAAACTTGTTCTGACCAAACTACACCCAAGTGAATGTGGTCGTACAAGTAGTAAAGTGGCTTTATTTCAAGCCAAGTATCGATCCCACAGGGACTGAATTACGGTAGTAATTATCCTAATTATAAGTGAACGATATCGCTATGAAGGTAGACAACCAAACAAATAATGTCTTATGAGTCAATATTAATAGTTAATAAGAACCTAAGTAAAAATTCTGAACAATGGCAATGAACAAGCTGAGGTTAATGCAAGCATGCAGGGATGTAATTTATTAATTAAAATCAGTCAATCTTCTCTTCGGTTGTTAGTCAAGAGTTAATAGCCTATAGATTGGATCTTTCGACTCCTATCCAATTAAAGAATCATGAGACCTACATTACATATTTCTGTGATGCAAGAATCCCATGCTCTAGCCATACATAACAAATTCCATAAATGACTAATATGACTTTCAAATATATTTCTATTCTGAACGTAAATCTTCTCTTAATTTTCTCAACTAAGAAAAGATCATATCCCACCAATTCACATCTATCCAATTAATTTCCTTTTCAGAATCAAAATTGGAATTTTAAGATATACATTAACATTGCCAAACATTAACGTAGTAAAAACAAGAATTGATAGAACAACCATTATAGAGAAAATGAAAACTGAAATGTTTAGTAATTACATTCCTCTACAATTATCCTTAACCTCGACAAGAGGTGAATTAGCCACTCATTTGTGGATTAAACATCTTCAAACAAGTAGAATTCATACAAGCAATTGAAATTAAAGAGAAAAGGAAGAGAATTAACCCTAGAAATTCTTCCTCTCAACTACCTGCTAGCCACGTTCTTGCTCCAAAAATATCAGAATGTTTAAAATAAAACCTAAGTTTGCTATTTATACTAGTGAAAATTTTTCCCGAAATAACAAGCAACGTGGCACGGAGTGTATTGCGGAGCACTGCCTCCGTGCCACGGCCCTATCGCGGACCCCCACTGGAACTCGGCTCCAAGGTAAATGCACCTCAGCGTGGCACGACATGTATCACGGAGCTCTGCTTTCGTGCCACGGTGCTATCGCGCACTTTCACTGGAACTTGAGGTTTCGGATAATCACCCTCAGTGTGACACGGAGTGCATCGCGGAGCACTGCCTCCGTGCCACGGAGATAACGCGCACCTCCGCTGGAATTTGACATAATTTTTCCTCCCAGGCAGAATGCCTCCGCTATGGTAGCGTGACACGGAGCCATCACGGTGCCCCTATTTTGGCCAATTTCCCTTGTCAACTTCCACTTCTTGCTTCCGAGTCCATTCCCACACTTCACCAACTTGTAGATTAGCTTCCAAAAATTTCTTCTAACTGCAAAAAAACACTAATCATGTTGGTTAGTATAAATTCACATTTACATAAAAATCACATGAGAATGCACACATAAAAATAGATAAATAATTAGAAATGAAGTATTTGAGTATCACTTGGGCATGAAATTCTGCCCAAGATCAACTACTTTACTCATCTTCAGTCTGTTTTCTTTACTTTAGTTATTGTCAGTTCTATTTCCTTACTTTCAGTTATTTAAAGTTACTGCTTTACATACTCAGTACCTGTGGTACTGACGCCCTCTTATGGGGCGCTGCATTACTTGCCTGTTGGTAAAGATAGATGAGGAACAGGTCCCTCATAGTTCCAGTCAGTCGTACAAAGCCGTCAGCTTCCTTCTTCCGGAGCTTATATGATAGAGGTTTATTTCTTTGGTTTGTTCAGTATGGGTAGGTCGGGGCCCTGTCCCGACCATCTTATTACTCCTAGAGGCTTGCAAATTGTGTTACTTCCCTGTGGTTAGATGATATTGGCCGTGTGGGGCCCATATATGTTTTAGACTATGTGTGTTGGCCGTATGGGGTCATGTTTAGCTGTTGATTGGTGGCCTTGTCGGTCATAGCTCAGTTTAGCATCTAATTTCGCTTTCCAGTTATAACTAGATATCATGGTGGCCTTGTCGGCCCGTATAGGATTCCCTATGTTTGTTTGTCTCTGGTTAGCTGTTTATTTTCACAGGTGGCTATAGGCCTTGTCGGCCGGGGGTTGTATTTACAACTGCTATATAGCCCATTATTTTTTTGATTCTAGAGTTAGAGTCAGCCCTACACCAAAGGTTTTTAGGCTCAGTCAGCTCAGTAGTTCAGGTCCTAGTAGGGAACCAAGTGCCAGTCATGCCTCCCAAGGTGCGGATGACATGGGTTGATAGGACAATGCTCCCAACTAACCGACAAGTTGGAAAACTGAAAACACAAGATAACTTGTAACTGAATAGTCCTCAAGAGATGAGGACTCACCACTGAAGTTGAATGCTGACTGCGGAGAACTGGCTAGTGGCGGAGCTAAGTCTGAAGATCGAAACTTGTATCATCAAATGATACAACATAGAGTATGCAGTCAGTATGTGGAATGTACCAAGTATGCAAGGTAAGCAAAACACACATTTAAAATACATAAAAGTTCATAAGAGTAGGACAACATGATCGTAACATAGTTATCATAATACAAACATAAGGATCAAGGTTTTCAAAACATTCATAAATCATTCATAATCATGATCATAAGAGAAGAGATTTATTGAACATGACTTGAGCTAAAGTATATAATCATAATCATACATAAATCATGAGGAACAGTGGGAGATTCTTATAACCGACATACTCCATATGAGCACACATGAGGCCTGACCTGTAAACCCCTAGTCGGGAGAGCGTTCGTACCTTTTGAATGGTAGAATCATGAAAGAGGCGTGATATCACTCATTAAAGGCCTATTAGGGCAAAAGGGACAGTCGCAAAGGAGGTCCCATCATAGCTACATTGGCGCATAGTTCTGAGACTCGGGTATCTTGGACCCCGGGTCTACTTGGTGTTAAATACTACTCCCAAAATATATATAGTGCTCATAGAATAATATACATGAGATTAATAGGCTACTTAAAATTATGATAATAATAAGCATGCTTGAAATACGTTAACTAGCCATGAAAGTAAGGACCGTGTGTCATCCATAATAATAAATCATAAATCATGATGTTCATGCATACTTGTAAAACATGTATATACTTGATATTCATAAATTCATGGTGAGAATTTAAGAGAAATAATATCATGAGTCATGAATCATAATCGGTTAATGAACATCAAAATCAAAGTAGAATCTAACTTGGTTTATCATGAAACATACATAATTGGACATAGTTTTGTAGAAAATTTAAATCTAAATAGTTATAAAATCTACCTATGATTTATAAAACATGAAATTCTACATGAGAGGAATGAACGGATAGATAGATCATAAGGGCTTCATAAGAATTGGGACAAAACCTCATAGAATTATCAATAGAATTTCATGAATTAGAGAGAGATTGGGCATGGGTGTGAACAAATTCACCCATTCATAACCCTACATACCTGAGAGAATTTGATTTTATAACTCCTCTGATTGCCCAAGGAAGAATTGATGAAAAACATGAAGGAATTAAGCTTTATCACTTGCATGTATGAATAGGAATATCCTAGAATGAACTTACCGCTCTTAATACTCACTATTGATAGCTTAAAAAGATGTAGTTTAGGTCTTACGATCATAGTAATTACGGATAAGCCCTTATTTAATTCACAAAGGAAAACGACTGCCAGTCCCAACAAGGGACTGGACAAGTCATTACCTCTGACCACGAGTGATCGCCTCAGTGGTCGAGTACACTGCCAAAGCTTCACCTGGAACTCACCATAGGCAACATCACAGATTTTTACTGTCGTGGTCACCACTCGTTAACTCCACTATCCAAAACATATTTGGGCTCACCACGGGGCACACCACGACTCGTGGTGCACCAAACGAGTCATGGTAACCCATCCGTTAGGTGCACTGCCCAATACCTCCTACCTGAACCTCATCCCTGACCACGAATGACTCAACGAGTCATGGGGCTGACCACAACTCATAGTCATGTCCGTGGGGACTCAAAACCAAAAATTTCCAACTCAAGTCATACTCCTCACCACAAGTCACATAACAAATCATGGTCAACCGATAAGTCACAGGATGACTCGTTTTGTGACCTGGTGTTGAAAATCCTATTTTCTCCGATTCAACTCTAGGGTTTGATCTTAGGGCTTATGGGGTATAACACTATCGTGGTAATGTCGGTTATATGATGAGTCTCCCATTGTTCCTCATGATTTTAGTCATGCATGTTCATTAGTCATGTTATCATGTTTTCAGCAGGTTTGACCCAATGTTTAGTTTTACTTATGATTATCAGTTTTTAGTTTAGTCATTCGATTCAGTTAAGATATTTAGTTATGTTCAGATCATGATTTCAGAAAATAGCATGCAAGCCCAACTCTCAGAATCTTATCTTAATTATGTTTTATAATATGCATGATTTATGCTTTTACTTACTTAGCAGTTTTACTTATGTTACATACTCGGTACACTCCACATACTGACTACATACTCTATGATGTATCGTTTCATGATAGAGGCTCGCATATCCAGGCTCAGCCCTGCCATAGCCAGACTCTCAACATAAGTATCTCCTGGTCTCAATTGGTGAGTCCTCATCTTTTGAGGGCCCTTCTTTTTAGTCATATTTTTATTTTCAGTTTCAGACTATGGTTAGTTAGTTGGAGTCTTGTCTCATCAACTCATCAGTAGTAGAGGCTTTTCATATATAGATTGTAATTAGCTTCGGACTTGAGTTATGTACTCCGATGTTATGAGATTATCAGACTTGTGCTATATTAATTATGTTGATCTTCCTCTTTATTATGATTGAGTTAGATGTTATGTTTATTCCATGGGTCGACTTGGATCCTTACAGGGTTCCTTATCCTATGTGTCAATCCGGACCTATGTTTGGATCATCATAGTTAAAAATAAAATATTTATATGTCATATAAAAAGGTATTACATAGAGCGTAAAATAGGTATTGCATAAATAAAATTTGAGGGATGGGGAAATAGATATTATTCAAAGTTGAGGAGAGAATTTGATTTTTAAAGCATAGTTGAAGGGTTAAAATGATTTTCACCTTTTTTATAAATCATTTTTCCCAAAAAAAAGTTTCTACTATACTAAGGTTTCATTTGTTTTTATTAAGATTAAACGATTTAATCTGAATCCACATATAAATACAATTCAAACAAAAATAATTAAATATTAGAAAAACAAAGAAACTTACTAAAATAAAATACTTATTTGATAAAAAAATGAAACATTTATGTTCGCTAGTGATGGTGAAGATCTTTTGAAGTGGTGATGGTTAATAGGTGGTCTTAGGGGAACTTATCCAAACCAATGAGGCCAACTCCAATTGTCCTAATATCCTTCCATTGCCTAAACCAGATATGTGCAACCCCCTTTCAACTGATACAAGGATAGATCTGTGCACTCTTCCCCATTCAGCCCCATGATTTGGGTGATCTTCAAAACTTTATCAATAAACTCATCCGAGAAACTCCGGAGGTTTTATCTCAGAAAATCTCTGACTCTCGCCGCTGCTACATTTCCATTTTGATGGACATACAATACTGCCTGTTGGTTGACTTGGGCGGTCAAATCCTGAGCTAACATCTAGATGGCAGCCCTAAACTCCGCATGGACCACCTGCTCGGGCACATGATCCTTGAGAGCTGGTGGGGCTTGCTGGTGCCCATCCCCATTGAGATTCTCGTGGCTATTTCCATTTTCGTTTCTTATTTCGTTAACTCAGTGTGGAGGCATGATTTTGCAAATGCATATAGCACAAGTTAGAATGATAGAGAGACATTTCATCACACGAAATAGATCATGAAATAAGGAATATTTCCTAAAACATTTCGTAGCCTCTTCATCATAATTGTGGCGTGCTTCACACCCATGAAAAAAGACTCTACCTAATGTGGCTTTCAGACACCCTAGGACACTTCAAAACCTAATGCTCTAATACCATATTTGTTATGATCCAAGCATAGATCTGGATCAAGACACGACACAAGAAACCACGAGAGGCTCCAAGTTGACCCATGGCATGAACATGATTTCTAAAACACAACATAATGATGCAAAAGTCTAAAAATAGAAAAACATCTGAACATCTGAGTAAATAACACAATTCCGAAGTTGAATACATACTGTGTTTGATAAGCCTCTACATACTGATGAGTTGATGGACAAGACCCCAACTAACTCACTAAAGACTGAAATTGAAAATATTGAACCTAAGCTGATAAAAGGGTCCTCAAAGAATGAGGACTCGCCAACTCTGGCTGAGGGTTGCAAACTCTGAGGATCAAGCTAACAATGGGACTGAACCTAAATGTCCAAGTTTGTATCATGAAATGATACAACATAAAGTATGCGGTCAATACTTGAAAATATACTGAGTATACAAGTAAAATGGACAGTTAAAATACATAAGAGTTCATAAGAGGAGGACAACATGATCATAAAGTAAATATCATAATGTAAACATAAGGGCTCAAGGTTTTCAAACCATTCGTATACCAATCATAATCATAGTCATAAGAGAACTTTATAAACATAACTTGAGCCAAAGTAACATAACTATAACCATGCATAAATCATGTCGAACAACGGGAGGACTCATCTTACTCGACACCATCATGATAGAGCCTTACATAATACCCCACTATTTCGCCCAAGTGGTCAAGACCATCCCCCGCTTGCTAGGTAGGGGGATGTGCGTGTGTTGTTATATCATATGGATTCAATAATAATATATATAGACCTACGGTGGCACGTAGTTCTGAGACAATGGAATTTACCTGAACGCCAGGTCAACTCGATGCCAGACACTGCTCCAAAATATGCACGTGAGGGCTCGTATAGTAACCGTAAGATCATTCATGAAATTCATGGCCAAAATAAATAATAACGCGATGGACCCCAATTGAAATGCATGATTATCCATAAATAAGGGCTCATGAGTTGGCCAAGAGTCATAAATTCATAAATCATAAAAATCATTCATACTTGTAAAACATTAATATACTTGATATTCATAAATCCATGATGAGTACTTAAGAGAAAACATATCATAAATCAGAAATTATAATTTAGGATTTAAGGAGATCAAGATCATAATGGAATCATAACTTGACTTTTCATGAAGCTTACATAATTGGACATAATTAAATTAAAATTTTAAAACTATAAATTAATAATCAAAATAGTTATAAAACCTTCCCATAGATCATAAAATATGATTTGATACATGAAGGGAATCGACCCATAGATAGATCATGGATACTTTAACAAGAATTGGAATAAACCCAATAAGATCATGAAACTTGAATCTCAAATTGAAATCCATGAAATTGAGAAGAATTTAGAGCATGAGAGTGAAAGAAACTCTCATTCATAACCCCACATACTTGGGTAAATCTAATTTGCACTTCCTCTTGAAACCCCAAAGAAAATTCGAGAGAAATTAGGGAAATTCTTCAAGTTTGATCTCCAAGGAAGAGCTGTAATTTGAATACATGGAATGCTAAGGCTTAAAATAGATTTAACACCCTTAAAGTCATGCTAACTGAGTTTAAAATCATATAGTTTAGGACCTTAGAGCTTTGAAATTATGAAAATACCTTTAATGAAAAGTCTGGAATACTGCTAGTTACAATAAGTGATACCACAAGTCGTACCTTGATACCACGACTCGTGGTATTCATTCGTTACTTCCTTCGTTCATTCTTCAGTTCTCAGGTCCCTATACCACGAATCAAGTGGATGAGTCGTTATATCAAACAACGGTCCATTGTATCCTCCCGTTACTGCCTCTGATGAACCTATCCCTAGACTTCCCACGAGTCACCCCACGACTCGTACCTTTATTCAACGAGTCATGGGTTCCATTTGTTACTTCAACTGGGGAATTTTCCTGCTCCTTCCCACTAAAATTTACCACAACGAGTCATACTATGACTCGTACCATCCATCCATGATACCCTGGTGACAGCCAACAACCCTATCCTATGACTCGTTATATCTTCCTAGGAGTCGTACCATGGACCCATTACCCCTAAGTCCACTTCTGCAGGACCTGACCAGGAGTTTCTCCAACGAGTCGTTAGAGCCTCCAAAACTCATACCACGAGTCATTCTGAGTAAAATCTCAAATTTTTCTGTTGCTTCTCATTTCAAATTCTCGAGTCTAGTCTTAGGCACTTTCGGGAAATTGCAAGTAACTATTTCATTTCATATATGTGCATATTTTATGTCTTCTTGTGTAATTGTTGTTATTATTATTTCATTTTGGTGTAGGGTTGAGAAACCTACATTGAAGAGAGATTTAGAGTTCACTGTTTTTGTCATTTTTTTCTATTCTTGTACATTGATGAGTATCCAATTTATAATTTCAGTAAAATGACTTCATCTATTTTTTCATGATTGGTCAATCTTTCATTTGTGTAATTATGATTAGTGGTATTTGATTATATTGGGTTTCGAATTGCAAGGACTAATATATAGTTGGGTTTTGTGATGTTGAACTATAAAGTGTTTTTCCACTTAATACAGAGTATAACTCATATTCTTATTTAATGCAGAGATAGTTTAAAGACTTAGTGCTAGTTTGAAACATGGAGCAAGTAGTATGATAAATGTGTCTTTTATTAATAAACTAAAAAATTTATTTGCGCTTTTCGTGTTTATTAAAAATAAATAAATAATAAAGATAAAGGAGATAAATTTATAACGAAATATGTAAAAAATAATAAAATTTTTACAAAATCACATGTATTTCATATCTCCAATTCTATACAAAAGGCATCTATAATATGAAAGATACAAAGAGAGTGAAAAAAATTGAATAATGGTATTATAATCTATACTTTATATATAAAATCATTTAAGAAAAATAATAATTATTTAAGCATACATGATACTCCTAAAATACTTAAGGAAAGTCTCACCAAATCCTTAACAAATTCTCTGATAAAGATCAAAATGTTCTAGGAGTTTTTATTTTCTTATTCTAACATTAATTTAATCACATTTATTTTGTTTTCTATGAGTATTTGTTATACCCTGTAAGCCCAAAGATCAGACTCGGGAGTTGAAATGGAGAAGAACTCAAAACTTGCACTAGGTATCAGGACGGGTCGTGAGGTGACTTGTGAGAGTAGCCCACAAGTCTTGATTGGACTTGTGGGAAAGCCAGATGAGGAGTTTGAAAACTTGAGAAATGAGGTCCCCACGGGCATGACCACGACTTGTGGTTAGGCCCCATGAGTTGTTAGGTCAGTCATGGGGTGTGAGTAAGAAAAGAGAAGGAAGAGAGGCAGTGTACTTGAAGGGCGGACCCCATGTGTCATGGTCAGTCACCACGATTCGCGGGGAGGGTCGTGGTTAGTTAATTGAAAAATGAATGGTTTTGAGGCAGTGTACACCATAGATGGTGACCACGAGTCGTGGTCACCCAGTAACAAGTCGTAAAGTCCTCTATTATGATCCCATGAGACTTGATGAGCAGTATACTTCATAGATCAAACCACTAGTCGTTGTCAGGGGGGATGATTCGTTAGGTCAGTGTTGGGACTACCTGAAAGTTATTTCCTGCGATTTTTGTAAGGGTTCTTCGGTAATTTATTAACCTCCTACATCCTAAACTAAGTCATTTTGGGTTATTTTGAGGGGATTTAGAGGGGCAAAACGGTTTTTCCCCTCATTTCCACTCATCTTTAGAAAATATACCGTAAGTTTTCCTCTCAAGAAGCTCTCAAACAAGACTGGGGTTTTCCTCCATTGCAATAGTCCAAGCTTCCTTGTCCAAGGAAATTCTAACTCAGGTATATGGGAATTCAACAAGGGGATAGTCCTTCCCTTGTGCCCCCCCAAAACCCTTCTTTAGTTTCTCTATAAAATCCTAGCCCTGAGCTTTCGAATGTGAAGAGAATATATGTCAGTTTTCTTTGCATTCACATAGAATGATATCCATGATTATTACAGATATGGTTTCCAATAGTTCATGTTTAAATTGATGTTATTCCCATAAAAGTGAATTCTAGCCCCGCAGATTTTTGAATGTTAAGAAATTCATGGTAATGCTCGTTTAATCCATGTGGAATTATTAAGTTATATTAATTATCGATATTTTTCCACCAGTTAGTGACAGTATTGATTCTTATCCCTATACATTGAATTTATCCCTAGTCCTTGAGAGTAGAAAAGACTAGAATCTTGCTAAAGTATTTAATTTTGAAATTTCCTTGATTATATCAGTGTGGTGAATTCTCAGATTATTTTATATGTTAAATTTTCTGTCATATACATGGTTTCCTAGCTTTAGTTAAAAGTGTGAAAAATACTCAGTGTCTGCCAGAAATATCAGTTGATCAGTTTGACTACAGAATTTCCTAAGGTATCAGTATTACCTCCCAGTTATCAGAATCAGATTCATAATTCAGTTTATTGATCCACTAGGCGGTCATGACACTTTAGATATATAGCTCTGACTAGCCTAAGGACCCTAGTTCAGATTACAGTTTGTTCTTAGACGGTTACGACGCTTCTAGATAAGCAGCTCTGGCCAGTGTAGAACCCAGTTTCAAAATCTTTTCTGATAAGACTCTTAGGGTACTTTCAAATATGTTTTCCTGACTAATCTTGGGTCCCAGTTTTGAGCTATCAGCTTAGTATTCAGTCTAGGATTATCCAGTTGGAGTAGGACTTAACACCGAGCGGACCGAGGTTCCAGTGAACCCAGGTTCCTAGAACTACATTGCCAGCGTAGGTTACAGTATTTATTGGCCTATTTGTCCTTAGACTTTTGTGATCACCCAGTTAATGCCTGTGTACCCTGGCAAGGTATATTGGGTCCTTCTGGTGGGGTGTATACATCGGACTCCACGTCTAGCTCACATGGTTACATGTCGGTTATAGACTCTCCCACTAATCAGTTCAGTCAAGTCTCAATCCAGATCAGTTCAGATCAGTATTCTAGAATTAAAACATGTTTTGACCATCAGACAGGGTCTATCAGACCATCTCAGTCATTTCAGTATTCAGTTCAGTAGATTTACTTGGTCATCGCATGTCTTTCAGTTCAACATTTTCTTTTATTTTTTCATTGTGTTATGTTCCTCTCACTTACTCAATACATTCAAAGTACTGATGAATACTTTTATGTTGTATCATTTTATGATACAGCTGCAAGATTTCAGTCTCAGCTTCGTTAGCCAACCACTCATCGAAGACCTCAACTTTACCAGTTGGTGAGTCCTCATCCGAGGAAGGAGATTTATTTATTATAGTTATATTTTCATTTCCTTCTATTTAGATTTGGAGTTGGCTAGGGGCTTGTCCCAGCAACTCATCAGTCATAGTGGCTTTCGGACTCAGATTGATATTTCAGACACGTAGTGTTGTTTTTAATATTTTCAAACTTTATGAACTAACTTTATTTCTTTCATGTATTTATATATTTTCTTTAAACTTTTGCTGTATGTATTTTTATATTACTCAGAATGCCAGTGTATGATAGACTAGGGGTTGACTTGGGGTCACTTGTGACTTCAAGTATCGTGTTCGGTCCAGGGTGTAAACTCGGGGCGTGACAGTATTGGACTATTATTTCATTCTTCAACTCCGTATTATTTCTATACTCAAGTTTTAAATAGGTTATTTGGAAAAAATGAATGAATATAAAACAAAAAAGTTGTTAGATGAGAAGAAAAATGCCTAACCCCTTTTCATATAAATATAACAACTCTTTTCAAACTCATCGTCAATAATAATTTTATTTAAAATAAAGAACACGTTACATGTTTCTTCTAGTCCTTTTTAATTTAAGAAAAAAAGCTATAGCATGGAAGAATTGAGAAGAGATTCGACTAATGAAAAAAAGTAAACCATACCTTACTTTTGGTGGAGTGTTAATGCATGTTGTCTCCGTGATGTCAATATTTACTAAAAATAACCACATTGCACTAATTTTTAATGATAAAAATAACTTTATTACTTGAGAGATCAACATTATATTAATGTTTAATTACATATTGAAAAATTTCTACTCGACTGAAAAGTTGATTACCTTGACACATCCAATTTATGTTGATGGGAGATGAATAAAATGCAAAAGAGAGTCAGCAGGTAAATGATATAAAAAATAAAAAAATAAAATAATGAATATAAATCATAAATGCAACACTTTGATTCAAAATTATTTAAAGAAAATAGGATAACCAAACAAAGACAACTCATATTAAGTAATTATAAATTTTTATTAGTAAAATTAAATCCAAATACTGTAAATTTCAAAATTTTAAAACACAATTTTATTTCATCATTATAAACTCAATAACAATTCAAGCAACAAATTGATAATAATAAAGAAACAATAGTGTAATACTAATTAAAAAAATACAAGATGTTATAAATACTTGTTGCAATTAAAACTTACCAGACTCTCATGCCCTTCTATCAAAAGTCGGAAACTAATGAAAAATTAAAACTTCTTGTAAAATCCCTATCAACAAAGAATAGTAATATCAACCCGAAAATGAGAATGAAAGCGTCAAAAGTAAAACAAGTAGCCTTAGATAACAAAGGAAATTTTAAATATTAATCATTTGACCATTTCCTTGACAATCAAATTTCTTTTTGGCCAAAAAAGGAAATAAATTATGTGATTGCTCGTGATCCTTTTGAGTGAGTCAAATGCTTCATTTATAATATTGTAATGTATAACGGATAATTGCGAGTAATTAACATTGATGGAAAGAAAATTATGTTAAAAAAATCGAAGAGGAGTTAGGAATTGTAACTGAAATATTTATGTAATTGCTTGTTTCTGTAATTGTCCTATCCTTTTGATTTTTTGTTGGTTGAACTAAAAGTTCATAGAGGTGGCTGTTGAGCTTTTATTAAATATAACATAAATAATAAATAAGATTAAAAGGAAAAAAACATAAATAATAATAATAATAACAATAAATAAATAAATAGGATTATTAGGTAAAGAAAGGTGTCAACTCATAAAAGAAGAAGAAAGGATTGAGGTGTGATTAAGAGGATTAAAAAAGTAGTTTTTGAAATTTATAACATAACAAAAAAAATATTGTCGCAAGACCAAAAATTGAGAAAGTAGAAAGGAAGAAAAAAGGTAAAAATAAAATAAAAGATTAATTCTTGACCAAAGAACTATGCCACATGATTTCCGTTGATCTCCCCCCCCCCCCCCCCACATACACACACATATATATGCCTAACCCCTAATTAGGTTTTAATGCAAACCTATTTTTTATTTAGAAAAAGAATGGTACTCATAATCAATGAACAAGAAAATCAATAATGCAAAAAGTTAAACAGTTGAGGAAAATGTCTAACCACTAATTGGGTTTTAATGCAAACTTATTTATTATTTAGAAAAATAAATGGTACTCATAATTAATGACCAAGAAAACTAATAATGCTGAAAGTTGAGGAAATAAGAAATCATCAAAAAGTTAAGAAAGTTATAGTTTCTTGATCTTAGAAGTGTGTCATTTCACTGGTCCTAAGACCAAAATTATATAACATATAGATAGATATATATAGATTTATTGAACAACTACATGTAGTTTACTATTAAATTTATTTTAAAATTGGAATAGCAATATATTAAAAAGAATATTTTGCTGGAGACGTGGGTGGTGTGTAATAAATTATTAGAAAAATTTTATAATGTCAACAATTATTAGAGAAGAGTTATTAAAAGAAAATTAAATTATTGCAAATTTATGGTAGGTAAATTTTTAAAAAAAAATATAATCTTGGTTATCATGGTACTTAATGATGTATTATTTAACAACTGAACAATAAATTTCAGAAATATCATGTAAGATTTTATACTAATTTAAACTATTGAACAAAAAAAATAACATTGTTAAAATTTAAATTCAAAATGTATAATTTATAATTGTATTAAATTAGATTGATGAGATAATTAATTCCTTGAATCATCTTTTAAAAATAAAAGTTGGAGCTAAAACAATCCTTAACGTTATCCCTTATAATAACGTGAAAAATTTTTAAAATAAAAAATCCCTCACCCATCATTAGATTAAACGAATCGAGCATTAGTATAACTCCTACATTTATATTTTTTAAACGAAAAAATTATTTAAAATTACTTTTTGTACATTGACGAAGAATAATTAATTTTATTTTTTGAAGGATAAAATGGTCAATCAACATTTAATGAATATTTTGGTAATTCACTTTTCAACTTAGGTTGTTCCCACTTTTAGAATAGTATAGATACATATATATATGTAAATGTATAAGTAAGTGTCCATGAAATATTGAACAACTATTTTACCTTTCAATCTAAAACTATTCCTATTATATATAGTAAAAGCTAAAATTGCATAGAAATAAATATTATTATTACAATAAACATTATTACACCATTAAATATTTCACAATGAATTATTTAGATGATGATGAAGGAGTAAACCTATTTATTATTTAAAGAATATATTACTTTCTCAATGTTTGGAAGTTATTTTAGTATTTTAACTTTTTACTTTTTGCCTTCCCACTTATATTATATTACTATTGTTATTAATATAATAATAATAATAATAATAATAATAATAATAATAATAATAATAATAATATTGTTATTATTATTGTTATTATTATTATTATTATTATTATTATTATTATTATTATTATTATTATTATTATTTATATTTATTTATTTTTCACTTATATAGTAACAAATATATAAATATGACATGATAAAATATTAATATTTAATTATGTATTTAATTAAATTTTAATTTAGTGGAGGGCAAAATGGTAATATAGCTTTTCACTTTTTAACTTTATTATTTATTTATTTATTTATTTATTATTATTTATATTTATTTATTTTTTACTTATAAAGTAATAAATATATAAATATGATATGACATGATAAAATATTAATATTTAATTATGTATTTAATTAAATTTTAATTTAGTGAAAGGGCAAAATAATAATCTAACTTTTCACTTTTTGACATAATAATAATAATAATAATAATAATAATAATAATAATAATAATAATAATAATAATAATAATAATAATAATAATAATTGCCTGTATAGTTCACTGTTCGTACCTACTCCTGATATACCAGTTGAGGTACTGGGCCTTTCTGAGGCAATGTTAGCTGAAATAAGCCTTTGATTTCCTATTTGGGCTAGAATATTATCTCTGCCCATTTGGTTGTTTGTTGCTCCTCTTGCTCGTCCTCTTCCTCGATTGGAGGGAGGGAACCCTCCTTGGGGTCGCATATCCTGCAAAATTAAACTTTTATTAATTAACATATTCCCTTGTTAGAAAATCAGGTAGACTATTATCTGATCCTTTTTTGTATTGTATTTCAAAATCAAAAGGGGCTAGCAAAGCTTGCCACCTTGCAAACATTTGTTTTGAAACATTATGTTTAAAATCTTTATTAAAGATAAACTTTGCGGCTTGGTAGTCAGTTTTTATGAAAAACTTTTGATTATATAAGTCGCTCTGAAATTTTAAGACACATTTAACTATAGCTAAGACTTCTTTTGCTACAGTTGCATAGTTCTTTTGACTAGTATTCCATTTTCCCGAATAAAACTGAACAAGATATTCTTGTTTATTGTCTGGAGAAATTTGTTTCAAAATTCCTCCATAACCTATATCTGAGGCATCTGTTTCAACTATCTTCTCCCAGCTAGGATTTGCCAAAGTGAGGCAGGGAAGGTTATTAACCTTACTTTTAATTCTTCTTACTGCTTGAGTATGATCAGCAGTCCAAGCTTTTGGATTTTTCTTTAGACGATCATATAATATCGTCGTTTCTTTGGATAAATCCTTTATAAAAGGTGAAATATAATTTAAGCTTCCAAGAAACCTCTGAAGCTGAGTTTTATCAGTGATTTCATCAGGAAATTTTGATGCAAATTCAATACTCCTGTGAATAGGAATAATTTTTCCTTTTTCTATGATATGACCTAAAAATCTGACACTTGTTTGAAAAATATGCATCTTTGGTTTAGATATTACTAAACCATTTTGAATAATGATTTTTTTAAATAAATCAAGATGTCTAAAATGCATTTCTAGGGTTTTGGAAAATACAAGAATATCATCTATATAAACGATGATAAAATTATTAAAAGGGTTAAAAATATCATTCATAATTTTTTGAAATTCTAATGGAGCATTTTTCAATCCGAATGGCATAACATTCCACTCGTATTGTCCCATTGGAACGTTAAAAGCTGTTTTATATCTGTCTTTTTCAGCTATTTGAATTTGCCAGTATCCTGATTTTAAATCAAAATTTGAAAATATGATGGCATCATGTAGTCTATCCAATAAATCCTTTTTATTGGGTATTGGATATCTGATCCATTTTAAAACTTTGTTTAGGGGTTTGTAATTTATTACCAGTCTTGGTACCCCTCTTTCCTATTCTGCTTGTTTATTAACATAGAATGCAGTACAGGACCACTGGGATTTCGAGGGTCTTATTAAACCCTTTTGTAACAGGCTATCAATTTCATTTTTACATAAATTCAGATATTCTGAATTCATTTGGCATGGCCTAGCTTTTGTTGGAATATTATCCTCAATAAAGTTATCTTCGTATGGAAGATTTACAACATGTTTTTTTCTTTCCCAAAATATGTTCGGGTGATCTCCACAAATCTGTAAAGAAAACTGGTTTTTCAAAAATTCTATTTTTTCTTTTAATTTAGGATTTTGGAGATTTTCTTCAATAGTAATAGTGCAAATTTCATTTTTTAAAAAATCAATTTGTTTTATTTTTGAAGAAATCATATCTTTGATATTATTAATATATTTCGAAAAAGGTTGGGATATAAAATCAATTCTTACTTTTTTCTTTTCAAAAGTTCCTGTTATTCCTGTCTCATCCCATCTGGTGATTGGGTAAATATGCCAGAAAAAAGGCATACCCAAAATTACCTCATTTGAGATGTTTTTTACTAATACAAAGGATTCAGGAATACAGACATTATTTGTAAAAGTATAAGCTCTGGGTAATTTATAATTAATACCCATTTTTTTTCCACTGGCATCTCTAAGACTATGAGTGGTTTTATGAAAATATTTTGAAGGTATTAATCCTTCTTGAATACAATTTAAATCTGCTCCACTGTCTATTAAAGCAGTAAATTCTTTTTTCAGATTATAATCGATAGAAAGGGTTATTTTTGCAATAGGTTTATGAGCTGTAATTAACTCAATAGTTTCCAAAAAAGAATCTTTTTCTTCAAAAGAAATTTTTTGAAAATCATTTTGGAGATCATCAGGGATAATAGGAAGGTTTTCAGTTAAATTTTTTTTTTCAGGACGTTTATGAACTCCTTGTGCTTCTATTAAAGCAATTCTTTCATCGAGAGACAGATTTTGGCTTTTAAGAAAGGATATCTCTTTTTTGAGATTATTAATCTCTTCTTCCAGGTCTTGGATAGTAGTAGGTATATTAACCTTCTGAGATTTTTCTTTTAATTGTCGGATTACCTCTCTCATGATATAACCTTTTTGAGAGGTACTATCTTTAGGGGTAAAAGATTGGATATTACCAATCTTATCGATGATCTGAGATCTTAAATTAGGATCATCAATTTCTTTTAAAATTTCAATCCATTTGTCATTTGACAGAACATTGATATTCAATTCCTTGAACTGTGAATATAACTGATAAAATTCATCATCTCGGTTATCCTTGTCACAAGGCTGACCAATTTGACAAGGTACACAATCTTCTTCTGATGAGCTGATATAACTTTCATCATGAAGGGCTTTTAAATCTTCACTTGTTACCGACTCATTTCCTGAATTTTCTTCTTCAGAATTGTCCGGTGAAGAATTTAATAAAATCTTACACAATGAGTCTTTCACCTTTTCTTCTAGGTCAAGGCTCTTAATCTTGTCTTTGACCTTGCAATCTTTTGCATAATGTCCAAATCTTCCGCATTTATAACAAACATCTGGTTTTCTATTTTTCCAGAAGTTTGATTCCTTATAATTCTTTTTTCTCCTTTCTCTCTTTTCCAATCTTTTTTCTTTTCTTCCTGGTCTATAAGATCTTCTTTTGTACTTCTCTTCTTTTTCCTCCTTTCTTTTTTGTTTATGAGACTTTTTGGAGGTTCCTGGCATATCAATTGCAAATTGCTCACAAAATTCTCCTAACTGACGTTTCTCATTCAGATGATATCTCTTTATCTGTTGGTTTAGTTTTATCTCATTGCAAAGAGATAATCCTTCTTGTGTACATACACTTATCAATTTTCCATAAGTAAAAGCATCATAATTTATGCTTGTCCCGTCTCCTCTAAGAGCTCTTTTAATTCTTTCTGCAAATAGAGTTGGGAGTCCATCTATAAATTTGGATTTCCAGTGAGGACTATTACACTCAGGGAGTTCCATTACTCTTGACAAGAATACATCTTTATACCATCTGAAAGATGTTAGGGTTTTACACCTAAGGTTTTGGAGCATGGTCCTAATGGTCTCACTATTGTCCGACCATCTTCCAGAAAAATGTTCTATAATTGTAAGGATTAGGGAGTATACTATGTTGGGTTCTGTTGTATCTCCCTCTCTTTTGACAGCATTTAAAATTGTCATCCTTTGGGTTTCGGTAAGATAATTGTCCCACCAACCTTTAAGTTGTCCTGTAAATCCTGCTATAATCATGTTAGCAGTTTTTGCTTCAGTATTACCATTGGCTTTACAGACAGTGCTAAACATCAAAATTCTATGCATTAGGGTATAAATCTGTCTGTCGGTATAACCATCAATATTCCATTCATATATCTCATTTCCACTATAACTGTTAGAGATATATGATTCTTGTTCTTCTAATAACACGTCTTGAGGAGTTGGTCTAGGATAGTAGTACATCCTTTGTACTGGCTTCCTAGCATGTTTTTCTGAGATTTTATTAATCTCATCCTTTGGAGTAGAAGGTCCTTCCTCTATATTTAAAGGCTGGAGGTTTAGTCCTTTAAACTTCTTTTCCAGAAGGGTTTCTAATTCAGCCATATTACCAAATCTGAAGTCTTTTACCTCTGGAGGAGGTTGAATACTAGGAGTGGCTTTAGGTATATTAACCTCTTTTGGTGTATTAACCTCTTTCTCCTTTTTGAGCTCAGTATATAAACTGTCAATTTTTTCGTGCAAAGAGAGAATATGTTCTCCCAAAATACTAACATAAACATTGACATAATTATTCTGCTTAATCAAAGTTTGGATATGCTTTGCAGTAATTAAAGCAATATCACTTTCTATTAAATCTGCAAAGGCTGTAAAATAAACAACTTTATTATTTTTTTCAATTTGAAAAGATTGCTGTGGTGGTAGAATAGATTTACAAATTGTCCCATTAGAGAGTTTAAAATCATGTTCTAACATTTCCACATAATCATAAACATATTTAGCCATAAACCAAGGAACAAAAGCTATGGCTTTATTTATTCTGGACAAATCATTATAAAATTCGTCTTGAAAATATGTTCTTTGAGTTTTATCAAAACTCTTAAAAAATCAATTTTGGAAAGGTTCCCATTTGGGTTGAAAAAATTCCTGACGGATCTTTTTTCTCATTAAAGATCCTGGTGAAAAATCAATTTTAGTCTCTTGATCCATATAAACCAGTTGGAAAATCCATGTCAGACGGAGTAGGATCCATCTCAGGTGTAACAATATGGTTTTCAATTTTGATATTATCAACATGATCATTTTTCTGAAAGTCAGATCTAGAAATATCTTCTTCTCTGATTTGAGATGTTGATGCTCTAGATGGTATATCAACAATGTAATCAATTGGAGAAGTATAAAAAGAGTTAGATCTAGGCATATAAGAACTAGATCTCAGCATTCTAGAAGAATTTCCCAAATTATTATCTTTAAAACTAATTTTAACAGTTCCATCCAGAGTCTGTTCAATTTCAGAAATTTCAGCAGAAATATTATTTCTTGGAGGAGCTGCTTCTTCAATAATCCATTCTTTAGGAAAATCAATCTCATCCCACTTTATAGGTCTTCTGGTTATAACCTTTGACCTACTAAAGTTGGTTTCGATTAAGATGGTTTCATTTTTAAAATCCATCATTTTACACATAGGATTCAAAGTATGTAAAGGTTTATAATAAATACGGTAGCAAATACATATAACTTCCGTACCAGGCATATAGTCATAACCATGCAATTTAATACTTAATATTAAAGTATCCAAAGAATTCTCATCATTCAAAGAAATTTGCAAATTAGGATAAGCATTAAAATAAACAGGGCCATAAGCCAGACTGGTTTGAACAGTCCCTATAAGAGACTTTTTCCAGTTTTTATTTCTACCATCTCTAAGAGTTGCTATGAAGCTCTCCGGCAACCCTCTTAAAGTAAGGGGCTTAAAAGCAACTTGTATTAAACCAATATGCATAAATCTATAATTTTCCCTGTAAGGGGCAAAATCACTTTCATTTAATAAACGAAAGGTTCCATGATCAGAATCAACAGTAATAGTTTCTTCGGTTGTTTTAACAATTTGTTTAAAACCGAGTTTTTCAAAAGTACCCATTTGATATATTAATCTGGGTTGGACTTTAGGAATAGTCCATTTATTAAGAAGATCTAGGTTTTGAGGTATATCATATTCATCTTTTCTACTGTTTTTAACAGTAGATTGTTTCTTAATGATATTCATCAGAGAATTGTTGGACTAACAACACCTATGAACCTTAAGTAATCTGGCTCTGATACCATCTGAGGAAAGGATCGCTTCGGCTGAACCGCAGGAACTTTTACAGACAATAAGGTACCTTTACACGCCGCTGTAACTCAAACCACGACATAACCTAAACCATCCCCTTAACGCCCTTACAAGCGCCTCCACATGGCTAAAACGGGCTAAACAGGGGTATCCGTGCGAATGCACAGGTCATGTTACGGTCAGAGCTACAGTAACACAACCTTAAAGTCCTGACCTCGGAACAACCGGAACAGTACTTTCTTTAATGATTCATTACCAGTTTACTCATGTTCTAGTGTGTTCTTAATCCAACATAAAGGTTTAGCCTTTCATTTAGGCTAACCTAATTAACAAATAATATAAAATTAAAAGATATAAAATTAAAACTAGGAATTCGTACCTTAATGGCGGTTTTCAGACGCCGGGAAATTTGTATGAACAGGGGTTTTTATTAATAAGAAAGGAAATTTTTACAAAGAGGCTTACAGAGAGAAATTTTTAAAGTGCAATCGCAGGTTGGCTAATGCCTGCCTCTACAAAAACTAAATGATCCTTATATAGACGGATCAAAATAAAACAGACAAAATTATTTACGTCACTGCTTACCTAATACATAAATAATTGCCCGACATGGGGTCTCAGTGCTTTATTAAAGCTTGTCTATTATTTTGTCTGCTTTTTCAACTTTATTAAAGTTGATTGTTCCACCTCTACTTTTGGCTTTGTCTTTATGCTTTTTTCTTGTTTGCTGATGAGGACTCCTCTTGTGGTTTGTATTGTTGTAGGAGAGCTTCTAAATCCATCTCATCTGTGCTATTAACACTTTGAGATTCTCCAGCCAATACTTGGTCTTCTTCATTGGAGGTGGCAATGGACATATCATCATAATCCATACCCAGATTTCTGGCCAAGTCCTTTTTTACCTCCTGCATGTATGATGCAATTAATTCTGATTTGGAAACAGCTCCTTTCTTCATTTTCAATTTTCTTGAAATTTGCTTGAAGGGGCTTGTTTCTTCCATTTCATTCATGATTTCTGCCTGCTTTTTACCATTATCAATGGCTTCCTTTATAGATTTGATAATTTCTTTGGAGGGGATATTTCCCTCTGCATCTTGATGTAACAATTTATTCCAGAATTTTGTGTAAAAGATTCTTTTCAAGCAAGGAAATCCTTCATCGGTATTTTGGACTTCAATGGACCATTTCATGATCCATGGAATAGAAAATTCAATAAAAAAATACATCGAGGATATTCCCTCAAAATAAACATCTTCCTTTTGTAATTTTAATAGTCTGGGTGAGACATCAACCCATTCAGCAAAAAGAGTTTTAAATTCGTCTGGTAAAATATTAACACTGGGACCATATAGAGTCCACCATTTTCCGAACCAATTTGGAACGGGGTTTTTGAAATTGTTTGAACAAATTTTCATAAACCAAGAATGTTTTTTGTTTGCATTTTCGTATAAAAGAGCTTTATTAAAGCCCTCCACATAATCCCAATAGTTGAACTTGATCTTGATTTGTTGTTCGGGCTGAGTGTATTCTCTATCCCTCATGGGGCTCATTCCCCATTCCTCTGGTGAAATAATTTTCTTGATGATAAATTTGGAGAAGTTATAAACTTTATTTGTGTTAGCTGGGCAATAATGTTGAAATTCAACTGAGCCCATGGTTGAGAGAATGTTCTCAAAATGCATTCGGTATTTATAAGTTTGCATAGCGTATGACGCCGTATCGCAATACCTTTGCATGATTTGCCATGGTTCATCTCTCCATTGTAGATCCCTTGGCTCAATTAGGAATATTACCTCAGTTTTTGTGTTTTTATCATATACATCAGTAGATTCACTGATGTCTTCATTAGTAATAGCAGCGTAAGATGGTTGAGTATTCTGCTGTTGTTGGGATTGTATAAAATCCATGAATTGCCTGTATAGTTCACTGTTCGTACCTACTCCTGATATACCAGTTGAGGTACTGGGCCTTTCTGAGGCAATGTTAGCTGAAATAAGCCTTTGATTTCCTATTTGGGCTATGATGATGATGATGATGATGATGATGATGATGATGATGATGATGAATGAGTTAAAAATATAATTTAAAAAAAAAATTACTCAAAAAAATAAGAAAAAAGAAAAATAAGAATGGAACTCTTAGAGGCATGCCGCATCAGCATGCCTTCAAGTCTCCTTTATATATATATATATATATATATATATATATATATATATATATATATATATATATATTGATTATGATAGATGAAATCTCAATTAAACACAATGGTTTAGGTGATTTATCAACTAAATTATTTGCAATATTTATTATGTTCAATATATCCCTATAGATAGTATATCATAAATTATAAATATTTATTTAGTAGGTACTTGGTGAACGTTGGCTCTGACAGGATCATGCTTAGAAATGTTAATTTAAGAAAAGTATGTTGAGTTGCAAATTCCAAACATCATGTGTGAGTAGCATAAATGTGAATGCACTTAAGGTTACTAAATATCTCAGCAAACATCATATTTTAGAAATGTTAACCATGTATGACCCTTTATTATATTTGGTAGAGAAAATACATGAGACAATCTGATATCAATTGTTTATAGTCTAGCTAGTTCATGGTGAATTTGGCACCATTCTAGTGCTTTCTTTCTTTGATGCCAAACTTATCATTTTAACAACTTCTATCAGCTACCCTATTTTATCCCTCACATAATTAAAGAGCTCTTCGCATTCTTTAATCCATTTGTATTCATGTTATTTCACTAATTTTTGGCATGTCTTGATTTATTTATTACGATATTCGCATCTTAATTCTTAGATGACATGATTGTTGTGGTTGAACAATATTCACTATACAAAATAATGTTCCTTCTAGCGTAGGTTAATTAGAAGACACTAATCAGAGTATATGTTTTCTGCAAATATGTTGTCTTAGACCTTAATCTCTAGTGCAGAAGCATTAAGTAATACAACTCTATATTCAGCGGTAGCAAAACATGGCGAAATCATATATTATTTATTAAAATGTTACACCAGATTCTTAATTGTACACTTAGTGCTAACTTCATTGTCACTATGTCAGTTGAAAAAGTTAAGGTAAATGCAAATTAGGGATTTCATTATTGAAAATGGAGGAAATGAAAAACTTCATAAATAGTATTTCCAGTTTGATATTCATAAAAAGAAAAGAAACTATATGATGATCAGAATATTAGTATTTGCAGCTTCGCCAAAAAATCAAGAAGAAAAATCTTTGACAGTAGATTTGTTTTCTTATTTACTTGTTTTCCTTTAGTTAGAAAGTCTAAGTAGGGGTTTGGCCATAGGATTATGGACCCCAATTTCAAGTTTTTATTTAAAAAATCAACATTTGCTTATGAAATATGTAAAAAATTCAATTTCAATTTCAAATTCCAGATTCTCCAAAAAGTAGAATTTCCAAAAAAAATTATGTAAAATTTGAACCCTAAGTTTATATTTTGTAAAAGAAGTCTCATGCTTGGTATGAAGAGATTGTTCGTAATATGTGAAAAAATTATATTATGGAACAACTAGTTACTACTATTATTGACTAGTGAATCCTTATAAAATTATGTGTTTGGAAGTTTTAAATCACAAGCCTTTATATACGATAGGAACATGGCTACTAAGTTGCTCGGACTCTTCACATTTGGTGCCGCACCCCTGTCGATATGACTTGGGTGTGGGTGTGGATATGGAACATTTGCAGATTTCATAAGCAATTATCATTCGGATCTTTTCTCCTTGACTTCTGTTTTGAAATATTTTCACCGGGATAATCCAATATGAATTCCTATCTATTCATGAAAGAATAATTACAGTTTGAAATTTAGAACTTTGCTCAAGGTGTGATTTAAAAGAAAGGAGAAAATATAAGAAAAATAATTATCAAAGAAAATTATGACTAATGTATATAACTCAAAATTAGTTTATTAAATTTTATTCTCAAAATTATAAGAAAGTTGGAAATTTAACTATATTAAAAAATTAACCATGGTAATGGTTTAACGTCTATTACCCCCCCCCCCCCCAACACTATAAAAGAGAAAAACAAAAACAGGTCAGGCCAAACCTGAATATAACTTTAAATTTTGAAAAATAATTACTAGCCAAAACTGCAGATTCCTCTAGGATTTGTCAAAATACAGAATGATCAACACTCCGTATAGTTAGAAGTTGGAAAAAGATTTTTTTGGTGGAAATTCAATAATCATGTATATATATTTTTGTGTAAATTCGATAATCCACTCTGTGTGGTTCACCATTGCTTCCTTTTGCAGGTAAATTATTTATAATCAAATGCTTTTGCGTTGTTTTTATGCATGGCTTCATTCAAATTGTCTGTGTGTATGTTTATCCATTATCATGTATATATAATTCTTTCTTTTTTTTCTTTTTAATCTATTGATTATAGATGACTTTGGAATTAGAGGGATTTACTCCTTGTCAAAAGTATATCTTGAACTTGGACGAACATTTTTGTTTTAATATAAAAGAGAGCATCGACTTCGATTATTTCTCAAGAAGTATAAATATATTTTATATCTTTATTTTTATCTTTGAATTCAATAATGCATTCTTGGGCAAGAAGTCTTTTTCTAACTTATAAACACAAATAAATGTGCTTTGTTAATATTACAAAGGAGAGTAGTTCTTATTGATTTTACTAAGAATTTCATGGAGATTCTTAACAATTTAACTAATATTTATTTGACAGGCTAGTAAGTACTTGGCTTTTGCTAGTTTGTTTTTAAAAGAATGGCTAGGTGCTAGTGACATTATCCAATAATATGGAATCAGATAGAATGATATGGAGACATCATCATGATAGACTGTTCTCAGTGAATAGAGGGCATAAAAAAGGGCTAAATGAAGTTGCAGGGACATCAGGATATTGGAAGTCAATATGAAAAACTGTTGCACTAACTAAGATGAAATGTTTCATCTGGCTAATGGTCAAATGAGCTTGCTTGACCCATGAAGCACTATAGAAAAAGGGGATATACTTGGCTTCAAGATGCACATTATGGAGGCATTAGAGACAAACAACCACCTCTTCTTACATTGTAGATTTAAAATAAAAATATATACATTATTGATCACTTTGGCTAAGTGAACTAGCCTATGCCAGAACATACTGCAGATCTACTAAGTTGCTATATTAGGAGGAGAGTTATGATATTGGCATCTTAATTCATAGATAACATGATTGCTGTGAATAAATATGTAGTCTTGATGAGTCGTGATTTTACAGCACTTCCGATGCTTAAAACTTAGAAACTATGCACATTCCAGGTATGTTTATATAGGTATGATGTGTTTTTGTGTAATGTTGTAGGAAAACAGGTTCAAAAGTGAAATGGAAAAATTAATGCTTAAAAAAACTAAACAGGTGACTGCTAGACACTTCGCGAGTCATTGGCACTTAGCACGACTCGTTGCTGAAGTCGTGGGCAAAGGTTGAATTTTGAAGATACAAGAAGTGTACCTAAAGGGTTGAGGGAATGACTCGTTACATTTGGAAATGATTCATGAAGACTGGGAGAGGAATTAGTAAAGAATTAGCAGTGAAGTAGACAGACGATGTAACGAGTCGTTGCCTGATCAAACGACTCGTTGGGAGACCACTGGAGCCACTCGTAGGGTGCACTAGAAATCTGAGGAGGTTGGACCATGGGAGGCCTAATGTCATGCTTAGGCACAATGAGTCGTTAGGTAACCCATTGTCATAACTAGGTTTGATGTTGAGGATGGTTGATTTTAGCAAGGCACGACTCGTCAAAGGTCCTAACGAATCGTTACCAAGACCGTGATCACTGACGACATGGCTTCCAGTTTTAGTTCGGAAAAGGTTTTCTTTGAACTATAAATACACTGTTTAGGTTTATTGTTATACCCTATAAATTTTAAATAAATAGATAGCCTAATGTCTTGTTGGTTAAGGGATTTAGAAAGCAAAAAAAATAAAAAAAAAAAATAAAAAAAAAAGTCGGCCAATGAATAAAAGTCGGCCCCCTTCATCTAAACAACATATTTTCAGCAAAGAAACAGAGGGTAGCCATTGTTAGGCAAACCCACGAAGAAATATATAAATTTCCTTCCAATTACGCGACAAAACGCGGTCTAAACTTCATTCCGGCTTAGGTACAGGTGTATAAAGATGCAGAGAGCAATCCTACGGAGTTAGTTTCGTGAAATTTGGCCGGCGAAACGTCGTGCTACCGAGGTAAAGTAAATAGAATTTCTTTAAATTAGTACCAATGTGTTCCTAGCGTTGCAGTGAGCATTTATCCCTTCTGGACTATTGAGAAATAACGAGTTTTCGACCATTTTCTGAAAGGTTAAAGTTGGGATAAATATATATATCAAAGTGATAATTTCTCCCGAATATTAATGTATTTAGTTTTAATTGACGTGTATATGAATGTAGTTGGGAGAAACAGCAGAAGTACCGACGGAAATCACATCGGTCAGTCGGGTACTCAGAAAGCAGGTATGTAAAGTTATTCTTTCAGCAAGCCAGGAAGTATAGCTTAGAAAGTAAATAGAATAAAGGCTATTAACCGATACCAGCATACAGGAACGATTTTAGTACAATTTCCAGCAAGCATGCTAGTATATTAATTACGTATCATGCGATAATCAGAATAATAGATATTCAGGCAATACGTATTATATCTTTTGAGATTGTATCCAGTAGTAGATGGTACATTTTATGTTATTGAGCTGTATCCAGATATAATCAGATAGACAGATAAAGGCCAGGTAGCAGTTAGTCCAGCAATCAGAAATAGTGTAAAACAGAATATAGTATCAGTTATTTAATACAAACTGGCCTTGAGATACAAGAAGAGAATATGATTAGTATTTTTCATTTAAGCATGCTTGCTGTATATGTGTTTTGTATGTTGAGACTTGTTGGGACATGTGGGCACCCTTTAGCATCCCCACCGCCCCTGGGTTATAGCTGTGTTGATACCAGATTCAGATACCGCCACTAGCTGGGCGATGCCGTCCGACTAAAGGACGATGATGGCCGACCACCATGATAATACGGTCCAGACCACCCTGCTTGCAGGGGTAGTTCAGTTTACTCTGCGCAGAGCTAGCACACCCTGTTTACAGGGGCAGACCACTCTGCGTGCACACTTGTGCCCAGAGGCAGGAGTCTTCGGACTCAGACACAATTTATTGTCAGAGGCCAAGGCTTGAGCTACGTACCCAAGGGGGCCGGTAGGAGGAGCTCACAATTATCAGATGAGTGGAGTGACTTGTTTTTGGTTGGTTTAGACCCGGGTAGGGGTAAATAGATTGCTTGCTTGGTTGGCACCTTCCGGCTTATGGGGGTCGGTCAGGTATTGTGTGTATTATTATGTATATTGATATGTGCTAGTAGATACTGATAGACAGAAGGACGACACGTCTTCAGGTACGCACAGTTAGTTATAGAATGTATAAACTCTCCCCAGTTATCCTCAGCTAGATAGACTCAGCTACTTCTTGCTTAACTGTCATGTTATTGTGCTATTCGTTTCAGTTGCATATTTCAGTTTGCTTTACATGCTCAGTACCTGTGGTACTGACGCCCAGCGGAGCACTGTATTACTTGCTTACAGGTACTCACGGACGAGGAGCCGATCCCTCGTGATTCCAGCCAGCCAGTGAGTCATCAGCTCCTGTCATCCGGAGTCTGATTCCCAGAGGTGTAGCTCCTTTTCTTTTGTTGTGCAGTATGGGTAGGTCGGGGCCCTGTCCCGATCATTTCTATTAGTTTCTTACAGTATTCGTAGAGGCTTGCAGTCTGTATATATTCCCTGTGGTTAGTTGAGCCGGTCGTGTGAGGCCGTGCGGTCTGCTGTAGCTGTTTAGTATTTCAGTTTATGTTGGCCGTGTGGGGCCTTAATTTGATAGTAGTGGTGACCTTGCCGGTCACGTAGTTTTACAGCACTCTTGTGTTGAGTTACAGATAACTAGACAGCATGATGGCCTTGTCGACCCGCATAGGTTCCTTGTTATAAGCCTGTTTCTGGTTAGCTGTTGTTGCAGGTACAGATGGCTACAGGCCAGTTGGCCGGAGGCTGTATTTACAGCCGTTATATAGCCGATTTGTTTCTTGAAATAGGGCCAAAGCCAGCCAAAGCACCAGATGTGCTCAGGCTGGACCATTAAGTAGTCTAGAGTCTAGCAGGCACCAGGTGCCCGTCATACCCCCCCAAGGTGGGGTGTGACATTTATTTTCGATGTACAGTGTATTATTACTACTTTTCACATAGATTTTGGTGTTGTATGATTATTCTTGGTTCAAAAAATAAGGTTTACAATTTTTTTCTTAAATTTGAGGATCAAAACCAATATTGGAATTTATTCATCAATTTTGGAGTTTTATTCAATTTACATGATTTTCTTCTACGATAATTTGTAAGTTGCAATTATGATTTATTCAATATTTTGTGATTGCTATCATTCAAATATGAGCAGCTAAACCCATAACTAGGGTTGTGGGAACCAAGATGAATTAACACACATAGGTGAAATACTTAGTGATTCTTGAACGAGTTTTAATGTATGTATTATTTTTCTCTTCTTTTTAATTGATTCTTGATGGTTCAAATGTTAGGACTTATCTTATTCTTACTTACCGGATCAAGGGGGTAATGAATAGGAAAAAGGAGTTTACAATGGAGTTTTGAGGCTATCAACCCTCATCTAATAGCTTGAACTTGTTCAGGGATAGCTAATCTGATATTAATGGTAAGGGTTAATTAAGCATACACCCGCAAACGGACCAAGTTGCGTGGTGAAAATCATCTAGATAGAGGACCAACCATTTAGATGAATCTAAATTACCAACATTGCATGTTAAACACCGAAATAGATTACTAGTGTAAAATCCTTGTGGTTATAAAATCTTGGGGAACACAATCCTAGCCAACTCATTAATTGAATACAAACAAACATTGATCTAAACATCGAGTAGTTTTTATTTATTTTTATTATTTTATTACTTTTCCCCTTAGGATATAAGTAATTCAATAGTAACAACCATTCACATTAACTCAAGTTCTTTTCATATTCCCTGTGGGATCGACATCAACCTTCGTTGGGTTCTATATTTGACATCGACTATTTTATATCTCATTTGTGAGGTGTAATTTAGGCAACATCAAATTTTGACACCGTTGCTGGAGAATACGGCTAAGGCTTTTGTTAATTATGTTTGCTTTACTGTTGGTTCTTATTTTCATTTTGTTTTTTTGTCTTTAAAAGGCCTTAGGTTCGTGCTTGCCCGATACTAGGAGCCAAGGAAATCTCCTGGTTCTAATTGATCACGAACTTGAGCAGACGTTAAGAAACTTGAGAAGAATGGACAACATCCAAGAGCAGGAAACCGTAGACCAAGCCACATCGAGAATGTTGGCTGAGGAGAAAGCTTGGGCCAGAGATCGTGAGTTAGCTAGGGTTGCTGAAGAGAAACGTCTAGCTGCTGAAGTAGAATGATCCAGACGGCACAGAGGTCCAGAATAACAGAGACACCGGTATTTCGATGAGGAGGATGATGCTGATATAGATGAAGCTGGTGCCACTGGAGCTATAGTTCCTCCCCCTTTGTCTGCTGGGGCAAAGTTTGATATTACCAATGCTATGATCCAACTGCTCAACATGAAGAGAACATTTGCGGGTCATGCAACTGATGATGTCCATACTCACTTGAAAAATTTTGTGGGCATCTATAAGGCATAAAAACAACCACGAATGAGCCAGGATGCAATCAGACTGAGGTTATTTCCCTTCTTATTAGGGAGTAAGGCAACGATGTGGTTGGTTGAGCTGCCAAATGATTCTATCACCACTTGGGGGGAACTTAAGAGAGCTTTTCTTGAAAGATTCTTCCCACCTTCCAAAGCATTGCAGTTGAAAGATGAAATATATAACTTCAGACAACTAAATTCAGAGGCACTTCACGAGATCTGGTTGTGTTTCGACAAGAAGCTCAAAAGGGTGCCAAATCACAGGGTTCCAGATGATACATTGTTGGAGATCTTCTATAGGTCTCTGAATGCTAACACCAAGGCGATGGCTGAAACCATCTCTAGCGGAATGAGAGGATCAACAAAACCAACCGATCTTGGCACACTAGAGAGTAGGAGATTTCGGTTGGTTCCTATGCGGTTGGTATGTCTGCAGAATAGAGAAGAAAATATGAAGAGTGTGATCAAGATATTGCTGAGGTTAAAACAACTAGGGGTTGCTTGCTAAGAATCTGATGGGAGCTGGAGCTGAGAAAGTAAATGCTGTGGGTTATCAGGGAAAGGCCTCGAGAAATGATGGATGTGAATCTGAGTCTGAAGAGGACCTTGTCACTAGAAAGAGGACTGTAAGTTTCGAACCTGCAGACAACTTGCACCATTGTAGTGCAATAGCATCTCGTTCTCTTGTTAAAAAGAATGAAGACCCTGGAGCATTCACTATACCATGCACTATTGGAGACTTTAATTTTGCTAAGGCATTATGTGATCTTGGTGCTAGTATTAATTTGATTCCATTAGCAGTTTTTAGACAGTTGGGCTTGGGAGCCCCCAAACCGACTACAATGCGTCTTTTGATGGCAGATCGTACGGTGAAGAATTCACTGGGAATCCTATATGATGTACTAGTGAAGGTGGAGTACTTTATATTTCTGGTCGATTTCATCATCCTAGATTGTGAAGTGACTTTGAGGTCCGCATTATCTTGGGGCGACCATTTCATGCCACCGGATGTGCTTTTATTGATATGGAGACTGGATAGATCAAATTTCAATTGAACAATGAGGAAGTGACATTTAATGTGTGTAGATCCATGAAGCATCCAAATGATATGAGGGTGGTCTCAGTAATTGATGTTGTGGAACCTGAGTTCCCAATTTTTCCCATGGAGGAGTTATTGATTTTTGATGACCTAGCAACTATTTTGATGGATATTGGTGCTGAGGAGATTCATAGGGCTGAGGAGATTGTAAATGCACTTGCTGGCATGGGGTCATATACTTATTCTCCAAAGAAGATCGATCTTAATTTGAAGAATCGGGTGACCCCACCGGCCAAACCATCTATTGAGGAGCCTTGGTATTGGAGTTCAAAGCACTCCCGTCTCATTTACAGTATGTATTTTTGGGAGCCGGTAACACTTCAACGGTCATTGTTGCAGCTGACTTGGAGGAATGGCAAGTGGATGCTTTGGTGTCTCCATCTTGAAGAGATACAAAAAAAGCCATTGGATGGACCATTGCAAATATTATTGGAATCCTAGTCGGTATTTGCACTCACAAGATCCAGCTAGAGCCAGATTGTATTCCGAGTATTGAACATCAGTATAGGTTGAATCCACCTATGTAAGAGGTGATCAAGAAGGAAATCATAAAGTGGTGGATACAGGTGTGGTTTATCGTATTGCGGACAACAAATGGGTGACACCAGTCCACTGTGTACAAAAAAAGGGAGGAATCACGATGGTCCCAAATACTAACAATGAGCTCATTCCTCTAAGATCAGTCACCGATTGGAGAGTATGCATGGATTACAGAAAGTTGAATCGTTGGATGCAAAAAGATCACTTTCCGATTCCATTCATGGACCATATGTTAGACAGACTTGCAGGCATAGGATGGTATTATTTTTTTGATGGTTATTCGGGGTACAATCAGATTTTTATATCCCATGAAGACCAAGATAAAACCACGTTCACTTGTCCATATAGTACATTTGCTATTAAGAGGATGTCGTTTGGGTTATGTAATGCACCCGCCACTTTCAGCGATGCATGATATCCATATTTTCTGACATGGTTGAAGACATCATTGAAGTCTTTATGGATGATTTTCAGTGTTGGTGATTCATTTGAGGAGTGTTTGGCTCATTTGAGCAAGGTGCTTCAGAGATGTGAAGAGACAAACTTGGTGCTTAACTGGGAAAAGTGTCATTTCATGGTCAAGGAAGGTATAGTTCTAGGCCACAAGATTTCTGTTAAGGGTATTGGGGTAGACCGGGCCAAGATTGAGGTAAATGCTAGTCTTCCACCTCCAATTTCTGTGAAAGGTGTTCAAAGCTTTTTGGGTCATGCAGGTATTTATAGAAGATTCATCAAGGACTTCTCCAAAATTGCACATCCATTGTGTAAACTATTCGAGAAGGAGGTGAAGTTTGTTTTTGACAAGGCGTTTGAATGTCTTAAAGAGAGATTGACCACTGCCCCCATTATAGTGGCACCTGACTGGTCTTTGTCTTTTGAGGCTATGTGTGATACTAGCGGTGTGGCCCTAGGAGCTGTGTTGGGTCAAAGACGTGAAAAGATTTTTCATCCGATTTATTATGCTAGCAAGGCTCTGAATGCAGCTCAGAAAAATTATACAGTGACAGAACAGGAGTTGTTGGCTGTAGTTTGAGAAGTTTCGGGCATACTTTCTTGGAACTAAGGTGATAGTCCACACAGACCATGCAACTTTGAGATATATGATGGCAAAGAAGGATGCCAAGCCATGGTTGATTCAATGGGTTCTACTGCTACAAGATTTTGACTTTGAGGTAAAAGATCAGAATAGGAAAAACAATTAGGTTGCGGATCACTTATCCATATTGGAACTTGATGCAACACTTAGAGATGAGCATGACATAGATGATGCATTCCCAGATGAGCAGGTTCTAGCGGCATCACAAGATCTCATCCCATGGTTTGCAGACTTTGCTAATTATCTGGTGAGTGATGTTGTACCGGAGCACTTATCTTTTCACTAGAGGAATAAGTTTATGTTTGATGTGAAGGAAGTTTTCTGGGATGAGCCCTACTTATTTTGCATATGTGTTGACGGGGTTATTTGGAGATGCGTGCCCGAGGTGGAGATGCTGAGTATATTGGAGGCCTTCCACTCATTTGACGTATACAATATTTGAATTCTCGATGTAGATGCTACATAGTTGGTTCTCATCCTTTAGAGACCCTGTTGGAGGCAACCACAACGGGATTCACATAGCCCACAAAATTCTACAATGTGGGTACTGTTGGCCAACCATTCACCAGGATACGCATGATTTCGCAAAGGCATGTGATGCATTTCAAAGGTAAGGGGGCATGAGCTTCCTCTTACTCCCATCCTGGTCATTGATTTTGTGGGCCCATTTGTGAGCTCAACAAGATGAAGTACATACTTTTTGGTTGTCAACTATGTTTTGAAATGAGTGGAAGCAGTTGCACTTCCAAACATTGAAGGGAAGAGTGTAACAACATTCTTGAAGTGGAATATATTTGCTAGATTCGGGACCCCCAGAGCCATCATTAGTGATGGGGGTTTGCACTTCTATAACCGGTTGTTTTGCTCTTTATTGGATAAATATGGGGTCAAACACAGGGTGTCTATACCCTATCATCCGCAGTCTAGTGGGCAGGTTAAAGTCACAAACCGGGAAATGAAGACTATTTTGGTGAAGACTGTGAATGCAAATCGGACAAATTGGGCAAGAAAGCTAGATGATGCTTTATGGGCTTATCGGACCACATTCAAGAATCCTATAGGTATTTCTCCATATCAGCTTGTTTATGGAAAAGCATGTCATCTTCTGGTCGAACTTGAGCACAAAGCAATGTTGGCGCTCAAGAAGCTTAATTTAAACTAGAACGAAGCTACAAACTTGATGCTTGACCAGTTAAATGAGCTTGATGAATTTCAGTTGAAAGACTATGAGAGTTCTAAAATTTACAAATTAAGGATGAAAGTTCAGCATGATCAAAAGATTGAGAAAAGAGAATTCAGTCCAAGTGATATGGTGTGACTATTCAATTCTAGACTTCATTTGTTTCATGGAAAGTTGAAGTCTAAGTGGCTGGGACCTTTTTGAGTGGTCCAAGTATTCTCCCAAGGGGCAATCGAACTAGAAAACCATGAAGGAAAGTGGTTCAAAGTGAATGGTCAGTGGGTGAAAGCTTATTTGGGGAGAAGTGAAGAACTCAAACTGGTAGACCTTTGGACCTTGAGTGAAGTCTTAGTAACTTGGGGGAATTGTGTCATGCCACAACGTTAAATCAGGTGTTGCATGGGAGGCAACCCATGGAGGTGTTTTGGTGAAGTCTGAGTAGCCAAAACACCCACATCGTGTCGCGACGTTAAATGAAGCGCTTCTTGGGAGGCAACCCAAGTTGTAATTGTAAGAAAAATATAGTGTTTACGTTTGTTAATGGGTGTAGGTGATTAAGATGAAAAATTTGAAAGTTGTAACCAAAATCTAGAATTTCAGTTCTGGTGCAAAATATCATAGAACGAGTCATCATTTGACTTGACGACTCATTCAGTCGAATCGTGAAGACAATTGCAGAAAATAGGGGAGCAATAGTTGACTTAACGACTCGTCTCTTCTAGAAATGAATCGTGAGGTCCTCAATCATGTACACTGGATCTAAGGCAGAATTAAATGGAGAAGTGTGATAACGACTCACTCAATGAATCGCGGGGAGACAAAATGAGTTGTTAAGTGACCCATCATACAACTACAATAGTTCAAGGACCACCACTCAGGCCACGACTCGTTGGGTGACACCATGAGTTGTTGTTTGACTCGTTAGGTCCCAGGTAAGTTTGTTGAAATCAAGTCAATGCACGAAAGGTCAAAACGAGTCGTCTCGACACGTAACGACTCATTTGGTGGGTTGTCAAGCATTTTTAAAATAACTGACATTCGACCCGACTCACTCAAATAGTTAAGGAAATGTATTTCAATCAAATAAAACCCATCCTTCTTGCCCCTAATTCTTCACCTAAGCTTAAACCCGCGATCAATAACTTCAAACATCCCTCTTCTTCTTCTTATCTTCTTGTCACAACCTTGCACTCACTAAGAACCATTTTATCAAGAATTTACAATTCAACCTCATCGAAAAATCCTTGAAATTGCACTCACAACATTAACCATGCACACACGATCGCACTTCCCATCTCTGCTAAAGCATCTTGTGAGTATATTTTTCTAAGTTAATTATTATCTCTTGCATTTTGATAAGATTTTTTGGGACTCATGCTTTGAATGACCTTGAAATTGTTTGATTAATATGGTACTCGTTCGACTTGTTATTTCAATTCGATAGTAAACCTAGGTAGCCGGTGATATCAAAGAATTGATTGAACTAGAATTGAGAGACTTGTTAACTGAGTTCTTGTGTGAATGTGGCATTGAAAATGGTAGTGGATGAAGATGACTGGATAGATAAACTGAAAATCTTGAGCACGAGCTACATCACGAGTCATTAGATCATCAAGCAACTCGTTGTGTAGCTCGTCCTGAGTGGAAAATAAGCTCAAGAGACCAGTGTAACTAATGAAAAACTTAATGACTCGTCCCCTCAGGTAATGACTCGTTGGGACTAGTCATTAAGTACACTGGCCCAATATGAAGAAAGAAGGGTTTGTGACAACGAGGGACCTTACGAGTCATTGCTAGTGGCAAAGACTCATTTAGTCACTCTTCAGGTCCACTGAGCAGTAGTTGAAAAGTGTTTTTGCGTCATCTCATCTGGTATACTGACAATGTTTCCACAGGTACAATGGCTCCGAGGGGTACACGAAGAAAGGTCGGGCAAATAAACAAGTGCCATAAAGAAGTCAACAATCATATCGTAGACTTCGGGATGAGTCGTCCTTCTCCGAGAGTCAAGTGGCTTGGAGGAGGAATATGAAGTGTTTGAAGAGAAGTTGGTGCGGAGATCAACCAGGGCTAGGGCTCCATGAAATTCAAATCCGACAGCCCTGGTCGATGCTCCTACTCCACTGGTGAGGGACCCGCCCAGCCGTATAGATGAGAATGGTAGGGCTGCAGCCACAATTGCTCCTTAGGGCACAATAGCTGGGAAAACGCAGAGGTAGCTGATGAATCACATGCTCAACGAGGGGACTCTGATGATGAATTGACCGAGACCTCGAACACATCAAATGATCAACCAAGGAATGTATGGAGATGGTGTGTTCATTGTATGAGGGCCATATATAATAGAGATATTGCTCCTAATGGAAAAGGACACCCTAAGAGGAGCATATACGAGGAGCCGAGGATGGTCACCACGGGACTTAAGGATCTTCTAGAGCTGCAAGTTGTGTTCGAAAAGTACAGGTTCGGGTGGTTGACCGAGCCATCAGATAGCTACAACCCATGCTTAGTCAGAGAATTCTATGCGGCCTACGCAACCACACTACATAGTTTGGCTTTAGGGGGTCAAGACTAGAAGAAGGGACCTGCCTTAACTCAGGTGTTAGTTTGAGAGACTCTGGCGGATATATTTGAAAGGATGATCTCCAGGCTACTATATGGGCTAGACCATCATTCCCCAATGAACACAACCGAGTACGACCATAGGCTATACGAGCTAAAGAAAGTTAAGACTAAGAAGCTGAATGGTGAGGAGAGCATAAAAAAATACACCTGGCTATCTCGGGTTATCAGCACAAGAGGTTTGTTGGTTGAATGGTTGCACGACATTGAGTCTCAGATCAAGAAGGCCATACTAAATTTTCAAGCTAAGTTTTGGTGGACACTGGTGAGGCACAGGCTGGTACCAACCAGCAATGATAACATTCTCAGACCTGATAGAGCGGCATTGGTAGCCAGCATTATGGAGGGATACCCCATCAATTTCTAGCAGTACATTACTTAAGAGATTAGAGCGTGGGCCATCAATGACAGTACTACGATTCCCTTCCCATGTTTGATTGACAGACTCTGTTAGGAGTCAAAAGTGCTGAAATTGCCATCAGTTGACCAGAGGATAGTGGTTCAGAAGATCACAGATATTAGGTTGATCAGAGATGAGACAAACCCAGTCTCGAGGGCGAGGATTCAGTCCACCACATCCACTGGAGAGACCATACTAGGAGAGGCATTTGGTAGTGGTATGCAGACCGATGTTGTACAGTTCACTGATTTGGTGGCTGAGTATTGAGGGTAGAGAGAAGGGTAGCCAACCTGAGGCTACAGATGCAGTAGACGCCTCCGCGTCTGCTGATATTCACGAGTCATCATCCACCGCAGCAGCACCTAGACCACCAGTTGCTCTGCCATGAGCCACTACAACCGGCCTAGTTACGATTTCTCAAGAGTTTTTGGTTGACATGGCTAGGCAACTGGCTAAGGCTGAAAAGCAACAGGCACACACGACTCTACAGGTTAAAGTGTTGATGGAGTAGGTAAAACCTTAGGTGATGAAAGAGTTGGAGGCATTGTCCAGTTCTGTGCATGGCCGGTTGAACGCTTTCGAGAGATGAATGGATGAGCGCCTTGTGCAGTTACAAGCACCTGAACTACAAAAATGGTATGCAGAGCTAGGACCACTCATAGCTAAGGTGCGGGATTTGGCCTCATGATAGGTAGCTGCAGTACCTCCACTGGTACTTCCTGTGATATATGATGAATTTGAAGAGGATTTACCACCGGTTTTTGATTTTATTACTGAGGAGCCGGTGGAACATGATAAGGGAAAGAGGCCTCGTGAGGAGGAAAGCTATGAAGATGATGCTTCTCTACTCCGTCAGCAAAAATGAGAGCAGAGTGAGATGGAGACAGTGCTGCATGTATCAAGAGAGTAGGCTCGATAGAGAGCCAAGTCTGAGGCAACGAGAGCTCGTGGAGAAGGGATGAGCTCCTTTGGATCTGAAAATGCACCGGTTCAAGATGGTAATGTTGGAGATAACATTGGAGGAGTATCTACACCCTCCATCGACCAGGTAGCTGACACCTAGGTCGTACAAGTATGTTCCCTATTTTCCTAGTTTTGTCTAATATATATATGCGTTGAGGACGACACATGCTATTCTTGATGGGGGTAGGGAGGGATACCTGTGCATTTCTTTTGCTGAACATAACCCGAGGGTTTTTCTTGCTGAATATCTTTTCCCTCGGGTGTTCCGTATCTAGTAGAACCGGCACGTTTAGGGTTTTATATTTTTTGTGTTTGTTTGTGTCAGTCGTAAGAAAGTTAGGTGAACTTAAGACAGTCAAGAGTTTAAAGTGTGGATTTTTGTTGAACAGATAATTTGATACCCCTCCGTAAAATTTTTTATGTGTATGTTAAAATCGACAAGTATTACCTTTGTGAATCTTTGCATGGCATGGAAACTGTGAACATGTTTACCATTGTATGGTTGTACCTGAACTAGGAATTAGTAGAAGTGATGATGTTGATCTGTGCTATGTGTGAGTGACGTTTAATAGCTAAATTAGGTTGTGTGTGTCAATGTAGAACTTGCCTGGTCAATCGTACCGAGATATAGGATAGGAAACTAGGAAAGGATCATAGGTCGTCTTTGATTTATGATCCCACTTTAGCCTTAAAAGGTCTACCAAAAGAGAATAAAAATCTCTTGATCCAAATGTTTGAGCTTAAATCGACCTTTCTTTTTGCTCACACCAATTCACCTTCCTTCTTTTATTAAGAATGAACCTGTTTTGGCCCTAGTCCCTCCTTGGACATTGTGAGCCTCAACTCAGGCAAATTGCTTAAGTTGAGGGTGACTATTATAGAGGTGATTAAGAAGAGTAGGGTGGAATGAAAATCGGGTAATGAAAAAGGCAAGAGTGGATGTGGTATGCATAATGAAAAGAAAAGAAAGAAATAAAAATTGTTGTCAAAGAGCAAGAAAAGAAAAGAAAAGAAAAGAAAGATGTGACAATAATGAATGCTTGAATGAAGAGAAACCACACCCGTAGTTGCAAATGCAAATAAAAGAAGAAGCAAGTAAAGGAAAAAGGGGAGAAAATAGAAAAAAAGTTAAAAGTGGAGTCAAGAAGTGTGTAGTGCCAAGGATGGTTAAGCTAATAATTCCATATGTACCATACCTGAACCTGAGCCTATGTTACAAGCCTAGAAAGTCCTATAGTGATCCTGGTTACTTGTCTGAAAATCGAGGTACTAAAAGTAAAGGCAAGCCTATGGTATTGCATGAACGCAATTAGAATTTCTTTGTGAGAGCGAGTGAATCTTACCTAGTCCCAAGAGAAATATATCAAAATAATCATATACACATGTTTGAGTATAGGACTTCTTTGAGGTGAGAGCATTTGGTCAACAAAATAGTCTGCAAATTATCTGGGTCAGTGTTATAGATTTAGGTGCGTGGTTGCAAATGACAGTGTTTTGCCATGTTTTGATTCCTCTGTGTCATGATTGGTAATTTTGCATATGCATTGTGATTTGAGTTGATATGATTAAGGAGGGGTTAGAAAATTCTATCTGATGAATAAATGTGACTGCCGTAAGGTTCCTAGAGTTCTCTCGATTGAAGCATTGAAGTAGTTTAGTTTATTTTATTTTTGTTTGTTTTTGCCTGAGGACATGCAAAAGTTCTAAGTTGAGGGTATTGATGTGTCATGATTTTATGACACTTTAAACGCATAAAACCAAGAAACTATGCACATCCCAGGTATGTTTATATAGGTACGATGTGTTTTGTGTTTAATGTTGCAGGAAAAGAGGTTCGGAAGTGAAATGGGCAAATTAATTCTTAAAACAACTGAATAGGTGACTGCCAGACACTTCACGAGTCGTTGGCACTTAGCACGACTCATTGATGAAGTCGTGGGCAAAGGTTGAGTTTTGAAGATACAAGACCAGTGTACTTGACGGGTTGAGGGAACCACTCATCACATTTGGTAACGAGTCATGAAGAAAGTCATGAAGACTTGGAGAGGAATTAGTAAACAATTAGCAGTGAAGTTGACGGACGACGTAACGAGTCATTGTCTGATCAAACGACTCTTTGGGAGACCATTGGAGCCACTTGTTCAACTGGAAACTACACGTAAGTGCACATGGTCGTACAAGTAGTAAAGTGGCTTATTTCAAGCCAAGTATCAATCCAACAGAAACTGAACTATGGTATTAATTAACTTAAGCATCAGTGAACGATATCTCTATGAATGCAGAAAACCAAATAAATAATGTTTTATGAGTTAAAATTTACTAAGTAATGAGAATCTAAGTTAAGATTATAATTTGAGTCTGAACAATAGCAATGAACAAGCTAAGGTTAAGACAAACATGCAGGGATGTAATTTATTAATTCAATTCAGCTAATCTTCTCTTCGGTTGGTAGTCAGGAATTAATTGCCTATGGATTGGATCTTTTGACTCCTATCCAATTTAAGAATCATGAGACCTTATTCTACATTTATGTGATATAAGAATTTCATGCTCTAGCCATACATAACCGATTCCGTAATTGACTAATAAGACTTTCAGATATATTTCTATTCTGAATGTACATCTTTTCTCAATTTTTCCAGCTAAGAAAACATCATATCCTACCAATTCACATCTGTCCAATTACTTTCCTTTTAAAAATCACATTTGGATTTCTAGATATTCATTAACATTGATCAAACATTAATGCAGTAAAAACAAGAATTGATAGAACAACCATTGAAGAAAAGATGAAAACTGAAATGATCAACAGTTACATTCCTCTACAATTATCCTTAACCTCAGCAAGAAGTGAATTAGCCACTCATTTGTGGATTAAACATCTTCAAATAAGTAGAATTCATACAAGCAATTGAAATTAAAGAGAAAGAGGAAGAGAATAACCCTAGAATTTTCGTCCTCTCAACTGCCTGCAACCCACGTTCTTACTCAACAAAGTCAGAATGTTTAAAATAAAACCTAAGTGTGCTATTTATACTATTGAAAATTTTTCCCCGAAATAACAAGCAACGTGGCATGGAGTGTATCGCGGAGCACTCCCTCTGTGCCACGGGGATATCGCAGACCCTCACTGGAAATCGGCTCCCAGGTAATTGCACCTCAACGTGGCACGGCTTGTATAGCGGAGCCTTGCCTCTGTGCCACGGTGCTATCGCGCACCTTCACTGGAACTTGAGGTTCCAGGTAATCACATTCAACGTGACACAGAGTGCATCGCGGAACACTGCCTCCGCGCCACGGAGGTAACGCGAACCTCCACTGGAATTTGACATAAATAATTCATCCTAGGCAGAATGCCTCCGCTATGGTAGCGTGACACGGCGCCATCGCGGAGCCCCTATTTTTTCCAACTTCCCTTGTCAACTTCCACTTCTTGCTTCCAAGTCCATTCCTGCACTTCACCAACATATATATTAGCTTCCAAAATTTCCTTTTACCTGCAAAACAACACTAATCATGTTGGTTAGTATAAATTCACATTTAACTAAGAATCACATGAGAATGTACACATAACAATAAATATACAAGTAGAAATGAAGCATTTGAGTATCACTTGGGCATGAAATTCTGCCCAAGATCACTTACCCCACACTTAAAACCTTTTTCGTCCTCGAATAATATTCTCACATCTCATGCAATTGACACCAACGCATAGCTAATTTGGGTTGACCATTCAAGCTATGGCTATACAGATTATTTAAGATAGCAAATCATCAAGAAAACCTGCATGGTCTCATCAATACAATGAAGTACACCACATTAAGACCTCCTAAACTAAAGAATCGATTCTCGATCTTGGAAAACTCATGCAAATCAACTGATCAAGACATCCGATATGAAATTTTATCTCTCGTCAAGCATGTGCCCTCACAACACAAGAGAATTAGCCCATTTGCCATCATACGATTTCCAAAGCACTATATGTAGGGGTAATGAATACGATTTCGCTCTCTCTCCCAAAGAATTCACATGCATCATGTCATAAACCATAAGCTTGCCTCTAGTGTTTTACTTCACTAATATAAGGATGCGTGATGTAAGATCACGTAGGACTTAATGGGTTGTAATGTAAGCTAAGGAACTAGTAAATACTGGGCTAACCAATAATAGCAACTAGCTTACCTAAGCACTTTTCAATACATCCCACCTTCATTATGGGAATTGCTTCCTCCTCCATCCTCTCATTCTTGAATTTTCTTCTTTGTTTTTGTTCCTATTTCTTTAAGCACACTCGACTTACTAGGAAAGAGTAGTTATGCATGTTTATTTTTATTCATTGATTTTCTTACTCTCTACTATTAATTAATCAATTTCAACAAGTGCACCTTTTACCTTTTCTTTAGCTTTCACAACTTCCGCTTTCCTTCTGTTTCACACTTCTCACTCCTTTACATTGTGGGAAAATTATTTTTCTTAAGCTCTTAAGAGTTTTGGATCAAATTCACGGCTAATGAAAAGAAGGGATTAAGCTCGGTTTGTACCTCTTCAAAGAAAAAAAAATAGGCTAAAGGCTCAATGGGGCTAACTAGGATGTACATTCAAGGTAGGTATGGAAAGGGAGAAACTTTTGGTTTATTCAAAGAAATGCTTACATCCTTTCCTACAATCCACATCGTCCATTTCATTTAGTACACACACCAGTAAAGTTCTAGACACTTCACAATAGCATGGAATAGTCGAAACCTCACCTCACACTCATTGCACATGCTCAACTCAAGACATTTTCACAGACTCTTCAATCAGCTAATTACAAGAATTCACTATTTAGCCTCGATCACACCGAATCAAACTCTATGGCCTAGGTATCTCAACATGTTTAACACATTTGCATGCTTTCATACGAATCACACTTGCATCATTATATCATGTACAACACGTAACAAGAATTCCAAACCATGAAGTAGCGACACGTTTGGGAAACAAACAAAAGAAAGACGCAAAAGAAAAAACTACTCCTATCAACTACATTTCGCTTAAGACGGTCGTCATCCATCCATCATAGGGAATAGTCGATATTTACGACGTCGGTTCAATGGGGCTATTCTCGGTAAAAGCACCGAAAACAAAAGCCGAGAAACCCAACATAAAAAAATTTAACAAAAAAATTCGATAGAAAAAGATAAAAATATAATTTTAAAAAAATATTTACACATCACACACAACAGCAGCTCAACACAACACAACAACAACTCAAAATTCAACAACAACTCAAAATTCATTACAACACCAAATTAATTACAGAACACAAAACACAGAGTCACAAGATCAAATTTAGCACAAGCACAACAAACATAAACAAAACAGCTGGCACCTAACTACTCCCACCCCACACTTAAACCTAACACTGTCCCCAGTGTTCACATAATTGCAAAATATCACAAAGGTTGGGTGGTGAAACTCCCTGATCAATCAAAGTATTCAACTTCTTCATCAGGTGCCAGTGCTTCGTCTCCCATATCAAAATCACCCTCGCTATCCTCGTCTGACTCAACATCTGAGTCCTCCCGGCGTGTCTCCTCATCGGTAGGGACATCATCATCAACGGGCTCCACAAATGCGGGCCCCACTCTGCATAAAGCCCGGGCATTCTCATTGAATGGGTAATCCAAGTCAACCTGCCACAACTCATCCTCCGTTGCCGGCCTCCCGCCGATGCGCAGCTGCAACATCTGCATCCCGTACATGCAGGCCATGTACTGATCATCCCGAGCATGTCGCTCGGCTAGTGTGAGCACCGACCCATAAGTAGTGTCAGGCGCCTTGGTTTTGGTGACATCCAAGGCATGCCTTTCAATCTGAGCATCTGTGTCCCGCGCCCCCAGGATTGCATTCAAGTGGTGGGGCTCAAAGGTGCCCATCCTCTGATTTTTATGGTGTGGCTACGTAAGGTCGTGTTCCAATTGGCATAGAACTCTCGGATAAGATGGATATTGCACTGCCTAGGTTCTTTGAAAATGAAGTTTAGCCCAGCGGTGTCAATCCAGTGTACAATCCGTGGGAATTCCTGTGCCAGTGTATCCCGTGCTATCTGCTCCTCCGGGAAGTATTTGGTTTCTTTATGTTTAGCATACCACTTCTTCCCCTCATCAGTCACCCATCTGGTTCCGTATTGTTGGCGTTGACCTCTAGGAACCATTGTTGCTGCTGGAACTGCTGTTCCCAATCTTACCTTCTTTCTGCTGGTGCCCGATGTGGATGCGCCCTTGCCTTTGTCCTGTCGGCTTGACATTGTTCCTGTACATTCAAACATACAGTCCCAATGTTATGCAAGTCATAATTATCTACAACTAAGGTTGGGTTTAATTGGATCACCCAACACTTAGTCTTTATCCGCAATCAACACAATTCGGCAAGACATTCATAATTTTGCCATTCTTATCATTCAACATGCTTAGTGCATTCATATAAGTCGATGGAACAATTACTTTGTACTAGTCAGACTTCGTACAATGAATAAAAAATTCTCCATCGATTCAATTACATCATCATTAGCACTTTGCAATTTTTTCAACAACATGTAATTGTCCAATTGCATTCTCCCGAAAATCCCTCTTCTAACTTAGCATATTCAACATCAATCACAATACACTTCACTTCACCCAACATGCACAACCTAATTTATCAACATTTTAAAGCATTTAGTCTTCGTCCTATTCAATCCTCAACCCTAGCTATCAATTTTGCAAGAATTTCAACAAATCATGCAATCATTGAGTTCATCTACTCCCAACGATACTATGAACATCATTCAATCATAACTCAAGTGATTTCAAGCTTATTTCTCACTTAGGGCAAGGTCTAATCACCAAACATGTTCAAGAATCAATAATTTGAGCAATAATAAGGAAAAATTCAAGAACATACCTTTACTTCAATGAAATTGAAGAAAACTCGAAGAAAGTTTATCACTAAGTCCGTGTCACGTTGGGGGAGAAGGGGATTTTGGGTGTGGGTCGCGAAGGAATTGAGAAAGTAGGAAAAAATAAAGGAAATTGGGGTTTAAAAAAGGTTTTTCGCGCGGGTTACCCGGTGACCCGAGGTGACCCTATGTGAAATACACCTCAACGTGTCACGGAGGGTAACACGGAGTACTGCCTCTGTGACACGGAGCCATCGCGCAGGTATTCTAGAATTTTTTAAAAATCCGGAATAAGCCTCAACGTGTCATGGAGGGTAACGCGGAGGCCCTCCTCCGTGACACGGAGCCATCACGCAGGCTCACTGGAATGTGCCAATTTTTATTTTCTTACCTTGATTATTTTCCTTTGCGCTTTTTTGTATTTTTGCCCTCCGTTCCACCTGAAAATCATTTCACCACAAGAAATTGGTTAGAAATCATAGGTTGCAACGCAATAATTTTTATTTTTCTTTTTCTTTGTTTTTCTTTTTTTTTCAAATAATTCTACTCTTCTATTACAACACATTCACGGGTTGCCTCCCGTGCAGCACCTGATTTACCATCGCGGCTCGATGCTATTCATGCTCAATCATTCTCTAGAGTGATGGACGTCTTCTCTCGAATAACGTTCTCACCCCAATAATGCTTACATCATTGCCCATTCACAAAAAATGTGGCACTTCTATCTTCTTGCCACAACTCCACTTCCCCGTGTGGGGTCATTCTCACCACTTCAAACGGCCCTGACCACTTGGACCGCAATTTACCTGGAAAAAGCTTCAGTCTTGAGTTAAATAACAACACTTTCTGCCCCAGCTCAAAGATCCGATGCACCATATGCCTGTTGTGCCACCTTTTAGTTTTCTCCTTGTAGCATTTGGCACTTTCATAAGCATGCCATCGAAACTCATCTAGTTCGCTGAGTTGCATCAGCCTCTTCTTCCCTGCTAGCTTTGGATCCATGTTTAGCTTTCTCACGGCCCAAAAAGCTCGATGTTCCAGCTCCACAAGCAGATGACATGCCTTTCCATAGACCAATCTGTATGGAGAAGTCCCAATGGGTGTCTTGTATGCAGTTCTATAAGCCCACAAGGCATCGTCAAGTTTTCTTGACTAATCAATTCGTTGTGTATTCACTGTCTTCTGTAGAATCTGCTTTATCTCTTTGTTCGACACCTCCACTTGCCCACTAGTTTGGGGATGATATGCTGTTGCTACCTTGTGCTGCAACCCATACTTATCTAGCAAATTCTTGAAACTCGCATTCACAAAATGAGCCCCTCCATCAATGATAATAGCTCGGGGTGTCCCGAACCTGGTGAAAATATGCTTTTTCACAGATTTTGTCACCACCTTGTTGTCACTCCTGGGACAAGCTGTTGCCTTAACCCACTTAGATACATAGTAAACGGCTACCAAGATGTATCAATTACCAAATGACGGTGGGAACGGGCCCATGAAGTTTATTCCCCATACATCAAAAATCTCCACTTCTAATATCTGCTGCAGTGGCATCTCCTTCCTTCTACCAATTGTTCTTGTTCTTTGACATCTATCACACATTTTTACATATGCCATAGAATCTCTAAACAGTGTAGGCCAAAAGAAACCTGACTGTAGCACCTGGTGAGCTGTCCGCTCGCCTCCGTGGTGCCCTCCATACAACGATGAGTGACAACTCCTCAATACTTCTGTAATCTGGCTCTCTGGGATGCATCGTCTCATCACTTGATCTAGTCTCTACTTAAACAGATACGGCTCATCCCATATGTAATACCTGCAATCATGTCTCAACTTCTTTCTTTGTTGAGCCGTAGCCTCCGGTGGGTAGACTCCACTTACCAGCAAATTCACAATGTCTGCATACCAAGGGATTTTAGCTTCCCTTATTTCCAAGAGCTACTCATCTGGGAACTCTTCTTTGATGTTGTCACCTTTCTTCACATGCAACCGGCTTTCCAATCGCGATAGGTGATCTGCCACTTGATTCTCGCTCCCCTTTCTGTCCCGAATCTCTAGGTCAAACTCTTGTAGCAATAATATCCATCTGATTAGTCTGGGATTTGCATCCTTCTCGTTAAACAGATACCGAATTGCTGCATGATCGTTATACACCACTACTTTAGAACCCACCAAGTAGGACCTGAATTTATCAAATGCGAACACCAATGCTAGCATCTCCTTTTCCGTGAATGTATAATTGACTTGGGCTGCGTCAAGTGTTTTACTTGCATAATGAATGGAATGAAAAATTCTATTCCTCCGCTGCCCCAATACAACTCCTACTGCCACGTCACTTGCATCACACATTAAATCAAACGGTTGCTCCCAATCCAGAGAAATGAGAATAGGTGCTTCTACTAGATTTTGTTTTAACTCCTCGAATGCTTTAACACAATCCTCGTCAAACTCGAACTTCACCTCTTTTTCTAGCAACTGGCATATCAGTTTAGAAATTTTAGGGAAGTTCTTGATGAACCGTCTATAAAACCCTGCATGTCCGGGAAAACTGCGAACACCCTTCACAGACACTGGTGGTGGTAGCTTTTCGATCACTTCAATCTTTGGACGATCGACTTCCAACCCCTTTCATGATACCTTATGGCAAAGGACGATACCCTCCTTGACTAAAAAATGACATTTCTCCTAGTTGAGCACAATGTTATAGTCTTCACATTGAGCTAGCACCCTGTCAAGATTCTGCAAACATGTAGCAAATGAATTACCAAAAACAAAAAATTCATCCATAAATACCTCGACAAAATCTTCCACCATATCGTGAAAGATCACCATCATGCATCTCTGGAATGTGGCTGGTGAATTGCATAGACCAAATGGCATCCGCCTGAAAGCATATGTCCCATAAGGACATGTAAAAGTGGTCTTCTTCTGAACCTCCAGTGCTATGGCTATTTGGTTATAGCCAGAATATCCATCAAGGAAACAATAATATTCTTGACCTGCCAACCTGTCCAATATCTGATCAATAAATGGGATAGGACAATGACCTTTCCTCATTGCTTCATTGAGCTTTTTGTAATCCATGCAAATTCGCCAGCCTGTGACTATGCGTGTGGGAATCAGCTCATTCTTCTCGTTGGTGACCACGGTCATCCCTCCTTTCTTTGGGACACACTGAATGGGACTGACGCATTCACTGTCTGAAATGGGATATACCACACCTGCATCCAGCCACTTGATCACTTCCTTCCTAACTACATCCTTCATCACTGGATTCAACCTCCGCTGATGTTGTACAGTTGGCTTTGATCCTTCTTACATAAAAATCCTGTGTGTGAAAAAAGCTGGATTAATTCCCCTAATGTCTGACATTTGCCACCCTATTGCTCTATTCTGCCTCTTGAGGACCACCAATGCATCCTTCACTTGTGCCTCTGTCAGTTCTGCGGAAATGATAACTGGCAAGCTGTCATCTTCCCCCAAAAATACATACCTCAGATGTGGAGGCAATGTCTTCAACTCCAATTTTGGTGCCTCCTCAATTGATGGTTTTGGAAATGGTTCCAAGGACCTCATCAATGGCTGAAAGTCTTGCTTCCGGGGAAACCATTTTGGTTCGTTCAACATCTGCACCATCTCATACATAGCCCTGTCTCTGAAATGATCGGAGCCCATCAAAGCTCTCTCCAATGGGCCCTGAGAGTCAACAATCTGAAGAATTGATTCCTGATTTAGCACATTGATTACTGATAGCTCCTCATAAATGGCCGGAAGCTTCATGGCCTTGTACACATCAAAAACCTCTACTTTATCATGCGCTCGCATGGTTAGCTGCCCAGCAGCCACATCAATCAACGCTCGTCCGTTTGCCAAGAAAGGACGTCCCAAAATAAATGGGACTTCTGCATCCGTCTCGAAATCCAAGATAATAAAATACACCAGGAAAATGAGGGAGTCTACTTGCACTAGCACATCCTCCACAATACCATCTGGTCTGGCTAAAGAACGGTCAGCTAGCTGCAAGATCACAATTGTTGGTCTAGGGCTGCGCAGCCCCAACTTCTTGAACACTGATGTCGGCATCAGGTTTATGCTTGCTCCCAAATCACATAATTCGCGAGCTTGAATTCTTTGCCCGATTGTGATCTGAATGGTAAATCTCCCAGGATCCTTGAGGTTTGTCGGCAACCTGTTCTGTATCCAGGAAGTGCACTCCTTAGTAAGGGCCACCGTAGCATACTCCGTCAATCTGCTTTTGTTTTCTACGATGTCCTTGATATACTTTGCATATTTAGGCACTCCCTGCAAAACATCAACCAAAGGTAAATTAATGTGTACCTGTTTTAGCACCTCCACGAACTTCTTAAAGCAAGCTTCTTCCTTGTGCTTCTTTAATATCTGAGGGCACGGGGGTGGTGGTCTTTCTGTCTCAGCTGCCTTTTCCTTCCCCCTCACATCATCATGTTCCCCATCTTTTTCCACTGCTCCAGATTGCTGAGGTGGTCTTTCTGGTTCCACCTCCTTAAGTTGTAGTCCACTCCTTGTGGTCACTATATTGACCTGCTTGGGATTTGGGTCAGTATCACTCGATAGTCCTCCTCTGGGCCTGGTGTTTTGAGCTCCAACTAATTGTCCAAACTGGTACTCCAACACCTTTGTAGCTAAGCTGATTTTTCATGTCAGCCGCTAATTTCACATAATCAGCCTGCATTTGCGTTTGGTTAGCTATAATTGTTTTAAACATCTCCTCAATGCTGGTTGGTGGTGGAGGAGGTGCATTGTTTCCTCTATATTGAGACTGAAAATTCAAACATTCGAACTTTGTCCTTGATGGCTATTACTACCCCAAGAGAAATTCATATGATTCCTCCAATTTGAGTTGTAACTGTTGCCATACTGTTGATTATTATTCCTCTGGATGTTCCCAACAAAATTTACTGAATATGGATTAGCACCACAACACTCAGCTGAGTGTTCATTACTCCCACATACTTCACACCATACCTGATGAACTGCATTAACTGGGGCTTGTGCTTGATTCAAGATCATACTGCTGAAGTGGGTATTGAGTTGATTTTGCAACGCAGCTATCTGTGCAGCGATAGCTGTAAAACCATCCACCTCAAAGACTCCTGCCGCTTTCCTTGTTCCTCCTCGTGATGAGTCCGCATTCCATTCTGGATTTCCCTATGAAATACGATTTAACAAAGTATAAAGCTCCTCATAAGTCTTTTCCAATGCCTGCCCCCCAGCTGCTAAGTCTAACAAAATTTTTGTATGTGGTTCCAAACCCTTAATGAATGTATGACCAACACATCATTAGACTGGTGATGATGAGGACAATCCCTTAACATTGATTTGAATCTCTCCCAAGCTTGATAGAAATTCTCACCCTCTCTCTGTTTGAAACTTAGAATCTGACTTCTAAGTCTGGCTGTCTTCCCGGATGGAAAGAATGATATCAGAAACTTTCTTACAAGATCATCCCAAGTAGTGATAGAGTTAGGTGGTTCAACTTTCAACCACCTCTTTGCTTCCCCTAATAATGAGAATGGGAATAATGTAAGCCTCACATAGTCGGATGACTCCAGCGGGAATGTAAGTGTCACTTATCTCCAAAAAGTTTTAGAGATGTTGTTGTGGATCTTCATGAGGGAGACCTGTGAATTGCCCACTGGTGTGCAACAACTGCACCATGTTCTGTTTAAGCTCTAACCTCCCTACTGGCTTTGGTCTGTGAATACTAGATGTAACATTATTTGCATGTGGGATTGCCACTTCGCGGACCGGCCTTGCTGCCATCTCCTCGGGCACTAAAACGGCCCTCACAAGTGGTGGATTCTATTGTTGCTCCAGAATTGCCTGTCTTAGCAACTGCAGCTTCTTCTCTAGAGCTTCCCTTCTTTGGCGATGAAATTGTCTCTCCGGCTCTATAAATGAATCCACCAACTCCTTATCTCTTGCCAACGTTCAGAAGAATTCAATACCTGCAAGAGAAAGGCTAAGATCAAGTTGTCGACACTTATATTGAATTTGTAAACTAACACTAAGAAAATAAATTACCAATTGCCAGTTCCCCGGCAACAGCGCCAAAAACTTGTTCGACTGGAAACTACACGCAAGTGCACGTGGTCGTACAAGTAGTAAAGTGGCTTATTTCAAGCCATGTATCGATCCCACAGGGACTGAACTACGGTATTAATTAACTTAAGCGTCAGCGAACGATATCTCTATGAATGCATACAACCAAATAAATAATGTTTTATGAGTTAAAATTTACTAAGTAATGAGAATCTAAGTCAAGATTATAATTTGAGTCTGAACAATAGCAATGAACAAGCTGAGGTTAAGACAAACATGCAGGGATGTAATTTATTAATTCAACTTCAGCTAATCTTCTCTTCGGTTGCTAGTCAGGAATTAATTTCCTATGGATTGGATCTTTCAACTCCTATCCGATTTAATAATCATGAGACCTTATTCTACATTTCTATGATATAAGAATTTCATGCTCTAGCCATACATAACTGATTCTGTAATTGACTAATAAGACTTTCAAATATATTTCCATTCTGAATGTAAATCTTTTCTCAATTTTTCCAGCTAAGAAAAGATCATATCCTACCAATTCACATCTGTCCAATTCCTTTCCTTTTAAAAATTAAAATTGGATTTCTAGATATACATTAACATTGGCCAAACATTAATGTAGTAAAAACAAGAATTGATAGAACAACCATTGAAGAAAAGATGAAAACTAAAATGATCAACAATTACATTCCTCTACAATTATCCTTAACCTCAGCAAGAAGTGAATTAGCCACTCATTTGTGGATTAAACATCTTCAAATAAGTAGAATTCATACAAGCAATTGAAATTAAAGAGAAAGAGGAAGAGAATAACCCTAGAATTTTCGTCCTCTCATCTGCCTGCAACACACGTTCTTGCTCAACAAAGTCAGAATGTTTAAAATAAAACCTAAGTGCGCTATTTATACTATTGAGAATTTTTTCCCGGAATAACAAGCAACGTGGCTTGGAGTGTATCGCGGAGCACTCCCTCCGTGCCATGGGGATATCGTGGACCCTCACTGGAAATCGGCTCCCAGGTAATTGCACCTCAACGTGGCATGGCTTGTATCGCGGAGTCTTGCCTCCGTGCCTCGGTGCTATTGCGCACCTTCACTGGAACTTGAGGTTCCAGGTAATCACACTCAACGTGACACGGAGTGCATCGTGGAACACTGCCTCCGTGCCACGGAGGTAACGCGAACCTCCACTGGAATTTGACATAAATAATTCATCCCAGGCAGAATGCCTCCGCGATGGTAGCGTGACACGGCGCCATCGCGGAGCCCCTAGTTTTGCCAACTTCCCTTGTCAACTTTCACTTCTTGCTTTCAAGTCCATTCCCGCACTTCACCAACATATATATTAGATTCCAAAATTCCCTTTTACCTGCAAAACAACACTAATCGTGTTGGTTAGTATAAATTCACATTTAACTAAGGATCACATGAGAATGTACACATAACAATAGATAAACAAGTAGAAATGAAGCATTTGAGTATCACTTGGGCATGCAATTCTGCCCAAGATCACCACTCATAGGGTGCACTGGAAATCTGAGGAGGTTGGACCACGAGAGGCCTACCGACTCATGCCCAGGCACAACAAGTCGTTAGGTGACTCGTTGTTATAATTGGGTTTGACACTGAGGACAGTTGATTTTAGCAAGGCACTACTTATCAAAGGTCCTAACGAATTGTTACCAAGCCCATGATCACTAATGTCCTGGTTTTCAGCTTTAGTTAGGAAAAGGTTTCTTTGAACTATAAATACACTGTTTAGGTTTATTTTCAACGAATAGTTTATTATTACTACTTTTCACATAGATGTTGGTGTTGTACGATTATTCTTGGTTCAAGAAACAAGGTTTACAATTTTATTCTTAAATTTGAGTATCAAAAGTAATATCGGAATTTATTCATCAGTTTTGGAGTTTTATTCAATTTACTTGGTTTTTTTCTATGATAATTTGTAAGTTGCAATTATGATTTTATTCAATATTTTGTGATTGAGATCATTAAATATGAGCAACTAAACACGTAACTAGGGTTGTGGAAACAAAAATGAATTAACACACATAGGTGAAACACTTAGTGATTCTTGAACAAGTTTTAATGTATGAATTGTTTTTCTCTTCGTTTTAATTGATTCTTGGCGGTTGCAAATGCTAGGACTTGCTTTATTTTTACTTACTGGACCAAGGGGGTAATTAATAGGAAAAAGGAATTTACAATGGAGATTTGAGGCTATCAACCATCATTTAATAGCTTGAACTTGTCCAGGAACAGCTAATCTGATATTGATGGTAAGGGTTAATTAAGTATACACCCGTAGATGGACCAAGTTGTCTGGTGAAAATCATCTAGATAGGGGACCAACCATTTAGATGAATCTAACTTACGAATATTGCATGTTAAACACCAGAATAGATTACTAGTGTAAAAGCCTTGTGGTTATGAAATCTTGGGGAACACAATCCTAGGTAACTCGTTAATTGAACACAAACCAACATTGATCTAAATATCAAGTAGTTTTTACTTTTGTTTATTCTTTTATTTCTTTCCCCCCTTAGGAAATAAGTAATTCGATAGTAACAACCATTCACAATAACTCAAGTTCTTTCCATATTTCAGGTGGGATCGACCTCAACCTTTGTTGGGTTCTATATTTGACATCGACCACTTTATATCTCATTTGCGAGGTGTAATTTGGGCAACATAAAGTCTCTAGAAAAAGAATTGTAACTCACCCTTTATATATTTATGGGCTGTATTTTTAATGGAAAACCCTATGATAACTGCGACTGGCATATAGTCAGAGCTGGCTACCAGCGAGATAGCTTTGAAGGATTTTCCTCCATTATCGGCCAATGTCAAGGAACAAGCACCCTGTCACGCCCTGCCTTGGGGGGTATGACTGGCACCCGGTGCCCTAGTAGGATCTAGACTGTTAACTGGTGAGCCTAGGCACAACTGGTGCCTGGCTAGCTCTAACTCAGATTTCTGGAAACAACGGGCTATATAACGGCTGTAAACACAGCCTCCGACCAACTGGCCTATAGCCACCTGTACCTGTAATAACAGCTAACCAGAAACATGTCAATGTAAGGGAGCCTATGCGGGCCGACAAGGCCACCATGCTGTCTAGTTGTCTGTAACTCAACACAAGACTACTGTAAGACTACGTGACCGACAAGGTCACCACTATTGTCAAACTAAGGCCTCACACGGCCAACATAAACTGAAATGCTAGACAGCTATAACAAACTGCACAGCCTCACACGACCGGCTCAACTGACCACAGGGAAATATATACAGACTGCAAGCCTCTAGGAATACTAATAAAATGGTCGGGATAGGGCCCCAACCTACCCGTACTATACAACAAAAGAAAATGAAATACACCTCTGAATATTAGGCTCCGGAGGACAGGAGCTGATGACTTTGCGCTGGCTAGGATCACGAGGGATCGGCTCCTCGTCTGTGAGTACCTGCAGGCAAGTAGTGCAGCGCCCCAAGCGGGCGTCAGTACCACTGGTACTGAGCATGTAAAGCAACTGAAATGCACAACTAAAATGAATAACAACAGTAACATGACATAGAAACAGGAAGTAGCTGAGTCTATCTAGCTGAGAATAACGGGGGAGAGTTTAATTATTCTATAACTAAATTGAGCGTACCTGATACCGTGCCGTCCTGCTGTCTATCAGTATCTAATAGCACATATAGGTATACATATAAATACACACAATACCTGACCGACCCCCATAAGCTGGAAGGTGCCAAGCAAGCAAACAATCTATATACCCCTACCCGGGTCAAAACCAACCAACATAAGTCAATCCACTCATCTGACAACTGTGAGCTCCTCCTACCGGCCCCCTTGGGTACGTAGCTCAGGCCTTGGCCTCTGACAATAAACTGTGTCTAAGTCCGAAGACTCCTTCCTCTGGGCGCAAGTGCACACGGGGTGTGTAGCTAAAACTGCCCCTGGGTGCAAGAACGCAACAGGGTAATTTCATGAAAATCTGTATCTGAAACTGCTCCCGGCCACAAGCGCACACAGAGTTATCTGCCCCTGTAAACAGGGTAAACTGGCTCTGCGTAGATTAAACTGAACTACCCCTGCAAGCAGGGTGGTCTGGACCGTATTATCATGCTGGTCGGCCATCATCGTCCTCTAGGCGGACGGCATCGCCCAGTTGGTGGCGGTATCTGAATCTGGTATCAACACAGCTATAACCCAGGGTTGGTGGGGATGCTAAAAGGACACCCACATGCCATAGCAGGTCTCAACAAACAAATAGCACATATAAATAGCAAGCATGTATAACTGAAAGACTATCTGAAATCTAACTTCTTATTCTGATCTATCTCTACACTGAACTAATTCTTACTAATTATACTGATTCTGTAATCTTTGTTTAACTATACGGCGAATCTATAGCCATGATACTATTTGTCTGAATGGCTAATCTGTATCCATAACTGTCTGTCTATCTGATCTTTCTTTACGGACTTTTATTATGAAAAATCTATTTCTTTTATTCTACTACATGCTTGCTAATCACGTAATAGGCTATACTGAATCTGAAATACTAACTTGCCCTCGGGCGCATGCTCTTCTAACTTTCAGACTGAATACGATATAACAACGCAAACTAGGTTTACTGAACTTTGCACAATACTTAACATTCAACTCTGGGAATTCTACTATGGATTTTATTGTACTATACAGGCTAAAGCTACTAACTTGCCGAAGGAACTAGCTTTACATACCTTAACCTCAGGTTATCTATCTGTCGGACGAGCCTCGGTCAATACTCCAGCTATTTCTCCCAACTGCATTCATATATACATCAATTAATACTAAATATAACTTCATTTTGAAGAATAACATCACTTTCAATAAAATTATAGCCTAAACTTAGGCTTATCGAAAGACGGTCGAAAACTTGTTATTTTTCAAAAGTCCAAAAGGGAGAAGTATTCACTTCACAGCTAGGAGCACATAGACACTAGTTTGGAGCAATTCCACTTACCTTAACCCAGTAGCACGATGAATTGCCGGCCGTATTTCGCAAAACAAAAACCATAGGAATGCTCCCTGCTGCTAAATACCTCGGTACCTGAGGTTAATTCGAGTTTGGACCGCGTTTGGCGGCGTAATCGGACGAATTTTAGTAGGAGATCTTCGTTTTCCCCTTCTCTCTGATTACTCTCTGTTTTCTACTGGAAATTATAAGGAATTTGAATAAAAAACCGAAGTGGGGATTATATATAATAGACACTATAAATCGCATTCATGGAATGCGATTTATAAGTCGCATTCCTGAAATGTGATTTATAAGTCGCATTTTGCCTTGCGACGTGCCGACTTGGCGCTTGTCCGATCTTTCCCCGGGCCTTTTTCTAGCATGTATGGCTTCCAAATATGCTCGACCAATGCACCAATAGGCCATCTAGGTGCCGGGAATCCTACGGGGTATAATATTCTCCCCCCCTTAAGAACATTCCTCCTCGAATGTAAACTTCTATCTAGAGGACTACTCAATTAGCTTAACTTGTTCTTAGGAAAATTTCGGCAGAGTTTCCCCTGTAATCTGGACTATCCCAAAATCCTGAAACACAGAAAAGTCCAATACAGGTACTCCACACGATACTATAAGATTCATTCGATAACTAAACATCAATCTTTCTCACTTATATATAAACAACTGTAAGATACTGCATAGGTAACAATACTGACATACCTGTCTCCTAGCTAGGCCTGGAATAAGTGAGGATATCTAGCTTTCACATCTTCCTCCGCTTCCCACGTCATCTCTTCTTGGTTCCTGTTACGCCACAATACTTTGACAGACGCAATATCCTTAGTTCTCAATCTACGAATCTGTCTGTCTAAGATGGCTACCGGAACCTCTTCGTAGGCCAGCTCTTCTATAACCTGGATATCCTGGACTGGGACTGTTCTGGATGGGTCTCCTATGCATTTCCTCAGCATAGACACATGAAAGACGGGATGAACGGACTCTAGCTCTGGAGGCAAGTTCAACTCATATGCTACTCGGCCTCTCCTCTGACGAATCTGATAAGGCCCAACAAATCTTAGACTGAGCTTACCTTTCTTACCGAATCTCATAACCCCTTTCATCAGTGATGCTTTTAAAAATACCCAGTCGTTCACCTTGAATTCTAGGTTTCTTCGCCGCACATCTGCATATGACTTCTGGTGGATTTGTGCAGTCAGTACGCGTTCTCTGATAAGTTTTACCTTCTCCTCTGACTGCTGAATAATGTCTGGCCCAATCAACGCTGATTTTCCTATTTCAAACCAGCCAATTGGCGATCTGCATTTTCGCCCGTATAAAGCCTCGAAAGGCGCCATCTGGATAGCTAGTGATAGCTATTATTATAAGCAAACTCGATTAGGGGCAAATGCTCAACCCAGCTACCACCGAAATCTAACACACACGTTCGCAATATATCTTCGAGCGTCTGAATTGTGCGTTCCGCCTGTCCATCTGTCTAAGGGTGGAATGCTGTGCTCAAATTAATCTGCGTTCCCAGACCTTTCTGAAATGACTGCCAGAATCTAGCCGTAAACTGTGCTCCTCTGTCTGAAATAATGGATATTGGTACTCCGTGCAACCTGACTATTTCTCGGATATACAACTCCGCATAATCTGGCCGAGAAAGTAGTTTCCACTGGCAGGAAATGAGCTGATTCGGTCAATCTGTCAACTATCACCCATATAGAGTCATGTCCATGTTTAGTACGGGGTAATCCTGCCACAAAATCCATATTTACTGCTTCCCACTTCCAGAGAGGCACAACTATGTCCTGAATCAAACCGCCTGGTTTTTGATGTTTTGCTTTCACCTGCTGGCAGTTAGGACACCGGGCTACAAATTCAGCAATTTCTCTCTTTTTTTTATCTAGCCACCAGTAGTTTTCTTTGATATCATGGTACATTTTTGTCGCACCGGGGTGAAGAGAATAACGGGCGTAAGGTACCTCATTCATAATCTGCTGGCGGAGGGCCGAAACATTGGGAACACATAAACGATCTTTACAATACAGCACTCCATCCTCTGTTACCCGAAACCCTGGCGCCTTCCCTAGAGGAATATAATCCTTAAGCTGAACTAGGTCAGGATCCTCAAATTGCCGTTCTATCACTTCCACAACCAACGATGACACGGCAGTGTTCTGAATCACCGCTCTACCGTCCTCTGTTTTTGCTACACGAATGGCTAGGCTAGCTAACTGATGTATTTCCCTGACCAATTCCTGCTGCTCGGACTACAAATACGCCAAGCTCCCCATGGACTTTCGACTGAGAGCATCTGCTGCAACATTAGCTTTTCCCGGGTGGTACAGAATGTTCACATCATAATCTTTTAACAACTCCAACCAGCGCTGTTGCCGCAGATTCAGCTCCCTCTGAGTGAAGATATACTGTAGGCTCTTGTGATTTGTGAAAATATCAACATAAACGCCGTACAGGTGATGTCTCAACATTTTCAAGGCGTGGATCACTGCGGCTAATTCCAGGTCGTGGGTAGGATAATTCCTCTCGTGTTTCCTCAGCAGTCTGGAGGCATATGCAATCACCTTACCATGATGCATCAACACACAGCCTAACCCAACGCCTGATGCGTCGCAATATACTGAATAACCTTATGTACCTTCCGGCAAGGCTAACGCTGGGGCGGAGGTTAATTTATCTTTCAGCTCCTAGAAGCTCTGCTCGCATGCCTCTGTAAACTGAAACTTTGCTGCTCCATTACCTCTTCTTGACCGATATAACATTTTCATACTTAGAGAGCTTGGCATATAATTGACGGTCATACTGGCTTGTCTTGCCGAAGAGATCGACAGGTAGTTTACAGGTGTAGCTAGAGCTTATCTGGCCTTCCGGCCACATGCTAAGGCTACTTGTTGCTGGGATAACCTGAACGACCGTCTGCGCACCTTGTGCCTTTATCTTATCAGAGGATCCTGATATTGATCAGGACGTCTAATGATCTGGCTACATAACCTTAAATAACTGAATAGTCGGGTTGAATGACCCGAATGTGGTAGTAGTCTAACAATGCTCTAACAGTTCTACTTGAGTACTTATAGTTCATGCATAACTGCAGACTTGTGGGCATCTAATTGCTTTGTTATTTTGCTTGAACCACTGTAAGGCTGGGCTTAATCAAACTTACTCCTAGGCGATCAATTTCTGGATCTTCACGGGGAGTCTAATGATCTCCTGGTCTTAATAAACACTGTGCTAGCAGGGTACTATCAATTTCTTACGCCTTGTGTGTATCCACTTGGATTTATACTGCTATTCTGGGGAATTCTCGGTCTTATGAGCTATTCTGTAAAAACTGGCCTTCTGCTAGGGCTCTGTATCTGAATATCTTACGAGAACCAGCTGAAGTACTAGTCTATCATTGACTACTGATGTGGACCGCTTTCTTGGGGTGCCCACGGGCTTGTCTGACTTGTGGGGTATTCCTTGTAATAACTGCTAGGTTGACTAAGATCGACTCTCACCTACAAGGCTGGGAAAATGATGTATGGCCACTTAACATACTGGAACAATTCTAGTATTGCTAATCTCTGAAGTATACCTATTCAGTCTCTAATTCTGGTTCTGGCACATGCGCTAGTGTTATTGATCTTTAGAGATGCTTCCCTGCTAATACAGGCGCCAGCTGGTCGGTAGACCGTCTAACTGCGCCCTTATCATCTAATTACCTGATTCATTACTAACTATTATAAGCTTCTAAAACCTAGATCTGGAAACAACATATAAGTCTATTAACTTAATAACTAAGAGCTGAGACAGTTTCTATGGATTCATACGTAAATCACACTTAACTTGCCCCTTCTTTTCGCTTTTCTCTTTTTCTTCTCTCTCTTTTCTCTTTTTATTTTTTGCAAGGGGTCCTGCAATGCAATTTGTATATACTTCCTAGCACTAATATGCATCTGTGTGATTGTAACCCCTATTAGCAGCTGCTCACAACATATTTATTATCTGCACAGATATATATTAATAAATACGTACAATACATACTGAATTCTATAGTGATACGTAATCTCTGACACACTTTGCTAAATTTCATATTGTACATGATATACTGCTTCTATGGTCTAATAATACCTCCTGCCTTCTCTTAACATTTCATTGTATTGTCACCCCATTCTGAAAGTAACAAACATAAACACTTTAGTTATTGTCTGCTGTTTGAAATTCCGCCACTCTTGCGATGTGGGGTCAACGTTCGAATCTTGTGGCCTTACTTGGCATATATTGAGAGCCCATGACTGTCTGCTGGCCCTTATCTCTAGGACACACTAGATTAAATTCACTGTATCGGTAATTTCTTAACTTCCCCATAAGCGAACATACTGCAGCATTCTGGACCACAATCTTACTATCAGCCCGAGGCATAATCCTTAATACGATATTCTATCAATCCGGGGGTAATCCTAATTTCCCCACAAAATCTAACATTCCTGCTTCTTCCCCTCATCTTGCTTAAGCTGAACTTTGGGTTCAAGGTACATGCTTTTCATTGTTAATAAGATTACTGGTCAAGTATCAATTCATACTTCCCCTGACTTGCAGTCATACCTATCTGATTCACATGACCTCTCACCCTTTCGATTTCACAACTGAATCATATCTATAATCTTGCAGGTATATCTTACTGTCTATTAGCGTATATGGTGGACTTGGCCTTTTTATGACTCAAATTTGACTATTACTAGGCATTCATTACTGACAGGTCTTTTACCCCCGCTTCGGGTAAGCTAACAGTCTTACTTTCTCTACTGGCTTATTATCATAAGGGTCTGCACTACTCACGTAATCATAGGGGCTCTTTATACTTTCTAACACTTACTGCTTGATTTGGCAACCTCACCTCAAGTCTTATGCCCCTTACGGAATATAGTCTTTAAGTTGAATCAGGTCAAGAGGTGGGAATACCCTTTTCTTATTTCTATAATACGAAGACAGGAACTGTACTACATCTGAAAAGATGGATATGGGAACCCTGCATTTTCCTCTCTTTCTTTTCTTTTTTTTTTCACTTATCTGATAGTCTGATATTGTCTGATATCTTAACCAGATCTTATATATCTAATAAATAAGTCAACTCGTATGTACATTTTACTTCTGACTTCCTATTCTGACGTTATCAATGTATACTGGGAATAGTACCGATAAAGGTATCACGCTGGGAGGTCTCTAGTACATCCTCCTGCTGCTGTAGTTATCATGTAACTGGCTGATGCCCTCTTCTGTTGCTATCTCTGATCTTTTGCCTGTGATAGGGTAATGCTGATCTGCCTTTGTATCTGTAATCAAAGAATACAGTAAGTTTTTAGGGACTCAACCCTATACTGTACCGCTCTAAAGCACGACTGACTGAGAAGGAAGGGTAACCATCCTATCATGCCTCGCAGCCTCCTGCCTATAGTATGTGGTGCACAACACATCCATAGACAAGACTCTACTTAGCACGACTTGCAGACTCCCTGGGACATGACCTGCTCTGATACCAAGTTTGTCACGCCCCGCCTTGGGGGGTATGACTGGCACCTGGTGCCCTAGTAGGATCTAGACTGTTAACTGGTGAGCCTAGGCACAACTGGTGCTTGGCTAGCTCTAACTCAGATTTCTGGAAACAACGGGCTATATAACGGCTGTAAACATAGCCTCCGGCCAACTGGCCTATAGCCACCTGTACCTGTAATAAAAGCTAACCAGAAACATGTCAATGTAAGGGAGCCTATGCGGGCCGACAAGGCCACCATGCTATCTAGTTGTCTGTAACTCAACACAAGACTACTGTAAGACTACGTGACCAACAAGGTCACCACTATTGTCAAACTAAGGCCTCACACGGCCAACATAAACTGAAATGCTAGACAGCTATAACAAACTGCACAGCCTCACACGACCGGCTCAACTGACCACAGGGAAATATATACAGACTGCAAGCCTCTAGGAATACTGATAAAATGGTCGGGATAGGGCCCCAACCTACCCGTACTATACAACAAAAGAAAATGAAATACACCTCTGAATATCAGGCTCCGAAGGACAGGAGCTGATGACTTTGCGCTGGCTAGGATCACGAGGGATCGGCTCCTCGTCTGTGAGTACCTGTAGGCAAGTAGTGCAGCGCCCCAAGCGGGCGTCAGTACCACTGGTACTGAGCATGTAAAGCAACTGAAATGCACCACTGAAATGAATAACAACAGTAACATGACATAGAAACAGGAAGTGGCTGAGTCTATGTAGCTGAGAATAACGGGGGAGAGTTTAATTATTCTATAACTAAACTGAGCGTACCTGATACCGTGCCGTCCTGCTATCTATCAGTATCTAATAGCACATATAGGTATACATATAAATACACACAATACCTGACCGACCCCCATAAGCCGGAAGGTGCCAAGCAAGCAAATAATCTATATACCCCTACCCGGGTCAAAACCAACCAACATAAGTCACTCCACTCATCTGACAACTGTGAGCTCCTCCTACCGGCCCCCTTGGGTACGTAGCTCAGGCCTTGGCCTCTGACAATAAACTGTGTCTGAGTCCGAAGACTCCTACCTCTGGGCGTAAGTGCACACGGGGTGTGTAGTTAAAACTGCCCTTGGGTGCAAGCACGCAACAGGGTAATTTTATGAAAATCTGTATCTGAAACTGCCCCCGGCCACAAGCGCACACAGAGTGATCTGCCCCTGTAAACAGGGTAAACTAGCTCTGCGCAGAGTAAACTGAACTACCCCTGCAAGCAAGGTGGTCTGGACCGTATTATCATGGTGGTCGGCCATCATCGTCCTCTAGGCGGACGACATCGCCCAGCTGGTGGCGGTATCTGAATCTGGTATCGACACAACTATAACCCAGGGGTGGTGGGGATGCTAAAAGGACACCCACATGCCATAGCAGGTCTCAACAAACAAATAACACATATAAATAGCAAGTATGTATAACTGAAAGACTATCTGAAATCTAACTTCTTATTCTGATCTGTCTCTACACTGAACTGATTCTTACTTATTATACTGATTCTGTAATCTTTGTTTAACTGTACGGCTAATCTGTAGCCATGATACTATCTGTTTGAATGGCTAATCTATAGCCATAACTGTCTGTCTATCTGATCTTTCTTTACGGACTTTTATTATTAAAAATCTGTTTCTTTTATTCTACTACATGTTTTCTAATCACGTAATAGGCTATACTGAATCTGAAATACTAACTTGCCCTCGGGCGCATGCTCTTTTAACTTTCAGACTGAATATGATATAACAACGCAAACTAGGTTTACTGAACTTTGCACAATACTTAACATTCAACTCCGGGAATTCTACTACGTAGTTTATTGTACTGTACAAGGCTAAAGCTACTAACTTGCCGAAGGAACTAGCTTTACATACCTTAACCTCGGGTTATCCGTCTGTCGGACGAGGCTCGGTTAATACTCTAGCTATTTCTCCCAACTGCATTCATATATACGTCAATTAATACTAAATATAACTTCATTCTGAAGAACAACATCACTTTCAATAAAATTATAGCCTAAACTTAGGCTTATCGAAAGACGGTCGAAAACTTGTTATTTTTCAGAAGTCCAAAAGGGAGAAGTATTCACTTCACAGCTAGGAGCACATTGACACTAGTTTGGAGCAATTCCACTTACCTTAGCCCGGTAGCATGACGATTTGCCGGCCGTATTTCGCGAAACAAAAACCGTAGGAATGCTCCCTGGTGTTAAATACCTCGGTACCTGAGGTTAATTCGAGTTTGGACCGCGTTTGGCGGCGTAATCGGACGAATTTTAGTAGGAGATCTTCATTTTCCCCTTCTCTATGATTAGTCTCTGTTTTCTACTAGAAATTATAAGGAATTTGAATAAAAAACCGAAGTGGGGCTTATATATAATAGACACTATAAGTCGCATTCCTGAAATGCGATTTATAAGTTGCATTCCTGGAATGCAATTTATAAGTCGCATTTCGCCTTGCGACGCGCCGACTTGGCGCTTGTCCGATCTTTCCCCGGGCTTTTTTCTAGCATGTATGGCTTCCAAATATGCTCGACCAACACACGAATAGGCCATCTAGGTGCCGGGAATTCTACGGGGTATAACACACCGGGAGATTATATGAATACAATTAGACCTTTGAATACAAGATTCCCACACACAATCAATGAGCCGATTCCAATAAAATCAATTATGGTTGTTAAAGGAGTTCCCAATGTTAGGTGGACAGAAGAAGAAGTCCAACGAATGAATGTGAATCAAAACCTACAATTTACTGTCATAGGCAAATAATCTTACGGGTGGTGTGACAATGATAACACTAAAACCACACTTTCAACTGAAGTATGAAACGAACATTGTCAATAAGGAACCCAACTTAGAGGTTGGGGTCGATCCCACAGGGAATATGGAATATCTAGATTACAGCCGGTAGATGAATTTGTATGGTAGTTACTTCACAATGGGGGGATTCTAATAAAAATCAATAATAAAAATAAACAGCAGTCAAGATTATATTTGCAAATTAATAATTAAATGATAACTAGGGTTTGTGTTCCCAACAGCTTTAGGTATACACTTGTGATCTTTACCAATACTTACTTACAGAATTGACAACTTAGGTTCATTCAAACGATCGACCAATCCCTATTGAATGACTATCCTCAATTACTCGACCAAGTCTCATGAGTTTTGCAAACTAGTCGTTATCACTAAGTTCCAGATATAACTATTCCGCGACCACAACTCAAGTTAATACAATGATAATCAAGATCAAGGCTCTGTTGTAATTCTCTTTTCCTAATCTCTACCTTTTCGACCAAAACAAGTAAAGAATTCACGCACTTCCTAACGTTGCACACCGCTAAGAATCCTTAAAGATGAAGATACTATAATATAAGTAATTAGTATTGATTTTAGAATTACTTTGTGCAACCCTAGCTTGTTAATCTGCCATGGTTCCCACAACCCTAGCTATGGAGGTTTTAGCCTCTCATAGTTGCAAGGTTGTGCATTCTGTTCATGATTGAAGACATAAAACAATACTTACGAAGATGATTTGGAAAAATGATTCCTTCAATTAATCCACAAAATCTTGAATAACAAGTAGCAAGAACAATATGAGTTCAATAAAAGGTTGATCACAAGGTTGAACCAACTCAATTCTCTCTTTCAATGATGTAAAATTGCTTACTACAATGTTTTCTTACTAAAATTAAGTCTATTCATCGTCCTCTCTAGAAAAATAAAACATAAAATGTATTTATAGAGACACAAGAATCCTTTTCCTAAACTAACAGGACTGCTTTCCACATCTGTTGCCAAGCTCGTCATGGGTCCTGCTACGACTCATAGGGGCTTCTCACGGACCATGGCATCGACTCGTGGCTTGAAGTGTTGGCTGAATTTTGGCTAAGTGTTGGGCCAAGGTACAATTCGTACCTACATCTTATGAATCGTACCTTGCACCCATGGATTGATCCTGATACTTTGAACTTTTTCTGAACTTCACCACGACCGTATGGTATGACTCATACCTTCATCTCATGGGTCGTAGGATCCTCTTGTACTGAGAATTATCCTCCTGTGCAATTCTTCTAGATTTTATCACGACTGGCTTACCACGACTCGTACCATCATGGTACGATCCATGACAAGTCTCGTGGGATCAGTCTTCCAGGTTAAACTTTCAGCTTCTTATCACGGCCCTCAGTATGACTCGTAGGTCCTGTTACACCCCAAAACTTTTTTTGATGGTTATTTGATGGTTATGTGTCATATTAAGGGAATTATGGGTCGTAGGTTGTCTGTAGGTGAGGAGGGAAACATGTGCAAAGGGAAAAGCGAAGAGTATGTGAAGTTTGTAAATAAGGCTCCACTTTAAATGGACATATCTCCAAATATATAATGATTCAGAGGTCCTATGGCCTATCAAATGAAAGATATTTGAGTCTAGTTTACAGTGAAAACACCGCTAGTCAATCTAAGTTTGGAGTAAAAAGTTATGCTCGTTTGAAGACAGCACCATAGGCTAGAAAGGCGCCGTGCGCGCGGGCGCTGAGACAGGCAGGCAGCAGGTGCGCACGCGCGCGCAAGGGCACGTCGCACGGGCGCCGCACGCAGGCACCGCCCAGCTTGCCTATAGGAAGTAATTTTGAGCTAAAAAGCTCATTTCTACTCCGTTTCACCTTATTTTTTTTCAAAATTCGCAGAATTAAGAGCTCTATGCAATGGTGAAAAGATATACCAGGTAAGAAACTTCACTCTTGTCTCTTTTGGACTTTGAAAAGAGAACCTTGGAAGGAAGTCATGACTTGTTGTTGTCTTGTGGTTGATTGTGGTATTGATGCATTTTTAGATGATTCTAGGCAGGGAAACAGTAGGAGTTTACTCCTACTTTAGCTGATAACATCTCTAAGAAAGGGTAAGTAATTCCCTTTTTAATTTCTTTAAGTTTATGAGGTTCTAACTTGGAGAATGTTGTAGTATTGTGTTGGTGTTTCTTTGTGTGTTTTTGTGGCATGTTGCTGCCCAATTTTTCTAGGACTTTGGTGAAGTGAAGTTGCTGCATTTTGGGTTTGTAAATTGGACTTGGAAGGAGCCTTAAGGAGTAAGATTGAAAGGAGGATTTTCGGCGAAGTTAGGTCGACGTGCCAAGGTATGTAAAGGTGTCCCTTTCCTTGTTTTTCAAGCACGAAACTAAGTTATTGAAAGGATCAATATTCCTATGTTATTAAAATCATATTGAGGAATGTATGATCCTTTCCAAAGGGTTGGAACTACTTGGCATAAATCTTGAATTGTTAAGAATGGTTGAAGCGAACAAACGTGAAGGGAAAGGCGTAATTTTTATACAATTGTTGCCGGAGTTCTAAATCGAATCTGAAGTCCCCTTAACGTGCGCACCGTGAGCTGGTCCTTTTAAGTATACTGTATATGTGATGTTGAATATATGTTAAGATCTGGTCACTTAGTGAAATTGGTACGAAATGATAAGACGACGACACGTAATTGAACTTAAGATAAGAAGATCACGCTTAGCCGATGGAGGGTAAATGAGCTTATTGAAATGACGTGTTAATAATATTATTAATCCCTCCTATATGTTTATTGTTTAAAGTGCTTAAGATAAAAAGTAGATTTTATGTTTTTCCTCTTTAAAGCTAAGCAAGCAGCATGTAGCGAATTAGCTAAATCGATACATGTTAACGGGAAAAGCATGGCTAAGTTGTCAATTAGGCAAAGAGGTAAGTGCGTATAAGAATTGATGGAATAGTGAAAACGAGGGTAAAAACTTGAGTGTTGAGAGAATAATTTTTGGCAAAGAAGTTAAGATGAATAAGGAAAGTAGAGATAGATATTGTTAAATTAGACGATACGGGTTACGCTGGTGAACGAGGTAGGCAACAACTAGGAAGATTAACCCTGTTCTAAAGACGTTTAGCAAAAGAGTTATAAATCAAGCTGTTTATGTTCAATATGTATTAAGTTGATGAATAACCACTAAAGTGTTAACCTTCTATGAAATAATTAGAGTTGCACGTCTGGAAAATAGTAACTTAAGTTGAGAAGCTCTCTGCTATACCCCTAAAGGATTATGTTAAGTTATCTATTCTAAGTGTTGAAGTTTTATAGCATGTCTGAAAAGGGTAATCCTAGAATCCTCTAAGTCACTTATGATTATGTAAGCTTTCTTAAGCTCCGTAGATAATTGCAAAGTTATGTAAGTTAATCCAGCATCACCCGAATTACGACTACATATCTTTATTTACCTATAAGGCATCACTTAGAGAGTTACTCACGAGTTCCCAAGTTATAGAGCTCCAAGTCTTAGAGCCTTAAGTTATGTCTCTATGTACCTAATTTATGTTTAAATGTGCTAGCTGATCTAAGAAGTTTTTGAGAGATCATATTTTGAGAGTCATGCTAATGTCTCGATCAAGTATCTGATGTTGTATACAAGTTTAAGAACTCAAGTCTTTATATGTCCTCCCAGTAAGAAGTCTTAATGTGTATGATTTTCATGTTATAACATACAGTTGAATTCTTTCAGTTATATTCAAGTCATGCATCTTTATGTTTAGCTCTTGTTGAGTTCGACCAAAGGTGATCCTATTACAGGAATAGCGTCAGGGACACCTGTTACTATTTTCACTGCCCAATAACCGATTTGGTCCCAAGATAAGGAATAACCTGTTACGCCAATTTCCTAAATTCAGGGGAGAGATTCTCCCAGGTACCAATGTTCCTAATGTCTAAGTAAGTATAAGTGCAGGATCATTTAAGCATAGAACTTCTAATCCCAGGAAGTCACCTGGAGGTAACTCAGCTAACTAAATACGAGTTTATACGTTAGACAAAAGTCTCATATATTGTATGTCTATAATTCAGCTCTCAGCTCTACGTATATGTTAAGCGTTATGACAATAAATCCAAGCTTTAAGTTATAAGTCCCATGTTTTCCTGCAAATAACGAAAATGAATTGAGAACTGCATGCGCCCATCGACATGATAAGTTCAGCAATGAAATTCCAGGCATAGTTGTCGATACATGCCACCCTGTGGGCAGTATATATATGTAGTTCCCAGATGTCAAAGGATTGTATAGAAATGGGAATCTATGTGCTTCTGATCAAGCGATACGTTAAATAGGTAAGACTATCTATAGGACATTGCTTGTAAATTTTCTAAAATTCTTATGTTGGTTTAACCTCCTGAAGGTCCGTTGAGTCACTGAGTTGACATGTTTGTATATAAATTGACAGATTTACGTGATATATGTGCACATTTTGTAATTTTACATGGTATATGTGCTCACTTGTATTTATATGTTACGAAAGAGACCGATTACGACCAAAGATTAAGCATTTGTCATTTCAATGCTACATTTTTAAATTGCCTCAGTATAAGCTTTATCAGCTCCATTAATGATTATGATTGAGAATATTTTTATTTTAACCCCGGTATGGCACACCGGCTGGAGATGTTTTTATTTTACGCCAGTATTACACCGGCTGGAGATGTTTTTATTTTACCCCAGTATTGCACCAGCTGGAGATGTTATTATTTTACCCCGGTATTGCACCAGCTGGAGATGTTTTTATTTTACTCCAGTATTGCACACCGACTGGAGATGTTTTTATTTTACCTCGATATTGCACACCGGCTGGAGATGTTTTTATTTTACCCCGATATTGCACACTGGCTGGAGATATTTATATTTTACCCTAAAATGGCACATTGGCTGGAGATCTTTTTACTTTACCCCGGTGTGGTACACCGGCTGGAGAATACGAATTATATATATGGATTTACGGTTGGCTAGTCGCTTGCATTGCAGTTATAGTTTCCTTCTTGTGCATTTCTTAATTGCATTTTCATCATATTATAGAGTTATTATCTGGTTTCAGCTTCCAGGATTCCAGGTTGTTACCATTCCTTATTCCTGGTTTAGGTATCTTGAGTTTAGTTATGTTATAGTAAGTTGATATCAATTATAGGTTGCAGAGTTTCAGGTTATATTTGTCCATTATATGTTTATGTGCTAAGTTAGTTATTACAGGATTGTTATCTCATGGTTACAGTTTTAGCCTTACACACTAGCACATTTCATTCGCTTGCTTGGGGACATGCGTTCGTGCCACAGGTGTAGGTAGAGGTCAGGATGGCCATTTGAGTAGCAGTTCGTGAGATCAACAGATGGTTGGTATGCTCCTTTCTTCCTGGAGCTAGGGCCTAGTTATTTATGTTTGAGTTTTGAGATACGGTTATGGGTAGGCCGGAGCCTTGTTCTGACCATCAGTCAGTTTACTATTTAGAGGCTTTGTGGACTTAGTGTGTACAACGGAATTTAGGTTGTGGCCTTGTCGGCTTTTTGTTGTTTAGTTTAGCATACTCATAGCCTTGTTTGCATTTAAGTTATTTACCCTGTATTGTTGAGACATTGTGGGTCCAGTTTGTGCTCCAGTTGATTGTGATAGGTGCCCTGGACGGCCTAAGTGTTACAGTTACAGATGTCATATAGCCGGCTTTCCAGTCAGTCAGGTATGGGGAGCTAGTCGCGCCCTCCCCCTAGTTATGTGGGGTGACAGGTCCATCCTATGGATCGTACTATGAACTACACTTTTTGCCCTTTTTTCCACACTTTTAGCTTCCTTTTTGTAATTTATCGTTCCAACACCCATTTATACTGAAATCAAAGGAAAAGTGCCTTATATCCACATAAATACAGCTATATCCATGCTATTTTCTTAGTTTTGAGGGTCAATAGTATTGTAAATCCACAACACATTAAACAACCTGAGTCTACACTCTTGATGCGACATGATACCTAGGGCCACAAGTGACCCCAAGCTAACACATGGAATAACATACTATTGAAACTCTGAATACTATATGAAATTTATATGCGAAAGTTTCATAAGGCATAACTGAACAAAATACTTTTAAGCAAAACAATACATCTAATAACACACTAAATTACGAACTCTGTCTAAAAGCCTTCTAAGAATTGATGAGGTTTTGGGATAAGCCCCTAGCTAACTCTAAAGTCTGAACTGAAATATCAAAATACAATAGTTTGGGAAGAAAACACTAGTCCTAGGTAAATGAGGACTCACCACTGAACTCTGCAAAATTCCACTGGAGAAGGACCACTGATGATGCTGAGACTTAGAACTTGCGCCTATATCACAAGATGATATAGTGTAGAGAGTATGCATCAGTACTTTGAATATATTTATTAAGTGAGATATGAAGTAAGTTAAAGATACTGAGATTCTGTAAGCTAGACTGACAAAAAATTCATTGACAATAACTGGAATCATAAATACTGAAGTATGAAAAATCTGATAATACTGAAAGTACTAGTAACTGTCTGAAGGTCATACACATATCCTGAGTTATGGAGGAATGAACTAAATTGGAGACTATGACTATACTGGATAAAGTTGTACTATAATATAATGTGAGAAAAACTATAACCGACAAGTAACCATGAGAGATAGACATGGAGTCCTATGTATACCCCTATCGTAGAAGGCCCACTATACCTTACCAGGGTATAACAGCTGAGTTCAGTGATCACTGTCTGATGCCCATTTGGGCTAATAAACTACGGTGGTAATGTAGTTCTAAGAACCTGGGTGCTCTAAACCCTAGCTCCGTTTGATGCTACGTTCTACTCCCACTGATATTCTAATTAAGTCTAACTAGGTTGATAGCTCAAAACTGGTGTCCTAAGAATTAAGTCAGGACTACTTATCTAGAAGTTCCCTAAGATTTTAAGGACCTAAAAATAAATATGTTCCAGGACTCGTCAAAGTTGCTTTATCTAAAAGTGTCTTAACAGTCTAACGAATAACTGACAAATTGATAATTGTTACTACTGAGGTTATTGAATTCCTCAAGACTAAAAAGTAGTCAAACTAGTCAGCTAACATTTTTGTAGAACACTGAGTGTTGATTGAGGCTCTGAGACTGTGTAAATTGAAGACTAACTTCTAATCATGAAGTTGTACTAATATTGGTAAATTTAAGGGAATTATGCTGACATACAATATTCATTTCTGAATTCTCAAATATGTAAGTCCCATTCAAATCCCATCTAAGATTAGGGAAAGATACATACTGTATGAAATGAAGTACCAAAAATAAATTACAACTGATAATAATCTAGGAAAAACTCAAGAATTATCACAATAAAGGAATTAACAAACTATCTGAAGGGAAATCCTAGTTTCTATATTTAGTAGGGGTGGAACTAAGGAGATTATTTTAAAGAATTTGGGACATAAGGGTGAGAGAAATTCCCCTGCTAGAATCCCACATACCTGTAGTAGAAATTTCTTTGAGAAACACATGAAAATATGAGAAGGATAGCAGCCCTAGCCCCTTCCTTGAGAAAGTTATCTGGAACTTCTACGCACTGAGTTTGAGGATTGATAGAAAAATGAGAGGGATAGTCAATCAACCCCTTTAATTCCCCTATAAAGAAACCCAAAATGATGTATCTTAGGCATTAAAATAATAGGAGGTTGCAAAAGTACCCCTAGAAATTGCTTTAAAATTTCTGCCTGACAGGTAGTACGACTCAACCTATGAGTCGTACCAGGATCGTACGGACTAGTCATACCAGGATCCTATGACCCGTACCTTCACTCATTGTTAGGGACTGCTCTATACCATTTCACTAAAGTTTTCCACGAAAGCCTTCTACGATCCGTATAGGCATCCTACAAGTCATACCTCGGTCCGTGATTTCCTCCTGAACACTCTTCTGATTCAACTCACAACTCAGTGTATGGTCCGTGCTAACATACCACGAGTCATACCATGACTCGTGGTTACCCATGATTTCCCTGATCAATTCTCTTAACTTATCCATGACTAGTCAATATGATCCGTACCATCTCGATACGAGTCGTAGCATGCACTCGTGATTCCTCCAAACACCTTTACTGTTTTCCTCCAAACCTCTTGTTATGAATCCAGGGATGGCTCGTACCATGATTTTATGAATTGTACTGTGACTCATACTGATATCTTTTTCCCAGTTTTCTACGTGATCAAGTTTTAAATATAGAGGTTAGTCTCACAAATTTTTGGGGTGTTACAATATCTCCTCTTAGGAACAGTCATCCTTGAATGAAGGCTAAATAAGTTGAAAGACTGGGGGGGGGGAGAAAAGAGCTGAAATCCCTCACTGAAAGCTATAAACTGACTACTGAAGGAGTGAATGACTCCCAACTAAGGTGAAACATACTAATAGGACTTATGCAATTAGGGTGCACAATTCAAACATGAATAAAGCTAATGAGTATGGAACTGAATAGAGTATTAAGGATAAATATTAGTACCAGATATTGGACCTGGGCTAGAAGGGAATAAGTGTAGGTATTTAGCCATCATGTTTGCTTCTTCTTCCAATGTAGTTCTCTCAACAAGCTAGTTCCTCCATAAAACCTTTACTGAAGCGACCTTTTAGTTTCTCAGCTTTCAAATCTAACGGTCTAGGATCTGAACGAGAACTTCTTCGTAAGAGAGGTTGTCCTTTACACCAAACAATCTCTAGAGGCACTATTAAGGTCGGGTCACCGATGTATTTCTTTAACATAGACACATGAAAGACTTGGTGCGCCAATTATAAATTCGTAGGAAACTCCATCTCATAAGCCACATTGCTAATGCGTCTCAGGATTCTATAAGGGCCGATATATCTGGGACTAAGCTTTCCTTTCTTCACAAATCTTATCACCCCCTTCATAGTTGATATTTTAAGGTATACCCAATCATCCAGGCAAACTCCAACTCCCTTGTCCTCACACTAACATATGATTTCTATTAGCTTTGAGTTGTTCTCAGTCGTTCTCTGATAATTTGCATTTTCTACATGGCCTCATGTATTGAATTAGGACCTATCAATCTAGCTTCACCAATCTCAAATCACCCTATAGGGGATATACACCTTTTACTATATAATGTCTCGAATAGGACTATCTGAATAATAGATTGGTAGCTATTGTTGTATGCAAACTTGATGAGAGGTAGGTGATCATCCCAACTACCCTTAAAGTCGATCAAAAAAGCCTTCAACATATCCTCTACAGTCTGAATTGTCCGCTCAACCTAGCAATCTATTTGTGGGTGGAAAGTTGTACTGAGCTTGACTTGAGTACCAAGTCATTTCTAGAATGACTTCCAAAAGTGCGAGGTGAACTGGGTACCCCTATCTGAAATGATAGACAAAGGAACATCATATAGTCTTACTAACTCCCAGATGTATAGCCTAGCATAATTCTCTACTGAATTTGTAGTCTTAGCTGGTAGGAAATGTGCTGATGTAGTCATCCAATCTGCGACTATCCAAATTGAGTTATTTTGCTTGCGGATATGAGGTAAACCTGTGATTGAAGTCCATATTCACTTCTTCCCACTTCCAAGTGGGAATACTGATATCTTGAGTCACACCCCCGGTCTCTGGTGTTCAAATTTGACATGTTGGTAGTTTGGACACATAGATATAAATTTTGCAATGTCCTTATTCATTCCATTTAACCAGTAAATTTCCCGTAGATCATGGTACATCTTGGTGTCACTTGGGTGGATAGAGTACCTGGTGTCACGAGCTTCCATTAATATCTGCTTCCTCAATTCATCTACCTATGAAACACAAAACCTGTCATGATAACAGAGCATACCATCTCCCCCTTTGGAGAATTCTTCCACCTCTTTTCTTAGCACTGCCTCCTTTAGCTTGAGTAGAATACGGTCTTCATCCTGCTTTGACTTAACTTCTACCACCGGTAAGGATTTTGACTCACTCTCGATAACAACCCCGCCATCAGATGAATAAACTAATTGTACTCCTAGCCGAGCCAATCTGTGAACATCCTTTTCTAGCTCCTTTTTACCTTCTTCAACATACGCCAACACTTCCCATAGACATCCTGCTGAGGCCATTAGCTACTACATTGGTCTTTCTTGGATGATATAACACACTCATGTCATAATCCTTCCATAACTCTGGCCATATTCTCTAATGATTATTCAAATTTTATTGTCTGAATACATACTGCAGGCTCTTGTAATTAGTGAAAACATCTACGTGAAACCCATAAAGATAATGCCTCCAAATCTTCAAGGCGAACATTATCGCTGCCAATTCAAGATCATGAGTCAGATAGTTCTTCTCATGAACCTTAAGCTACGGGGAGGCGTAAGCTATGACTTTTCCATGCTGTATTAGAACACAACCAAGGTTAACTCTAGAGGCATCACAGTAGATCAAAAACCTATCTGAACCTTTTGGCAGAGTTAGAATTGGGGATGTAGTGAGTCGAGTCTTCAACTCCTGAAAACTCTTCTAACATTCATCAGACTAGTGAAACTTTACTTTTTTCTGAGTTAGTTCTGTCAAAGGCGAGGCAATGGAGGAGAATCCTTTAACAAACTATTTGTAATAACCGGCTAGACCCAAGAAAATCCTGAGTGTTATCAAAGAGGTGTGTTTTGGGTAGTCCTTAGCTGATGATATTTTCTAAGGATCCACCTGAATACCCTCTCTAGAGACCACGTGACCAAGGAAGGTAACTAATTTTAGCTAGAATTCACACTTGCTGAATTTGGCAAATAACTGGCAGTCCCAAAGAGTCTGTAAAACTATTTTCAAATGATCTGCATGTTCCTTCTTTGTTCTTGAATAAACCAAGATGTCATCTATAAAAATAATGGAGAAAATGTATAGGTATGACTTGAATAACCTATTCATCAGGTCCATAAAAACTGTAGGAGCATTGGTTAGTACAAAAGACATAACTACAAATTCATAGTGACCACACCAAGTTCTGAAGGCTATTTTTAGAATGTCATATTCTCTGACCCTGAACTGGTGGTACCCTGATCTGAGATCTCCCTTGGAGAAATAACTAGATCCCTAAAGATGATTGAACAAGTCATCAATCTTGGGTAGAGGATAGCTATTCTTGATTATGACTTTGTTTAGCTGGCGGTAACCAATACACATTTTGAGGGTGCCATCTTTTCTTCGCTCGAATAAGATTGGGGCACCCAATATATATACTGGTTATGATGAAGCCCTTATCTAGAAGTTCTTTCACCTGTTCCTTCAATTCCTTAAGCTCATTTGGAGTTATTTTGTAAGAAGGAATAGAGATGGGATAGGTATTTGGAAGAAGATCTATGCCAAATTCTATTTCTCGTTTGGGAGGGACTCTAGGGAGGTTTTCCGAAAACACATCAGGAAACTGATTCACCACCAAAACTGACTGGAGTGTCGGGGTTTCAAAATTAGAATATTGACCCTAACCATATGGTAGATATACCCTTTGGAAATAATTTTCCTGGCCTTAAGGTACAAACGAAAGGACCCTTAGTCGCTGAAGTACTACTCTTCCATTCTAAAACTGATTTGTTAGGAAATTAAAACCTGACAACCTTGGTTCTGCAATCGATTGAAGCATAAAAAGAATGAAACCATTCCATACCAAGGATAAGGTTGAAGTTGAACATTTATAGCTCTACTAGATCGACTGAAGTGACTTTACTCAACACTAAGATCAGACAATTTATGTATCCCCAACTGGATCTAACTTACTTACCAACCGGAGTAGAGATTGAAAATTGTTCAAAGAGAGTTTCTAGACTAATATCAAGCTGGACTAAAATATAAAGAGTCACTAATGAAAGTGTGGCTCATGGATCTAGTAAAGCATAAACATCAAAGTGGAAATGGTGCAACATACCCATATCATATCCAGTGAGTTCTCCTGATCCTGCTTGGAAGATAGCGCATAGAAACAATTTTGGCGCTGACCAACACCTATACCTGAAGCAGTGCCCAGTTGAGTTGGGTAACCTGTCGGCGCTATTGATGTAGAAGACTAGGCCTTTCCTCTTCCTACTGACGGGTACTATCTCAAACTCTAGCCTAGTTGGACACAACCAAAACAACCCTATTTGCCCAGACAACACTCCCTAAGGTGATTATTACCACCTTTAGGAAATGTTAGAAAAATGCGGTTATTGGAGACATAACTCTAGGACTGGGAGCCTGATGTCCCACTCCTCCTATCTATACGGGGCCTGAAGTACGGAGCGCTGGCTGAGGAAGGTTTTTGTTACACCCCACAAGTTTCCGTTGGTTAACCAATGCATGTGTGTGCATGTTGAAGATTTTTTAGAGTATGACGTGTAGGAGAAGGCTCGGAAGTAGAATGCACAAGTGCATTATCGAGCGGGCAGAATGTCGGGGCCGGGGGTAGGGCATTCCAAGAACCGCACTGCGCCCCACCCACACGCAAGGAGCACCGCGTTGCGCCCTTCCCTCGGTGTGCTGGGAGGTGCGTTGCGCCCGTGTTCCGTTGTGTTGGGAGGCGTTCTATGGACACCCTCCATTGCCCCTCTATATATATTTAAGTTGTGAGATGTAATTCGTTATAAACATTTCCAAAAAGAGCTCTCGGCCTGGGTGTTTTTCCCCCTTGGGTTTTCAATAATTTGAAGTAAATTGAGCTACCAAATATCGTTTAATGCCACTTTTTCTTAGGTAATGATTCCTAGGTCTACGAAGAACATATCTACGAAGTTTAATCTTTGAATTTTCCCCAGTTCAACAGAGTCCTACCGACTGAAAGTCATAAAGATTACTTCTAATCAAGTCCAAACTATATACAAGTGATAAGTAAGTATTTCTACCTTTTTAATCTACAAGAATTCATAAGATTTGTCGAGTTGAACTCGTTTTGATATATTGTCATTATAATTGTGGGCTATGAATTGCTGGCCTAACTCTTGGATTACAATAACCTCATTCACTTAGCATAAAAAACTAGAATACGGAGGGATTACGAGTTTTTGATCACAACTGGATTGATTGAGCTAAATTCGACAATTGAGGTATGTTAATGCTAACCTCCTTCGGCAAGTTGCTCTCGTCATATAGTCAATACGACCTATACTTTCATAGTAGCTTATGATTATACATGTTCTGGTTAGCTGCTATGAGATGAATTGAGATTGTAACATAGTATCCCTTGTCGGGAAAGATTATATTTTTTTTTGACTATCGCTGGGAGCAACAAAGATATTCTCTATTTAGTTATTTACCGTCTATATAGACTAGCAGTGTCTTGTTACCGTATTGAGGCCTAAGAGGCCAGTGGTTAGCTATTATCGTAGCTGATTAAGTAAGATGGCATAGGGCATAGCTTGGCGATATAACTTTCTATATGACGCCTATATATATATACAATAAAGCTCGCCTATAGGCTATTGGCGTACTTTGACGCCTACAGAACTAGAGTCATGATAGAATGGCCTTACCTTCTAGTCAGTGGCACTAGGATTGCCTAACAAACTGAGTGGTAGCTTTCTAGGTGAACTACATACTTCCAACAACCGTATAGTTTCTTTCGACTTACAATTGATCGTATCGGCCACTCAGGAAACCATCCTAGTTTCCAGAAGTCTAATGGACTATGCAATATCATAAGAAAGTATTTTAGTAGCAGTTATACGTGGGGCTAATTCCTCCAGCTATTCATACAGATGCCCACGTATATGTTGCTTAGAAGGGCTAAGTCTAAGTATACCTGCCTACGGGGCTACAAATTGCTCACAGGAGCTATATGGTGTCAGGACAGACCAGATTGACGCATTATGAACTAGAACCTTAGTATTATGGTTTACTCTTTGGGTTAATAGTTGTTGTGGCTGCCTATAGGAATATTGTGGCTGATCGCCTAGTATCATATCCAGTTATTAGCAACCTTGCAGTCATTCTATGCGAGGGAACTATATAGTTGGTCTCCTACGACCTTGTTGTCCACTCATGAATGACTATTATACTAGTATGACCTTCATAGTATCGCCAGGTCACCTCGGACCTCGCCCTTTCCTTTCTGAGCTAGATTATTTTATAATTAATTCCATGACTATCTGACTAGTTGTGGACACATAGAATACACCTGTTAGCTGCTATTTAGGATGCTACAAGAGGAGCCCAAATGACTATCTGACTAGTTGTGGACACATAGAATACACCTGTTAGCTGCTATTTAGGATGCTACAGGAGGAGCCCAAATGGCTCATATACAGTTATAGGAGCCCAGATGACTCATATACAATTACAGGAGCCCAGATGGCTAATATATAGTTATAGGATCCCATATTACTTACATACAGTCACAGGAGCCCAAACGACTCATATACAGTCACAGGAGCCCCGATGGCTCATATACAGTTATAGGAGCCCAGACGGCTCATATACTATCAAAGGTGCCCAGATGGCTCATATATAGTCACAGGATCCCAGAAGGCTCATATATGGTTATAGGAGCCCAGAAGGCTCAAATACGATTATAGGAGCCCAAATGGCTTAGGCACAATTGCAGAAGCCCAGAAGGCTCGAATATAGTTTTAGAGGTTGAGGATGCTTTAGTTAAAGCTTGCCTACGGGACTACAGTGAAACATATAGGAGTTACAATTTGCTTGCACTTGTCGAGGCTTATGGGGGCCCAGGTAGGTTGTCTTTGTGTTGCTTGCACCTTCAAGGCTTAATGCAGCCTGGTTAGGTTCTTGTTTGTATGCTTGTTTTCTAGATATAATTTATGAATGTAGAATCATACAACTTAAGTTCCTATTTGTGTAATGATCTACTAGATGCAGGCTATGATATGAAAATATACAGATTAACTTTTGCCCCTTTTCACTGATTACTTTCAGTTCTTTATCAACTTCTATTCAGTTATTATTACTACCTTACATAATCGGTACATATTGTACTAACGCCCACGTATGGGGCGCTGCATATTTGCCTGCAGGTTTAGACAGACAGGTTTTAGGACCTCCTTTAGTAGCTATTCAAAGTCAGCAGATTGATCAGCTCCTTTCGGTGGGAGTTGCTAGATAGTAGAGGTTTTCCTTTCTTTTGTTATAAAGTTTTTTGGTAGGCTGAGGGGCCCTGTTCTGACCAATATTTCACTCTTAGAGGCTTGTAGACTGCAATATATAGTTCCTAGCTAGTTATTTTTTATTAGTCATGTGGGGCCTATGTATGTTATGTTTTGTATGTTGTCCATGTAGGGCCTAGCTTAGCTATCGATTAGTAGCCTTTTCGGCTATAGTGTATATATAACTACCTCCCATTCTCTTTTTATGACTTAAATATCATGGCGGTCTTTTCAGTCCATATAGGATCCTTTGTTATTGTGACTATTGGTTAGCTGTTTTTATTTAGGTTTGTTGTGTGGCGTAGTCGGCCTAAGATTGTGTTTACAGCCGAGATATACCTATTTGTTTTCTTGATTTTGAGTTGTTGACAGGCACCAGAAGTGCATATTTCCATCTAGGTCAGCCTAGGTTGCAGTACGGCACTAGGTGCCAGTTATGCCTCCCAAGGTGGGGCATGACAAACTTGGTATTAGAGCAATGTCATATCCTAGGGAGTCTACAAGCTATGTCTAGTAGAGCATTGTTCACAAATATGTGGTGCACCAATTTTATAAGCATGGAGCTACAAGGCATGATAATATGATTACCCCTCCTTCTTTACAAGATCATGCTATAGAGCCGAGTTGTATAGGGTTGAATCCCTAAGCTTACATCGTTATGTCTGTCTATAATGATGTTTGATATGAGATAGACCACAACCAGCCATGAGTTAGATAGATAAGTAGGAGAGGGTACTAGCAGGATGCCGTGGTTGGGGATAGTCCAGCCTAAGGGTGAAAGTGGGACATTTTCTCAATTTTCCCCAGCATTCCCCCGGGCACCGAAAATCTCATAAGGCAATAGATATGCCAACACCACTTCTGGTTCTTTTTACACCCACATATTACGATGTCGAGAATGCAGTATGTATGTTTACTCAGATGATGGCCACTCATTGTCGGTCAGTAGTACTAATTGTTGTTGGGCCTACAGAGGGACCCGAAAGATTGAGGGTTCGTGTGTTTCTCTCTTTGAGTCCTCTATAGTTCACGGGGATAGAGTATAGAGAAGACCCCTAGAACATCATAGAATAATTGCAAAGGATATTCAGGGTTATGTATACCTCATCCACAGAGTCAGTTAAACTAGCATTGTTTAAATTTCAAGGTATAGCAGTTCGATGATATGAAAATTTAGAAAGGTCCATAGGCAGAGATGCACTTTCATCTACTTGGCCTAGTTTCTTTGAGGCCTTTATAGACCATTACTTTCCTCGAGAAATTTTATAGGCTAGAATAGAGAAGTTCTTATACCTGAAATGGGGTAGGATGAGCATCGGGAAGTACACATTGAGGTTTGATTCCTTGGCTAGATATGCACCAACATTAGTTGATACTAGGCCAGCCAAGGTACACTAGTCCATAGTAGGGCTTGCACCAGAATATGTGAAGCATGTATTATAGCTACATTGTGAGAAGACATGGATATCTCTCGAATTCAGTACTTCAGATCTCCAGAGATTGCAAGTTATGCATAAGATAATCTATAAGTAAGTTCTGGTTAAACTCTGTTGCTTTCTTGGGCCATGTTGCATAAGATACATGTATTCAGGTTGACTCGCAAAAGCTAGAGACTATTAAGATTTAGCTCAGACCTATGACTCCAACATAAGTTTGCATCTTTCTAGAGTTAGTTGGGTGTTACTGAAGCTTGGTGGAAGGATTCTCCACCCTATCAGAACTTGAGGCTTATGAGCGGAGTTTTAAGGGCTGGAAGACAGATTGATATCTGCACCAGTATTAGCAACACTAGAGAGCTTATAGGGGTATGCGGTATATTGTGACGTTTCAGGTGTGGGTTTAGGTGTGTTTTGATGGTGCACGGTAAGATTATTTGAGAAAGACACAAAAAGATCTACCCTACCCATGATCTAGAATTGGTTGCAGTCGTCCATACTTTGAAAATCTGGAGGCATTACTTGTATGGTCATTTCCACTAATCACGAGATCAACCAGTATATTTTTAAGCAAGAAGAGTTGAATTTGTGACAACTTTGCTGGATTGAGTTGCTAATGGATTACGACATAGACATCTTGTATCACCCAGGGAAGGTTAACATTGTAGCTGATACCCTTAGTTGTAGGTCTATGAGAAGCCTATCGTATTTGAGAACCAAAAAAGAGAAAATCATCTTGAGAGATGCACTATTTATCTAGTTTAGGAGTCCAGTTGATGGACTCGAATGATAGTGGGGTTGTGATCCAGAATACAGTAGTGTCACCTCTAGTTATGGAGGAGAAAAAGCGACAGTACGAAGAACCTAGCCTAGTACAGATAATAGGGGCAAGGCTCATCAAGAGAAGTTTTTGGCCCTTGAGATAACAGGGGACAGAGTCTTGACGTTCAGAGACTGACTCTGTGTTCCAGATGTGGCAGGGCTTCTCTAGTAGATTACGGAAGATGTACATTATTCTCGTTATTCTTTTCACCCGGGTCTGATGGAAATGTACATTTGTGAAATGTACCATGATATAAAAGAGATTTATTGGTGGCATCGAAAGAAGAAAGATATCATTGATTTTGTAGCACAATGTCCCAATTTCTAGTCAGGGCTACATTTTCAGCTGGAAATTATATTGAATTGTACATGAAGGAGATAGTCTGACTGCACAGTATCCCAGTTTTTCTTACGTCACTGACAGAAGGGCCTAGTTTACTGCTATATTTTGGAAGTTATTTTAGAAAAGTTTAGAACATAGGTTAACTTTAGTACAACCTTTTGTCCCCAAACAGCTGGCCAAGCAGAGTGCACAATTTAGATGCCCGAAGATATGTAATGGCAGTGTGTGCTAGATTTCAAGGTAAGTTCAGATGAACACCTACCTATTATTGAGTATGCATAATAACAGTTACCATTTTACCATCAAAATGGCACCTTATGAGGCTTTGTTTAAGCAGAAATATAAGTTCACCCTAATATGAGTTGAAATAGGCTTGTTAGGACCTGACATGATATATCAGACAGAAGAGGGAGTTAAGCCCACTAGAGAGAATCTATCAATAGCTCAGTGTCGTTAAAATTCCTATTCCGATATATAATGCAGAAATTTAGAGTTGTATTCCTGGAAGTTTCACCAGTGAGGGGAATTATATGATATGGTAAGAAGGACTACTTTAGCCTAGATAGATCAGGCTACATTAGATCATCCGGAAGATAGGCCAAGTGGCCTATGAGTTAGAATTGCCTTCGGGGTTAGAATCTGTTTATTTGGTCTTTCATGTATTAATGTTACGCAAGTGCGTAGGAGACCCTTCTCGGGTTATCACAGTAAGATGTTCAAGTCATAGAGGAATTATTCTATGAGGAGACTCCAATAGCTATACTAGATCAATAAGTTCACAGAATGAGGACCAAAGATGTAGCCCCTGTTAAAGTTTTATGGAGGAACAGAAATGTAGAAGAGATGATTTGGAAATCTAGGGACTTCATGAGGTCTAGATATACTCACTTGTTCCGAATCCTATAATGATAGTACATAGACTTAGACAGTTACAATTGAGGTGAGATAGTTTTTAGGTGTTATATTGTTGTTTATGTTACAATAGATATCAGTTTCCCACTTAATTTTTGTGGAACTATGTCATTCAGTTGTTTGTACCGTCCTGCGAGACACTTATGTTAGACTTCTCTGAATTTCAGGTATCCAGATAGTCCATAATACAAAGGAGACTCTGCTGAAATTTTTCCAGCAATGGTTAAAGAGTCGAATCTCTTAAGATTAGATTACATTCGAGGATGAATGTTTCTAAGGAGTGGATTATGTTACACCCCATAAATTTCTATTGGCTAACCGATGCGTGTGCATGCATGTTGAAGAGTTTTTAAAGTAGACGTGCAGGAGAAGGTTCAGAAGTAGAACACACGAGTGCATTATTGAGTAGGCGAAAGGTTGCGGATGGGGGCAGGGTGCACCAAGTGTCGTGCCGCGCCCCTCTCACGGGGCAAGGAGCACCGCATTGTGCCTCACCTTAGGTGCACTGGGAGGCGTGCCATGCCAATGTCCTGGTGCATTGGGAGGCGCACTGTGCCCATGTCCTAGTGCATTGGGAGGCATGCTCGAACCTCCCTCCACCGCCCATATATATATATATATATATATATATTTTTTTTTTAAGTTGTGAGATATAATTCATTATAAACATTTCCCTAAAGAGCTCTCGGCCTGGGTGTTTTTCTTTCAATAATTTGAAGTAAATTGAGCTATCAAACATTATTTAATTGCGAATTATTCTTAGGTAATGATTCCTAGCTGTACAAAGAACATATCTACATAGCTTAATCTTCAAATTTGGCCCAGTTCGATGGAGTCCTGCTGAGTAAAAGTCGTAGAAATCACTTCTAATCAAGTGCTAACCATTTACAAGTTATAAGTAAGTACTTGTACCTTTCTAATCTACAAGAATTGAAAAGATTTTATCGAGTTGAACTCGTTTTGATATATTGTTGATATGTTTGTGGGCTATGAATTGCTGGCCTAACTCTTTGATTATAATAGCCTTGTTTCCTTGGTGTAAAATCCAAAATATGGAGGGATTACGAGTTCTTGATTGTAGCTCGGTTGATTAAGCTGAATTCAGAAATTGAGGTATGTTAAGGCTAACCTACTTCAGCAAGTTATTCTCGTCATATAGCCGATAAGACCTATACTTTTGTAGTATCTTATGATTATACATATTGTGGTTAGCTGCTATGAGAAGAATTGAGGTTGTAAATACAGCCTCCGACCAACTGGCCTATAGCCACCTGTACCTGTAATAACAGCTAACCAGAAACATGTCAATGTAAGGGAGCCTATGCGGGCCGACAAGGCCACCATGCTGTCTAGTCATCTGTAACTCAACAATGAAATACTGGAAAGCTACGTGACCGGCGAGGTCACCACTACTGTCAACAGAGGCCCCACACGACCAACATAAACTAAAATGCTAAACAGCTATAACAAACTGCACGGCCTCACACGACCGGCTCAACTGACCACAGGGAAATACATACAGACTGCAAGCCTCTAAGAATACTGATAAGATGGTCGGGACAGGGCCCCAGCCTACCCATGTTGTACAACAAAAGAAAGGGGTAAACCTCAGCTATCTAGCTCCGGATGACTGGAGCTGATGACCCTGTGAGCTGGCTGGAATCACGAGGTATCGGCCCCTCGTCTATGAGTACCTGCAGGCAAGTAATGCAGCGCCCTACTGGGCGTCAGTACCACTGGTACCGAGTATGTAAAACAACAATTGAAGAATATATGAAAGTAACAATACAACTGATGGAATTGAAATAGAAAGAAATAGACTAAACTGATTGAAAACGTAAGGCTAAGCCTACTCTTAACCAAGTTGGAAGGAGTAGGAGTCATACCTAGAGATGTATCGCTTTACTGTCGATCTACTCGTATCTAGTATAACATGGCATAACACAAAATAACATAGCATAGCACACACAAACCTTACCCAGCCCCTATAAGCTGGGAAGTACAACCAACACGCAATCTATACCCCTACCCCGGTCATTCCATCTCCTTATAATAACGATAAGCATCCTGTCGATCCCCTGGGTACACACTTGGGCTCGCTGAGCCCCTGACTATAACTGTACATGAGTCCGGAAGACTCTTGAATCAACACCCCAGGCATACCCGCTCGACGGGGGTGTATAAGGGCCGACCAAGGCACAATATGGGGAAACTAGCATCCCATCTTCGTCCCCTGTGGGACGGCATGCCACTCCGTAGAGCGACGTATCCTCTCCCTCTGGCGGACGAGTCGATATAACTATTAACCTTAGGGTGGTCATGAATGCTAGGTAATCCAACCCCAAGACAATACAGTGGTCTCAACTACTAATACTATCTGCATATACCACATGCTGAAGCTAGTGATGATAAAGTATCTGTACATACTATATGCTGACTCATGATAGTGATATGTATCTATTTAATACATGCTGAGACAAATAATGGTATATATATATAAATATAATCTTCTGCCATATTGTACTGAGTCTAATGTTCAACAAGATATAGTTTTACTGCAGGAAACCATACTGTATAACTGAGTTTTCTATAGTAACATGATTTACTATTTCTAACATGCTTTCTCAACTTCATTTTAATCTATCATTCTACTTCTGAGATACCTTACAGATACTTACATTGCTTTACTAGGTTTCAACTGAATACGATAATATCCTAACATTCTTTACTAAATCACATACTGGGTATGTTGTACAGTTCCTAACACTTGTATTAGAATTTATATCGTGCTAGCAAGTTTCACGCTATACATAACATGATGCTTCCAATATCGTACCAACAATTCGTAATAAACATAACACACGACTTCTGAACATTCTACTGGCCTTTAAACTACCTTACTATACCGAGACTACTAACTTGCCGAGGAAACTAGCTTTACATACCTTCACTTCTAATTTCCCGACTAACCGGCGTAGCTTGGTCAGTATTTCAACTATTCCTCCCAACTGTATTCATATATATATATCAATCAGTACTAAATACAACTTTATTCTGAAGGACGACATCACTTTCGATATAATTATAGCCTAAACTTAGGCTTATCGAAAGACGGTCGAAAACTCGCTATTTCCCATAAGTACAGAAGGGAGAAGTATTCACTTCACATCTAGGAACACATAGACACTAGTTTGGAGCAATTCCACTTACCTTATTCCGGTAGCTCGACGATTCGTCGGCCGTATTTCGCGAAGCTAAATCTGTAGGAATTCTCTCTGCTGCTAAATACCTCGGTATCTGAGGTTAATTTTGGTTAGGACTATGTTTGGCAGCGTAATCGGACGAAAATATATTTACCCTCTTCGTTCTCCTTTGTTCCTCTTCTTTTTCTGGAAATTTCATATGTTTTAAATGGAAATAAACCGAAGTGGGGCTTTATATACTTGAGCCTGGAAAGGGACAACGTGTCACGGAGCCAACGCGGAGGCTCCACCTCCGTGACACGTTGCCATCGCGGAGGGGCTCTACCTCGGCTCCTTCCGCAATGGTTCGACAGGCTATCCGTCCGATCCTTTTTTCGTGCCTTCCTCTATCACGTATGGCTTTAAAATATGCTTAATCACCGTGCGAATAGGCCATCTAGGTGTCGGAAATCTTATGGGGTATAACATTCTCCCCCCCTTAAGAACATTCGTCCTCGAACGGAAACTGCTATCTAGAGGACTTCTCAACTTACTTGTTTAGAAAACTTTTGGCAGAGTCTCCCCTGTAATATGGACTATATCAAAAACCTGAAACGCAGAAAAGTCCAATACAGGTACTGCACACAATACTTTAGGATTCACTGGATATCTAAGCATCATTCTTTTTCTTTTATTCATACACAACTATAAGGTATTGCATAAGTAATGATACGGACATACCTGTCGCCTGACTAGGCCTGGAACAAGTGAGGATATCTAGCTTTCATATCTTCCTCCGCCTCCCAAGTCATCTCCTCTCGGTTCCTGTTACACCACAATACCTTGACAGACACAATATCTTTAGTTCTCAATCTACGAATCTGTCTGTCTAAGATGGCTACTGGAACTTCTTCATAAGCCAGCTTTTCTGTAACCTGGATATCCTGAACTGGGATTGCTCTGGATGGGTCTCCTACGCATTTCCTCAGCATAGATACATGGAAGACCGGATGAATGGATTCTAATTCTGGAGGCAAGTTCAACTCATATGTTACTCGACCTATCCTTCGACGAATCTGATAAGGCCCAACAAACCTCGGGCTGAGCTTACCTTTCTTGCCGAATCTCATCACCCCTTTTATCGGAGACACTTTCAAAAATACCCAGTCATTCACATCAAACTCCAAATCTCTACGTCGAACATCTGCATATGATTTCTGGAGGCTCTGTGCAGTCAGTAAACGTTCTCGGATAAGCTTTACCTTCTCCTCTGACTGCTGAACAATGTCTGGCCCAACTAACGCTGATTCTCCTATTTCAAACCAGCCAACTGGCGATCTACATTTTTGCCCGTATAAAGCCTCAAAAGGCGCCATTTGGATGGCTGAGTGATAGCTGTTATTGTAGGCAAATTCAATTAACGGCAAATGCTCATCCCAGCTACCACCGAAATCTAGCACACACGCTCGCAACATATCTTCGAGCGTCTGAATTGTGCGTTCAGCCTGTCCATCTGTCTGAGGATGGAATGTTGTGCTCAAATTAATCTGCGTTCCCAGACCTCTCTGAAACGACCGCCAAAATCTAGCTGTAAACTGTGCTCCTCTATCTGAAATAAGGGATACTGGCACTCCGTGCAATCTGACTATCTCTCGGATATACAACTAAGCATAATCTTCGGCCGAGAAAGTAGCTCTTACTGGCAGGAAATGAGTTGATTTTGTCAATCTATCAACTATCACCCATATAGAGTCATATCTGTGTCTGGTACGAGGTAATCCTGCTACAAAATCCATATTACTGCTTCCTATTTCTAGAGAGGCACAGCTATGTCCTGAGTCAAAACGCCTGGTTTCTGATGTTCTGCTTTCACCTGTTGGTAGTTAGGGCACTGAGCTACAAATTCAGCAATTTCTCTTTTCATACCTGGCCACTAGTAGTTTTCTTTGATATCGTGGTACATTTTTGTCGCACCGGGGTGAAGAGAATAATGGGCGTAATGTACCTCGTTTATAATCTGCTGGCGGAGCCTTGAAATATTTGGAACACATAGGCGACCTTTACATAACAACACTTCCTCCTCAGTTACCTGAAAATCTGGCGCTTTACCCTGCTGGATTCTGTCTTTGAGCTGGACCAGGTCAGGATCCTCATATTGTTGTCCTTTCACTTTCACAACTAATGAGGACACGGCGGTGTTCTGAATTACCGTTCTACCGTCCTCTGCTTCTGCTACACGAACGGCTAGGCTAGCTAACTAATGTATTTCCCTGACCAATTCCCGCTGCTCGGGCTGCAAATATGCCAAACTCCCCATGGACTTACGACTGAGAGCATCTGCTACAACATTGGCTTTCCCTAGATGGTACAGAATATTCACGTCATAATCCTTTAACAGCTCCAACCAGCGACGTTGCCGCAGATTCAACTCCCTATGAGTGAAGATATACTGTAGGCTCTTGTGATCTGTGACAATATCAACATGGACGCCATACAGGTAATATCTCCATATTTTCAAGGCGTGGATCACTGCGGCTAACTCCAGGTCGTGGGAAGGGTAATTCTTTTCGTGTTTCTTCAGCTGCGTGGAAGCATATGCAATCACTTGACCATGCTGCATCAACAGACAACCCAACCCAACTCCTGATGCGTCGCAATACACCGCATAACCCTCTGTACCTTCCGGTAATGCTAACACTGGGGCGGAGGTCAATCTATTTTTCAATTCCTGGAAGCTCTGCTCGCATACCTCTGTCCACTGAAACTTCGCTGCCTTCTGTGCAGTTTAGTCAGAGGTGCCGCTATAGTAGAAAATCCCTCGACAAACCTCCTGCAATAACCTGCTAATCCCAGAAAACTACGGACCTCGGTCGGAGTGGTAGGCCTAGGCCATGATTTGACTGCTTCTATTTTCTGCTTGTCGACTTGTATACTAGCATTCGACACAATATGCCCTAAAAAGGCTACTGAATTAAGCCAGAATTCACACTTAGAAAATTTAGCATATAACTGGCGGTCCCTGAGGATCTGGAGCACTGTCCGCAAATGAGTTCGGTGATCTGTTTCAGAGCGAGAATACACCAGAATGTCATCAATCAATACTATTATGAACACGTCCAGGAAAGGTCTGAAAATACTGTTAATTAAGTCCATGAATATTGCTGGGGCATTCGTTAACCCAAAGGACATAACTAAAAATACGAAGTGTCCATATCGAGTCGTGAATGCCGTTTTAGGAATATATCTTTCACGTACTCGAACCTGGTGATATCCGGACCGCAAGTAAATCTTAGAAAAGTATCTGGCTCCCTGTAACTGATCAAATAAGTCATCAATTCTGGGAAGCGGGTACTTGTTCTTCACTGTGACTTTGTTCAATTGCCGATAATCTATGCACATACGGAGTGAGCCATCTTTCTTTCTCACAAACAGGACTGGCGCACCCCATGGCGAAGTACTTATCCTGATGAAACCTTTATCTAGCAAATCTTTCAACTGCTCCTTGAACTCTCTGAGTTCTGCAGGAGTCATATGATAAAGAGGAATTGATATCGGTTGAGTTCCTGGTAACAAATCAATAGCAAAATCTATTTCCCTTTCTGGGGGAATACCAGGTAACTCATCGGGAAACACATCAGGGAACTGGTTCACCACCGGAACGGACTGGAGCGTCGGAGATTCTGCTCGGATATCCTGAACTCTGACCAAATGGTAAATACATCCCTTAGATATCAATTTCCTCGCCAGAAGGTAGGAAATAAACCTACCTTTCGGCGTAGCAGTGCTGCCCTTCCACTCCCGCACTGCTTCTCCTGGGAAGTGGAATCGGACCGTCTTGGTCCAACATTCAACATTGGCAAAGCACGGCACTAACCAATTCATACCCATTATGGCATCAAAGTCTATCATTTCTAACTCGACCAGATCTACTGTGGTCTGATGGTCAGCAACCTTTACTGTACACCCTCGGTAAATTCTGTTAGCTACAATAGAGTCACCGACAGGCGTGGATACTGAAAAGGGCTACTGCAATAATTCTGGTGCAATATTGAACTTTCGTGCCACAAATGGAGTTATATAGGATAGAGTAGATCCTGAATCAATCAATACATAAGTAGGGTGTGAGCAGATAGTTATCATACTTGTCACCAACATCAGGTGACGCTTCTAAATCCTGCCTCCTCGGTAAATCATATGTGCGGCTTGGACCCGCACCTACACTAGAGGCCCCTGATCTGCCCCGACCCCTGCCTGCTGTAACTGAGGGCCTGCGCCCTGCCGAGGATGCTGTAGCTCGTGACCCTGCGGATGCCCTGTCCTGCCTTTCCCGATCCTCCTGACCTCTGGCTGGGCAATCTTTCATCAAATGGCCCTCTTGGCCACAAATATAACATATGATGGAGCCATACCTGCATGCTCCAGGATGGCGTCGGCTGCATAAAGGGCAAAGTGGTAGGGTATACCTACTCTGCTCCACCCTCCTCTGTAATGGTGAATCTGCAATCTGCGAACCTCTGCGGGTCTCTGACTGCCCCCTGCGGCTAAATCTACCCCTTTGCGGCTGTGGTGGAGGTGGGGCCCTGGGCGGCCTGTCTAACAATAGTGGCCTAGGTCCTCCCCTAACCTCCCTCTGTAACTCAATTGGTCTGTCCCTGCGGCGCTGTTCCTGATTGGTCCTCCTGATCTCCCGATACCGCTGCCTGATGCCCTCAATATTCTGGGAAAATGCCTGAACTCAGGCAATATCCATGTCCTCTCGCAGTGTGGCCATAATACAAGCCTCAACATATTCTGGATTCAACCCCACGATGAAGCGGTGTTCTCTGGATGCCATGGTATCAACAAAGGCCGGTGCATACCGGGCCAAAGAATCAAACCGCAAGGCGTATTCCCGAACACTCATGGCCCCCTGCTCTAGATGTAGAAACTGGTCCACCCGGGCCTGTCGAATCTCCCGTGGTAAATAGTGATCCAGAAAATCTCCTGAGAAGCCGGACCAGGTCGTAGAGGAAACATCTCTCCCTCGGGACCTTTCCCAGCTTTCATACCACAATACGGCGATGTCCCGTAACCGGAATGCTGCCAACTCAACCGATTCTGTAGGCGTGGCATGCATAACCCTGAAAATTCTCTGTATTTGATCCAGAAAATCCTGAGGGTCCTCTGTTCGGTCTGTACCTGTAAACTGCGGGGGATTCAGAGCCAAGAACTCTCGGACCCTTGAACTACCGGGCCCACCTGACAACTCCGCAACTGTAGACGGCATCGGCTGACACTGAGCAGCCATCATCTATGCTAACATGACTACTGCACTCCTAACCTCCTGGTCGGAAGGTATCGGTATGGGGACTGCTGGAGGGGGTGTCGCCCAAAGTGGCTCATGATGTGGTGGAGACTGCTGAGAAGGCTGGGACGATGCCTCTGTAGTGCCCTCTGATCGGGCTGTTTCTAAACGAGGATGAGGCATTCTGCTGGTGCCTTCCCTTGCTACAATATCTAGGCTCCGGCCTGTGATAGGATGTCGCTGGTCTGACATTATCTGTAACCAAAGAATACAGTAAGCTCTAGGGACTCAACCTTACACTGTACCGCTCTACAGCAAGACTGAATAAGAATAAAAGACAACCATTCTATCATGCCTTGAAGCCCCCTACCCATAGTATGTGGTGCACAACACATCCATAGGCAGGACTCTACTTAGCACGGCTTGCAGACTCCATGGGATACGACCTGCTCTGATACCAAGTTTGTCACGCCCCGCCTTGGGGGTATGACTGGCACTTGGTGCCCTACTAGGACCTGAACCACTAGACTGCTGAGCCTAAGCACATCTGGTATCTGTCTGGCTCTAACTCAGACTCCTGGAAACAAAGGGCTATATAACGGCTATAAACACAGCCTCCGGCCAGCTGGGCCTATAGCCACCTATACCTGTACTAACAGCTAACTAGAAACACATCAACATTGGGGAGCCTATGCGGGCCGACAAGGCCACCATGCTGTCTAGTCATCTGTAACTCAACAATGAAATACCAGAAAGCTACGTGACCGACGAGTTCACCACTACTGTCAACAGAGGCCCCACACGGCCAACATAAATTGAAATGCTAAACAGCTATAACAAACTGCAGGCCTCACACGACTGGCTCAACTGACCACAGGGAAATACATACAAACTGCAAGCCTCTAAGAATACTGATAAGATGGTCGGGACAGGGCCCCGACCTACCCATGTTGTACAATAAAAGAAAGGGGTAAACCTCAGCTATCTAGCTCCGGATGACTGGAGCTGATGACCCTGTGAGCTGGCTGGAATCATGAGGTATCGGCCCCTCGTCTATGAGTACCTGCAGGCAAGTAATGCAGCGCCATACTTGACGTCAGTACCACTGGTACCGAGTATGTAAAACAACAACTGAAGAATATCTGAAAGTAACAATACAACTGATGGAATTGAAATAGAAAGAAATAGACTAAACTGATTGAAAGCGTAAGGCTAAGCCTACTCTTAACCATGCTAGAAGGAGTAATAGTCATACCTAGAGATGTATCGCTTTACTGTCGATCTACTCGTATCTAGTATAACATGGCATAACACAACATAACATAGCATAGCACACACAAACCTTACCCGGCCCCCATAAGTCGGGAGGTACAACCAACACGCAATCTATACCCCTACCCCGGTCATCCCATCTCCATATAATAACTATAAGCATCCTACCGATCTCCTGGGTATGCACTTGGGCTCGCTGAGCCCCTGACTATAACTGTACGTGAGTTCGGAGGACTCCTGAATCAACACCCCGGGCGTACCCGCTCGACGGGGGTGTATAAGGGCCTACCAAGGCACAATATGGGGAAACTGGCATCCCATATTCGTCCCCTGTGGGACGGCATGCCACTCCGTAGAGCGACGTATCCTCTCCCTCTGGCGGACGAGTCGATATAGCTATTAACCCTGGGGCGGTCATGAATGCTAGGTAATCCAACCCCAAGACAATACAGTGGTCTCAACTAGTAATACTATCTGCATATACCACATGCTGAAGCTAGTGATGATAAAGTATCTGTACATACTATATGCTGACTCGTGATAGTGGTATGTATGTATTTAATACATGCTGAGACTAATAATGGTATATATATATATAAATATAATCTTCTGCCATATTGTACTGAGTCTAATGTTCAACAAGATATAGTTTTTCTGCTGGAAACCATACTGTATAACTGAGTTTCTATAGTAACATGATTTACTATTTCTAACATGCTTTCTCAACTTCATTTTAATCTATCATTCTAATTCTGAGATACCTTACAGATACTTACATTGCTTTACTAGGTTTCAACTGAATACGATAATATCCTAACATTCTTTACTAAATCACATACTGGGCATGCTGTACAGTTCCTAACACTTGTATTAGAATTTATATCGTGCTAGCAAGTTTCACGCTATACATAACATGATGCTTCCAATATCATACCAACATTCGTAATAAACATAACACATGGCTTCTGAACATTCTACTGGCCTTTAAACTACCTTACTATACCGAGACTACTAACTTGCCGAGGAAACTAGCTTTACATACCTTCACTTCTAATTTCCTGACTAACCGGCATAGCTTGGTCAGTATTTCAGCTATTCCTCCCAACTGCATTCATATATATATCAATCAGTACTAAATACAACTTTATTCTGAAGGACGACATCACTTTCAATATAATTATAGCCTAAACTTAGGCTTATCAAAAGACGGTCGAAAACTCACTATTTCCCAGAAGTCCAGAAGGGAGAAGTATTCACTTTATAGCTAGGAACACATAGACACTAGTTTGGAGCAATTCCACTTACCTTAGTCCGGTAGCTCGACGATTCGTCGACCGTATTTCACGAAACTAAATCCGTAGGAATTCTCTCTGCTGCTAAATACCTCGGTATCTGAGGTTAATTTTGGTTTGGACTACGTTTGGTAGCGTATTCGGATGAAAATATATTTACCCTCTTCGTTCTCCTCTATTCCTCTGCGTTTTCTGGAAATTTCATATGTTTTAAATGGAAATAAACCGAAGTGGGGCTTTATATACTTGAGCCTGGATAGGGCCAACGTGTCACGGAGCCAACGCGGAGGCTCCACCTCCGTGACACGTTGCCATCGCGGAGGGGCTCTGCCTCGGCTCCTTCCGCGATGGTTCGACAAGCTATCCATCCGATCCTTTTTCGGGCCTTCCTCTAGCACGTATGGCTTTCAAATATGCTTAATCACCATGCGAATAGGCCATCTAGGTGTCAGAAATCTTACGGGGTATAACAATAACTTTCTATTTAATGCCCATATATATACAGAAAAGCTCACCTATAGGCCATTGGCGTACTTTGACGCATATAGGACTAGAGTCATGATTGACTGTCCTTACCTTCTAGTCAGTGGCACCAGGGTTGCCTAATTAACTGGGTGGTAGGATTATAGGTTAACTATCTATTGCCAACAATCATATAGCTTCTTTCTACTTACAGTTGGTTGTATCAGCCACCCAGGAAACCATCCTTGTTGCCAGAAGTATGATGGACTATGCAATATCCTAAGTAAGTATTTTAGTAACCGTTATATGTTGGGCTAATGGCTCTGCCTTTTCATACATATGCCCACGTATATGTTGCTTAGAAGCTAAGTCTAAGTATACCTACCTATGGGGATACAAATTGCTCACAGGAGCTATATGTTGTTAGGATAGACTAGATTGACGCCTATGAACTAGAACCTTGTATTATGGTTTACTCTTCGGGTTAATAGTTCATGTGGATGCCCATAGGACTATTGTGGCTGATCGCCTAGTATCATATCTAGTTATTAGCAACCTTGTAGTCATTCTAGGCGAGGGAACCATATAGTTGGTCGCCTACGACCTTGTTATCCACTTATGAATGACTATTATACTAGTATGACCTTCAGAGTGTCGCCAGGTCACCTCGGACCTCACCCTTTCCTTTCTGAGCCTGATGATTTCATAATTTCTTCCATTACTATATGAATAGTGGTGGACACATAGAATACGCCTGTTAGCTTCTATTTAGGATGCTACAGGAGGAGCCCAGATGGCTTATATACATTCAGGTCACGACCAGCTAAGGCTAAAGTTCCATTAAAGAGCGTTTCCACGTGGTAGAACCTCCTCAGGGAATATAAGGTTTTCATGAGGCTGATCTTGAGCCGCCATCCAAGCGCGAATACCTTCGTTTAAGAGAATATTTTTGGTGTAGAAAGTCTCAAATTCAGGATCTTCCGCTGCGTGAATTTCCTGAGAAACGAAGTCATAGGAACGAAGGTTCAGGGCTAGACCGACTACTCCAAGAGCACTCATCCATAAACCAGTTACTGGTACAAATAACATACAGAAATGTAACCAACGTTTATTGGAAAAAGCAACCCCAAAGATTTTCCTAGATGACTCATATACAGTTATAGGAGCTCAGATGGCTCATATATAGGTAGAGGAGCCCAAAAGGATCATATACAGTCATAGGAGCCCAAACGGCTCACATACAGTGACAGAAGCCCAGAAGGCTCAGATACAGTTATAGCAGCTCAGAAGGCTGAGATACAGTTATAGGAGCCCATAAGGCTCAAATACGGTTTAGAAGTCAATCCCAAATGGCTCAGACACAATTGCAGAAGCCTAGAAGGTTTAGGTACTATTTTAGAGGTCGAGTATGCTTTAGTTATAGCTTGCCCTACAGGGCTACAATGAAACGTATAGGAGTTATAGTTTGCTTGTACTTGTCGGGGCTTATAGGGGCCCAAGTAGGTTGTCTTTGTGTTTCTTGGACCTTCAAGGCTTATGGCATCCAGGTTAGGTTCTTGTTTGTATCCTTGTTTGTTATATAAAATTTGTGAATGTAGAATCATACAACTTAAGTTCCTATTTGTGTAATGATCTACTAGACCCAGGCTATGATTATGAAAATGTACAGGTTAGCTTCTGTCCTTTTTCGCTGATTACTTTCAGTTCTTTATTAGCTTCTATTCAATTATTATTACTGCATTAGATATTCAGTACATATTATACTGATGTGCACGAATAGGGCGTTGCATACTTGCCTATAGGTTTAGACAGACAGGTTTTAGGACCTCTTTTAGCAGCTATTCAGTGTCAGCAGATTTGCCAGCTCCTTTCATTCGGTGTTTCCAGATAGTAGAGGTTTGCTTGTTTTTTGTTATAAAGTTTTTGTGTAGGCCGGAACCCTGTTCCGACCAATATTTCACTCTTAGAGGCTTGCAGACTATATTCTATAGTTCCTAGCTAGTTGTTCATGGTTAGTCGTGTGGGGCCTATGTATGTCATGTTTTGTATGTTGTCCTTGTGGGGCCTAGCTTAGCTATCGGTTAGAAGCCTTGGCGGCTATGGTGTTTATATAACTGCCTGCCTTTCTTTTGTTATGACTTAAACAACATCGTGGTCTTGTCAGCCCGCATGGGATCTTTTATTATTGTGACTGCTGGTTTAGCTATTTTTATGCAGGTTTATTGTGTGGTCGTGTTGACCCGAGGCTGTGTTTACAGTCGAGATATAGCTATTTGTTTTCTTGATTTTTAGTATCTAGTGATCTAGGTCAGCCCAGGTTCTAGTGTGGCACTAGGTTCTAGTTACGCCTCCCAAGGTGGAGCGTGATAGTTTTTGAGGCCTCTACTGCTGGTGGGAGCAATTACCACTGCCTAACCTCTGTTGAGAGTACTAGAACTAATCGATTCTGGCCCATTTGTTCTCCCTCTCTATGTCCTACAACTTTTCTGCCTTTATCTGCTGGTCATGAATGATGAGACTGTAGATGTCTATATCTTTGATGAGCATGGCAGTCCTGGATTTCTTGAGTACCAAATCCGAGACTCCATTAACAAACTTGAGTATGTGAGCCCTCGGCTAAGCAACCATTCCTGGAGCATACCTCGATAGATGAGTGAACTTCAATGCATACTCCTCCACTATCATGTTGTTCTGTCTCAAGTTCATGAATTCTCTAGCCTTAGTTTTCCTTAATTTCTAGGGAAAGAACCTTTCTAGAAAGGCTGTAACGAATTCGTCCCATTCCACTGGATCTGCTCCATTCTTCCTTCTCTCTTTCCACTTCTTGTACCAAATCTGAGCCACCTCTTTCAGCTAATAGGAAGCCAAATCAGCACTCTCTGTAGATGTGACATCCATGATTTGGGTGATTTTCTGTATCTCGTCCACGAACTCCTGCGCGTCCTCTTCTACCTTTGACCTATAAAAAAATGGGGGATTCATCCATAAGAAATGCTGAACCTTGGCTGCAGCTGCAGACCTATTAGTGTTGACTGGTAGCATGACTTGCTGGTTGACCCGGTTGATCATCGCTTGAGCCATCATATGAATAGCAACCCAGAATTTCGTGTGGGACACCTGGTGGTCCTGAAGGGCTGCGGGAGCTGGTGGGGCTGGCCGTTTAGCATTTTTGGTCCTTCTTCTATATCCACTTTTAGGAGGCATCATTATCTTAAAGGGTAAAGCACGAGTTAGGAGGATGTATTAGAGTCTAAAACTCTACACACGATAAGATTTATGAACAAAGGGAACTTTCCTAAAAAACGTCTCGTAGCCTCTGCCTCATAATTGTGGTGAACTTCACACCTATGAAAAGGACTCTGTTCGGTGGTTCGTAAGGGTTAAAAACCGACACGCAAGTGCACGTGGTCAAACAAGTAGTAAGTGGCTTTAGTAAGCCAAGTATCGATCCACGGAGACTCTGGATAAGTGCAAATTGCTTAAGTATACTATATTCTATCTCACTTCTAAATATGCTGACAACAACGTAACCGAAAGTTGAATAATTTGTTTTATAAATTATATACTAAACTACAAACAATTATCTACTGTGAATTTAAACTATGGATATGAGCATGCCGAGGTTAAGAACATGTAATGAACTGATTATAAGCATAAATTGGTTAATCTTTTCTTCCAGTTGCTAGCCAAGAACATTAGCCAAGAGATTAAAACTCTCGTATTTAGTCTCACTCAAGAATCATAAACCATCCGTCTACATTTCTGTGATCAAATGCAATTCATGACCTAGCAATACAATTATGGTTCCTAAATTGACTAATACGGCTTTCAAGTATATTTCTATCAGGAAAGCACATCAAAAATCAATTTTCCCAAATCAAGTAAAGAACAATATCCTATTAATTCACAACTTTCCAATTTCGTGCTCTCTCGAGTGAAATCAGACTTTTTAGATGTACATTAATGTCGGCCACACACCAATGCAGTAGAAACAAGAATTAATAGAACAACATGGAAGAAAAAGATGAAAAACCATATAATTACTTATCAAAATTCATCACAAGTGTTCATAACCTCAGCAAGGAAGAGAATTAGCCACTCATTTGTGGATTAATCATCCTAAAACAAGTGTTAATCATACAAACAATTGAATTAGAGAAGAAAGAAAGAGAGAAAAAACCCTGAACTTTTCATCCCTCAACTGCCTGTAACCCACGTCCTTGCTCCACCAAGTCTTAATTATGAAAAATGAACCTAAGTGTTCTATTTATACTAGTGGGAATTTTTCCCGGAATAACAAGCAACGTGTCACGGAGTGCATCGCAGAGCACTGCCTCCGTGACACGGCGTGGACGTGGACCCTCACTGGAATTTGGGGGTCCAGGTATATAGCATCAACGTGGCACGGCATGCAACGCGGAGGCTTGCCTCCGTGCCATGGAGCTGTCGCGAGGCTCCACTGGAATTATGAATTTTTCCACCCTCCAGGCAGAGTGCCTCCGCGATGGCAGCGTGACACGGCTCCATCGCGGAGCCCCTTTAATTGGTGCAGTCCAATGCTTTTTCCTTTGCCCGCATCCAAGTCCAACTCCGATATCCTCCAACATGCATTTTAGCTTCTCGAAATCACCTTTTACCTACAAAACAATGCTAATCATGTTGGTTAGTATAAATTCACATTTTATTACCAATTACATGAAAATGTATACACATTGCACGATAAACAAGGAGAAAATGATACGTTTGAGTATCACTTGGGCATATAAATCTGCCCAAGATAACTTACCCCATACTTAAATCCTTGTTCGTCCTTGGACAACAAACACACACTTCATGCAAATTACATCCCAACCTTCGCCACTATGGTGCGACAATTTGAGCTACGGTCATACCGATCATTCAATATTGCAAATTATCAAGAAAACATGCATGGTCTTAACAATGCAATGACCTTTAATACATCAAGGCTTCCTAGACTTTAAGAATCGACTCTCGATATCGGCAAACTCATGTAAATCAGCTAATCAAGAAATCCGACACGAAAATCAATCTTTCATCAAGCATGTGCCCTCACAACTCAAGAGAATCTTCCCCTTTTTTGCTCATGTGACACACAAACATTCAAGTAGGGGCATGTAAAAATTAATTTCACTCTCTCTCCCAAAAGAATTCACATGCATCATGTCATGACGCATAAGCTTTCCGTTAGTGTATTACTCCACTAATCTAAAGAAATGCAATGTAAGATCACGTAGGACTTTAATGGGTTGTAATGGAAGCTAAAGAACTAGTATATATTGGATTAGCCAATAATAGCCACTAACATCCTTAAGCGCCTTTTCAACACATTCCCATCAACTCATGAACATTGTTTCTCTCTTTTCTTTCCTCATCATCCCATTCATGATGATTTACTTTCGTATGGCCCATGTCATCAAGCACACTTGCCACGAAAACAAAGGTTTTTCATACACCTTCATTGTCATTTAGTTATAGCAAGTGCACCTTCAACCTTTTCTTTTCTTTCCTCAGTCTGCTTTTCTTTTTCTTTTCACCAGTCTCACTCTTTGACACTTTGGGAAACTTTTTGTTCTTCTTAAGTGCTTAAGAGTTTTGTATAGACTTTACAGCTAATGAAAAGAAAGAATTAAGCTCAGTTTATACTTTTTTGGACAAAAGAAAGAAATAATAGGCTAAAGGCTCAACGGGATGACTAGGGTATACAATCACATAAAAAGGGGAGTATGACAAGAAAAAAATAGAAACTCTCGGTTAAAACAAAGAAATGCCTACATCCTTTCCAACACTACACCTCCTTCATTTTGTTTTGTACACACACCAGGCAAGTTCTAGACACTTCACAATAGCATGGAATAACAATACCTCACTTCACACTTTATGCACATGCTCGATTCAAGATGCATTCACAGACTCTTCAATTATTTAATTACATGAATTCGAAATTAAGCCTCAATCACACCGAATCGAACTCTACATCTTAGGTATCTCAACATATTTACAAAATTGCATGTTTTCATACGAATCACTTTTGCATTTCGAATACCAGTTACAACACGCAACCAAAATTTCACAACCATATAGTAACTACAGGTTTCGTGATGCAATCCACCAAAGAGAAAAAAAATTGAAAATAAATTAAAATCACTACTCCTACAGACTACATTTCCCTTAAGATGGTCTTCATGCATCCATCATAGGGAACGATCACTAGCTATGACGTCGGTTCAATGGGACTATTCTCGGTAAAAGAACCGAAAATAAACGTCGAGAAACCCAAAAAAATAAAAATTGAAAATTTTTGCAGAACATCGATCATTTCGATGGAAAAATTATTTACGAAATATTCTAATATGAACAAAATATTTTCGCAAAAATATAAAAATATCGATCATTTTGATAGAGAAAAAAAATATTTACAAAAAATTTACAGACTTAGCTGGCAACATCAACATTCCACAACACACATCAATACCACAAATATGTACAGATACAGAACAGTTTGCAATTCACAAACACAGGGAAACATACATACAAAAATATAGAGGAAAGCATACAAGCAAACCAGCCCAGCCCCAGCACCTAACTACTCCCCACCCCACACTTAAACCGAACACTATCCCCAGTGTTCACAAAAATTAAAAATCACACAATTGGGTGGTGGAACTCCCTGATCAGTCAAAGTATTCCACTTCTTCATCAGGTGCTGCTGCCTCATCTCCCATTTCCGAGTCGCCTCCGTCGTCGTCATCGGACTCCACATCGGAGTCCTCCTGGCGTGTCTCCTCGTCCGTGGGGACGCCATCGTCAGTGGGCTCTACAAAGGCTGGCTCCACTCGGCATAGAGCCCTGGCGTTTTCGCCAAACGGGTAATCCAGCTCGAGCTGCCATAGCTCCTTCTCTGTGGCTGGTCTCCCACCGATCCTGAGCTGGAGCATTTGCATTCCAAACATCCGTGCCATGTACTGGTCATCACGAGCATGTCGCTCGCCAAGCGTCAGCACTGGCCTGTGGGTGGTGTCGGGGGCCTTAGTTTTAGTCACGTCCAAGGCCCTCCGCTCAAGCTGCGGGATATAATCCAAAGCCTCCTCCTCAACGTCGAGGCCCCGGAGAAAGGTGGTGATTAGTCCACCGAACCCATACCTGTGGCCCTGGTGTAGTCGTGCTCTCTTCATGGCAGATATGATGACCGCCCCAGCATTAATCTCCAGCCCTTTCATCAGGGCATACACCAGGCAAACACGGTCCCGGGTCACATTAGTTATGTGCACCCCCGGGATTAGGCACGAGCAGACTATCTTCAGCCAGATTCTGGCCTCATTGTTCATTTGAGAATAAGGCAGAGTCTGGTGGTAGCCCCTTTCTTTGTGTCTGCTCCATCTAGCTGTGGACCGAGCACCACTCAATGTGCGTCTGATGTCGGCATATGGTGGGTAATATTCAGTTGGCGGAGAACGTGGGCGCCTGTGTCCCGCGCTCCGATGATGGCATTTAGCTGTTGGGGTTCCAGAGTGACTATCTGCCCTCTGATCTTGATTGTGTGGCTTCTGATTGCCGGTTTCCAATTAGCATAGAACTCCCGGACCAAGTGTAGGTTGCATTCCTTGGGCTCTTGAAATATGAAGCTGAGCCCAACTACCTCGATCCGTTGAACTATGCGGGGGAGCTCCTGTGCTAATGGTTCCCGTGCTATATGCTCCTCGGGGAAGTATTTGTTCTCCATGTGTTTAGCATACCACTTCTTCCCCTCATCAGTCACCCATCGCGTTCCGTATTGGCGGCGCTGGCCGCGTGGAACTGCTGGTGCAGCTGGGACTGCTGTGCCCAGTCTAAGTCTTTTCCTCCCGGTGCCTGAAGTTGATGCACCCTTACCTTTATCTTGCCTGCTTGCCATTTTACCTGTCAACACAAGTACACAAGCGCAATGTCAAGCTAAATGAATATTAACTTCGGCTAAGGTCGGGTTAAGTTAAGTTTACCCCACACTTAGTCCTTAGATATAGTGACAACAAAACGGCAAGAATACTTTATTTACACCAAACAACCAGCTATACAATTCATGCTTAGTGCGTTCAACAAGAAAATTCGACGGTATAACTTTTGCGTACTACTCAGACTTCGTACAGCTAATCCCAATCACTACCATCGCTAGCAATTCAACCATCACACTTAGCAACTAAAAACAACGAAACAAAAACAACAACAAAAAATATATACATGTGAACCTATACAACCAACCCAATTTGAACAATTTTCAACATTCTCCCCAAAACCCGAGAATTCGTCATCTATTAACATTCAAACAATTTTTACAACGACTTATCTCATTCAATCCGTACTCCCGGCATATATTTCACAACGCAACACATTACCAATTTCGATTTCAACAACCAAGCCCTAGAATTGAATTTCGCAATCAAATTCGAATAATTCATGCAATCGATAAGTTCAAACGCTCATTACAACATTCCAAACATTTATCAATCTATAAATAACTCAAATTCATGCTAAATTTCGACTTAGGGTGATTTATCTCACCTCCCATGCTCAAATTCGAATAAAATCGCTCAAAACTTGAGAGTGAATCGGAAAACATACCTTTAAGTTGAAGAACCGAAGAAAACATGGTAATTCCTTGCCTTAAGCCGTGGCACGTTGGTGGGGAAGGGATTTTAGGAAGTTTGGTCGCGGAGGAAATTAAAAATGAGGGGAAAAAGGGTGAAATCGGGGGTTTAAAATGTAGAAAACACGCGGGTCACCCGGCAACCCAGTGTGACCCGTCACAATTTATATGGCAACGTGTCACGGAGTGCATCGCGGTGCACTGCCTCCGTGACACGGAGCCATCGCGATAGCTTACTGGAATTTTTGAAAATTCCAGATTACACCTCAACGTGTCACGGAGGGTAACGCGGAGGTCCTCCTCCGTGACACGGAGCTATCACCCCAGCTCACTGTCTTCAACATTTATTAATTTTTTCATACCTCGCCTTTTCCTTCATGGTTCCGTGCACATTTTTCTCCGTTGACCTGAAAATCATCTCACTAAACAAAATTGGTTAGATGAATAGGTTTCACCTAACTAAAAACAAAAAAATACTACTAAAACACAAAAATTTTGTACTAAATCAAGAAAAAGGAAAAATAAAATCTATTTACACTTTACAAAATGAAAGAAAAATTTTTTCCACGGGTTGCCTCCCGTGCAGCGCCTGGTTTACCGTCGCGGCTCGACGTCATTTACGCTCAATTGTCCGCTAGGCTGATGGACGATTTCTCACGATCATTGTCCTCCCCCCAGTAGTGCTTACACCTTTGGCCATTTACTAAGAACGTAGCACTCCGATCTTCTTGCCATAATTCTACAGCCCCGTGAGGGGTCATTCTTACCACTTCAAATGGTCCCGACTATTTAGACCTCATCTTTCCAGGAAACAATTTCAATCTCGAATTGAAGAGCAAAACTTTATGTCCCGTCTCGAAAATGTGATGCACGACATGTTTATCATGCCATCTTTTAGTTCTTTCCTTGTAGTACTTGGCACTCTCATAAGCATGCCAGCGGAACTCATCAAGTTCACTGAGTTGCATTAGTCTCTTTTTGCCCGCCAGCTCTAAGTCCATATTTAGCTTTATGACAGCCCAGAAAGCTCGGTGCTCTAATTCCACCGGAAGATGACATGCTTTGCCATAGACCAACCGGTATGGTGAGGTTCCAATCGGTGTCTTTTAAGCATTTCTGTAAGCCCACAATGCCTCATCAAGTTTGCTGGACCAATCATTTCGTTGTGTATTCACAGTTTTCTGAAGAATCTGCTTCACTTCTCTATTTGACACCTCTACTTGCCCACTAGTTTGGGGGTCGTATGCTGTTGCCACTTTATGGCGCACCCCATACTTGGCTAGTAATTTCTTGAAGCTTGCATTGACAAAATGTGCCCCTCCATCACTGATAATGGCTCGGGGTGTCCCAAACCTTGTGAGGATGTGTTTTTTCACAAACTTCGTTACTACCTTGTTGTCATTCCTGGGGCAAGCTATTGCTTCCACCCATTTCGATACATAATCTACAGCCACCAAGATGTAACGATTACCAAATGACGGTGCAAATGGACCCATGAAATCAATGCCCCATACATCAAAGGGCTCAACCTCCAGTATATTCTGCAGCGGCATCTCTTGTCTTTTTCCAATTGATCCTGTACGCTGACATCTATCACACATTTTGACAAACGCCATAGAGTCTCTGAACAGTGTTGGCCAAAAGAAACCTGACTGTAGAACCTTGTGCGCTGTTCTCTCGCCTCCATGATGCCCTCCATACAATGAAGAATGGCAGCCCCTCAATACCTCTGCAATCTGACTCTCTGGGATGCACCTTCTCATTACCTGATCTGGTCCCTGTTTGAACAAATATGATTCATCACAAACATAGTGCCGGCTATCATACCTCAATTTCCTTCTTTGCTGGTCTGTTGCCTCCTGTTGGTAGACTCCGCTTACTAGCAAATTAACTATGTCCGCATACCATGGAACTTCAGCTTCTCCCACTGCCAAGAGTTGCTCATCTGGGAACTCTTCATTTATGTTATCACTTTCCATCCCATGCGACCGACTTTCCAGTCGTGATAGGTGATCTGCTACTTGGTTCTCGCTCCCCTTTCTGTCTCTGATCTCAAGGTCGAACTCCTACAGCAATAGGATCCACCTAATTAACCTGGGCTTAGCATCCTTCTTGTTGAATAGGTACCGAATAGCTGCGTGATCGGTGTACACCACAACTTTCGAACCCACCAAATAGGACCTGAATTTGTCAAATGCAAACACCAGAGCTAGCATTTCCTTCTTTGTGACTGTGTAATTGCTTTGGGTCGTATTCAGTGTTTTGCTTGCATAATAAATAGAATGGAAAATTTTATTTTTTCTTTGTCCCAATACGGCTCCCACAGCCACATCACTGGCATCACACATCAGCTCAAATGGTTGTTCCCAGTCAGGAGAAGTAAGTATAGGTGCTTCTATCAATTTTTGCTTCAACTTTTCAAATGCTGTAACACACTCATCATTCAACTCGAACTTTACCTCTTTTTCTAGCAATCTGCATAGCGGTCTAGAAATGTTGGAAAAGTTTTTGATGAATCGGCTGTAGAATCCTGCATGCCCCAGAAAACTGCACACACCTTTCACTGACACTGGTGGTGGCAACTTTTCAATAACCTCGATCTTAGCACGATCGACTTCCAACCCCTTTTTAGATACTTAGTGGCCAAGGACAATATCCTCCTTCACTAAGAAGTGGCATTTCTCCCAGTTTAATACAAGGTTGGATTCCTCACAGCGGGCCAGCACCCTGTCAAGATTCTGCAAACAAGTAGCAAACGAATTACCGAAAATAGAAAAATCATCCATAAATACCTCAAAAAAATCCTCCACCATGTCATGGAAAATAGCCATCATGCATCTCTGGAATGTGGCGGGTGCATTGCATAACCCAAACGGCGTTCGCCTGTAAGCATATGTCCCATAAGGACAAGTGAAAGTAGTCTTATCTTGATCCTCCGGAGCTATGGCTATTTGGTTACAACCAGAGTACCCATCCAGGAAGCAATAATATTCCTGTCCTGCCAACCTATCCAATATTTGATTAATAAAAGGGATGGGATAATGATCTTTCCTTGTGGCTTCGTTTAACTTTCTGTAATCCATACAAATCCACCATCCTGTGACAGTTCGAGTAGGGATCAACTCATTTTTCTCATTGGGGACTACCGTCATCCCCCCTTTCTTTGGAACACATTGAACGGGGCTAACCCATTCACTTTCTGAAATTGGGTAGACCACACCTGCATCAAGCTAGTTGATTATTTCTTTCCTTACCACATCCTTCATTGCTGGATTAAGTCTCCGTGCTGAACGGTTGGTTTGGCTCCTGTCTCCATGAATATCCTATGTGTGCAGAAAGCTGGATTGATACCATGAATGTCTGACATCTGCCAACCCATTGCCTTCTTCCTCTTTCTGAGGACACCCAATGCTGCCTTTTTCCTGTGCCTCCGTCAAGTCTGCAGAAATGATAACTGGTAACGTCTCCCCCTCCCCCCAAAAGATATATTTTAAATGGGGAGGCAATTCTTTCAGCTCCAGCTTCGGTGCCTCCTCAACGGATGGTTTCGGCAAAGGCTCTAGAGATCTCATCAATGATTGAAATTCCTGTCTCCTCGGATGATTCTGTGCTCCATTCAACAATTGGACCATTCCACACGCCTCTCTATCTCCAAAATGATCATAGTGCGTCAACGCTCTTTCCGATGGATCTTGAGATTCAACAATCTGCCTAATTTCTTCATGTTCAACCACATTGATTGCTGAAAGCTCCTCATTTATAGCTGGAAGCTTCATGGCTTTTAACACATCAAATACCTCTACCTTGTCATGTGCTCGCATTGTAAGTTGACCCGCAGCTACGTCGATTAATGCTTTCCCGGTTGCCAAGAAGGGTCGTCCCAAAATAAATGGGACTTTTGCGTCTGATTCAAAATCCAGAACAATAAAATCTACCAGAAAAATTAGGGAGCCCACTTGCACTAGAACATCCTCAACAATGCCATCCGGCCTAGCTAAGGATCGATCCGCCAACTGCAAGATTACTGTTGTAGGTCTAGGACTCCCTAGACCCAACTTTCTGAATACCGAAGATGGCATCAGATTTATGCTCGCTTCCAGGTCATACAATCCACGAGCTCGGATGCTCTGCCCAATAGTAAGCTGGATGGTAAAACTTCCAGGGTCTTTTAGCTTCGTGGGCAGCCTATTTTTGGATCCGGGAAGTGCACTCCTCCGTCAAAGCTACCGTGGCATACTCAGTCAAACGACTTTTGTTGGCCACGATGTCTTTAATGTATTTGGCATATTTAGGCACTCCCTGCAAGACATCAACAAGAGGTAAGTTAACATGTACCTGTTTAAGCACCTCCATGAATTTTTTGAAACACGCCTCCTCCTTGTGTTTCTTGAGTCGTTGAGGGAACGAGGGTGGAGGTCTTTCTGATTCAGCTTCTTTGGTCTTCCCCCTTTCCGAACTTTGATCCCCCTCAACTTCTGCTGCTCCCGAGTTTTGAGGTGGTCTTTCTGGTTCCACCTCCTTCAGCTGCAAACCACTCCTTGTGGTCACTGCATTTACCTGCTTCGGATTCGGATCCGTGTCGCTAGGCAGTCCTCCTCTGGGCCTTGTATTTTGGGCACTAGCAAATTGCCCAAATTGATACTCAAGAGCCTTGGTCGCTAACTGGTTATTTTTCACTTCGGCTGCCAATTTAACATAGTCAGCCTGCAATTGCGCTTGATTAGCGATCATGGTCTTGAACATTTCCTCAATGCTGGGTGATGGTGGTGGAGGAGGGGCATTGCTATTTCTGAATTGAGCTTGGTAGTTCTGTTGCCCTCCTTGATTTCTTTGCATACCTTGACCCGAACTTTGGCCCTGATGGCTGTTGCTACCCCATGAAAAATTTGGATGGTTCCTCCAATATGAATTGTAGCCACTACCATACTGCTACTAATTTCTTTGTGCATTGCCCACAAAGTTAACCGAATCAGGATTTGCTCCACAGCACTCAGCTGAGTGCTCACTGCTTCCACACACTTCACACCACATTTGCTGGACCGCATTAACTGGAGATGAAGGCTGGTTCAAAGTCATGTTGCTGAAGTTGTTGTTCAATTGATTCTGCAAGGTAGCTATCTGTGCAGCGATAGCTGTAAATCCATCCACTTCAAGCACTCCTGTTGCTTTCCTTGCTCCACCTCGTGATGAATCAGCATTCCATTCTGGATTTCCCTATGAAATCTGGTTTAGCAAAGTGTACAGCTCCTCATAAGTCTTTTCCAGCGCTTGCCCTCCAACTTCTGAATCTAGCAAAATTTTGGTATGGGGTTCCAAACCCTCAATAAATGTGTGCACCAACACCTCATTGGACTGATGATGATGAGGACAGTCCCGCAACATGGATTTAAATCTTTCCCAGGCTTGATATAAATTTTCTCCCTCCCTCTGTTTGAAACTTAGAATTTGACTTCTAAGTCTGGTTGTTTTACCATAGGGAAAAAATCTTATCAAGAATTTTCGTGCAAGATCATCCCACGTTGAAATAGAATTTGGTGGCTCAGCTTTCAACCACCTCTTGGCTTCACCAAGTAATGAGAACGGAAATAATGTAAGCCGAACATAATCAGGTGACACTCCAGCGGGTATATAAGTGTCACTTAGCTCCAAAAAGTTTTGGAGATGCTGTTGTGGGTCTTCATGAGGGAGACCGGTAAATTGCCCGCTTGTGTGCAACAATTGCACCATATTTTGCTTGAGTTCAAATCTCCCTCCAGGCTCTGGTGTGCGGATACTTGAAGTGACATTGTTGGCATGTGGTATTGCCACCTCGTGAACCGGCCTTGCTGCTGCTTCTTCGGGCACTAACACTGCCCTCACAACCGGTGGATTTTGTTGCTCCATAATAGTCTGTCTGAGCAACTGCAGCTTTCTTTGTAGAGCTTCTCTCCGTTTACTATGAAATATACGTTCAGGCTCTATATAAGATTCCACCAGCTCTTTGTCTCTTGCCAGTGTTCACAGAAATTAAGTCTGCAAAATAAAGGCTAAGACCAAGTTGTCAACACTTAAGAAAATAAAATAAAAATACAGTAAATTTACACTTAACACAATTTCACCAATTGCCTAGTCTCCCTGGCAACGGCGCCAAAAACTTGTTCGGTGGTTCGTAAGGGTTAAAAACCGACACGCAAGTGCACGTGGTCAAACAAGTAGTAAGTGGCTTTAGTAAGCCAAGTATCGATCCACGGAGACTCTGGATAAGTGAAAATTGCTTAAATATTCTATCTCACTTCTAAATATGCTGACAACAACGTAACCAAAAGTTGAATAATTTTTTTTATAAATTATGTACTAAACTACAAACAATTATCTAATGTGAATTTAAACTATGGATATGAGCATGCCGAGGTTAAGAACATGTATTGAACTGATTATAAGCATAAATTGGTTACTCTTTTCTTCCAATTTCTAGCCAAGAACATTAGCCAAGAGATTAAAACTCTCGTATTTAATCTCACTTAAGAATCATAAACCATCCGTCTACATTTCTGTGATCAAATGCAATTCATGACCTAGCAATACAATTCCGGTTCCTAAATTGACTAATACGGATTTCAAGTATATTTCTATCAGGAAAGCACATCAAACTCAATTTTCCCAAATCAAGTAAAGAACAATATCCTATTAATTCACAACTTTCCAATTTCGTGCTCTCTCGAGTGAAATCGGACTTTTTAGATGTACATTAATGTCGGCCACACCAATGCAGTAGAAACAAGAATTAATAGAACAACATGGAAGAAAAAGATGAAAAACCATATAATTACTGATCAAAATTCATCACAAGTGTTCATAACCTCAGCAAGGAAGAGAATTAGCCACTCATTTGTGGATTAATCATCCTAAAACAAGTATTAATCATACAAACAATTGAATTAGAGAAGAAAGAAAGAGAGAAAAAAACCCTGAACTTTTCGTCCCTCAACTGCCTGTAACCCACGTCCTTGCTCCACCAAGTCTTAATTATGAAAAATGAACCTAAGTGTTCTATTTATACTAGTGGGAATTTTTCTCGCAATAACAAGCAACGTGTCACGGAGTGCATCGCGGAGCACTGCCTCCGTGACACGGCGTGGACGCGGACCCTCACTGGAATTTGGGGGTCCAGGTATATAGCATCAACGTGGCACGACATGCAACGCGAAGGTTTGCGTGCCACGGAGCTGTCGCGAGGCTCCACTGGAATTATGCATTTTTCCACCCTCCAGGCAGAGTGCCTCCGCGATGGCAGCGTGACACGGCTCCATCGCGGAGCCCCTTTAATTGGTTCAGTCCAATGCTTTTTCCTTTGCCCGCATCCAAGTCCAACTCCGATATCCTCCAACATGCATTTTAGCTTCTCGAAATCACCTTTTACCTACAAAACAATGTTAATCATGTTGGTTAGTATAAATTCACATTTTATTACCAATTACATGAAAATGTATACACATTGCACGATAAACAAGGCGAAAATGATACGTTTGAGTATCACTTGGGCATATAAATCTGCCCAAGATCAGACTCTACCTTAAGCAGCTTTCAGACATCCTAGGACGCTCTAAACATAAGGCTCTGATACCAAGTTTGTCATGACCCGAGTCTACACCCTGGAGCGACATGGTACTTAGGGCCACAAGTGACCCCAAGCTAACCCATGGCATAGCGTACTACTAAAACTCTAAATAGTGTATGAAATCTATATGCGGAAGCTTCATAAGGAATAACTAAAAAAATACTTTTGAGAAAAATAATACATCTAATAACACACTGAATTACTAACTCTGTCTGAAAGCCATTTAAGAACTGATGAGTTACTAGGACAAGCCCCCAGCTAACTCTAAAGTCTAAACTAAAATATCAAAATACAATAGTCTGGGAAGAAAATTTTGTCCCTTGGCAAATGAGGACTCACCACTAAACTTTGCTGATTTTTTCCGGAGAAGAACTACTGATGATGCTAAGATTGAGAACGTGTGCCTGTATCATAAGACAATATAGCATAGAGAGTATGCATCAATACTTTGAATGTACTGAGTAAGTGAAATATGAAGTAAATGTAAAGATACTGAGATTTTTTAACATGAACTTACAAAACATGCACTGACCATAACTGGAATCATAAATACTAAAGTATCTAAATATTTGATAATACTGAAAGTACTAATAACAGTCTGAAGGTCATACACATATCCTGAGTTTTGGAGGATTGAACTGAACTAGAGACTATGAGTGTACTAGATTGAGCTGTATGGCACTAAAATGCAGGAGAAGCTATAACCGATATGTAACCACATGAGCTAGACATGGAGTCCGATGTATACCCTTCATCGAAGAAAGCCCACTATACATTGCTAAGGTATAGTAGTTGAGCTGTGTGATCACTATCTGATGCCCACTTAGGCTAATAAGCTATGGTGGCAACAGAGTTCTAGGAACCTGGGTGTGCTGAACCCCGACTCTGCTTGGTGCTACGTTTTACTCCCACTGGAAATTCAAATTAAGTCTAAGTAGGCTAATAGCTTGAAACTTGTGTCCTAATAAATAAATTAGGACTACTTGTCTGGAAGTGTCCTAAGAGACTAAAGACCTCAAAGTAACTATGTTCCAAGACTTGTCAGATCTACTTTATCTAAAAGTATCGTAACGGTCTAAAGAACAACTGACAAACTGATAACTGGTATTATTGAGGTTACTGAATTCCTCAAGACTAAAAAGTTATGAAACTAATTAGCTGACATTTCTGTAGAACACTGAGTGTTGACTGAGGCTCTGAGACTGTATAATTAAAGACTAACTTCTAATCATGAAGTTGTACTAATATTGGTAAATTTAAGGGAATTATGCTGACATACAATATTCATGTCTGAATTCTCAACTATACAAGTCCCATCCAAATCACATTTGAATATTAGGGAAAAATACATACTGTATGAAATGAATGACAAAGTATGAATTACAACTGATAATAATCTAGAAAAAAGTCAATAATTATCATAATAAAGGAATTCACAAAGTATCTGAAGGGAAACCTTAGTTTGGATATTCTATAGGGCTTATATTAAGGAGATTACTGTAAAGAATTTGGGACACAAGGGTGAGAGATATTCCCTTACTGGAATCCCACATAACTGTAGTAGAAATTTTCCTGAGAAACACCCAGGAAATTTGAGAAGGATAGCAGCCCTAGCCCTTGCCCTGAGAAAGCTGTCTGGAACTTCTACGTACTGAGTTTGAGGATTGAGAGAAAAATGAGAGGGACATTCAATCAACCCCTTTTATTCCCCTCTAAAAGAAACCCAAATGACATAGCTTAGGCATTAAAATTATGGGAGGTTACAGAAATGCCCTTAGAAATTTCTGTAAAATTTCTGCTCGATAGGTGGTACGAGTCAACCTACAAAGTCGTACCAGGATCCTACTGCCCATACCTTCACTCGTGGTTAGGGATCCTAATCCTTACCATTTCTATGAAGTTTTCCATGGAAGAATTCTACGATATGTATAGGCATCCTACGAGTCATACCTCAGTCCGTGATTTCCTCCCGAAAACTCCTTTGATTCATCTCACAACTTTGTATAGGTTTGTGCTAACATACCATGATTCGTACCATGACTTTTGGTTACCCATTATTTCCCTAAATAAATTCTCTAAACTTATCCACGACTAGTCAGTACAATCTGTACCTTCTTGCTCTGAGTCGTAGCATGCACTCGTGATTCCTCCAATCATACGTACTATTTTCCTCCAACCTTCCTGTTACAACTCCAGGTACGGCCGGACCATGATTGTATGATTTGTACTGTTACTCGTACTGATGTATTTTTCCCAGTTTTCTACATGTTCAAGTTTGAAATCTAGAGGCTAGTCTTAGAAATTTCTGGGGTGTTACAGATGGCTAGACTTAGAGAGAATGAGGAGGGTTATTCGAACTCAATATGGAGTAAAGGGAGATTATTTGATAGGGTTGCTATGAGATAGGCATACTCTTATTCGACTAGCAACCAAGGAAGACTTTATCTATAAGATATCAAATGGAGCTTATTACATAATTGTAACACCTCGGATCCCAGAGTGAATATTGCAGCAAAAGAATGACAATTGTAGACTTGGTGTCGAAGTGACTGGGGATATACTGCCTATCACACCTCTGATGGTGGAACCGATGACATTCAGCCAGACAACAGACCATCAGTTGTTCCATCGAGGTCTGGTTCCATAAGCTTGAGGGCGACGGAGTTGGCAACGGACCATCAAGCGAGTGACAACCTATCATGGCAACCGTCACCTGGACCAAAATTTCTAGATCAACTGTTTCAATGTGACGGTAGGACAATGGTCCATCACTCAAGTGATGGCCTTTCACTAGGACCATCACTTGGGGAGAATTTTTGGGAAATTCATTTTAAGCCCAACGGTGGAGATGACAGACTTCCAGGCTTGCAATGGTCCGTCAATTGTCCTGTCAGATACGTCGCGACCAAGGAATTTCAGATTTTAGAACTTTTCCAAGGGTAGTTTCATATATTCTCACTCCTCTAGGTCCTAATCTATGTAATTTTTAGGAATATATTGCAGAATTTAAAGGGATACATGACATTCCTACCTCATTCTTCGCTCAAATTTTTAGGGACACTGTAGAACTCATAGATTCTCCCTGAAACCAAGATCTAGGGATATCAATTTCTTCAAAATTTCCAAGCTTCTTCTCAAGGGTTTTCTTATTCAGGTATGTGGGACTTGACGTGCCCGCAAGTGTATGGGTCGTGCAAGTAATATAGTGGCTCTTTTTAAGAACCGGAATGTCAAACCCACAGGTACTGGACCCATTCCTCTAACTATCCATTACAGGTGTGATCTTAAATACCAAAAAATGTTGGTTATAGAAGTTTTCGAGGGAGATTTTTAATTAAGTCCAAATTTGGTCAACGAAATATTCTGAATGCACTCTAGTAGCAACATAGAGTTAAAACCAGATAATCATGCGATGCTACGATTTGAAATGGGTTAAGTATGCAACTATCGATTATTATTTCACATAATTAGAATTGCATGTTCATGGTCTTTCGAGCCTCTAAACACGACAAACTAGCCTCACTGCATCATTGTGAGCGAGGATGCTAATTTCTAGTTCGCGGGCAATTAATTATGTTGTGGTTTACGGGGAAACGATTAGGGACTTTTGTGCATCTAACCATTTAACTTAACTTACCCTCACAACTACTTCTTCGAGTGGTGATTTGATAATAATAAGTTGGTCTCTTAATGTTATACCCCGTAGAATTCCCGGCACTTAGACGACCTACTCGCACGTTGGTTAAGTATATTTGAAAGCCATACATGCTAGGGAAAGGCCCGGGAAAAGATCGGATGAGAAACCTGTCGAACCATCACGGGAGGAGCCGAGGCAGAGCCCCTCCGCGATGGCAGCGTGTCACGGAAGGGAGGCCTCCACGATGGCTCCGTGCCACGTTGCCCTTGTCCCAGCCCAAGTATATAAAGCCCCCACTTCGGGTTAAAATCATTTCCCTTACTTACCAAATTCCAGGAACGCTGTAAACAGAGAGAAGACGAAGAAAATAAAATATTTTCGTCCGATTACGCTGCCAAACGCTGCCCAAACCCAAATTAATCCTAGATACCAAGGTATTTAGCAGCAGAGAGCATTTCTACGGAATTAGTTTCACGAAATACGGCCAACGAATCGGCGAGCTGCCGAACTAAAGTAAGTAGAATTGCTCTAAATTAATGTCTATGTGTTCCTAGTTGAGAAGTAAATATTTCTCCCTTCTGGGCCGCTGAAAAATAGCGAGTTTTTGACCGTCTTTCGATAAGCCTAAGTTTAGGCTACAAATTAAATCGAAAGTAACGTTGCTCTTTACAATAACGTTGTATTTAGTATTGATTGACGTATTTATGAATGCAGTTGGGAGAAAACAGTAGAAGTACCGGCCGAGCCTCGTCCGACGGACGAATATTCAAAGATAAGGTACGTAAAGTTAAGTTTCCTCGGCAAGTTGAGTAACCTCGAAGCAGTATAGTAATTTACAGACCAGTTGCATGTTTAGAAATCGATTATCGTGTTATTTTGCATATTGGTGCAATATGAGCAATTTTGGGCCGTAACGTGTACGATACCTATCCGTATGATATAGATTCGAATATAAATGGGTAAGATTGCTCAGTATATTCAGTATGTGATATAATATGCCCTGCCAAGATATTGTTGTGTTTAGCTGAAACCTCGCAAGATAGTACAGCATCAGTAAAGCATTCCAGATATAGAATAGTAATTGTATATGGTTTAGAGAGCATGTTAGAAATAGGAAATCATGTTAATACAGAAACCTAGTGAACAACATAGCTTTCAGCAGAAACACCCGCTTGTATAGCCTTTGCCCCAGTACAGTTAGACAGGGAACTATATTCATATTTATACTTCCCTGTCACAGCATGTATCAGACATCTACAGATTGCTATTTTTAGCCCAGTACATGATTTATATAATACCTTACGCCTATTAGTTTTGGCTTATGAGATACACAGACAGCATGATTAGTCGAGACCATTGTATTGATTGGGGTTCGATTACCTAGCATCCCTGACCGCCCAGGGTTAATAGCTGTATCGACTCGTCCACCAGAGGACGAGGATACGTCACTCTATGGAGTGATATGCCGTCCCGCCAGGGGATGAAGATGGGATGCTAGTTTCCCCATATTGTGCCTTGGTCGGCCCCTATACACCCCCGTCGAGCGGGTAAGCCCGGGGTGTTGATTTAGAGTCCTTCGGACTCAGGTACAGTTATAGTCAGGGGCTCAGCGAGCCCAAGTGCATACCCAGGGACCGGCAAGATGCTTACAGCCACTATAGGAGATGGGATGACCGGGGTAGGGGCATAGATTCTGTGTTGATTGTACCTCCCGGCTTATGGGGCCTGGGTAAGGTTTGTATGTGCTGTGTTATGTTATGTATACTATGCCATGTTATATTAGACGCGAGTGGGTTGGTAGTAGAATGATACGCTTCCAGGTATGATTCCTACTTCCTTCGGTATCAGTAAGAACAGGTGCGATCTACATCATCAGACAGTAAGTTATTCCTCCTACTTCAGCTTCGTCAGTCATATTATTGCTTTCAGATGTTATTTTCAGTTATAGTATTTCAGTTGCTTTACATACTCAGTACCAGTGGTACTGACGCCCAGTGGGGCGCTGCATTACTTTCCTGCAGGTACTCCTAGACGAGCAGGTGATTCTACGTGACTCCCTGTCGGCGGTTGAGTATTCAGCTCCAGTCATCCGGAGGCTGAATTTCAGAGGTGTAGTTCAGTTCCTTTTGTTGTATATAGAATGGGTAGGTCGGGGCCCTGTCCCGATTAGTTCTATTACTATTCCTAGAGGCTTGCAGTCTGTATGTGGTCCCTGTGGTCAGATGAGCCGGTCGTGTGGGGCCGTGCAGTTGTATAGTTGCATTTACTCTTTCTTACTTCTGTGATGGTCGTGTGAGGCCATACTTGTCAGTAGTGGTGACCTTGCCGGTCACGTAGCTTCTTTTTGTGCTTATTGATTAAGCAGCAGATAACTAGACAGCATGGTGGCCTTGTCGGCCCGTATAGGTTTCCCTGAGTTACTATATTTCTGGTTAGCTGCCAAGACAGGTACAGCAGGCGATAGGCCAATGGGCCGGGGGCTATATTTACAGCCGTCATATAGCCCTTTGTTTCCACAAATCTGAGTTAGAGCCAGCCAGGCGCCAGATGCGCCCAGGCTTAACAGTCTAGCAGGTCATATCTTAGTAAGGGCACCAGGTGCCAGTCGTACCCCCCCAAGGGTGGGGTGTGACAAACTTGGTATCAGAGCAGGTCGTATCCCAGGGAGTCTGCAAGCCGTGCTAAGTAGAGTCCTGTCCATGGATGTGTTGTGCACCACATACTATGGGTAGGAGGCTGCAAGGCATGATAGGATGGTTGTCTTTTATTCTGATTCAGTCGTGCCATAGAGCGGTACAGTATAGGGTTGAATTCCTAAAATCTTATCATATTCTTTGGCTACAGATAATGTCAGACCAGTGCCATCCCGTCACAGGTCGGAGCTTAGACATTGCAGCAGGGGAAGGCACCAGCAGGATGCCCCCCCCTCATTTGGAGACAGCCCGATCAGAGGGCCCTACAGAGGCTTCATCTCAGCCTCCTCAGCAGTCTCCAGCACGTCAGGAGCCGTTTGGAGCGACAGTATCTTCAGCAGTCCCTATACCGACACCTTCCGATCAGGAAGTTAGGAGTGTTGTAGTTATGATAGCACAGGTGATGGCTGCTCAGCGGCAGCAAATGCCATCCACAGTTGCAGAAGCATCAGGAGGTCCCGGCAGTTCAAGGGTCCGAGAGTTCTTAGCCTTGAATCCCCCACAGTTTACAGGCACGGACCGCACCGAGGACCCCCAGGATTTTCTGGATCAGATGCAGAGAATCTTCAGGGTTATGCTTGCTACACCTACTGAGTCAGTTGAATTGGCCGCATTTCGGTTGCGAGATATTGCGGTGTTATGGTATGAAAGCTGTGAGAGGTCCCGAGGGAGAGATGTTCCCCCTCCTACCTGGTCCAGCTTTTCAGGAGCCTTTCTGGATCACTATTTGCCGCGGGAGATTCGACAGGCCCGGGTAGACCAGTTCCTACATCTGGAACAGGGGGCCATGAGTGTTCGGGAATATTCCTTGCGGTTTGACTCCTTGGCTCAATATACACCGGCTTTCGTGGATACCATGGCATCCAGAGTGCACCTTTTTATTATGGGGTTGAACCCAGAGTATGTCGAGACTTGTATCACGGCCACACTACGAGAAGATATGGATATTTCCCGAATCCAGGCATTTGCCCAGAATATTGAGGGCATCAGACAGCGACATCGGGAAATCAGAAGGGTTAATCAGGAGCAGCGTCGCCGGGATAGACCAGCTGAGTTACAAAGAGAGGCCCGGGGAGGACCCAGGCCACGATTGTCAGACAGGCCGCCCAGGCCCCCGCCTCCACCACAGTCACAGGGAGGTAGATTCAGCCGCAGAGGGCAGTCAGAGGCTGGTAGAGGTTCACAGACGGCAGACTCACCGTCACAGAGGAGGGCGGAGCAGAGTAGGTATACCCTACCACTTTGTCCTATATGCAGTCGACGCCATTCTGGAGCATGCAGGTATGGTTCCACCGCATGTTATATTTGTTTCCAAGAAGGCCATTTGATGAGAGATTGCCCAGCCAGAGGTCGTGAGGACCGGGACAGACAGGATAGGGCATCGACAGGATCACGAGCTACAACATCCTCGACTGGGCGCAGGCCCCCAGTTTCAGCAGGCAGGGGTCGAGGCAGATCAGGGGCCTCTAGTACAGGTGCGGGTCCAAGCCGCACATATGCCTTACCAGGGAGGCAAGATTCAGAGGCATCGCCTGATGTTGTGACAGGTATGCTAACTATCTGCTCACACCCTGCTTATGTGCTAATTGATCGAGGGTCTACTTTGTCCTATATTACTCCATTTGTGGCACGGAAGTTTAGTATTGTACCAGAATCATTACAGCAGCCCTTCTTAGTATCTACGCCCGTCGGTGACTCTATCACAGCTAGCCGAATTTACCGCGGGTGTACAGTAGAGGTTGCTGATCGTCAGACCACAGTAGATCTGGTCGAGTTAGAGATGATAGATTTCGATGCCATAATGGGTATGGACTGGTTAGTACCATGTTTTGCTAATGTTGAATGTTGGACCAAAACGGTCCGATTCCACTTCCTGGGGGAGGCAGTACGGGAATGGAAGGGCAGCACCGTGATGCCAAAAGGTAGGTTTATTTCCTACCTTCGGGCGAGAAAGTTGATATCTAAGGGATGTATTTACCATCTTGTCAGAGTTCAGGATGTCCAAGCAGAATCTCCGACACTCCAGTCTGTCCCGGTGGTAAATGAATTCCCAGATGTATTTCCTGATGAGTTACCTGGTATTCCCCCAGAAAGGGAAATAGACTTCGCTATTGACTTGCTACCAGGCACTCAGCCAATATCAATACCTCCTTATCGTATGGCTCCTGCAGAACTCAGAGAATTAAAGGAGCAGTTGAAAGACTTGTTAGATAAAGGTTTTATCAGGCCGAGTACTTCCCCGTGGGGCGCGCCAGTCTTGTTCGTGAGAAAGAAAGATGGCTCGCTCCGAATGTGCATAGATTATCAGCAGCTCAATAAAGTTACAGTAAAGAACAAGTATCCGCTTCCCAGGATTGATGACTTATTTGATCAGTTACAGGGAGCCAGATACTTTTCTAAGATTGATTTGCGGTCCGGATATCACCAGGTCTGAGTACGTGAAAGGGATATCCCTAAGACAGCATTCAGGACCCGATATGGACATTTTGAATTTCTGGTTATGTCCTTCGGGCTAACAAATGCCCCAGCAGTTTTTATGGACCTAATGAACAGTATTTTCAGACCTTTCCTGGACTTGTTCGTGATAGTATTCATTGATGATATTCTGGTGTATTCTCGCTCTGAAGCTGATCACCGGACTCATTTGCGAACAGTGCTCCAGATTCTCAGGGACCGCCAGTTGTACGCAAAATTTTCGAAGTGTGAATTCTGGCTTAACTCTGTAGCCTTTTTAGGGCATATTGTCTCAGATACTGGTATACAGGTAGACAAACAGAAGATAGAAGCAGTTAAGTCATGGCCTAGGCCTACCACCCCGACTGAAGTTCGTAGCTTTCTGGGGTTGGCAGGATACTATCGGAGATTCGTTGAGGGATTCTCAACCATTGCAGCACCTTTAACTAAATTGACACAGAAAGCAGCCAAGTTTCAGTGGACGGAGGCATGTGAGCAGAGTTTCCAGGAACTGAAAGACAGGTTAACCTCCGCCCCAGTATTAGCACTGCCGAAAGGCACAGAAGGTTATTCAGTTTATTGCGATGCGTCAGGTGTCGGATTGGGATGTGTGTTGATGCAGCATGGTAGAGTAATTGCATATGCTTCCAGGCAGCTGAGGAAACACGAAAAGAATTACCCTACCCATGACCTAGAATTGGCCGTAGTAATTCATGCCTTGAAGATGTGGAGGCATTATCTATACGGAGTTCATGTTGATATTTACACAGATCATAAGAGTTTGCAGTACATTTTCACTCAGAGAGAGCTGAATCTGCGGCAACGCCGCTGGTTGGAGTTGTTAAAAGACTATGATGTGAATATTCTATACCACCCCGGAAAAGCTAATGTTGTAGCAGATGCCCTGAGCCGTAAGTCAATGGGGAGTTTAGCGTATTTGCGACCTGAGAAGCAGAAGTTAGCCAAAGAAATTCATCAGTTAGCTGGGCTAGCCGTGCGAGTAATGGAAACAGGAGATAATGGAGCCGTAATTCAGAATTCTGCAGTATCATCATTGGTTGCAGAGGTAAAAAAATGACAGTACGAGGATCCCGATTTAGTCCAGCTCAGAGATAGAATTCAGAAAGGTAAGGAGCCAGATTTTCAGATAGCCGGGGATGATGTGCTACGTTGTAAAGGCCGCCTCTGTGTCCCGAATGTCTCAGGACTTCGTGGGCAGATCATGCACGAGGTACACTACGCTCGCTATTCCCTTCATCCAGGGGCGACGAAAATGTACCATGATATCAGAAACATCTATTGGTGGCCAGGTATGAAAGCTGAGATAGCCGAATTTGTATCAAGATGTGCTAATTGTCAGCAGGTGAAAGCCGAGCACCAGAAACCGGGTGGTTTGACTCAAGAGATATCAATACCTATGTGGAAATGGGAAGCAATAAATATGGATTTTGTAACAGGATTACCCCGTACGAGGTGCAGAAATGATTCCATTTGGGTAATAGTTGATAGGTTGACGAAATCAGCTCATTTCCTGCCAGTGAGGGCTACCTTCTCAGCTGAGGATTACGCCGAATTATATATCAGAGAAGTAGTTAGATTACATGGAGTGCCGACATCTATCATTTCAGACAGAGGGGCACAGTTTACAGCTAGGTTCTGGCAGTCATTTCAGAAAGGTCTGGGGACGCAAAATAATCTGAGTACAGCATTCCATCCTCAGACAGACGGGCAAGCTGAACGTACAATACAGACGCTCGAAGATATGCTACGAGCGTGTGTGTTAGATTTTGGGGGTAGCTGGGATGAACATCTTTCATTAATCGAATTTTCTTATAATAACAACTACCATTCAGCTATTCAGATGGCGCCTTTCGAGGCATTGTACGGGCGAAAATGTAGATCACCGGTGGGCTGGTTTGAAACAGGAGAATCAGCATTAGTTGGTCCAGATATCGTTCGGCAGTCCGAAGAAAAGATAAAGCTTATCCGGGAACGTTTACTGACCGCTCAGAGTCGTCAGAAGTCATACGCAGATAGACGGCGCAGAAATTTAGAATTTTCGGTAAACGACTGGGTATATCTGAAAGTATCCCCGATGAAAGGGGTAATGAGGTTTGGCAAGAAAGGCAAGCTTAGCCCAAGATTCATTGGGCCGTATCAAATTCGGCGAAGAATAGGCCGCGTGGCATATGAGTTAAACTTGCCTCCAGAATTAGCATCTGTTCATCCAGTATTCCATGTTTCCATGTTAAGAAAGTTCGTAGGGGACCCTTCTACAGTAGTTCCAGTCCAGGATGTTCAGGTCACAGAGGAGTTAGCCTACGAAGAGGTTCCCGTAGCTATCTTAGACAGACAGATTCGCAGGTTGAGAACTAAAGATGTTGCATCTGTCAAAGTTTTGTGGCGTAACAGAAATCGGGAAGAAATGACGTGGGAGGCTGAAGAAGATATGAAAATCAGATACCCTCACTTATTTCAGGCCTAGTCAGACGACAGGTATGTCCGTATTATTATTTACACAGTACTTTATGGTTGTATGTTGTAAATGATAAAGAAAGAAGTGGTATTCAGTTGTCCAGTGGATTGTAGAATATTGTGTGCAGTGCCTGTGTTGGACTTTTCTGCATTTCAGGGCGTTGCGATAGTCCATATTACAGGGGAAACTCTGCCAAAATTTTCCCAGAAACTAGAGTGAACAGCTCTCTAGACAGCAGTATACATTCGAGAACGAATGTTCCTAAGGGGGGGAGAATGTTATACCCCGTAGAATTCCCGGCACTTAGACGACCTACTCGCACGTTGGTTAAGCATATTTGAAAGCCATACGTGCTAGGGAAAGGCCCGGGAAAAGATCGGACGAGAAACCTGTTGAACCATCGCGGGAGGAGCCGAGGCAGAGCCCCTCCGCGATGGCAGCGTGTCATGGCGGGGAGGCCTCCGCGATGGCTCCGTGCCACGTTGCCCTTGTCCCAGCCCAAGTATATAAAGCCCCCACTTCGGGTTAAAATCATTTCCCTTACTTACCAAATTCCAGGAACGCTGTAAACAGAGAGAAGACGAAGAAAATAAAATATTTTCGTCCGATTACGCTGCCAAACGCTGCCCAAACCCAAATTAATCCTAGATACCAAGGTATTTAGCAGCAGAGAGCATTTCTACGGAATTAGTTTCACGAAATACGGCCAACGAATCGGCGAGCTTCCGAACTAAAGTAAGTAGAATTGCTCTAAATTAATGTCTATGTGTTCCTAGTTGAGAAGTAAATATTTCTCCCTTCTGGGCCGCTGAAAAATAGCGAGTTTTTGACCGTCTTTCGATAAGCCTAAGTTTAGGCTACAAATTAAATCGAAACTAACGTTGCTCTTTACAATAACGTTGTATTTAGTATTGATTGACGTATTTATGAATGCAGTTGGGAGAAAACAGTAGAAGTACCGGCCGAGCCTCGTCCGACGGATGAATATTCAAAGATAAGGTATGTAAAGTTAAGTTTCCTCGGCAAGTTGAGTAACCTCGAAGCAGTATAGTAATTTACAGACCAGTTGCATGTTTAGAAATCGATTATCGTGTTATTTTGAATATTGGTGCAATATGAGCAATTTTGGGCCGTAACGTGTACGATACCTATCCGTATGATATAGATTCGAATATAAATGGGTAAGATTGCTCAGTATATTCAGTATGTGATATAATATGCCCTGCCATGATATTGTTGTGTTTAGCTGAAACCTCGCAAGATAGTACAGCATCAGTAAAGCATTCCAGATATAGAATAGTAATTGTATATGGTTTAGAGAGCATGTTAGAAATAGGAAATCATGTTAATACAGAAACCTAGTGAACAGCATAGCTTTCAGCAGAAACACCCGCTTGTATAGCCTTTGCCCCAGTACAGTTAGACAGGGAACTATATTCATATTTATACTTCCCTGTCACAGCATGTATCAGACATCTACAGATTGCTATTTTTAGCCCAGTACATGATTTATATAATACCTTACGCCTATTAGTTTTTGCTTATGAGATACACAGACAGCATGATTAGTCGAGACCATTGTATTGATTGGGGTTGGATTACCTAGCATCCCTGACCGCCCAGGGTTAATAGCTGTATCGACTCGTCCGCCAGAGGACGAGGATATGTCACTCTACGGAGTGATATGCCGTCCCGCCAGGGGACGAAGATGGGATGCCAGTTTCCCCATATTGTGCCTTGGTCGGCCCCTATACACCCCCGTCGAGCGGGTACTCCCGGGGTGTTGATTTAGAGTCCTTCGGACTCAGGTACAGTTATAGTCAGGGGCTCAGCGAGCCCAAGTGCATACCCAGGGACCGGCTGGATGCTTACAGCCACTATAGGAGATGGGATGACCGGGGTAGGGGCATAGATTCTGTGTTGATTGTACCTCCCGGCTTATGGGGGCCGGGTAAGGTTTGTATGTGTTGTGTTATGTTATGTATACTATGCCATGTTATATTAGACGCGAGTGGGTTGGTAGTAGAATGATACGCTTCCAGGTATGATTCCTACTTCCTTCGGTATCAGTAAGAACAGGTGCGATCTACATCATCAGACAGTAAGTTATTCCTCCTACTTCAGCTTCGTCAGTCATATTATTGCTTTCAGATGTTATTTTCAGTTATAGTATTTCAGTTGCTTTACATACTCAGTACCAGTGGTACTGACGCCCAGTGGGGCGCTGCATTACTTTCCTGCAGGTACTCCTAGATGAGCAGGTGATTCTACGTGACTCCCTGTCGGCGGTTGAGTATTCAGCTCCAGTCATCCGGAGGCTGAATTTCAGAGGTGTAGTTCAGTTCCTTTTGTTGTATATAGAATGGGTAGGTCGGGGCCTTGTCCCGATCAGTTCTATTACTATTCCTAGAGGCTTGCAGTCTGTATGTAGTCCCTGTGGTCAGATGAGCCGGTCGTGTGGGGCCGTGCAGTTGTATAGTTGCATTTACTCTTTCTTACTTCTGTGATGGTCGTGTGAGGCCATACTTGTCAGTAGTGGTGACCTTGCCTGTCACGTAGCTTCTTTTTGTGCTTATTGATTAAGCAGCAGATAACTAGACAGCATGGTGGCCTTGTCGGCCCGTATAGGTTTCCCTGAGTTACTATATTTCTGGTTAGCTGCCAAGACAGGTACAGCAGGCGATAGGCCAATGGGCCGGGGGCTATATTTACAGCCGTCATATAGCCCTTTGTTTCCAGAAATCTGAGTTAGATCCAGCCAGGCGCCAGACGCGCCCAGGCTTAACAGTCTAGCAGGTCAGATCTTAGTAAGGGCACCAGGTGCCAGTCGTACCCCCCCCAGGGTGGGGTGTGACACTTAATAACTCCCGTTTTATCAACCAAGCAAGGTGTTAGGTATATTTCTATCCTAACACGAAATTATATCGTGAGATACAAACATCCTCCTTACATTCCCATGTCTTGACCTAGGTAATTCTTTCTCAAGAAATTTCCCAAGCTAACGTATATATTTTCATGGTGATCAATCATAAAAACAACCAACAATCTAGAATGCAAGACGAAAACAACAATCAATAACTTAAATCCAAAACAATTTCATAAAATCACAATCATAATTCATGGCTTCAATCCTAGAGGAAGGGTTCTTGCCATTCATGTTCGTAAAACTACAACTAACTACTACTAAACTAACATACTTACATGAATTTGGTATATGAGAAGGGAATTTGACAAAACCTAGATGAGTTCTCCCACTTCTCCCTTCACTCCTAGGTAGTTTTCCAGAATAAAATCGTGACAATCTGATTTTAGGAGCTAAGGGTTCAATTTATACTATGCTGAAAAATTGCAAAATTTGGCCTGTGGTGAACAACAATGTGTCACGGAGCTGAACGCCCTACTTGACCTCCGTGACACGGAGGCAACGTGTACCCTCACTGGAATGTGCCAAAAAATGCAATTTTTGGCCAAGTGTTTCTGCGTTGGCAGCGTGCCACGGTCCCTATCGCGCAGGGTGCCAGTTATTGCATGTTTTCTTGTTGACTTTCACGTTTTGATCTTGATTCCTTTCCTCCACTTCACCAAATCATGAATTAGTTCCTCAAATGCATTATTAACCTTCAAAAACAAGGACTAATCATGTTGGTCAGTATATATTCACATTTACATAAAATCACATGAGAATGCATATAATTAATTCGATAAACAAGACAAAACTAAGTTATAAAGCATCACTCGGGCATGTTATTTTGCCCATGATCAGGACTTCAACAAAGGTTTCCTCTCACCTTTGTGTCCCAAACTCTTTAGTAACCCTAGCCTGAAATTCTAGAAATCATGACCTAGGGTTTCTATTAGTTGTTGATTTTCTTTATCTCCCCAATATTTAAAGTTTCCATGAGTAGTATCATGTTATGACTAAGATTTTCTTTTCTATTTGTAAATGTCTCCCACCTTATCGACTTTAGCATGGTTGTTGGACTAAATTCTTGTGTGATGTAAGAGCTGGTCTGAAATGCTATATATTTTATGGAATATTATTTGCGCAAAATTTCTCACCATGTATTTTTCAATTGAATGTTAGTATTTATAGATGGTTGAATGCACATAGTATTTTCCCTGGATGTCAGTTGATCAGTTTGACTTTTTTGAGAAACTCAGTAACCTTAGTGATATCAGTTTATCAGCTTAATAGTCTTTCTTTAGACTGTTACGAAGATTTCAGATAGAGCAACTCCGACACATATTGGAACATAGTTTCTTTCTGGTCCTTAGACTCTCAGAACACTTCTAGATAAGTAGTTGTAACTTAACTCTTAGGACATCAATTTCGAGCTATTAGCATAGTTAGATACAATTAAGATTTCTAGTGGGACTAGAGCTTAACACTGAGCGGGCCAGGGTTCCACGCACCTAGGTTCCCAGAACTACGTTGCCACCATAGGTTATTAGCCCAAACAGGCCCTAGATAGTCATCACCCAGTTCAGCTACTATACCCCGGCAAGGTATAGTGGGCCTTCTCCGATGAGGAGTATACATTGGACTCCATATTAAGCTCATGTGGTTACATGTTGGTTATAGTCTCTCCCACAGTACTCAGTCACAGTTTCCAGTTTAGTTCATTCTTCCATATTTTAGAACATGCTTATGACTTTTAGATAATTATTAGCGCTTATAATATTACCAGACTTTTAGATTCTCTCAGTACTTATGTGTCATGCCCCGAATTTACACCCTAGACGGGGCACGGTACTTGGGGTCGCAAGTAACCCCAAGTAAAACCCTGGTCTATCATATACTGGCATGCTGAGTAACATACAAATATATACAGCGGAAGTTTAAAGCAAAAATATAAACATTTGAGAAAATAAAGCTAGTTTATAATATTTGAAAATATTTGAACAAAGCTACAAGTCTGAAAAACCAAATCTGTGTCTGAAAGCCACTACAATTGATGAGTTGTTGGGACAAGCCCTCAGCTAACTCCAAATCTAAGTAAAAGGAAAGAAATGTAACTGAATTAAATAATCTCTCTCCTCAAAGGATAAGGACTCACCAATGCGAAAAACTGAAATCTTCGGAGAGAGATCGGCTAGTGAGGCTGAGACTGAGATCCTACAACTATATCATAAAATGATACAGCGTAAAATTATGCGTCAGTTCTTTGAATGTACTGAGTAAGTGGAAGAAAACATAACACAATGGAATAAAAATGTTGAACTGAAAAGACATGCAAAGACCAACTAAAGCTACTGAACTAAGTAATTGAAATAACTGAGATGGTCTAAAAGACCCTGTCTGGTTGTCGAAAATATGCTCTAATTCTAAAGAACTAATCTAAACTGATTTGAAACTGGACTGAGCTAAATAGTTGGAGAGTCTATAACCGATATATAACACGTGATCTAGATGTGGAGTCCGATGTATACACCCCGTCGATAGGACCCAATATACCTTGCCAGGGTATAAAGGCATGAACTGGATGATCACAAGAGTCTGGGGCCATGAGGCCAACAAAACTATAACCTACGGTAGCAACGTAGTTTTGGGAACCTGCTGGAACCCTGGTGTGCTCGATGCTAAGTCCTACCCCCACTGGATATTTCTAAACTAATTACTAAGCTGATAGCTCAAAACTAGGGCCCAATACTAGTAAGGAATACCTATCTGGAAGCACCCTGAGAGCCTTATAGGACCGAATTCTGTAACTGGGTTCTGAGACTCGTCAGAGCTGCTTATCTAAAAATGTCATGACCTCGTAAAGAACCACTAAATTTAGACACTAAGTCTAATTCTAATAACTAGGAGGCACTACTGATACCTCGAGAATTTCTGTAGTCAAACTGATCAGCTAACATTTCTGACTAACACTGGATAGTCTAACATCTTCACTAAAACAAGGCTAACATGTATCTGACTGAGAATTCAGTCTATATAAATAATATGGAAATCCCCAACACTGATAGAATCAGGAAAATTTCAAGGTTTAATCACTATAGCAAGATTCTAGTCTTTTCTACTCTCAAGCACTAGGGCTAAATTTAATGTACAGGGATAAGAATCAATACTGTCACAAACTGGTGAAGAATATCTATAATCATTATAAAACAATATTCCACATGAATTAAATGAAGCATGACTAAGAATTTCTTAACATTCAATAATCTGTAGGACTAGAACTGATAAAGAAACTAGGGAGAATTTTGAGGACACAAGGGAAGAATTATTCCCTTGTTTAATTCCCGTATACCTGGTGAAGAAGCCCAAAGAATTTCCTTGAGAAACCAAGGGGAAAAGATCTATCCAAGTTCTTGATCTGAAATACTCTGAGAGAAAATCTTACATTGTTTTCTGAGAGTCTAAATTGGGAGAATGAGTGAAGAAAACGTTTAACCCCTTAAATAAATATGAAAATATTCTTAAAACGATGTAGTTTAGAGTCTAAGAGGGTAGGAAATTAATGAAAGACACTTGAAAAAAACTAGCAGGGAAAATTGATCGTCAGTCCCCATGGGTGACCTAATGGGTCATGGTCAGTGACCACGACTCATGATCACACTCGTGAGGTACACTACATAGAACCCTCTGTCGGTCACCACAAGGGACCTAACAAGTCATGGTTAGTGACCATGACTCATGGTCACCTCTCGTGGACTACATTGCCCCATGCTTCCTTGGAGTCCCCACGGTTGACACCACGACACGTCGGTAATACCCGGATAGACCCAAGAAACTTCTAATTTTGATTGGGGAGGAAGGTCTAGGCCAGTCTTTTTTATTGCTACTATCTTTTGAGGATCAACCTGAATACCCTCACCCCAGACCATATGACCTAGGAAAGTCACAGACTTCAACCTGAATTTGCACTTGCTGAACTTGGCAAACAGCTGGCAGTCTCTGTGTGTCTGAAGCACTATCCTCAGGTGATTAGCATGGTCTTCCTCATTTATGGGGTATACAAGAATGTCATCGATAAATACAATGATGAACATATCCAGATACTTCTTGAAAACTGTTCATCAGGTCCATAAAGGCTGCAAGGGCATTTGTTAGCCCGAAGGACATAACCACAAACTCGTAGTGAGCATACCGAGTCCTGAAAGATGGTTATGGTATGTCACACTCTCTGAATCTTAGATGGTGATACCTCGACCTGAGATCTATTTTGAAGAAATAGCTGGCTCCCTGAAGTTGATCGAACAGGTCATCAATTCTGTGTTAGGGATACTTGTTCTTGACTGTGACCTTGTTCAACTGACGATAGTTGATGCACATTCTAAGGGTACCATCTTTCTTTCGCACGAATAGCACTGGAGCACCCTAGAGAGAGATGCTGAGTCTGAAAAAACCATTATCAAGAAGATCTTTTAACTACTCTTTCAACTCCTTAAGTTCATCCAGAGCCATTCTATAAGGAGGAATGGAGATGGGCTGAGTATCTAGAATAAGGTCTATACCGAAGTCGATTTCCCGTTCAAGAGGAACAATGAGAAGATCTTCAGGGAACACATTTGGAAATTCACTGACGACAAGGACTAACTGAATAGTGGGGGTATCAGAGTTGGTATCCTTGACCTAAACTAGATGGTTAATACATCCATTAGATATAAGCTTCCTGTCCTTAAGGTAGGAAATAAACCTACCCTTAGGCGTTGAACTGCTACCCGTCCATTCTAGAGCTGCTTATTAGGGAACTGAAACCTGAAGACCCTACTTCTGCAGTTGACTGAAGCATGTCAGAGTGTAACCAATCCCATTCAAAGAATGAGTTCAAAGTCAACCATGTCTAACTCTACAAGGCCAGTTGGAATGACTTTGTTGAAGACTGAGATTGGGCAGTTTCTATACACCCGACTGGCTCTAACTGACTCACCAACTGGGATGGAGATTGGAAATGATTCTAAGAGGACCTCTAGACTGATATCGAACTGGACTGCTACACAGGGAGTCACGAATGATAGTGTGGCCCCTAGATCAAGTAGCGCATATACATCTAGGTGAAAAAGATGTAACATACTTGTAACCACATCAGGTGAGCTCTCCTGTTCCTGATGGGAGGACATTGCATAAAAATGGTTTTGGCATTGACAGCCCTCCGTAGCTAATGTATTAGCCTGCTGAGTTGGTCAGCCTGTAGGAGCTGTTGAGGTGGTGGACTATGACCCTCCCCGTCCTGCTAACGGGCATTCCTTATGTCGATGACCAAGCTATCCATAACTAAAGCAGCCCACTCAACCCTGAATACACTCTCCTGGGTGGTTCTTGCCACTATTTGGCAAGCTAGATACTTGTTACTGGCACTGTAACTCTAGGACTGAGAGCTAAATGATCCACCCCTTAGATCCTGGCGGGACTGAAAGGTAGGGGCGCTGGCTAAGCTGGGTGTTGGAGCTCTCTACTACTGCTACTACTGCCAGACCTTTGATAGCCATAATCTGATTGGCCAGTCCTTGCCCACTTGATCTTTTTCTCCATGTCCCTCAGTTTTTCTACCTCAGTTTGCTAGGCATAGACAATAACACTGGGGAGGTCGATATCCTTAATCAGTAATGTTGTCCTGCACTATTTGAGGACCAAGTTCGACACCCCATTAACAAATTTTAGCATATGATCCCTTTGCTCGGCCACCATCTCTGGAGAATATTTGGACAACCTGGTGAACTTTAGAGCATACTCTTCTACTATCCGATTTTACCTATCTCAGATTCATGAACTCCACTACTTTCGCCTCCTTGAGCTCTTGAGGGAAGAATCTGTCTAGGAAGGCTGTAATGAACTCCTCCCATTCAACCGGTCTTTCCTCCACTAGCCTCCCCTCCTTCCACTGCTCATACTAGAACTGGGCTACTCCTTTCAACTGGTAGGCAGCTAAGTCAGCACTCTCAGAGGGGTTGACACCTATAATTTGGCTGATATTTTTAATCTCATCCACAAAACCTTGTGGGTCCTCTACCACCTTAGATCCATGAAAATCCGGAGGATTCATCCGGGTGAAGTCGTGCACTCGGGTAGCTGCTGCGGAACCATTGTTGTTAATTGGAACCACCTGTTGGTTTACCTGGTTGGTACCAGTTTGAGCGAGCAACTGACTGGCTGCCCTGAATTCTATGATAGGCACTGAGTCATCCTGAGGGGCTGGTGGGGCAGGTCGGTGAGCATTACTGGCCCTTCTTCTGTTACCACGTCACAGAGGCATGATTCACTGAAATGAAACAGAGTACGAGTTAGGAGGATGATTCTGGAACTAAATTTCAACGCACGATTAATAGTATGAAATAAAGGGAGTTTTCCTAATAAGATCTCATAGCCTCCCCGTCGTAAGTGTGGTGCGTTGTACACCCATGAAGAGGACTCTACTCAATGCGGCTTTCAGACATCCGAGAATACTCTAAACCTAGGACTCTGATACCAAGTTTGTAATGCCCCGAGTTTACACCTTGGATGGGACACGGTACTTGGAGTCATAAGTAAGCCTAAGTCAACCCCTGTTCTATCATACACTGGCATGCTGAGTAACATATAAATATATACAATAGAAGTTTAAAGCAAAAATATAAACATTTGAGAAAATAAAGCTGGTTCATAATATTTTAAAATATTTGAACAAAGCTACAAGACTGAAAAACCAAATCTGTTTGAAAGACACTACAATTGATGAGGTGTTGGGACAAGCCCCCAGCTAACTCCAAATCTAAGTAAAAGGAATGAAATGTAACTGAATTAAATAATCTCCGTCCTTGAAGGATAAGGACTCACCAATGAGAACAGCTGAAATGCTCGTAGAGTGATTTACTAGCGAGGCTAAGACTATGATCCTCCAGTTGTATCATAAAATGATACAACATAAAATTATGCGTTAGTACTTTGAATGTACTAAGTAAGTGGGAGAAAAAATAACACAATGGAATAAAAGTGTTGAACTAAAGATATATGCAATGACCAACTAGACCAAATAGGATTACAAAACATAGGAACATTGGCCCGATCAACAACAAGATTTCATGCTTGGAAAATAAGAATAGGGATGCCTTTACATACCTCACTTCGTCGCTTCTTTATAGACAATTTATTCCGCTTGCTAGAAACTCTGACACCTTCAACTTCCTTACATACAATACATGGAATGAGTACTATTTATGCCAAGTTCCCAGTAACAATTCATGTCCCAAAACATAAAACCAAATAGCCACATCATAATATAATTTTCAGCAATCCTACGTACCTTAGGCGTCTTAAACTTGAGGCAATTCAAGAGAGCTTCGGTTACGTGCTTTTGGTTTTTAACCTTCCCAAAGGTGTGGTGTATTCCTTCCATATTTTGGATAAATTCCAGCATCTATGTAGCTGTAACAACATCCCAAAAACGGGCAGAAACCTCTGTCAAATATCACATAAAACACATATTGACTTTATGTCATTTCCTTACTTTAGCTTGCGAATTTTAGCGGATAAACCAAGTAGGAACACTTACCTTTCACTTGTGTATATCCCCTGCCCATATGGGGTTCCTCTTCAGCTAAATTCCATTCCAAAAATGTAGCAACCTTGCTGCCAAACTGCAGCAACAAGACTTACCCACGCAACACATAAGTTCCAATTTCATATCCAAAATAACTTGTTAATTCATGATAATTCAAAGATTAAAAACACCACCTCATTTTTTACTCAACTCTCACCAATCTAGAGGTAGAACTTCACCTCCCTACTGCCCAAAAACGCAGCATCTTGGCAGCCAAAAACGTAGCAACTCGACAATTAGAAGCTCACAACATAAGAAACCATTTCCAAGCTTGGACTATAAGGAAATTTGACCTATGCATACAATTTCATACCGGGGATTTGTTTTCACAATTGGATAGAGCTCTTAATTCTTTGAATTTTGAAAAAAAATGAGGTGAAACGGAGTAGAAATGAGCTTTTTTAGCTCAAAATTACTTCATATAGGCAAGCTGGGCGGTGCCCGCGTGAGGCACCCGTGCGATGTGCCCTCGCACGCACGTGCGCCTGCTTCCTGCCTGTCTCGGCGCCCGCGCGCATGGGCGCTTTTCTAGCCGATGGTGCTGTCTTCAAACGAGCATAACTTTTTACTCTGAACTCTGATTGACGAGAGGTTTTTTTCACTGTAAACTAGACTAAAATATATTTCATTTGATAGGCCATAGGACCTCTGAATCATTATATATTTGGAGATATTCCCATATAAAGTTGACCCTTATTTACAAACTTCACATACTCTTCGCTTTTACCTTTGCACATGTTTCCCTCCTCACCTACGGACAACATACAACTCATAATCCCCTTATTATGACATATAACTATCAAATAATCATCAAAAAAAATTTTAGGGTGTAATAATTGGGTTCTACCAATGGGGTGTATACATTAGACTCCACTTCTAGCTCACGTGGTTATATGTCAGTTATAGACTCTCCCACTAGTCAGTTCAGTCCAGTTTTAGTCCATCTTAGATTAGTATACCAGATTTAGAACATGCTTTGACCATCAGACAAGGTCTTTCAGACAGTTATTTCAGTCATGCAGTTCAGTAACTCTAGTTGGTCATTGCATGTCGTTTCAGTTTAGCATTTTTATTCTATTGTGTTATGTTTCTCTCACTTAATCAGTACATTCAAAGTAATGACGCATACTTTTATGTTGTATTATTTTATGATACAGCTGCAGGATCTTTGTCTATGGCTCACTGGCTTATGACTCACCAAAGACCTCAGTTGTTCTAGTTGGTGACTCCTCATTCTTTGAGGACAGAGATTTATAGCCCTCATGTTTATATTAAGGTATTAACTTCATGTTCGTACTATCCTACTTATACTTACCTTGCATACTCAGTACATTCCAAGTACCGACCGCATGCTCTATGTTGTATCATTTCATGATATAGGTCTAAGGGATCAGTCTCAGCTGCACCATTAATCCTTCTTTTCCCTCAGTCCTGTTTAGCCAATGGTGGTGAGTCCTCGTCCTTTGAGGACATTCATTTTGATCATTGTTATGTTATTTCAGTTACAGAATTTTATCGAGCTCATTGGGGATGCTATCCCATTAGATCATCAGTTATGTTAGAGGCATTTTAGATAATATGTAGAATATCAGCTTGTCAGTGTTGACTCTGTTTTAGATTGATATGTATGCAGACTTCCATTTAAGCATGTTTTATTATATCAATTTTTTCTTGTTTTATGCTCTTAGCCTCTATATTCATGTCATGGGTCGACTTAGAGCCTCTCGGGGTTCCTTGTCCCGTGTCTCTATCCAGGCCTATATTCGGGTCGTGACAAACTTGGTATCAAAGCATTAGGTTTTGAAGTGTCCTAGAGTGTCTAAAAGTCGCATGAAGGAGAGTTTTTTTCATGGGTGTGAAACGCACTACACTTATGATGAAGAGGCTACAAAATGTTTTTAGGAAACTTGCCTTCTTCCCTGATCTATGTCATGTAATGAAATGTCTCTCTATACCTCTAACTCGTACTATACACATTTGCAGAATTATGCCTCCTCACTGAGTTAATGCGAGAAGAAACAAAAATGGAAATGGGCATGAGAATGGCAATGGGGAGGGGCACCAGCAGGCCCCACTAGCCCCCGAGGAGCATGTGCCCTGACAGGTTGCCCATGTAGAGTTTAGGGCAGCATCCATCCAAATGTTGGCAGAGGCATTGACCGCCCAGGTCAACCAGCAGGCGGTAGTGCATGTTCCTAAGAATGGGAATGTAGTAGCAGCAAGAGTCAAGGACTTTCTTATGATGAACCCTCCGGAGTTCCTCGGATCGAAGGTAGACGAGGATCCACACGAGTTTATTGATGAGATCTAGAAGATCACCTAGATTACGGGGGTGATAGGGGAGGAGTATGCAGACCTAGCCTCTCGGATCGAAGGTAGACGAGGATCCATACGAGTTTATTGATGAGATCTAGAAGATCACCTAGATTATGGGGGTAATAGGGGAGGAGTATGCAGACCTAGCCTCTTATTAGTTGGAAGGGTTTGCCTATATCTTGTTAAGATAGTGGAAGAATAGCAGAGCAATTGGAGCAGGTCCCATTGGTTGGGATGAGTTCCTCACTACATTCCTCAGTTCTTTCCCCGTGAGATGAGGGAGATTACGACAGCTGAGTTTGTGAACCTGAGGCAGAATAATATAGCAGTCCAGGAGTATGCTTTAGAGTTCACCCACTTGTCTAAATATGCACCAGAGATGGGGGATGATTAGAGAGCTCGAGTGAGCAGGTTTGTCCATGGAGTAGTGGACTACATGGACAAGGATTGTAGGACTGCTACGCTTCATTAGGACATTGAATTCCCTCGATTGGTTTTGTATGCCCAGTAGATGGAGGCAACACAATTTAGGTAGAAGGAGGCCAAGAGGGTCAGGACAGATAGTTTTGGATTCTTCTAGTAGAGTTCGAGAGGCGGAAATCATCAGTATTTCCATCAGAAGTCATTAGCTCCAGCGCCATCATCGGCTATTGCTCCATCTAGATTGCGAGATGATCAGAGGAGCAGAGCATTAGGTTCGAGGGGACAGAGGTGCGTGAAGGTAGAGCATACGTTTCTAGTCTGCAGAATGTGTGGAAAGAATCACATAGGAGAGTGCTTGATTGGATTAGATATCTACTTTGGATGTAATAGATCCTGGCACAGGCGCGGGGAGTGTCTATTGGCTACGTAGAGTAATGGTCGGGGCCATGCTCAAGCTACCAGTTTAGCAGCAGCACCAGCACGCCCAACTCAACAGGGTGCGTCCACCAGTGCAGGTGGTGGTCAGCGCCAGAATAGGCTTTATGCCCTTACATCTCATCAGGAGCAGGATACTTCACCAGATATGGTCACTGGTATATTACGAGTATTCCACTTTGATGTATATGCATTATTAGGACCAGGTACTACTTTATCTTTTGTGACACCTGATATTGCTAGTAGTTTTGGAGTTAGTCCCAAAGTCCTATCAGAACCCTTCTCAATCTCTACTCCAGTCAGTCATTCAGTTATAGTTCGATCGGTGAATAGAAATTTCCATGTCACAGTCCTTCAGAATGTCACCTTAGCAGATTTATTGGAGCTAGCCATGATAGATTTCAATGTTATCTTTGGCATGGATTGGCTACACGTATGTTATGCCTCAGTGAATTATAGAACTCATGGGGTAGAGGTCCAGTTTCTGGGTGAGCCAGTCCTAGAGTGGAAGGGTAGTTCAGCTGTGTCTGTAGGTCACTTCATTTCCTACTATAAGGCCAGTAAGATGATCTCTAAAGGTTGTGTATACCATCAAGTTAGGTTTAAGGATGCTACATTTGAAACCCCGACTATCCAGTCAGTTGCTGTAGTGTGCGAATATCCAGAAGTGTTTTCAGATGATCTACTAGGGATTCCTCCTAAGAAAGAGATCGAATTTGGCATCGACCTTCTTCCTGATATGGAGCCTAGATCTATTCCTCCTTACAGAATGGCTCCACATGAGCTAAAGGAGTTGAAGGAGCAGTTGAAAGGATCATTTAGACATGGATTTCATCATACCTAGAAAATCCCCGTGGGGTGAATCAGTACTCTTTTTTTTGAAGAAGGATTGTTCCCTCTAGATGGCATTGACTATCGATAGTTGAACAAGGTCACCGTCAAGAACAGGTATCCCCTCCCTAGAACTGATGACTTGTTTGACCAGCTTCAGGGTGCCAGGTGTTTTTCAATGATAAACCTCAGATACGAATATCATCAGCTTAGGGTTAGAGAGAGTCACATCCAGAAGATAGCCTTTAGGACTCGATATGGTCAGTATGAGTTTGTAGTTATGTCTTTTGAAATAACAAATGCTCCTGTAGCTTTTATGGATTTGATGAATAAGGTTTTCAAACCGTATTTGGACTTGTTTGTGATTGTATTCATAGATGACATCCTCATATACTATTGGATCAAGAAGGAGCACGTCGCTCATCTGAAGGTGGTGCTACATACTCTTAAGGATCTCTAGCTATATGTTAAATTCTGCAAGTGTGAGTTTTGATTAAACTCAGTAGCATTTTTGGGTGAACTGGTGTCAAGTGAGGGTGTATAGGTGGACTCTCAAAGGATAGAAACTGTGAAGAATTGGCCTAGACAAGTTAGTCCTTCAGATATAAGAAGTTTCTTAGGCTTAGTTGTTTATTACAGGTGGTTTGTGGAAAGGTTTTCATCCGTTGCAGCCTCGTTGACTAAATTTACCCAGAAGAAGGTGAAGTTCTAATGGTTGGGGGCTTGTCAAAGGAGCTTCCAAGAGTTGAAGACTCAACTCACCTCAGCACCAGTGTTGACCTTACCTGAGGGTACCGATGGGTTTGTGGTATATTGTGATGACTCGAGGATCGTCCTTGGCTGTGTGCTCATGCAGCATGGTAAAGTTATAGCCTATGCTTCCAGGAAGCTAAAAGTCCACGAAAAGAATTATTCGACTGATGATCTCGAATTGGCAGCAATAGTATTTTCCTTGAAGATTTGGAGACACTATTTGTATGGGGTCCATATGAATGTGTTTATGGACCACAAAAGCCTACAGTACGTGTTTACCAAGAAGGATCAAAATTTACGTCAAAGAAGGTGGTTGGAGCTTCTTAAGGATTATGATATGAGTGTCCTTTATCATCTAGGCAAGGCTAATGTGGTGGCAAACGCTGTTAGCAGGCTTTTTATGGAGAGTGTTTCCCATATAGATAACGGGAGTAAAGAGTTAGTGAAGGATGTGCATCGGCTCGCGTGACTAGGAATTATTCTTGTTGACTCAACAGATAATGGTGTCATAGTTCAGAATGGGTCAGAATCTTCCTTTGTGACCGAGGTCAAGGCTGCGCAAGACGAGGATCCTGTTTTGGTAAAGTTGAAGGAATCTATTCAGAGTCAAAAGGTGGAGGTTTTCTCCCAAGGAGAGATGGTACACTATGATATCAGGGTCATTTATATGTTCTGGGTGTGGATAACCTGAGGGAGAAAATGTTCCATGAGGCTCATAGTTCCAGATGTTCTATACATCCATGTGCCACCAAGATGTACCATGACCTGCAGGATGTCTATTGGTAGAATGGCATGAAGAAGGACATAGCAAAGTTTGTGGCAAAGTGTCCAAATTAAGTGAAAATCGAGCATTAAAGATCTTGAGGTGTGCTTCAAGAAATTAGTATCCCTACTTGGAAGTGGGAGGAAATCAATATGGACAGGGTTGCCTCATACTCGTCGAAATTATGACTCCATATGAGTGATTATGGATAGGTTGACTAAAGCAACTTATTTTCTATTGGTCAAAACTACTGATTCAGTGGAGGGTTATGCCAAATTGTATATTCGGAGTTAGTTCGGTTTCATGGAGTGCCCTTGTCCATCATATCAGATAGAGGTACTCAATTTACCTCCCAGTTTTGGAGAACGTTTCAGAAGGGACTTGGTACTCAGGTCAAGCTTAGTACAACTTTTCACCCATAAATAGATGGTCTGGCTGAATGAACCATTCAGACTCTTGAGGATATGTTGAGAGAGTATGTGATTGATTTCCAGGATAGTTGGGATGATCATTTACCTCTCGTCGAATCTGCATATAACAGTTACCATTCAAGCATTCAGATGACTTCGTTTGAGGCTCTTTATGGGTGGAGGTATAGATCGCCTATTAGTTGGTTAGAAGTCGGTGAAGCTATGTTGATAGGATCAGATTCAGTTCATAAGGCTATAGAGAAAGTTTAGCTCATAAGGGAAAGGTTGAGAACATCTTAGAGTCACCAAAAGTCCTATGCGGATATAAGGAGGAGAAAACTTGATTTGATGATTGGGTGTTTCTGCAGGTATCTCCTATGAAAGGAGTGATGAGATTCAGAAAGAAGGGGAAACTTAGTCCCCGTTATGTTGGCCCACACATGATTGTGAACCGTTTTGGAAAGGTGGCTTATGAGTTGGAGTTACCCTAAGAATTGTCTTTAGTACATCTAGTTTTCCATGTGTCTCTTTTAAAGAAGTGCATGGGTAATCAGGCTTTGGTTGTTCTGGTGGAGAGCGTGGGTGTGAAGGATAGCCTTAGCTACGAAGATGTTCCGATTGAAATACTTGATTGTCAAGTTCGGAAGCTAAGAAACAAAGAAGTTGCTTCAGTAAAGTCTTTGTGGAGAAATCAGCATATTGAGGGAGCTATATGGGAAGCCAAAGCAGATATGGTGGCTAAATACCTCCATCTATTCCCTTCCGATTCAGTTCCAGCTTGAGGTATTAGTTTCGTCTTTATAACTCTATTCAGTTTCATGTTCAGTTCATGTGTTCTAGTTTCTTTCATGTCATCGCATGTATGTGTGTGATTCATGAATTCAGTTCAGTCATATGTTTCAATCCAGAGTCAATCACTCTGTCAGTGTTCAGCTCTAGATGATCAGTATTTTGGATGATAGGTTTTTCCCCAGTGATTTAGTATGTTTACCCCCACATTTGAAGATGAACGTTCCTAAAGGGAATATATTGTAATACCCCGAAGTGCCTAAGACTAGACTCGAGATTTGAAATTGAACAGTAGAAAAAAATCTGCAAATTTGACTCAGGACGACTAATGGTATGAGTCGTAGGAAGTACCTAAGACCCGTAGGAACCACTCGTGGTTATCAATTATGTGGGAAAGAGTTGGTAATAATGGGCCTTGTAATGACCCTTTGGTTGAAGGTATGACTCGTAGGTAGGAGTCGTGAGTTGGTTCTGCAATGGTTAGGAGGGAAGGTACATCCCGTGGTATGGCCCGTGGTAGGGAACCACAGATTGTTACTTCCACCCATAGGAAGGAACAGGGGATTTATCCCAGTTATGGTAACAGATGGATCCTATGACTCGTTGGATGAAGGTATGAGTTGTGGTGTGACTCGTGGAAAAGCTTAGAACTCAGGTTTCATCAGAGGCTATAACGAGAGGAAACCATAACCCATATGATCGAGGAACGATCCGTAGGACGAGTCGTGGTACCTGACAATGTGTAATTTTCCTGTATTATAATTAGGGAAATTTCATAATTCCTAAGCTCATAAGCCCTAAACTATTCCAACCTAACCCTCCCAATGCATGCAAACTAGAGGATTTCTAAAGGAAGACCAAGCCTAGAACTCTCCAAATTCTTCTCCGATTCCTCTAGGCTTTCAAGGGAGAGTGTAAGATCAGATTACCCAGGTATGTAGAGTTGTGAATAAGAGTCCCTCTTCACTCTCATGCCCCAATTTCCCTCCATATTCATGAATTCAAGTATTAAAGAAATTTGATGATCTTATGCTGTTTTAACCCCAATTTCATGGGATTCTGTTTGATTTGATTATTGTCCAATTCCTTTTATGTTCTAAATGTCATTTAAGACTTATGGACAGATTTTATGTTTAAATTGATTATAATTTTATGATTTCAAATCTTAGTCAATCTACGCCTAATTAGGCAAAGCTTCATGAAAAGTCAAGTTATGATTCTATTATGATTTTGATCTTACTAAGTCTAAATTATGATTTATGATTTCTGTTATGATTTTTTTTCAATTACTCTTCATGGATTTATGAATGTCAAGTACATGAATATCCACAATTATGCATGTTCATCATGATTTATGAATTTATGACTTTTGGCCAACTCACGGGCCCTTATTCATGGATAATCTTATATTTCAAGTATGATCAAGTATTTTATGATTATTTGTCCATGAAATTTATAAATGATTTCATGATTACTATATGAGCCCTCATGTGCATGTCTTTTAGGAGCAGTGTCTAGTACCGAGTAGATCTGGCGTTAAAGTAAACCCCGTGGTCTCAGAACTATGTGACACCGTAGGTATATGTATTCATGGATTCCCCCTTGTGATATCACTTCATGCATGTCCCTTGTCTGGCATGGCTGGAATGGCTCTGCCCATTTGAATGAGATAATTGGGGCATCATGTAAGCTCTATCGTGATGGTTTCGGTTAAGACGAGTTCTCCCATTGTTCCTCATGATTTATGCATTTTCATGTTTATGTTACTTTGGATCAAGTTATGTTTTTATAAGGTTTCTCTTATGACTATGATTATGACTAGATTATGAATGGTTTGAAAACCTTGAGCCCTCATGTTTATATTATGATATTCACTTCATGTTCATACTATCCTACTCTGATGAACTCTTATATATTTTAACTATCCATTTTTACTTACCTTTCATACTCAGTATATTCCACGTACTAACCGCATACTCTATGTTGTATCATTTCATGATACAGGTCTGAGGTATCAGTCTCAGCCGCACCATTAGTCTTGTTTTCCCCTCAGTCCTATTTATCCAGTGGTGGTAAGTGCTCATCCTTAGAGGACATTCAGTTTGATCATTGTTATGTTATTTCAGTTATAGATATTTGTCGAGCTAGTTGGGGATGCTACCCCATCAGCTCATCAGTTATGTTAGAGGCTTTTCAAAAAATATGTATAATATCAGTTTGTTAGTGTTGACTCTGCTTTAGGTTGATATCTATGCGGACTTCTATTTAAGCATGTTTTATTATATCAGTTTCCGTTTGTTGTATGTTCTTAGCCTCTATGTTCAAGCCATGGGTCGACTTGGAGCCTTTTAGGGTTCCTTGTCCTATGTCTCTATCGGGCCTATGTTCGAGTCATGAATGGATGGAATGTTGGGTCCTCAACCCAGAGACTCTTGACAAACAAAGGGCAGGTAGGGAGATAAGAGAGAATGAACACAATGAAGAGAGGGACAACATAGATAGATCACAACCATTGTAAAAAGGGAAAGCAAAAATACTATCTAGTGGAAATGTGTTAGGTGAAACCTAGGAATTGGAAGATGATTAAGGATGGGAGGATCATCAATGCACAGAACAACAAGGTGACAGATGTTGAAACCTAGAATAGGTTTGACATATTAGAGGAAGATACTAGTACTGGGATCAGAGAAAAAGGAGACATATACAAAGGAATGGAAAACCAAAGGGAATAGGAGGAGGAGAATTCATTGCCAACAAGGGTCACAACTGAGACATCAATGGTTGTAGATGAGGACATATCCAGGAAGGGGAATGAAAGCCCCACTATACAACAAGAGGAAAACTACAGTAACATAAAGAGGAAGGAAGTAGTCAACATTCCATAAAAGAATGGATTAGCCCTGATTTTGCTAACTCTAAGTCAAAAGTAGAGCCTAAGGCAAAGTAGGATAACCAAATAAAGGATTGTCCAAAAGTAGATAAGGAGCCACAGTCCAGCAATGTAGGAGAGCTGACATAAGATCCACCAGAAAACCTGCAATTGCAGTTACTAAATTCATAGCCTGAGCAGCTGGAAGAGATAGAAGAGCAAATATTGTAGGAGGGAAGGGGTAGTGAGATGAACAACATGGAGATAGTGGAATATGCTAGTGTGTTGCAATATGAGGATAGGCAACTGGATAGAGTCAGGTGGACTCACCAAATAGGGCACACTCATAATTGTATGAAGGAGACAAATATAGAAAGAGAAGAATTAAACCTCATTAACACAATAGTGGTATATGATGAAAAAGAGGCACAAATATATATTGATGTTGATGCTTCTTCTAGAGCAACACAGGGAGTTAAATTAACAAAAATGGGAAAAAATAGGGCAATGGGGACCCGGTACTGCAAATAAAAGTACATCCAGTAGGAAGTTGCATTCTCAATATTTTAGTTGTTATCAACACACTAATATGAAATCAACTGTCAGGAAAATCACAAAAAGCATTCCAATGAGTGCAAATGCTGCACAAGTATCATAAATTTTCTTTTGTGGCTTTAATGGAACCTTTTTAGAAAACAAGATACATAAAAAGATATAGGAGGATACTTCAAATGCAAAATGATTTTTATAACAGGAATGGGAAGATTCGGATTTTCAGTAACCATGGATCAGAAGTTACAATAGAGAGGGACACTAACCAATAACTCACAATCTTAATTCATAATTCAGTAGAGGCTATAAGATTTTGTATTACCATTATATATGACAAGTGTGATGCAACTCAGATATTAGAATTATGGAAGGATTTTGTCATGCCCCACCTTGGGAGGCATGACTAGCACCTGGTGCGCTACTAGGGTCTGAACTAGCCTGACCGAGCTTATGCACCTCTGATGCATGTCTGATCCTTAAATCAATAAAAGAATAGGCTATATCTCAGCTATAAACAAAGCCTCCAGCCGATAAGGCCTTATAGCCACTTGTAAAAGAAAATAGCTACCCAAAAAAATAGGTAATAACAGGAATCCTATGCGGGCCGAGAAGACCACCATGATGTCTAGTTATAACTGTAAAGTAAATCCAACACTAAACTAAGCAATGGCTGACAAGGTCGCTAACTAACAGCTAAACAAGGTTCTGCATGGACAACACATAAAATAAAACATACATGGGCCCCCACACAGCCAACCACAACTAGCCATAGGAAATTTGAAATAATCTGTAACCCTCTAGGAGTGATATAATGGTCGGGACAAGGCCCCTACCTACCCCTAAACTATACAAGAAAAAAGAGTAGACATTCTAGCTATTAGCTCCGGAGAAAAGGAGCTGACTGCTCTGCTAACTCTGGCTGAAACCTAAGAAGATCCTACTCCATGTCTAGCAGCACCTGCAGACAAGTAATGCAGCACCCCGGAAGGGCGTTAGTACAAGATGTACCGAATATGTAAGGCAGTAACTGTAAATAACATAATGAACTAAAAGGAAACTGAAAGTAACTAAAAGAAAGGAATAGAGTTACTACCTGAATAGCTAAACTTCCTGTTGTCTAATCTATCAGTAACTAATGCAAACAAGAACCTTACCTGGCCCCCATAATCCAAAAGGTGCAGCCAGCACAGAATAACCCACCCAGGGCCCTTGTAAGCCCTGGCGAGTACACTTCAATCTATATGAGCCTACAAGGTCACATTGCTTCAACTAATAACTATATCCATCCTACCAGTCCCCTTGATCTACAACTGAGCCCGCTCGGACCTGAACTGTAGTTGTGTCTAAGTCTGTGGACTCCTGATATCTGCACCTCGGGCACCAGGCTCGACGGGGGTGTGGTGCCGATATGGCATATAATAGTCTAGCCATAGAATGTACTGTATAAGGACATGGGACCATATCTTCATCCCTCACAGATGGCATATCACTCCTTGGAGCGACGTCATCTCGCCCCTGGGGGGCGTTGACACAGCTAGTAAACCTAGGTTGGTTATGGAGAGTTATACAGGGCAAGATCAGTTCCAAGATAAACATAGATTACTGGCCTCAGCTAATCACAATAGATATGCTTCTGACTCTTTTAATGGGATCAAACTGATTTATCATGCTAAAGGAACTAACTTGCCGAAGGAATTCAGCTTAACATACCTCGATTGCTGATTTTTGATTAACTGGCGAGTTTCACTTCGTATTCCACAGCTCTTTCCAACTATAATCATATTACGGAGAGAATGAGACTAGTATAATACTTAATTCGGCTAAAAATGATAACTTTTAATACTAATACTAACTATACTTCAACTTAACGAAATACGGGTGAAAATGTATAATTTCCTGAGAGTTCAAAAGGAAGAAATTCTTACTTGAAGCCTGTGATCGTATAGAAATTAGTTTGGAGAAATTTTGACAACTTTTTCTCAGCGGGGCTATGATTTTTTTACATCCCACCTTGAGGGGTATGACGGGCACCTGGTGCCTGCTAAACTCTGGACTGCTAAATGGTCCAGCCTGAGCACATCTGGTGCTTTGGCTGGCTCTGACTCTATTCCAAGAAACAAACCGGCTATATAACGGCTGTAAACACAGCCTCCGACCAACTGGCCTATAGCCACCTGTACCTGTAATAACAGCTAACCAGAACACACTCATAACAGGGAACCTATGCGGGACGACAAGGCCACCATGCTGTCTAGTTATCTGTAATGTCAACACAAGACTACTGTAAGACTACGTGACCGACAAAGTCACCACTACTATCAAACTAAGGCCTCACACGACCAACATAATCTAAAATACTAAACAGCTACAGCAAACTGCACGGCATCACACGACCGGCTCAACTGACCAAAGGGAAATATATACAAACTGCAAGCCTCTAGGAATAACAACAGAAATGATCGGGACAGGGCCACGACCTACCCGTACTGTACATAAAGGAAAAGAGCTACACCTCTGGAAATCAGACTCCGGATGATAGGAGCTGAATACTCAATAGCTGACTGGAATCACGAGGGATCGCCTCCTTGTCTATGAGTACCTGCAGGCAAGTAATGCAGCGCCCCACTAGGCGTCAGTATCACTGATACTGAGTATGCAAAGCAACTGAAACAATACAACTGAAAACAACTGAATAAAGATAGCATAACTAGCATTTCTGTATAGCAGGAGATAAATGAATCTGAAGAAGCTGACATAAACTGGATCGGGCTTTCTGTATTGATAAGGCAGAGGCATACCTGTAGACGCAACGGCCTGCTGTCTAGTAGCTTGTATACAATATATATAGCACATAAATAGATATACAAGTAGCAAGCAAGAGCCAATACCAACCCCCATAAGCTGGATGGCGCCAAGCAAGCAAACAATCTATATACCCCTACCCGGGTCAAAACCAACCAAAAATAAGTCTCTCCACTCATCTACTCACTTCGGAGCTCCTCTACCGGCCCCCTGGGTCTCCGGCTCGGGCCATAGCCTCCGATATAAGCAACCGTGTCTGGGTCCGGAGGACTCCTATGTAGACAGTAATAGATAGGGTCTGGATCCCCGGACACACTCAACGGGGCTACCTGAAACCGGAGCTACACCTGTAATAACTGAATGTACAGACAGTAACAGATAGGGTCTGATTCCCTGGACACACTCAACAGGGTTATCTGATACCGGAGCTGCACCTGTAATGCTGATCAGACTGCTGTGGGGAAAGCTACATCCCACCTTCGTCCAAGCTGGGGACGGCATGCCACTCCTTGGAGTGACGTAATACCCACCCGCTCAGTGGGCGACACGATTACCAACCCAGGGGCGGCGAGGACGCTCAATAAGGTGCCCTCACACCACAACAAGTCTCAACAAACAAATAGCACATATAAATAGCAAGCATGTATAGCTGAAAAGACTATCTGAAATTTAGCTTCTTGTTCTGATCTGTTTCTATACTGAACTGATTCTTTTACTGATTATACTGATTCTGAAATCTCTGTTAACTGTATGGCTAATCTGTAGCCAAGATACTATCTGTCTGGATGGCTAATCTGTGGCCATAACTGTTTGTCTATCTGATCTTTCTTTACTGACTTTTATTATGAAAATCTATTTCTTTTTATTCTTACAACATGCTTGCTAATCACATAATAGACTATACTAGATCTGAACTACTAACTTGCCCTTGGACGCATGCTTTTCTAACTTTCACACTAGATACGATATAACAACGCAAACTTGGTTTACTGGACTTGCACAATACTTAACATTCGACTCCGGGAATTCTATTACGGAGTCTATTGTACTATACAGGGCTGAAACTACTAACTTGCCGAAGGAACTAGCTTTACATACCTTAACCTCGAGTTATCCGACTGTCGGACGAGGCTCGGTCAATACTCCAGCTATTTCTCCCAACTGCATTCAGATATACGTCAATTAATACTAAATATAGCTTTATCCTGAAGAACAACGTCACTTTTGATATAATTATAGCCTAAACTTAGACTTATCGAAAGACGGTCAAAAACTCGCTATTTTTCAGAAGTCCATACGGGAGAAGTATTCACTTCACAGCTAGGAGCACATAGACACTAATTTGGAGTAATTTTACTTTGGTTCGGTAGCTCGACGATTCGCCGGCCGTATTTCGCGAAACAAAAACCGTAGAAATGCTCTCTGCTGCTAAATACCTCGGTACCTGAGGTTAATTTGAGTTTAGACTTCATTTGGCAGCGTAATCGAACGATTATTTTCAACTTTCTTCGTCTTCTCCCTCTCTCTGCGTTTTCCTTGAATTCTAATGGAGATTATCTTCAAATGGAAGGAAATTATCATTATCTAAAGGGAATTATCATTAATTAATTAAAGAAAACTATTATTAATTAAAGGAAATTATTATTAATTAAAGGAAATTATTATTAATTAAAGGAAATTACATCACAAACTGAGCTTTATATACTTGGACACTATAAATTGCATTTTACCTTGCGACACGCCGACTTGGCGCTTGTCCGATCTTTCCCCGGGCCTTTTTCTAGCGTGCATGGCTTTCAAATATTCTTAACCAATACGTGAATAGGCCATCTATGTGCCGGAAATTTTACGGGGTATAATATTCTCCCCCCCTTAAGAACATTCATCCTCGAATGAAATCTGTTATCTAGAGGACTTCTCAACTTACCCAACTTATTACTTAGAAAAATTTCGGCAGAATTTTTCCTGTAATATGGACTATCCCACAAATCCTGAAACGAAGAAAAGTCCAATACAGGTACTCCACTCAATACTATAAAGTTCACTTGATAGCTAACATCAATCTTTCTCATTTCATACATATACAACTATAAGGTACTACATAAGCAATAACACGGACATACCTGTCACCTGACTAGGCCTAGAATAGGTGAGGATATCTAGCTTTCATATCTTCTTCAGCTTCCCATGTCATCTCCTCTCGGTTCCGGTTACGCCACAATACCTTGACATATGCAATATCTTTAGTCCTCAATCTACGAATCTGTCTGTCTAGGATAGCTACCGGAACCTCTTCGTAGGCCAGCTCTTCTGTAACCTGGATATCCTGGACTGGGACTGCTCTGGATGGGTCTCCTATGCATTTCCTCAGCATAGACACATGAAAGACTGGGTGAACGGATTCTAGCTCTGGGGGCAAGTTCAACTCATATGCTACTCGGCCTATCCTTCCACGAATCTGATAAGGTCCAACAAATCTCGGACTGAGCTTACCCTTCTTGCCGAATCTCATCACCCCTTTCATCGGAGACACTTTCAGAAATACCCAGTCATTCACATTAAACTCCAGGTCTCTGCGCCGTACATCTGCATATGATTTCTGGCGACTCTGTGCAGTCAATAGGCGTTCTCTGAAAAGCTTTACTTTCTCTTCTGACTGCTGAACAATGTCTGGCCCAATTATCGCTGACTCCCCTGTTTCGAACCAGCCAACCGGCGATCTGCACTTTCGCTCGTATAAAGCCTCAAAAGGCGCCATCTGAATAGCCGAATGATAGCTATTATTATAAGCAAACTCTATCAAGGGCAAATGCTCATCCCAGCTACCACCAAAATCTAGCACACACGCTCGCAGCATGTCCTCGAGCGTCTCAATAGTGCGCTCAGCCTGTCCATCTGTCTGAGGGTGGAATGCTGCGCTTAAATTGATCTGCGTTCCCAAACCCTTCTGGAATGACTGCCAAAATCTAGCTGTAAACTGTGCTCCTCTGTCTGAAATGATGGATACTGGTACTCCATGCAACCTGACTATTTCTCGGATATACAACCCAGCATAATCTTCGGCTGAGAAGGTAGTTCTTACTGGCAGGAAATGAGCTAATTTAGTCAACCTGTCAACTATTACCCATATAGAGTCATGCCTGCTTCTAGTACGGGGTAATCCTGCCACAAAATCCATATTTATAGCTTCCCATTTCCAGAGAGGCACAGCTATATCCTGAGTCAAACCGCCTGGTTTCTGATGTTCTGCTTTCACCTGTTGGCAGTTAGGACACTGGGCTACAAATTCAGCAACATCTCTTTTCATACCTGGACACCAGTAATTTTCTTTGATATCATGGTACATCTTTGTCATGCCAGGGTGGACAGAATAACGGGTGCAATATACCTCGTTCATGATCTGCTGGCGGAGGCCTGAAACATTGGGAACACATAAACGATCTTTACAATGCAGCACTCCATCCTCTGTTACCTGGAATTATGGCGCTTTGCCTAGCGGAATATAATCTCTAAGCTGAACTAGGTCAGGATCCTCAAATTGCTGTTCGTTCACTTCCATGACTAACGATGACACGGCGTTGTTCTGAATTACCGCTCTACCGTCCTCTATTTCTGCTACACGAACGGCTAGGCTAGCTAACTGATGTATCTCCCTGACCAATTCCCGCTGCTCGGGCTGCAAATACGCCAAGCTCCCCATGGACTTTCGACTGAGAGCATCTGCTACAACATTAGCTTTTCCCGGGTGGTACAGAATGTTCACATCATAATCCTTTAACAGCTCCAACCAGCAACGTTGCCGCAGATTCAACTCCCTCTGAGTGAAGATATACTGTAGGCTCTTGTGATCTGTGAAAATATCAACATGGACGCCATACAGGTAATGTCTCCACATTTTCAAGGCGTGGATCACTGCGGCTAACTCCAGGTCGTGGGTAGGATAATTCTTCTCATGTTTCCTCAGCTGTCTGGAAGCATATGCAATCACCTTACCATGCTGCATCAACACACAACCCAACCCAACGCCTGATGCGTCGCAATATACTAAATAACCTTCTGTACCTTCCGGCAAGGCTAGCACTGGGGCGGAGGTTAATCTATCTTTCAACTCCTGGAAGCTCTGCTCGCATGCCTCTGTCCACTGAAACTTTGCTGCTTTCTGTGTCAGTTTGGGCAGAGGTGCCGCAATAGTCGAGAACCCTTCAACGAACCTCCTGTAGTAACCTGCTAAACCCAGAAAGCTAACTTCCGTCGGAGTAGTAGGCCTAGGCCATGATTTGACTGCTTCTATCTTCTGCATGTCAACCTGTATACCAGCATCCGACACAATATGCCCTAAAAAGGACACTGAATTAAGCCAGAATTCGCACTTAGAAAATTTAGCATATAACTGGCGGTCCCTGAGGATCTAGAGCACTGTCCGCAAATGAGTCCGGTGATCTGCTTCAGAGCGAGAATACACCAGAATGTCATCAATAAATACTATTATGAACAAGTCCAGGAAAGGTCTGAAAATACTATTCATCAGGTCCATGAATACTACTGGGGCATTTGTCAACCCGAAGGACATAACCAGGAATTCAAAGTGTCCATATCGGGTCCTGAATGCTGTTTTGGGAATATCTCTCTCACGCACTCGAACCTGGTGATATCCGAACCACAAGTCAATCTTAGAAAAGTATCTGGCTCCCTGCAACTGATCAAATAAGTCATCAATTATGGGGAGTGGGTACTTGTTTTTCGCTGTAACTTTGTTCAATTGCTGATAATCTATGCACATACGGAGTGAGCCATCTTTCTTTCTCACAAACAGAACCCGTGCACCCCATGGTGAAGTACTCGGCCTAATAAAACCTTTATCCAACAAGTCTTTCAGCTGCTCCTTTAATTCTCTGAGTTCTGCAGGAGCCATACGATAGGGAGGAATTGATATCGGCTGAGTGCCTGGTAACAAGTCAATAGCAAAATCTATTTCCCTTTCTGGGGGAATACCAGGTAACTCATCGGGAAACACATCAGGGAACTCGTTCACCACCGGAATAGACTGGAGCGTCGGAGATTCTGCTCCGATATCCTGAACTCTGACTAGATGGTAAATACATCCCTTAGATATCAATTTCCTCGCCTGAAGGTAGGAAATAAACCTACCTTTTGGCGTAGCGGTGCTGCCCTTCCACTCCCGCACTACTTCTCTTGGAAAGTGGAATCGGACCATTTTGGTCCAACATTCAACATTGGCAAAGCACGGCACTAGCCAATCCATACCCATTATGGCATCGAAGTCTATCATTTCTAACTCGACCAGATCTACTGCGGTCTGACGGTCAGCAACCTCTACTATACACCCTCGGTAAATTCTTCTAGCTATAATAGAGTCACCGACGGGCGTGGATACTGCAAAGGGCTGCTGTAATAATTCTGGTGCAATATTAAACTTTCGTGCCACAAACGGGGTAATATATGACAGAGTAGATCCTGGATCAATCAATACGTAAATAGGGTATGAACAGATAGTCATCATACCTGTCACTACATCTGGAGATGCTTCTGAATCCTGTTTCCCTGGCAATACATAAGTACGGCTTGAGCCTGTACCTGAACTGGAGGCTCTCGATCTACCTCGGCCTCTGCCTGCTGAACTTGAAGGTCCACGCCCCGCTGAGGCTGCTGGGGCTCGTGGCCCTGCGGATCCCCTGTCCTAACTGCCTCTACTCCCCTGACCTTTGGTCGGACAGTCTCTCATCTGGTGCCCCTTCTGCCCGCAAATATAACACCCCGTGGAGCCATATCTACAAGCTCCAGAGTGTGGTCGATTACAATAGGGGCAGGGTGAGGGTGCAAATCTACTCTGTTCTCCCCTTTTCTGCTGCGGGGAATCTACCGTTCTGGAACTGCCACTGAACCCTGAATTCCCTCTACGAACATACCTACCTCACTGCTGCTGCTGTGGAGGTGGGGGTCTAGGGGGTCTATCTGATAGTCGAGGCCTGGGTCCTCTCTGAACTTCCCTCTGGTCTATGTCATCTGGTCTATCTCTGCGGCGCTGTTCCTGACTGATCTGTCTATTACTCTGCTGCCGCTGTCTAAGACCCTCTATGGTCTGAGCAAAAGCCTGTACTCGGGCAATGTCCATATCCTCTCGCAACGTCGCCGTCATACACGCCTTAGTATACTTCGGATTCAAGCCCATGATGAATCTGTGAACTCTCGCTGGCATAGTATCAACAAAAGCTGGAGCATAACGGGCTAAGGAGTCAAACTGTAAAGCATACTCACGAACACTCCTCGCCCCCTGCTCTGAATGTAGGAACTGGTCCATCCGGGCCTGCCGGATCTCTCGTGGCAAATAATGGTCTAGAAAGGCCTCCGAGAAGCTGGTCCAGGTCGGAGGGGTAAGATCTCTCCCTCGGGACCTTTCCTAACTCGCGTACCACAAAATAGCTATATCTCTTAACCGGAACACTGCCAGCTCAACAGACTCTGAAGGGGTCACATGCATCACTCAGAATATCCTCTGCATCTGATCTAGGAAGTCCTGGGGGTCCTCTGCCGGATCTGACCCTGTAAACTGCGGGGGAACCAGTGCCAAAAACTCCCTGACCCTGGAACTACCTGACCCACCTGAAGGCTCTGCTGCTACAGGTGGTGCTAACTGGCGCTGTTCGGCCAGCATCTGTGCCATCATAACTACAGCGCTACGAACCTCCTGATCTGATGGCGAAGGCACAGGAGCTATCGGAGGCGGTGTCGCTCCGAACAGCTCCTGGTGAGAGGGGAATGGCTGAGAGGGCTGTGATGAAGCCCCTATGTCGCCCTCAGATCAGGCTGACTCTGTCTGAATCTGAGGCACTCTTCTAGTGCCTTCTTCTGCTGATGTGTCTAGCCTTCCGCCTGTGGCAGGGTGTCGCTGATCTGCCATTCTTATCTGTAGACAAGGAATACGATATGTGTTAGGGACTCAAGCCTATATTGTACTGCTCTATAGCACGACTGACTGAGAAAGAAGAGTAACCATCCTATCTTGCCTTGCAGCCTACTGCCTATAGTATGTGGTGCACAACACATCCATAGACAAGACTCTACTCAGCACGGCTTGCAGACTCCCTGGGACACGACCTACTCTGATACCAAGTTTGTCACATCCCACCTTGGGGGGGTATGACGGGCACCTGGTGCCTGCTAGACTCTGGACTGCTAAATGGTCCAGCCTGAGCACATCTAGTGCTTTGGCTGGATCTGACTCTATTCCAAGAAACAAATCGGCTATATAACGGCTGTAAACACAGCCTCCGACCAACTGGCCTATAGCCACCTGTACCTGTAATAACAGCTAACCAGAACACACTCATAACAGGGAACCTATGCGGGCCGACAAGGCCACCATGCTGTCTAGTTATCTGTAATGTCAACACAAGACTACTGTAAGACTACGTGACCGACAAGGTCACCACTACTATCAAACTAAGGCCTCACACGACCAACATAATCTAAAATACTAAACAGCTACAGCAAACTGCACGGCCTCACACGACCGGCTCAACTGACCACAGGGTAATATATACAGACTGCAAGCCTCTAGGAATAACAACAGAAATGATCGGGACAGGGCCCTGACCTACCCGTACTGTACAAAAAGGAAAAGAGGTACACCTCTGGAAATCAGACTCCGGATGATAGGAGCTGAATACTCAATAGTTGACTGGAATCACGAGGGATCGTCTCCTCATCTATGAGTACCTGCAGGCAAGTAATGCGGCGCCCCACTAGGCATCAGTATCACTGATACTGAGTATGCAAAGCAACTGAAACAATACAACTGAAAACAACTGAATAAAGATAGCATAACTAGCATTTCTGTATAGCAGGAGATAAATGAATCTGAAGAAGATGACATAAACTGGATCGGGCTTTCTGTACTGATAAGGCAGAGGCGTACCTGTAGACGCAACGGCCTGCTGTCTAGTAGCTTGTATACAATATATATAGCACATAAATAGATATACAAGTAGCAAGCAAGAGCCAATACCAACCCCCATAAGCCGGATGGCGCCAAGCAAGCAAACAATCTATATACCCCTACACGGGTCAAAACCAACCAAAAATAAGTCTCTCCACTCATCTACTCACTTCGGAGCTCCTCTACCGGCTCCCTGGGTCTCCGGCACGGGCCATAGCCTCCGATATAAGCAATCGTGTCTGGGTCAGGAGGACTCCTGTGTAGATAGTAACAGATAGGGTCTGGATCCCCGGACACACTCAACGGGGCTACCTGAAACCGGAGCTACACCTGTAATAACTGAATGTACAGACAGTAACAGATAGGGTCTGATTCCCTGGACACACTCAATAGGGCTATCTAATACCAGAGCTGCACCTGTAATGCTGATCAGACTGTTGTGGGGAAAGCTACATCCCACCTTCATCCAAGCTGGGGACGGCATGCCACTCCTTGGAGTGACGTCAAAACCCACCCGCTCAGTGGGCGACGCGATTGCCAACCCAGGGGCGGCGAGGACGCTCAATAAGGTGCCCTCACACCACAACAAGTCTCAACAAACAAATAGCACATATAAATAGCAAGCATGTATAGTTGAAAAGACTATCTGAAATTTATCTTCTTGTTCAGATCTGTTTCTATACTGAACTGATTCTTTTACTGATTATACTGATTCTGAAATCTTTGTTAACTGTATGGCTAATCTGTATCCAAGATACTATCTGTTTGGATGGCTAATCTGTGGCCATAACTGTCTATCTATCTGATCTTTCTTTACTGACTTTTATTATGAAAATCTGTTTCTTTTTATTCTTACAACATGCTTGCTAATCACATAATAGACTATACTGGATCTGAACTTCTAACTTGCCCTTGGACGCATGCTTTTCTAACTTTCAGAATAGATATTATATAACAACGCAAACTAGGTTTACTGAACTTGCACAATACTTATCATTCGACTCCAGGAATTCTACTACGGAGTCTATTGTACTATACAGGGCTAAAGCTACTAACTTGCCGAAGGAACTAGCTTTACATACCATAACCTCGAGTTATCCGACTGTCGGACGAGGCTCGGTCAATACTCCAGCTATTTCTCCCAACTGCATTCAGATATACGTCAATTAATACTAAATATAGCTTTATCCTGAAGAACAATGTCACTTTTGATATAATTATAGCCTAAACTTAGGCTTATCGAAAGACGGTCAAAAACTCGCTATTTTTCAAATGTCCAGAAGGGAGAAGTATTCACTTCACAGCTAGGAGCACATAGACACTAATTTGGAGTAATTTTACTTACTTTGGTTCGGTAGCTCAACAATTCGCCGGCCGTATTTCACGAAACAAAAACCGTATAAATGCTCTCTGCTGCTAAATACCTCGGTACTTGAGGTTAATTTGAGTTTAGACTTCGTTTGGCAGCGTAATCGAATGATTATTTTCAACTTTCTTCGTCTTCTCCCTCTCTCTGTGTTTTCCTTGAATTCTAATGGAGATTATCTTCAAATGGAAGGAAATTATCATTATTTAAAGGGAATTATCATTAATTAATTAAAGAAAACTATTATTAATTAAAGGAAATTATTATTAATTAAAGGAAATTATTATTAATTAAAGGAAATTACATCACAAACTGAGCTTTATATACTTGGACACTATAAATTGCATTTTACCTTGCGACACGCTGACTTGGCGCTTGTCCAATCTTTCCCCGGGCCTTTTTCTAGCGTGCATGACTTTCAGATATTCTTAACCAATACGTGAATAGGCCATCTATGTGCCGGAAATTTTACGGGGTATAACAGATTTGCTGGATGAATTTCACAAAAATAACTCCGTAGTAATGCTCCCTACAGGCTTTGAACTCGATACCCAAAGTTAAATTGAATTTGGATGGAATTTGATAGCGTAATTGGATAAAATTTTATTGAATTCTTCATTTTACCCCTTTACTGGCCGAAGCTTTCATTGGAAATGATTTAAACTTTGAAGGGAGGGACACATATACATGCTAGGGTGGTGGCAGGGTGCACCCCGTGCCGCCTATCGCACCATACCATGCCCTGCGTCGCGCCCCTCAACGCACTTAAGGGGCTGGCATGTCGTGCTTCCCAAGGCGCAAGTGTGCTGGTGTGTCGCGCTGACCCTTGCAGCCTTGCCTCGCTCGACCCGAATTCTGAGGATTTTCTACATGCATCATACTTTCTTTATTCATCACAAATCCATGCGTATGCTTACTAATCACTAGTAAATCTCTTTTATGTCATGACACATATTTGTTGAACCTGGATGCAGAGAATAACGGGAGTAATCTACATCTTCCATAACCTACTGGTGAAGTCTTGCCACATCTGGAACGCAGAAGCAATCCTTACATCTCAAAACCCCATCCTCAGTTACCTTGAAGTTGATACTTCTCCTTGTTGTACCTTATCTCTATGTTGTACCAGGTTAGGATCTTCATACTATCATTCTTTTACTTTTACAACCAGGGATGATACTGCAGTATTATGGATCACTGCTCCACCGTCCCTTGAGTCTACTATTTGGATGGCTAGGCCGGCTAACTGATGCAATTCTCGGGCCAACTCTTGTTGTTTGAGTTTCAAATATGATAAACTCCCCATGGATCTATAACTGAGGGCATCTGCTACAATGTTTGCCTTTCCTGGATGATACAAAATGTCCACGTCGTAGTCCTTCAGTAATTCTAACTTGTGACCCTGCCGTAGATTCAACTCTTTCTGTGTAAAGATGTACTGGAGGCTCTTGTGATCAGTAAAAATGTCCACGTGCACCCCATATAGGTAATGTCTCTAGATTTTTAGGGCATGAATTACTGCCACTAACTCCAAGTCGTGAGTGGGATAGTTCTTTTCATTCTTCCTCAACTGCCTTGAGGCATAAGTAATCACCTTGCTATGCTGCATCAGAACACATCCTAACATAGCACCTGAAGCATCACAATACACCGCATAACCTTTTGATCCTTCAGGAAATGCTAGTACTGGCGCTGATGTCAATCTGTTTTTCAGTTCTTGGAAACTCTATTCACATGCTTAAGTCTAATGAAATTTAGCTGCTTTCTGAGTTAACTTGGTCAAAGGCGCTGATAAGGTCGAAAACCCTTCTACAAACTTCTGTAGTACCCAGCTAACCCCAAGAAACTGCGTATCTCAGTCGGAGTGTTCGGTCTAGGCCATGTATTTACTGCCTCAATCTTTTGTAAATCTACCTGAATACTAGCCTCTGACACAACATGGCCCAAAAACGCTATAGAATTCAGCCAAAGCTCACATTTAGAAAGTTTTGCATACAACTGGGGATCTCTGAGAATCTGAAGCACTGTTCGCAAATGATCTCAATGTTCTACTTCTGAACGAGAATACACTAGAATATCATCAATAAACACTATCACAAACAAGTCTATATACAGCCTGAAGATGTTATTCATCAGATCCATGAATACTGCTGGAGCATTCGTCAACCCGAAGGACATACTAAGAATTCAAAATGGCCATACCTGGTTCTAAAGGCTGTTTTCAAGATATCCCTCTCCCGAACCCGTACCTGGTGATACCTGTTCGGTGCTGGGGTGACTACACGCAAGTGCACGTGGTCGAACAAGTAGTAAAGTGGCTAAAGTAAAGCCGAGTATCGATCCCACAGGGACTAAGCTACGGTAACAATTAACTTAAAAGTTAATGAACTATATCTTTAAGAATGCAGACAACCAAACAAATAATATTTTGAGAATTTGAGTTACTAATTTATAAGAATCTAAGGAAAAATTATAAAGTGAGTCTGAACAATAGTAATGAGCAAGCTGAGGTTAAAACGAACATGCAGGGAATTAATTTATCAATATAATTCAGTTAATCTTTCCTTCGGTTGCTAGTCAAGAATTATTGCCTATGGATTGAGACTTTCGACTCCTATCCAACTTAAGAATCATGAGTCTTAATCTACATTTCTATGATAAAAGAATTTCATGTTCTAGCCATACATTCCCGATTCCTTAGTTGACTAATAAGACTTTCAGATATATTTTTATTCTGAATGTAAATCAATTCTCAATTTTCCAAACTAAGAAGAGATCATATCCTACCAATTCACATTTTTCCAATTTCTTTCCTTTTCAAAATCAAAATTGGATTTTTTAGATATACATTAACATTGGTCAAACATTAATGCAGTAAGAACAAGAATTGATAAACAACCATTGAAGAAAAGATGAAAACTGAAATGACTAACAATTACATTCCACTACAATTGTTCTTAACCTCAGCAAGAAGTGAATTTAGCCACTCATTTGTGGATTTAACATCATCAAATAAGTAAAATTCATACAAATAATTGAGATAAAAGAGAAAGAGATAGAGATGAACCCTAGAATTTTCGTCCCTCAACTGCCTGTAACCCACGTTCTTGCTCAACCAAGTCAGAATGTTTAAAATAAAACCTATATGTGCTATTTATACTAGTGGAAATTTTTCTCGGAATAACAAGAAACGTGTCACAGAGTGTATCGCGGAGCACTGCCTCCGTGACACGGAGTGTATCGCGGAGAGTTGCCTCCGTGATACGGTGTGTATCGTGGAACGTTGCCTCCATGACACGGTGCGTATCACGGAGCACTACCTCCGTGACACAGTGTGTATCGCGGAGCACTGCCTTCGTGACACGGAGGTATTGCGGAAGCCCCCTGGAATTCACCCAATTTATTCCAGCTTTGGTGTTTCGCTTCCGATATCATTCCTCCAATTCACCAAATCATAGATTGGGTCCTCCAATGCATTATTTCCTTCAAAAACAAAGACTAATCATATTGGTTAATATTTCTTCTCATTTATATAAAAAGGCATGAAAATGTACATAATTAAATACATAAACAAGACAAAACTAAGTTATAAGTATCACTTTGGCATGTAGTTATGCCCCAGATCAATACCTAGACCTTAAATCAAATTTTTAGAAATACTTCGCCCCCTATAACTGATCAAACAAATTGTCTATCCTAGGAAGTGGGTATTTATTCTTGATAGTGACTTTATTTAGCTGTCGGTAGTCTATACACATGCGGAGGGAGCCATCCTTCTTTCTTATAAACAAAACTGGCGTACCCCATGGTTAAGTACTCGGCCTGATAAAACCCTTATCTAACAGATCTTTTAGTTGTTCCTTCAATTCTCTAAGCTCATCAGGAGCCATTCGGTACAGAGGAATGGATATAGCCTGAGTACCTAGAAATAGGTCGATGGAAAAATGAATTTCTCGTTCTGAGGGAATACTAGGAAGTTCATCAAGGAATACATCTGGAAATTCATTGACTATTGGAATGGACTGAAGAGTTGGGGATTCTTCTTGGACATCCTGAACCCTGACAATATGATAGATCCAACCCTTTGCTATCAACTTTCTCACCCGAAGATAGGATATAAGCCTACCTTTTGGCATGGCTGTATTGCCTTTCCACTCCCGTACTACCTTCGGGGAAGTGAAACCGGATGGTCTTGGTCTAACATTCCATATTAGCATAACATGGTGCTAGCCAATCCATACCCATAATTGCGTCAAAGTCGATCATTCCCAATTCCACTAAATCTGCTAAAGTATGGCGACCAACAACCTCTACTGTGCAACCGTGGTAGATCCTTTTAGCTGTAATAGAATCATCGACGGGTGTGTACACTGAAGACGGTTGCTGAAGAAATTTTGGCGTGATGCCGAATTTTTGTGCTACTAGTGGTGTAACATAAGACAAAGTGGAACATGGGTCTATCAAAACATAAACAAAATGAGATAAAATGTCCAACATACTTGTCACCACATTCGGCGATGACTCTGACTCCTGTCACCCCGGTAGAGCATATGTGCGATCTGGACCGATGGCTGAACTAGATGCCCCTGACCTACCTTGGCCTCTTCTTACTGAAGCTGAGGGCCTACGCCCTACTGGAGATGCTGGGGCACGCGACCCTACAGAAGATTTGTTCTATCAGTCTCGATCACTCTAACCCCTGGATGGACAGTCTCTCATCAGGTGACCCTCTTGTCCACATGTGTAACACACTGAAGAGCCATACCTTCATGCCCCAGAATGACATTGACTATAGATGGGGAAAAGTGGCACGGTGAATCTACTCTGCTCCGACCCTCTCTGTTGCTGCGAACCTGACGATCGTGAACACTCATCGGGTCCTGACTGCCCCCGACGACCTAGTCTACCACCCTACTACTGCTGTGCAGGTGGGGTTCTGGGTGGTCTGCCTGATAGTCATGGATTGGTTCCACCCTGAAACTCTGCTCGAGTGTCACTTAGTCCAGCCATGCGACGCTGCTCCTGATTTACCCTTTCTATCTCCCGTTGTCGCTGCCTGATTCCCTCAATATTCTAGGAAAATGCCTAAACACTGGTAATTTCCATATCCTCTTGCAGAGTAGCTGTGATACAAGTCTCCACATATTCTAGATTCAGCCCCATGATAAACCAGTGCACCCTGGCTGGCATAGTGTCTACAAAAACTGGTGCATATCAGGCTAAAGAGTCAAACCTCATAGCATATTACTGGACACTCATCGAACCTTGCTCCAGATGCAGAAACTGATCTACCTGGGCCTGTCGGATTTCTCATAGCAGATAGTGGTCTAGGAAGGCCTCTAAAAAGGTAGACCAAGTCGAAGGGGGAACATCCCTACCTCAAGACCTCTCCCAACTCTCGTACCATAACACTGATTTGTCCCGCAATCGGAATACCGCTAACTCAACCAACTCTATAGATGTGGCATGCATTACCCTGAAGATCCTCTGCAGTTGGTCCAAAAAGTCCTGAGAGTCCTCATCTCAGTCCGTCCCTATGAACTGTGGGGGATTCAATGCGGGAAACTCTCAGACCCTCGAACTACCAGGTCTTCCTAAATATTTTGCAACCACGGGTGCCACTAGTTGACGTTGTGCAGTCATCTTCTGATCCAACATAACAACAACACTCCTAAACTCCGGATCTGATGGCATCGATATAGAGACTACTGGAGGTGGTGCCGACATATCTGCTGCTCCAGACAGCTACTAATGGAGCAGAGACTGCTGGGGACACCGATATGGAGTCTCCCGGTCTCCCTCAGATCTGGCTGACTCTGACTTGGGCACCCTGCTAGTGCCAGCTCCTGCTGCAATATCCAATTTTCTGCTAGTTGTGGGCTGTCTCCTATCTGAAATTTCTTTGTAGAAAAATAGAATATGGAAAGCTCTGGGACTCAACCCTATACTGTATAGCTCTATAGCACAACTGGAAGATAAAGAAGAGTAATCACCCTTATCATGCCTCACAGCCTCCTGTCTATAGAATGTGGTGCACTATACACCTATAAACAAGACTTTACTTAGCACGGCTTTTAGACTCCCTGGGGTACGACTTGCTCTGATACCAAGTTTGTCATGCCCCACCTTGAGAGGCATGACTGGCACCTGGTGCGCTACTAGGGTCTAAACTAGCCTAACCGAGCTTATGCATCTATGGTGCATGCTTGATCCTTAAATCAAGAAAACAATGGGTTATATCTCAGTTGTAAACACAACTTCCGACTGATAAGGCCTTATAGCCACCTGTAAAAGAAAACAGCTAGCTAGAAACATGTAATAACAGGGAATCCTATCTGGGCCGACAAAAGCACCATGATGTCTAGTTATAACTGTAAAGTAAATCCATCACTAAACTAAGTTATGGTCGTCAAGGCCGCTAACTAACAGCTAAACAAGGACCCACATGGCCAACACATAAAATAAAACATACATGGGCCCCACACGGCCCACTACAACTAGCCATAGGAAATCTGAAACATTGTGCAAGCCCCTAGGAGTGATATAATGGTCGAGACAGGGCCCCGACCTACTCATAAACTGCACAAGAAAAAAGGGTACACCTTCAAGCTATTAGCTCTGGAGGAAAGGAGATTATGGCTTTGTTAACTTTGGCTGAAAGCTAAGAAGATCCTAATCGACGTCATTCGGCACCTGTAGGCAAGTAATGCAGCGGCCCAGAAGGGCATCAGTACAAGATGTATTGAATATGCAAGTTAATAATTATAAATAACTGAATGAACTAAATGGAAACTGAAAGTAACAGAAAGAAAGGGATAGCGTTACTACCTGAATAGCTGAACTTCCTGCTGTCTAATCTATGAGTAACTAATGTAAACAAGAACCTTACCTGTCCCCATAAGCCGAAAGGTACAACCAGCACAAAGTAACCCACCCAGGGCCCCCGTAAGCTCTGGCGAGTACACTTCAATCTATATACCCCTACAAGGTCACATTGGGTCAACTAATAACTATAGCCATCCTACCAGTCCCCTAGGTCGGCAATTGAGCCTGCTCGACCCCTGAACTATAGTTGTGTCTGAGTCTAGTAGACTCCTGATATCTATACCCCGGGAACCAGGCTCGACGGCGGTGCGGTGTCGATATGACATATAATAGTCCAGCTATAGAATGGACTATATAAGGACCTAGAACCCCATCTTCTTCCTTGGCAGAAGGCATATCTCTCCTTGGAACGACGTTACCTCGCCCCTGGCAAGTATCGACACAGCTAGTAATCCTGGGGTTGGTTATGGAGAGCTATACAAGGCAAGGTCAGTCCCAAGATAAACATAGAATACTGGTCCCAACTAATCACAATAGATATGCTTCTAACTCTCTTACTGGGAATCAAACTGAGTTATAATGCTAAAGGAACTAACTTGCCGAAGAAATTCTCCTTAACATACCTCGATCGCTGATTTCTGATTAACTGGCTAGTTTCACTTTGTATTCAACAACTCTTTCTAATTGTAATCGTATTATTGAGAGAATGAGACTAGTTTTTTTACTTAATTTGGCTAAACACGATAACTTTTAATACTAATATTGACTATACTTCAAGTTAACAAAATACAGTTGAAAATGTATAATTTCCTGAGATTCTAGAAGGGAGAAATACTTACTTGAAGCCTGTAATCGTATAGAAATTAGTTTGGAGCAATTCTAACAACTTCTGCTTGGCGGGGCTATGATTTTCTGGGCAAATTTCTCAAAAATAACTCTATATTAATGTTGTCTATGGGATTAGAACTTGATACCCAAAGTTAATTTGAATTTGGATGGCGTTTGATAGCGTAATCGAATGAAATTTTATTGAATTCTTTGTTTTTCTCCTTTACCGGCCGAAGCTTTCTTTGGAAATGATTTAAACTTTGAAGGGAGGGACCTATATACAAGCTAGGTCAGTGGCAGTGGGCGCCCTGCACCACTCGTAGCACCATACCATGCCCCACATCACACCCCTTAACGCGCCAAGTGGGCTGGCATGCCGCTCTGCCCAAGGCGCCAATGTGTCGGCGCGTCGCCTGGCCCTTGCGGCCTGGCCTCGCTCGACCCAACTTCTGAGGCTTTTCTACACTGCCATACTCTCTTTATTCATCACAAATTCACACATACGCTTACTAATCACTAGCTTTTATGGGGTGTAACAGATTTATACTCTATAGCAAATGAATGAACATCCCATGGCAAATTGGTGGGGATTTCAATGTGGGTCTTAGTGGAGAAGAAACAATATGAGGCATTCTTGTTGTTTATTTTGTATATGAGAATTTCAAAATTTGTATTGAATCTTGTGAGCTATCACAAGACCCTTTCAAGGGTAGTCTTTTTACATGGTGGAATAGGAGATACAGAAAAGATTGTATTTTTGAAAGACTTGATAGAGTTTTGGTGAATCAGATCATGCAGAATAAGTTTCCTCATGTGAAAGTGGAACATTTACCTAGAATTGGGTCCGACCATGCCCCTATGTTGATCAATAGTGATAACAATGGGACTAGATATAAGAAGCCCTTTAGGTTTCTAAATTTCTAGACAGAACATGATCACTTCAAGGAAGTGGTGAAACAAAATTGGGACGACAGTTGTTCAGCTAATCCTTTTTTGGATTTCAAAAGAAAGATCAAGTAGGTGAAGTCTTCTTTGACCTTGTGGAGTAGAGAAGTGTCTGGGGACATATTTCAGTAGTTAATTATTAGAGAAGAGATAGCTAGACTTAAAGAAAAGTTGTTCGAAGAGTCTCCTACAAGTGAACATAGAGTAGTAATACAAAGGGCAAATGCAGAATATAATGAATATTTGCATTTTGAGGAAGTTTTTTGGCAATTGAAAGTAGGCTATGATTTTTTTGTCAATGGTGACAGCAATACTAAATTCTTTTATAATCTAGTAAAGGGGAGATGATAGAGACTTAAGTTGACAAGAATACAGAACTCCCAAGGAACCTAACTAGAAGAGGACGGAGAAATTGAAGTAGAAGCAGTGGATCACTTTCAGAAATAATTCAGGCAAGATAGGGATGTTACTAGGTTTCCTCTATTATCTCACATTACTAAAATAATTACAGAAGCGGAAAATGAAGCTTTGGGAAGAATTCTTAATGATGAAGAGGTGAAAAAAGTTGTCTTCATGTTCAGTGGAAATAGTGCTAGTATTTCTAATGGGCTTACTGGTAAATTTTATTAGGTATGTTGGGATATTATTGCTTCAGGCATCATTAGTATGGTGAAGGACTCTTTGCAGGTATCACTTTACCCCAATATATAACTCATACTAATTTGGTTCTTATACCGAAGAAGCATCTCATTCGAACCTTTTCGGATATGAGACCTATTAGCCTGAGCAATTTTATGAACAACATTCTATCTAGAATTGTTCATAACAAACTGGAAAGTATTTTACCTAAACTGATATCTCCTAGTAAATCTAGCTTTGTAAAGGGAGGGAGTATTATTGAGAGGTACGCGATATCTACATGCTCCTCTGGCCCCTCAAACCTGAGGCCCTGCTCCTCTGATCATCTCATGGTCTAGATAGGGCACTGGCCGATGATGGCGCTGGAGCTAATGACGTCTAATAATAATGTTGGCAATGTCCGCCTCCCGATTTCTGCTGAGAGAACTCATAATTTTCTGTCCTGGCCCTCTTAGCCTCTCTCTCTCTTAGATGCACCACCTCCATTTGCTGGGCGTACAAAATCAATCGAGGAAAGTCAATGTCCCGATGAAGCATCACGGTCCTGCAATCCTTGACCAGGTAGAACGCTACTCCGCGCACAAACCTTCTCACCTGAGCTCTCTGATCAACCACTAGCTCTGGTGCTTATTTGGGCAAACGAGTGAAGTCCATAGCATACCCTTGGACTATCATATTACCCAGCCTTAGGTTCACAAAATTAGCTGATTTAATCGCCCTCATCTCACAAGGGAAGAACCGATCAAGAAATGCAGTATGGAACTCCTCCTAACCAATTGGGCCCGCTTCTACTGTCCTACTATCCTTCTATTTTCTGACCTAGATGTGTGCAACCCCTTTCAACTAATACGAGGCTAGATCTACACACTTCTCCCCAATCACCCCCATGATCTTAGTAATCTTCAGAACTTCATCAATAAACTCATGTGGATCCTCGCCCACCTTTGATCAAAGAAACTCCAAAGGGTTCATCCTCAGAAATCTGTTACTCTCGTTGCTGCCGCATTCCCATTCTGGGGGACATGCCCTACTTTTTATTGGTAGACTTGGGCGGTCAAAGCCTTAGCTAGTATCTGAATTGCAGCCCTAAACTTTGTATGGGCAACCTGCTCGGGCACATAATCCTCAAGAGCTGGTGGGGCCTACTGGTGCCCATCCTCATTACCATTCTTGTGACCATTTCTATTCTTGTTCCTTCTTCTAATAACTCGACGAGGAGGAGTGATTCTGCAAATGCATATAGCACGAGATAGATAGATAGAAAGATATTTTGTCGCATGAGATAGATCATGAAAGAAGGTAACATTTCCTAAATGTTTCATAGCCTCTTCATCATAAGTGTAGCGCACTTCACACCGATGAAGAAGGCTCTAATTAACGCGGCTTTAAGACACCTTACGACACTTCTAAACCTAATGCTCTGATACCAAGTTTGTCAGGACCCGAACCTAGACCCAGATCGAGACACGAGACCAGGAACCCCGAGAGGCTCCAAGTTGACCCATGGCATGAACATAACATCTAAACCTAACATAATGATGCGAAAGTTTAACATACATAATAGTGGAAGTCTGCATACATATGAAGATAATACTGAATCATCAATGACAATTTGATTTCTACATAATGTCTAAATAGCCTCTAACATAACTGATGAGTTAATGGGATAACATCCCCAACTAGCTCAACAAAAATCTGTAACAGAAAGAACATTACTACAGATAACTGAATGTCCTCGAAGGATGAGGACTCACCAACACTGGCTAGACATGTCTGAGAAGGTAGCAGGACTAATGATGCGACTGAGACTGATCCCTCGGACCTGTATCATCAAATGATACAACATAGAGTATGCGTTTAGTACTTAAAATGTATCGAGTATGCAAGCTAAGTAAAACAGATAGTTTAAATACATAAGAGTTCATTATAGTAGGACAACATGATCATAAAGTAAATGTCATAATGTAAACATAAGGGCTCAAGATTTTCAAACAATTCGTAAACTAGTCATAATCATAATCATAAGAGAAAACTTTATAAAACATCACTTGAGACAAAGTAACATAAACATAACCATGCATAAATCATGAGGAACAATGGGAGGACTCGTCATAACCAACACCATCATGATTGAGCTTACACGATGCTCCAACTATCTCGCTCAAATGGGCAAAACCATCCCAGGCTTTCCAAGCAAGGGACGTGCATTATGTGATATCACGGGGAACTATTAACATTTGTATATGCATACCTACGGTGGCATGTAGTTCTGAGACCACAGGGTTTAACTGAACCTCGGGTCTACTCGGTGCTAGACACTGCTCCCAAAAATATATACACGAGGCTCATATCATAATCATAAATCATTCACAAAGTTCATGGTCAATTACATCATAACATACCTAATCAAACTTGAAACACATGATTTGCCATGAATAAGGGCCCATGAGTTGTCCAAGAGTCATAAATTCGTAAATCATGAAATTCATGCATACTCATAAAACATGTATATACTTGATATTCATAAATCCACGATGAGGACTTGAAGAGGATTCATAACATAAATCATAAATCATAATTTAGACTTGATAAGATCATAATCATAATAGAATCATAACTTGACTTTTCCTGAAGCATGCATAATTGGGCATAATTTAATTAAAATTTGAAGCTATAAATTAATAACCAAAATAGTTATAAAATCATAAAACATGATTTTATACATGAAGGGAATTGACCCATAGATAGATCATAGAGAATTTCACAAGAATTGGAATAAACCCCATAGATCATGAAACTTTATTCTAGAATTGAAATATATGGAAGTAAGAAGGATTTAGGTCATGAGAGCGAAAGGAACTCTCATTCATAGCCTCACATACCTGGGTAAACTAATTTACACTTCCTCTCTAAAGCCCAAAGGAAGTTGAAAAGAAATTGGAGAAATTCTTCAAACTTGATCTCCAAGGAAGAGCTCTAAGTTGCATTTATGGAGTGAAAATGCTTAGAATAGGTTTAACACCCTTAAAACCCTGCTAAGTAAGCTTAAAAAAATGTAATTTAGGACCTTAGGGCTAAGGAATTACAAAAATATCCTTAATAAAAAGTCTAGAATTTCTGCACTACGAGTGACCACGAGGCCTACAACGTTTTGTTCCCTACTCCAACAGGTCATTAACTTAGCCGTGGTTTCACTCTATTTTTCAGACTTAGTTCTGCCACCCCGACTGGACAAGAAGAGTTGTTACTATCCCCATAACTTGTCATTCGGTCTGTCATCACCACTTCTCACTTTATGGAAATTCTCCCAATGGAAACATACCATGACTCATTGTCTCATACAACGAGTCGTATCATGACTCATTCCGGCCACATTGATAAGGACCACCCTCACAACGACCCCCTTACCACGGCTCGTTATATCAATCGAAGGGTTTTCCTTAGACCCATTACTTCCAAGTCTTCTTCTGCAGACCCTCACTATTAGTGCCTCCAATAGGTCATTAGATTTACCAACAACCCGTACTATGAGTTATTCTGAGAGAAATCTCAGATTTTTCTGCTGATTTCATTTTAAATCTTGAGTCTATTCTTAGGCACTTTTGGGATATTACAGTCATATATCATGATTACTATTCGTGGTACATCATTAAATTTTTTAAGAAACGGAGAATGCATTTGTTCCTTATCTTCCTTACAAATCTTATCTGCATTTGTTATTTCTCAGTTTGTAAATAGAGAGTAGATTTAACATTCAGAAGTGTAGGAGGTTTGGCAAAAAAGAAATTATCGATCGACTGATCAAATAGTTCGGGAAGGATCAGATAAAGACAACAAGTTGTAACTGGTAGATAGTTTGAGTACAATTTTTATTCTTTGGAGTATATCTGAGTCAATGTTCCTTTTATTTGAAGTTAATCAGAAGACACAAATCAAAGTTCATGTTTTTTGCAAAATTGCAGTCTTAGACCATACATATCTGGTGCGGAAGCATTAAGTAATACCACTCTTTGTTCAACTTTAGAAAACATGACTAAATCATATATCATTCATTAAAATTTTATACAAGATTCTTAATCATCAACTCAGTGTTTTCTTCATTGCCAGTTGAAAAAGTTAAAGGCAAATAAAAACTAAGAGACTTCATGCTTGAAAAAGATGAAAAGAAACTTCATAAATAGTATTTTAAACGTGATAGTAATAAAAAGAAAAATAAGTTAGCAGATTTAGATCTAAATATTAGTATTTACACCTTCACTGAAAAACCATTAAGAAAAATCTTTAACACTAAATTCTTTTACTTATTTACTTGTAATCTAAAATTTATTTCAGATATTAAAATGAAATCTAATATAAATTCTTTTTTAAAATTGAAAGCCCAGAGATAGGCATATATAAATAAAACTATTAGTTCTATAAATCAAATACGGCCCAAAAAAGATGGCCCACAAATATCATAAACTTTAACTATGTCTAAACCGGTCCAATCCTTATTCAGAAAAGGAAATCCTACATCGTAGAACCTTCCACACTCTTCATCTTCAATCTATATCTGAATCAAACTTGATACCAACTGCTCTTAAAGGAATACAAGAACACCATTGGAGAGGATGCCGGAGTTCCTCCCCTTCGATCATCACAAGAAAGGCTTTCCATTACTTGGTATTACTATTCCTTCTATACACTATCATCTGGCTCAACCTTTACTGATAAAGGGTTAATGCTTACTTTTCTAATTCGTGGTTCGATTTCATTTCAGGATCTTACCAAGTGCAATGTCATTAGAACCCTTGAATACTTCTTCAGATAAAGAAAGAGGAAAATAAAAATAGTATCTCCTATAAGGTGAGCTCAAATCCAGATTTTAGATTTGTTTCTATAGCCCACTTTGTCTAAAAAATCTCTTCCAATAGAATAAATCTTCTAGGAAGATTGAGACTGCATATCGGATAGAGTTCCCTAGATAAAGTGATTTATATCAGCAAACCTATGGACTATTCCACGGAATGTGATACCAGATCTCAATTTATATGAGCATGATCTAGTTGAAAACATAACTTTTGTTGCCTTTAATCAATACTCTACTATATTTTTTCTATTTTTCCTTCCACTGATTGTCTCGTATCTCTTATTTATGCTCTCTGCTCTGTACTCTCTCTGTTGATTTTAAAGCTTGTGTTTTTTTGATTTCTAATTCTCAGATTAGGAACCTATGATTTATCTATATTAAGTACTTTTCTTCCTTCTGATTGAATGTCCTAAAATGAATTATGTGTGCTTGTACCTACAAAATCAAAAGGTAGGTTAGTAAAATAATCATCAAATTTATTTCCCTCCCTGTACATATGCTCCACTTGTATATTATATCTATTCCTCGGATGGTTGATACTCCTAACATCCTGAATAATACTCCAATGCACCTCCCAAACTCTTATCTAGAATCTTGTTGATCATCAAAGAATCTGTTTTCATCACCACTAGGATCAGTTGTTTGTCACAGCAGTATCGTAGTCCCGCTTTGAAAGTTTTGATCTCAGCTACCAAGTTTGTGCCATTTGTTATTCTACCAGTTTCTGCATACATTAGATCATCATAACTATCCCTTACACAAAAAGCAATAGAGCTAGGACCTGGATTTCCTATGGATGCACCATTAATGTTGCACTTGTACCATCTTATCTATGGTTTTCTCTACTGGAGTACCTTTTAGTTAATCTATGGGACATATTCCTCAAACACTGCACTACGTATATTACCTGACCAAAATATCTAATTCTAGCCATATAGTTCAAACTCCTATTAATGTCATACCACACCTTGGTCTTTGACATTTTTCCTCCATGAATTTTTTCATTCCTCGTCTTCCAAATATGCTAAATTATAAAAGCTAGCACTTCTTTAAATATAGGCTTGAAGTTGTCATTATAATTTGTTATCTACCATTTATGGATAATCATATTTAACTGAATTTAAAGACCCTGAATCCCAGTTGCTCCTCCAAGTCTCTGCCAAATAGATAAATCCCAAGGAAAAGTTACGAATAAATGATGAAAAGTCTCCTAAATGGATCCTTCACACAAGAACCACAATGAGTTTTGTGTTATTCCTATCCTCCTATGCACCTCCCCAATAAGTAGTCTCTATTTAAACACTCTCCAAACTAAAAAGGCCACTTTAAAAGGCACTCCTTTAGTCTATATATTAGAAAAGAGATTTTGTTTCTCATCTCTCTGTCTTAAGTGGTCCCATGCACTTTTAATAATGAACTTTCCTATAGTAGATATCCACCAAGGTCTGTCCCACTCTTCTATTTCCTTTATCTAGCTTACATCATTTTGTATATGTTGAACAATCTCCTAATGAGAAATCAGATTCATTTTATTATAATCCGATCCCTTCTGTCCCTTCAACCTACTAATTTCTTCAATGCTTTGGTCAAAGTTAAAATTGAGGGGTAATACATACTCTAAAGCCCCTAATTTTATTCAGTTATCTATCAAAATATTAAAATGAACTCACCTTATCTCTCACCATATTTTCTAATTTATACTATCTCTGGCTTGAAGCATATATTTCCATGTTTGTGACCCTTCCTTCCATTCCACCTTTTGAGGCATCACTCTTGAAGTATTTGTTCCACGCATTTTTTAGTTTCGAATATCCACCATAACTAGGCATAGAAATCCTTTGAGACATCAAACAGGTTTTTAAACCCCAATTCTCCCTCTTCTTTTGGAAACTCATTGCTGATTATGACACCCAGTGCTTACATCTCCCTTCTTCCTTATAGTTTAAAAAGAATATTACAAAGAGTATATGAAGTTCATTAATAACAACACTTAGGTAGCAATATAACTAATAACAAATATATTGGCATACTCTATAGAACATTTGCTATTAGGACTTCCTTACCTCCATAAGATAACAACTTGCCCTTCTAGGCTTATAATTAATTCTTCACTTTCTTGATTAACTCATTATAATTAATGATTCCTCCTCTTACTAGTGTGTTTTATAGTACACACTAAATGTAGAAAAGGAAATTGACCTCTTGTGAAACTTGTTATCTCAGCTACTTGATGGATAACAACAGAGGCAGTTTTTTGATAGACAAAGAAGACATTTTTTTCCTTATTGATTTTTTGTCCCTAGATTGTTTTTCATATTCTCCCAATGTTTGCATGATTAACACTAGTGAGTTACTATTTTTGGACCCAAAAATTATAGTATCGTTTTCATAAGCTAAGGGGTTGAGATCTGAACTTCATTTAGGCATCTAAAATCCTCTATAATTACTGTTATCAAATAGTCTATTCATTGCCTTTTGATAGAACTTCAATAGTAATAATAGAAAGTGTCCGAGAGAGAGGATATCCTTATTTTAATCCTCTTGTGGAATGAAAAATTCATGTATTTGTCCATTAGTCAAAATAAAGTACCAGTAATTAGCCACTAACCTCCAAATCATATCTGTAAAACTATTATCAAACATTATTTTTATCAATACTTTGATAAGAAATTGCCATGAAAGTCTATCATATGCTTCTGTCATATACAACTTTATAACAACATTGGTTGCCTTGCCTCTCTTCTTATATTAGTAATGATCTATTGTGCTAATAACACATTCTCAATTATGTTCCTTCCATTAACAAACCCAAATTGATTTTGAGAAATTAATGCGGGTAAGCACACCTCCAATCTGTCATGAATAACTTTGGAAATCACTTTATTAATAAAATTACTTAAGCTAATTGATATCAAATCTGGGAAGCATTGAATCCTTTCCTTCTTAGGAACTAAGACTAAATTAGTACGAGTAATATATTTAGGGAAAGTCTGCCTTTTAAAGAAAACCTACACCATCCTCGCTGCATCACTACCTACAATGTCCCAAAATTTATGATAGAAGTGGCCTATAAGTTCATCTGGCCCACTTGACCTATCACCATTTAGCTCAAAAACCACTTTTTTCACCTCATCTGTTGTAGGATATCATTTAATAGATTAATGTCACTCTAAGTCACAATTTCTGGAATATGTAAGAAAAGGGTCACATCACTCACTTCTGCCTCCTCTGAAAATTGTCTTTCATAATATGAAATAGCTTCAACAGATACTTGGATGGTACCATCTGTCCACTCTCCAGTCTCTGTTTAAATTCTATTCATTGATAGCCTCTTTCTTCTACCCTTCACTAAATTATGGAAGTATCTAGTATTTCTATCTCCTTCTAAGAACCAACTGATGCCTGCTTTATGTATCCAACACTCTTCCTCATAATGTAAATATATTTTAAGCTCCGCCTGAGATTTCTAGAGAATTATTCTATTCTCTGTAGTAGAAAATTCTCCAAATAAAGCCTCTTTAACCCTTACTATATCTTCCCTAATGATGAGTTGCTTGAAAATATCCTCAAAAACTTCTCTAGTCCATGAAGTAAGGGAAGAATTTATCCTCTTCATTTTCTGCATTAAACTGATGAAAATATTAGTTTCTACCCCTGAAATCCAATTATCTCTTACCACATTCAGGAAATCTTCTTTTCCAGTGTGAAACTTCAAAAATCTGAATGACATTGAGTGTGATTGTTATTGTTCTCCAAAAGTGAGTAACATAGGGGCATGATCTGACTTTGTCCTGACAAATGTTCTACTTCTAAATAATTACAACATTCTTGAAACTACATATTCATAACTATTCTGTCTAGTCTCTTGAAGATCCACTCCTCATCTGCCATTTTATTCCACTCGATATAAGTGTTTCCTCGAAAGTTGGTTTCAACTCACTGGAATTTAGGAAAAATGCAAAATTCTAATATTCTGAGGAATACACTAGTCGACCCCCAATTTTATTCTCCTCATTGAGGATAACATTAAAATCTCCCCCTACCAACATATTACTCACCAAGCCATAAATACTGTCCTAAAATTTCAACCTCTCAAGAGCATCACATTTGCCATATATAAGTGTAGTAATCAGAGTTTTGCTATATTCTTGCAAATAGAGCTTAATGGTTATCTATTGAGCTATGTCAATTAAAATCTTTGCAGTGACTGTTTCATCAGCAAAAAACCAAAATTATACGATTCTAATTGTAATTTGCATATTTCATTTCTGGTCTCCTTTTGCAGTTCTTTACATGTCTAGTTTCTTGAAAAGGCTCCACCAAAGCTACTAGCAGAAATATATGATGTTTGTGTAGCATTTGCACTCTATGAAAAGTCTGTTGTGTATTAACAAACCTAATATTTTGAAATAGTATTTTTATCATGATTTAAAGGTAGCTTTAGCACTCTCTTTTGAAATAATTCTTGTAAGATGTGAAACCTTTGATCCTCCTTTACCATTTTTTCCCTTTAGCCATAGCTGTAGGGGAAAGGTCTGCCTCTCTAGGGCCCTAACTCTAAATTTTTTATGCCGTGTTGATACTCCTTCTTTTCTTAATGGCTTACTCCACTGTCTTCCTTAGTTGCGTCTTCCTCTTGTATCTTATGGGCAATACCTTTACTAATGAGCTCTTATATGTCACTAGTTTTAATTCTTCTATGTTGATTGCATGTGCCATATTATGTGAATATTTCTGTTGACCTTCTATCTCATCTTGTTCTGGAGGGTACCTCTAAATATTCTTCTCATGTTCTATCTTGGTCTCTGCTCCATTTTTATTTAGTCCCTTTTCACCACTATCTTGTTAAGACGCTAACATTTCTGTCTCTACTATTCTTTCCTACCCTTCCCCTTGAGAAAGTATAACATCCTTTGGAAATTTATTCTTGTCGCAACATAATATTAAGTGAGTAGGATGTTTTTTCTTCTCCCTCTATCTTGTCTTCCTACCTCGCCAGAGTCCACCCCTTCCTCTCTTAGAAATTCTTGCTCTTGTTTCTTGGATGATATACCTGATTCCTCATCCCCCTTGCCTTGTTCCATGTTGCCCTTTTCCTTTTGTACACCACTATTCTAGATATCTTCTCCATCTTGCATAATTCTTGAGTGTGATTTGCTCCGATTTTTATGATGTCCTTTTTTTTTTTTTGCCTTTGCATTTCCTGTAGAACATCTTTCCTCCATCTTCTCCTTACAATCTTGGTTATTTTGGATGTTGTTCCGTTCTTCTTCCCTTTCTGAATCCTTCCTCTCATTCTTCTCTGTATCATTCCCTGCACTTTTCCATTAACTTTGTCTTTCTTGTTATTCACTGCATTCCATTGTTTTAGACTTCCTACTATCTTTCCACTTGTTAGCATACTAGGAAATGATCTAGTCAGTTGTTGCCCTATGCTTTTTTGAGAATTCTTTGGATACCATGGCCATCCTTCTCTATTATAAATTCCTATCTTCTCAAGGAAGTACAAAATCGGACTTTTGATGGACCATCCCTTTTTTATGCGCAGCTACATTCAAAACTATTCTCTTGATATGATTTAAAAGACAAAAGAAATATAACTGAAAAAATTTATCAAGGATGTATATAGTCCAAAATTAATTTATTAAATTTTATTCTCCAAATTATGAAGAAGTTGGACAATTTCACTATAGTTAAAAATTAACAAGGGTAAGGGTTTAAACTCTATTTAATTATCTTGCTAAATTCATGTCCTGCTATGTTGATTCAAGGCTTTAAAATCTTTATAATTCTTTGTGGTGATGAATACTTTTTTGTGTTTGAAGCTTTGGTTGTGAGATCGTGTTCAAGATTTTGTGGTGATTGTTTTTACAAAGAAGAAAAAATTTCCATTTTTGAAGTGTCAAATTTGAATTCTCTAATTTCTGTTAAAGGAAGTATATTTTCAGAATCATAAATTAGTATCTACTGCTTATCAGTTTAGAATGGTTTTAGAATGAAGATTTAGAATGTCTCTTTGAGTTTTCAAAATTTTACATTAGTTTCGGAGAAAATAATTAATACAGAGAATTCATAGTTTCTCTTTGAAAAGTAGATAACATGAGGAATTTGTATAAATTAACTTTATTTGTAGAAATGGTTTTTCAAGTGTGGAATGAGCATGAAAGGATGCATATGTGGTTTCTTAGCATATTCAGTTACTATTTATGTGATTAGAGGAACATAAAATGTGTTGAGAATTGCTTTTGTGCCATTGTAAATTAGGTTTTCAAAAAGTGAGTAATTTAGTTGTTAGTTTCATGTGATTGTTTTACCAGTTTCCTATAGGTTTTGACATATGATGGGGAAAAAGTTCAAAATGGAAGATACATTTATTTTGTGGTTGAAACGAGTGTCTTTATTTTCTCATTACCATGTCCTGTTGTACCGAGAACGTTAATTTTAACTTCTCCGTCAATTTGGTTTTGATTTTGGCTTCTTAAACATTCCACGATCTAGCGCGAAGTTTAATTTTCTTTTTCATCAAACGGGAAGATTGTTGATGAGCTTCTGAAAAAGAAACTGATGAAATTCACAGACAAGCTAAGAAAGCACATCTTATTTTTGTTGGTTCTTACTTCTATTTGTATGGAATCCTTTACATTTGGCTAATTAGTGAAATATATCTGAGTTTTTGGGCAATAAAAAAATGGAGATTCTTAATAAACATGGTTAGATTTAGAAGGTTATATGCAATTATTTAATTTATATTAAATAGTAGCATGATTAGATTTAGAAAGGCTTAATACAATTAATTCAACAGATCGAGCAGTATAATGTTAGACATTATTGTAAATTCATCCTATTTATATCAGTACCTGTGTCTTATTACTTATTAGGTTTAGTTTTCTTGAGGTTCAGAATCTTTTTATGGGTTGTTGTTTGTACTTTTATGGTATTTGTGGAAATCGAATAGTGCATTACTTCATGATATCTATAAAAAAAATGTAATCACATCTATAGTTTCACACTTAATCAGGCTTACCTTTCTTTTTCTATATCACTGTTAGTTTGTATTACTAGTACCCTTTTTAATTTCTTTTATGATATTATTTCTGACTTTCAAGTTAGTTATTTTTGTGAATTTTTTTGTAATGATTGTATTCTATGGTTTAAAGAGTCAAAGAAAGTTCTTCTCCATAATATTTATGTGAATAAACTTCACGCAATAACTATGTTGTTGAGTCTTGCTCCATTTGTTGGTTGAATTAGAGGGAGACAATAAAGTTTGCTTATTTGTTGTTTTCCAAAGTTGTAGGCAAATGAAATGTAATAAAGATGAAGCTGATAGGGCAAAAGAAATTGCAGAGCAGAAATTAACTGAGAAGAACATTGCTTGAGCTCAAAGATTTGCTTTGAAGACTCAAAATTTATTTTTCATACTTGATAGTCTTTCTTAGTTCTTGGAGGTAGTCCATGTTTATGTTGCTTACGAGAAGAAGACTAATAGTAAAGTGAACTTTTATGGTGTCCTTTCTGTAGACACCTTGGCTGACGATGAAACAATAAGAAAAAATTACAGAAGGCTTTCTCTAGCTCTTCGCCCTAATAAAAATTAATCTGTTTGGGTAGATGGAGCATTTAAGATTATATCTGAAGCGCGGAGTTTATTGTCTGATAGAATCAAAAGAATGGCGTGTGATAAAAAAAAGAATGCATCCATACAAGGCAACCAACACAGATTTCATAATTTCTCCATGAACCTAGCAAGTGTAAGAAACTCAACTAATGTTAATTTCCAGCCCGCCCTAAAGGCTCCCCATCCATCAGAACTTGAGATATTCTGGACATCTAGCAATATACGCCAGATGTGTTATAAATACATGAAGTTTCATCAAAACAAAATATTAGGTGCCCTAAATGTCATTGGCCTTATTTGGCAAGGGACATAGATGCTCTCATGAAAGATCAAGCTTCATCCTTTTTGTGTTCTTCTCGCCAGAAGCAGCAAGGTAACAAGGGAGAAAGGTGCTCCCATGAAAGATCAAGCTTCATCCTTTTCGTGTTCTTCCCACCAGAAACAACAAGGTTCAATAATTGCCAAAAATGGCCAATGACATTTGGGGCGCCTAATACTTTTGTTTCAGTAAAACTTCATGCATTTATACCACATCTGGCATATATGCAAGATCTCCAGAATGTCTCAAGTTCTAAAGGCTGGGAACCTTTGGGGTGGGCGGAAAATTAGCATTAGTTGAGTTTCTTACACTTGCCGGGTTCATAGAGAAATGATGAAATTCATGTTGGTTGCCTTACATGGATACACTCTGCTTTTTATCATACACCATTCTGTTGGTTCTATCAGACAACAAACTCCACGCTTCAGATATAATCTTAAATGCCCCATCTGCCTCAACAGATTGATTTTTGTCAAAGCAAAGAGCTAGAGAAAGCCTTCTATACTTTTTTCTTATTAAATCATCATCAACCGAGGGGTTTACAGAAAGGACACCGTAAAAATCCACTTCACCGTTAGTCTTTTTCTCATGAGCAACATAAACATGGATGATCTCCATGAATTGAGAAAGACCATCATGGATGGGTAACATGTTTTGAGCCTTCAAAGAAAATCTTTGAGTTCAAACAATGTCCTTCTTAGTTAATTTATTCTCTGTAATTTCTTTTTCCCTAACAGCTTTGTGTTCATTACATTCCATTTTCCTTCAACTTTGGCAGACAGTAAATAAACAAACTTTCTTGTCTCCCTCAAATTCAACTAGCAAATGGAGCAACATTCAATGACCTGGTTATGGGTGAAGTTTATTCACATAAATACTATGGAGAATAAATATCTTGGACTATTCAAACTCTAGAATACAATCATCACAATATGAAATTCACAAAAAAAACTAACTTTAAAGCCAAAAATAATATCATAAAAGAAAAAAAGGGTACTAGTAATACAACATAACAACGACTTAGAAAAAGAAAGGCAAAGCTATTAAGTGTGAAACTATAGGTTTGATTATATTTTTATGGATATGATGAATTAATGCACTATCCGATTTTCACGAACACCAGAAAAGCACAAACAAGAATCAACGAAAGATTTTGAACCTTATGAAAACTAAACATAATTAGTAATAAGACAAGGGTATCAATATAACTAAGGGAAACTTACAATAATGTCTAACATTATACCATTCAATCTATTGAATTAATTGTATTAAACCATTCTAAATCTAACCATGGTATTGCTTCATGTAAATGAAATAATTGCATATCACCTTCTATACCTAACTAGGTTTATTGAGAATTTCCATTTTCTTATTTACAAAAAAACCTCGATATATTTCATCAATTAGCCAAATGTAAAACATTCCGTGCAAATAGAAGTAAAAACCAACAAAAATGGGACGTGCTTTCTTAGCTTGTCTATGAATTTCATCAGTTTCTTATTCCGAAACTTCTCAACAATCTTCCCATTTGATGAAAAAGAAAAATTGAACTTCATGCCAGATCGCAGAATGTTTTGGAAGCCAAAATCAAAATTAGATTGATGGAAAAGTTGAAATTAACATTTTCAGTACAACCGGATATGGTAATGACAAGATAAAGATACTTGTTCAAGCTACAAAATATATGTAACTTCTATTTGAACTTTCTCCCATGGGGTGTGTCAAAATCTATAGAAACTGGTCAAACAATAATGGAAAACTGACAAACTGAATTACCGGCCTTTTGAAAATCTAATTACAATGACGCGAAAAGCAATTCTCAACATAATTCAAGTTTATCTAAGCACAAAAATAGTAACTAAATATGCTTTGAAACCACAAATACATCTCTTCATACTCATTCCACTTTCGAAGTACCATTTGTGTAAATAAAGTTAATTTATACAAACTCCTCATGCTATCCATTTTTCTAATTGAAATTAGTTAAGGTTGACAGAATGAATTCTCTGTATTAATTAAATTTTCTCCGAAACTAATATAAAATTTGACTTCTCAAAGAGACATCCTAAATATTCATTTTTAAACCATTCCGAACTGATATATAATAGATACTAATTTGTGATTCTAAAAGTCTACTTCCTTTAATAGAAGTTCCAAAATTCATATCCGACACTTCAAAAATGAAACTTTTTTCTTCTTTATAAAAATATTCACCACAAAATCTAGAACACAATCTTACAATCAAATATTCAAAAATAAAAAGTATTCATCACTCAGATAGACTTCAAAGATGTATACATTAGTGGTATCTATATAAAGATTTTAAAGACTTGAATAAATATAGAAGGACATGAATTCAGCAAGATAATTAAATACCTCTACTTTTAAAGTCATTTATTATCAACACAAATAAAAATAAAAAAGAAAAGGGTTATATAAATATGATCACATACATGTATATACACACACAATCCGAATGAAGTCATGCATGAAAGAAACACAGAAGCATTTGATTAAAAATAGTTTACCTACAAAAAGAAGCAATAGTGAACACCATAGAATGAGTTTCAATTGAATTTCTACCCAAAAGAATTCTTTTTCTGGCTTCTAGTTATATAGAGTGTTGATCTTTTTGATTTTTGAAAAACTCTAGAGGAATCTATAATTTTGGCTGGTAAAAATAATATTTTTTAAAAAAGAAAAAAAATTATAGGAGAAAAGCCTTTATTTTTCCAAATTTAAAGTAATATTATTAAGTTTGTTCTGAGCCTATTTATATTGATATTTTTTAGTTGGGGTGAGAGGAGTTAGTAAAGTTTGAACCATTAGCATGATTAATTTTTAAGCATAGTGAAAATTTTCAACTTCTTAATAATTTGGAGAGTAAAATATAATAAATTAATTTTATACTGTACACAATAGTGGTAATTTTTCTTGATAAATTTTTTCCTTATATTTTCTTTTGTGTTTTAAATTATATCTTGAGAAATGTTTTGAATGTCTGACTATAGTTATACTTCATTGAGTGGATAGGAATTCATATTAGATTTCATCTTAATATCTAAAATAGATTTTAGATTGCAATTGTAAATAAGGAAAAAAATTAATATATGAAATAGAGTTTAGATTATAAGTAAATAAGGAAAAAAATTTAATATCTTAAATAGATTTAAGACTATAAGTAAATAAGGAAATAAATTTAGTGTTAGAAGATTTTTCTTATTGGTTTTTTGGTGAAGGTAAAAATATTATTATTCAGATCGGCATTTGCTTACTTTCTTTTCTCTTTATGAATATCAAATTTAAATACTATTTATGAAGTTTTTCTTTTCATCCTTTTTCAAGAATGACGTCTTTTAGTATATACTGTACACAATAATGGTAATTTTTCTTGATAAATTTTTCCCTTATATTTTCTTTTGTGTTTTAAATTACATCTTGAGAAATATTTTGAATGTCTAACTATAATTATACTTCATTGAGTGGGTAGGAATTCATATTAGATTTCATCTTAATATCTGAAATAGATTTTAGATTGCAATTGTAAATAAGGGAAAAAATTAATATCTGAAATAGAGTTTAGATTATTAGTAAATAAGGAAAAAAATTTAATATCTTAAATAGATTTAAGACTATAAGTAAATAAGGAAATAAATTTAGTGTTAGAAGATTTTTCTTATTGATTTTTTGGTGAAGGTCAAAATATTATTATTCAGATTGGCATTTGCTTACTTTCTTTTCTCTTTATGAATATCAAATTGAAATACTATTTATGAAGTTTTTCTTTTCATCCTTTTTCAAGAATGATGTCTTTTAGTATTTATTTGCCATTAACTTTTTCAACTGACAGTGAAAATGAAGTTAACATTGAGTTGATGATTAAGACTCTAGTATAAGATTTAGCCATGTTTCACTATAGCTAAACAGAGAGTTGTATTACTCAATGCTTTTCTACTAGATATTTAAGGTCTAACACTTTATTTTTGCAGAAAACATGATCTTTGATTTGTTCTGATTAACCTAAACTAGAAGGAACATTATTTTTACTCAGATATACTCCAAAAAATAAAAGATGGACTCGAACTATCTACCAATTAAAACTTGGTATCTTTATATCCTTTTCAGTCTGTGTGATTAGCTGTCCGACAAAATATTTTTTTGGCAAAACCTCCTACACTACTGAATGTTAAACCTACTATCTGTGTACAAACTGAGAAATGATAAATGCAAATAAGACTTGTAAGAAAGAGAAAGAATAAATACATTCTCCATTTCAGCAAAAAAATTAATAATGTACAACAAATAGTGATCATAATACATGATAAAGAAATAGAGATGAATGACAACAAGTAAATACTAAATAGATAAATTAGTTGCATGCTTAACCTCGCAAATACAACATCAAGAAACTATAATCCATAAATAGGAAACTGTTGCAAGATAATTTCTTTTTTCTAGAGACTATATATTTAAAAATAGCAATCATGTTATCAGAGAATTAAGATACCAATACCATTCCCCCTCCTAATCTAGAAACTTAGTAGATCAGCGGGATATTTTGGCATAGGCCAGTTCACTTAGCCAAAGTGATAAATAATGTACATATTTGTGTTGTAACTCTACAATGCAGGAAGATGTGGTTGTTTCTCTCTAAGACATCCTTTCATAATGAGTATCTTGAAACCAAGTATATTCCCTTTTTCTGTAGTGCTTTATGGGTTAAGCAAGTTCTTCTGATTACTAGCCAGGTGAAACATTTCACCCTAGTTGATAGCATAACTTTTCATATTGACTTCCAATGTCCTAATGTCCTCCCTACAACTTCATCCAGTTCCTTTTTATACTCTCTATTCATTGAGAATAGTCCATCCAGATGTCTCCATATTATTCTATCTGATTTCATATTATTTGGCAACATCACTAGCACCTAGCCACTTTTGTAAAAAAGAATTATAAAAAATCAAGTAATTACTAGCCTATTAAAGAAAAACTAGTTATATACTTAAGAACCTCCCTGAAATTCTTAGAATAACCAATAAAAACTACTCTCTTTTGTAGTATTAACAAAGCACCTTTACTTGTGTTCATAAGTTAGGAAAAGACTTCTTGCCCGGAGATTCTTTATTGAATTCAATGATCAAAATAGAGATATAAAATATATTTACACTTCTTGAGAAATAATTCAAGTCAATGCTCTCTTTTATATTGAAACAAAAATGTTAATCCTAATTTAAGATATACCTTGACAAGGAGTAAATCTCTATAATTCCAAAGTCATCTGTAATCAACATAGAATAAAAAGAAAAACAAAAGTTTTATGCATACATGATCACAAATATATATACACACAGAGACAATTTGAATGAAGCCATGCATTCAAACAATACAGAAGCATTTGATTAAAAATAGTTTACCTGCAAAAGGAAGCAATGGTCAACTGCATAGAGTGAGTCATTGAATTTTCACAAAAAAAATATTTTACAAGGGATTAGCTCAAGGAGTACTAAAAAAGGTGCTAATAGTAGTGGGACTCCTGCAGGTAATAAGAAGCTTAAAAAGTGAAGCCCATTTCCTAGCTTCTAGCTATATAGTGTCACAACCGAGTCTGCACCCTGGGTGTAACATGGTACCTAAAGTCGCAAGTGTCCCTAAGAAAACCCTGGTAGAGAATATCCTACTAAAACTAACCTGCTGAAGTGATAATAAAAGAGCGGAAGCTGATAACAAAATAACTGTTATTGACTATATGACCAAATCTGAAATAGTCTAAAAATCTACCTAAGTCTATAAATATTGTCTGAAATCCTTCTAACATGAATTGATGAGTTGCTAGGACAAATCCCCAGCTAACTCTAATATCTGAACTGAAATAACAATATAAAATAAAATTGAAAATGGAACTCTGGCTCTTGGCAGATGAGGACTCACCTGCAAGTTGCTGGGATATTGTCGAGATGATCTAATTGTGGCACTGAGACTAGGTACGTGGGTCTATATCATAAACTGATATAACATAAAAAGTATGTGTCAGTACTTTAAATGTACTGACTGTGCGAGAATAAATTAAAAATGTACATAAACTGAGTAATAGAAAGTTACACTGTAATACCATAGAAATAGATTGAGAACTGAAAAGCTGAACTGAACTAGACTGAATTGTACTGTGCTGTGGGAGAGACTATTACCAACATGTATCCATGTGAGCTAAACATGGAGTGCGATGTATATCCCCCATTGGAGAAGGCATGGTACCTTGCCAGGGTGCAGTAGTTGTACTGAGTGATCACTAATTGGAGCCCATTAGGCTAATAACCTACAGTAGTGACGTAGTTTTGGAAACCTAGATGTGTTGAACCCCTGCCTTCTAGGTGCTAAGTACTACTCCAACTGAAAATCCTAATCGTGTCTAACTATGCTGATAGTTCGAAACTTATGTCCTAAGTCAAAACCACTTAGCTAGAAGTATGCTGAGAGTCTAAGGACTTAAAAGCAACTATGTTCTAAGACTCATCAGAGCTGTTTTATCTAAAAGTGTCGTAATGGTCTAAAGAAAGACTAAGAAGCTAATAAACTATTACTACTGAGTTTCTTAAGGACTGATAACAATCAAACTGATCAGCTACCGATTCTGGAGAATACTAGTATACTGAGTACTGACTATATTGCTATGACTGACATGTTGAAAATAATATAAGATACTATATATAAAAATTGCACATTTTTTAAGAACAACTCTGGTATACGTGACAATTCATGCTATTTTACGACACTACCAGTTTATAAATAAAATCTTTGAGAAACCATGTCAAGTTCAAGTTCAAATGAAATGTATTGCATAACTGAAAATACTATTATGAGCATGTAAGAATTATAGTCATAGTAGTCTGACGTTATAGAGGAAATACAGTAAATTTCACAATAAAAAAAAGTCCCTAAATCATGATCTCTAGAGGTCTTGTAAAGCTAGGGTTTGCTGAAAACTTTGGGCCACAAGGGTGAAGGAATACTCTTGTTGAAGTCCCACATACCTATAGTAGAATCCCTGAGAAAATCCTTAAGAAATCTGAGAAGAAAAGTGAATGCCCTAGCTTTTGCTTGAGAGAAGAATTGTGACTTTATGTACTGATCTTGTGAGTTTTGTGAGAAATGAGAGGAGAAGTCGATCCGCCGCCTTAACCCCCTTCTAAACAAACACCCAAATAACGCAGTTTAGGTATTAAAATAATGAAAAGTTATAAAAATGCCCCTGAAAGAAAGTCTAGGAAACTAACCGTCAGAATCTAACGGGTCACACAACGGGTTGTTCGTTGTGACCATGACCCATTGGGACCAATCGTTAGTCATGGGTTTGAAAAATCTCACTTACTAGACCCAGACAATGGATGACACAATGAATCATTGGTCATCATAACTGGTCATTGTCACTTCCCATTTTCACAATTGGAGATTCTAAAGGATTTCTAGTCTTGATCAACAGACGGGAACAAAGACTCATTGGATTTGACAACGGGTCATTGTTTCCTTTCATTGTCACTGGAAGAGTTTTGAAAAAGTTTTGGATATTCTCCAATGGAATGACAGAATGACCCTTCAGATAGAGCAATGAGTCGTTGAATCCAATTGTTGTCACTAGAGGGGATTTCTCACCCTTTCTAAATTCCTCGAACAACTCAATAGGACGAGTCATTGATTCCCTCCATGACTTATTACTGGGCTTTTTGGTTATAGGAAAGTTTTTAAACAACTTTTGGATGGACACCACGATCGACACAACAACTCATTGGTCATCACAATGAGATGTTACATCGCTCATTGTCCTTGGGGAAAGGAAACTGCCAAGCAACTGATGACCATCCCAATGGACCATGGTTTCTGACAACGGCCCACCTGACGAGTCATCTTGAGAAACATTTTCTAGTTTTTTGCTAGTTTTTCATTTTAAGTCTGAGTTTGGTCTAAGAAACTCTTGGGGTGTTACAATATCTTCCCCTTGGGAACATTCATCCTCAAATGAGGACTACATAAACTGAAAGTCTGGGGAAAGAGCTATAATCCCAAACTGAAAGTTATAAACTAATTTCGGAAGGAGTGACTGACTCTGAAGTGAGATAGACATACTAACTGAACTTATGCAACTAAGGTGCACATTTTAACATGAGTAGAGCTAATGAATATGGAATTGAATAGAGTATTGAGAAGGAATTTAGTTCTTGATGCCGAAGCTGAGCTAAAGGGAATAAGTGGGGGGTATTTAGCCATCATGTCCACTTTTGCTTTCCATGTAGCTCCTCAACCAACTGGTTCCTCCATAAGACCTTTATTGAAGCAACTTCCTTGTTTCTCATCTTGTGAACCTGATGGTCTAGCATCTGAACTGGAACTTCTTTGTAAGAGAGACTGTTCTTTACATCCACACTATCCAAAGGCACTACTAAGGTTGGATTAATGATGCATTTCTTCAACAAGGACACATGGAAGACTAGGTGCACCGATGCTAACTCTGCAGGTAACTCCAGTTCATAAACCACATTGCCAATACATCTCAAGATTCTGTAGGGGTCGATATACCTGGGACTGAGCTTTCCTTTATTTCTGAATCTCATCACCCCTTTAATAGGTGAAACTTTTAGGTAATCATCCACATAAAACTCCAACTCCCTTCTCCTTACATCTGCATACATTTTCTATTGGCTTTAAGCTGTTCTCAACCATTCCCTGATAAATTGAACCTTATGCATAGTCTCATGTACTAAATCTGGTCCTGTCAAGGTAGCTTCACCAAACTCAAACCACCCTCTTGGAAATATGCACTTTCTACCATATAACTCCTCGAACGAGGCCATCTGAATACTGGATGGTAGCTGTTGTTGTATGAAAACTCAGTGAGAGGTAGGTGATCACCCCAACTACCCTTGAAATTGATCACGTAAGCCCTCAACATATCCTCCATATTCTGAATTGTCTCTTAGCCTATCCATCTGTCTGTGGGTCAAAAGTTGTGTTGAGCTTAACCTTAGTACCGAGTCCTCTCTAAAATGACTTTCTAGAAATGCGAGGTGAATTGAGTACCTTTATATGAAATGATGGACAAGGGCACTCCATAAAATTTTACTAACTCCTGGATGAACAATTTAGCATAATCCTCTGCTGAATTTGTGGTCTTAACTAGTAGGAAATGTGCTAACGTAGTCATCTGGTCTACAGCCACCCAAAATTAGTCGTGTTGTCAACGAGTACGAGGTAGGCTTGTGATAAAGTCCATATTCACTTCCTCCCACTTTCAAGTAGGAACACTAATATCCTGAGTTATACCTCTAGGTCTCTGATGTTCAACCTTGACTTGCTGGCAATTTAGACACTTAGCCATAAATTCTGCAATGTTGCCATTCCACCAGTAGAGTTCCCGTAGATCACGATACATCTTGGTGACACCTGGGTGGGTAGAACACGTGGAGCTATGTGCTTCCATTAATATCCACTGCCTCAAATTGTCTATATCTGGATCACACAACCTGCCCTGGTAATGGAGCATACTATCTCCCCCTTTGGAGAATGCTTCCACCTCTTTTCTTAAGATTTCTTCCTTCAATTTCAGCAAAATTGTGTATTCATCGGCTTTGGCTTAACCTCCAACACCAGGGAGGATTCTGACATATTGTGAATACAACTCCACCTTCTACTGAGTCAACCAACTGGACCCCTAACCGAGCCAGTCTGTGAATATCTCTAACCAACTCCTTCATACCATCCTCAACATGAGCAACACTCCCCATGGACAATCTGTTGATAGTGTCAGCCACTATGTTAGCCTTACCCGGGTAATACAAAATGCTCATGTCATAGTCTTTCAACAACTCAACCATGTCCTCTGAAGAAGATTCAAGTCCTTCTGACTAAACACATACTGAAGAGTCTTGTGTTCAGTGAAAACATCCACATGAATCCTGTAGAGATATTGCCTCCAAATCTTCAAAGAGAACACTACCACTACTAATTCTAGGTCATGAATCGGATAGTTCTTCTCATGAACCTTGAGCTATCTGGAGGCGTAAGCTATGACTTTTCCATGATATATCAAAACACAACCAAGGCCAATTCTGCAGGCATCACAATAGATCACAAACCCATCTAAACCTTCTGGAAGAGTCAGAACTGAGGCTGTAGTAAATTGTGTCTTCAACTCCTAAAAGCTCTTCTCACATGCATCTGACCACTGAAACTTCACCTTCTTATGAGTTAATTTGGTAAAAGTGGAGGCAATGGAGGAGAACCCTTCAACAAACCATCTTTAATAGTCAGCTAGACCCAAAAAACTCCTAATGTCTATCAGAGAGGTGGGTCTTGGCTAGTTCTTAACTGCTTCTATCTTCTGAGTATCCACCTGAATACCCTCTCTAGAGACCACATGACTGAGGAAGTCAACTGATTTTAGCCAGAATTCACAGTTGCTAAATTTGGAGAACAACTGGAGGTCTTTAAAAGTTTGTAAAACTATATTCAGATGGTATGCATGTTCCTCCTCTATTCTTGAATAAACTAGGATGCCATCTATAAAGACAATGATGAAAATTTACATGTACATATTGAATACCCTGTTCATCAGATCCATAAAGGCTGTAGGACAATTGGTTAGTCCAAAAGACATAACTACGAATTTGTAGTGACCATACTGAGTTCTGAAGGTTGTCTTCTAAATGTCACCTTCTCTAACTCTGAGCTAGTGGTATCCTGACTTATATCTATGTTGGATAAACAATTAGCTCCCTAAAGCTAATCGAACGTGTTGTCAATCCTGGGTGGAGGATATCTGTTCTTGACTGTGACTTTATTCAGCTAACGGTATTTGATGCACATTTTGAGTGTACTGACTTTCTTTCACACTAATAGGATTAGGGCATCCCATGGAGAGATATTAGGCCTAATGAAGCCCTTATCTTGAAGGTCTTTCAACTATTTTTTAAACTCCTTAAGCTCAGCTTGAGCCATTTTGTAAGAAGGAATAGGGATGGGATGGATATCTTGAAGAAGGTCTAACAAAGTCTATTTCCCACTTGTGAGGAACTTTAGGAAGTTCTTTAAGAGACACGTTAGTAGACACATTCATTACTGGAACTGACTGGAGCGTCGGGGTCTCGAAACTAGAATATTTGACCCTAACCATGTGATAGATGTACCTTTTAGAGATAATTTTCCTTGCCTTATGGTATGAGATGAAACGACCCCTAGGCGCTGAAGTACTACCCTTCCACTCTACGATTGGTACGTTAGAAAACTGAAACTTGGTTCTACAGTCAACTAAAGCATAATAAGAATGCATCCAGTCCATGCCAAGGATAAGGTTAAAGAAGACCACATCTAGCTCTACTAGATCAACTATAGTGACTTTACTCAACACAGTGACTGGACAATATCTATACACTCGACTAGATCTAACTGATTCACCAACCAGAGTAGAAACTAAAAATGGCTCTGAGAGGATTTATGGACTTATATCAAGATGAACAGTGATGTATGGAGTCACAGAGGAAAGTGTTGCTCCTAGATCTAGCAAAGCATACACATCAATGTAAAAAGGCATAACATATCAGTAACCACAGCAGGTAAGTTCTCCTGATCCTACTGGGAAGATAGAGCGTAGAAATGATTCTGGTGCTAACTGTCACCTATACCTGAAGTAGTTCCCTACTGAGCTGGGCGACCTACTGGTGTTGCTGATGTAGAAGACTTGGTTTTCCCCGTCCAATTGATAGGAACTCTCTCAACCTGTGACCTAGCTCGCCACACCCAAAACAACCCTCTTTTCCCATAAAAAACTCACCCAGATGATTCTTGCCATACATAGGACATGCTGGAAAAATGTGATTGTTGGAGACATGGCTCTAGAACTAGGAGACTAATGTCCCACCCCTCCTATCCTGATGGGGCTTGGAAGAATAGTACTAGATGAGGAATATGTTGGACGCCTCTGCTGCTGCTGTTGGGGCTGATTACCACCACTTTTCCTCTATTGGCAATACTCAAACTGACTATTTCTGGCCCGTATGCTCTCCCTCTTTATCTCCTTCAGATTTTTTGCATCTATCTACTAAGCATGAATGATGAGAATGGAGAGGTCTATATCTTTGATGAGAATAGTGGTCCTGATTCCTTTAGTACCAAATTTAAGACCCTTTTAACAAACTTGAACGTGCGATCCTGTAATACCCCGAAAGTGCTTAGGAGTAGACCCGGGAAGCTAAAAGGCAAAACTGCTGTAAGTTGGGAAAACGGTTACAGGAAAACAGGTACCACGACCCCTGGTAAGTAACCAGGGGCCGTCATTGGTGGTCATGGGTTCATGTGATTAGGTATTAGAGGTAAACAACGGTGGATCCAATGACCCGTGGTAAGTAACCACAAGTCATCATTTTTTTCGCGGTAGGAAGTGGACTTGGCAGTAGGAAGGCACGACGGGTCATGCAACAACCCGTTGTGGCTCTCAACAACTCATTGTGGGGAGCCATGATAAGGGAGTCCAGATCTCAGTGAGAAAGGACGGATAGTAAACACGACCTATTGAAGCGTATGACGAGCCGTGGTGTGGCTCGTTGGGTAGAAGTTCAGAAGGTTCGGGGGAAACAATCAACAACTAGTTCAATGACCCATTGGAGCCTAGAATGACTCATCCTGTTTGTCTGTGGTTTGATTTAGAGATATGACTGGTATAGTGCATAGCACGGGCAGATACCACGGGTCTTGTTATCCTCCAACGACCTGTTGGTTTACCCGTTGTTTGGCGCAGTGCTCATTATTTAGAAAATTTAGTAAGGGCATTTCGATTATTTCCTAGTCCTAAGGCTCTATACTACGTCTTTTAGGGCACGTTTTAAAGGGTTTTAGTAGGGGAAGACCTACTCTAAGTGCATACTCCCCATGCATGCAAGGTTGAAACCTTGAAGGAGGTGATTCAATGCCTAATTCAAGACTTCCTTTGGAATCTGATCTTGGGCAATTGAAGGGTGATAGGATTCCTCATTTCCAGGTATGTAGGGTTTTAATGGGTGTCTTCCTTCCACAAACATGCCCAATTCCTATCAATTAGTGTTAAATTATAGATAATCAATTATGGGGTTTTGATCAATTGCATGATTTTATATCTCTATTCATGGGTATGATTGGATTGAGTTGATATTGATGATTTATGAAGCTTGGGCGGATTCTAACATGTTTCTCTTATAAAATTTATTTTTCTATAAATTGAATCTAAAACGCCCATGGGTGAAGAGTTCATAAAAGGGGTGATTCATGATAAATGTGTGGTGGTGACGTAGTTGATTATGAAAAACATGTTTCTAAAATTACCCATGACTATGTTGATGTTTTCAAAATGAATTGATTAGATTCAAGTACGATAAAGCTTTGGGTGATACCTGTATGATGTTTTCAAATTGTGATTTTCCCCGACATGAGCTTACCACATGGTTAAGATGAAATTTTCCTTGAACTCTTATTATGAATTCTAGCTTGTGGTATGTTTCAAAGTAAAGTATTCTATATGCGTAAATCTTTAATTGATATGCATATTATCTTCGAGCTTTGTCAAGGATAATTTTAAGCTTCATTCACATGATGTTGGTTCTAAGAATGATTTCATTTTTAGTTTTTTCGAGATGACATTTTTGAGCTTCATATTTATATAATGTATAGTGTATGCATGATTTCATAATGAGCTTTGTCAATAGACAATGTTGAGCTTTATTTCATACGATGTTGAGTTTATACATGATTTCATGTCGAGTTCATCACTAGACAATGTTGAGCTACGTATTATATGGTGTAGAGCATTGCATGTTTTGGGAGAAGATTCTAGCACCGAGCGGGCTAAGGGTCGATAACCCTATGCCCCAAAACTATGCGCCAATGTAGGTTGATTCTATTATATTATTGGGACCTCCCTTGTGAGCTATCCCCGGCCCGATTGGCCTTTCAACTTGATATCGATATGATGGTAGCGTCCTTAGCCCTGGAAAGGTTTTGGACAGCTCTGCCCACTTGAGTGTAATAGTCTGGACCACGTAAGCTCTATCGTGGTATGTCGGTTAAGGGACGAGTCTCCCACTGTCTATATCATTCGAATTTGTATATCCATTGCTCGTGATGATTATCTTATGCATGCATTTTCAAAAAGTAAGGTTTGACTCATTGTTCAGCTTTTGATATAAATGTTATGATTTAGCTTTGAGTCATTTGAGTCAGTCATGATGTTCTAAAGCCATGCATGATCACATATAAAATAAGACTGATTTCATAATGAATTCTTGTGATCTTCTTCTTATCCTTAAAGACTATTATATATGTATGACTTGTTTTAAAAGAATTATATTGCTCTAGTGGTTTTACTTACCTTGCATACTCGGTACATTCCACATACTGACCACATACCTTCTATGGTGCATCGTTTCATGATGCAGGATCCGCATCACAGGTTCAGCCTCGTTCGTAGTCACTTATTAGAGTTGCACCAGCTAGATTGGTGAGTCCTTATCTTTCGAGGACTAGACTTTCAGTTACCTTAGATGTATTTTCAGTTTTAATGTTTCTGATCTAGTTGGGGATGTTGTCCCATCAGCTCGTCTACATTAGAGGCTTATCAGACTTAGACATGTATTCAACTTCAGATGTTCATTCTGTTGTTATGTTAAGTTAGACTTCCGTTGAGTTTTTCTTAACTATGTTACTTCATGTTTATTGAATGAGTTAGTGAATGCTTATGCCATGTTGACTTGGGGTCTCTCAGGGTCCCTTGTCCTGTGTCTACGATCTGGGTCCATGCTCGGGTCATGGCAAACTTGGTATCAGAGCCATAGGTTTGAAATGTCCTAGGAAGTCTGAATGCCGCGTTAAGTAGAGTCTTTTTCATGAGTGTGAAGCGTGCCACACTTATGACGAAGTGGCTACGAAAAGTTCTAAGAAATGTTCCCATCTTTCATGATTTATGTCGTGCGATGAAGAGTCTTTCTATCCCTCTAATTCGTGCTATTCGCGATTGCAGATTATGGCTCCTCAAAGAGTGAACAGAAGATGAAATGGAGAAGGTGAAGGCCACGAGGATGGCATAGGTAGTGGGCATCAGCAGGTCCCACCAGTTCAAGAGCCTCAGGCATTGGAGCAAGCTTCTCATGCTGAGTTTTGAGCTACCATCCAGATGTTTGCGCATGTCATTCCCCACCTTGGGGGGCATGACTGGCACCTGGTGCCCTACTGGGACCTCGACTGCTGGACTAGCTGAGCCTAAGCACTTCTGGTACCAGGCTGGCTCTAACTCCGGATTCAAGAAAATGACGGGCTATATAACGACTGTAAATACAGCCTCCGGCCGACTAGGCCTATAACCACCTGTAAGAAGACAATAGCTAACCATAACAACAGTAGTATGAAGGAACCTATGCAGGCCGACAAGGCCACCATGCTGTCTAGTTACTTCTGAATCAAGAAAACAGGTGCTAAACTGCTACGTGACCGACAAGGTCACCACTACCAACTGAATGAGGCCCCACACGGCCATCATAAATAAACTAAAACAGACACACGGCCTCAAATGAATGGTACAGCTAACCACAGGGAATATACAATCTACCAGCCTCTAAGAATATTGGTAATATGGTCGGGACAGGGCCCCGGCCTACCCATATTGTACAACAAAAGAAAAGGGATAAACCTCTAGCTATTTAGCTCCGGATGACTGGAGCTAATGACTCTGTGTGCTAGCTAGAATCAGGACGAATCGGTTCCTCGTCTATGAGTACCTGCAGGCAAGTAATGCAGTGCTCCAAACGGGCGTCAGTACCACTGGTACTGAGTATGCAAAGTAAAAACTGGAAAATAGCTGAAGTCAAGCAATATAACTGATAGTACTGAAATAGAAAGAAATAGACTGTAACTGACTGAAAGTATGAGTTTAAGACAGTCCTCAATTATGCTGAAAGGAGTAGGAGTCATACCTTGAAATGTAGCATTCTACTATCGATCTATTCATACTAACATAACATGGCATGATATAACATAACATAACATAGCATAGCACACATAAACCTTACCCAGGCCCTATAAGCTGAGAGGTACAACCAACACGCAATCTATACCCCTACGCCGATCATCCCATCTCCCCTAGTAACTATAAGCATCCTTCCGGTCCCCCGGGTATGTACTTAGGCCTGCTGAGCCCCTGACTATAACTGTACCTGGGTCCGGAGGACTCCTGAATCAACACTCCGAGCGTACCCGCTCGACGGGGGTGTATAAAAATAGACCAAGGCAAAATATGGGGAAACATGCATCCCATCTTCGTCCCCTAGGGGACGGCATGCCACTCCATAGAGCGACGTATCCTCGCCCTTTGACGGATGAGTCGATACAGCTATTAACCCTGCGGCGGTCATGAATGCTAGGTAATCCAGCCTAATACAATACAGTCAAGTCCCAACTAATAATACTAACTGCATACATTACATGCTGAAACTAATGATAGTAATGTGTATATACATAATACACGCTGAAACTGATTATGGTATATATAATTTCTGTCATGCTGTGCTGAATCTGATACTGAAACAAAATATAGTATTTCTACCGAGAATCATGCTGTATAACTAAGTTTTATGGTAAACATGATTTACTATTTCTAACATGCTTTCTAAACTTCATTTTAAGCTACTATTTTGTTTCTGAAATACTTTACGGGAACTTATATTGCTTTACTAAGTTTCAGCTGAACACGATAATGTCCTGACATACTTTACTAAATTACTTACTGGGCATGTTGTACTGTTCCTAAAACTTTCTACTAGAATTTATATCGTGCTAGTAAGTTTCACGCTACACATGACATGATGTTTCTAACATCGTATTTAAATTTATACTAAACATAATATGCGGTTTCTGAAACCTTCTACTGGCACTTGACTATTTTACTATACCAGAACTACTAGCTTGCCGAAGAAACTAGCTTTACATACCATGTCCATTAACTTTCTAAGTATTTGGCGTAACTCGGCAAATTTTTAGCTATTTCTTCCAACTGCATTCATATTTGTAGCCATTAGAACTAAATTCATCGATATTCTGAAAGAAAATGCTACTCTGAATATATATATATAGCCCAAACTTTGACTTATCGAAGAACAACCAAAAACTCACTATTTCTAGGAAGTACAGAAGGGAGAAATGCTCACTTTAGGGCTAGAAGTATATTGACACTAATGTGGAGCAATTTCACTTACCTTAGCTCGGTAGGACGATGATTCACCGGTCGAATTTCACGAAACTAATTCCGTAGAATTTCATTCTGTTGTTATGTTAAGTTAGACTTCCGCTGAGTTTTTAACTATGTTCATTCATGTTTATTGAATGAATTAGTGAATGCTTATGCCATGGGTTGACTTGCGATATCTCGGGGTCCCTTGTCCCGTGTATAGATCCGGGTCTATGCTCGGGTTGTGACAAATCCCTCGGCTCAGTAACCTTCTCTAGAGCATATCTCGATAGCTGAATGAACTTAAATGCGTACTCCTCTACTATCATGTTATTCTTTTTCATGTTCATGAACTCGGCAGCCTTAGCTTTCCTTTAATTCCTGAGGGAAGAACCTGTCTAAGAATGATATAATGAATTCATCCAATTCCACCAGACCTGCTCCATTCTGCCTTCCCTCCTTCCATTGCTTGTACTAAATATGAGCCACCCATTTCAACTGGTAGGTAGCTGATCAACACTCTCTATAGAGGTAACACACCCGTGATTTGGGTGATTTTCTGTATCACATTCATGAACTCCTGCGGGCCCTCTTCTACCTTAGACCCATGAAATGCTGGGGGGTTCATCCGCGTGAAACCCGGACCCTAGTCGCAGCTGCAGACTAATAAGTGTTGACTGGTACAACTACTTGTTGATTGACCTAATTGGTCATTACCTGAGCCAACATCTGAATAGCGGCCCAAAATTCTACGTGGGGCACCTAGTCGTCCTAAGGGGCTACGGGAGCAGTGGGGCTGGCTGATTAGCATTTTGGGTCCTCCTTCCATTTCCTCTTCCAGGAGGCATCGTTATCTTAAAAGGGTAGAACACGAGTTAGGATGACGTATTAGAGTCTAAAACTCTACGCATGATAAGAATTATGAATAAAGGGATTTTTCCTAAAAATGCCTCATAACCACCTCCTCAAAAGTGTGGCACACTTCATACCCATAAAAATGATTCTACTTGATGCAACTTTCAGACATCCTAAGACACTCTAAACCTAAAGCTCTAATACCAAGTTTTTCATGACCTGAGTCTACGCCCTGGACGCAATATGGTATTTAGAGTCACGTGTAACCCCAAGCTAACCCATGACATAGTTTAATACTGATGCTCTGAGTGCTGTAAGAAATCTTTATGCGGAAGCTTCAAAATACATAACTAAACAAATGCTTTAAAGTAAACAAGATATTGGATAAGATACTAAAATTCATACAACTTGTCATGCCCCACCTAGGGAGGCATGACTGGCACCTAGTGCCACACTGGGATCTGGCTAACCTAACTGGCTTGGTGCACTACTGGTTCACGCCTATAACTTAATTCAAGAAAATTACCCTGCCATAATGTGATGTGCTTCCAATGCCAAAAAAATGTAACCCATCCAATAGTATTTAACATCCAAAACACTGCCAAATAAAATGAGTCCCATGCCAAAATATCACAAGTACCGCCTCATCGATGAGCTATATCTCGGCTGTAAATACAGCCTCTGGCCGCTAAGACCACCTGTAAAAGAAGACAGCTAACCACCAACAACACAATAACAGGGATCCTATGCAAGCCGACAAGACCACCATGTTATCTAGTTATAATTGAAATGAAATCAGGCAACTAAACTACGTTATAGCAGACAAGTCCGCTAACTTACAGCTAAACAAGGCCCCACACGACCATCACACGAAATATAACACAATAGGCTCCACATGGACAACAACAAAAGCCAACTACTGAAAATTTGTTAGCCTCTAAGAGTGGAATAATGGTAAAGACAGGACCCTGGCCTAGCTATAAAATGTACAACAAAAGAACAAACCTTTTATAACTATCAACTCCGGAGGAAAGGAGCTGAATAAACTGCTAACTCCAGCTGATGGCTAAGAATGCCCCGAACTATGTCTATTCGCACCTACAGGCAAGTAAAGCAGTGCTCCAAGGATGGGCGTCAGTAAAATATGTACTGAATATGTAAGGTAGTAAAATGATAATTGAATGAAAGTTGATAAAACTGAAGTAATCATGAAGAAGGGTAAGAGTGTAATTTGAACAATCTCACCATCCGAAACATTTAACTAACAAATATACACACACAAGCAAGAACCTAACCGAGCTCCCATAAGCCTGGAAGGTACAAACAACATAGAATAAGCTACTTGGGGCCCCATAAGCCCCACCAAGTAAAAACAATGTACACTCTACTATCTGTCTACTGAAGGTTCGTAAACATATTGTAACTTGGGAATACTCATTCTATGAAACTATATTCGAGCCAGATAGGCTCCTGTAGCTATATCTGTGTCTGAGTTGTCTGGGCTGTATAACTAGTCCCCGAGCCTTGGCTAGAATATGGGCCATAATGTAATTTCTGATAACAAAACCCCGATCCTTAGCTCAACTATGGGTTACACTGAGTCTCTGGAAACTAGACCCCGGGCCTTGGCCAAACTATGGGTCATAATATGACTGGATCTCGAGCCTTGGCTCGACTATGGATCATACTGTAGCTGCTATGGCTGGACCCCAAGGCTTGGCTCGACTATGGGCTATAGTATAACTATTGTAACTAGACCCAAGCCTTAGCTCGACTATGGGTCATCATAGAAGTTCTGTCAACTTGATACGGCCCTCACGGCCTCACTCTAGTACCTCCGGACATCATACTAATCTTGCAACTACAACCCTATAGACAATAACACCTGAACCCCAAATATTGTATACAACCATCAAGCTGGCTAGGGTTAACTTTGACGAGGGTTACTATATCATCTCTATCATCTCAATTCAACTGATAATAGCTGACCACAACAAGTTTACTCTGAAGTACTATAGATACACAAGTCGTACTAGTTTTACGATGAATGTAACTTTCCAAAAGAATAGCATTACATACCTTGAGTGTCGACTTTCATTTAACAGGCGAGTTTCAACTTATAACTGGTGGTTCTATCCAACTACAACCCTGATACTAAGAGAATAGGGCTAATTTCAATATTAAACTCGGCAAATAATGATAATGTTTAATAATAAAATTCACTATAATTCAACTTTGGATAACTCAACAAAAAACTTACAATTTCTCGAGAGTTCAGAAGGGAGAAGTGCGTACCTAATGCCTGTGGCCTATTAGGACTCAATTTGAAATAATTCTGAAAACTTTTACCCGGGGGGCTTCAATTTGCTGAGCAAATTTTTGAGAAATAACTCTGTAGTGATGTTTTTCATAGGCCTAGAACTCATTACACGAAGTTAATTTGTATTTGGACAGTGTTTGGTAGCATAATCAGATGAAAACTAATTGAAAGTTGCGTTTACTCTTATCTCTGGCTGAGGGAATATGTCACAATGGGTTTAAAATGAGCTAAGGGAGTATATTTATATCACATGGGAGATGGAAGAGGTGGTGCCCCGCGCCGCCCTTCGTGCCATACTCACTTTCGCGTTGGGCCTCTCAAGGCACCAGCAGGCCTTGCGCACCGCGCTAGCCAGTGCACTGCTAGCTGGCGCGTTGCGCTGGCCCTGTGCACGCTGGTCCTTTCGACCCCGCTTCTGAGGCTTTTCCTACACGTTTCAAGCTCTCTTTATTCATCACAAATCCACATGTACACCTACTAAACGATAATGTTGTATGATGCATAACATCCTCCCCCCTTAGGAACATTCGTACTCGAATACCATCTTTAGGCTTACAGGAGTTAACTCTTTTAGTTACTAATAAAAACTTTGGTAGCCTCCTCTGGACTATTCGGAAACCTGAAATGCAGAAAAGTCCAACATAGGTGCCTCACCGGACGCTATAAATAACTATTTCACCATAAAGAGGTAGCAAGCTAAACAGTACTGGTAACATAAGCAGTAAAATAACAATTGAGTGATAACATCACCTTAACTGGATAATTTGAATCAATCTTGGAACAAGTGACGATATCTAGACCTCATGTCGTCCTCAACTTTCGAGGTTATTTCTTCTTTATTTCTGTTCCTCCATAACACTTTAACTAAGGCTACATCTTTAGTTCTCAGTCTGTGAACCTGTATATCTAATATTGCAATTGGAATTTCTTCGGAAGCTAACTCTTTGTTAACCTGAATATCCTCAATAGTACAATTCGAGACGGGTCCCCTACACAGTTTCGCAACATAGACACATGAAATATTGGAAGAACAGACTCTAATTTTGAAGGTAACTCTAATTTATATGCTATTTGGCCTATCCTTTGGATGATTCAATACAACCCAATGAACCTCGTGCTAAGCTTGCCTTTATTGCCAAATCTCATCACGCCCTTCACGGGCGACACTTTAAGGAATACCCAATCATCTATGTTAAATTCCAAGTATCTATGTTGCACATCGGAGTAGGACTTCTAGCGACTTTGGGCTACCAGTAACCATTCTCTAATAAGTTTCACTTTCTCTTCTAATTGGTGAATTATATCTTGTCCGACTAACTCTGCTTCTCCTACCTCAAACTATCCGATGCGGGACCTGCATTTCCGCCCATATAATGCCTCATAAGGCTCCATCTGGATTGCAGAATGATAACTGTTAATATATGAAAATTCAATGAGGGGTAAATGTTCATCCCAACTTCCTCCAAGATCTAGCGCACACACCCGTAACATTTCCTCAAGCATCTGAATAGTGCACTTTGCCTAACTGATTGTCTGAGGATGGAATGTTGTATTAAGATTAACCTATGTCCCCAAACCTTTCTGAAATGATTTCCAAAATCTAGCTGTAGACTATGCCCCTCTATTTGAGATGATAGATTCTAGGACTCCGTGTAATCAGACTATCTCTTTAATATATAGCACGGCGTAATCTTCAACTAAGATTGTGACCCGGACTGGCAAAAAGTAAGCTTATTTTGTCAACCTATCAACAATCACCCTAATAGAGTTGAATTTGCATCTGGTACGGGGTAGTCTGTCACAAAGTCCATATTAACTACCTCCCATTTCCACATAGGTATAGCCATCTCCTGAGTTAGGCCTCTAGGTTTTTGATGTTCAGCTTTCACCAGTTGGCAATTAGGACACTGCACTACGAATTCGATTACACCTTTCTTTATTCGAGGCGACCAGTATATCTATTTTATGTCATGGTACATCTTCTTTGAGCCGGGATGTAGAGAGTAGCGAGAGTAATGTACCTCTGCCATAATCTGTTGGCAAAGTCCTGCTACATCTAGAATGCAGAGGCGACCTCTGTACCGCAAAACCCCATCCCCCGTTACCTCAAAAGCTGATAATTCATCTTGATAAACCTTATCTATGATCTGTGTTAAATGAGAATCCTCGTACTGCCAACTCTACCACCAGGGATGATACTCTATATTCTAAATTATTGGCCCATTATCCTCTGAATCTACTATCCAAACTACTAAGTTGGCTAGCCAGTGCAATTCTCGGGCCGTTTCCCGCTATTCTGGTTTCAGATGTGCCAAACTGCCCATGGATCGGCGACTGAGGGAATCTACTACAATATTGGCCTTCCCTGGGTGATACAAGATGTTCATGTCATAATCCTTCAACAATTCTAACAAATGGCGCTATTGTAAATTCAACTCTTTCTGTGTGAAAATGTACTGGAGGCTTTTATGATCAGTAAAAATGTCCACTTGTACACCATACAAGTCATGCCTCCATATTTTTAAGGCGTGAACTACTGCAGCTAACTCCATATCATGGGTGGGATAGTTCTTTTCATGTTTTCTCAATTGCCTTGAAGCGTATGCAATTATTTTTCCGTGTTACATCAAAACACACCCAAACCCAATGCCTGAAGCATCGTAATATACAACATAACCCTCTGACCCTTCTAGCAAAGATAACACTGGTGCTGATATCGATCTATTTTTCAATTCCTGGAAACTCTTCTCATAGGCCTCGGTCCACTGAAATTTGGCTACTTTCTGAGTCAATTTAGTCAAAGGTGCTGATAAGGTAGAAAATGCTTCCACAAACCTTTTGTAACACCTAACTAATCCTAGGAAACTACGAACCTCTGTTGAAGTTGTAGTCCTAGGCACATGTCTTTACTGCCTCTATTTTCTGTGAATCAACTCGAATACCAGCTTTTGATACAATGTGGCCAAAGAAAGCTACAGAATTTAACCAAAACTAACATTTAGAAAACTTTGCATATAGCTAGCGGTCTCTGAGGATCTGAAGTACTGTTCACAAATGATCTTTGTGTTCCTCTTCTAAGCGGGAATATACCAGAATATCGTTAATGAATACACTCATAAACAGATCTAACTATATCCTGAAGATACTGTTCATCAGATCCATGAGCACTGTCGGGCAATTTGTCAACCCAAAGGACATGACTAGGAATTCAAAATGACCATACCTGGTACTGAAAAATGTCTTGGGATATCTCTCTCTCAGACCCGCACCTGATGATACCCTGACCTTAACTCAATCTTGGAAAAATATTTTACCCCTTGCAATTGATCAAGCCAGTCATCTATCCTGGGAAGTGGGTATTTATTCTTAATAGTAACCTTGTTCAATTGTTGATAGTCTATGCACATGCGGAGAGAGCCATCTTTCTTTCTCACAAACAGAATTGGCGCACCCCACGATGATGTAGTCGTCCTAATAAATCCCTTATCTAGTAGATCATTCAGTTGTTCTTTAAATTCTCTCAATTCACTAGGAGCCATTTGGTAGGGAGGGATAGATATAGGCTGAGTACATGGTAGCAAGTCTATAGAGAAATCTATTTCCCATTCTGGAGGGATGCCACGAAATTCATGTGGGAACACATTAACCACTAGAGTAGACTGGAGAGTCGGGGATTCTACTTGCATATCCCAAACCCTAAAAATATGGTAGATACAACCCTTTGCTATAAACGTTTTTGCCCGAGGATAGGATATGAACTTACCTTTTGGGGTAGCTGTATTACCCTTCCAGTCTCATACTACTTCCCCTGGAAAGTGAAATTGGACAATTCTAGTCCAACAATCCACAGTGGCGTAATATGGTGCCAACCAATCCATACCCATAATCACATCAAAATCAATAATTTCTAGTTCTACTAGATCTTCCAAGGTCTGGCGACCAAAATATTCTAGTGTACAACCTCAGTAAATTCTTTTTTCAATAATAGATTCATCGATGGGTGTGAACACTGAAAAGGGTTGCTGAACCAATTCTAGCACTATGCTGAACTTTTGGGCCACTAACGAAGTAACATACGAAAAACTGGAGCCCGGATCTATCAAAGCGTAGATTGAGTGAGAGAAAATATATAATATACCTGTCACAACATCTGGCGATGAGTCTGACTCCTGTCGTCTCGATAAAGCATATGTGCGGTCCTGACCAATACCTGAACTAGATGCCCCTAATCAACCTTGGCCTCTGCCAACTGGAGCTGAGGGACTGCGCTATACCGAAGGTGCTGGAGCATATGAACCTACTGAGGATCTATTGTACTGGTCCTGACCGCCTGGGCGTCCAGTCGGGAAATCTCTCATTATGTGGCCCTCCTTCCCACAAGAATAAAAGGTAGTGGAACCGTACCTGCACCTCCCCGAATATAGCCTATGACAAGTATTGCATCGTGGTACTGCTGATCCTATATGGTTTGTCCACATCTGCTGTTGCGAGCCTGACGCTCGTGAACTTTCACTCGGACCTGACTACCTACAATGATCTGATTTGCTGCCCTGATGCTGATGGAACAGGGTCCTAGGTGGCCTACCTGATAAATAGGGTCTAGGCCTACCCTGAAAGTGTGCTTGAAAATCTGCGAGTCTAGCCTTCTAACGCTATTCCCAACCTACCCTTCCCATGGCGTATTGACACTGTTTGAGCTCCTCTATATTCTGAGCAAAGGCCTAGATCCATGAAATATCAATATCCTCTCGCACTGTGGCTGTAATAAAAGATTCCACATATTCCGGCACAAGTCCCATAATAAATTAGTGCACCCTGGCTAGCATTGTGTTGACAAAGAAGGGCGCATATCTAGCTGAAGAATCAAATCTCAATGCATATTCTCTGACACTCATTCTGCGCTGCTCCAAAAGCAAAAATTGCTCTACTCTGGCCTGTAAGACCTCTCGAGGCAAATAGTGGTCTATGAAAGCCTCCGAGAAGTTAGGACACGTAGATGGAGGTGCATCTCTGCCCCAGGATCTCTCCCAACTCTCGTACCAGAGGACCGCCACATCTTGCAATCGGAATACTACTAACTCAACTAATTTTATAGACGAGGCATGCATAACCCTGAATATCCTCTACAGCTGATCTATGAAATTATAGGGGTCCTCTCTATGATCTGTCCTTCTAAACTTTGGGGGTCTCAATGCAAGGAACTCATGAACTCTCGAACTATTGGGCCCCTCAGCAAGCTCAACGGCAGTTGGTACTATTGGCTGAGGCTGGCGCTGGGCAGCCATCATCCGAACCAACATATAGAATGCACCCCTGAGCTCCTGATTTGATGGTACAGGAATAGCTGGGGGTGGTGGTGGTATATCTGCTGCTCTAGTGGGCTCTGAATGCGGTGGTAAGTACTGGGGAGATCGAAGTGACATCTCCCTATAGCCCTCAGATCGAGTTGACTCTGATTGGGGCCCCCTACAAGTGCCCTCTCCTGCTATCACATCTAAATCTCGACCAATCACGGTCCGTCGTGGACGAAACATTTTTATGTAAATAAATATAATAACATAAGCTCAAGGAGTTACCCTATACAACACAACTCTATAACACGATTGGAGGAGAAATAATACTATTATGTCTCGTAGCCTCCTATCTATAGATGTGGTGCACAACAAATCCATAGACAAGGCTCTACTTGACACAACTTGCAAACTCCCGGGGATACGACCTACTCTGATACCAAGTTTTTCACGCCCCACCTAAGGAGGCATGACTGGCACCTAGTGCCACACTGGGATCTGGGCTAACTTGACTTGCCTGGTGCACTATTGGTACATGCCTGTAACTTAATTTAGGAAAATGACGAGCTATATCTCGATTGTAAATACATCCTTTGGCTGATAAGGACACTTGTAAGAGAAGACAACTAACCACCAATAACACAATAATAAGGATCCTATATGGGCTGACAAAACCACCATGTTGTCTACTTATAACTGAAATGAAATCAGGAAACTAAACTAACTACCAGAAATCTGTAGCCTGCAAGCCTCTAAGAGTGGAATAATGGTCGAGATAGGGCCTCGACCTACCCATAAACTGTACAACAAAATAACAAACCTTTTCTAACTATCAACTCCGGAGGAAAGGAGCTGAATAAACTGCTAACTCCAGCTGATGGCTAAGAATGCCTCGAACCATGTCTATCCGCACCTGCAGGCAAGTAATTCAATGTCCCAAGGATGGGCGTCAGTATAATATGTACCAAATATGTAAGGTAGTAAAATGATAATTGAATGAAAGTTGATAAAACTGAAGTAATCATGAAGAAGGGTAAGAGTTTAACTTGAACGATCTCACCATCTGAAACTTCTAACTAACAAGTATACATACACAAGCAAGAACCTAACTGGGTCCCCATAAGCCTGGAAGGTACAAACAACACAAAATAACCTACCTGGGTCATAATCCCCTGTAAGTATAAATAATGTACACTCTACTATCTGGCTACTAAAGGTTTGTAAACATACTGTAACTCAGGAATACTCGTTCTCTAAAACTATATCTGAGCCAAATAGGCTCTTATAGCTATATATCTGTGTCTGAGCTTTCTGGGTTGTGTTACTGGGCCCCGAGCCTTGGCTCGACTATAGGCCATAATGTAATTTCAGATAACTGAACCCAAAGCCTTAGCTCGACTATGGGTTACACTGAATCTCTAATAACTGGAACCCGGGCCTTGGCCCAACTATGGGTCATAATGTGACTGCTGTGACTAGATCCCAAGCTTTGGCTCGACTATGGATCATATTGTAGATGTTGTGGTTAGGCCTTGAGCCTTGGCTCAACTATGGGCTATTGTATAACTATTGTAGCTGGACCCCAAGCCTTGGCTCGACTATGGTTCATAATAGAAGTTCTAAAAACTAGACACGACCCTCACAGCCTCACTTTTGTCACTCCGAACATCATACTGATCTTGCAAGCACAACCCTATAGACAATAACACCTGAACCCCAAATATTGTATACAACCATCAAGCTGGCTAGGGTTAACTTTGACGAGGGTTATTATATCATCACTATCACCTCAATTCAACTAGTAATAGTTGACCACAATAAGTTTATTCTAAAGTACTATAGATACACAAGTCATATTTGTTTTACGACAAATGTAACTTGCCAAAAGAATAGCCTTACATACCTCAAGTGTTGACTTTCGTTTAATAGGCGAGTTTCAAGTTATAATAGGTGGTTCTATCCAATTGCAGCCCTGATAGTGAGAGAATAGGGCAAATTTCAATACTAAACTCAGCAAATAATGATAACGCTTGATAATAACATTCACTATAATTCAACTTTGAGTAACTCAGTTGAAAACCTATAATTTCCTGAGAGTTCAGAAGGGAGAAGTGTGTACCTAATGCCTGTGGCCGATTAGGATTCAATTTGAAACAATTCTGAAAACTTTTACCCTACAGGTCTCCATTTATCCAAGCGAATTTTCGAGAAATAACTTCGTAGTAATGCTTCCCGTAGGCCTAGAACTCATTGCCTGAAGTTAACTTGTGTTTGAACAACATTTAGTAGTGTACTTGGACGAAAACTAATTGAAAGTTACGTTTTCTCTTATCTCTGGCTGAGAGAATATGTCACAATGAGTTGAAAATGAGCTAAGGGAGTTTATTTATATCACATGGGCGATCACAGGGGTGGAACCCCGCGCTGCCTATCTCGCGAAACCCACTTCCATGTCGCGCCTCTCAAGGCGCCAGTAGGCCTGGCGCGCCACGCTGGCCAGTGCACTGCTGGCTGGCACGTCGTACTGGCCCTGTGCACGCTAGTCCCATCTGACCCCGCTTTCAAGGCTTTTCCTACACGCATCAAGATATCTTTATTCATCACAAATCCACGCGTACGCCAACTAACCGATAACGCTTTATGGGGTGTAACACAACTGTTGTATGAACAACTGAACTACAACTCTGTTTGAAAGCCATCTAAAGAACTGATGAATCACTGGGATAAGCCCGCAGCTAGCTCCCAAATCTAAAACTAAAATAGTACTAAAAATAAAGAAACATAGCTCTCATCCTCTGAAGATCAGGACTTACCACTAAATTCTATTGATTATCATTGTAGAAAGACTACAACGATGTTGAGACTGAGAACCTGTGCCTATATCATAAGACAATAAAACCTAAAGTGTATACATCAGTTCTTTGAATGTACTGAGTAAGTGAGACATGAACTAAACATAAAAATACTAAAAATATGTAAAACTGTACTGATAGGACATGCAATGACCATAACTGAAATCATAAATACTGAGACATCTAAAAATCTGATAATACTATAAGTACTAATAACTGTCTGAATGTCATAAGCATATCCTAAGATCTAGAGGACTAAACTGAACTAGAGACCATAATTGTACCAAACTGAGTTGTATTGTGGGAGAGACTATAACCGACATGTAACCACATGAGCTTGACATGGATTCTGATGTATACACCCCATTGGAGAAAGCCCACTGTACCTTGCCAGAGTATAGTGGTTAAGTTGGGTGATCACTGTCTAAGGCGTATTCGGAGTAATAATCTCCAGCGACAATGTAGTTTTGAGAACCTGGGTGTGCTGAACCCTGGCCCACTCGGTGCTAAGTTCTACTCCCACTAGAAATCCTAATTTTGTCTACTAGGCTGATAGCTCGAAATTGATGTCCTAAGACTTAAGTCAGAGCTACTTATATGTAAGCGTCCTGAGAGTCTAAAGGACCTGATAACTGAAAATACTGGTATTCTAAGTCTTGTCAGAGCTACTTTATCTGAAAGCAACATAACAGTTTAGAGAACGACTAACAAGATGACAACTGTACTATTGAGTTTTTCAAAAATTTAACATAGTCAAACTGATTACCTGACCTTTCCTTAGAACATGAAGTATACTGAGTATTGGCTGAGACTCTGAGACTGAATCTGCCAAGATATTAACTTCTATTCAAGTATTTGTGCTAGTCATTCACAATTCAAGTAAATGCTACCATATCGAAATATGTATTTTTTTCTGAGTCTAAATCATGCAAGTTTTACTCGAATCTATGCTAAGGATCAAGACTAAGAAATAAAACTAAATAAATAGAATGAGGGCTTGAATTTAATTCAGGAAATACTCATGTAAACTAAAAGAACTAACATGATTTAAGGAGTTCTTTAATAACTAAAAACCCTAGCTTCAACTATTTTTGCAGGGTGAGAATTTAGAAAGTTTTTGAAATTAGTTTGAAAAACAAGGGGGAAAGGAGGACCTTGTTGAAGTCCCACTTAGCTAAAGAAGAATAGTTCTGAGGAAAGCACTTGAATTCTGAAGAAAAGAAGAAGCCCTAGCTTTGCTTTGAACTGTCTGGCTAATTCTACTATGTATTGATTTTGAGAAAAGTGAGAAATGAGAAAGGAATGTCGACTAACCCCCCCCTCAAATCCCCTAAATATTAACCACAAAGTGACATAGTTTAGGCTTTAAAATAATAGTAAGTTACAAAATATTCAGAAAGTTGCCTGTCGGGATCCAATAGGTCGACAAGGCCTATAGCCACCGGCCGACAAGGCCTATAGCCACCTGTAGGAATATAACAGCTACCCAGAACAACTGAACATAAGGGAACCTATACGGGACGACAAGGCCACCATGCTTACTAGTTCATCTGAGAAATGAAAACAAGTACCAAGCTACTATATGACCGACAAGGTCACCACTACCAACTGAATAAGGCCCCACACGGCCGCTGCATACAACTAAAACACACAAATGGCCCCACACGGCCTACACAGCTAACCACAGGGAATATATACAATCTGCAAGCCTCTAAGAATAGCAAGATGGTCGGGACAAGGCCCCAGCCTACCCATACTGTACAAATAAAAGGGAAGTCAACCTTTGTCTTTTGAGCTCCAGATGAAAGGAGCTGAAGGCGCTGTACGCTTGCTGGAACTATGAGGGACCTGCTCCTCGTCTATGAGTACCTGTAGGCAAGTAATGTAGCGCCCCGAACGGGCATCAGTACCGCTGGTACTGAGTATGCAAAGCAACAAATGAAAGTCCCGAATGAAAACAATAAAACTGATAGAACTGAAGTAATAAGGAAACAGACTGTAAGTGACTGGAAATGTGAATTCAATATTGTCCTTAACTACATTGAAATACCTGGTAACGTGGCATTCTGCTTTCTATCCATCTATATCTAGCATAACATAGCATAACATAGCACACATGAACCTTACCTGGCCCCTATAAGCTGGAAGGTACAATCATCACACAATCTATACCCCTACCCCGGTCATCCCATCTCCCCTGGTAACTATAAGCATCCTGCTGGTTCCCTGGGTATGCACTTGGGCCCGCTGATCCCCTGACTATAACTGTAACTGAGTCCGGAGGACTCCTGAAACCAACACCCCGGGCGCAAGCGCTCGATGGGGGTGTATAAAAGCCGACCAAGGCATAATATGGGAAAACTGGCATCCCATCTTCGTCCCTAGCAGACGGCATGCCACTCCATAGAGCAACGTATCCTCTCCCTCTGGCGGAAGAGTAGATACAGCTATCAACCCTGGGGTGGTCATGGATGCTAGGTAATACAACCCAAAACAACACAAGCAAGTCTCAACTGATAATAATACTGCATACAATACATGTTGATACTGATAATAATATTGTGTATATATATATATACTCTCTGTCATGCTGTACTGAATATGGTACTGAAACAAGATATAATATTGCTAGAATATTCTGCTGAGAATCATGTTATTCAACTAAGTTCCATGCTAAATACAATTAGTATTTCTAACGGGCGTTACTAAATTCATACTGAACATAATATACGGCTTTTGAAATATTCTACTGGAATTTGTACCATTTTACTATACTAGAACTACTAGCTTGCCTAAAGAAACTGGCTTTATATACCTTAACTGCCGGCTTCCTGATTAACTGGCGTAGCTCCGCTAATATTCAGCTATTTTCCCAACTGTATTCATATTTATGAAGGAATAGAATTAATTCTACTATTATTTTGGAGAGAAACCATACTTACGAATATATTTACTGCCTATTCTCGACTTATCGAAGAACGGCTGAAAACTCGCAATTTCTCGGGAGTCTAGAAGGGAGAAATACTTACTTTAATGCTGGGAGTGTATTAATACTCGTTTGGAAAAATTCCAATCAAATTGACTCGGCGGCTCGCCGCTTCGCCGGGCGATTCTCGCGAAACTAACTCCGTAGGAATGCTCCCTGCAGCTTTATACTTCGGTACCCGAAGTTAAATTTGAGTTTGGACTGCGTTTGACAGCGTAATCGGAAGGAAATCTACGTTAACCCTTCGTCCTCTCTGTTTTCTGGTCGTTTTCACTGAAAATAATATAAGAAATGACTTAAAAACAAAGGGGAGGCCTTATATACTTGGGGCCTTTAAGTTGCATTTGTCCAATGCGACTTATAAGTCGCATTTTCCTTGCGACTTATAAGTCGCATTTTCCTTGCGACGCTCTGACTTGGCGCTTGTCCGGTTTCTCCCTGGGACCTTTTCTCACACATATGGCATTTTAAAACTCTTAACCAACATGCGAATAGGCAACCTAAGTGTCAAGAACATACAGGTTGTAACAGTCATTCTTGGGTATTGGCAACGGATGGGACAATGAGTCATTGTATGACTCGTCAGGTGGATAAAGGATGATTTGGCAGTGCTGGCAATGGATGGAGGGATGAGTCACCATGCATCTAATGACGCATCAAGCGGTCCGTGAGGGGAGGAAGTTCAGTGAATGGAAAATTTTCTAGTGGTGATGATAAGGGGAAACAATGAGTCCCCAGGGGACCTAACAACTCGTCATGTCCCTTATAGTGACTGGTAGTGTCCCTTTTCCAGGTGAATCAGTAAGGACATTTTTGTAATTCCTGAGCTTCTAAGCCCTAAACTATATCGTTTTAAGATCTGAAAGAGGTGTATTAAGGGGATTAAACCTATTCTAAACCATTCCCTCTCCTATGCATAAAAGACTAAGTCTTCTCCATTGAAGATCAAGCTTAGTTTCTTCAATTTCTTCTCTAAACCTCTTGGGATTTCAAAGACAAGTGTAGATTCCATTTACCCAAGTATGTGAGGCCATGAATTATGGTTTCTTTCACTCTCATGCTCAAAATTCTCCTCAATTCTAAGAATTCAAGTTCACGATCTTATGGGGTTCTATCCTAATTTTATGAAATTCTCTATGATTTATTTATGAGTCAATTCCCTATATGTTTCAAAGCATGTTTTAAAATTCATGGGAAAATTTTATATCTATTTTGAGTATTAATTCACGCTTTCATGTTTTAGAATATTACGCCCAATTATGCAAGTTTAGGAAAAGTCAAGTTTATGATTTATGATTTCAAGTATGATGAGATACCTAGTATGTAGTAATGTTTACAAATTTTCCATGTATGAATCTATGATTTTGATCAATGAAGTCTATTTCAAATATTCATGACTTTTATATTAAGGAAAGCTCATGCAAGAAAAGTATGTTTTTATGATTTAGCCAAGGCTAAGAAGATCAAATGATAGATATATGTTGTGGAGTCAAGACTTCTCATGTCACGCCCCACCTTGGGAGGCGTAACTGGCACCTAATGCCACACTGGACTTTGACCTAACCTAGCTGGACACATACACTTTTGGTGCATACCAGCAACACATATCCAAGAAAACAATCAGCTATATCTCGGCTCAAAACATACCCTTAGGCCGACAAGGCAGCAACATACACCTGCGCAAAAACAGCTGACCCAACATTTGCAATAATAATTTCATCCTATGTTGGCCGAAAAGACCACCATGTGGTCTAAATCATATAAAAATAAAGATAGGCACAGATATACATGTATACCAAATGATAAGGCTACAAACTGATAAACAACTAGGCCCACACAGCCAACATGTATGTCACAATTCGTAGTCTCCAAGCCTCTAAAGAGTAAGATATTGGATGGGATAGGGCCCCAACCTACCCAAAAACTAGACAACAAAAACCAAACAAACCTCGAAAGTATGGCAACTCCAGAAGAAGGGAGATAACCACTCTTCTAAGTCGGAACGACTACTAGGGAGGTCTCGAAACCTGACTAACTGAACCTGCAGGCAAATGTGTAGCACCCCATGTATGGTCGTTAGTACAATATGTACCGAGCATGTAAGGTAATAATAAGCTAGAACTGAATAGATAATAAGAACTGAATGTAAACAACTAAAAGAGTCATAAAATAACCTAAATAATCTCATTTGTACAATTGTATACTAACAAATATTAGACAAACAAGAACCTAACCTATTCCCCATAAGCCTGACATGTAAAAACAATCAAACAATAACCTACCTATCCCCCATATGCCACCGCAAGTAAAATCCATTCTGTATACCCCTATCAATACCATTGTAGTCTCGAAGGAATTCTGTAGTCTATCTGAAACTAGCCCTACATAGGCAATCAACATACATCTGTGTGTTGTTCGCTAGCTCAATTGTAACTAGTCCTTTGTAGGAAATCAACATGTACCTGTAAGTAGCTCCTTAGGCAATCAATATATCTCCATAAATAGCCCCTCAAGCAATTGTAGGTGAGCACACAAAGCTCCTGTATCCATATCTTGAGCCCTCTAGGCTCCTGTGACTGTATCTGAGCCTTCTGGGCTCCTATAATTGCACCCCGAGCATACAAGGCTCTTTTGAAGGTCAGTAATGCCAACTAAGGCATACAGGAAGTTAGTAAGGGCACTAGACTTCAAGTGACTTTGCAGGACTCAATACAGTCGCTCTAGACTTCATATTTCTCTGTGAGCACAACATAGCCCCATAGGCACTTCATAATTATATTTCGATCCTTGAGCAACCTGTATAGCATCTGACAAGCCTACCTTGTATTTCTGCATATCACTCAGTGAGCGTAGCATAGCCCTTTAGGCCTAAACACAATTGTTACTTGCCCCTATAGCAACCTGTAATGCATTCAACAAGAGTATCCTATGTATCCAAAGCTAGCCAGATAGTCATGAAGACAATTATAGAATCAACTACTCTAAAAAAAGGGGCGGGGTCTGGAGTGACCTTAACGATAATCTGAATGTCATAGAGGTACAATAATGGCTTATAAGCGAATAATAAAGTCATAGCTGACTAACTGTATGGTTTCTTTACCTAAAATGACTACAGGTCTATTAATAACAAGATATGATTCTAAGCAGTCAACCACAATAGCCTTACAGGCTACCACAACGACTACTTTTACCCGAAGGTAGAACTACAATACTAAGATTCTAGCTCCAAAGGCATCAATCTGTTCTATCCCGATAGCATATAGCACATGTAAGCAACTTGTGGCCCCATAGGTAGGTATATTTAAGGTTAGTCCTTCTAGGAAAAATGTACATGGGCATTTACTTACGTAGCCAGAGGCGTTGGCTCAACGCTTGACAGCTGATAAGATCATTATTTAGGGTATCATATAGTTTATTAGATTACTAACAGCTAGGGTGGTTTCCTGAGTAACCTATACGAAAAGATGTAAGACATATGAAGCTATACAGTCACTGGAAATAGGTAGTTCACCTAGAAGCCTACCACCCAGTTCATTAGGCAACCCTAGTGCTGCTAACTCAAGGGAAAGGCTATACTATCAAGATGCTAGCCCTGTGGGTATCAAGGTACGCCAATAGCCTGTAGGTGAGCTTTGCTATATATATAGGCATCAAAATAGAAAGTTGTATCACCAAGATACGCCCTATGCTGCCCAATTTAACAAAATATGTCCAATAGCTTACCACAGCCTCAATGGCCTTGGTGGCAACGATACAAATCAGTGATCTATAGGCTACTTCTAATGAAAGGAATAGCTGGAATAAGGCTAATCTCAATAAGGGATACTATTTTACAACATCAATTCAACTCTTAGCGGCTAACCAAAACACACATAAACACGAACTACTACAAAAGCACAAGTCATATCAACTATACGACGGGAATAACTTGTCGAAGGAGGTTAGCCTTAACATACCTCAATTCGTCGAACTCCACATAATTGATCAAGCTTAAACTATAAACTTACAATCCTTCCATGTCTTAGCTCATACTTCATGAGAATTAAGCTGTTCTATTTCAATAAAATTGGCCAGTAGCATCATCCCACAAGACACAACGACAACAAGTCATACTAAATTCAATTCGGCAAAAAACTTATGAACTCTTACGAATTAAGAGGGTTGAAGTACTTGTTATCACTTGTATGCATTCTAGACTTGAATATACATGATTTCTATGGTTTCTACCCTCTATGGATCTTCAAACGGGGCCAATTTCAAAGATTCGACTCTGTAGATACGTTCTTCGTAGCCCCAAAATTTATTACCCTAGAAGAATTTGTGATCAGAGATTATTTGATAGCTTAATTTTCCTTACCTTTGCCAAAAATTCAAGTGAGATTTGCCTATTCCCACTGCTCTCTTTTGGGAAATTTTTAAATAAAAAAAAATTCACACAACATATATACATATATATATATATATATATATATATATATAGAGAGAGAGAGAGAGAGAGAGGAGGTAGCAGCAGGGGTCTGTGGCATGCCTCCTATCACCGAGGGGCATAGGCGTGACATGCTGCTCCCTATGTGGGAGGGTGGTCCGCGACGCGGTGCTCGTAGTGCCTACCTCCATCTCCGTCCACCCTCTCTCTCGATAGCGCGCTCATGTGTTCCACTTTTGACCCTTTTACCATATGTGCCGCACTCCAAGAACACTCGGCATGCACATACACCCATCCGTTAGACAATGAAAACTTATGGGGTGTACATCATTTCCCCCTTATGGGCATTCATCCAAGAATGTAATTCAATCTTAAGAGACTCAGTTCTTACGTATTGCAAGATAATTTTCGATAGAGTCTCCTTTGTAATATGGACTATCTGAAAACCTAAAACGCAGAAAAGTCCAACATAGGTGTCTCACAGGATGCTACAAACAACTATACAACATAGCTCCACAACAATAACGCAAGCAACCAACAAAGCTAACAAAATCAACAATAACATCTAAGTAACTATCTCACCTCAACTATAATTGTCTGAGTCAGTGTACTTTCCTCATAGAGTCTGGACCAAGTGAGGGTATCTAGACCTCATATCGTCCTACGGTTCCCAAATTATTTCTACTATGAGACTTTTATAGAAGCTATATCCTTGCTCCTCACTCTACGAACCTGCCAATCTAGTATAGTAATTGGAGCCTCCTCAAGGACAACTCTTCTATGACCTGAACATTCTCAACTGGGAAAACCCAAGAAGGGTCTCTTATGCACTGTCGCAGTATAGATACATGAAAATTGGATGAAAAAATTCTAGCCCCGAAGGCAATTCTAATTCTAACTTATAAGCCACTTGGCCTATCTTTCGGAGGATCCGATATGGCCCAATGAATCTAGGGCTAAGCTTTCCCTTCTTGCCAAATCTCATAACGCCCTTCATAGTCAAAACTTTTAGGAATACCCAACCATCAACATAAAACTCTAACTCTCTATGTCGTATATCATAATAGGATTTTTGACAACTCTGGGCTGCTAATAAATGCTCTCTCTTAACCTTCTCTTCAGACTGATGTATCATGTCAGGTCTAATCAACCCTGACTCACCTATTTCAAACCATCCTATAGGGGACCTGCATTTCCGCCTATACAAAGCCTCATAAGGCGCCATCTTAATTGTAGAATGGTAATTGTTATTATAATAAAACTCAATAAGAGGTAGGTGATCATCCCAACTTCCTCTGAATTCTAGCACACACGCCCGTAACATATCTTCTAACATCTGAATCGTGCGCTCATCTTGTTCATCTGCCTAGGGATGAAAGTTGTACTCAAATTAACATACGTCCCTAAACCTTTCTGGAATGTCATCTAGAATTTTTCTGTGAATTGGGCCCCTCTGTCAAAGATGATAGACATTGGGTCACCCTGTCGTCGAGCTATCTCTTTAATGTACAACTCAGCATAATCTTCAGCTGAGAACGTAGTCCTGATTGGCAAGAAATGGGCTGATTTTGTCAGCCTGTCCATCATGACCCAAATAGAGTATAATTTATGCTTGATACAAGGTAAACCTATAATAAAATTCATACTTATTGCTTTCTATTTCCACATAGGCACAGCCATCTCCTGAGTCGGCCGGCTGAGTTTCTGATGCTCGAATTTTACTTGCTGGCAATTGGGATACTGTGCCACGAACTCATCAATATCTTTCTTCATTCCATGCCACCCATAAATCTCTTTTATCTCATGGTACACTTTTGTCGAACCCGAGTGAAGAGAATAACGGGAATAATGTACCTCTGCCATAATTTGGAACATAGAGTTGACCTCTGAACTTTAAGACTTCGTCTCCTGTTATCTCAAAGGTTAATAACTCTTCCAACTGACCCTTTCTTCTAAGCTATACAAGGCTAGGGTCGTCGTATCATCACTCTTTCACCTCCGCAACTAGAGATGACACTACCATATTCTGGATCAAAACCCCACTATCGTCTGAGTGCGGACTCCTAATTCTCTCTTTTTTTGCCTCAAGTATGATAAGCTGCCACGGATCTATGACTAAGAGCATTGTCTATAAAGCTAGCCTTCCCTAGGTGATACAAGATATTTATGCCGTAGTCCTTCAGCAACTTAAGCTAGCAATATTGTTGCAAATTCAACTGTTTCTAGTTAAAATATACTGGAGGCTCTTGCGATCAACAAAGATGTGTATATGAATACTATATAAATAATTCCTCCAAATCTTTAGGGCATGAACAACGACAACCAACTCTAAATTAGGGGCAGGGTAGTTTTTTTTCTTGGGCTTCCTTAGTTGCCTGAAGGCACAGGCAATCACCTCATTATGCTGCATCAAAACATATCCAAACTCAATGCCTAAAGCATCATAATATACAACATATCCTTTAAACCCTCTAGTAAGGCTAACACTGCTGCAGATGTCTATATTTCTTTCTTTCCAGGAAACTCTACTCACAAACCTTGATTTGCTGGAATTTAGTTGCCTTCTCAATCAGCTTCATTAGTGGTGTTGATAAGGAGAAGAATCCTTCCACAAATCTTCTATAATACCTAGCTAACCCCAAAAAGCTATGAACTTCCGTAGGAGTTGTGGGTTTGGTCCAAGTCTTTATGGCCTCTACCTTCTGCGAGTCAACCTGAATGCTCGTAATCTCAACATTTGGAAATGACTCCAAATACAATCAACCAAATAAAGCATAGGTCTAGTTCTAATCATTTTCAAAACTAGATGTTCCTGTCTTACCCTTACCCCTGTATGCTAAAATTCGAAATATGTGCCCTATATACAATACCAGCACGAATACTACCAGCCAAGTCTACTAACCCATATTGTCCTGATCCGTACTCAGTATGGTTCTCATCATATAGCCTTTCAATTCTTCAACATAACAAGTTTGGTACCTTAATTATAATTCTCCAGGTATCCCCTACCGCCACCGGCACAATGCGGTGGAATTAGTCTAATCTGACCTGAGGTTTTCTACTACTAGAATCTATTGCTTATGGATTCTTGCATGCACTTGACCCTTCTAAAAATCTTGCCTGTTATCCTGAATTTTTTGTACTGAAGGCCTAGATGGTCTATTTAAGTGCTAGGGTTCTTGACCACTTTTATAACATCTCAAAGGAATCAATGGGTCTATCCTTCCTTTGCTATTTACCCTTGATAACATACTGTCAATATTTACTCCCTCTTCTAAACTGAAAAATGGCTAGAAGTTAGGAAATAACCATATCATTATGTAGTGGGGCTAAGGTATGAGACTCGATAAACTCTAGAGGGCTTGACATAAGAATCTCATAATTTCACAACCTTTCGTACCTTCCAGGTGATCTAACATTAGTTATTTTCCCTCTCTATTACTAAGAAGCTGCTAAGTGAGCCAATATATGTACTATACATCCTCCATCTTGATCGGATGAAAAGGGGAGTGGCTGAAAGTAGCACCAGCGATTCTATAGTTCCCAGAGGCTCCTAATATAGTGGAGAAGCTAAGGAGATCAAGAGGATGTCTCCTCTTTAGCCTCAGGATTAGCTATCTCTACTCATGTCCCTGTACCTGCTCCTACTACTGTATCTAGCATCTCATTAATAACGATTTTCCTCATAAGAAATATTTCTGTATGCAGACAGTAAAAATGAGCTGAAAAACTTATCCCTGTAAGACTTAGCTCTAACACATGATTTGAGTAGAAGAATAGTAATAATACTATCATGCCCCATAGCTCCCTTCTTATAAACAAGACTCTTCTAGACCCTACTTGTAGACTCCCTAGGATACACATTGCTCTGATACCAAGTTTGTCATACCCCACCTTAGGAGGCATTACTGGCACCTAGCCATACTAAATCCTAAGCTGACCTAGCTGGACATATACACTTTTGGTGCATACCAGCAACACATATCCAAGAAAACAATCAGCTATATTTCGGCTCAAAATATAGCCTTAGGCCAACAAGGCCACCATGCTGTCTAAATCATATCAAAAGGAAGACAGGAGAACATATACATGTATACCAGCCGACAAGGCTGCCAACTAACAAACAACTAGGCCTACACAGCCAACACACATGTCAAACACAACCCATAGTCTGCAAGCCTCTAAAGAGTAAGATATTGGTCGGGACAGGGCCCCAGCCTACTAAAAAGCTGGACAACAAAAACCAGACAAACCTCGAAAGTATGGAAACTTTGTAAGAAGGGAATTGGTCACTCTCCTAAGTCTGAATGGCTACTAGAGGGTGTTGGAACCTGAATGACTAAACCTTCAAGAAAGTATGCAGCGCCACATGCGTGGGTGTCAGTATAATATGTACCGAGTGTGTCAACCATAATAAGCTAGAACTAAAATTGATAATAAAAACTTGACGTAAACAGCTAAAAGAGTCATAAAATAACCTAAATAATCTCATCCGTACAATTGTATACTAAAAAACATTCGACAAACAAGAATTTAACCTGGCCTCGATAAGCAGGCAAGTACAAATACTCAAACAGTAACCTCCCTAGACCCTATAAGCCACAACAAGTACGATCCAATAGTATACCCCTATCAGTAATAGCCTTGAAGGAATTTTGTAGTCTATATGAAACTATCCCTACACAGGCAATCAACATACATTTGTGTGTTATTGTGTAGCTCAACTATAACTAGTCCTTCATAGGCAATCAAATTGTACCTGTAAGTAGCCCCTTAGGCAATCAATATATCTCTGTAAATAACCCCTCGGGCAACTTTAGGTGAGCACATGAAGTTCATGTATTTGTATCTTGATCCCTAAGGGCTCTTGTAACTATATCTGAGCCTTTTGGGCTCTTATAACTACACCTAGAGCATACAAGGCTCTTCTAAAGGTCAGTATGCCAACTCAGGCATAAAGGAAGTTGATAAGGGCACCAAATGTCAAGCGGAATTGTAGGCCTCAATATAGTCGCTCTAGACTTCATATTTCTTTGTGAGCACAACATAGCCCCATAGGCACTTCATAATTATATTTTGCTCCTTGAACAACCTGTATAGCATCTAATAGGCTGAACTTGTATTTCTATATATCGCTCGGTGAGCGTATCATAGACCCTTAGTCCTAAACTCAACTCTTACTTGCCCCTATAGCAACCTGTACAACATCTAACAAGCATATCCTATGTAATACCCCAAAAGTGCCCAAGACTAGACCCGAGAGGTGGAAAGGAAAATCAGTAGGAAAATATGAAATTTCCCCTTAGATGATCTATGGTACGGGTCGTTAGAAGGAAGAACGGGTCGTTAGAAGTGCCCGTGGTGAAAGGTTGCATATCTGGACTAGGGAATACCAAGTCTCAGAATGAGCCATTGGTGGTTGTGATGAGTTATTGGAGAGGAGTCGTGGTGAGTTGGTATTGATTAGGGAGGAAGTGATGGGTCTTGGAACGACTCTTTGTTATTAATAATGGGTCATCGTATGTGTCCGTTGGGAGGATTTCCAGGATAGTGGTAGTGGTAACGACGGTTGGTAACCATGAGTCATTGGAGGTTGGAACGACTCATCCTATTTGGTTGTTTAGGAGACCTAAGGCATGAATTAGGGGCGAGACAATAAGCAAAGTGGCGGGCCAGAGTGAAGGAAGACCCGTTGTGTGGGTCGTCGGATCGAGTAGTGGCTAAATTTGCGTGAACTCAAAAAGGGTAAAACCGTAATCTCCACGCCCCTAAGTCCCCTACTATGTCATTTTAATCTTAGAATGGAGTGTTTAAGATAGTTTGACTCATTCAAACCGACTCTCCTTCATGCATGCAAACATAGAGCTTTCCAAGAGTGATCAAGCTTAATTCTTCCAAGTTTTCCATCAATTTTTCCTTTGGGAAATCAAGGGAGTTGTAGAATCTAATTCTCTCTGGTATGTAGGTTTTATGATGGTGAATTTGATCAAACCCATCCCTGATATCTCTCTCTAATTCATGAAATTCTATTGATGATTTTATGGGGTTTATCCCAATTCCTATGAAATCCTGATGATCTATTTATGGGTTAGTTTCTCTCATGTATAAGTTCATGTTTTATGAATCATGGGTAGATTTTACAACTATTTCAATTACAAATTTATGGATATAAATTTCTACAAAACTATGCCCAATTATGTATGTTTCATGATAAATCAAGTTATGACCCTACTTTTATTTTGATGTTCTTTAACCCATTATAATTTATGACTTATGATATGATTTCTCTCAAATTTTCAACATGAATTTATGAATAAGTATAAACATGTTTTACAAGTATGCATGACCCTCATGATTAATGACTAATGATTAATGATTATGGCCGACTCACGGGCCTTACCTTCATGGCTAGTTCATGTATTTCAAGCATGCTTATGATTATCATGGTTTTAAATAGCCTATGAATCTCATGTATATTATCCTATGAGAACTATATATATTTTGGGAGTAGTATTTAACATCGACTAGACCCAAGGTCCAAGCATACCCCGAGTCTTAAGACTACAAGCCAACGCAACCACGATGGGACCTCCATTTTTTTCATCCCCTTTGCCCAAATGGGCCCTCTGTTGTGATATCACACCTCTTTCATGGTTCTACCCTTGGCAAGGTACGAACACCCTCCTGACTAGGGGTTTACAGGTCAGACTCCATGTATTCTCATATGGATTTTATGCCGGTTATAAGAATCTACCACTATTCCTCATGATTTATGTATGATTATAATTATCTACCTTGGATCAAGTCATGTTTCATTAAGTTTTTCTCTTATGATTATGATTGTGAATGAGTTACGAATGTTTTGAAAACCTTTATCCTTGTATTTGCATTATGATATTTATTTTATGATCATGTCGTCCTACTCTTATGAACTTTTATGTATTTTAAATGTCCGTTTTACTTACCTTGCATACTCGATACATTTCATGTACTGACCGCATACTCTATGTTGTATTGTTTTATGATACAGGCTCTAATATTTAGACTCAGCCCCATCATTAGCTAGTATCCGGAGTTAGCATCCAGCTTCAGTGGTGAGTCCTCATCTCCGGAGGACCATTTGTTATCAGTTATCCTTGTACTTTTAGTTTTCATACTTGTAGGGTTAGTTGGGGTGGTTGTCCCGTCAACCCATCAGATTTATTAGAGGATTTCAGACTTTACGTAGTAATTAGCTTGTTATGTATTATGTGAATTCCGAATTTGATGTTATGTTATGGTAAAACTTCTGTTATGTTCATTATGTTAAATCTTCCGCTTTATTTGATTGAGTTAGATGTTTGTTCATGCCATGGGTCGACTTGGAGTCTTTTGGAGCTCTTTGTCCCATGTCTCGATCCGGGCCTATATTTGTGTCGTGAAAAACTTGGTATCAAAGCGATAGGTTTTGAAGGGTCCTAGGGTGTCTAAAAGCCACGTTAAGTAGAGTCTTTTTCATGGGTGTGAAGCGCGCCACACTTATAAAAAAGAGGATACGAGACGTTTATGAAATGTTCCCTTGATTCATGATCTATGTCGTGCAGTGAAATATCTCTCTGTCCTTCTAATTCATGCTATTCATATTTGCAGAATCATGCTTCCCCATAGAGTTAACGGCAGGAGAAATGGAAATGGAAATGGCCACGAGGATGGCAATAGAGATGGGCACCAATAGGCCCCACCTTCCCATGAGCACCATACAATGGAGCCAGTTTCCCACGCTGAGTTTAGGGCAGCCATGCAAATGCTAGCACGGGCCTTGACCGCCCAGGTCAACAACAGGCAGTAGCACATGTCCCGTAAAATGAGAATGCAATGGCAGGAAGGGTTAGAGACTTTCTGAGCATGAACCCTCCTGAGTTCCTTGGATCTAAGGTGGATGAGGATCCGCATGATTTCATTGAGGAGATTCTGAAGATCACCCAGATTATGAGGGTGACTAGAGAGGAGTGTGCCTATTTGGCCTCATACAATTAAAGTGGGTCGTGCACATTTTGTTCAAATAGTGGAAGGAGGGTAGGGTAGCTGGAGCAGGCCCTATCAGTTGGGACAAGTTCGATGCCTCTTTTCTTGATCGGTTCTTCCCTCGGGAGATGACGGAGCTGAAAGCTGTCTAGTTTGTGAATATCAAGTATGGAAGGATGACGGTTCAGGAGTACGCCTTGGATTTCACACGTCTATCTAGGTATGCACCCGAGTTGATGGCAGATCATAGAGCCCATGTGAGTAGGTTCGTACATGGGATAGAAGAATCCTTGGTCAGGGATTGCCAGATCATGATGCTTCTCCTGGATATTGACTTTGCTAGGATTGTTTTGTATGCCCAGCAGACGGAGGTAGTACAAAATGAGTGAGCGGGAGAGGGAGGCCAAGAGGGCTAACACTGATAGAATTGGATTCTCACAGTCGAGGACTAGTGGGCATCGTCAGCAATCCCACTAGAGGTCTTTAGCCCTAGCACCTTTATCAGCTAGTGTTTCATCCCGACCCAAGCATGATCAGAAGGGTAGAGCATCAGGCTCGAGGAGTCGGGAGAGCATTTCAGGAGATCACACTTTCCCAGCCTGTGCGAACTGTGGCAAGAACCACCCTGGGAGGTGTTTAGTTGGGCTAGACACTTTCTTAGGGTGTGGAAAACCCAAACACAGGCTCAAAGATTGTCCTTCAGCTAAATAAGGTGATGGTGGAGCCCGTACTCTAGCTTCTAGTTCAGCACCTCCACCAGCACACCTCGCTCAGAGGGGGCTTTGCTAGCACAGGTGGTGAACAACACCAAAATAGATTTTATGCCCTATCATCCCGCTAGGAGCAAAAGGTCTCCCCAGATGTAGTCACTAGTATGTTTCAAGTTTTCTACCTAGATGTATAGCTAGATTTAGGAGCTATCTTTTCTTTTGTGACACCTTATGTGGATAGTAATTTTGGGGTTAGTGCTGTAATCTTGTTAGAACCCATCTTAGTCTCTACTCTAGTGGGTGACTCAGCTGTAGCTAGGCAGGTACATAGGAGTTTCCCGGTCACAGTCCTTTAGAAAGTCACCTCCACAAATTATGTAGAGTTATCCATGAACAATTTTGATGTTATTCTCGGCATGGATTGGTTAATTGCATGCTATTCCTCAGTTAATTGTAGAACCCGGGCAGTAGAGCTCAGATTTCCGAGTGAGCCAGTCATAGAATGAAAGGGTAGTTCAGTTGTGCCTATAGGTTGTTTCATTTCCTATGTTAAGGAAAGAAAGATGATCTCCAAAGGTTGTGTATACATTCTAGTTAGGGTTAAGGATACTATGTCTATGACCTGTACTATCCAGTCAGTCCCAGTAGTATGCGAGTATCCAAAAGTCTTCCCAAATGATCTACTGGGAATCCCTACTGATCTCGGGCAAAATAGCATGCCCGAATGACGCTTGATAACTTAATTTAGTCTTGTTTAGCTAAGTATTGGTATACATTTTCATGTGATTTTATATAAATGTGAAGATATGTTCTAACCAACATGATTAGTCCTTGTTTTGTAGGTTTCAATGATTTTGAGGAACTAATTTATAAGTTGGTGAAGTAGCGGAATGGAGTCAGGAGCAAATGCGGCAGGCAGGCAGCACCAGCGCGCCAGCAATGTGCCACGCCGTGCCAGCTGCGCAACAGAGCAAGGCCAACGTGCTGCCCAAGCAGCGTGACATGCTGCCAATGCGGTGGCACTCGGCAGTTTCGGCTTCCGGAGGCAATTTCTAGAGAGCTTTCGCGTTACCTCCATGTCACGGAGGTAGTGCTCCGCGATACACTCCGTGACACGGAGCCATTCCACGACAGGCTAAATTATGCACGTTTTTCATTTACTATAAATAGGTCCCTTAGCTCCTAAAACCACTTTGTCACGATTTTATTCTGGAAAACTACTTAGGGGTGAAGGGAGAAGTGGGAGAACTCATCTAGGGTTTGTCAAATTCCCTTCTCATCTACAAAATTCATGTAAGTATGTTAGTTTAGTAGTAATTATTTGTAGTTTTACGAACATGAATGGCAAGAACCCTTCCTCTAGGGATGAGGCCATGAATTATGATTGTGATTTTATGAAATTGTTTTGGAGTTAAGTTATTGATTGTTGTTTTTGTCTTGCATTCTTGATTGTTGGTTGTTGATCACCACGAAAACATATACGTTAGCTTAGGCAATTGCTTGAGAAAGAATTACCTAGGTCAGGACACGAGAATGTAAGGAGCATGTTTGTATCTCACGATATAATTTCGTGTTAGGATAGAAATATACCTAACACCTTGCTTGGTTGATAAATGGGGGTTATTAAGAGACCAACTTAGGATTGTCACATCACCACTCGAAGAAGTAGTTGTGAAGGTAAGTTGAGTTAAATGGTTAGACGCATGGAAGTCCCTAATCGTTTCCTCATAAACCACAACATAATTAATTGCCCGCGAACTAGAAATTAGCATCCTCGCTCACAATGATGCAGTGAGGCTAGTTTGTCGTGTTTAGAGGCTCGAAAGACCATGAACATGCAATTCTAATTACGTGAAATAATAATTGATAGTTCCATGCTTAAACCATTGCAAATCGTAGCATCGCATGATTATCTGGTTTTAACTCTATGTTGCTCCTAGAGTAAATTCAGGATATTTCGTTGACCAAAACTAGACTTAATTAAATATCCCTCGAAAACTTCTATAACCGACACTTGCGAAAGTTAAAATCACACTTGAAATGTAGTTAGAGGAATGGGTCCAGTCCCTGTGGGTTCGACATTCCGGTTCTTAAAAAGAGCTACTATATTACTTGCACGACCCGTACACTTGCGGACGCGCAAATAAGGGCACGTCAAGTTTTTGGCGCGCAAATAAGGGCACGTCAAGTTTTTGGCGCCGTTGCCGGGTACTCAGTGAAGTTTTGATAATTTATATGTTTTTTTGTGATTTTTGAAATTTCCATAAGTGTTGAGAAACTTGCTCTTAGTCTGTTTATTTGAAGGTGACAGGTTGTCCTGCCGAGCTTACTAGAAGTAGAGAGATTGTGGAACCGTTGCTGGAACTTGAACATCAAATCCATTTGCAAAGGAGAGTAGCTCTAGAGCAAAAGTTGATGAGACTTCAAGAAAAGGTACAACAACAACCACCCGCGGTACATGCACAATTGTCATCAGAAGCGATGACAGCAAGACTAGTTCGCGAAGTGGCAATCCCACTAGCGACGAATGTGACCTAACCGGAGCCTGGAGGGCACTTTTAGCTTAAACAGAACATGGTGCAGCTGTTACATTCTAGTGGTCAATTCACTGGGATGGCACATGAGGACCTGCAACAGCACCTATAGAGCTTTTTAGATATTAGTGACACGTTTGTCCCCACCGGCGTGTCCACAGATTATGTCCGACTGACCCTCTTCCCATTTTCACTATTGGGAGAGGCGAAAAAGTGGCTGAAGGCTGAGCCGCCAAACTCCATAACTTCATGGAATGACTTGGCTAAGAAGTTCCTTATCAGATTCTTTCCTTCAGGCAAAACTGCAAAGTTGAGAAGTGAAATACTCATTTTCAAGCAGAGGCCTAATGAGAACTTATATATGGCTTGGGAAAGATTCTAGTCATTGTTGAGAGACTGCCCCCATCACCAACAATCAAATGAAGTACTGGCTCATACCTTTGTAGAAAGTCTAGACCCACACACAAAAATATTACTAGACTCAAAATCGAATGGGCAAGCCTTGGAGAAGACGTATGATGAGTTGTACACTTTGTTGAACAGAATCGCTCAAGGAAATCCAGAGTGGCACAACGAGTCATCGAGAGGGGCAGGAAAGAGACCAGGGTTGATAGAGGTAGATGGACTGAATGCTTTGGCAGCGCAGTTAGCTTTGCTCCAGTATCAGATGATGACTAAGTTCAATAAACTGAGTATGAACCAACACTAGGGCCAGGTTAACGCAGTTCAGCAAGCTCCGAGTTGGTGCAAAATTTGTGGTAATACTGGGCACAATGCAGAATCTTATGGAGCCAATCCGAAGTCAGTCAATTTTGTTGGTAATGTGCAGCGCAACAGTCAAAATTTTGGAACCAGTTACAACAGAAATTGGCAGGGCCACCCGAATTTTTCTTGGGGTGGAAACCAAAAGCAGAGTTATATGCACCCTCAACAACAACAGTATTAGCAGAATAGGCAGAATGATGGGAAATTGAGCAGCAGCATTGAGGAAACATTGCAGAAAATCATGGAGACCCAGACTTAGTTAGTGGAAAATCAGGCGAGGATGGCAACAGACTTAAATAATCAGCAAATGGCCACCCGCAATCTTGAAAAACAAGTGGGTTAGATAGCAGCTGCTCAAAACATGAGATTACAAGGGGGATTACCAAGCGGCACAGATCCTAACCACCGACAGATCAATGCCATCAGTCTGAGAACCGATAAGCAATTAGCTGATGCAGTGCCAAAAGAGCTGAGAAAGGGGGTACAGCCGAAGTTGGTTAGACCAGGACCATCCATAAACATGGGAGAGAATCAGAGTGCTGGGAAACAAAATGCTCAACCTTCATTCCAGCCAGCACAAAGACCACCACCACCATTCCCTCAGAGGTTCAGAAAGAACAAGGAGGAGGAATGCTTCAAAAAGTTCTTTGAAAGTTTCAAAGAACTTCACATAAATTTGCCTCTTATTGATGTTTTGCAGGGAATGCCCAAGTATGCTAAATACTTGAAAGACGTGATGGCGAATAAAGTTAGATTGGTGGATCTCCAGACTGTAGCACTGACTACGGAGTGCAGTCACAGGGTATTGAGCAAAATGCCAAAGAAGCTCAAAGACCCAGGGAGTTTTACCCTCCACATACAAATTGGTAAAGCTGAGGTGCTACAAGCTTTGTGTGACTTAGGGGCAGCAGTTAATCTAATGCCCCTATCCTTATTCAACACCCTGGGGTTGGGAAAACCGAGGCCGACAAGGTTGATGCTGTAGCTGGCACACAAGTCTCGAGTGACACCTGATGGAATAATAGAGGACCTTCTCATCATAGTAGGTAAGTTCATTATACTTGCTGATTTTATTGTCTTAGATTTTCAGGTTGATGACCAGATACCCCTGATCTTAGGACGGCCATTCTTGGCCACTAGAGGAGCGGTGATTGACTTGAAAGCAGGGACCCTGAAAATGAGGGTTGAGGATGAAGAAGAAATCTTCTGCGTTTACCAAGAAATGAACCCATCTGCACACTACAGAAACCTTTGTCAGGTTAGTGTGTTGGCAGAGGATGAGTGTGGGGTGGAGGATTCCACAGGTGCAGGGCCAAAGGCAATGACAAGTGACAGTCCGAGTCTGATAAAGGGCTTCAAATTGAGAAGAAGTTGGAGGAAGAGAGGAACAGAGTGGAGGCTGTTTCCTCTAAACAACAAAAGAAAAGGAGATGGTTCTCGAAAGAGAACCCAGGTATGAGGATGTCCAGAAAAGGACAGTCCACGTCATGCCGCGACGTAAAAGAAGGCGTTGCTTGGGAGGCAACCTAAGGGTACCTCAGGTACAATTTGTAATTTTGATTTTGTGTTGATTTTGTTATTTTAATTTTGTTTGTGTTTTTGGTGGAAAGTTAAGCACAGGTGGAGGGAAGTCTAAGTACCGAGAAGGTGGAAGCTATAGAGCATGGAATAGAAGAAGTGTGGGGTTAAACACCCACCTCTGAAAACTTGAAAGCAAAGCATGCTTTTAGCTTGGCATAGAGTCTCAGGGAGTATTTCTCATCCTTTAAATGTTAATTTGATGCTATGAGGACATAGCATGGTTTAAGTGTGGGGTGAGAAAAATTTCAAAAATTTTTGTGCTTAACAACTTTTTGGTGAATGTAATGCTTGTGAGAAATTTGAAAATTTTGAATTTTTTTTGTTAATTAAGCATGACTTCATCAACCGTTGGTTTTTCTTTTCGGTTCTTTTCCGATGGGGGGGGGGGGTCCTTGAACTGAAGAATAAAAATTTTCTTTTTCATTCCTTTGTCTGTATATAGTGTTTTTAGTCATAGTTAGGGACTGTTTCCGACAATGCATGGATGACGACCGTCTTGAGGAAAATTAGTCGATAAGTTTTGGGTTTTTGAAACCATAACTAATTGGTGCTTGATGTTCTTGTTATGTGCTATACATGATTGTAAGATGCAAGTATGTTCAGTTTGAAGCATGCAAGAGTATAACTTTGTTTGAGACACTTAGGCTCTTGAATTTGACCCAATATGATTGAAGCTTAATCTGAATTCTTGTGATTAGCTGAGTTAAGAGTCTGCTGAATGTGTCTTGAATTGAGCATGTGCCATGAGTGTAAGGTTTTTGAGTATTCTGTGCTATTGTGGAATGTCTAGAACTTGCCTGGTGTGTATATAAAATGAAATGAAGGATGTGGACTGTAGGAGATGATTTGGGCATTTTTTTTGAATGAACCTAATTTTTATCCCTCACTTTACCTACCTTGAATGTTGAATCCTAGTAAGCCCCATCGTTCCTTAAGCCTATTCTTTGATAGCTACAACAGAAGCTTAATCCTTTTTCTTTCATTAGCCTTGTGTTTGATCCAAAACTCCTAAGCGCTTGAGTGAAAAAATCCGAAGGAGTAAAAGAGTGAGAAGAATGAAAAGAAAGGAAAAGTAGCAAGTTGTAGAAGTGAGAAAAGGACAAAGGTGCACTTGTGTGAAAATGGTTGATTATTAGTAAGGAGCAAGAAAAAAAAATAATTAAAAATTATTTATAGAACTCCTTACTAATAAGCTAAAAGTGCCTAAAGAAAGTGGGAACATAAGAGGAAAAAGAAATATGAAAGGAGAAAAAGGTGAAGTAAGGGAAGGGAAGTTCCTAATGAGGGTGTAATGTATAAAAAGCGCTTGGGAAAGATATTCACTGTTATTGGCCAGAATAGTACCTACCCGTCCCTTAGCTTACATTACAACCCATTAAGTCCTACTTGATCTTACATTACACATCCTTAAATTAGTGGAAAAAACCACTAAGGGCAAGCTTATGGGTCATTACATGATGCATGTGAATTCTTTGTGAGAGTGAGCGTAATTCTATTCATGTACCCACACATGTTGTGATTTAAAATTTGTTTTTGCGTGTGAAATTGGGTAACTCTCTTTCCGTGAGGGCACATGTTGAATGAAGGATATAATTCTTGTTGGATTTCTTGATCAGTTGATTCGCATGAGTTTGCTAAGATTGAGAGTCGATTCTTGAGTTTAAGAAGTCTTGGCAGGGTTGTATTTCATTTCAATGATTAAAATCGTGCATGCTCTATTTTTAACTTGTTATCTTACATAATCATTATAGCCGTAGCTTGAATAATCTTGATAAATGAGTTATGGGTGAGTCTCCATATGCATGAGATGTAAAAGGTTGTTCGAGGATGAACAAGACTTTAAGTGTGGGGTTGTGATCTCGGGCAAAATAGCATGCCTGAGTGACGCTTGATAACATAATTTAGTCTTGTTTAGCTAAGTATTGGTATACATTTTCATATGATTTTATATAAATTTGAAGATATGTGCTAACCAACATGATTAATCCTTGTTTTGTAAGTTTCAATGATTTTGAGGAACTAATTTATAAGTTGGTGAAGTAGCGGAATGGAGTCGGGAGCAGATGCGGAAGGCAGGCAGCACCAGCACGCCAGCAATGTGCCATGCCGTACCAGCTGCGCGACAGAGCAAGGCCAACGCGCTACCCAAGAAGCATGACACTCTGCCAACGTGGTGGCACTCGGCAATTTTGGCTTCCGGAGGCAATTTCTAGAGAGCTTTCGCGTTACCTCCGTGTCACGGAGGCAGTGCTCCGCGATACACTCCGTGACACAGAGCCATTCCATGACAGGCTAAATTATGCACGTTTTCCATTTACTATAAATAGGTCCCTTAGCTCCTAAAACCACTTTGTCACGATTTATTCTGGAAAACTACCTAGGAGTGAAGGGAGAAGTGGGAGAACTCATCTAGGTTTTGGCAAATTCCCTTCTCATCTACCAAATTCATGTAAGTATGTTAGTTTAGTAGTAGTTAGTTGTAGTTTTACGAACATGAATGGCAAGAACCCTTCTTCTAGGGTTGAAGCGATGAATTATGATTGCGATTTTATGAAATTGTTTTGGAATTAAGTTATTGATTGTTGTTTTGGTCTTGCATTCTGGATTGTTGGTTGTTTCTATGATTGATCACCATGAAAACATATATGTTAGCTTGGACAATTGCTTGAAAAAGAATTACCTAGGATAGGACACGAGAATGTACGGAGCATGTTTGTATCTCATGATATAATTTCATGTTAGGATAGAAATATACCTAACACCTTGCTTGGTTGATAAACGGGGGTTATTAAGAGACCAACTTAGGATTATCACATCACCACTCGAAGAATTAGTTGTGAAGGTAAGTTGAGTTAAATGGTTAGACGCACAAAAGTCCCTAATCGTTTCCTCGTAAACCACAACATAATTAATTGCCCGCGAACTAGAAATTAGCATCCTCGCTCACAATGATGCAGTGAGGCTAGTTTGCCGTGTTTAGATCCTCGAAAGACCATGAACATGTAATTCTAATTATGTGAAATAATAATTGATTGTTCCATGCTTAAACCATTGCAAATCGTAGCATCACATCATTATCTGGTTTTAACTCTATGTTGCTCCTAGAGTAAATTCAGGATATTTCATTGACCAAAACTAGACTTAATTAAATCTCCCTAAAAAACTTCAATAATCGACACTTGCTAAAGTTAAGATCACACTTGAAATGGATAGTTAGAGGAATGGGTCCAGTCCCTGTGAGTTCGACATTCTGGTTCTTAAAAAGAGCCACTATATTACTTGCACGACCCATACACTTGCGGACGCGCAAATAAGGGCACGTCACCTATCGAGCGGGAGATTGATTTTGGTATTGACCTTCTTTCCAATATGCAGACTATATCTATTCCTCCTTATAGAATAGATCTAGCCGAACTAAAGGAGTTGAAGGAGTATTTGAAGGACCTTTTAGATAAGGGATTCATTAGATCGAGAAAATCCCTATAGGGTGCACTAGTTCTATTTGTCCGAAAGAAATATGGATCTCTTCATATGTGTATTGATTATCGATGATTCAAAAAGGTCATCATCAAGAACAGGTATCCTCTACCCACGATTGATGATTTGTTCGACCAGTTTCAGGGTGCCAAGTGCTTTTCGAAGATAGACCTTAGATCCAAATATCTTCAGCTCAGAGTTTGGGAGGGGGACATCCCAGAAATAGCCTTCAGGACGCGGTATGGTCATTATGAGTTTTTAGTTATATCTTTTGGACTAACGAATGCTCCTGCGACTTTTATAGATTTGATGAACAAGGTGTTCAAGACATACTTGGATATGTTCGTGATCATGTTTATTGATGACATCCTAATATACTCTCAGAGTGAGGAGGAGCATGCCGCTCATTTGAGGGTGATACTACAGACTCTTAAGGACTGCCAACTATATGCAAAATTCAACAAGTGCGAGTTTTGGTTGAACTCAGTGGCATTCTTGGGCCATGTAGTATCAGGTGAAGGCATAAAGGTGGACTCCTAGAAAATAGAAGCGGTGAAGAATTGGCCTAGACCGGTGAATCCTTCAAACATCAGGATCTTCTTGGGCTTAGCTGGCTACTATCAGAGATTAGTTGAGGGATTTTCATCTATTGCAGCGGCATTGACCAAATTTACCCAAAAGAAAGTGAAGTTCCAATGGTCAGAGGCGTGTGAGAGGAGCTTTCAGGAGTTAAAGACTCGACTTACCTCAGTACTGGTGTCAACCCTACCAGAGGGTACCAATGGATTTTTGGTGTATTGTGATGCTTCTAAAATTAGCCTTGGTTGTGTATTGATGCAGCATGGTAAAGTGATAGCATACACTTCCAGAAAATTGAAAGTTCATGAGAAGAATTACCCGACCCATGATCTTGAATTGGCGGCAATGGTATTTGCATTAAAGATTTGCAGACACTATTTGTTCGAGGTCCATATAGATGTGTTTACGGACCACAAGAGCCTGCAATATGTGTTTACCCCGAAGGATCTAAATCTACGCCAAAAGAGGTGGTTGGATCTACTCAAGGATTATAACATGAGTGTCCTTTACCATCTGGGTAAGTCCAATGTGGTGGCCGACACACTTAGTAGACTCTCTATGGAGAGTGTGTCCCATGTAGATGGGGGAAAGACGGAGTTGGTGAAGGATGTGCATCGACTGGCAAGGTTGGGAGTTCATTTTTTTGACTCGACTAATGGTGGTGTTATTGTTCAAAATGGGTAAGAATCATCCTTGGTGACTGATGTAAAAGATATACAAGATGAGGACCCTATTTTGGTAAAGTTAAATAAAGCCATTCAGAATCAGAAAGTGGAGGTCTTCACCAAAGAGGGAGATGGTGTGCTTCAATATCAGGGTTGCTTGTGTGTCCTATACATTAATGATTTGAGAAGTCAGATATTGCATGAGTCTTATGATTCCATATATTCGATACATCCAGGTGCCACAAAGATGTACCGTGACCTACGAGAAGTCTATTGGTGGAATGGCATGAAGAAGGACATTGCAGAATTTATAGTTAAGTGTCCAAACTATCAGAAAGTGAAAGTAGAGCATCAGAGACCAGGAGGTGTTCTTCAAGACATCAGCATCCCTACTTGGAAGTGGGAGGAGATTGATATGGACTTCATCATATGGTTTCCTCGCACTCATCGGCAGTATGACTACATTTGGGTGTTTGTGGACAGGTTGACCAAAGCCGCTCATTTTCTACCAGTTAGAACCACCTATTCAGCAGAGGATTATGCCAAATTATACATTTGAGAGCTAGTTCAGTTGCATGGAGTGCCCTTGTCCATCATATCATACAGAGGTACTCCATTTACCTCTCAGTTTTTGAGGTCATTTCTAAAAGGACGTTGTACTCAGGTCAAGCTCAGTACAACATTTGACCCGCAAATGGATGGTCAAGCTGAGCAGAAAATTCAAACTCTCAAGGACATATTGGGAGCATGTGTGATTGATTTCAAGGTAGTTGGGATGACCATTTGCCTCTTATTGAGTTCGCATATAATAACAGCTACCATTCCAGCATTCAGATAGCTCCGTATAAGGCTCTCTATGGACGGAGATGTAGATCACCTATAGGTTGGTTTGAAGTCAGTGAAGCGACGATGATAGGATCAGATTCAGTCTATGAGGCTATGGAGAAAGTTCATCTTAGATGGGACAGTTGAAAACAACTCAAAGTCCCCAAAAGTCCTATGCCGATGTGAGGAGAAGGGAACTTGAGTTTCAAGTTGATGATTGGGTATTTCTAAAGGTGTCTCTCATGAAGGGAGTGATGAGGTTCGGAAGGAAAGGAAAAATCAGTCCCTGTTATGTTGTCCCGTACCAGATTGTGAAACGGGTTGGTAAGGCAGCATATGAATTGGAGTTGCCCACAGAATTAGCTTTAGTCCATCCAGTTTTCCATGTATCACTCTTAAGGAAATGTTTGGGCGATCTAGCTCTAGTTGTTCTGGTGGAGAGTGCTCGGGTCTTTGGGGTACGGGTAAAAACCGACACGCAAGTGCACGTGGTCAAACAAGTAATAAAGTGGCTAAGTAGCCAAGTATCAATCCAAGGAGGCTCAAGATATGTAAAATTGCCTAATTTACTATATTTCTATTTAACTTCTAATTATGCTAACAACAACGTACCCAAGAGTAATTGAATTTTTGTTTCTAAACTATATACTACAATTAATACAAACTATTTACTTTTGAATTCAGACAATGGATATGAACATGCCAAGGTTAAGAACAAGTAATGAACTTGATAATCATGATAATTTTGGTTAATTCTCTTCTTCATGTTGCTAGCCAAGAACATTTGCCTAGAAATTAAAACTCTCGTATTTAATTTCACTTTAGAATCATAAACCATCCGTCTACATTTCTGTGATCAAGTGCAATTTATGACCTAGCACTACAATTCCGGTTCCTAATTTGACTAATACGGCTTCCAAGTATATTTCTATGAGGAAAGCACATCAAAACCCAATTTTCCCAAATCAAGTTAAGAACAATACCCTATTAATTCACAACTTTCCAATTTCTTGCTCTCTCGAGTGAAATTGGACTTTTTAGATATACATTAATGTTGGCCAATCACTAATGCAGTAAAGAACAAGAATTAATAGAACAACATTAAAGAAGAAGAATAAATCATATCAATGAAAATCAGAATTCATTACACATGTTCAAAACCTCAGCAAGAAAGAGAATTAGCCACTCATTCTTGGATTGATCATCCTAAAATTAGTGTAAATCATACGTACAATTGATAGAAAGAAGAAAGGAAGAGAAGAAATCCCTTAGCTTTTCTAATCTTCAACTGCTACTAACCCACGTTCCTGCTCTCCACTTCTGAACTCCGTCTAAAAACTCAAAAAACTCAAAATAAACCTAAGTGTGCTATTTATACTAGTGGGAAATTTTTCCCGAAATAACAACCAACGTGTCACGGAGGCCAACGCGGAGCAATGCCTCCGTGACACGGCGTGGACGCGGACCCTCACTGGAATTTCCAGGGTCCAGTAATTTAAGCTCAACGTGGCACGGAGGTCATCGCGGAGGCCTATCTCCGTGCCACGGAGCTGACGCGCAGGCACACTGGAAATTGCAAATTTAATTCCTGCTCAGGCAGTGTGCTACCGCGATGGTAGCGTGGCACGGAGCCATCGCGGAGCCCCTATAAATCCTGCATTCCCGGGTCTTTTCCACGCTCGCATCCAAGTCCAACTCCGACATAGTTCCAACATGCATTTTAGCTCCTAAAAATCACATTTTCCAGCAAAACAAATGCTAATCATGTTGGTTAGTATAAATTCGCATTTTATTACCAATTACATGATATTATATACACATTGCACAACAAACAAGGTAAAAATGATACGTTTGAGTATCACTTGGGCATATAAATCTGCCCAAGATCACTTACCCCACACTTAAATCCTTGTTCGTCCTCGAACAACACATACACAACTCATGCAAATTACATCCCAACTTTCGTCACTATGGTTCAACAATTTACGCTACGGTCATACCGATTATTGAATTTTTGCAAATCATCAAGAAAACATGCTTGGTCGTACAAGACAATGACCTTAATACATCAAGGCTTCCTAGACTTTTAAGAATTGATTCTTGATATCGGCAAACTCATGCAAATCAACTAATCAAGAAATCCGACACGAAAATCAATCTTTCATCAAGCATGTGCCATCACAACTCGAGAGAAACTTTCCCTTTATGTTCATGCAACACACAAACATGCAAGTAGGGGCATATAAAAATTAATTTCACTCTCTCTCCCAAAAGAATTCACATGCATCATGTCATGACCCATAGACTTGCCCTTAGTGTATTACTCCACTAATATAAAGAAATGCAATGTAGGATCAAATAGGACTTTTAATGGGTTGTAACGGGGCTATGGATCTAGTATGCATATATTGGATTAGCCAATAATAATCGCTAGCATCCTTAAGCGCCTTTTCAACTCATTTCCATCGACTCATGGACATTGTTCCTCTCTTTTCTGTTTTTCTCCCATTCATGCTGGTTTACTTTCATACAGCCCATTTCATCAACCACACTTGACACAAAACAGAGGGTTTTCATGTACCCTCAATATCAATTAATTACAACAAGTGCCTCTTCAACGTCATCTTTTCTTTCCTCACTTTGCTTTTCTTTTTCTTTTCACTCTTTTCACTATTTAACACTTTGGGAAACATTTTCTGTTCTTTGTAAGCGCTTAAGAGCTTCTTTTAGACTTTAAGGCCAATGAAAAGAAGGAATAAAGCTTAGTTCATACAATTTTGGACAAAAGAAAGAAATCGGCTAAAGGCTCAACGGGCTGACTAGGGTATACAACATATAAAAAGGTAGAGTTTGACAAGAAAGAAAAAAAAATGGAAACTATCGGTTAAAACAAAGAAATGCCTACATCCTTTCCAACACTACACCTCCTTCATTTCACTTCGTATACACACCAGGCAAGTTCTAGACAATTCACAATGACATGGAATAGCAACTCCTCACTTCACACTTCATGCACATGCTCGAATCAAGATGCATTCACAGACTCTTTAATTAGTCAATTACATGAATTCAAGATTAAGCCTCAACCATAATGAAGCAAATTCTATAGCCTAGGTAACTCAACATATTTACAGAATTTCATGCTCTCAAACGAATCATTTTCACAATTTGAACATCAATTACAACACGCAACGAAATTTTAGCAACCATAAGCAACTACAGTTCATTGATGCAATCCACCAAAGAAAACTAAAACAACAATTAAAAATCCTACTCCTACCGACTACATTTCCCTTAAGACGGTCGTCATCCATCCATCATAGGGAACGATCACTAACTATGACATCGGTTCAATGGGACTATTCTCGGTAAAAGAACCGAAAACAAACTCCGAGAAACCCCAAAAAAAAAAAAAATCGAAAAAATTTTTGCAACACATCGATCATTTCGATAGAAAGAAAATATTTACAAGTGCAATATATTTTTGCTAAAATTTTGAAAAATATCGATCATGTCGATAGAGAAAAAAAAATTATTTACAAAATTTACAAAATATTTACCATTGCAACCATAACTTTCAAAAACACACATCATTAGCCACAAAACAAATATATACGTACATCACAAATCAGTTCACAACAGGGAAGGCACAACATACATAAACAGCAAGGAAAAATTATACAGCAATTTAGAGCCTTGACCTAGCACCTAACTACTCCCCACCCCACACTTAAATCGAACACTGTCCCAAGTGTTCACAAAAATACAAAGCACAAAATTTGGGTGGTGGAACTCCCTGCTCAGTCGAAATATTCGACTTCCTCATCCGGTGCTGCAGCCTCGTCGCCCATATCTGAATCAGCTCCATCGTCGTCATCGGACTCCACATCAGAGTCCTCACGACGTGTCTCCTCATCAGTAGGGACATCATCGTCTGTCGGCTCCACAAAGGCTGGCCCCACCTTACATAAGGCTCTGGCGTTCTCGCCAAAGGGGTAGTCCAGCTCCAGCTGCCATAACTCCTCCTCGGTGGCTGGTCTCCCACCTATCCGTAGCTGCAGCATCTGCATGCCGAACATACGGGCCATGTACTGATCGTCACGAGCATGTCGCCCGCCCAAAGTCAGCACGGGTCCGTGTGTAGTGTCGGGGGCCTTAGTCTTTGTCACATCAAGGGCCCTCCGCTCCAGCTGCGGAATGTAATCCAAGGCTTCTTCCTCAATGTCGAGGCCTCGGAGGAAGGTAGTGATGAGTCTGCCAAACCCGTATCTGTGACCCTGGTGCAGTCTGGCTCTCTTCATGGCGGATATTATGACCGCCCCAACATTAATCTCAAGCCCTTTCATAAGGGCATACACCAAGCAGACACGGTCCCGGGTCACGTCTGTCATATGAACTCCCGGGATCAAGCACGAACACACAATTTTTAGCCAGATTCTGGCCTCCCTGTTCATCTGCGAATAAGGCAGAGTCTGGTGGTAACCCCTCTCCTTGTGTCTACTCCATCGGGCTGTGGATCGAGCCCCACACAACGTACGTCTGATGTCGGCGTACGGTGGGGTGATGTTTAGCAGGCAGAGAACGTGGGCGTCTGTGTCCCGCGCTCCAATGATGGCATTCAGCTGCTGGGGTTCCAGAGTGACAATCTGCCCTCTGATTTTAATAGTGTGGCTTCTGATGGCCGGGTTCCAGTTGGCATAAAATTCCCGGACCAAATGAAGGTTGCACTCCTTGGGCTCCTGAAAAATAAATCTGAGCCCAGCTGCCTCAATCCTCTGTACAATGCGAGGGAACTCCTGTGCAAGTGGTTCCCTAGCAATATGTTCCTCGGGGAAGTACTTGTTCTCCTTATGCTTTGCGTACCATTTCTTCCCTTCATCGGTGACCCATCGTGTTCCGTATCGGTGGTGTTGGCCGCGCGGAACAGCGGGTGCAGCTGGGACTGCAGTGCCCAGTCTCATCCGTTTCCTTCCGGTGCCTGAGGTAGAAGCACCCTTGCCTTTGTCTTGCCTGCTAGCCATTGTACCTGTCAATTTACACAAACAAGCACACCATTAAGCTAAATAGTTGTTAGCTTCGGTTAAGGTTGGGTTACACAAAATTTACCCCACACTTAGTCCTTAACAATATTTACAAAATTTCAGCAAGGATAGCTCTATTTACAACCCCAAACACAAACAACTATACACATATTGCTTAGTGCATTCGTAACAAAATTTCGACAGCATAACGGTTAGCGTACTACTCAGACTTCATACAGCGAATTCCCAATCCTACTATCGCTAGCAATTCAACCATCGCACAAGCAACAAAACAACCACAAACTAAAAACAACTAGAAAAATATTTTATATACAAGCTAATCTAACAATCTAACTAATTCACACATTATGCATTTTCCCACAAAAATTCGAGAATTAGTCGTCTTTTAACAGTTATACAAGATTTACCACGACTTATCTCAAATAATAAACACACCCCGGCATCAATTTCACCAAACTATCAAGTTGCCCAAGTCGAATTCAACAACCCAAGCCCTAAAATACAATTCGACAATCAATTTCGAATTATTTACATAATCGACAAGTTCAAACACCAAATACAACAATCCGAACAAAAATCACTCACAAAATAATTCAATATCATGTTCAATTTCTACCTAGGGTGATATTTCTCACCTTATATGCCCAAATTTGACAAAAATCGCCAAACAATTGAGTTAGATGATGAAAACATACCTTAGAATTGAAGAATCGAAGAAACTTGACGGTTTTCTTTGCCTATCAATGTGGCACGTTGCTTGGGGATGGGGAAATGGGTGTTTGGTCACGGAGGGAAGAGGGAATGGGGGAATTTGGGGCGAAATCGGGGTTATTATTTAAAGGAAACACGCGGGTCACCCGGAAACCCGGTGTGACCCGGCACTGGATAAAGGGCAACGTGTCACGGAGGGTAACGCGGAGCCCCTCCTCCGTGACACGGAGCCAACGCGTTGGCTTACTGGAATTTTGAAAAATCCAGATTTGCCTTCAACGTGTCACGGAGGCCAACGCGGAGCATTGCCTCTGTGACACGGCGCCAACGCGCCAGTGCTCTGTTTCACCAATAAATTTAATTTTCATACCTCGCCTCATTTTCTCGATTCCATGTATATTTCCTCCGTTATACCTGAAAATCACCTCACTAAACAAAAATTGGTTAAATTAATAGATTTCCCTAACTAAAAATAAAAGATACTAACTAAAATGCAAATCTAAACCTAGTCAAGAAAAAGAAAAGAAAAGTAAAAATTATTTACACTAAAAAGAAAGAATGAAAATATTTTTCACAGGTTGCCTCCCGTGCAGCGCCTGGTTTACCGTCGCGGCTCGACGTCCTTTAAGCTCATTTATCTACTAGGGAGATGGACTATTTGTCTCGATCATGATCATCCCCCCAGTAGTGCTCTACCTTATCCGGTGGCCTACCTAGTAACTCTCGGGAATCACTCAATCTGTTAGCCTTCCCATGATCAATTATGTTGATCACCGAGAGATCCTTATAAACAGTCGGGAGCTTAGGTACCTTGTACACGTCGAACACTTCGACCTTGTCATGTGCTTGCATCGTGAGTTGACCTGCAGCTACATCGATTAATGCTTTTCCGGTTGCCAAAAAGGGTCGTCCCAAAATAAATGGGACTTCAGCATCTGGTTCAAAGTCTAGAACAATAAAATCGACCGGAAAAATGAGGGAGCCTACTTGCACCAACACATCCTCAACAATGCCATCCGGCTTAGCCAAAGACCTGTCTGCTAGCTGCAAGATTACCGTTGTAGGTCTAGGACTCCCTAGACCTAACTTTCTGAATACCGAAGAAGGCATCAGATTTATAATTGCCCCCAAGTCGCATAATCCACGCGCTCGGATACTTTGCCCAATAGTCAGCTGGATAGTGAAACTTCCAGGGTCTTTCAGTTTTGTGGGCAACCTATTCTGAATACGGGAAGTGCATTCCTCCGTTAAAGCTACCGTGGCATACTCAGTCAAACGACTTTTGTTAGCCACGATGTCTTTAATATACTTCGCATATTTTGGCACTCCCTGTAAGACATCAACAAGAGGTAAGTTAACATGTACCTGTTTAAGTACCTCCATGAATTTCTGGAAACACGCCTCCTCCTTGTGTTTCTTAAGTCGTTGAGGGAACGAGGGTGGAGGCCTTTCTGGTTCAGCTTCTTTACTCTTCCCCTTATCAGAACTTTTCTCTCCCTCAACATCTGCTGCTCCTGACTTTTGAGGCGGTCTTTCCGGTTCCACCTCCTTCAATTGTAAACCACTCCTCGTGGTCACTGCATTAACCTGCTTCGGATTTGGATCCGTGTCGCTAGGTAGTCCTCCTCTGGGTCTAGTATTTTGGGCACTAGCAAACTGCCCAAACTGATATTCAAGAGCCTTGGTCGCCAATTGATTATTCTTCACCTCGGTTGCCAATTTGACATAGTTAGCCTGCAATTGTGCCTGATTAGCGATCATGGTTTTGAACATCTCCTCAATAGTCGGTGATGGTGGTGGAGGAGGGGCATTGTGATTTCTGAATTGAGCTTGATAATTTTGTTGCCCTCCTTGGTTTCTGTGCATACCCTGCCCTGAACTCTGACCTTGTTGATTGTTGCTACCCCACGAAAAATTCGGATGGTTCCTCCAATTTGAGTTGTAGCCACCACCAAACTGATGTTGATTTCTCTGTGCATTGCCCACAAAGTTAACAGAATCAGGATTTGCACCACAGCATTCAGCTGAATGCTCACTACTACCACACACTTCACACCACATCTGTTGAACTGCATTGACTGAAGCTGAAGGCTGGTTCAAATTGATATTGCTGAAGTGAGTGTTTAACTGATTTTGCAAAGCAGCTATCTGTGCAGCGATAGCTGTGAATCCATCCACTTCAAGCACTCCCGCTGCTTTCCTTGCTCCACCTCTTGAAGAATCTGCATTCCATTCTGGATTGCCTTGTGAAATTCGGTTGAGCAAAGTGTACAGCTCCTCATAAGTCTTCTCCAGCGCTTGCCCTCCAGCTGCTGAATCTAACAGAATTTTAGTGTGGGGTTCCAAACCCTCAATAAACGTGTGTACCAACACCTCATTGGACTGATGATGGTGAGGACAGTCCCTCAACATGGATTTGAATCTTTCCTAGGCTTGATATAGATTTTCCCCTTCCCTCTATTTAAAACTTAGGATTTGACTCCTAAGCCTGGCTGTTTTACCAGAAGGGAAAAATCTAATAAGAAACTTCCGTGCAAGATCATCCCACGTTGATATAGAGTTGGGTGGTTCATCTTTTAACCACCTCTTGGCTTCACCAAGTAAGGAAAATGGAAATAAGGTGAGCCGAACATAATCAGGTGACACTCCAGCGGGTATATAAGTGTCACTTATCTCCAAAAAGTTCTGGAGATGTTGTTGTGGATCTTCGTGAGGGAGACCAGTAAATTGCCCGCTTGTGTGCAAAAGTTGCACCATATTCTGCTTTAATTCAAACCTCCCTCCAGGCTCTGGTTTGCGGATGCTAGAATGGACATTATTAGCGTGTGGGATTGCCACCTCGCGAACCGGCCTTGCTGCTGCTTCAGCGGGCACTAAAACTGCCCTAACAACTGGTGGATTTGGTTGCTCCATCATAGTCTGTTGAAGCAACTGCAGCTTCTTCCGAAGAGCTTCTCTACGTTGGCTGTGAAATTCACGCTCGGCCTCTAAGTAAGATTCCACCAGATCTTTGTCCCTTGCCAGTGTTCACAGAAACAAAATCTGCAAAATACAGGCTAAGACCAAGTTGTTAACACTTAAGAAAATAAAAATACAAATACAGTAAATTTACACTAAACAAAATTTTACAAATCGCCTAGCCTCCCCGGCAACGACGCCAAAAACTTGCTCGGTGCTTTGGGGTATGGGTAAAAACCGACACGCAAGTGCACGTGGTCAAACAAGTAATAAAGTGGCTAAGTAGCCAAGTATCGATCCAAGGAGGCTCAAGATATGTAAAATTGCCTAATTTACTATATTTCTATTTAACTTCTAATTATGCTAACAACAACGTACCCAAGAGTAATTGAATTTTTGTTTCTAAACTACATACTACAATTAATACAAACTATTTACTTTTGAATTCAGACAATGGATATGAACATGCCAAGGTTAAGAAAAAGTAATGAACTTGATAATCATGATAATTTTGGTTAATTCTCTTCTTCATGTTGCTAGCCAAGAACATTTGCCTAGAAATTAAAACTCTCGTATTTAATTTCACTTTAGAATCATAAACCATCCGTCTACATTTCTGTGATCAAATGCAATTTATGACCTAGCACTACAATTCCGGTTCCTAATTTGACTAATACGGCTTCCAAGTATATTTCTATGAGGAAAGCACATCAAAACCCAATTTTCCCAAATCAAGTTAAGAACAATACCCTATTAATTCACAACTTTCCAATTTCTTGCTCTCTCGAGTGAAATTGGACTTTTTAGATATACATTAATGTTGGCCAATCACTAATGCAGTAAAGAACAAGAATTAATAGAACAACATTAAAGAAGAAGAATAAACCATATCAATGAAAATCAGAATTCATTACACATGTTCAAAACCTCAGCAAGAAAGAGAATTAGCCACTCATTCTTGGATTGATCATCCTAAAATGAGTGTAAATCATACGTACAATTGATAGAAAGAAGAAAGGAAGAGAAGAAATCCCTTAGCTTTTCCAATCTTCAACTGCTACTAACCCACGTTCCTGCTCTCCACTTTTGAACTCCGTCTAAAAACTCAAAAAACTCAAAATAAACCTAAGTGTGCTATTTATACTAGTGGGAAATTTTTCCCGGAATAACAACCAACGTGTCACGGAGGCCAACGCGGAGCAATGCCTCCGTGACACGGCGTGGATGCGGACCCTCACTGGAATTTCCAGGGTCCAGTAATTTAACCTCAACGTGGCACGGAGGCCATCGCGGAGGCCTATCTCCGTGCCACGGAGCTGACGCGCAGGCACACTGGAAATTGGAAATTTAATTCCTGCTCAGGCAGTGTGCTACCGCGATGGTAGCGTGGCACGGAGCCATCGCGGAGCCCCTATAAATCCTGCATTCCCGGGTCTTTTCCACGCTCGCATCCAAGTCCAACTCCGACATAGTTCCAACATGCATTTTAGCTCCTAAAAATCACATTTTCCTGCAAAACAAATGCTAATCATGTTGGTTAGTATAAATTCGCATTTTATTACCAATTACATGATATTATATACACATTGCACAACAAACAAGGTAAAAATGATACGCTTGAGTATCACTTGGGCATATAAATCTGCCCAAGATCAGAAAGTGTGAGTCAATCAAGGTTTTATGGAGGAATCAGCATGATGAGGGAGCTACATGGTAAGCCGAAGTAGATATGATGTCTAAATACCGACAACTATTCCCTTCTGGCGCAGTTTCAGCTTGAGGTATCATATTTTGCCTTAATCCTCTATTCTGTTTGATGGTCAACTCATGTACCTCAGTTTTTTCATGTAAAAGTATGAATGTATGATTCATGAATTTAGTTCAGTCATGTAGCCCAATTCGAAGTCAGTCACTTCGTCATTTTTCAGCATGTATGTTTAGTGTTTGAGTATGATTATTGCATTTCTCTACTTTTTTGTATGTTTTCCCACATTTGAGTAAGAAAGTTACAGAGTGAAAGATATTGTACTACCTCGGAAGTGCCTAATACTAGACCCAAGAGGTGGAAAGGAAAATCAGTAGGAAAATCTGAAATTTTCCCTCAGACGAACTGTGATACAGGTCGTTAGAAGGAAGAACGGGCCGTTAGAAGTGCCCGTGGTGAAAGGTTGCAGATCTGGACTAGGGAATAATGGGTCTCAAAATGACACGTTGGTGGTTGTAACGAGTCATTGGATAGGAGTCGTGGCGAGGCTGTTCTTGATCAGGGAAGAAGTGACGGGTCTTGGAACGACTCATTGTTGTTAACAATGGGTTGTCGTATGTGTCCGTTAGGAGGATTTCCAGGATAGTGATAGTGGTGATAAGGCTGGTAACCATGAGCTGTTGGAGGTTGGAATGACTCATCCTGTCTGTTCGTTGTAGGATATCTGAGGCATGAATCGGGGCAAGCCAATGAACGAAATGACGGGTCGTGGGAGCGAAGCACAACCCGTTGTGTGGGTTATAGGATCGAGTATGTTACACCCCATAAGGTTTTGGTACTTGTTGGCCTATTCACATGTTGGTTAAGAGTTTTAGAATGCCATACATGCGAGAAAAGGGCCCGGGGAAGGGCTGGACGAGTGCAAAGTTGGAGTTTTTCAAAAGGAGGCCGAACAACACTCCTCCGCGATGGTAGTGTGGCATGGAGGCACTCCTCCGCAATGGCCAGTGTGCCGCAGAGGCCTGGTTCAGGCTCCAAGTATATAAGGCCTCCCACTTCGTTTTTAAGTCATTTCTTCTTATACCCCATAAGATTTCCGATACCTAGATGGCCTATTCGCACGTTGGTTAAGCATATTCGAAAGCCATACATGCTAGAGAAAGGCCCGGGAAAGGATCAGACGGGTAACCTGTCGAACCATCGCGGAAGGAGCCGAGGCAGAGCCCCTCCGCGATGGCAACGTGTCACGGAGGTGGAGCTTCCGCGTTGGCTCTGTGGCACGCTGGGCCTGTCCAGGCCCAAGTATATAAAGCCCCACTTCGATTTTAAATCAGTTATTCATTATAATTTTCAGAGAAAACGCAGCAAAACAGAGAGAGACGAGGAGGGTTTATATATTATCGTCCGATTACGCTGCCAAACGTAGTTCAAATCTAAATTAACTCCAGATACCGAAGTATTTAGCAGCAGGGAGCATTCCTACGGATTTAGTTTCACGAAATTCGGCCGACAAATCATCGTGCTACCAGGCTAAGGTAAGTGGAATTGCTCCAAATTGGTGTCCATGTGTTCCTAGCTGTGAAGTGAAAACTTCTCCCTTTCGGGCTTCTGAAAAATAGCAAGTTTTCGACCGTCTTTCGATAAGCCTAAGTTTAGGCTATAATTATATCGAAAGTGACGTCGTTCTTCAGAATAATGTTGTATTTAGTACTAATTGACGTGTTTATGAATGCAGTTGGGAGATTTAGCTGGAATACTGATCGAGCCTCGTCCGACAGTCGGATAACTTGGGGTTAAGGTATGTGAAGTTGTTATTCGGCAAGTTAGTAAGCCTTAGCTTGGTAAATCATAGTAAACTCCGTATTTGAAACTCTCGGAGTTGAATGTTGAGAATTAAGCTAGTCTGATAGATTCTGAGTTGTGTTGCCATATCGTATTCAGTCTGAAAGTTAGTAAAGCATGCGCCAAAGGACGAGTCAGCACTCCAGATCCAGTATAGCTTATTGTATGATTAGCAAGCATGTTGTAGAATAAAAGATACAGATTTTCAGAATAAAGGCTAGTAAAATAAAATCAGATAGACAGACAGTTTTATGGCTACAGATTAGCCATTCAGATAGATAGTATCCCGGCTACAAATTAGCCAAGCAGTTAAATAAAGATTTCAGAATCAGTATAATCAGTAAAGGATCAGTTCAGTATAGAAACAAATTAGAATAAGAAATCAGATTTCAGATAGTCTTTTTCAGTTATGCATGCTTGCTATTTATATGTGCTATTTGTTTGTTGAGACTTGATGTGGCGTGAGGGCACCTTATTGAGCGTCCTCGCCGCCCCTGGGTTGGTAATCATGTCGCCCACTGAGCGGGTGGGTTTTACGTCACTCCAAGGAGTGGCATGCCGTCCCCAGCTTGGACGAAGATGGGATGAAGCTTTCCCCATAGCAGCCTGATCAGCATTACAGGTGCAGCTCCGGTTTCAAATAGCCCTGTTGAGTTTTGTGTCCAGGGAACCAGACCCTATCTGTTACTTTCTGTACATTTAGTTATTATAGGTGTAGCTCTGGTTTCAGGTAGCCTCGTTGAGTTGTGTCTGGGGATCCAGACCCTATCTGTTACTGTCTGCACAGGAGTCCTCTGGACCCAGACACGGTTGCTTATATCGGAGGCTATGGCCCGAGCAAGAGACCCAGGGGGCCGGTAGAGGAGCTCCGAAGTGAGAAGATGAGTGGAATGACTTATTTTTGGCTGGTTTTGACCCGGTACCTGTGGTACTAACGCCCGGTGGGGCGCTACATTACTTGCCTGTAGGTACTTATATACGAGGAGGAAATCCCTCGTGATCCTAGCCAGCGCAGAGTCATCAGCTCCTGTCATCCGGATCTTGATATTTCAGAGGTTTATATCATTTCCTTTTGTTGTACAGTACGGGTAGGTCGAGGCCCTGTCCCGACCATCTTATCAGTATTCCTAGAGGCTTACAGTCTGTATATATTTCCCTGTGGTCAGTTGAGCCGGTCGTGTGAGGCCGTGCAGTTTGTTATAGTTGTTTAGCATTTTTGTTTATGTTGGCCGTGTGAGGCCTCTGTTGACAGTAGTGGTGACCTCACCGGTCACGTAGCTTTCCAGTATTTGAATGGTGAGTTACAAATAACTAGACCGCATGGTGGCCTTGTCGGCCCGCATAGGCTCCCTTATATTGATATGTTTTTGGTTAGCTGTTAGTACAGGTACAGATGGCTATAGGCCCAGTTTGCCGGAGGCTGTGTGTACAGCCATTATATAGCCCTTTGTTTCCAGAAATCTGAGTTAGAGCCAACCAGGCACCAGATGTGCTCAGGCTCAGTAGTCTAGTAGTTCAGGTCCAGTAGGGCACTAGGTGCCAGTCATACCCCCTAAGGCGGGGCGTGACATTTCTCATATTACTTTCAATGAAAACAACAAGAGAACAGAGGAGGAAGAAGGGTTACTATAAATTTCCTTCCGATTATGCCGTCAAACGCAATCCAAACTCAAATTAACTTCGGGTACCAAAGTATAAAGCTGCAGGGAGCATTCTTACGGAGTTAGTTTCGTGAAATTCGCTCGGCGAAGTGTCGACCAGCCAAGTCAAAGTGATTGAAATTGCTCCAAACTAGTGTTAATACACTCCCAGCATTAAAGTGAGTATTTCTCCCTTCTAGAATTTTGAGAAATTTTGAGTTTTTGGTCATTCTTTGATAAGCTGAAGAATAGCCAGTATAGTATTGTTTTATTCCAAAATAATGATGAAATTAATTCTATTCCTTCGTGAATATGAATACAGTTGGGGAAAATAGCTGAATATTAGTCGAGCTACGCCAGTTAATCAGGAAGCCAGCAGTCGAGGTATGTAAAGCCAGTTTCCTTCGGCAAGTTAGTTACCCCAGTATAGTAGAATAATATGAATTCCTATAGAGCATTTCAGAAACAATATAGCATACTTAGTATGAAATTTAGTAAAACACGTCAGAAATATTATATCGTGTTCAGTATGAATCTTAGTAAAACAGTATAAATCCCAGCAGAATATTCCAGAAATATTATATCATGTTCATTATGAAATGTAGTAAGCATCAGAAATGTTATATCATGTTTCACTATGAGATTTCGTACAACATGTCAGAGATTAGGTTATTATCAGATTCAGTATGTATTATATATAGTTATTACTATCAATTGAGACTTGATTGTATTATTTTGGCTGGATTACCTAGCTTCCATGATCGCCCTAGGGTTAATAGCTGTATCGACTCGTCCGCTAGAGGGAGAGGATACGTTGCTCTACGGAGTGGAATGTCGTCCTCTAGGGACGAAGATGGGATGCCAGGTTCCCCATATTTTGCCTTGGTCGGCCTTTATACACCCCCGTCGAGCGCTTATGCCCGGGGTGTTGATTTCAGGAGTTCTCCGACTCAGGTACCGTTATAGTCAGGGGCCCAACGGGCCCAAGTTGCATACCCAGGGGATCGACAGGTTGCTTATAGTTAATAGGTGATGTGGTATGACCTAGGTAGGGGTAAATAGATTGTGATGATGGTACCTTCCGGCTTATAGGGGCCAGGTAAGGTTTATATTGTGTTATGATATGTAATGTTATTTATGCTATTGATAGACAGACAGTAAAATGCCATGTTATAAGGTAAGATTCCTATCCTTCTCAGTATAGTTAAGGTTAGTCCAGATTTCCACTACCTCAATCAGTTTCAGTCTGTCTTGCTATTACTTCAGTTACTACCAGTTTTGTTACTTACTTTCAGTTATTGCTTGGCATACTCAGTACCAGCAGTACTGACGCCTGTTCGGGGAGCTGCATTACTTGCCTGCAGGTATACATAGATGAGGAGCAGATCCCTCATAGTTCCAGTCAGTGATACAGAGCCTTCAGCTCCTTTCATCCGGAGCTTGGAAGACAGAGGTGTACTTTCCTTTTGTTTGTGCAATATGGATAGGTTGGGGCCTTGTCCCGACCATCCTGTTATTCTTAGAGGCTTGCAGATTCTATTGCATTCCCTGTGGTTAGATGTGATGGCCGTGTGGGGCCTTGTTTAGTTGTTAGTTGGTGATCTCGTTGGTCACAGACCAGTTTAGTGTTTGATTTCATTTCTCAGATATAACTAGACAGCATGGTGGCCTTGTCGGCCCGTATAGGATCTCTTGTAGTTGATTGTTCTGGTTAGCTCTTTATATCCTTACAGGTGGCTATAGGCCTTATCGGCCGGAGGATGTATTTACAACCGTTATATAGCCCGTTGTTTTCTTGAATCTAGAGTTAGAGCCAGCCTGGCACCAGATGTGTCTAGGCTCAGTTAGTCCAGTAGTCCAGATCCTAGTAGGGCATTAGGTGCCAGTCATGCCTCCCAAGGTAGGGCATGACAAACTTGGTATTAGAGCAGGTCATATCCCAGGGAGTCTGCAAGTCGTGCTAAGTAGATTCTTGTCTATGGATGTGTTGTACAACACATACAATATATAGGAGGCTGCAAGGCGTGATAGGATGGTTACTCTTTCTTCTTATTCAGTCGTGTTGTAGAGCAGTACAGTATAGGGTTGAGTCCCTAAAGCTTACTATACTCTTTATTTATAGATAAAATGTCAGATCACCGACATCCTATCACAGGTAAAAGATTGGATACAACAGCAGGAGAGGGCACTAGCAGGATGGCTCAGCCTCGATTAGAATTAGCCCGATCTGAGGGTGATACAGAGGCATCGTCTCAATCTTCCCAGCAACCTCCATCACATCAAGAGCTGCTTGGGACGACACCACCTACGGTAGTCCCTATACCTATACCATCCGACCAGGAGGTCAGGAGTGCAGTAGTCATGTTAGCACAGATGATGGATGCTCAGCTGTAGAATCATCAGGAGGGCCCGGTAGTTCGAGGGTCCGAGAATTCCTGGCATTAAGGCCCCCGTAGTTTACAGGGATGGATCGGATAGAGGATCCCCAGGATTTCCTAGACCAGATGCAAAGGATATTCAAGGTAATGCATGCCACACCCACAGAGTCAGTTGAATTAGTTGTATTCCGGTTATGGGACATCGTTGTGTTGTGGTATGAGAGTTAGGAGAGATCCCGAGGGAGAGATTTTTCCCCTCCGACCTGGTCCAGCTTCTTAGAGGCTTTTCTGGATCATTATCTACGACGGGAGATTCGACAGGCCCGGGTTGATTAGTTTTTACACCTGGAGTAGGGGCAATGAGTGTTCGAGAATATGCGCTGCAGTTTGATTCTTTGGCCCGCTATGCGCTAGCTTTTGTGGATACCATGCCATACAGAGTACACCGTTTCATTATGGGGTTGAATCCATAGTATGTTGAGACTTGCATTACGGCTACTCTGCGAGAGGACATGGATATTGCCCGAGTATAGGCATTTGCTCAAAATATTGCGGGCATTAGACAGCGGCAACGGGAGATTAGGAGAACTAGTCAAGAACAGCGTCGTAGGGACATGCCAGATGATTTACAGGGGGAGGTCCGGGGAGGACCCAGGCCACGGTTATCAGATAGGCCGCCCAGACCCCCACCTCCATCACAACAGTAGAGGGGTCAGTCACCGAAGGCAGTCAGAGCCCGGCGGTAGTTCGCGAGCAGTAGAATTTTTGCAGCAAAGGAGGGCGGAGAAGTAGGTATACACTGCCACTTTGCCCTATTTGCACCCGACGCCACTCTGGAGCATGCAGATATGGATCCACAGGATGTTATATTTGTGGCCAGGAGGGTCATCTGATGAGAGATTGTCCAGCCAGGGGTCAGGGTGACCGCGATCGACAGGACAGGTCATCAACAGGATCGCGAGCTCCAGCATCCCCGATAAGGCACAGGCCCTAAGTTTCAGCAGGTAGGGGCTGAGGCAAATCAGGGGCCTCCAGTTCAGGTGCGGGCCCAGACCGTACCTATGCATTACCAAGGAGACAGGATTCAGAGTCGTCACCAGATGTTGTGATAGGTATGCTGACTATTTGCTCTCACCCTACTTATGTGTTGATAGATACGGGATCCACCTTGTCCTATGTTACACCATTAGTGGCTCGGAAGTTCAGTATTGTTTCAGAATTACTTTGGCAACTTTTTTCAGTATCCACACCCGTTGGTGATTCCATTATAGCTAGAAGGGTCTATCGGGGTTGATAGCTATTACATCCCATAAAATTTCCAACACAGAGATGGCCTATTCGCGTGTTGGTTAAGAGTATTTGAAAGCCATACATGCTAGAAAAAGGCCCAGGAAAAGACCGGACGAGAAACTTGTCGAACCATCGCGGAAGGAGCCGGGGCAGAGCCCCTACGCGATAGCAACGTGTCACGGAGATGGAGCCTATGCGTTGGCTCCGTGACACGTTGGCCCTGTCCAGGCCCAAGTATATAAACCCCTCACTTCGGTTTATAATGATATAACTCATATAATTTCCAGAGAAACTGAGGGAAAACAGGGAGGATTGAGAATCTCTTATAATATTCGTCCGATTACACCGTCAAACGCGGTCCAAACTCAAATTAACTCCAGATACCGAGGTATTAAGCAGTAAGGAGCATTTCTAAGGATTTAGTTTCGCGAAATTCGGCCGGTGAATCGTCATGCTACCGAACTAAGGTAAGTGGAATTGCTCCAAATTAGTGTCAATATACTCCTAGCTTTAAAGTGAATATTTCTCCCTTCTGGACTTTCGAGAAATAGCAAGTTTTTGACCGTCTTTAGATAAGCCAAAGTTTAGGCTATAAATATATCGAAAGTGACGTTTTCTTTCAGAATATTGGTGTATTTAGTTCTAATTGACATATATGTAAATGTAGTTGGGAGAAATAGCTGGAGTAGTGACCGAGCTTCGCCCGTTAGTCAGATAAACCGAGGTTAAGGTATGTAAAGCCAGTTTCTTCGGCAAGTTAGTAGTTTTATCCTTGTATAGCACAGTAAACTCCGTAGTAGAATTCCCGGAGTTGAATGTTGAGTATTGTGCAAGTTCAGTAAATCTGGTTTGCGTTGTTATATCGTACTCAGTCCGAAAGTTATAAAGCATGCGCCAAAATGGCAAGTTAGCATTCCAGACTCAGTATAGCCCAGTATGTGATTAGCAAGCATGTTTCTAGAATAATATGACAGATATTCAGAATAAGAGTTAGTAAAGTAAAATCAGACAGTCAGATAGTATCTTGGCTACAGATTAGCCATACAGACAAATGATATCTTGGCTATAGTATAGCCATACAGTTAGATAGTATCTTGGCTACAGATTAGACATGCAGTTAGATAAAGATCACAGATTCAGTATAAAGCAGTATGAGAATCAGTATAATACAGAAAGAGATTAGAATAAGAAATCAGAATTCAGATAGTATTTTTCAGTTTAAACATGCTTGCTATATATGTGCTTATTGTTTGTTGTGACTTGGTTGTGTCGTGAGGGCACCCTTTTGAGCGTCCTCGCCGCCCCTGGGTTGGTAACTATGTCGCCCACTGAGCGGGTGGGTTTACGTCACTCCAAGGAGTGGCATGCCATCCCCAGTTTGGACGAAGATGGAATGAAGCTTTCCCCATATCTGGCTGATTAGCATTACAATACAGATAGCCCTGTTGTTCGCAAGCGCCTACGGAACAGATTTAGATACAGTTATAGTTACATATATAGTATAAGAGTCCTCCGAACTCAAACACGGTTATTTATATCGGAGGCTATGTCCCGAGCCAGAGACCCAGGGGCCGGCAGAGGTGCTCGTAGTTAGCAGATGAGTGGAGTGACTTATTTTTGGCTGGTTTTGACCCGTGGAGGGGTATATAGATTGTTTGCTTGCTTGGCGCAATCCGGATTATGGGGGTTTGTATTGGATCTTGTTTGCTATATATATATATATATATATATATATATATATATATATGTATTTATGTGATATATATTAGTTAATAGACAGCGGGTCGCCGTGTCTATAGGTACGCTCCTGCCCTATCACAACATAGAGAGTCGATTCAGTTCATATCAGTTTTTACAGATTCAGTTATCTCCTGCTATTCAGAATTGCTAGTTATGTTATTTGTATTCAGTTGTATCTAGTTTCTTTGCATACTCGGTACCAGTGGTACTGACGCCCGTTTGGGGCGTTGCATTACTTGCCTGCAGGTACTCATAGACGAGGAGGCGATCCCTCGTGATTCTAGCCAGCTTATAGAGTCATCAGCTCCTGTCATCCGGAGCTTGATATTCAGAGGTGTAGTTCATTTTCTTTTTTTGTACAGCATGGGTAGGTCGGGGCCCTGTCCCGACCATCTTATCAGTATTCCTAGAGGCTTGCAGATTGTATATATTCATCTCCCTGTGGTTAGTTTTGCCGGTCATGTGAGGCCGTGTGTTTTGTTTAGCTGTTTAGCATTATTGATTATGTTGGCCGTGTGGGGCCATAGTCTGATAGTAGTGGTGACCTTGCCGGTCACGTAGTTATTCAGTATTCTATTGTTGAGTTACAAATAACTAGACAGCATGGTGGCCTTGTCGGCCCGCATAGGTTTCCCCCTTTGTAAGTATGTTTCTGGTTAGCTAAAGTTTTATACAGGTGGCTATAGGCCCAGTCGGACGGAGGCTGTGTTTACAGCCGTCATATAGCACGTTGTTTCCAGAAATCTGAGTTAGAGCTAGCCAGGCACCAAATGTGCTTAGGCTCACCAGCTAGCAGTCTAGGTCCTACTAGGGCACCAGGTGCCAGTGATACCCCCCAAGGCGGAGCATGACAAACTTGGTATCAAAGCAGGTCATGTCTCAAGGAGTCTGCAAGCCGTGCTAAGTAGACTCTTATCTATGGATGTGTTGAGCACCACATACTATAGGCAGGAGGCTGCGAGGCATGATAGGATGGTTAATCTTCTTTTTGATTCAGTCGTGCTTTAGAGCGGTACAGTATAGGGTTGGGTCCCTAAAACTTATCATATTCTTTGTCTACAGATAAGAATGGCAGACTAGCGTCACCCTGCCACCGGCAGAAGGTTAGACACAGCAGCAGGAGAAGGCACCAGCAGGATGCCTCAGTTCTATTTAGAGTCAGCCAATCTGAGGGCAATATAGAGGCTTCCTCACATCCCTCTCAGCAGTCCCCCTCACATTAGGAGCCGTTGGGCACGAAACCGCCTCCCATAGCTCCTGTACCTTCGCCATCAGAACAGGAAGTTCGGAGCGCAATGGTTATGTTGGCATAACTGATGGCCACACAGCGCCAGTCAGTGCCACCTGTAGCAGCAGAGCCTTCAGGTGGGTCAGGTAGTTCCAGGGTCAGGGAGTTTTTGGCACTAGGTCCCCCACAGTTCACTGGGTCAGATCAAGTAGAGGACCCCCAGGATTTCCTAGATCAGATTGAGAGAATTTTTGGGGTTATGCATGTGACCCCTACAGAATCAGTTGAGTTGGCAGTGTTTCGGTTGCGGGACATAGCTGTATTATGGTACAAGAGTTGGGAAAGGTCTCGAGGGAGATATATTGCCCCTCCAACCTGGTCCAGCTTCTCGGAGGCCTTCCTGGACCGTTATTTGCCACGGGAGATACGGCAGGCCCGGATGGATCAGTTTTTGCATTTGGATTAGGGGGCGAGGAGTGTACGAGAATATGCCCTAAAGTTTGACTCCCTCTCCCGCTATGCTCCAGCTTTTGTGGACACTATACCATCCAGAGTCCATCGGTTCATAATGGGTTTGAACCCGGAATATATTGAAGCCTGCATGACGGCTACGTTACGAGAAGATATGGATATTTCCCGAGTACAAGCTTTTGCCCAGACCATTGAGGGCCTTAGACAGCGGCAACAGGACAGTAGACAAACAAATTAGGAACAGCGCCGCAGAGACAGATCAGATGAAATGCAGAGGGAGGTTCAGAGAGGACCCAGGCCCCGATTGTCATACAGACCTCCTAGACCCCCACCTCCACCACAACAACAACAACAACAGCGAGGTAGATTTGCTCGTCGAGGGAAGTCAGAGTCTGGTGGCACTTCTCGAACAGTAGATTCCCCGCAGCAGAGAAGGGGAGAGCAGAGTAGATTTACACCCCCACCCTACCCTAATTACAGCCGACCTCACATCAGAGCTTGTAGTATGGCTCCTCAGGGTATTACATTTGTGGGCAGGAGGGGCACCACATGAGAGATTGTCCGGCCAGGGGACAAGAGAGCAGAGATAGTCAGGACACGGGATCCGCAGGGCCACGAGCTCCAGCAGCCTCGGCATGGCGTAGGCCCTCAGGTACAGCAGGCAGAGGCCGAGGTAAATCAGGAGCCTCCAGTTCAGGTACGGGCTCAAGCCGTACCTATGCATTACCAGGGAGACAAGACTCAGAGGCGTCTCTAGATGTAGTGACAAGTATGAGGACTATCTGTTCATGCGCTGCTCATATACTGATTGATCCAGGGTCCACTCTGTCATATATTACCCCATTTGTAGCTCAAAATTTTAATGTCGCACCAGAGTTATTACAGCAGCCCATTTCAGTATCTACACCCGTCGGTGACTCCATTATAGCTAGTAGAATTTATCGAGGGTGTACAGTAGAGGTTGCTAATTGCCAGACTACAGTAGATCTGGTAGAGTTAGAAATGATTGATTTCGATGCCATCATGGGTATGGATTGGTTGGTTCCATGCTATGCTAACGTAGAATGTTGGAATAAGACGGTCCGATTCCACTTTCCAGGAGAGGTAGTGCAAGAGTGGAAAGGCAGTACAACTACTCCAAAAGGTAAGTTTATTTCCTACCTTCAGGTGAGGAAATTGATAACTAAGGGATGTATCTACCACCTAGTCAGGGTTCAGGATGTTCGGGTAGAATCTCCAACACTTCAGTCCATTCCGGTGGTGAATGATTCCTTGATGTATTTCCAGATGAGTTACCTGGTATTCCCCTAGAAAGGGAGATAGATTTTGCAATTGACTTGCTACCAGGTACTTAGCCTATATCAATTCCTCCGTATCGCATGGCTCCTACTGAACTCAGAGAATTAAAGGAGCAGCTGAAGGACCTGCTAGATAAGGGTTTTATCAGGCCGAGTACTTCACCGTGGGGTGCGCCAGTTCTATTTGTGAGAAAGAAGGATGGCTCGTTCTGCATGTATATAGATTACCGGCAGTTGAATAAAGTTACAGTAAAGAATAAGTATCCGCTTCCCAAAATAGATGATTTGTTTGATCAGTTACAGGGGGCCAGATATTTCTCCAAGTTTGACTTGCGGTCCGGATATCATCAGGTTCGAGTTCGTGAAAGAGACATTCCCAAAAGGGCTTTTAGGACCCGATATGGACACTTTGAATTCTTAGTTATGTCCTTTGGGTTGACGAATGCCCCAGTAATATTCATGGACCTGATGAATAGCATTTTCAGACCATACCTGGACCTGTTCATGATAGTGTTTATTGATGATATTCTGGTGTATTCTTGCTCTGAAGCAGATCACCAGGCTTATTTACGGACAGTGCTCCAGATTCTCAGGGACCGTCAATTATATGCTAAGTTCTCCAAGTGTGAATTCTGGCTGAACTCAATTGCCTTCTTGGGCCATATTGTGTCGGATGCTGGTATACAGGTTGACACGCAGAAGATAGCTGCAGTTAAAACCTGGCCTAGGCCTACCACTCCGACCGAAGTCCGTAGTTTTCTGGAGTTAGCGGGATATTACAGGAGATTTGTTGAGGGATTATCTACTATAGCGGCACCTCTGACCAAACTAACGCAGAAAGCAGCAAAGTTTCAGTGGACAGAGGCATGTGAGCAGAGCTTCTAGGAGTTAAAAGACAGATTAACATCCGCCCAGTGTTAGCATTGCTGGAAGGTACAGAAGGTTATTCAGTGTATTGCGACGCATCAGGCGTTGGGTTGGGTTGTATGTTGATGCAGCATGGTAAGGTGATTGTGTATGCTTCCAGACAGCTGAGGAAACACGAAAAGAATTACCCTACCCACGACCTGGAGTTAGCCGCAGTGATCCACACCTTAAAGATATGGAGACATTACTTGTATGGCGTCCATGTGGATATTTTCATAGATCATAAGAGCCTATAGTATATCCTCACCCAGAGGGAGTTGAATTTGCGATAGCGTCACTGGTTGGAGCTATTAAAAGATTATGATTTGGATATTCTGTATCATCCGGGAAAAGCCAACGTATTAGCAGATACTCTCAGCAGTAAATCCATGGGAAGTTTGGCATATTTGCAGTCCGAGCATCGGGAGTTGGTCAGGGAGATACATCAATTAGCCAGCCTAGCCGTTCATATAGCAGACATAGAGGACAACAACGCAGTAATTTAGAACACCGCCATGTCATCATTAGTTGTGGAAGTAAAAGAACAGCAGTGTGAGGATCCTGACCTAATCCAGCTCAAAGACAGAATTCAGCAAGGTAAAACGCCAGATTTTTAGATAACTGAGGAAGAAGTGTTGTTATGTAAAGGCCGCCTCTGTGTTCCAGATGTTTCAGGGCTCCGCCAGCAGATTATGAATGAGGTACATTACGCCCGTTATTCTCTTCACCCCGGTGCGATGAAAATGTACCATGATATCAAGGAGAATTATCGGTGGCCAGGAATGAAAAGAGAAATCGCCGAATTTGTAGTCCAGTGTCCTAACTGCCAACAGGTAAAAACAGAACACCAGAAACCAGGTGGGTTAACTCAGGACATAGCTGTGCCTCTCTGGAAATGGGAAGCAGTGAATATAGATTTTGTAGCAGGATTACCCTGTACCAGACATAGACACGATTCTATTTGGGTAATAGTTGACAGGCTGACAAAATCAGCTCATTTCCTGCCAGTGAAAGCTACCTTCTCGGCCGAGGACTATACCGAATTATATATCAGAGAAATAGTTAGATTACATGGAGTGCTTGTATCTATTATTTCAGACAGAGGAGCACAGTTTATAGCTAGATTTTGGCAGTCGTTCCATAGGGGTCTAGGAACGCAGATTAATTTGAGCACAACATTCCACCCTCAGACAGATGGACAGGCTGAGCGCACTATTCAGAAGCTCGAAGACATGCTACGAGCGTGTGTGCTAGATTTTGGAGGTAGCTGGGACAAGCATTTGTCGTTAATTAAATTTGCTTATAATAATAGCTGTCACTCAGCCATCCAGATGGCGCTCTTTGAAGCATTGTATGGGCGAAAATGCAGATCGCCGGTTGGCTGGTTTGAAGTGGGAGAATCAGTGTTGATTGGGCCAGACATCATTCAACAGTCAGAGGAGAAGGTAAAGCTTATCAGAGAACGCCTACTGACTGCACAGAGCCACCAGAAATCATATGCTGATGTGCGGTGCAGAGACATGGAATTTGATGTGAATGACTGGGTATTTATAAAGGTATCTCTGATGAAAGGGGTGATGAGATTCGGCAAGAAAGGTAAGCTCAGTCCGAGATTCCTTGGGCCTTTTCAGATCCGGCGGAGAGTAGGCCGAGTGGCATACGAATTGAACTTGCCTCCAGAATTAGAATCCGTTCATCTAGTTTTCCACGTACTATGCTAAGGAAGTGCATAGGAGACCCATCCAGAGCAATACCAGTCCAGGATATCCAGGTCACGGAAGAGCTGGCCTATGAAGAGGTTCCAGTAGCCATCTTAGACAGACAGATTCGTAGATTGAGAACTAAAGATATTGCATCTGTCAAGGTATTGTGGCGTAACAGGAACCGAGAGGAAATGACTTGGGAGGCGGAGGAAGATTTGAAGACTAGATACCCTCATTTATTTCAAGCCTAGTTAGGCGACAGGTATGTTAATATTATTATCTTATGCAGTACCTTATAGTATACATATAAATGAGAAGGTGTATTTTAATCTGTCATTTAAATACTATAGTATTGTGTGGACTACCTATATAGGACTTTTCTGCATTTCAGGTTTTTGGGATAGTCCATATTACAGGGCGAACTCTGCCGAAATTTTTCTAGAAACAAGTTGAGTAAGTTGAGAAATCCTCTAGATAGTAGTTTACATTCGAGGACGAATGTCCATAAGGGGGGAGAATGTTACACCCCGTAAAATTCCCAACACATAGGTGGCCTATTCGCGTGTTGGTTAGGAGTATTTGAAAGCCATACATGCTAGAAAAAGGCCCAGGAAAAGACCGGACGAGAAACCTATCTAACCATCGCGGAAGGAGCCCGGGCAGAGCCCCTCTGTGATGGCAACGTGTCACGGAGGTGGAGCCTCCGCGTTGGCTCCGTGACACGTTGGCCCTGTCCAGGCCCAAGTATATAAACCCCTCACTTCGGTTTCTAATGAAATAAATAATATAATTTCCAGAGAACCCGAGGGAAAACAAGGAGGATCGAGAATCTATTATAATATTCGTCCGATTACGCCGTCAAACGCGGTCCAAACTCAAATTAACTCCAGATACCGAGGTATTAAGCAGTAAGGAGCATTCCTACGGATTTAGTTTCGCGAAATTCGGCTGGCGAATCATCGTGCTACCGAACTAAGGTAAGTGGAATTGCTCCAAATTAGTGTCAATATACTCCTAGCCTTAAAGTGAATATTTCTCCCTTCTGGACTTTCGAGAAATAGCGAGTTTTTGACCGTCTTTCGATAAGCCAAAGTTTAGGCTATAAATATATCGAAAGTGATGTTTTCTTTTCGAATATTGGTGTATTTAGTTCTAATTGACATATATGTAAATGCAGTTGGGAGAAATAGCTGGAGTACTGATCGAGCTTCGTCCGTTAGTCGGAAAAATCGAGGTTAAGGTATGTAAAGCCAGTTTCTTCGGCAAGTTAGTAGTTTTAGCCTTGTATAGCACAGTAAACCTGTAGTAGAATTCCTGGAGTTGAGTGTTGAGTATTGTGCAAGTTCAATAAATCTGGTTTGCATTGTTATATCGTACTCAGTCCGAAAGTTAGTAAAGCATGCGCCAAAATGGCAAGTTAGCATTCCAGACTCAGTATAGCCCAGTATGTGATTAACAAGCATGTTTCTAGATTAATATGACAATTATTCAGAATAAGAGTTAGTAAAGTAAAATCAGACAGTCAGATAGTATCTTGGCTACAGATTAGCCATACAGACAGATGATATCTTAGCTATAGTATAGCCATACAGTTAGATAGTATCTTGGCTACAAATTAGCCATGCAGTTAGATAAAGATCACAGATTCAGTATAAAGCAGTATGAGAATCAGTATAATACAAAAAGAGATCAGAATAAGAAATCAGAATTCAGATAGTATTTTTCAGTTTGAACATGCTTGCTATATATGTGCTTATTGTTTGTTGAGACGTGGTTGTGTCGTGAGGGCACCCTTTTGAGCGTCCTCGCCGCCCCTGGGTTGGTAACTGTGTCGCCTACTGAGTGGGTGGGTTTACGTCACTTCAAGGAGTGGCATGCCATCCCAGTTTGGACGAAGATGGGATGAAGCTTTCCCCATATCCGGCTGATCAGCATTACAGTATAGATAGCCCTGTTGTGCGCAAGCGCCCAGGGAACAGATTAAGATACAGTTACAGTTATAGATACAGTATAGGAGTCCTCTGGACTCAGACACGGTTATTTATATCGGAGGCTATGGCCTGAGTCGGAGACCCAGGGGGCCGGCAGAGGTGCTCGTAGTTAGCAGATGAGTGGAGTGACTTATTTTCGGCTAGTTTTGACCCGGGTAGGGGTATATAGATTGTTTGCTTGCTTAGCGCCATCCGGCTTATGGGGGTTGGTATTGGCTCTTTTTTGCTATATATATATGTATTTATGTGCTATATATTAGTTAATAGACAGCAGGCCGCCGTATCTACAGGTACGCTCCTGCCCTATCACAGCACAGAGAGTCTGATTCAGTTCATATCAGTTTTTACAGATTCAGTTATCTCCTGCTATTCAGAATTGCTAGTTATGTTATTTGTATTCAGTTGTATCCAGTTGCTTTGCATACTCGGTACCAGTCGTACTGACACCCATTTGGGGCGCTGCATTAATTGCCTGCAGGTACTCATAGACGAGGAGGTGATCCCTCGTGATTCTAGCCAGCTTATAAAGTCATCAGCTCCTGTCATTCGGAGCTTGATATTCAGAGGTGTAGTTCATTTTCTTTCATTGTATAGCATGGGTAGGTCGGGGCCCTATCCCGACCATCTTTTCAGTATTCCTAGAGGCTTGCAGATTGTATATATTCATCTCCCTGTGGTTAGTTGTGCCAATCGTGTGAGGTCGTGCATTTTGTTTAGCTGTTTAGCATTGTTGATTATGTTGGCCGTGTGGGGCCATAGTCTGATAGTAGTGGTGACCTTGCCGGTCACGTAGTTATTTATTATTCTATTGTTGAGTTACAGATAACTAGACAGTATGGTGGCCTTGTTGGCCCGCATAGGTTTCCCTCTTTGTAAGTATGTTTCTGGTTAGCTGAAGTTTTATATAGGTGGCTATAGGCCCAATCGGCCGGAGGCTGTATTTACAACCCTCATATAGCCCGTTGTTTTCAGAAATCTGAGTTAGAGCTAGCCAGGCACCAGATGTGCTTAGGCTCACCAGCTAGCAGTCTAGGTCCTACTAGGGCACCAGGTGCCAGTCATACCCCCCAAGGCGGGGCGTGACAATAGCCGTTAGACTACAGTAGATTTTGTAGAGTTAGAAATGGTTGATTTTGATGCCATCATGGGTATGGATTGGGTTTCTCCATGCTATTCCAATGTTGATTGTTGGACCAACACGGTCAGATTCCACTTTCCAGGGGAGGCAGTATGGGAGTGGAAAGGTAGTACAGTTACGTCAAAAGGTAGGTTTATTTCCTATCTTCGGGCGACAAAGTTGATAGCAAAGGGGTGTATTTACCACATTTTCAGAGTTCAGGATGTTCTGGCAGAGCCTCCGACTCTTCAGTCTGTTCAGTGGTTAATGAATTCCCCGATGTATTTCCAGATAAGCTTCCTGTATTCCCCCAGAAAGGTAGATTGACTTTGCAATCGATCTATTACTAGGCACTCAGCCTATATTTATTCCCCCTTATCGGATGTCTCCTGCTAAACTCAGAGAACTAAAGGAGCAATTGGAAGATTTGCTAGATAAGGGCTTTATCAGGCCGAGTACCTCACCATGGGGTGTGCCAGTTTTGTTTGTGAGAAAGAAGGACGGCTCCCTCCGTATGTGTATAGACTATCGTCAACTGAATAAAGTCACTGTCAAGAATAAGTACTCGCTTCCCAGAATAGATGATTTATTTTGATCATCTACAGGGAGCAAGGTATTTTTTGAAGATTGACTTAAGGTCCAGATATCATCAAGTTCGGGTTCGTAAAAAAGATATTCGAAAGACTGCCTTCAGGACCCGATATGGTCACTTTGAATTCTTGGTCATGTCCTTCGGGCTGACGAACGCCCCAACAGTATTTATGGACTTGATGAAAAGTATTTTCAAACCATACCTGGACTTGTTCATGATAGTGTTTATCGATGATATTTTGGTGTATTCTCGCTCAAAGGCAGACCACCAGGATCATCTGCGGACAGCGTTGCAGATTCTCAGAGACCGTCAGCTATATGCCAAGTTATCTAAGTGTGAATTTTTGCTGAATTCAGTAGCCTTTTTGGGTCATATCGTGTCGGATGCTAGTATACAGGTAGATACATAGAATATAAAGGTAGTAAAAACATGGCCTAGACCTACCACTTCGACCGAGGTGCGTAGTTTCTTGGGATTAGCCGGGTACTACAGAAGGTTTGTGGAAGTATTTTCCACTTTAGCAGCACCTTTAACCAAACTGACGCAGAAGGCAGCAAAATTCTAGTGGACTGAGGCATGTGAGTAGAGCTTCCAGGAATTGAAAGACAAATTGACGTCCGCACCAGTATTAGAATTACCAGAAGGAACAGAGGGTTATGCAGTTTATTATGACGCTTCGGGTGTTGGGTTAGGATGTGTGTAGATGCAGCATGGTAAAGTGATTGCTTATACTTCCAGGTAGTTGAGGAAGCATGAAAAGGATTATCCTACCCATGACCTGGAATTAGCCGAAGTAATTTATGCCTTGAAGATATGGAGGCATTACTTGTATGGAGATCATGTGGATATTTTTACTGATCATAAAAGCCTACAGTATATCTTCACCCAGAAGGAGTTGAATTTGCGGCAACGTCGCTGGTTAGAGCTATTGAAAGACTATGATGTGAATATTTTGTATCACCCAGGGAGAGCCAATGTGGTAGAAGACTCCCTTAGCCATAAATTTATGGGGAGTTTGGCATAATTGCAGCCCGAGCAATGGGAACTGGCCCAAGAATTGCATCAGCTAGCTACTATAGTCGTTCGTATAGCAGAAACAGGGGACAACAGAGCGATAATCTAGAACACTACAATGTCTTCTTTAGTTGTGGAAGTAAAGGAACGACAGTACGAAGATCCTAGCCTGGTTCAGCTCCGACACAGAGTTCAGCGATTAGAGGTGACAGATTTTCAGGTAACCAGGATGGAGTGTTTAGATATAAAGATCGCCTTTGTGTTCTCGACGTTGCAGGGCTTAGCCAGCAGATTATGGGCGAGGTACATTATGCCCATTATTCTCTCCATCCAGGTTTGACGAAAATGTACCATGATGTAAAAGAAATCTATTGGTGGCCAGGAATGAAAAAGGGGATAGCAGAATTTGTAGCTCAGTGTCCCAAATACCAATAGGTAAAAGCTGAACATCAGAAACCAGGTGGACTGACTCAGGATATAGTTGTGCCTCTATGTAAATGGGAAGCAGTTAATATGGATTTTGTAGCAAGATTACCTCTCACCACGCGTATATATGATTCGATCTGGGTGATAGTTGACAGGTTGACAAAATCAGCTCACTTTCTGCAAGTAAGGGATACCTTTTCAGTCGAGGATTATGCTAAGCTGTATATTAAAGAAATAGTCAGGTTGCATGGTATTCCAATGTCAATTATCTCCGACAGAGGGGGGCAGTTTACAGCTAAATTTTGGCAATTGTTTCAGAGAGGCTTGGGGACGCAGGTTAACCTGAGCACAGCTTTCCATCCTCAGACAGATGGGCAAGCAGAACACACAATTCAGACGCTCGAGGATATGTTACGAGCTTGTGTGTTAGATTTTGGAGGTAACTGGGATGAACGCCTACCACTCATTGAATTCGCTTAGAATAACAGTTACCATTCGGCAATTCAGATGGCGCCTTTGAAGCGTTGTATGGGCAGAAGTGCAGATCTCCAGCTGGTTGGTTCGAGTTAGGCAAAACAACGTTAATTGGGCCAGATATTATTCATCAGTCAGAGGAAAAGGTGAAGCTTATTGGAGAACGTTTATTGACTGCTCAGAGCCGCCAAAAATTGTATGCTGACGTGCGGCGCAGAAACTTGGAATTTAATGTGAATGACTGGGTATTCTTGAAAGTTTCACCAATGAAGGGTGTAATGAGGTTTGGTAAGAAAGGCAAGCTTCGATGAAGGTTTGTTGGGCCTTATCAGATTCGCCGAAGAATAGGCCAGGTGGCATAATAATTAGATCTACCTATATAATTGGAATCTGTCAAACCAATTTTCCATATATCAATGCTGAGAAAGTGCATACGAGATCCCTCCAGAATTGTCTGAGTCGAAGATGTTCAGGTTACAATAGAGTTAGCCTATGAAGAAGTTCTAGCAGCCATATCCGTAGATTAAGAACTAAAGATGTTGCTTCTGTCAAAGTATTATGGCGCAACAAGAACCGAGAGGAAATGACTTGGGAAGCAGAAGATGATATAAAAATCAGATATCCTCATTTATTTCAGACTTCGTCAGATATACCGCTAGAGGTATGTTATTGTTATGTTTCATGAGTTGTATTATATTCAAGTATATGTATTGACTCCAGTTTGTTGTGAAATGAATGCTATAGTTGTGTGGAGTACCTGCATTGGACTTTTCTGCATTTTAGGATTTTTGGGATAGTCTATACTACAGGTGAGACTCTGCCAAAATTTTTCCGATATGGGTAAGTGCAAGTTAAGATTCTTGCAAGTAGAAGTTAACATTCGAGGACGAATGTTCTTAAGGGGGGAAGTATGTTACACCCCGTAAATTTTTGGTACTTATTGGACTATTCGAATGTTGGTTAAGAGTTTTAGAATTCCATACGTACGAGAAAAGGGTCCAGGGAAGGGCCGGACGAGTGCCAAGTCACAGTTTTGCAAGAGGAGGCCGAACAGCACTCCTCCGCGATGGCAGCGTGGCACGGAGGCACTCCTCCGCGATGGCCAGCATCTTCAAGTATATAAGGCCTCCCACTTCGTTTTTAAGTCATTTCTCATATTATTTTCAGTGAAAAAACCAGAGAACAAATGAGGACAGAGGGTTACTATAAATTTCCTTCCGATTACGTCGTCAAATGAAGTCCAAACTCAAATTAACTTCGGGTACCAGAGTATAAAGCTACAGGGTACATTCCTACGGTGTTAGTTTCGTGAAATTTGCCCGGAAAAGCATCGAACTGCCTAGTTAAATTGATTGGAATTGCTCCAAACTAGTGTTAATATACTCCCAGCATTAAAGTGAGTATTTATCCCTTCTAGACTATCGAGAAATTTCGAGTTTCCGGTCATTCTTCGATAAGTCGAAGAATAGCCAGTGTTACACCCCATAAATTCTTGACATTTAGATGGCCTATTCTCATGTTGGTTAAGAGTTTTAGAATGCCATACATGCTAGAAAAAGGCCCAGGGGAAGACCGGACAAGTGCCACATCAAAGCATCACAAGAGGAGGCCGGGCAGACCCCCTCCGCGATGGCCAATGTGTCACAGAGGGCTCACCTCCGCGATGGACAACGTGCCACGGAGGTGAGGTCCAGGCCTCAACTATATAAAGCCGCCACTTCATTTTTAACTTATTTCATTTTATAATTTCCAGCAAAAACAAAGGAAAACAAAGGAGGACAAAGGGTTCTGATAAATATTCGTCCAATTACCCCGTCAAACGCGATCCAAACTCAAATTAACATCAGGTAGCAAAGTATAAAGCTACAGGGAGCATTCCTACGGAGTTAGTTTCGTGAAATTCGGCTGGCGAATCGCCGTCTCACCGAGCTATGGTAAGTGGAATTGCTCCAAATTAGTGTCAATATACTCCTAGCCCTAAAGTGAGTATTTCTCCTTTCTGGACTTCCGAGAAATAGCGAGTTTTCAGCCGTTTTTTGATAAGTCAAAGTTTGGGCAGTATATATATTCAAAGTAGTATTTTCTCTATAATATTGATGAATTTAATTCTAATTGCTATGAATATGAATGCAGTTGGAATCAATAGCTGGATATTGGCTGAGCTACGCCAGTTAGCCAAGAAGTCAAAAACTAAGGTATGTAAAGCTAGTTTCTTCGGCAAGTTAGTAATTCTAGCACAGTAAAATAAAGTAAATTCCAGAAGAAAGTTTCAGAAGCCGAGTATTATGCCCAACGTGAATTTAATAAGCATGTCTGAGTTATTATGTCGTATTCAGAATAAAAGTCAGTAAATTAGTATCAGATAACGAGATATTATTTCAAACTCAGTGTCAGATTCAGTTTAATTCAGCCAGAGATTTAGAATAGAATATCAGAACATGAACAATTTTATTAGATTTATTATACATGTTACATGTGATTATTGTTGTTTGTTGAGACCTGATTATTTTATGTTGGGCACCCTTAGTGCTTCCTTGCCGCCCCAGAGTTAATAGCTGTGCCGACTCGCCCGCCAGAGGGTGAGGATACGTCACTCCAAGGAATGGCATGTCGTCCACAGTAGGATGAAGATGGGATGCAGCATTCCCCATAGCAGGCTGATCAGCATTATAGAATACCCTGTCGAGCGCTTGCGCCGAGGGCACAGATTACAAATTACAGATACAGATCTCAAATTACAGTTACAGGAATCCTCCGGACTCAGATAGAGTTATAGTCAGGGGCCTAGAGAGCCCAAGCTGCATACCCAGGGGGCCGGCGGGGTGCTCGTAGTTATTAGGTGAGTGGAGTGAATTTATTTTGGATGGCAACCCGGGTAGGGGTATATAGATTGCGTGTTGATTGGCACCTTCCGGCTTATGGGGGCTGGTATAGGTTATTGTATGCTATATATACATGTATATGTTACTGATTATATATATATATATATATATATATATATATATATATATATATATATATATATATATATATGTATGTATGTATATATATGTTACTTATTAAATTGATAGATAACAGGACGCCGCATTGATATGTATGATTCTTATCTTCTTTCCAGTATAGTTAAGCTCGGTATAGATTCTGCTATTCTAGATAGTTTCAGCTATCCTCTGTCGTTTCAGTAACTACCAGTATACTGTTTATCTTCAGTTATGTTCAGTTTTGCTTTGCATACTCGGTACTAGTGGTACTGACGCCCGTCTGGGGGCGCTGCATTACTTGCCTACAGGTACTCATAGATGAGGAGTTGATCCCTCGTAATTCAGGTCAGCACACAGAGTCGTCAGCTCCTATCGTCCAGAGCTAGAAAGTCAGAGTTTTATTTTTCTTTTGTTGTATAGTATGGATAGGCCAGGGCCCTGTTCCGACCATCTTATCAGTATTCTTAGAGGCTTGCAGATTGTATATTCCCTGTGGTTAGCTGTACCGGTCGTGTGAGGCCGTGTGTATGTTTTGGTTTGTTTATGATGGCCGTGTTGGGCCTTATTTAGTTGGTAGTGGTGATCTTGTCGGGTCACGTAGAAGTTTAGCACTTGTTTTCTTGATTCAGAAATAACTAGACAGCATGGTGGCCTTGTCGGCCCGCATAGGTTCCCCCATGATCCTCTTGTTCTGGTTAGTTGTTGTTTTCTTACAAGTGGCTATAGGCCTAGTCGGCGCGAGACTGTATTTAGAGCCGTTGTATAGCCCGTTGGTTCCATGAATCCAGAGTTAGAGACAGTCTGGCACCAGAAGTGCTTAGGCTCAGTAGTCCAGCAGTCCAGGTCTTAGTAGGAACTAGGTGCCAGTCATGCCTCCCAAGGCGGGGCGTGACAGCTAGTATAGTATTGTTTTCTTCCAAAATAATGATGAAATTAATTCTATTCCTTTGTGAATATGAAGACAATTGGGGAAAATAGCTAAATATTAGCCGAGCTACGCCAGTTAATCAGGAAGTCAACAGTCGAGGTATGTAAAGCCAGTTTCCTTCGGCAAGTTAGTTACCCCAGTATAGTAGAACAGTATGAATTCCAATAGAGCATTTTAGAAATAGTATAGCGTACTCAGTATGAAATTCAGTAAAACACATTAGAAATATTATATCGTGTTTAGCATAAAACTTAGTAAAATAGTATAAATCCCAGCAGAATATTCCAGAAATATTATATCTTGTTCACTATGAAATGTAGTAAAGCATCAGAAATGTTATATCATGTTTCAGAATGAGATTCAGTACAACATGTCAGAGATTACGTTATTATCAGATTCATTATGTATAATATGTAGTTATTACTATCAATTGAGACTTGATTGTATTGTTTTGGGCTGGATTACCTAGCTTCCATGACCGCCCCAGGTTTAATAGTTGTATCGACTCATCCGCCAGAGAGCGAGGATATGTCACTCTACGGAGTGGAATGCCGTCCACCAGGGACGAAGATGGGATACTAGGTTCCCCATATTTTGCCTTGGTCGGCCTTTATACACCCCAGTCAAGCGTTTGCGCCCGGGGTGTTAATTTTAGGAGTCCTCCAGACTCAGGTATAATTACAGTCAAGGGCCCAGCAGGCCCAAGTTGCATACCCAAAGGATCGACAGGTTGCTTATAGTTACTAAGTGATGTGGTATGACCTAGGTAGGGGTAAATAGATTGTGATGATTGTACCTTCCGGCTTATGGGGGCCAGGTAAGGTTTATATTGTGTAATGTTATGTTATGTTATTTTAGCTATTTATAGACAGACAACATAACGCCATGTTATAAGGTAAGATTCCTATCCTTCTCAGTATAGTTAAGGTTAGTCCAGATTTCCACTACTTCGTTCAGTTTCAGTCTGTCTTCCTATTACTTCAATTACTACCAATTTTGTAACTTACTTTCAGTTATTTTCAGTTATTGCTTTTCATACTCAGTACCAATGATACTGACGCCCGTTCGGGGCACTGCATTACTTGCCTGCAGGTACACACAGATGAGGAGCAGATCCCTTATAGTTCCAGTCAGCGATACAGAGCCTTCAGCTCCTTTCATCCGGAGCTTGGAAGACAGAGGTGTACTTTCTTGTTGATTGTGCAGTATGGGTAGGGCGGGGCCCTGTCTGGACCATTGTGTTATTCTTAGAGGCTTGCAGATTGTATTCATTCCCTGTGGTTAGATGTGATAGCCGTATGGGGCCTTGTTCAGTGTTTAGTTGGTGACCTCGTTGGTCATAGATCAGTTTAGTGTTTGATTTAATTTCTCTAATATAACTAGACAGCATGGTAGCCTTGTCAGCCCGCATAGTATCTCTTGTAGTTGATTTTTCTGGTTAGCTGTTTATATCCTTACAAGTGGCTATAGGCCTTGTCGGACGGAGACTGTATTTACAGCCGTTATATAGATCGTCGTTTTCTTGAATCCAGAGTTAGAGTCAGCCTGGCACCAGACGTGTCTAGGCTCAGTTAGTCCAGCAGTCCAGATCCTCGTAGGGCACTAGGTGCCAGTCATGCCTCCCAAGGTGGGGCGTGACAACGTAGTGGGTAAATTTCTGCAAACTCAGTAAGGGAAAAACCATAATCTCCACGCCCCTAAGTCCCCTACTACGTTGTTTTTAGCTCGGAATGGGGTGTTTTAAGAGGGTTTAACTCATTCAAACCCACCCTCCTTCATGCATGCAAACATAGAGTTTTCCAAGAGTGATCAAGCTTAATTCTTCCAAGTTTTCCATTAATTCTTCCATGGGCAATCAAGGGAGTTGTAGAATCTGATTCTCTCAAGTATGTAGGGTTATGAATGAGTGAACTTGATCACACCCATGCCTAATCTCTCTCTCTAATTTATGAAATTCTATTGATGATTCTATGGGATTTTATCCCAATTCTTATCAAATCCTGATGATCTATCTATGGGTTAATTCCTCTCATGTACAAATTCATGTTTTATGAATCATGCGTAGATTTTACAACTCTCTCAATTAAAAATTTATGGATTCAAATTTCTACAAAACTATGCCCAATTATGTATGTTTCATGATAAATCAAGTTATGACCCTACTTTGATTTTGATGTTCTTTAACCCATTATGAGTTATGACTGATGATATAATTTCTCTCAAATTATCATCATTAATTTATGAATATCAAATATATACACGTGTTTACAAGTATGCATGACCCTCATGATTTATGATTGTGGACGACTCACGGGCCTTACTTTCGTGGCTAGTTCACATATTTCAAGCATGCTTATGATTATCATGATTTTAACTAGCCTATGAATCTTATGTATATTATCCTATGAGCACTATATATGTTTTGAGAGAAGTATTTTACATCGAGTAGACCCGGGGCCAAGCATATTTCGAGTCTTAGAACTACGCGCCAACGTAGCCACAATGGGACCTCTATGTTACTTTCCCTTTTGCCCAAATGGTCCCTCTGTTGTGATATCACACCTCTTTTATGATTCTACCCTTGGCAAAGTACGAACGCCCTGCCAATTAGGGGTTTACAAGTCGGGCTCCATGTGTGCTCCTATGTAGTATGTCGGTTATAAGAATCTCCCACTGTTCCTCATGATTTACGTATGATTATGATTATCTACCATGGATCAAGTCATGTTTCATAAAGCTTTTCTCTTATGATTATGATTATGAATGAGTTACGGATGTCTTGAAAACCTTAAGCCTTACGTTTGCATTATGATATTTACATTACAATCATGTCGTCCTACTCTTATTAACTTTTATGTATTTTAAATGTCCGTTTTACTTACCTTGCATACTCAGTACATTTGATGTACTGACTGCATAATCCATTTTGTATCATTTTATGATTCAGGCTCCAATCTTCAGTCTCAGCCCCGTCATTAGCCAATTTTCTGAGTTAGCACCCAGCTTTAGTGTTGAGTCCTCATATCCCGAGGACCATTTATTATCAGTTATCCTTGTAGTTTCATTTTTCAGACTTGTCGGGTTAGTTGGTGGTGTTGTCCCATCAACCCATCATATATGTGAGAGGCTTTCAGATTATATGTGGTAATCAACTTCTTATGTATTACATTGATTCCGAATCTGATATTGTGTTATGGTTAAACTTCTGTTATGTTCATTATGTTAAGTCTTCCACTTTATTTGATTGAGTTAGATATTTGTTCATGCCATGGGTCGACTTGGAGTCTTTCGGGGCTCCTTGTCCCGTGCCTCGATCCGGGCTTATGTTCGGGTCATGACATCCATTGTGTCCACAGCTATCCAGATAGTCATGAATATAACTATAAAATCAGCTAGTCTAGAAAAAAAGGTGCGGGGTCCGGAATGACTTGAACAATAATCTAAATGTCATAGTAGTACAACAATGGCTATCAGTAAACACTAAAGTCGTCGGCAACCAACTATATGGTTCCTTCACCCAAAATTACTATAGGGCTACTAATAACAAGATATGATTCTAAAAAGTCAACCACAACAGCCTTACAGGCAGCCACAAAAACTATTAACCCAAAGATAGAACTAAAATACTAAGATTCTAGCTCCATAAGCTTAAATCTATTCTATCCCAATAGCATATAGCTCATGTAAGCAACTTGTGGTCTCGTAGGCAGGTATATTTAAGTTTAGCCTTTCTAGGCAACATGTATGGGGCGAGCATCTCCTTCGTAGCCAGAGGCGTTGGCCCAACATTTGACAGCTGATAAGATCACTATTTAGGGTATCACATAGTCAATCAGATTACTAACAACTAGGGTGGTTTCCTTACCAACCTATACGACATGCTGTAAGTTGTATGAACCTATATGGTCACTGGAAATAGGTAGTTCACCTAGAAACCTACCACCCAGTTCATTAGGCAACCCTAGTGTTGCTAACTCGAGGGTAAGGCTATACTGTCAAGATGCTAACCCTGTGGGCATCAAGGTACGCCACGACCTTTAGGCGAGCTTTACTATATATATAGGCGTCAAAATAGAAAGTTGTATCGCCAAGTTGTGCCCTATGCTGCAAAATTTAACAAAGTATACTCAATAGCTAACCAGAAAACATGGCCTAAGTACAAAAGCAAAACCTCACTAGCCAATATAGGCGACAAAATACGAATTAGTAATCTCTAGGCCAGTTCTAACGAGGGGAAAAGTTTGATTAAGTCTAATCCCGACAAGGGATACTATACTACAACATCAATTCAACTCATAGCAGCTAACTAAAACACACATAAACATGAACTACTGTGAAAGCACAAGTCGTATCAACTATATGACAGGGATATCTTGTCAAAGGAGGTTAGCCTTAACATACCTCAATTCGCCGAACTCCACTTAACCGATCAAGCTTCAACTATAAACTTGGAATCCTTCTACGTCTTAGCTCATAATTCATGAAAATTAGGCTATTCTATTTCACGAAAATTGGCTAGTAGCGTCATCCAACAAGATACAACAGCAACAAGTCGTAACGAATTTAATTAGGAAAAACCTTACAAATTCTTATGAATTAAGAGGGTAAAAGTACTTACTATCACTTGAAAGCATTTTGGACTTGAATAGAAATGATTTCTATAGCTTCTACCCGCTAGGGCTCTATCAAACTAGGCCAATTTCAAAGATTCAACTTCATAGATTTGTTCTTTGTATCCCCAAGATTCATTACCCAAGAAGAATTTGTGATCGGAGATGATTTGATAGCTTAATTTGCCTTACCGTTGCTGAAAATTCAAGTGAGAATCGCCCTATGCACACAACTCTCTTTTGGGAAATCTTTAAATGAAACAAACTTCAAACAACTTATATATATAGGGGAGGTAGTGGAAGGGGTCCGCAGCGGGCCTCCCATTGCGTAAGGGCAAAGGAGCGACGAGCCACTCCCTGCATAGGAGGGTGGTCCGTGATGCGGCACCCGTAGTGCCTACCTCTGGCTCCGTCCACCCACATGCTCATGCGTTACACATTTTACCCTTATCCCTCATGTTCCGCACTCCAATAACTCTCAGCATGCACACACACGCATCGATTAGATAATGAAAACTTACAGGGTGTAACACCTCAATTGTATAGATTCAAGTTATATTATAGAATATGATTATATGAGCATTATACATAGTTTTGGAGTAGTGTCTAGCATCACGTAGACTAGGGGTTCCAAGGTTCCCCGATGTCATAAACTATGCGCCAACATAGGTGTTACACCCCGTAAGTTTCTAATGAGGTAAACGGTCTATTCGTATGTTGGTTGAGAGTTTTAGAGTGAAATACATGCGAGAAAAGGGCCTGGGGAGAGGTTGAATGAGCACGGAGCCGGGACTGCGCGGGAGAAGGCTGGGCCAGCTGCCCAAAGGGGTAACGTGACACGGACCCCCTCCCTCCGCGTTGGGCTCCATGGCACGCCCGTAAAATGATGCATTGGGGTCCATGCCACGTTTCCCTGTCCACCACCTTAAGTATATATATATATATATATCATCCTTTGCTTTTAAGTTAAAGACCAGTGAGGATGCGAAGGAAATTAATAATTTTCTTCCGTTTAAGCAATGAAACGCTGCCCGAATTCAAATTAACTTCGGGTATTGAAGTCTAAGGCTGCAGAGAGCATTAATACTATCACATCGTAAAGTTATTAGAATTTCTCCAAACTAGTGTTAATACGATCACAGGCTTAAAGTAAGCATTTCTCCCTTCTAGATTCTCGAGAAATTATGAGTTTTGACCGTGTTTCGTCAAGTTGAAATATAGTTAATATTTATATATAAAGTTGTCATTTTCTTCGAATTTAGTAATGAAGTTAGCCTTATTCTTCCAATAATACGATTGCAGTTGATAAGAGCAATTGAATACGAGTTGAAACTCACCAGTTAATTGGTAATCGACGAAAGAGGTATGTTAAGGCAAATTCCTTCGGTAAGTTAGCTCCGATAGCATTATAATTCAGTTTAAGTTCTAGTAAGACAATCAGAAGTACGTTAATCCTGCATAGTTGTTGTTATTAGCTGAGACTAGTAATCTACGCATAGTTTGGGATTTGATTTGCCTATATAGCCCTTCATGGCCGATCCCAGGGTTATTAGCTATGTCGACGCCCGCCAGGGGCAAAATGACATCGCTCTAGAAAGAGCAGCATGCTATACGCGAGGGACGAAGATGGGGTCTCAGGTCCTCATACGGTCTATTCCATTGCTAGACCATTATATATATGCCATATTGACACTACACTCCTGACGAGCCTGGTGCTCAAGGTGCAGATATTAGGAGTCCACTGGACTCAGACACAGCTACAGTCAGGAGCCGAGCGGGCTTAGTTGTAGACCTAGGGAACTGGCAGGAAAGCTATAGTTACCAGTATGACCCATTATGACCTTGATAGGTGTATATAGATTGATGTGTACTCACCAGGGCTTGTGTGAGCCCTGAATGGGTTGTTCTGTGTTGGTTGTACCTTCTGTCTTATGGGGGCCAGGTAAGGTTCTTGTTTGCTTTAGTTATTGATAGACTAGATAATAGAGAACCTAGTTATTCAGGTATGAATTTTATTCCTTTTCTTTTAGTTATTTTCAGCTTTATCTTTTATATTCAGTTATTTACAGTTATTACCATATATACTCGATACATGCTGTACTGACGCCCTTTTTGTGGTGCAGCATTACTTGCCCGTAGGTACAGATAGACGAGGAGCAGGTCCCTCGTAGATTCCAGCCAGCATCGTCATAACAGTTAGCTCCCTTATTCCAGAGCTTATGGATAAAAGGTTTACCTCTTTGGATTGTACAGGTTATGGGTGGGTCGGGGCCCTGTCCCGACATCATATTATTCCTAGAGGCTTGCAGATTGTATCTATTTCCCTGTGGTTAGCTGTTATTGTCCATGTGGGGCCTATATGTGCTTTAGTGTACGTGTTGGCCGTGTGGGGCCTTGTTTAGCTTACAGATTAGCGGCCTTGTCAGCCATAGTTTAGCGTAGCTCTGGATTTACTTTGCAGTCATAACTACACATCATGGTGTCCTGGTCGGCCCGCATAGGATTCCCTATTATTTCTTGTTTCTGTTTTCTTTCACAGGTGGCTATAAGGCCTTGTTGGCCAGGGGCTGTGTTTACAATCGAGATATAGCCCATTGTTTTCTTAATTTAAGGAGTAAGCCTGCACCAGGAGTGCTTAGGCTCAGTCAACAAGTCAGTTCAGATCCTAGTAGGGCACATGGTTCGAGTCATGCCTCCCAAGGTGGGGCATGACAAACTTGGTATCAGAGAAGGTCGTATACCAGGGAGTTTGCAAGCCGTGCTAAGTAGAGTCTTGTCTATGGATGTGTTGTGCACCACATACTATAGGCAGGAGGCTGCGAGGCATGATAGGATTGTTGCTCTTCTTTCTTATCCAGTCATGCTATAGAGTTGTACAGTATAGGGTTGAATCCATAAGCTTACCATATTCCTTTTGTCTACAAAGATATGTTGGACCTACGACACCCTACGACTGGCAGGAGATTAGATGTAGCAGCAGGAGAGGGCACTAGCCTGGTGCCTCAACCAGAGTCAGCCCGGTCTGAGGGCGATAGGGAGGTTTCATCTTAATCTCCCCAACACTCTCCACCATGTCAGGAGTCATTCGGAGTGGCAGATGTGTCGGCACCCCCTCCAGCAGTATCTATACTAACACCATTCGATCAAGAGGTTAGGAGTGTTGTGGTTATGTTATCCCAGATGAAGGCCGCATAGCGTCAGCCCGTAGTACCGATAGTTGCAGAATCTTCAGGAGGGCCTAGTAGATCGAGGGTCCAAGAGTTCCTTGCACTGAGTCCCCCGCAATTCACAAGGACAGATCGAGATAAGGACCCTTAGGATTTTCTAGACCAGTTGTAGCGAATTTTCAGGGTAATGCATGCCACCCTCACATAATCAGTGGAGTTGGTAGTGTTTCGGTTGCGGAACATTGCAATACTATTGTACGAGAGCTGGAAAAGGTCCCGAGGCAGAGATGTTCCCCCTCCAACTTGGCCCAGTTTCTCCGAGGCCTTCTTAGACCATTATTTTCCATGGGAGATTCGCCAAGCCAGGGTAGATCAATTTTTGCACCTGGAACAGGGTTCGATGAATGTTTGGGAATATGCTACGAGATTTGATTCCTTGGCCCGATATGCACCGGCCTTTGTGGATACTATGCTAGCCAGGGTGCATCGGTTTATCATGGGGATGAATCAAGAATATCTGTAGACTTGTATCATAGCTACCTTGTGAGAGGACATGGATATTACTCGTGTTCAGGAATTTGCTTAGAATATCGAGGGGATATGGCAGTGGCACCGTAGAACTAGACCCAGTGATATTCAGATAGAGTCCCAGGGTGGACCCAGACCATGATTATCAGATAGGCCACCCAGACCCCCACCTCCACAAAGCAGCAGGGGAGTAGGTTTGGTCGTCGGGGATAGCCAGGACCCGGTGAGAGTTCATGGTCAACAGGATCACAACAGTAGAGGGTGTCGGAGCAGAGCAGATTTACTGTACCACTTTGCCCTATTTGCAGCCGCTGTCATTCTGGGGCATGCAGGTATGGTTCTATGGCATGTTATGCATGCGGACAAGAGGGTCATTAGATGAAGGACTGTCCGGCTCAAGGTCAGAGTGATCGGGACTGACAGAATAGATGTTTAGTGGGATCACGTGCCCCATCCCCTACGGCAGGGCGCAGGCCCTCATATCCAGTCGATAGAGGCCGAGGCAGATCAGGGGCCTCCAGTTTAGGTACCGGTCCAGATCGCACATATGCTTTACCGAGGTGACAGGAGTCAGAGGTGTCATTGGATGTTGTGACAGGTATGCTGGACATCTGGTCTCATTCCATATATGCTTTGATAGACCTAGGTTCCACTTCATCTTATGTTACACCGTTAGTGTCTCGGAAGTTCGGTATGACACTGGAATTGCTTTGGTGACCTTTTTCAATGTCTACTCCCGTCGGTGATTCCATTATAGCAAAAAGGGTCTATCGAGGGTGCACAACAGAGGTCGTTGGTTGTCAGACCTTAGATGATTTGGTAGAATTAGAGATGATTGAATTTGATGCAATTATGGGTATGGATTGGTTAACTCCATGTTATGCTAATATAGAATGTTGGACCAAGACTATTACACCCCGTAAATTTTTGACATGTAGATGGCCTATTCGCATGTTGGTTAAGAGTTTTTGAATGCCATACATCCTAGGAAAAGGCCCGGGGAAAGACCGGATAAGTGATACGTCGAACCATCGCAAGAGAAGGCTGGTAGACCCCCTCCGCGATAGCCAGAGTGTCACAGAGGCTCACCTACGCGATACACAGCGGGTCACGGAGGCTAGGCTCCGAGATACACAGCGTGTCACGGAGGTGAGGTGCAGCCCCAAGTATAAAAGCCTCCAAATATTGGTTTTTGCTTTAATTAACTTATAATTTCCAGTAAGAACAGAGAGTAAACCAGTGAGAAGGAAGAACGAACAATCCTATCCATTTCTCATCCGACTACGCTGCCAAACACGGTCCAAACTCAAATTGACTCCAGATACCGAGGTATTAAGCAGCAAGGAGCATTCCTACGGATTTAGTTTCGTGAAATTTGGCCGGCGAATCGTCGTGCTACCAAGCTAAGGTAAGTAGAATTGCTCCAAATTAGTGTCAATATACTTCTATCCATAAAGTGAGTATTTCTCCCTTCTGGACTTCCGAGAAATAGCGAGTTTTCGACCCTTTTTTGATAAGCCAAAGTTTTGGCGATATATATATATTAAAAGTGTTATCTTCTTCCAGAGCATTAGTGTATTTAGTCCTAACTGATATATATATGGATGCAGTTGGGAGAAATAGCGAAAATACTGACCGAGCTACGCCAGTTAGTCAGGAAATCAGAAGTGAAGGTATGTAAAGCTAGTTTCCTCGGCAAGTTGGTAGTCTCGGTATAGTAAAATAGTTCAAAGGCTAGTAGAATGTTTTAGAAGTCGTACGTTATGTTTAGTATGAATATTAGTACGATATTGGAAGCATCATGTTATGCATAGCGTGAAACTTGCTAGCATGATATAAATTCTATTACAAAGTGTTAGGAACTGTACAGCATGCCCAGTATGTGATTTAGTAAAATATGTTAGGAGATTATCGTGTTCAGTTGAAACTTAGTAAAGCAATATAAGTCTTTGTAAGGTATTTTAGAAATAGAATGGTAGCCTAAAATGAAGTTTAGGAAGCATGTTAGAAATAGTAAATCATGTTACTATGAAACCCAGTTATATAGCTTGATTCCCAACAGAAAAACTACATCTTGTTCAGCATTAGACTCAGCACAGTATGACAGAAGATTGTATATATATACCATTATCAGTTTCAGCATACATTAAGTATATACATATCACTATCATTAGTTTTAGCATGTAGTATATGCATACACATTATTGTCACTAGTTCCAGCATGTGGTATACACAGTTAGTATTACTAGTTGAGACCACTGTATTGTCTTGGGGTTGGATTATCTAGCATTCATGACCGCCCTAGGGTTAATAGCTGTATCGACTCGTCTGCCAGAGGCCGAGGATACGTCACTCTACGGAATGGCATGCCATCCCACAGGGGACGAAGATGGGATGTCAGTTTCCCCATATTTTGCCTTGGTCGGCTTTTATACACCCCTGTTGAGCGGGTACGCCTGGGGTGTTGATTTAAGAGTCCTCCGGACTTAGGTACAGTTATATTCAGGGGCTCTGCAAGCCCAAATGAATACCCAGGGGATCGGCAGGATGCTTATAGTTATTATAGGAGATGGGACAACCGGGGTAGGGGTATAGATTGCGTGTTGATTGTACCTCCCGGCTTATGGGGGCTGATCTTAGGCAGAATTATATGCCCAAGTGATACTCAAATGCTACATTTCTTCTTGTTTATACATTGATAATTGTACATTCTCATGTGATTTGTAGTTAAAATGTGAATTTATACTAACCAACATGATTAGTGTTGTTTTGCAGGAAAAATGGAATTTTAGGAAGCTAAGATGCATGTTGGGAGAAATCGGGAATAGACTCGGAAGCGAGCACTTGAAAAGGCCCAGGTTATGCAGCAAATTAAGGGGCTCCGCAATGGAGCCGTGTCATGCTGCCATCGCGGATGCATTCTGCCCCGGATGATAAAAATAGGACAAGTTCCAGTGAAGGTCCGCGTTGGGGCCGTGGCACGTTGGCCAAGCCCCGCGTTGCACGCCGTGGCACGTTGGGCATAATTACCTGGAGGATCGAATTCCAGTGAGGGTCCGCGTTTGTGGCGTGTCACGGAGGCAGTGCTCCACGATGCACTTCGTGACACGTTGCTTGTTATTCCAGAAAAAATTTCCATTAGTCTAAATAACACTTAGGTTTATTTTTAATATTTCTGACTTGGTTGAGCAAGAACGTGGGTTACAGGAAGTTGAGGGGACGAAAATCTTAGGGTTCTTCTCTATCTCTTTCTTCTTTATTTCAATTGTTTGTATGATTAACACTCATTCGATGATGTTTAATCCACAAATGAGTGGCTAAATTCACTTGTTGCTGAGGTTAAGAACATTTGTAGTGGAATGTAATTATTGATCATCTCGGTTTTTCATCTTTTCTTCCATGGTTGATCTATTAATTCTTGTTCTTACTGCATTAATGTTTGGCCAATAATAATGTATATCTAAAAAATCCAGTTTGCGCTCGAAAGAGAAAGAAATTGGAAAGTTCTGAATTAATAGGATATGATCTCTTCTTGGTTTGGGAAAATTTAGAATTGATTTACCTTCAGAATAGAAATAAATCTGAAAGTCATATTAGTCAATTAAGGAATCGGTTTCGTATGGCTAGAACATGAATTTCTTCTTATCACAGAAATGTAGGTGAAAGGTTCATGATTCTTAAGTTGGGTTAAATACGAGAGTTTTAATCCATAGGCAATAATTCTTGACTAGCAACCGAAGGAAATATTAACCACTTTGTATCAATAGATTGCTTCCCTATATGTTTGTTTTAGCCTCAGCATGCTCATTACTATAGTTCAGACTCAAATTGTACATTTGCTTTAGATTAGTATAAATTAGGAAACAAACTCCCAAACTCTTCTAGAAACTATTGTCTGCATTATTAGAGTTAGAGTTTGTTGACGCTTAATTCGATTATTATCTTGGTCCAGTCCCTATGGGATCGATACCTAGCTTACTTTAGCCATTTTACTACTTGTTCGACCATGTGCACTTGCGTGTAGTTGTGAAAAACACCGAACAAGTTTTTGGCGCCGTTGTCCGGGACTGACAATTAGTAAAATTGTTGTCTTAAGTGTTAGTTTACGATTTCTTATTAGTATTGACAACTTGGTCTTAGCTTGTCTTTTGCAGATATTGAATTCTGTTGAACACTGGCAAGGGACAAGGAGCTGGTGGATTCACACTTAGAGCTGGAAAGACAATTCCATCATCAAAGTAGAGAAGCTCTAGAGAGAAAGTTGCAGTTGCTCAGACAGACAATCCTTGAGCAACAACAGAATCCACCCATTGTAAGGGCAGTGTTAGTGCCCGAAGAAATGGCAGCTAGGTCGGTTCGCGAAGTGGCAATCCCACATGCTAACAACGTTACATCGAGCATTTTGCAAACCTGAGCCATGAGGGAGGTCTGAGCTTAAACAGAACATGGTGCAATTGCTGCACACCAGCGGGCAATTCATAGGTCTCCCTCACAAGGATCCACAACAACATCTCCAAAACGTTTTGAAGATAAGTGACACTTACATCCCCGCTGGAGTGTCACCTGATTATGTCAGGCTTACATTGTTCCCATTTTCACTTTTTGGAGAAGCAAAGAGATGGCTGACAGCTGAGCCACCTAATTCCATCACTACTTGGGATGATCTTGCAAAGAAATTCTTGATACGGTTCTTTCCATCCGGTAAAACAGCAAGACTTAGAAGTCAAATTCTAAGTTTTAAACAGAGAGAGGGAGAGAATCTGTATCAAGCCTGGGAAAGATTCAAATCTATGTTGTGGGATTGTCCTCATCATCACCAATCCAATGATGTGCTGGTGCATACTTTCATAGAGGGTTTGGAACCCCACACAAAAATCTTGCTAGACTCAGCAGCTGGGGGACAAGCATTAGAAAAAACTTATGAGGAGCTGTATACTTTGTTGAACCATATTTCACAGGGAAATCCAGAGTGGAATGCAGATTCTTCTAGAGGAGGAACAAGTAAAGTGGCAGGAGTCTTGGAAGTGGATGGTTTTACAGCTATCGCTGCACAGATAGCTGCGTTCCAGAATCAACTCAATACCCACTTCAGCAATATGAGCATGAATCATTCTCAAGCCCCAGTGAATGTATTGCAGCAGATTTGGTGTGAAGTGTGCAGCAGTAATGAACACTCAGCTGAGTGTTGTGGTGCGAATCCTGATTTAGTAAACTTTGTTGGTAATGTACCGAGAAATAATCACTAGCGGTATGGAAACAACTACAACTCTAATTGGAGAAGTCACTCGAATTTCTCTTGGGGTAGTAACATCCATCAAGGGTAGAGTTTAAGTCAGGGAGCACAGAGAAATCAAGGAATGAAGCAGAACTATCAGTCTCAATACAGAAGCAACAATGCACCTCCTCCACCACCATCACCCAGTATCGAGGAAATGTTCAAAACGATGATAGCTAACCAAGCTCAATTGCAGGCTGACTATGTGAAATTGGCAGCCGATGTAAAGAACAATAAGTTAGCTACAAAGGCATTGCAGTACTAGTTTGGGCAACTAGCTGACCAGGCCAAGAGGAGGACTTCCAAGTGACACTGACCCCAACCCGAACCAAGTAAATGCAGTGACCACAAGGAGTGGTTTGCAACTCAAGGAGGTGGAACCAGAAAGAACACCACAACAGTCGGGAGCATTGGAGAAGGAGAGGGAACACAATGATGATAGGGGGAAGCAGAAGGAAGTTGAACCAGAAAGACCACCACCCTCGTTCCCTCAAAGACTAAGGAAACACAAGGAGGAAGCGTGTTTCAAAAAGTTCATGGAGGTGCTTAAACAAGTACACATTAATTTACCTCTTGTTGATATTTTGCAAGGAGTGCCGAAGTACGCAAAATATATCAAGGACATCGTGGCGAACAAAAGCAGATTGACGGAGTATGCTACAGTGGCACTTACGGAGGAGTGCACTTCCCGGATACAAAATCGGTTGCCTACAAAGCTCAAAGACCCTGGGAGCTTTACAATTCAACTTACAATCGGGCAGAGTATCCAAGCTCATGGATTATGTGATTTGGGAGCGAGCATTAACTTGATGCCGACATCGGTATTCAAGAAATTGGGGTTAGGCAGTCCTAGACCGACAACAGTGATCTTGCAACTAGCGGATCGTTCTTTGGCCAGACTAGATGGCATTGTGGAGGACGTGTTGGTGCAAGTGGGCTCCCTTATCTTCCCGGTTGACTTCATTGTGCTGGATTTTGAGCCAGATGCGGAAGTCCCATTTATTTTGGGACGTCCTTTCTTGGCAACCGGGAAAGCACTGATTGATGTAGTTGCAGGGCAGCTAACCATGCGAGCGCACGACAAGGTGGAGGTATTTGATGTATTTAAGGCCATGAAGCTACCGGCTATACATGAGGAGCTTTCAGAAATCAGTGTGCTTGATCAAGTAGAAATTCGTCAAATTGTTGAATCTCAAGACCCATTGGTAAGATTGTTGATGAACTCCGATTATTTCGGAGATAGAGATGCTTATGAGGTGGTACAAAGGCTGAATGAGCCACAAAGGCATCCTAGGAAGCAGGAATTTCAGTCTCTAATGAGGTCTATGGAACCTTTGCCGAAACCATCTATTGAGGAAGCACCAAAGCTGGAATTGAAAGAATTGCCTCCCCATTTAAAATATGTCTTTTTGGAGGAAGATGATACTTTTCCAGTCATCATCTCTGCAGAATTGACTGAGGCAAAGGAAAAGGAAGCATTAGGTGTCCTTAGAAAAAGGAAGAAAGCAATAGGCTGGCAAACGTCAGATATTCAGGGTATCAATCCAGCTTTTTGCACACACAGAATTTTCATGGAGACAGGAGCAAAGCCAACTATTCACCCTCATCGAAGGTTGAATCCGGCAATGAACGATGTGGTTAGGAAAGAAATAATTAAGTGGCTTGATGCAGGTGTGGTCTATCCTATCTCGAACAGCGAATGGGTCAGCCCCGTTCAGTGCGTTCCAAAGAAAGGAGGGACGACCGTGGTCACCAATGAGAAAAATGAGCTGATCCCTACACGAACCGTCACAAGCTGGTGAATTTGTATGGACTATAGAAAGCTTAATGAAGCCACAAGAAAATACCACTACCCTATCCCGTTCATTGATCAGATACTGGACAGGTTGGCTGGACAAGAATATTATTGTTTCCTTGATGGGTACTCTGGCTATAACCAAATAGCCATAGCACCGGAGCATCAGGAGAAGACTACTTTCACCTGTCCTTGTGGGACATATGCTTTTAGGCGGATGCCATTTGGGTTATGCAATGCACCTGCCATATTCCAGAGATGCATGATGGCTATCTTCCACGACCTGGTTGAGGATTTCGTTGAGGTATTTATGGATGATTTTTTTTATTTTCGGTAATTCGTTTGCTACTTGTTTGCAGAACCTTGACAGGGTGCTAGCTCGCTGCAAAGAAACCAACCTTGTACTCAACTGGGAGAAATGCCATTTCTTAGTCAAGGAGGGTATCGTCCTTGGCCATAAAGTGTCTTGCAAGGGGTTGGAGGTTGATCGTGCTAAGATCGAAGTTATTGAGAAACTACCACCACCTGTCTCGGTGAAGGGTGTTCGCAGTTTTCTCGGGCATGCAGGGTTCTACAGACGGTTCATCAAAAACTTCTCCAAAATTTCTAGATCATTATGCAGATTGCTGGAAAAAGAGGTGAAGTTCGAGTTGGATGATGAGTGTGTCAAAGCATTCAAGGAGTTGAAGCAAAAATTGAAAGAAGAACCTATCCTTATTTCTCCGGATTGGGAACAACCATTTGAACTAATGTGTGATGCAAGCGATGTGGCTGTGGGAGATGTATTGGGGCAATGGAGAAATAGAATCTTCCATTCTATTCATTATGCAAGCAAAACACTGAACACTGCCCAAAGTAATTATACAGTCACAGAGAAGGAGATGCTAGCATTTTTGTTTGCATTTGATAAATTCAGGTCCTATTTGGTGGGTTCGAGAGTAGTGGTGTATATCGATCATGCAGCGATTCGATATCTGTTTAACAAGAAGGATGCAAAGCCCAGGATGATCAGATGGATTCTGTTATTGCAAGAGTTCGATCTATAAATTAAGGACAGAAAGGGGAGCGAAAATCAGGTGGCAGATCACCTATCGCGATTGGAAAGCTGGTCGCATGTGAAGGTAGGTGATAACATCAAAGAGGAGTTCCTGGATGAGCAGCTCTTGGCAATAGGGGAAGCTAAGGTTCCCTAGTATGCAGACATAGTGAACTTGCTAGTGAGTGGAGTCTATCCACCGGAGGCTACTACGCAGCAGAGAAAAAAATTGAGGCTTGATTTTCGGCATTTTATTTGGGATGAGCCGTACTTGTTTAAATAGGGACCGAATCAGGTGATGAGAAGATGCATCCCAGAGAGTTAGATTGTAGAGGTTTTGAGGAGTTGTCACTCTTCATTGTATGGAGGGCACCACGGAGGTGAGCGGACAACACACAAGGTCCTACAGTCAGGTTTCTTTTGGCCTACACTATTCAGACACTCTATGGCATATGTCAAAATGTGCGATAGATGTCAGCGGACAGGCACAATTGGCAGGAGACAAGAGATGCCGCTGCAGAATGTACTGGAAGTGGAGACCTTTGATGTATGGGGCATAGATTTCATGGGCCCGTTCCCGCCGTCATTTGGCAATCGTTACATATTGGTGGCTGTTGATTATGTGTAAAAGTGGGTTGAAGCAATAGCTTGCCCCAGGAATGACAACAAGGTGGTAACAAAATTTGTGAAAAAACACATTCTCACTAGGTTCGGGACACCCCGAGCCATTATCAGTGATGGAGGGGCTCATTTTGTAAATTCAAGTTTCAAGAAGCTACTAGCTAAGTGTGGGGTGCGCCACAAGGTGGCAACAGCATATCATCCCCAAACTAGTGGGCAAGTGGAGGTGTCGAATAGAGAAGTGAAGCAGATTTTCCAGAAAACAATGAATGCACAACGTAGTGATTGGTCAAGCAAACTCGATGATGTGTTGTGGGCCTACAGAACTGCTTACAAGACACCAATTGGAACTTCTCCATACCGATTGGTCTATGGTAAAGCGTGTCATCTGCCAGTGGAGCTAGAGCACCGAGCTTTCTGGGCTGTGAGGAAACTGAATATGGACTTAGAGCTAGAGGGCAAGAAGAGGTTGATGCAACTCAGCAAACTTGAAGAGTTTCGTTGGCATGCTTATGAGAGTGCTAAGTACTACAAAAAAAAACAAAAAGGTGGCATGACAAGCATGTGGTGCATCGTATTTTTGAGCCGGGGCAGAAAGTGTTGCTCTTCAATTCAAGATTGAAGCTGTTTTCCGAGGAAGCTGCGGTCAAAATGGTCAGGGCCATTTGAGGTAGTGAGAATGACTCCGCAAGGGGCAGTAGAATTGTGGCAAAAAGATCGAAGTGCCACATTCTTAGTCAATGGGCAGCGATGTAAACATTACTGGGGTGAGGACGGTAGTCGAGAGAAAACATCCGTCACTCTAGTGGATTATTGAGCTTTAATGACGTCGAGCCGCGATGGTAAACCAGGCGCTGCACGCGAGGCAACCCATGAAATTATTGTAATAGATGAGTAGAATTAGTTTAGAAAAAGAATAAAAAAAAAGAAATTAAAAATAAAAACAAAAACAAAAAAATAATTTTTTTCATTAGTGTTTGAAACCTATAAATTCTAATCAATTTCTTGTTGTGAGATGATTTTCAGGTGTAATGGAGGGAAAAAATGCAAAGGATCGCAAAGGAAAAAATCAAGGTGAGTAAAAAAATTAAAAGTGGCAAAACAGTGAGCCTGCGCGATGGCTCCGTCTCATGGAGGAGGGCCTCCGCGTTACCCTCCGTGACACGTTGAAGGTGTTTTGGAATTTTTTACAAATTCCAGAACCCTTGCGCGATGGCTCCGTGTCACGGAGGGTGTGCTCCGCGTTACCCTCCGTGACACGTTGAAGTGTTATTCGCGATGGGTCACACCGGGTCGTCGGGTGACCCGCGCGAAAAACCTTCTTTTTAACCCTGAAAACACCCAATTTTTCCCATTTTTCACTCCCCTCCGCGACAAACACCACAAAATCCCCCCTCCCCCAACGTGACACGAACCTAGGATCAAATTTTCTTCAACTTTTCTTCAAGTTCAACGAATTAAAGGTACGTTCTTGAACTTAAACCTCAATTTTGGCCGAAATTTTCAATTTTTGAGCATGTGAGGTAACTAAAGCTTGCCCTAAGTGTAAATTGAGCATTAATTCATTTACGTTATTGTTGATTGATGTTCGTAGTACCGTTATAATTGTATGAACTCGATAAATACATGTTTGATTGAATTTGTGCGAAATTGGTAGCTAGGGTTGGAATTTGAATAGGAAGAAGCTAAATTTGGTTGAAAATTTGAAAATGATTGGGTTGTTCATGTTGGGTGATGTAAATGATGTTGTGAATATGGATGAATATGCTAAATAAACAAGGAAATTTTTGGGAAAATGAAATTGGTGAATTGTATAGGTTGTTGTTGTTGAGAAAAAGTTTGGCTAAGTGCTAGGTGATGTAATGAAACCGATGGTGAAATTGTGATTAGTTGTACAAAGTCTGAGTAGTACTTAGTCATTATCCCATCGACTTATCTGAATGTACGAGGCATGTTGGTTGACAAAAATTGGAATGGAATGATTGTCTTACCGGATTGTTTTCATTGTGGCTAAAGACTAAGTGTAGGGTGGCCTAGCTTAACCCAACCTTAGTTGAAGCTAATTTTAATTTAAGTAACATTGGGACTGTCTGTTTGATTTGACAGGAACAATGGCAAGCAGGCAAGACAAAGGAAACGACGCATCTACATCGGGCACCAGAGGAAAAGAATTAGACTGGGAACAGTAGTCCCAGTAGCACCAGCGGTTCCGCGCGGCCAACGCCGTCAATACGACACTCGATAGGTGACAGAGGAAGGGAAGAAATGGTACACAAAGCATAAGGAAAGCAAATACTTCCCCGAGGAGCATATTACAAGGGAGCCATTGGCACAGGAGTTCCCTAGAATTATACACCGGATTGACACTGCCGGGATGAACTTCATTTTTGAAGAGCCCAAGAAGTGCAATCTCCACCTGATTTGGGAATTCTATGCGAACTGGAACCCGACACTCCAAAGGCACACTATCAAAATAAGGGGCAGGTAGTCACTTTTGAGCCCCATCACCTTAATGCCATCTTGGGGGCGCGGGACATAGACGCGCATGTACTGCGGCAGCTGAACATCACTCCACCATATGCGGATATCAGACGCACTCTGTGTGGAGCCCGTTCTACAGCACAGTGGAGCAGGCATAAGGAGAGGGGCTACCATCAAACACTGCCCTATTCACAAATGAATAGGGAATCCAGAATTTGGCTTAAGATCGTGTGTTCCCGCCTGATCCCAGGGGTGCACATGACAGATGTCACCCGGGATCGTGTGTGCTTGGTATACTCCCTGATGAAAGGGCTGGAGATTAATGTTGGGGCGGTGATCATCTCCGCCATAAAGAGAGCCCGTTTGCATCAAGGGCACAGGTACGGGTTTGGTGGCTTGCTGACCACTTTCTTGAGGGGCCTAGATGTTGAGGAGGAGGACCTTGACTACATCCCGCAGATGGAGAGGCGTGCCTTGGACGTCACCAAAACTAAGGCACCCGACACAACTCACGGGCCAGTTCTCACATTAGCCGAGCGACATGCTCGGGATGATTAGTATATGGCCCGCATGTTCGAGATGCAGATGCTACAGTGCGTATAGGCGGGAGGCCAGCAACAGAAAATGAGCTGTGGTAGCTAGAGTTGGACTACCCCTTCGGCGAAAATGCCAGGGCTCTATGCCGAGTGGGGCCAGCTTTTGTGGAGCCCATTGATGATGATGTCCCCACAGACGAGGAGACACGCCGCGATGACTCAGATGTTGAGTCAGATGAGGATAGCGTGGGTGATTCTGATATAGGGGACGAGGCAACCGCACCTGACGAAGAAGTGGAATACTTCGATTGATCAGGCAGTTTCATCACCTACTCTTATGTTATGCTGAATTTTGTGAACACTGGGGACAGTGTTCAATTTAAGTGTGGGGTCGGAGTAGTTAGGTGCTGGTTGTTTTGTTGTTGTTTTTGTTTCTGTTTTGTTGTTGTGCTTGTGAAAAATTGTGACCTTGTGATTTTGATATTTATTTTTTGTATTGTAATTAATGTGAAGTTGTTGTGTGTTGTATGGAGTTGTTGTTAGCTGGTTGTGTAAATATTTTTGTATTATTGAAATTATCGATATTTTTGAAAACTTTTCGTGAAATCATTTTTTTGGGTTTCTTGGCGTTTGTTTTTGGTGCTTTTACCGAGAATAGTCCCATTGAACCGAAGTCGTAAATAGTGACCGTTCCCTATGATGGATGGATGACGACCGTCTTAAGGGAAATGTAGTCGATAGGAGTAGATTTTTTTTGTTCTTTTTATTTTTTTTCTTTTGTTTGATTATATCCCAAACATGTCGTTACTTTATGGTTCGAAATTCAGGTTGCGTGTTGTACAGGATATTTAAAATGCAAAGGTGATTCATATGAAAGCATGCAACTTTGTGAACATGTTGAGATACCTAGACCGTAGAGTTCGATTCGGTGTGATTGAGGCTTAATGTTTGAATTCTTGTGATTAGCTGATTGAAGAGTCTATGAATATGTCTTGAGTTGAGCATGTGCAATGAGAGTGTGGTGAGGTTTCTATTCTTCCATGCTATTATGAAGTGTCTAGAACTTGCCTGGTGTGTGTACGAAACGAAATGAAGGATGAGTATGGTAGGAAAGGATGTAGGCATTTCTTTGCTTTAACCGAAAGTTTTTTTTTCTTTCCATTATCGTACCTACATTGAATGTACATCCTAGTTAGCCCATCGAGCCTTTAGCCTATTTTTTTTCTTTTTTCAAAAAGGTGCAAACTGACTTAACCTCTTCTTTTCATTATCCGTGAATTTGATCCAAAACTCTTAAGCGCTCAAGAAAATAAATTTTCCCACAGAGTCGCAGAGTGGTAATTGGGAAAAGAAAGGAAAAGTGGAAGCGGTGAAAGTAAAGAAAAGGTCAAAGGTGCACTTGCCGAAGTTAATAAAATGAAGATGTATAGCTAATCTTTGTTATTAAGTCGAGTGTGCTTAAGGAAATGGGAACAAAAATAAAGAAAAGCTTCAAGAAATGAGAGGATGAAGGAAGAAACAATGCCCATAATGTGGTGGGATGTATGGAAATGCTCTTAAGGGTGCTAGTTGTTATTATTGGATAGCCCAGTATGTACTAGTTCCTTAGCTTACATTACAACCCGTTAAGTCCTACGTGATCTTACATCACTCGTCCTTATATTAGTGCAGTAATACACTAGAGGCAAGCTTATGGGTCATGACATGAGGCATGTAAATTCTTTGGGAGAGAGAGACAAATTGTGTTCATATGCCCCTGCATATAATGCTTTTGAGATCATATGATTGTAACGGGGGAAATTCTCTGGTGTTGTGAGGGCACATGCTTGACGAGAGATTTAATTTCGTGTCGGATGTCTTGAGTAGTTGATTTGCATGAGTTTGCCGAGATCGAGAGTCGACTCATGAGTCTAGGAGGTCTTAGTGTGCTAAATGTCATTGTATTGATGAGACTATGCATGTTTTCTTGATGATTTGCTATGTAAATAATCGGTATGATCGTAACTTGAATTGTCGAGCCAAAGTAGCTATGATTGGGTGTCAATTGCATGAGATGTGAGATTATTGTTCGAGGACGAACAAAGTTTTAAGTGTGGGGTAAGTGATCTTGGGCAGAATTATATGCCCAAGTGAAACTCAAATGCTTCATTTCTTCTTGTTTATACATGGATAATTGTACATTCTCATGTGATTTGTAGTTAAAATGTGAATTTATACTAACCAACATGATTAGTGTTGTTTTGCAGGAAAAATGGAATTTTAGGAAGCTAAGATGCAGGTTGGGAGAAATCGGGAATAGACTCGGAAGCGAGCAGTGGAAAAGGCCCAGGTTATGCAGTAAATTAAGGGGCTCCGCGATGGAGCCGTGTCACGCTGCCATTGCTGATGCATTCTATCCCGAATGATAAAAATAGGCCAAGTTCCAGTGAAGGTCCGCGTCGGGGCCGTGGCACGTTGGCCAAGCCCCGCGTTGCACGTCGTGGCACGTTGGGCATAATTACCTGGAGGACCGGATTCCAGTGAGGGTCCGCGTTTGTGGTGTGTCATTGAGGCAGTGCTCCGCGATGCACTCCGTGACACGTTGCTTGTTATTTCGGGAAAAATTCCCATTAGTATAAATAGCACATTTAGGTTTATTTTTAATATTTCTGACATGGTTGAGCAAGAACGTGGGTTACAGGCAGTTGAGGGGACGAAAATCTTAGGGTTCTTCTCTATCTCTTTCTTCTATATTTCAATTGTTTGTATGATTAACACTCATTCGATGATGTTTAATCCACAAATGAGTGGCTCAATTCACTTCTTGCTGAGGTTAAGAACATTTGCAGTGGAATGTAATTATTGATCATCTTGGTTTTTCACCTTTTCTTCCATGGTTGTTCTATTAATTCTTGTTCTTACTGCATTAATGTTTGGCCAATATTAATGTATATCTAAAAAATCAGGTTTGCGCTCGAAAGAGAAAGAAATTGGAAAGTTGTGAATTAATAGGATATGATCTCTTCTTGGTTTGGGAAAATTGAGAATTGATTTACCTTCAGAATAGAAATATATCTAAAAGTCGTATTAGTCAATTAATTTCGTATGGCTAGAACATGAATTTCTTCTTATCACAAAAATGTAGGTGGAAGGTTCATGATTCTTAAGTTGGGTTAAATACGAGAGTTTTAATCCATAGGCAATAATTCTTGACTAGCAACCGAAGGAAAGATTAACCACTTTGTGTCAATAGATTGCTTCCCTATATGTTTGTTTTAGCCTCAACATGCTCATTACTATAGTTCTGAATCAAATTGTACATTTGCTTTAGATTAGTATAAATTAGGAAACAAACTCCCAAACTTTTCTGGAAACTATTCTCTGCATTATTAAAGTTAGAGTTTATTGACGCTTAATTCGATTATTATCTTGGTCCAGTCCCTGTGGGATCGATACTTGGCTTACTTTAGCCATTTTACTACTTGTTCGACCACGTGCACTTGCGTGTAGTTATGAAAAACACCGAACAGGGGCCGGGTAAGGTTTTTGTGTGCTACGTTATGTTATGTTATGTTATGTTATGTTATGCCATGTTACGCTAGATACGAGTAAATCGACATTAGAGCGATACATTTCCAGGTATGACTCCTACTCCTTTCATCATAGTTGAGAGTAGGCTTATATTTACATTTTCAGTCAGTTTAGTCTATTTCTTTCTATTTCAGTTCCACAAGTTGTATTGTTGTTTTCAGATATTGTTCAGTTGTTGCTTTACATACTCAGTACCAGCGGTACTGACGCCCATTGGGGGCGCTACATTACTTGCCTGTAGGTACTCATAGACAAGGAGCCGATACCTCGTGATTCCAGCCAGCACACAAAGTCATCAGCTCCAATCATCCAGAGCTAAATAGCTAGCGGTTTATCCCTTTTCTTTTGTTGTACAGTATGGGAAGGCCGGGGCCCTGTCCGGACCATCTTATCAGTATTCTTAGAGGCTTGCAGTCTGTATATATTTCCCTGTGGTTAGTTGTGCCGGTAGTGTGGGGCCGTGCATATGTTTAGTTGTTTGGTTGGCCTTGTGAGGCCTTATCCAGTCAGTAGTGGTGACCTTGCCGGTCACGTAGCTGTTCAGCATTAGTTATATTGATTTAGAGTTAACTAGACAGCATGATGGCCTTGTCGGCCCGCATAGGTTCCCCTATATGAATGTGATTCTGGTTAGCTGATGTTATAGTATAGGTGGCTATAGGCCTAGTCGGCCGGAGGCTATATTTATAGCCGTTATATAGCCCGTTGTTTCTGTGAGTCAGGGTTAGAGCCAACCAGGCACCAGATGTGCTTAGGCTCAGTATTCTAGCAGTAGATCCTAATAGGGAACCAGGTGCCAGTCATACCCCCCGAGGCGGGGCGTGACAAACTTGGTATTAGAGCAGGTCGAATCGTAGGGAGTCTGCAAGCCGTGCTAAGTAGAGTCTTGCCTATGGATGTGTTATGCACCACATACTATGGGTAGGAGGCTGCAAGGCATGATAGGATGGTTGCCTTTTATTCTTATTCAGTCGTGTTGTAGAGCGGCACAGTATAGGGTTGAGTCCCTAGAGCTTACTGTATTGTTTTGTTACAGATAATGTCAGACCAACGACATCCTATCACAGGCCGAAGCTTGGATATTGCAGCAGGGGAAGGCACCAGTAGGATGCCTCACCCTCGTTTAGAAACAGCCCGATCAGACGGCAATACAGAGGCATCGTCCTAACCTTCTCAGCAGTCTCCACCACATGAGCCACTTGGGGCGACACCACCTCCTGTAGTCCCTATACCGATACCTTTCGAGCAGGAGGTTAGGAGTGCGGTAGTCATGTTAGCACAGATGATGGCTGCTCAGCGTCAGCCGATGCCTTCTACAGTTGCGGAGTAGTCAGGAGGGCCCGGTAGTTCGAGGGTCCGAGAGTTCTTGGCTCTGAATCCCCTACAGTTTACAGGTACGAACCGGACAGAGGATCCTCAGGATTTTCTAGACCAGATGTAGAGAATTTTTAGGGTTATGCATGCCACGCCTACAGAATCAGTTGAGTTGGCAGCATTCTAGTTACAGAACATCGTCGTGTTGTGGTATGAAAGCTGGGGAAGGTCCCGAGGGAGAGATGTTTCCCCTCTGACCTGGTCCATCTTCTCAGGAGCTTTTCTGGATCACTATTTGCCACGGGAGATTCGACAGGCCCGAGTGGACCAGTTTTTACATTTAGAGCAGGGGGCCATGAGTCTTCGGCAATATGCCTTGCGGTTTGATTCTTTGGCCCGGTATGCACCGGCCTTTGTTGATACCATGGCATCTAGAGTACACCGCTTTATCATGGGGTTGAATCCAAAATATGTTGAGACTTGTATTACGGCCACACTGCGAGAGGACATGGATATTGCCTGAGTTCAGGCGTTTGCCCAGAATATTGAGCACATTAGGCAGCGGCATCGGGAGATCAGGAGGACCAATCAGGAACAGCGCCGCAGGGATAGGCCAGTTGAGTTACAGAGGGAGGCTTGGGGAGGACCTAGGCCACAATGGTTAGATAGGCCGCCCAGACCCCAGCCTCCACTATAGCCGCAGTGGGGCAGGTTTAGCCGTAGGGGCAGTCAGAGACCGGTAAAGGCTCGCAGATTATAGATTCACCATTACATAGGAGGGTGGAGTAGAGTAGGTATACCCTACCACTTTTTCCTATATGCAGCCGATGCCATTTTGAAGCATGCAGGTATGGCTCCACCGGATGTTATATTTGTGGCCAAGCGGGATCTGATGAGAGATTTCCCAGCCAGAGGTCAGGAGGATCGAGATAGACAGGACAGGGCATCCGCAGGGTCACGAGCTTCAGCATCCTCAGCAGGGCGCAAGCCCTCAGTTTCAGCAGGTAGGGGTCGGGGCAGATCAGGGGCCTCCAGTGTAGGTGCGGGTCCAAGCCGCACATATGCTTTACCAGGAAGGCAGGATTCAGAAGCGTCACCTGATGGCGTGACAGGTATAATGACTATCTGCTCAGACCCTGCTTATATATTGATTGACCTAGGATCTACTTTGTCCTACATTACTCTATTTTTGGCTCGAAAGTTTAGTGTTGTACCAGAGTTGCTTCAGCAGCCCTTTTCAGTACCGCCCCCGTTGGTGACTCCATTATAGCTAGAAGGGTCTATTGCGGGTGTATAGTAGAGGTTGCTGATCGTCAGATCACAGTAGATCTGGTAGAATTAGAAATGGTCGATTTCGATGCCATTATGGGTATGGATTGGTTGGCTCCGTGCTATGCAAATGTAGAATGCTGGACCAAGACAGTCCGATTCCACTTTCCAGGGGAGGCAGTATGAGAGTGGAAGGGTAGTACAATTACGCCAAAAGGTAGGTTTATTTCCTATCTTCAGGCGAGGAAGTTGATAGCTAAGGGGTGCATTTACCATCTTGTCAGAGTTCAGGATGTTCGAATAGAGCCTCCGACTCTCCAGTCAGTTCCAGTTGGTGAATGAATTCCCTAACGTATTTCCAGATGAGCTACCTGGTATTCCTCCAGAAAGGGAAATAGATTTTGCAATTGATTTATTACCAGGAACTCAGCCCATATTAATTCCTCCGTATCGTATGGCTCCTGCTGAACTCAGAGAATTAAAGGAGCAGCTGAAAGATCTATTAGATAAGAGCTTCATCAGGCTAAGTACTTCACCTTGGGGTGCGCCAGTCCTATTTGTGGGAAAGAAGGATGGCTCGCTCCGATGTGTATAGACTACCGACAGCTGAATAAGGTTACAGTTAAGAATAAGTATCTGCTTCCCAGAATAGATGATTTGTTTGATCAGTTACAGGGGGCCAGATATTTCTCCAAAATTGATTTGAGGTCCGGATACCATTAGGTTCGAGTTCGTGAAAGGGACATTCCGAAGACAGCTTTCGGGACCAGATACGGCCATTTTGAATTCCTAGTTATGTATTTTGGACTGACGAATGCTCCCGCGTATTCATGGACCTGATGAACAGCATCTTCAGACCGTACCTGGACCTGTTCGTGATAGTGTTCATTGATGACATTCTGGTATATTCTCGCTCAGAGGCAGACCACCAGAATCATTTACAGACAGTGCTTCAGATTCTCAGGGACCGTCGGTTGTATGCCAAGTTCTCTAAATGTGAATTCTGGCTGAACTCAGTAGCTTTCTTGGTGCATATTATGTCGGATGCCGGTATACAGGTAGACACGCAGAAAATAGAGGCAATAAAAACGTGTCCCAGACCTACCACTCCGACTGAAGTCCGCAGTTTCCTGGGATTAGCAGGATACTATAGAAGATTTGTTGAGGGGTTCTCCACCATAGCGGCACCTCTGACTAAGCTAATGCAGAAAGCAGTAAAGTTCTAGTGGATAGAGGCATGTGAGCAGAGTTTCCAAGAATTGAAAGACAGGTTGACCTCCCCCCCCCCAGTATTAGTGTTGCCAGAAGGTACAAAGGGTTATTCAGTGTATTGTGACGCATCAGGTATTGGGTTGGGATGTGCGTTGATGCAGCATGGTAAAGTGATTGCTTATTCTTCCAGATAGCTGAGGAAACATGAAAAGAATTATCCTACCCATGACCTGGAATTAGCCGCAGTGATCCACGCCCTAAAGATATGGAGACATTACCTGTACGGCGTCCATGTTGATATTTTCATTGACCATAAGAGACTACAGTATATCTTTACTCATCTCCGCGATACACAGCGTGTCACGGAGGCTAGGCTCCACGATACACAGCATGTCACGGAGGTGAGGTGCAGCCCCAAGTATAAAAGCCTCCAAACGTCGGTTTTTTCTTTAATTAACTTATAATTTCTAGTAAGAATAGAGAGTAAACCAGAGAGAAGGAGGAACGAACAATCCTATCCATTTCTTATCCGATTACGCCGCCAAACGCAGTCCAAACTCAAATTAACTCCAGATACCAAGGTATTAAGCAGCAAGGAACATTCCTACAGATTTAGTTTCGTGAAATTTTGCCGGCGAATCGTCGTGCTACCGAGCTAAGGTAAGTGGAATTGCTCCAAATTAGTGTCAATATACTTCTAGCCATAAAGTGAGTATTTCTCCCTTCTGGACTTCCGAGAAATAGCGAGTTTTTGACCGCTTTTTGATAAGCCAAAGTTTTGGCTATATATATATTAAAAGTGTTATCTTCTTCCAGAGCATTAGTGTATTTAGTCCTAATTGATATATATATGGATGCAGTTGGGAGAAATAGCAAAAATATTGACCGAGCTACGCCAGTTAGTCGGGAAATCAGAAGCGAAGGTATGTAAAGCTAGTTTCCTCGGCAAGTTGGTAGTCTCGATATAGTAAAATAGTTCAAAGGCTAGTAGAATGTTTCAGAAGTCATGCGTTATGTTTAGTATGAATATTAGTACGATATTGGAAGCATCATGTTATGTATAGCGTGAAACTTGCTAGCATGATATAAATTCTATTAAAAAGTGTTAGTAACTATATAGCATGCCCAGTATGTGATTTAGTAAAGTATGTTAAGAGATTATCGTGTTCAGTTGAAACTTAGTAAAGCAATATAAGTCTCTGTAAGGTATTTCAAAAATAGAATGGTAGCCTAAAATGAAGTTTAGGAAGCATGTTAGAAATAGTAAATCATGTTACTATGAAACCCAGTTATACAGCTTGATTCCCAGCAGAAAAACTATATCTTGTTCAGCATTAGACTCGGCACAGTATGACAGAAGATTGTATATATATAGAATTATCAGTTTCAGCATGTATTAAGTATATACATATCACTATCATTAGTTTTAGCATGTAGTATATACATACACATTATTGTCACTAGTTCCAGCATGTGGTATATGCAGTTAGTATTACTCGTTGAGACCACTATATTGTCTTGGGGTTGGATTACCTAGCATTCATGACCGCCCTAGGATTAATAGCTGTATCGACTCGTCTTCCAGAGGGCGAGGATACGTCACTCTATGGAGTGGCATGTCATCCCATAGGGGACGAAGATTGGGATGCCGGTTTCCCCATATTTTGCCTTGGTCGGCTTTTATACACCCCCGTCCAGCGGGTACGCCCGGGGTGTTGATTTAGGAGTCCTCCGGACTCAGGTACAGTTATAGTCAGGGGCTCAGCGAGCCCAAGTGCATATCTAGGGGATCGGAAGGATACTTATAGTTATTATAGGAGATGGGAAGACAGGTGTAGGGGTATAGATTGCATGTTGATTGTACCTCCCGGTTTATGGGGGCCGGGTAAGGTTTGTGTGTGCTATGCTATGTTATCTTATGTTATGTTGTGTTATGTCATGTTACGCTAGATACGAGTAAATCGACAATAGAGAGATACATTTCCAGGTATGACTCCTACTCCTTCCAGCATAGTTGAGAGTAGGATTACCTTAACATTTTCTGTCAGTTTAGTCTATTTCTTTCTATTTCAGTTCCGCTAGTTGTATTATTGTTTTCAGATATTGTTCAGTTGTTGCTTTACATACTCATTACCAGCAGTACTGACGCCCGTTGGGGGTGCTGCATTACTTGCCTGCAGGTACTCATAGACGAGGAGCCGATACCTCGTGATTCCAGCCAGCACACAGAGTCATCAGCTCCAGTCATCCGGAGCTAAATAGCTAGAGGTTTATCCTTTTTCTTTTGTTGTACAGTATGGGTAGGCCGGGGCCCTATCCTGACCATCTTATCAGTATTCTTAGAGGCTTGTAGTCTGTATATATTTCCCTATGGTTAGTTGTGCCGATCGTGTGGGGCCGTGCGTATGTTTAGTTGTTTGGTTGGCCGTGTGAGGCCTTATCCAGTCAGTAGTGGTGACCTTGCCGGTCACGTAGCTGTTCAGCATTTGTTATATTGATTTTGAGTTCACTAGACAGCATGGTGGCCTTGTCGGCCCGCGTAGGTTCCCCTATATGAATGTGATTCTGGTTAGCTGATATTATAGTATAGGTGGCTATAGGCCTAGTCGGCCGAAGGCTGTATTTACATCCGTTATATAGCCCATTGTTTTCATGAGTCAGGGTTCGAGCCAGTCAGGCACCAAATGTGCTTAGGCTCAGTAGTCTAGCGGTTCAGATCCTAATAGGGCACCAGGTTCCAGTCATACCCCCCGAGGCGGGGCGTGACAAAGATTGTCCGATTTCACTTTCCTGGGGAGGTAATATAGGAGTGGAAAGGTAGTGCGGCTATGCCAAAAGGTAGGTTTATGTCCTATATTCGGGAAAGGAAATTGATAGCAAAGGGATGCATTTACCATATTTTCAAGGTTCAGGATGTCCAAGCAAAATCTCCGACTCTTAAGTTTATTCCAGTGGTCATTGAATTTCCAGATGTATTTCCACATGAGCTTCCTAGTATTCCCCCAGAACGGGAAATTGACTTTGTAATTGACTTATTACCAGGTACTTAGCCTATACCCATTCCTCCGTACCGAATGGCTCCTGCTGAACTCAAAGAATAAAAGGAGCAATTGAAAGATTTGTTAGATAAGGGCTTTATCAGGCCAAGTACTTCATCGTGGGGTGCACTATTTTTGTTTGTGAGAAAGATGGCTCCCTCCGCATGTGTGTAGATTATCGACAGCTGAATAAAGTCATTATAAAGAATAAGTACCCGTTTCCCAAAATAGATGATTTGTTCGACCAGTTATAGGGGGCGAAGTGTTTTTCGAAAATTGACTTGAGATCAGGATACCATTATATTCTAGTTCAGGAGAGATATATTCCAAAAACCGCTTTCAGGACCAGGTATGGCCACTTCAAATTTCTAGTCATGTCCTTTCGGTTGACGAATGCTCTAGTAGTGTTCATGGACTTGATGAACAGTATCCTAAGGCCATATATAGACCTGTTCGTGATAGTATTTATTGATGATATTCTGGTATATTCCCGCTCAGAAGCAGAACATCAGGATCATTTATGGACAGTGCTTCAGATTCTTAGAGATCGTTATTTCCAAGTGTGAGTTTTAGCTTAATTCAGTGGCCTTTCTGGATCATGTTGTGTCAGAAGTAGGTATCCAGGTAGATTCCTAGAAGATTGAAATGGTAAAAACATGGCCTAGGCCGACAACTCCAACCGAGTTACGTAGTTTCCTAGGATTAGTCGGGTACTACAGGATGTTTGTAGAGGAGTTTTCTACTCTGTCAGCAACTTTGACAAAGTTAACTCAGAAAGCAGCCAAATTTCATTGGACCAGAGTATGTGAACAGAGTTTCCAGGAGCTGAAAAATAAACTAACATCAGCACCCGTATTAGCTTTACCAGATGGGTCATAAGGGTATGCGGTGTATTATGATGCTTTGGGTATCGGGTTAGGATGGGTTCTAATGTAGCATGGTAAGCTAATTGCTTATGCTTCGAGATAGCTGAGGAAGCATGAAAAGAACTACCCTACTTATGACCTGGAATTAGTCAAGGTCCTCCATGCCTTAAAAATATGGAGGCACTATCTGTACGGCATTCATGTAGATATCTTTACTGACCACAAGAGTCTCTAGTATATCTTTATGCAGAAAGAGTTAAATTTGCGGTAACGCCGCTGGTTAGAATTATTGAAAGACTATGATGTAAATATTTTGTATCATCTCGGAAAAGCCAATATTGTAACACATATCCTCAAGCGCAAATATATGGAGAGTTTAGCATACTTGAGGCTAGAACAGCGCAAACTATCTTGAGAATTGCATAAGTTAGCTTGTTTAGATATCCATATAGTAGATTCAAGAGATAGTGGGGCAGTAATTTAGAACACAACAGTATCATCATTATTGTCGAAGTAAAAGAACGACATTACGAAGACCCTAACCTAGTTCAGCTCATAGATAAGGTTCAGTGAGGGGAAGTAGCACATTTCAGGGTAACTGGAGATGGAGTTGGAGGTATAGGGGCCACCTTTGTGTGCCGGATACGGTAGGGCTTCGCCAGCAGATTATGGGCGAGATATATTATTCCCGTTATTCTCTTCATCCAGGTTCAACGAAGATGTACCATGATATAAAAGAAATTTATTGGTGGCCAGGGATGAAAAAGGAGATAGAAGAGTTTGTAGCTCAGTTTCCAAATTACCAGCAGGTGAAAGTCGAGCATTAAAAACCCGGTGGACTGACGCAAGAAGTAGCAGTGCCTATGTGGAAATGGGAGGCGATTAATATGGACTTCGTAATAGGGTTACCTCGTACTAGGCATAAATTTGATTCTATCTGGGTAATTGTCGATAGGTTGAAGAAATCATCTCATTTTCTGCCAGTCAGGGCTACCTTCTCAGCCGATGACAATGCTGAATTGTATATTAGAGAAATAGTACGATTGCACAGTGTTCCAGTATCAATTATTTCTGACAGAGGAGCACAATTCACAGCTACATTTCTGTAATCCTTCAAAAAAAGGTCTGGGGACACAGGTTAATCTGAGTGCAGCCTTCCATCCTCAGACAGACAGGCAAGTAGAACGTACATTTAGACACTCGAGGATATGTTACGTGCATGTGTGCTAGACTTCAGAGGCAATTGGGATGTACACTTCCCACTTATTGAGTTTGCATATAACTGATCTTGGGTAGAATTATATGCCCAATTAATGCTCAAATGCTTCATTTCGTCTTGTTTATCTATCGTTATGTGTGCATTCTCATGTGATTTGTAGTTAAAATGTGAATTTATACTAACCAACACGATTAGTGTTGTTTTGCAGGTAAAATGTAATTTTAGGAAGCTAAGATGTAAAAATCGGGAATGGACTTGGAAGCGAGCAGTGGAAAAGGTCAAGGAAGAGCAATAAAAATAAGGGCTCCGCGATGGAGCCGTGTCACGCTGCCATCGCAGAGGCATTCTGCCTCGGATGATTTAGTTTGGGCAATTCTAGTGAAGGTCTGCGTTGCCTCTGTGACACGGTGGCAATGCCACGCGATACAAGTCGTGGCACGTTGGGAACATTGACCTGGGACATCAACTTCCAGTAAAGGTTCGCGACTGCGCCGTGGCACGTTGGCCTGGCTCTGCGTTGCAGGCCATGGCATGCCAAGGAGAAATTGCTGAGGAACCTAATTCTGGTGAGGGTCCGGGTTTGCACCTTGGAACGGAGGGAGTGCTCCGCGATACACTCCGCGCCACGTTTCTTGTTATTCCGGGAAAAATTCCCACCAGTATAAATAGCACACTTAGGTTTATTTTTAATTATTCTGACTTGGTTGAGCAAGAACGTGGGTTACAGGCAGTTGAGGAGACGAAAATTCTAGGGTTCTTCTCTATCTCTTTCTCTTTTATCTCAATTGTTTGTATAAATTATACTCATTTGATGATGTTTAATCCACAAATGAGTGGCTAAATTCACTTCTTGCTGAGGTTAAGAACAATTGTAGTGGAATGTAATTGTTGATCAATTTAGTTTTCATATTTTCTTCAATGGTTGTTCTATCAATTCTTTTTCTTACTGCATTAATGTTTGGCCAATATTAATGTATATCTAAAAAATCCAATTTTGATTTTGAAAAGAAAAGAAATTGGAAAGTTGTGAATTGGTAGGATATGATCTCTTCTTAGTTTGGGAAAATTGAGAATTGATTTACATTTAGAATAGAAATATATCTAAAAGTCGTATTAGTCAATTAAGGAATCGGTTTTGTATGGCTCGAACATGAAATTCTTTTATCACATAAATGTAGGTTGAAGGTTCATGATTCTTAAGTTGGGTAGGATACGAAAATTTCAATTCATACGCAATAATTCTTGACTAGCAACCGAAGGAAAGATTAACTGAATTGATCGACAAATTACTTCCCTGCATGTTTGTTTTAGCCTCAGCATGCTCATTACTATAGTTCAGACTCACTTTATAATTTTGTCTTAGATTCGTATAAATTGGGAAACTAAATTCTCAACATCCTATTTAAATTGTTGTCTGCATTTTTAAAGTTAGAATTCATTGACACTTAAGTTGATTATTACCTTAGTTCAGTCCCTGTGTGATCGATACTTGGATTACTTTAGCCATTTTACTACTTGTTCGACCACGTGCACTTGCGTGTAGTTGTCAAACCGCCCAAACAAGTTTTTGGCGCCGTTGCGGGGGACTGGCAATTGGTAAAATTGTTTTCTTAGTGTTAGTTTACAATTTCTATATAAGTGCTGATAACTTGATCTTAGCCTGTCTTTTGCAGATATTGAATTCGGTTGAACACTGGCAAGAGACAAGGAGTTGGCGGATTCATACTTAGAGCTGGAAAGACAGTTCCATTGTCAAAGGAGGGAAGCTCTAGAGAAAAAGTTGCAGTTGCTCAGACAGACAATCCTGAAGCAACAACAGAATCCACCACTTGTGAAGGCAGTGTTAGTGCCCGAGGGAATGGCAGCTAGGCCGGTTCGCAAAGTGGAAATCCCACACGCTTACAATGTTACATCAAGTATTTGCAAACCTGAGCCAGGAGGGAGGTTTGAGCTTAAACAGAACATGGTGCAATTGCTGCACACTAGCGGGCAATTCATAGGTCTCCCTCACGAAGATCCACAACAACATCTCCAAAACTTTTTGGAGATAAGTGACACTTACATCCCCGTTGGAGTGTCATCCGATTACGTAAGTCTTACATTATTCCCATTTTCATTATTGGGAGAAGCAAAGAGGTGGTTAAAAGCTGAGCCACCTAAATCTATCACCACTTGGGATGATCTTGCAAGAAAATTTTTGATACGGTTCTTTCCATCCGGGAAAATAGCAAGACTTAGAAGTCAGATTCTAAGTTTTAAACAAAGAGAGGGGGAGAATCTGTATCAAGCTTGGGAAAGGTTCAAATCATTGCTAAGGGATTGTCCTTACCATCACCAGTCCAATGATGTGCTGGTGCATACTTTCATAGAGGGTTTGGAACCCCACACAAAAATTTTGCTAGACTCAGCAGCTGGGGGACAAGCATTAGAAAAGACTTATGAGGAGATGTATACTTTGTTAAATCATATTTCGCAGGGAAATCCATAGTGGAATGCGGACTCTTCTAGAGGAGGAACAAGGAAAGCGGCAGGAGTCTTGGAAGTGGATGGTTTTACAGCTATAGCTGCACAAATAGCTGCGCTGCAAAATCAATTCAATACCCACTTTAGCAACATGAGCTTGAATCAACCTCAAGCCCCAATTAATGTAGTGCAGCAGTTTTGGTGTGAAGTATGCGGTAGTAATGAACACTCAGCTGAGTGTTATGGTGCAAATCCAGATTCAGTGAACTTTGTGGGGAATGTACACAGAAATAATCACCAACAGTATGGCAACAACTACAACTCGAATTGGAGAAATCATCTGAATTTCTCTTGGGGTAGTAACAGCCATCAAGGGCAGAGTTTGAATTAGGGTGCACAGAGAAATCAAGGAGGGCAGTCGAACTATCAGACTCAATATAGAGGAAACAATGTACCTCCTCCACCACCCACCAGCATTGAGGAAATGTTTAAAACAATGATAGCTAACCAAGCTCAATTGCAGGCTGATTATGTGAAATTGGTAGCATATGTAAAGAACAATCAGTTAGCTACAAAGGCTTTGGAGTACCAGTTTGGACAACTAGATGGAGCTCAAAACATCAGGCCAAGAGGAGGACTACTGAGTGGCAAACCCGAATCCCAAGCAAGTAAATGCAGTGACCACAAGGAGTGGTTTACAACTCAAGGAGGTGGAACCATAAAGACCACCTCAACAGTCAAGAGCAGTAGAGAAAGAAAGGGAACAGGATGATGAGAGGGGGAAGGAGAAGGCAGATGAAGCAGAAAGACCACCGCCCCCGTTCCCTCAAAGATTAAAGAAACACAAGGACGAAGCTTGTTTCAAAAAGTTCATGGAGGTGCTTAAACATGTACACATTAATTTACCTCTGGTTGATGTTTTTCAGGGAGTGCCGAAGTATGCAAAGTATATCAAGGACATCGTAGCTAACAAAAGCAGATTGACGGAGTATGCTACGGTGGCGCTTACTAAGGAGTGCACTTCCTGGATACAGAATAGGTTGCCAACAAAGCTCAAGGACCCTGGGAGCTTTACAATTCAAATCACAATTGGGCAAAGTATTCGACTCACGGATTATGTGACCTGGGAGCGAGTATTAACTTGATGCCAACATCGGTGTTCAAGAAGCTGGGGCTGGATAGTCCTAGACCAACTATGATGATCTTGCAGTTAGCAGACCGTTCTTTAGTCAGAACGATGGCATTGTGGAGGACGTGTTGGTGTAAGTGGGCTCCCTTATCTTCCCGGTAGATTTTATTGTTCTAGATTTTGAGCTGGACGCGAAAGTCCCATTTATTTTGGGATGTCCTCTCTTGGCAACCAGAAGAGCTTTGATTGATGTAGATGCAGGGCAACTAACCATGCAGGCGCATGAAAGTGGAGGTATTTGATGTATATAAGGCCATGAAGCTTTCGGCCATACATGAGGAGCTTTCAGCAATCAATGTGCTAAATCAAGCAGAAATTCTTCCGATTGTTGAATCTCGAGATCCATTGGGAAGAGCATTGGTTAGCTCTGATCTTTTCGGAGATAGAGATACTTATGAGAGGGTGAAAATGTTGAATGAACCACAATGGTATCTCAGGAAGCATGACTTTCAGCCGTTAATGAGGTTTCTAGTACCATTGCCGAAACCATCGATTAAGGAAGCACCAAAACTGGAGTTGTGGCAAGAAGATAGAAGTGCCACGTTCTTGGTTAATGGGCAGCATTGTAAGCATTACTGGGGTGAGGATGTTATTCGAGAGAAGACTTCTATCACTCTAGAGAATGATTGAGTGTCAATGACGTCGAGCCGCGACGGTAAATCAGGCGCTACGCGGGAGGCAACCCATGATATTGTTGTACTAGATGAATAGAATAGTGAATAAAAAGAGAAAAAAAGAGAAAAAAAAATAATAATAAATAGAAAAAAATTTATTGTTGCATTGATACCTATGAATTCTAACCAATTTCTTGTTGTGAGATGATTTTCAGGTGGAACGGAGGGCAAAAATGCAAAGAATTGCAAAGGAGAAAAATTAAGGTGAGAAAAATAAAAAAGTGGCATTACAGTGAGCCTATGCGTTGGCTCTGTGTCACGGAGGGTGTGCTCCGCATTACCCTCCGTGACACGTTGAGGTGTAATTCGAGTCGGGTCACACCGGGTCGCCAGGTAACTCACGTGAAAACCACCCTTTAAACCACGAAATCCCCTCATTTTTTCCTTATTTCCCATTCCCTCAACGACCAACACCCCAAATTCCCTCCTCCCCCAACGTGACACGGACCTAGGCACAAGATTTCTTCAATTTTTCTTCGATTTCATCGGATTAAAGGTATGTTCTTGAATTTAACCTCAATTTTTGCTTAAATTTTAAATTTTTGAGCATGTGAGGTGAGTGAACCTTGCCCTAAGTGTAAATTAAGTTTGAATTCACTTAAATTTTAATTGATTGATGTTCATAGTATCGTTGTGAGTATGTGAACTCGATGAATGCATGTTTGATTGAATTTTTGTGAAATTGGTAGCTAGGGTGTTACACCCCGTAAATTCCCGACATATAGATGGCCTATTCGCGTGTTAGTTAAAAGTATTTGAAAATCATACATGCTAGAAAAAGGCTCGGGGAAGGATCGGACAAGCGCCAAGTCGGCGCGTCGCAAGGCGAAATGCGACTAATAAATTGCATTCCAAGAATGCGACTTATAAATAGCATTCCCTGAATGCGACTTATAAGTCCGAATTATATAAAGCCTCCAACTTCGATTTTTCATTAAAGTTTCTTATAATTTCCAGTGAAAAATAGAGGGTAAGAAGAGAAAAAGAGGAACGAGGATTATTTGATAATTTCCTTCTGATTACGCTGTCAAACGCGGTCCAAACTCTAATTAACCTCAGGTACCGAGGTATTTAGCAGCAGGGAGCATTCCTACGGATTTTGTTTCACGAAATACGGCCGACGAATCATCGAGATACCGAGCTAAGGTAAGTAGAATTGCTCCACACTAGTATCTATGTGCTCCTAGCTGTGAAGTGAATACTTCTCCCTTCTGGACTCTTGGAAAATAGCGAGTTTTTGATGGTCTTTCAATAAGCCTAAGTTTAGGCTATAATTATATCGAAAGTGACATTGTTATTTAGAATAAAGCTATATTTAGTATTAATTAGCGTATGCATGAATGCAGTTGGGAGAAATAGCCGAAGTATTGGCCGAGCCTCATCCGACAGACGGATAACTCGAGGTTAAGGTATGTAAAGCTAGTTCCTTCGGCAAGTTAGTAGCTTTAGCCTTGTATAGTACAATAAACTCCGTAGTAGAATTCCCTGAAGTTGAATGTTAAGTATTATGCAAGTTCAGTAAACTTAGTTCGCGTCGTTATATCATATTCAATCTGAAAGTTAGAAAAGTATGCGCCCGAGGGCAACTTAGTATTTCAGATTCAGTATAGCCTATTACGTGATTAGCAAGCATGTAGTAGAATAAAAGAAATAGATTTTCATAATAAAAGTCAATAAAGAAAGATCAGATAGACAGACAGTTATGGCTACAAATTAGTCATTCAGACAGACAGTATCTTGGCTTCAGATTAGCCGTACAGTTAAACAGAGGTTACATAATCAGTATAATTAGTAAGAATTAGCTCAGTGTAGAAACAAATCAAAATAAGAAGTAGATTTCAGATAGTCTTTTCAGTTATACATGCTTGCTATTTATATGTGCTATTTGTTTGTTGAGACTTGCTATGGCATATGGGTGTCCCGTTGCATCCCCACCGCCCCTGGGTTATAGCTGTGTCGATACCAGATTCAGATACCGCCACCAGCTGGGCGATGCCGTCCGCCTAGAGGACGATGATGGCCGACCACCATGATAATATGGTCCAGATTACCCTGCTTGCAGGGGCAGTTCAGTTTACTTTGTGCAGAGCCAGATTACCCTGTTTACAGGGGCATATTACTCTGTATGCGCTTGTGGCCGGGGGCAGTTTCACATACAAATTTTTATAAAGGTACCCTGTTGCGTGCTTGCACCCAGGGGCAGTTTCAGTCACAGATACAACAGCAGATTACCCCGTGAGTGCTTGCGCCCAGAGGCAGGAGTCTTCGGACTCAGACACAGTTTATTGTCAGAGGCCAAGGCCTGAGCTACGTACCCAAGGGGACTGGTAGGAGGAGCTCACAGTTATCAGATGAGTGGAGTGACTTATTTTTGGTTGGTTTAGACCCGGGTAGGGGTAAATAGATTGTGTGTTGGTTGGCACCTTCCGGCTTATGGGGGTCAGTCAGGTATTGTGTGTATTATTATGTATACCTCTATGTGCTATTAGATACTGATAGACAGGAGGATGACACAGCATCAGGTACGCTCAGTTTAGTTATCGAATAAATAAACTCTCCCCAGTTATTCTCAGCTAGATAGACTCAGTTATTTTCTGCCTATATGTCATGTTACTGTTGTTATTCATTTCAGTTGTGTATTTCAATTGCTTTACATGCTCAGTACCTGTGGTACTGACGCCCAGTGGGGCGCTGCATTACTTGCCTGCAGGTACTCATAGACGAGGAGGCGATCCCTCGTGATTCCAGTCAGCTATTGAGTATTCAGCTCCTGTCATTCGGAGACTAAATTCTAGAGGTGTATTTCGTTTTCTTTTGTTGTACAGTACGGGTAGGTCGGGGCCCTGTCCCGATCATTTCTATTGTTATTCTTAGAGGCTTGTAGTCTGTATATATTTCCCTGTGGTCAGTCGAGCCGGTCGTGTGAGGCCGTGCAGCTTGTTATAGTTATTTGCTATTTCTGTTCCTGTTGGCCGTGTGTGGCCATAACCAGTCAGTAGTGGTGACCTTGCCGGTCACGTAATTACTTATATTGTTATTGTTGAGTTACAGAGAACTAGACAGCATGGTGGCCTTGTCGGCCCGCATAGGTTCCCCTGTAGTAGTATGTTTCTGGTTAGCTATTTTCCAGGTGAAGGTGGCTATAGGCCAATTGGCCGGAGGCTGTGTTTATAGCCGTTATATAGCCCTTTGTTTCCAAAAATTTGAGTTAGAGCCAGCCAGGCACCAGATGTGCTTAAGCTCACCAGATGGCAGTCTAGGTCCTACTAGGGCACCAGGTGCCAGTCATACCCCTAGAGCGAGGCGTGACGTAGGGTTAGAATTTGAATAGGAAGAAACTAAATTTGGTTGAAATGTGAAAAAATTTGGGTTGTGCATGTTGGGTGATGTGAATGATGTTGTGAATATAGATGAATATGCTAAGTAGACAAAGGGAATTGCCGGAAAAATGAAATTGGTGAATTGCATAGGTTGTTGAGAACAAAAATTTTGGCTAAGTGCTATGTGATGTAATGGAATCGATGGTGATATTGTTAGTCGTTGTACAAAGTCTGAGTAGTATATAGTAATTATTCCATCGATTTATCTGAATGCACTAAGCAATATGATTGATAAGAATTGGGAAAGCATGATTGTCTTTCTGAATTATTTTAATTGTGGCTAAAGACTAAGTGTGGGGTGGCCTAACTCAACCCAACCTTAGTTGTAGCTATGTTTGACTTGAATAACATTGGGATTGTCTGTTCGAAGGTACAGGAACAATGTCAGGCAGGCAAGACAAGGGAAAGGGCGCATCTACATCGGGTGCCAGTAGAAAAAGGATTCGATTGGGAACAACAGTTCCAGCAGCACCAGCGGTTCCGCGAGGCCAACGCCGACAATACGGAACCCGATGGGTGATGGATGAAGGGAAGAAATGGTATGCAAAACACAAAGAGACCAAATACTTCGCAGAGGAGCACATTGCAAGGGAGCCGCTGGCATAGGAATTCCCCAGAATCGTACACCGAATTGACACTGCTGGGTTGAACTTCATCTTCGAAGATCCCAAGGAGTGCAATCTCCATCTGATTCGGGAGTTCTATGCCAACTAGAACCGACCCTCCGCAGTCACACCATCAAGATAAGAGGGCAGGTTGTCACGTTTGAGCCCCATCATCTAAATGCTATATTCGGGGCACGGGACACAGACGCCCATGTACTCCGGCAGATGAACATAACTCCACCTTATGCGGATATCAGACGCACTCTATGTGGACCCCGTTCAGCAGCACGGTGGAGCAGGCACAAGGAGAGGGAAGCCATCAAACACTGCCTTACTCTCAAATGAACAGGGAAGCCAGGATTTGGCTCAAAATTATGTGTTCCTGCTTGATCCTGGGGGTGCACATGACAGATGTAACTCGGGATCGAGTGTGCTTGGTATATGCCCTGATGAAAGGGCTTGAGATAAATGTTGGGGCGGTGATCATCTTCGCCATGAAGGGAGCCCGACTCCATCAAGGGCACAAGTACGGGTTCGGTGGTTTGCTGACCATGTTCCTGAGGGCCCATGATATTGAGGAAGATGCCCTGGACTACATCCCGCAAATGGATAGGCGTGCCCTGGATGTCACAAAAACCAAGGCACCTAACACTACTCACGGGCCAGTTGTCACACTAGCTGAGTGACATGCTCGGGTTGATCAATATATGGCCCTCATGTACGGGATGCAGATGTTGTAGTTGCGCAAGGCGGGAGGCCAACAACAGAAGATGAGCTATGGCAGCTCAAGCTAGATTACCCCTTTGGCGAGAATGCCCGGGCTCTATGCCGAGTAGGGCCAGCTTTTGTGGATCCTGTAGATGATGATATCCCCACTAATAAGGAGACCCACCGTGAGGACTCAGATGTTGAGTCAGATGAGGACAGCGGGGGTGATTTAGATATGGGAGACGAGGAAACGACACCTGATGAAGAAGTGGAATACTTCGATTGATCAGGGAGTTTCACCACCCACCTTTGTGATATGTTGAATTTTGTGAACACTGGGGACAATGTTCGGTTTAAGTGTGGGGTGGGAGTAGTTATGTGCTGGATGTTTTGTTGTTGTTTTTGTTTTTGTTTATGTTTTGTGTTGTTGTGCATGTGAAAAAAATGTGGCCCTGTGACTCTTTGTGATGTGCTTTGTAATTAAGTGGTGTTGTAATGAATGTAAGTTGTTGTGGTTGGGTGAGCTGTTTGTGTGAGCTGTTGTTGATTGGTTGGTTATGTAAATATTTTTTTTGTAAATATTTTTTATTTTCTATCGAAATTATCGATACTTTTGAAAAGAATTTTTGTTGAATTTTCTTATGATTGGGTTTCTCGGGGCTTTATTTTCGGTGCTTTTACCGATAATAGTCCCATTGAACCAAAGTCGTAAATAGTGATCGTTCCCTATGATGGATGGATGACGACCGTCTTAAGGAAATGTAGTCGATAGGAGTAGTTTTTTTCTTTCTTTTATTTTCTTTCTTTTGTTTGTTTCCCAAACGTGTCTCTACTTCATGGTTTGAAATTTTTGTTGCATGTTGTACATGATATTAAGATGCAAAGATGATTCATATGAAAGCATGCAAATGTGTAAACATGTTGAGACACCTAGGCCATAGAGTTCGATTCGGTGTGATTGAGGCTTAATATTGAATTCTTGTAATTTGTTGATTAAAGAGTCTGTGAATAAGTCTTGAGTTGAGCATGTGCAAGGAGTGTGAGGTGAGGTTTCGATTATTCCATGCTATTGTGAAGTGTCTAGAACTTGCTTGGTGTGTGTGCGAAACGAAATGAAGGATGTGTATTGTAGGAAAGAATGTAGGCATATTTTTGATTAAACCGAAAGTTTTTTTCCTTACCATACCTACCTTGAATGTACATCCTAGTTAGCCCCATTGAGCCTTTACCCTATTTTTTTTCTTTCTTTGAAGAGGTAGAAACCGAGCTTAATCCCTTCTTTTCATTAGCCGTGAATTTGATCCAAAACTCTTAAGCGCTCAAGAAAAATGATTTTCCCACAGTGTCAAGGAGTGAGAATGGTGAAAAGGAAGGAAAAGCGGAAGTGGTGAAAGTAAAGAAAAGGTCAAGGGCGCACTTGCTGAAATTAAAGAAAATAAAGATGTATATCTAATCGTTGTTATTAAGTCGAGTGTGCTTAAATAAATGGGAACAAAAATAAAGAGGAAAATTCAAGAAAGAGAAGATGAAGGAAGAAACAAGGCCCATAATGATGGTGGGATGTATTGAAAAGCGCTTAGGGAAGCTAGTTGCTATTATTGGTTAGCCCAGTATTTACTAGTTTCTTAGCTTACATTACAACCCGTTAAGTCCTACGTGATCTTACATCACGCATCCTTATATTAGTGGAGTAATACACTAGAGGTAAGCTTATGGTTCATGACATGATGCATGTGAATTCTTTGGGAGAGAGAGCGAAATCGTGTTCATATACCCCTACATGTGATGCTTTGGAAATCATATGATTGAAAAGGGGGAAATTTCTCTTGTGTTGTGAGGGCATATGCTTGACGAGATATTGAATTTCATGTCGGATGTCTTGATCAGTTGATTTGCATGAGTTTGCCGAGATCGTGATTCGATTCTTGAGCTTAGGAGGTCTTAATGTGGTGAATTTCATGGTATTGATGGGACTATGCATGTTTTCTTGATGATTTGCTATATTAAATAATCGGTATAGCCGTAGCTTGAATTGTCAAGCCAAAGTAGCTATGCGAGGGTATCAATTGCATGAGATGTGAGAGTATTGTTCGAGGACGAACAAGGTTTAAAGTGTGGGGTAAGTGATCTTGGGCAGAATTATATGCCCAAGTGATGCTCAAATGCTTCATTTCTTCTTGTTTATCTATCGTTATGTGTGCATTCTCATGTGATTTGTAGTTAAAATGTGAATTTATACTAACCAACATGATTAGTATTGTTTTGTATGTAAAATGTAATTTTAGGAAGCTAAGATACACGTTGGTAAAAATCGGGAATGGACTTGGAAGTGAGCAGTGGAAAAGGTCAAGGAAGAGCAGTAAAAATAAGGGCTCTGCGATGGAGCCATGTCACGCTGCCATTGCGGAGGCATTCTGCCTCAGATGATTTAGTTTGGCCAATCCAGTGAAGGTCCGCGTTGCCTCCGTGACACGGAGGCAATGCCACGCGATACAAGCCGTGGCACGTTGGGGACATTGATCTGGGACATCAACTTCCAGTAAAGATTTGCGACTGCGCCGTGGCACGTTGCCCTGGCTCCGCATTGCAGGCCGTGGCAAACCAAGGAGAAATTGCTGAGGAACCTGATTCTACTGAGGGTCCGCATTTGCACCATGGCACGGAGGGAGTGCTCTACGATACACTCTGTGCCACGTTGCTTGTTATTCCGGGAAAAATTCCCACCAGTATAAATAGCACACTTAGGTTTATTTTTAATTATGCTGACTTGGTTGAGCAAGAACATGGGTTACAGGCAGTTGAGGAGACGAAAATTCTAGGGTTCTTCTCTATCTCTTTCTCTTTTATCTCAATTGTTTGTATGAATTATACTCATTTGATGATGTTTAATCCACAAATGAGTGGCTAAATTCACTTCTTGCTGAGGTTAAGAACAATTGTAGTGGAATGTAATTGTTGATCAATTTAGTTTTCATCTTTTCTTCAATGGTTGTTCTATCAATTCTTTTTCTTACTCCATTAATGTTTGGCCAATGTTAATGTATATCTAAAAAATCCAATTTTGATTTTGAAAAGAAAAGAAATTGGAAAGTTGTGAATTGGTAGGATATGATCTCTTCTTAGTTTGGGAAAATTGAGAATTGATTTACATTCATAATAGAAATATATCTGAAAGTCGTATTAGTCAATTAAGGAATCGGTTTTGTATGGCTAGAACATGAAATTCTTTTATCACAAAAATGTAGGTTGAAGGTTCATGATTCTTAAGTTGGGTAGGATATGAAAGTTCAATCCATAGGCAATAATTCTTGACTAGCAACCAAAGGAAAGATTAACTGAATTGTATCGACAAATTACTTCCCTGCATGTTCGTTTTGGCCTCAGCATGCTCATTACTGTAGTTCAGACTCACTTTATAATTTTGTCTTAGATTCGTATAAATTGGGAAACTAAACTCTCAACATCCTATTTAAATTGTTGTCTACATTTTTAAAGTTAGAGTTCATTGACACTTAAGTTGATTATTACCTTAGTACAGTCCCTGTAGGATCGATACTTGGCTTACTTAAGCCATTTTACTACTTGTTCGACCACATGCACTTGCATGTAGTTGCCAAACCGCCCGAACAATAACAACAGTTACCATTCAACAATTAAGATGGTGCCTTGTGAAGCTCTATATGTGAGGAAGTGCAAATCCCCAGTTGGTTGGTTTGAGGTAGGAGAATCAGGATTGATTGGGCCAGATATTATTCGTCAGTCAGAAGAGAAACTAAAGCTTATCAGAGAACGTCTACTGACAGCTCAAAGCCGCCAGAAATCATACGCGGATGTAAGACGTAGGAACCTGGAGTTCAGTGTAGATGACTGGGTATTTCTGAAAGTCTCGCCCATGAAAGGCATAATGAGGTTTGGCAAAAAAGGTAAGCTCAACCCGAGGTTTATTTGACCATATCGAATACTCCGGAGAATAGGCCAGGTGGCATATGAGCTAGATTTGCCTTCAGAATTGGAGTCCGTTCATCCGGTCTTTCATGTATCAATGCTACGAAAGTGTATAGGGGATCCGTCCTGAGTTGTTCCAATTGAGGATGTCCAAGTTACTGAGGACTTAGCCTATGAAGAGGTTCTAGTAGAGCCATACCGGATCGACAGGTCCGCAAGCTGAGAACAAAGTATGTCGCTTTAGTATAAGTATTATGGTGGAACAGGAATAAAGAAGAGATGACTTGGGAAGCTGAGGATGATATGAGATCCAAGTATCCTCATTTGTTCCAGACTTAGCCAGGCCATGCAGGTAAAGTACATTTACGATTCAGTTTGTTTTGTGATGTATGTTACATATATAGCTCAGCTAGATACAATGTTATTCAGAAACAGTTGTTAAAGTGTTATGTGAAATGCATGTATTGGACTTTTCTACGTTTTAGGATTTCTGGATAGTCCATATTACAGGGGAAACTCTGTCGAAATTTTTCCAGAATAAGTAGTTATGAAGGTTAGAGTTCCTGTAAACCAAAGTGAAACATTCAGGTATGAATGTTTCTAAGGGGGGAGGATGTTACACCCCGTAAGTTTCTAATGTTTAAATGGCCTATTCATACGTTGGTTGAGAGTTTTAGAGTGCAATACATGCGAGAAAAGGGCCTGGGGAAAGGTTGAACAAGCACGATGTCGAGACTGCACGGGAGAAGGCTAGGCCAGCTGCCCAAAGGAGCAACATGGCACAGACCCCCTCCCTCCGCGTTGGGCTCCATGGCACACCCATAAAATGAAGCATTGGGGTCCGTGCCACGTTGCCCTGTCCACCGCCTCAAGTATATATATATCTCATCCTTTGATTTTAAGATAAACATTATATATATATGTGTGTGTGTGTATGTGCGGCCAGACCAGTGAGGATACGAAGGAAACCAATAATTTTCTTCCCTTTAAGCTACAAAACGCACCCTTAATTCAAATTAACTTCGGGTATTGAAGTTTAAGGCTGCAGGGAGAATCGCTACGGAGTTATTTTTGCGAAATTCTCCCAGCGAATTGTAACCCTATCGAGCTAAAGTTATTGGAATTTCTCCAAACTAGTGTTAATATGATCACAGGCTTAAAGTAAGCATTTCTCCCTTCTAGATTCTCGAGAAATTATGAGTTTTCAACCATGTTTCATCAAGTTGAAATATAGTTAATATTTATATATAAAGTTATCATTTTATTCGAATTTAGTAATGAAGTTAGCCTTATTCTTCCAATAATACGATTGCAGTTGAGAAGAGAAGTTGAATACAGGCTGAAACTCGTCAGTTAATTTGTAATCTGCGAACGAGGTATGTTAAGGCAAATTCCTTTGGCAAGTTAGCTCCGATAGCATTATAATTCGGTTTAAGTTCTAGTAAGACAATCAGAAGTACATTAATCCTGTATAGTTGTTGTTATTAGCTGAGACTAGTAATTCACACATAGTTTGGAATCTGATTTGCCTATATAGCCCTCTATGACCGACCCCAGGGTTATTAGTTGTATCGACGTCCACCAGGGGCGAGATGACGTCGCTTCAGAAAGAGCAGCATTCCATCCGCGAGGGACGAAGATGGGGTCCTAGGTCCTCATACGGTCCATTCCATGGTTGTACCGTTATATATATACCGTATCGACACCACACTCTCGATGAGCCTGGTGCTCGAGGTGCAGATATTAGGAGTCCACTGAAATCAGACACAGCTATAGTCAGGAGCCGACCGAGCTCAGTTGCAGACCCAGGGGACTGGCAGGATGGCTATTGTTACCAGTGTGACCCATTATGACCTTAATAGGGGTATATAGATTGACGTGTATTGACCAGGGCTTATGGGAGCCCCGGATGAGTTATTCTGTGCTGGTTGTACCTTCTGGCTTATGGGGGCCAAGTAAGGTTCTTGTTTGCTTTAGTTATTGATAGACTAGATAATTGAGAACCCAGTTATTCAGGTATGACTTCTATTCCTTTTCTTTTAGTTATTTTCAACTCTATCTTTTACATTTAGTCATTTACAGTTATTGCCTTACATACTCGATATATGTTGTACTGACGCCCTTTCTTCGGTGATGCATTACTTTCCTGTAGGTACAGATAGACGAGGAGCAGGTCCCTCGTAGCTTCCAGCCAGCATCGTCAGAACAGTTAGCTTCCTTCTTCTGAAGCTTGTAGATAGAAGGTTTACCTATTTTGATTGTACAGTTTATGGGTAGGTCGGGGCCCTGTCCCAACCATCATATTATTCCTAGAGTCTTGCAGATTGTATCTATTTCCTTGTGGTTAGCTATTATTGGCCGTGTGGGGCCTATATATGTTTTAGTGTACTTGTTGGCCATGTGGGGAATTGTTTAGCTGACAGATTAGCGGCCTTGTCGGTCATAGTTTGGCGTAGCTCTGGATTTACTTTGCAGTCACAACTAGACATCATGGTGGCCTGGTCGACCCACATAGGATTCCCTGTTATTGCTTGTTTCTGGTTAGCTATTTTCTTTCACATGTGGCTATAAGGCCTTGTCGGCTGGGGGCTGTATTTACAGCCGAGATATAGCCCGTTGTTTTCCTAATTTAAGGAGTAAGCCTACACTAGGAGAGCTTAAGCTAAGTCAGTAAGTTAGTTCAGATCCTAGTAGGGCACCAAGTGCCAGTCATGCCTCCCAAGGTGGGGCGTGACAGTAGGTATATTTTAGGGCCTTTGAAGAGAGCGTTTCCCCCTTCCCAAGGGCACATCGTGATATCACACCTTACTTATCCTTCACCCTAGCAAGGCTTAGGATGGCCCTCCTCCACGTGGGCAAGATGTGGGATCATCATGTGCTCATACATGGTTGTTGTTGGTTATAATGAGTCTCCTATTGTTCCTTATGATTTCACTTATGCATGTTTATGACTTATGATATTATGTTTTCAGCAGGTTTGACCCAATGATCAGTTTATAAACTTTTACTTATGATTTCAGATTTGGAAAGCCTTATGATTCTATTTTTAGCATTAGGTCATTATATTCAGATATGAAATTATGTTTATGACTTTACATGTTTTCATAAATCAACATGCAGTCCTTACTCTCATTATTTCATGATTTATGTTATGTGCTTGATTTCGGTTGTACTTACTCAACCTATTTTACTTACCTTGTATACTCAGTACATTCCAAGTACTGATCGCATACTATATGCTGTATCATTTCATGATACTGGTTTAGACATTCAGACTCAATCCCGCTGTTAACCAGTCTCTAGAGCTTAGTCAAGTTCTCTTGTTTGTGAATCCTCATCTTTCGAGGACCTTCGGGTTGTTTAGTTATGTTACTTTCAATTTTAGACTTTTAGTAAGCTGGTTAGGGATGTTGTCCCATCATCTCTTTACTTATGTTAGAGGCTTTTTCAGACTATATGTAGGATCTCAGCTTGTCTAGTATTAACTCTATATGGATGATATGATTGCAGACATTCTCTTATTCATGTTTAGTTTATTAGTTTACATTTAATGTATGCTCTTTAGCCACTATGTTCATGTCATGGGTTAGCTTAGAGCCATTCATGGTTCTAGGTTTCGTGTCTTGGTCCGGACCTATGTTCAGTTTGTGACAAACTGGGTATCAGAGTATAGGTTTAGAATGTCCTAGGGTTTCTGAAAGCTGCATTAAGTAGAGTCTTTTTCATGAGTGTGAAGCGCGCCACACTTATGAGGGAGAGGCTATAAGATATTTTAGGAAATTTCCCTTCTTGCATGATCTATATCATGCGATGAAGTACCTCTTTACCCTTCTAACTTATGTTATATGCGTTTGCAGAATCATGCCTCCACGCTGAGTAAATGATAGAAGGAATGAAAATGGAAATGGTCATGAAGATGGCATTGAAGATGAGCACCAGCGAGCCCCACCATCACCAGTAGATCCTTTCCTCGAGCAGATCTCTCATGCCAAGTTTAGGGAAACTTTTTAGATGTCGTCCCAAGCTTTGACCGCTTAGGTCAACCAGCAGAGCTGACAAAATCAGCTCATTTCCTACCAGTGAGGGTGATCTTGGGGCTCCGCGATGGCTCCGTGCCACGCTACCATCGCGGTAGCACACTGCCTGAGCAGGAATTAAATTTGCAATTTCCAGTGTGCATGCGCGTCAGCTCCGTGACACGGAGATAGGCCTCCGCGATGGCCTCCGTGCCACGTTGAGGTTAAATTACTGGACCCTGGAAATTCCAGTGCGGGTCCGCGTCCACGCCGTGTCACGGAGGCAAGGCTCCGCGTTGGCCTCCGTGACACGTTGCTTGTTATTCCGGGAAAAATTTCCCACTAGTATAAATAGCACACTTAGGTTTATTTTTGAGTTTTCAGTTTTTAGACTGAGTTCAGAAGTGGAGAGCAGGAACGTGGGTTAGTAGCAGTTCAAGATTGGAAAAGCTAAGGGATTTCTTCTCTTCCTTTCTTCTTTCTATCAATTGTACGTATGATTTACACTCATTTTAGGATGATCAATCCAAGAATGAGTGGCTAATTCTCTTTCTTGCTGAGGTTTTGAACATGTGTAATGAATTCTGATTTTCATTGATATGGTTTATTCTTCTTCTTTAATGTTGTTCTATTAATTCTTGTTCTTTACTGCATTAGTGATTGGCCAACATTAATGTATATCTAAAAAGTCCAATTTCACTCGAGAGAGCAAGAAATTGGAAAGTTGTGAATTAATAGGGTATTGTTCTTAACTTGATTTGGGAAAATTGGGTTTTGATGTGCTTTCCTGATAGAAATATACTTGAAAGCCGTATTAGTCAATTTAGGAACCGGAATCGTAGTGCTAGGTCATAAATTGCATTTGATCACAGAAATGTAGACGGATGGTTTATGATTCTAAAGTGAATTTAAATACGAGAGTTTTAATTTCTAGGCAAATGTTCTTGGCTAGCAACATGAAGAAGAGAATTAACCAAAATTATCATGATTATCAAGTTCATTACTTGTTCTTAACCTTGGCATGTTCATATCCATTGTCTGAATTCAAAAGTAAATAGTTTGTATTAATTGTAGTATATAGTTTAGAAACAAAAATTCAATTACTCTTGGGTACGTTGTTGTTAGCATAATTAGAAGTTAAATAGAAATATAGTAAATTAGGCAATTTTACATATCTTGAGCCTCCTTGGATCGATACTTGGCTACTTAGCCACTTTATTACTTGTTTGACCGCGTGCACTTGCGTGTCGGTTTTTACCCGTACCCCAATGCACTGAGAAAGTTTTTGGCGCCGTTGCCGGGGAGGCTAGGCGATTTGTAAAATTGTGTTTAGTGTAAATTTACTGTATTTGTATTTTTATTTTCTTAAGTGTTAACAACTTGGTCTTAGCCTGTATTTTGCAGATTTTGTTTCTGTGAACACTGGCAAGGGACAAAGATCTGGTGGAATCTTACTTAGAGCCCGAGCGTGAATTTCATAGTCAATGTAGAGAAGCTCTTCGAAAGAAGCTGCAGTTGCTTCAACAGACTATGATGGAGCAACCAAATCCACCAGTTGTTAGGGCAGTTTTAGTGCCCGATGAAGCAGCAGCAAGGCCGATTCGCGAGGTGGCAATCCCACACGCTAATAATGTCCATTCTAGCATCCGCAAACCAGAGACTGGAGGGAGGTTTGAATTAAAGCAGAATATGGTGCAACTTTTGCACACAAGCAGGCAATTTACCGATCTCTCTCACGAAGATCCACAACAACATCTCCAGAACTTTTTGGAGATAAGTGACACTTATATACCCGCTGGAGTGTCACCTGATTATGTTCGGCTCACCTTATTTCCATTTTCCTTACTTGGTGAAGCCAAGAGGTGGTTAAAAGCTGAACCACCCAACTCTATATCAACGTGGGATGATCTTGCACGGAAGTTTCTTATTAGATTTTTCCCTTCTGGTAAAACAGCCAGGCTTAGGAGTCAAATCCTAAGTTTTAAACAGAGGGAAGGGGAAAATCTATATCAAGCCTGGGAAAGATTCAAATCCATGTTGCGGGACTGTCCTCACCATCATCAGTCCAACGAGGTGTTGGTACACACGTTTATTGAGGGTTTGGAACCCCACACTAAAATTCTGTTAGATTCAGCAGCTGGAGGGAAAGCGCTGGAGAAGACTTATGAGGAGCTGTACACTTTGCTCAACCGAATTTCACAAGGCAATCCAGAATGGAATGCAGATTCTTCAAGAGGTGGAGCAAGGAAAGCAGCGGGAGTGCTTGAAATGGATGGATTCACAGCTATCGCTGCACAGATAGCTGCTTTGCAAAATCAGTTAAACACTCACTTCAGCAATATCAATTTGAACCAGCCTTCAGCTTCAGTCAATGCAGTTCAACAGATGTGGTGTGAAGTGTGTGGTAGTAGTGAGCATTCAGCTGAATGCTGTGGTACAAATCCTGATTCTGTTAACTTTGTGGGCAATGCACAGAGAAATCAACAGCAGTTTGGTGGTGGCTACAACTCAAATTGGAGGAACCATCCGAATTTTTTGTGGGGTAGCAACAATCAACAAGGTCAGAGTTCAGGGCAGGGTATGCACAGAAACCAAGGAGGGCAACAAAATTATCAAGCTCAATTCAGAAATCACAATGCCCCTCCTCCACCACCATCACCGACTATTGAGGAGATGTTCAAAACCATGATCGCTAATCAGGCACAATTGCAGGCTGACTATGTCAAATTGGCAGCCGAAGTGAAGAACAATCAATTGGCGACCAAGGCTCTTGAATATCAGTTTGGGCAGTTTGCTAGTGCCCAAAATACTAGACCCAGAGGAGGACTACCTAGCGACACGGATCCAAATCCGAAGCAGGTTAATGCAGTGACCACGAGGAGTGGTTTACAATTGAAGGAGGTGGAACTGGAAAGACCGCCTCAAAAGTCAGGAGCAGCAGATGTTGAGGGAGAGCAAAGTTCAAATAAGGGGAAGACGAAAGAAGCTGAACCAGAAAGGCCTCCACCCCCGTTCCCTCAACGACTTAATAAACACAAGGAGGAGGCGTGTTTCCAGAAATTCATGGAGGTACTTAAACAGGTACATGTTAACTTACCTCTTGTTGATGTCTTACAGGGAGTGCCAAAATATGCGAAGTATATTAAAGACATCGTGGCTAACAAAAGTCGTTTGACTGAGTATGCCACGGTAGCTTTAACGGAGGAATGCACTTCCCGTATTCAGAATAGGTTGCCCACAAAACTGAAAGACCCTGGAAGTTTCACTATCCAGCTGACTATTGGGAAAAGTATCCGAGCACGTGGATTATGCGACTTGGGGGCAAGTATAAATCTGATGCCTTCTTCGGTATTCAGAAAGTTAGGTCTAGGGAGTCCTAGACCTACAACGGTAATCTTGCAGCTAGCCGACAGGTCTTTGGCTAAGCCGGAGGGCAATGTTGAGGATGCGTTGGTGCAAGTAGGCTCCCTCATTTTTCCGGTCGATTTTATTGTTCTGGACTTTGAACCAGATGCTGAAGTCCCATTTATTTTGTGACGACCCTTTTTGGCAACCGGAAAAGCATTAATCGATGTAGCTGCGGGTCAACTCACGATGCGAGCACATGACAAGGTCGAAGTGTTCGACGTGTACAAGGTACCTAAGCTCCCGACTGTTTATAAGGATCTCTCAGTGATCAACGTAATTGATCATGGGAAGGCTAACAGATTGAGTGATTCCCGAGAGTTACTAGGTAGGCCACCGGATAAGGTAGAGCACTACTGGGGGGATGATCATGATCGGGACAAATCGTCCATCTCCCTAGTAGATAAATGAGCTTAAAGGACGTCGAGCCGCGATGGTAAACCAGGCGCTGCACGGGAGGCAACCCGTGAAAAATATTTTCTTTCTTTCTTTTTAGTGTAAATAATTTTTACTTTTCTTTTCTTTTTCTTGACTAGGTTTAGATTTGCATTTTAGTTAGTATCTTTTATTTTTAGTTAGGGAAATCTATTCATTTCACCAATTTTTGTTTAGTGAGGTAATTTTCAGGTATAACGGAGGAAATATACATGGAATCGAGAAAATGAGGCGAGGTATGAAAATTAAATTTATTGGTGAAACAGAGCACTGGCGCGTTGGCGCCGTGTCACGGAGGCAATGCTCTGCGTTGGCCTCCGTGACACGTTGAAGGCAAATCTGGATTTTTCAAAATTCCAGTAAGCCAATGCGTTGGCTCCGTGTCACGGAGGAGGGGCTCCGCGTTACCCTCCGTGACACGTTGCCCTTCATCCAGTGCCGGGTCACACCGTGTTTCCGGGTGACCCGCGTGTTTCCTTTAAATAATAACCCCGATTTTGCCCCAAATTCCCCCATTCCCTCTTCCCTCCGCAACCAAACACCCATTTCCCCCTCCCCAAGCAACGTGCCACGTTGATAGGCAAAGAAAAACGTCAAGTTTCTTCGATTCTTCAATTCTAAGGTATGTTTTCATCGTTTAACTCAATTTTTTGGCGATTTTTGTCAAATTTGGGCATATAAGGTGAGAAATATCACCCTAGGTAGAAATTGAACATGATATTGAATTATTTTGTGATTGATTTTTGTTCGGATTGTTGTATTTGGCGTTTGAACTTGGCGATTATATAAATAATTCAAAATTGATTGTCGAATTGTATTTTGGGGCTTGGGTTGTTGAATTCGACTTGGGCAACTTGATAGTTTGGTGAAATTGATGCCGGGGTGTGTTTATTATTTGAGATAAGTCATGGTAAATCTTGTATAACTGTTAAAAGACGACTAATTCTCGAATTTTTGTGGGAAAATGCATAATGTGTGAATTGGTTAGATTGTTAGATTAGCTTGTATATAAAATATTTTTCTAGTTGTTTTTAGTTTGTGGTTGTTTTGTTGCTTGTGCGATGGTTGAATTGCTAGCGATGGTAGGATTGGGAATTCGCTGTATGAAGTCTGAGTAGTACGCTAACCGTTATGCTGTCAAAATTTTGTTACGAACGCACTAAGCAATATGTGTATAGTTGTTTGTGTTTGGGGTTGTAAATAGAGCTATCCTTGCTGATATTTTGTAAATATTGTTAAGAACTAAGTGTGGGGTAAATTTTGTGTAACCCAACCTTAGCCGAAGCTAACAACTATTTAGCTTAATGTTGTACTTGTTTGTGTAAATTGACAGGTACAATGGCTAGCAGGCAAGACAAAGGCAAGGGTGCTGCTACCTCAGGCACCGGAAGGAAACGGATGAGACTGGGCACTGCAGTCCCAGCTGTACCCGCTGTTCCGCGCGGCCAACACCGCCGATACGGAACACGATGGGTCACCGATGAAGGGAAGAAATGGTACGCAAAGAATAAGGAGAACAAGTACTTCCCCGAGGAACATATTGCTAGGGAACCACTTGCACAGGAGTTCCCTCGCATTGTACAGAGGATTGAGGCAGCTGGGCTCAGCTTTATTTTTCAGGAGCCCAAGGAGTGCAACCTTCATTTGGTCCGGGATTTTTATGCCAACTGGAACCCGGCCATCAGAAGCCACACTATTAAAATCAGAGGGCAGATTGTCACTCTGGAACCCCATCAGCTGAATGCCATCATTGGAGCGCGGGACACAGACGCCCACGTTCTCCGCCAGCTAAACATCACCCCACCGTACGCTGACATCAGACGTATGTTGTGTGGGGCTCGATCCACAGCCCGATGGAGTAGACACAAGGAAAGGGGTTACCACCAAACTCTGCCCTATTCGCAGATGAACAGGGAGGCTAGAATCTGGCTAAAAATTGTGTGTTCGTGCTTGATCCCAGGAGTTCATATGACAGACGTGACCCGGGACCGTGTCTGCTTGGTGTATGCCCTTATGAAAGGGCTTGAGATTAATGTTGGGGCGGTCATAATATCCGCCATGAAGAGAGCCAGACTGCACCAGGGTCACAAATACGGGTTTGGCGGACTCATCACCACCTTCCTCCGAGGCCTCGACATTGAGGAAGAAGCCTTGGATTACATTCCGCAGCTAGAGTGGAGGGCCCTTGATGTGACAAAGACTAAGGCCCCCGACACTACACACGGACCCGTGATGACTTTGGGCGAGCGACATGCTCGTGACGATCAGTAAATGGCCCGTATGTTCGGCATGCAGATGCTGCAGCTACGGATAGGTGGGAGACCAGCCACCGAGGAGGAGTTATGGCAGCTGGAGCTGGACTACCCCTTTGGCGAGAACGCCAGAGCCTTATGTAAGGTGGGGCCAGCCTTTGTGGAGCCGACAGACGATGATGTCCCTACTGATGAGGAGACACGTCGTGAGGACTCTGATGTGGAGTCCGATGACGACGATGGAGCTGATTCAGACATGGGCGACGAGGCCGCAGCATCGGATGAAGAAGTTGAATATTTCGACTAAGCAGGGAGTTCCACCACCCAAATTTTGTGCTTTGTATTTTTGTGAACACTGGGGACAGTGTTCGATTTAAGTGTGGGGTGGGGAGTAGTTAGGTGTTAGGTCAAGGCTCTAAATTGCTGTATAATTTTTCCTTGCTGTTTATGTATGTTGTGCCTTCCCTGTTGTGAACTGATTTGTGATGTACGTATATATTTGTTTTGTGGCTAATGATGTGTGTTTTTGAAAGTTATGGTTGCAATGGTAAATATTTTGTAAATTTTGTAAATAATTTTTTTTCTCTATCGACATGATCGATATTTTTCAAAATTTTTGCGAAAATATATTGCCCTTGTAAATATTTTCTTTCTATCGAAATGATCGATGTGTTGAAAAAAAAATTTTCGATTTTTATTTTATTGGGTTTCTCGGAGTTTGTTTTCGGTTCTTTTACCGAGAATAGTCCCATTGAACCGATGTCATAGTTAGTGACCGTTCCCTATGATGGATGGATGACGACCGTCTTAAGGGAAATGTAGTCGGTAGGAGTAGGATTTTTAGTTGGTTTTTTTTTTAGTTTTCTTTGGTGGATTGCATCAATGAACTGTAGTTGCTTATGGTTGCTAAAATTTCGTTGCGTGTTGTAATTGATGTTCAAATTGTGAAAATGATTCGTTTGAAAGCATGAAATTCTGTAAATATGTTGAGTTACCTAGGCTATAGAATTTGGTTCATTATGGTTGAGGCTTAATCTTGAATTCATGTAATTGACTAATTAAAGAGTCTGTGAATGCATCTTGATTCGAGCATGTGCATGAAGTGTGAAGTGAGGATTTGCTATTCCATGTCATTGTGAATTGTCTAGAACTTGCCTGGTGTGTATACGAAGCGAAATGAAGGAGGTGTAGTGTTGGAAAGGATGTAGGCATTTCTTTGTTTTAACCGATAGTTTCCATATTTTTTTCTTCTTGTCAAATTCTACCTTTTTATATGTTGTATACCCTAGTCAGCCCGTTGAGCCTTTAGCCGATTTCTTTCTTTTGACCAAAATTGTATGAACTAAGCTTTATTCCTTCTTTTCATTGGCCTTAAAGTCTAAAAGAAGCTCTTAAGCGCTTACAAAGAACAGAAAATGTTTCCCAAAGTGTTAAAGAGTGAAAAGAGTGAAAAGAAAAAGAAAAGCAAAGTGAGGAAAGAAAAGATGACGTTGAAGAGGCACTTGTTGTAATTAATTGATATTGAGGGTACATGAAAACCCTTTGTTTTGTGTCAAGTGTGGTTGATGAAATGGGCTGTATGAAAGTAAACCAGCATGAATGGGAGAAAAAGAGAAAAGAGAGGAACAATGTCCATGAGTCGATGGGAATGAGTTGAAAAGGCGCTTAAGGATGCTAGCGATTATTATTGGCTAATCCAATATATGCATACTAGATCCATAGCCCCGTTACAACCCATTAAAAGTCCTATTTGATCCTACATTGCATTTTTTTATATTAGTGGAGTAATACACTAAGGGCAAGCCTATGGGTAATGACATGATGCATGTGAATTCTTTTGGGAGAGAGAGTGAAATTAATTTTTATATGCCCCTACTTGCATGTTTGTGTGTTGCATGAACATAAAGGGGAAGTTTCTCTCGAGTTGTGAGGGCACATGCTTGATGAAAGATTGATTTTCGTGTCGGATTTCTTGATTAGTTGATTTGCATGAGTTTGCCGATATCAAGAATCAATTCTTAAAAGTCTAGGAAGCCTTGATGTATTAAGGTCATTGTCTTGTACGACCAAGCATGTTTTCTTGATGATTTGCAAAAATTGAATAATCTGTATGACCGTAGCGTAAATTGTTGCACCATAGTGACGAAAGTTGGGATGTAATTTGCATGAGTTGTGTATGTGTTGTTCGAGGACGAACAAGGATTTAAGTGTGGGGTAAGTGATCTTGGGCAGATTTATATGCCCAAGTGATACTCAAACGTATCATTTTTACCTTGTTTGTTGTGCAATGTGTATATAATATCATGTAATTGGTAATAAAATGCGAATTTATACTAACCAACATGATTAGCATTTGTTTTGCAGGAAAATGTGATTTTTAGGAGCTAAAATGCATGTTGGAACTATGTCGGAGTTGGACTTGGATGCGAGCGTGGAAAAGACCCGGGAATGCAAGATTTATAGGGGCTCCGCGATAGCTCCGTGCCACGCTACCATCGCGGTAGCACACTGCCTGAGCAGGAATTAAATTTGCAATTTCCAGTGTGCATGCGCGTCAGCTCCGTGGCACGGAGATAGGCCTCCGCGATGGCCTCCGTGCCACGTTGAGGTTAAATTACTGGACCCTGGAAATTCTAGTGCGGGTCCGCATCCACGCCGTGTCACGGAGGCAAGGCTCCGCGTTGGCCTCCGTGACACGTTGCTTGTTATTTTGGGAAAAATTTCCCACTAGTATAAATAGCACACTTAGGTTTATTTTTGAGTTTTTAGTTTTTAGACTGAGTTCAGAAGTGGAGAGCAGGAACGTGGGTTAGTAGCAGTTCAAGATTGGAAAAGCTAAGGGATTTCTTCTCTTCCTTTCTTCTTTCTATCAATTGTACGTATGATTTACACTCATTTTAGGATGATCAATCCAAGAATGAGTGGCTAATTCTCTTTCTTGCTGAGGTTTTGAACATGTGTAATGAATTCTGATTTTCATTGATATGGTTTATTCTTCTTCTTTAATGTTGTTCTATTAATTCTTGTTCTTTACTGCATTAGTGATTGGACAACATTAATGTATATCTAAAAAGTCCAATTTCACTCGAGAGAGCAAGAAATTGGAAAGTTGTGAATTAATAGGGTATTGTTCTTAACTTGATTTGGGAAAATTGGGGTTTGATGTGCTTTCCTGATAGAAATATACTTGAAAGCCGTATTAGTCAATTTAGGAACCGGAATCGTAGTGCTAGGTCATAAATTGCATTTGATCACATAAATGTAGACGGATGGTTTATGATTCTAAAGTGAAATTAAATACGAGAGTTTTAATTTCTAGGCAAATGTTCTTGTCTAGCAACATGAAGAAGAGAATTAACCAAAATTATCATGATTATCAAGTTCATTACTTGTTCTTAACCTTGGCATGTTCATATCCATTGTCTGAATTCAAAAGTAAATAGTTTGTATTAATTGTAGTATATAGTTTAGAAAAAAAAAATTCAATTACTCTTGGGTACGTTGTTGTTAGCATAATTAGAAGTTAAATAGAAATATAGTAAATTAGGCAATTTTACATATCTTGAGCCTCCTTGGATCGATACTTGGCTACTTAGCCACTTTATTACTTGTTTGACCACGTGCACTTGCGTGTCGGTTTTTACCCGTACCCCAAAGCACCGAGCAGAGGGCTACCTTCTCAGCTGAGGATTATGCCGAATTATATATCAGAGAAATTGTTAGATTGCATGGAGTGCCGGTATCTATTATTTCAGATAGGGGAGCACAGTTTACAGCTAGATTCTGGCAGTCATTTCAGAAAGGTTTGGGAACACAGATTAATTTGAGCACAGCATTCCATCCTCAGACAGACGGGCAGGCTGAACGTACAATTCAGACGCTCGAAGATATGCTACGAGTGTGTGTGTTAGATTTTGGAGGTAGCTAGGATGAACATCTCTCGTTAATTGAATTTGCTTATAATAACAGCTACCATTCAGCTATTCAGATGGCGCCTTTCGAGGCATTGTACGGGAGAAAATGCAGATCGCCAGTGGGCTGGTTTGAAATAGGAGAATCAGCATTAGTTGGCCCAGACATTGTTCGGCAGTCCGAGGAAAAGATAAAGCTTATCCGAGAACGTTTACTGACTGCTCAGAGCCGCCAGAAATCTTATGCAGATATGCGGCACAGAAATCTAGAATTTTCGGTAAATGACTGGGTATATCTGAAAGTGTCCCCGATGATGGGGGTAATGAGATTTGGCAAGAAAGGCAAGCTCAGCCCAAGATTTATTGGGCCATACCAGATTCGACGAAGAATAGGCCAAGTTGCATACGAGTTGAACTTGCCTCCAGAGCTAGCATCTGTTCACCCAGTGTTCCACGTCTCTATGTTAAGGAAGTTCGTAGGGGACCCTTCTACAATAGTTCCAGTTCAGGATGTTCAGGTCACAGAAGAGTTAGCCTATGAAGAGGTTCCCGTAGCCATTTTAGATAGACAGATTTGCAAACTGAGAACTAAAGATGTGGCATCTGTCAAAGTATTGTGGCATAACAGAAATCGGGAGGAAATGACGTGGGAGGCTGAAGAAGATATGAAAATCAGATACCCTTACCTATTTCAGGCCTAGTCAGATGACAGGTATGTCCGTATCATTACTTATACAGTACTTTACGGTTGTATGTTTGTAAATGATAAAGAAAAAGTGATATTTTGTTATCCAGTGGATCCTAGAATATTGTGTGCAGTGCTTGTGTTGGACTTTTCTGCATTTCAGGTCTTTGCGATAGTCCATTTTACAGGGGAAACTCTGCCAAAATTTTTCCAGAAAGTAAGTTAAATAGTCTCCTAGATGACAGTGTACATTCGAGGACGAACATCCTTAAGGGGGGGAGAATGTTATACCCCGTAGAATTCCCGGCATCTAGACGGCCTATTCACACGTTAGTTAAGTATATTTGAAGGCCATACGTGCTAGGGAAAGGCCCGGGGAAAAGATCGGACGAGAAACCCGTCGAACCATCGCGGGAGGAGCCCAGGCAGAGCCCCTCCGCGATGGCAGCGTGTCACGGAGGAGAGGCCTCCGCGATGGCTCCGTGACACGTTGCCCAAGTTCAGGCCCAAGTATATAAAGCCCCCACTGCGGTTTTAATGATATAATCCTTAAAAATTTTCCAGAAAACAGAGGCAAACGTTGAGAGAGAAGAAAGGAACGAAGAAATTAAATAATTTTCGTCCGATTACGCTGCCCAAACTCAAAATAATCCTAGATAGCAAAGTATTTAGCAGCAGAGAGCATTTCTACGGATTTAGTTTCGTGAAATACGGCCGACGAATCGGCGAGCCACCGAACTAAGGTAAGTAGAATTGCTCTAAATTAATGTCTATGTGTTCCTAGCTGAGAAGTAAATATTTCTCCCTTCTGGACCGCTGAAAAATAGCGAGTTTTCGACCGTCTTTCGGTAAGCCTAAGTTTAGGCTATAAACTATATCGAAAGTAACGTTGCTCCTTACAATAAAGCTGTATTTAGTATTGATTGACGTATTTGTGAGTGCAGTTGGGAGAAAATAGTTGAAGTACCGGCCGAGCCTGGTCCGGCGGACGAATAATCAAAGATAAGGTATGTAAAGTTAGTTTCCTCGGCAAGTTGAGTAACATTGAGATAGTATAGTAATTTACAGACCAGTAGAGTGTTCAGAAGTCGAGTACTGTGTTATTATGAATATTGGTACAACATAAGAAGCTTTGGGTTGTAACGTGTACGAGCCCTACTAGTATGATATAGATTCTGACGTAAGTGTTAAAGATTTCCCAGTATACTCAGCATGTGATGTAATACGCCATGTTAAGATAATTGTTGTGTTCAGCTGAAACCCTGCGAAGTAGTACAGTATCCTTAGAGCATTTCAGACATAGAATAGTAACTAAATAAAGTTTGGAAAGCATGTTAGAAATAGTAAATCATGTTAATACAGAAACTCAGTAAACAGCATAGCTTTCAGCAGAAACATCCTCTTGTATTGCATTTGTTCCAGTACAGTTTGACAGGAGACTATATTTGTATTTTTACTTACCTGCCTCAGCACGTATCAGACACTTGCAGATTACTATTATTAGCCCAGCATGTAATATATACGATACCTTACCCCTGTTAGCCTTAGCATGTGAGATACACAGACAACATGACTAGTTGAGACCGTTGTTTTGATTGGGGTTGGATTACCCAGCATCCATGACCGCCCAGGGTTAATAGCTGTATCGACTCATCCGCCAGAGGAAGAGGATACGTCGCTCTACGGAGTGGCATGCCGTCCCGCAAGGGGACGAAGATGGGATGCCAGTTTCCCCATATTGTGCCTTGGTCGGCCCTTATACACCCCCGTCGAGCGGGTACGCCCGGGGTGTTGATTTTGGAGTCCTTCGGACTCAGGTACAGTTATAGTCAGGGGCTCAGCGAGCCCAAGTGCATACCCAGGGACCGGCAGGATGCTTACAACCACTATAGGAGATGGGATGACCGGGGTAGGGGTGTAGATTCTGTGTTGGATGTACCTCCCGGCTTATGGGGGTCGGGTAAGGTTTATGTGTGCCATGTTATGTTATGTATGTTATGCTGTGTTACATTAGACATGAGTAGATTAGTAGTAGAATGATACGTCTCCAGATATGACACCCACTCCTTCCAGTACGATTGAGAACAGGTACGACTTACATCATCAGACAGATAATCTAGTTCTTCCTATTTCAGTTTTGTCAGTTATGTTATTGATTTCAGACATCTTTTTCAGTTATTGCTTTACATACTCAGTACCAGCGGTACTGACGCCCGGTGGGGCACTGCATTACTTGCCTGCAGGTACTCCTAGATGAGCAGGCAATACCACGTGACTTCCTGTCAACGGTTGAGTATTCAGCTCCTGTCCTCCGGAGGCTGAATTTTAGAGGTGTATTTCAGTTCCTTTTTATTGTATATAGTATGGGTAGGTCGGGGCCCTGTCCCGATCAGTTCTATTGCTATTCCTAGAGGCTTGCAGTCTGTATATATTCCTTGCGGTCAGATGAGCCGGTCGTGTGTGGTCGTGCAGTTGTATAGCTGTTAGTATTCCTTCTTTCTATTATGATGGTCGTGTGGGGCCATGGTTTGCCAGTAGTAGTGACCTTGCCGGTCACGTAGTTTTTTTTTTGTGCTTTATGATTGAGTTGCAGATAACTAGACAGCATGGTGGCCTTGTCGGCCCACATAGGTTCCCCTGAGTTGGTATGTTCTGGTCAGCTGTTAAATGCAGGTACAGGAGGCTATAGGCCAATGGGCCGGGGGCTGTGTTTACAGCCGTTATATAGCCCTTTGTTTCCAGAAATGTGAGTCAGAGCCAGCCAGGCACCAGCTGTGCCCAGGCTTAACAGTCCAGCAGGTCAGGTCCTAGTAGGGCACCAGGTGCCAGTCATACCCCCCAAGGCGGGGTGTGACATTAATGCTTGGCCATTGTTAATGTAAATCATAGAATTCCAGTTTTATTTCCGAAAGGAAGATTAATTGGATAGATGTGAATTAGTAGGATATGTTCTTGTCTTGGTTGAGAAATTAAGACAAGATTCACATTCAGAATAGAAATATATCTGTAATGTCATATTTGGTCATCTATGTAATTTGTTGTGTATTGCTAGAATATGAAGTGTTTGCATCACAGAAATGTGTAATGTGAGTCTCATGATTCTTTAATTGGAGAGGAATTCGATAGACCCAATCCATTGGTTAATAATTCCTGACCAACAACCGAAGAGAAGTGTTGACTGAAATTCAATCAGTAAATTACATATTTGCATGTTTTGCCTTAACCTTAGCTTGAATGTATTATTGTTCAGATTATAATTTACAATCTGTTTACTTCAAGTTAGATTAACTAAAATTCGTGAAAAATCACCATTTGTTCTATTTGTCTACTTGTATAAAATTGCATATACTAAACACTTGAAGAAAAATTACTGACACATTACAGTCCCTGTGGGTTCAATACCTAGCTTGAAATAAAACTACTTTATTACTTGTACGACCACATGCACTTGCGTGTAATTGGGAGTGAACATGTTTTTGGCGCCGTTGTCGGGGACTGGCAATTGTTTATTTAATTTTCTTAGTGTTAGTTTACAAGTTTGATACAAGTGTTGACGACTTGGTCTTAGCCTTTCTCTTGCAGGTACTAAATTGTTTCTGAATTCTGGCAAGGGATAAAGAGTTAGTGGATCCGTTGTTAGTGCCGGAGAGACAATTTCATCTACAGAAAAGAAAAGCCCTAGAATAGAAGTTGCAGTTATTAAGGAGAGCAATTCTGGAGCAACAACAGCAACCACCAATTGTAAAGGCAGTTTTAGTGCCCGAAGAGATGGCAACAAGACTGGTCCGCGAGGTGGCAATCCCACATGCAAACAATGTAACATCCAACATTCACAGGACGGAACCAGGAGGGAGGTTTGAACTTAAGCAGAATATGGTGCATCTATTGCACACCAACGGGCAATTCACAGGTCTCCCTCATAAAGATCCACTACAGCATCTCCAAAACTTCTTGGAGATAAGTGACACATATATACCCGCTGGAGTATCATCTGATTATGTGAGGCTTACACTATTCCCATTCTCACTGCTGGGGGAAGCCAAGAGATGGTTGAAGGATGAACCGCCAAATTCTATTACTACTTGGGATGACCTAGCAAGGAAGTTTTTGATACGATTCTTTCCATCAGGGAAGACAGCCAGGCTTAGAAGTCAGATTCTAAGCTTCAAACAGAGAGAGGGTGAGAATTTGTATTAGGCTTGGGAGAGGTTCAAGTCAATGCTAAGAGATTGTCCTCACCATCACCAGTCTAATGATGTGTTGGTGCATACATTCATTGAGGGCTTGGAACCACATACAAAGATTTTGTTAGATTCAGCAGTCGGGGGGCAGGCATTGGAAAAGACCTACGAAGAGCTTTACACCTTGTTGAACCATATTTCACAAGGTAATCCGGAATGGAATGCGGATACATCTCGAGGGGGAGCAAAGAAAGCCGTAGGGGTCTTTGAGGTGGATGGATTTACAGTTATCACTAGCTGCTTTGCAAAATCAACTTAACACTTATTTCAGCAGTATGAGCTTGAGCCAGGCACAAGCCCCAGTCAATGCAGTTCATCAGGTATGGTGTGAAGTCTGTGGAAGTAGTGAACACTCAGTTGAGTGTTGTGGTGCTAATGCAGATTCAGTAAATTTTGTTGGAAACACCCAGAGGAGCAGTAATCAACAGTATGGAAACAGTTACAACCCCAATTGGAGGAATCACCCGAATCTTTCATGGGGGAGTAATAGTCATCAGGGACAGAGTTCAAATCAGGGCGTGCACAAAAATCAAGGGGGTCATCACAATTTCCAGTCACAGTTTAGAGGAAATAATGCACCTTCTCAATCCAGCAATGTCGAGGATATGCTCAAAACCATAATAGCTAACCAGGCGCAGATGCAGGTTGATCAGGTAAAATTGACAGCTGATATGAAAAATCAGCAGTTAGCTACAAAGGCATTGGAGTATCAGTTGGGACAGTTAGCTGGAGCCCAAAATACTAGACCGAGGGGAGGATTACCTAGTGATACAGACCAAAATCCTAAGCAGGTGAATGCAATTACTACCCGGAGTGGAAAGCAACTAGAGGAGGTGGAACCCGAACGGCCACCTCAAAAATCTGGAGCAACAGAAAAGGATGAAGGAAATAATGATGTGAGGGGGAATGAAAAGGCAGTAGAGATGGAAAGACCACTACCCCCGTTTCCTCAAAGATTGAAAAAGCACAAGCAGGAAGCATGCTTCAAGAAGTTCATGGAAGTGCTGAAGCAGGTACATATTAATCTTCCTTTAGTTGATGTGTTGCAGGGAGTGCCAAAATATGCCAAGTACATCAAAGACATTGTAGCAAACAAGAGCAGAGTGACAGAGTATTCTATAGTTGCACTTACTAAGGAGTGCACCGCCCGTATTCGGAATCGATTGCTGACAAAGCTCAAGGATCCTAGGAGCTTCACTATTCAGATTACAATTGGGCAGTCTATTCGAGCTCGTGGTTTGTGTGATTTGGGAGAAAGTATAATTTGATGCCAACATCAGTATTTAAGAAGATGGGGCTGGGCAGTCGTAGACCCACTACTGTGATCTTGCAGCTAGCTGATGTTCGGCTGGTTCGGTTGGTATTATATATTATAAACCTACACGCAAGTGCACGTGGTCAAACAAGTAATAAAGTGGCTAAGTAAGCCAAGTATCGATCCAAGGAGACTCAGGATATGTAAAATTGTATAAGTATACTATATTCTTATCTTACTTCTAAGTATGCTAACAACAACGTAACCAACAATTAAATGAGTTTTTGTTTATAAAATATATATATACTAAAACTATTAACAATTATTAACGGTGAATTTAAACTATGGATATGAGCATGCCAAGGTTAAGAACAAGTAATGAATTCGATTATAATCATAATTTGATAATTCTTCTCTTCATGTTGCTAGACAAGAACATTAGCCTAGAGATTAAAACTCTCGTATTTAACCTCACTTTAGAATCATAAACCATTCGTCTACATTTCTGTGATCAAATGCAATTTACGACCTAGCACTACAATTCCGGTTCCTAAATTGACTAATACGGCTTTCAAGTATATTTCTATCAGGAAAGCACATCAAAACCCAATTTTCCCAAATCAAGTTAAGAACAATACCCTATTAATTCACAACTTTCCAATTTCTTGCTCTCTCGAGTGAAATTGGACTTTTTAGATGTACATTAATGTTGGCCAAGCACTAATGCAGTATGAACAAGAATTAATAGAACAACATCAAAGAAGAAGAAGAAAACCATATCATTCACAACCAATATTCATTACACATGTTCAAAACCTTAGCAAGGAAGAGAATTAGCCACTCATTTGGGGATTGATCATCCTAAAACAAGTGTAAATCATACGTACAATTGATAGAAAGAAGAAAAGAAGAGAAGAAATCCCTTAGATTTTTCGTTCCTCAACTGCTCCTAACCCACGTCCTTGCTCCACCAAGTCTGAACTAATTAAAATAAACCTAAGTGTGCTATTTATACTAGTGGGAAATTTTTCCTGGAATAACAAGCAACGTGTCACGGAGGCCAACGCGGAGCCTTGCCTCCGTGACATGGCATGGACGCGGACCTTCACTGGAAATCCAGGGTCCGGTAAAATAGCCTCAACGTGGAACGGAGGCCAACGCGGAGGCCTATCTCCGTGCCACGGAGCTGTCGCGAGGCCTCACTGGAATTTGCCATTTAATTCCCTCTCCAGGCAGTGTGCCTCCGCGATGGTAGCCTGGCACGGTGCCATCACGGAGCCCCTATATTTTGCACATTCCAATGTCTTTTCCATGCTCGCATCCAAGTCCAACTCCGATATTGTTCTAACATGCATTTTAGCTCCTAAAAATCATATTTACCTGCAAAACAAATGCTAATCATGTTGGTTAGTATAGATTCGCATTTTATTACCAATTACATGAGAATATATACACATTGCACAACAAACGAGGTGAAAATGATACGTTTGAGTATCACTTGGGGATATAAATCTGCCCAAGATCACTTACCCCACACTTAAATCCTTGTTCGTCCTCGAACAACACATACACAACTCATGCAAATTACATCCCAACCTTTGTCACTATGGTGCGACAATCTACGCTACGGTCATACCGATTATTCAATTTTTCCAAATCATCACGAAAACATGCTTGGCCTTACAATACAATGACCTTTAATACATCAAGCCTTCCTAGACTTTAAGAATTGACTCTTGATATCGGCAAACTCATGCGAATCAGCTAATCAAGAAATCCGACACGAAAATCAATCTTTCATCAAGCATGTGCCCTCACAACTCAAGAGAATCTTCCCCTTTATGTTCATGCAACACAAACATTCAAGTAGGGGCATATACAAGTTAATTTCACTCTCTCTCCCAAAAGAATTCACATGCATCATGTCATGACCCATAGGCTTGCCCTTAGTGTATTACTCTACTAATATAAAGAAATGCAATGCAGGATCACGTAGGACTTTAATGGGTTGTAACGGGGCTATGGATCTAGTATATATATATTGGATTAGCCAATAATAGTTGCTAGCATCCTTAAGCGCCTTTTCAACACATTCCCATCGACTCATGGACATTGTTCCTCTCTTTTCTCTTTTTCTCCCATTCATGCTGGTTTTCTTTCGTACAACCCATTTCATCAAACACACTTGACACAAAAAAAAGGGTTTTCATGTACCCTCAATATCATTTAATTATAACAAGTGCCTCTTCAACATCATCTTTTCTTTTTCTTTTCACTCTTCTCACTCCTTGACACCTTGGGAAAATTTTCTTTTCTTCGTAAGCGCTTAAGAGTTTTGTATAGACTTTTACAGCTAATGAAAAGAAGGGGTAAAGCTTGGTTTATACCATTTTGGACAAAAGAAAGAAAGAAATCGGCTAAAGGCTCAACGGGCTAACTAGGGTATACAACATATAAAAAGGTAGAGTTTGACAAGAAAAAAAAATGGAAAACTCTCGGTTAAAACAAAGAAATGCCTACATCCTTTCCAACACTACACTTCCTTCATTTCGTTTTGTATACACACCAGGTAAGTTCTAGACACTTCACAATGGCATGGAATACCAATACCTCACTTCACACTTCATGCACATGCTCGAATCAAGATGCATTCACAGACTCTTTAATTAGCCAATCACATGAATTCAAAATTAAGCCTCAATCATACTGAATCAAATTCTACAGCCTAGGTAACTCAACATATTTACAAAATTGCATGCTTTCAAACGAATCATTTTCACATTTTGAACATCATTTACAACACGCAACGAAATTTTTGAAACCATAAAGCAACTACAGTTCATTTATGCAATCCACCAAAGAAAAAATTAAAAACAAATTAAAATCCTACTCCTACCGACTACATTTCCCTTAAGACGGTCGTCATCCATCCATCATAGGGAACGGTCACTAACTATGACATCGGTTCAATGGGACTATTCTCGGTAAAAGAACCAAAAACAAACTCCGAGAAACCCAAACAAAATAAAAACCGAAAAATTTTGCAACACATCGATCATTTCGATAGAAAAATATTTACAAAATATTTTGATAAGTGCAAAATATTTTCGCGAAAATTTTGAAAACTATCGATCATCTCGATAGAAAAAAAACTATTTACAAAATATTCACAAAATATTTACACTGGCAACCATAACTTTTCATAACACACATCATTAACCACAAAAACAAATATATACACATACAACACAAATCAGTTCACAACCAGAGGGAAAACACAAACATACATGCAAAACAAAGGAAGAACATACAGCCAATCCGCCCAGCCCCAGCACCTAACTACGTCCCACCCCACACTTAAATCAAACACTATCCCCAGTGTTCACAAAAATTACAAAACAAAAATTGCGGTTGGTGAAACTCCCTGATCAGTCGAAATATTCGACTTCTTCATCCGGTGCTGCTGCCTCGTCGCCCATGTCTGAGTCAGCTCCATCATCGTCATCGGACTCCACATCGAAGTCCTCTCGACGTGTCTCCTCGTTCGTGGGGACATCATCATCAGTGGGCTCAACGAAGGCTGGTCCTACTCGGCATAAAGCTCTGGCGTTCTCGCCAAATGGGTAGTCCAGCTCTAGCTGCCATAATTCATCCTCCATGGCTGGTCTCCCACCAATCCGTAGCTGAAGCATCTGCATGCCGAACATACGTGCCATGTACTGATCGTCATGAGCATGTCGCTCGCCCAAAGTCAGCACTGGCCCGTGTGTGGTGTCGGGGGCCTTAGTTTTTGTCACATCGAGGGCCCTCCACTCCAACTGCGGAATATAGTCCAAAGCCTCTTCCTCAATGTCGAGGCCTCAGAGGAAGGTGGTGATGAGTCCGCCAAACCCGTATTTGTGGCCCTGGTGCAGTCTGGCTCTCTTCATGGCGGATATAATGACCGCCCCAACATTAATCTCAAGCCCTTTTATAAGGGCATACACCAAGCAGACACGGTCCCGGGTCACATCCGTCATGTGAACTCCCGGGATCAAGCACGAACACATAATTTTCAGCCATATTCTGGCCTCCCTGTTCATCTGCGAATAAGGCAGAGTCTGGTGGTAACCCCTCTCCTTATGTCTACTCCATCGGGTTGTGGATCGAGCCCCACACAACATACGTCTGATGTCGGCGTATGGTGGGGTGATGTTCAGCTGCCGGAGAACGTGGGCGTCTGTGTCCCGCGCTCCGACGATGGCATTAAATTGGTGAGGTTCCAGAGTGACGATCTGCCCTCTGATTTTTATTGTGTGGCTTCTGATGGCCGGGTTCCAATTTGCGTAGAACTCTTGGACCAAATGTAGGTTGCACTCCTTGGGCTCCTAAAAGATAAAGCTGAGCCCAGCTGCCTCGATTCTCTGCACAATACGGGGGAACTCCTGTGCTAGTGGTTCCCGTGCAATATGCTCCTCAGGGAAGTACTTATTTTCTATGTGTTTTGCGTACCACTTCTTCCCTTAATCGGTCACCCACCTTGTTCCGTATTGGCGGCGTTGGCCGCGCGGAACAGCTGGTGCAGTTGGGACTGCAGTGCCCAACCTCAATCTTTTCTGTCCGGTGCCTGAGGTAGATGCACCCTTGCCCTTGTCCTGTCGACTCGCCATTGTACCTGTCAATGGTACATAAACAAGCACAAAGTTAAGCTATAATCATATTAACTTAGCCTAAGGTAGGGTTACACAAAGTTTACCCCACACTTAGACCTTAGCTACTTTTACAAAACTAGGGCAAGGATAACTCTATTTACACCCAAGACAACCATTATACAATTTATGCTTAGTGCGTTCACAAAAAATTTCGACAGCATAACGGTTAGCGTACTACTCAGACTTCATACAGCTACTCCCAATCCTACTATCGCTAGCAATTCAATCATCGCACTTAGCAACAAAAACAACAAATAAAAACAACAACGAAAATTCTATATACATACGAATCCAACTAATCAAACCAATTTACAAAATTTTCGCATTTTCCCCAATAATTCGAGAATTCGTCTTCTTTTAACATTCACACAATATTTACATCGACTTATCTCAATTTACAACCACACCCCGGCATCTAATTCATCAATTTATCAAGTTTCCCAATTCAATTTCAATAACTCAAGCCCTAGAATGCAATTTTTCACTCAAATTCGAATTATTCACATAATCGACAAGTTCAAACACTAATTACAACAATCCGAACATATATCAATCAAAGAATAATTCAACATCATGCTAAATTGCTACTTAGGGTGATATATCTCACCTCACATGCTCAAATTCAACTAAAATCGTCAAAAACTTGAGAGAAACGATGAAAACATACCTTTTAGTTGAAGAAACGAAGAAACATGACGTTTTCCTTGCCTAGTAGCGTGGCACGTTGGTTGGGGAGGGGGATTTGGGTGTTTTGGTCGTGGAGAGGAGAAGACATGGGGAGAAATTGGGCGAAATTGGGGTTTATTTAAAGAAAAACACGCGGGTCACCCGGCAACCCGGTGTGACCCGGCACTGAATATAGGGCAACGTGTCACGGAGGGTAACGCGGAGCCCCTCCTCCGTGACATGGAGCCAACGCGTTGGCTTACTGGAAATTTTTAAAAATCCAGATTTTGCCTTCAACGTGTCACGGAGGGTAACGCGGAGCCACTCCTTCGTGACACAGAGCCAACGCCCCAGTGCACTGTTTCTTCAATAAAATTATTTTTCATACCTTGCCTTATTTTTCCCTCTTCCATGCATATTTTTCTCCGTTAGACCTGAAAATCACCTCACTAAACAAAATTGGTTAGATTAATAGATTTCCCTAACTAAAATGAAAAGAATATACTAACTAAAATGAAACATTTGTACGAAATCAAGAAAAATAAAAATTAAATAGAAATTATTTACACTTTACTAAACAAAAGAAAAAGCTATTTTTCACGGGTTGCCTCCCGTGCAGCGCCTGGTTTACCGTCGCGGCTCGACGTCCATTATGCTCAATTATCTACTAGGGTGAGGGACGATTTTTCACGATCCTTGTCCTCCCCCAAGTAGTGCTTGCATCTCTGCCCATTTACCAAGAACGTAGCACTTCTATCTTCTTGCCACAGTTCCACCGCCCAGTGAGGGGTCATTCTTACCACTTCAAATGGCCGAGACCATTTAGACCTCAGCTTACCAGGAAACAATTTTAGTCTTGAATTAAAAAGCAAAACTTTCTGTCCTGGTTCAAAAATGCGATGTACCACATGCTTATCATGCCATCGTTTGGTTCTTTCCTTGTAGTACTTCGCACTCTCATAAGCATGCCAGCGAAACTCACCAAGTTCACTGAGCTGCATCAGCCTCTTTTTGCCCGCCAACTCTGAGTCCATATTTAGCTTTCGAATAGCCCAAAAAGCTCGATGCTCAAGTTCTACCGGGAGATGACATGCCTTGCCATAGACCAATCGGTATGGTGACGTTCCAATCGGTGTCTTATAAGCAGTCTGGTAGGCCCACAACGCATCATCAAGTTTGCTAGACCAGTCATTCCGTTGTTGTTCACCGTTTTCTGAAGAATTTGTTTCACCTCCCTATTTGACACCTCTACTTGCCCACTAGTTTGTGGGTGATATGCTATTGCCACTTTGTGGCGCACCCCATACTTGGCTAATAGTTTCTTGAAACTTGCATTGACAAAATGAGCCCCTCCGTCACTGATAATTGCTTGGGGTGTCCCAAACCTTGTGAGGATGTGTTTTTTCACAAACTTCGTTACTACCTTGTTATCATTCCTGGGGCAAGCTATCGCTTCCACCCATTTTGATACATAATCTACAGCTACCAAGATGTAACGATTACCAAATGACGGTGGGAATGGACCTATGAAATCAATGCCCCATACATCGAAGGGCTCAACTTCCAGTATGTTCTACAAAGGCATCTCTTGTCTTCTGCCAATTGATCCTGTCCGCTGACATCTATCACACATTTTGACATACGCCATAGAATCTCTGAACAGTGTTGGCCAAAAGAAACCCGACTGAAGAACCTTGTGTGATGTTCTCTCACCTCCGTGATGCCCTCCATACAACGAAGAATGGCAGCCCCTTAACACTTCTGCTATCTGACTCTCTGGGATGCATCTTCTCATCACCTGGTCTGGTCCTTGCTTGAACAAATATGGCTCATCCCATACATAATGCCGGTTGTCATGCCTCAATTTCCTTCTTTGTTGGTCTGTTGTTTCAGGTGGGTAAACTCCACTCACTAGCAAGTTTACTATGTCAGCATACCAGGGAACTTCAGCTTCACCCACTGCCAAGAGTTGCTCATCTGGGAAGTCTTCATTTATGTCATCACTTTCCATCACATGCGACCGACTTTCCAGTCGTGATAGGTGATCTGCTACTTGGTTCTCACTCCCCTTTCTGTCTCTAATCTCAAGGTCAAATTCCTGCAGCAATAAGATCCATCTAATCAATCTGGGCTTAGCATCTTTCTTGTTGAATAGGTACCGAATAGCTGCATGATCAGTGTACACCACCACTTTCGAACCCACCAAATAAGACCTGAACTTGTCAAATGCAAACACCAGAGCTAGCATTTCCTTTTCTGTGACTGTGTAATTACTCTGGGCCGGATTCAGGGTCTTGCTTGCATAGTAAATAGAATGAAAAATTCTATTTTTCCGTTGTCCCAATACAGCTCCCACAACCACATCACTGGCATCACACATCAGCTCAAATGGTTGTTCCCAATCCGGAGAAGTAAGTATAGGTGCTTCTATCAATTTCTACTTCAATTCTTCAAATGCTGTAACACACTCATCGTTCAACTCAAACTTTACCTCCTTTTCTAGTAGTTTGCATAGTGTTCTAGAAATGTTGGAAAAGTTTTTAATGAACCGTCTGTAGAATCCTGCATGCCCCAGAAAACTGCGTACACCTTTCACTGACACTGGTGGTGGAAATTTTTCAATAACCTCGATCTTAGCACGATCGACATCCAACCCCTTTTTAGATACTTTATGGCCCAGGACAATCCCCTCCTTCACTAAGAAGTGGCATTTCTCCCAGTTTAACACAAGGTTGGATTCTTCACATCGAGCCAGCACCCTGTCAAGATTCTGCAAACAAGTAGCAAATGAATTACTGAAAACAGAAAAATCATCCATAAATACCTCAACTAAATCCTCAACCATGTCATGAAAAATAGCCATCATGCATCTCTGGAATGTGGCGGGTGCGTTGCATAACCCAAACGGCATCCGCCTGAAAGCATATGTCCCATAAGGACAGGTGAAAGTAGTCTTCTCTTGATCCTCAGGAGTGATGGCTATTTGGTTATAGCCAGAGTACCCATCAAGGAAGCAATAATACTCCTGCCCTGCCAATCTATCAAGTATTTGGTCAATAAAAGGAATGGGGTAATGGTCTTTCCTCGTGGCTTCATTTAATTTTCTGTAATCCATACAAATTCGCCATCCTGTGACGGTTCGTGTAGGGATCAACTCATTTTTCTCATTAGTGACTACAGTCATCCCCCCTTTCTTAGGAACACATTGAATGGGACTGACCCACTCACTGTCTGAAATTGGGTAGACTACACCTGCATCAAGCCACTTGATTATTTCTTTCCTTACCACATCTTTCATTGCTGGATTAAGTCTCCTCTGCGGCTGAAAAGTTGGTTTGGCTCCTGTCTCCATGAATATCCTGTGTGTGCAGAAAGCTGGATTGATACCCTGGATGTCAGACATTTGCCAACCCATTGCCTTCTTCCTTTTCTTTAAGACCCCCAACGCTGCCTTTTCCTGCTCCTCCGTCAAGTCTGCAGAGATGATAACTGGTAACGTCTCCCCCTCTCCTAAAAAGATATATTTTAGATGGGAAGGCAATTCTTTTAGCTCCAACTTCGGTGCTTCCTCAACAGAAGGTTTCGGCAACGGCTCTAGTGATCTCATCAACGACTGGAATTCATGTCTCCTCAGATGATTAGGTGCTCCATTCAACAATTGGACCATCCCACAAGCTTCACTATCCCCAAAATGATCAGAATGCATCAACGCTCTTTCTAATGGGTCTAGAGATTCAATAACCTGCCTAATTTCTCCCTGTTCAACCACACTAATTTCTGCAAGCTCCTCATTTATGGCTGGCAGCTTCATGGCTTTTAGCACATCAAATACCTCTACCTTGTCATGTGCTCGCATTGTAAGTTTACCCTCAGCTACATCAATTAATGCTTTTCCGATTGCCAAAAAGGGACGTCCCAAAATAAATGGGACTTCAGCATCTGGTTCAAAGTCCAGAATAATAAAATCGACCAGAAAAATGAGGGAGCCCACTTGCACTAACACATCCTCAACAATGCCGTCCGCCTTAGCTAAGGACCTATCCGCTAGCTGCAAGATTACCGTTGTAGGTCTAGGACTCCCTAGACCTAACTTTCTGAACAACGAAGATGGCATCAGATTTATACTTGCCCCCAAGTCGCATAATCCATGAGCTCGGATACTTTGCCCAATAGTCAGCTGGATAGTAAAACTTCCAGGGTCTTTCAGTTTCGTGGGCAGTCTATTCTGAATTCGGGAAGTGCATTCCTCCGTCAAAGCCACCGTGGCATACTCAGTCAAACGACTTTTGTTAGCCACGATGTCTTTAATATATTTTTCATACTTTGGCACTCCCTGTAAGACATCAACAAGAGGTAAGTTAACATGTACCTGTTTAAGCACCTCCATGAATTTCTTGAAACATGCCTCCTCCTTGTGTTTCTTGAGTCGTTGAGGGAACGGGGGTGGAGGCCTTTCTGATTCTGCTTCTTTAGTCTTCCCCCTATCAGAACTTTGTTCCTCCTCAACATCTGCTGCTCCTGACTTTTAAGGCGGTCTTTCCGGTTCCACCTCCTTCAACTGTAAGCCACTCCTCGTGGTCACCGCATTTACCTGCTTCGGATTAGGATCCGTGTCGCTAGGTAGTCCTCCTCGGGGTCTTGTTTTTTAGGCACTAGCAAATTTCCCAAACTGATATTCAAGAGCCTTGGTCGCCAACTGATTGTTCTTCACTTCGGCTGCCAATTTAACATAGTCAGCCTGCAACTGCGCCTGATTAGCGATCATGCTTTTGAACATCTCCTCAATGGTAGGTGATGGTGGTGGAGGAGGGGCGTTGTGATTCCTGAATTGAGCTTGATAGTTCTGTTGCCCTCCTTGATTCATGTGCATACCCTGACCAGAACTTTGGCCTTGTTGGTTGTTGCTACCCAACGAAAAATTCGGATGGTTCCTCCAATTTGAGTTGTAGCCACTACCAAACTGCTGTTGATTTCTCTGTGCATTGCCCACAAAGTTAACAGAATCAGGATTTGCACCACAGCATTCAGCTGAATGCTCACTACTACCACACACTTCACACCACATCTGTTGAACTGCATTGACTGAAGCTGAAGGCTGGTTCAAATTCATATTGCTGAAGTGATTATTTAACTGATTTTGCAAGGCAGCTATCTGTGCAGCGATAGCTGTAAATCCATCCACTTCAAGCACTCCTGCTGCCTTCCTTGCTCCACCTCTTGCTGAATCTGCATTCCATTCTGGATTGCCTTGTGAAATTTGGTTGAGCAAAGTGTACAACTCCTCATAAGTCTTTTCCAGCGCTTGCCCTCCAGCTGCTGAATCGAACAGAATTTTAGTGTGGGGTTCCAAACCCTCAATAAATGTGTGTACCAACACCTCATTGGACTGATGATGATGAGGACAGTCCCGCAACATGGATTTAAATCTTTCACAGGCTTGATATAGATTTTCTACCTCCCTCTGTTTAAAACTTAGAATTTGACTTCTAAGTCTGGCTGTTTTACCAGAAGGGAAAAATCTGATCAAAAACTTCCGTGCAAGATCATCCCACGTTGATATAGAATTGGGTGGTTCAGCTTTTAACCTCCTCTTGGCTTCACCAAGTAAGGAAAACGGAAATAAGGTGAGCCGAACATAATCAGGTGACACTCCAGTGGGTATATAAGTGTCACTTATCTCCAAAAAATTTTGGAGATGTTGTTCTGGATCTTCATGAGGAAGACCGGTAAATTGCCCGCTTGTGTGCAAAAGTTGCACCATATTCTGCTTTAATTCAAACCTCTCTCCAGGCTCTGGTTTGCGGATGCTAGAATGTACATTGTTAGCGTGTGGGATTGCCACCTCGCGAACCAGCCTTGCTGCTGCTTCATCGGGCACTAATACTGCCCTTACAACTGGTGGATGTTGTTGCTCCATAATTGATTGTCTGAACAACTGCAGCTTCTTCTGTAGAGCTTCTCTACGTTGACTATGAAATTCATGTTTAGGCTCTAAGTAAGATTCCACCAGCTCTTTGTCCCTTGCCAGTGTTCACAGAAATCAAATCTGCAAAATACAGGCTAAGACCAAGTTGTTAACACTTAAGAAAATAAAAATAAAAATACAGTAAATTTACACTACACACGATTTCACAAATTTGCCTAGCCTCCCCGGCAACGGCGCCAAAAACTTGTTCGGCTGGTTTGGTTGGTATTATATATTATAAACCGACACGCAAGTGCACGTGGTCAAACAAGTAATAAAGTGGCTAAGTAAGCCAAGTATCGATCCAAGGAGACTCAAGATATGTAAAATTGTATAAGTATACTATATTCTTATCTTACTTATAAGTATGCTAACAACAACGTAACCAACAGTTAAATGAGTTTTTGTTTATAAAATATATATATACTAAAACTATTAACAATTATTTACGGTGAATTTAAACTATGGATATGAGCATGCCAAGGTTAAGAACAAGTAATGAATTCGATTATAATCATAATTTGATAATTCTTCTCTTCATGTTGCTAGACAAGAACATTAGCCTAGAGATTAAAACTCTCGTATTTAACCTCACTTTAGAATCATAAACCATTCGTCTACATTTCTGTGATCAAATGCAATTTACGACCTAGCACTACAATTCCGGTTCCTAAATTGACTAACACGACTTTCAAGTATATTTCTATCAGGAAAGCACATCAAAACCCAATTTTCCCAAATCAAGTTAAGAACAATACCCTATTAATTCACAACTTTCCAATTTCTTGCTCTCTCGAGTGAAATTGGACTTTTTAGATGTACATTAATGTTGGCCAAGCACTAATGCAGTAAGAACAAGAATTAATAGAACAACATCAAAGAAGAAGAGGAAAACCATATCATTCACAACCAATATTCATTACACATGTTCAAAACCTTAGCAAGGAAGAGAATTAGCCACTCATTTGGGGATTGATCATCCTAAAACAAGTGTAAATCATACGTACAATTGATAGAAAGAAGAAAAGAAGAGAAGAAATCCCTTAGCTTTTTCATTCCTCAACTGCTCTTAACCCACGTCCTTGCTCCACCAAGTCTGAACTAATTAAAATAAACCTAAGTGTGCTATTTATACTAGTGGGAAATTTTTCCCGGAATAACAAGCAACGTGTCACGGAGGCCAATGCGGAGCCTTGCCTCCGTGACACGGCGTGGACGTGGACCTTCACTGGAAATCCAGGGTCCGGTAAAATAGCCTCAACGTGGCACGGAGGCCAACGCGGAGGCCTATCTCCGTGCCACGGAGCTGTCGCGAGGCCTCACTGGAATTTGCCATTTAATTCCCTCTCCAGGCAATGTGCCTCCGCGATGGTAGCGTGGCACGGCGCCATCACGGAGCCCCTATATTTTGCACATTCCAATGTCTTTTCCATGCTCGCATCCAAGTCCAACTTCGATATTGTTCCAACATGCATTTTAGCTCCTAAAAATCATATTTACCTGCAAAACAAATGTTAATCATGTTGGTTAGTATAAATTCGCATTTTATTACCAATTACATGAGAATATATACACATTGCACAACAAACGAGGTGAAAATGATACGTTTGAGTATCACTTGGGCATATAAATCTGCCCAAGATCAGCTGAGCGTTCATTAGCCAGACCTGATGGTATTGTGGAGGATGTGCTAGTGCAAGTAGGTTCCCTCATTTTCCCGGTGGATTTTATAATTCTTGATTTTGAGCTAGATGCGGAAGTCCTATTTATTTTTGGACATCCCTTTTTGGCAACTGGGCGAGCCTTAATTGATGTAGCTGTTGGGCAGCTAACCATGAGAGCTCATGATAAGGTAGAGGTCTTTAATGTCTACAAGGCATGAAACTACTGGCCATATATGAAGACTTATCAGCAACCGGTGTATTGAATCAGGAGTCGACCCTTCAGATTATTGACTCACAGGATCCCTTGGGGAGAGCCTTGGTGGGACGTGATCATTTTGGGGACAGTGCGACATATGAGATGGTGAAGACTTTGAATGAGCCAAAATGGTTTTTCAGGAAGCAAGATTTTGAACCATTGTAGAGGTCTTTGGAACCATCCCCAAAGCCATCAATAGAGGAGGCACCTAAATTGGAGTTAAAAACATTACCTCCACATCTGCAATATGTATTCTTGGGTGAAGATGACACCTTACCAGTCATCATTTCAGCAAAACTGACAGATGCACAAGTGAAAGATGCATTGGTGGTCCTTAGGAGGAGAAAGAGAGCAATGGGATGGCAGATGTCGAACATTAAGGGGATTAGTCTAGCTTTCTGCATGCACAGAATATTTATGGAAGAGGGATCCAAGCCAACCGTGCAGCATCAGCGGAGATTGAATCCGGTGATGAAAGATGTAGTCAGAAAGGAAGTGATCAAGTGGCTGGATGCAGGAGTGGTATATCCCATCTCAGACAGTGAATAGGTTAGCCCAGTTCAATGTGTTCCCAAGAAAGAGGGAATGACACTGATTACTAATTAGAAGAATGAGCTGATTACCACACGCACATTCACGGGCTGACGAATTTGCATAGATTACAGGAAGCTCAATGAGGCCACTCGAAAAGATCATTATCCTATTCCATTCATTGATCAGATGTTGGACAGGCTGGCAAGGTAGGAATATTATTGCTTTCTGGATGGATACTCTGGCTATAATCAAATATCCATAGTACCAGAAGATCAGGAGAAGACCACGTTTACATGTCCTTATACGACATATGCTTTTAGGCGAATGCCTTTTGGTCTATGCAATGCACCAACCACATTCCAGTGATGCATGATGGAGATATTCCATGATATGGTGGAAGACTATGTCGAGGTATTTATGGATGACTTTTCTATTTTTGGTAACTCATTTGGTATGTGTTTGCAGAATCTTAACAGGGTGTTAGCTAGATGTGAAGACTCAAACCTGGTGCTCAACTGGGAAAAGTGTCACATTTTAGTCAAGGAGGGTATTGTCCTTGGCCATAAGGTGTCATGCAGAGGTTTGGAGGTCGATTGGGCAAAGATAGAGGTGATTGAAAAGATACCACCGCTAGTATCAGTTAAGGGTGTCCGCATCTTTCTAGGACATGCTAGGTTTTACAGACGATTTATTCAAGACTTCTCTAAAATTTCGAGACCATTATGCCGGTTGCTAGAAAAAGAGGTGAAGTTTGAATTTGGCAAGGACTATGTAGAAGCATTTGAGGGGCTAAAAAAGAAGTTTGTGGAAGCTCCTATTCTCATTGCTCCCAATTGGGAATATCCTTTTGAGTTAATGTGTGATGCAAATGATGTGGTTGTAGGAGTGGTATTGGGGCAGTGATAGATGTCAAAGAACAGGAACAATCGGCAGAAGACAGGAAATGCCATTGCATCACATATTAGAAGTTGAGGTGTTGATGTGTGGGGGATAGATTTCATGGGCCCATTTCCACCATCATTGGGCAATCGATACATCTTGGTGGAAGTGGACTACGTGTCCAAGTGGGTTGAGGCAGTAGCGTGTCCAAGGAACGACAACACGGTGGTGACTAAATTTGTGAAGAAGTAGATTTTCACAAGGTTTGGTACGCCACGAGCAATTATCAGTGATGGAGGGGCACATTTTGTAAATGCAGGGTTCAGGAATTTGCTAGCGAAATATGGGGTTCGACATAAAGTGGCGACAACATATCATCCCCAGACTAGTGGGCAAGTGGAGCTGTCAAACAGGTAAATTAAACAGATGTTGCAAAAAACGGTGAACGCACAACGCTTAGATTGGTCAAGCAAACTAGATGATGCGTTGTGGGCATATCGAATTGCATATAGGACACCCATTGGGAATTCACCGTACAAATTGGTTTATGGGAAGGCATGTCATCTACCCATGGAGCTGGAACATCGAGCTTTTTGGGCTGTGCGGAAGCTGAACATGGATCCTGAGCTTTCAGGAAAGAAGTGATTGATGGAACTGAGTGAATTGGATGAGTTTCGATGGCACGCATATGAAAGCGCCAAATGCTACAAATAAAAAACTAAAAGGTGGCATGACAAGCACATAGTGATCGAATCTTTGAGCCGAGTCAAAAGGTGTTGCTATTCAACTCAAGGTTGGAACTCTTCCCAGGGAAATTGTGCTCCAAGTGGTCAGGGCCATTTGAAGTAGCAAGGATGACCCCACACGGGGCAGTTGAATTGTGGCAAGAAGATAAAAGTGCCACATTTTTGGTGAACGGGCAGAGGTGTAAGCACTACTGGGGTGAAGATGTTAATCGAGAGAAGACGTCTATCACCTTAGTAGATGAATGAGGATGTCAAGTGTCGAGCCACAACGATAAACCATGCGCTGCATGGGAGGCAACCCGTGGATGTAATGTACTAGCTAGTTAAATAAATGGCACTAGGTGGGAGGCAACCTACGATTTCTAACAAATTGTTGTTGTTTGTGAATTGCAGGAAATATGGAGGGTAAAAATATAAAAAAATCGCAAGTGGAAAAATAAAGGTAAAAAGTTAAAATTTAGGCAAGAAACTGTGAGGGTCCGCGTCAGCTCTGTGTCACGGAGGCTGACCTCTGTGTTACCCTCCATGACACGTTGAGTGTAATTTTGCGATGGGTCAGTTAGGGGCAACGGGTTGACCCGCGCGAAATCACTCTTTTTAACCCCAAATTCCTTATTTTTCCCATATTTTGCTGAACCCTCCGCGACCAAACCCCCAAAACCCCTTCTCCCTCAACGTGCCACGGCCCTAGCTAGAACATTTCTTCGATTCTTCCTAAAATTCTTCAAGTAAAGGTATGTTCTCGAATTTTTTCTCATTATTGCTGAATATTTCGATTCTTGAACATGTTTTCTTTGATGAAATTCTGCCTTAAGTGATTAATAAGTGTTGTAATCAATTGAGTTATGGATGAATATGGTTTGTGTGATCGTTTTGATTGGATGAACTCAATAATTACATGATTTGTATTGAAAATCTTACATTGTGGATAACTAGGGGTGAGAAATTTAATTAGGAAGAAGAAGAAAAGGGTAAAAAATGGAGATATTTTGGGATATGCATGTTGTTTTAGTTGAAACATGTTGCGATTGAAGTTGGATTATGTTATAGTAGAAGATGGATTTTTGGGGGATGAAAGTAGGAAATTTCCCATAGGTTGTTGTGCACAAATTGCGAAGTGCTCATGATTATATAAATGAATCGATGGATGAACTTTCATAATGCATTGTATGAAGTCTGAGTAGTACAATGAAATTGTTCCATCGACTTTTATGAATGCACTGAACATTTTGGGAAATAAGAATTGAAAATATGTGATTGTTCTTGTTGAATTGTATTGACTGCGCTAATGACTAAGTGTGGGGTGATCAATTTAAGCCCAACCCTAGTAGTAGACAACCATACCATGAATGAAATTTGAAATTTATGTTTTTGATGGATAGTAAAAATGTCTGGAAGACAAGACAAAGGGAAAGGTGCATCCACATCTGGCGCCAGCAAAAAAAGATTGAGAATTGGGGCAGCAGTGCCAGCGGCACCACCGATTCCAAGGGGCAACATAGACAATATGGAACACGATGGGTTACAGATGAGGGAAATAAATGGTACGCCAAACACAAGGAAACCAAGTATTTCCCAAAGGAACAAATAGCACGGGAACCACTAGCTCAAGAATTCCCGAGAATCCTACACAGGATAAACACTGTTGGGCTAAACTTCATCTTTGAAGAACCCAAAGAGTGCAATCTCCATCTCATAAGGGAATTCTACGCTAACTGGAGTCCCACTGTGCGCAGCCACACAGTCAAGATCATAGAGCAGATGGTTACTTTTGAACTACAACATTTAAATGCCATCTCGGGGACGCGGGACACAGACGCACGTCTCCTCCACTAGCTGAATACCACTCCACATATGCAGATATCAAACGCACTTTATGTGGAGCACGATCAACAGCTAGGTGGAGTCGTCACAAGGAAAGAGGGTATCACCAGACATTACCATACTCCCAAATGAATAGAAAAGCGAGGATCTGGTTGAAGATAGTATGTACTTGCCTGATCCCGGGGGTGCACATGACTGATGTCACCGGGGACAGAGTTTGTTTGCTATATGTTTTGATGAAAGGACTGGAGATAAATGTTGGAGCGGTGATTATTTCTGCCATGAAGAAAGCCAAACTTCATCAAGGGCATCGGTATGGTTTCGGTGGTGATGTCACTAAGACCAAAGCACTGATACCACATTTGGGCCTGTGTTTACACTAGCCGAGCGACATGCCCAGGATGATCAATACATGGCCCGAATGTATGAGATGCAGATGTTGCAACTGCGAATTGGTGGAAGGCCTGCTATAGAGGATGAATTGTGGCAGCTCGACATGGATTATCCATTCAATGAGCATGCCCGAGCTTTATGTAGAGTTGGGCCTGCATTTGTAGAACCAGTTGATGATGACGTCCCTACTAACGAGGAAATGCGCCGGGATGACTCAGACATTGAGTCATAGGAGGAAGGCAAAGAAGATTCTGATCTTGGTGATGAGGCACTAGCACCTGATGAAGAGATTGATTGATCAGGGAGTTACACCCTCCAAAACATTGTTTTTAATCGAAGATATGCGAACACTGAGGACAGTGGGGTGGGAGTAGTTAGGTGCTGGTGTAGTAAGGCTATGATATTTTTGTGCTTTTGTGGCTGTTTGATATGTGACATTGTGTTCATGTTATGTTGTTGATGCTTTTGTGTGTTGGTGCTCGTGATGTAACTGTAATAAATTGTTGAGTAGTTATTTGTGTAAGTTATTTGCTATTTTTATTTTTTTACTTTATTTTTTCTAAATATTTTATTGGGGTTTCTCGGTTTTTGTTTTCGGTGATTTTTCCGAGAATAGTCCCTTTGAACCGAAGTCTTAGATAGAGACTATTCCCTATGATGGATGGATGAGAACCATCTTAAGGAAAATTTAGTCAGTAGGTTTTGAGTTTTTTTGTGAACACATAGCTAATTAATGGTTCAACATTCTTGTTATGTGCTATATTGTAAGATGCAAGTGTGATTCATGTAGAAGCATGCAAGTGTGTTAAACAAGTTGAGACACCTAGGCTCTAGAATTCGACTCGATGTGATTAAAGATTAATTTTGAATTCTTTTAATTAACTGAGTTAAGATTCTGCAAATATGTTTTGAATTGAGCATGTCCATGTGCAGTGAGGGTGAGTTTTTCTAATATTCCATGCTACTGTGAAGTGTCTAGAACTTGCCTGGTGTGTATATAAAATGAAATGAAGGATGTGGATTGTAAGAGAAGATGTAGGCATTTCTTTGAATGAACCTAAATTTTATCCCTTATCTTACCTACCTTGAAAGTTAAATCTTAGTTAGATCCATTGAGCCTTAAGCCTATTCTTTCATAGCTATAACATAAGCTTAATCCTTTTCTTTCATTAGCCGTGAATTTGATCCAAAACTCCTAAGCGCTTAAGTGAAAAATTCCAAAGAGCAAAGGAGTGAGAAGCGTGAAACAGAAGGAAAAGTGGAAGTTGTGAAAGTTGAGAAAAGGAAAAAGGTGCACTTGTTGAAAATGATTGATTATTAGTAGAGAGTACGAAAGTAAATGAAACATTTGCTGAAATACGCTTTACTAGTAAGCTGAGTGTGCTTAAAGAAATGGGAACAAAAAGAGAATATTCGAGGGTGAGAAGAGTGAGGAAGAAGTATAGAGGAGATGTCTTTAATGAATGTGGATGTAGTAAAAGCGCTTGGGGGAAGATAGTCACTATTACTGGCCAGAATAGTACCTACCCGTCCCTTAGCCTACATTACAACCCATTAAGTCCTACTTGGCCTTACATTCATGCATCCTTAAATTAGTGGAGTAAACACTAAGGGAAAGATTATGGTTCACTACATGAGGCATGTGAATTCTTTGAGAGAGTGAGCGTAATTGTATTCATATACCATACCTTTTGTCATTTGAAATTCTTTTGAAGTAAAAATGGGGTAACTCTCTTGTGTTGTGAGGGCACATTTTTAATGAGAGATAACATTCATGTGGAATTCTTGATGAGTTGATTTTCACGAGTTTGCTAAGATTGCCAGTCGATTCTTGAGGTTAGGAAGTCTTAACATAGTTGTAATTCATCTTAATGATGAAATCAGGCATGCCTTATTTTTAACTTGCTATCTTAAATAATCTTTATAGCCATTACGTGAATTGTCGTGCTAAATTAGCTAAGTGTGAGTCTTCAATTACATGAGATGTGAAAGGGTTGTTCGAGGATGAACAAGGCTTTAAGTGTGGGGTAGGTGATCTTGGGCATAATTGCATGCCCAAGTGATACTTTATTTCTTAATTTTGACTTCTTTATCTACTTTTATGTGTACATTCACATGTGGTTTTATGTAAGTGTGGATTTGTACTAACCAACATGATTAGTTATTGTTTTTGTAGTTAGAATGAATTTTGGGAACTAATCTATAAGTTGGTGAAGTGGAGGAATGGACTCGGAAGCAAAACTAGGAAGTCGGCAAGAAAATGCTAAAAATATTGATGCTACGCGACAGGGCCGTGTCACGCTACTATCACAGATGCATTCTTCCTAGAGTAAAATTTTGGTGGAATTCCAGTGAAGGTGCGCGATGGCACCATTTCATGGAGCCCATGCTCCGCGTTCACTTCAGCGACACGGTGGGAGAATTTAGCTTCTCACCTGGATTCCAGTAAAAGTGCGCGTTACGTCCGTGGCATGGAGATGATGCTCCGCGATACCCTCCGTGCCACGCTGAAGATAATAATTCGGCACACCAAGTTCCAGTGAAGGTCTGCATCAAGGCTGTGGCACGGAGCTGATGCTCCACGATACCCTCCGTGCCATGTTGCCACTTTATTCCGGGAAATTTTCCACTTGTATAAATAGCACATTTAGGTTTTTATTTTAACATATCTGACATTTTTCAATCTAAGAACACAGGTATCAGGCAGTTGAGCTGAAGAAGTTCTTGGGTTAATTTTCTTCCTTTTTCTCTTCAATTTCAATTGCTTGTATGACTTATACTTGTTTGAAGATGTTTATTCATCAAATGAGTGGCTAATTCACCTTTGGCTGAGGTTGAGGATGATCGTAGTAGTATGTAATTGATGTTATTTCAGTTTTATCTTCTCTACAAAGGTTGTTCTACTAATTCTTATTTTCACTATGTTAATGCTTTAGCCATTGTTAATGTAAATCTTAGAATTCCAGTTTTATTTCCGAAAGGAAGATTAATTGGATAGATGTGAATTGGTAGGATATGTTCTTGTCTTGGTTGAGAAATTAAGACAAGATTCACATTCAGAATAGAAATATATCCGTAATGTCATATTTGGTCATCTACGAAATTTGTTGTGTATTGCTAGAATATGAAGTGTTTGCATCACAGAAATGTGTAATGTGAGTCTCATGATTGTTTAATTGGAGAGGAATTCGAAAGACCCAATCCATTGGTTAATAATTCCTGACCAATAACCAGAAGAGAAGTGTTGACTGAAATTCAATCAGTAAATTACATATCTGCATGTTTTGCCTTAACCTTAGCTTGTTTGTATTATTGTTCGGATTATAATTTACAATCTCTTTACTTCAAGTTACATTAACTAATATTCGTGAAAAATCACCATTTGTTCTGTTTGTCTGCTGGTATAAAATTGCATATACTAAACACTTGAAGAAAAATTATTGACACATTACAGTCCCTGTGGGTTCGATACCTAGCTTGAAATAAAGCCACTTTATTACTTGTATGACCATGTGCACTTGTGTGTAGTTGGGAGTGAACACTTACAACAACAGTTACCATTCTAGCATTCAAATGGCTCTATTTGAGGCTCTCTATGGACGGAGGTGTAGGTCGCTAATTAGTTGGTTCGAAGTAGGTGAAGCTACATTGATAGGGCCAGATTCAGTTCATGAGGCCATGGAGAAAGTTCAGCTTATAATGGAAAGGCTGAAGACAACTCAGAGTCGTCAAAAGTCATATGCGAATGTTAGGTGGAGAGAACTCGAGTTTGAAGTTGATGTTGGGTGTTCTTGAAGCTGTGTCTCCCATGAAGGGAGTATAAGGTTCGGAAATAAAGGGAAGATTAGTCCCTAATATGTAGGCCCATATAGGATTTTGAGGCGTATTGGCAAGGTGGCCGATGAGTTAGAGCTACCAGCGGAGTTAGCGTCAGTGCATCCAGTTTTTCATATATCACTATTAAAGAAGTGTATTGGTGACCCGACTTTGGTTGTTACGGTAGAGAGCATAAGAGTGAAGGATGGATTAAACTATGAGGAGGTACCTATTGATATCCTTGATCATAAGGTTCAAAAATTAAGGAACAAAGAAGTAGCTTCAATGAAAGTCTTGTGGAGGAATCAGCTTGTTAAGAGAGCTACATGGGAAGCCGAAGTAGATATGATGGCTAAATACCCATATTTATTTCCTTCGAGCTCTATATCATCTTAAGGTATTAGTTTACTCTATAATACTCTATTCAGTTTCATGTCAAGTTCATGTCTCTCAGTTCCTTTCATGATCTAGCATGTATGTATGATTTATTGATTCAGTTCAATCATGTGTATCAGTTCAGAGTCAGTCAGTCCATCAGTTTTTAGCTTTAGCTATTCTATTGTGGGATTTCAGTTCTTTCCCCAATCTTTTAGTATGTTTAACCCACACTCAAGGATGAATGTTTCTAAGGGGGAGATATTGTAATACCCTAAAAGTCCCTAAGATCAAACCTGAAGGTTGAAACAGAGATAGTAGGAAAATCTACACCAGGTCGCAGAACGAGTCATCCAGTGACTCGTGGTGTGACCTAATGGGTTGTTAAATGACCCATCAGGTGGTGCCCAATTTAGAGGAGGTTTCATTCTTGGGCAATTGAAACGGATGGGACGACGAGTCATCAAAACTCCCAATGAATCATGGTATGACTTGTCAAGTGGATAAAGGATGATTTGGCAGTGCTGGCAATGGATGGAGGGGACGAGTCATTGTGCATCTAGTGACTTGTCAAGTGGTTTGTAAGGGGATGAAGTTCAGTGAATGGAAAATTTTCATGTGGTGGTGACGAGGTGAAACAATGAGTCATCAGAGGGCCTAACAAATCGTCATGTCCCTCGTGGTGACTAGCAGTGTCACTTTTCCAAGCGAATTAGTAAGGTCATTTTTATAATTTCTAAGCTCCTAAGTCCTAAACTATGTTTCTTTAAGCTCTAAAAAAGGTGTATTAAGGGGGTTAAACCTTATTCTAAGCCATTTCGCCTCCAATACATGCAAGACTAAGACTTCTCCATTGAAGATAAAGCTTAGATTCTTCAATTTCTTCTCTAAACCTCTTGGACTTTCAAAGACAAGTGTAGATTTAGTTTACTTAGGTATGTGAGGCCATGACTGAGGATTCCTTTCACTCTCATGCTCAAAATTCTACTCAATTCTATGAATTCATGTTCTAGATCAAGTTCATGATTGTCACAATCCGAACATAGGCCCGGATGGAGACACGGGACCAAAAACCCCGAGAGGCTCCAAGTCAACCCATGGCATGAACATGATAACTAAACTCAATATAAAAAAATGCAGAAAATCCAACATTGAAATAGCGGAAGTCTGAAAATCAAATAACATCTGAACATCTGAATACATAATAAAGATCTGAAGCTGAATACATACTATGTATAATAAGCCTCTACACAACTGACAAGCTGATGGGACAGGACCCCAACTAACTCACTAAAGACTGAAAATAAAGATACTTAATACAAGATAATAAAAAGGGTCCTCAAAGAATGAGAACTCACCAACAGGCAAAGAGGTGCTAACTTTGAGGATCTAGCTAATGGAGAGACTAAACCTGAACGCCCTATCCTATATCATGAAACGATCAGCATAGACTATGTGGTCAGTGCGTGGATATACCGAGTATGCAAGGTAAGTAAAATTTCTAAGTAATTAAGATAATAAATCATGCATATCATAAAATATATGCAAGATAAGAATCTGAGAGTAAGGCTTGCATGCTGTAATCTAAAACATGATTTAAACATAACTGAATATCATAACTTATTCAAATAACCCAAAGCTAAAACTGATAATCATAAGTAAAACTAAACATTGGGTCAAACCTGTTGAAAACATAACTGGGGGATAATGGGAGACTAATCATATAACCGAAATTACCATGATAGAGTTTATGTGGTCCCGACTATTACACTCAAGTGGGCTAAACCGTCCAAAGCCTTATCAGGGCTAAAGGCGCTACCATGATATCAATATCAAGTTGAAGGCCCCTTAGGGGCGGAGAAAGCTCAAAAGGGAGGTCCCAAATAATCTGAACATACCTACGTTGGAACGTAGTTTTGAGGCACAAGGTTGACTAAACCTTTAGCCTACTCGGTGATATACACTACTCCCAAAAATATGCATATGCTCTCCATCATTTTTCAATGAAGTGAACTATCATCTTGCGATGAAGCTGAATTGTAATAAGACATGCATAATCTGAAACATAAGATAATTTACAAAATCTGAAAACATAATATGAGGAGCCTTGGCTCAAACCATACCACAAGCTTAACAGTGGCAGTCTAGACTCCAAAACCATGTGGTAAGCTAATAACATGAAATTGAAGTAAATTATGAATCATACTTGATCATATGGGCTTGTCCAAACTTGTACATGCTTTGAGATAGTCAAAATTATGAATATAAACTTGGGTAATTTGAAATCATACTTTCATCATATACACTCATCATACTTGAAAACATAAATCATAATCTCAACCTTTAATGAACTTTCATAATTGGGCATTATAATTGTAAGACTTTGAAATCATAAATTCATAATTAAAATCATTATAATTCATACCCATGAATCTTAAAACAACATTAGAAACATGAATAGAATTCACCCATGATTGATACTAAGAGAATTTCACAAATTGGGTTAAAATCCCATAGACTCATCAACCTTGAATTACATGAATTTAGAAGAGGATCTGGGCATGGAAGTGAAGGAATAGTCCCATTCACTATCCTACATACCTGGGTAATCTAGTCTTGCACTCTTCCTGGAAAGCCCAAAGGAATTGAAGAAGGAATTGGAGAGTTCTAAGCTTGTTCTCCCTTAAGAATCCTCTAGTTTGCGTGCATGGGGAGGGAATATGTTAAAATAGACTTAACCCCCTTAAAACTCCCTTAATTTGAGCTTAAAACGACATATTCTTGGGATTTGGAGCTTACCAGTTATGAATTTACCCTTACTAACTTCGTAGGAAATTACATACTACCCGGAGTAACGACTCATCAACGGGTCGTCCTAAGATTCAATGGGTCATTACCTCACTCGTTGTTTCGCTCCATTTTCCAAAATCATGTCTGCTACCACAACTGGAGAGGATAAGTCATTACTAGTCCCAACGACTCATCTTATCCGCCCGTTGACACCATTGCGCGCAACTACTCACCTTCTGGAAGTCCTTCCAATGGAAACATACCATGAATCGTTGTCACATACAACGAGTCTTACCATGACTCATGCCAGTCACCTTGACAAGGACAACACTCAGAATGAATACTTTCCACAACCCATTACACTGACCGAGTCATTCCATGGCTCGCTGGTCCTGGACCTGCCGACCACATTCTCACCATGACAGGGACCCATGGGCCGTAGGAGTTTCCCACGACTCATACAATGGGTCTTCCTGAGATGATTTCCCAACTTTCCCTCTATACTTTGTTTCAACTCCTCAGTCTAGTATTAGGCACTTCTGGGGTATTCCCCAAATGTTGGGTAAACATGCTAAAACACTGGGGAAAAACCTGTCATCCCAAATACATAACATCTAGAGTTGGAAACTGACAGAGTGACTGACTCCGGACTAAATTACATGACTGAGCTAAATTCATAAATCACACATACATACATTGACATGAAAGAAACTAGAACACATGAACTGAACATGAAACTGAATAGAGTTTTAAGTGAAACGGATACCCCAAGTTGGAACTGAACCGAAAGGGAATAGATGCGGCTATTAGCTATCATATCTGCTTCGGTTTCCCGTATGGCTCCCTCAACATGTTGATTCCTCCACAAAACCTTTACTAAATCTACTTCCTTTTTTGTTAGCTTTTGAACTTGATGATCAAGTATTTCAACTAGAACCTTGTTGTAGCTAAGGCTATCCTTCACACTTACTCTCTCCACCAGGACAACCAAAGTCGGATCACCCATACACTTCTTTAAAAGCGACACATTGAAAACTAGATGTACTGAAGCCAATTTTGAGGGAAACTCCAATTCATAGGCCACCTTTCCAACACGTCTCATAATCCGATGCGAGCCAACATAACGGGGACTAAGTTTCCCCTTCTTTTCAAACCTCATCACTCTCTTCATGGGAGACACCTTCAAAAACAACCGATCATCAACTTCAAACTCAAGCTCTCTCCTCCTCATATCTACATAGGACTTTTGGCGACTCTGAGCTGTTTTCAGCCTTTCTCTTATAAGATGAACTCTCTTCGTAGCCTCATGAACTGATTCTTGTCATATCGACGTAGCTTAACCAACTTCAAACCAACCAATAGGCGATCTATATCTCTGCCAATAAATAGCCTCAAACAATGACATCTGAATGCTGGAATGGTAATTGTTATTATATGCAAACTCGATCAGAGGTAAATGATCATCCCAGCTACCCTTGAAATCATCATATACGCTATCAACATATCCTCAAGAGTCTAAATGGTCCGTTCATCCTGACCATCTGTTTGAGGGTGAAAAGTTATACCAAGCTTGACCTGAGTACCAAGTCCCTTCTGAAACGATCTCCAAAACTTGGAGGTAAATTGAGTACCTCTATCTGATATGATGGAAAAAGGTACTCCATGCAACTGAACTAACTCTCGAATATATAATTTAGCATAATCCTCTGCTGAGTCGGTAGACTTGACCAGTAGAAAATAAGTTGCATTAGTCAACCTAACTACTACTACCCAAATAGAATCATACTATCGATGAGTACAAGAAAACCTTGTGATGAAGTCCATATTGATCTCCTCCCACTTCCAAGTAGGGATACTAATATCTTTAAGCACACCTCCAGGTATTTGATGCTCAACATTCACCTGTTGACAAGTTAGACACTTTGCCACAAACTCTGCTATGTCCTTCTTCATGCCATTTCACCAATAGACTTCTCGCAGGTCATGGTATATCTTGGTGGGACCTAGATGTATAGAATATCTGGAACCATGAGCCTCATGCAACATCTGCTCCCTCAAGTCATCAACACTCAGTACATACAAAAGACCCTGATATCATAGTACACTATCTCCCCCTTAGGAGAAAACCTCCACCTTCTGATTTTGAACAGCTTCCTTCAACTTTACCAAAATAGGACCCTTGTCTTGTATAGCCTTGACTTTGATCAGCAAGGAATATTTTGATCTATTCTTATGATAGCACCACCATCTTCCAAGTCAATAAGATGAACTCCTAATCGCGCAAGCCGATGCACATCCTTTACCAACTCTTTCCTCCCTACATCGAGGGTACCGACGGGTTTGTGGTGTATTGTGATGCTTCTATAATCGACCTTGGTTTTGTATTGATGCAATATAGTAAAGTTGTAGCATACGCTTCTAGGCAACTGAAGGTTCATGAAAGGAATTACCTGACTCATGATCTTGAATTGGCAGCGGTGGTGTTTGCATTGAAGATTTGGAGACACTATTTGTACGGGGTCCAATGTAGATGTGTTTACGGACCACAAGAGCCTGCAATATATGTTTACCCAGAAGGACCTAAATCTCTGCCAAAAGGAGGTGGTTGGAGCTACTCAAGTATTATGATATGAGTGTCCTTTACCATCCGGGTAAGGCCAATGTAGTAGTAGAAATACTTAGTAGACTCTCTATAGAGAGTGTGTCCCATGTAGATAAGGGGAGGAAGGAGTTGGTGAAGGATGTGCATCGATTTTCAAGGTTGGGAGTTCGTTTGCTTGACTGGAAAGATGGCGGTGTTATATTTCAGAATGTGTTAGAATCATCCTTAGTGCCTGTAAAAGCTATACAATATGAGGAACCTATTTTGGTAAAGTTAAAGGAAGCCATTCCTGATCAGAAGGTAGAGGTCTTCTCCAAAGGGGGAGATGGTGTGCTTAGATATCAAGGTTGCTTGTGTGTCCCGGACATTGGAGATTTGAGAAATCGAATGTTGCATGAGGCTCATGGTTCCAGATATTCGATACATCCAGGTGCCACCAAGATGTATTGTGACCTACGAGAAGTCTATTGGTGGAATGGCATGAAGAAGAACATCGCAGAATTTGTTGTTAAGTGCCTGAATTGTCGGCAAGTGAAGGTTGAGCACCATAGACTGGGGGGTGTACTTCAGTACATCAGCATTCCTACATGGAAGTGGAAGGAAATCAATATGGACTTTATCACAGGGTTTCCTCACACTCGTCGATAGTATGACTCCATTTGGGTGGTCGTGGACAAGTTGACCAAATCCACTCATTTTCTACAGGTCAAAACCACTAATTCGGTAGAGGATTATGCCAAAATATACGTTCGAGAGCTAGTTATATTTCATGGAGTTCCCTTGTCCGTCATATCAGACAAAGATACTCAGTTTACCTATCAGTTTTAAAGGTCATTTCAAAAGGGACTTGGTACTCAGGTTAAGCTCAGTATCGCATTTCACCCGCAAATGGATGGTCAGGCAGAGTGAACTATTCAGACTCTTGAAGACATGTTGAGAGCGTGTGTGATTGACTTCTAGGGTTGTTGGGATGATCAATTGCCTCTCATTGATTTTGCATATAATAACGGCTATTATTCCAGCATTCAAATGACTCTATTTGAGGCTCTCTATGAGCGGAGGTGTACATCGCCTATTGGTTGGTTTGAAGTCGGTGAAGCTTCGATGATAAGACCAGATTCAGTCCATGAGGCTATGGAGAAAGTTCAGCTCATACGCGAAAGGTTGAAAATAGCTCAATGTCGCCAAAAGTCTTATGCGGATGTGAGAAGGAAGGCACTTGAGTTCGAAGTTGATGATTGGGTGTTTCTAAAGGTGTCTCCCTTGAAGGGAGTGAGGAGATTCAGAAACAAAGGGAAACTCAATCCCCATTATGTGGGTCCAAATCGAATTATGAAACGGGTTGGTTGTTACACCCCGTAAATTCTTGATGTTTAGATGGCCTATTCGCATGTTGGTTAAGAGTTTTAGGATGCCATACATGCTAGAAAAAGGCCCGAGGAAAGAGTAGACGTGCGCCATGTTGAACCATCACAAGAGGAGGCTAGGCAGACCCCCCCTCCGCGATGGCCAACGTGTCACGAAGGGCTCACCTCTGCGTTGGCCGGCGTGTCACGGAGGTGAGGTCTAGCCTCAACTATATAAACCCCCACTTCATTTTTTTTAGGATAATTGTCATAATTTTCCATTGAACAAACAGAAAACAGAGAGGACGAAGTATTTTGATGAAATTTCTTTCGTTTACATTATTAAACCCGGTCCAAACTCAAATTAATCTTGGGTAGTGAAGTATTAAGCTGCCGGGAGCATTCCTGCGGAGTTAGTTTCATAAAATTCGGCCGGCGAATCATCGTCCTACCGAGATAAGGTAAGTGAAATTTCTCCAAATTAGTGTCAATGTACTTCTAGCCCTAGATTGATTATTTCTCCCTTCTGGACTTCCGAGAAATAACGAGTTTTCGGCTATTCTTCGACAAGTCAAAGTTTGGGCTATATATATATTCAAAATAGTGTTTTCTTCCAAAATATTGATGGATTTACTCCTAATTACTGTGTATATGGATGTAGTTGGAAGGAATAGTTGGATATTTGTTGAGTTATGTCAGTTAGTCCAGAAGTCATAAACTGAGGTATGTAAAGCTAGTTTCTTCGGCAAGCTAGTAGTTCCGGTATAGTAAAATAGTTCAGGCGCAGTAGAATGTTTCAAAAGCCACATATTATGTTTAGTATGAATTTTATTATGATATTAGAAACACCATGTCACGTATAGCGTGAAACTTGCTAGCACGATATAAATTCTAGTAGAAAGTGTCAGAAACAGCACAACATCCCCAGTATGTAATTTAGTAAAGTATGTAAGGATATTATCGTGTTAAACCAAAATTTAGTAAAGCGATATAAGTTCCCGTGCAGTATTTAAGAAATAGAATCGTAGCCTAAAATGAAGTTTAGAAAACATGTTAGAAATAGTAAATCATGTTTACCATGGAACTCAGTTATACAACATGATTCTCAGCAGAAATATTATATCTTATTTAGTATCAGATTCAGAACAATACGATAGAAAATTATATATATACCATTACCAGTTTTAGCATGAATTGGGTATACACATTACTATTGTTATTTTCGGCATGTATCAAATACATACATATTATGATCATTAGTTTCAGCATGTAGTATATACATATACTTTAATACCACTAGTTTCAGCATGTAGTATACGGAGTTAGTATTACTATTTGAGACCTGACTGTATTGTTTTGGGGTGGGATTATCTAGCATTCATGACCGCCCCAGGGTTAATAGTTGTATCAAATCGTCTGCCAGAGGGCGAGGATACGTCGCTCTATGGAGTGGAATGTCGTCCCCTAGGGGACAAAGATGAGATGCCAGTTTCCCCATATTTTGCCTTGGTCGGCTTTCATACACCCCCATCGAGCGGGTACGCCCGAGGTGTTGATTCAGGAGTCCTCCGGACTCAGGTATAGTTATAGTCAGGGGCTCCGCGGGCCTAAATGCATACCCATGGGACCGGCAGGATGCTTATAGTTATTAGGGGAGATGGGATGACCGGGGTAGGGGTATAGATTGCATGTTGGTTGTACCTCCCGGCTTATGGGGCTGGGTAAGGTTTATGTGTGCTATGCCATGTTATGTTATATTATGCCATGTTACGTTAGATATGAATAGATCGACAGTAGAGCACTACATTTCTAGGTATAACTACTAATCCTTCCAGCATAGTTGAGGACAGTCTTAAACTCATACTTTCAGTCAGCTACAGTCTATTTCTTTCTATTTCAGTTCTATCAGTTATATTGCTTGTCTTCAGTTATTTTCTAGTTGTTGCTTTACATGCTCAGTACCAGCGGTACTGACGCCCGTTTGAGGCACTGCATTACTTGCCTGCAGGTACTCATAGACGAGGAGCCGATCCCTCGTGATCCCAACCAACATACAGAGTCATCAGCTCCAGTCATCTGGAGCTAGATAGCTAGAGGTTTGTCCCTTTATCTTTTGTTGTACAGTATGGGTAGGCCGGGGCCCTGTCCCGACCATCTTATCAGTATTCTTAGAGGCTTGCAGATTGCATATTCCCTGTGGTTAGCTGTATCGGTCGTGTGAGGCCGTGTGTATGTTTTAGTTTGTTTACGATGGCCGTGTGGGGCCTCATTCAGTTGGTAGTGGTGACCTTGTCGGTCACGTAGTAGTTTAGCACCTTTTTTCTTGATTCAGAAGTAAGTAGACAGCATGGTGGCCTTGTTTGCCCACATAGGTTCCTTGATACTACGGTTGTGCTGGTTAGCTGTTGTTTGCTTACAGGTTTCTATAGGCCTCGCCGGCCGGAGCTGTATTTACAGCAGTTATATAGCCCATCATTTTCTTGAATCTAGAGTTAGAGCCAGCCTGGCACCAGAAGTACTTAGGCTCAGCTGGTCCAGTAGTCCAGGTCCCAGTAAGGCACTAGGTGCCGGTCATGCCTCCCAAGGCTGGGCGTGACAAACTTGGTATCAGAGAAGGTCGTATCCCAGGGAGTTTGCAAGCCGTGCTAAGTAGAGTCTTGCCTATGGATGTGTTGTGCACCACATACTATAGGCAGGAGGCTGCAAGGCATGATAGGATGGTTGCTTTTTATTCTTATTCAGTCGTTCTGTAGAGCGGTACAGTATAGGGTTGAGTCCCTAGAGCTTACTATATTCTTTGGTTACAGATAAAATGTCAGACCGGTGACATCCTATCACAGGCCGAAGATTGGACACTGCAGCAGGGGAAGGCACCAGCAGGATGCCTCACCCTCGTTTAGAATTAACCCGATCAGAGGGAAATATAGAGGCATCGTCCCAACCTTCTCAGTGGTCTACACCACATCAGGAGCCACTTGGGACGGCACCACCTCCAGCAGTCCCTATATCGATACCTTCCGACTAGGAGGTCAGGAGTGCAGTAGTCATGTTAGCACAAATGACGGCTGCTCAGCTTCAGCCGATGCCGTCTACAGTTGCAGAGTCGTCAAGAGGGTCTGATAGTTTGAGAGTCTGAGAATTTTTGGCTCTGAATCCCCCACAGTTTATAGGTACAGACCAGACAGAGGACCCTCAGGATTTTCTAGACCAGATGCAGAGAATGTTCAGGGATAGGCATGCCACGCCTACAGAATCGGTTGAATTGGCAGCATTCCAGTTACGGGACATCGTTGTGTTGTGGTATGAAAGCTAGGAAAGGTCTCGAGGGAGAGATGTTTCCCCTCTGACTTGGTCCAGCTTCTCAAGAGCTTTTCTGGATCACTATTTACCACGGTAGATTCAACAGGCCCGGGTGGACCAGTTTTTACATTTAGAGCAGGGGGCCATGAGTGTTCGGGAACACGCCTTGCGGTTTGATTCTTTGGCCCGGTATGCACCAGCCTTTGTTGATACCATGTCATCCAGAGTACACCGCTTCATCATGGAATTAAATCTAGAATATGTTGACACTTGTATTACGGCTACACTGCAAGAGGACATGGATATTGCCCGAGTTCAGGCAGCGGCAGCGGGAGATTAGGAGGACCAGTCATGAACAGCGCCGCAGAGATAAGCCAGTTGAATTACATAGGGAGGCTCATGAAGGGCCTAGGCCACGATTGTTAGATAGGCCGCCCAGACCCCCGCCTCCACCACAGCCGCAGAGGGGTAGATCTTGCCGTAGGGGGCAGTTAGAGACCAGCAGAGGCTCGCAGACTGTAGATTCACCACTACAGAGGAGGGTGGAGCAGAGTAGGTATACCCTACCACTTTGCCCTATATGAAGTCGACGCCATTCTGGAGCATGCAGGTATGGCTCCACCGGATGTTATATTTGTGGCCAAGAGGGCCATCTGATGAGAGATTGTCCAGCCAGAGGTCAGGAGGACCGGGATAGATAGGATAGGGCATCCGCAGGGTTACAAGCTTCAGTATCCTCGGCAGGGCGTAGGCCTTTAGTCTTAGCAGGCAGGGGCTGGGGCAGATCAGGGGCCTCCAATGTGGATGCGGGTCCAAGCCACACATATGCCTTACAGGGAGGTAGGATTCAGAAGCGTCACCTTTTGTTTTGAAAGGTATGATGATTATGTGCTCTTACCCTGCTTATGTATTGATAGATCCAGGATCTACTTTGTCTTACGTTACCCCATTTGTGGCTCGAAAGTTTAGTGTTGCACCAGAGTTGCTTCAACAACCCTTTTCAGTATCCATACCCGTTGGTGACTCCATCATAGCTAGAAGGGTTCAAGTGTGTACAGCAGAGGTTGTTGATCATCAGACCATAGTAGATCTGGTAGAATTAGAGATGGTTGATTTTGATGCCATTATGGGTATGGATTGGTTGGCTTCGTGCTATGCAAATGTAGAATGCTGGACCAAGATAGTACAATTCCACTTTCTAGGGGAGGCAGTACGAGAGTGGAAAGGGCAGTACATTACGCCAAAAGGTAGGTTTATTTCCTATCTTCAGGCGAGGAAGTTGATAGCTAAGGGGTGCATTTACCATATTGTTAGAGTTCAGGATGTTCGAGTAGAGCCTACAACTCTCCAGTCTATGCCAGTGGTGAATGAATTCCCAGATGTATTTCCAGATGAGTTATCCGGTATTCCCCTAAAAAGGAAAATAGATTTTACAATTGATTTATTACCAGTAACTCAGCCCATATCAATTCCTCTGTATCATATGGCTCCTGCTGAACTCAGAAAATTAAAGGAGCAGCTGAAAGATCTGTTAGATAAGGGCTTCATTAGGCCGAGTACTTCACCTTGGGGTGCGCCAATTTAATTTGTGAGAAAGAAGGATGGCTCACTCCGCATATGTATAGACTACCGACAGTTGAATAAGGTTACAATCAAGAATAAGTATCTGTTTCCCAGAATAGATGATTTGTTTGATCAGCTGCAGGGGGCCAGATATTTCTCCAAGATTAACTTACGGTCCTGATACCATCAGGTTCGAGTTCGTGAAAAGGACATTCCAAAGATTGCCTTCAGGACCAGATACGACCATTTTGAATTCCTAGTCATGTCCTTTAGGCTGACGAATGCCCCAACAGTATTTATGGACCTGATGAACAGCATCTTTAAACCATACTTGGACCTGTTCGTGATAGTGTTTATTGATGATATTCTAGTGTATTCTCTCTTAGAGGCAGACCACCAGGATCATTTTCGGATAGTGCTCCAGATTCTCAGGGACCGTCAGCTGTATGCCAAGTTCTTGTGAATTTTGGCTGAGTTCAACATCTTTCTCGGGACACATCATGTCGAATGCTGGTATACAGGTAGACATACAAAAAATAGAGGCAGTAAAAACATGGCCCAAACCTACTACTCCGACCGAAGTACGTAGTTTTTTGGGATTAGCGGGGTACTAAAAAAGATTTGTTGAGCGATTCTCCACCATAGCGGCACCTCTGACTAAGCTAACGCAAAAAGCAGTAAAGTTTCAGAGGACGGAGGGATGTGAGCAGAGTTTGTAGGAGTTGAAAGACAGGTTGACCTCTGCCCCAGTGTTAGCATTGCCAGAAGGTACAGAGGGTTATGCAGTTTATTGTGACGCTTCGAATATTGGGTTAGGATGTGTATTGATGTAGTATGGTAAAGTAATTACTTATGCTTCCAGACAGCTGAGGCAACACGAAAAGAATTATCCTACCCATGACCTAGAACTAGCCGCAGTGATCCACGCCCTAAAGATATGGAGACATTATTTGTATGGCGTTCATGTGGATATTTTCACTAATCATAAGAGTCTACAATATATCTTCACCTAGAAAGAGTTGAACTTACGGCTGCGTCGCTAGTTGGAATTGTTGAAAGATTATGATGTAAATATCCTATATCACCCAGGCAGAGCCAACATAGTAGCAGATGCCCTTAGTCGTAAGTCTATGGAGAGTTTGGCGTACTTGCAGCCCGAGCAGCGGGAATTGGCTCGGGAAATACACCGGTTAGCCAGTTTAGCCGTTCGTGTAGCATAAATAGAGGACAACAGAGTGGTAATTCAGAACACCGCAGTGTCGTCATTAGTTGTGGAGGTAAAGGAGCGACAGTATGAAGATCCTGACATGGTTCAGCTTAAGGACAAAATTCAATAAGGAAAAGTGTCGGATTTTCAGGTAACGGAGGATGAAGTGTTGCGATGTAAAGGCCACATTTGTGTTCCAGATATTTCAGGGCTTCACCAGCAGATTATGAGCGAGGCGCATTACGCTCGCTATTCTCTCCACCCAGGCACGACGAAAATGTACCATGATATCAAAGAAATCTACTGGTGGCCAGGTATGAAGAGGGAAATAGCAGAATTCGTAGCCCAGTGTCCTAACTGCCAGCAAGTAAAAGCGGAACACCAGAAACCAAGCGGATTAACTCAAGACATAGTTGTGCCTCTTTGGAAGTGGGAAGCAGTAAATATGGATTTTGTAGTAGGATTACCCCGTACTAGACACAGAAATGAATCGATTTGGGTAATTGTTGAAAGACTGACAAAATCAACCCACTTTCTGCCAGTAAGGGCTACTTTCTCTACAGAAGATTATGCTGAGTTGTATATCAGAGAAATAGTCAGACTGCATAGTGTTCCAGTATCCATTATCTCTGACAGCGGGGCGTAATTCACAGCTAAATTTTGGCGATCATTCTAGAGAGGCCTGGGAACACAGATTAATCTGAGCACAGCATTCTACCCTTAGATAGATGGGAAGGCAGAACGCACTATTTATACGCTCGAAGATATGCTGCGAGCATGCGTGTTAGACTTTGGAGGTAGCTGGGATGAGCACTTACCACTTATTGAGTTTGCTTATAACAATAGTTACCACTCAGCTATCCAGATGGCGGCCTATGAGGCTTTGTATCGGAGAAAACGCAGATCGCCAGTTGGCTGGTTTGAAGTAGGAGAGTCAGCGCTAATTGGGCCAGATATTATTCATCAGTCAGCGGAAAAGGTAAAGCTTATCAAAGAATGCCTACTGACTGCTCAGAGCCGCCAAAAATTGTATGTTGATGTGCGGCGCAGAAACCTGAAATTTAATGCGAATGACTGGGTATTTTTAAAAGTTTCTCTGATGAAAGGGGTGATGAGATTCGGCAAGAAAGGTAAGCTCAGCCCGAGATTTGTTGGGCCTTATCAGATCCACCGAAGAATAGGCCGAGTGGCGTACGAGTTGAATTTGCCTCCACAGTTAGAGTTTGTTCATCCATTTTTCCTCGTGTCTATGCTGAGGAAGTATATAGGGGACCCCTCCAGAGTTGTTCCAGTTCAGGATGTCCAGGTTACGGAGGAGATGGCTTATAAAGAGGTTCCAGTAGCCATACTAGACAGATAGATTCGCAAGTTGAGAACTAAAGATATTACTTCTGTCATAGTATTATGGCGTAACAGGAACCGAGAGGAGATGACTTGGGAAGCAGAGGAAGATATGAAAGTTCGATATCCTCAGTTATTTCAGACCTAGTCAGCCAGAGGTATGTTGTTATTACTGCTGCTTTATATTCACGTGCAAAGTGAGATGTTGATTACAATTTAATGAAATGAATTTTATGGTATTATATGAATAAACGAAATAGCTGGCTATGTGATGAATACTAGTGTTGTGTGGAGTACCTGTATTGGACTTTTCTATGTTTACGGATTTTTGAGATAGTCCATATTATAGGGAGACTCTGCCGAAATTTTTCTAGAATAAATCAAGTAAGTTGAAATCTTTGTAAGTAGAAGTTTACATTCGAGGACGAATGTTCTTAAGTGGGGGAGGATGTTACACCCCGTAAATTCTTGACATTTAGATGGCCTATTCGCAAGTTGGTTAAGAGTTTTAGGATGCCATACATGCTAGAAAAAGGCCCGAGGAAAGACCAGATGAGCGCCACGTTGAACCATCGCAAGAGGAGGCTGGGCAGACCCCCCCTCCGCGATGGCCAACGTGTCACGGAATGCTCACCTCTGCGTTGGCCAACGTGTCACGGAGGTGAGGTCCAGCCTCAACTATATAAACCCCCACTTCATTTTTTTAAGATAATTATCACAATTTTCAAGTAAACAAATAGAAAACAGAAAGGACAAAGTATTTTGATGAAATTTCTTATGTTTACGTTATTAAACGTGGTCCAAACTTGAATTAATCTTCGGTAGTGAAGTATTAAGCTTCCGGGAGCATTCCTGCGGAGTTAGTTTCATGAAATTCGACCGATGAATCGTTGTCCTACCGAGCTAAGGTAAGTGGAATTGCTCCAAATTAGTGTCAATGTACTTATAGCCCAAAAGTGAGTATTTATCCCTTCTGGACTTTCGAGAAATAGCGAGTTTTCGGCTATTCTTCGATAAGTCAAAGTTTGGGCTATATATATATTCAAAATAGTGTTTTCTTCCGGAATATTGATAGATTTACTCCTAATTACTGTGTATATGGATGTAGTTGGAAGGAATAACTGGATATTAGCTGAGTTACATCAGTTAGTCCAGAAATCAGAAACTGAGGTATGTAAAGCTAGTTTCTTCGGCAAGGTAGTAGTTCCCGTATAGTAAAATACTTCAGGCGCCAGTAGAATGTTTCAAAAGCCGCATATTATCTTTAGTATGAATTTTAGTATGATATTAGCAACACCATGTCACGTATAGCATGAAACTTGCTAGCACGATATAAATTTTAGTAGAAAGTGTCAGAAACAATACAACATCCCCAGTATGTAATTTAGTAAAGTATGTTAGGATATTATTGTGTTCAGCCAAAATTTAGTAAAGCAATATAAATTCCCGTAAAGTATTTCAGAAATAGAATAGTGGCCTAAAATGAAGTTTAGAAAGCATGTTAGAAATAGTAAATCATGTTTACCATGAAACTCAGTTATACAACATGATTCTCAGCAGAAATATTATATCTTGTTCAATCGAGAATTTTTATAAAAGCCTTTCATTTGCTTCTCTTCGATGGAAGTTTGATTTTCCCAAAATGTAGTATAAGATTCAGCACAGTATGACATAAAATTATATATATACCATTACCAGTTTCAGCATGAATTGGGTATACACATTACTATTGTTAGTTTCGACATGTATTAAATACATACATATTATGATCATTAGTTTCAGCATGTAGTATATACATACACATTATTATCACTAGTTTCAACATGTAGTATACGAAGTTAGTATTACTAGTTGAGGCCTGACTGTATTGTTTTGGGGTTGGATTACCTAGTATTCATGACCGCCCAGGGTTAATAGCTGTATCGACTCGTCCTCCAAAGGGCGAGGATACGTCGCTCTATGGAGTGGCATGCCGCCCCCTAGGGGACGAAGATGGGATGCTAGTTTCCCCATATTTTTCCTTGGTTGGCTTTTATACACCCCCGTCGAGCGGGTACGCCCGGGGTGTTGATTCAGGAGTCCTCCGAACTCAGGGACGGTTATAGTCAAGGGCTCAGCGGGCCCAAGTGCATACCTAGGGGACCGACAGGATGCTTATAGTTATTAGGGGAGATGGGATGACCGGGGTAGGGGTATAGATTGTGTGTTGGTTGTACCTCCCGGCTTATGTGGGCTGGGTAAGGTTTATGTGTGCTATGCCATGTTATGTTATGTTATATTATGCCATGTTACGTTAGATATGAATAGATTGACAGTAGAGCGCTACATTTCCAGGTATAACTACTAATCCTTCCAGCATAGTTGAGGACAGTCTTAAACTCATACTTTCAGTCAGTTACAATCTATTTCTTTCTATTTCAGTTCTATTAGTTATATTGCTTATCTTCAGTTATTTTCCAGTTGTTGCTTTACATGCTCTGTACCAGTGGTATTGACGCCTGTTTCGGGCACTACATTACTTGCCTAGAAGTACTCATAGACGAGGAGCCGATCCCTCGTGATCCCAGCTAGCATACAGAGTCATCAGCTCCAGTCATCTAAAGGTAGATAGCTAGAGGTTTATCCCTTTATCTTTTGTTGTACAGTATGGGTAGGCCGGGGCCTGTCTCGACCATCTTATCAGTATTCTTAGAGGCTTGCAGATTGTATATTCTCTGTGGTTAGCTGTATCGGTCGTGTGAGGTCGTGGGTATGTTTTACTTTGTTTACGATGGTCGTGTGGGGCCTCATTCAGTTGGTAGTGGTTACCTTGTCGGTCACGTAGTAGTTTAGCACCTTTTTTCTTGATTCAGAAGTAACTAGACAGCATGGTGGCCTTGTCAGCATGCATAGGTTCCTTCATACTACGGTTGTTCTGGTTAGCTGTTGTTTGCTTACATGTAGCTATAGGCCTAGCCGGCCGGAAGCTGTATTTACAACCTTTATATAGCCCGTTGTTTTCTTGAATCCATAGTTAGAGCCAGCCTGGCACCAGAAGTGCTTAGGCTCAGCTAGTCCAGCAGTCCAGGTCCTAGTAAGACACCAGGTGCCAGTCATGCCTCTCAAGGCGGGGCGTGACATTGGCAAGGTAGTATATGTATTAGAGTTTCCCTCAGAATTAGTTTCAATCCATCCAGTTTTCCAAGTATTGCTCCCAAAGAAATTTTTGGGTGATCCAGCTCTAGTTGTTCTGGTGGACGGTGTCGGTGTGAAAGACAGCCTTAGTTATGAAGAGGTTTCGGTGGAAATACTGGATCATCAAGTTCGAAGGCTAATAAACAAGGAAGTATCTTTAGTTAAGGTTTTATGGAGGAATTAGCATGTTTAGGGAGCTATGTGGGAAGCCGAGGCAGATATGATGGCTAGATACCCACATTTATTTCCTACCGGCTTAGTTGTAGCTTGAGGTATCAAGTTTGTCCCTAAAACTCTATTCAGAGTTTGTTCAGTTCATGATCCTCGGTTTCTTTCATGTCTATGAATGTATGTATGATTCATGAAATCCAGTTCAGTTCGGAGGTAGTCATTTCATTAGTTTTTGGCTTATATGGTCAGTATTTGAATATGATGATTGTGTTTCTCTAGTTTTCTGTATGATTTTCAACATTCGAGGATGAATGTTCCCAAGGGGTAGATATTGTTATACCCCGGAGCCCTAAGATCAGACTTGGGAGTTGAATCGGAGAAAGTAGAATTTTCCACACCGAGTCACAGAACGAGTCGTCTTGTGACCCTTCAGGTTGACCACGAGTCATTAAGTGACTCGTGGTGAGGAGTATGACTTGAGTTGGAAATTTCTGGTTTTGAGTCCCCACGGACATGACCATGAGTCGTGGTCAGCCCTATGACTCGTTGAGTCAGTCGTGGTCAGGGATGAGGTTTAGGTAGGAGGTATTGGGCAGTGCACCTAACGGGTGGGTCACCACGACTCGTTAGGTGCACCATGAGTCATGGTGTGCCCCATGGTGAGCCTAGGTGTGTTTTGGGCAGTGGAGTCAATGAGTGGTGACCACGAGTCGTGGTCACCAGTAACGATCCGTGATGTTCCCCGTGGTGAGTTCCAGCTGAAGCTTTGACCATGTACTCGAAGGCTAAGGCAATGACTCTTGGTCAAAGGTAACGACTCGTCCAGTCCCTTGTTGGGACTGGCAGTCTATTTTCCTCTGCGAATTAAATAAGGGCTTATCCATAATTTCTATAATCCTCTGGCCTAAACTATGTCATTTTAAGCTATGAATAGTGAGTATTAATAGGGATAAGTTTGTTCTAGGTTATTCCTATTCATTCATGCAAAGTTAGAAGTGAAGAGAAGTGATCAAGCTTAATTCCTTCAAGTTTTTCATCAATTCTTCCTTTTGCAATCAGAAAAATTATAAAATCAGATTCTCTCAGGTATGTAGTGTTATGAATGAGTGAATTTGTTCAAACACATGCCCAATCTCTCTCTAATTCATGAAATTCTATTGATAATTTTATGGGGTTTTATCCCAATTCTTGTGAAGCCCTTACGATCTATCTATGGGTTAATTCCTCTCGTGTATAATTTCATATTTTACGAATCATAGGCAGATTTTATAACTATTTAGATTTAAATATTCTAAAAAACTATGCCCAATTATGTATGTTTCATGATAAACTAAGTTATGATTCTACTTTGATTTTGATGTTCATTGGCCGATTATGATTCATGACTCATGATATGATTTCTCTCAAATACTCACCATGAATTTATGATATCAAGTATATACATGTTTTACAAGTATGCACGAACTTTATGATTTATGGCCGACTTACGGACCTTACTTTCATGGCTAGTTCACGTATTTCAAGTATGCTTATGATTATCATGATTTTAACTAGCCTATGAATCTCATGTATATTATCCTATGAGCTATATATATATTTTGGGAGTACTATTTAACACCGAGTAGACCCGAGCTCCAAGCATACCCCAAGTCTCAGAACTACGCACCAACGTAGCCATGATGGGACCTCCTTTGAGACTATCCCTTTTTCCCGAATGGGCCTTTCATGAGTGATATCATGCCTCTTTCATGGTTTTACCCTTGGCAAGGTACGAACGCCCTCCCGACTAGGGGTTTACAGGTCGGGCTCCATGTGTGCTCATATGGGGTATGTCGGTTATAAGAATCTCCACTATTCCTCATGATTTATGTATGATTATGATTATATACTTTAGCTCAAGTCATGTTTAATAAAGCTTTTCTCTTATGATCATGATTATGAATGATTTACAAATGTTCTGAAAACCTTGAGCCTTATATTTTTGTTATGATATCAATGTTACGATCATGTTGTCCTACTCTTATTAACTTTTATGTATTTTGAGTGTCTATTTTGCTTACCTTGCATACTCGGTATATTCCACATACTAACTGCATACTCTATGCTGTATCATTTCATGATACAAGTTGCGATCTTCAGACTCATCCCTATCACTAGCTGATTCTCCATAGTCAGCATTCAACTTCAGTGGTGAGTCCTCTTCTCCCAAGGACAACTCAATTACCAGTTATCTTGTATTTTCAATTTTCAGACTTATCGAGTTAGTTGGGGACATTGTCCTATCCACCCATTAAATATGTTAGAGGCTTTCAGACTATACGTAGTAATCAGCTTGTCATGTATGAAGTGAATTCCATTTCTGATGTTATGTTACGATTAGACTTCCGCTATGTTTATTATGTTAAATCTTACGCTTTATTTCATTGAGGTAGATTTATGTTCATGCCATGGGTCACCTTGGAGTCTCTTGGTGCTCCCTGTCCTATGTATCAATCGGGGCCTATGTTCGGGTCATGACAAATAGAGCTTACATGGTCCTGACTAATACACTCAAGTAGGTAGAGCCGTCCAAAGTCTTGTTAGGGCTAAGGATGCTACGACGATATCAATATCAAGCTGAAGGCCCCTTGGGGGTAGGGGAAGCTCACAAAGGAGGTTCCAAATAATCTGAACATACCTACGTTGGCGCGTAGTTCTGAGGCATAGCGTTGACAGACCCTTAGCCTACTCGGTGCTAGATACTACACCCAAAAACATATATATGCTCCCCATCATTTTTCAATGAAGTTGGACATCGTCTAATGATGAAGCTGAATAATCATATACATATAAAATCTTAAATCATACATGAGGAGCCTTAGCTCAAACCATACCACAAGCTGAACATAATTGGGAGTCTTGACTCCAAAACCATGTGGTAAGCTAATTCGTGAAATCATAAATCATACTTGAACATATGGGCTTTCCCAATACATAAACATGCTTGGAAATACTTGATTCACTTGAAAACATGATCATAAACATACATGCATGATCTAAAATCATAACATGAGGAGCCTTGGGTTCAAACCATACCACAAGCTGAAAATAGTGGGAGTCTAGACTCCAAAATCCATGTGGTAAGCTAGTGCATGAAGTTTAGATAAATCGTGAAACATACTTGATCATATGAGATTTCCCAATAGTTAAACATGCTCGACATTGACTTGATCACTCGAAAACATGAACATAGACATGGGTAATTTGAAATCATATTTTCTTCATATACATCTCATCATGCTTGAATATACATTTCATAGATCTCAACTTTTATGAACTTTCATGGATGGGCATCACAATTTATAAAACTTAAAAACATAATTTATAATTGAAAACATTGTAAAATATGCCCATTAATCATAATTCAACATTTGAAACATGCTTAGATCATACCCATGATTAATACTTAGAGGATTTACATGTTGGGTTAAAACCCTATATATTCATCAATCAGAATTTTCACGAATTGAAGAGGGATTGGGCATGGGTGCTGATGGATACACCCATTCATAGCCTTATATACCTGGAAGAATCTGATTTCACCAACCCTTTAGAAAGCCCAATGGATTTTGGGGAAGAATGTGATGATTCCTAAGCTTGATCACCCTTAGAAAACCTCTAGGTTGCATGGATGGAAGAGAATGGATTTTAAATAAGTTTAATCCTCCTAAAACACCCTTTTCTAAGCTTAAAATGACGTAGTATAGGACTTAATGGCTTAGAAGTTATGGATTTGCCCTTACTAAACTCGCAGGAAATTAGTCACTCTTCGAAGCAACGACCAACACGACTGGTCATCCCTTTCTCCCACAACTAGTTACTTTGCTCTTTGTCACATCCCTGTTTCCTGTCTTAGGTCTTCTACCACGACCAGACAGGACGAGTCGTTATAAGCTCAAATGACTCATCATTACCAGTTGTCATTACGACTGCTCCTATCCTATAATTCCTCCCAACGGACACTTACAACGACTCATTGTTCCCAACAATGAGTCATCCCATGACTCGTGCCAGCCTTCTATCATGACCCGAACATAGGCCCAGATCGAGACACGGGACAAGGAGCCCCGAGAGACTCCAAGTCAACCCATGGCATGAACATACATCTGACTCAATCAATAAAAGTGAAAGATCAATATAATAACCATATCGGAAGTTTAAACACAACATAGCATTTAAATACGTACACAAATCTGAAGCTGAATGTACACTATGTTTGAAAAGCTTCTAGTTATGATGAGTTGATGGGACAAAACCCCAACTAACTCTCTGAGTCTGAAACTGAAAATACAAAGATAACTGATAACGAATGGTCCTCGGGATATGAGGACTCACCACTAAAGTTGGACGCTAACTTCAGAAACTGGCTAGTGATGGGGCTGAGTCTGAAGATCGGAGCCTGTATCATAAAATGATACAGCATAGAGTATGCGGTCAGTACGAGAAATGTACCGAGTATGTAAGGTAAGTAAAACTCCTTTAAGTAAGTAAATCATTAAAACATGCATAATATAAAAAATATAATTAAGATAAGAATCTGAGAGTAGGTCTTGCATGCTATTTTCTGAAATCATGATCTTAACATAACTGAACATCATAACTAAATTGAATAACCCAAAGCTGAAATCTGATAATCACAAATAAAACTTAACATTAGGTCAAACCTGCTTTAGAACACACACACACACATATATATATATATCCTGAATGACAAACATGCATAACTGAAATTATGAGGAACAATGGGAGAGTCTTCATATAACTGACATTACCACTATAGAACTTACGTGGTCCCAACTATCAACTCAAGTGGGCAGAGCCGTATAAAGTCTTGCCAGGGCTAAAGATGCTACCATGATATCGATATCAAGCTAAAGGCCCCTTTGGGCAGGGGAATGCTCACAAAGGAGGTCCCAAATAATTTGATCATACCTACGATGGCGCGTAGTTCTAAGGCAAGGGTCGGCTGGGCCTTAGCCTACTCAGTGATAGACAGTACTCCCAAAAACATGCATATATTCTCCATCGTTTTTCAATGAAACTTACCATCATCTAGTGATGAAAATGAATAATCATATACATATAAAATCTAAAATCATACATGAGGATCCTTGGCTCAAACCATACTACAAGCTGAACATAATTGGGAGTCTTAACTCAAAACCATGTGGTAAGCTAATTCGTGAAATCATAAATCATACTTGAACATATGGGCTTGCCTAATACATAAACATGCTTGGAAATACTTGATTCACTTGAAAACATGATCATAGACATGGGTAACATGAAAACATGCTTTTCTTATAAATATCTAAACATAGTTGAACATACATCATAAATCTCAACTTTTATGAACTTCTCATGGATGGGCATTATAATTTACAAAACTTGAAAACGTGAATATAATTGAAAACATTATAAAACTTTCCCATGAATCATAATTCAATAATAGAAACATGCTTAGATCATACCCATGGTAGAAGCTTAGGAAATTCATGCATTGGGTTAAAACTCCATAGGATCAACATATAGATTTTCATGAATTAGAGGGGATTGGGCATGGGTGTGAAAAAATTCACCCATTCATAACCTTACATACATGAGAGAATCCAATTCTACAACATCTCTGATTTCCCAAGGAAGAATTTATGAAAAACTTGAAGGAATTAAGCTTGATCACCTCTCTAGACGTTTTTTCTTGCATGCATGAATAGGAATAGCTTATAATGATCTTATCCCTCTTAAATCTCACTATTTTTCACGCCCCACCTTGGGAGGCATGATTGGCACCTAGTGCCATATTGGAATCTGACTGACCTGGCTAGGCTTATGCATGTTTGGTGCGAGCCTGCAACTCATCTCAAGAAAACAACAGGCTATATCTTGGCCGTAAACACAACCTCTGGCCGACAAAGCCCTATATCCACCTGTAAAGTAAACAGCTAACCAACAACAAGCAAATAAAGGGATTCCTATGCGGGCCGACAAGGCCACTAACTAGCAGCTAAACAAGGCCTCACACGGCAACACATGAAATAAAACATATATAGGCCCCACACGGCCAACAACAAACTAACCATAGAAAAACTGTAAATCTGCAAGACTCTAGGAGTGGAATAACGATTGAGCCAGGGCCCCGACCTACCCATATACTATACAATCAAAAGAGTAAACCTTCTAACTAATCATCTCCGAAGGAGGGGAGCTAACTGTATTGCTAACTCTAGCTAAAAGCTAAGAAGGTCCTGGTCCGTGTGTATCCGCACCTGTAGGCAAGTAATACATCGCCCCAATATGGGCTTCAGTACAATATATACCCGAATATGCAAGGGAATAACTGAAAATAACTGAATAAAACTTAAGATGAAACTGAAAGTAACTAAGTGAAAGGGATAGAGGTATAACCTAAATAACTTAACTTCCTGTTGTCTAATCTAACCGTAAATAGTGCAAACAAAAACCTTACCTGGCCGCCATAAGCTTGAAAGGTATAATCAGCACAGAATAACCCACTAGGGCCCCCATAAGCCCTGGAGAGCATTCTTCAATCTCTATATATCCCTAACAAGGTCAAAATGAGTCAACTAGTAACCATAGCCATCCTACCAGTCCCTAGGTCTGCAACTGAGCCCGTTCAGCCCTTGAAATGTAGTTGTGTTTAAGTTTGGTGGACTCCTGCTATCTGTACCTTGGGCACCAGGCTCGACGGGGGTATGGTGATGATACGACATAAAAATAGTCCAACAATGGAATGGACTATATAAGGTCTTCAGACCTTATCTTTGTCCCTCGAAAATGGCATGCCGCTCCTTGGAGCAATGTCATCTAGCCCCTGGCAGGCAATGACACAACTAGTAACCCTAGGTTGGTCATGGAAGGCTATACAGGGCAAAGTCAATCCCAAACTGAACATAAGTACTGGTCTCAACTAACAATAATAGCTATTCACGATAACAAATCTTCTGGCTCTCTTACTGGGATTCAAAATGTATTTAATTTTTTGAAGGAATTAACCTTAACATACCTCGATTGCCGTTTCTCGAGCAATTGAAGAGCTCCAACTTGTATTCAACAGCTCTTTCCAACTACAACCGTAATACTGGGAGAAAGAGACTAATTTTAATACCAAATTCGACTTGAAATAATAAATTTTGATATTAATAGTGACTATAACTCAACTATGTAATATACGGCCTTCCTATAATTTCCCGAGGGTTCAGAAGGGAGAAATGCTTACTTAATGCCTGTGATCGTTTAGGATTTAGTTTGGAGCAATTTTGACAACTTTTTCTCAGTGGGGTTACGATTTTCCGGGCGAATTTCAAGAAAATAACTCCATAGTAATGCTCCCTATAGGCTTAGAATTCAATACCTTAAGTTAATTTGAATTTGGATGGCGTTTACCAGCGTACACGGATGAAAAATGATCAAAATTTGCGTAGTTCTCTCTATCTAGCCGAGGGCATTTGTTTGTGAATTGATTCAAATGAAAAGAACTTAATATATATATATATATATATATAACTTTGGGCAGTGGACAGGGGGGTCCATGACACGGACCCCAACGGGCCATTTTACGGGCGTGTCACGGAGCCCATTACAAAGGAAGAGGGTTCGTGACTCATTGCCCTGGTTGCAACTAGTATGGTCTTCTCCCCTTCTGTCTCGATTCCATGCTCGTTTGATTCTACCTAGGCCCTTTCTCATATATGTCTTACTCTAAAACTCGCAACCTATGTACGAGTGTGCCGACTAATGATAAAAACTAATAGGGTGTAACATCCTCCCCTCCTTAGGAGCATTCATCCTCAAATGTCAACTACAGCTTACAAGAGTTAACTCTCTCAACTAATGTTTCAGAAAAATTTCGGCAGAGTCTCCCTTGTAATATGGACTACTAAAAAACCTGAAACACAGAAAAGTCCAATACAGGTATCTCAAAGGGCACTATAGCCACCATTACACAATAATGAAGGGTAACTAAACAGCAGTACTGATAACATAAGCTATAAAATAACAACTAAATAACAACCTTACCTGAACTACATAAGATGGATCAATCCTGGAATAGGTGAGGATACCTAGACTTCATATCATCCTCAGCTTCCAAGGTCATCTCTTCTTTATTCTTGTTCCTCCATAATACATTAACAGAGGCGACATCTTTTGTTCTCAACCTACGAACCTGCCGATCTAATATGGCTATTGGATCCTCTTTGTAGGCCAACTCCTCAGTAACTAGGACGTCTTCGACTGGAATGACTCGAGACGGGTCCCCTATACATTTTCGCAGCATGGACACATAAAATACCAGGTGAACAGATTCTAACTCTAGAGGCAAATCTAACTTATAAGCCACTTGGCCTATTCTCTGGAGGATCTGATATGGGCCAATAAATCTGGGGCTAAGTTTCCCCTTCTTACCAAACCTGATTCATTGGCAAAACTTTCAAAAACACCCAACCACCAACATTGAATTCCAAGGCTTTACGCCGCACATCAGAGTAGGATTTTCGCAACTATAATCTGTCAACAAGCGCTCTCTGATAAGCTTTATTTTCTCCTCTATTGGTAGATTATGTCTAGTCCAATTCACTTTGATTCTCCAACCTCGAACCAACCAACTTGGGACCTGCATTTCTGCCCATATAAGGCCTCATAAGGCACCATCTGAATTGTTGAGTGATAAATGTTATTGTAAGTAAATTCAATAAGGGTAAATGCTCATTCTAACTGCCTCCAAAGTCTAAAACGTACGCTCGAAACATATCGTCGAGTGTCTGAATTCTATGTTCTGTCTGTCTATATGTTTGAGGAAGGAAGGTTGTACTCAAATTAACCTATGTTCCCAAGCCCTTCTGAAATGACTGCCAGAATCTGGTTGTAAATTGTGCTCCCCTGTTAGAAATTATAGAATTAGGGATACCATGTAATTGAACTATTTCTCTAATATACAATTCAGCATAGTCCTCGGCTGATAAGGTAGTCCGGACTGCATAAAATGAGTTGACTTTGTTAATCTATCAATAATCACCTAGATAGAATCAAATCTATGTCTTGTATAGGGTAACCCTATTACAAATCCATGTTAATCGCTTCCCATTTCCACATAGGTACCGCTATCTCCTGTGTCAATCCGTCGGGTTTTTGGTGTTCAGCTTGTACTTGCTGGCAATTAGGACATTGTGCTACAAATTCGGCTACACCCTTTTTCATTCCAGGCCAACAGTAAATCTCTATTAAGTCATGATACGTCTTTGTTGAACCTGGGTGAAGCGAATAATGGGAATAATGTATCTCCTCCATGATCTACTGGAGAAGTCCTGCCACATCTGAAATGCAGAGGCGACCTCTACATCGCAAGACCCCATCTTCGATTACATCAAAAGTTGATACTTCCCCTCATTGAACTTTATCTCTGAGTTGTATCAGGTTAGGATCCTCATACTGCTGCTCTTTTACTTCCACAACTAGGGATGATATTGCAGTATTATGAATCATTGCCCCACTGTCTCCCGAGTCTACTATTCGAAAACTAGCTAACTAGTGTAATTCTCGGTCAAGTTTCCACTGTTCGGGCCTCAAATGCGCTAAATTCCCCATTGATCTACGACTAAAGGAATCTGCTACGATATTAGCCTTCCTTGGATGATATAAAATATTCACGTCATAGTCCTTCAAAATTCTAACCAGCGACGCTGCTGCAGATTCAACTCTTTCTGTGCAAAGATGTAATGGAGGCTCTTATGATCAGTAAAAATGTCCACATGCACCCTATACAGGTAATGTCTCCAGATATTTAAAGCGTGAACTACTACCACTAACTCCAGGTCATGAGTGGGATAGTTCTTTTCATGCTTCCTCAGCTGTCTTGAAGCATAAGCAATTACCTTACCATGTTGCATTAGAACACACCCTAACCCGACGCTCGAAGCATCACAGTACACTGCATAACCCTCTGAACCTTCTGGAAAAGCTAGTACTAGCGTTGATTTTAATCTAGTTTTTAACTCCTGGAAACTCTGTTCACACACTTCAGTCTAGTGAAATTTAGTTTCTTTCTGAGTTAACTTGGTCAAAGGTGCTGATAAAGTAGAAAACCCCTCTATAAATCTTCTGTAATATCCAGCTAACCCCAGGAATTTGCGTACCTCAGTTGGAGTTGTAGGTCTAGGCCATGTATTTACTGCCTCAATCTTCTGTGAATCTACTTGAATACCAGCATCTGACACAATATGACCCAAAAAGCTACCGAATTCAGCCATAACTCATATTTAGAAATTTTGCATACAATTAGCGATCCCTGAGAATCTGAAGCACTGTTTGCAAATGCTCTCGGTGTTCTACTTCTGAGCGGGAATACACCAAAATGTCATCAATGAATACTATCACAAACAAATCCAAATATGGCCTGAAGATGTTGTTCATCAGATCCATGAACACTCTAGGAGAATTCGTCAAGCTGAAGGACATGACTAGGAATTCATAATGGCCATACCTAGTCCTGAAATCCATCTTTGGGATATCTCTATCCCGAACCCTAACTTGATGATACCCAGACCTTAAGTTGAACTTAGAGAAATACTTCTCCCCTTGTAGTGGATCAAACAAGTCATCTATCCTGGGAAGCGAGTATTTATTCTTGACAGCGACTTTATTTAACTGTCGGTAATCTATACACATGCGGAGAGAGCCATCTTTCTTTCTTACAAATAGACCTTTCGCACCCCACGGTGAAATACTCGGTCTAATAGATCCCTTATCTAACATATCTTTCAGTTGTTCCTTCAATTCTCTGAGCTCAGCAGTAGCCATTTTGTACAGAGGGATGGATATAGGCTGAGTACCTGGTAATAGGTCGATGGCAAAATTCATATCCTATTCTGGGGGGAATACAAGGAAGTTCATCTAGGAACACATATGGAAATTCAGTGACTACTATAATAGATTAAAGAGTTAGGGATTCTGCTTGGACTTCCTGAACCCTGACAATATGATAGATGCAACCCTTTGCTATCAACTTTCTCGCCCGAAGATAGGATATAAACCTACCTTTTGGCATGGATGCATTGCCTTTCCACTCCCGTATTACCTCCCTTGGAAGGTGGAATCGGACAATCTTGGTCCAACATTCTACATTGGCATAACATGGCACTATAGGATCCATACCCATTATTGCATCAAAATCAATCATGTCTAGTTCCACTAAATCTGCCAAAGTTTGGCGACCAACAACCTCTACTGTGTAGCCCCGATAGATCATTTTAGCTATAATAGAATCACCAATGTGCGTTGACACTGAAAAGGGTCGCTGAAGCAATTCTGGGGTTATACCGAACTTTCAGGCCACTAATGGTGTAACACAAGACAAAGTGGAACCTGGGTCTATCAAAACATAAGATGAATGAGAACAAATGTCCAGCATACTGATCTTGGGCAAAATGGCATGCCCAAGGGATACTTTACAACTTAGTTTTGTCTTGTTTAGCTACTTAATTATATGCATTCTCATGTATTTTTATGTAAATGTGAATATATATACTAACCAACATGATTAGTTCTTGTTTTGGTAGGTTTAAAATGATTTTTAGGAACTAATCTATGAGTTGATGAAGTGGAGGCACGGAATCGAAAGTAAAATGCGAACGTCAGCAAGGAGGATGCGCGAAGCAGCCCACCTAGGTGTTGGCAACATGCCACGGCAGGCAAGTTGCGCGATCATGGCGTGCCACAGCCCCTAATGCGCTGCAGAAGCAGCGTGCCACGCTGCCAACGCGGCAAGGGGCTGCTTGGCATGTATTTTACACGATTTCTTGAATGCCTACGCGATGCCTCAGTTTCACTGAGGCATATTGGCATAATAACCTCCGTGACATGGAGCTATTTAATGTCGGGAATAATTTTGTACAATTCTCATTTACTATAAATAGGTCCCTTAGCTCCTAAAATCATTTAGTCACGATTTATTTCTGAAAAACCACCAAGGAGTGAAGGGAGAAGTGGGAGAACTCACCTAGGGTTCATCAATTTCATCTTCTCTTCTACCAATTCTTGTAAGTATGTTACTTTAACAATGTTTTTATGTAATTATACGAACTTGAGTGGCTAGAACCCTTCCTCTAGGGTTGAAGCCACAAGATATGATTGTGATTATGCGAATTTGTTTTGGTTTTAAGTTATTGATTATTGTTTTGTCCTACATTCTCAATTATGGTTGTTTTTATGATTGATCACCATGAAAACACACACGTTAAGCTTAGGTATATGCTTGAGAAAGCAAACCTAGGCAAGAACATAAGAATGTAGGGAGCAAGTTTGTATCTTACGATATAATTCGCGGTTAGGATAACAAATTATACCTAATTTGCCTTGCTTGGTTGATAAAACGGGATGATAACATGAATTAACATAGAAATGTCACATAACCACTCGTAGAAGTAGTGGTGAAGCTAAGTGTAGTGAAATGATTAGAGGTACGAAAGTCCCTAATCAAGAGCATAAACCCCGTAAACCACATCCATGTAATTGAATTGCCCACAAACTAGAATGTCACATCACCGCTCAATGATGTAGTTGTGTGGCTAGTTTGTCGTGTTTAGAGGCTCGAAAGACCATGAACATGCAATTGTAATTATTTTAGATGACAATTGATAATTCCATACTTAAACCATTACAAAGCGTAGTATCGCATGATTATCTGGCTTTAACTCTAGTTGTTCCTTAAATGTTTTCAGAGTATTTCGATGACCACCCCTAGACTTAATTAGATTTTATCGAAAAAAGTCTTTAATCAACACTTGGGAAAGTTAATATCATACTTGAACTTGATAATTAGCTGAATTGGTCCAGTCCCTGTGGGTTCGACATCCGGCTCTTAAAAAGGGCCGTTGTATTACTTATACAACCCGTACACTTGCGGGGTATCAAGTTTTTGGCGTCGTTGCTGGAGACTCGACAAAGTTTAGTGAATTTGTCTATTTTTTTATGATTTTTAAATTTCCTCAAGTGTTGAAAAAATTTTCTTTATTAGTTTTAGATTTATTTTATTTTTAGTTTTTAGTCTGATACCCTTCTTGACATGACATCATGGAACACAAATGGGTGGAATGGTGGACACTCATATTTTGGTGAATCCTATCTGAATTGTGGAGGACCCCACTTATGGAAAAACTGTAACACTTGCAATATATGTGGTGGTCAAGATGGCCATTTGGGATGGCTGTCCGAATACATACTCCCCTCCCCAAGCCCCTACTATGATCCTTCTGTTGTTTTTGATGAGTACAGGAATGATGAAAATGAGGACTTGGAACACCAAGCTCAAATAGAAAACATGTTGAAACAGGTCCTTGAGCAGACAGAAGTAATGAGGGAGCAAATGGAAGTATTAGGAATTCAGACTAAGGAATTTAGAGAGGCCTTAGAAATGATAAGTGCCAAGATAATGGAGATGATGGTTCAGGCTAAAGCTTGCACTGATTTGCAAGTAACGGTTTTATGCAATACTCAAGAGGGATTACAAGGAGAAGAAAAGGGTGAGTTCTTGGAAGAAGCTCAACAATTAGAAGATCTTGAGAGTCCCCATGATGGTCTCACACATCTGCAAAATCCATTCATGGAAGAAGAGATAGAGTATCCCCTATTTGACATTAATGGAGAGATAGATGTTGATGCGGAGAAGGTGCATACAAGTAAGGAGGTCAAGCACAATGCAGTTTCAGAGTTGAGGTGTATTGGACCCCACTCAAAGCATTTCTCGACATTAAGTTTGGTTGACAACCTAGAAATAGAGTCTTCCAAGCTTGTAGAGAAAGGTCTAGAGGAGGAACAAGCCCCATATATTCTGAAATTTCCTAATTCTAAGAGACAAAATGACTTCGCTTACTTAAGGGCCAATAAGTGCAAAAGGCGACATCTACTGCTTGGTCCTTTCATTTTTTCACCACCACCCTTGGAGCATAAGAGGAAACTAGAGAAGAAATTAGGGGTGAGATTCATATCCTCAAGGTGGAGGAAAAAGTGGGGAAACTTGATACGTCGTGCTGCGACGTAAAATTAGGCGTTGCTTGGGAGGCAACCCAAGGGTACCATGGGTACCATTTTAATTTCTTGCATTTGTGTTGATTTTAGTTATTTTTCATCTTGTGTTGTTTTTGGTGGAAAGTTAAGCACATATGGAGGGGAAGTCTGAGTACCCTTGGAGGAGGAAGCTAAGAAGCATGGAAGAGAAAAAGTGTGGGGTCAAAATACCCACTTGTGCAAATATGAAGAAAAATATGTTGTTAGATAGGCCTAGAGGCCTCAGGGAGTATTTCTCACCCTTTTGAATTTGGATTAGATGCTTTGGGGACAAAGCATGATTTAAGTGTTGGGTGAGGGAAATATAAAAAATTTGTGCTTAATGATTTTTGGTGAATTAGTGCTTGGGAGAAATATTGGAACAAAATTTTTGAACTAAGCATGACTTCATCACCCGTTGGTTTTTCTTTTTGGTTCTTTTCCGACGGGGGGGTCTTTGAATCGAAGAATAAAAATTTTCTTTGTCAGTATATAATGTTTTTAGTCATAGTTAGAGACTATTTCCGACAATGGATGGATGACGACCATCTTGAGGAAAAATTAGTTAATAGATTTTGGTTTTTGAACCCGTAGCTAATTGATGGCTTGATGTTCTTGTTATGTGCTATACATGGTTGTAAGATACAAGTGTGGTTAGTGTTGAAGCATGTAAGAAATGTATAACTTTGTTTGAGACACTTAGGCTCTTGAATTTGACTCTATGTGATTGAAGCTTAATTTTGAACTCTTGTGATTAGCTGAGTTAAGAGTCTGGTGAATGTGTCTTGAATTGAGCATGTGCTGTGAGTGTAAGTTTTTCGAATATTCCGTGCTATTATGGAATGTCTAGAACTTTCCTGCTGTGTATATAAAACGAAATGAAGGATGTGGACTATAGGAGATTATTTAGGCATTTATTTGCATGAACCTAATTTTTATCCCTCAGTTTACCTACCTTGAATGTTGAATCCTAGTGAGCCCCATTAAGCCTTGAGCCTATTCTTTGATAGCTACAACATAAGCTTAATCCTTTTTCTTTCATTAGACTTGACTTTGATCCAAAACTCCTAAGAGCTTAAGTGAAAAATTCCAAAGAGTGAAGGAGTGAGAAGCATGAAAAAGAAGGAAAAGTAGCAGTTGTAAAAGTTGAGAAAGGTCAAGGGTGCACTTGTTTGAAAATGCCTGAGTATTGGTAGGGAGTAGGAAAATAAATGAATGAAAAATTTGTTTAAGTACTCCTTACTAATAAGCTAAGTGTGCTTAAAGAAATGGGAACAAGAAGAGAAAATTAAAGAGGAAAAGAATGAGGAGGAAGTAAGAAAAGAGATGTCCTAAGGGAAGTGTGATGTATTAAAAGCGCTTGGGGAAGATAGTCACTATTACTGGCCAAAATAGTATCTACTCGTCCCTTGGCTTACATTACAGCCCGATACGTCCTACTTGATCTTACATTCAAACATCCTTAAATTAGTGGAGTAAAACACTAAGGGCAAGCTTATAGTTCACTACATGATGCATGTGAATTCTTTGAGACATTGAGCATAATTCTATTCATATACCCATACATGTTGTGTTTTAAAAACGTGCGAGTAAGAATGGGTAACTCTCTTGTTGTGAGGGAACATGTTTAATGAAAGATAACATTCATGTCGGATTTCTTGATCGGTTGATTTGCATGAGTTTGCTAAGATTGAGAGTCGATTCTTGAGGTTAGGAAGTCTTAACATAGTTGTATATCATTTCATTGATGAAATTGTGCATGCTATATTTTTAACTTGCTATCTCAAACAATCACTGTAGCCGTAGCTTGAAGTCTCTTGCTAAATTAGTTATGTGTGAGTCTTCACTTACATGAGATGTAAAAGGGTTATTCGAGGACGAACAAGGCTTTAAGTGTGGGGTAGGTGATCTTGGGCAAAATGGCATGCCCAAGGGATACTTTACACCTTAGTTTTGTCTTGTTTAGCTACTTAATTATATGCATTCTCATGTATTTTTATGTAAATGTGAATATATATACTAACCAACATGATTAGTTCTTATTTTTGTAGGTTTAAAATGATTTTTAGGAACTACGCGATGCCTGGCGGGGGGCTGCTTGGCATGTATTTTACACGATTTGTAGAATGCCTACGCAATGCCTCAGTTTCACGGAGGCATATTGGCACGATAACCTCCGTGACACGAAGCTATTTAATGCCAGGAATAATTTTGTACAATTCTCATTTACTATAAATAGGTCCCTTAGCTCCTAAAATCATTTAGTCACGATTTATTTCTGAAAAACCACCAAGGAGTGAAGAGAGAAGTGGGAGAACTCACCTAGGGTTCATCAATTTCATCTTCTCTTCTACCAATTCTTGTAAGTATGTTACTTTAGCAATGTTTTTATGTAATTATACGAACTTGAGTGGCTAGAACCCTTCCTCTAGGGTTGAAGCCACAAGATATGATTGTGATTATGTGAATTTGTTTTGGTTTTAAGTTATTGATTGTTGTTTTGTCCTACATTCTCAATTATGGTTGTTTTTATGATTGATCACCATGAAAACACACACGTTAATCTTAGGTAAATGCTTGAGAAAGAAAACCTAGGCAAGAACATAAGAATGTAGGGAGCAAGTTTGTATCTTACGATATAATTCGCGGTTAGGATAAGAAATGATACCTAATTTGCCTTGCTTGGTAGATAAAACGGGATGATAACATGAATTAACATAGAAATGTCATATAACCACTCATAGAAGTAGTTGTGAAGCTAAGTTGAGTTAAATGATTAGAGGTACGAAAGTCCCTAATCAAGAGCATAAACCCCGTAAACCACATCCATGTAATTGAATTGCCCACAAACTAGAATGTCACATCACCACTCAATGATGTAGTTGTGTGGCTAGTTTGTCGTGTTTAGAGGCTCGAAATACCATGAACATGCAATTGTAATTATTTTAGACGACAATTGATAATTCCATACTTAAACCATTACAAAGCGTAGTATCGCATGATTATCTGGCTTTAACTCTAGTTGCTCCTTAAATGTTTTCAGAATATTTCGATGACCACCCCTAGACTTAATTAGATTTTATCGAAAAAAGTCTTTAATCAACACTTGGGAAAGTTAATATCACACTTGAACTTGATAATTAACTGAATTGGCCCAGTCCCTGTGGGTTCGACATCCGGCTCTTAAAAAGGGCCACTGTATTACTTGTACAACCCGTACACTTGCGGGGTATCACATACCTGTCACAATATTAGGCGACGACTCTGACTCCCATCACACTGGTAAAGCATAAATGTGATCTGGATCAATACCTGAACTAATCCCCCTGACCTACCTCGACCTCTTTCGGCTGGGGCTGAGGGCCTACACCCTGCTGGAGATGCTGGGGAACATGACCCTATTGAAGATCTATCCTGTCGGTCCTGATCACTCTAACCCCTGGCTAGACAGTTCCTTCATCATATCACCCTTTTGTCCACTGGTGTAACACACAGTATAACCATACCTACATGCCCTAAGGTGACGTCAACTGCAAATAGGGCAAGGTGGCACTGTGAGTCTACTTTTCTCTAACCCTCTCTGCTACTGCTAACCCAATGATTATGAGCTCTCTCTGGGTCCTGGTTGCCCCTGACGGCCTGGTCTACCACCCTGCTGCTATTGTGAAGGTGGGGGTCTAGGTGGTCTGTCTGATAGTCGTGACCTGGGTCCGCCCTGAAACACTGCCTGAGTGTCACTAGGCCTAGCCCAGTGGCGCTGCTCCTGACTTGCCCTTTCTATCCCTTGCTATCACTGCCTAATCCCCTCAATACTCTGAGCAAATGCCTAAATACAGGTGATTTCCATGTCCTCCCGCAGAGTAGCTGTAACACAAGTCTCCACGTACTCTAGAAGTAGCCTTATAATAAACTGGTGCACCCTGGCTAGCATAGTGTCTACGAAAGTCGGTGCATATCATGCCAAGGAGTCAAATCTCATAGCATACTCCGGAACACTCATCGAACCCTACTTCAAATGCAAAAACTAATCTACCCGAGCCTGTTAGATTTCCGGTGGAAAATAGTGGTCCAAGAAGGCCTCTAAAAAGTTGGACCAAATCGGAGGGGAACATCTCTACCTCGGGACCTCTCCAAACTCTCGTACCATAATATTTCTATGTCCCTCAATCGAAATACCACTAACTCAATCGACTCTGCAAGCGTGGCATGCATTACCCTAAAGGTCTGCTGCAACTGGTCTAAAAAGTCCTGAGGGTCCTCATCTCGATCCGTCCCTGTGAATTGCAGGGGACTCAGGGCAAGGAACTCTCCAACCTTCTAACTACCAAGTCCTCCCAAGATTCAGCAACCACAAGTGCCACTGGCTGACACTGCGCAGCCATCATCTGAGCTAGCATAAAGACAGCGCTCCTTACCTCCTTGTCTAATGGTATCGGTATAGGAGTTATTGGAGGTGGTGCCGACATATCTACCGCTCTAGATGGCTCCTAACGTGATGGAGAGTGCTGGGGAGACCGAGATGAAGTCTCCCTGTTGCCCTCAAATCAGGTTGGCTCTAACCGGGCACCCTACTAGTGCCTTTTCCTGCTGTGACATCCAATTTCCTGCCAGTTATGGTCTGTCGCGTATCCGATATTTCTCTGTAGACAAGCATATTATAGTAAGCTTAGGGACTCAACCCTATACAACACGGCTCTATAGCATTATTGGAAGAGAAAGAAGAGTGACCACCCTAACATGCCTCGTAGCCTCCTATCTATAGAATGTGGTGCACAACACATCCATAGAAAAGACTACTTGGCATGGCTTGTAGACTCCCTGGGATGCGACCTACTCTAATACCAAGTGTGTCACGCCCCACCTTGGGAGGCATGACTAGCACCTAGTGCCATACTAGAATCTGACTGACTTGGCTAGGCTTATGCACGTCTAGTGCGAACCTGGAACTCATCTCAAGAAAATAACGAGCTATATCTCGGTTGTAATCACAACCTCCTACCGACAAGGCCTTATAGACACCTGTAAAGAACTAACCGACAATAGGTAAATAAAGGAAATCCTATGCATGCTGACAAGACCACCCTGATATCTAGTTACAAATGAAATGTAAATTAGTCACTAAACTATGCTAAGGCCAACAAGGCCACTAATAGTAGATAAACAAGGCCCCACACGGCCAACACATGGAATAAAACATATATAGGCCCCACACAAAAAAATAAAAACTAACCACAGGAAAACTGTAAATCTGCAAGCCTATAGGAGTGGAATAATGGTCGAGACAGGGCCCCGACCTACCCATATACTGTACAATCAAAAGAGTAAACCTTCTACCTAATCAGTTCCACAGGAAGGGAGTTAATTGTACTACTGACTCTGGCTGAAAGCTAACAAGGTCCTGATTTGTGTCTATCCGCACCTACAAGCAAGTAATGCAGCGCCCCAAGATAGGCGTCAGTACAATATGTATCGAATATGTAAGGCAATAACTGAATAAAACTTAAGATGAAACTGAAAGTAACTGAGTGAAAGGGACAGAGGCATAACCTGAATAACTTAACTTCCTGCTATCTCATCTAATAGTAAATAGTGCAAACAAGAACCTTATCTGGACGCCATAAGCCTGGAAGGCACAAGCAACACAGAGTAACTCACCTGGGGCCCACATAAGTCCTGGCGAGCACACTTCAATCTCTATATATCCTAACAAGGTCTAAATGAGTCGACTAGTAACCATAGCTATCCTATCAGTCCCCTGGATCTACAACTGAGCCCGTTCGGCTCCTGAACTATAGTTGTGCCTGAGTCCGGTAGACTCCTTCTATCTATACCTCGGGCACTAGGCTCGACGGAGGTATGGTGCTGATACGACATAAAAATAGCCCAGCCATAGAATGGACTTTATAAGATCCTCAAACCTCATATTTATCCCTCACGGATGACATGCATCTCCTTAGAGCGACGTCATCTAGCCCCTTGTGGGAAATGACACAGCTAGTAACCCTGGGTTGGTCATGGAAGGCTATACATGGCAAAGTCAATCCCAAACTAAACATAAGTACTGGTCTTAGCTAACAACAATAACTATTCACAATTACAAAACTTCTAGCTCTGTTACTGGGAGTCAAACTGTATTACAGTACTATAAAAACTAACTTGCCAAAGGAATTCGCCTTAACATACCTCAATTGTTGTTTCCCAAGAAATTGACAAGTTCCAACTTGTATTCAACAGCTCTTTCCAACTACAATCGCAATTTTGGGAAAAAAGACTAATTTTAATACAAAATTAGGGTTGAAATGATAACTTTTGATATTAATAGCGACTATAACTCAACTACGTAAAATACGGCCGAAAACGTATAATATCCTGAGGGTTTAGAAGGGAGAAATGCTTAGTTGATGCTTGTGTTCATTTAGGAATCAGTTTGGAGCAATTCTGACAGCTTTTGCTCGGCGGGGTTATGATTTTCTGGGCAAATGTCAAGAAAATAACACCATAGTAATGCTCCCTGTAGGCTTAGAATTCAATACCTGAAGTTAATTTGAATTTGGACAGCGTTTAGCAGCGTAAACGGATGAAAAATTATCAAAATTTGCATAGTTCTCTCTATCTAGACGAGGGCATTTGTTTGTGAATTGATTCAAATGAAAGGAACTTAACATATATATAACTTTGGGTAGTGGACAGGGGGATCTGTGACACAGACCGCAACGCACCATTTTACGGGCGTGTCACGGAGCCCATCGCAGAGGGAGAGGGTCCGTGACACATTGCCCTAGTTGCAACTGGTCTGGCCTTCTCCCCTGCTGTCTTGATTCTACGCTCATTTGACTTCTCCCCGGACCCTTTCTCGTACGCGTCGTGCTCTAAAACCCTCGACCTACATACGAGTATGTCGACTAACAATCGAAACTTACGGGGTGTAACATTATTCATAGCTTAAAACAACGTAGTTTAGGCCTTCAAATCATAGGAATTAAGAATAAGCGCTTATTAAATTCATAGAGAAAAACGGACTGCCAGTCCCAACGAAGGACTGGACGATTCATCATCACTGGGCACGAGTCGTTATCTTCTATCGTTATGTACACTGGCCAATTTTCCTCAAAGGATCCCCATGAGGGACCTGACGACTCTTCACTGGTGACCACGACTTGCGGTTACCTCTCGTTAACTCCACTACCCAAAACATACCTGGGCTCACTACGGGGCACACCAAGACTCGTAGTGCACCCAACGAGTCGTGGTGACCCACCCGTTAGGTGCATTGCCCAATCTCTCCAACTGCACCTCATCCCTGACTGCGATTGATTCAACAAGTCATGGGCTGACCATGACTCATGTTCATGTTCGTGGAGGCTCAAAACTAGAAATTTCAAACTCAATTCATACTCCTCACCACGAGTCACTTAACGACTGGTGGTCAACCTGACGGGTCACGGGACAACTCGTTCTGTGGAGTGGTGCAGTGTCACACCTCGCCTTGGGGGGTATGACTGGCACCTGGTGCCCTACTAGGACCTGAACTGCTAGACTATTGAGCCTAAGCACTTCTGGTGCCCGGCTAGCTCTAACTCTGGATTCAAGAAAACGACGGGCTATATAACGATTGTAAATACAGCCTCCGGCTAACTAGGCCTATAGCCACCTGTAAGCGGACAACAGCTAACCAAAACAACGTAGTATGAAGGAACCTATGCGGCCCGACAAGGCTACCATGCTGTCTAGTTACTTCTGAATCAAGAAAACCGGTGCTAAACTGCTACGTGACCGACAAGGTCGCCACTACCAACTGAACGAGGCCTCACACGACCGTCATAAACAACTAAGACATACACACGGCCTCACACGGCTGGTACAGCTAACCACAGGGAATATACAATCTGCAAGCCTCTAAGAATACTGATGATATGGTCGGGACAGGGCCCCGGCCTACCCATACTGTACAACAAAAGAAAAGGGATAAACCTCTAGCTATGTAGCTCCGAATGACTGGAGCTGATGGCTCTGTGTGCTGGCTAGAATCACGAGGGATCAGCTCCTCGTCTATGAGTACCTGTAGGCAAGCAATGCAGCACCCCAAATGGGCGTCAGTACCGCTGGTGCTGAGTATGTAAAGCAACAACTGGGAAATAACTGAAGACAAGCAATATAACTAATAGAGCTGAAGTAGAAGGAAATAGACTGTAACTGACTACAAGTATGAGTTCAAGACTGTCCGCAACTATACTGATAGGAGTAGGAATCATACCTTGAAATGTAGAGTTCTACTATCGATCTATTCATATATAGCATAACATGGCATAACATAACATAACATAACATAGCACAGCACACATAAACCTTACCCGGCCCCCATAAGCCGGGAGGTACAACCAACACGCAATCTATACCCCTACCCCGGTCATCCCATCTCCCATAGTAACTATAAGTATCCTGCCGATATCCTGGGTATGCACTTGGGCTCGCTGAGCCCCTGACTATAACTGTACCTGAGTCTGGAGGACTCATGAATCAACACCCCGGGCGTACCCGCTCGACGGGGGTGTATAAAAGCCGACCAAGGAAAAATATGGGGAAACCGGCATCCCATCTTCGTCCCTTGGGGGACGGCATGCCACTCCGTAGAGCGACGTATCCTCGCCCTCTGGCGGATGAGTCGATACAGCTATTAACCCTGGGGCTGTCATGAATGCAAGGTAATCCAACCCCAAAACAATACAGTCGGGTCTCAAGTAGTAATACTAACTGCGTATACCACATGCTGAAATTAGTGATAATAATATATATGTATATACTACATGCTGAAACTAATGATAGTGTTATGTATGTATTTAATACATGTTGAGACTGATAATGGTATATAAATAATCTTCTGTCATACTGTGTTGAGTCTAATACCGAACAAGATATAATCGTTCTTCTGAGAATCATATTGTATAACTGAGTTTCATAGTAAACATGATTTACTACTTCTAACATGCTTTCTAAACTTCATTTTAGGCTACTATTCTATTTTTGAAATACTTTACGGGAACTTATATTGCTTTAATAAATTTCGACTGAACACGATAATATTCTAGCATACTTTACTAAATTACATACTAGGCATGTTGTACTGTCTCTGACTAGAATTTATATCGTGCTAGTACGTTTCATGCTATACATGACCTAATGCTTCGGACATCGTACTAAAATTTATACTAAGAATAATATGCGACTTCTGAAACATTCTACTGGCACTTGAGCTATGTTACTATACCGAAACTGCTAGCTTGCCGAAGAAACTGGTTTTACATACCTCCGTTTCTGATTTCCCAGCTATTGGCGTAATTCAGTCAATATTCCACTATTTCTCCCAACTGCATCCATATATATATATATCAATTAGGACTAAATACATTAATATTCTGAAAGAAAATATCACTTTTAGTGTATATATAGCCCAAACTTTGACTTACTGAAAAAAGGCCGAAAACTCGCTATATCTCGGAAGTCCAGAAGGGAGAAATACTCACTTTAGAGCTAGGAGTATATTGACACTAAGTTGGATCAATTCCACTTACCTTATCTCGGTAGCACGACAGTTCGCCGGCTGAATTTCACGAAACTAAACCCGTAGGAATGCTCCTTGCTGCTTAATACCTCACTACCCAAGGTTATACCGAGTTTGGACCACGTATAACGGCGTAATCGGAAGGAATTTCCTCAAAATCCCCGTGCCCTCTGTTTTCCTTCATTCTCTCTGGAAATTATAAGAGTTTATCACTTAAAACCGAAGTTTGGGGGCTTTTATACTTGGGGCTGCACCTCACCTCCGTAGCACGTTGGCCATCGCAGAGGTGAGCCTCTGTGACACGCTGGCCATCACGGAGGTGAGCCTCCGTTACACTCTAGCCATCGCGGAGGAGGTCTGCCAGCCTCCTCTTGCGATGGTTCGACGTGTCACTTATCCGGTCTTTCCCCGGGCCCTTCACCAGCATGTATGGCATTCAAAAACTCTTAACCAACACGCGAATAGGTCATCTAAATGTCAAAAATTTACGGGGTGTAACATGCAGAAAATTCTATTTTCTCCGTTTCAACTCCTGAGTCTTATTTTAGGGCTTACCGGGTATAACAATTTCTCCCCTTTGGTAACATTCATCCTTGAATATTGAAAATCATACATAAAATAGAGAAATTCAATCATCATACTTAAGTACTGATCATATAAGCCGAAAACTAATGGAATGACTACCTCCGCACTGAACTACCCGACTGAACTGAATTCATGAATCATACATACATTCATAGACATGAAAGAAACTGGATCACATGAACTGAACATGAAACTGAATAGAGTTTTAGGGAAAAAATTGATACCTCAAGTTGGAATTGAGCCGGTAAGGAAAAATGTGGTATCTAGCCATCATATCTGCCTCGGCTTCCCATGTAAATCCTTCAACATGTTGATTCCTCCATAAAACTTTAACCGAAGCTACTTCTTTATTTCTTAGCCTTCGTACCTGACGATCCAGTATTTCTATCGGAACCTCTTCATAAATAAGGTTGACTTTCACACCGACATTGTCCATAAGAACAACTAGAGTTGGATCGTCCAAACACTTCCCTAGAGAGACACATGGAAAACTAGATGGACTAAAGCTAATTCTGAGGGCAACTCCAAGTCATATGCTACCTTGCCAACCTGTTTCACAATCTGGTACAGGCCAACATAACAGGGACTGAGTTTTCCTTTCTTTTTGAATCTCATCACTCCCTTCATTGGAGACACCTTCAGAAACACCCAATTATCCACTTCGAACTCGAGTTCTCTCCTTCTCACATCCACATAGTACTTTTGGCGACTCTGAGATATTTTCAACCTTTCCCCTATAAGTTGAACCTTTTCCATGGCCTCATGAACTGAATTTTGTCCTACCATTGCAACTTCACCGACTTCAAACCAACCAATAGCTGATCTACATCTCCGCCCATAGAGAGCCTCAAATGGATCCATCTGAATGCTGGAATGGTAGCTGTTATTATACACAAACTCAATCAAAGGAAAATGATCATCCCAACTATCCTTAAAGTCAATCACACATACTCTCAACATGTCCTTGAGAGTCCGAATAGTCCACTCCGCCTGACCATCGATTTGCGAATGAAATGTCGTACTGAGCTTAACCTGAGTACCAAGTCCCTTTTGAAACGATCTCCAAAACTAAGAGGTAAATTGAGTACCTTTGTCTGATATGATAGACAAGGGCACTCCATGCAATCGAAGTAGCTCTCATATGTATAATTGACATATTCCTCTGCGGAATCAGTGGTTTTGACAGACAGAAAATGAGCGACTTTGGTCAACCTGTCCATGACCACCAAAATGGATTCATACTATCGATGAATGCAAGGAAACCATGTGATGAAGTCCATATTAATCTCCTCCCACTTCCAAGTATGGATACTGATGTCCTAAAGCACACCTCTTGGTCTTTGATGCTCAACCTTTACTTGCTGATAATTTGGACACTTGGCTACAAATTCTGCGATGTCCTTCTTCATGCCATTCCACCAATAGACTTCTCGTAGGTCACAGTACATCTTGGTGGAACCTGGATGTATTGAATATCTAGAATCGTGAGCCTCATGCAACATCTGATTTCTCAAATCATCAACGTTATGGATACACAAGAGACCCTGATATTGAAGCACACCCATCTCCCCCTTTGGAGAAGACCTCTACCTTTTAATTCTGAATGGATTCCTTTAACAATATCAAAATAGGGTCCTCGTCTTTTCTAGCTCTTACATCAGTCACCAAGGAAGATTCTGATCCATTCATAACAATAAACCTGCTATCAATCAAGTCAACTAAATGAATTCCCAACCTTTTAAGTCGCTGCACATCCTTCACCGACCCCTTCCTCCCCTCATCTACATAGGACACACTTTCCATAGAGAGTCTGCTAAGTGCGTCCGCTACTACATTAGCCTTACTCGGATGGTAAAGCACACTCATTCATAATCCTTAAGTAACTCCAACCACCTCCTTTGACACAAATTTAGGTCCTTCTGGGCAAACACATATTGTAGGCTCTTGTGGTCCGTAAGCACATCTATATGGACCCCGTACAAATAGTGTCTCCAGATCTTCAATGCAAATACCACCGCCGCCAATTTAAGATCATGGGTCGGGTAATTCCTTTCATGAACCTTCGGTTGCCTGGAAGCATATGCTATAACTTTACCATGCTGCATCAATACACAAACAAGGCAAATTCTAGAGGCATCGCAATACACCACTAACCCATCGATACCCTCATGTAGGGTTAACACTGGTGCCGAGGTGAGTCGAGTCTCCAACTCTTGGAAGCTCCCTCACAAGCATTCAACCATTGGAATTTCACTTTATTTTAGGGTCAATTTGGTCAATGGCGCTGCAATAGATGAAAATCCTTCAACAAATCTCTGAAAATAACCCGCTAAGCCTCAGAAACTCCTGATATCTAAAGGATTCACCGATCTAGGCCAATTCTTCACTGCTTCTATTTTTTGAGAGTCCACCTTTATGCCTTCACTTGACACCACGTGGCCCAAAAACGCCACTAAGTCCAACCAAAACTCGCACTTGCTGAATTTCGCATATAATTCGTGATCCTTGAGAGTCCTTATTACCACCCTCAAATGAGCGGCATGCTCCTCCTCGCTCTGAGAGTATATCTGGATGTCATCAATAAACACGATTTATGAACATATCTAAGTATGGCTTGAACACTGTGTTCATCAAATCCATAAAAGTTGAAGGGGAATTATTTAGACCAAAATACATAACTACAAAATCATAATTTCCATATCGAGTTCGGAAGGATGTCTTCGGGATGTCACTCTTCCGAATCCTGAGCTGATGGTATCCGGATCTGAGATTTATCTTTGAAAAGCACTTAGCGCCCTAAAGCTGATCAAACAAATCATCAATCCGGGGAAGAGGATACCTGTTCTTGATGGTGACCTTGTTCAATTTCCGATAATCAATACACATACGAGAGAACCATCATTCTTCCGGACAAAGAGAACTAATGCACCCCATGGGAATTTTCTCGGTCTGATGAAACCCTTGTCTAACAGGTCCTTCAACTGCTCCTTCAACTCTTTTAACTCGGTTGTGGTCATTCTTAAGGAAGAATAAATATAGGCTGCATATCGGGAAGAAGGTTAATACCAAAATCAATCTCCTGCTCGGGAGGAACTCCCGCTAGATCATCTGGGAAGACTTCTGGATACTTACATACTACTGGGACTGAATAGATAGTCGAGGTCTCGAATGTAGCATCCTTAACCCTAACAAAATGGTACACACAGTCCTTGGAGATTATCTTTCTGGCCTTATGGTAGAAAATGAAACAACCTATAGGCACAACTAAACTACCCTTCCATTCTAGGATTGGCTCACCCGAAAATCTGAACACTACTGCTTGGGTTCTACAATTAATTGAGGCATAGCATGCTAATAGCCAAACTATGCCAAGGATAACATCAAAATCAATCATGGATAACTCTGCTAAATCTGCTGAGGTGACTTTTGAAAGGACTATGAACGGGCAACTTCTATACACTCGTCTAGCTACAATTGAATCACTCACCAGAGTAGAGACTGAGAAGCGTTCTGACAAGATTTTGGAACTGACTCCGAAACTACTAGCCACATGGGGCATCACGAAAGACAAGGTAGCTTCTGGATCTAACAAAGCATATACATCAAGGTATAAAACTCGTAACATACCAGTGACTACATCCAGGGAGACCTCCTGCTCCTGGAGTGATGCTAGGGCATATAATCTGTTTTGGTGTTGACCGCCACCTGTGCTAGTAGATGCTCCATGCTAGGCTGGGCGTGCAGGTGGAGCTGCTGAATTGGAAGTTGGGCCTCGGCCCCTATCATGGCCCTGTCTAGCTGCTGGGAAATTTCTGAGCATATGTTCGGGCTTTCCGCACCCGAAGCAAGCACCTATACTTGCCAAACACTGACCCGTGTGCCTCTAACCACACCTATCCCAAACTGGGATATTGGAATCTATGGGCCTGCTACTTTGACCCCCAGAGCCTGATGCTCGCCCCCTCTGGTCATGCCTACTCTGGATGGCACACTTATCATTGAAGATACTAGGGCTGAAGATCTTTGGTGGGACTACTGTTGGTGCCCACCACTTGGTCTCGGTTCAGAGAACCTATAGTTGTCTATCCTGGTCCTATTGGCCTCTCTCCCTCAGATGCGCTGCCTCCATCTGCTGGGCGTACAAAACTATCTAAGGAAAATCCATATCTTGATGGAGCATGGCGGTTTTGCAATCCTTGTCTAGATAGTCTGCCACCCCATGAACAAACCTACTCACTCGAGCCCTTTGATTAACCACTAACTCTGGGGCATACTTTGACAGAGGAGTGAACTCTAGGGCATATTCCTGCACTGCCATCTTTCCTGTTTTAGATTCACGAACTGGGTCACCTTTAGCTCTCTCATCTCGTGAGGGAAGAACCAATCTAGAAAAGTGACATGAAACTCATCCCAGCTAATAGGGCCTACTCCGACTGCCCTACTATACTTCCACTATTTAAACCAGATGTGTGCAGCCCCCTTAAACTGGTATGAGGTCAAATCAACACACTCCTCTCCAGTCACCCCCATGACCTGGCTGATCTTCAGAATCTCGTCACTAAACTCATGTGGATCCTCGTCCACCTTTGACCCAAGAAACTCTGGTGGGTTTATCCTTAGGAAATCTCTAAATTGTGCTGCCATCGCATTCCCGCTCTGCGGGACATGCGTTACTACCTACTGGTTGAACTTGGCGGTTAAGGCTTGTGCTAGCATCTAAATGGTTGCCCTAAATTCAGCGTGGGCAACTAGCTCTGGTGCATGGTGCTCATGGGCTGGTGGGGCTTGTTGGTGCCCATCTCCACTGCTATCCTCGTGGTCATTTCCAATTCCATTTCTTCTTCCGGTAACTCTACGGGGAGGCATGATTCTGCAAGCGCGAATAGCACGAGTTGGAAGGATAGAGAGACATTTCACCACATGACATAGATAATGAAAGAAGGGAACATTTCCTAAACATCTCGTAGCCTCTTCTTCATAAGTGTGGCGCGCATCACACCTATGAAAATTTCTCTGATACCAAGTTTGTCACAACCCAAACATAGGCTCGGATCGAGACACGGGACAAGGAGCCCCGAGAGACTCCAAGTCGACCGATGGCATGAACATACATCTAACTCAATCAATGAAAGTGGAAGATCAACATAATAACCATTTTGGAAGTCTAAACAAAACATAGCATTTAAATATATACACGAATCTCAAGCTGAACGTATGTTATGTCTGAAAAGCCTCTAGTTCTGATGAGTTGATGGGACAAGACCCTAACTAACTCTCTAAGTCTGAAACTAAAAATACAAAGATAACTGATAACGAATGGTCCTCAGGAGATGATGACTCACCATTGAAGTTGGATGCTAACTCCGGAAACTGGCTAGTGACGGGGCTGAGTCTAAAGATCGGAGCCTATATCATAAAATGATAGAGCATAGAGTATGCGGTCAATACGTGGAATGTGCCGAGTATGCAAGGTAAGTAAAATCGCTTACGTAAGTAAATCATTAAAATATGCATAATATAAAACATAATTAAGATAAGAATATGAGAGTAGGGCCTGTATACTATTTTCTGAAATCATGATCTGAACATCATAACTGAACCAAATGATCCAAAGCTGAAATTTGATAATCATAAGTAAACTGAACATTGGATCATAACATATATATTATATATATATATATATATTTTATATATATATATTATATATATATATATTATATATATATATATATATATAATATATAACATGAATGATAAAAATGCATAACTGAAATCATAAGGAACAATGGGAGACTCGTCATCTAACCAACATTACCATGATAGAGCTTACGTGGTCTCGCCTATCACACTCAAGTGAGCAGAGCCGTCTAAACCCTTGCCATGGCTAAAGACTCTATCATGATATCGATATCAAGCTGAAGGGCCCTTGGGGTAGGAGAAAGCTCACAAAGGAGATCCCAAATAATCTGATCGTACCTTTGTTGGCGTATAATTCTAAGGCATAGGGTTGACTGACACTTAGCCTACTCGGTGCTAGACACTACTTCCACAAACATGTATATCCTCCCCATCATTTTTCAAGGAAGCTGGCCAACATCTAATGACGAAGCTAAATAATCATATACATATAAAATCTGAAATCATATATGAGGAGTCTTGGCTCAAAGCATACCACAAGCTGAACATAAGTGGGAGTCTTGACTCCAAAACTATATGGTAAGCTAATTCGTGAAATCATAAATCATACTTGAACATATGGGCTTGCCCAATACATAAACATGCTTGGAAATACTTGATTCACTTGAAAACATGATCATATACATGGGTAACTTGAAAACATGCTTTTCTCATAAATATCTAAACATATTTGAACATACATCATAAATCTCAACTTTCATGAACTTCTCATGGATGGGCATTATAATTTACAAAACTTGAAAACATAAATATAATTGAAAACATTATACAACTTTCCCATGAAACATAATTCATAATTCAATAATAGAAACATGCTTAGATCATACCCATGGTAGAAACTTAGGAAATTCATGCATTGGGTTAAAACTCCATAGGATCAATATATAGATTTTCATGAATTAGAGAGGGATTGGGCATGGATATGAACAAATTCAGCCATTCATAGCCTTACATACCTAAGGGAATCTGATTCTACAACTTCTCTGATTGCCTAAGGTAGAATTGATGAAAAATGTGAAGGAATTAAGCTTGATCACCTCTCTAGACTTTTACTATTGCATACATGAATAGGAATAACTTAGAATGAACTTACCCCTCTTAAAACTCACTATTCATTGCTTCAAATGACGTAGTTTATGCCTTAGGATCATAGGAATTACGGATAAGACCTTACTAAATTCACAGAGAAAAACTGACTGCCGGTCCCAACAAAGGTCTGGATGAGTCGTCATCACTGGGCACAAGTCGTTATCTTCTGTCGTTATGTACGCTGGCCAATTTTCCTCAAAGGGTCCCCACGAGGGACCTGACGGCTAGTCATTGGTGACCACAGCTCGTGGTCACCTCTCGTTAACTCCACTACCCAAAAGATACCTAGGGCTCACCACGGGGCACACCACGACTCATGGTGCACCCAGTGAGTCGTGGTGACCAACCAGTTAGGTGCACTGCCCAATTCCTCCTACCTGCACCTTATCCCTGACCACGACTGACTCAACTAGTCATGGGGCTGACCACGACTCATGGTCATGTCCGTGGGGGGCCAAAACCAGAAATTTCCAACTCAAGTCAAAATCCTCACCACGAGTCACTTAACGACTCGTGGTCAACTTGACGTGTCAAAAGACGACTCATTTTATAACCTGGTGCAGAAAATTCTATTTTCTCCGTTTCAACTCCCGGGTCTGATCTTAGGGATTCCGGGGTATAACACCTTTCTTGGCCTAGATCACCTTCACAACGACCCACTCACAACGACTCATTATGTCCAATGATGGGTTGTTCCTAGATCCATTACTCCCAAGTCCAATTCTGCAGCTTCTCACTATGGGCACAACCAACGGATCATTAGACATACCAACGACCCGTACCACGAGTCACTCTGGAAGAAATCTCAGATTTCCTACTGTTTTTAATTCAAAATCCCCGAGTATAAGCTTAGGCACTTTTTGGGTATTACAATATCTCCCCCTCGGGAACATTCATCCTCGAATGTGGGAAAACATACTGAAAAGTTGAGAAATGCAACCACCATGCCATATACGAAAATTTTAAGCTGAAAACTGACAGAGTAACTAACTCCGGACTAGAATATATGACTGGACTGAATTCATGAGCCACACATACATACATTGACATGAAGGAAACTAGAGGGAATAGATGTGGGTATTTAGCCATCATATCTGCTTCGGATTCCCACGTAGCTCCCTCAGCATGTTGGTTCCTCCACAAAACCTTGACTAAGGCTACTTCTTTGTTTCTTAGCTTCTGAACCTGATGATCAAGTATTTATATTGGAACCTCCTCATAACTAAGCTATCTTTCACACTTACACTATCCACCGAAACAACAAGAGCTAGATCACCCAAACACTTCTTAAAGAGTGATACATGGAAAACTGGATTGATTGAAGCTAATTCTAAGGGCAACTCCAACTCATATGCTACCTTTCCAACCCATCCTCACAATCCAATATGGACCAACATAACATGGACTGAGTTTCCCTTTCTTTTCGAACCTCATTACTCCCTTCATGGGAGATACCTTCAGACACATCCAATCATCAACTTTAAACTCAAGTCTCTCCTCATCACATCCGCATAAGACTTTTTGCGACTTTGAGTTGTTTTTAACCTGTCCCTTATAAGCTGAACTTTCTCTATAGCCTCATGGACTAAATACGGTCCTATCATCGCAGCTTCACTGACTTTAAACCACCTAATAGGCAATCTATATCTCCGCCCATAGAGAACCTCGAACGGAGCCATCTCGATGCTAGAATGGTAGCTGTTGTTATATGCAAACTCAATGATAGAAAAATGATCATCCCAACTACCCTTGAAATCAATAACACATTCTCTCAACATATCCTACAAAGTCTGAATGGTCCGGTCTGCCTGACCATCTATTTGTGAGTGAAATGTTGTGCTAAGCTTGACTTGAGTACCAAGTCCCTTTTGAAACGATCTCCAAAACTGGGAGATAAACTAAGTACCTCTATCTGATATGATGGACAAGGGCACTCCATGCATCTAAACTAACTCCTGCATGTATAAATTAGGATAATCCTCTGCTGAATTGGTAGTTTTGACCGGTAGGAAATAAGCTGCCTTAGTCAACCTGTCCACAACCACCCAATTAGAGTTATACTGTCGATGAGTGCGAGGCAACCCTGTAATGAAATCCATATTGAACTCCTCCCACTTCCAAGTAGAGATGATAATGTCTTGGAGCACACCTCCAGGTCTTTGATGTCCACTTTCACCTGTTGACAATTCAAACACTTAGCTAAAAATTCTGCTATGTCCTTCATGCCATTCCACCAATAGACTTCCCGTAGGTCACGGTACATATTGGTGGCACCTGGATGTATAGAGTACCTGGAACCATGAGCCTCATGCAACATCCGATCTCTCAAATCATCAACTCCCAGAACACACAAGCGACCCTGATATCGAAGCACCCCATATCTCCCTTTGAAGAAGACCTCTACCTTCTAATTCTGAATGGCTTCCTTCAAATTTACCAAAATAGGATCCTCAACTGGTCTAGCTTTGACCTCGGTCACTAAGGATGATTCTGACCCATTCTGAACAATAACACCACCATCGGTTGAGTCAACAAGACGGACTCCCAACTGCGCAAGCCGATATACATTCTTCACTAGCTCCTTCCTTTCCTTGTCTATATGGGACACACTCTCCATAGAAATCTTGCAAAGAGCATCCACCACCATATTAGCCTTGCCCAGATGATAGAGAACACTCATATCATAATATTTCAAAAGCTCCAACCACCTTATTTGACATAGATTGAAATCCTTTTGGGTAAACACGTACTATAGGCTTTTGAGGTCAGTAAAAACATCCACATGGACCCCGTACAGATAGTTTCTCCAAATCTTCAAGGCAAATACTACCGCCGCCAATTCGAGAACATGAGTCGGGTAATTCTTTTCATGGACCTTCAGCTACCTAGAAGCATCAACTATAACTTTACTGTGTTGCGTCAATACACAATCAAGGATGATCCTTGAAGCATCACAATATACCACAAACCCATAGGTACCCTCTGGTAGAGTTAACACGGGTGCTAAGGTGAGTCGAGTCTTCAACTCTTGGAAGCTCTTTTCATAAGCCTCCGACCATTGAAACTTCACTTTCTTTTGGGTCAACTTAGTCAACGGTGATGCAATCGACGAAAACCCTTCAACAAACCTTCGATAGTAACCAGCAAAACCCAAGAAACTCCTGATGTCTGAAGGACTCACTAGTCTAGGCCAATTCTTCACCGCTTCTATCTTTTGAGAGTCCAACTGTATGCCCTCACTTGACACCACATGGCACAAAAATACCACTAAGTTCAACCAAAACTCACATTTACTAAATTTAGCATACAATTGGCGATCCTTAAGAGTCTGTAGCACCACCCTTAAATGAGCGGGATGCTCCTCCTTGCTTCGAGAGTATATAAGGATGTCATATATGAATACAATCACGAACATATCCAAATATGGATTGAACACCCTATTCATCAAATCCATAAAATCTATAGGAGCATTCATTATTCCAAAATACATAACTACAAACTCATAGTGACCATACAAAGTCTTGAAGGCTGTCTTCGTGATGTCACTCTCCTGAACCTTGAGCTGATGGTATCTGGATATGAGGTCTATCTTAGAATAGCACTTAGCACCCTGTCCTGGGGAGAGAATACCTATTCTTGATTGTAACTTTGTTCAATTGCTGATAATCAATGCACATACGAAGAGAACCATCTTTCTTGCGGACGAAGAGAACTGGTGCATCCAATGGGGATTTGCTAGGTCTGATGAAACCCTTGTCTAGAAGATCCTTCAACTCCTTTAGCTCGGCTAGAGACATTCTATAAGGAGGAATAGATATAGGCTGCATATCGGAAATAAGGTCATACCAAAATTGGTCTCCCGCTCGGGAGGAATTCCCGATAAATCATCTGGAAACACTTTTGGGTACTCACACATAACAAGAACTGACTGGATAGTCAAGGTTTCAGATGTAACATCCTTAACCCTAACAGGATGGTACATGAAACCTTTAGAAATCATCTTTCTGGCCTTAAGGTAGGAAATGAAGCAACCTACAGGCACAGCTGAACTACCCTTCCATTCTAGGACTGGCTCACCTGAGAATTTGAACTCCACTACATGGGTTCTATAATTGACTGAGGCATAACATACATGTAGCCAATCCATGGCGAAGATAACATCAAAATTGGTCATGGATAACTCTACTAAATATGCTGAGGTGACTTTTTGAAGGACTGTGATAGGACAATTTCTATATACCCATCGAGCTATGTTGAATCACCGACTGGAGTAGATACTGAGAAGGGTTCTGTTAAGATTTTTGGATTGACTCTGAAACTACTAGAAACATAGGGCATCACAAAAGACAAAGTAGCCCCTAGATATAACAATGCATATACATCATGGTGGAATACTCATAACTACATCTGGGGAGACTTCCTACTCTTGATAGGATGCTAGGGCATAGAATCTATTATGACGCTGACCACCACCCGCACTAGTAGATTCCCTCTGCTGAGCTGGGTGTGCGGGTGGACCTTCTGAACTAGAGGCTAGGCTTCAGCCCCTATCAAGACCCTATCTAGTTGTTGGGAAATCCCTGAGCATATGTCCACGCTTCCCACACCTGAAACAAGCACCTGAACTTGCTAAGCTCTAACCCACATGTCTCTGGACATATCTTCTACACTATGGAGTGCTGGTCTCTGCAGGTCTACTACCCTGACCTCTAGAGCTCGATGATCATCCCCTTTGATCGTGCCTGGATCTAGATGGCACACTAATAGCTGAAGGCGCTAGGGCTGAAGACGTCTGGTGGGGTTGCTGACGGTGACCACTAGGTCCTTTCTGGGAGAATCTAAAGCTATCAGTCTTGGCCCTCTTGGCCGCTCTCTCCCGCTCACTCATCTGCACCGCCTCCATCTACTAGGCGTACAGGACTACTCGAGCAAAGTCAATGTCTAAAGAACCATCACAGTCTGGAAATCCCTAACCAAATATTCTATTATGCCATGCACGAACCGATTCACTCGGGCTCTCTGATCTGACACCATTTCAGGTGCATACTTGGACAAGCGAGTGATCTCCAAGGCATACACCTGAACTATCATTTTCCCTTGGTTTAGGTTCACAAACTTGACTGATTTAATCTCCCTTATCTCATGAGGGAAGAACCGATCCAAAAAATGTGGCATGAAACTCATCCCAATCAATAGGGCCTGCTCCAACTACCCTACTATCCTTCCATTGCTTGAACCAAATGTGCGCAATCCATTTCAGCTAATATGAGGCTAGATCCATGCACTCTTCCCCAGTCACCCCCATGATATGTGTGATCTTCAGAAAATCCTCAATAAACTCATATGGTTCCTCATCCGCCTTTGATCCACGAAACTCTGGAGGGTTCATCCTTAGAAAATCTCTGACTCTTGCCACCGCCGCTTTCCCATTCTGTGGGATATGCACTGCTGCCTGTTGATTGACCTGGGCGGTCAAGGCTTGAGCTAGCATATGTATGGCTGCCCTAACCTCTGCGAGGGAAACCTACTCGGGTACATGCTCCTTATGGGCTTGTGGGGCCTGCTGATGCTCACCTCCATTGCCATTCTCCTGGCCCTTTCCATTCCTATTTTTTCTTCCATTAACTCGGTGAGGAGGGATGAATCTGCAAATGCATATAGCATGAGTTAGAAGTATATAGACACATTTCACTGCACGACCTAGATCATGAAAGAAGGAAACATTTACTAAATGTCTCATAGCCTTTTCGTCATAAGTGTGGCGCGCTTCACACTTATGAAAAAGACTCTGCTTAACACGACTTTCAGACACCCTAGGACACTTTAAAACCTTATGCTCTGATACCAAGTTTGTCACGACCCGAACATAGGCCCGGATCAAGACACAGGAAAAGGAACCCCGACAGGATCCAAGTCGACCCATGGCATGAACATAACATCTAACTCAATCATAGTAAAGTGTAAATCAACATAATTAATATAGTGGAAGTTTGATAATCTCATAACATTGGAGTACATAACTCAAGTCTGAAGCTAATTACATTCTATGTCTGAAAATCCTTTACTATTGACGAGTTGATGGGACAAGACCCCAACTAACTTACTATAGTCTAAAACTGAACATACAAATACTACTAAAAAGAAGGGCCCTCGAAAGATAAGGTCTTACCAACTAAGACCAGGAGATACTGATGTTGAGATTCTGGATAATGGTGGGGCTGAGCCTGGATATCCGAGCCTGTATCATGTAACAAAATAGAAAAGAATATGCAGTCAGTACGTGGATTATACCGAGTATGTAAGGTAAGTAAAACCGCTAAGTAAAATCATAAATCATGCATATTATAAAACATAATTAAGATAAGATTCTGAGAGTAGGCTTTGCATGCTATTTTCTAAAATCATGATCTGAACATAACTAAATATCTTAACTGAATCAAATGATGCAAAGCTGAAAATTGAATAATCATAAGTAAAACTGAACATTAGGTCAAACCTGCTAAAAACAAGATAACATGACTGATGAACATGCATGACTGAAATCATGAGGAACAATGGGAGACTCATCATATAACCAACATTACCAGGATAGAGCTTACGTGGTCCCGACTATTACAGTCAAGTGGGCAGAGCCGTCCAAAGCCTTGTCAGAGCTAAAGACGCTACCATGATATTGATATTAAGCTGAAGGCCCCTTGGGTGCAGGGGAAGCTCACAAGGGAGGTCCCAAATAATCTAAACATACCTACATTGGCACATAGTTCTGAGGCATAGGGTTGATTGATCCTTATCCTACTCGGTGCTAGAAACTACTCCTAAAAACATGCATATGCTCTCCACCATTTTTCAACGAAGCTGAACCATTGTCTAGTGATGAAGCTGACTCATAACATACATGCATAAATCTAAAATCATAACATGAGGAGCCTTGGGCTCAAACCATACCACAAGTTGAAAATAGCGGGAGTCTAGACTCCAAAATCCATGTGGTAAGCTAATATATGAAGTTTAGATAAATCATGAAACATACTTGATATATGGGCTTGCCTACTACTTAAACATGCTTGACATAGACTTGATCATTCGAAAACAAGAACATAGACATGGGTAATTCGAAATCATACTTTCTTCATATACATCTCATCATGCTTGAAGACATATTTTATAGATCTCAACTTTCCTGGATGGGCATCATAATTTATAAGACTTAAAAACATAATTTATAATTGAAAACATTGTAAAATATGTCCATTAATCATAATTCATGGTATCGATATCATGGTAGCATCTTTAGCCCTAGCAAGGTTTTGAACGGCTCTGCCCACTAGAGTGTAATAGTCGGGACCACGTAAGTTCTATCATGGTATGTAGGTTAAGTGACGAGTCTCCCACTGTCTATATCATTCGAAGTTGCATATCTATTATTCATGATGATTATCTTATGCATGCACGTTCAATAAAAGCAAGGTTTGACTCATTGTTCAGCTTTTGATATAAATGTTATGATTTATCTTTGAGTCATTCGAGTTAGTCATGATGTTCTAAAGCCATGCATGATCACGTATAAAATAAGGATGAATTTCATAATGAATGCTTGTGATCTTCTTCTTATCCTTAAGGATTATTATATAGGTATGACTTGCTTTAAAAGACTTATATTGTTCTAGCGGTTTTACTTACCTTGCATACTCGGTACATTCCACATACTGACTGTATACTTTCTATGCTGCATCGTTTCATGATGCAAGATCCAGTTCTCAGGTCCAGCACCGTTCGTAGTTGCTTATCAGAGTCAGTACCTTCTTAGTTGGTGAATCCTCATCTATCGAGGACTATACTTTCAGTTATCTTGGTTGTATTTTCAGTTTCAGTATTACCGAGTTAGTTGGGGTATTTTTCGATCAGCTCGTCCATATTAGAGGCTTATCAGACATAGACATCTTTTCAGCTTCAGATGTTCATTTTGTTGTTATGTCAAGTTAGACTTCTGCTGAGTTTATGATTATGTTTCTTTATGTTTATTGAATGAGTTAGTGAATGCTTATACCATGGGTTGAGTTGGGGTCTCTCGGGGTCCCTTGTCCCGTCTCTACGATCCGCGTCTACACTCGAGTCATGAAAAACTTGGTATCAGAGCCATAGGTTTGAAGTGTTCTAGGGAGTCTGAAAGCTGCGTTAAGTAGAGTCTTTTTCAAGAGTGTGAAGCGTGCCACACTTATGATGAAAAGGCTACGAAATATTCTAGGAAATGTTCCCATCTTTCATGATCTATGTCGTGCAGTGAAGACTGTTTCTATCTCAGGAGCATCAGGCACCGGACCGAGCCGCCCACACTGAGTTTCGGGCCGCTATCTAGATGCTTGCACATTCCTTGACCGCTCAAGTCAATCAGCAGGTCGTTGTGCATGTTTCGTAGAATGGCAATGCAGCGGCGGCTCGAGTCAGGGACTTTTTGAGGATGAACCACCGAAGTACTTAGGGTCTAAGGTAGGTGAGGACCCATATGAATTCATTGATGAGATCGTCAAAATCACCCAAGTTATGGGGGTGAGCAGTGTAGAATGCACAGAGTTGGACTCCTATCAGTTGAAGGGGGTTGCGCATATTTGGTTTCGCCAGTGGAAAGACAGCAGGGTTTCTGGAGAAAGTCCGGTCACATAGTAGAGTTTTAGGCTATATTCCTTGATCGGTTCTTCCCTCAAGAGATGAGGGAGGGAGCTAAAGGCAGCTGAGTTTGTAAATCTGAAGCAAGGGAGGATAACGGTACTAGAGTATTCCCTTGAGTTCACCCGCCTATCGAAGTATGCTCCTGAGTTAGTGGTTGACCAAAGGCCGCGAGTGAGTAGGTTTGTACATGGGATAGCAAGTTACTTGGATAAGGAATGCAGGATTGCTATTCTCCATCAGGATATGGACTTCCCTCGGATGGTGTTGTACGCCCAGCAGATGGAGATGGAACATTCGAGAGAGAGAGGCCAAGAGGGTCAGGACGGAGGGCCATAGATTCTCCCAGCAGGGGTCTGGCAGTAGGCACCACACGTAGACCCACCATAGATCATCTGCCCCAGCTTCATCAGCCTTGAGTGTGTCATCTCGTCCTAGGCATGATGAGAGAAGGCGAGCATCAGGCTCGAGGGGTCAGAGCAGCAGGCCCGCAGATTCAGGTGTTCAAGCTTGTCGCTGATGTGGCCGAGGGCGTACAGGCCAGTGCTTAGCAATTTTGGGTATGGGCAACCCGCACACATGCTTAGGGATTGTCTAGCAGCGAGACAGGATTAGGTTGGGGCTCATGGCCCAGCTTCTAGCTCATCAGCCCCACCCCCTCGCTCAGCACATCAAGGGGCATCTACCAGTGCAGCTGGCGGCCAGCGCCAGAAAAGATTCTATGCCCTAGCATCTCGCTAGGAGCAGGAGGTCTCCCCGAATGTGGTTACTAGTATGTTACAAGTCTTTCATGTTAATTTTTATGCATTGTTAGATCCAGGGTCCACCTTGTCCTTTGTGACACCTTATGGAGCCAGTAGCTTCAGAGTCAGTCCTGATGTCTTGTCAGAATCCTTCTCGGTTTCTACTCTAGCAGGTGACTCAGTTATAGCTAGACGGGTGTATAGAAATTTCCCGATCTTGGTTCTGCATAAGGTCACCTCAGCAGATCTGATAGAGTTAGCCATGACCAATTTCGATATTATTCTTGGCGTGGATTGGTTGTATGCTTGTTATGCTTCCATTAATTGCAAGACCCGGTTAGTGGAGTTTAGATTCCCAAGTGAGCCAGTCTTAGAATGGAAGGGTAGCTCAACTGTGCCTATAGGTTTCTTTGTTTCCTACCTCAAGGCCAAAAAGATGATTTCTAAGGGTTGAATGTATCATTTGATTAGGGCAAGGATGTTGAGTCTAAGACCCCGACTATCCAGTAAGTTCTAGTAGTACGTGAGCATCCAGAGGTCTTTCCTGATGATTTGTCAGGTATTCCACCTGAGCGGGAGATTGATTTCGGTATTGACCTTCTTCTCAATACGCAGCCTACATCTATTCCTCCCTACTGGATGGCTCCAACCAAGCTAAAAGAGTTGAATGATTAGTTAAAGGATTTTCTAGATAAGGGTTTCATTAGACTGAGCCAATCTCCATAGGGCGCGCCAATATTATTTATTTGGAAGAAAGATGGTTCCCTTCGTATGTGCATTGATTATCGATAGTTGAACAAAGTCATTGTCAAGAACAGGTATCCCTTACCAAAGATCGATGATTTGTTCGATCAGCTTCAAGGTGCTAAGTGTTTCTCAAAGATAGATCTCAGATCTAGGTATCATCAGCTCAAAGTTTGGGAGAGTGATATCCCAAGATGGCATTCAAAACACGATATGGTCATTACGAGTTTGTAGTTATATCTTTTGGACTAATGAATGCTCCTGCAGCTTTTATGGACCTAATGAACAGAGTGTTTAATCCATATTTGCACATGTTCATGATCGTGTTCATTGATGACATCTTGGTATACTCTCGGAGTGAGGAGGAGCATCCTGCTCACTTGAAAGTAGTGCTCCAAACCCTCAAGGACCACCAATTGTATTCAAAGTTCAGCAAGTGTGAGTTTTGGTTGGACTCCGTGGCATTCTTGGGACGTGTGGTGTCCAACGATGGCATAAAAGTAGACTCGCAGAAAATTGAGGCAGTGAAGAATTGGCCCAGACCGATGAATCCTTCGGATATTCAGAATTTCTTGGGCTTTGTTGGCTACTATCGGAGGTTTGTGGAGGGTTTCTCATCCATTGCAGTTCCTTTGACTAAGTTTACTGAGAAGAAGGTGAAGTTTCAATGGTTGGAGGCTTGTGAGAAAAGCTTCCAAGAGTTGAAGGTTGACTTACTTCGGCACCAGTGTTGACCCTACCCGAGGGTAACAATGGTTTCGTGGTGTATTGTGATGCTTCCAGAGTTGGACTTGGGTGTGTGTTGATGTACTGTAGGAGGGTGATAGCTTATTCCTCTCAATAGTTGAAGGTGCATGAAAAGAATTACCCAACCCACGATCTTGAATAGGCCGCAGTGGTGTTCGCCTTGAAGATATGGCTACAGTACTTGTATGGGGTCCACATGGATGTATTTACATATCACAAGAGCTTGAAATATTTGTTCACATAGAAGGATCTAAATCTTTGGCAAAGAAGGTGGTTGGAATTACTTAAGGATTATGACATGAGTGTCCTTTACCACCCGAGCAAGGCTAATGTGGTTGCGGATGCGCTTAGTGGGCTCTCAATGGAGAGTGTGTCCCATGTGGATGAAGGGAAGAAGGTGTTGGTGAAAAATGTCCACCGGCTTGCAAGGCTGGGAGTTAGATTGATCGATTCAACCGATGGCGGTGTGGTTTTGCATAACGGGTTGGAATCTTCCTTTTTAGTTCATGTTAAATCTGGGCGAGATGAGGATCCTATATTGAGGAAGCTGAAGGAGGCGGTGCAGAGTCCGAAAGTGGAGGTTTCCTCCCAAGGGGGAGATCGCGTGCTACAATACCAGGGTCGACTATGTATTTCGGACGTTGATAGTTTGAGAGTTCATATATTGCATGAGGCACATGGTACCAGATATTCTATTCATCTAGGATCCACGAAAATGTATCAGGATTTACGAGAAATCTATTGGTGGGATGGTATGAAGAAGGATATTGTGGAGTTCGTAGCAAAATGTTCAAACTGTCAGCAAGTGAAGGTTGAGCATCAAAGACCTGTAGGTGTACTTTAGGATATAGCCATTCCCACTTGAAAGTGGGAAGAAATCAATATGGACTTCATTACAGGTCTACCTCATACTCGCCGGCAATACGACTCCATTTGGGTTGTGGTGGACAGGTTGACCAAGGCTGCACACTTCCTACCAGTCAAGACCACAGATTCAGCAGATGATTATGAAAAGTTGTATATTCGGGAGTTGGTTCGGCTTCATGGAGTTCCCTTGTCTATTATTTGGGACCGAGGCACTCAGTTTACTTCTCAATTCTGGCATTCTTTTCAAAATGGGCTCGGGACTCAGGTTAAGCTAAGCATGACTTTTCATCCTCAAACAGACAGCTAAGAAGAACGAATCATTCAGACTCTTGAGGATATGTTAAGGGCATGAGTTATGGATTTTAAAGGTAGTTGAGATGATCATTTTTCCCTGATCGAGTTTGCTTATAATAACAGTTACCACTCTAGTATCCAAATGGCATCGTTCGAGGCTTTCTATGGGTGAAGGTGCAGATATCCCATCGGATGGTTCGAGGTTGGTGAGGCAGCTATGATAGGACCAGATTCGGTTCATGAGGCGATGATGAAGGTTTAGTTGATAAGGGACTGGTTGAAAACCTCTCAAAGTCATCAAAAATCATATGCGGATGTGAGAAGAAGAGAATTGGAGTTTGATGTAGACGTTTGGGTGTTTCTAAAGGTATCTACCATGAAGGGAGTCATGCGGTTTGAAAAGAAAGGTAAAATCAGTCCCCTCTATATTGGCCCCTATCGGGTTGTGAGAAGAGTTGGTAAGGTGGCGTATGAGTTGGACTTGCCTTCAGAATTGGCTTCATTTCATCTCGTGCTCCATGTATCGCTTTTGAAGAAGTGCTTCAGTGATCCATCCTTGGTAGTTCCGGTAGACAGCATTAGAGTGAAAGACAACCTACCTATGAAGAAATTTCGGTTCAAATTTTGGATCGACAAGTTCGAAGGCTGAGGAACAAATAGGTAGCTTCAATTAAGGTTTTATGGAGGAATCAGCATGTTGAAGGAGCTACGTGGGAGGCCGAAGCGGACATGATGGCTAGATACCCACATTTGTTCTTTACCGGCTCAGTTCCGACTTGAGGTATCAGTTTTTTCCCTAATTCTCTAATCAGTTTCCATGTTCAGTTCATGTGTGCGAGTTTGAATTATGTTATGATAAATGTATGTGAAGCCTAAATTTAGTTCAGCTATGTGGTTCTTTTCGGAGGTGGTCATTCTGTGAAATTTCGGTTAAAATAATCAGTATTGGAGAATGATAATTTCTTGTTTCTATTTGCTTCTTGTTTCTAACACTCGAGGACGAATGTTCCCAAAGGGGAGATATTGTTATACCCTGAGAATTCAAGAATCAGATTCGGAAGTGAATCAGAGAAAAACTGGAATAATGTTGCAGCAGTTGCAGAATGAGTCATTGAACGAGTCATGAGAAAACCCCATAAGTCGTCAAGTGACCCATGGGAAGGCCTGGAGTGATCAAGGGATCAAAGTCCCCAAGAGTGAGTCAACGACTCGTGATCAGCCACCACTAGTGGTCATGTCAATCGTGGGGTGGCGTTGGAATGTTAAAGGAGGAATTATCCAGTATACTTAACGAATGGGACCCCACGAGTCGTGGTCAGTCCCAACGACTTGTGAGGAGAGTCGTGAGCAAGCATGTGGATTATTATTGAGAACTAAGGTAGTGTACTTGACGGAAGGTGACCACGAGTCGTGGTCTTGAGACACGAGTCATTATCTTCCCTGTTATGAGCCCCAGCAGATCAGTTGACCAGTGTACTTGACGGGCGACTTGACAAATCGTTACTTGTCCTAACGAGTCGTTAGGTCACCCGTTAGGGTCACCTGGTAGTGTTTTCCTGCAAATTTAATGAGGGTCTTTTTGTAATTTCTATGTTCTAAGGGCCTATACTACGTAGTTTTAAGCTCGTATTAGAGGGTTTTTAGCTGGGAAAAACCTATTCTAAGCCATTACTCTCATGCATGCAAGTTTGAAGTTGTGAAGGGAAGGGTCAAGGTGAAATATCGAGGTTTCCAATTGGAATCTCAGCTGGGCAATTAGGAAGGGCTAGAATTCTTCAATCCCAGGTATGTAAGATTAGTAGGTGCTTCTTTCCACACCCATGCCCATTCCCTATCAATTTGTGATTGGTTTGTGATAATCAAGTATGGATTTTCATTCAATTGCCTGATTCTTACATCTCTACTCATGGGTATGATTAAATAGAATTTATATTGATGATTTATTGAGCTTGGGCGGATTCTAACTTAATTTCTTTTACAAATTGTTTTTCTATAAATTGAATCTAAAACGCCCATGTGTGGATAGTTCATAATAGAAGTGATTGTGGAAGGATGTGATAACGATGAAATTGATGATGAGAGGCATGTTTCCAACCTTACCCATGATTTTGATGATGTTTTCAAAGAAGATTACATAGACCCAAGCATGATGAAGCTTTGGGTAGTGCCTAATGATGAGTATGAATGATGATTTTTCTTGAATTGATTACCTTGTTTTGGAGTGAAATCTCCCAAATTATAATGTTTTCAAATGAATTGTATGAGTTCAAGCATGATAAGGTTTTGGGCAAGTCCCTTATATTGATGATGATGCAGTGATATTTCTAAAGTAGGCTTACCACATGATCTTGGAGTAAAATCTCTCACTATTCTTTGAGCTTACGGTATGTGTCATAGTAAAGCTTCTCATATGCATGAATTCGTAATTGAGATGTATGTTGTCATTAAGCTTCATTTCACATGATGTTGAGTCTAAGCATGATTTCATTCTAAGCTTTGTCGAAACGACATTGTTGAGCTTCATATTTACATGATATCTAGTATATGCATGATTTCAAAATGAGCTTTATCAATAGACAATGTTGAGCTTCATTTCATACGAAGTTGAGTTTATGCAGGAATTCATGTTGAGATTCGTCACTAGATGATGTTGAGCTTCATATTTATACGATGTAGAGCATTGCATGTTTTGGGAGAAGATTCTAGCAACGAGCGGGTTAAGGGTCGATAACCCTAAGCCCTAGAACTAAGCGCCAACATAGGTTGATTCTATTATATTATTGGGACCTCCCTTGTGAGTTAACCCCAGCCTGAATGGCCCCGTTCAGCTTGATATCAATATCATGGTAGCATCTTTAGCCCTGGCAAGGTTTTGGATGGCTCTGCCCACTTGAGTGTAATAGTCGGGACCACGTAAGCTCGATCATGGTATTTCGGTTAAGTGATGAGTCTCCCACTTACTATACCATTCGAAGTGGCATATCCATTATTCATGATGAATATCTTATGCATGCACGTTCAACAAAAGCAAGGTTTGACTCATTGTTCATCTTTTGATATAAAGGTTATGATTTCGCTTCGAGTCATTCGAGTCAGTCATGATGTTCTAAAGCCATGCATGATCACGTATCAAATAAGGATGAATTTCATCATGAATGCTTGTGATCTTCTTATTATCCTTAAGGATTATTATATAGGTATGACTTGTTTTAAAAGACTTATATTTCTCTAAGACATGCATGATCACATATAAAATAAGGATGAATTTCATAATGAATACTTGTGATCTTCTTATTATCCTTAAGGATTATTATATAGGTATGACTTGTTTTAAAAGACTTATATTGCTCTAGCAGTTTTACTTACCTTGCATACTCGATAATACCATGTACTGGCCGCATACTTGCTATGTTGCATCGTTTCATGATGTAGGATCCGGTTCTCAAGTCCAGCACCATTCTTAGTCACTTATCAGAGTCAGTACCTGCTTAGTTGGTGAGTCCTCATCTGTCGAGGACTACACTTTCAGTTATCTTGGTTGTATTTTCAGTTTCAATATTGTTGAGTTAGTTGGGGGTATTGTCCCATCAGCTCATCCATATTAGAGGCTTATCAGACTTAAACATGTTTTCAGCTTCAGATGGTCATTCTGTTGTTATGTCAAGTTAGACTTCGGTTGAGTTTATGATTATGTTTTTTCATATTTATTAAATGAGTTAGTGAATGCTTATGCCATGGGTTGACTTGGGGTCTCTCGGGGTCCCTTGTCCCGTGTCTACGATCTAGGTCTACGCTCGGGTCGTGACACTTTCCCATGCTACATCAACACACACCCAACTCCGATTCTCGAAGCATCACAATATACTACAAAACCATCGGTGCCCTCGGTTAGGGTCAATACTAGTGTTGAATTGAGTCGAGTTTACAACTCTTGGAAGCTTTTCTCACAAGGCTCCCACCATTGGAACTTTACCTTTTTCTTAGTCAACCTAGTCAATGGTGTTGCAATTGATGAAAATACTTCAACAAATTTCTGGTAGTAACTCGCTAGGCCCAAGAAACTCCAAATTTCTGAAGGATTCACCGGTCTGGGCCAATTCTTCACTGCCTCAATTTTCTGAGAATCTACTTTTATGCCCTCACTCGATACCACATGGCCCAGAAATGCAACCGAGTCCAACCAACACTCGCACTTACTGAACTTTGCATACAACTGACGATCCTTGAGGGTCTCTCAAGTGAGCGGCATGCTCCTCCTCGCTCCGAGAGTATATGAGGATATCATCGATGAACATGATCACGAACATGTCTAGATATTGCTTGAACACCCTGTTCATCAGGTCCACAAAAGTTGCAGGCGCATTGATTAGTCCAAATGACATAACTACAAACTCGTAATGTCCATTCCGGGTTTTGAAGTCTATCTTTGGGATATCACACTCCCGAACTCTGAGCTGATGATACCCGAACCTGAGATCTATCTTTGAGAAAAATCTGGAACCCTGAAGCTGGTCAAAAAAATCATCAATTCTGAGTAAGGGGTACCTGTTCTTGATAGTGACCTTATTCAACTACCGGTAATCAATACACATGCAAAGGGAACCATCCTTCTTTCGAACAAAGAGAACCGGTGCACCCCATGGATACTTGCTCAGTCTAATGCAACCTTTATCCAACAAGTCTGTCAATTGCTCTTTTAACTCTTTTAGCTCGGCTAGAGCCATCATGTACATAGGAATAGAGATAGGCTACGTATCGGGTAAGAGATCAATGTCGAAATCAATTTCCCTCTTAGGAGGAACACCTGGAAAATCATCGAGAAAAACCTCCGGATACTCACACACTACCAGAACTGACTGGATGGTCGAGGTTTTGGACTCAACATCCTTAACCCTAACTAGGTGATACATGCAGCCCTTAGAAATCATTTTCCTGGCCTTAAGATATGAAATGAACCGATCGGCTAGTACAGCTGTCCCTGCCACTCTAAAATTGACTCGCTTGGAAATCGGAATTTCACCGCATGGGTCCTAAAATTTATCGAAGCATAACATTCAAACAACCAATCCATCCAAAATAATGTTAAAGTTAGTCATATCTAACTCTACTAAGTCTGTGGCAGTGACCTTATGCAATACCGTTATGGGGAAACCCCTATACACCCTGCCTAGCTACCACTGAATCACCAACTGGAGTAGAGACTGAGAACGGTTCTGACAGGTGACGTGCCCGATTCGCGCGTCTGCAAGTGTACGGGTCGTGCAAGTAATATAGTGGCTCTTTTTAAGAATCGGATTGTCGAACCCACAGGGACTGGACCCATTCCTCTAACTATCCATTTCTATTGTGATCTTAAATACCTCAAGTTTTGGTTATAGACATTTTCGATTGAGATTAATTAAGTCTAAGTTTGGGTCAACGAAATATTCTGAAATCACTCTAGGAGCAACATAGAGTTAAAACCAATTAATCATGCGATCCTACGATGTGCAATGGGTTAAGCATGGAACTATCAATTGTTATTTCACATAATTAGAATTGCATGTTTATGGTCTTTCGAGCCTCTAAACACGGCAATCTAGCCTCACTGCATCATTGTGAGCGAGGAGTTTAATTTTCTAGTCGTGGGCAATCAATTATGTTGTGGTTTACGGGGAAACGATTAGGGACTTTCGTACGTCTAACCATTTAACTCAACTTAGCCTCATAACTACTTCTTCGAGTGGTGATGTGACATCCCAAGTTGGTCTTTCATAACCCCCGTGTGTCAACCAAACACGGTGTGAGGTATATTTCTATCCTGACACAATATATCTCCCGAGATACAAACATGCTCCTTATATTCTCATGTCCTGACCTAGGTAATGCTTTCTCAAGCTATTACTCAAGCTAACAAATATGCTTTCATGGTGATCAATCATAAAAACAACCAACAATCCATAATGCAAGACGAAAACAACAATCAATAACTTAATTCCAAAACAATTTCATAAAAGCACAATCATAAACCCTAGAGGAAGGGTTCTTGCCATTCATGTTCGTAAAACTACAATTAACTAATACTAAACTAACATACTTACATGAATTTGGTAGATGAGAAGGGAATTTGATAAACCCTAGATGAGTTCTCCCACTTCTCCCTTCACTCCTAGGTGGTTTTTCAGAATAAAATCGTGACCCCATGATTTTAGGAGCTAATGGTCCTATTTATAGTAAATGGAAAATGTGCATAATTTAGCCTGAGATGGAAAGGCTCCGTGTCACGGAGTGTATTGCGGAGCACTGCCTCTGTGTCACGAAAGCTCTCTGGAAAGCGCCTCAGGAAACCAAGCTGTCGAGGGTCACCGCGCTGGCCAACGTGACACGCTGCCCATGCAGCGCGTTGGCATGCTGCTGTCGCGCAGATGGCCTAGCGTGGCACAGCGCTGGCGCTCTGGTTCTCTGCCTACTGCTGCCTGCTGCTGCCTTTCCTCGTGCACTTTCTAGGGCGTGGCACAGCGCTGGGCGCGGCACACGCACAGCGTGGCACGCTGCCTGGCGAGGCCAGCCTTGCCAAGGCATGCTCCTTGCCGACTTTCGCCACTTGCTTCCACTCCATTCCTTCCTTTCACTAACTTGTGAATTAGTTCCTCAAAATCCTTGAAACCTACAAAACAAAGACTAATCATGTTGGTTAGCACATATATTCACATTTATATAAAATCACATGAAAGTATGTAAACTAACTTAGATAAACAAGACTACATTAAGGTATAAAGCGTATCTCGGGCATGCTATTTTGCCCGTGATCAAAACCCCACACTTTAAAGCCTTGTTCGTCCTCGAACAACCTTTTACATATCATACATATGGAGAATCCCACATAACTAATTTGGCAAGATAATTCAAGCTATGGCTATAATGATTACGTAAGATAACAAGCTAAAGATAGAGCATACACAATTTAATCACCGAGATGAAATACAACGATGCTAAGACTTCTTAACCTCAAGAATCGACTCTTAATCTTAGCAAACTCGTGCAAATCAACTAATTAAGAAATCCCACATGAATTATATCCTTCATTCAACATGTGCCCCTCACAGAAATAGAGTTACCTAATCACATGCAAAAATCATTTGTACATCATAACATGTGTGGGTGAATCAATAGAATTTCACTCACTATCACAAAGAATTCACATGCATCATGTAATAACCCATAAGTTTGACCGTAGTGTTTTATTCCACTAATTTAAGGATGTGTGAATGTAAGATCAAGTAGGACTTAATGGGTTGTAATGTAGGCTAAGGGACAGGTAGGTACTATTATGGCCAGTAATAGTGACTATCTTTCCTAAGCGCTTTTAATACATTACGCCCTCCTTACGAACTTCCCTTCCCTTACTTCACCTTTTTCTCCTTTCAGCTTTCTTTTTCCTCTTATGTTCCCCTTTTCTTTAGGCACTTTTAACTTATTAGTAAGGAGTTCTATGAATTATTTTTCATTAATTTGTTTTCTTGCTCCTTACTAATAATCAACCATTTTCACACAAGTGCACCTTTGTCCTTTTCTCACTTATACAACTTGCTACTTTTCCTTTCTTTTTATTCTTCTCACTCCTTTACTCTTTCGGATTTTTCCACTCAAGCGCTTAGGAGTTTTGGATCAAGTTCAAGGCTAATGAAAGAAAAAGGATTAAGCTTTTGTTGCAGCTGTCAAAGAATAGGCTCAAGGCTCAATGGGGCTAACTAGGATTAATTTTTCAAGGTAGGTAAAATGAGGGATAAAAATTTGGTTCATTCAAAGAAATGCCTAAATCATCTCCTACAATTCACATCCTTCATTTCGTTTTATAAACACACCTGGCAAGTTCTAGACAATCCACAATAGCACAGAATACTCAAAAACCTTACACTCATGGCACATGCTCAAATCAAGACACATTCATCAGACTCTTACTCAGCTAATCACAAGAATTCAGAATTAAGCTTCAATCATATTGAGTCAAATTCAAGAGCCTAAGCGTCTCACACAAAGTTATACACCTGCATGCTCCATACCGAACATACTTGCATCTTACAATTACGTATAGCACATAACAAGAACATCAAGCCATCAACTAGTTATGGTTTCAAAACACAACACCTACCGACTAATTTTTCCTTAAGACGGTCGTCATCCATCCATCATCGGAAACAGTACCTAACTATGACTAAAAACAGTATATACAAACAAAGAAAAGAAAAAAATAAAATTTTTATTCTTCGGTTCAAAGAACCCCCCGTCGGAAAAGAACCGAAAAGAAAAACCAACAGGTGATGAAGTCATGCTTACTTCACAAAAAATTTCAAATTTTTCAAATTTCTCACAAGCATTACATTCACCAAAAATCGTTAAGCACCACAAAAAGTTTTTGAAATTTCCCTTGAAATTTCCCTCACCCCACACTTAAATCGTGCTATGTCCTCAAAGCATCAACTTAAAATTTAAAAAGGGTGCGAAATACTCCCTGAGGCCTTTAGGCCTAGCTAATAGCATGATTTTCTTCAACTTTGCACAAGTGTGTGTCGACCCCACACTTTTTATCATCCATGCTTTTTAGCTTCCTCCTCCACGGGTACTCAGACTTCCCCTCCATCTGTGCTTAACTTTCCGCCAAAAACAACACAAGATGAAAAATAAATAAAATCAACACAAATGCAAGAAATTAAAATGGTACCTGTGGTACCCTTGGGTTGCCTCCCAAGTAGCGCCTTATTTTACGTCGTGACCCGACGTGGACTATCCTTTTCAGGATATCCTCATACCTGGGTTCTCTTTCGAGAACCATCTCCTTTTCTTTTGCTGTTTAGAGGAAACAACCTCCACTCTGTTCCTCTCTTTCTCCAACTTCTTCTCAATTTGAAGCCCTTTATCAGACTCGGGCTGAACACTTGTAATTGCCTTTGGCCCTGCACCTGTGGAATCCTCCACCCCACACTTATCATCTGCCAACACACTAACCTGACAAAGGTTTCTATAGTGTGCAGATGGATTCATTTCTTGGTAAACGCGGAAGATTTCTTCTTCATCCTCAACCCTCATTTTCAGGGTCCCTACTTTCAAATCAATCACCGCTCCTCCAGTGGCCAAGAATGGCCGTCCCAAGATCAGGGGTACCTGGTCATCAACCTGAAAATCCAAGACAATAAAATCAGCAGGTATAATGAACTTACCTACTTTGATGAGAAGGTCCTCTATTATTCCATCAGGTGTCACTCGCGACTTGTCAGCCAGCTGCAGCATCAACCTTGTCGGCCTCAGTTTTCCCAACCCCAGGGTGTTGAATAAGGATAGAGGCATTAGATTGACTGCTGCCCCTAAGTCACACAAAGCTCGTAGCACCTCAGCTTTACCAAATTGTATGGGGTGGGTAAAACTCCCTGGGTCTTTGAGCTTCTTCGGCATTTTGCTCAATACCCTGTGACTGCACTCCTCAGTCAGTGCTACAGTCTGGACATCCACCAATCTCACTTTGTTCTCCATCACATCCTTCAAGTATTTAGCATACTTGGGCATTCCCTGTAAGACATCAATAAGAGGCAAATTTATGTGAAGTTCTTTGAAGCTCTCGAAGAACTTTTTGAAGCATTCCTCTTCCTTGCTCTTTCTGAATTTCTGAGGGAATGGTGGTGGTGGTGGTCTTTGTGCTGGCTGCAATGAAAGTTCCGCATTTTGTTGGCCAGCACTCTAATTATCTCCCATGTTGATGGATGGTTCTGGTCTAACCAACTCCGACTACAACCCCTTTCTCATCTATTTTGGCACTGCATCAGCTAATTTCTTACCGCTTCTCAAACTGATGGCATTGATCTGCCAGGGGTTAGGATCTGTGTCGCTAGGTAATCCCCCTTGTGATCTCATGTTTTGAGCAGCTGCTATCTGACCCACTTGTTTTTCAAGATTGCGGGTGGCTACTTGCTGATTCATTAAGTCTGTTGCCATCCTCGCCTGATTTTCTGCTAACTGATTCTGGGTCTCCATAAGTTTCTGCAGTGTTTCCTCAATGTTGCTACTCAATTTCCCATCATTCTGCCTATTCTGCTGATACTGTTGTTGTTGAGGTAGCATATAATTCTGCTTTTGGTTTCCACCCAAGAAAAATTTGGGTGGCCCTGCCAATTTCTGTTGTAACTGGTTTCAAAATTCTGATTGTTGTGTTGCACATTACTAACAAAATTGACTGACTCTGGATTGGCTCCACAAGATTCTGCATAGTGCCCATTATTACCACAAATTTCACACCAACTCGGAGCTTGCTGAACTGCATTAACCTAGCCCTGGCGTTGGTTCATACTCAGTTTATTGAACTGAGTCATCATTTGATGCTGGAACGAAGCTAACTGTGCTGCCAAGGCATTCAAACTATCTACTTCTATCAACCCTGATCTCTTTCCTGCCCCTCTCGATGACTCGCTGTGCCACTCTGGATTTCCTTGTGCAATTCTGTTCAACAAAGTGTACAACTCATCATATGTCTTATCCAAGGTTTGCCCACCCGATGCAGAGTCTAGTAATATTTTTGTGTGTGGGTCTAGACTTTCTACAAAGGTATGAGCCAGCACTTCATTTGATTGCTGGTGATGGGGGCAATCTCTCAACAATGACTTGAATCTTTCCCAAGCCATATATAAGTTCTCATCAAGCCTCTTCTTGAAACTGAGTATTTCACTTCTCAACCTTGCAGTTTTGCCTGAGGGGAAGAATCTGATAAGGAACTTCTTAGCCAAGTCATTCCATGAAGTTATGGAGTTCGGTGGCTCAGCCTTCAGCCACTTTTTCGCCTCTCCCAACAGTGAAAATGGGAAGAGGGTCATTCAGACATAATCTGTGGACACGCCGGTGGGGACAACGTGTCACTAATCTCTAAAAAGCTCTATAGGTGCTGCTGCGGGTCCTCATGTGCCATCCCAGTGAATTGACCACTAGAATGTAACAGCTGCACCATGTTCTGTTTAAGCTCAAAGTGCCCTCCAGGTTCCGGTTTACGGATGCTAGAGGTCACATTCGTCGCTAGTGGGATTGCCACTTCGCGAACTGGTCTTGCTGCCATTGCTTCGGATGACAATTGTGCTTGTCCTGCGGGTGGTTGTTGTTGCACCTTTTCTTGAAGTCTCTTCAGCTTTTGCTCTAGAGCTACTCTCCTTTGCAAATGGATTTGACGTTCAGGTTCTAGCAACGGTTCCACAAGCTCTCTATTTCTAGCCAGCTCGGCAGGACAACCTGTCCCCTGCAATTAAGCACACTAAGACCAAGTTTCTCAACACTTAAGGAAATTCAAAAATCACACAAAAATAGATAAATTATCAAAACTTCGTCGAGTCCCCGGCAACGGCGCCAAAAACTTGACGTGCCCGATTCGCGCGTCCGCAAGTGTACGGGTCGTGCAAGTAATATAGTGGCTCTTTTTAAGAATCGGATTGTCGAACCCACAAGGACTGGACCCATTCCTCTAACTATCCATTTCTATTGTGATCTTAAATACCTCAAGTGTTGGTTATAGACATTTTCGATTGAGATTAATTAAGTCTAAGTTTGGGTCAACGAAATATTCTGAAATCACTCTAGGAGCAACATAGAGTTAAAACCAATTAATCATGCGATCCTACGATGTGCAATAAGTTAAGCATGGAACTATCAATTGTTATTTCACATAATTAGAATTGCATGTGTATGGTCTTTCGAGCCTCTAAACACGGCAATCTAGCCTCACTGCATCATTGTGAGCGAGGAGTTTAATTTTCTAGTCGCGGGCAATCAATTATGTTGTGGTTTACGGGGAAACGATTAGGGACTTTCGTACGTCTAACCATTTAACTCAATTTAGCCTCACAACTACTTCTTCGAGTGGTGATGTGACATCCCAAGTTGGTCTTTCATAACCCCCGTGTGTCAACCAAGCACGGTGTGAGGTATATTTCTATCCTAACACAATATATCTCCCGAGATACAAACATGCTCCTTACATTCTCATGTCCTAACCTAGGTAATGCTTTCTCAAGCTATTACTCAAGCTAACAAATATGCTTTCATGGTGATCAATCATAAAAACAACCAACAATCCAGAATGCAAGACGAAAACAACAATCAATAACTTAATTCCAAAACAATTTCATAAAAGCACAATCATAATTCATGCCTTCAACCCTAGAGGAAGGGTTCTTGCCATTCATGTTTGTAAAACTACAATTAACTAATACTAAACTAACATACTTACATGAATTTGGTAGATGATAAGGGAATTTGATAAACCCTAGATGAGTTCTCCCACTTCTCCCTTCACTCCTAGGTGGTTTTTCAGAATAAAATCGTGACCCCATGATTTTAGGAGCTAATGGTCCTATTTATAGTAAATGGAAAACGTGCATAATTTAGCCTGAGATGGAACGGCTCCGTGTCACAGAGTGTATCGCGGAGCACTGCCTCCGTGACACGGAGGCAACGCAAAAGCTCTCTGGAAAGTGCCTCAGGAAACCAAGCTGCCGAGGGTCACCGCGCTGGCCAACGTGACACGCTGCCCATGCAGCACGTTGGCATGCTGCTGTCGCGCAGATGGCCTAGTGTGGCACAGCGCTGGCGCGCTGGTTCTCTGCCTACTGCTGCCTGCTGCTGCCTTTCCTCGTGCGCTTAGCTAGGGCGTGGCACGGCGCTGGGCGCGGCACGCGCACAGCGTGGCACGCTGCCTGGCGCGGCCAGCCTTGCCAAGGCATGCTCCTTGTCGACTTTCGCCACTTGCTTCCACTCCGTTCCTTCCTCACCAACTTGTGAATTAGTTCCTCAAAATCCTTGAAACCTACAAAACAAAGACTAATCATGTTGGTTAACACATATATTCACATTTATATAAAATCACATGAAAGTATGTAAACTAACTTAGATAAACAAGACTACATTAAGGTATAAAGCGTATCTCGGGCATGCTATTTTGCCCGTGATCAACAGGATTTCAGGGCTAACTCCAAAACTACTAGCAATATAGGGAGTCAGACAAGACAAAGTAGCTCCTGGGTCTAACAAGGCATAATCATCAACATGGAAGACTTGTAACATACCAGTGACGACATCTGGCAAAGCCTCCTACTCCTATCTGGGTCTAACAGAGAGACACCAAGTCAACCCATGGCATTAGCATACATCTAATTCAATCACATAAGTATAATACTTAACATAGGAAAACGTAAACATTTCATCATTATGGAGAAAAGAAAATATATAATCCATACATGACGGTTGAATACAACTTGTAGTATGAAAATCCTCTTATCATGAAAAAGGGTTGATGGGATAACTCCCCAACTAATCCAAAAAATCTGAAACTGAAAGAAAAGCATAGAGCCTAAACATATGACCCTGAGAACATGAGGACTCACCAAATAAGCTGATAACAATCTCGGACGCACTACTGAGGAGGGCGAGCCTAAAAGTCGAGTCTTGTATCATGAAACGATACGGCATAGAGAGTATGCGGTCAGTACTTGGAATATACTGAGTATGCAAGGTAAGTAAAATGGATATTTAAAATATATATACAACTCATAAATGATCGTAAAAGTAGGACATCATGCTCGTATCATTAATCATCATAACATGTCATAAGGCCCAAGGTTTTCAAAAAACATTCATAATGTAAACATTGTTATAATTATAAGGAAAGAGCTTTACTTAACATGACTTGAGCAAAAATACATAATAATGACATGCATAAATCATGAGGAACGGTGGGAGATTCTCTTAACTGACATACCCTATATGAGCACACATGAAGCCCGACTTGTAACCCTAGTCGAAAGGGTGTTCGTACTTTTCCAAGGGTCGAACCATGAAAGTGTGACGTCACCATGAAAAGGGCCATTTGGGCTGAGGACAATCCCATAGAAGGTCCCAATGTACCTATGGTGGCACATAGTGAGATTCGGGGCAGAACCTAGGCCCCGAACCTACTCGGTGTTCGATACTACTTCCAACACATATATATAGTGCTCATGGTATAACTAACATGAATTCATGGCCTAGTTAAATCATGATGATCATAAACATACTTGTACATACGTGAACTAGCCATGAAATAAGGCCCGTGAGTCAGCCAAAACATAATTCATGATTCATAAGGTTCATACATACTTGTAAATCATGCATATAGCTTGGAATTCATAAAATCATGATGGGTAATATCATAAATTTAAGTCACATCGTAACTCATGCTGGGTTCGTAGACATCATCATTTGAAGAGAAAATCATAAATCGACTCATCATGGGTCATGCATAATTAGGTTTAATTTCATAGAAATCGAAATTGATAACATTATAAATGATTTAAATAGTAAAAAAATGATTTAAAACCCACAGATTATGATGAGAATCTAAAATCACAAAACCCATTATCAAATCATTAGACTTTTATAAAAACTATCTTTAAAACCCCATGAGTTTTTCAATAATTTCTTTTTTTGTAAAAATCATAGAGGATGGGCATGGGTATGAAAGAAATCACCCATTGATAGCCTTACATACCTAGAACAACTGATTCTTAAATTCCCTTGAAAGACCAAGAAGAAATTGATGAAGAACACCTTGAAATCACCTAGATCACCCTTCTATCACCTTCCCAAACCTCTGCATGCATGAATAAGGACTTAGGCTAGTCTATTCCATCTTAAACCACCCTTTTTGATGTTAAAACAATGTATATAGGCCCCTAGGACTTAGGAATTACAAAAAAACCCTTACATAAATCGCAAAATTTTGCTGACTACTAGTCTCCACAAGGGACTGGACGACTCGTCTCCATGGACCACGACTCTTGGCCTGAGTCATGAGGTAAACTGCAAAATTTTCACCTCGGGACCCCACGAAAGACACAATGAATCATGGTGGGTGACCACGACTCGTGGTCACCATCCGTGGTCTACACTTCCCAACTAACCTTGCCCAGTATCCAGTTCAGGCCACGTGTGACCTCACGAGTCGTGTGGCCTGACAATGACTCGTGGTCATGCTCGTGGTGACCCCCAGACCAATCCACCTCCCTTCTTTACCACGAATCACCTCACGACTCATGGTCACTCCTCACGAGCCACTTCACGGTTTGTCCTATGACCTGGTGCGAAATTTCAGTTTTTCACCGTTTTGACTTCGGGGTTTGATCTTTGGGTCCCCGGGGTATAACATGTTTCCTGTCTCAGGTCTTCTACTATGAATAGACAGGACTACTCGTTACAAGCTCCAATGACTCATCGTTTCCAGTCGTCACCAGCACTGCTCCTATACTCGAATTCCTCCCAACAGACACTTACAACGACTCGCTATTCCAAACAGCGAGTCATCCCATGACTCTTGCCAGCCTTCCTTGGCCAAGACCACCTTCACAATGACTCTTTACATCAAACGACGGGTCATTCCTAGACCCATTACTCCCAAGCCCAATTCTACAGCTTTTCACCCCGGGAACAACCAACGAATCATTAGACCCACCAACGACCCGTACCACGAGTCGTTCTGAGAAGAAATCTCAAATTTCCTCTACTTTTCATTTAAAATCCCGAGTCTAGGCTTAATCACTTCCTAGGTATTACAATATCTCCCCTTTAGGAATATTCGTCCTGGAATGTGGGTAAACATACTAAAAAGCTGAGAAATGCAGCCACCATGCCAAATACAAAACATTCAACTTGAAAACTGATGGAGTAACTAACTTCGGACTAGAATACATGACTAGAATGAATTCATGAACCATACATACATACATTGACATGAAGGAAAGTAGGGGGAACATGAATTGTACATTGAACTGAATAGAATACTTAGGAGGAAACTGATACCTCAAGCTGTAACTGAGCCGGAAGGGAATAGAAATGGGTATTTAGCCAACATATGTTCTTTGGCTTCCCACTTAGCTCCCTCAACATGCTAGTTCCTCCATAAAACCTTGACTGAGGCTACTTCTCTGTTTCTAAGCTTCCGAACCTGACGATCAAATATTTCTACCAGAACCTCCTTTTAACTAAGGCTATCTTTCACATCAACACAGTCCACTGAAACAATAAGAGTTGATCACCCAAACACTTCTTTAAGAGTGATACATGGAAAACTGGATGAACTAAAGCTAATTTTGACGGCAACTCCAACTCACATGCTACCTTGCCAACCTGTTTCACAATCCAGTATGGACCAACATAACGGAGACTGAGTTTCCCTTTTTTTCCAAACCTCATCACTCCCTTCATGGGAGATACCTTTAGAAACACCCAATCACCAACTTTAAACTTGAGCTCTCTCCTCCTCACATCCGCATAAGGCTTTTGGCGACTTTTAGCTATTTTCAACCTGTTCCATATAAGCTGAACTTTCTCCATTGCCTCATGGACTAAATTCGGTCCTATCATCATAGCTTCACCAGCTTCAAACCACCCAATAAGCGATCTAAATCATTGCCCATAGAGAGCCTCGAATGGAGCCATCTAGATGCTAGAACGGTAGTTGTTGTTATATGCAAACTCAATTAGAGGAAAATGATCACCCCTACTACCCTTTAAATTAATCACACACACTCTCAACATATCCTCCAAAGTATAAATAGTCCGCTTCGCCAGACCATCTATTTGCGGTAAAATGTTGTGCTAAGATTGACTTGAGTACCAAGTCCCTTTTGAAACGATCTCCAAAACTAAGAGATCAACTAAGTACCTCTATCTGATATGATGGACAAGGGCACTCCATGCAATCAAACTAACTCCCGCATGTATAACTTAGCATCATCCTCCACTGAATCAGTAGTTTTGACCGATAAGAAATAAGTTGCCTTAATCAACCTGTCCACAACCACCCAAATAGAGTCATACTATTGACACATGCGAGGCAATCCTATAATAAAGTCCATATTGATCTCCTCCCACTTCCAAGTAGGGATGCTAATTCTTGGAGCACACCTCCATGTCACGCCCCACCTTGGGAGGCATGACTGACACCAAATGCCACACTAGGATCTAGGTTGACCAGGCTATGCACCTCTGGTGCCTATCAACGACTCAAAACCAAGAAGACAAACTGCTATATCTCGTTTGTAAACACAGCCTCGGGCAGAAAAGTCCATGCAGCACCTGTAAGAGAAAATAGTTGATCCAGCCAACATAACAATGCAAGGGATCCTATCTAAGCAAACAAGACCACGATTCTGTCTAGTTATAACAGAAAGGAAACAAACATTCATACTCATACTATAGATGACAAGGATGCTAATTAACTAGCTAAACTAGGCTCCACACAGCCAACACATAAAATAAGACATACATAGGCCCCACACGGCCAACAATACCCAACTAACTAAAGACTGTAGTCTGCAAGCCTCTAAGAGTGAAAATATTGGTCAGGACGGGGCCTTGACCTACCCAAATGCTATACAAATAAAAGATGGATAAACCTCTACAACCTGGCAACTCTGAATGAAAGGAACTGGCCAATATGCTAACTCTGAATAGCTGCTAATAGAGGTCCTAAACCCTGTCTGTCTATACCTGCAGGCAAGTATGCAGCGCCCCATAGTTGGGTGTCAGTACAATATTTACCAAATATGTAAGGCAGTAATATAAGTTGATTAAAAACTAAAAAAAGAACTAAAAGAGAATAGCAAGAAGGGGCAAAAGCTAACCTGTAAGCTTTCTTATCCATAACCTGCATCTACTAAATCACAACACTAGTGAGAGCTAAACTGCATGATATAGATTCGCAAGCTATAACTAGCAAGAAAATATACAAACAATAAACTAACCTGGCACCCATAACCTTGGAAGGTGCAAGTAACACAAAAATAACCTATCGGGGCCTCCATAAGCCCTAACAAGTACAATCCAATCTATATACCCCTATCTAGGTTCATATAATTCTACTGGTACTATAGCCAACCTACCTGGCTTCTAGGTCTGCATCTAAGCCCACTGGACTCCTGTAACTGTGTCTGAGCTTGTTGGACTCCTATAACTGCACCTTGGGCACACAAGGCTCGATAGAGGCTCAGTGGTGCCGATACGGCAAAAAACTAGAAGCCCATTCGTGGATGGACTGTAATATGGCTCTTGGGCCTGAATATAGTCCCTTAGGACATCAAGTAGATCCTCTAAGCAACATCATATAGCTCCTCTAACCGATCAATAGCCCCGTAGGTGATGACACAGTTAGCAACCCTGAAGTTGGTCAACAAAAGGCTATCCTAGGTAGAGTCAATAACAACCAATCTACTATATTTTTGTCTCAACCTAGCCACTCAAAAGGCACATCTGGCTCTTAAGGCCAACCGCAACCGCTACTCGCCCCTAGAATAGTCTATATAGCTGCCGACAAGAACTACATCTGATCAGAGGATCCTGACAGTGATCATAATCTCTAATCGCCTAGACAAGATGGGACGAGGTCTGGAGTGGTCTAAACGATACTTTAAATGTCATACTAGGACAATGATAGCTCATAAGCAAACCATAAGGTCGTGGACGACAAACAATTTAGTTCCTTTGCTTAGAAGAACTGTAGGGTTGCTACTAATCAGACATAATCCTGAGCAGTCAGCCCCTAACCTTCCACAGACTGCTTTCTATAATTCTTAGCCTGAAGGAAATACCGTACTACTGTGGTTCTAGTCCCTTAGACCTTAACTTGGTATTTTCAGATTCCATATGTCTTCTCTAGGCGATTCCTAGCCTTGTAGGTAGGTATATCTAGACCTAGTGCTTCGCGACAATCTGCACCTGAGTATCTATACGAGTGGGCTAGGGCGTTGGCCCCGCATCCAACTACTAATAAGGTCCCCTACTTAGGGTACCCACGAGTCTATCTGACTTGTATAACTAGGATAACCTCCTGGGTGACCTGTATGACAAGTTCTAAGTCGACTGCAACTAACAGTCACTGGCAGTGGCTAACTGAATGGCAAGCTGTCACTCATTTCACTAGGCAACCCTGGTGCTGCTGGCTCTAGGGTAAGACCATCCTATCTAAATTCTGGCCCTAGAGGTGTCAAGATATGACAATGGCCTCTAGGAGAGATTTACTGACAACACAGGTGCCAAACTGATAGTTATATCGCCCGGTTGCGCCCTATGTTGTCCAACTTACCAACTCAGGCCCAACAGCTAACCCAAAACTTGTAAGGCCTTGGCATGATAGAAAAACACCATAATTCTACTAATACAATTAACAGAAGAACATATGAGTATCTATGATGCTCCTAGCGTAAGTCACACTTAACATACTCTTTCCCGATGAGGGATACTGCAATATACTCTCAAAACATCTTTTAGCAGCTAACCACAACCTATATAATCATAATATACTAACAGCAGCTAATCACAACATATATAATCATAATCTACTGATAGTAGCTAATCACAACATACATAATCCTTATCTACTACCAGCAGCTAGTTACAACATATAGGATCGTTATCTCCGTTCAAGAACATAGGTCACATCATTATACAACAAAAATAACTTACCGAAGGGATAATCCTTAACATACCTCGAATGTCGACTTTGGTTCACCTAAAAATTTTCCAATCTGGAGCCAATAGTTCCACTCACTAGCAGCTTCTACGCTGAGAGAATAAGACTATTTCAATAGTAGGAATTGGCAAACAATGATATCTATCGAAGAACATTGACTCTAATTCAATTTAATTTAATTTAGTTGAGAACTTGCAAAATTCCAAGAGTTTAGAAGGTAGAAACTCTTACCTGTCACTTGTAGTTGCTTAGGACTCAATTTGAAGTAACTCCAACAACTCTTACTCGACGGAGTTCCGGTGCACACAAGAAAACTTTAAGAAATAACTCCTCATTGATGTTCCTCGTAGGCCTAAAACTCATTATCTAGGATGAATTTGCATTTGGACGGAGTTTAACGATGTAAATTGGTGAAAAATCGAAGAAATAGTCATTCCCTTCTTTTCTTTGCTGAAGGGAAATATTTAAAATGAACCCTTATTTACACTTAACACCTATATATATAGTGAGGCAGTCAGGGAGGGTCTGTGATGTGCCTCCCATAGTGGCAGGGGATAGGTGCTGCGTGCCTCGCAACACGCCAAGGGAGGGGAGCATCAGGGCTCTCCTTGCCCCATGGGGGCAGCGCGGCGCGCCTGGTGCGCCCTGCTCCCAGCCCCAACCTCCTGCTTGCTCGACTTTATACTCGTGCATTCATTCCCCGAGCCTTTTTCCGTATGCGTCATACACTAAAACTCTTGACATACATACGAATACATCGGTTAAACAATAGGAACTTACGAAGTGTAACATCATCCCCCCCTTAGGAACATTCGTCCTGGAATGTAATCTTAAGCTTAAGAGACTCAGCTCCTTTAACTATTTCTAGAAAAATTTTGACAAAGTCTCTTTTGTAATCTGGACTTTCCAGAAACTCTGAAACATAGAAAAATCTAACATAGGCATCTCACGGGATGCTATCAACAACTACTCCACAAATTCCAATGAATAACTGAATAGTACTAATAATGTAAGCAATCAAATGACAACTGAACAACAATCTTACCTCAACTGCTCAATCTGGGTCAGGTCTAGAATAAGTGAGGATATCTAAACCTCATGTTGTCCTCAGCTTCACAAGAAATTCCTTCTACCTTTTTGTTCCTCTATAAGACTTTACTAGGCTACAGCTTTGGTTCCTCAAAATAACCCCTACAAACTTGCCAATATATCACTATTGGAGTCTCTTCATAGGACTACTAAACTGGGTCAGCCAGAGAAAAGGTCTCCTACGCGTTTGTGTAGTGTTGATGAACAGATCCTATCCTTGAAGGCAACTCTATCTCATAAGCCACTTAGCTGATATTCCAGAGGATCCGATATAGCTTAGTGAATCTAGCGCTCGGCTTGCCTTTCTTATCAGATCTCACAATTCCCTTCATTGGCGAAATTTTCAAGAATACCCAATCGTTGCCTCAATCATTGGAATAGAACTTCTGATGACCCTAGGTTGTCAGTGCACATCTTCTAATGAGTTTAACTTTTTCCCTCTAACTGATATAGTATGCCCAGTTCAACTACTACTAATTCACTTGCTTCAGGTCATTATATAGGGGACCTACATTCCCACCCGTAACATATCTCTGAGCATCTGAACTATGTACCCTACTTGGACATTCGTCTAGGGATGAGAAGTTGTACTCAAATTAAATTATGCCTCAACCTGTTCTGACACCCTTTTCCTAACCTAGCTGTGAGTTGTGCCCTTCTGTCAGAACCAATAGACACTTGGGCATCATATAGCCGGAATGCTTTTTTAGTATTCAATTCAGCATAGTCTTTAGCAGAAACGTCATTCTGACCGGCAAGGAATAACTTAATCTCATTATCCTTTCAACAATGACCCAATAGGGTCATATTTACAACTGGTATGAAGTAACCCTGTAACTATATTTGGACTGACTACTTCCCACTTCCACGCAGGCATGGCCATTTCCTGAATTAGCCTGCCTGGTTTCTGCTACCCAACCTTCCCTTGCTGGCCATTGGAGCTTTGTGCCACAACTCGACAATATCTTTCTTATCCCCATGCCATCAGTAGGTCTCTTTTATAACCTGATGCAATTTCATCAAACTCTGGGTGGAGGGAATAACGGACATGGTGTAACTCCGCTACAGTCTACTAACGAAGCCCTGCCACATTTAGGACATGGGGTCGACCTCTGGGTATCAAGACTCTGTCCTCTACTATCTTAAAGGCTGATGATTCCTTCTGCTGGGCCTTATCTCTGGGCTGTACTAGGTTAGGGTCTCTGTATTATTATTCCTTTGCCTCTACGACTATAGGTGACATTATAGTATTCTAGGTTATAATCATACTATCCCTTGAATGTCAGCCTGATGCCTATTTCTCAACACTCAGCGGCGGCTCCCATTCTATCTGACTGTTATAGGCTAGAGGTGGTTTTGTTCCCCTCCAGAGCTAGATGTTCATGTCTTTCTCTCACTTCTATAGGCTGAAAACTGGTGTTCGTGCCCCATGCACCATGCTGGCAAGGCTACTATTGGTCAAGTCAACTAACCTGTATTATCCTATCCCGCCCTTGGTCCAATTCTACCATATACCCTTTCCATCCTTTGACATAATAAGCTGGGGCCATAGCCATTATTCTTCTACTATTCACTATCGTCGCCAGCTCACTGTGGCGAAACTAGTCTATTTCTGGTCTGAGCTTTACTTTTGCTAGGGGTCTACTGCTTATGGACTCTCACCCGTACTTGGGTGCTGCTAGCAATCTTACCTACCCTCCTGATTTACTACTGTGAGAGTCTAGGTGACTTATTTAAGCACTAGGGGTCATGCCACTTTCTAACACTTTCTCAAAATCAACGGTTCTAGCCCTCCTTTACTATTTATTCTGGGCAGCACCGCGTTAATACTTACTCTCTCTGTTATGTTGAGAAAAGACTAGGAGGCGATAAATAACCCTATCATTCTATAACAGGGCTAGGGTATGAAACTCAACACATTTTAAAAGCTAGAGGTATAAACCTTGCATAATCCTCCGTATATCTCAAGAAACCCAACATTAACTGTCTCCCCTATCTAGTTCTACATATCTACTAACTAAGTCAACTCATACATAAACTATATTACTGACCTCCTACTCTGAGGCTGTAGAAAGAACTGGGGACGATGCTGGCATATCTATTACCTTATGAGGTTCGTGGTACTTCGGGAGGTTGCTGGGGAGATTAAAAGACATCTACTTCCGCCCCCAGACTGATTTCCCTCCCTCTCCTGTTGTTGTAGCTAACTTGCGGCTAGCTGGGGTCTGTCTCATATCAGACATTAGAAGGACATAGCAACGAAATCTTAGGGACTCAACCCTGTATAACTAGGCTCTATGGCGCGGTCTAATAAGAAGGAACGGTAACCACGCTATTATGCCTCGTAGCTTCCTGCCTATAGAATGTGGTGCACAACACACCCATAGACAAGACTCTACATGACACGACTTGCAGATTCCCTAGGATACAACCTGCTCTGATACTAATTTGTCACGCCCTACCTTGGGAGGCATGACTGGCACCCAATGCCATACTGAGATTTGGGTTGACCTGGATGGGCCTATGCACCTCTGGTGCCTACCAGCAACTCAAAACCAAGAAGACAAACTGCTATATCTCGGCTGTAGACACAGCCTCGGTCGACAAGGCCACGCAGCACCTGTAAGAGAAAATAGTTGATCCAGCCAACATAACAATGCAAGGGATTCTATGCGGACTGACAAGACCACCATATTGTCTAGTTATAATACAAAGGAACCAGGCAGTCATTCTCATACTATAGCCGACAAGGCTGCTAACTAACTACCTAAACTAGGTCCCACACGGCCAACACATAAAATAAGACATAAAATAGGCCCCACACAGCCAACACCCAACTAATTGAAGACTGTAGTCTGCAAGTCTCTAAGAGTGAAAATATTGGTCGAGACAGGGCCATCAGCCTACCCAAATGCTATACAAATAAAAGACAGATAAACCTCTACAACTTGGCAACTCTGAATGAAAGGAGCTGGCCAATCTGCTGACTCTGAATAGCTACTAACGGAGTTCCTAAACCCTGTTTGCCTATACCTGCAGGCAAGTATGCAGCGCCCCATAGTTGGGTGTCAGTACAATATGTACCGAATATGTAAGGCAGTAACAAAAGCTGATTAAAAACTGATAAAGAACTGAAAGTGAATAGAAAGAAGGGGAAGAAGTTAACTTGTAAGCTTTGTTATCCATAACCTGCATCTAATAAATCACAACACTAGGAGAGCTGAACTGCACGACTATACCTTCCCAAGCTATAACTAGCAAGAAAATATACAAACAAGAACCTAACCTAGCCCCTATAAGACTGGAAGGTGCAAGCAACATAGAAATAACCTATCGGGGCCCCCATAAGCCCTAACAAGTACAATCGAATCTATATACCTCTATCCAAGTTCTTATGATTCTACTGGTACTATAGCCAACCTACCTAGCTTCTAGGTCTGCATCTGAGCCCACTAGACTCCTACAACTGTGTTTGAGCCTGTCACGCCCCGAGTCTACACCCTGGACGGGAAGCGGTACTTGGAGTTACAAGTAACCCCAAGCCAAGCCCTGGTCTATCATACACTGGCATTCTGAGTAAACATATATAGCAGAAAATTTAGAGTAACATATAACACATTTAACAGAAATAAGCTGAATCAAAAAGTAAAAAAAAACATCTAAACAAAACTAAAAGTGTGAAACCATGTTTGTATCTGAAAGCCAACTACAACTGATGAGTTGTTGGGACAGGTCCCCAAATAACTCAAAAGCTAATAAAATAAATAGAACTGAAAGGATAATCTTCATCCTCGAAAGATGAGGACTCACCACTGATGTCACTGGGAAAGTCTGAGCGAGGTCGGCTAACAGTGCTATGTCTGAGAACCTACAGCTGTATTGTAAAATGATAAAGAATAAAAGGTATGCGTTAGTACTTTTAATGTACTGCATAAGTGAGAGAAACCATACACAAGGAATAATAAAATGCTGAACTGAAAAGACATGCAATGACCAATTGAAGTTGTTGAAACTGAATAACTGTAATAAACTAAGATGGTCTAGATGAACCTGTCTGATGGTCAAGGACATACCCTAAATCTGAGATACTGAACTAAACTGATCTGAGTTGACTTATAAGAAACTGAAGTGAGCTGGCTAGTGGGAGAGTCTGTAACCAACATATAACTACGTGAGCTAGACGTGTATTCTGATGTATACACCCCATGAATAGGACCCAATATACCTTGCTAGGGTATAAAGGCATGAACTGGGTGATCACAGGTCTGGGGTCATGAGGCCAATAAAAAAAAATCCTACGGTGGCGACGTAGTTCTGGGAGGCTGGGTGCACTGGACCCCGGTCCGCTCAGTGTTAAGTCCTACTCCCACTAGATAGTCCTAGACTGACTACTAAGTTGATTGCTTAAAACTGGGCCCAAGACTAAGCCATGGATACCTATCTGGAAGCACCCTTAGAGTCTTATCAGACCGGATTCTGTAACTGGATTCTAAGACTGGTCAGAGCTGCTTATCTAAAAGCGTCATAATCGTCTAAAGAACAAACTGTAATTTGAAGCTGGGGTCCTAAGGCTGGTCAGAGCTGACTGTCTGAAAGTTTCATGACCACCTAAATAACTACTAAAAACTGATACAGAGTCTAATTCTGGTAACTGGGAGGCACTACTGACACCTCTAGAATTTCTGTAGTCAAACTGGTCAGCTAATATTTCTGACTAACACTGATTATTCTAACATTTTGACTGAAACTGGACAGTCATAAATCTGACTGAGATTTCAATACAAATTAACAATATGGGAATCCCCAGCACTGATAGAATCAAGCAAATTTCGATATAAATCACTTATGCAGGACTCTAGTTTTTCCACATTAAAGGACTAGGGCTAGATTTCACTTTACAGGAACATGCAATAGCATAGTTACAAACTGGTGGGAAAATATCTATAATTAACATAGACAATATTCCACATGAATTATACGAAGTCTACCATGTAAGTTCTTCACATTCGAAAGTTTCAGGGCTAGAACTAATAGGGAAGATAGGGAAGATTTTTGGGGACACAAGGGAAGAACTATTCCCTTGTTGAATTCCCGCATACCTAGCTAAGAATTTCTAGAGAAGACCCCTGAGAAAATTCTGAGAAGACAATGTCTGCCCTAGCTTCTGCTCTGAACCTCTTGACCGTTCTACGCTTAATCTTTGAGGGAAAGAATGAAATGAAGGGGAAAAGGTCATTATACCCCTTTAACTCCCTTTTAAATGATCCCAAAATGATGGGGTTTATGCATTAAAAAGGTGGCAAATTACCAACGTACCCCTGGAAGAACAAACTGAAAATTGGCCGACACAGAACAACAGGTCTTAGAATGGGTCATTGGTCGAAACCACGACCAGTTGGAACCCACCATTGGTTCTGGGTCCATAAATCATACTCACTGAAAAGGGACCAGGGAGGACACCACGACCCGTCGGGACAATAGGCGGGTCATTGGTTCCTCTCGTTATTATAGGTAGGGAAACTGGGCTTTAAGACAACGGCCAACACAACAACTCGCTGGAAGAACCAACAGGCCGTCGCATCAACTCGTGGTCTACACTGATAGGGCATGGGATTGGGCAACAGGTTGTAGCAACGGCTCATTGGTAGGAACCACGAGCCGTTGGTTCCTCACATTGCCTCAGGGAAGAGGTCGATAGGATTCTGAACTTGGGATCCAATGGACGACAGGACGGCTCATTTATCAACCAATGGGTCATCCTATGTCTCGTTGTTTCCCCTAAAAGAAAACTGCTACGCTGCCAATGACTTAGGCAGCGGCCCGTTGGAGCTTACTACGACCTGTTGCCTGGGTCATTCTGCAATAAAATTTCTGGTTTGTCTCTGCTGAGTCTGAGTTAGTGTAGGAAAGTTTTAGGGTGTTACAATATCTCCACCTTGGATAATTCATCCTCGAATGAAGACTAAAACTGTAGGAAAACTAGGAAAAGAGCTAAGATTTCTAGATTAAGACTATGAGCTAGTTTATGAAAGAGTAACTGACTCCGAACTCGCTTAATCGTACTAACAAAACTGATGCAACTAGAATGCACATAGAAAATCCAAATAGAGCTGATGAGTATGGAACTGAATAGAGTACCGAGGAGGAATTTAGAACTTGATTTCGAAACTAAATTAGAAGGGAATAAGTGTAGCTATCCAGCCATCATATCTGCTTCGGCTTCCCACTTAGCTCCTTCTACATGTTGATTTCTCCACAAGAGTTTGACTGAAGCGACCTCCTTGTTCCTCAGCTTATGAATGATGGTCAAGGATCTGAACTGGGACCTCTTTGTAATAGAGACTATCTCTCACTCCCACACTATCCAATGGCAAAACTGAAGTTAGATAACCGATGCACTTCTTCAAAAGTGACACATGGAACACTGGGTGCACGGATGCCAATTCTGAAGGTAATTCCAGCTCATAGGCTACCTGCCAATTCACTATAGAATTTTGTAAGGTCCCACATATCTCAGACTGAGTTTTCCTTTCTTCCCAAATCTCATCACCCCCTTCATGGGTGAAATTTTCAGATAAACCCAGTTATCCACTGCAAACTCCAATTCTCTTCTCCTCACATCAGCATAAGATTTCTCACGGTTTTGAGTTTTTTTCAATCTTTCTCTAATGATTTGTAATTTCTTCATAGCTTTATGGATTGAGTTTATCCCGATTAAAGTAGCTTCACCAGCCTCAAACCACCCCATGGGAGATCTTCACCTCCTACCATACAATGCCTCAAATGAGGCCATCTGGATACTGAAGTGGTAGCTGTTGTTGTATGCAAATTCGATGAGAGGCAAGTGATGATCCCAACTGCCCTTGAAATCGATCACTCACACCCTCAACATATCTTCTAGGGTCTGAATAGTCTGCTCAACTTGTCCATTTTTCTGTGGGTGAAAAGCTATGCTGAGCTTGACCTGGGTACCAGGTCCCTTCTGAGAGGACTTCCAGAAGTGAGAGGTGAACTGGGTACCTCTATCTGAGATAATGGACAAGGGAACCCCATGAAGTCTCACTAACTCCCAGATATAAAGCCTAGCATAGTCCTCAGCTGAGTCTGTAGTTTTCACTGGAAGGAAGTGTGCTGACTTAGTCATCTGGTCTACTATCACCCAAATTGAATCATACTACCGACACATCTGAGGTAGACCCTTAATAAAGCCCATATGTACTTCTCCCCACTTCCATGTGGGTATGCTGATATCCTGAGACATACCTCCCAGTCTCTGGTGTTCTACTTTGACTTGTTGGAAGTTCGGGCACTTAGCTACAGATTCAGTTGTCTCTCTTCATGCCATTCCACCAGTAAATATCATGTAAATCCCGATACATTTTAGTAGCACCAGTGTGGATGGAATATCTCGAACTGTGTGCTTCACCCAGTATCTATTGTCTCAAATCACCCACATCCGGTAAGCACAATCTACCCTGGTAAATGAGTACACCACCTCCCTCTTGGGAGAAAGCCTCCACCTCTTTTCTGCGAACTGGCTCCTTCAGTTTAAGCAGGACGGGATCTTCATCCTTCCTTGACTTAACTTCAACTACCGACAAGGTATATGATCCACTCTGCACAACTACTCCACCCTCAGCTGTATCAACCAATTGTACTCCCAATCAAGCTAATCTGTGGATATCCCTAGCCAGCTCCCTTTGGCCTTCCTCAACATGATCCACGCTCCCCATAGAGACTCTACTTAGGGCATCAGCCACCACATTGGCTTTGCTCAAGTGATACAACACGTTCATGTCATAGTCCTTCAGTATCTCCAACCACCCTCTCTGATGAAGATTCAGATCTTTCTGACTGAACACAAACTGAATGCTCTTGTGATCAGTGAAAACATCCACATGAGCCCCATACAGGTAGTGCCTCCATATTTTTAATGCAAACACCACCACTGCCAACTCCAAGTCATGAGTCGGATAATTCTTTTCATGAACTTTGAGTTGTCTGGAGGCGTAGGCTATCACCTTGCCCCGCTGTATCAGAACGCAACAAAGTCCAACTCTGAAAACATCGCAATACACTACAAACCCATCTGATCCTTCCGTTAGGGTCAACACTGGAGTGGTAGTGAGTCGAGTTTTTAACTCCTGGAAACTCTTCTCATATGCATCTAACCACTAAAATTTCACCTTCTTCTAATTTAGCCTAGTCAAAGGGGGTGCTATATAGGAAAAGCCTTCTATAAAACGTCGGTAGTGACCAGGTAGACCCAAGAAACTTCTTATTTCAGTTGGAGAGGTAGGTCTAGGCCAGTCTTTCACCGCTACTATCTTTTGAGGATCAACCTAAATTCCCTCACCCGAGACAACATGACCTAGGTAAGTCACAGACTTCAATCAAAATTCGCATTTACTGAACTTGGCGAACAACTGGCGGTCGCTGAGTGTATGAAGCACTATCCTCAGGGTATTAGCACACTCTTCCTCATTTCTGGAATATACCAGAAAGTCGTCAATGAATACAATGACGAACATATCCAGATACTACTTAAAGACACTATTTATCAGATCCATAAAAGTTGCATGGGCATTTGTGAGTCCAAAGGACATACCCACAAACTCATAGTGACCATACCGACTCCTAAAAGTTGTTTCTGGTATGTCACACTTTCTGACCCTTAGCTGATGATACCCTGACCTGAGATCTATCTTGGAGAAACAACTGGCTCCCTGAAGCTGGTCGAACAAGTCATCAATCATGGGTACGAAATACCTGTTTTTTACTGTAACATTATTCAATTGATGGTAATCGATGCACATTTTGAGGGTACCGTCTTTCTTCTACATAAATGGTACTGGAGCACCCTAGGGAGAGATTCTGGGTCTGATAAAACCTTTACCCAAAAGGTCCTTTAGCTGCTCCGTTAACTCCTTAAGCTCAGGTGGAGCCATTTTGTAAGGAGGGATGGAGATGGGATAAGTATCTGAGAGAAGGTCTATACCGAAGTCTATTTCCCCCTCAGGAGGGACTCCGAGAAGATCTTTGGGAAACACATCAAGGAACTCGCTGACAACTGGGACTGACTGGATAGTTGGGGTCAGAGCTGGAATCTTAACCTGAACTAAATGATAAATGCACCCTTTAGAAATAAGCTTTCTAGCCTTAAGGTATGAAATAAATCTACCCTTAGGCGCCGAACTACTGCCTGTCCACTCCAAAGCTGGCTCATTAGGGAACTGAAATCTGACGACCCTTATTCTACAGTCTACTAAGGCATAACCAGAATGCAACTAATCCATGCCAAGAATGAGGTTGAAGTCAACCATATCTAACTCTACAAGGTTAGTTGGAATGACTTTATTGAGAATTGAGACTGGGTAGTTTCTATACACCCGGTTGGCTCTAAATAACTCGCCAACTAGGATGGAGACTGAGAATGGTTCTGAGAGGACCTCTAGACTGATATCGAATTGGACTTCTACATAGGGAGTCACAGACGAAAGTATGGTTCCTGGATCTAGTAGGGAATACACATCTAGATGGAAAAGGCGTAACATACTCGTGACCACGTTAGGTGAGCTCTCCTTATCCTGAAAAGAAGACAATGCATAAAAATGGTTTTGGCACTGGCCTCCATTCATACCTGAAGTATTGGACTGTTGAGCTGGTTGGCCTAATGGAGCTACTGAAGTAGTGGATTGTGGCCTCCCCCATCCTGCTGACGGGCATTCTTTAAGCCATTGACCAAGTTGTCCACAATCAAAACACCCCTATTGACCTTAAAGACACTCTCCTGGATGGTTTTTTCCACACTTAGGGCAAGATGGGTAGCTGTAGCGATTGCTGGCGCTATGACTCTGGGATTGTGAGCCAGATGCTCCACCCCTCCGATCCTTGGGGGACCGAAAGGTAGGGGTGTTGGCTGAACTGGGTGCTAGAGCCCTCTGCTATTATTGTTGTTGTTGTTGCTGTGGGCGGCTACTACCGACTAATCTTTGATGGTCATAATCTGACTGGCCATTTCTCGCCTGTTTGTTCTCTCGCTCCAGATCTTTTAATTTTTCAACCTCAGTTTGCTGGGCATGAACTATGGGGGAGGGTTTGTGGCACTCCTCCCATTGTGCCAAGGGACGGGCGTGACACGGCTCTCATTGCCCCATAGGGGCAGTGCGGTGCGGCACCTAGTGCGCCCTACTCCCGGCCCTGACCTCCTTCTCACTCAACTTCATACTCGTGTTTTCATTCCCCTAGCCTTTTTCCATATGTGTCATCCTCTATAAATCTTGACATATGTACGAATGTAGCAGTTAAATGGTATGAACTTATGAGGTGTAACACTCCAGGTCTTTGATGTTCCACTTTCACCTGTTGAAAATTCAGACACTTAGCTAAAAATTCTGTTATGTCCTTCTTCATGCCACTCCACCAATAGACTTCCCGTAGGTCACGGTACATCTTGGTGGCACTTGGACGTATAGAGTATCTGAAACCATGAGCCTTGTGCAACATCCAATCTCTCAAATCATCAACACCCAAAACACATAAGTGACCCTGATATCAAAGCACTCCATCTCCCCCTTAGGAGAAGACATCTATCTTCTGATTCTGAATGGCTTCCTTCAACTTTACCAAAATAGGATCCTAATCTTATCTAGCTTTGACCTCAATCACTAAGGATGATTCTGACCCATTTTGAAAAATAACACCACCATTGGTCGAGTCAACAAGCCATACTCCCAGCTGCGCAAGCCGATGTACATCCTTCACTAACTCCTTCCTTTCCTCATCTATATGGGACACACTCTCTAGAATTTTTAACCAAAATAAGCCAGTTCCTAAATCAATTCACAAGAGTAATACATTTTTGAAAAAATATTCAAAACCATAAGAAACTCTATTACCAGTAATGTATTATGTAAAAAATTATTTAACCAGCGTTAGTGATGTTAAACCTAAATATGTTATTGCCAGTAACATTTTAGGCTCAAAATGTTACAGGCAGTAACAACATTCTACAAATTTGTACGAACTTTGAAATCATAACTATGAGTCACGTTTTAACGCTAATACGTTACTGGCAGCCACGTTTTAAGGCTAATACGTAACTGAGAATAGCATCTCTAATCAAATCAAGTCACAGGCTACCGAATCAATTTTAGTAGTAAAACGTTATTGGCAGTAATGACACCCGACCCAATTTTTTATTACAAAAGTAAGTCGTTACTCTTTGTTACGTATTAGACTTTAAGTGTTACTAGGAATTCACAAGTAATGGGTCTCATCTAAAAACTTGTTCTCCCTCCCCAATTTGGCCGGCTTTCTCCTGAAGGTGCGACGAAGTGAGGAAGTTATCGAAAAACATAGATTTCAACACTGCCCAACCAACATCGAAGCCCAACTATGATGAACACTGGCCTGAATTCCGTTTTGGGTCTCACCTCATCTTACTATGAATCTCTTCTCATCCTATGATTTAGGTAACAAAGCACTTAATCAAGCAATACCATTTTCTTTGTATTTTTTAACATTGTTTATAAAATATCAATTATTCCATCCATTTGTGTGTTTTGATTTGTTCAATTTATGAGTTTGTGTGCTTAAAATTTCTACTCTGATTATTTACTAGAATATTATTTAAACTTGTGTATTCCTCAAATTTCATTTAACTATGTGCCAAATTACGGCTTTGTAACAAATTGGTCTACCTTCCACTTCTCAATTTTGGGATTTTTTGTTTAAAGGAGAACTGAAGATAGTACTTTTTTATGGACAACACAGTTGGAACAACATATATAATTATACATTAGTAGAACAAATTAGATCTTTGGTTTGGGGGTTTTTAGTTCTGCAATTACAATCTTGGACTTCAACTAAGGTAACTTTTCAAATATGGTATCTGATGCATTGGGAGCTTTCTTGGCTCAACAATTTGTGCTGCATTGTTAGTACTAAAGTTGCATAGTTTTCTTTCCATCAAATTGATTAGGTGATTTCTGCTAAGTTCCTAGAACAGTCAGGTGTAAACAGTCAAGTCTGCTAGGTGATTTCTATTCCATCAAATTGTTAATTTGTTTATTGTTCTGAAAATAATCACTTGTGTAGAGATATTCTCTTCTATGGCTGGAAATAATGCATACCAACTGGATCCCGGACCACTTGATCCATCTATATTAACTCAACAACTCACCCATAGATCACAAGATATATGGGAAGGAAGTGTTAATATGATTCTAAATACGAGGAGGTGTGATGGAAAGTTTTAGGACCTCGTAAAGCAACACCCAATCCACCCACGAGTATTAGAAGTGATTAGAGTATCTAGATTATATGGTGTTTATAGATCTCATCGGCCTGCTATTGACCGTAGTTTAATTACTTCATTAGTTAAGATATGGCATCCTGAAACTCATACGTTCCACTTTAGAATGGGTGAGGTGACAATCACCTTACAAGACATAGAGGTGTTGTATGGCTTACCTGTGAATGGTGTTCCGATACTTAGTAATGAGCAACGAGGACCATAGTAGATTGGCAAAACATTTGTCAAAGATTATTAGGTTTTATTTCACGTCCTCAAGACTTCAAATATAGTATCCTCAAGGTCTCTGCGCTTAGTGCACACATGCTACGGCAGCCACAATTGCTTGACATGGCAACACAGGATATGGTCAATCAGAAGGCTAGATGTTATATCTCTTGGATGATTGTTGGTATGGTGATGGCAGATATATCTGGCAGTTATTTAAAGCTTATGTACCTACCTAAGCTCGAGGACATCAATGCAATTGGGTCTTACAGTTGGGGTAGTGCCACCCTAGCATGCTTGTATTGTTTTCTTTATAAAGCATCACAAGGTACCCAAACTGAGATAGCTAGATTTCTACCATTACTCCAGGTATACTTTATAACTATACAAATTATTTTTTTGATATTTCTTCTAGTTTATAATTTCATGTACACGTTATGTTTAGGTTTGGGCATGGGAGGGAATTACTATCCCCAGGCCCCAAGTAGTAGCACAAAGGGACATGAGAAATATATTTCTTGCTGATTTACCTCGGGGTCCGCATGCTATTAGATGGTTTGCACATTTTAGTTGGACTGACACTACCAAACATGTATTGACTTTTTATAGGGATGCACTTGATTCCATGACGGAGGATCAGGTACGATGTTGTATTAGTTTGATTTTAATTTCCATGTTTATTATACTCATTTGCTTTTTCTTTCCATGTAGTTTATTTGGAAACCATATTCTAATGAATTAATTGAGATCCTTCTCGATTTTTATTGTGCTGGACGAGATATATGGCATGCTAGAGTTCCAATTTGTTATTGGGATGTGCTCGAGGTTCACTTGCTTGATCAGGTTATGAGGCAATTTAGGTTGAAACAGGAGATACCAACTCTATTTCCATTTGATTCCAAATATTTTCACCACAATCACCGAGGAAGGCCAAATACAAGTTGGGAGTTGGAGCATGCACAATGGTTGCCTTTTTGGAACCAACAACATCAAAATGTTTGTAATGCATCAGCCAATCATGAACCACTCCGGTATGATGACCCGTACATTATTTGGTTCAGACGCATTACTCTTCTTGTTATTAGTAATCCTAACATGTGTTCTCAGTGACAACAAGGTTATGTGCCTAATTCAGTGGCATATGAAGCAATGGTAAGTGATGCATATTTCTTTTGGTTCAATTAAATGGACAGTAGCTATATTTCTTTTGTAATAACTATATAAGAGTAACACATTCATTTATGATTCAGTAGCCTTGCAATCTATTTAGTGCCCTTGGTTACTAAATAAAGTATTTATTTTTTGTATAATTAAAAGGTTTTGTTATTTATATTGGAAGTAGGCTGAGAGATTTGTCGATTGCTGCTCACTGTTGAATCCAAACCTCCAGAAGTTATAATTTGGGCATCTATGTTGGTTATATGTTCAGCTGCTAAGGAATTATTCCATTTCACTTTAATATTTCATTGGTTTCTTTTTTTTATTTCTAAGAAAAGTAGTCTAGATTAATAAATAAAACACACACACATTTGTATGTCCTTTATGGATGGTTACAATTCTAAATCTCAGGTAGAATTAATTTATTTTGTGCAGGTGCATCATATTCATTTGATGGTTGACAAAGCAAAATCACTTGGTGATCAGCCATTAATGGAGGAATTTTGCATGTTTCATGTAATGGTGCGGGATGAAGGAGAAAGGTGCTTGACATATGTGCGCGAGGCAAATAGGATTCATGTACAAGCTAATTAAAGAAGAGATGAGATACAAGATGACCATTTACATCCTCCTGTTCGTAAGAGAGGGAAAGGTGGTGCTGCTGGTAGAAGGAAATGTGTTATTGAGTGAGCACGAGCGCTTGTTGAAATCGAGGAAGTGAATCAGGCCCAAGTAGCCTCGGAATATGATCAAGCAGCAGAAAATTCTAATATTGGTTCCATGTCAAGGGGCCATACTCACGAATTTACTCAAGCATCAAGTATGACAGATCAACCAACAAATATTCAGGTTGTGCCATACGTGACGCCATAGACTTCACAATTTTCAAGGGATCCTAGTCTTTCATCACTTGAGCAAGTATTTGGTAGTTACCAGCCTCAACAGTTTGAGAATGCCCCTGATATGAACTCATTACCTGTGCAAATGTCCACTGATATCCCCGAGTCCATTGATAGAGATAATGGTGAGGATTCCAACAATGAAGTGGATGAAAATGATTTGGAGGGTGCATGTGAAGGTGGTGATATTTCACAAGTGACTGTGACTATTCAGCATGGTGAACCATCAAAGAGGTCGAAACGTCAAATTTTTCGTAAGCATGTAGGAGTGGGAGTCACTATCTTGAAGAACATGGTAAAACCAAAAAGAAACATCGTGTACATAGGAAAAAAAAGACGGTGAAATAGTTGTCGTTGTTGGAGTATATATATTCGAGGGTTATTGAATAGATAATTCCATGTAAACAAGTTTCTAATTAGAAACTATGTAGTTCTCGTTGCAATATATGTGCTCTGTGGTTAATTAGAAATTATGTAGTTTTTCTTGCAGGAGTATATATACTAATTGCTGGGTCTTAGTTTAATTAGAAGCTAGTTGTTATGCTTGGATAGTTTCTTATGCTTTTAATTTCCTACTCGAATGGAATGCAGTAGGTAATGACTTCCTAAAGCTTGTTTGCTAGTTAAGTGGTTTACTAATGTGATACTTCTAGGAATTTGAACATAAGTAAATAAGAAAGTTTTGGAATTGGAAGTAGAACCGCAGTTCAATGCCAGATGTTGCAGGCAACTGGTTTAACATGTGAACATTGCCTAAGCACTCAATATATTTTTTTAGGGTCTGTAATCTTAGTTGGAAGCACTTAAAAAAGCCTATATTAAAATGAAATGTAAGATCATTCCTCCATCCTTCAGGTAAAAGCTCCTAAATAGAAAGCAACTAATACTATCCTTCGACAGAATCTACTTTGCTGCATAAAGGGAACACTAATACATTTGAATACTAAATTGGAGTAAGCAGAAGGCAAAAGCTCCCAAATATAAAGCAACTAATACATTAACAAAATAAAAGAAATAACAACAAAGCAAAATTAAAGACCACCCACTTAAGTTTGATTACGATTTGGACATTGACGCCTATCATGCCCGGTCTGCCTACACAAACCACAAGCCCGGCCATATACTGTAGGACCACGATCCATATCATTAGGAATTCTAGTTGTCCTTGGTCGATTGGGACAGTGATAGAATTCATTACTTCTCATTTTAAAACATGGATATGGCCAATATGCCTCATGCCCAACTGGTGAGAATGACCCAAAATATGTTGCAGCATAATTCTCTATTGTGACATATTCACTGACAAAACTTCTAGCAAGTCCTTCCATTCTATCAGTAACCTTCATGACATGTGAACATGGGAAGTGCAAATTAGCCCATTTTCCACAATCACATTTTCTTTCATTCAGTGAAACACAATAAGGATTACCACCAGTAACATCAACCTGTATATATCTAACTTTGTATACCCCGGTGGGTATATTTCAATCCAAAAAAAGTTCCTCTTTGAACTTTCATAGTTGTTCTCCCACTTTATTTTGAACCTCTCTGTCCATAGTTTATTTTACTCCAAAGGTTGTTGTGCTATTTGAGCCCTATGAGTATATCGTTCAACAGTTTGCTCCAATGAAAGTCTAACCATAGCAACGACAGGAAAGCCTTGTGCTTTCTTCAACACTCCATTGAACGACTCTGAAAGATTTGTTGTCAACACTCCCCATATTTTTCCATCATCATGGCGAAAAGTCCATTTATCCAAGGGAATTTCCATGAGGTAATCATATGCTTCCATATTCTGTTCCTTAATTTGCAACATCAAGGCTTAAAACTTCCTTACTTGATAGGATGAAGCAGCCCTCCACATCAATTTACTGAGGTCCTTATTTGGAAATTGATATTGAAAGTTTCTCTTAAGATGTCTTAGGCAAAATCGATGCAAGACTCGTGGCTCCTGAAATCGCCGCAATTCCGATAAACTAGTCAAGATTCTTTTTGCCCTGTCAAAGATAACACATATATCTTCTCTGTTTTTTATCACATGTGCACTCAGATGCCTGAAAAACCACTTCCATGCCTCTTTTGACTCCCTGTCAACAATAGCAAATGCTAGAGGAAAAATGTTATCATTTCCGTTAATTTCAACAGCAATTAATAATTTGATCTCATATTTGCCATACATATGAGTTCCATCTACTGAAATAATAGGGCGACAAGTTTGGAATCCATCAATGCATGGCTTTAAAACCTAAAATACAAACTTAAAAGTTTTTAGCTCTAGTGAATTCATAGAGTCTTCGTGTTTCCAATCCACAGTTGTTCTATGATTAAAGTATTGAAAAGATGCAAAAGATTTAGGTAGCTCACTAAATTATTTATCAAAGTCACCATACACCAATTCAAATGCGTGTTGACACCCAAGCCACGCCTTCCTATATGTCACTTGATGACCAAATTTTTCATGAACCTTTGAAATAACATCTACCACCAAGAACTTTGGATTTTTTTTAATTTGATTTAGAATCAAGGATGCAATACAATTGGTATTTAGGTTGGTATGACCTTTGGAAAGACCTTCAGTCTCACATCTGTGGTTGTCAATATACTTCTCTATCCTCCAAAGGTTATCTCCAACCTTCCGGCCTCGAAGAAACCATAGACAACCCAATAAATTATAAAATTTGCATCTCACAACCCATAGACTCTTGGTCGATGTTACCACCTTGAACTCTTTATTCTTGTGAAAATTCCAAATCATCACATCCCATTTCAACTTTTCTTTACTACTAAAATACATACCTTTTTTCAAGTCCTTTTTGCCATTCTCAGACCAAACTGAACAACACTCCATTTCAGATTCTCGTATAGAGATGAAAATGTCTTCCTCATTCTCCAATACCCTAAAGTAGGGTATATCATGATGCAACATTGTAGATACACCCTGACCATATTGATTATGAGGACTTACACTAATATTATTTTGAGAATAATCTCCAATATCATCAATGTCTTCATCAGATTCACTTTCATTATCATCTTCAAAAATTTCATCTTCTTCCGAACTTTCATCACTAATTCTAACATTTGCATCATTGTACAAATCAACGTTGGCCTCATCTTCTCTATGAAAAAAAAATTAGTTAAGAAAGTTATTTGTCAAGCAGAAAATGGATGAGTATAAATATAGTTAAAAGTTGAAAAGCGCCACAGTTTTGAGGTTTTAATATACTTGTTCTATCACTAAAAAACAGTGCACAGTTAAAGAAATATAAAGGTGCAAGAGTTAGTACTACAAAAATCTTATGGGGAGTACATGTAATTTGACTAATCTATTTGTTAAAGATATATAAATTCAAGCTGTCACTAAAAACTAAATAATCTTGTCTAACCTATTTATATCGTGATTAATAATTTATATATATGACAATAAAAGTAGCCTAACAAAGTTGTTTAGCTTATTAAATTATTGCACTGAAATTTATCAAAATAAAAATTTGTTGATTTACCTAGCCTCATAATCTCTGTGGCTACTATCAATATGTCTTTGACTAGTTGATTCTTCATCAAATGATTGATGGTCATGCCTACTTGGGCCTTCACCAAATGATTGGTGAAAAGCAGGTGTTGCACCATATGTTGACACAGTGATATGTGGTTGATAGTGCATCGGCAATTGCTGGAATGACGGTTGCATAACCTGTTCCACAAAATGAGGCTGACTAACTATGGAAAATCCATAATTTTGAGCCAATAAATTCATGTGATAACCATACTTTGGTTTGGTATTTACATACATCTCCAAAATATTTATATCAATATTATACGCAAATTTTTAAGGTATGGCAAAAAATTGTAGCAAAGATTAGTCATTCTCAATTTTAAACTCAATGAATCTTGTATTGTTACTTTGAAATGAGCATGGATATTTTCCAGAAATATCAATTTGAATATTTTCACTATCTGTCCCCATTTTCTCATGTAACAATTCAACTAATTCAACATATGTCGTTGAAATAGACATGCTAACAATCATTCTGGCACCTTCTGTATACCTGAATCCATTCATTTCAGTAATTATTTCACCACCCCAATACAAAGCAACCATCATATTATGTTCAAAATTGGCCATTTTTACTCCTACATGCAAAAATAAGATACTTATTATAATTAACTAGAAAAATAAATTAATAACTATGCTTTAATTAAAATATATTACGATATATTTGACTTAATTAATCCATATCTTAAATTTTTTTGAATGTTGTTCCAACAATGGGCCACACAAACAGAAGCTTACTGAAAAATGTTGGAATGTATTGAACATTCGTTTCAGACATTATATTTTATAATCATACATATTCAATTTGAAAAGTACGAGGAAACTATTGTAGATCACGTTTTAAAGTTAAAACCTAACTCCCAATAACGTTTTACTGGTAAATCAATCAAATCTGCAAGATTCGATTCCTAATTTGCAGGATTCGGCAGCCCGTGACTAGATTTGATTTAGAGACGTTACTCTCAGTTACATATTAGCCTTAAAACGTGACTATCAATAAAGTATTAGAATTAAAACGTGACTCACAGTTATGATTTAAAAGTTCGTACAAATTTGCAGAGTGCCGTTACTGCCAGTAATGTTTTGAGCCTAAAATGTTAGTGGCAGTAACATAGTTAGGTTTAACGTCGTTAACGCCGATTAAATAACTTTTTTACTTAATACATTACTGGCAACAATGTTTCTTCTATTTTTGAATATTTTTTGAAAAATGTATTACTCTTGTGAATTGATTTAGTAAATGGCTTATTTCGGTAAAAAATTCGACTCTCCATGGAAAGCCTGCTAAGAGCGTCCGCCACCATATTAGGCTTACCCATATTATAGAGAACATTCATATCACATTCAAAATCTCCAACTAGCTTCTCTGACTTAGATTCAAATATTTTTGGGTATACATGTATTGTAGACTTTTGTGGTCCATAAACACATCTACATGGACCCTGTATAGATAGTGTCTCCAAATCTTCAAGGAAAATACTACCGCCGCCAATTCGAGATCATGAGGCGGGTAATTCTTTTCATGGACCTTTTGATGCCTAGAAGAATAGGCTATAACTTTACCGTGCTAAAACAATACACAGCCAAGGGCAATCCTCAAAGCGTCACAATATACCACAAACCCATTGGTACCCTCTAGTAGAGTTAACACGGGTGTTGAGGTGAGTCGAGTCTTCAACTCTTGGAAGCTCTTCTCACAAGCCTCCGACCATTGAAACTTCACTTTCTTCTAGGTCAACTTAGTTAACGGTGCTGAAATGGACAAAAACCCTTCAACAAACGTTCGATAGTAACCAGCTAAACCTAAGAAACTCCTGTTGTCCAAAGGACTCACTGGTCTAGGCCAATTCTTCACTGCTTCTATCTTTTGAGAGTCCACCTGTACACCCTAAATTGACACCACATGGCCCAAAAATGCCATTAAGTTCAACCAAAACTCACATTTATTGAATTTAGCATACAATTGGCGATCCTTAAGAGTCTGTAGCACCACCATCAAATGAGCGGCATGCTCCTCCTTGCTCCGAGAGTATATAAGGATTTCATCTATGAACACAATTACGAACATACCCAAATATGGCTTGAACACCCTGTTCATCAAATCCATAAAAGCTGCAAGAGAATTCGTTAGTCCAAAAGACATAACTACAAAGTCATAGTGACCATACCAAATCCTGAAGTCTATCTTCGGGATGTCACTCTCCCGAACCCTGAGCTGATGGTATACGGATCTGAGGTCTATCTTAGAAAAACACTTAACACCAAACAAATCATTAATCCTAGGGAGACGATACCTGTTCTTGAATGTAACTTTGTTCAATTGTCGATAATCAATGCACATATGAAGAGAACCATCCTTCTTGCGGATGAAGAGAACTGGTGTACCCCATGGGGATTTGCTGGGTCTGATGAAACCCTTTTCTAGAAAATCCTTCAACTCCTTTAGCTCAGTTAGAGCCATTTTGTAAGGAGGAATAGATATAGGTTGCGTATCGGTAAGAAGGTCAATACCAAAATTGATCTCCTGCTCGGGAGGAATTCTCGATAATCATCTGGAAACACTTCTAGGTACTCACACACAAAAAGAACTTACTGAATAGTCGGGGTTTCTTATGTAACATCCTTAACCCTAACTAAATGGTACACACAACCTTTAAAAATCATCTTTCTTGCCTTAAGGTAGGAAACGAAGAGACCTACAGGCACAGATGAACTACCCTTCCATTCTAGGATTGGCTCACCCGAAAATCTGAACTCTACTGCACAGGTTCTACAATTGACTGAGGCATAAAACACATGTAGCCAATCTATGCCGAAGATAAAATCAAAATTGGTCATGGCTAACTCTACTAGATCTGCTGAGGTGACATTTTGAAGGACTATGACAGGGAAATTTCTATATACCCATTGAGCTATGACTAAATCACCGACTAAAGTAGAGACTGAGAAGGGTTCTGATGAGATTTGGTGACCGACTCCGAAACTACTAGCAATATAGGGCGTCACAAAAAACAAAGTATCCCCTGGATCTAACAAGGCATATACATCAAGGTGGAATACTTGTAGAATACCAGTCATTATATCTGCAGAGACCTCCTCCTCCTGATGGGATGCTAGGGCATAGAATCTATTTTAATACTGACTACCACCCGCACTAGTAGATACCCGTTGTTGAGATGGGCGTGCTGGTGGAGCTGCTGAACTGGAGGTTGGACCTTGGCCCCTATCATGACCCTGTCTGGCTACTGGGCAATTCCTAAGCATATGTTCGGGCTACCTACACCCGAAACAAGCATCTGAACCTGTTATGCACTTACCCACGTGTCTCTAGTCACATCTGCTACACTCTGGAGTTCTAGTCACTGCAGGTCTACTACCCTGACCTCTAGAGCCTAATGCTCTTCCCCTTTTATTGCACCTAGATCTGGATGGCACACTCATAGCCGAAGGCGCTGGGGCTGAAGACCTCTAGTAAGGCACACTCATAGATGAAGGTGTTGGGGCTGAAGACCTCTTGTGGGTCTGCATGCCATGATGAACCGACTCATTCAGGCTCTCTGATATGACACCATCTCAAGTGCGTACTTCGACAAACGAGTGAACTCTAAGGCATACTCCTGAACTATCATTTTTCCTTACTTTAGGTTCACAAACTCAGCTTCTTTAATCTTCCTCATCTCACGAGGGAAGAACTAATCCAGAAATGTGGCATAAAACTCATTCCAACGATTAGGGACTGCTCCAACTACCCTACTATCCTTCCATTGCTTGAACCCAATGTACGCGATGCCTTTTAGCTAATACGAGGCTAGATCTGTGCACTCTTCCCCAGTCACCCCCATAATGTGGGTGATCTTCAGAACATCCTCAATAAAGTCATTTGGATCCTTATCCACCTTTGATCCAAGACGCTCCGGAGGGTTCATCCTCAGAAAATCTCTGACTCTTACCGCCGCCGCATTCCCGTTTTGAAGGACATGCGCTATCGCCTGTTGATTGACCTGGGTTGTTGACACCTCAGCTAGCATATGTATGTCATCCCTGAATTCTGCGTGGGAAACCTGCTCGGGTACATGTTCCTCATGGGCTAGGGGGCCTGCAGGGTGCCCATCTCTATTGCCATTCTCGTGGCCGTTTCCAATCCCATTTCTTCTTCTATTAACTCGGCGAGGAGGCATGATTCTACAAATGCATATAGCATGAGTTAGAAGGATAGAGAGACATTTCATCGCATGACATAGATAATGAAAGAAGGAAACATTTCCTAAACATCTCATAGACTCTTTATTATAAGTGTGGTGCGCTTCACACCCATGAAAAAGATTCTATTTAAAGTGGCTTTCAGACACCCTAGGACACTTTAAAACCTAATGCTCTAATACCAAGTTTGTCACGACCTGACATTGACCTAAATTGAGACATGGGACAAGGAATCCCGAGAGGCTCCAAGTCGACCCATGGCTTGAACATAACATCTAACTCAATCATAATAAAGCGAAAGATCAACATAATTAATATAGCGAAAGTCTGATAATCTCATAACATCGGAGTACATAACTCAAGTGCGAAGCTAATTACATTCTATATCTGAAAAGCCTCTACTATTGACGAGTTGATAGGGTAAGACCCCAACTAACTCACTATAGTCTGAAACTGAAAATACAAATACGAATGAAAAGAAGGGCCCTCGAAAGATGAGGACTCACCAACTGAGACCGGGAGATATTGATGTTAAGAGACTGGCTAATGGCGGGGCTGAGCTTGGATATCCAAGCCTATATCATGAAATGATACAGCATAGAGTATGCAGTCAGTACGTGGAAGGTACCAAGTATGTAAGGTAAGTAAAACCGCTAAGTAAAATCATAAATCATGCATATTATAAAACATAATTAAGATAAGATTCTGAGAGTAGGGCTTGCATGCTATTCTGAAATCATTTATCTGAACATAACTAAATATCTTAACTGAATCGAATAACCCAAAGCTGAAAACTGATAATCATAAGTAAAACTAAACATTGGGTCAAACCTGCTGAAAACATGATAACATGACTGATGAACATGCATGGCTAAAATCATGAGGAACAATGGGAGATTCGTCATATAACCGACATTACCACGATAGAGCTTACGTGGTCCCGACTATTACACTTAAGTGGGCAGAGCTGTCAAAAGCTTTTCCAGTGTTAAGGATGCTACCATGATATTGATATCAAGCTGAAGGCCCCTTGGGGACAGGGGAAGCTCACAAGGGAGATCTTAAAAAATTTTAACATATCTACGTTGGCGCGTAGTTCTAAGGAATAGGGTTGACTGACCCTTAGTCTACTCAATACAAGATACTACTCCCAAAAATATGCATATGCTCACCATCATTTTTCAATGAAGATAAACCATCGTTTAGTGACGAAGCTGACTCATAACATACATGCATAAATCTGAAATCATAACATGAGGAGCCTTGGACTCAAACCATACCACAAGTTAAAAATAGTGGAAGTCTAGACTCCAAAATCCATATGGTAAGCTAATACATGAAGTTTAGATAAAATATGAAGCATACTTGATCATGTGGGCTTGCCCAATACTTAAACATGCTTGACATAGATTTGATTATTCGAAATACGAACATAGACATGGGTAATTCGAAGTCATACTTTCTTCATATACATCTTGTCATGCTTGAATACAAATTTCATAGATCTCAACTTTCATGAACTTTCATGGATGGGCATCATAATTTATAAGACTTAAAAATATAATTTATAATTGAAAATATTGTAAAATATGCCCAGTAATCATAATTCAATATTTAAACATGCTTATATTATACCCATGATTGATACTTAAAGGATTCACATGTTGGGTTAAAACACCATAGATTCATCAACTAGAATTTTCATGAATTGAAGAGGGATTGGGCACGGGTGTGGATGGATACACCCATTGATATCCTTATATACCTGGAAGAATCTGATTTCACCAACCCTCTAGAAAGCCCAATGGATTTTGGAGAAGAACTTGATGATTCCTAAGCTTGATCACCCTTAGAAAACCTCTAGGTTGTATGCATGGAAGAAAATTGATTTAAAATAAGTTTAATCCTCTTAAAACACCCTTTAAAGAGCTTACAATTACGTAGTATAGCACTTACGGGATTAGAAGTTACGAATTTGCCCTTACTAAACTTGCAGGAAATTAGTCACTATTCGAAGAAACAACAAACACGATGGGTCATCCCATGCTCCAACGACCCATTACTTCACTCGTTGTCTCATCCCTATTTCCTATCTCAAGTCTTCTACCACGACCAGACAAGACGAATCATTACAAGCTCCACCAACTCGTCGTTGCCAGTTGTCAACACCACTGCTCCAATCCTAGAATTCCTCCCAACGGACCCTTATAATGCCTCGTTGTTCCCAACAATGAGTCATCCCATGACTCATGCCAGCCTTCCTTGGACAAGACCACCTTCACAACGACCCACTGACAACGACTTGTTACATAAAACGACGGGTCATTCCTAGAACCATTACTCCCAAGTCCAATTCTGCAGCTTCTCACCACGGGCACAACCAATGGATCATTAGACCCACCAACGACCCATACCACGAGTCGTTTTGAGATAAAATCTCAGATTTTCTGCTACTTTTCATTTAATATCCCTAGTCTAGGCTTAGGCACTTCCGGGGTATTACACTAATTTATGAATTTGACCTATCATTGAAAGTTATATGTTACTGCTACTTTTCATTTAATATCCCCAGTCTAGGCTTAGGCACTTCCGGGGTATTACACTAATTTATGAATTTGACCTATCATTGAAAGTTATATGTTATCAGATATTTTTATTTAAATTTTTTAGCATAATAAGCAAAATAATCTTTATGAATTTGTTACAAAATCTAACACAAAATTAGAGTTTTGATTCTTATTAATAAAATAAAATAATCTTATTTTGCTAATTTACTTTCATTATGTATATAACATCCTTAGTTAATAAACTCAATTAGTATTTCTTTTTTTCCTCTTGAGATTAATATATATTTTTATAGGTAAATTTGTTATATAGATTTTTAAAAAAGTATCTTCATTTAAAAAAAGTGAAAATGAATAAAGATTGAAAATGTAAGGGTACAATGGACATTTTAAAAAATCTATTGGCATATAAGGGGAAGAATGTATATTGTTCAAAGTTGTGGTGGGAGTTTAATTTTTAAAGAACAGTTGGAGATGAAAATTATTTTTACCAATGTTAACAGATTTAAAATATTCTCAAAGAAAACATTTTCTACCTTAACACAACCCAAAAATTCAAAGTCATGAATATACTTATCCCACCTGGTAGGTGAACCAACAATAACTAATTTGGCCAATTCATTAAGTTAATTAAGCAAAAACTAAAGTGATAACGCAAGTCAAAATCCAAGTTGTTCCTCATAAACAACGCGAATTTTCCATGTGTACAAAAGTGATTAAAAGTACGAATACAAGTCTGAAATGCAAAATTTCATTTATTTAAGAAATAAAAACAATAAAGTAAAGATAAGAGGCATGAGGCTGTGGATTAGGGAAAAAGTTCATCTCCACGACTCCAAGCAATCCTCATTAGTGATTAACTACTCCTTACCTACCACTCGTACTTGAAACAGAACATGCACACAAATGGTGCATCAAGTGTAGAATGAGTACGGAAAACACATACATTTACAACATCATTGATTGACCCTAAACTAAAGTGAAGGAGAGGACTAGTATATCCATACTTATGATCCACACTAATTAATAATCATCTCAACGATAAATATCATTAATTCGATCCATAAATGAGACAGAATAATCATGCTTCTCAACAATTTATTGGAAATTAGCTAGTAAAACTTCAATGTAAGGCATAACTTATGAATAGAACCAAATAAATGTGATATGAAATGCAATTGAATGGTCAAATGTACCAGTATGCACACTCTTGCATTACATTTCATGTGACCAATGGGGGACTCGCAAGGTTTAGTCCATAGACCCCTTGTTTACCTGCCAATAGGTTATAATATCATTACTCTATTCACAAATCGTTCTTTTAGACCTATCAGATAACCCAACCAATATGTTACCATATCATTTTTCTATCCGAAACCAAATCCTGTAGACCCATTGGACAATAACTATATGATTCATCATGTATACGTGCATGAGACATCATATGATAGAATTAGTAGATGACATAAATATAGAACACGTGATAGTAAATGTAAAAGGTCTCTCAACCGATCCATTACTTCAGATACCTGAATAATACGGAGTGATAAGTAACAAATAATCAATCTATCCATAAATTAGCTAAAGAGCTTAGCTAGTCATGTGTCAATACCTCAGATATCAAAAATCAGTCAAAGTCAATCAAATGTCGGACCTTTACTTATAACATGACAATAGTACATGCATAAGTTCTAGTTATCTCACGTACACGAGACCCCGATTGCCCATTTCTCATTAAATAAGCAATTACCAACACACACACTTTATAGAGTCAAGTAAGTCTCAACTTGTCTTAGACCTGAAGCACACATGATCACAAAATAGCTTTTTCCTTCCTCAAAGCCTCTGGATAATGTTAATCTTTTCAAATATGAAATTTACGTAAGCATACAAGTATGTAGACACCTATATTGTTATTTTACTATACCACACTCAGAAAATAAACTAAAAACTCAACTCGAGCCTCAGAGGTCAAAACTATAATTTCATTGAAAAATCACCTCAAATCCCAATTTTCACTAAAAATCAAGTCTGAATTGACATACAAGTCGATAAAAAATCATTTCTAGATATTGGGGAAAAATTCTCAATTTCAACTATCCTAACAAAAATTATAAATGTAAATAATAAATGGAATAGGGAAAAAAAATATCAAACTCAAGGTTAGAATTTAGCATTGAACCAAATTGTGAAGAAAGACTCCAAAATCTTCTAAAACGGAGGTCTCTAGCTCCCAAAATTGAAATAAGAACGATGAGATTCAAAATAGAATTTAATTTTATCTAGGCAGGAAACCTTCTTCGTGAATGTAATGCTCCTTCGTGAAAGCAGTGCTCCGGCCTGACCCATCACGAGCATGAGACCCTTCTCGAGAATGTGATGAACAACCCAAACCCGAACTTGAATCCCCTTCTTCACGAATACGACCGAAGGCAATAGCTTTTTCTCAGACCATGTATCCACCTCCTTAGCAAACGCGACCCTTCCTTCATGAACGACCAAAAGGATCACTAGCACTAGCAAATAAGACAACTCTGCAGCAATATAAACTTCATTTTTACACCCAAAACTCATCTGAGACCCCTGAACACAAATCAAATATGCAAACCCCTCCTGCAATGCGTTAATAACGTGTTGGAATTTTCAAATCACTGATTTGAGGTCGTCTTGACTAAATATTGACTGGGATCTACTTTAAATCTTTAAATCAACTTGAAACAAAACCAATAGCCAAAACAACTATTGAGCACCTCAGTGCAAAACACCTGACTAATTCATAAATTACGCTTCAAAATTCATTAATGAAGCAAGCAGTTTTACGAGCATTAGAAGAAATTCAAGCATCAATAACATCCACAATTCAAAAATAACTAATTGTCTTACTAAGTTTAATAAGATGAGTTTTACAAAATACACAAACAAGTATCCGTCTTGCAAAATTACAAAAATAAAACTTTAGATTAATAAAATAGAATTTCAGAATAAAATAATCTCTAAGTACACTATTAAATGACATGATTATCAAGCTGATGTGACGGGCAAAACTGAAGCTCTAGACATGGGACAATCTTTTCTTTTCAGCAACCACTGTTTAATGTTGTCTGTATGATATTTATGTCGCCACACAAGTGTCCCAATGAGCTCTTCATTCTCAAATTCCACTTGACATGTGGCACAAATCTCTTCAAAGTTTTTTTTGGGATTATTAAATGCAATAATACAATGAGTTTTTGTTTTAAAATACCCCAATACATCATCCTTCTGTTTCTCCTACTCTGCTTAATTAGCCTCTTGACAAAGATCGTGATGCAAAAATGTTATAATCAACTCAAAGGGATCACTAGTGATATAATGATCATCAATTAGTACACTTGTTAATTGATTGCCCCAATTTCGCAATGATCGGCGATTCATATTGTCCTCTAGATCTGGCCTTAAGAGCCTATCGAATGAATCGTGATTACTCATATTAGTTATTCTAATAATTTTGAATAAATACTTACCAGTAGATGCCACAGATTGATAGTTGTATGGAGTAATTATGCCTTGATGCTCCGAAATATACGGTTCATCAATTGATGTGTGAACATGATATCGTCTATGAGAAGAATGATCATAAGGGCCCCTTGTAAATGAAGGCTACGACGCTGATAGGCTTGCTGTGAACGTGGATATTGCTATGATAATTATCTGAAGAAGAATGAGAATGTGAGTTGCTCATTGTTCAATAACAATAATTAAATAAAAAAAATTCAATGTTGAGATATCTCTGAAAGGAACATGAGCAATGGTAAGTCCTTGAGCACTTGTTCCAATTATGGTATTATTTCCTAAATGAGTTTAAGTCTTATAAACCATTTGTTTTTGGAAACTTAACGCGTAATGAAAGTAAAAAGAAATATTGTAACAATTTTTATATCCTTATTTAATTACTGCAACATAAATGCTCTTGTTTTGAGAAATAAGGTGGTTCTCAATTTTTTGCCTCCTAAGTTTGTGATTTTTTATTACACTTGGGACAATTTTTCGCCAAATTGGACATGTATGTACATAAGTTATGAGTTTAAACAGTGTGTATACATGATAGAAGAACCGGGGCTTGAATGTGTAAATGAATTGTTGGACAGACAGACGAAGCGGCTGAGGTCAGGCCAAGATGGCCTGCGCATCACGACTACCGAATGCTGCTAGGAGCTACGCGACGCGGGCTGACTCCTCTGCATTGGCCCGTCACCACAGGCGCACTTAGTGAGGCGGTGGCTTGGTATATATATAAGTTGCTTAGTCATTTATTATAACTTAAAGAGGATAGCACCCCGTTAAAGGTTATTTCTCTCTAGGTTTTCTATTAATCAAGGATAATTAAGACATCGTTACATTATCTATCACATATTCATTTGGGTGATGAATCTTGAAGTCATAGAGAGCATAGTGGTGGAGTTGTCACCCAAGGTAGTAGAAATTGTGGAAATCACTTCTAGTATAGCCCAAATCATCTATAATTTAAAGTAAGTATTTCTATTTTTCTAATTCATAAGAATTTATGAGTTTGCGCCGAATTGAGCTTGTAATAATTTGTTGTTGTCGTGCTCTTGTTTGATCTATTGCTAGCCAAATTTTCGGGATTGAAAATCCTTGTTATTGTACCTTTTGAGCTTGAACTTGGAAGTATTACAGGTCTTAGCAAAGGATTGTTATTGGCTAAATCAAGACCTACGACTAAAGATATGTAAAGGCACCCCTCTTCCTTTCTTTAAGCACGAATCCAAGCTAATAGTTAGAATTGATATAAGTATGTTTGAAGTATATGGAAACTTGATTTCTTAGAGTTATTCATAAGCTAAATGTGTGTAATGAAGGCCATCTTATGCTATAGAACTTGTACGAGTAGCTAGTTGTGAAATGAACATCGCAGAACATATTATCGTCACATACTTGTTAATTGAGTCTAAAGACCCGTGAGTGGGCACTATGAGCTGGTCCTTTATGTTATGTATGAGAATGTCGCCCTTAGGTGAGTTTTAAAGTCCTTAGGGTATCTAAATCGCCTAATCTACATCTTTATGTAAATCAAGTATAATGTCTACGAAATGACCCTATTAGTTGAAATGTTAGTTAATGAATCGGTATTAAACAAAGAAAGATATTGTTATAACGGAGTGTATAGTTTGAGAAGTGTACTCTTGGTGATACAATTAGAATGAAGCATGTAACATATTTATGAAATGATTACCAATGAAGTCGAGGTTGAGATGGTATAGAATAAAGTGTATGCTTACATATTATAATATGATAAGAATCTTGAATTGGCTTAATGTGAGTTAAAGCTAAAGGATATTAGAGTATGATGGAAAGGTTTCTATGGTTATTGACGAGTTAGGTAAATTGAGGAATATGATAAGGTTAAGAAGCTCGTTAAGAGATAGAATGGGGATTAAAGGATAAGTTTGAATAAGTTGTTTGGATTGGAGGCTATAGTATTGTTGTATAAGTTAAGGTTAGTTAAAGAATGTTGAAGAAGACCTACTATTTGTAGTTCTTGATGGGTTTTAGAGATTGCATATGTATGGTGTAAGTGAATTACTAGAAATCCCCTATAAGAAGCGCGATTGGTTATTAAAAAATAGATGTCTAAGTCACAATTAAGTCCACCTAGATGGACCAACCTTGTCCTGAGGAATTCCATACTTAGTCTTATCACGTTAGCACCTAATATATATATATATATACACACATATATATAAATATAGCAACTAATATAAATATAAATATATATCTATATATATATATATATTAGTAGTGTGTACTTTTAACTCCCGAATCTAAAAACTCCTCCACATGCTACTCACTTATGTTCATGACACAATTATAAGGTATCCCAACAAATATCCAAAGGTTATTGCAATCTTCTCCAGTCCATCGAGCATTTGTGTTATTCATAGTCTTACGTTTATATCCTTCTTTTAGGAAAAGATTTTTTCATAAGTTAGCCACTACATAAAAGAATTTATTGCAGGTATGAAGACTACCAGAGAGGTCAAAGGATTCATACTCTGAGAATCGTGTTATCACCTCGATCAAGTAACCTAATTTCTATAAAGAACTATGAACTCAAGTCTCAACAAATTGCTTCATATAAGAGTCTTAAGGTATATACGATCTTCATGATATAGAGTTCTCAGAAAGATGCCTAGGTTATGTAATTTACTCCAACAGTCACACTTGAGCTATACACGTCCATAAGTCCAGTCTCCTTCTGGTCACATTTGAAGCTCCTTAGGTTAATGAAAGGATCTCTTACTCTTAAAAGGTGTCGCTACTGTCTAACCAAATATATGTGATCTTATAATGAATAATAATGCCAAAAGTCTACACCCAGTACTCTATATAAGAGTCCCAAAAGTTGTACATCCTCTACAAAATAGAGCCCCCTTAGATATGGCTATACACTTATTAAGCTAAGGTTTCTTTATGTTTTAATCTCATTCAGGCTATGGAGTTAGTATTCAGTCACTTCATGAGACTATCCAAGGAGGATTATTATTGAGTCATTAGATTTCTGGAGTTATGTTAATGTCATGACCCAAGCTGAGACCTCAGATTGAGACACGGGACCGAGAACCACGAATGGCTTCAAGTTGACCCATGGCATGAACAACGGCTAAAGAGCATACATCAAACAAAAATTGATATTATAAAACATGCATAAACGGAAGTCTGAATACATAACAAGGTAAAACGGAGTCAACATTGATAGAGTTGGAATTCTACATATTGTCTGAATAAGCCTCTAACATACTGATGAGTTGATGGAACAACATCCCCAACTATCTCTCTAGAAGTCTGAAACTGAAATAACATAACTCAACTAACTGAAGGTCCTCGAAGGATGAGGACTCAACAACTGTAGAATTGGGTTCAAGCTTCTGAACCTGTATCATAAAACGATACAACATAGAGTATGTGGTCAGTATTTGGAATGTACTGAGTATGAAAGGTAAGTAAAATATGCTAAGTAAGTTAAAACTGAAATCATGCATATCATAGATCATAACATCATAAGGTTCTGAGAGTAAATGCTGCATACTGATATTTGAAAACATGATATGACATAAACTAGATCTCATAACTGAATCAAATAACCCAAAGCTGAAGTTAAGATTCTTAAGTAAAAACTGATAACCTGATCATTGGGTCAAACTTACTGAAAATATAATACCGTAGCTGATAAACATGCATAATTGAGATCATGAGGAACAATGTGAGACTCGTCATATAACATTATCACGATAGATCTTACATGATTCCAACTATTACACTCAAGTTGGTAAAGTCGTTCAAAGCCATGTCAGGGTTAAGGGCACTACCATGATATCGATATCAAGCTGAAGGCCCATTTGGGGCAAGGGAAGCTCACAATGGAGTTCCAAAGTAACTGGATAATCCTACGTTGGCACGTAGTTGTGAGAATCGGGGTTTCATGAATCCCTAGTCTACTTAGTGCTAGACACTTCCTCCAAAAACATGCAATGTGCTCTCCATCATTTTTCAACAAAGCTAAATTCATTGTTTTTCAATAAAGCTGATAAAGTCATTACATGCATAGTCTGAAATCCGAATATGGGGAGTCCTGGCTCCAAACATACCATAAGATTAATAGGGGAGTATAGACTCCAAAACCATATGGTAAGTTGATTTATATAACTGAACTGAATCATGAAAACATGCTAAATCTGAGTGGAATTACCTAAAATCTGAAGATGATGCATACTTGAAATAGACTTCACTAGTCAAAATCATCCATTTATATATGCGTAATTTCTAAACATACAAACATGCTAGATTCTTCGTCATACTTGAAATCATCAATCATAAACTAGACTTTTTCATGAACTTGCATAATTGGGAAAAATCTTCTATAACTTGAAATCATGAATTTAGAATCAATTAGTACATAAAATCTTCCTATGAATCTTAAAACATACTTTGAAACATGAAGGATATTGACCCATAAATAAATCATGGAGAATTTCATAAGTTTGGGTTTAAACCCCATATGATCATACACTTGAATCAATACTAGAATTCATGAACTTGAGGGGATATTTGGGAATGAGAGTGAAAGGAAACTCTCACTCATGGATCTACATACCTGGGTAAGCTGAATCTACACTCTTCCTTGAAAGCCCAAGAGATTTGGGGAAGAACTTGAGGAATTCTACTCTTGATCTTCAATGGAAAGGTCTTAGTCATGCATGCATGGGAGGGAATAATTTAGAATAGGCTAAATCCTCTTAAAACCATCCTAACATAGCGTAAAATAACATAGTTTAGGGCTTAGGAGCTTAGGTATTATTAAAACAGCCTTACTAATTTCACAGGAAAACTATCACTGCCGGTCCCAATGAGGGACTAGACGAGTCGTTACATTACTGGACGACTCATCGTCCGCTCTCGTCATCACTACTGGAACTTCTGATTTTTCTTCCAACTTTGTCCAACCAACAGCTGACGTAACAAGTCGTGAAGTGACACCACTACTCGTCCCTTCATCCGTTAAGTCCCTCTGAACTAGGTCCTTGATTCCAACTCTGCACCCTCCATGGAGACTCAACGACTCGTTGGGTGACATGACGGGTCGTTCCTCCACTGGTTGTCACTACAACTTCACGACATAGAACCACTCCACGAGTCATGAAATGATCCATCAGGTGACCTAAAGGGCCACCTGATGAGTCATTTTGTGACCTGGTGCATATTTTCTTGCTTTTCTCTGGTGCAACTCACGGGTCTGATCTTTGGGACTTTTGGGGTATTACAATATTTTTCCCTTGGGAACATTCATCCTCAAATGCGGGTAAACATATTGAATAGCTAGGGAAAGGAACTGCAATCCCAAATACTAAATATCTGAAGCAGAAAACTAACGGAGTGACTGACTCCGGATTGATATATAAGACTGAACTGAATTCATGACTCACACATACATGCACTTACGTAGACGAAACTGAGAGACATGAACTAGACATGAAACTGAGTAGAGTATTAGAGAGGAAACTGATACTTATGCCAGAACTGAGCTGGAAGGAAATATATGTGGGCATTTAGCCATTATATCTGCTTTGGTTTCCCAAGTAGTTCCCTTAACAAGCTGATTTCTCCACAGTACCTTTACTGAAGCTACTTCTTTGTTTCTCAACTTTTGAACCTGACGATCAAGGATCTCAACTGGAACCTCCTCATAACTAAGGTTATCCTTCACGCCTACGCTCTCCACCAGGACAACCATAGTCGGATCACCAATGCACTTCTTTAACAATGATACATGAAAGTCTGTATGTATCGAAGCCGACTCCGCTGGTAGCTCTAACTCATAGGCCACCTTGCCAACACGTATCACAATTCAGTAGGGACCAACATACTGGGGACTAAGCTTCCCTTTCTTTTCGAACCTCATTACCCCCTTCATGGGAGATACCTTCAAGATCACCCAATCATCAACTTCAAACTCAAGCTTTCTCCGCCTAACATCAACATATGACTTTTGATGACTCTGAGTTGTTTTCAGCCTTTCCCTTATAAGTTGAACTTTCTCCATAGCCTCATGAACTGAATCTGGCACTATCTATGTAGCTTCACCTACCTTAAATCAACCAATAGGCGATCTACATCTCCGCCCATAAAGAGCCTCATACGGAGCCATATAAATACGAAGTGGAAACTGTTGTTGTAAGAAAACTTGATAAGAGGTACATAATCATCCCAACCACCTTTGAAGTCAATCAGACATGCTCTCAATATATCCTCAAGAGTCTGAATTGTCTGCTTTGTCTGACCATCTGTCTGCGGGTGAAAACTTGTGCTAAGCTTGACTTGAGTACCAAGTCCCTTCTAAAACGACTTCTGAAATTTCATAGTGAATTGACTACCTCTATTTGATATGATGCACAAGGGAAATCCATGCAATAGAAATAACTCCTAAATGTACAATTTAGTATAATCCTCTGTTGATTCGGTAGTTTTGACCGGTAGGAAATAGGTTTCTTAAGTCAACCTGTCAACAATCACCTAAATGCAGTCATATTGTCAATGTATGCAAGGTAACCTTATAATGGAGTCCATATTTATCTCTTCCCTCTTCCAAATGGATATACTGATGTCTTGTAGCATACCTCCAGGTATTTGACGTTCAACATTCACTTGCTGACAATTCGGACACTTAGCCACAAACTCAGCTATGTCTTTCTTCATGTCATTCTACCAGTAGACTTCCCCTAGATTATGGTACATCTTGGTGTCACCTGGATGGATAGAATATTGCGAACCATGATCCTCATGCAACATATGCTCCCTCAAATCATCAATTCCCAGAACACAAAAATGACCCTGATAACGAAGTACACCATCTCCCCCTTAGGAGAAGACCTCTACCTTCTGATTCTAAACTGCTTCCTTCAACTTTATCAAAATAGGATCCTCATCTTGCCTAGCCTTGAGCTTAGTCACCAAAGAGGATTCTAAACCATTCCGAGCAATTACACCACCATCCGTCGAATCAACAAGGCGAACTACTAAACAAGCAAACCTATGGACATCCTTCACTAACTCTTTCCTTCTATCCTTCACATGAGAAACACTCTCCATAGATAGCCTGCTAAGAGCATCCACCACTATATTGGCCTTACCCAGATAATAAAGGCACTCATGTCATAGCTAGTCCTTGAGAAGCTCTAACAACCTCCTTTGTCGCAAATTCAGGTCCTTCTAAGTAAACATAACCTATAGGCTCTAATTTTCTATGAACACATCTACATGCACCCCATACAAGTAGTGCCTCCAAATCTTCAATGCAAACACTACTGCTGTTAATTCTAGGTTATGCGACAGATAACTCTTCTTCTCGTATATCGTTGTAACGCCCTTAATGCTAGATTTTTAAAAAGACATTTCATGTCATTCTCATTTAAGTTCGATTTGGATACCTCTATTGTTTCCTTTTCCTTCAACACCTTTTCCTCAAAATGAGAAAGAAGATGGTACACTAGAATTGTATTATTTAAGTGCTTATTGCTTGACAAAAATTCTACTTCTACAATTGGTAGGTCACCGGGTTAATCAAATAAGTCGTGTTTTCCGTGGTTTTCCCATGTTATAACTTCTGTACCAATTCGGTCGATCCAAAATGAATCTTATTGTGCATAATATCAAGATGGAATACTCGCAACATATCAGTGACCAAGTCTAGCGAGACCTCTTCCTCCTGACGAGATGAGAGGGCATACAATCTATTTTGACGTTGACCACCACCCGCACTAATGGATGCACCTTACTGAGCTAAGTGTGCTGGTGGAGCTTCTGCATGTATTATGAAATTAATATAGTATAGATTAGTTTTCCTTTTATAAATTATTCCTCTAATTTCAATTTATGTAAGTTATATATTTCAAACTTACTTTGCAAAAAATCATATTTTCTTATTTACTAATAACTTAATATTAAATTCTCTATTATACAAATAATTATACTATTTTAGGCTATAATTTTTTTAAAAAATTTATTTTGCTTAAATCTATATCTAAATAAAATCACCACATAAATTAAGCGAAGAGGTTACTAAAATAATCACCGACAAAATTTATTCTAAACCTTACCCTTCACATGAAATTAGCAAAAAAGAATGATTCAAAACAAAAAATGACTAACTTGACATGCGTATAATGAAATTATTTTCATGTCTAGATAGACTGAAGGATATATGAAAATCCTTAAAGGATTTAAAAGAACGAGAAAATTCTTGGTCTTGAAGTACCATATCTTAGTGCAATTGGTGCACTAATGTATGTATCTTGCTAACACCACAAGACCTGATATAACCTTTTCGGTTAGTTTATTAGCAAGATATAGTTCTGCTCCTCTAGGAGACATTGGAATGAGATCAAACACATAATGCAGTATCTAAAAGGGACTACCGATATGTTCCTATATTATTCTAACAATTGCAGTCCCGATCTTATTGGTTATGCTGATGTTGGGTATTTATCTGACCCACACAAATTTATATTTATTTATTATTATTATTTGAAATATTTAATTAAATTTTAATTTAGTGGAGAAGAAAAATGATAATCTAACTTTTCACTTTTTGATTTTTCACTTATATAGTAATATGATATGATTTGATGATTTTTATATAAAGAATTGTTCAAATTTATTATTATTTTTTAAAATTGATATACATAAATTATATATAATTATACACCTATGTATTTATTATAAACATATTTGTATTATAGTGAATGTCTATAAAGGTATTTGTATTGTAGTGGATACATGTGTTTATATTATAGTGAAAGTCTATGTTTAGGAGAAAAATTAGGAGAAATTATCCCTATAAATAGAGGGGTTCTCCTTCATTGTATTTCATCCCATCAAGAGAAATAAGAACTTCTCTCCTTCTCTCTCTCTCTATAATATTCTTGTTCTTTCTTTATTATTTCATAACACGTTATCAACACGAGTCTCTGCCTTGAGCACATACTTTGAAAGATCTGAGGTAAGAAAAATCAAAGTTTCTTTGAAAAGATGAAGGTTAGTATTTTTTTTGATAATACATTCGTCAATTATTTTAGCTCAAGAGCATGGAGAGATGGCTATTCAAGTCTTTGCACTGATTACCCCTGTTTTAGGGTGGTTTTTCATTTTTGTCCCTCAAATTGATGGTCTACTGTTCATTTAATGAAATTTTTTGACCAAAGTATTTAAGTATGACTTAATTTCGTTAGGTAAACTTTTTTTTTACAGAATGTTTGTCTGAAGGCATAAGTTAAGTGCAATCTAATTCGAAAGGCAAACCTCTACCCTTAATATTAAAGGAAAAAAATCGGCAAATACAAGTTAGCCCTATAAGATACAAGTTCATGCTACTGAACTTATACCTCAAGACATAAATTATGCTAAGCTATAAGTTTAATATATGAACTTTTAAAGACATAATGCTCTAAAACTGAACTTATGACCCAAGAAAAAACAAAATTACAACCAAATAAGAGTAATCCATCAAACACCCTTCACTAGAAAAATTAGATCGTATTATAAATAAAATATTCTCTATTATATTAAAACGTAACGTATAAGTAAATAACACCCTTTGAAACAATTGTAAGTGATAGTCCAGCAGCAGTAAGGGGGTTTCATTTGAAGTGTTGGAGATATGTGTTTTTGGTTTCTGCTTTTAACCTTTTGTGGTCATTTTTATGGGGAAAAAGAACAAAAGAAAATTTGTTGGGCCAGATTCAACTAATAGTATATATTTATTCTCTTCCTCTTCTTTTTTTATTTGATAACTATGCACCTCAATACTTGTCACCTCCTATCAGCAACAAATATCACGTTATTCTGTCCACCAAGGTTGTGATGAATGAAAAAGATCACCTAGTATTTTCTTTTAAATCTCTGGTGAGGTTTGAACCTAAGACCTCATGATTCTCACTCGCTTCCTTATTAGATTCTATCTATTCTTTTTTAATTTAAATGCATTAACATAATTTTTTAAAGTCTTTTTTAAATTGAGTCAGAGCAAGTATGCAATTAATTTTAAATTTTGGGCACACTTACTCTTTAGTAAAAAGAAAAAAAAGAAAATTTTGCATCCACTGAGCTAAAACAAATTTCACTCCTTTAATGTTTGAACACTTTTAATGAAATTTTTGTTACGCCACTAGCCACAAGGCACAGGTTCATGCTAGTGAATTAAGGTCATGTTATCGGACATATGCCCCTATGTCCCAAGACATAAGTTCATGCTATTAAATTTATGCATTGAAGAATAACTTATGCCAAAACTTATAATTGTGATTTTTTTATTTTGTTATTAAAAATATTTTTAATCACTTTTTATAATTTAAAATTTGAAAGATTAAAATTAAAAATCATAACTTTAGAAATAAAAATTAAAAATCAGTCTAAAACAGGGGCTTTGTGCGAATGAACCATGACTATTTACCTCAACTGTTCTCAAGTCAAGATGATTGTGATTTGATATGATCCAATCAGAGGCCCAAAGTTCCCAAGAGTAGGGAAATAGGTCGACAACAAAACCAATATTTTCAGAGACTTCTACTTTCTGTTACATCTATTATAGTAGTGTTTAAGTTCTTAACCCCTTTGTCCACTCATCATCTGCCACTGCCAGCTTAAAACGCATCGACTCTTCCCCCTTTCTCCTCGTGTGTATCGCCCCCCCTTTTCTCCTATTTCGGATTTCCCCCTACCAAATCTCATCAATTTTACCGTCCAATTCTCTTCTATAAAACCCCTCTCAACAACCCCCCTACGCCATTTCCCCAAAGCCATACATACAATCACAATCTTTCTTGAAAATCCCTTTTTCCCTATTTCATTTTCTTGATTGGCAATGGCTTCTTTCAGTGTCCCTTGTCCCAAGATTTCTGTCCTATCCGTTGCTTCATCATCCCATTCCAGCCCGATCCACCTGCCCCAGGTCTCCCTTTCCTTCAGATCCGGTCCTGCATTGGTCCCTCGTCTTCAGGTTTGTTTTCCCTTTTGAGACGTAAATCGTAAAGCTAGAAGCTTTACCATGCATTTGATTGAGTTTAGTGTTCTGTCCTTCAGGGTTCCAGTCGGCTCCAATCTCAGGTGTTTAAGGTGAATGCGCAGCTGAATGAGGTAGTTTTCTATCTATTCTTTGCTATTCCAGGTTGTTTGTTGAAATTTTGAGCCCAAGAAAGATAAGTTGTGTGTTAACATTGTTAGTTTAATTGTGTAAATTAATCAAGGAGGTTTCTGTGACTGATAGCTAACTAAAAATAGTTTAGCTGTAATGAATCCTTATATGTTATGATTATAATGAGGCAGAAGATTCATATAGTCACCCCAATTTGATTTGGTATTGAAGCTTACTTGATTGAATTTTGTAAATGTAAGGTTGCTATTGACAAGTCGAACAATTCAAAACCAGCTTCTGAGAAAAGCTTGGAGGAAGTCCCAAAGACTGAATACAGTATTCCAGATGCTTCATCCATTCAAGCATTCATGTCTCAAGCAGCCGATCTTGTGGAGTGCGTTAAGCTCTCATCACCTATTTTGTTCGTTTTCTTGTCTTTTCGTAAAGTTCATTTTTATAATTTTTTGGCTTTTTGTGCTTAGGCTTGTGGATTCGAGGGACATTGTGGAGCTGCAGCTAAAGCAAAATGATTGTGAAATTCTTATAAGGAAGAAGGAGGCATTGCCCCAGCCACCTGTTATGGCCCCGCCATCTTTTCCACAGGCCTTTGTTCAACAACAGTTGCCTCCAGCAAATGCCCCTGCGGCTCCAGCAGCTCCAGCAGCTCCAGCAGCTCTTGCGCTTCCACCACCTGCGCCTTCAAAGCCTAAGTCTTCACATCCTCCAATGAAATGTCCCATGGCCGGAACATTCTATCGATCACCTGCCCCAGGGGCACCGCCTTTTGTAAAGGTAAATAAACACATTGGTTTCACCTGTGTTTTAGTAGCCATTGGACCTAGAGGGTGGTATTCTGATGTTTACCCGACACGAAGTGGCCTGAGGAATACCTTGGGTTTAATCACTCCATAGTCCATATATTTAGTAAATGAGCAATTAAAGAAAAGGGGGAAATGAAGAATGAAGCAATTATTAACAATTGTTAAGCAATTAAACTAGCATCATTGTTTTTATAGTACTCCCTCCGTTTCAAAATAAGCGGTGTTTTAGCCGTTTGATTTTGTTTCCAAATAAGTGGCGTTTTACATAATCAAGAAGATATTAATGATGTTATTTCAATTTTACTCTTATTTAAGTGGAGAGAGTTTTACATAATTAAGAAAATATAAAGAGTTACGTCTTTTTCAAGATATTTATTAGAGGTAAGAGGGTAAAAATACATTTTTCTGTAGTTTTCTTAAGGGGTGTGCCCAAGCTAAAAGCACCACTTATTTTGAAATGGAGGGAATATCTAGATGGAATAAATTTGTCAGAGCAGGATGAATATTTGTTGTTGTTGACTGTTATTTCCTGTTTCTCTGTTCCTCCCTTCATTATCTTTTTTGGGAGGGAGAGCCTGAGAGTTGGCTGATGGTTTTTGGTCTATATGAAGATTAATTTTCTCATGTTGCACTGTAGCATGTCCCTGAATTCCTGAATATTATGTGAAATTTGGCATTAAATGTTTGGATTAGCCCAGAGACCAGAGAAAAATTTAATTAAGGTCAAATTCACTTTCACACTGTTCACATCTTCTAGCGATCAAAGTGAAAATGTTTGCCACTGTGCTTGCCTGCAGCTTCTCTTTTCTCTTTACCTCTATACGTTCTTGGTCTTGTTGTTTTCTCATGACCCTGACTAAACTGGTGAATTACCAGGTAGGAGACAAGGTCCAGAAAGGGCAAGTAGTCTGCATCATTGAGGCTATGAAATTGATGAATGAAATTGAGGTAAGTTTTGGATTAAGATTTCAGTTCCTTAATGAGCAAACTCAGTTCTATAGTTGCTGCAATATATAGATTCCTAAAAAGACATGATAGGATAGAAACATTGATAATCAGATAATTCCGAATGCGGAACATGCTCAAGTGTTGTATTTCCAGTTTTTCTTTTCTGTTGTATCATTCTCATGTTAATTAGAGGCCTGTAAGAATGACGTAAATAGGCTAGTGATGTGTCATAAAGAGGAGCTCTTTTCAATATTTCCCCTTTTGGTGAAGTTAGTCGCAAAATTACCCGAATCATTATGTTGTTGAATGTTTAGAATTGAACGGCATCTTCAGTTCTGACTTGTGAACGCTGTTGAGTTAACCCAACCCAAATTGCTCAGGCCGCTTTGTTTGCTCTGTGGAGACTTGCACCATGACGTATCAGTTTTAAGTTCTTTTTTCACCTACTTTGTTCATTTTTTGAATTATTTATCAGGCTGATCAAGCTGGAACCATAGTTGACATAGTTGCACAGGATGGTAAGCCTGTAAGTGTGGACACGGTATGTTTCTCTCTTTCTCTAGTATATTATCTTTAGACTAATTCGGGTCTACTTGCGCTTCATGTGATTTCCAATCTCTTCTTGCAGCCTCTATTTGTTATTGAACCATGATAGAAAGAAGTCATCTTGGTATGCAACATAAGTGGATGAAGCAGAGTGAGAGTCAATAGTTATAGAGAGCAAATCTGTCTGTAGGTCAAGGTAGATTTGCTCAGAATATTGATTCGCCATATTAGTCTTGTTGAAACCTCTATGATCATATTTATAGCTTGTATTCGTTGTTTTTCTTATGCTGCTCATAAATTTTGGAACTATATTTTCTTTATAAAGTTGTGACTTATTGATGTCCAATAGTCTATTGTCACCCTGCTATCTTTCTCTCTCTACCTTCCAGTACTTAATGCTGTGAGCCCCCAAGGCTTTGGTTCATTGGTAAGAGTGCAGCGTCTGCTCATTCTCTATCGAGTTTTGAACCTTGCAACACATTGGCCTTCGGGGATTTCTCAGTTCTTAAATACTGTGAGCTGAGATGTGGGCTACAACCTAATCTAACTGCCATTCAGATGTGCAGTTCAAGATCTATGCCTATGAGCTTTGTTAGTATTTGCTTATAGCAATCAAATATATGCCAATATCGGGTATCCGCGTTTCTACTGGTACTTACTGTATCAGTTAACCGCAAAATGTATTTGCTTCTCTTCATGAAGTATCAAGCAGAGATGGTTTGAGCTTTGAGGAGATGCAGAGCTTTAATACTGTATATAAACACTCACCTAAAATTAAAAAAAGTGAGATCTCTTACCTTTGCAATTTGAATAAAAGAAAACGGGTTTTTAAGATTTCCTATCTGTAAAAATGAAATTTCGGCTATAAAATTTTTAAAAGATAAATTATAACAGACTAGAAATCCACATTTTGACAAGGAGCAAAAAAAGGTTAAAAAAAGGTACTACCTATTGTTTTATGCGAAAATGGGCTGCCCTGATCAACTCCACGATAGGACGTATAGAGAGAACATAACTGAAATCCAAGACACACCACTTTTGGATTACTAATTATTAGAAGCGTAAACTAATTTCCTGAACCACTTGTAAAATCCATGATAACTTCACAAAGCATAAAGTTCATCTGTGATTCCATAGACATAAAAGTATTGCTAAGGAATCGTGAAAGAAACAAATATATCAATCAAGCGGCAAGAGTGACAAAACTAACAGAACTGTAGAAATGGAGGTAGAACACTGGAGAGGAACCAATCTTTAGCTGCTATCCAGCTCTTTACAAATTTGTTTTTAATTTTATGATCTTTTTAGAAGAGATTTTATTGTAAAAAGGCAAGAAATCTTATTTCTTCCTTCCAACATTACAAGACATAAGTTGAAATATATCGGAAGTTGGAGGGATAGAGAAACCTGGATTCGATAAGGTTAGGATAGGTAACAAATATTGATCTTGCCTAACGGAATTTTATACCCTTTGCATATGCTAACAGAATGTTATATCACCACAACGAATAATTTTGTCTAGTTTTTACTAAGAGCAATTAAAACTTAGAACATAATAGCCCTATAAAAAGAGCTCAAGACTATGAAAAAACAAAACAAAAAAAACTCCTACAACTTTATTTAGCTCAGAATCATCAAACAGAGCAAAAATTGCAGAACAACATGCACACATTCGACGTCAATGTCCTTATAAATGAGCTTGAGCCTTAAACAATTCGATCAAGTTTTCTTGCTTGCCCGGGGACCAACACCCAAGTAGTTTGTCATGAGACCCATAATACCAAACCTGAGTCAACAAAAATAACAAGTTCAGATTATACATGCAATCAAGCAGATGAGTGAAACTGTGATAACTAATAGCCGAACAATCAGTTTGCAATAGGTTTTTTTAGCTTCATGAATACTCTCCCTTCTAATTCTTTTGATCTAACAACTTTTTACCTAGTCAAATAAATCATTCTTTGACAACGCTTCTTTTATCATTTACAATTCCAAGATTGATAGTTGATAATCTTTTTGTTTAGTTTCGAGATCTATAACACTACCTTACTGATAATTGAGAATCCAATCTACTTCACTACCTTACTCATAACTAACATACAGTATAAACTAGTTTACTACACATTGGGCACAACCATTCTGGAATCTGGACATGGAAGCAGAGGGGGATTATGGCAAGGGGGTGAAGATGATGCCTTACTACTAAATTGTTTTTGAAACACAAAAAAGAACACACGGGCATACAAATGCTGTACTATTTGGCTGCAGGAGAAGGGAAATGATTAAAGCACAATTAACTTCCTGCAGTTTCTATTCACTTGGAAAGAAAAAAGGTAAAAGGGACAACACTCCAGAAAGTACCTCAGTACAAATTAAGTCCTACAAGAGTTGCAATCACCCACAGTACTGAACATTATCTTTTTACTTCACTTTTCTTAGATAATATATTTTCCTCTTAACTCCCAAATTTTGTTGAATAGTTGGGTTGGAGTAATTTTGGGGCAGGTGGAACTACACGGAGCCACAGTCAGCTCAAACACATCTTAGCACATTCAATAGATAGTTAGGGTTCTTAACTTACTTTTCTTTTCTTTTTTCTTCTTTGATATTCTAGAAGAGCTGAATTACCCTCCTTTTTCTTAATGAAGGAAAATGATTCCTCCTGATTATCTTTCCATCCATTCCATACAAACCACATAGCAAATGGAATATTCTAATTCTTTTTTATATGTATAAACCAAATTACATGCCAATTCCTAATGAAGATCAAATGAAATAGTCCAATTAAAAAGTTCTTCCCCTTCTTTCTATCTAACCACTGAATGGCTGCCAAATAGCTGTCATTTTGGGCAATATCATAAAATAAAAATGCAGTCCAGAGTTGAACAACTTGAAAAAAGGTTAAAATCCATAGACATAAATAACCATCCACAACTAGCATTTTGGAAATTTAGCTAAATTGCTTCATATTTATGCCCTGAATGCACGACAAAGCGCAATTGCATGTAAGTTAAAAAATAATCCAAATCCAGGAAAAAAAACCACTAACCATTCAAAACAAACTACAGGAATGATGACCACTTCGTGATATTTTAAAATTAGAATTACTTCCAAGTTTAATACCTCCTTTTGAATATAATGCAGGAGCAGCAAACAATCATACTGGAAATTGCATTTAACAAGTGCTAATTCCAGTGCAATAATAAGAGCAAGTCTCAACTGCTTATTGAAGCAAGTTCTTTCTATTCTTAAGAAACTTGGGCATTAATAGTACTTCTGGTGAGTTCTCTTGGATGTTTTTTCCAGGATAATAGCCCAGCCCCTTGTGCCTTTGAATAAATGTTAATATCAGCCAATATTGTTCACTTCTTAACGATGGACAGGTTCAATCCAAAGAAAAATCTAACAGTATAATCAAAATTTAGGCATTTCAATTCCCTTCCACGCACAACGAGAAGAGCTCTGAAAAATACATGTAAAATTACATCTAACATACACCAACAACACGAATAGCTCTTAATCCGATTAATCAAACAGCTGAACTTACATCATGGCCATTGAAATCTGCTTAAGATCATTTTCCATATTCCTCATGTTAGCAAGGGATTGAGCACTGAATATAATAGCAAGCCACGAGCAAATCTTGTACTACAAAAGAGATCACCAGAGTAAATGATGCTGAGCATACAACTATGTGAATTCTCAACCAAAAAAAAGTCCACCTATGTATATGAAATCTATTCCATTAGAATACAGATACGAGCAGTGGATCACGTGCATTCGCAGCCTGAAGCTTTATATGTATAGGATTTTCTTTTAAGAAAATGTAAATGTGTGTGTATGTACAACACCCCTGAGGCTCAGGGCTTTGGTTCCTCTCGTTCTGGCTGGGAATTTAGAGCGGGCATTCGAATCTAATTTTATAGATAAAAAGCCTAAAATATAACCAAACTAGGAAAATATTATGGAGTATAGGTACAAATACACGGGAATTTAGAAGGATACGCACTCTGAACATGGCACCAAAGACGCCGAAGATGACGGCTATGAAGCCGGAGTAATCTATGGGAAGATCTTGTGGAGCTACCGGCGAAGGCTTGTACGGCCTCGCCGCTGACGGTTGCCGTGGATCGTTCGCTGGTGACGACATGGATGTAGTTTATGCTCCGATTATGATCTTGGATCTGAACTAGAAAAAGCTTTGGAAATAGTGAGTGGTAATTTCTGAATGAACCCCTTGCATCTGTTAATATTGCACATGGCCCAAAATGCTTGAACAACTTGCAATTAGACCCCGTGCTGGATGTCATAATTTTCTTGTTTTCAAATACTTACTAAACATTGTAAAGCATACTTCTTCAACGATAAATCAAATTTTAAAAATTCACTATTTTTAATTCACATTTTTTATGATTATATGAATAACAATACTAACCCTCCTATATTCTTGTGATTTATAAATATCTTTTTTCGAAGTTTTCTAAAGAAAAAAAGTTTTAATTTAGAAAATAAAAAATTATTTAAAACTTTCATTTTTGATAATTTATATTATAATTTTTAATTAAGATTAAAAAAAGAGGAAGAAGTTATTTAAAAGATATTGTCCATTTACAGAAATAGAATTAAAATCTTTATACATCTCATTGTTCCAAATCTTACGCGTGAAATTACTAATGTTATTGTCTTATGTTTACAAGGGAGGGGTCTACCTTTGACTAACTAAGGGATCTAAGTGTTAACTTTCTAAACTTTAGTTCTAAAATGACCACTGTTATATTTTTCCAAGTTTACAAGTCAATGTTCTTTTTCTCTTTTTTTTCTTTCTTCCGCTACTAGCCATCAGTAGTACAATCCCTGTCACAACAATGGAGTCCAAAGTCCTGTCAATTGCTCCGGCGCCGTCCCCGACACCTTCTGCCGTTCCAGCTTCCTCCGATGAAACCACGGACTGGAACCTTCAAAGTCCGGCTGCAAAATCTCCGGCGCCACCAACAACGTCATCGACGCCGTTATCCGCTCAAGAAATACGGCGATGGAGACCGGCGGCGCAACGAAACCTGAGAAACCAGTGGTCGAAGTTGGCTTCTCTGCGGACTCAATGGCTTTCCTTATCCTCCACTGCTCGATCATACGCCACTTATGTAGTAAATTCTTATCTCTCCCAAAGGTGAACTCCAAACAAATGTTTAAGTAAAATTACATTAAGAAAACTATAAATCACAATAGCTATAGTTAAAATATTTCTAAAACGTTTGAAAAAGAGGAAAAAAAAGCTGTCTGACTTCACAAATAGTAATAGTGGCATTTGTTTTTTTAGGATGGAATAGTATTGAAGAGAATTTGAATTTCCGTTGTTGTCAATGTGATTTCTTTTATTAAAATTAACCTTAGACTAACTCAACTGACTACACAACTCATACTCTCAACCCAGCGCAGGACCCTAACAATTTCTATTGTTGAATTATCAGTGATTCAAAATGACTTCCGTTGGAGATTTGGTGCAGGTATATGGATGCAATGGAGTTGGGCATATTGAAAGAGATTCCTGATATACGTAAAAAAGCATGTAGGAAATTGTTCAAGCAGCAGGTGATTATAGTAATTGTCTTTTGGCTTCAATTTGAATTGTCCCAGAAGTTGGCAATAGGCACACTCCATAAAGTTGATTGAGAAAATATACAACAAAACCACTTATTGTGGAGTGAGCCAGGTGTTCGTTGCCTGATGCTTGATCTTTACTTGATGTCCTTCCATGTATCCTCCTAATTAAGTGGGAAACCTATTGAAATTACAGACAATAAAATCAGCACCTTCCAACCAAAAAGAATTTCTGAATGATTTTTGTTGCTAAATTAATGTTGTTTGGTTACTTGTTACGTATATTGAGGTTATGCTGGAAATATTTTCTGATTGCACCTCAGAGATTTTCCTCATTATTTAATTGGTCAAGTATGCTGGAAAAGAGTTTGTAAAAGTAGAACTACGGAAAACCCATCTCTGTTTAATGACAATAACATACTGTACTCTGAATAATTTCTCACAGTTGTCTTGATTTTTCAGGAGACTAATAGGAGTAAGCTCTTGTCATCTTACAAAGATATGGTATGCACGCTACGTATTTGCGGATTCACTTCATAAATGTGTCTGTGATTAGTTTGCTACTTTGAGTAAAGTTGATAAACAATTTTTTGTCAAATAGATGAATTTTTAACTGTGGTCTTTTCTGCTTCTGAGAACCTGAATATCATTTTATGTTATTAAAACATCTAAACCCGTCTGTATCTCCCTCATGCGTAATATCTTCTTTAATAGTTCAGGCTTCTCCAAATTTTCTAAAACTGTGTCACTTTCAAATGCTTCCTATTTCGTTCAACCATTTCCTATGTTCGGAAGAGAAACATCTCTAAATAAAAGTAGAGGAATAAATAGATATGTATGCCTTGTCAGCAGTTTTAATGACTAATTTTGATCAGGACAGTTTGAATGACTAATCAAGCACAATGTCACTTTTATAATCTCTAAGTATTTGGAAGGCCAGTGATTGTGTTAAGTATTTCTAGGTGAACAACATATCTGTTGTTTAGTTCATACCCTGACACAAGTTCCTTTCATGTTATTTGTAGTAAAAGCAACAAACACATCTCCCTTCTGGTATTTTGAATTTTATCTGTATTTGCCTGCCATGCTTATCTTTCTTGTTTGACATCCAGAACTCCATTTAGATTGTACTTGGAACATCCAACTCCCTTGAGAGATCACTCTCATAACCTATAGCTGTATGACTCTATCCATTACTTGACGTTATCTGTCTGAATAAAACTATTATTTTACTAATTTTTTCTCTAAAAAAGAAACTATTATTTTACTAATTTTACAAAATTATATAAGTGATTTTTGTAGGTTCAAAAAGCTTTAGCTAATAAGAGAAAATATTCACTGTCTTAAGAGTATATATATCGCTAGGTGTTAGTGTACAAGTTGAAGTGGGAAAAGGTTTGGTTGCTTGGGAAGCTGGGTCCTAAAGTACTTTTAGTCAAGGGAAAAAATCAAGAGTGAATCAGGAGATATTACATAGATCTTAGTTGTTTGCAGATGTCATTCACTCATTGACAAAAACCAACTCGCAAGTGATTTAGTTTGTCTCCTAGACTTGGCTCTTGATTTCTCCTTCTATTAGCTCTTGCTTAGGCGTGGATCTTATTCCATTTATGTTTGTATTGAAGCTATGACCTTTTAGGAGACTGGGATACTAGACTCGGCATTTTACTTTCTTGGTTCAAGTGACTTCTATAGAATTACCATGACTTTTTGTTGCCTGACTGTTTAGCTGTCTACAGGTGGCTGTTGTAACTCAGATGGTTTATGTTTCTAAATCTATGAGGTGTTATATCAAAGGAACAAGTAGCAGCCCACTTACTGAGTTTTCTTGCTTCCCTGGAGATCAGAATGACGCTGGTGATTGTGATGGGATTCCTGTTTTCACGTTTTGGTCAATCTTTGATTTCGGTATGCTTTTCCTTTGCAAGTTGCTGACTGTCCTTACTAGTGAAAATTCCTGCTGATATTTGTCAATGTTTTGTTGAAAGGTTATCATATGCAATTCGTTGTGTGAGTTAATCAGTGATCATTAAATTTAATATCTTCTTAGGTAGTAGTACAAGGTTATCACAGAGCTTTTGTTAAAACTTTTGCTCTGGTATACTACAACTGATTTACTGAAAAGAAGATCGTGCACTGGGACAAGAGAGGATTGGTCAATTGGAAAGCACCTTCCGCTACAATATTGAGGTTGGGGGTCCAACCATTCAAGTCAGCAAGAGAGCAAAGTTGGGAAGGTCATCGCTACTCATGGGAGGGTTATTTGGGGGATTTGGGGAGGGTAGACGTAGGTTGACATATCAAAAAAGAGGTGGATTCTAGTCTGGATGTACATCTTTCTGTAACGTACATGTGCTATTCGATCTGATAACTGCCTACAACTTTGAATAGTGCCATATAGATGCCTAGCTTTTATAGGATGATTAACTGAGGATTGGCTGGAGGCCGTATGGATATTTTTTTGAGAAGTTAACATATTTTTGTGTGTGTGTGTGTATATATATATATTAAATTGGACTTTTTCTTTTTTTTATGAAGTAAGAACTTTTCATTGACAAAAGGCAACTGGATGGTGCCATATTACTAAAGCAAAAGCTCTGGAGCAAAAACAAAAGCTAGGCTTTTGGAGTAGAAACTAAATTAGACTACACAATAACCATGGAGCTAACAAAGTTCAGGAAGTTGTCAATGTTACTAGCAGGGAAGATAAAGCTCCAACTAAACAAAGAAACTAAAAATCTAGCTTTTAGAATATGAAGAGGAGTTGAAATCCCATCAAAACACCTGCGGTTTTTCTCATCCAAATAACCCAAAAAATGACTGCAGGATCCATCTCCCAGACCTTATTTGATGGCTTTGTCAACTCTCCAAAAATTCCAACTGATATATGCTTCTTTTATGGACTGTTGCAACCATAATAACCCAAAAATAGCCACAAAAAAAAAAAAGAAAAAAGAAAAAAAAGAAACTCCAGATAACAGCAGTGACTGGACAATGCAGCAATAGGTGGTTGACAGTCTCCAAGCTTTGATGGCACAAGAATCATCTATTAACTAGAGCTATTTTCCTTCTGCTCAGGTTGTCCTGTATAAGGATAACTTCCTTGAGGGCACACCGTGTGAAGCAGGAGACTTGAGAGGCATCTTGGTCCTCCAAACATGCTTCCATGGCCATTCCTCTAACAACCTATTCTGAGATCACAAAAGATTATAGTTTTCGTTGACTGTGAATCTTCTTTGCTTAGAATTACCCCATAAGATAGGTATCTGGTGCTTGATCATCCGTTATAAATTCCCCAAGTAATGCTAGAAGAGCAATCAGGTCATTGACCTTTCAATCATTGAGATTCTTTCCAAGTGTTGGCCTCCCATTATTATTCTCCCTATATTCTGAGTAGCCTTCTGGTTGCTAGAAACTTGGTATAAACCAGAATAGGAGTCCTTTAAAGCTTCATTGCCAATCCACCTGTCCTCCGAGAATTTCACATGTAGTCCGTTACCAACTTTATAAAATATATTCTGGAAGAGAACCTGATGTGGTTCCATGGCCCTACACCATGTGGCCATGTGCTCTTTTTTCCACTCTTTCTAACACCACATTCCAACTTTCAGTGGATTTGAATTTGGCTCCCAGAGGTAGACCTAGGCTGATAGTGGGGAGTGAACCAGTTTTGCAGTAATTGCAGTAATTGCAGTAAAGAACATCTGCTAACTCTTCCAAGTTATGAACCTCATTAACAGGATAGATTTAGATTATATGCTTAACATGTTGATATGCAGCCTCAACAAAGCCTCGTACAGGAGAAGCAAGAGATTGAGGTTGATAACTTGAGATCTTTCAGTACCTCAGAAGATCAATGCAGTATGCAGATGTTTCCACTTCAAAACTGTGGAAGTCAACCATAAGATGCCTTATGGATATTGTTTAGAGAAAAATATCATCTAGCTAGTGATAGAGTGACAATGATTTCATTTAGACGGCGGAACAATCAATTTTAATTGTATAACCCTATTTGACCAAGGAAAGAAGTGGGATTGGTGACTGCATAACAGTAGCTTGCTCACCAGTCAACCTGTCCGTTCCATACTTCACCCTATACAGACTAGCGAATTCTTGAATGCATCAGTAGGCTTCAGCATTAGTTAGATTATCAATCTAACAGTTGAATAAAAAAAAGTTGTTACAGTTTGCTACAATGGAGGTAATCATACAAAACCTATTTAACAAAAAAAGGTCATATAAAACCTAAGAAAGTCTGGTTGTCCTCAGTCGTTCCTTATCAAGGGTGTCATTGTGGTTAAGATGCTAGAGGTGAATTTTAAGTCTGAATGATCAGGAATTTTGGTAGTCTTCCCTTCCTGGTTGTATGGTTTTGAACATGCTAGTCTCTTCTGCCTGACCAGAGGACATTCGGCAGTCACCCTTATCTCTTTGTTAACTAAATAAATATTGCTCTATGAGTGACAAATCTGCATAGAATTGAGCTATCAAGAATGGAGACATGATTTATGGCCCATTAAACAATCACTAAAAGGAGTTCAAACTTAAGATGCTTTGAAGGAAAGAGTAATCCTTTTTTTAATGAAATAATTGATTTCATTAGAATCATCAGGCATCAGGAAGATGCAAACTACAAGTAAAGTTAGGCTACCTAGTAGCAGCAAAAAGCAAAATCACCTTGTTAGCTTCTTACAGTCAAACTAACTTAGATGCAGTGAGCTAACAAAGTCCAAAAAGTTTTCCGGTGAATCTACAGGGAAGACATTTGCCCAACTATATAAACACAAAATGCAGTTTGCTTTCAAGGTTGGTGTTGGGGTTGATAGTCCATCAAAGCATCTTCTATTCCTCTCCTTCCAAATGCTCCAAAAAATTGCAGCAGGTACCATTCTCCAAATGTTCTTGATGGTGCTATCAACCTCCCAGCCGCTCCAGCACTCGAACGCATCCTTGATGCTTTGAGGCATAACCCAACTGATTCCAAAAGTGAACAAAACAAGTTCCAAAATTAAGATCCAATTCTGCAGTGCAGAAACAGATGGCTGTTGGTTTCTGCATTTCTGTGACACATGTAACATTTATTGACTATCTGAAGTTTCCTTTTCATAAGGTTGTCTTGGGTCAAACATGCCTCATAAAGAGTAGTCCAGCTAAAACAGATGATCTTGGGTGGTGGCATTTTGGTTTTCCAGATTAGTTTCCAAGGCCATAAATCAGTAATTCCATTGTGTTCCTTACTCAATTTATATCCTTTATTAACAGTGTATCTGCCATCACCTGCACCTCCCCATTTGAACTTGTCTGTGATATGCTCATTCAGTAGGATTTCATTCAGTGTGGCTAGAAGCCTGACTAGGTCTTCAATCTCCCAGTCCTGAAGATTTCTCCTTAGTGTGATGTTCCAGATGTGTCCTATCTTGTTTTGAGTGATAGTGGAGTCAGGATTACACGCAATCTGAAAAAGAGCAGGATAGTCATGTCTGAAGATTGAGTTCCCCAGCCATTTGTCCTTCCAAAACTTGATTAACTGGCCATTGTCTGCTAAGAAGTGATGGTTTTTTGAGAACTCACCCCATAGCTTGCATATATGCTTCCAAACTCCCACCCCATGTGGTGCATTGGTTAGTTTGGTGCACCAGCTGCCTTGAGAACCATGCTTAGCTTTAACCACCCTCTTCCATAGTGGTTGATCCTCTTGTGTGTATCTCCAGAGCCATTTCATCAAAAGACTCTTGTTATGGGTTGCCAGATGTTTGATTCCCAAACCACCTTGATGCTTTGACATAGTAACCATTTCCCACTTTACTAGATGGAACTTGTGCTCACTACTATTACCTTACCAGAGGAAATTTCTTCTTATTCTATCCAACTGTTCCAGCACTTTTGTTGGCATAGGATATAGTGACATGTAGTAGGTGGGAATGCTATCCAGGACACTATTAATTAGAGCGAGTCTGCCTCCCATGGAGAGATATTGCATTTGCCAAGAAGCTAACCTCTTCTCAAATTTCTCCACAACTCCATCCCATATTGCAGTAAACTTGTATTTTGCGCCCAAAGGAAGGCCCAAATAGGTGGTAGGAAATGTGGCAGTATAGCAACCCAGAATTCCTGCTAAGTCCTCTAGATTTTGCACTTCATTGACCGGATAAATCACACTTATGTTCATATTGATATGCAAACCTGAAAGAGCTTCAAAGATAAGAAGGGTTAGATTTAGATAGAGCACCTAGTCTCTGTCTGCACCACAGAAGATCAGAGTGTCATCAGCATATAGTAGATGGGAGATGTTGACAGTCTCCCTCCAGCCTACATCAAAGCCTCTAATCCATTGCATTTGTTTTGCTGTGTCTAGCAGTCTGCTTTGTCCTTCCATGGCAAGAATGAAAAGAAAGGGAGAGAGGGGATCTCCCTGCCTTAAGCCTCTGTGAGGGGAGAAAAAGCCTACAGGACTTCTGTTGACAAGGGCAGAGTACTTGACTGTTCAGATGTTAAAATTATCCACTTGATCCATTTGCTACCAAACCCCATTTGTCGTAGGACTGAGATAAGGTATGACCAGTTAAGCTGATCAAATGCTTTCTCTAAATCCAGTTTACAAAGAATTCCTGCTCCTCCCTGCTTCATCCTCCAATCCAAAACTTCATTTGCTATCATGGATGCATCAGTTATTTGCCTGCCCTTTATGAAGGCATTTTGTTGGTTTGACACTAGCTTTCCCATCACTGATTTGAGCCTTTCAGCGAAAATTTTGGCTACTATGTTGTAAATACTTCCAATAAGACTAATTTCCCTGCAGTCTTTGAGTTCTATGCCACCTTTCTTCTTAGGGATGAGTGCAATAAAAGAGGCATTGCATGACCTCACCATCCAACAATGCTGATGAAAATGTGTTAGGGCCCCCATGATGTCTTCTTTAATAAACTCCCATGCCTTCTGATAGAAGGCCATTGTATATCCATCCGGGCCAGGTGCCTTGTCTGGTGCACGTGCCTTAATAGCCTGTATAACTTCTTCTTCTTCAAATATTGCCTCTAAGCTGAGATTCTCCTCCTCTGTTATATTGGCTATTCCTTCAAAGTTGGCAGTAGGTCTCCAGTTCTGTTGCTCAGAATAAAGCCCCTCATAGAAATCCAGTATCTCCTTTTTTATCTGTTGTTTGTCCTCAATAATTTCATCCCTCACTTGTAGTTTATCAATGGACTTGCATCTTCTGTGAGAGTTAGCAATTTTCTGGAAGTATTTGGTATTCTTATCCCCCCCTCCTTAAGCCAGTGGCATCTGGACTTTTGCTTCCATGAGATCTCTTCTGCTCTTGCTATTTGTTGTAGCTTAATTTTCAGGTTCACCATTAGAATGATCTCTTGTTGTGTGAGATTCCTCCTTTCCTGTGCCTATTCAAGTACTAAAAGCTCTGCCAAGGCTTTTGATCTTTTGGTCTCTATCTTCCCATATTCCTCCCTATTCCAAGTTATGTCTTTCTTCAAACTTTTTATCTTTTGCAAGAGAATGTGATCTGCATTGCCAGTGAATGAATAACTCTGCCACTATCCTTTTAGTTGTTCCATGAACCCTTCTGATTTTAGCCACATATTTTCAAATTTAAAATAGGAGGGACTATCATCCCAGTCCCCATTTTCTAACAAGATAGCTCTATGATCGGAAATTACTCTAGGATATGCTGACTGTTTTACTGCCTTGAAGGATTCATTCCATTCAGGAGAGATAAGGAATCTGTCAATCCTAGAAGCTTGAGAGCAGGTTTGACCTCTTGTCCAGGTATAGCTAGCACCATGTTAAGGCAGATCTATCAAGCATAGGTCTTGTATTGTTTCTGAGAATGTTGTCATGCCCTTGGACCTTCTTGTACAATTGAGTTTTTCACCTTCGAATCTACAAACATTAAAGTCTCCTCCAAGCACCCAGTGCCCTTCCCATAGCCCTCTGATGCCTGCAATTTCATTCCACATTTCTTTCCTTTCTGGGTTTGTATGAGGCCCATATATTCCTGTATAGCACCATCTAAAATCTTCCTGTGCGCTTTCAAGCATACAAGAAATTGAGTAGATGCCCGGAAAGCTCCCCACATTGTTCCATAGCCTCTTGTCCCAGACTACAATGAACCCACCCCTACTGCCACTTGCTTTCAATTCAGCCCATCTATTGCCCCATAATTGATAAACATCACTATCTGGCCAATTTTCTATTTTAGTTTCTTGCGAACACATGATATCAACCTTCCACTTGCGAATCAGAGATTTTATTGTACTCATTTTCCCCTATCGTTCGCCCCTTGCACATTCCAACCCAATATTTTGAGTTTCATCCAGAAATGGTAAGGCCCGCCCCTCGTTCCCATTAATTGTTGGCTCTTCTTTATGTCATAATTGACCCCACTGATTAGTCTTTTCCTTTCCATTTCCCCCTTCTGTTTTCCTTTCCCCTTTTTGGATGAATGATTTTGAAGTTTGAGTTGTCCCTTTCTTCTCTGCTCCATTCTCAAAATAAGGTCCAGCAGTTCATGTTCAAATCCTTGAGAATTAATGCCGAAAGATTTGCAAGCCTTCCCCATGGTGATCTTAGTCCAAGTCGAGGTTTCAATCACTGTTGGTTTGTTTATCCTTTGCATGCTCGATTCTCCTTCGTGCCATGTCAGTGGGAGAGCGTCACTCACCGAAAGAGAAGAGAAGTCCGAGTCTGAGTTGCTTACCAGGGCCAGATTCTTGTCTGATGAAGGTTGTCTAGACAAACAATGAGTGAAATCCTTCGGGTCTTCTTCATCATCGGCATCGAAAAAGCAGTCTCCTGTGTTAGAGTCTGGTATAAAGTCCTGGGTCTGCAAAGTAGCTAAATTCTCTTGATTATCGTGTGAGTTGGTGCAAGACTCAGTTGATAATAAGTTGAATTTGTTTGTGTCTGACCCAGCAATTGACCCAATAGCCTGCCAGATCTGTTTCTCCTTCATCAGTTTAATATCTTTAGCTTGGGCTTTTTTTTTCTTTGGGCCCTTATAAAAATTGAAATTCGAAGCCTGGCCCAAATTTTGTGGTTTAACCTGCTGAGTATTGACCAAGGGATAAGAAGAGAAGTTGCGATCTGAATTAAAGTGATTCTGCTGCACAGTCATGTGCGCACGCTCTGTGATGGTGACGTCTTCCCAAGCATCTTTCTCGTTCAACTTCCTTCTAATCGGCTCGCCGGAGCCATTTTTTCCGGCTGGTCTGGGCTTAACTAGGATGTCATCTAGAATCGCTATCTCGAAGCTCCAATCTCCTAGATCTAGCTCTAGTGTTGCCGGGACATTGTCCTTTGTGTTTCTAATACAGATATGAGTCCAGAAAAGATGATTTTTGTGTTTCGTGTCATCATCGATTTCAATGAAGCCACCACATTTATCTCCGATAAGCTTGAAAGTGCTTTCTGACCATGCATGAAGGGGAATACCGAAGACTTTGACCCATTTGTGCCCCATACTAGTGGTCCTTTTTTGGAATTCCGACGCCGGCGACCACCAATCTAAGGTCGATCTTCTACCGTTCCAATACCAATCCCCCAACTTGATTTTGATAGCTTCCTGCTTAGATGGGAAGTCGAACAAAAATTGATTGTGGTTGATTGGAGTGACCTTAAGGCTGGCTATTACTTGCCATCTCTTAACGAACCAACTTTGAATTACTGATGGGTTTGGGCTTGCACTGCCAGCATCATTGAAACATCCGATTAGGCGTTTTGAAAGAAAGTGTTCATTCTCGGATGTCCCTTCAGCAGGATCAATGGCAGGCCATTGGAGGATTTTTGCAGCATGCATGTACGATTTTGATTGGTCTGTGGCTAGCTGAAACCTGGGATTTGAAGCCTTACAAAGATATCTTTGAATTTTTTCAGCAATATCTCCCTATCCAGTGTTGAGATCTATCTCTGGAACAATGATAGCTGATTTCCTTTTGCCCACCTGAGTTTCGATACGCACGTATCTCCCATAGCTGTTGAAATTCTGTATCACCCTGTAGGAATAAGCCTGTATCTTCCTAGCCCATCTTCTACATCTGTTTCCATACCCAAGTGAAGCTTGCTTCAAAGCCTCACAGATCCATCTTAGGTTGCTTTCATCTACCTTAATCCTGCTGATAAATCTTTTGCTGCGTTCGTAGAAAATAAACCATCTGTCATAGTCTTCACTGTGTCCTTTAGCTCGAAGTACTTCTCCCCCGAGATAAAGAAAAGTCTCCGGGCCATGACTAAACTGAGAAGGGGTTCTCATCGGAGAAGTTGAGGAGCTTGGTTCTCGGGGAAGAGAGAGAAAAGCTTTTGGCGCGGTTCCCAAGAGAGATCCTATCCAGAAGATAAAGCTAAATTGTATTCATCTTTTTAATTTTTGGCGTAAACAGGAATACGTAGAGGTTACAGAGACTTTAGAATAGTTGTCAGAGTCTATAGATAATAGTAGAATATAGTAACTATCTCCTCTTGTAATTATGGCTTAACAGCCTTTTTGGTGAATAAACTGTTACCTCATTTTAAAAAAAAGAAAGAAAAAAAGAGTTCAACATTGGTATTGTTTTTATACAGATAAATAACTTCTTTTTTTAAATCTATGTATCTGTTTCATATTTAAAAATTACAATTTTCCACTCTAATGACTTCAGAAAAACTGGCAGAGGAGCTTGTCCAGATGTTTGTGTCAGAAACAATTATAAAGGTGTCTTTCTCATCTTCTCAGCCACAGAGAGGCGTTTTTCACTTTATTGGTACAAAGATTCTATCCATTTGTATTGCCTTCTTGAAAGTTGAGTGATGTGCAGCGGTTGCTAGTGATGGAAATATGCTCCATTGGTTCCGAGGATTTATCACAAGTCGACAGGCTGAAATGGAATGATCATTTCTATATCGGAGAGTTTGATGATCTACGCATATGTATTTCAAACTACAATGAGGTTTTTAAGCAACTTGCGCCCAGGGTAGAGAGCTGCAATTCTCAGTCTACCACCATGCAATCAAGTAGTCAATTGGAGAGGAACGTTCTCCAGGTATTGTGTCACCTTTTGTTTATGAAGTTATACTTTTAGGGACAAATTTGTGTGCCTACTCCTATTATGTGTCTATAGCTGTTACAATTGTTAGCATACTGCAGTATATCCCTAGTGCCTCAAAAGACCCTAGGCTTGATGGTGAGATATATCATCCTTACTTTGGGAAAAGCCCCTCAACCAGCACATTGAGTAGCATATCTTAATTATGATTGTACCTGGACCAACTTTAGTGTTACTTTTAGCAATCTATCTTGTACAGATGCATAATATATACAAATAATATTCGGTCGTTTTTACAACATATCTAATGTAGTCCCACAAGTGGGATCTGGGGAAGATAGGATGTAGGCATACCTTACCCCTACCTTTGTAGGGTAGAGAATGCGCCGTTGCTGGGGACAATATTCAGTCCTTTTAACCCCGAAAAAAGGGAGTAGCATATCATAATTGCTCTAATTGTACCAACAAATGTGTATGTCCCATCTAATTTCTGAAAGTCTTACTTCTAATACATAAAGTGCCTTTTCTTTACGACTCCCTATTTATCCATCTTCTTGAGCTTTCAGATTTTGCTTGTAAAAAGAGCTTTTCCCTTGACCATAAAGGCCTTTTTTTGGTATCAAATTTCTCTTGAAATTGTGGGAGGTAGCATGATTGGTTCATTGGAGATATTATTACTTATCTGCAACTTACCATTTTCCTTTAAGTTCAAGGCATGCTTTCCTGTCTCTTCTATGCACCGTTTCTGCTCATTAAATCATGTTTTGTTTTTCAAATTCATGACAATGAATCTTTGTCAAGGTAATATTTTTATAATGGTGGAGTGAAATATGTAGACATGATTCATTTTATGTGAACAAGTCTTTTACGGCTAGATCTCTTGGAAGAGCCATGGTTGATAGCTAAGGTAAGATATTCTTCAAGGAAATATTACCTACAAGATTGCTGTGGTATTATGAAATTTTGTGTCGGTTGTAGAAAACTGTATTTTTGTGTATGACTCTACTTTTTATACTACTTGTAACATGGGCTTCCACCAGATATGAATAGATTTTGACTATATGAAAAAAGTTCTTCAAGGAAATGAGCCCCCAGGGCTTTGGTCTAGTGGTAAGAGCACAATGCTTGATGTGTGGGTTAGAGGCATGTTATGGGTCTGAAATTTCCCTTAGACAAAAGTGTGGTATTTACATGGAGAAAGGTAAAGGGGTGGACCCATTATCTATTGGGTTTTGAACCGTGCACCATTGGCCCTCGATTTCTTTGTTATATATATGAAAAAAGAGTTACTCCAGGAAATGATGAAAAATCTTCAGTAAGACGTTGAAATTGGTCAGCAAAGATATTTGGAAGTTCAATTGTTTATGATCATATTAACAAGATCCATCATTGTCTTATTGGATGGAAAAATTCAAACCTTCTACTGGTGTTTCCACATCCTTTTGTATCTGCAACTAATTAAATATTTGAATTGTAGGTTTACTTAACAACCTGGCTCGCAGAAGTCCATGTTGATAGATTCAGGTAAAGTGATTCTGTGCAACTTTAGAGTTTTTTCAACCTTGATACTGAAGCTACTTCTACGTCTCTTGGCTTCTATTAATATCACAGTGAACAAGTCATATAATGTATCGCTTCGTCTTTAATGAGTTTTTTAAACTTGTATATCATTTTGTAACAGTAATTTTTTCCTTGACAGGATAGGTGAATTATTTGCTATGGTAGGTGAGGAGATTCATGTTACCATATCTTGAAGCCTCAACTACACAGGTAGGTGAACAATGGTGAAAAAACTCCTTAAATTATGTTGCATAATTCCAAGATTGGAACTTGAAGAAGCATTGGACTAGGGCATTCTTTGGGCTCATCCAGGTGCCTAAAGAGGCACCGAGCTGATCTTCAAGCTTCTAAGATTTTTTTCTTCAAAATTTTTTAGAAATAATGCTGATGAATTTATTGGACCTATATAGAGCGGAATGGATACAAGGATTTCACATGGATAACCCCAACTAAATTGAGGTTGAAGCATATATATAAATATTGATGTAATGCTGATAGAGTTTGGAAATATAAAAGCTGACTTAAGCTGGGCTTTAGATGGTGAAGTTGGCCAAGAGGAATTACCCAAACTTTCAAACAAGATTACTGTTGTTTTCCAGGCAATGAATGCAAGTGTCGGGCAATACCACAATAGTGGCTGCTAAATGCTGTCTTTGTTCGTCAAAGAAAGCAGTGGATGAAGTGCCAACATCAACATATTTAGTAATATGAAAGTGAAGAGGCTCGGGCTAGCAAGAACCGCTATGACTGGCACTTCTCTAACTCCATGTTTTTTTCTTTTTCTTTCTTTTAGGGTGGGGTTAGAGTTGCTATATACATAATTTTGTTTTTCCTGATTTTAGCATTTGCGTCAGAATTGATATTAACATCAGAAGAAGCTTTCAGACGGTCGTTAATTTCTCACAGCCAGTGTGACACTCTTCTGAAGATGGATCTCATGAAAGACTGTCTCCCACTTGGGCTTTATATAATTTGTACATAGTCATTGACAATAAAAGACTTGATTCTATCATGTGGGGCTTCGAAGATGAAGTCAATTGAAACAATATCAAAATTAATGGAAACAGTTGGTTATGGAACTGCTCAAGTCGAGTGGAACTGCTCGAGTCAAGATATGGCTTCCATACATAACAACAATAATTGTATAGAAAGTTGCATATTTCTAGATCTCACGCATTAAAGACCTTTGCTTCTAAAGCTATGACAGAGGAAAGTTACTATTGAGAAATCACATATCAAACCAAGCAGAAATTCAATGCGAACAAGACAAACAACACTGACGAGAAAATATGGCCCAGAGAACGTGGTTGGGTGGAGAGAAAGGGGAGGGCACAAGATGGAACCCTCAGAAAAGAAGGTATGTTTCTACAGAATAACAGAACATATCAACATTTTAAACCATCAGCAGTAGGCGCTTGTTGGTGGGATTTGGGGCTCAAATTTGAAATTAGCTTTTGTTTATAAAATGTGAAATTTTTCAATTTCAATTTGATTTGAAATGTCAAATTCTCCAAAAAGTAAAATTTTTAAATTTCGAGTTGTGTTTTTATTATTTTTTTAAATGTAAAAGTTGATCCATAAGTTTATATTTTGCAGACAGACTCATCATTTTAAATTTGCAAAATAAAAAGATTCATGCTAAGAAACTGTATATACGATGTTAAAAAAGATTATATTAAAGAATAATTAGTTACTACTACAATTGATTTATTGGATTACTAAATCTTTGTGAAATTATGTCTATTTAAAAGTTTGTAATGACACATAATCACAAACATCTATTCATAGAAAAAACGTGGTGATATGCGATTTATTAATACAACGTTTTAGATATTTTGTTACCTTGTCTATGATTGCTCGTTCTATAAGATGTATGTAAGAGTTGATTAAGTTTTAATAGTTTTCAAGTTTTCGTGTTTATTAAAAAAAAAAAAATTAAATTGTATGATGTATCCGGACAAAATTATAAAAATCTGCCAAGTAATTGCATATTAAGAACCATACAAGCAGAGTATAGGCATGATATACACCTCTGTACTAGGGAAATAATTAAGACTGAACCATCAACAGAAATTTAAAGTTGGCTAATTAAGTCGTATTCCATTAAGCACCTATAATAAAGGCCTAGTGTATTATTTTGACATTTTTGGCACCAACTTTTCAAAATCTCAGGCGTATGGTTTAAATTGGAGAAAATGACCATTAATGTACGGGGGTTGGATCATTTTGGTCCTTGATGTATGATAAAGTACTTTGTATTGATTTTGATGATATGAAAAACTTATCGGAACTAGGTCGATGATTAGAATACTACTGGTAAAACTCAACATACAGCTGACAAAAAGTGATTTGCAGACTGCCACTACTGCATTGTTGCCACAGCATAATGGCAGACCTGTTGCTCTTGCTACAAGTCTTTATCCAATAGATAAACACTCTCTCCCTTTTTCATTCTTGATATAGGCTACAAAGGGACTTTCACTTTTGCATCTCACAAGGATACTTCCTCTCTTGCAAAAGCCATCCGAAGATAAAACTTCAACAACAATTCAAGAACTAGTTCAAATCAGTAGTATTTGTTTAGTCCTAGGTTGTTGAATACTTGTCTTTTGTTCTTAACTTGTAAACCTACTCCTCATTCGAGAAGCTGTTGTAGGTAGTCGTTTCTTTTGTTTTTAATCCCAATGGTTGGTAGGCTAGTTTTAGCCTTTTGTTCTCTTTGTAATGGAGTTATTGCAAAGGCTTACAGTAGAGGTATTGTAAGGGGGAAGGGATTAATAGGTTAATTCCTTCGTTTCATGAGTTTGTAATCTAAATTGCCCAGCTGATTTAGTGAAGATTGAAAATCCTATCAGTGTAGGTCGTGGTTTTACTCTCTTAGGCAAAGAGGTTTCCACGTAAAATGTCTTGTGTTATTTATGCTTCTGTTAAGGAACCAGGTAAGGCAGTTGGTTCTACATTATTTTTGGTGGACGCATATAAACTATCAACTGGTATCAGAGCAGGCTCTTTCTAAAAGGTAAATACTTAGAAAGTACTGACTCTAGTGGTTGCTCTACCTAACTTAGAAGAAGGACAGTCGACTACTAGACCCCCACAATTCAACGGGCAGTACTAAGGATGGTGGAAAACAAGAACGCATAACCTCATAATGGATGAGGACTCAGAGCTCTGGAATGTCATTTGTGATGGATCTTCGTGCCAACAAAGACTCTTGAAGATGGCACAATAGTTCCCAAAACAAGAAAGGAGTACAGTGACACCGATAGGAAGGCAGTTGAGAAGAAAGGAGTACAATGACACCGATAGGAAGGCAGCTTAATACTACACATAGTCTGAAAGCCTCTAACATATTTAATGGGTTGATGGGACAACACCCCCAACTAACCCGACAAGTCTAGAAAAACTGAACATAAAGAGATAACTAATATCAACTGGTCATCGGAGAATGAGGGCTCACCAATGAGCTGGATGCTCACTCCGGGAACGAGCTAATGACGGTGTTGGATCTAAAGATCGGAGCCAGTATCATGAAAGAATACATCATAGAGTATGTGGTTAGTACGTGGAATGTACCAAGTATGCAAGGCAAGTAAAACGGACATTTAAAATACATAAAAATTCATAAGAGATCATAAGAGTAGGAAAATATGTTCATAACATAAATATAATAATGTAACATAAGGCTAAAGGTTTTCAAAACATTCGTAATCCATTCATTATCATAGTCATAAGAGAAACTTTATAAATCATAACTTGAGCCAAAGTAACATAAATATAACAATGCATAAAATATGCGGAACAATATGAGGACTCGTCATAACCGACACCATCATGGTAGAGCCTTACATGATGCCGCAACTATCTCACTCAAGTGGACAGAGTGGTCCCAGGCTTGCCAGGCAAGGGATGTGCATTATGTGATATCACGAAATAGGGGATCCATTAACATTGTAATATATCAATATGAACCTACGGTGGCATGTAGTTATGAGACACCGACGTAGTTCTTTGAACGTTGGGCTGCTAGGTGCTAGACACTGCTCCCAAAAACATGCACATTAGGCTCGTACGTAAATCATAAACATCATTCATGAGATACATGGCTAAATAAATATTAACATTGTTGATCCCCATTTACATACATTTTTAGCCAAGAATCAAGGGCCCATTAATCGGCCAACGTCACAAATCGATCAATCATGAAATTCATATCATAAATCATAAATCTCACTTGAACATGTGGGCATTGCCCAATACTTTAACATGCTTGAAAATACTCATTTCACTTGAAAACATGATTATAAACATGGGTAACTTGAAAATATGATTTTCATCATTAATACCTCATCATACGTGAACATCCTTTATAAATCTCAACTTACAAACTTCTCTTAAGGGAAAATCAAATTTATAAGGCTTGAAACATGATTTTAATGAAAACAGTGTAAAACTTGCCCATACTTCATAATTCAATAATAAAAACACCTTTGAATCATGCCCATGTAGTAAATTAGAAATTTAATGCATTGGGTTAAAACCCCGTAGAATCAACATAGGAATTTCATGATTTTGAGAGGGATTGGGCATGTGTGTGAACGGATTCATCCATTCATAACCCTACATACCTGGGGAAATCATATTTTACCACTCCTTGAAAGCCCAATGATGGAATGAAGGAAAGCTTGAAGAATCCTAACTTGATCACCTCCTAAACCCCTTCAATATGCATGCATGGATATGAATGAGCCTAGGATAGATTTTCCCCTCATAAGACACTGTATTTCGAGCCTTAAATGACGCAGTTTAGGACCCTAGGACTTAGGAATGATGAAAATACCCTTAATGAATTTTTTGAAAATTCTACACTGTTAATGACAACGGCCGATCCAACGGGTCGTGCCTGGATACCACGAGTCGTGGTATCCATCCGTTGCATCCACTACCCAAACTTCACTGCTCAGATTCAATCCCATGACTCGACAGGATGAGTCATCACATCAGACGACGATCCATTGTATCCTCCGTTGTATCCCCCTGACGACCTGCACCTGGGCCTTCCATGATCCACAACATGACTCGTGGTTTCCATACATCACTTCGACTAGAAACTTTTCTACTCTTTCCCACGGTTGCTCACCACGATCCGTTACTGCTCACAACGGGTCGTCCTATGACCCGTTACTTCCTCCTAGGCTAAGGACCAATATCACCACGACCACAAGTCATGACTCGTGACATCAAACCACGGGTCGTTACGTGACCCGTTACTACCAACTGCAACCCGGTTGTACCTCACCACGAGCACTTCCTATGGATCATTGGTGGAACTAACTATCTACTACATGACCCGTTCTGTGATGGTTTTCCAGATTTATGCCAACTTCTATTTTTAAATCTCGGGTCTAGTCTTAGGCACTTTCAGAGTATTACAATATCATCCCCTTGGGAACATTCTTCCTGAATGTGGGAAAACATACAGAAAATAGTGAAATGCAATCATCATACTCAAATATTGATCATTTAAGTTGAAAACTGACGAAATGACTAACTCCGATTCAGATTACATTGCTGACCTAAATTTATGAATCATATACACATCCACATACACGAAAGAAACCGGGGCACATGAACTGAACATGAAAACTAAATATAGTTTTAGGGAAAAACTGATATCTCACGCTGGAACTAAGCCGGTAGAGAATAAATATGGGTATCTAGCCATTATGTCTGCCTCAGCTTCCCACGTAGCTACTTCAACATGCTGATTCCTCCATAAAACTTTGACGGAAGCTACTTCCTTGTTCCTTATCCTTCAAACCTGATGATCCAGATTTTCCACCGGAACCTCCTCATAACTAAGGATGTCTTTCACACCAAAACTGTCCACCGAGATAACTAGAGCGGCATCACCCAAACACTTCTTCAAAAGAGATACATGAAAAACAGGATGTACGGAAGATAATTCTGAAGGAAACACCAATTCATATGCCACATTGCCAACCCGCTTCACAATCCGGTAAGGGCCAACATAACGAGGGTTGAGTTTTCCTTTCTTTCCAAACCGCAACACTCCCTTCATGGTAGACACATTCATAAACACCCAATCATCCACTTCGAACTTGAGTTCTCTCCTTCTCGCATCGGCATAGGACTTTTGGCGACTTTGAGTTGTTTTCAGCCTGTCCCGTATGAGCTGAACATTCTCTATAGCCTCATGGACCGAATCTGGTCCTATTATCACAGCTTCACTAACTTCGAACCAGCCAATAGGCGATCTACATCTCCGCCCATAAAGAGTCTCAAACGGAGCCATTTGAATACTGGAATGATAGTTGTTATTGTATGCAAACTCTATAAGAGGCAAATGAGCATCCCAACTACCTTTGAAGTCAATCACGCATGCTCTCAACATGTCCTCGAGAGTCTGAATTGTCTGCTCCGCTTGACCACCCGTTTGTGGGTGAAATACTGTACTGAGCTTAACCTGAGTACCTAGTCCTTTTTTAAACGACCTCCAAATCTGAGAGGTAAATTGGGTACCTCTGTTTAATATGATGTACAAGGGCACTCCATGCAATTGAACTGGCTCTCGGATGTATAGTTTGGCATAATCCTCCGCTGAATCTGTGGTTTTGACCGGTAGAAAATGAGCGGCTTTGGTCAACCTGCCTACGACAGCCCAAATGGAGTCATATGTTATCGAGTGCGAGGCAACCCTGTGATGAAGTGCATATTGATTTCTTCCCACTTTCAAGTAGGAATACTAATATCTTTAGTACCCCTCCCGGTCTCTGATGCTCGAGCTTCACTTGCGGACAGTTTGGACACTTATCCACAAATTCTATGATGTCTTTCTTCATGTCATTCCACCAATAGGCTTCCTGTAAGTCACGATACATCTTGGTGGTACCTGGATGGATTGAATACCTAGATTTGTGAGCCTCGTGCAACATCCAATTTCTCAAATCATAAATATTCGGAACACATAAGTGACCCTGGTATCGAAGCACACTATCTCCCCCTTTGGAGAAGATCTCTACCTTTTGATTTTGAACAACTTCCTTTAACTTTACCAAAATAGGGTCTTCGTCTTTCCTAGCTTTTACATCATTCACCAAGGAAGATTCTAATCCATTCTAAAGTATAACACCGTCATTAGTCAAATCAACCAACCGAACTCCCAACCTTGCAAGTCAATGCACATCCTTCACCAACTCCTTTCTTCCCTCATCCACATAGGACACAGTCTCTATAGAGAGTCTACTAAGTGTATCCGCTACTATATTTGCCTTTCCCAAATGGTAAAGCACGCTCATATCGTAATCCTTAAGTAGCTCTAACCATCTTCTTTGTCGATGATTGAGATCCTTTTGGGTAAACACATATTGTAGACTCTTATGATCTGTAAACACATCCAAGTGGACCCCTTTCAACTGATATGATCCAACTCAACACACTCAACTCTATGCACCCCTATGACCTGGGTGATCTTCACAATCTCATCAATGAACTTATGAGGGTCTTCATCTACTTTTGACCCAAGGAACTTTGGCGTGTTCATCCTCAAAAAATCTCTGACCCATGTTTCCACTGCATTCCCATTTTGCGGGATATGTGCCACTATCTGCTGGTTGACCTGAGCGGCTAAGGTCTGCGCTAGCATCTAAATATCTGCCCGGAATTCAGCATGGGCAACCGACTCTAGTGCATGGTGCTCATTGATTGGTGGGGCTTTTTGGTTCCATCTTCGTTGCCTTCCTCATGGAAATTTCCATTCTCATTCCTCATACCATTAACTCTATGGGGAGCCATGATTCTGCAATCGCGAATAGCACGAGTTAGAAGGATAGGGAGGGACATTTCATCTCACGACATACATCACGAAAGAAGGGAATGATCACGGGCAAAAATATATGCCCGAGATACGCTTTACGACTTAAATTAGTCTTGTTTATCTAAGATTGTTGTATACATTTTCATGTAATTTTAGATAAAGTAAAGATATGTGCTAACCAACATGATTAGCCTTTGTTTTGTAGGTTTTGATGACTTTTGAGTAACTAATCCATGAGTTGGTAAAGTAGAGGATTGGAAACAGTATCAACACGCGAACGTCGGCAAAGAGGAGGCACAAAACATCCCACCGGCGCGTCGACAAGGTGCCACGGCAGGCAGGCCGCTCACAACAGCCCACCTGCGCGTTGGCAACGTGCCACGGCAGGTGGCCTCCGCGACCAAGGGCTGCCAACGCGCTGCCCAAGCAGCGTGACACGCTGCCAACGCGGCAGGGTGCTGCCTGGGCCATTTTCGGGTGATTTTCCAGAGGGCTTCCGCGTCCGTAGCGTGTCACGGAGGCCGTGCTCCGCGATGCACTCCGTGACACGTTGCTTGTTATTCCGGGAAAGAGTCCTACTACTATAAATAGCACACTTAGGTTTATTTTTCAGAATGAAGACTTGGTGGAGCTAGGACGGGGGTTAGCAGCAGTTGAGGGATGAAAAAGCTAAGGGTTTTTCTCTCTTTCTTTCTTCTTTCAATCAATTGTACGTATGATTTACACTCATTTGAGGATGATCAATCCACAAATGAGTGGCTAATTCTCTTCCTTGCTAAGGTTTTAAACATGTGTATTGAATTTTGATTGTGAATTATATGGTTTTTCATCTTCTTCTTTCATGTTGTTCTATTAATTCTTGTTCTTACTGCATTCGTGTGTGGCCAACATTAATGTACATCTAAAAAGTCCAATTTCACTCGAGAGAGCAAGAAATTGGAAAGTTGTGAATTAATAGGGTATTGTTCTTAACTTGATTTGGGAAAATTGGGTTTTGATGTGCTTTCCTGATAGAAATATACTTTAAAGCCGTATTAGTCAATTTAGGAACCGGAATTGTATTGCTAGGTCATAAATTGCATTTGATCACAGAAATGTAGACGAATGGTTTATGATTCTAAAGTGAGATTAAATACGAGAGTTTTAATCTCTAGGCTAATGTTCTTGGCTAGCAACATGAAGAGAAGAATAACTGAATTATGATTACTATCGAATTCATTACTTGTTCTTAACCTTGGCATGCTCTTATCCATAGTTTCAATTCAAGTAAATATTTGTTAATAGTTTTAGTATATAGTTTATAAACAAAATTATTTAACTTTTGGTTACATTGTTGTCAACATAATTAGAAGTAAACTAGAATATAGTATACTTAAGCAATTTTACTTATCCAGAGTCTCCTTGGATCGATACTTGGCTTACTTAGCCACTTTATTACTTGTTTGACCACGTGCACTTGCGTGTCAGTTTTTAACCCCTACCAAAGCACCGAGCAAGTTTTTGGCGCCGTTGCCGGGGAGACTTGGCAATAGGTGAATTTGTTTTAAGTGTAATTTACTGCATTTTTATTTTTCTCAAGTGCTGACAACTTAGTCTTAGTGTTTGTTTTAATTCTTTTGCATTTTACTTTTTCTTTTGCGAACACCCTTATTGACATGACATCGTGGAATATAAATGGTTTCAATGGTGGATACTCATATTTTAGTGAATCTTGTCTGAATTGCGGAGGACACCACTCGTGGCAACACTGTAACACGTGCAATATATGTGGTGGTCAAGATGGCCATTGAGATGGCTGTCCGAATGCATATTCCCCTCCCCCAAGCCCCTACTATGATCCTTCTGTTGTTTTTCCTAAATATAGGCATGCTGAAAATAAGGACTTGGGACGCCAAGATCGAATAGAAGACATGATGAAACAACTCTTGGAGCAATCAGAAGCAATGAAGGAGGCGATGGCAGTATTGAGAATTCAGCAAGAAGAGAATGCAGAGGCTCTAGAAAGGATGAGCGTCAAATTCACAGAGATGATTGCTGAGGCTGAAGCTTGTGATAAATTGCAGGTAACAACTTTAGCCGATATTCAAGAGGAACTACAAGAGGACGACAAGGGTGAATTTTTGGATGAAGCCCAACAATTAGAATCTCTTGAGTGTCCCCGTGATGGGCTCGCACTTATGGAAAATCCATTGTTGGAAGACGATATAGAGTATCCCCCATTTGACATCAATGAAGAGATAGATGTCGATGTTGAGAAGGAGTATACAAGTAAGGAGGTCAAGCAAAATGCAGTTTCAGATTTGAGGTGTATTGGACCACACTCTACGCATTTTTCGACGTTAAATTTGGTTGACAACATAGAAAGAGAGTCTTCCAAGCTTATAGAGAAATGTCTAGAGGAGGACCAAGCACCATATATTTTGAAATTTGCCAACGCGGAGAGACAAAATGACTTCGCTTACTTAAGGGCCAATAAGTTCAAAAGGCAACATCTACTGCTTGGTCCTTACAATTTTTCACCACCACCCCTGGAGCATAAGAGGAAATTAGAAAAGAAATTAGGGGTGAGATTCATATCCTCAAGGTGGAGGAAAAAGTGGTGAAACTTGGTACGTCGTGCCGCGACGTAAAATTAGGCGCTGCTTGGGAGGCAACCCAAGGGTACCACAGGTACCATTTTAATTTCTTGCAATTGAGTTAATTTTTGTTTATTTTCATCTTGTGTTGTTTTGGTGGAAAGTTAAGCGCAGATGGAGGGGAAGTCTGAGTACCCGTGGAGGAGGAAGCTAACAAGCATGGAAGAGAAAAAGTGTGGGGTTGAACACCCACTTGTGCAAAGTTGAAGAAAGGCATGTTGCTAGCTAGGCCTAAAGGCCCCAGGGAGTATTTCTCACCCTTTGTAAATTTTAATTTGATGCTATGAGGACATAGCATGATTTAAGTGTGGGGTGAGGGAAATTTCAAGGGAAATTTCAAAAATTTTTGTTGTGCTTAACGATTTTTGGTGAATGTAATACTTGTGAGAAATTTGAAAAATTTGAAAAATTTTTGTGAATTAAGCATGACTTCATCACCCGTTGGTTTTTCTTTTCGGTTCTTTTCCGACGGGGGGTCTTTGAACCGAAAAATAAAAATTTTTCTTTTTCTTTTCTTTGTCTGTATATAAAGTTTTTAGTCATAGTGAGGGACTGTTTCCGACGATGGATGGATGACGACCGTCTTGAGGAAAATTAGTCAGTAGGATGGTTTTTGGACCCGTAGCTAATTGATGGCTTGATATTCTTGTTATGTGCTATACATGGTTGTAAGAGGCAAGTATGTTCAGTGTGAAGCATGCAAGTGTATAACTTTGTGTGAGACACTTAGGTTCTTGAATTTGACTCAATATGATTGAAGCTTAATCCTGAATTCTTGTGATTAGCTGAGTAAAAGTCTGCTGAATGTGTCTTGATTTGAGCATGTGCCATGAGTGTAAGGTTTTTGAGTATTCTGTGCTATTATGAAATGTCTAGAACTTGCCTGGTGTGTATATAAAACGAAATGAAGGATGTGAATTGTAGGAGATGATTTAGGTATTTCTTTGAATGAACCAAACTTTTAACCCTCATTATACCTACCTTGAAAAATTAATCCTAGTTAACCCCATTGAGCCTTGAGCCTATTCTTTGACAGCTGCAACATAAGCTTAATCCTTTTTCTTTCATTAGCCTTGAAGTTGATCCAAAGCTCCGAAGCGCGTAAGTGGAAAAATCCGAAAGAGTGAAGGAGTGAGAATTGGGAGGAAGAAGGAAAAATAGCAAGTTGTAAATAATTGAGAAAAGGAAAAAGGAGCATTTGAGTGAAAATGGTTGGTTATTAGTAGGGAGTAAGAAAAGAAATGAATGAAACATATTGCTTAAGTACTCCTTACTAATAAGCTAAAAGCGCCTAAAGAAAGGGGGAACAAAAGAGGAAAAAGAAAGATGAAAAGAGAAAAAGGTGAAGTGAGGGAAGGGAAGTTTGTAATGAAGGCGTGATGTATTAAAAGCGCTTAGGAAAGATAGTCACTATTACTGATCACAATAGTACCTACCCGCACCTGAGTTACATTACAACCTAAAAAGTCCTACTTGATCTTACATTCATACATCCTTAAATTAGTGGAATAAAACACTAAGGGCAAGCTTATGGGTCATTACATAATGCATGTGAATTCTTTGTGAGAGTGAGCGTAATTCTATTCATATACCCACACATGTTGTGATATAAAAATTGTTTTTGCATGTGAAATTGGGTAACTCTCTTTCCGTGAGGGGCACATGTTGAATGAAGGATATAATTCATGTGGGATTTCTTAATCAGTTGATTTACATGAGTTTGCTAAGATTGAGAGTCGATTCTTGAGGTTAAGAAGTCTTAACATCGTTGTATTTCATTTATGTGATTAAATTGTGCATGCTCTATTTGTAGCTTGTTGTCTTACATAATCATTATAGCCGTAACTTGAATTATCTCGCTAAATTAGTTATGTGGGAGTCTCCATATGCATGATATGTAAAAGGTTGTTCGAGGACGAACAAGGCTTTAAGTGTGGGGTTGTGATCACGGGCAAAAATATATGCCCGAGATACGCTTTACGACTTAAATTAGTCTTGTTTATCTAAGATTGTTGTATACATTTTCATGTAATTTTAGATAAAGTAAAGATATGTGCTAACCAACATGATTAGCCTTTGTTTTGTAGGTTTTGATGACTTTTGAGTAACTAATCCATGAGTTGGTAAAGTAGAGGCTTGGAAATAGTATCAACACGCGAACGTCGGCAAAGAGGAGGCACAAAACAGCCCACCGGCGTGTCGACAAGGTGCCACGGCAGGCAGGTCGCTCACAACAGCCCACCTGCGCGTTGGCAACGTGCCACGGCAGGTGGCCTCCGCGACCAAGGGCTGCCAACGCGCTGCCCAAGCAGCGTGACACGCTGCCAACGCGGCAGGGTGCTGCCTGGGCCATTTTCGGGTGATTTTCCAGAGGGCTTCCGCGTCCGTAGCGCGTCACGGAGGCCGTGCTCCGCGATGCACTCCGTGACATGTTGCTTGTTATTCCGGGAAAGAGTCCTACTACTATAAATAGCACACTTAGGTTTATTTTTCAGAATGAAGACTTGGTGGAGCTAGGACGGGGGTTAGCAGCAGTTGAGGGACGAAAAAGCTAAGGGGTTTTCTCTCTTTCTTTCTTCTTTCAATCAATTGTACGTATGATTTACACTCATTTGAGGATGATCAATCCACAAATGAGTGGCTAATTCTCTTCCTTGCTAAGGTTTTGAACATGTGTATTGAATTTTGATTGTGAATTATATGGTTTTTCATGTTCTTCTTTCATGTTGTTCTATTAATTCTTGTTCTTACTTCATTCGTGTGTGGCCAACATTAATGTACATCTAAAAAGTCCAATTTCACTCGAGAGAGCGAGAAATGGGAAAGTTGTGAATTAATAGGGTATTGTTCTTAACTTGATTTGGGAAAATTGGGTTTTGATGTGCTTTCCTGATAGAAATATACTTGAAAGCCGTATTAGTCAATTTAGGAACCGGAATTGTATTGCTAGGTCATAAATTGCATTTGATCACAGAAATGTAGACGAATGGTTTATGATTCTAAAGTGAGATTAAATACGAGAGTTTTAATCTCTAGGCTAATGTTCTTGGCTAGCAACATGAAGAGAAGAATAACTGAATTATGATTACTATCGAATTCATTACTTGTTCTTAACCTTGGCATGCTCTTATCCATAGTTTCAATTCAAGTAAATATTTGTTAATAGTTTTAGTATATAGTTTATAAATAAAATTATTTAACTTTTGGTTACATTGTTGTCAACATAATTAGAAGTAAACTAGAATATAGTATACTTAAGCAATTTTACTTATCCAGAGTCTCCTTGGATCGATACTTGGCTTACTTAGCCACTTTATTACTTGTTTGACCACGTGCACTTGCGTGTCGGTTTTTAACCCCTACCAAAGCACCGAGCAGGGAACATTTCCTAAACGTCTCGTAGCCTCTTCGCCATAAGCATGGCACACATCACACCCGTAAAAAGACCCTACTTAATGCGGCTTTCAGACACCGTAGGATACTTCAAATCTATTGTTCTGATACCAAGTTTGCCATGACTCGAACGTAGACCCGAATCGCAACACAGGATAAGGAGCCCCGAGAGACTCCAAATCGACCCATGGCATGAACATACATCTTACTCAATATCAATAAAGTGGGATACTCAACATAACGTCATAGCGGAAGCATAATCATTACATAACGTAGAAGGCGAAATGTACTTCATACATGATAGCTGAATACTACACAGTCTGAAAGCCTCTAACATATTTGATGGGTTCATGGGACAACACCTCCAACTAACCCAACAAGTATAAAAAACTGAACATAAATAGATAGCTAATATCAACTGGTCCTCGGAGAATGAGAACTCACAAATAAGCTGGATGCTCACTCTGGGAACGAGCCAATGACGGTGTTAGGTCTAAAGATCGGAGCCTGTATCATAAAGGATACAGCATAAAGTATGTGGTCAGTACGTGGAATGTACAGAGTATGCAAGGTAAGTAAAACGGACATTTAAAATATATAAAAATTTGTAAGAGAGCATATGAGTAGGACAACATGTTCATAACATAAATATCATAATGTAACATAAGGCTCAAGATTTTCAAAACATTCGTAATCCATTCATTATCATAGTTATAAGAGAAACTTTATAAATCATAACTTGAGCCAAAGTAACATAAATATAACAATGCATAAAATATACGGAACAATGGGAGGACTCGTCATAACCGACACCATCATGGTAGAGCCTTACATGATGCCTCAACTATCTCACTCAAGTGGGCAGAGTGGTCACAGGCTTGCCTGGCAAGGGACGTGCATTATGTGATATCACGAAAGAGGGGATCCATTAACAATTTAATATATCAACAATGAACCTATGGTGGCATGTAGTTATGAGACACCGACGTAGTTCTAACTTCGGGCTGCTCGGTGCTAGACACTGCTCCCAAAAACATGCACATTAGGCTCGTACGTAAATCATAAATATCATTCCTGAGATTCATGGACAAATAAATATTAACATCGTTGATCCCCATTTACATACATTTTTAGCCAAGAATCAAGGGCCCATTAATCAGCCAACGTCATAAATCAATCAACCATGAAATCCATATCATAAATCATAAATCATACTTGAACATGTGGGCATTTCCCAATACTTTAACATGCTTGAAGATACTTATTTCACTTGAAAACATGATTATAAACATGGGTAACTTTAAAATATGTTTTTCATCATTAATACCTCATCATACATGAACATCCTTCATAAATCTCAACTTTCATAAACTTCTCATAAATGGACAAATTAAATTTATAAGGGTTGAAACATGATTAATGAAAACAATGTAAAACTTGCCCATACTTCATAATTCAAATAAAAACACCTTTGAATTATGCCCATGTAGTAAATTAGAAATTTAATGCATTGGGTTAAAACTCCATAGAATCAACATAGGAATTTCATGATTTTGAGAGGGATTGGGGATGAGTGTGAACGGATTCACCCATTCATAATTCCACATACTTGGGGAAGATCATATTTTACCACTCCTGGAAAGCCCAATGAAGGATTGAAGGAAAGCATGAAGAATCCTAACTTGATCACCTCCTAAACCCCTTCAATATGCATGCATGGATATGAATGAGCCTAGGATAGATTTTCCCCTCATAAAACACTGCATTTCGAGCATTAAACAACGTAGTTTAGGACCCTAGGAATTAGGAATAACGAAAATACCCTTAATGAATTTCCTGAAAATTCTACACTGGCAATGACAACAATTGATCCAACTGATGTGCCGTGAATTTACGGCACTAGCGACGCTTAAAACTCTATGAATGGGCATGACTTTAGGTACATTTATGTATATACGACGCATTTTGGTAGTTTTGCAGGTAAAACGGGTCGTAGGAATAAAAGTTGAGAAAAAGAACAGAACACAAAGAAAAATGCTTCAGACGAGCTGAGCTACAGATCGTTGGTCATTACCACGGGTCGTCCTAGTCAGCCATTGCATGTAGTTCAGAAAAGTTGTTAAGCAGAGTACAAAGAAATGGTTGAAATCCACAGATCGTACTAGCTTACAACGGGCCATTTTGATCGGCCGTGGGAAGATACAGAGAGAGTGTCAAACTAAAGTCTCATACGATGGATGGTTCCTATGGATCGTGTGAACTTACAATGGACCGTCCTGTCCAGTCGTGGAAAGAATCAGAGAAAATGACCAAGAGTGGGTTGCATCCAACAGACAGATAGGACGGGTAGTACCTTCTAAGAACGGGTCGTTCTGAGTACTCATACCTCTAGGTTCAGAAACAATGATTCAGAGGCCAGGAAACAATGTACTGGACCAACGACTCGTAGGATCTCACAACGAGCCATTGTGTGAGGCCAGATGCTGAAAGGAGACAAGTCTAAGGGAAGCAATGACTGGAATAGGACACTCTGACGATCCGTTGAAGCTACCAACGGACCGTGGTACCTGCCGAGACTAGAATCCTAGTTGATTTAGGAAATAATTTATTTAGTGTCTATAAATAAGTTGTTTAGGTTAATTTTACAAGTTATGCAATTTTACAGCTTTGAACATTATTTTTGGGTGCTATTGACTGCCACCAAGGTTCAAGAAACGAAGTTCATAATTTTATTCTTGAATTTGGAGGAGTAAAACAACCTTGGATTTTTTTTCTTTGATTTTGGTGATTTATTCAATTCAAGTGGTTTTCTTCTACGAATCTTTGTTACTTGCAATTATGATGTCTTCTATAGTTTGTGATTGTGATCATACAAGCATGAGTAGCTAAACTCATAGCTAGGGTTGTGGGAACCATGATGAATTAACACATATAGGTAAAAATACTTAGTGATTCTTAAAAGAGGGTTTATGAATGTATTATTTTTCCTTTCGTTTATTTGTTTCTTAATGGTTGCAAACCTTGGAATCTGTCTTATTCTTACTTACTGGATCAAGGGGGTGATAAATGAAAAAAAGGATTAACAACGGAGATTTGAGTCTATCAACCCTTATTTAATAGCTTGACCTTGTCCAAAAATAGCTAATTCGATTTAAGGGTAAGGGTTAATTAAGCATATACCCGTATCCAGACCAAGTTGCGTGGTGATAATCATCTAGATAGGGGACCAACCATTTAGGTGAATTTAACTTACCAATGTTGCATGTTAAATACCGGAGTAGATCACTAGTCTAAAAGCCTTGTGGTTATGAAGTCATGGAGAATACAATCTTAGTCACTTTATTGAATAAATCGAAATTGATTTAAACATTACTAGTCTTTACTCTTGTTTGTTATTTTGTGTTTCGAATCTTTTCCCACTAGGAAATAAGTACCCAATAGTATTAGCCAAACATATTAACTCAAGTTCTCGTCATATTCCTCGTGGGATTCGACCCCAACCCTAATTGGGTTCTATACTTGACATCAACCGCTTTATATATCATTCACGAGGTGTAATTTGGACAACATCAAATTTTTGAGCCTTTATTGGGGAATACGGCTTAGGATTTTGTTAATTGTATCTACTTTACTATTGGTCCTTATTTCCCTTTTATTTTTATTGTGTTGTTTTTGTTCTTAATAGGCCTTAGGTTCGTGCATGCCCAGTACTAAGAGCCAAGGAAAATATCTGGTTCAAATTGATCATGAACTTGAACAAACACTGCAAAATCTGAGGAGAATGTCCAAGATACAGGAGCAAGAGATAGTGGACTAGGCTACAGCCAGGATGTTGGCTGAGGAACAAGCTCGGGCAAGAGATAGAGAGTTGGATTGCTGAAGAGAAACTCCTAGCTACCGAAGCCAAGCGAGCTAGAAGGAACATAGGTCCAGACCAGCAGAGGCATCGGTACTTCGATGATGACGATGATGCTGATATTGATGAAGCTAGTGCCACTGGAGCTATTGTCCCTCCTCCTTTTCCTGTTGGAGCAAAGTTTGATATTACTAGTGCTATGATCCAAGTTCTCAACATGAAGGGTATATTTGCGGGTCATGCAATTGATGATGCACATACTCACTTGACTAATTTCATAGGTATTTTCAAAGCATACAAACGACTGGGAGTGAGTCAGGATGTGATTCGGCTAAGGTTATTTCCCTTTTCATTGGAGAGTAAGTCAACGCTCTGGTTGGCTGAACTGCCCAATGATTCTATCACTACATGGAGGGAGTTGAAAAGAGATTTTCTTGAAAGATTCCTCCCACCTTCCAAAGCTTTGCAGCTGAAAGAGGAGATATACAACTTCAAGCAATTGAATTTTGAGGCACTTCACGAGACATGGTTGCGGTTCAATAAGAAGCTCAAAAAAAGGTGCCCAACCAGAGGATCCCAGATGATACATTATTGGAGATCTTCTATAGGTCTCTAAATGATAACACTAAGGTAGTGGTTGATAGAGCATTCATGAGTCACACTTATGCTGAAGTTGCTGAGGTACTTGACTGAATCACTAAAACCAACTGCGCATGGAATACAAGAGAGTCGGAGACTCTAGCTGGTACTTATGCGGTAGGAGAAGGAAGGATGAAGAGTGAGATCAGGATATTGTTGAGATAAAGACCACAATGGGGCTGCTTGCTAAGCATTTGGTGGGAGTCGGGGCTGAAAAGGTGAATGTTGTGGGTTCTCAGGGCAAGACACCGAGATATGATGGAGGCGAATCAAAATCTGAGGAGGAAGCAAATTATCTTAATGATAAGGGATGGGTTTCCGGACTAACACCCAAGGATCTAACCAAGACTCTTGGCATCAAGATCAGGGGAACCAAGGTCAGAACTACTATAGAGATAACAATTACAACCGAGGCCAATACAGAGACAATGGAGACTGGAAAAAGCGTGAGGAGTATAAGAATGACAAAAGCAGTCTATATGTTCCTCCAAGGAACTGTGAGCCAGAGTCTAGTGGTTCAAGGGTGGAAGACATGTTGTCTAAGGTACTTAAGCAGATGGACCCGATAGATAGCCATATCAAGGAGCTCCATGTTGATATTTTTGGTATGAACCAAAAGGTGGAATCACATGTCGTGGCCATTAAGTAGATTGAGCAGCAGCTCAGTCAGATGTCTGTTGCTATGAACCAGAGGTAGAAGGGCACACTTCCCAGCAATTCAATTCAAAATCCGAACAATAACAGTCATTTCATGGGGGTCACTACTAGGATTAGGAAGGCGACAGTTGATCCTCCGAGGCCGGTTGTGATTGATGATACAATAGAGCCCTTAGTGATTGATGATGATAGGATGCAGATTTGAGGATCAGACTTTGGTTGATGATTCAGTAGAGAAGACCGCTCCTAGTAATGCAAAGGAGCATAGATCTGGCAAAGAGAAGGAGAAGGAGGTACCAAAAAAGATCACACCTATTCCTAGACCTCGTCCTCCTTTTCCACGGAGGTTGAAAAAAAAGGTCGAAGATGGGAAGTATCACAAATTCATTTCCATGTTGAAACAATTATGTGTGAATATCCCATTAGCCGAGGCAGGTGAGCAAATGCTCGGCTATGCTAAATTCATAAAGGACCTTGTCAGTAGAAAGAGGATCGTGAGCTTCGAACTTGCTGATAAAATGAACCACTATAAAGAAATAACATCTCCTTCTCTTATTCATAGAAAAGAAGACCCCGGAGCTTTCACCATACCGTGCACTATTGGAGCCTTTAATTTTGGTAAGGCACTATGTGATCTGGGTGCTAGTATTAACTTGATACCGTTAGCAGTGTTCAGACAGTTGGGTTTGGGAGCCCCCAAACTGAATACAATGCAGCTTTTGATGGTAGATTGTACGGTGAAAATTTGATGGGAATTCTCTGATGTTCTAGTGAAGGTAGAGTCCTTTATATTTCCCGATTGATTTTGTCATTTTGGACTATGAGATTGATTTTGAGGTCCCCATTATCTTAGGATGACCATTCCTTTCCACTAAACATGCTCTTGTAGATATGGAAACCGGACAACTGAAATTTTGATTGAATAATGAGGAGGTGACATTTAATGTATGCCGGTCCATAAAGCATCCAAATGACACGAGGGTGGTCTCAGTAATTGATGTTGTGGAATCTGACTGTCCAATTATGCCATTGAGGAGTTAGTGACTCTTGAGGACTTAGCAGCAATGTTGATAAATATTGGTACTAAGGAGATCCATAGGGATAAGGAGATTGTGAATACACTTGTTGGTATGGGGTCATACACCTATGCTCCAAAGAAAACTGATCTTTACCTAAAAAATCGGGTGACCCCACCGACCAAGCCATCTATTGAGGAGCCTTCGGTATTGGACCTCAAAGCACTCCTATCTCACTTGCGGTATGTATTTTTGGGAACCGGTAACACTTTACTGGTCATTGTTGCAACTGACTTGGAAGAATGGCAAGTAGAGGCTTTGGTCTCCATTCTGAAGAGATATAAAAAAGCCATCGGTGGACCATTGCATAGATTATAGGAATCCCAGTCGGTATATGCACTCATAAGATCTAGCTAGAGCCAAATATTATTTCATGAATTGAGTATCAGCATAGGTTTAATCCACCTATGCAAGAGGTGGTCAAGAAGAAAATCATCAAGTGGTTGGATGCGGGTGTGGTTTACCCTATTGCTGACAGCAAATGGGTGAGCCCAGTCCAGTATGTATCAAAGAAGGGAGGAATCACGATGGTCCCAAATGATAACAATGAGCTCATTCTACTAAGGCCAGTCACTGGTTGAAGAGTATGCATGGATTATAGGAAGTTGAACCATTGGACTCAGAAAGATCACTCTCCTATGCCATTCATGGACAAGATGCTAAACTGACTTGCAGGCAGAGGATGGTACTATTTCTTAATGGTTATTCGGGGTACAATCAGATATATATAGCCCCTGAAGATCAAGAGAAGACCACTTTCACCTGTCCATATGGTATTTTTTCTTTCAAGAGGATGTCATTCGTGTTGTGTAATGCGCCCGCTACTTTTCAGTGTTGCATATTTTCCTTATTTTCTGACATGATGGAAGACACCATTGAAGTCTTTATGGATAAATTTTCAGTGGTGGGTGATTCATTCGAGGATTGTTTGGCTCATTTGAGCAAGGTGCTGCAGATATGTGAAGAGACCAACTTAGTGCTTAACTGGAAAAAGTGTCATTTCATGGTCAAAGAAGGTATAGTGCTAGGGCACAAGATTTCTGGTAAAGGTATTGAGGTGGACAGGGCAAATATCGAAGTAATTGCTAGTCTACCACCTCTAATTTCTGTGAAAGGTGTTCGAAACTTTCTGGGTTATGTAGGGTTTTATAAGAGATTCATCAAGAATTTCTCAAAGATTGCACATCCTTTGTGTAAACTACTTGAGAAAACGTGAAGTTTGTTTTTGATGAGGCATGTCTGAAGGAATTTGAATGCCTAAAAGAGAGATTGACCACTGCCCCGATTATAGTGGCACCTGACTGGTCTTTACCATTCAAGGTTATGTGTGATGCTAGTAGAGTTGCCTTGGGAGTTGTGTTGGGTAAAAGGTGTGAAAAGATTTTTCATCCTATTTATTATGCTAGCAAGGCTCTTAATGCAGCTCGAAAAAATTACACCATGATAGAATAGATGTTGTTGGTTGTAGTATTTGCATTCGAGAAGTTTTGGACTTATTTACTTGGAAGTAAAGTGATAGTCCATGCAGACCATGCAACTTTGAGATATTTGATGGCAAAGAAAGATGCCAAGCCACGGTTTATTCGATGGGTTCTACTGCTGCAAGAGTTCGAGTTCGAGGTAAAGGACTAGAAAGGGAACGAAAAACAGGTAGCGGATCATTTATCAAGATTGAAATTTGATGCAGCACTTCTTAATGAGCTTGACATATATGATGCATTCCCCAACGAGCAAGTTTTAGCTGCCTCACAAGATCTCATCCCATGGTTTTTAGACTTCACTAATTATCTGGTGAGTGATGTTGTATCGGAGAACTTATCTTTTCACCAGCGGAAGAAGTTCATGTCTGATGTGCGAAAGTTTTACTGGGATGAACCTTACTTATTCTGCATATGTGCTTATGGGGTGATTCGGAGATGCATGCCCAAGGTGGAGATGTTGAGCATGTTGGAGGCCTGTCATTCATCCCCTATTGGGGGTCACCACAGCGGGATTCACACAGCCCACAAAATCCTGCAATGTGTGTGCTATTGGCCAACCATTCACCAGGATGCACATGATTTGCAAAGGCATGTGATGCATGCCAAAGGCAAGAAGGCATGAGCTTCCTCTTACTCCCATCCTTGTCATTGAGTTGTTTGATGTGTGGGGCATTAATTTCATATACCCATTTGTGAGCTCAAATGGGATGAAGTACATACTGGTTGTAGTGGACTATGTTTCAAAATGGGTGGTGGCAATTACGTTTCCAAATAATGAAGGGGAGAGTATCACAGCATTCTTGAAGCAGAATATTTTTGCCAAATTTAGGACTCCTAGAGTTATCATTAGTAATGGGGGTTCACACTTCTGTAATTGATTGTTTCGGACTTTATTGGAGAAATATGGGGTGAAACATAGGGTGGCAACACCCTATCATCCGCAATCTAGTGAGCAAGTTGAAGTCTCCAACCAGGAAATAAAGACCATCTTAGCTAAGACTGTGAATGCTAACCGGACAAATTGGTCTAGGAAGCTAGATGATGCTTTATGGGCTTATCGGACCGCATTCAAGACTCCTATAGGTATGTATCCGTATCATCTTGTGTATGGTAAAGCATGTCATCTTCCCATTGAACTTGAGCACAAAGCTATGTGGGTGCTCAGGAAGCTGAATTTGAACTGGAGCGAAGCTGCAAAATGAGGCTTGATTAGTTGAATGAGCTAGATGAATTTCGTTTGAAAGCCTGTGAGAGTTCTGAAATTTCTAAACTAAGGATGAAAATTCAGCATGACCGAAAGATTAAGAAGAGAGAATTCAGCCTGGGTGATATGGTGTTATTATTCAATTCTAGGCTTCGTTTGTTTCCTGGCAAGTTGAAGTTCAAATGGTTGGGGCCTTTTCGAGTGATCCAAGTATTCTCCCATGGGGAAATTGAACTGGAAAACCATGAAGGAAAGCGATTTAAAGTAAATGGTCAATGGATGAAAGCATATTAGGGAAGAGAGAAGAAATAAAGCTGGTGGATCTTTGGGCTTTGGGTGAAATCTGAGTAACCCAAGGACTTGCATCGTGTCGCGACGTTAAATCAAGCACTGCATGGGAGGAAACCCATGGAAGTATTTTGGTGAAGTCTGAGTAATCAAAATACCAGCGACGTTAAATCATTCGCTGCTTGAGAGGCAACCCAGTTTGTAATTTTAATGTAAATATAGTGTTCATAGTTGTTGAAGTGTGCAGGTCTAAGTTTAAAGAAAACTTGAATGATTCAGCTCAGGTCTGAAACCACGAGTATCAGAACGGGGCATTTTAAGAAGGCAAGGCTCGTGGTTTCTAACCGTTGTTACTATTGGGAGTGCCCTGTTTCAGAGTCAAACTAATAGGCACTCAGAACGGACTGTCGTTAACTCAAAAAAATTCCCCAGGCTTGAAATCCAAGGAAAGAACCTGCAGACACACAGTACAGGTCGTTGTGAGAACAAAAAGCCAGGCCTGAAATCCTAAAAAATTCCCCAGGCCTGAAATCCAAGGAAAGAACCTGCAGACACACAGTACAGGTCGTTGTGAGAACAAAAAGCCAATGCTATGTGCCTGTAGGTTCCACAGGTAAGTTTCTAAAAATCCAAATGACGGAAAGAAGGTACGGGTCTATGTCAAATGACCCGTTCGATGGTCAAAGTTAAAATTTCCATGCCCGACCCAACTCACCCGGACCCTACCTATTTAAAACCCCACATACCCGATTTTTGCATACTTCACATTAAAAATCAAAACAAACACAAACCTTCACTCCCTCTAGTTTTGAACAATTCGACTAATACCTTTTCCCCTACAAGCCTGAGATTGCTTCGAATTTCTTCAACCATTGACCAAGAATTCGAGTATTTTTCCTTCTAAAGTACAATAACTTCACCAATAAACAAGAAGCAACAGGAAGTTGCTGCACGAAAGGAAATTTCAAAAAGGCAGCAGCTTCGTGACGAGTCAAAATTGGACAGTTCTAGTGGTTCGGAGGTGCACTACAACATTGAAACCTCTGATTAATCTCCAGTGGTGACCACTAGGCCAAAGTCCAAACCCAGGAAGATGCAGCGGCTACTGCCTCACCTCCCCAATCTGATGAGGGAAGTGACGAAGCCGAGTTTGATGGTGACAACCCTCCTGTGGATAATGCAGAGGAGGGCAATGATGATGTTGAGGAGTCAGGTGATGATGATACTGATGCAGAGGAGTCCGGTGACAAGGAGAGTGTTGCTGAAAAGTCTAACGAGCAGGTGGGGGACTCTGAACCTGCCACTACACCAGAAGCAAGGTCCAAGAGATGGTTTCTACAGAGCTCCAGAGATGTGTATTATGCAGGGCTCAATCTCAATGAAAAAGGTAATCCCAGCCGTAGTATTCAGGAGGAGCCAAAGATTCATATCAATGCCCTAAATGAAGTTCCAGAGCTCAAAAGGCTCTTCGAGGGATACAACATGTATTGGATGGCCAAGACTCCGGGAAAATACTGCATGGAGATGGTGCGTGAGTTCTACGCAAATTACTACTACACCTTGGAGAAAAAGGCTCCCTCAAAGAATTCCATTAAGAAGGAGCCAGTGCTAGACTCTGTCAGGGTAAGAGTTATCCCGGTTGACATATCGAAGAGGACCATCACCAAGGTCTTGATGGGTGGTGACTATACAGCGTCGATCATAACTATTGAATATGATTACCGAATGGAGGCAATGAAGGGGATCAGAAAATTGAGCACTGAGTACAAAGTGTTGCACTTTAAGTGGATGGCCAATATTATTGCTGAAGATAAGGGGGAGCAGAATGGGTCACAGGCAGAAAACCGATCTACAAGGCTTCCCTGAATTTTTTGGTCAAGTCATGGTGATCCATAGTTCGACATCGCCTCGCGCCTATAGTGAATGATAATATTTTGAGCGCAGATAGGGAAGCGTTGGTGGCATGCATTATGTCTGAGTAGCTGCTGAACATTCCCCGGATTATTGCCACAGAGATTCGAGAGTGGGCGGTCAAAGAAAACACTACACTTTTGTTCCCGAGCCTGATCTATCAGTTATGCATGGAATCTGGAGTGCCTGTCTTTCCAGATATTGATCATATGATTACAAACATCAATACGGCAGACATAGCATTGATTAAAGATAGCCTGAATCCAGTGGCCATGGTCCGAGTTCTATTTGGTGGACCTAGATTGAGTGAGAGTACACCAAGAGAAGGTGAGAAGGGTGACACTTTCGGCTAGGTTGGGTAAACCATGGAGCTTCCTTCCACTCGAGCCGATAATGCCACAATGACCACTTCCATTCCTTCAGTAAGCATAGCCCAGTCCATTCCCACTGGATACTTATTGGTCCCAGAAAGTGACATGAGAAAAATGGCCAAGAGACTGACAATTCCAGAGCGCAAGATTGACATGTAGCTTGAGCAAGTTAAGTTGTGGGTTAAAAAAGAAATAGAAGATGTAGTACGGGGGTTACACATGCAACTGGATGGTTTTGAGGTACGCCTTAACCAGTTTTGATTTGATGCTTAGACCTGGGATTGGGACACAATGGAGAGAGATATAGCAGTGTTGAGAGCCTCAATGCTAGAGTTGTCATCCAGACTTACTCCACTTTTACCACCGTAGGCTTTGTCAATAATAGATAAGGATTTGGGTGTAGATATTCCTTAGTTCTTTGACCTTGAGACGGCCCCGCATGAAAAAGGCAAAAAGAAGAGGGCCGCTGAGGGAGCAGAGGATGAGGAAAGAAGAAAGCAAAAGAAGGAGAGGCGGTCATTGAAATCTTCTCTCAAGGAAAGTCGACACACCGCTGATGTGCATGAGAGAGAGATAATGGAGCGGGTCAAAGGTGCAGGCAGCACTAGTGTGCAGGATGTGCTAGAGGAGAGTGGGCGCACAGTTAATTCTCCTGTGCGGACAGCTTCGAAGAATGCACAGGCCACAACTGATGTTACTGCTACACAGGCTGGAGTCGTGACTGAGACTCCAGCTACTGAGGATTCTGGGGTTGCATCTGCAACCCTCGGTGACCAGACAACTGGCGTCTAGGATGCCCAGGTACGTCCCTATTCTCATGTTTTACTTTTTGAATGCATCGAGGACATCACATGATTTTTTTATGGGGGTAGGGTAGTACTTGATTTTGATTTTTGTGAACATAACTCGAGGGTTTTTCTTGCCAGATATCTTTTTCCTCGGTGTTCTTTATCTAGTAGAATCGGCATGTTTAGGATTGTTGTTTTATTTTGTTTTGTTGGTTAACTGGAAGAAAATAGGAGGCGTAAGAGCAGTCAAACAAAGCATGTGATGAATTGATTTTATGATGTATGTGAAAATGACACCCCTCCTAAATGCTTTTGTGTGAATATACTTGTGTGAGGTGAGACCAGTATAAATCGTTGTATGGAATCATAGGTATCGCTAGGATAACTAATGTCAAAACTGTGCATGAACCTAGTGGTTGGAACTTAGCCGTGTAATCAAGTGCTTGTGTGAGTAAGGTTCAATAGCTAATTCTGTTGTGTGTGTCAATCTAGAACTTGTCTGGTCAGTCATACTGAGGTATAGGACGGGAAATTAGGAAAGGATCATAGGCCATTTTTGATGAATAGTCCACTTTTGCCTTAAAAGACCTACCAAATGAAAATAAATATCCTTTGATCCCAATTTTGAGCCTAAATTGACCCTTCTTTTTGTAAAACCAATTCACCTTCCTTCTTTGATTATAATGAACATGTTTTGTCCCTGGTCCCTCCTTAGAAACTGTGAACCTCAACACAGGAAAATCGCCTAAGTTGAGGGTGGCTACCATAGGGGTGAATAACAAGAGCAGTGTGGAATGAAAATGAAAGAGCGGGTGCGGTGTGCATAATGAAAAAAAATTGTTAAAGAGAAGAGAAAAAAGAAAAAAATGAAAGTAATGAATACTTAAAATAAGGAACACCGCACTCGTAGTTGCAAAACAAAGTAAAAGAAGAAGAAAGCAAAGGAAAAAGGGAGAGAAGTGAAAAAAAGGTTAAGTGGAGCCAAAGCTAGTGTAGTGCCAAGAATGGTTAAGTTACTATTCCCATATGTATCATACCCAACCCTGAGCCTACATTACAAGCTGAAAAAGTCCTATAGTGATCCTAGTTCAACAGTCTAAAAACTGAGGTATTGAAAGTAAAGATAAACTTATGGTATTGTATTCGCCACAGTTAGAATTTTTTTGTGAGCGTGAGTGAGTTCTTTCCCAATCCCAAGATAAACATTGACATGATCATGTATACATATGCGCGTTTAGGACTTCTTGTGGTAAGGGCGCGTGATTACATGAGTTGATTTCTAGCTGTCTAGGGGAAATGTCAGTTGTGTGTGCTTGGTTGTGTAGTGATAATATGGTTCCATCCTTTGATCCTATTGTGTCATATTGAGAAGTGTTAAGTTGTCACATCTAGTTCGGTTTTGACCCAGTAAGAGGGAGGTTGATCGAGTGAACATTTTGTATATTTTATGAGTTTGGACTACTATGCATCTCCTAGGTTTCCTCTAGTTAAGCATCGTCATAGGTTGATTTTATTTTGTTTACCTGAGGACATGCAAACATGCTAAGTTGAGGGTGTTGATGTGCTGTGAATTTATGTAACTAGCCACGCTTAAAACTCTATGAATGTGCATGACTTTAGGTACATTTATGTGGATATGCCGCATTTTGATAGTTTTGCAGGTAAAAAGGGTCGTAGGAATAAAAGTTGACAAAAAAAATAGAACACAGAGAAAAATGCTTCAGACGAGCTGAGCTACGGATCTTTGGTCCTCACCACGAGCCATCTTAGTCAGTTGTTTCATGTAGTTCAGAGAAGTTGTTAAGCAGAGTACAAAGCAACGGCTGAAATCCACGAATCATACTAGCTTACAATGGACCATTCTGATCGGTCGTGGGAAGATACAGAGAGAGTGTCAAACTGAAGTCTCATACGACGGATGGTTCCTACAGATCGTGTGAACTTACAACGGACCATCTTGTCCGGTCATGGAAAGAATCAGAGAAAATAACCAAGAGCGGGCTGCATCCAACGGACAAACAGGATGGGTGGTACGTTCTAAGGACGGGTCGTTCTGAGTACTCGTACCTCTATGTTCAGAAACAGTGATCAGGAGGCCAGGAAACAATGGACTGGACCAACGGCTCGTAGGATCTCACAACGAGTGGTTGTTTGAGGCCAGATGATAAAAGGAGACAAGTCTGATGGAAGCAACGACTGGAACAACGGACACTTTAACGATCCGTTGAAGCTACCAACGAACCATGGTACCTCCTGACACCAGAATACTAGTTAATTTAGGAAAGGATTTGTTTCATGTCTATAAATAATTTGTTTAGGTTTATTTTATAAGTTATGCAATTTTACAACTTTGAACACTATTTTTGGGTGTTATTAACTGCCATCAAGGTTCAAGAAATGAAGTTCATAATTTTGTTCTTGAATTTGGAGGAGTAAAACAGCTTAGATTTTTGTTCTTTCATTTTAGTGATTTATTCAATTCAAGTGATTTTCTTCTATGAATATTTGTAAGTGGCAATTATGATGTCTTCTATAGTTTGCGATTGTGATCATACAATCATGAGTAGCTAAACTCATAGCTAGGTTTATGGGAACCATGATGAATTAACACACATAGGTAAAAATACTTAGTGATTCTTTAACGGGGTTTATGCATGTATTATTTTTCCCTTTGTTTTAATTATTTCTTAACAGTTGAAAATATTAGAATTTGCCTTATTCTTACATAACAGATCAAGGGGGTGATGAATGGAGAAAGGGATTAACAAGGAGATTTAAGGCTATTAACCCTCATCTAATAGCTTGATCTTGTCCGGGAATAGCTAATCTGATATTAAGGGTAAGGGTTAATTAAGAATACACCCATATACGGACCAAGTTACGTGGTGATAATCATTTAAATAGGGGACCAGCAATTTAGGTGAATTTAACTTACCAATATTTCATGCTAAACACCGAAATAGATCACTAGTGTAAAAGTCTTTGTGGTTATGAAGTCATGGGGAACACAATCTTAGTCACTTTGTTGACTGAATGCAATCGAAATTGATTTAAACATTTACTAGTCTTTACTCTTATTTATTATTTTGTTTTTCGAATCCTTCCCCCCTAGGAAATAAGTAAGCCAATAGTATTAGTCAAACGCATTAACTCAAGTTCTCGTCATATTCCTCGTGGGATTCGACCCCAACCCTGGTTGGGTTCTATACTTGACATAGAATGTTTTTTATCTCATTCACGAGGTGTAATTTGGGCGACATCACCAACGGGTTGTACCTGGATACCACGAGTTGTCATATCCATCTGTTGCGTCCACTGCCCAAACTTCACTTCTCAGATTCAATCCTACAACTCGACAGGATGAGTCATTACATCAGACGATGGTTCATTGTATCCTCCATTGTATCCCCCTGAAGACTTGCACCTGGGCCTCCCCACGAGCGACACCATGACTCATGCCTCCTTCCAACGTGTTGTGGTTTCCGTCCATCACTTTGAATAGAAACATTTCTACTCTTTCCCACGGTTTCTCACCATGATCCATTACTGCTTACAACGGGTCGTCCTACGACCTGTTACTTCCTCCTAGGCTAAGGACCAGTCTCACCACGACCACAAGTGACGACTCGTCACACCAAACCACGGGTTGTTATGTGACCCATTATTCCCAACTGCAACCCAGTATACCTCACCACAGGCACTTCCTACATATCGTTGGTGGAACCAACGATCCATTACATGACCCGCTCTGTGATGGTTTTTCAAATTTATTCCAACTTCTATTTTTAAATTTCGGGTCTAGTCTTAGGCACTTTCGGGGTATTACAGTTGGAGGATGAGCTTTAAAACACCAAGCTAATCCTATCAGCTCAGTTTGAGAGAAATGAAGTTCTTAAAAAGAAGCAAATGAGAGTGAAAGCTGACCTTGAAAAGATCTGGTTGTGCACTCATTTTGGTGATAATGGGTATTACAAAGATGCATGTGAAGCTAGGATAATTACTGTTAAATATAACATGAAGTTTGTGAGTGAAAATGCATGCTCTAGGGAACCTGGTTCTCTAAGAAGCAAATTAGGCTTACCTGCATGGACTACAAGGGATCTTATTCATCCCTTTCACAACTTGAGGGGACCCAAGCTGATATGATTTCTTAAAACTAATTTTTAATGCTCATTGCAGGGCGAGAGAGGAGATGGTGATCAAAATGGTTTATGGACAGTGGCTGCTCAAGGCACATGATCGAAAAAATTGAAGAATTCCTCTCTCTCAAAGCCCTTCAGGGTGGTAGTGTGTCCTTTGGTGATGGAAACAAAGGATACATTTTAGGCGTGGGAAAATTCAAAAAAAAGCATAGCTCATGCCATCGAAGATGTCTTTTATGAGGAAGGTCTGAAGTACAGCCTGTTGAGTGTTTCTCAAATCTGTGACAAAGGTAATAAGGTAAGGTTCATGTCAGCTTCATGCACTTTGGCCAACATTAACTCAGGGGAATTTATTCTAGTTGTTAAATGATGGAAGAACATTTATGTGGCAAAAATGAGCTCGATTAGAGATCATGATATGACCTGTTTGAGCGCACTTGAAGATGATTGCGGACTGTGGCATAGATGACTGCGGCATGTTAGTCCCTCATTGCTTAATAAGTTAATCTCAAAGGACCTGGTCTGTGGACTGACCAAGCTAAAGTTTACTGATCACAAGTTGTGTGATGTGTGTGTTAGAGGAAAGCAGGTTCAGTCATCTTTTAAATCAAAGACAGATGTAAGAACCTCAAGATCTCTTGAGTTGCTTCACATGGACCTATGTGGACCGATGGGATCTGCCAACAGAAGAGGAAAGAGATACATTTTTATGATCGTAGACGACTACTCCCATTTCACTTGGACACTGTTTCTCAAGTCCAAAGATGAAACATTTGATGTTTTTTTTATATTTTCCATACAAATCCAACTCAAGCATGGAAATAAAATTGTGAGCATCAAATATGAGCATGGAACCGAGTTTAAGAATGCTCAATTTGACGAGTTTTGTGTTGAACATGGTATTATCCACAGTTTCTCTGCACCCAAGACTCTTCAGTAAAACGATGTGGTGAAAAACAAGAACAGAACCCTTGAGGATGTGGCAAGAACAATGCTGATAGCCAGTGGAATCTCAAAGACTTTCTAGGCGAAAGCTGTAAATACTGTCTGCTATGTGATAAAGAGATGTTTGATCAGTTTACTACTGGAAAAGACACCATATGAATCACTGAATGGGAAAAAGCCAAAGCTGTCTTATTTGAGGCCCTTCGGATGCAGATGTTTCATTCTAAACATTAGGAAGGAGGCCATTGAAAAATTTGATGCAAAGAGTGATTAAGGTATTTTCGTAGGATATTCATCACAAATAAAATCCTACCGAGTCTTTAATAAAAGAACTCACTGTGTGGAGGAAAGCATACATGTCATCTTTGATGAATCAAGTGTGCCCGATGAAGTTGCTTCTCCAAATGATGATCTTGAAGATGGAGAACTAGTGAAGTTGCACTCAACTCCTGGTGAGGGACCACGTGAGCAAGCTAAGCCATATGATCAAGCAGGTCAAGATAGAGGCGCTGAGCTGAATCCAAGTGGATAGGAACCAGGTACTCATTTGGACACTTCAAGGAATGACCCACAGTGGGAAATAGAAACCAACAACACAAATCACTATCAAAAGGAATATACAAATAATGAAGAGATGCTTGACCAAGTAACTACAATCAGTCAACAAAGACAGGATTCCTCTGTCTCTCGGGTTTCAAACTGGAAGCACAGAGCATCGCATCCCTTGGACAACATAATATCCTCCTTGGACCAGGGGATTAAAACATGTTCTCAGGTTCGCAATATGTTTTCTCATTCAACTTATATGTCTTAGATAGAACCTAAAAATATCAAAGAAGACTTGAAAGATGTTGACTGGATCACGACCATGCAAGAAGTGTTGGAACTGTTCAAGAGAAATCAAGTACGGCACCTAGTTCCTCGACCAGCTGACAAAACCATCATACGGACCAGGTGGGTGTTCAAAAATAAGCTAGATGAAAAGGGAAATACAACCAGGAACAAGGCAAGGCTGGTAGTTCAAGATTATAATCAAGAAGAAGGAATAGATTATGAAGAAACATTTGCTCCCGTTGCCAGAATTGAGGCCATCAGAATTCTCATTGCCTTTGCATCATACATAGAGTTCAAATTATTCTAAGTGGATATAAAAAGTACCTTTCTGAATGTATCTGAAGGAAGAAGTATATGTCAGGCAGCCACTAGGGTTCAAGGATCATGAGTACCCCAATCATGTTTACAAGCTGGATAAGGTCCTTTATGGGTTGAAACAGGCTCCTCGAGCTTGGTATGAGAGATTGTCAAGATTTCTCCTTAGCAATAGTTTCAAAAAGGGGGAGCTTGACAACACCTTGTTCCTAAAAGAGAGAGGCAGGAACCTGTTGATTGTATAGATTTATGTCGATGATATCATCTTTGGGTCGACCTCTAACTCACTATGTGAAGAATTCGGGAAGCTTATAGGAAGTGAGTTTGAGATGAGTATGATGGGTGAACTAAATTTTTTATTGGGATTACAAGTCAGGAAAATGTCGAATGGAATCATGATAAGTCAACAAAATTACATTTTTGAACTACTTAAGAAGTTTGACATGGAGAGTTCTAAGCCCATTAACACTCCTCTTGCAACTGTTGCTCGGCTGGACAATGATGAACCAGGTTCCTCTGTCACGAAACCATGTATAGAGGCATCATTAGATCTCTACTTTACCTAACAGCCATCAGACCTGACATTGTGTTTAGTGTGGGGATGTGCGCTCAATTTCAATCCAACCCAAAGGAATCACATCTGAAGACTGTCAAATGAATGTTGAGATATCTTAAGGGTACTTTTGATATGGTTCTCTTCTACCTCTCTGGTGATAATTTTAACTTGGTTGGATATGCTGATGCTGACTATGCGGGCTTTCTGGTTGATCGAAAAAGTACACAGGGATGGTTCACTTTCTTGGGTCCTCTCTAATCTCATGGGGGACCAGGAAATAGAACTTTTTTGCCCTATCAACTGCAGAAGTTGAGTACATTGTTGCCGCCTCATGTTGCGCACAATTTCTATAGATTAAGAAACATATTGGAGATTATTGAATACATGTAGATCATGTACCTCTAATGTGTGATAATACCAGTGCTCATAACATGGCGAAGAATCCATTGCAACACAAGAGGACCAAATACATTGATATCAGGCACCATTTTCTGAGGGACAATGTAGAGTAAGATCTGATCGGCATGAAGGTTTTTACAACATAAGAATAAGTAGTTGACATCTTCACGAAGGCACTAGGAAGGGAGCACTTTGAAAGGAACCATTTAAAGCTGGGTCTGAGAAAATCAAACTCGTAGTCCTACGTTGAGTCATTCCTCCAATTGGCTAGATCCAGAGTGCAAGTATATGGTGGAGAATTGCAGTTTGACATGTATAACTTAAATTTATACTGTCACATGTATGCACGCAAGGTAGTGGATCAGGAAGTAAGGATATGAACAAATCGCGCACTCGTGAAGGATTTTGCTCAAGGGAATCTACTAAGGACTAGGTCTCTCAAACAGGTCAGCATTGTCAGTCATACTTTAAGATTCTATTTAAACATATGTGACTGTGCCATGTCATCTCTGTTTTCCCGCCTCCAAAATCAATACAACTCTCCCAAAATGTCACATTCGTCAGACGCACCATATCAGTTCCTCTATTTATTGGTACAAGTTTCCATTTTTCATAATCATTTCTGTCCACTTTCTTCATCTCTCCTCCAGTATCTTCTCCATCTTTCCATAGTTCTTTCTTCACATATTTTTCAGCCCAACTCATCCCCCTCTCTGTTCTTTCTCTTTCTACCTCTCTTGTCAAATATGGATTAAGAACCTTCTTTTACTCCATCCATAGAGGGAAACCAGAACCCAGATAATCTAATTCTAGATACTCTTATCTCATCCAATCCTCCTTCCTCTCCTAGTGGCACTGACACCAGAAATAGCCTAGGTTCCAAGAGTCAATTATGCTCTAGTCACCACAAGCGAAGTCTCCACTCCAATTGCTTAAGAGGATGACAAGAAAATACAGCCCGATGATACAGTAGAGTAAGAAACAAGGGTGGTTGATGCTGCTACAGCATGGTAAAGGAGGTTGTTGATGGTCATGCAAAGGAAGGATAGGACCTGTTCAACGAAAACCTATTTAAAGGCAGTTGACGAAATCCAAGGAGGGAACATCTAACATCCTTCAAAATGAGGCAAAAATTATTGAAGGGTTTATAACTTCCTTAGCCACTAGAGTGGGCAAGATCAGAGAAAGACTCAATCTGCCAAAAGGGGAAGGTCTGACACTAGCAAGAAGGTCTATTTGTTCATGAAAATGGGGAGCAGTCCTCCTAAGAGGTACCTACTGTAACTGCCACTACTAAGTGGGATGGGACTCCCACTCCACCGGAGGTGGCAGTAAATGATTCTCCATCTCCACTTGTGTCTGCTGAGGGTTCTTCCCCTACGCTCAAAAATGACAAGGTTCCCATCCATTTGGTTTTTCAAAGGAAGTCCCGCACTATATTTAGAAAAAACCTCTGTCACACCCCACCTTGGGGGGTATGACTGGCACCTGGTGCCCTGCTAGGACCTGAACTGCTGGACTACTAAGCTCGGGCACATCTGGTGCCTGGCTGGCTCTAACTCATATTTCTAGAAACAAAGGGCTATATAACGGCTGTAAACACAACCCCCGGCCCATTGGCCTATAGCCTCCTGTACCTGCACTTAACAGCTGACCAGAACATACCAATTCAGGGGAAACCTATGCCGGCCGACAAGGCCACCATGCTATCTAGTTATCTGCAACTCATTCATGAAGTACTAGAAAGCTACGTGACCGGCGAGGTCACCACTACTGGCAAACTATGGCCCCACACGGCCAACATAAAAGAAAGAAAGAGTACTAACAACTGTACAACTGCTCGGCCTCACACGACCGGCTCACCTGACCACAGAGAAATATATACTCGAGCTGACAGGAATCACGTAGTATCGCCTGCTCGTCTATGAGTACCTGCAGGCAAGTAATGCAGCGCCCCACCGGGCGTCAGTACCGCTGGTACTGAGTATGTAAAGCAATAACTGAAAGAGGTATCTGAAATCAATAACACAACTGATGAAGCTGAAGTAGAAAGAAATAAATTATCTGTCTAATAATGCAAGTCATACCTTTCTTAAGTATGCTGAAAGGAATAGGAGTTATACCTGGAGGCGTACCGTTCTAGTGCTGCTTTATTTGTCTCTAACATAACATGGCATAACATACATAGCATAACATAGCACACACAAACCCTACCCGGCCCCCATAAGCCGGGAGGTACAACCAACACAGAATCTATACCCCTACCACGGTCATCCCATCTCCTATAAGCCCTGTAAGCATCCTGTCGGTCCCCTGGGTATGCACTTGGGCTCGCTGAGCCCCTGACTATAACTGTACCTGAGTTCGGAGAACTCCTGAATCAACATCCCGGGCGTACCCGCTCGACGGGGGTGTATAAAAGCCGACCAAGGCAAAATATGGGAAAACTGGCATCCCATCTTCGTCCCCTGTGGGACGGCATGCCACTCCGTAGAGTGACGTATCCTCGTCCTCTAGCGGACGAGTCGATACAGCTATTAACCCTGGGGCGGTCATGGATGCTAGGTAGTCCAACCCCAAACAATACAACGGTCTCAACTAATAATACTGTCTGCATGTCTCATATACTAAAGCTAGTTGTAGTAAAGTATCTGTATATACCATATACTGAGCTAGGGGTAGTAATATGATCGCACTTACTACATGCTGAAACTGGAAATAATATACATGTATTAATATAGCCTCCTGCCTGACTGTACTGAGTCTAATGCTGAATAATATATCGTGTTTCTGCTGAAAACTGTGTTGTATGTTGAATTTCTATAATAACATGGTTTACTATTCCTAACATGCTTTCTAACTTCATTTTAACTTATCATTCCATTTCTGAGATGTATTGCAGATATTACATCGCTTCACTGGGTTTCAACTGAATACAACGATATCCTAACATTCTGTGTCACATCGCATACTGAGCATGTTGTGCAGTTTCTAACACTTATATTAGAATCTATATCATGCTAGCAAGTTGCACGCAAGCTATAACTCGATACTTCTAATATCGTACCAATATTCGTAATAAATAACACATGACTTCTGAATATTCTACTGGCCTTTAAATTACTACATTGTACCGATATTACATAACTTGCCGAGGAAACTAACTTTACATACCTTATTCTTGGACTATTCGTCCGTTGGACGAGGCTCGGCCGGTACTTCAATTATTTTCTCCCAACCGCATTCATAAATACGTCAATTAATACTAAATACAGCTTTATCATAAAGAACAACGCTACTTTCGATATAGTTTATAGCCTAAACTTAGGCTTATCGAAAGACGGTCGAAAACTCGCTATTTTTCAGCGGTCCAGAAGGGAGAAATATTCACTTCTCAGCTAGGAACACATAGACATTAATTTAGAGCAATTCTACTTACCTTAGTTCGGTGGCTCGCCGATTCGTCGGCCGTATTTCACGAAACTAATTCCGCAGGAATGCTCTCTGCTGCTAAATACTTCGGTATCTAGAATTAATTTGAGTTTGGGCAGCGTTTAGCAGCGTAATCGGATGAAAATTAATTAATTTCCTTCGTTCCTTTCACTCCTCTGGTTCTTACCCTCTGTTCACTGGAAAATTTTAAGTTTTAAATGAATTAAACCTGAAGTGGGGCTTTATATACTTGGGCCTGGACATGGACAACGTGTCACGGAGCCATCGCGGAGGCCTCACCTCCGTGACACGCTGCCATCGCGGAGGGGCTCTGCCTCGGCTCCTTCCGCGATGGTTCGACAGGCTTTTCGTCCGATCTTTTTCCCGGCCTTTCTCTAGCACGTATGGCCTTCAAATATACTTAACTAACATGTAAATAGGCCGTCTAGGTGTCGGGAATTCTACGGGGTATAACATTCTCCCCCCCTTAAGAACATTCATCCTCGAATGTACACTGTCATCTAGAAGACTGTTTAGCTTACTTTCTAGAAAAATTTCGGCAGAGTTTCCCCTGTAATATGGACTATAGAAAAAACCTGAAATGCAGAAAAGTCCAACACAGGCACTGCACATAATATTCTAGGATCCACTGGATACGTACATATCAATCTTTCTCATTCACACACATACAACTATAGGGTACTGCATAAGTAATAATACGGACATACATGTCGCCTGACTAGGCCTGAAATAGGTGAGGGTATCTGGATTTCATATCTTCTTCAGCTTCCCACATCATTTCCTCACGGTTCCTGTTACGCCACAATACTTTGACAGACGCTACATCTTTAGTCCTCAGCCTGCGAATCTGTCTGTCTAAAATAGTCACTGGAACCTCTTCATATGCCAACTCTTCTGTGACGTGGACATCTTGAACTGGAACTACTGTAGAAGGGTCTCCTACGAACTTCCTTAACATAGAGACATGGAATACTGGGTGAACAGATGCCAACTCCGGAGGCAAGTTCAATTCGTACGCAACTCGGCCTATTCTTCGCCGAATCTGATATGGCCCAACAAACCTCGGGCTAAGCTTGCCTTTCTTGCCAAACCTCATTACCCCTTTCATCGGGGACACTTTCAGATACACCCAGTCATTTACTGCAAATTCTAGGTCCCTGCGCCGCGTATCTGCATAAGACTTCTGGCGGCTCTGAGCAGTCAGTAATCGTTCTCGAATAAGCTTTATCTTTTCCTCTGACTGTCGGATAATGTCTGGGCCAACCAATGCTGATTCCCCCACTTCAAACCAGCCCACCGGCGATCTACATTTTCGCCCGTATAAGGCCTCGAAGGGCGCCATCTGAATAGCTGAATGGTAACTGTTATTAAGCAAATTCAATCAATGAAAGGTGCTCATCCCAGCTACCTCCAAAATCTAGCACACACGCTCGCAGCATATCTTCGAGCGTCTGAATTGTTCGTTCAGCCTGCCCATCTGTCTGAGGATGGAATGCTGTGCTCAAGTTAATCTGCGTTCCCAAACCTTTCTGAAACGACTGCCAGAATCTAGCTGTAAACTGTGCTCCCCTATCTGAAATGATGGATACCGGCACTCCGTGTAATCTAACTATTTCTCTGATATATAATTCGGCATAATCCTCAACTGAGAAGATAGCCCTCACTGGCAGGAAATGAGCTGATTTTGTTAGCCTGTCAACTATTACCCAAATGGAATCATTTCTACGTCTGTTACGGGGTAACCCTGTTATAAAATCCATGTTTATCGTTTCCCATTTCCACATAGGTACCGTTATATCTTGCGTCAAACCACCCGGTTTCTGATGCTTTGCTTTCACCTGCTGACAGTTAGAACATCTGGATACAAATTCAGCTATCTCAGCTTTCATACCCGGCAACCAGTAAATGTCCCTGATGTCGTGGTACATTTTCGTCGCTCCCGGATGGAGGGAATAGCGAGCGTAATGTACCTCATGCATGATCTGCCTGCGAAGTCCTGAAACATTCGGAACACAGAGGTGCCCCTTACAACGTAACACATCATCCTCAATTATCTAAAAATCTGACTCCTTGCCTTTCTGAATTTTATTCTTAAGCTAGACTAATCCAGGATCCTCGTACTGTCGTTCTTTTATCTTTGTAACTAATGATGACACAGTAGAATTCTGAATTACTGCTCTATTGTTGTCTGTCTCCATTACCCGAACGGCTAAATCAGCTAACTGATGAATTTCTTTGGCTAACTCCCGCTTCTCAGGTCTCAGATACGCTAAACTCCCCATTGACTTACGGCTCAGGGCATCTGCTACAACATTAGCTTTTCCTAGGTGATATAGAATATTCACATCATAATCTTTCAACAATTCTAACCAGCGACGTTGTCGTAGATTCAACTCCTTCTGTGTGAAGATGTACTGTAAGCTCTTATGATCTGTATAGATATCAACATGGACGTCGTACAGGTAATGCCTCCACATCTTTAAGGCATGGATGACTGCGGTCAATTCCAGGTCATGGGTAGGGTAATTCTTTTTGTGTTTCCTCAACTGTCTGGAAGCATATGCAATTACTCTACCATGCTGCATCAACACACAGCCTAACCCGACACCTGACGCGTCACAGTAGACTGAGTAACCTTCTGTGCCTTTTGGCAATGCTAACACTGGGGCGGAGGTTAATCTGTCTTTCAGTTCCTGGAAGCTCTGCTCACATGCCTCTGTAAATTGGAACTTTGCTGCTTTCTGTGTCAATTTGGTTAAAGGTGCTGCAATGGTTGAGAACCCTTCAACGAACCTTCTGTAATATCCTAACAACCCCAGAAAGCTACGAACTTCAGTCGGAGTGGTAGGCCTAGGCCATGACTTAACTACTTCTATTTTCTGTTTGTCAACTTGTATACCAGCATCTGAGACGATATGCCCTAAAAAGGCCACTGAGTTAAGCCAAAATTCACACTTAGAAAATTTAGCATATAACTGGTGGTCCCTGAGGATCTGGAGCACTGTCCGCAAATGAGTCCGGTGATCTGCTTCAGAGCGAGAATACACCAGAATGTCATCAATGAATACTATCACGAACAAGTCCAGAAAAGGTCTGAAAATACTGTTCATCAGGTCCATGAAGACTGCTGGGGCATTCGTTAACCCGAAGGACATAACTAGAAATTCAAAATGTCCATATCGGGTCCTGAACGCTGTCTTAGGAATATCTCTCTCCCGCACTCGGACCTGGTGATATCCGGACCGCAAGTCAATCTTAGAAAAGTATCTAGCTCCCTGCAACTGGTCAAATAAGTCATCAATTCTGGGGAGCGGGTACTTGTTCTTTACTGTAACTTTGTTTAACTGCCGATAATCTACGCACATTCGGAGCGAGCCATCTTTCTTTCTCACGAATAAAACTGGCACACCCCATGGTGAAGTACTCGGCCTGATGAAACCTTTATCCAATAAATCTTTCAAATGCTCCTTTAATTCTCTGAGTTCCGCAGGAGCCATGTGATAAGGAGGAATCGATATCGGCTGAGTGCCTGGTAATAAATCAATAGCAAAGTCTATTTCCCTTTCTGGGGGAATACCAGGTAACTCGTCTGGGAACACATCAGGGAATTCATTCACTACCGGAACAGATTGGAGTGTCGGAGGTTCTGCTTGGACATCCTGGACTCTAACCTAATGGTAAATACATCCCTTAGATATCAACTTTCTCACCTGAAGGTAGGAAATAAACCTACCTTTTGGCGTAGCAACGCCGCCCTTCCACTCCCGCACTGCTTCTCCCGGGAAGTGGAATCGGACCGTCTTGGTCCAGCATTCAACATTTGCAAAACATGGTACTAACCAGTCCATACCCATTATGGCATCGAAGTCTATCATCTCTAACTCGACCACATCTACTGTGGTCTGACGGTCAGCAACCTCTACTGTACACCCGCGGTAGATTTGGCTAGCTATGATAGAGTCACCGACGGGCGTGGATACTAAGAAGGGCTGCTGCAATAATTCTGGCGCAATACTAAACTTTCGTGCCACAAAGGGAGTAATGTAGGACAAAGTAGACCCTGGATCAATTAACACATAAGCAGGGTGTGAGCAGATAGTTAGCATACCTGTCACAACATCAGGTGACGCTTCTGAATCTTGCCTTCCTGGTAAGGCATATGTGCGGCTTGGACCCGCACTTGTACTGGAGGTCTCTGATCTGCCCCGTCCCCTGCCTGCTGAAACTGAGGCCCCGCGCCCTACCGAGGATGCCGTGGCTCGTGACCCTGCAGATGCCCTATCTTGTCTATCTCGGTCCTCTTGGCCTCTGGCCTGGCAATCTCTCATCAAATGGCCTTCTTGGCCACAAATATAACATGCGGTGGAGCCATATCTGCATGCTCCAGGATGGCGTCGACTGCATATAGGGCAAAGTGGTAGGGTATGCCTGCTCTGCTCCGCCCTCCTCTGTAGCGGTGAATCTGCCATCTGCAAGCCTCTACCATTCCCTGACTGCCCCCTGCAGCTGAATCTACCCCCCTGTGACTGTGGCGGAGGCGGGGGCCTGGGCGGCCTGTCTGACAATCGTGGCTTGGGTCCTCCCCAGGCCTCCCCCTGTAACTCAACTGGCCTGTCCCGGCGATGTTGTTCCTGACCGACCCTTCTAATCTCCCGTTGTTGCTGTCTGATGCCCTCAATATTTTGGGAAAATGCCTGAACTCGAGCAATGTCCATGTCCTCTCACAGTGTGGCTGTAATACAAGTCTCAACATATTCTGGATTCAGCCCCATAATAAAACGGTGCACTCTGGATGCCATGGTATCAACAAAAGCCGGTGCATATCGAGCCAAAGAATCAAACCGCAAGGAATATTCTCAAACACTCATGGCCCCCTGCTCCAGATGTAGGAACTAGTCTACCCGAGCCTGTCGAATCTCCCGCGGCAAATAGTGATCCAGAAAAGCTCCTGAAAAGCTGGACCAGGTGGGACGGGAAACATCTCTCCCCCGAGACCTTTCCCAGTTTTCATACCATAACACAGCGATATCCCGTAACCGGAATACTGCCAACTCAACTGATTCGGTAGGCGTGGCATGCATAACCCTGAAGATTCTCTGCATTTGATCCAGAAAATCCTGAGGGTCCTCTGTCCGATCCGTACCTGTAAACTGTGGGGGATTCAAGGCTAAGAACTATCGGACCCTCGAACTACCGGGCCCTCCTGATGTCTCCGCAACTGTAGATGGCATTGGCTGACGCTGAGCAGCCATCATATGTGCTAACATAACTACAGCACTCCTAACCTCCTGGTCGGAGGGTGTCGGTATAGGGAATGCTGAAGATGGTATCGCCCCAAGTGACTCCTGACGTGGTGGAGACTGCTGAGAAGGCTGGGACGATGCCTCTGTAGTGCCCTCTGATAGGGCTATTTCTAAACGAGGGGGAGGCATCCTGCTGGTGCCTTCCCCTGCTGCAGTATCTAAGCTCCGACCTGTGATAGGATGTTGTTGGTCTGACATTATCTGTAACCAAAGAACATAGTAAGCTTTTAGGGACTCAACCCTATATTTTACCGCTCTACAGCACGACTGAATAAGAATAAAAGACAACCATCCTATCATGCCTTGCAGCCTCCTACCCATAGTATGTGGTGCACAACACATCCATGGACAGGACTCTACTTAGCACGACTTGCAGACTCCCTGGGGCACGACCTACTCTGATACCAAGTTTGTCACACCCCACCTTGGGGGGTATGACTGGCACCTGGTGCCCTTCTAGGACCTGAACTGCTGGACTACTAAGCCTGGGCACATCTGGTGCCTGGATGGCTCTAACTCATATTTCTGGAAACAAAGGGCTATATAACGGCTGTAAACACAGCCCCCGGCCCATTGGCCTATAGCCTCCCATACCTGCACTTAACAGCTGACCAGAACATACCAATTCAGGGGAAACCTATGCGAGCCGATAAGGCCACCATGCTATCTAGTTATCTGCAACTCAGTCATGAAGTACTAGAAAGCTACGTGACCGGCGAGGTCGCCACTACTGGCATACTATGGCCCCACACGGCCAACATAAAAGAAAGAAAGAGTACTAACAACTGTACAACTGCTCGGCCTCACACAACCGGCTCACCTGACCACAGAGAAATATATAGAGACTGCAAGCCTCTAGGAATAGCAATAGAAATGGTCGGGACAGGGCCCCTACCTACCCGTACTATGCAACAAAAGGAAATGAGGTACACCTATGTAATTCAGTCTCCGGATGACAGGAGATGAATACTCGAGCTGACAGGAATCACGTAGTATCGCCTGCTCGTCTATGAGTACCTACAGGCAAGTAATGCAGCGCCCCACCGGGCGTCAATACCGCTGGTACTGAGTATGTAAAGCAATAACTGAAAGAGGTATCTGAAATCAATAACACAACTGATGAAGCTGAAGTAGAAAGAAATAAATTATCTGTCTAATAATGCAAGTCATACCTTTCTTAAGTATGCTGAAAGGAATAGGAGTTATACCTGGAGGCGTATCGTTCTAGTGCTGCTTTATTTGTCTCTAACATAACATGGCATAACATACATAGCATAACATAGCACACATAAACCCTACCCGGCCCCCATAAGCCGGGAGGTACAACCAGCACAGAATCTATACCCCTACCACGGTCATCCCATCTCCTATAAGGCCCGTAAGCATCCTGCCGGTCCCCTAGGTATGCACTTGGGCTCGCTGAGCCCCTGACTATAACTGTACCTGAGTCCGGAGGACTCCTGAATCAACACCCCGGGCATACCCGCTCGACAGGGGTGTATAAAAGCCGACCAAGGCAAAATATGGGGAAACTGGCATCCCATCTTCGTCCCCTGTGGGACGGCATGCCACTCCGTAGAGTGACGTATCCTCGTCCTCTGGCGGACGAGTCGATACAGCTATTAACCCTGGGGCGGTCATGGATGCTAGGTAGTCCAACCCCAAACAATACAACGTTCTCAACTAATAATACTGTCTGCATGTCTCATATACTGAAGCTAGTTGTAGTAAAGTATCTGTATATACCATATACTGAGCTAGGGGTAGTAATATGAACGCACTTACTACATGCTGAAACTGGAAATAATATACATGTATGGATATAGCCTCCTGCCTGACTGTACTGAGTCTAATGCTGAATAATATATCGTGTTTCTGCTGAAAACTGTGTTGTATGTTGAATTTCTATAATAACATGGTTTACTATTCCTAACATGCTTTCTAACTTCACTTTAACTTATCATTCCATTTATGAGATGTCTTACAGATATTACATCGCTTCACTGGGTTTTGACTGAATACAACGATATCCTAACATTCTGTGTCACATCGCATACTGAGCATGCTATGCAGTTTCTAACACTTATATTAGAATCTATATCATGCTAGCAAGTTGCACGCAAGCTATAACTCGATACTTCTAATATCGTACCAATATTCGTAATAAACAACACATGACTTCTGAATATTCTACTGGCCTTTAAATTACTGCATTGTACTGATATTACTTAACTTGCCGAGGAAACTAACTTTACATACCTTATTCTTGGACTATTCGTCCGTCGGACGAGGCTCGGCCGGTACTTCAATTATTTTCTCCCAACTGCATTCATAAATACGTCAATTAATACTAAATACAGCTTTATCATAAAGAACAACGCTACTTTCGATATAGTTTATAGCCTAAACTTAGGCTTATCGAAAGACGGTCGAAAACTCGCTATTTTTCAGCGGTCCTGAAGGGAGAAATATTCACTTCTCAGCTAGGAACACATAGACATTAATTTAGAGCAATTCTACTTACCTTAGTTCGGTGGCTCGCCAATTCGTCGACCGTATTTCACGAAACTAATTCTGCAGGAATGCTCTCTGCTGCTAAATACTTCGGTATCTAGAATTAATTTGAGTTTGGGCAGCGTTTAGCTGCGTAATCGGATGAAAATTAATTAATTTCCTTCGTTCCTTTCACTCCTCTGGTTCTTACCCTCTGTTCACTGGAAAATTTTAAGTTTTAAATGAATTAAACCCGAAGTGGGGCTTTATATACTTGGGCCTGGACATGGACAACGTGTCACAGAGCCATCACGGAGGCCTCACCCCTGTGACACGCTGCCATCGCGGAGGGGCTCTGCCTCGGCTCCTTCCGCGATGGTTCGACAGGCTTCTCATCCGATCTTTTTCCCGGCCTTTCTCTAGCATGTATGGCCTTCAAATATACTTAACTAACGTGTGAATAGGCCATCTAGGTGTCGGGAATTCTATGGGGTATAACAACCTCAAGGAGAAGACGAGTACAAAAAGGGGACCTGCTACCTGAGGTACTGTCAAGAAGTCAATGGACCTTATCTTGGAGGAAAGTCATCAAAATACCTTGTAAAGGCGTTGAGTGACTAGGGAAATAATGATTGATGAGGAAGCTCCTTCTTCTTCGATTGTTGAACTTGATACTGAGACCCCACCTCCGGTTGTGGAAAAAAGCCCTGAGATCGGAAAGAAGTCTCACCGGAGTGCCAAGGCTTCAACCAAAGGGAAATAGTTATCTTTGTCTGAGGAACCTTCAGAAGTACCAGGTGCCACCGTGAAGAATTCTAAAAGGAAGAACATCATTGCAAAGTCTTCAAAGGGAAAGCAAATTGTGAGTAAGGAGTCTGAGGTCGCAGTGAAAGAGCGAGTCGCGAATATCAAGAAACAAAAGGTGTTGGAAGGTTAGATTTTTTATTTGGACATATCTGGTATACAGGGTATGAAGTAACTACTTGAGATGGTGAATTTCAAGGTTCGGAGCATCTGTTTGAACTCTTTATGCGTACTATGTATGAGAGTGAAGTATCTTCTTTCTATTCTTCCTTGACGTTCACTGATGAGGAGGAAACTGTGTCTGCTAAGGTGGGAGGAGTTGAGATCATGTTTGATTTGATCTCTCTTGAAAATATACTGAATGTGCACACTGCTAGGGAGTTCACAGTCAAAGACAAGCAAGCTTCTCAGGACTTTCGAAAGCTAATTGGGAAACTAGAGAGGAACCTGACCAGTGACTACATGCTTAAGAAGAAAATGAAGCCTGAGTACCAGTTGTTGTTTGAGTTTGTGAACAAGGTTGTCTTAACTAGAGCTGAGCGTCATTCTATTGCTTCTTTGGAAAACCTCATCATCATGGAGGCATTGAGCTTGTTTCAACCGCTGAATCAGCCTACTTTTGTAATTGAGCACATGGTCAAGATAGTTGGATCAAAAGATGGACATCATGGACTGGCTTATGATTATCTTCTTACTAAGGTGTTCATACACTTTGGGGTTCCTCAATGGCATGGTACATTAGCTACAAGGAAGCATATTTTCACATTGAGCACACTGGAGGAGTGTGAATGTGTGGCTAAAAAGGGTAGGATTGGCGTACAGTCCACAATTTCTAGATTAATAGGGGCACAACATCGTGGGATTGAGGAGATTGAACAACTAATAGTGCTACTCATTTAAAGAGAAGCAAAAAATGGCTCTTTTTAAGGCTAATAGGTCAGGTGGGGAACCTGGTGAATTGCTGACCTGCAAAAGAAATATACTGCATTGAAGAGTGACAATGCTGCTCTAAAGAAGCAGCTGGAGGACCTAACTCAGCACATATTATGTGATCAGTGTGCTGCCAATGAAAGCATTGAAAAACTCTTATCCAAATTATGATCCTCCTCTGTTTCAACCTTCCCTTCTTTCTTTTTTTGTCTTCCCCCAACCCTTCCTTTTTGTATGGCATAGTCTGTATGGTTAATATTAAGATTTTTGTATGATTGTGAATGCTTCTGTTTATCCTTTTCACTTAAGCTCTATTTTTTATTTGAATAAAAGTCTATCTATTCATCTCATTACTTCTTGCATTTTATCATTCGTGTTGTGTTTCCCCAGCAGCCATAAGTTAATGTCGTATTTGCCTCTCTTTTTTATGTTACTATTTCTCTTTTTAATGATGCCAAAAGAGGGAAGAGTTGAACCTAAGGGAGGAACAGGTGAAAGGGGGAACAATAGTGCAAAGGGGAGCAGGTGAAAAGGGTAATCACAGTGTAAGGGGGAATAAGTGAAAGGGGGAACTGTAGGGGTTTGCCAACATCAAAAAGGAGGAAATTGATAAAGTAATTTGTATTGGTTTTGATGATATGAAAAAACTATTGGGGAACTAGGTCGATGATCAGAATACTATCAGTAAAGGTCAACATGGTACAGTTGATAAAAAGTGATTTGCAGACTGCCACTACTACATTGTTGCCGCAGCACAGTTCCAGACCTATTGCTCTCTCTACAAGCCTTTATCCAATGGATGAACACTCTCTCCCTCTTTCATTCTGGATATAGGCTTGATACAAAACAAATGGACTTTCACTTTTGCATCTCACAAGGACACTTCCTCTCTTGCAAAAGTTATTCGAAGACAAAGTTTCAACATCAATTCAAGAACTAGGTCAAATCAATTGTATTTGTTTAGTACTAGGTTGTTGAATACTTGTCTTTTTGTCATGCCCCACCTGTAAATAAAATAGCTAACCACACCAGGCAACAAAAAGAATTCTATGCGCGCTAACAAGACCACCATGCCGTCTAGTTATAATAGAAATGAGAACAAGTTACTATACTAGGCCCCACACGGCCAACAACAGCTAACCAACTAGATATTGTAGTCTACAAGCCTCTAAGAATACAAATAGTGGTCGGGATAGGGCCCTGACCTACCCAAATACTATACAAATGAAAGACTGTAATCTCTACAACCTGGCAACTTTGAAGGAAACGAGTTGTCCAGACTGCTGACTCTGGACAACTGCTATTGAAGATCTAAACTCTGTCTATCTAAACATGCAGGAAAGTAAAGCAGCGCCCAGGGATGGGCGTCAGTATAACATGTACCGAATATGCAAGGCAGAAAATAAGCTATTAAAGACTAAAAGTAAGTAGAAAAGAGGGGAAAAAAGATTAACCTGTAAGCTGGCTTATTCGTAATCTGCATCTAGCAAAACACTCACCTACATGAGCTAACACATTATAATTACACATCCATAAGTTATAACTAGTAAGCAAGAATACAAACAAGAACCTAACCTGGCCCCCAAAGCCTGAATGGTACAAGCAATACAGAACTAACATATCGGGACCCCCATAAGTCCTGGAAAGTACACTTCAATTTATATACCCCTATCCAGGTTTCTATGACTCTATTGGTGCTATAGCCAACCTACCTGTCCCCCTTGTCTGCAATAGAACCCAATTGGCTCCTGATCTGTAGTTGTGTCTGAGTCAGATGGACTCCTGATAACTGAACCCTGGGCACCAGGCTCGACGAGAGTGTGATGTCGATACGGCATAGAGCTAGTAGTCTAGCCATGGAATGGATTGTAATACAACCCTTGGGCCTCTGCATCATCTCTGGAGACAGTATATTGCTCCTTTGAGTGACATCATATAGCCCCTGGAGGGCGAGAACATAGCTAGTAACCCTTGGGTGGTCATGGGAGGCTCCTAAGTAAGGGCAACCCCACCCGAGGTGCTATACTGAAGTCTCAATCAAGCTACTCAAAAGGCATATTTAGCCTTCTGGACCTAACGCGACCGCTGCTCACCCCTAGAATAATTTGTATGGTTGCTAGTAGGCACACCCCGTGCACCTGTATCTGATCAGAGGATTCTGATAGTGATCATAATCTCTAACGATCTAGACCATATAGGATGAGATCTGTAGTGGCCTAACAATACTCTAAATGTCCTGCTCAGGCAACTATAACTCATGAGCAACTGTAGGGTTGCAAATGACCAATTATCTAGTTCCGTTTCTTAGAACGACCGTAGGGCTGCTACTAACCGAACATGCTTTTGATCGGTTGGCCCCTAATCCTCCACAGGCAGCTTACTGACATTCTTAGCCTGAGGGTAATACTGTGCTAACACGGTTCTAGTCCTTTATACCTTAACTTGGTCTGTTCAGATCTTATATGACTTCCCTGGGCAAACTCTAACTTTATAGATAAGTTTATATGGATTTAACCACTCATGGCAATCGATCCCTGAGTATCTTATAGGAGCAGGCTGGGGCATAGGCCCTGCCTCTAACTGCTAGTAAGGTTCCTTCCTTAGGGTACCATTTGTCTATTTTACACAAATGATTATGATGGCTTCCTGGGAGACCTTCATGATGAATACTAAATCAATTGGAATTGATAGTCACTAGTAGTAGCTAACTAAATGGCAGGTTGTCACTAAGTTCACTAGGTAACCCTAGTGCCACTGACTTTAAAGTATGTTCATCGTATCTAAATTTTTAGCCCTGGCGTGTGAGGGTACGCCAATGGCCTATGGGTGTGCTTTACTGACAAAACAGGCGCCCGACTAGTAGCTATATCGCCTAGCTGCACCTATGTTGTTCAACTTTCTAACTCAAACCTAATAGTTATCCACAAGCTTCTAACGTCTAGGCCTGACAATAAGACATCCCACAATGAACTGGAGAACAGCGGAGTTTCTGTGACGCTTCTAGCGTATGTCATACTTAACATGCTCCTTCCCAACAAGGGATTCTGCGGTGTGATCCATATATGTTTTCTAGCAGCTAACCACAACATATATATATTTATAGTCTACAGACAACAGCTGACCATAATATATTTAATCATAATATGCTGATAGCAACTGTTTGCAACATATGGGACCATTATTTCCATTCAAGAACGTAATTCGTATCACTATACGACGAGAATAACTTCCTGAAGGAATAATACATAACATACCTCGAATGTTTATTTCTGATTTAACTGGCGAGATTCAACTTGTAATCAGCAGCTCTCTACAACTGTAACCTTCAGGATGAGAGAATAGCACTAATTTAAATATAAAATTTGGTGAACAACGATGACTTTCGATAACTATATCAATTAAAACTCAACTTCAAATAACTCAACCGGAAACCTGAAATTTTTCGAGAGTTCATAAGGGAGAAGTGCTTGCCTAATGACTATGACTGTTTAGGAATCAATTTGGAGCAATTCTGATAAATTCTACTCGGCGGAGTTCTAATTTTCCAGGCGTATTTCAAGAAAATAACTTCGTAGGAATGCTCCCTACAAACTTAGAACTCGATACCTGAAGTTAATTTGAGTTTGGACAGCGTTTGGTAGCGTAATTGGAGGAATGCTACGTGAAAGTTGCGTGCTTCTTTAGTTCTGGTCGTGGATATCTCTTAGGAAATGATTAAATTAAGTGAAGGGGTATATATATAACTTAAATATGGTGGCAGGGGGTGCAGCGCGATGCGCCACCCATTGCGCTACGGCAGAGGCACGACGCGCCGGCTGTAGTGCCAGGGTGCCCGGCGCGGCGCGATGCCCGATGCGCTGGGCCTCCGATCCTGGCTCTTGCTTGCTGATCTTGGGCAGATTTATATGCCCAAGTGATACTCAAACGTATCATTTTTACCTTGTTTGTTGTGCAATATGTATATAATATCATGTATTTGGTAATAAAATGCGAATTTATACTAATCAACATGATTAGCATTTGTTTTGCAGGATAATGTGATTTTCAAGAGCTAAAATGCGTGTTGGAACTATGTCGGAGTTGGACTTGGATGCGAGCGTGGAAAAGACCTCGGATGGCATATTTTGCAGTGGCTCCACGATGGTGCCGTGCCACGCTGCCATCGCGGTAGCACACTGCCTGGGCAGAAATAAAAGTGGCAATTTCCAGTGTGCCTGCGCGTCAGCTCCGTGGCACAGAGATAGGCCTCCGCGATGGCCTCTGTGCCACGTTGAGGCTAATTATCCGGACCATGCAATTTCCAGAGAGGGTCCGCGTCCACGCCGTGTCACGGAGGTAGTGCTCCGCGTTGGCCTCCGTGACACGTTGCTTGTTATTCCGGGAAAAATTTCCCACTAGTATAAATAGCACACTTAGGTTATTTTTAAGAAAGTTTTTTTTAGTTTTAGTTTTTTAGCCTGAGTTCAGAAGTGGGAGCAGGAACGTGGTTTTGTGGCAGTTGAAGAATAGAAAAGATAAGAGTTTTTTGAAGAATAGAAAAGATAAGAGTTTTCTTCTCTTCCCTTCTTCTTTCCTTCAATTGTATGCATGATTCACACTCATTCTAGGATGACTAATCCAAGAATGAGTGGCTAATTCCTCTCTTGCTGAGGTTTTGAACTTGTGAAATGAATGTTGGTAATAATTGATAGGGTTTCTTCTTCTTCTTACATGTTGTTCTATTAATTCTTGTGCTTATTACATTCTTGATTGGCCACCATTAATGTATATCTAAAAAGTCCAATTTCACTCGAGAGAGCATGAAATTGGAAAGTTGTGAATTAATAGGGTATTGTTCTTAACTTGATTTGGGAAAATTGGGTTTTGATGTTCTTTCTTGATAGAAATATACTTGAAAGTCGTATTAGTCAATTTAGGAACCGGAATTGTAGTGTTAGGTCATAAATTGCATTTGATCACAGAAATGTAGACGAATGGTTTATGAAGCTAAAGTGAAATTAAATACGGAAGTTTTAATTTCTAGGCAAACGTTCTTGGCTAGCAATATGAAGAAGAAGATGACCAAATTATCATGATTATCAAGTTCATTACTCGTTCTTAACCTTGGCATGTGCATATCCATTGTCTAAACTCAACGTAAATAGTAGTTATTAATTTTAGTAGATAATTAGTTTAGAAACAAAACTTACTCAAATCTTGGTTGGATTGTTGTTAACATAGTTAGAAATAAAATAGAGATATAGTAAACTAGGCAGTTTTGCATATCTAGAGAAGCCTCCTTGGATCGATACTTGGCTACTTAGCCACTTTATTACTTGTTTGACCACGTACACTTGCGTGTCGGTGTATGATATATACCGAGCAGCAGAGCGCGAACAAGTTTTTGGCACCGTTGCCGGGGAGGCTAGGCGATTTGTAAAATTTTGTTTAGTGTAAATTTACTGTATTTGTATTTTTATCTTCTTAAGTGTTAACAACTTGGTCTTAGCCTGTATTTTGCAGATTTTTATTTCTGTGAACACTGGCAAGGGACAAGGAGCTGGTGGAATCTTACTTAGAGCCAGAACGTGAATTGCATAGTCAACGTAGAGAAGCTCTTCGGAAGAAGTTGCAGTTGCTCGAACAGTCTATGATGGAGCAACCCAATCCACCAGTTGTGCGGGCAGTGTTAGTGCCCGAGGAAGTAGCAGCCAGGCCGGTTCGCGAGCTGGCAATCCCACATGCTAATAATGTACATTCCAGCATCCGCAAACCAGAGCCTGGGGGGAGATTTGAGTTAAAGCAAAATATGGTGCAACTTTTGCACACTAGCGGGCAGTTTACCGGTCTCCCTCACGAAGATCCGCAACAACATCTCCAGAACTTTTTGGAGATAAGTGACACTTACATCCCCGCTGGAGTGTCACCTGATTATGTTCGGCTCACCTTATTTCCATTTTCCTTACTTGGTGAAGCCAAGAGGTGGTTAAAAGCTGAACCACCCAACTCTATATCAACGTGGGATGATCTTGCAAAGAAGTTCTTGATCAGATTTTTCCCTTCAGGTAAAACAGCTAAACTTAGAAGTCAGATTCTAAGTTTAAAACAGAGGGAAGGAGAAAATCTTTATCAAGCCTGGGAAAGATTCAAGTCCATGTTGCGGGACTGTCCTTATCATCATCAGTCAAAGGAGGTGTTGGTCCACACTTTTATTGAGGGTTTGGAACCCCACACTAAAATTTTGTTAGACTCAGCAGCTGGAGGGCAAGCGCTGGAGAAGACTTATGAGGAGCTGTACACTTTGCTCAACCGAATTTCACAAGGCAATCCGGAATGGAATGCAGATTCTTCAAGAGGTGGAGCAAGGAAAGCAGCGGGAGTGCTTGAAGTGGATGGATTCACAGCTATCGCTGCACAGATAGCTGCTTTGCAAAATCAGTTAAACACTCACTTCAGCAATATGAATTTGAACCAGCCGTCAGCCTCAGTTAATGCAGTCCAACAGATGTGGTGTGAAGTGTGTGGTAGTAGTGAGCATTCAGCTGAATGCTGTGGTGCAAATCCTGATTCTGTCAACTTTGTGGGCAATGCACAGAGGAATCAACAGCAGTTTGGTGGTGGCTACAACTCGAATTGGAGGAATCATCCAAATTTTTCGTGGGGTAGCAACAATCAACAAGGCCAGGGTTCAGGGCAGGGTATGCACAGAAACCAAGGAGGGCAACAAGGCTATCAGAATCAGTTTAGAAATCACACTGCCCCTCCTCCACCACCATCACCGACTATTGAGGAAATGTTCAAGACCATGATTGCCAACCAGGCACAATTGCAGGCTGACTATGTCAAACTGGCGGCCGAAGTAAAGAACAATCAATTGGCAACCAGGGCTCTTGAATATCAGTTTGGGCAATTTGCCAGTGCCCAAAATACTAGACCAAGGGGAGGACTACCTAGCGACACGGATCCCAATCCTAAGCAGGTAAATGCAGTGACCACGAGGAGTGGTTTACAATTAAAGGAGGTGGAACCGGAAAGACCGCCTCAGAAGTCAAGAGCAGCAGATGTTGAGGGAGAACAAACCTCAAATACGGGGAAGACCAAAGAAGCTGAACCAACAAGGCCTCCACCCCCGTTCCCTCAACGACTTAAGAAACACAAGGAGGAGGCGTGTTTCCAGAAATTCATGGAGGTACTTAAACAGGTACATGTTAACTTACCTCTTGTTGATGTCTTGCAGGGTGTGCCAAAATATGCAAAGTATATCAAAGACATCGTGGCCAACAAAAGTCGCTTGACCAAGTATGCCACGGTGGCTTTATCGGAGGAATGCACATCCCGTATTCAGAACAGGTTGCCCACTAAACTGAAGGATCCTGGAAGTTTTACTATCCAGCTGATGATTGGGCAAAGTATCCGAGCTCGTGGGTTATGCGACTTGGGGGCAAGTATAAATCTGATGCCATCTTCGGTATTTAGAAAGTTAGGGCTAGGGAGTCCTAGACCTACAACAGTGATCTTGCAGCTAGCAGACAGGTCTTTAGCTAAGCCGGATGGCATTGTGGAGGATGTGCTAGTGCAGGTAGGCTCCCTCATTTTTCCGGTAGATTTCATTGTTCTGGATTTTGAGCCAGATGCAGAAGTCCCATTTATTTTGGGACGACCATTTTTGGCAACCGGAAAGGCATTGATCGATGTAGCTGCGGGTCAACTCACGATGCAAGCACATGACAAGGTGGAGGTATTTAATGTGTTAAAAGCCATGAAGCTGCCGGCTATACATGAGGAGCTTTCGGAAATCAGCGTGGTTGAACATGTAGAAAGTACGCCGGCTGTTGAATCTCAAGACCCATTGGAGAGAGAGCTTACGCATTCTGATCATTTTGGGGATGGAGAAGCTTGTGGAATGGTTCAATTGTTGGATGGAGCACCTAAATATCCAAGAAGATAGGAATTTTAGTCCTTGATGAGATCACTAGAGCCGTTGCCGAACCCGTCGGTTGAGGAGGCACCGAAATTGGAGCTGAAAGAATTGCCTCCCCATTTAAAATATATCTTTTTGGGGGAGGGAGAGACGTTACCAGTTATTATCTCTGCAGACTTGACAGAGGAACAGGAACAGGCAGCTTTGGGAGTCTTAAGGAAGAGGAAGAAAGCAATGGGTTGGCAAATGTCCGACATTCAGGGTATAAATCCAGCTTTCTGCACGCACATGATATTTATGGAGACAGGAGCCAAGCCAACTGTTCAGCCACAGAGGAGACTTAATCCAGCAATGAAAGATGTGGTAAGGAAGGAAATAATTAAGTGGCTTGATGCAGGTGTAGTCTACCCAATTTCAGACAGTGAGTGGGTCAGTCCCGTTCAATGTGTTCCTAAGAAAGGGGGGATGACTGTAATCACCAATGAGAAAAATGAGTTAATCCCCACACGAACTGTCACAGGCTGGCGAATTTGTATGGACTACCGAAAACTGAATGAAGCCACGAGGAAAGACCATTACCCCATTCCTTTTATTGACCAAATACTTGACAGGTTGGCAGGGCAGGAATATTATTGCTTTCTTGATGGGTATTCCGGCTATAACCAAATAGCCATCGCTCTTGAGGATCAAGAGAAGACGACGTTCACCTGTCCTTATGGGACATATGCTTTCAAGTGAATGCCGTTTGGGTTATGCAATGCACCCGCCACATTCCAGAGATGCATGATGGCTATATTCCATGACATGGTTGAAGACTTTGTTGAGATATTTATGGATGATTTTTCTGTTTTTGGTAATTCGTTTGCTACTTGCTTGCAGAATCTTGACAGGGTGCTGGCTCGATGTGAAGAATCCAACCTCGTGCTAAACTGGGAGAAATGCCACTTCTTAGTGAAGGAGGGGATTGTCCTGGGCCACAAAGTGTCTAAAAAGGGGTTGGAAGTCGATCGTGCTAAAATTGAGGTTATTGAGAAATTGCCACCACCAGTATCCGTGAAAGGTGTACGCAGTTTTCTGGGACATGCAGGATTCTACAGACGATTCATTAAAAACTTTTCCAACATTTCTAGACCGCTATGCAGGCTGCTAGAAAAGGAGGTCAAGTTTGAATTAACCAATGAGTGTGTTGTAGCATTCGAAAAGTTGAAGCAGAAATTGATAGAAGCACCCATACTTACTTCTCCGGACTGGGAACAACCATTTGAGCTGATGTGTGATGCCAGTGATGTGGCTGTGGGAGCTGTATTGGGACAAAGGAAGAATAGAGTTTTTCACTCTATTTATTATGCAAGCAAGACGCTGAATACGGCTCAGAGCAATTACACAGTCACAGAAAAAGAAAAGCTAGCTCTTGTGTTTGCATTTGACAAGTTCCGGTCTTATTTGGTGGGTTCGAAAGTGGTGGTGTACACTGATCATGCAGCTATTCGATACCTATTCAACAAGAAAGATGCTAAGCCCAGATTGATCAGATGGATTTTATTGCTACAGGAGTTTGACCTTGAGATTAGAGACAGAAAGGGGAGTGAAAATCAGGTAGCAGATCACTTATCACGACTGGAGAGTCGGTCGCATGTGATGGAAAGTGATGACATTAATGAGGACTTCCCAGATGAGCAACTATTGGCAGTAGGAGAAGCAGAAGTTCCCTGGTATGCTGACATAGTCAACTTGCTAGTGAGCGGAGTTTACCCCCTGAAGCAACAGACCAGCAAAGAAGAAAATTGAGGCATGACAGCCGATACTATGTATGGGACGAGCCATATTTGTTCAAGCAGGGACCAGACCAGGTGATGAGAAGATGCATCCCAGAGAGTCAGGTAGCAGAGGTGCTACAGGGCTGCCATTCGTCGTTGTATGGAGGGCATCACGGAGGTGAGAGAACAGCACATAAGGTTCTTCAGTCAGGTTTCTTTTGGCCGACCCTGTTCAGAGACTCTATGGAGTATGTCAAAATGTGTGATAGAGTCAGCGGACAGGAACAATTGGCAGAAGACAAGAGATGCCTTTGCAGAACATACTGGAAGTTGATCCCTTTGATGTATGGGGCATTGATTTCATGGGTCCATTCCCACCGTCATTTGGAAATCGTTACATCTTGGTAGCTGTAGATTATGTATCAAAATGGGTGGAAGCAATAGCTTGCCCCAGGAATGATAACAAGGTAGTAACGAAGTTTGTGAAGAAACACATTCTCACAAGGTTTGGGACACCCCGAGCAATTATCAGTGACGGAGGAGCTCATTTTGTCAATGCAAGCTTCAAGAAATTATTGGCTAAGTATGGGGTGCACCATAAAGTAGCCACAGCATACCACCCACAAACTAGTGGGCAAGTAGAGGTGTCAAATAGGGAAGTAAAACAGATTCTGCAGAAAACGGTGAACATTCAACGGAATGATTGGTCTGGTAAACTTGATGATGCGTTGTGGGCCTACTGAACTGCTTATAAGACACCGATTGGAACGTCACCATACCGATTGGTCTATGGCAAAGCATGTCATCTCCCAGTTGAACTAGAGCATCGAGCTTTCTGGGCCGTAAGAAAGTTAAATATGGACTTAGAGCTGGCGGGTAAAAAGAGATTGATGCAGCTCAGCAAACTTGAGGAATTTCGCTGGCATCCTATGAGAGTGCGAAGTACTACAAGGAAAGAACCAAAAGATGGCATGACAAGCATGTGGTGCATCGCATTTTCGAACCAGGATAGAAAGTTTTGCTTTTTAATTCAAGATTAAAATTGTTTCCTGGTAAGCTGAGGTCTAAATGGTCTGGACCGTTTGAAGTAGTGAGAATGACCCCTCATGGAGCGGTAGAGCTGTGGCAAGAAGATAGGAGTGCTACGTTCTTGGTAAATGGGCAGAGATGCAAGCACTACTGGGGAGATGACCATGATCGGGTCAAATCGTCCATCTCCCTAGTAGAAAATTGAGCGTAAAGGCTGTCGAGCCGCGACGTTAAACCAGGCGCTGCACGGGAGGCAACCCGTGAAAAATATTTTTCTTTCTTTTTCCTTAGTGTAAAGTTTTTCTTTTATTTTATTTTCTCTTCTTTTTCTTGACTAGGTTTAAATGTGCATTTTAATTAGTAATTTTTATTCTTTTAGTAGGGAATCTAGTCATTTAACCAATTTTTGTTTAGTGAGGTGATTCTCAGGTATACCGGAGGAAAAATACGTGGAATCGAGAAAACGAGGCGAGGTATGAAAAATAAAATTTGATAGTGAAACAGAGCACTGGCGCGTTGGCGCCGTGTCACGGAGGCAATGCTCCACGTTGGCCTCCGTGACACGTTGAAGGCAAATCTGGAATTTTTTAAAATTCCAGTAAGCCAACGCGTTGGCTCCGTGTCACGGAGGAGGGCCTCCGCGTTACCCTCCGTGACACGTTGCCCTTATCCCAGTGCCGGGTCACACCGGGTTTCCGGGTGACCCGCGTGTTTTCTTAATAAAAACCCCCAATTTCGCCCCTATTTTCCCCATTCCCTCTTCCCTCCGCGACCAAACACCCATTCCCCTACCCCCAAGCTCCGTGCCACGTTAAGAGGCAAGGAAAACGTCAAGTCTTTATCGATTCTTCAATTCCAAGGTATGTTTTCATCGTCTATCTCAAATTTTTGGCGATTTTTGTCGATTTTGAGCATGAGAGGTGAGATATATCACCCTAGGTAGAAATTAAACATGACGTGAATTATTTTGCGATTGATTGTGTTCGGATTGTTGTAGTTGACGGGTGAACTTATCGATTGATTGAATAATTCATTGTTGATTGTCGAATTGAGTTCTAGGGCTTGGGGTTGTTGAATTTTAACTTGGGTAACTTGATAGTTTGACGAAATTGATGCCGGGGTGTGTTTATTATTTGAGATAAGTCGTGGTAAATATTGTATAATTAGTGAAAGACGACTAATTCTCGATTTTTAGTGGGACATTGCGTAATATGTGAATTGGTTGAATTGCTTAGATTAGTGTATATAAAATGTTTGTATTGTTGTTTCTATTTGGTTGTTGTTATTGTTGCTAAGTGCCATGGGTGAATAGCTGTCGATGGTAGGATTGGGTTAGCTGTATGAAGTCTGAGTAGTTCGCTAGCCGTTATGCTGTCGAATTTTTGTGAACGCACTAAGCAATATGTTTATAGTGATTGTGTTTGAGGTGTAAATAGATCTATCCTTGCTAACATGTTGTAAATATTGTTAAAGACTAAGTGTGGGGTAAATTTTGTTTAACCCGACCTTAGCCAAAACTAACAAGTTTTTAGCTTAACGTTGTGCTTGTCTGTGCAAATGGACAGGTACAATGGCCAGCCGACAAGATAAAGGCAAGGGTGCTTCAACCTCAGGCACCGGCAGAAAGAGAATGAGACTGGGCACTGCTGTCCCAGCTGCACCTGCTGTTCCACGCGGTCAACACCACCGATACGGAACACGATGGGTTACCGATGAAGGGAAGAAGTGGTACGCAAAGCATAAGGAGAACAAGTACTTCCCGGAGGAACATATTGCAAGGGAACCACTTGCACAGGAGTTCCCTCGCATCGTACAGAGGATTGAAGCAGCTGGGCTCAGCTTTATTTTTCAGGAGCCCACGGAGTGCAACCTTCACTTGGTCCGAGAATTTTATGCCAACCGGAACCCGGCCATCAGAAGCCACACTATTAAAATCAGAGGGCAGATTGTCACTCTGGAACCCCAGCAGCTGAATGCCATCGTTGAGCGCGGGACACAGACGCCCACGTTCTCCGCCAGCTCAACATCACCCCACCGTACGCCGACATCAGACGTACGTTGTGCGGGGCTCGATCCATAGCCCGATGGAGTAGACACAAAGAGAGGGGTTACCACCTGACTCTGCCTTATTCGCAGATGAACAGGGAGGCCAGAATCTAGCTAAAAATTGTATGTTCGTGTTTGATCCCGGGAGTACATATGACAGACGTGACCCGGGACCGTGTCTGCCTGGTGTATGCCCTTATGAAAGGGCTTGAGATTAATGTGGGGGCGGTTATAATATCCGCCATGAAGAGAGCCAGACTACACCAGGGCCACAGATACGGGTTTGGCAGACTCATCACCACCTTCCTCCGAGGCCTCGACGTTGAGGAAGAAGCCTTGGATTACATTCCGCAGTTGGAGCGGCGGGCCCTTGATGTGACAAAGACCAAGACCCCCGACACTACACACGGACCTGTGCTGACTCTGGGCGAGCGACATGCTCGTGACGACCAGTATATGGCCCGTATGTTCGGTATGCAGATGCTGCAGCTACGGATAGGTGGGAGACCAGCCACCGAGGATGAATTATGGCAGCTGGAGCTGGACTACCCTTTTGGCCAGAATGCCAGAGCTTTATGCAAGGTGGGGCCAGCCTTTGTGGAGTCGACTGACGACGACGTCCCTACTGATGAGGAGAAACATCGTGAGGACTCTGATGTGGAGTCCGATGACGGCGAGGGAGCTGATTCAGATATGGGCGACGAGGCCGCAGCACCGGATGAGGAAGTCGAATATTTCGAATGAGCAGGGAGTTTCACCACCCAAAATTTTGTGCTTTGTATTTTTGTGAACACTGAGGACAGTGTTCGATTTAAGTGTGGGGTGGGGAGTAGTTAGGTGCTGGGTCATAGGCTCTACATCTGCTGTATATTCTTCCTTGACGTTTGTGTATGTCTGTGCTTTCCCTGTTGTTGTGAACTGATTTGTGAATGATGTGTATATATTTGTTTGTGGCTAATGATGTGTGTCATTAAAAAGTTATGGTTGCCTTTGTAAATATTTTGTAAATTTTGTAAATATTTTTTTCTCTATCGATATGATCGATATTTTTCAAAATTTTTGCGAAAGGATGTTGCACTTATCAACATATTTTGTAAATATTTTTTTCATCGAAATGATCGATGTGTTGCAAAAATTTTGAAGTTTTATTTTTGGGTTTCTCGGAGTTTGTTTTCTGTTCTTTTACCGAGAATAGTCCCATTGAACCGATGTCATAGTTAGTGAACATTCCCTATGATGGATGGATGACGACCGTCTTAAGGGAAATGTAGTCGATAGGAGTAGATGATTTGTTTTTAGTTTCTTTGGTGGATTGCATCAATAAACTGTAGTTGCTTATGGTTGCTAAAATTTTGTTGCGTGTAATTGATGTTCGAAATGCGAAAGTGATTCGTTTGAAAGCATGTAATTGTGTAAATATGTTGAGTTACCTAGGCTATAGAATTTGGTTCATTATGATTGAGGCTTAATCTTGAATTCATGTACTTGACTAATTAAAGAGTCTGTGAATGCATCTTGATTCGAGCATGTGCATGAAGTGTGAGTGAGGTTTTGCTATTCCATGTCATTGTGAATTGTCTAGAACTTGCCTGGCGTGTATACAAAGCGAAATGAAGGAGGTGTAGTGTCGGAAAGGATGTAGGCATTTCTTTGTTTTAACCGTTAGTTTCCATTTTTTTCTTGTCAAGTTCTACCTTTTTATATGTTGTACACCCTAGTCAGCCCGTTGAGCCTTTAGCCGATTTCTTTCTTTGGTCCAGAATTGTATGAACTAAGCTTTATTCCTTCTTTTCATTAGCCTTAAAGTCTATAAGAAGCTCTTAAGCGCTTACAAAGAACAAAAAAATTGTTTCCCAAAGTGTTAAAGAGTGAAAAGAGTGAAAAGAAAAGAAAAGCAAAGTGAGGAAAGAAAAGATGGTGTTGAAGAGGCACTAGTTGTAATTAAATGAAATTGAGGGTACATGAAAACCTTCCGTTTGGGGTCAAGTGTGCCTGATGAAATGGGCTATATGAAAGTAAACCAGCATGAATGGGAGAAAAAGAGAAAAGAGAGGAACAATGTCCATGAGTCGATGGGAATGAGTTGAAAAGGCGCTTAAGGATGATAGCAACTATTATTGGCTAATCCAATATATATATACTAGATCCATAGCCCAGTTACAACCCATTAAAAGTCCTATTTGATCCTACACTGCATTTCTTTATATTAGTGGAGTAATACAGTAAGGGCAAGCCTATGGGTCATGACATGATGCATGTGAATTCTTTTGGGAGAGAGAGTGAAATTAATTTCTATATGCCCCTACGTGCATGTTTGTGTGCTGCACGAGCATAAAAGGGGAAGTTTCTCTCAAGTTGTGAGGGTACATGCTTGATGAAAGATTGATTTTCGTGTCAGATTTCTTGATTAGTTGATTTGCATGAGTTTGCCGATATCAAGAATCAATTCTTAAAAGTCTAGGAAGCCTCGATGTATTAAGGTCATTGTCTTGTACGACCAAGCATGTTTTCTTGATGATTTGCAAAAATTGAATAATCGGTATGACCGTAACGTAAATGGTTGCACCATAGTGACAAAGGTTGAGATGTGATGTGCATGATTTGTGTATGTGTTGTTCGAGGACGAACAAGGATTTAAGTGTGGGGTAAGTGATCTTGGGCAGATTTATATGCCCAAGTGATACTCAAACGTATCATTTTTACCTTGTTTGTTGTGCAATGTGTATATAATATCATGTATTTGGTAATAAAATGCGAATTTATACTAACCAACATGATTAGCATTTGTTTTGCAGGATAATGTGATTTTTAAGAGCTAAAATGCGTGTTGGAACTATGTCAGAGTTGGACTTGGATGCGAGCGTGGAAAAGACCTCGGATGGCATATTTTGCAGTGGCTCCGCGATGGTGCCATGCCATGCTGCCATCGCGGTAGAACACTGCCTGGGCAGAAATAAAAGTGGCAATTTCCAGTGTGCCTGCGCGTCAGCTCCGTGGCACGGAGACAGGCCTCCGCGATGGCCTCCGTGCCACGTTGAGGCTAATTATCCAGACCATGCAATTTCCAGAGAATGTCCGCGTCCACGCTGTGTCACGGAGGTAGTGCTCCGCGTTGGCCTCTGTGACACGTTGCTTGTTATTCCGGGAAAAATTTCCCACTAGTATAAATAGCACACTTAGGTTATTTTTAAGAAAGTTTTTTTTAGTTTTAGTTTTTTAGCCTGAGTTCAGAAGTGGGAGCAGGAACGTGGTTTTGTGGCAGTTGAAGAATAGAAAAGATAAGAGTTTTCTTCTCTTCCCTTCTTCTTTCCTTCAATTGTATGCAAGATTCACACTCATTCTAGGATGATTAATCCAAGAATGAGTGGCTAATTCCTCTCTTGCTGAGGTTTTGAACTTGTGAAATGAATGTTGGTAATAATTGATATGGTTTCTTCTTCTTCTTGCATGTTGTTCTATTAATTCTTGTGCTTATTACATTCTTGATTGGCCACCATTAATGTATATCTAAAAAGTCCAATTTCACTCGAGAGAGCATGAAATTGGAAAGTTGTGAATTAATAGGGTATTGTTCTTAACTTGATTTGGGAAAATTGAGTTTTGATGTGCTTTCTTGATAGAAATATACTTGAAAGCCGTATTAGTCAATTTAGGAACCGGAATTGTAGTGTTAGGTCATAAATTGCATTTGATCACAAAAATGTAGACGAATGGTTTATGAAGCTAAAGTGAAATTAAATACGGAAGTTTTAATTTCTAGGCAAACGTTCTTGGCTAGCAATATGAAGAAGAAGATGACCAAATTATCATGATTATTGATCTTGGGCAAATTTATATGCCCAAGTGATACTCAAACGTATCATTTTTACCTTGTTTGTTGTGCAATGTGTATATAATATCATGTATTTGGTAATAAAATGCGAATTTATACTAACCAACATGATTAGCATTTGTTTTGCAGGATAATGTGATTTTTAGGAGCTAAAATGCGTGTTGGAACTATGTCGGAGTTGGACTTGGATGCGAGCGTGGAAAAGACCTTGGATGGCACATTTTACACTGGCTCCGCAATGGAGCCGTGCCACGCTGCCATCGCGGTAGCACACTGCCTGGGCAGGAATTAATTAGGCAATTTCCAGTGTGCCTGCGCGTCAGTTCCGTGGCACGGAGATAGGCCTCCGCGATGGCCTCCGTGCCACGTTGAGGCCAATTATCCGGACCCTGCAATTTCCAGAGAGGGTCCGCGTCCACGCCGTGTCACGGAGGCAGTGCTCCGCGTTGGCCTCCGTGACACGTTGCTTGTTATTCCGGGAAAAATTTCCCACTAGTATAAATAGCACACTTAGGTTTTTTTTAAAGTCTTCTTCTTTTTTTAGTTCTAGTTTTTTAAGCAGAGTTCAGGAGTGGAGAGAGGAACGTGGTTTTGTGGCAGTTGAAGAATAGAAAAGATAAGAGTTTTCTTCTCTTCCCTTCTTCTTTTCCTTCAATTGTATGCATGATTTACACTCATTCTAGGACGATTAATCCAAGAATGAGTGGCTAATTCCTTTCTTGTTGAGGTTTTGAACTTGTGTAATGATTATTGGTAATAATTGATATGGTTTCTTCTTCTTCTTGCATATTGTTCTATTAATTCTTGTGCTTAGTATATTCTTGATTGGCCACCATTAATGTATATCTAAAAAGTCCAATTTCACTCGAGAGAGCATGAAATTGGAAAGTTGTGAATTAATAGGGTATTGTTCTTAACTTGATTTGGGAAAATTGGGTTTTGATGTGCTTTCTTGAAAGAAATATACTTGAAAGCCGTATTAGTCAATTTAGGAACCGGCATTGTAGTGTTAGGTCATAAATTTCATTTGATCACAGAAATGTAGACGAATGGTTTATGATTCTAAAATGAAATTAAATACGAGAGTTTTAATTTCTAGGCAAACATTCTTGACTAGCAATATGAAGAAGAGGATGACCAAATTATCATAATTATCAACTCCATTACTCGTTCTTAACTTTGGCATGAGCATATCCATTGTCTGAATTCAACGTAAATAATAGTTGTTAAGTTTAGTATATAATTAGTTTAGAAACAAAACTCCCTAAATTCTTGATTGGATAGTTGTTAGCATAGTTAGAAATTGAATAGAAATATAGTGAACTAGGAAATTTTGCATATCCAGAGCAGCCTCCTTGGATCGATACTTGGCTACTTAGCCACTTTATAACTTGTTTGACCACGTACACTTGCGTGTCGGTTTTTAACACATACCGAGCAGCAGAGCGCGAACAAGTTTTTGGCGCCGTTGCCGGGGAGGCTAGGCGATTTGTAAAATTTTGTTTACTGTAAATTTACTGTATTTGTATTTTATTTTCTTAAGTGTTAACAACTTGGTCTTAGCCTGTATTTTGCAGATTTTTATTTCTGTGAACACTGGCAAGGGACAAGGAGTTGGTGGAATCTTACTTAGAGCCAGAACGTGAATTGCATAGTCAACGTAGAGAAGCTCTTCGGAAGAAGCTGCAGTTGCTCAAACAGTCTACGATGGAGCAACCCAATCCACCAGTTGTACGGGCAGTGTTAGTGCCCGAGGAAGTAGCAGCCAGGCCGGTTCGCGAGGTGGCAATCCCACAAGCTAATAATGTACATTCTAGCATCCGCAAACCAGAGCCTGGGGGGAGATTTGAGTTAAAGCAAAATATGGTGCAAATTTTGCACACGAGCGGGCAGTTTATCGGTCTCCCTCACGAAGATCCGCAACAACATCTCCAGAACTTTTTGGAGATAAGTGACACGTACATACCCGCTGGAGTGTCACCTGATTATGTTCGGCTCACCTTGTTTCCATTTTCCTTATTGGGTGAAGCCAAGAGGTGGTTAAAAGCTGAACCACCCAACTCTATATCAACGTGGGATGATCTTGCAAAGAAGTTCTTGATCAGATTTTTCCCTTCAGGTAAAACAGCTAAACTTAGAAGTCAGATTCTAAGTTTTAAGCAGAGGGAAGGAGAAAATCTTTATCAAGCCTGGGAAAGATTCAAGTCCATGTTGCGGGACTGTCCTCATCATCATCAGTCAAATGAGGTGTTGGTACACACTTTTATTGAGGGTTTGGAACCCCACACTAAAATTTTGTTAGACTCAGCAGCTGGAGGGCAAGCGCTGGAGAAGACTTATGAAGAGTTGTACACTTTGCTCAACCGAATCTCACAAGGCAATCCGGAATGGAATGCAGATTCTTCAAGGGGTGGAGCAAGGAAAGCAGCAGGAGTGTTCGAAGTGGATGGATTCACAGCTATCGCTGCACAGATAGCTGCTTTGCAGAATCAGTTAAACACTCACTTCAGCACTATGAATTTGAACCAGTCTTCAGCCTCAGTTAATGCAGTCCAACAGATGTGGTGTGAAGTGTGTGGTAGTAGTGAGCATTCAGCTGAGTGCTGTGGTGCAAATCCTGATTTTGTCAACTTTGTGGGCAATGCACAGAGGAATCAACAGCAGTTTGGTGGTAGCTACAACTCGAATTGGAGGAATCATCCGAATTTTTCGTGGGGTAGCAACAATCAACAAGGCCAAGGTTCAGGGCAGGGTATGCACAGAAACCAAAGAGGGCAACAAGGCTATCAGAATCAGTTCAGAAATCACAATGCCCCTCCACCACCACCATCACCGACTATTGAGGAAATGTTCAAGACCATGATTGCCAACCAGGCACAATTGCAGGCTGACTACGTCAAACTGGCAGCCGAAGTAAAGAACAATCAATTGGCAACCAAGGCTCTTGAATATCAGTTGGGGCAATTTGCTAGTGCCCAAAATACTAGACCCAGGGGAGGACTACCTAGCGACATGGATCCAAATCCTAAGCAGGTAAATGCAGTGACCACGAGGAGTGGTTTACAATTAAAGGAGGTGGAACCTGAAAGACCGCCTCAGAAGTCAGGAGCAGTAGATGTTGAGGGAGAACAAACCTCAGATACGGGGAAGACCAAAGAAGCTGAACCAGCAAGGCCTCCACCCCCGTTCCCTCAACGACTTAAGAAACACAAGGAGGAGGCATGTTTCCAGAAATTCATGGAGGTACTCAAACAGGTACATGTTAACTTACCTCTTGTTGATGTCTTGCAGGGTGTGCCAAAATATGCAAAGTATATCAAAGACATCGTGGCCAACAAAAGTCGTTTGACTGAGTATGCCACGGTGGCTTTAACAGAGGAATGCACATCCCGTATTCAAAACAGGTTGCCCACTAAACTAAAGGATCCTGGAAGTTTTACTATCTAGCTGACGATTGGGCAAAGTATCCGAGCTCGTGGGTTATGCGACTTGGGGGCAAGTATAAATCTGATGCCATCTTCGGTATTCAGAAAGTTAGGGCTAGGGAGTCCTAGACCCACAACAGTGATCTTGCAGCTAGCAGACAGGTCCTTAGCTAAGCCGGATGGCATTGTTGAGGATGTGCTAGTGCAGGTAGGCTCCCTCATTTTTCCGGTAGATTTCATTGTTCTGGATTTTGAACCAGATGCAGAAGTCCCATTTATTTTGGGACGACCATTTTTGGCAACCGGAAAGGCATTGATCGATGTAGCTGCGGGTCAACTCACAATGCAAGCACATGACAAGGTAGAGGTATTTGATGTGTTAAAATCCATGAAGCTGCCGGCTATACATGAGGAGGTTTCGGAAATCAACGTGGTTGAACATGTAGGAAGTAAGCAGGCTGTTGAAGCTCAAGACCCCTTGGAGAGAGCGCTTATGCACTCTGATCATTTTGGGGATGGAGAAGCTTTTGGAATGGTTCAATTATTAGATGGAGCACCTCAATACCCGAGAAGACAGGAATTTCAGTCCTTGATGAGATCACTAGAGCCGTTGCCGAAACCGTCTGTGGAGAAGGCACCGAAATTGGAGCTGAAAGAATTGCCTCCCCATTTAAAATATATCTTTTTGGGGGAGGGAGAGACTTTACCAGTTATTATCTCTGCAGACTTGACAGAGGAACAGGAACAGGCAGCTTTGGGGGTCTTAAGGAAGAGAAAGAAAGCAATGGGTTGGCAAATGTCCGACATTCAGGGTATAAATCCAGCTTTCTGCACGCACAGGATATTTATGGAGTCAGGAGCCAAGCCGACAGTTCAGCCACAGAGGAGACTTAATCCAGCAATGAAAGATGTGGTAAGAAAGGAAATAATTAAGTGGCTTGATGCAGGTGTAGTCTACCCAATTTCAGACAGTGAGTGGGTCAGTCCCGTTCAATGTGTTCCTAAGAAAGGGGGGATGATTGTAATCACCAATGAGAAAAATGAGTTAATCCCCACACGAACCGTCACAGGATGGCGAATTTGTATGGATTACCGAAAGCTGAATGAAGCCACGAGGAAAGACCATTACCCCATTCCTTTTATTGACCAAATACTTGACAGGTTGGCAGGGCAGGAATATTACTGCTTTCTTGATGGGTACTCCGGCTATAACCAAATAGCCATCGCTCCTGAGGATCAAGAGAAGACGACGTTCACCTGTCCTTATGGGACATATGCTTTCAGGCGAATGCCGTTTGGGTTATGCAATGCACCCGCCACATTTCAGAGATGCATGATGGCTATATTCCATGACATGGTTGAAGATTTCGTTGAGGTATTTATGGATGATTTTTCTGTTTTTGGTAATTCGTTTGCTACTTGCTTGCAGAATCTTGACAGGGTACTGGCTCGATGTGAAGAATCCAACCTGGTGTTAAACTGGGAGAAATGCCACTTCTTAGTAAAGGAGGGGATTGTCCTAGGCCACAAGGTGTCTAAAAAGTGGTTGGAAGTCGATCGTGCTAAAATAGAGGTGATTGAGAAATTGCCACCACCAGTATCCGTGAAAGGTGTACGAAGTTTTCTGGGACATGCAGGATTCTACAGACGATTCATAAAAAACTTTTCCAACATTTCTAGACCGCTATGCAGGCTGCTAGAAAAGGAGGTCAAGTTTGAATTAAATGATGAGTGTGTTGTAGCATTCGAAAAGTTGAAGCAGAAGTTGATAGAAGCACCCATACTTACTTCTCCTGACTGGGAACAACCATTTGAGTTGATATGTGATGCCAGTGATATGGCTGTGGGAGCTGTTTTAGGACAAAGGAAGAATAGAGTTTTTCATTCTATTTATTATGCAAGCAAGACGCTGAATGCGGCTCAGAGCAATTACACAGTCACAGAAAAAGAAATGCTAGCTCTGGTGTTTGCATTTGACAAGTTCCGGTCGTATTTGGTGGGTACAAAAGTGGTGGTGTACACTGATCATGCAGCTATTCGATACCTATTCAACAAGAAAGATGCTAAGCCCAGACTGATCAGATGGATCTTATTGCTACAAGAGTTTGACCTTGAGATTAGAGACAGAAAGGGGAGTGAAAATCAGGTAGCAGATCACCTATCACGACTGGAGAGTCGGTCGCATGTGATGGAAAGTGATGACATTAATGAGGACTTCCCAGATGAGCAACTATTGGCAGTGGGAGAAGCAGAAGTTCCCTGGTATGCTGACATAGTCAACTTGCTAGTGAGCAGAGTTTACCCCCCTGAAGCAACAGACCAGCAAAGAAGAAAATTGAGGCATGACAGCCGATATTATGTATGGGACGAGCCATATTTGTTCAAGCAGGGACCAGACCAGGTGATGAGAAGATGCATCCCATAGAGTCAGATAGCAGAGGTGCTAAGGGGCTGCCATTCTTCATTGTATGGAGGGCATCATGGAGGTGAGAGAACAGCACATAAGGTTCTTCAGTCAGGTTTCTTTTGGCCGACCCTGTTCAGAGATTCTATGGAGTATGTCAAAATGTGTGATAGATGTCAGCGGACAGGAACAATTGGCAGAAGACAAGAGATGCCTTTGCAGAACATACTGGAGGTTGAGCCCTTTGATGTATGGGGTATTGATTTCATGGGTCCATTCCCACCGTCATTTGGAAATCGTTACATCTTGGTAGTTGTAGATTATGTATCAAAATGGGTGGAAGCAATAGCTTGCCCCAGGAATGATAACAAGGTAGTAACGAAGTTTGTGAAGAAACACATTCTCACAAGGTTTGGGACACCCCGAGCAATTATCAGTGACGGAGGAGCTCATTTTGTCAATGCAAGCTTCAAGAAATTATTGGCTAAGTATGGGGTGCGCCATAAGGTGGCCACGGCATACCACCCTCAAACTAGTGGGCAAGTGGAGGTGTCAAATAGGGAGGTAAAACAGATTCTTCAGAAAACGGTGAACACACAACGGAATGATTGGTCTGGTAAACTTGATGATGCGTTGTGCGCCTACCGAACAGCTTATAAGACACCGATCGGAACGTCACCATACCGATTGGCCTATGGAAAAGCATGTCATCTCCCGGTTGAACTTGAGCATCGAGCTTTCTGGGCTGTCAGAAAGCTAAATATGGATTTAGAGCTGGCGGGTAAAAAGAGATTGATGCAGCTCAGCGAGCTTGACGAATTCTGCTGGCATGCCTATGAAAGTGCGAAGTACTACAAGGAAAGAACCAAAAGATGGCACGACAAGCATGTGGTGCATCGCATTTTCGAACCAGGACAGAAAGTTTTGCTTTTTAATTCAAGATTGAAATTGTTTCCTGGTAAGCTGAGGTCTAAATGGTCTGGACCGTTTGAAGTAGTGAGAATGACCCCTCATGGGGCGGTAGAACTGTGGCAAGAAGACAGGAGTGCTACGTTCTTGGTAAATGGGCAAAGATGCAAGCACTACTGGGGAGATGACCATGATCGAGACAAATCGTCCATCTCCCTAGTAGACACTTGAGCATAAAGGCTGTCGAGCCGCGACGTTAAACCAGGCGCTGCACGGGAGGCAACCCGTGAAAAATATTTTTTCTTTCCTTAGTGTAAAGTTTTTCTTTTATTCTATTTTCTTTCCTTTTTCTTGACTAGGCTTAGATTTGCATTTTAATTAGTAATTTTTATTTTATTTTATTTTTTTTAGTAGGGAATCTATGAATTTAACCAATTTTTGTTTAGTGAGGTGATTTTCAGGTATACCGGAGGAAAAATACTTGGAATCGAGGAAACGAGGCGAGGTATGAAAAATAAAATTTGATGGTGAAACAGAGCACTGGCGCGTTGGCGCCGTGTCACAGAGGCAATACTCCGCGTTGACCTCCGTAACACGTTGAAGGCGAATCGGGAATTTCTAAAATTCCAGTAAGCCAACGCGTTGGCTCCGTGTCACGGAGGAGGGGCTCCGCGTTACCCTCCGTGACACGTTGCCCTTATTCCAGTGCCGGGTCACACCGGGTTTCTGGGTGACCCGCGTGTTTCTTTTAAATAAACCCCCGATTTTCGCCCAAATTTCCCCATTCCTTCTACCCTCCGTGACCAAACACCCATTCCCCTACCCCCAAGCTCCGTGCCACGTTGATAGGCAAGGAAAACGTTAAGTTTTTTTCGGTTCTTCAAATCCAAGGTATGTTTTCATCTTCTATCTCAAATTTCTGGCGAGTTTTGTCACTGTTGAGCATGTGAGGTGAGATATATCACCCTAGGTAAAAAAATTAAACATGATGTGAATTATTTTGTGATTGAGTATGTTCGGATTATTGTAGTTGACGTTTGAACTTATCGATTGATTGAATAATTCAATATTGATTGTCGAATTGAGTTCTAGGGCTTGGGTTGTTGGATTTGAAAGTGGGTAACTTGATAGTTTGATGAAATTGGTGCCTGGGTGTGTTTAGTAGTTGAGATAAGTCGTGGTAATTATTGTTTAATTGTGGAAAGATGACTAATTCTCAAATTTCTGTGGGGAAGTGCATAATATGTGAATTGGTTGAATTGCTTAGATTAGTTGTATATAATAGGTTTGTATTGTTGTTCTTATTTCTGTTGTGGTTATTGTTGCTAAGTGTTGTGGGTGAATAGCTGTCGATAGGAGGATTGGGTTAGCTGTATGAAGTCTGAGTAATTCGCTAGCCGTTATGCTGTCGAAATTTTGTGAACGCACTAAGCAACATGTTTATAGTTGATTGTGTTTGGGGGTGTAAATAGAGTTATCCTTGCTAAAATGTTGTAAATTTTGTTAAAGACTAAGTGTGGGGTAAATTTTGTTTAACCCGACCTTAGCCGAAGCTAACAAGTTTTTAGCTTAATATTGTGCTTGTCTGTGTAAATTGACAGGTACAATGGCTAGCCGACAAGATAAAGGCAAGGGTGCCTCAACCTCAGGCACCGGCAGAAAGAGAATGAGACTGGGCACTGCTGTCCCAGCTGCACCTGTTGTTCCACGTGGCCAACACCGCCGATACGGAACACGATGGGTCATCGACAAAGGGAAGAAATGGTATAATAAGCACAAGGAAAGCAAATACTTCCTGGAGGAATATATTGCAAGGGAACCACTTGCACAGGAGTTCCCTCGCATGGTGCAGAGGATTGAGGCAGTTGGGCTCAGTTTTATCTTTCAGGAGCCCAAGGAGTGCAACCTTCACTTGGTCCGGGAATTCTACGCCAACTGGAACCCGGCCATCAGGAGCCATACTATTAAAATCAGAGGGCAGATTGTCACTCTGGAACCCCAGCAGCTGAATGCCATCGTTGGAGCGCGGGACACAGACGCCCACGTTCTCCGCCAGCTCAATATCACCCCACCGTACGCCGACATCAGACGTACGTTGTGTGGGGCTCGATCCACAGCCCGATGGAGGAGACACAAAGAGAGGGGTTACCACCAGACTCTGCCTTATTCGCAGATGAACAGGGAGGCCAGAATCTGGCTAAAAATAGTATGTTCGTGTTTGATCCCGGGAGTGCACATGACAGACGTGACCCGGGACCGTGTCTGCCTGGTGTATGCCCTTATGAAAGGGCTTGAGATTAATGTGGGGGCGGTTATAATATCCGCCATGAAGAGAGCCAGACTACACCAGGGCCACAGATACGGGTTTGGCGGACTCATCACCACCTTCCTCCGAGGCCTTGACATCGAGGAAGAAGCCTTGGATTACATTCCGCAGTTGGAGCGGAGGGCCCTTGATGTGACAAAAACCAAGGCCCCTGACACTACACACGGACCTGTGCTGACTCTGGGCGAGCGACATGCTCGTGACAACCAGTATATGGCCCGTATGTTCGGCATGCAGATGCTGCAGCTACGGATAGGTGGGAGACCAGCCACCGAGGATGAATTATGGCAGCTGGAGCTGGACTACCCCTTCGGCGAGAACGCCAGAGCTTTATGCAAGGTGGGGCCAGCCTTTGTGGAGCCGACTGACGACGATGTCCCTACTGATGAGGAGACACGTCGTGAGGACTCTGATGTAGAGTCCGATGACGGCGATGGAGCTGATTCAGATATGGGCGATGAGGCCGCAGCACCGGATGAGGAAGTCGAATATTTCGACTGAGCAGGGAGTTTCACCACCCAAAATTTTGTGCTTTGTATTTTTGTGAACACTGGGGACAGTGTTCGATTTAAGTGTGGGGTGGGGAGTAGTTAGGTGTTGGGTCATAGGCTCTAAATCTGTTGTATATCCTTCCTTGACGTTTATGTATGTCTGTGTTTTCTCTGTTCTTGTGAACTGATTTGTGAATGATGTGTATATATTTGTTTGTGGCTAATGATGTGTGTCTTTAAAAGGTTATGGTTGCCTTTGTAAATATTTTGTAAATTTTGTAAATTTTTTTTCTTTTTCTATCGATATGATCGATATTTTTCAAAATTTTTGCGAAAAGATTTTGCATTTATCAACATAGTTTGCAAATATTTTCTATCGAAATGATCGATGTGTTGCAAAAATTTTGAAGATTTAATTTTGGGTTTCTCAGAGTTTGTTTTCGGTTCTTTTACCGAGAATAGTCCCATTGAACCGATGTCATAGTTAGTGACCATTCCCTATGATGGATGGATGACGACCGTCTTAAGGGAAATGTAGTCGATAGGAGTAGATGTTTTGTTTTTAGTTTCTTTGGTGGATTGCATCAATAAACTGTAGTTGCTTATGGTTGCTAAAATTTCGTTGCGTGTTGTAATTGATGTTCAAAACGTGAAAATGATTCGTTTGAAAGCATGTAATTTTGTAAATATGTTGAGTTACCTAGGCTATAGAATTTGGTTCATTATGATTGAGGCTTAATCTTGAATTCATGTAGTTGACTAATTAAAGAGTCTGTGAATGCATCTCGATTCGAGCATGTGCATGAAGTGTGAGTGAGGTTTTGCTATTCCATGTCATTGTGAATTGTCTAGAACTTGCCTGGTGTGTATACAAAACGAAATGAAGGAGGTGTAGTGTCGGAAAGGATGTAGGCATTTCTTTGTTTTAACCGTTAGTTTCCATTTTTTTTTCTTCTTGTCAAATTCTACCTTTTTATATGTTGTGTATCCTAGTCAGCCCGTTGAGCCTTTAGCCGATTTATTTCTTTTGTCCAGAATTGTATGAACTAAGCTTTATTCCTTCTTTTCATTAGCCTTAAAGTCTATAAGAAGCTCTTAAGCGCTTACAAAGAACAGAAAATGTTTCCCAAAGTGTTAAAGAGTGAAAAGAGTGAAAAGAAAAGAAAAATAAAGTGAGGAAAGAAAAGATGATGTTGAAGAGGCACTAGTTGTAATTAAATGATAGTGAGGGTACATGAAAACCCTCTGTTTTGTGTCAAGAGTGCCGATGAAATGGGCTGTATGAAAGTAAACCAGCATGAATGGGAGAAAAAGAGAAAAGAGAGGAACAATGTCCATGAGTCGATGGGAATGAGTTGAAAAGGCGCTTAAGGATGCTAGCGACTATTATTTGCTAATCCAATATATATATACTAGATCCATAGCCCAGTTACAACCCATTAAAAGTCCTATTTGATCCTACACTGCATTTCTTTATATTAGTGGAGTAATACACTAAGGGCAAGCCTATGGGTCATGACATGATGCATGTGAATTCTTTTGGGAGAGAGAGTGAAATTAATTTCTATATGCCCCTACGTGCATGTTTGTGTGCTGCACGAGCATAAAAGGGGAAGTTTCTCTCAAGTTGTGAGGGTACATGCTTGATGAAAGATTGATTTTCGTGTCGGATTTCTTGATTAGTTGATTTGCATGAGTTTGCCGATATCAAGAATCAATTCTTAAAAGTTTAGGAAGCCTCGATGTATTAAGGTCATTGTCTTGTACGACCAAGCATGTTTTCTTGATGATTTGCAAGAATTGAATAATCGGTATGACCGTAGCGTAAAATGTTGCACCATAGTGACGAAGGTTGGGATGTAATTTGCATGAGTTGTGTATGTGTTGTTCGAGGATGAACAAGGATTTAAGTGTGGGGTAAGTGATCTTGGGCAAATTTATATGCCCAAGTGATACTCAAACGTATCATTTTTACCTTGTTTGTTGTGCAATGTGTATATAATATCATGTATTTGGTAATAAAATGCGAATTTATACTAACCAACATGATTAGCATTTGTTTTGCAGGATAATGTGATTTTTAGGAGCTAAAATGCGTGTTGGAACTATGTCGGAGTTGGACTTGGATGCGAGCGTGGAAAAGACCTTGGATGGCACATTTTACACTGGCTCCGCGATGGAGCCGTGCCACGCTGCCATCGCGGTAGCACACTGCCTGGGCAGGAATTAATTAGGCAATTTCCAGTGTGCCTGCGCGTTAGTTCCGTGGCACGGAGATAGGCCTCCGCGATGGCCTCCGTGCCACGTTGAGGCCAATTATCCGGACCCTGCAATTTCCAGAGAGGGTCCGCGTCCACGCCGTGTCACGGAGGCAGTGCTCCGCATTGTCCTCCGTGACACGTTGCTTGTTATTCCGGGAAAAATTTCCCACTAGTATAAATAGCACACTTAGGTTATTTTTAAAGTCTTCTTCTTTTTTTAGTTCTAGTTTTTTAAGCAGAGTTCAGGAGTGGAGAGAGGAACGTGGTTTTGTGGCAGTTGAAGAATAGAAAAGATAAGAGTTTTCTTCTCTTCCCTTCTTCTTTTCCTTCAATTGTATGCATGATTTACACTCATTCTAGGACGATTAATCCAAGAATGAGTGGCTAATTCCTTTCTTGCTGAGGTTTTGAACTTGTGTAATGATTATTGGTAATAATTGATATGGTTTCTTCTTCTTCTTGCATATTGTTCTATTAATTCTTGTGCTTAGTACATTCTTGATTGGCCACCATTAATGTATATCTAAAAAGTCCAATTTCACTCGAGAGAGCATGAAATTGGAAAGTTGTGAATTAATAGGGTATTGTTCTTAACTTGATTTGGGAAAATTGGGTTTTGATGTGCTTTCTTGATAGAAATATACTTGAAAGCCGTATTAGTCAATTTAGGAACCGGCATTGTAGTGTTAGATCATAAATTTCATTTGATCACAGAAATGTAGACGAATGGTTTATGATTCTAAAGTGAAATTAAATACGAGAGTTTTAATTTCTAGGCAAACGTTCTTGACTAGCAATATGAAGAAGAGGATGACCAAATTATCATAATTATCAACTCCATTACTCGTTCTTAACCTTGGCATGAGCATATCCATTGTCTGAATTCAACGTAAATAATAGTTGTTAAGTTTAGTATATAATTAGTTTAGAAACAAAACTCCCTAAATTCTTGATTGGATAGTTGTTAGCATAGTTAGAAATTGAATAGAAATATAGTGAACTAGGAAATTTTGCATATCCAGAGCAGCCTCCTTGGATCGATACTTGGCTACTTAGCCACTTTATTACTTGTTTGACCACGTACACTTGCGTGTCGGTTTTTAACACATACCGAGCAGCAGAGCGCGAACAATTATCAAGTTCATTACTCGTTCTTAACCTTGGCATGTGCATATCCATTGTCTAAACTCAACGTAAATAGTAGTTATTAATTTTAGTAGATAATTAGTTTAGAAACAAAACTTACTCAAATCTTGGTTGGATTGTTGTTAACATAGTTAGAAATAGAATAGAGATATAGTAAACTAGGCAGTTTTGCATATCTAGAGCAGCCTCCTTGGATCGATACTTGGCTACTTAGCCACTTTATTACTTGTTTGACCACGTACACTTGCGTGTCGGTGTATGATATATACCGAGCAGCAGAGCGCGAACACTTGCTCGCTATCATGTTCATATACTCAACTTATGAGCCCTTTTTATACACACGTGGTACTCCAAAACTCTCAACATACATACGCACAAGACCGTTAAAAGATAGAAACTTACGGGGTGTAGCATTCTCCCCCCTCCCCTTAGGAACATTCGTCCTCGAATGTAATCTTTAGGCTTAGAAGGCTCAACTCTTTTTAACTGTAACTAGTAAAATTTCGGCGGAGTATCCTCTGTATTGTGGAGTATCTGAAAACCTGAATTGCAGAAAAGTCCAACATAGGCGCCTCACTAGACGCCACAAAAAGCTATTTCCCAACAAAGAGGTAGCCAACTATACAGTACTGATAACATAAGCGGAAAAGTAAAAACTAAACAACACCTCACCTTAACTACACAATCTGGGTCAATCCTAGAACAAGTGAAGATATCTAGATCTCATGTCGTCCTCAACTTCTCAGGTCATCTCATTCTTTATTTCTATTCCTCTATAAGACCTTACTAGGCTGCAACTGTGATTCTTAAAATGGCCCCTTAAGGACTTGTCCATCTAATATAACCATTGTAGTCTCCTTATAAGGTAACTCTTTGGTAGCATGAATATTTCCAACTGGGTCAACCTGAGCGAAAATCTCATATGTGCTTGCATAGTATTAATGAATAGATCCTAACCCGAAGATAACTCTATCTCATAGGCCACTTGGCCAATCTCTCAGAGTGTATGGTAAGGTTTAGTGAGTCTAGGTCTGGGCTTGCATTTCTTTCAGATTCCATGACGTCCTTCCCTACTGAAGTTTCCAAGAATACCCGGTTGTCGCTTCAATCTTTAACTCCCTACGCTATATGATAACCCTGAGCTTACCGATATATCCTTCCTGAAAGGTTTAGCTTTCTTCGTTTGGCTGATGTATTAGTATGCCAGCTCAACTACCCTTAAGTTATCTACTTCCAGTCATCATTTAGGGGGCCTCCCCTTCCATTCATAGCAGATCTCTAGGCGTCTAAATTGGGAGCTCTGCGTGGCTTTTTATTTGGGGACAAGAAGTCATACTCAACTTAACATTCATCCCAATCTGTTCTGAAAGCCTTTATAAAACCTAGCTATGAATCTCTTTATTGGAAGTTAATGGATGTTGAAATGCCATATAGCTGGAATGTTTCTTTAGTATCAATTCAGCTTAGTCTTCTAACTGAAACATGATTTTGTTCGGCAAGAAAGAAGTTAATCTCATTAGCCTTTCAACAATGATCTAATGGGGTCACATCTACACCTGGTATGAAGTAACCTTGTGACTATGTTCGGGCTGACTCCTTCCCTCTTTTGCTCAAGCACGGCTATCTCCTAAATTAGTCTGCCCGGTTCATACTGCCCAGCCTTCCCTGGCTGGTTAGTAGAGCTTTACGCTATGACTCAACAATATCTTCCCTCTTCCCATGCCATCAGTAGGTCTCTCTTACAACCTGATGTGTTTTCATTAAACTCTGGGTGAAGGAAGTAACGGACATGATGCACCTTGGCTATAGTCTACTAACGAAGTTCTGCCACCTTTGGGATGCAAAGTCAACCTCTGGGTCTTATGACTCCGCCCCTTATTTTCTCAAAGGCCAATAACTTCCTACTGGGCCTTGTATCTAAGTTGTACTAGGCTAGAATCTCTGTGTCGCCACTCCTTTAGCTCCACAACTGGTGATAATATTGCAGCATTCCAGGTCACAACCTCACTATCTCTTAACTGTCAACCCGATGTTTATTTCTCGACATTCAGCGATGGTCCCATTATCTTTCAATTTACTTTTATCCTGGAGGTGATTCTATTTTCCTCCATAGTTAAGTACTCATGCTTTTCCCCTTGCTTCCTTAGACTGAGCTATGGGGTTCGTGCCTTCCACTTATACTGTCAAAGGTATGAGTAACCAAGTCTATCGTACTGTATCCTCCTGGCCTGCACTCGGGCCCATTTTGTTCGAATGATCTCTCTGTCCTTTGATATAACCAACTAGGTACATAACTATTATCTTGCAGGTATGCACTACTATCATTCGCACACTGCGGTGAATCGGCCTATTCTGACCTAAACTTTACTATTGCTAGGGGTTCATCACTTATAGACTCTCACACGTACTTAAATGCTACTAGCAATCTTATCTTCTCTCCTGATTTTCTACCGTAAAGGTCTAGATAACTTACTTAAACACTAGAGGTTCAACCACTTCCTAACATTTTTCAGGAGTCAACGGATCTAACCCTCCTTTACTATTTACTCTGGGCAACATCGCCTCAATTCTTACGCTCTTTGCTACACCGAAAACAAAATTGGGAAGCGGAAGATAGTCGTTTCTTATTACAATAGAATTGAGGTATGGAATTGTACAACATCCGAAGGGTTGGAGGTAAGACTCCAGCAATTCCCCCTTCTCTCCTACTCTCTAGGTAATCTAACATTAACTATCACCCCTGTCTGATCCTATATATCTAGTAGGTAAGTCAACTCATATATATGTTATACCCCTGACCTCCTACTCTGAGGTTGTAGAAAGAACTGGGGACAGTGCTGACATATCTACTACCTTATGAGATTCCTGGTGCCCCCGAGAAAATACTGGGAAAATTAAAAGACATTCTCATTTGTCCTCAAACTGGTTGTCCCCCAACTATCGCATCGCATTGGTGCTTCCTCCTGATGTTGTAGTTATCTTGCGGTTGGATGGAGTCTGTCTTATATCACATATTACTCTAGACAAACATAGCAATGAAAGCTTAGGGACTCAACCCTGTACAACTCAGCTCTATAGCACGATTTGAGAAGAAGAAAGGGTAACCATATTATCATACCTCGTAGCCTCCTACTTATAGAATGTGGTACACAACACATTTTTAAGAAAGATTCTGCTAGACACGGCTTGCAGACTCCCTAGGATACGAACTGCTCTGATACCAAGTTTGTCACGCCCCACCTGTAAATAAAATAGCTAACCACAACAGGCAATAAAAGGGATCATATGCGAACCGACAAGACCACCATGTTGTCTAGTTATAACAGAAATGAGAACAAGCTACTATACTAGGACCGCCACGGCCAACAACAACTAACCAACTAGATATTGTAGTTTGCAAGCCTCTAAGAATACAAATAGTGGTCAGACAGGTTCCCGGCCTACCCAAATGCTATACAAATGAAATACTATAATCTCTACAACCTGAAAACTTTGAATAAATGAGCTGGCCAGACTGCTGACTCTGGACGGCTGCTACTGAAGATCCTGAACTATCTGTCTAAACCTGCAGGAAAGTAAAGCAATGCCCAAGGATGGGCGTCAGTACAACATGTACTAAATATGTAAGGCAGTAAATAAGTTGTTAAAGACTAAAAGTAAGTAGAAAGAAGGGGCAGAAAGATTAACCTTTAAGCTGGCTTATTCGTAATCTGCATCTAGTAAAACACTACACGTACGTGAGCTAAAACTTTATAATTACACATCCATAAGATATAACTAGCGAGAAAGAATACAAACAAGAACCTAACCTGGCCCCCATAAGTCTGAAAGGTACAAGCAATAAAGAAATAACCTATCGAGACCCCCATAAGCCTTGGCAAGTACACTTCGATTTATATACCCCTATCCAGGTTTCTATGACTCTACTGGTGCTATAGCCAACCTACCTATCTCTCTTGTCTGCAACAGAACCCGATTGGATCTTGATTTGTAGCTGTGTCTGAGTCTGATGGACTCCTGATAACTGCACCCTGGGCACCAGGCTCGACGAGAGTGTGATGCCAATACAACATAGAGCTAGTAGTCCAGCCATGGAATGGACTGCAATACGGCTCTTGGGCCTATGCATCATCTCTGGAGACAGCATATCTCTCCTTGGAGTGACATCATATAGCCCCTAGAAGGCGAGAACATAGCTAGTAACCCTTGGGTGGTCATGGGAGGCTCCTAAGTGAGGGCAACCCCACCCGAGGTGCTATACTGAAGTCTCAATCTAGCTACTCAAAAGGCGTATTTATCCTTCTGGACCTAACGCGACCGCTGCTCACCCCTAGAATAATTTGTATAGATGCTAGCAGGCACCCCGTGCACTTGTATCTGATCAGAGGATTCTGATAGTGATCATAATCTCTAACGGTCTAGACCGTATAGGACGAGATCTGTAGTGGCCTAACAATACTCTGAATGTCCTGCTCAGGCAACTATAACTCATGAGAAACTGTAGGATTGCAAATGACCAATTATCTAGTTCCGTTTCTTAGAACGACTGTTGGGCTGCTACTGACCGAACATGCTTTTGATCGGTCGACCCCTAATCCTCCACAGGCAGCTTACTGACATTCTTAGCCTGAGGGTAATACTATGCTAACATGGTTCTAGTCTTTTAGACCTTAACTTGGTCTGTTCAGATCTTATATGACTTCCCAAGGCAAACCCTAACTTTATAGATAAGTTTATATGGATTTAGCCACTCACGACAATCGGTCCCTGAGTATCTTATAGGAGTAGGCTGGGGCATAGGCCCTGCCTCTAACTGCTAGTAAGGTCCCCTTCCTTAGGGTACTCATGGGTCAATTTGACCTAAACGATTGGGATGGCTTCCTAGGAGACCTGCATGATGAACACTAAAACAACTGGAATTGATAGTCACTAGTAGTAGCTAACTAATTGGTAGGTTGTCACTCAGTTCACTAGGTAACCCTAGTGCCACTGACTTTAAAGTATGTTCATCCTATCTAAAATTTTAGCCTTGGGGCGTGAGGGTACGCCAATGGCCTTTGGGCGTGCTTTACTGACAAAACAGGCACCCGACTGTTAGCTATATCGCCTAGATGCGCCTATGTTGTTCAAATTACTAACTCAAAACCAATAGCTATCCACAAGCTTCTAAGGTCTAGGCCTGACAATAAAAAATCTCACTCTACTAACATAATAATCTGGAGAACAGTAGAGTTTCTATGACGCTTCTAGCGTATGTCATACTTAACATGCTCCTTCCCGACAAGGGATATTACGGTATGATCCATATACATTTCCTAGAAACTAACCACAACATATATATATATAGTCTACATACAGCAACTGACCACAACATATCTAATTGCAATCTATTGATATCAACTATTTGCAACATATGGGACCATTATTTCCATTCAAGAACGTAAGTTGTATCACTATATGACGAGAATGACTTGCTGAAGGAATAAGCCTTAACATACTTCGAATGCTGATTTTTTATTTAACTGGTGAGGTGAAATTTGTAATCAGAAGCTCTCTCCAACTGTAACCTTCAGGCTGAGAGAATAGAACTAATTTCAATATAAAACTTGGCGAACAATAATGACTTTCGATAACTATATCAATTATAACTCAACTTCGAATAACTCATCTAGAAACCTGTAATTTTCCGAGAATTCAGAAGGGAGAGGTGCTTACCTAATGCCTGTTACCGTTCAGGGATCAATTTGGAGCAATTTTGATAATTTCTACTCGGTGGAGTTCCGATTTATCGGCCGTATTTTGAGAAAGTAACTCCGTAGGAATGCTCCCTACAAACTTAGAACTTGATACCTGAAGTTAATTTGAGTTTGGACGGCGTTTGGTAGCGTAATTGGAGAAATTCTACGTGAAATATGCGTGCTTCTTTAGTTCTGACCATGGATATCTCTTAGGAAATGATTGAATTAAGTGAAGGGGTATATATATAACTTAAGCCGGTGGCAAGGGGCCGTCGCCCTTAGCGCCGAAACACTGAGGTAGAGGCGCTACACCTCGGCCGTACCACCAGGATGCCTAGTGCGGCGCCACGCCCGGTGCGCTGGGCCTCCGATCCCAGCCTCCTGCTCACTCGCTATCATGTTTGTATACTCAATCCTCGAACCGGCACTCCAAAACTCTCAACATACGTATGCACACGACCGTTAAACTATAGAAACTTATGGGGTGTAACACTTTTGTTCTTAACTTGTAAACTTGCTCTTCATTCGAGAAGTTGTTGTAGGTAGTCGTTTCTTTTGTTTGTAATCCCACTGGTTGGCAGGCTAGTGTTAGCCTTTTGTCCTCTTTGTAATAAAGCTATTGCAAAGGCTTACAATAGAGGTATTGTAAGGGGAAAGGGATTAATAGGTTAATTCATAGGTTACATGAGATTGGAAATCCTACCAGTGTAGGTCGTGATTTTACTCTCTTGGTCAAAGAGGTTTTCATGTAAAACGCCTTGTGTTATTCAATTTATGCTTCTGTTAAGGAACCTGGTTCTACATTGTGTTTGGTGGATGCATATAAACTATCAATGTGTCCTTTTGACTATTATAGTCCTAAATATATGTAAAAAGATGATATATTTGATCCAAAACTCTAAATATTACAGTTTGACTAAAAAAAATTGTTACAACATCTATTTCTGAGGAAAAAAACAAATAAAGTTGGTTCCAAAAAAATAAGCCTATGACCCTGTTTGCATCGGCTTCCTTTTTGTTTGGTTTGCACACTTTTTATTTTTTATAGTACTATCATTGTTCTCGAATTTGGTTTCCGCGTAGTTTGATTAATGGTTATTCATTGTTTTATTTTAAGAATTCTAAATTTGTGACTGCTTTCTATCTAGTGTGTGTGTGTGTATATATATATATATATATATATATATATGCGTGCATGCGCATATTTATTGATAAAGATATGATTGAGAGCCTGTTTCGGAGAAATCCTAGACAATTTAGTATTGGCATATGCATTTGAGAATTCCATCTTCTCCCTCGTTTATATTTTTTTGAGTTTTTTTTATATTTTACGATTAACACTTCTATCATTATGAGTTTTTTTGTGTGTGTGCGCGTGCAATGAGATCGTTTTCAATAGCTCTTCAATGGAGGAAACCGAGAAACTTATCTATGCTCACTCACTTTTGTTCAGAAGTAGGTTAGTTTTCTTTTTGTTCAGAAAAGGACATTAGTTTTTAACAGATTTTTTAGTGAAATCGTTAGATTTAGAGATTAGGATTAAAAAAAATCATCTTTTTACATATATTAAGGACTATATCAGTCAAAAGGATACATCAAGGACCAAAATGATCTAACCCCCATACATTAAGAACTATTTTGGTCATTTTCTCGTCTAAATTGTGTCCATTCATTTTAGAATTTCTTACCCAAATATTATTTTTTTAAATTATAATTACAAAAATTATAACTTTTTTAATAAATGTCACGCCTCGCCTTGGGGGGTATGACTGGCACCTTGTGCCCTATTGGGACCTGAACTGCTAGACTGCTGAGCCTAAGCACTTCTGGTGCCTGGCTGGCCTGGTGCCCTATTGGGACCTGAACTGCTAGACTACTGAGCCTAAGTACTTCTGGTGCCTGGCTGGCTCTCACTCTGGATTCACGAAAAAGACGGGCTATATAACGGTTGTAAATACAGCCTCCAGCCGACTAGGCCTATAGCCACCTGTACTATAACATCAGCTAACCAGAATCACATACATATAGGGGAACCTAAGCGGGCCGCAAGGCCACCATGCTGACTAGTTACTTCTGAATCAATATAACAGATGCTAAACAGCTACGTGACCGACAAGGTCACCACAACTAACTGAATAAGGCCTCACACGGCCAATATAAACAACTAAATAATCGCACGGCCCCACATGACCGGCACAACTAACCACAGGGAAATATATACAGACTGCAAGCCTCTAAGAATACTGATAAAATGGTCGGGACAGGGCCCCGGCCTACCCATACTGTACAACAAAAGAAAAGGGATAAACCTCTAGCTATCTAGCTCCGGATGACTGGAGTTGATGACCCTGTGAGCTGGCTGGAATCACAAGGTATCGGCTCCTCGTCTATGAGTACCTGCAGGCAAGTAATGCAGCGCCCCAAACGGGCGTCAGTACCGCTGGTACTGAGTATGTAAAGCAACAACTGAAAAATATCTGAAAACAACAATACAACCGAAGGAACTGAAACAGAAAGAAATAGACTGGAACTGACTGAAAATGTAAAGCTAAGCCTGTTCTCAACTATACTGGAAAGAGTAGGAGTCATACCTGGAAATGTAATGCTTTACTGTCGATCTACTCATATCTAGCGTAACATGGTATAACATAACATAGCATGACATAACATAGCACACACACAAACCTTACCCGGCCCCCATAAGCCGGGAGGTACAATCAACACGCAATCTATACCCTTACCCCAGTCATCCCATCACCTATAATAACTATAAGCATCCTGTCGATCCCCTGGGTATGCACTTGGGCTCGCTGAGCCCCTGACTATAACTGTACCTAAGTCTGGAGGACTCCTGAATCAACACCCCGAGCGTACACGCTCGACGAGGGTGTATAAAAGCCGACCAAGGAAAAATATGGGGAAACCAGCATCCCATCTTCGTCCCTTATGGGACGGCATGCCACTCCGTAGAGTGACGTATCCTCTCCCTCTGGCGGACGAGTCGATACAGCTATTAACCCTGGGGTGGTCATGAATGCTAGGTAATCCAACCCCAAAACAATACAGTGGTCTCACTAGAAATACTAACTGTGTATACCACATGTTGAAGCTAGTGATGATAATGTACTTATTTGTACATACTATATGCTGAACTAGTGATAGTGATATGTATGTATTTAATACATGCTGATACTGATAATGGTATATATATATATATATATAATCTTCTGTCATACTGTGCTGAGTCTAATATTGAACAAGATATAGTTTTTCTGCTGGGAATCATGTTGTATAACTGAGTTTCATAGTAACATGATTTACTATTTCTAACATGCTTTCTAAACTTCATTTTAATCTACCATTCTACTTCTGAGATACCTTACAGATACTTATATTGTTTTACTAAGTTTCAACTGAACATGATAATATCCTAACATACTTTACTAAATCACATACTGGGCATGTTGTAAAGTTCCTAACACTTTGTATTAGAATTTATATCGTGCTAGCAAGTTTCACGCTATACATAACATGATGCTTCCAATATCGCACTAATATTCATACTAAACATAACACACGACTTCTGAAACATTCTACTGGCCTTTGAACTATTTTACTATCCAAGACTACTAACTTGCCGAGGAAACTAGCTTTATGTACCTCAGTTGTCGGCTTTCGGCTAACTGGCGTAGCTCGACCAATATTCAGCTATTTCTTCCAACTGTATTCATATATATATCAATTAGGGATAAATACATTAATATCCTGGAAAAAGATAACACTTTTGATATATTTATATAGCCCAAACTTTGGCTTATCGAAAGACGATTGAAAACTCGCCATTTCTCGAAAGTCCAGAAGGGAGAAATACTCACTTTAGGGCTAGGAGTGCATTGACACTAATTTGGAGGAATTCCACTTACCTTAGCTCGGTAGCACGACGATTCGCCGGCCAAATTTCATGAAACTAAATCCGTAGGAATGCTCCTTGCTGCTTAATACCTCGGTATATGGAGTTAATTTGAGTTTGGACCGCGTTTGGCGGCGCAGTCGGATGAGAAATGGATAGGATTGTTCGTTCCTCCTTCTCTCTGGTTTACTCTTTGTTCTTACTGGAAATTATAAGTTAATTAAGGCAAAAACCGAAGTTTGGAGGCTTTTATACTTGGGCTGCACCTCACCTCCGTGACAGGCTGTGTATCGCGGAGCCTAGCCTCTGTGACACGCTGTGTATTGCGGAGGTGAGCCTCCGTGACACTCTGGCCATCGCGGAGGGGGTCTGCCAGCCTTCTCTTATGATGGTTCGACGTGTCACTCATTCGGTCTTTTCTCGGGCCTTTTCCTAGCATGTATGGCATTCAAAAACTCTTAACCAACAAGCGAATAGGCCATCTACATGTCGAGAATTCACGGGGTGTACCTCGAATGTAAACTTCTATTATAGGAATTCTCAACTTACTCAACTTATTTCTAGGAAAATTTTGGCAGAGTTTCCCCTGTAATATGGATTATCTCAAAAACCTGAAATGCAGAAAAGTCCAATACAGGTACTCCACACAATACTATAGTATTCATCTCACAAAAGCCTAGAGTCGACTATCTCATTTATACATATACTTGAAGGCACATATAAAATAACAATACTAACATACCTCTTGACTGACTAGGCTTGAAACAAGTGAGGATATCTGATTTTCATATCTTCCTCTGCCTCCCAACTCATCTCCTCTCGGTTCCTGTTACGCTACAGTACCTTGACAGACGCAATATCTTTAGTTCTCAATCTACGAATCTGTCTGTCTAAGATAGCTACTGGAATCTCTTCATAGGCCAGCTCCTCCATAACCTGGACATCCTGGACTGGGACTACTCTGGATGGGTCTCCTATGTACTTTCTTAGCATAGATACGTAGAAAACTGGATGGACGGATTCTAATTCTGGAGGCAAGTTCAACTCATATGCCACTTAGCCTATTCTTCGACAAATTTGATAAGGCCCAACGAATCTCGGACTTAGCTTACCTCTCTTACCGAATCTCATCACCCCTTTCATCGGAGATACTTTCAGAAATACCCAGTCATTCACATTAAATTCCAGGTCTCTGCGCCGCACATCAGCATACGATTTTTGGCGGCTCTGTGCAGTCAGTAGGCATTCTCTGATAAGCTTTACCTTCTCCTCTGACTATTTAATAATATTTGGCCCAATCAGCGCTGACTCTCCCACTTCAAACCAGCCGACTGGCGACCTACATTTTCGCCCGTATAATGCCTCAAAGGGCGCCATCTGGATAGCTGAGTGATAACTATTATTATAAGCAAATTCAATTAGCGGAAGATGCTCATACCAGCTACCTCCAAAGTCTAGCGCACACAGCCATAGCATATCCTCGAGCGTCTGAATAGTGCGTTCAGCCTACCCATCTGTTTGAGGGTGGAATGTTGTGCTCAAATTAATCTGCAGTCCCATACCTCTCTGAAATGACTGCCAAAATCTACCTGTAAATTGTGCTCCTATGTCAGAGATAATAGATACTAGAACACCGTATAATCTAACTATTTCTCTAATATACAGTTCGGCATAATCTTCGGCAGAGAAAGTGGCTTTTACTGGCAGGAAATGGGCTGATTTCATCAGTCTGTCAACAATTACCCAAATTGAATCATGTCTATGCTTTTTACAGGGTAGTCCTGCTACAAAATCCACGTTTACTACTTCCCACTTCAAAAGAGGCACAGCTATGTCCTGAGTCAACCCACCTGGTTTCTGGTGTTCCGTTTTTACTTGCTGGCAGTTAGGACACTGGGCTACAAATTCTGCTATTTCCCTCTTCATACTTGGCCACCAGTAAATTTCTCTGATATCATGATACATTTTTGTCGCACCTGGGTGGAGAGAATAGCGGGCGTAATGTGCCTCACTCATGATCTACTGGCGAAGCCCTGAAATGTCTGGAACACAAAGGCGGCCCTTACATCTCAGCATTTCATCCTCAGTTACCTGAAAATCTGGCGCTTTCCCTTGCTGAATTTTGTCCTTAAGCTGGACCAAGTCAGGATCTTCATACTGCCGTTGTTTTACCTCCTCAACTAATGATGACAATGCGGTGTTCTGAATTACCGCTGTGTTGTCCTCTGTCTCTGCTACACGAATGGCTAGGCTGGCTAATTGATGTATTTCTCTGACCAACTCCCGCTGCTCGTGCTGCAAATATGCCAAACTCCCCATCGATTTACGGCTGAGAGCATCTGCTACTACATTGGCTTTCCCCGGATGATACAGAATTTCCACATCATAATCTTTCAATAACTCCAACCAGCGATGCTGTCGCAAATTCAAATCCTTCTGAGTGAAGATATACTGTAGGCTCTTATGATCTGTGAAAATATCCACATGGACGTCATATAAGTAATGTCTCCATATCTTTAAGGTGTGGATCACTGCGGCTAACTCCAGGTCATGGGTAGGATAATTCTTTTCGTGTTTCCTCAGCTGTTTGGAAGCATAAGCAATCACTTTACCGTGCTGCATCAACACACATCCCAACCCAATACCTGATGCATCACAATACACTAAATAACCCTCTGTACCTTCTGGCAACGCTAATACTGGGGCGGAGGTCAACCTGTCTTTCAATTCTTGGAAACTCTGATCACATGCCTCTGTCCACTGGAACGTTACTACTTTCTACGTCAGCTTAGTCAGAGGTGTCGCTATGATGGAGAATCCCTCAACAAACCTTCTATAGTATCCTGCTAATCCCAGAAAACTACAGACTTCAGTTGGAGTGGTAGGTCTGGGCCATGTTTTGACTGCTTCTATTTTCTGCGTATCTACCTATATACCAGCATCCAACACAATATGCCCCAAGAAAGCTACTGAGTTCAACTAGAATTCACATTTGGAGAACTTGGCGTACAACTGACGGTCCCGGAGAATCTGGAGCATTGTCCGTAAATGATTCTGGTGGTCTGTCTCTGAGCGAGAATACACCAGAATGTCGTCGATAAACACTATCACAAACAGGTCCAGGTATGGTCTGAAGATACTGTTCATCAAGTCCATAAATACTGCTGGGGCATTCGTCAGCCCAAAGGACATAACTAGAAATACAAAGTGGTTGTATCTAGTCCTGAAGGCTGTCTTGGGAATGTCTCTTTCACGGACTCAAACCTGATGGTATCCGGACCGTAAATCAATCTTGGAGAAATATTTGTCCCCTTGTAACTGGTCAAACAAATCATCTATCCTTGGAAGCGGATACTTATTCTTAACTGTAACCTTATTCAACTGTCGGTAATCTATACACATGCGAAGTGAGCCATCCTTCTTTCTCACAAATAGAACTGGCGCACCCCACGGTGAAGTACTCAGCCTGTTAAAGCCCATGTCTAACAGATCTTTCAGCTGCTCCTTTAACTCTCTGAGTTCAGTAGGAGCCATACGATATGGAGGAATTGATATGGGCTGAGTTCCTAGTAATAAATCAATTGCAAAATCTATTTCCCCTTTTGGAGGAATACCAGGTAGTTCATCTGGAAATACATCAGGGAATTCATTCACCACTGGAACAAACTGGAGAGTCGGAGGCTCTACCCGAACATCCTGAACTCTGACTAGATGGTAAATACATCCCTTGGGTATCAACTTCCTCGCCTGAAGGTATGAAATAAACCTACCTTTTGGCGTAGCTGTGCTGCCCTTCCACTCTCGTACTGCCTCTCCTGGAAAGTGGAATCGTACTGTCTTGGTCCAGCATTCTACATTTGCATAGCACGGAGCCAACCAATCCATACCCATAATGGCGTCGAAATCGACCATTTCTAATTCTACTAGATCTACTGTGGTCTGACGATCAGCAACCTATACTATACACCCGCGAAAGACCCTTCTAGCTATAATGGAGTCACCAACAGGGGTGGATACTGAAAAGGGTTGTTGAAGCAACTCTGGTGCAGCACTAAACTTTCGAGCCACAAATGGAGTAATGTAGGAAAAAGTAGATCCTGGATCAATCAATACATCATCAGGTGACGCTTTTGAATCCTGCCTCCCTGGTAAAGCATATGTGCGGCTTGGACCCGCACCTACACTGGAGGCCCCTGATCTGCCCCGACCCCTGCCTGCTGAAACTGAGGGCCTGCGCCTTGCCAAGGATGCTGAAGCTCGTGACCCTGCGGATGCCCTGTCCTATCTATCCCGATCCTCCTGACCTCTGGCTGGGAAATCTCTCATCAGATGGCCCTCTTGGCCACAAATATAACATCTGGTGGAGCCATACATGCATGCTCTCGAATGGCGTCGACTGCATATAGGGCAAAGTGGTAGGGTACCTACTCTGCTCCGCCCTCCTCTGTAATGGTGAATCTGCAATCTGCGAGCCTCTGGCGGTCTCTGACTGCCCCCTGCGGCTAAATCTGCCCCTCTGCAGCTGTGGTGGAGGCGGGGGTCTGGGCATCCTATCTAACAATCGTGGCCTAGGCCCTCCCCGAGCCTCCCTCTGTAACTCAACTGGCCTATCCCTGCGGCGCTGTTCCTAATTGGTCCTCCTGATCTCCCTATGGCGCTGCCTGATGCCCTCAATATTCTGGGCAAATGCCTGAACGCTGGAAATATCCATGTCCTCTCGCAGTGTGGCCGTAATACAAGTCTCAACATATTCTGGATTCAACCCCATGATAAAGCGATGTACTCTGGATGCCATGGTATCAACAAAGGCCGGTGCATACCGAGCCAAAGAATCAAATCGAAAGGCGTATTCCCGAACACTCACGACCCCCTGCTCTAGATGTAAAAACTGGTCCACCCGGGCCTGTCGAATCTCCCATGGCAAATAGTGATCCAGAAAAGCTCCTGAGAAGATGGACCAGGTCGGAGAGGAAACATCTCTCCCTCGGGACCTTTCCCAGCTTTCATACCACAACACGGCGATGTCCCGTAACCGGAATGTTGTCAACTCAACTGATTCCGTAGGCGTGGCATGCATAACCCTGAAAATTCTCTACATCTGATCTAGAAAATCCTGAGGGTCCTCTGTCCGGTCCATACTTATAAACTGTGGGGGATTCAGAGCCAAGAACTCTCCGACCCTCAAACTACCGGGCCCTCCTGATGACTCCGCAATTGTAGACGGCATCGGCTGACGCAGAGCAGCCATCATCTGTGCTAACATTAACTACCGCACTCCTAACCTCCTGGTCGGAAGGTATCGGTATAGGGACTACTGGAGGTGGTGTCGCCCCAAGTGGCTCATGATATGGTGGAGACTACTGAGAAGGTTGGGACGATGCCTCTGTATTGCCCCCTGATCGGGCTGTTTCTAAACGAGGGTGAGGCATCCTGCTGGTGCCTTCCCCTGCTGCAATATCCAAGCTCTGTCCTGTGATAGGATGTCGCTGGTCTGACATTATCTGTAACCAAAGAATACAGTAAGCTCTAGGGACTCAACCCTATACTGTACCGCTCTACAGCACGACTGAATAAGAATAAAAGGCAACCATCCTATCATGCCTTGCAGCCTCCTACCCATAGTATGTGGTGCACAACACATCCATAGGCAAGACTCTACTTAACACGGCTTGCAGACTCCCTGGGATTCAACCTGGCTCTGATACCAAGTTTGTCACGCCCCACCTTGGGGGGTATGACTGGCACTTGGTGCCCCACTAGAACCTGAACTACTAGACTGTTGAGCCTAAGCACTTCTGGTGCCTGGCTGGCTCGAACTCTGGATTCAAGGAAAAGACGGGTTATATAATGGCTTTAAATACAGCCTCCACCCGACTAGGCCTATAGCCACCTGTACTATAACATCAGCTAACCAGAATCACATACATATAGGGGAACCTAAGCGGGCCGACAAGACCACCATGCTGACTAGTTACTTCTGAATCAATATAACAGATGCTAAACAGCTACGTGACCGACAAGGTCACCACTATTAACTGAATAAGGCCTCACACGGCTAATATAAACAACTAAATAATCGCACGGCCCCACACGACCGGCACAACTAACCACAGAAAAATATATACAGACTGCAAGTCTCTAAGAATACTGATAAGATGGTCGGGACAAGGCCACGGCCTACCCATACTGTACAACAAAAAAAAAGGGATAAACCTCTAGCTATCTAGCTCCGGATGATTGGAGTTGATGACCCTGTGAGCTGGTTGGAATTACGAGGTATCGGCTCCTCATCTATGAGTACCTGCAGGCAAGTAATGCAGCGCCCCAAATGGGCGTCAGTACCGCTGGTACTGAGTATGTAAAGCAACAATTGAAAAATATCTAAAAACAACAATACAACCGAAGGAACTGAAACAGAAAGAAATAGACTGGAACTGACTGAAAATGTAAAGTTAAGCCTGTTCTCAATTATACTGGAAAGAGTAGGAGTCATACCTGGAAATGTAATGCTTTACTATCGATCTACTCGTATCTAGCGTAACGTGGTATAACATAACATAGCATGACATAGCATAGCACACACACAAACCTTACTCGGCCCCCATAAGCCGGGAGGTACAATCAACACGCAATCTATACCCTTACCCCGGTCATCCCATCTCCTATAATAACTATAAGCATCCTGCCGATCCCCTGGGTATGCACTTGGGCTCGATGAGCCGCTGACTATAACTGTACCTGAGTTCGAAGGACTCCTGAATCAACACCCCGGGCGTACCCGCTCGACGGGGGTGTATAAAGTCGACCAAGGGAAAATATGGGAAAACCAGCATCCCATCTTCATCCCCCGTGGGACGGCATGCCACTCCGTAGAGTGACGTATCCTCGCCTTCTGGCGGACGAGTCGATACAGCTATTAACCCTGGGGCGGTCATGAATGCTAGGTAATCCAACCCCAAAATAATACAGTGTTCTCAACTAGAAATACTAACTGTGTATACCACATGTTGAAGTTAGTGATGATAATGTATTTATTTGGACATACTATATGTTGAACTAGTGATAGTGATATGTATGTATTTAATACATGCTGAGACTGATAATGGTATATATATATATATATATATATATATATATATATAATCTTCTGTCATACTGTGTTGAGTCTAATATTGAACAAGATATAGTTTTTCTACTGGGAATCAGGTTGTATAACTGAGTTTCATAGTAACATGATTTACTATTTCTAACATGCTTTCTAAACTTCATTTTAATCTACCATTCTACTTCTGAGATACCTTACAGATACTTATATTGCTTTACTAAGTTTCAACTGAACATGATAATACCCTAACATACTTTACCAAATCACATACTGGGCATGCTGTACAGTTCCTAACACTTTGTATTAGAATTTATATTGTGCTAGCATGTTTCACGCTATACATAACATGATGCTTCCAATATCGCACTAATATTCATACTAAACATAACACACGACTTCTGAAACATTCTACTGGCCTTTGAACTATTTTACTATACCGAGACTACTAACTTGTCGAGGAAACTAACTTTACATACCTCAGTTGTCGGCTTCTGGCTAACTGGCGTAGCTCGACCAATATTCAGCTATTCCTTCCGACTGTATTCATATATATATATCAATTAGGGTTAAATACATTAATATCCTGGAAAAAAATAACACTTTTGATATATATATATATAGCCCAAACTTTGGCTTATCGAAAGACGGTCGAAAACTCGCTATTTCTCGGAAGTCCAGAAGGAAGAAATACTCACTTAGGGCTAGGAGTGTATTGACACTAATTTGGAGCAATTCCACTTACCTTAGCTCGGTAGCACGACGATTCGCTGGCCAAATTTCACGAAACTAAATCCGTAGGAATGCTCCTTGTTGCTTAATACCTCGGTATCTGGAGTTAATTTGAGTTTGGACCGCGTTTGGCGGCGCAATCGGATGAGAAATGGATAGGATTGTTCATTCCTCCTTCTCTCTGGTTTACTCTCTGTTCTTACTGGAAATTATAAGTTAATTAAGGCAAAAACCGAAGTTTGGAGGCTCTTATACTTGGGGCTGCACCTCACCTCCGTGGCACGCTGTGTATCGCGGAGCCTAGGCTCCGTGACACGCTGTGTATCGCGGAGGTGAGCCTCCGTGACACTCTGGCCATCGCGGAGGGGGTCTGCCAGCCTTCTCTTGCGATGGTTCGACGTGTCACTTATCCGGTCTTTCCCTGGGCCTTTTCCTAGCATGTATGGCATTCAAAAACTCTTAACCAACAAGCGAATAAGCCATCTACATGTCGAGAATTCACGGGGTGTAACAATAAAATTATATAAATATAAATTATTTAAAATTTTATCTTTTTAATTAGATTTTGTACAATTTTTATTTTTCTAAAATTTCTATTCTAACTAAATATATAAAATAAAGATTATATACCTAATATAACAATTTAAATACACAAAATAATATAAAATGCACTCTTTTCCATCTTTTTTTTTTGGGAAAAAAATTCAAAAATCCTCCAAAAATTTCAAGAATCCCTCTATCTTCTCCATATTTATTTTTTCAAAAATTTCTATAATCCCTCTCTCTTCTCCATTTTTGGTTTCCCAAAATTTTCTCTATCTTCTCTATATTTGTTTTTTCAAAAATCCCTCTTTCTTCTCCATTTTTATTTGATTTTCCAAGAATCCCTCTCTTCTCTAATTTTTATAAATTAGTTGTGATTTATTAAAATTTACTTTTATTTTAATAAAATATTTTAAGATTCTTGAATAAAGAATAAATTCATCCAAAGGTTTATAAAAAGGTATTTTTGTATTAATAAAAATTGTGCATAATATAAAAAATAGATACACATATGCTTCAATTATATAATATATATATATATATATATATATATATATATATATATATAATATAGTATATAGTGTCTAATATATTTTATATTCATAATCTTTATATGTGAAAGACTAAAGTAAAAGAAAAATTTAGGGATGATGAATATGAGGACAATATGAACAATTTAAAAAAAAATATATATATATATATATATATATATATATATATATATATATATATATATATAATACATATTTAGTATATGTATGGTGTTAAATATAATACATATTAAATTTTTTATCATATTTAATCTAAAAATTATTACTTATGCAATTTATAAAAGATTACCATATTTATAATATTTATCCATTTAATCATGTATAAGGTATATATTGTATATTATATAATTAAAAAAATAATTGTAACTTTTATAATTACAATTTAAAAAATTATATTTATGTAACCTCCCTTTCATTTTAATTGTCCACGTCACTACACACAAAAAAAAATAAATTAAAAAAATAAAAAATAAAGACCAAAATACATGACAAAACGAATCAATAACAAGTGACATTTTTGCCCAAATAATTACAAGAAAAAGAGTTTGACCACTAAACAAAAAACTATTTCGCAACCCCTTCCCCGGTCGTTTTCTGCGCCGTACCCATCTATTTTGCACAAGCATCCCCCGCCTCCCCATCGTATTCTTCACCATACCCTCGGACTCTCTCTATCTCTTATAAAAAATCTCATTTCAAGTTCTTTTCTATCCAAAAAGTAAAAACAACGGCAAATAAAAAATTGAAGATTTTCAAATTTTATTACTATTTTTGGTCAAATTTCTCTCCATCCAATACTGATTTTTTTGTTGTTGGAGCTGAAAATTTTCGAAACAAAAAAATTTTTGGCCCACCAATCTAGTTTTGACTTCTTATTCTTCCACAATTTTTCAAATTTCGCTACTTTTTCTCTTCAGTTTCCTGTCATTTTTTATCAAACTAAATCGAGAAGGGCAACCAAATAAGAAAAGGTGTTTAAGCTTGGAAAATCCCAACCACTGATATCCGACCTTCATTGAAGGAGTTTAAACTTGGAGAAATGATGAAGGCAGTGGCTGAAAAAATGGGAAATAATAAGAAAAAACTAAAATAAAAATTAGCTAAATAAGTCTCTCACGCGCCATTAATTAATGTATCACACTTACTATGTCCTATCAGCAAAAAGTGCCAAAAAGGCATAATTAAATCTCAAGCGCCATTAATTAATGTATCGCACTTACTATGCCCTATCAGCAAAAAGTGCCAAAAAGGCACAATTAAATCCTACTATAGGTATTCAAATATATAAATCTTAATTGAGGTGTCTAGGTGAAAATATTTAGATGTATGTCAGATGGATTCAACCAATAATTAAAAATCAAGCTGTTCCGAAAGTACCTTTTTCATCTAAACTATGTTCCGACTACTGAACAATCTGGACAGCTTGGCCTGTTTCCAGCTGTAAACTCTGCAACTACAAATGGTTGAGGGATCATCAACAGAAAAGTTAGCCTTTATCAAAAAATAAAAGGGGAGGCACCAATAGAATAAATTATTAGCCTAGGCATCTCTTATACATAATGATGCCAATACAAATAACCTGAACCTGCCTAGAGCAATTATAGTAACTTCCAGAACTCTGCAACAAGAGGCTTGACCAACTGTATATCAACAGCTTAGAAGCACAGGGCATGTATCCTCGCACCTTCTGGCAAAAAATGATGGGGCACCCTAGTCTCTCCACATCCATAACCCCGCCAGCCCACTAAGTTTGAAGAAATGTACATGGAATGAATTATATTTTCTTGATAATGACATAGATGGCCTACATGCAAAAGATTGGACAGCTACATTGCATCTGTTCAGCAATACTGGTTGTGTGGTTCTATTTTCTTCTTGCTAGCACTAGTACATGACTAGGACAAAAATTTCTACCAGAAGTTGAGGTAACTGATGATAGAGCACAGGGAAGATTCAATTCACTGTGATTATAGGGAAAGACAGTGCACCCCACTAGGGAGATCTTTCGGTATTGGAAGCGCTCTGACGTATCTCTGAGGAATACCACCAGATTGTCCCCGACCAAGAAACTTTGCATACCGATTAATAACAGCGAACTTCTCTTGGTCTTGCCCATCCACTATCACATCTAATACTGATGCTCTCTTGTCCAGTCTGATCAGAGGAACAACAAAATTAGAAAGCAAACAGAGCTAATTATGCAGAATTAATATACCCTTTTCAGGTAAAGAGGAAGTTAATAAAGTAGACCATATTATACAATATAAACAGAAGTGTAAAACATCACAAGATAAAATGAATTGCCAGGAATTAATAGCTCAAATGGAAGTAGACATTAAAGACTTCAGAAGTGTGGATTTCCTGATAAAAAGCCCATGTTTATATGGAACCAATCAATAAGTACTTAGCACTTTGCCCTCATTTCTAATGGAGTGAGAAATCCTGGTTAAAGACCTATCATCAGCTTTATATGTTTTTAGATGTGCTAAATCAGAAGCAAAAAGCCATCCCAGTACAAAGTAAACCCTTGAATTTCTGAAATTGTTCACCGAGAATCTGAGATTTGCAAATCCGTCGTTAAAATTTAGCACTACAAATAGTTTCCAATGTAATTAGCAAATTCACCTTTATTTAGCAATTACAAAAGTCAACAGAAAAGAATAACTAGTAAAAAGAGACGTGACTAAGAATATATTCCAAAAGGGAAGGAGAGAAATATCAGCAGGAAGAAGATGTCTAAAGCAACAGAAGAGCTCATGAGCTCTATAAATTGAGGAAACATGACTACCTCCCTAGAACATGAAACTCTCTTAATATTGATATAGACAGCACAGAAGTCAAACCTATTCAACAACTTCATGGCCAGAGACTTCAATTTCCTTCAAGAGGAAACTTTTTACTGCTAACCAGTTTTTTCCCCTCCCACCACCAATAGTCCCTAAAACTAAAATGAAGAAAGGTTCTCTGGATCCTACAAATAATATTAAAGAAACTCATCTGCTATAGCCATGCGCAGTCGACAATTGTCAGCAAAATGTTGCTAATGGAGCAAAATATAGAAACTGAAATTTTAATCAAGCATTACCTCAAAAAATCACTTTCCAATCTCCTCGCTCTTCCCAGTAACTCTTCTACAGCTTTGGCAAAATAATGTTTATTAATCCTCTGCGAAGTAATGCACTTTTCAGGAAGTCTACAAATTGCATTAAGCATATCATTAGGATCAGAAGAACAAAAAAGTTACAGACGTGATTGAATAATCTCATTAAGCTAGAGAACTCACAGTTCTTTGTCATCACCAGGCATATTCAGATCACCATTTGAGCAACAGACCACGCTGCATGCATCCCCCAATGCCAATCTAGAGATGGAGTAAGCCACACTCTCATACTCGGAATTTGCTTCTGCAGAGAGAATTGCAGCAGGTGGAGGGGGAAGTAGCTGCTGCATAAGCTGAGTGGTCAATATAACCCTACTTTTAGCTTTAAACCCCGGTGCCCCTTCCTCATTAAAATCAACTCCTTCTTTAACCTAATAATAGAAAAATACAGGCTGTTACAAAAGTAAGGCAACCAAATTTTAAAATCAAGAGGATATAATAGTCAGTTCATTATACCTTTTCAGTAAGCCTATTAGCAACTCTAGCCCACTCTCTTTCTGCCAGGCTGCAAAGCAAAAGTTAAAACACGTCAGCATGAAGCTGGAACTAATACAACAACCCAAATGAAGACAACAAGGGACTAAAACGAGGTATAGAGCAGCCTATATTGCTCGGACTCTCCAAATATATTGCCGCACCCATGTCTGATTCTCCAAAAATGCACCAACACGCACCCACAGACATTTTTGAAGAGTTCGAGCAACATAGTAGAGCAGCAGCTAAATAGCATGAAAGCAAGAGGATCTATTAAAGAAGTAGTTATGCATAACACGGACCTGATTGTCTGACTGCTCCGTGAATCCACTGAAACTTTTTTATGCCAAGGAATACTTTCAGATGCAGCACGTTTCCGTTTCATGGGTTTCAACATTAGGTGCTGATGATCAACATTCACTGGCAATGCCGGGGAAGGAAAATGCTCAATTGCAGCAGAGCTGGGGACAGAATTTGACCCAATATCACCAATTGTACTTCTATCAGAAGTTGCAGGTATTACTTGCAGCATAGTATTAAGTGCATGCAAACTACTGGAAGACTTCCCAATAGTGAAAGGTTGTTCCATTGTCTTCATTGCAGCAGCTCTTCTTGCATCATACATATGTAACATCTGCCCGTTTTTTAAGGTTCTGCACTGATTAAACCAGGAAGGTTCCAACTGAGGACCATTTTGAGTTTGTTCAAGCGTAAAAGAATTTGTATTATTGCTGCGAGTGCTGCTTAGAGAATCATCCTGATGAGGTGCTAGTACATCCTGAGGAACCATATTCCTCCCTTGTTGAGATGAAATGCTTCTTTGCAAATCTTCTGGCCCAGAGAATCCTAACATTTCAGTGTCCCCAGAAAGAACTTGTGGCGCATCTGTGCTGCTGTCTGCCACTTTTATTCTTTTGAAGGCCCTATTGCTTGGATCAATCTCCACAAGTTTGATGGCCTGCATTTGGTTTAATAGCGAATAGTTCTGATTTGAAAGGTTCGGCTTCAAAGATCGGCCAAAGGCTTCAATATCTCTCTGCATAGATGCAGAATTTGCAGGAGATCCTCCCGAGATATACTTGACACTAGGTTCTCTACCCTGTGAATCATCCATCTTCTGAATGAGGTCAACATTTCTCACTGGTATTTGCTGAGGAGGGCTTTCCTTTGCTTGCTGTTCTTCCCCCTCAGAAGAAATCAGGGAATTTGCTGAGCTTGTACCAATCTGGGATGCGAAATTCCCTCTATTCAAGTATTGATCACTTTGCCTCTCTGGAGCAGATAATGATGACTCCACAATATTCAATTGATGAGACTGCGAAATATGGGAAGGATCCTTACCATGCTGGGAACCAAAAGGTGGCTGAGATGGTGGAAAAGTAGCCCCCAAACTGGATAACATTTTTGAAGGCATTCCCTGCTGACCAATGCCAGACAGTAATGCCTGAGAAACTGACACTGGCTCTTGGGATGAAACTTGATTGGTAAAGTTACTTTCCACTGTACCGTTGGGGTTACTAGATTGAGACTTGCCTGCAGGGAGGATAGGCCTATCTTGTGTATTGTCAGCCTCATCTGGTAAGGAAGCCTCCACAGATTGACCATTTGCAGATCCTCTGCAAGAGTCACCTTTCTCTGTATGACAGGAAGCATGTTTATCAAATGATACACTCATGGATTCATTTGTCGAGACTTGTGCAGTAGTCCCAACCACATTTGGAATTTTAAGCTGACCTCCCATATAGGGAAAACCAGAAGGAGAATCAAATGCTGGAAAAAGGTTTCTGGGCATTGCATATATAGAAGTAACATTATCAGTACTTCCTGGAATACCAAATCTTATATTCTTAAATCCTTCCTGGGATAGATCAGAAGGTGAAAATAAGGATTGAGCCTGATGAGGTGGGCGCATCGGTCCTTCATTCTTCTCACCAGTGTCAACAGCAGCATGACTTGAATGTGAAGAGCTAACAGCTTGGATAGAGCTCTGAGATATCAAAGAATGGTTTCGGACTGGTGCTCGTCGGGATGGAGGGCCAAGTTGTAGACCAAAGCCTTGAGAAGCAGCAGATTGACTCCTTAGGTAATGACCAACATTCTCATCAGAATCTTTTGCTTCAGGCATCTTAGATGATGCTTCATTTTCAGAATGACCGGACTCTGCCACAGGACCACACTCTCTCGACTGGTCCACCTTCTGAATAAGCTGTAGCATGTTTGGACTGCAAGAACAGAAACAGTATAAACATTGAAGCCAGAACAAAGAAGGCGTCGGAAAGTAGTTTATACAGCTCAACTTGACAGCCAACAAGGTTTTAACATACATGGAAAGATACACACAGAAGAACATCTAAATCGTACGGGATCTATTAAAATGTACTGATGACCACAACTAATAAGCTCTGAGAATCAGGAAATTAACTACCTAGATTCCGCAACTTTATTAGGTGAATGTAAGTCGAGAGATCTGTTGAAGAGACCAGGAATATCAGATACACCACCAGGAAACCTGCTTTGACGATGCACCTCACTAGAGCCTTTGTTATCCATCAAAACATCAGACAACTGTCCCTGTAGATCAAAGAACATTAGCCTCTTATTGTTGATCAAGCATATATAGAACTGACGGCTCTTAAAAAATATACTACATCAAGCACATATATCACCTCCTCCAGTTCTGCCGGACGATGAGGAACCTGACCAAAAACTTTTGATTGGCCATGCTGGGGATTGTGCTGCCCTATAGACTGAGAATGAGTAGATTGTTTCATGCTACAAGGAGGATCAGCATCCTCACCCAAGTTTCCCAAGGGATGATACTGAAACTTCGGAGGCCAAGAATTTTTCTGACCACCCTGATCAGACAACTTCTGCTTCCCCATGAGAAGACACCTTGAATCACTGGCATCTGATAACGCACTTTCCCTAACCCCACCAGCAGAAGAATGAGGATGCAAGTTAGAGTGATAGCTGTCATTTGAATTATCCTTCTTATCACTGTTCTCTATCTCATGCATTTTTAACTTTTTATCACCAGCATAAGGTGATGTGTGCAAAACCCGGTTGTCTTTCATAACATGACGCTGTAAAAACCCCAAGCCTTCACTTACATTAGATTTAACCAAATCAGCCTTCTTCCAGTAATTAGATTGATTATTATTCTGAAGAGTTTGGCAGGTTTCTTCGCCACCCTTCATTGTACTTGAGTTTGGAGCTGTGGCAGAGTACGAGCTAAATACCTCTGAGTTCCCCTGTGGACTAGCCATAGATGATCCCACATGCTCCATATCAACTGCAGAATTATGGCGTGGACTAGATTTCAGTGCCACACAACCATGAAAGACTTCGTCCTGGAAGAATTTCTTCTGATTGTTGTCCCGCAAAGGTTTTGATGAGTTCTCACTAAAAATACTAAAAGCTGTATCTCCAGAGGGTACTGCTGACCCAAGAACACCCAAACTAGCTGATTTCATCCATGGTTGTCTAGCTCCACCAAGCTCAGGTGTCAAAGTACAAGAACCCCTTCTTGAAACCATTTCTGTGTCAAGAGGATGTGAAGTATTGCTAAATATCTGGCTTGCTTCAGCAACTGACGTCTGCAGTGGACCAAAATCTGACCACTTGCTTCCTCCATCCGATGACTGGACAGGTCTTTGAGAATTTTCTTGCAGATTCTGACCTTGCTCATGTGGAAACCTGTTGCCCTGGATGTTGTGACAGCTGTTATTCATACTGGTGCTATCAGAGGGCCGACCAGAAAAAGAATTCAAGGATGGTGCTAGGGGCAACTTGTCTTCAGCAGAAGATGCTTTATGTCTCCCACTGTTATACATCGGATTCTGATTCCCTGAAGAAATTTCAGCACTGTGAAAATTCAAACCACTACATTCCTCCTGAGGACCAACATCACTGCTCGAAGTTTCTGCAACAGCAGACTGCATAAGAGCACTCCAAGTACCACCTTGGATAGAAGGAGATCCAGTTAGCAATCCAGCACTGTCAAACAGATTACCACCTTCCTCATTCCTATTAAGGCTCTTGGAAAAGGCACCCCATATATTACTGTCTGAACCAAACAGAAATCTTTCTTCAGAAGGATCTAAACCAACTTCATTCTGTAGTGAAGAAGATTGTGCCGCAACTTTCTCCTGCGAGGTCTCTGCAGGAATAGTTACATCCAGACCGCCGCACAAGTCCTGGAGAGCTAAACTTTTTTGCACATTATTTGCTTGCTGAAGGTTCTCATTATTTATTGCATTTGATAGAGCTTGACTCACAGTGTGACCAAAAAAACTTTGACCTTGCAAACTCTGTCCATGAATGGAAGTCCCATCCTGCCCACTGACTTGATCTGACAATTCAGCACATTCATTAACCGGAAATGAACTACTAAAGGTTGGCATTGGCTGTACTGCAGGCTTCTGTGTTCCGACCTGTGGAAGTTGGCTCAGGCTTCCTCTTGAATTGGCAACAGGAATTCCATATAGAGACTGATCAATGTGTTGAGGAATCAAACCCATCAAATGTTGTGCTTGTCCATAATTGGTGGGATTGAATCCATTTGCAGATCCTTGAAGGACTGGAGAACCTCGCTGTAACCAATTAGTATTGCCAAGCTCAGTTGCCAGTTCAAAATTTACTGCACCGGAGTTATTGGTGCCATTAATAGAAGTAGGAGAATGGCTACTAGATGCCACCTTAGGAACGGGGGAAACCTGATCTAATAGATTTTGTGGACCAGCATCTAGTTGCTGAAGTTGCTGTTGCCTCTGAAGTTCTTGCATCTTCATGAACATGACTTGCTGTTGCAGTTGCTGCATTTCGTTAAGCCCAGACTGCTGCCGTTGCAAAGATTGCAGACTGTTTGACTGCTGACAGCTCATTTGCTGACCACCAAAAAGATCAAAAGTAACAGGACTCCCAGAAGGTTCTGACCTGACTAGACCTCTTGCCTGCTGCTCAAGACCTGCCCCTCGCTGCAATTCATGAAAAGATGAGCCCCCTGAGGCTAGATTACATTGATTAGAACCTGTATTCACGGGCAAAAAGCTTGATTCATCCTGCCTTGTCTGGTAATACTGATTACCATACATGATTCCATTCGAGTTTGGCTGCTGACTTTTAGCAAACTCAGCCCATGGAGCTGATTGTGCAGAATCCAAACCACGCTGCACATTAAATGGATAACTGCTACGTCCCCTAGTAGTATCTGCACACAAAGGAAAATAAGAAAATCGTCCAACGAGCTACTTGGCTACCAAATAAAGTTTAGACAGCATATCAAATTACCACAGTTCTGTAAATTGTATGCGTCGGAACTCAGTCCACCTGTCTGTCTCTGGCTTCCAACCCCCAAAACATTACTTAGAGCTGGCGAATTCCCATCCACTACAGGGGAATGATGCTGTCCTTGTGACAAACTGTCTTGTGCAAAAAAGTTGTGAACCCTCTCTCTGACTTCATTGCCAGGCATAGATAACTTAAGTCCAAAACCTTTGATTGTTAAATGTCGTTATGCAGTTACTAACATAGCAAGATGTCAATAAACTCAACTTTTTTCCTATCTGGCATTGCAATGTAAAATCTAGAACTTAAACAGTCATTTGGGATTACTATTCTTAGAAGCTAAGAATCAGCTGCCCCTTAAACAACTGCAGACACCTGCAAGACATTCATCCGAATTCAGTCAGGTGAAAGTAGAGATATATTCTGTTAGGTGGCAACAGATATAACCTTAGATGACAAAGAAGAGGTATACAGGAATACTTGACGATTCACACCTAGTTTGATGGAAATATTTCAATACATAACTAAAATTTATATTTGTTTTTACAAGGTAAAAAGATTTCTTAATACTTGGGAAACCCTGATTACAAGCCGTATATCAAAAGAAGAGAACTCCATCAAAATATGGTTCTCACCAAAAGAGATCTAATCCTCTATACAAATAGGGACCTCGTAAGTACACCCCAAAAAAAAAATAGAGACAAAACACTACTTTTGCAACTTTACAAAATCTTGTTCCACGCCTTCAGATGCCCTCTTATTTCTCTCTTTCCAAATGACCCACATGATTGCTATGGGGGCGACATTCCTTACCCTTGGGCTTCTCTTCCCCCTCCTATAAGTCCAACTTTGCAAATCCTCCTTTAATATGCTCGACATCATCCATTGCATCCGAAACAAATTGCGGCAACCCTCCTTAACCGATTAGCCACCTTACAGTGCAATAAAAGATGTTCAACATATTTGCAGCACTCTTACACATAAAACACCAACCGACATAAGTGATCCTCCTCTTCCTCAAATTTTCCGTTGTTAATATCGCCCCCTTTGCTGCCAATTAAACAAAGAAACATACCTTCCTCGGTGCTCTAAGGATCCGGATAGAATCATGGAGAAAGAACATTCCTCTCTCACTATTAGCTTCTTATAACAAGAACAAACAGTCACCACTTCCCTCCAACTCTAAACATCCGCTAAGTTGTTAGGAGTTTCTAACTCATACAAAAGCTCAATCAAATGGCTAAATTCTCCCATCTACCAATCCTGGAGGTTCCTTATAAATATCAAGTCCCAATGAATCACCTCCTTGTGAGATCTGCGAATTTGTTGCATTGTCATCTCTCTTTGGCAGGAAATACGATAAATATTTGGGAGGCTTCCCTCAACACATTCTCCCCACACCACTTATGAGCCCAAATATAATCCTATTAGCATCTCCAACCTTCAACCAAATATGTCCACAAAAGTGTTCTCATCCCTTTATAATACTCCTCCACAACCCACACCCAAACGAAGTTATAATGTTTCTAGTCCTCCAACTCACTTCCGCCACCACCACCCCTTTCAAAATGCATTCTCATCCACCCCAAATATCCATATTAACTTTCCCTAACAGAGCTTCATTGAACACCTAGAGATCTTCAACTCTCAGACCTCCCCATTCCTTTGGAGAAATGAGAACTCTCCAATTCCAAGATGATATTTCCTAATATCTTGTTGTGTCCCATAAAAAGTCACGCCGAAGTCTTTCCAACCTTTAGGCTTTAGCTTCCTTCTATTACAAAAAATTGATCTGAAAATTGGAGTGATTTTCCAATGGGTTTTGTTGGAAATAGTCTAAAGAGATTGAATATGAAATTTGGAAGCAGATGAAGTTGATTTGGATCAAAGTTCGTCCATTTTTCATCCATTTTCACAGCTGAAATTTCAGCACTGTATAGAGTGCGAAAATTTGAATTTTGGAGCTCTTTTTGCACGAATTTTTGCCCCATCTTTTGGATTCAAGTTGTTTTGATCATGGGTAAACTATATTAGGTTCCAATTTTGGGATCTCATGATGAATTTGGGGTCAATTTTGGATTTCAAAGTTAAGCTATTTTGCTTGTGCGAATTTTCTAGAAAAAAATTGAAGTTTTGAGTTAATTCCTTACTTCAATAATTATTTGGTGAAGCTTAATGCTCCATATTGATTCAGTAAACTTGATTGAGGTGGGTGTTGAAAGATTTGATCATTTATGGTGACTTTTGATTTGCCTTCTTGTTGATTCTAAATTCTACTCCGCAATTCAAACTAATCGTTTGCTAATACTGTAGGTACTTGTTCTTATTCTTTGTATTAGTAATTGAGTGCTTTAAATTCATTTTGTGCCAATTCATTCTTGCTTTTCTCTTTATTTTCTTTGTGAATTCTTTGATTCAAGTCCTACTAGTTTATTGTGCTTCTTTGTTTAACCATAAACTCCTATCTGAACCAATACTTGGAGCTTACTTTGAGTTAATTGAGTAGTTGATTCTTGAAGAGATTTGAGAAAATTCCCTTGTGAGGAAAAAGGCAAGAGTTGGAGAGTTTAATTGAGTAAGGTCTAAAAGCCTTGACCTAGAGATACACAACTGTTGAGTGATTTCATCTTGAGTGATACACGTGAGGGAGTGAATTTGTGAGGTCCTTTGACCTTGTTACTACTTTCTGGTTGCAAGCATGTCTTCCATAACTTCATATGGTCCTTGTGGTGATGATTTTAAAGACTATGACTATGAGGATAATGAGTGTAACTATGATGAAGATTATGAAGGAAATAAAGATTACGGATCCAATGATGAAGATGTGAGTATGAAGATTCTTACACTTTCGACAATTACTTTGAAGTTGGTGATGCTTCAAGGTATTGACTCTTGTACAAACTCTTCTTGTGATGAATCTAATAGTGAAGAAAGTGATTATGAGCTTGATAATTATAATGACGAAACTCCTAGAGAATATTCTTGCTCATCTTCTTACTGTGGTTCTAGTTCTATTCTAATTCTAAACATGAGAATACTATTCTTTTGTTTGTTTTGTTGGAGGGGGTGGTGGTAGATTTTTGACAAGAAATCTGTGACAAACTGTGAATAGATATGCTAAGGGTAGAAATGTTTTTCATTGGCCCAATGATGACTTGAATGCTTTGATAAAAGGAGATCATTTTGTTGAACAACATAGGTGTGATGAAGCATGCATTGACCAATTTGTGGAAGGGAGAAAGAACTTGTTCCATATTTATTGTAATGAAGGAGTAGTGGTGCCATAATTATACATAACAAGAGTTATATGAGTGTTGCACGTTCAAGCATGGTTGAGCATTTAAAGTTGAAGACTAGGAAACATCCTCAACCATATAGATTGCCACGATCAAATAAAATAGGAACTTTAGAGACGACAAAACAATTTTGGTAAAGTTTCAAGTTGGCAAGTTTCAAGATGAAGTACTATGTGATGTTATCCTAATGAAAGTTTGTCATTTGTTATTTTGGAGGTCTTGGATAATTGAAAGAGAAGTACATTTGATAAAAAGACTAACAAGTGTTATGTCAATCTAAGAAGTCAGGAGTATTTCTTTATGCCATCTATACTTTTAAAGGTGAACGAAAGGTACTTGGAGATGTTAAGATTGACAAGAAGAACGGCAAAGTTTGAGAAAAATCATCGTTAAAGAGAGGAACCTGAAGAGGAAAATTAATGATTCTCAATGTTTAAAGTTCAAAGTTGATGTGAAGAGTCACCCTACTCCTCCAAAGGGGATTATTGGAACTTGTCCAAATCTAAAAGAACTTGAGAGAAAAAATACTGAGAGGAATAAGGGAGTGAAAAGTGGCAACTTAAGAGGGGAAAAAGGAAAGCTTGAGTTGAGGGTAGTGAACGTGTTGCCACAAGAAAAGAGAGAAGCATTTGAAAATGAAAAAAAATGAAAAGGAAAAAGGAGAGAAAAATGAGAGAAGTGAAGGAAAAGAGTTTGAAAGAGCTTGCTTCTTATTTTCACTCTAAAGCTAATCCTTTTTTTCTCCTAGTTGTAATGTCTCTTTCGTAGGTACATTTGGAAATGAAGGCATGCAGAAAACAACAATGGAAAACCTTCCACCATTGAAGATTCAAGAGTTGGTTGAGGCAACCACTACTTCCTCTAGTGTGCAAGTCAGCTTAAATGATAAAGATAAAGGTAAAGAAGGAATATTAGGAGCATTTCAAGGTAATGGCCAACTCTAGTACTTTATTTCCTTTAAGTGAGCTTGAAGGGAATTTTAGTTTAGGTGAAAGTCCTCCTTTTGAGCAAAATGAATCTTCTCTTTGTGATGAAAGTCATGTTGAATGTTGTAGTCGAGCAATAGTTGAAGTTACCTGTGCAAATCATGGTGATGATTCTTGTGAGTTTAATGTGTTCGCAACTAGTATTCACATTGTGAAGAATTTGGAGGATTAAAAAGAGATTTTTTGACTACATGTGATGTTGTAAATATTCTTTATAAGAATGCTCTTATTGTTGATAATGGTGTTGAGAAGTCACTCTGTGATAAATTTGCATTTAAAGAACGTGATTCTTTTAAGATACCAATATCAAAAGAAAAAGAACATGATTCTTTTGGAATTACTTGTGATAGCCAACTTGCTTGTGTTAGATATGCCACTAGTTGAGGAAACTTGTGAATTATTTAGTGAACCTTGAAAAGAATGAGGATTTTGAGTATGACACTCCACCTTTATTTAATAAAGATGAAAATGAGCGTCTTGATTCTAATTTGATTTTATTTGATGAAATTCATGATGTTGGTGGTAATGTATGTCGTTTTAAAAGTAGTGATGGCTTATTGCATCTTGACTTTACTCCACTAGTTGAGTTAAAGCGTGGAACCAAAACCGTTGATTCTTGTGAGCTTAAACTATTGCCAACTAGTGATGTGAGAATAATGAGTTGGAAGGCCAAACAAGTGACTATTTGAGTATGCATAGTGTTGTTGACCCTATCTCTTGTTTCACTCAGAGAGATCATATCATGGGAAATCTTGTGAAAGAGGACATTTATTTTTTTGATAGTGAATTTAGATGCACTGATTCTTCATCCTATGCTGAATTTTTCTCTCTTTAAAGATAATATTTTTTGAAGATAACATGATTGTTTATAATGATGAGCACGATGATATTTATTGTGGAGTTGATGATGTAGCAAGTTTTGAAGGCTACAAGGTATATGGTAATCCACTATGGAATACAATAGGGGAAAATAATAATGAGCTTACAAATGAAAGTGAAGTAATTGATGCTAGCATTAGTATTAATTTCTTTACTTATTTTACTCCATGGTTTGTAGAAACATTCTTGTTGAATTATGTATTATTTCTTTCCTAAAATCTGATGACAAGTCATTTAAAGATTGGTATGATCTTGTTAAAGAGCTTAATTAGATTCCATATTCGAATGATGTTTTCTTATGGATATTTTCGTGGATGCTTATAGTGATTCTTGATGTTAGGTGATTGAAGTTTGTTTTTGATCCGAGGGATGTTCCTTGTTGTATTGGTATTGTTTTGAAGAAGTATGATAATCTTTGTCTAGATGTTATTTCCTCCTTTGTTTTGCCAGGTTTGAATTTGAGGGTGAATTCTTCTCAAGAAGGGAAGAATGAGGGAATACATGAATATTGTCAACTAGATCCGAAGAACTTTGAAGACCTTGGAAGATCAATGAAAGAAGCATGAAATGTCTACAACATACTAAAGTGGAAATTTAAGCAAGAGACAGCTACATGTTTAAATAGCTAGTTGGCTAGACAAAACAATTTCCTTGTTTACCTTCTTTTTAGCTCAAGGGTATTATCGTAACTAGTTTAAGTAACCTTTTCTACTATTATAAATAGTAGAAACTAGGATTTATTTCATTAGCTGGTTTTTTGATATTGATTACGCATTTGTGAGCTTAGGGATATGCCTTTTTATCTCTTTATTAACCCTTCTTGAATTCTTGGTAAGAATTTCATTGTATGAGTTCATTCTCTCCTCCCATGGTTTAATCTCGTAATTAAATATATATTTAATTGTCGGATTGACCTTTCTTTCTAAGAATTTCTATTTCTCCCTAATCTAATTTCTTTCTTTACTTGTTAATCCTTTGATTTCAACTCTATCTTATTTCTTGTGTTCAACCTTGGTGTCTTGAATTACATCAGTTTTGGACTACCGGACTATCCCTAGCCTTCAATGTCGCCTTTCTGCCACCTGCAAAACAGAGGAACAACTATTGAGAACCTTTGTTGGGTCAGAAGGCCTGTTACAGGCTGTATTATCAGCCAAATCTCCATTTCCAAATCTATTAGAGCAATTCCGAGCAGGCGCCGAGCGTTTTCTTCAAGGTTAAAGGTTTGCCGGAGTTCAAATTCCGGCCAGCAGTCACAATGGGTCTCCTGTTCATGCGATCAGGTTCCTTCTCTTTGCTATTTCCTGGCAAAACATGTTCCCCCTGGCCTCACAACACTATTCCGACCAACCCCCACCCTATTATCCCGAATTTCAAGGTCGTCGGAAGCACTATTCTGGGCTTCGAACACGCTGGAATTACTGTTATAAGGGAACAGCTCCTCCCTGTCCTTTATGTCTTTCAAGAAGTGTCAATCTATGATGTATTGCCTCTGGATAGGTATTCCAATTCCCCTAGGAGTAGTTCGACGCCATTGGAACCTTTTCCTTCGATGACAGACTGCAATTAGGGTTACGCAAGTCTTCATCCAGTTTGATTTGGTTCGACCTGGTCCAATATGCCAGTTTACTGCTTTTGAACCGGTCCAGATTTTTTTTCCCACCCTTGTGCACTTAACCAAGGGTCAAATAGTCCTTTTGCACTGTTTTTTCTATTTTTGTAACCCCCCATTTTGAATTCCTCTTCTACTTTACCAGATCAATTAGCCGTTAGCGGCAAAGAGCCATTCTTTCCGGTAAATCTCTCCTCCCTTTCATATCTCTCCCTTCTACCTTCCCCACTCCTTCTCCCTCTCAGTCATCCTTTCCCCTCCTCTCATCAGTAAAATCCCCAAAATATTCCAACACCTTTGGGAAAAATTCTGGTTATAACCACATCCTAAACTCCTACGCCCATCCTCCAAGACTGTTGAAGCTGGAAACTTTCCCCCATTTTTAACATACACCTTAACTCTTGACATGTTTCTCATACAATACCTCAGATCCACGAAACCAGCGCAAAGATCTCCCACCTCTTTGAACAAGTTCGGACACCACAAATGAATTGGGACTCCAAAAATATTAATCGCAAAACACACTTCTCTAATTCCTCCCTTTACACAACCATAGTTGGCATGCCATCTTTCCAACCTCGTAAACTCTCCACTCATCCACCTTTGTCCCCCCTCAATCATCCTAGTAGCCTCCAATTCCAATGTGAAACAGAACAGGAAGATGGAACTCTCAGCTTTGACACCTTCAGCCCCTTCTCCATTCTCCATGCCTCTGAGCCCAAGTAGCAACCATGTCTGAAGAGTCCGGTGTTGTTAAAGGCGCGCTTAAACCCTGAAGCGAGGCTCAAAACGTGTTGAGCGCTTCGTGTCGCTTAACGTGCACTTCAGTGTCATCATCAAGGTTCTAAGGCATACCTTTTCATTTCCAATGAGCCTCTTCTGAAGGGGGACACTAAACAACTGATATTTCATTTTATAGTTATTATTTTTCAATTTCTTTGTCGATATATTTGTCATTCATGCTCACAATTATTAGTCTTGGACTAAACATATATATTTGTAATTTTTTCTCCCTTTGCGCCTTTTTTCATTAAAGTTCATACTTTATTTGTGCTTAAAGCTCCAACGAACTTTAGAGATTTTTTGAGCTTTTTGCTTTTGATAACATGGGAAGAGCCCCCAACTAGAAAACTTCCCAACAAGACAAGTCTTTAGAAAATCTCTTCTTTTCTGAGTATGCCCACTCGAAAATTCGAATCTGGGTTCTTCTCCGCCTTCGATTCTATTGCCACTTCCTTCCATGTCGAGGCTTGGCCATGCTAAAGCATGTTTTTAACAAGTCTCTTTGAGTTTCTCTGCTTCTAGAGAGAAGTAGGCGTCTCTTACTCTAGACATCTCTTCATAGGGTTGACAGTACTCTTAGATGCTCCACACTGAACATCTTTAAAATGTAATTGCAACAAAACACAGATAACTTCAATTGCAAAGTTGATTCCTAGCTCTCAATTAGTCAGCATTTTCCGATTCCTAGTTCTCGATATTAACAGAGTGTTGGAGTCCTTGCAACCCAAGGTATGTCTCTGCTATCCTTGCCAGCAAAGATCAAGAAGAGATTGGATCAGCCATGAAGAAACTTTCTATGGCAGGCAACAATGGGAAAAGGACATTCCACCTAGCCAAATAGACCAAACTCACTATAGGCAGAAAAGATGGAGGGGAAATCAAGAACCTAAGGCAACAAAATAGAAGCTTACACAACTAGATGGTTCTGGAGGTTCAACAATGAAACTGAAGCGCTATGGAGGAACGTCATTCACACCAAGTATGGCGCTGACACTGCGGTGCAACAAAAACGTATACTACAGACCGATTTCCTGACTTTTATAGATTGGCTATCCATCTTGATACTTCACTGCAGCTAGCAACAGAAAACAAGGCACCATTCTTTTTTAGCTGAAGTAAGAGAGATTTCATTGAAGTCATCGCAAAGATATAAAAAGGGGATTTGTCAACTCAATAAGTACAGAAAAACTTATTCAACTAAGGAGCTAATAAAATTCAGGTAATGATCTACGTTATTTATAGGTAGGGGCAAGGTCTACTTACACTCTACCCTCCCCAGACCCCACTTGTAGGAATAAACTGGGTTTGTTATTGTTGTTGATCTACATTATTTACAGGGGAAAAGTTGGCTCAACTAAAAAGGTTAACCAAACAACTAGCCTTAATCTTACAATTATGGAGTTGAAACCACATCAGAACACCTCCTATTTCTTTCCAAATACACCAAACAAGGAACCATTTTTATTGTTCTAAAGAGAACAAGGCTCTTGGAATTTCACATTTTGAAGAAATCTTAATGATAAGGAAGTAGGAAGAGTTGTTGCTTCACTGCTTGTCTTAGAACCACCTCAAAACTTCACTGACAGTGAGGATACCTTAGACTAGAGCCCCACAACCAAGGAAATTTCATTGTAAGATCTTGCTACAACAACTTCACTCAACATGTTTCCACCAAAGTCACTGGCCATGGTCTCGGATTTGGAAAACAAAAGCTCCACTTAGAGTAGCCTGCTTATCCGGATTGGTTGCCCAAAAGGCAGTCCTAACACATGACAATCTTAGGAAAGAGGCTTCTTTTTGTGCAACAGATGTCTAATGTGTGGGGAGGAAGCAGAACTATAAACCATCTTTAGATTCATTGCAAGGTAAGATAAAAACTTTGGCATAGTTTCCTGTACTTACCAGATCTAAAACGGGTTATGCCAACGGACAGCATACCTTTACTACATTGCTGGAATAGAAGCGAGAGGAATAAGAAGACATTGTGGTAGAATATGATCCCATGCATCTGGTGGTCTGTTTGGAAAGACAGGAACAACAAATATTTTGACAACAAAGCCAACTCACTCCAACTGATCATGTTTAACTGTATACTTTTGTTCTCTTTTTGGTGTAGGGAGGAATTTGTAAATGAGGCAGAATCCATACTTAGCCTCTTAGAATTTCTATAAATACCCATTAAACAGCCAATCCTGGAGTGTTAATATCTTTGTTGATGAAATGAATGGAATCTAGTTGAGAATAAAGAGAAGTTCGGATCTTCCTATTCAACAGAGAGACTTAAAGTTCATTGACAAAGTCCTCGTTAAACTGATAAGAAACACATTTCCTCCAATATATGAAAACACCAGTTCTCCTTCTGGAATAAAGCATTTAGACAAAGGCGAATTAAGGTTCCGGGTGCCACACTACTTTGAACATAAACGTCTTATTATTTACACGGTACGCATATTGTAAATGTTTGGTCGATTTGATCAACTTTGAGCTTTGGTTCGAAGTCTTCGTCTTTTCGATTTATATAGACAACATGACCCAACGCAAAAAGCTTCTAACTATATTACTGTAATACCCCGAAAGCCTCTAAGACTAGACTTGATATTTGAAATGTGATCTGCAGAAAAGTTGGGAAAATTGCCTCAGTACGACTCAACCTAGTTGTAGGTTGGTAGTACGGGTCATAGGAAGACCTGTGGTTCAAAGCAGAGATTTTGGTTCCCAAGACCACGAGTCCCCACTATGAGTCGTAGTATGGGGGTACGACCCATGATCAAGAGTCATAGTTTGCCTATGGGTTTCCAAGTGTAGGTTGTACGAGTCATGGTACGGCTCGTAGCAGGAAATGACAGGTCGTAGTGTGCGTCCCTGGAAATATTCAGAAAGTTGGGGAAAAGGGGCTCATTAGTCATGGGGGGAAACCACAAGTTGTAGATTGGTGGTACGACTCGTAATATGATGGTACGAATCATCGTTTCAGTCATGAGTTGGTATATTGTAATTACAATGCCTCAGACTTTCAGGCTAAGTTTGGAACCTTTCTAGGTATGTGGATAGGCTCGAACCTGATGAATCTTATGAAAATTGTGTTAGACCAATTCATAAGTGTGAGAAGTGCATTGGATACAAATTAAAGTCATAAGGAACATCCAGCACAAAGGTGAGTGTAGAGCCTTCTCACCGATTGGATTTTCGTATCAGTTCTTATAAGGGTCAACTTCAAGCGACTATAGTTCCCTTTTTATAAAGTGTTTTTGGGTGATTCGGCATTTCAAATAAAAGCCCTTTGAGACTTCTTTCCAATGCATCTGACCTTGCATCAATCGGAGTTCGGAGTAAAAAGTTATGAATGGTTTAGTGAAGCAGCACCAGACATTGTACGAACCTTCGTATGGGTTGTACAATCTAGTAACAACCCGTACTATTGGTCGTAGTAATTGCCAGTTGCATGTCTTAATTCGATAGTTTGGGGGCATTTTAGTAATCTCCTATGCTTCTAACTCCTAAATGACATTGTTTTGGTCTTCCTTTAGGTCAGATTAAAGGGTTTAACATAGCCTAAATCCTCACTCTCTTCAAACATCCGTAGATTAGATTTTCTCTCAAGAAGGAGCTAGGGTTCATCATCTCCAACTTCCCAACTCCTCTTGGATCTTCAAGACAAGTCAAGGGATCATCAACCCAGGTATGTAGGATTATGAATGGGGAAATCTTTCCACCCTCATGTCGTTCCCAATTGAATTCATGATTCTCACCTCCCATGCCTTAATTTTCGAAATTTTAGGATCAAGCTTATTGTGGATGAATTCTTTCATGTTCTTCCATGAAATCAGTTCCCTCAAAATTCAACTTGTATTCTTATGATTATGAATGCAAGTCCCTTATCAAATCCATGATCACCCAGTTCCCCAAATTCCCATATTCGGAATCTTCCAGGGATTTTGGTTGGGTTACGCAATTCCTTCATAATTCTCTTATAGGTATAGCTAAATTGATATTAATTTATGATTTCCATGATTTGGGTTTTGAGAATTCTTCAAGTCTTCATGAGACTATGATTAAATATATTTCAAGCATGATTAGGGCTGAATTCCTTTTTATGAAATTCTATGATTTCCATTATGATTTTGATTCTCCTAAGCCCTAATTTGTGGTTTAAGATTTATGATATGATTTCCTACAAGTACTCTTTATGAATTTATGAATATCAAGTATGTTGATCTTCTCAAGTATGTATGTTCTTTTACGATCTTCAATGCTTATGATTGGGACTCACGGGCCCTTATTTTCATGTCTAGTTTATATATTACAAGCATATTCATGATTATTATGATTTTAACTAGCCCATGACCTTTTGTATGAGCCCCTCATGTGCATGTTTTTTGGGAGTAGTGTCTAGCACCGAGTAGGCTCGGCGTACAGGTAAACTCCATGGTCTCAGAACTACGCGCCAACGTAGGTTTATATTCATGGACTCTAGGTGGGTCCCTATTATGGACTCTAGGTGGGTCCCTATTAGTGATATCACGCCAATTACGTCCCTTACCTGGCAAGCTTGGGAGACTTTGCCCGCTTGAGCGAGAAAGTTGGGGCATCATGTAAGCTCTATCATGATGGTGTCGATTAAGACGAGTCCTCACATTGCTCCTTATGTTTTTTGCATGATCATGATTACGATACTTTGGCTCAAATTATGTTTTACAAGGTTTTTCTTATAATTACGATTATGACTAGTTTATGAATAGTTTTGAAAAACCTTGAGCCTCATGTTTATGTTATGATTATCATTTCATGTTTTGAACTATCCTACTATTATGAACTCTTATGTATTTTATTAGTTCATTTTTACTTACCTTGCATACTCAGTACATTCAAAGTACTGACCGCATTCAAAGTACTGACTGCATACTCTATGCTGTATCGTTTTATGATACAGGTCAGAGAGATCAGATTCAGTTGCGCCATTAGTCCTGCTTCCATATCAATTGTTTAGCCAGTGTCGGTGAGTCCTCATCTTCCGAGGACATTGAGTTTAGTTTGTTGTTTTGTTATTTCAGTTACAGACTTTTGTCGAGCTAGTTGGATATGCTGTCTCATCAGCTCATCAGTTATGTTAGCAGCTTTTGAGACAATATATAGAAACTCAATTTGTCAGTGTTGACTCGATTTATGATTATTGTGTGTAGACTTCCGCTTATTCATGTTTAGTTTATCAGTTTCCGTTAATTTATGCTCCTTAGCCGCTATGTTCATGCTATGGGACGACTTGGAGTCATTCGTGGTTCTAGGTTCCGTGTCCCAATCCGGGTCTCAGTTCGGGTCGTGACAATTACAAATATCACAAATATACATATCATTAATTTGTAAATGCAATCGCGAATTTCCATATTCTTAAAACACTCAATGATGGCTTAATTACTTGTACTCATAAATGCTTCACGTTCTACATAACAAACTAAATAATTATTTATTAGTCCACGACGCACCCTTTTTTTAAAAAATGGGGTAGACGAAGGGGAAATGGGGAAAAGGATTACAAGGTGGAGAATCGAACATCATTCACCAATAAGGTGAACAAAAGTTGAGGTAGCCAACCAACTAAGCTACGAAAATCCCCAAAAGGGCACCTTATTAGTATGCTTATAGAAGTTTTCAAGTGTAACGCCACAAGTATTGATGGTTCACAAGAAAGGTTAATATATAGTACTAACTAATAATTAATTGGTTCAAAATAGGAATTATTAAACATCACCTTAAGAAGTAAATTCCAATAACACGCACATTCATGTGCGTGTGTGTGCGCGCGCGTGTATCTAATATTATGATTCTCTTATTTTATTTTGACAAAATGCTACATTTTCGAATAAGATTTGTACGCTTTTAATACTTTCATAACTACTAATAAATTATATAAATTAGCTTCTAGACAACACTATCTTAACATAATTAATACCTAGTTCTTCAATCATAACTTTTCAATTTTGCATCAACTTCACTACTAGGCTAATGCTTTATGTATTCAGTAGTTGTCCACTTATTTCTACCAAAAGAAGTTCAAATATTTTTAGGTGTTACTGAAAAATCAAAAAAAAAAAAAAAAAAAAAGAGTAAAAGAAATAGGGGAGAAACAAGGTTCTATATACATGGACTGATAGAGACTAGAAAAAGATGTTCTTTTCTAAAAAAAAATTAATTTACAGATAATATGAATCACAATAGAAAATAGGAGAATGGGAAAATTTGAAGAAAGGAAAGATTAGAGGGGGTGAGAGTGTTCTAACTTGGAGGGTTCCAAAAGAAGCTACATTTCCCAAAATAAATAAACTAGAGAGAGTAAGAAGCGGGAGGACTATGAAATGGGGTCCACGTAAATCAGCGGACCACACGGAGTAAAAAAATTTCCCTAAGTGCAGTATACTAAAAAGGTTGTTCAAAAGAACACCACGAGTAAGTTGAACTCGCGTCCTAAGGAAACAAAACATGCCCTTCACCGCAGGCACTGTCCGGCCTCTTATTACTCGCGTGCCAAAGTTAGTATTATATATATATATATACACGCGCGCGCACACACACATCGGGTTTCAACCGAGGCGTCCAGGTGCCGTGGCACCCCCAACCTTCTACACAGATCCATCCTGCATTCAGATATATCAATCTGAACTACACTACTTCCCCAACTCCTAAGTCAATTTCTAAATGTAAAAGCACCTACTGGCAAGACTAACTACCAATAATAAACTTTTTATGTTGTTGACTATTAGCAGGCAACAGGTTTGGATGGAAATAAAGCTAGACCTTTTAGTCCAGCTTTGAGAAAATTTATGTCATTGTTAATCGGCTCCAACAACGACTAGCACCTTAATGGCTTAATCCCCGACAAATTGGGACTTGGCTACCGGAATCTTAAATCTCCATTCTCTCTATTTGGGCTGGTTTCATTCAACTAAAAAACTAGCATGTTAATTTCCGAGCATGAGAAGAGCACTCAATTGTAAAAAGGCACCAATTCTAACAATTCCCATTACCATCTGAAAGACTCATGTGACATCTCAATACAAATTACGAGATTAAATATACAATCAATGACAAAATTATAGTTCAAGCTGTGTACTCGCTGTAAAATAGCCTGAAAAGCTAAACCCCAATCCATAGAAGGCAAAATAGTGTTGCACATAGAGAAGGGAGAGAAGGACTAGGGTTCGTGATAAAACAGGAAAACAGAATTTGAAAAACACTTACGAAATACCGAAGCTGCACAAACTGATCTTAGAAACGATCCTTTGGACCCTGATTGTAGGCTTTTGAATCGCCTGTAGAAATAGCAATTGCGTCCGGAAAGAAGCTAGGAAGAAAAAGAGTAAGAGAAGATGAAGAGAGAGAAAAAGAAGAGAGAGACAGAGATGGAGAGAGATAAAGAGAGTGCTAGTTTTCAACGAACTGTGGAGCGGTGTTCAGTTCGGGTCGAGGATAAGCTCCGGATTCAAATCCATATCCGGGTCTCTGGATGGTAATCCCAACTTTAAGTTTTTGCGCATACTGCAGCTATTTTGAGTGATTTTTTATTTTTGTTTCTTAAATTATTAATTTTAAATTTTTTATTATTATTATTTATTTAATAAAAATTTATCTATTAAAAATATTTTTATTTACAATTTAATTTTGTAAAGCATAAGTTTAAAAAAAATTTACGTTGTTCAAAATAAGTTGTGTAGTATCCCATTTGCAAGGTATAAGTTTAGAGAATTTTTGTATTGTCCAACATAAGCTTAGAGAATTTTTGTCTTGTCCGGCCTAAATTTTATAACGCATAACTTTGTGTTCTGAAACTAAACTTATATCTTTATCGGCATAGATTCTATAGGAACTAAGTTATGTCTCGACATATCTTTTGGTTATGAATTTGTCAAAGGCATAACATTCTAAAAGGTGAACTTATACCAACAGAAGTATAAATTTTGTAGGAAGTAAGTCATGCTTTGTAAATCATAACTTGTGGATTATAAATTGAGCTAACGGTATAACTTATTTTGCCATGTAAAAATAATTTGTGTTAAATTATGCTATGAAAATCTAAATTTTTGTCTTATTAATTTTTTCTTTAATTATTTTTAATATCAAAAATAGATCCTACCAAAATGGAGGCATTAGTGGCAAACAAAACTGGACAAGATTTCTTTTTGAATACTCCGATTGGAATTATCTTAAAGGAGTAATTCAGAGTAAAATTTTGGTATTAAGTTCCCTCCAAAAGATATTCCTAACTGTTCAGATTGACTATTGTAAAAAAAAAATTATGATACAATAATATAATAAAGTCGATCCTCTTTATTCTTTTTAAGTTTAATAATAATTGGGATATTATTTTGTTAATGAGTATAAATATAAACAAACACACGTATGTTAAAATAATGTGAAATAATAACTCAGTCATAATTTTGTTGTGTTGATTCTTTTGCTATATTAAATTAGCAACTTACCAAATATGTCAATAACACTCGATAATGTATACTAGTATCATTTTTCTTGGAAAATCAATAAAGTTATATTAATTGTTTAGTACTTTTTTTGGAAGTTTTATAGTAATAGTTCCGTTATTCATATTATTACTTGCAAGTTTGTTCTATGTGCATTTTAATTTGGGTACATGTACCTACATTAAATTAAATATTTAAATTTATACTCTATGTAAATTTATTTAAAAGTGAATGAAAGAAATTGATTTAACAATTAGAATAATAAATTTTTGAAAGTAGCAGTTAGTATCTATTTGTCTTCATTGTTTGAAATAACAATTTTTATTACTAGTGAAATGATTCGCGCTTCGCGCGATTACAAAAATCTTATTAAATTTATGGAATGGTTCTTTTCTAAAACAGTCAAATGCATAGAGTCTGTTAAGATTCCTTTTAATTTTCAAATCCTAAATTATTAATTTTCATGTTTTAATCCATTTCATATTTAGAATTAGTTTTGTATTTTTTCTAATTTTTCATCTAACAATTTGTTATCTTTTAGGAATACTTGATTTTATATATCTATGTAGGTGATATATTTTATTTTTCTTACAAGATATTTTTTTATAAAAGAGAGAGAGAGAGAGAGAGAGAGAGAGAGAGAGAGAGAGGAACATTTAGTGTATATATATGTATATAAATGTAAATTATTTTTTTAGCATAACGAAAAAGATGATAACACACGTAATGAATAATAAAAAGCAAAAAAAGTAAATTAAAAAAGAATAAATCTTCTTTTTTAACCACTTCAATCATCTTTAAAATAGATATAAATGACTAAGAAAACTCAAGAAATTTTATACATATAAGTAACCAAGAGTCTCAGGGGAAATATGTAACCAAAAAAACTAAAAATGTTATTGAGATGACTTTTCATTAAATTAAATTAAACAAAAAATAAGAATGACAGGGGAAAAAATATAAATAAGAATATATAAAGTCTTTATACTTTTGTCACTCTCACAATAAATTAAACTTCTTTTCTTGAAGAAAATTTCGGCACTTTCCGTTTTCTATTTTGGATATCACGATTTAGAAAAGTAATTCAAATATATGGAATAACTCAACAAAAAATATGCAAAATTAACTCATGAAGACACATACCATTGTATTTGTAAATTAAGTTGAGATAGAAAAGATCTAAAAAAGATTGACATATCATGTAATATGAACTCAAATCGGGAAGTCAACATTATTAGCTATCTATGTTTCTTTTTGGGAGATACATGAGTTCAATATGGTACATTCACATTCTCCGGACTTCAAAAAAAATATAACAACATATATCTACATCCCGAAACTTAAACCTCTCTTCTTCTTCTTCTTCTTCTTTCTTCTTCTTTTTTTCATTTTTTCTTTGAAGATTGTCAACATAAAAAAAATAGGTATTACTAAATAAAAGAAAAAAATATTTAGATTCCAAACTACTAAACTTAACTTTATTCATACTCCAACAACGTGAAATTGATTTGAACTATTGACGAAGCAACTAATTGAGATAATTTAAGCAGTGGTGGCGGATTATATTGAGCAGTCAGCCTCTTCCGTGTCTACTCCTTGATGATGGATAACTTAATTTCTTTACCTTAAGGTAGTGAAACTCATGGCTTAGTACCCTTATCAAGAGTGAACACTTTGTCAGATAAAGTAAGAGGATTGTATTTTTCAGATACTAATACATTTTAGCGTAGAATTAAATCATTCGTCTGATAATTAATATAGAATAAAATAATTTGAGAAAGAAAGAAAAAAAGACGCATCTTCAACTAATAAAAAAAACTTTTCTAATACAAAATTGAGTTTCATATTCTTATTGGACCACGAAATAGGAGCTAAACTAATAACAATATTGAGAAGAAAAAAGAAGAACACTAAAAAATACATTAGTGATAAATTATCAACTCCATATATATTAAACTTTGCATGTTCTTCATGACACATAGCTAGTCAATATTTACCACATAATATAATGAACTCTTTTGTGCTTCAAATGCTTCTTCAAACCTCTAACAATTTTGATAATTCATGATTTTTCTGTCTTTCCTACTTTGTTGAAAGAGGAAACTTAAACCACTCAATTCTCATTATAAATGCATGTCTACATGAAGAGATGTACAACTCTAACGGTTTCAAGAAAGGAATAGAAAAAAGTGAATTTGTAATAAATAGTGATAATTGAGGCATTTATTCTTATATTAGTTACATAGATAATAGGGGGAAACATAAAAGAAGGAGAAGAAAAATGATAAAATAGAGATATATTACATTAAAATGCGAGAAAACCACCAAAAATCTGGAAAAAAAATAAGAAATTAAAAAGGGAGGAAACAGGTAAAAAAAAAATGAATCATTGGCTAAAGAACTATGTCACATCATTATGTTATAGACCACAATTATATATAAATAGATTAATAATTGTGGCATAAACACCAATAATAAGAAAAGTGAGAATTAGCATAGAGAACAAGCAAAACACTTAAGGGGTCGTTCGGTTTTTGTTCAACATCCAAAAAGGCTGTTGAATTATCATTTTTTACACAGCAAAAACAAAATCACAGGTATTGCAAAGAGGAGCAACAACCCTTTGAACTTCCCCCTCTACTGTCTGCAACCCTCACTCTTCGTCTCTGAGCTAAGCTCTTTTTTCCCTTTATGGGAAAATTCTCGCGTGTTTTTCAACCCGTGAATTTACCAGCTGCAACAACAATAGACTATCGGCAAATCAAACATTGAGGCTCAGATCTGTAATACTTATAATAAGGCAAGAGAGACTGGAATCACCGCCATGGCTGCAAGCCTAGTTGCAGAGTCACTTGCCATCCGGATTGCCCCGCCAAGATACGGGTCCGATTTTCTTGCTGCCCTAATCGATTAGCTCAGAGAAAGAAAGAAGCAAACCATCATCACAGCGACAAGAGAAAAAAGAGTTTTTCTATTAGGTATTAGGTGTATTAATTATACTTAATTTTTATTAAGGAGATGTTGTTACCTGGGTTAATTAGACTTAATTGGGTTTTATTGAGTTTGATTTCCGCATTTAATTGAATTTTTACTGATAATTCATTTAGTTAGTAGCAAAAATTAATTCAAAAAATTCAAGAAAAAGGAGAAAAATGCCAAAAAATCTATAAAAAAGAAAAATATGAATGGAGTACAAATATATATATATATATATATATATTGATTTTTAATATCTTTGTTATCATTGATAAATAAGTCAAGAATATGTCGTTATAATCATTAAAGTGGGACACATACTCTAATTAAACGAGTAATAACTATTTCACTTTGGACAGCTTCACAAGCAAACTACTATCAGAAATAATCATCAAACTAAATGAAATAGAGTCGATAAATAAAAATAAGAATTTAGCTTAAAATTGATTTATTGGGTCAATCAATTAAATTATCAAAAAATAAAGTCACAAGCAATATGATTAATCCAAATCCAATCAATCCTCGGATAATCTGAATGATGTGAAAACAAACGTAATGGTAATAGGAAATAAATAACTAGAAGAATATTTTACTTTGATCTGTGAAGATATTGATAAGCAACTATAAACAATTATATATATATATATATATATATATATATATATAATAATAATAATAATAATCAGAGTAATTAAATTGATACAATGATAGGGAGATGGGGTGTTTATAGGATAAATTAACTATAACCGGCTCCATGAATCTTGCCTCATACCATTGTTACCAAGATAAAATTATGAACATTAAATGTGTTTAAATGAAATCTTAGCATGTAAGCATTATTGAGACGTAAATAATTTGAGATGGACCGGATACTCTGATCCTTCCAAATGTATTTCTCTGAAGTAGGGTTGCTTGACATGTGCATACCAAACTCGGATCAAGTTTTTGAATGATCAGGTGTGCCTCTCCGATCTGAAAGTTTATATGATAAAAGAAGCGGACTCTTTTCAGTTATTTTTTTCTTTTATTTGTGATACCCTTAAGAGATCTTTTCCTTTACTTGTATCGTTTTCAATCTTAATAAAAGCTAAAACACTTTCTTTTAAGTTTGTATCTGATTTTCATCTTTCTTTCGTTAGTTAAGTCACCTTTTTCTAAAAAGGATTATAGTAATTCTAATTTGACACTATTTGGAATGGCTTTCTTATATTGAGAAATTCTATCTCACTTTTTTCACTATTAGAAAAATAGAATTTAGCTATGGATAAACTATATAGCTAAACAACAAAATTCATCACTAATTCTATTTAACAATAAATTTTTGTTAATTACGAGCAAATTAGCGATAAATTTAATAGTTCATTCTATGTTTTTAGTGTTTTTGAGCGCTAAAGTGTGAGCCAGGATATCTTCGTTAGGGTCTATCACCCATAGCCTTTTCCTTTAGCTATTACTCTAGCCTTCTAATCGGCTAAAAATGCAGTGCTAGTATATTTGACACTTTTTAATTGACTAGTTATAAATAGTTTCAAGACTATGGAACAAACGATTATCTCAGATAGAGAGTTGATCATTTTTGTTGATTTTTCTTACTCTTTGGAATGAGATATAGGAGTATAATAAGCGTGACAATATTCTAGAGACAGTATTTGATTGTGAGAATTTCTTCATTGTAGATTGCGATATATAAATAATTTAATTGAGAATTCGACATAACTTTAGGATTGTAAAACTTAACGATTCTCATAAAATATTATATAATATTATTTTAATCAAGAAAACGTATTTATATTTAGAGTGTTTTCTTGAAATATCTTCAATATAAGTGATTGAACTTTTCAGTTTCAAATAAGAAGATATTCTCTCTCTTTTACACCACGCAAGACTCTTTCTCATATTATTTAATAGGAATAATCATGTAGTGCAGTTGAGAGGATTAACCTTTTTTTTTAATTATTAAAATCACTTTATACTCTAATTACACAGAAAATAGATGTATATGACTAAGTTATTTTTTTCTTTATGCGTAACAATAAAGTCATAATAAATTATTTAGATTAAGAACGATTGTACAAACGTGTGACACGTGCCAAGGAGATTTGTCACCTCTCATACATGCACAACACGTATGGACTAACTAACCATGCATGCATGACTTGTGTCAAGCATGTAACTCATGTCGCGATGACTGGAACATGCGTAGTGACACAAGTCATGCTGATCAGTTTTGATATGTGACATGCGTTGAGCATCTCGGCACCTATCACATTTCTCAAGTGTTTTATCATATTTATGCATGAACACCTCCTACTCATGAAATAGTCACTTAATTCTCCACTTTTTATTAAAAACAAAAAGTTATTTAATTACCTTGTAAAATTATCTCCTAAATTTTGATCAATATTATTTAATTAGCCCTTATAGTTGGGAGTTGTAAAAATTACTCACTTTTTCTCGGAATAATTTTTCACTTTATTTGAAAATTAATGTTTAGTCATGAAAATTTTAAATTCAACTTGAAGTTATATTTCAAATTTGAAAAACAGTTTATAACTTATTTTTCACTTTTGAATTTGTATTGAAATGCATCAAGCATGAACATTGTTCTAAATAATTTATGTAAAAAATATAACCAAACATAACTTCATCTGCAAATTCAATTTCATTAATTCAGAAAAAAAAAACTGTGACTTTACGCCTAGTTATTGACTCAACTTACTCACATGGTACATTATTAAATTTCACATTTATTAATAGCAAAATTGATATGGTGTAATACTTATAATACTTAGCTTCTAAACGAAAGCCCAATGAGTTCCACCAAAAGCATGTGAATAAAAAATAGAGTGATTACTTTTACTATCAATTGACAAGCAGCAATATTATTCGATATTTTTTTATATTTATCTTCACAGGTCAATTTCCCCCTTCTAAGTAATACTTATAATACTTAGCTTCTAAACGAAAGTCCAACGAGTTCCATCAAAAGCATGTGAGTAAAAAATAGAGTGATTACTTTTACTATCAATTGACAAGCAACAATATCATTCGATGTTTTTTTATATTTATCTTCACAGGTCAATTTCCCCCTTCTAAATAGTACCAAATTTTCGACTTCACCCTCCATCCATGAGAAAAGGATCAAAATTATCCTTTATCTTTAAATTAAAATCAAAATAATGCCTGTCTTTTAATATGGAGCATTAATAGTTTTTCATATTTCAAAAATTGGTGCACTTTTAATATTCCGTCAAACACCCGTCTAATTTTTAACGGGACTTTCTTGAATGAATGAAAAAGCTTGATCTATTTATATATCATAACTCTTCCACTATTGCTAATCAGATCTTCATTTTTTATTATTTTTTTAATATAATCGATCTTCCCCTTCTTCCTTTTCCCTCGTATAGTATCCATCTCTTATTTAAATATCATAACTTTGTTTCCACCATTGCTAACAATTCATTTGTTCCTCTTTTTAATTTTAATCTTTTTGAGTTCTTATGAATCACTTTATTTTTCTTTATTCTTTGACCAAATTAAAAATTGTCTCTCATTAGACACAAAAAAAATACATAAATTAAAATATAACTAAATTATATCTTGTTGTTTTTGAGAAATATCTTTTTTTTTAAAAAAAAAATATTTATCTCCTCGGTGAAGTCAAAAGAAAAATTCTTTATTTTTATGAAAACAAAGCAGTCTTTATCATCAACAAATTTTCTTAGATGTCGTCTGTGATAGGTTGTCTAAATTCAATAAGAAAAAATCACAAAATTCTGAGATTATAGTGATTATCGGGTGTGCTCTCTTTGTTGATAACACACTAATAATTAGGATTTTCCATTAAATTTAATTAGAAGGACACTGCATATGTTGGCATTTTGTCCATGTGTAGGCAAATTTCTTGTACACAAGGTGCTCAACGAACTGTTCCAGTGATAATTTGGCCTCAACCATTTTATTTGCCCCAACTATGATATATACATGCTAAAAATTAGTGAGCTCAAAGACAATTGGAGGCACGCGGGAATTCAGAGAAGCTTAGAAGTTGAAGATAAAATGATTGGGACAAATTTAAGCTTTTTAATGGAAAGTCTATCAAATGGAGGTTTAGATCAAGAATCTGAAACAAGATGAGGAAACAAATTAACCAAATAGTACGTAGTTGAGATCAAAATTGAAAAATGCTCTTTTAAAATCTGATCACATGTTGTTGTAGTAGTATAGGAAAATATATCTTTTTATTTTATGATATAAAGACTTTTGGTATGAATGAACATGTAATGTGTATTTGGTTTCATTTTATTGAGAAGCATGATTTGAAGCTTTTAATATTATATGTATCGATAGTGTAAATATGCTATACATTCTAAAGATGAAGTATGATGCATTGAGAAATATAATTTGAAGATGAATATATATATTTTCGTTACGAAATAAATAGAACTAAAGCTAGTTTGGGCAAAATATATTTTATGATAATTATTTCAATTCACAATGAGTCAAGTTTCTTGAATCTTCTCAAAGAAATCTCTATATTTACCAGCATAAAAAATAGAATTATATTAGATTTGCACCAGAACAATACTAAAATTGCAATAAAAATGCACCAAAATTACATCAAAATAGCACCAAAATGAAGTAAAAAGGCACCAGACGAACTGAAGAGGTAGTGTCAGGTTGCACATTTCTTATCGAACTTCAATATATCTCCGTCTAACCTGAAATCATGATACATATACTTTATATTAGTTTAAGATAATTAAATGATGAAACAATTCTAATACGATGTTAAAGATAATACAGGTAGTTTTTGACGAACTGAAGAGGTAGTGTCAGGTTGCACAATATTATATTTGCAAGTCCTTTTATTGTGATTCGGCTTGTGATAAAAACTACAATCTAGAGATTTTTTTTGTTGTTCTTCTGTTTGTTCTTCATTAAAACTTATTTTCTTTTGTTCTTTTACTTTCTTCCTCTCATAGTATTTTTTGGACTCCTTAGATGCAGCAGAGGAAGTTTAATAGATTTTTTCTATATTTATGGGCCATTGATTGAAACAATTGTATTTTCATGTATTTTTTGGTGAGTTTTCGCCTTATAATAATTATGAACATAATCAAGAATGTCTTTCCTACCAGTCCAAAATGGCTGCAATAACATGCTTTTAAGGTGTTCCATTGAGACTCCATCTTCTATAGTTACATGTTTTCTTCTCCAAGTACCGTCCAATTATCCATAATATTAGCTCCTATAATTTCATGGTTCCATTGATTTGACTTTCTCGTAATATATTCTCCATCTTCGTTTTCTTGAAATATCTTCTGCATAAATGATTGAATTTTCTAGTTTTAATTAAGAAAATATTTTCTCCTTTTTAGACTGTTCTTTCTCACGTTATTTAATGAAAATAATCATGAATTGAAATTGAGAGGACCAATTTCTTATTAATACCATTTTACTCTAATTACACAGAGAGTAGATGTATATGACTAAGTTATTTTTTTTCTTTATGTGTAACAATGAAGTCATAATAAGCTATTTATAGATTAAGAACGATTGTACAAACGTGTGATAGGTGCCAAAGAGATTTGTCATCTCTAATGCATGCACGACATGTGTGGACTGACTAACCATATATATGTGACATGTGTTAAGCATGTGACTCATATTGTGAGGGCTGCAACATGCATAGTGACTCGTGTCATGCACCTTATAAATAACAGAATTTTATAACTATCTTATAAAATTATCTCCTAAATATCACTAAAACTGCACGAAAATAACAGCAGAATTGCATCATAAAAGCACTAAAATAATATCAAAATTACACCTAAATAGCAGCATCAGATCCGCGTTAAAACAACGTTAGAATTGCACCAAAAACAGCAGTAGAAAAACTCCAAAATAACATGAAAACCTCACCAAATTACATCAAGAAAGCACCAAAACAAAAAACATCAAATTCGCACAAAACTGCACAATTTAAAAAAAAAAAACTGAAAGCCAATAAAAAATATAATTTAAACCTGCAAAGCACATGATCTATCTTTTTAACCAAAAAATTATATTGTATTTTTAAAATGTAACTTAACATTGTTTGGTTTATTGTGAATTTTCTCAATAAGGATCCATTTTCTTCTCCTTGTCCTACTTCTCCCTATTCCACATTTCTTGAAGAACTTCAATATATCTCCGTCTAAGCTGAAAACATGAAACATATACTTTATGTTAGTTTAAGATATTAACTGATGAAACAATTCTAATATGGTGCTAAAGATAATGCAAGTAGTTTTTGACAAACTAAAGAGGTAATGTCAAGCCGTATAACATTATATTTGTAAGGCATTTTATCGTGAGTCGTCTTATGACAAATATTACAATCTAGAGATTTATACTTTCTTTTCATCGTTGTTAGGCTTGCTCCTATTTCCTCAACTTCTTTTCTTTTGTTCTTCTGCTATCTTCCTCTCTTAGTATTTGTCAAACTCATCGGAGGTAGCGGAGGAAGTTCATTAAATTTTAGCCATATTTGTGCATTTTTAATATATTTTTTGATATGTTTCCACCTTATAGTAATCATGAACACTATCAAGAATGTTTTCCTCTTAGCCAAATGACTACAATGGTATGCTTGTAAAGGATTCCAGTCAGAATGTATCTTCTGCAACTACATGTTCTCTTCTCCAAATCCATTGCCCAATTATCCACAATACTAATTCCTATAATTTCATAGTTCCATTGATTTAACTTTTTCAGTGTTATAAATGTATTTTTATTATAGTGAATATTTATAAAGGTATTTGTATTTATATTATATTGAAGGTTTATTTTTTGGAGAAAAGTTAGGCGGATTATCTCTATAAATAGAGGGGTTTTCCATTGATTGTATTTCATCCCTTTAATCATATCATGAGAAATAAAAACTTCTCATTGTCTCTTTCTCTACAATATTCTTTCTCTTATTTTATTATTTCATAACACGTTACCATGTTACTTTACAATATTTATTTGAGAATTAAGAAAGACGTATCCATAAACTAAACACGAAATCAGCTTCAAATACAAAATGGATTGTCAGAAATCAATCATTAAGATTCTTGTTGCCTTTAGACGTTATTGAGCCTTTAATCTTGCCCAAATAAATTCTTTTCTTACAATTTACTTTATTTATGTAGAGCTAAATATTATTTATGTATATTTAATGTTTATCTTTATCTCTGACAGTCGAATTTCATAAAAAGAAATTTCATGAAGTTTGTAACTTTGATAAACTATACTAGTGGCCGTAAAGTGCCAACTGCGTTCATGTATTTGGTGACATAAAGTATTATATTTTTTCCTCTTCCTTTTAATATGACTAATCTTATAAAACTTGATTTCGTTGCTCTTCAAAGTTCGGGCAAGAACTACCTGTCATGGGTATTGGATGCTGAAATCCATATGGATGCAATGGATCTTGGAGACGCCATTAAAAATAAAAACAAAACATCGAACCAAGATCGTGCTAAGGCTATGATATTCTTGCATCATCATCTTGACAAAATTTTAAAAATTAAATATCTCAAAATTAAGGATCCACTTGTTTTGTGAAATAGCCTAAAAGAAAGGTATGACCACCTGAAGATGGTCATCCACCAAAGGCACGGTATGATTGGATCAATCAAGACTATAAGTCTGTTCATGAATAACTCTTCAACGTTCAAAATTGTCTCTCAATTGAAACTGTGTGGAGAGACTATTAATGATGTTTATATGATGGACTATATGGTAGTACATAGAATTAATTGAGAGCTCTGGAGGAGCTAATGTGTTACTATTGTAGTAAGTCTCAAATGGAAACATATAAGTTTCAAAGACATCGAAAAAAAATTGAGACAATAAATTATGGAAAGATATAATATCTTCATATTACTACAATTGAAGCGGATTATAAATATTTCAAGATTACCCATCGTTTTCTTTTATTTGTAGTACATAAATATGGGTATGATGACGAAATCACATGCTAAAGTGAACTAAAAGTTTACTGAAATAAAGATAAATTAACATAACTGATTGGCAATCCCGATTCAGATGTGATGCAAAAGTAATTGAGAATTCACGTAGTTATATGTTGAAGAAATAAAAGATTCTTCAAGAATCTCTTGTGTTGCTTGTTCTCGTGATAGAATGATCATTATATCAGCTATGATTGAGATTATATTCGCTAGAATTTTGAAACTTATAAAAGGTAAATATGGGCCCGTTCACCTGCCATATGAACATTTTGATTTTAATAGATGCATCTATGGTATTGTTACATGTGTTTTGATATGAACTTGCAACTGATTTTTGCAAGATTATTTGCTTGAATTGTTAAATTAAGAGCACAATTCCAAATTATAAAATTATATTGATAAAGCTGGTTCATATCTAAGTTGGTTTAGCAAAAATTGTATGCCTCCAATTATAGATAAACCATTGGTTATGAGAATAAAAATCGCAAATAAAATTTGGTATTAGATATGTTTATTTAACATATAGCAACACTTGAATGCATCAAGCCAACAAGGTTCCCCTATCACAATTGGTTCAGGGTCAGGAACCAAATAATTTCATCTAAAAATTTGAATGTGCGGTATATGATTCAATTGTTCCACCACAACGCACAAAGATAAGTACCCAAATGAGATTGGGGGTAAATGTTAGTTTTTCTAACATTAGGGGGAGAAGTGATTAGCAGAGGAAAATTGAGTGTGAGATGAATTATCTAGCTCCTCGAAAAAAAATGTGAACTTAAAGTTCAAGAGATAATTCACTTGCAAAATATTACAAACCAATTGCCAGATGTATTTGCTAACCCTATTTTATAATTCAGCTGCAAATGCTCTAATGAAAATTAGAGTACTTGAAGGACAAGTCTATGACATGCCTGAAGCATGATAGATCAATCGATTCTAGAAATAAAAACTCCTCGAAGAAGGAGAAGAGTAAATGATCAAGATGGTCAGAATAATGAGACAAGTTCTTAAAAGGAGCACCACGATATAATACTTCATAAAACCTTGGCAAAAGTTCAGGTACATGAAATGATGAAAAATAAAGAGATCTTGATAAGTTATGTCGTACTAGATCGATATCAAAATGATCATCGATGATACCTTTGATATAAGGTAATACTCAATATTATAAATGTTGATGAGGATCTTGAATTTAAATTTGCCAAAAAGTGTGGACAGATAAATGATTGGCCAAATAGAAATACACAATTCAAGTATAATGTCATTGGGTATAAATGGATTCTTGTGGCATAAATATTTTTTGCAAATGCCGACATTATTATATAGAGAGGTCCTCCTGTGGTGGATGCAATTATTTTAAGATTGCTCATAAGTCTGGCAATATATGAAAACTTGACATGCGTATAATGAAATTATTTTCATGTTTAGATAGACTAAAGGATATATGAAAATTCTTGAATAATTTAAAAGAACGAGGAAATTCTTGGTCCTGAAGTACCATATCTTAGTGCAATTGGTGCACTAATTATCTTGCTAATACTACAAGACCTGATATAGCCTTTTCGGTTAGTTTATTAGCAAGATATAGTTCTACTCCTCTAGGAGATATTGGAATGGGATCAAACACATAATGGATATTTAAAAGGGACTACCGATATGATCTTCTATTATTCTAAAAATTGCAGTCCTGATCTTGTTGGTTATGCTGATGCTGGGTATTTATTTGACCCCCACAAAGCTCGATCTCAAACTGGCTATGTGTTCATATGTGGAAGTACTGTCATATCTTGGAGATATACAAAGTAGTCTCTCGTAGCCACTTCATGCTGAGATAATAGCTATTAATAAAGCAAGCCGAGAATGTATGTGGTTAAGGTCCATGATACATCTCATTAGAGAAAATGTGGTTTGAGATATGACAAAGTATCCACAATTATATATGAAGATAATGCAGCATGCATAACACAACTAAGCGGAGGATTCATAAAAAGGAGATAGAACGAAGCACATCTCGTCAAGGCTTTTCTACACACATGAGCTTCAAAAGAATGGTGATATCAATATGTAACAGATTCGTTCAAATAACAATGTGGTTGATTTATTCACCAAATCTCTACCAACTACAACTTTCAAAAAAATGGTGAACAAGATCGGGATGCAAAGATTCAAAGATATTCTCATTAGGGGGAGTTAATATGCGTTGTACTCTTTTTTCCTTACGAGGTTTTGTTCCACAGGGTTTTCCTTATAAGGTTTTTAATAAGGCATCCAAAATATGTATTATTAGATATGTGTACTCTTTTTCCTTTACTAAATTTTTTTCACTAGGTTTTTTCTAGTAAGGTTTTAACGAGGCACATTATCTATCAAATAGACATTCAAGGGGGAGTGTTATAAATGTATTTGTATTATAGTGAATGTCTATAAAGGTATTTGCATTATAGTGAAGGTCTATCTTTTGGAGAAAATTTAGGAGGAATTATCCCTATAAATATAGGGGTTTTTCATTCGTTGTATTTCATCTCTTTATCCCATCAAGAGAAATAAGAACTTCTCTCCTTATCTCTTTCTCTACAATATTCTTCCTCTTACTTTATTATTTCATAACATTCGGAGTATATTCTCCGGTTGCATTTTTTCAAAATATCTTCAACATAAGTGATTGAACTTTCTAGTTCTAATTAAAAAATGTTATCTCTCTTTTATACTACGTTATTTAATGGAAATTATCATGAATTGCAATTGAGAGGACCAATTTCTTATTAAGACCACTCTACACTCCAATTATACAGAGAGTTGATGTATATGACCAAGTTACTTTTTTTTTAATGCATAACAGTGAAGTCATATAAGTTATTTGTAGATTAAGGATGACTGTACAAACATGTGACACGTGCTAAAGAGATTTGTCACCTCTCATGCATGCACGATACGTGTGGACTGACTAACTATGTATGTGTGATATGTGTCAAGCATGCGACTAATGTCGTGATGACTGTATGCATAGTGACACGTGTCATGCTGATCAGTCTTGCATGTGTGACATGCGTCGAGCATCCCGACACCTATTACGATTCTCAATGATTTTGTTACATTTGTGCATGAACACCTCCTAATTTAGAAAAAAATCACTTAATTTTTTACTTTTTATTAAAATAAAAAATTATTTAATTATCTAATAAAATTATCTCCTAAATTTTAATCAATATTGTTTAACTATCCCTCATATTTAGGAGCTATATAAATTATTCATCTTTTTTTCTAAAATAATTTTGAACTTTATTTGAAAATCAATATTTAGTCATGAATATTTTAAATTCACCTCAATGTTGTATTTTGAATTTAGAAAACAATTTATAACAGATATTTTAATTCATTTTTAACTCATTTTTTATTTTTGAAACTGTATTGAAATATATTCAATCATGAACATTATTCTAATGATTTCCACAAGAAAATATAATCAAACATAAACTCATATGTAATTTCAATTTTATAAAGAGAATTTAAAAAAAAATTAAAGCTATTACTTAACCCTAGTTATTCACTGAATTTAATTAAGCAGTACATTATTAAATTTTACATTTATTGATAGTAAAATTAATATCAAAATAATATTTATAATGTTTAGCTTCTTAATAAAAGTCCAAAGAATCTATTCTATATTAAAAGTGTGAAAATCTTTAAAAATATTGATTGAATTTTTTGTCATGCAATAAAAGACTCTACAATAGACAAAATTGTCATTTACTATTTTCTTTCAATTATTGTCATGTAATTATTATCTATTATTTAGGAATTTGAAATTAATTAAAACTATATCTATTAAATATTTACTTATCTGTAAAAGGTAATAACTTCTAACATTTGGTATTTTAGAATTGACTAAAGTTTTACTTCTTAAATTTTTCCTTATTTGAACTATATTAAAAGTTCTAAAATTTAATACTTTAAAATTAATTACAATTCTGTTAACTTATATCAATCTTTTATTTATTAAACTAGTCTAAGCATACGCGCTTCGCGTGTCTCTTATATTAATACTAACCAATTTATAAAAATAACATAAATAATTTGAAAAATGTATCTGTGTAACAATATGAGAACTTAGAAAAAAAATTATAAATTTCTAATTGATAAATAATTACGTTTAATAGTTTAATTAATTTAGTATTTCTTTCTTTAGTTTGTTATATACTTATTTCAATCAACAAAAATGTCCTAGAAATAGCGTTTGATTTAAAAGTAAAAAAATTGTTTGCTTTTACATAAACACTTAACTGCATCATTATATGTATATATAAATATTAATATTTTCTACATGCTTTAAATACGGAAGGATTTAATACATAAAATTTAGTTAGTTTTAAAGTCTCAAATATTAAAAAAATAATTAAATAATTATTTTATCTAGTGTGAATTATATTTTTAAAAGGGTAAAAAATGAATAATCTTTTGCTATGAAGCTTCATACTTTAAATATTTAGTAATAACTTAATTTTAAATTTTTTATTATATCTTTTATAAGATGATTTCAGCTCAGTTTTTTTTTCACTCTCTTAATTTATGTGGTCTAGTTAAACTCCTTCACATAAATTGAAATGGACGAAATAATATTAGATTTAACTAAAAAGAATGAATAGCAAGAACACTTGATTAATTGAAACAATTTAAAATATGTTATATTTCTATATTTTTTTTCAGACTATAATTTTTTTTTCATTTTTTTTTAAAAAGGAGGAGGAGGAGGATTTCATGTATTAAAGCATCATGAAATTAATATAGTATAGATTAGTTTTCCTTTTAGAAATTATTCCTCTAATTTCAATTTATGTAATTTGTATATTTCGAACTTATTTTGCAAAAAATCAGATTTTCTTATTTACTAATAATTTAATATTAAATTCTCTATTACACAAATAATTATACTACTTTAGGCTATAATCTTTTAAAAATTTATTTTTCTTAAATTTATATCTAAACAAAATCACCACATAAATTAAGCGAAGAGATTACTAAAATAATCGCCAACAAAATTTATTCTAAACCTTACTCTTCACATGAAATTAGCAAAAAATAATGATTCAAAACAAAAAATGGCTTTTGGTTTATATTTTATATTTTTGTTTCTCTAAATTTTTATATAATTTTAATTAATTTTAAAATCCTAAATATCAGGATAATAATTAAATAATAATATTTTTAAAAAAGGACAATTTTAACTATGGTAGAGTATTTTAATAAGGGATAAAAGTTCAATCAATATTTTTAAAAAGACTGTATTATATTAAGTAAATAGGAGTAAAATATTATGCATATATTGAATGTTAAATTAGTTGATCATATCTAAAGAAATTACCAAAAATTGTTTCATCGAAAGATTGTATTGCATCTTTAAACAAAACAAAATTATTTGAAAAAGTAATAATAGAAAAATGATTGTTGCATTCCTAAACTATAGTGTTGTCATTGAATTCAACCTTAATCTCCTTATTTACTGATACAAAATTTGGATTAATACTATTAGCGCATCCGTTTATGACGTAACAAATCTTGTCTTGTTGTGAATATTTTTTTCACTTTTCAATATCATTATTGAAAAGTGTAGAATGAACTTTTGTATCCTGAAAAAGTTCAACTTTAATGAGCAAAAGACACACACACACATACATACACACACATCTAAATAAATATAAAATATAATACGAAAAAGAATTATTGCTTATTCATTAACTAATGTTATAATCATTTGAGTGTCTTCTTTTGTTCTCTTTTTGTACTTTTTTACTAATTCAACTCTAATTACTAAGACTCCAATTACTAAGACTTTTATTACTCAATCAGAATCATGTCGTCTTAGTTGTTAATTGGCACCATTTTGTTCATGAAATATTTCTCAAATTCCATTGCAAGATTATCTAAAAAAATTGTGTACAAGAGTAATAATTATAATAGTTTATAATTTTATAAAAGAAATTATTTTATGAGATGAAGAGATTACTTTACCTGAATAAATGAAACTTGTGAATGTATGAGTAGATGAAGAATGCCGGTTACAATAACACAAATTTTAAATCATATAATATTAATATAAGACTCAATTAAAGGAGATAACATAATATCAATATTAAACTCAACTAAGGCCTCATTTGTTTGCACTTAATGGAGGTTTGAATCTGAATGGTTCAGACCTTAGACCATTAAGTGCATTTGTTTTCATCCAAATAGGTCTTAATCATTAAGATCTAGAACCGAGTCTTAATATCATTAAGAGGTATGCTTGTGTGGATAATTTTCACCACCGCTATGTCCAAACCACCAGTCATCACCACCAACCACCTGTGTCATCACAACCACCAACCGCCATTACTGTCAACCATTACCAAACAAACAACCTCCATCATTATAGTTATATTCCCTATTGCCGCCGCCGCCGCCGCCGCTGCCTCTACCACACCTATAGTCACTACCACCACTGGTCAATCCCTACTACCTACCACCTCCATCATCACAATTAGTACTGCCACCAACTATACCACCACACATTATTCGGCCACCACCATCAATACGGCTAACTGCTAAGGATTACTAAGTTCATCATCACAACCATCACTACCAACCGCCACCATCAAGCCAGCCATTACAACACCAACTATCTCCATCATCAAAATTATCACCACCACCATCACGCTAGCCACTACAACACGAACCACCAACATCATCACAACTATCACTACCACCATTACTAGCAATCATCGCCACCACCTTTACTAGTCAGTAACACCAGTTATTACCACCACCATTATTAGTAAACATAAATATTTTATTTTTTATTAAATAATAAATTTATTTTATGAAATTTATATTTTTATAATTTTTAATTATTTTTTATTTGAATTGTATTTAATTTATTTACAATAAATAAAGTACATATTCAAATGTTGAAAATAAACGGTCTTAATCATTCAATGTCCAGATCTAGAAATAATATCTTAATCATTCAGATATGCATTCAGATTCAGACGTCTTAGTCTTAATGAAAATAAATGAGACCTAAAAGAGACTTTTTCAAATCCAGAATATATAAAAAATTTACAACATAAAAAAGAAGAAGAAGGGGATAGATTAACACAAAAACATACAAGTTTGAAAATTGAATCAAAGGTGTTGATGTAGAAGAGTTAATAAATTAAGGCCTGCAGTTTACAAATTAAAAAAAAATTAAAAATATAAAAATATTAGGGCATTACTATCAAAAAAGAGAAAAAAAATTAATAAAAAAGAAAAGGGAAAAAAATAAAAAAACCCTCATGTTGCTAAGAAAAAGGGAGAATTTTTTTTTATGAAAAAGAAAAAAAAACCATTTTCTTACCATGAAAAAGGAGGAGAAATTTTTTTTCCCAAATTAAAAAGCACAAAATTTTCAGCGAACTTTTTTTTTTATTTATAAATATTTTAATTTAATTTATTTATTTAAAAAGTTTACACTATAAATAGAGTTATGCCATAAGTAGAAAATTTAATATAATAAAATAATAAATAAAAAAATTCTTGCATATCAAAAGGAACAAAAACTGGTAGAAACTTTTTATTTCTTTTTTAGGTTTACACCATAAATAGAGTTATGACTTATGCCACAAATAGAAAACCTATAATGATAAAATAAGGTGACAAAATAATTAAAAATAATAATTTTTAATTAAAATTCTGTAAAAATAGTAAATGACAATTTTGTCTATTGCAGGGTCTTTTAATGAAACGCAAAAAGTTCAATCAACATTTCTAAGGGCCTTTGTACTTTTAATATAATATAGATTAACTAATTATCCATCATAAATTTTCAACTCACCACATGAAAAATAAATTAAAAAGTGTAATTTTTTTATGCATTTAGTACATTGAATTTCTTCTTCTTCTTATTCTATAATCGAAAAAAGAAAAGAAAATAGAAACACAACATATTTTAGGTTATTTCATTAATCGAGTGTTCTTGTGATTCACTCTATTTAGTTAAATCTGCATCATTTCTTCCGTTTCAATTTATGTGAAGATGTTTGGCAGGACACATAAATTAAAAAATAAAAAAAATATTGAGCTGAAATTATCTTAGAAAGGGTAAAATAAAAATTTAAAATTAAGTCATTACTAAATATTTAAAGTACGAAGCCTCATAGCAAAATATTATTCACGTTTTTGCCCTTTTAAAAATAGAATTAAAACTTAACAAAGTAGTTATTTAATAATTTTTCTGATAATTAGGATTTTAAATTTACTATATTGTATGAATTAAATCCATCCTTATTTGAAATATATAGAAAATATTAATATTTTAAAATTTAAAAGCAAATAAGTTTTTAAGAAATAATTACACATTGAATAAAATTATACTTATAATACAAAATTAATCTTATGTTTAGGACTTTTGAATAAAATTTGAAAAAAAGGACAACCCGATGGATAAACATCCCGTGTTAATAGGATTAAGAGAAGGATCACAACCCAAGAAGTGTGATATAGATAGTCTACCCTAATGCAAGAATTAGTGAATGCTTCCACTAATTTTGGTGAGTCTTTCTTAGTTTGAATGATCAATTACAAATAAATAGATGCGTTTGTGATATCATATTAATTTATCAGTGCCAAAACAAGCCAGTAATAACCCATAATAGGATTTGATAAGTGTTAATTATTTAAACTAATAAGATATACTATATGTTCTATTCTACTATATAACTTTATATTACAATGTGTCTTCATAATGCTAATATTTATATTATATGTTAGTCTGTCAATAGTGTAGTAATAGAAATTTATAATAATTAACGTAAAATATACATATAATGCATCCATTTAAGTGCTCATGTAAAAGTGAACGATTTTTTTTTTTACCTTTCAATGCAACGCTACTTCTATGATATTTTTATTCCTTGAAACAAGTATTATAACAAACTGAAGAGAGAATTACTAGATTGAACCAAACTTTTAAACAAAATCATTTATCAATTTGAAATTCATAATTTTCTTTTTAAATTCTTATATCGTTATGTAAACACATTTTTGAATATTATTTATGCCATTTTTATAAATTTGTTCTCATTAATATGAGGGACATGCTGGGGAGGCGTACATATAGACTAGTACTATATTAAAGTGTGAAGGCCTTACAAATATTGATTAAATTTTTTACCCTTCATTAAACAATTCTATAATAAACAAAATTGTCGTTAAAATTATTATTTAATGTGCTTAAAAGAATTGCCTAAAAGTTTTCGTAAATTTCCCTAACCGAAAAAAATTTGTTAAAAGTTGCCTTCAAAAAATTTCTATAAGAAATAGTCCAAATATTTTCCGTTGAAAATTTTCTTCTGTAAACCCTAAAAAGACTTAACCTAAAAGTTTGCTCGTAAACTTTAAAATTTTTCTTTTTTTTAGTTTATGATATTGGTATTTTAATATTTTCACACTTTTAAATTTTTTTTCGTTTATGAATCCTTTCATAGTTTCACTTCTATAAAAATATTTATAATTGCATAATTTTATTCTTCTTCATCAACAATTTATTCTCAAAATCTTCTTCATCAACTGTCATAGCTTTATTTAATCTCCAACTTGATATGTTTTCAAATTTTCTTTACCTTAAAATCTATTTGTCTTTTTTATTTTATATTATCAATTAAAGAATGCAATAGTAATTGTTATGTCAACTCAAATTATTTATGTTCAAAATAATTTAACTTAAATTATCTCCTTTAATTAATTCTAACATAGATATTAAACAATCAAAATGACAAAAAATAATATAAACTAATAATATTTTATAAAAAATTATCAAGTAAACTATAATAAATAATAATATATTAAAATTATAATATTTATTTAAATAAATATCATATTTATTTCAACATCAATTATTAATTTTTCAATAAATTTGCTTTTCTTATGTTAAAGTGGAACATGCAATATCGCGTATTAGTTTCTATAAAAGCACGTGAATGAAATACAGTGTGATTACTTTTACCGTCAACTGCCAAGTGGCCATATCCACTCGGCATTCTCTTGTCTTTTATCTTCGCATGTCAATTTCTCCTCCACATTATACCAAATTTCTTATTTCATCCTCCATTGACCATCACCGACTCAACTACCCATTTGATCCACCCTCCCCCGATTGCTTCCATTTCACTTCGCGCCCCTAGGGTTCCGATGATCTCATCTTCAAATTTTCAATGCCTGTGATTTGATTTTTCACTTCCTCGAAGAATGTCAACTTTTAGCGGAACATTCTCGATCACTGAAGCCTCATCTCCCACCGAAGCAGGTCCAGCCCGAACCGAAATCGAAACCGCCGGACGAGATCACTTCATATTCCGGTTTTCAGCTCCGCAACTGCGTGCCATGGGTTCTGGCATGGTGGGGCACTGGTATTACCATCGGCTTTCTTCGTCCTGTACTTAGGGTTTCATGCTAGGAGCAATGTTAAGAAGCTCAGTCACCGTCGGTCCTATGTAATGATTGGATACTATGGACTTCTGTGGTTTGCTGCTCTTTTAAATCTTTCTTGGTGCTTTCTTCAGGTACTTATTGTTTATTCTTCCATTAGCTTGACCATAAATATTTCCCTGTTATGTTACATTTCATATCACTTCCTGGATATTTTAATGATCTGTGGAGTAGTATTTCTATGCAGTTTCCAGATATGGGAATTTTATTTCCTAAGAAAAAATGTAAATCAATGTTGGAATTGAGCCCTAAAATGAGATGCTTTAAACCTCTATGAGACAATATTGTGAAAGTTGAGGTTGCTTGTCCTGCTGGAGCCATTAAGGAAAGCTCGGGGAGAGGAGTCGCTGGGATCCTTATGCTCTAGTTATTGGTTGGCAGTGGGTTCTTGGGATGACTGGGTATTTTAAAACTAGGAAGGAAGGAAGGAAATTTTCCTTTCTGATAGGTCCCTTGGTGGTCAATGTTTTGTTTGCTTATCACTATTGATCTTCTTCACGTTTTCCTTTTCTGGATTGCTGGCCGGAAGCAAATTAAGTAAGATATTGGCCAAGTGAAGTCACTTCCTGGTTGTTACTATTTTGGGTAAATGAGCTAAACCGTGGTTGTAACCTGATACATATTTTCAGTTCTCATCCCAAAATAATGAGAAGTATGGATTTGACTCTAGATTTCTGACTTATTAACTCATATTGGTGCTATTGACTTGCCCACTCAAGGGTGTGACATAACACTGATAGCAGTCAATGAAGTTGGAATGAAGATCATGGAAGATCAGGGTTCCCATCCCAGTCAGGCATTAAAGTTCCCTTGATGTGGGAAGGCTTACCAGGTAGATGTACTGGCAGAAGGATGCAAGTACGTGGTGGAATAGTTAAGGTCCACTGTTATAAAAGAAAATGGTGCTATTGACTAGCAAATAGAGTATTATTATTGTTGTCTTTGCTGAAGGTAGAGTAGAAATGATAATTAAGAAGGAATATGGATATCTAGGAAACCACGGTGAGCAAACCCCAACTTAATTTAACCTTTGTGCTATCTTTGTAAAAAGATTCAAAACTGGTATAAATTATCTGATTGCATCTTATGCTTCTGTAGTCATGATTTTTGATATTATGTTACAGTCCTTAAACAAAATCCAGCAGAAAAGGAATTTGCTTGATTATTGTGGTCAATCTTTTCCTCGATTTCTGTGTTATTGAAAGTTTTTCATTTCTTGAGAGGTTATTTGGGCTTGTTTGCTGCTTGGATCAGAGTTTGGAACCTGTCTTACCTTCTGTATAAATGATGTATGGCCTACGTATTCCTAATATTATTGAAGTTATAAACAATACTTTTTATATGTAGATTGTTCCTTAATGTGTTACTGCTTCACCCATGCAAATTATTGCAAAGCAAATATGGCAGTGCACTCCAGGGAAGCAGGTGGCTTGGAATCTTTTGTCATTGTTTGCAACGTCTGCAATGCTGTTTCTAGAAATCAGCATAGTGGCATTCTTACTTAAGGAGAATTATGCGAGCTGTTTGGAAACTTTAGCACGTACTTTCATGGTTTCAGGCCTTTTTGTTGCGTGGATTTGCTGTTAAAGGTGAAGATTTCTTCATCTTGTTTCTTTTTTACTTTTGACTAATAAAAGCAGTTTACTTGGTGAATGCACTAACAACTTGCACCCAGTCACAAAATTGGCCCCAATTCAACCAATTAAAGGAACCTAAACTAAGTTCGCCTGTAACTGAAATCTACCCGAAAGAAAGACCCAGTATTCAGCACCAGAAACATGATTAGATTTTATTAAGTGTTTTTTGCAGTGAAACTTTGGAACAGAAGTCTATTTGTTCTCATTCAAATATTCTTTTTCTTGCTACCATGTTCTCCTTTCTCCTATTTGTCTTGTGGCTATGGATGCATTTCTATGGATTTTCCTTTTGTACTGAACCCTAAATGAAGCAAATAATAAGTTTGATATTTGACTCAGTTTGCTTGAGCTGATCTTTTATTCAAGGTTCTGCATCACTGGATATTCCTTTGGTTGCTGAAATAGCGTAGTTCCCCTTCAGCTTCTGCCCTTGTTTTCATATTAAGCTTAATTGAAAAAAAATGTGGAGAGCCTCACAGAATTGGGCGCTACAGTGTCCAGTTCTAATTTCCAAACAGCCGATAGTGAGAAGGCAAATTAAATAGTACGTGGCAAACAAACACTCAAAGCAAAAGCTCTTATAGTGTAGGGAGAATATTGTTGAGTCTGCTGTTCTTGTGTATATTTTATAAGCTTATTGGTTGGTTCGAGGTTTTAACACCTGCAACCAGGATAGGAACATAGGAATCAAGATCTTGTGCTTTAACAAGCCATTCTAAATCTGTAATTGTATTTCATTGGAAGCCTTTGGTGCTCCAAAGAGACACTAAATTATCTCAATGTTATGTGTTACACTCATTGTTCGATTCCCTTGAATTTGAGGAAGGCCCTGTTTTGTTAGTTGCTGCAGAAGCTTCTCTTGTAACAAGAGAAATCAGCTTATACATACTGTACTTCTTAACCTATGACTAATGGCATGTTGAGAGCCACTGGTTTCTCAGTCCATCATTAATGATGAAGGTTGGATAAATAGTTCCAGAAATCAGTGAGTTTGACGCTGTTGTGCTTTTGGGACGTGGGACATGCTAGTGAAACTTACTGCACTCAATAATGCAGTTGCGAGAGAGAAAGGGTGAGAAAAGTAATTCATGCGTGCCTGGCTTGAATATTTGTAGAGATTACTTAGTATATTGTTTGCTAATAATGGCTCGGGTATTATTCCCTAACACAGAAGTCCAAGGCAGAAACAAATGAGCACTATGCAAAATATGTTGCAGACAGTTCTTCTATTTTTACTTAGTTGCTGTGTAATAGGAAGCAATAAGTAGAAAATGTTTATGTTCCAGAGTTGTTGCTACTTTTTCAGAACGACCAAATAAAGCTTCGCCAATTAATTGTATAAAGTGCATCTCCGGTTCCCTTGCGTGGAAGCTCTTATGTGCCTTCCCTTGTCTTTTTATTTCATCAGGTAATTTCTATATTTGGATTTGGTGTTCCACTTTTCCTTGACGTGGAAATGGCTGATAGGGGGAAGTGGGTTGTCTGGTTCACCAACAAGCTTCTTCTTACTGCAGCTTATGGCTACATATTATTTGTGCATTTCTCAAAGTGGAGAGATAAGCTGCCTCGTAAGTTAGATTTTGATTTCCCCTACTTAACCTTCTCCATTTTCCCGGTCCAATTCTTCGTGTTAGGTTTAACATACAGTGTTTTCCATTATATGCAGCACGACCAGCCTTCTACAATTATGTCGTCGTCATGTTTGCCACAACTGCTGTTATGTTATTTGCCTGTGGGCTTGCAGGCATTACGGGTGGCTTTGGTCTTTGGTATAGACAAGTTTGCTCCCAATACTCGTACTCTTCCAAATGCAATAGTGTCTTTTCAACTCAATTGGCATATGTGAATCATTTGATTTTGCAGGTTGTATAATTTGGCAGTAGTTTGTTATCACTCCCTCTATCTTCCTTTCCTTTATGCGACATTCCTAGCTGATTTTTTTCAAGGTAATCTAACCAAGCTAGATCTTCGACTAATTAGTTATTTGTTGGGCACAAATGCAAACATTCTCTCACTTATCTCGTCACAATTGTAGGAGGAGGATTGGCTTTTGGACAGCGCATACTACTCAGAGATGAAAGATGCAGGATTTTTTGATGCAGACTGGGAGTAAGCTTGTAAAACTGGTAGACAAATAAGCAATTCCACTGTGTAATTGTAAATATTAACTGGCAGGTACCGTGACAAACAAAACCAATATGTATTTAAGTCATTGCACTGGCTAGTTTATTTGCTGGTTGAAATTACTTATCCACTTGGGTGAGAGAAGTATAAGAGGACGGATAACTAACAATAACTTGTTATTTTTAGTACGTTATTTGAACAGCTCACTAAGTATGGTTTTAGCTCTTCGATTTTATCTAATTGTTCACTGCAGAAATAAACCTGAAATTGTGAAGTGTACGGCAAACATTGATCCTCCAAACGAAAAAATTTCAGCTACTCTCTATAATATCAAGGACGTTGGAGGATAATAACATAAACGAAGTTTGGACTTAACCTTCAGTCTTTATCATTAATCTGCAAAGAGACCTTCTGTCCCGAGATTCACAAGCAAATTTAGGCAAATAGTGCCAAGGCATGCCAGAATGCGTCCTGTTTTTAAATTCCGCATGCATTAACCACTGGCAACCATGGCGGAGACACATATTTATTTGTCAGGATCCTAGCATATATCAGTGGTGATGAGTTCCAGAGCTCTGTCCTACAAATCTGTTGTTTTAGACTCCGAGCTCGTTTGTGTACTTTGTTCCAAAAATTGTTTTAGGAAGTAACAGAAGAAAAAAAGGGGGATGATTGCTGGAAAATTTTAGGGCCTGCAAAATATGTCCATATTTTGATAACCCGTCCAAGCCGTCCATATTTTAATTGGTTGAATGAGTGATTCTTTAGATAGGTAAAATTTGGTTTTAAGTCCATATTTAATCCATAGAAATATGAGTATTCATGTGTAAAATATGAGTTAGCTAAATTGGTTAAACTTTCAACTTTTATTCACTCAATTCATGATATTACAAAAATGCTATAACTTCCCTCCCTTTTATGTTGTTTCCTATTTATAGTTGATCATTTGAAACTTCTTTTTCTCTAAATATTATAAGTATTATTTAGCATTTTTCAAAAAAATATTTTTTTGTTGCATACTTAAATATCAATTGCAAGAATAATAAATATATAACTGTTAAATTTAGTATCAAGTTTGGGTCAAAAGTCGGTCTCGAATCTCAAATTGGTGTTAAGGATTGTGATCTCGAGTCAGTTTCGGGATTCAGGGTCAAAAGTCGCAGTCGGGGGTCGGGGTTAGGGGTTGGGTCGGGATTGAGAGTCAGATCTCGGATCGATGTTAAGACTTGAATCTAGAGTCGAGGTTGGGATCTAGAGTCGGATCTTGAGTATGTGACGGGTTTGGGATCGGAAGTCGCGGTTAAAGATCGAGGTCCGAGTTGAGTATCGAGAGCCAGGGTCAAGTGTCAAGAATCTGCTCTCGGGTCGAGGTAGGGTTCCAGGTTGAGGTCGGATGTCAGGGTTGGTGTAGGGGGTGGGTTAGAACCGAGAGTTGGATCTCGAATCGATGTTAAGAGTTGAGACTCGAATCGGTGTTAAGAGTTGAGTTTTGGGTCGAGTTTGGAGTCGGGAGTCGAATTTCAAATCGAAAGTCGCAGTTGGAAATTGAGATCTAGGTCAAGTGTAGAGAGCCAAGGTCAGGTGTCATGAGTCTACTCTTGAGTCGAGGTTGGATCTCAAGTTGGGGTCGGGTGTCAAGATCAATGTCGATATTGATAGTTGAGGTCGAAATCGAGGTTGGGAGTTAGAGTCAAGGTTTAGGTCAAGTCGAGTATTGGGGTTGGGGTTGGGGTTGGGGTTGGATATTGGAGGTTGATGTCAGGGATTGAGGATCAAGGTTTGAGATTGAGGTCGAGGTCGGGATCAGGAATCAAGTCTTTGCGTCGAGGCTGAGACTTGGGTCTAGAATGGGAGTCAATATCAAAGTTGTCGTAGAGGTGAGGAGTCGAGATCGGGACTTGGGTCCTAGGTTGAGAAAAATAAGATAAATTGCAAAAACATAAATTCAAAACATATTGATTAACTAAATATGAGAAAATTGAAAAAATATTTCTCAAATATTTTTCTTCATACCAAACACACCCTTAAAAGTGATTCATAAATATTTTAAATCATGTATTAGTATTGATATTTCTTAAAGTATATCCAGCACATTTTACTCTTAAATTGCATTTTTATTTACTTTAAAATCCAATGATAACATTTTTCCCTTGTTACTTATTATGTATTTTTGTTAATATTAAAAAGTTATAGAAAAAAACATTATGACTTCTATGATGCAATAAAACTAAATAAAGTATTTTCAATATTTCTTACTTTATAAAAACTAAAGTATTTTTTGGATATGAAATCCTAAAGTAAAGTAACATGAAAATATGGATAAACATATCTTTCACCCAACACATTTGTTACCCAATTCATTTTTACCCATATGAAATATAGGCGGATTAAAATATTACCCATTTTATGTCACCCGTTTTCAACCCGTCCAAAATTGACCCAACCTACTCATTTGCCACTATTACTCGGGAAAATGTTCTTGGAACCGCAGCAGAAAGCTGAAACTATATTGATTAAGATGTACATAGGACTTTCAACAGTCCCCTGATGCACATATATTGCATATTTATTTAACTGGATCTACTTGACAAACAGAAATGAAGGATGACGATCCACGACTCAAAAAGAATTACAAAGCAATGTCTCAATACTAAAGCAGACATTAACATAATTTTGTTAACTGATTGGAAGAAAGGGGAAAAGAACAAGCCTTGTGTGCTATACAAAGTCAATATAGTTTGGGGAGCATTGCATTTCAACCTGGAGTTGCTATAGTTTCTTCCAGATTAAGCTAATCCTTCAATCGAGTGTTCTTGTTCAAACCCAATATAAGAATCCGATACTAGAATGAGCGTTATCCCCTGAAATTGAAACATCTCAACTTTTTCAGTCTTAATACATCTATTTGCACAGAAAGAAAGGAACATGTTTTTCCCCTTCTGGAGGTGGGAAGAGGACTGAATCTTGACTCCCAAGAAAAATAAGACAAACATGTCATCCTCAATCTCCTAAAAGCTAACCTGTCATTAACTTCTTCTTTTTTTTTCGGGAAGGGGGGTAGGAGTGTTTAATTTCTCAAAGACCAAAATAACAAGGAAATCACTGCTTCTGAGACATTGATTCTACGAGAAGAGGGGGAAACACCAGCTCATTGGTGTACCGAAGGCTGGCATGATAATTTAATACCAAAGTAAAGTTATATGTATACGCTAAATCATCAGATATCAACCTGGAAATTGGTCAGAGTGGATGGCAAATCCATGTGCGTCTGCAAACGACCAGAGAAAGACACTCTCTTCAGAGCATACAGTTCACTCGCGGAAGTATTACAAAGGACTAACCACCAAGCTTCATCTTTTACCTGCAAAGAGCAAAATATTAAGTGCTTGGCATGTTCTAGATTACAAAACTAGCAGAAGTCAATACCTTTGGATATCGTGGGATAAAAGCTTTTGCTGTTCTTCGCTGAGTATTCGCATCTTCCAATCTAATGTTCAAGGTAAAAATCTTCCCATCATTAGATTCCTTTTTTTGAATTTTAAGTCGAACTTGAATCCGAGGGAAATGCCGCATATCCTGTCCAAAAAGTAGAAGTACGTGAATCAGATCTGCAACTAGCACACGTGTTACCAGAAGTAGAGATTTTCCAATACTCACCATACTGCAAAAGTGGATTTGACAAATAAAACAGATATTTAGCACATATACTGATAAGTGTATCATTACAAACTCTATCCTAGCATAAAACAAGAGATCCTTCGATTTCCTGAGAGGAAACAACGGGAGGGCCAGAAAAACATGGAACAAATACCCCAGGATTGACGTAAGAGGTTAGAAGGAAGGAAATTTTAGGACTCATAACAAGCATGTCCAAAAATTGGTCTTTCAGGATCAAGCTGGGACAACAAGTCGGGAACGCTACTTCAACAAGGTTCTTTTGAAGACAACAATTCTCTTGAACATATAATTAAGTAAATACAAATGCGCTCTCTCTAACATCTTAAGCTTTTAGATGAGATGGTCATACAGTTTACACAACATCAGAGCAAACAAAGGTTTTGGGTTCGAGTCTCATTGTTACTCATTATCAAAAAAGAATTCTAACGTGTTTGACCTATAAAAAAGAATTAGGCCCACATTGGGGGAGCGTGTTGAAGAATAAGTAAAATAAAAGTGTATTCTAATAGATTAAGCATTTAGAGCTGGTCACACACTTTAAGAATATCTCTCCATATGCTTGTCGATGTTCCCCATATATCAGTATACAACTTAATTTACAAAGAAGCATAAATCCGCACGTGATTTATAGCTTAGGCTCAGCAAAATATGAAGCTACTGGTACGCATGCATTATGCAATATTTTTTCAGAACCATTCACACCCAAGATAAGAACAAAATTAAGATGCCTGATCAAAGAAAACTGTCGTAGCAAAGGACTAAATGGACTAGAATTAGAGCAAGTCGCATGCAGATAGTCCCTCTTGCACTTAAACAAATTAATTACCATTCAAAATAGACAAGTGATTTGTCAAAAGAAAACCTTGGAGGAGATTAAGGGGTTCAATCAGGACCAGAATGCTCCTGCTCCAGTTGAGCTGTTTAAAGATGTTTCAAAGTTGGATCATGAGATGCTGAGTTCCAATGTTTTAGAGTTTTTACAATTAACTAAATACATCAACATTTTCTTTAATTAAAAATGAGATAGGTTAATGAAGCTTCAATTTTTTGCCACGTTTGAAAGTTCAAGCTTCATTATTTTTTCCTTTGGAACAAATAGCAGATATTGACCATCACGACCTCAGACGACTTCAGCATGTCCTTTCAATACAAATACCCCAGAAGTAAATCCACAAGGTTTAAAACAGAGAGATCGATAGAAAAGGCCTTTTTCCTTTCTAGTTTTTCTTAAAGGTTATGCATATACGTATCAAACAGCTGTATCTGCAGTCTTAAGGTTGAAAACTATACAAGAAGTTATGTTGAAGTTAATTTCTGAAACATGCCTTCTAACTGTGTGGAGTAAGTTCTACTCATAGATGTTTGACGCTGTTCAAAACAAACAATCTTAGGATGCAATTAATCAACAAATTTTTCAGTGAGAGACAGGAGAGATGATTTTGCCAAAACACCATCAACTACTAAAACTAATTAGAACACCTGATAGAGTTTCGAGGCAGCTGAACTCCCAGTAATAGCCCGCAAAGATTCTGAAGGACAATCCAACAGCTGCTGGATACTAGAAATTCCCCTTTTATGCAATGAGCTGAGTAGATCATCCGTCATGCATGGTAACATCCAAAGAGGAGAGTCCCTATCAAACCACAAGCCCTGTAGATTAAACAAAGACAAATAATCAAATGATGCTCAAGGACAAAGTCCAGTTGCTAATGACCTAGTTTATAATCAAGGGCAAATTTTTTTAAGAATACCAAGAACTTGTTCAAAACCACCATTTGAAAGATATTCTAAATGATCAATCAATCAATCAACTACCCCTCAATCCCACCAAATGAAAGATATTCTGCATCTTTTCATCTCTATTTGGGCCAATTTCATTCCAATACTAGAACAATTGTCTTCTGAAACAGAACTTGAGATTCGGGCATAAATAACTTGAGTTTGCATGATAGAAGTCTGCACAAAAATGGCATTGGAGGTTCAATAATGATGACCGGGCACTTCGAAGGAATTTCATATCCTGGAAATATGGGATGTTGAACCAGTGGACCAAAAATGATGTTAATAGTCCCCATGATAGCACTGTGTGGAGAACTATCAGAAATCAATGAAAAGACTACTGGAAAAATGTGAAGATTATTGTGGGAGATGGAACAAAAACTGATTTTTGGGCTGATCACTGGATTGGGCAGAGCAATCTGAAGCCTATGTTTCCAGTTCATTATTCTACAAGTCTCCATCAACATAATATGATCAACCAAATGTGGAGTCAGTAAGGGTGGAATCTAATCTTTAGAGTAGCTCTTAATGACCGGGAAGTAGAGAGTTTTGTCAGACTGCTTCAGATATTGGGAAATTTTGGTGGACGCACTGATTCTACAGACAGAACTCAGATGGAAACTAAACAATAGTGGGGCCTTCTCAGTAAAGTCAATGTACTGACAGTTGAATCAAAGAGGTCCAATAAAGGAGAACTGGCCTTGGAAACAAGTCTGGAAAGTAAATATCACTATGAAGCTGTCAGTCTGTCTGGTTGGTGATTAGGAAATTTGCCTAACTCAAGACAGTACAAAGAAGAGGTTTTCAGATTTGTTCAAGATGTCCTTTGTGTGAACAGCAGGGTGAAAGCAAATGAGCACTTATTCCGACAATGCAGGCCAACTATAAATCTGTGGCACATGTTCTTTTGTATTTGGGGAATAACTTGGATTATACAGAATTCTACTTCGGCAGTGCTGAACAATTGGTGGAGTATTGGGAATAGAGGTGGGGAGGAGGACTGGTGGAAGATCATCCCTGCTTGCATTTGGTGGACAGTGTGGAAAGAAAGGAATGGTAGACATTTAGAAGGCACTAGCAGTTCTATCCGGAAAATTAGGATGAAGTGTCTTAGCTTGTTCTTTTTTTGGTGTAAACAGAATATGTGGGGGAAAATAGGAGAGTTAGTAGATTTAATTGGCAATGTATAATTGTATAGGGTTCTGGGAAGGGGTTTAAGCACCCTGTTGCTGCTTGTAAAGTTTCTAAGTTAGCACCTTTTCCTGGGGTGGATAAGCTTTGTACTAAATACAGCGTTACTCGTCTCCAAAAAAAAAAGTTGTCTTCTAAAACATAATAGGGGTTTTCACATAACAAAGCTTCTCTAAATCTTAAAATTATTCCTATGTCCCTCTTTCTCAAAACTTCGGCCGTTAGAATCACACCTCTTGCAGCAAGCCAGGTGAGAAATATATCTTCCTTGATACTTTTGGAATCCAAACCGAGAGATATGGGAAGGCGACATCTTCCCTGTTCAAGAGCTTCTCATAAATATACCATTGTTCTCCGCCCACACCTCTATACATCAGGACCATCATGTGGTGTGCTTTGTTGATGAAGTGTTTCAATCAGACTTTGAAACTCAATCACCTGGACTCTATAAATGCTCCGGGTATTTTTGACTGCACTCTCCCTTTGGCATGCGATTCTATAAATGCTCGAATATGCAAGTCTTAAAATACTGCTCTCGCACCATCCGTGACCCCAAAGATTTTCTCTCATCTCTTATCCTGAATGATACATTAAAACTACTCTACCAGCCTTCCAAAATGTTCCTCCACATTCTGCGCCCACAAGGTAAAACTATTGTTTGTTCTCCAATCCCCTCTTCTTAAGACCCTATATTTCTCCGCTATCACCTCCCTCTGAAAAGTTTGTACCTCTACTCCAAAACCTCCATAGTCATTTCTCCAACAAAGCCTTATTATACGCCCTTAAATCTTTAACCCCCAAGCCACCCCAACATTAGGAGATGTCATAGTCTCCCACGGTACCGGATGGAGCTTCCCCGCCCTATCTGTTGCACCCAATAGAAAATTGGTTTGGAGTGTTCCCATCTTTTTCGTGACGCTAGCTGGTGCTTGAAACAAAGATATGAAATAGGTTGAGGTGCTCCATAATGTGCTCTTGATCAACACTTCCCTTTCTCCATTAGAAAAATACTTCTTCTTACATCCTGCAAATCTTTGTTCAGCCCTCTGAATTACCGGATTTCACACTGCTTTATCCTTATTTGAAGCTCTTAGTTGCAATCCAAGATAGATAATAGAAAGAGCCAGAACCATACAATAATACTTGTGCTAGCATGTGAATGTCCTAAACCTCTCCAACTGGGATGATTTCACATTTTCAAAGGTTGACAATAAGGCCTACACCACTGGAAACATGTAAGCACCCATCCAGGAACAACACACTATCCGCATCACAAAAAATCACGAATCATATGCGAATAATAGAGTTGAGACCCTCACTGAACCATGTCCTGCCATCACAACCCCCTCAAATGACTATCTGTCATCTTACTCATCGCCTCCATAACTAGGATGAACAACATGGGAGATCAATGATGCAACCGGAAAACTATACTGATCACCATTCACAAAAATCGAGTATCTGAGAGTACATATGAAATACTTGATCCACTTCATCTAACACCAACAGATATTCCGCGATCTTGAAGGCTCCGACGAACTACTCACATCTCATCTCGCCGACCAACACTGATCACGTCGGCGTCTTGCACGTCGACCACCACTGCTGTCTCCATCTTTTTTCTACCGCTTCTCTCCTTCTCTTTTTTCTTTCTCTCTCTATTTTGGCAGTTACAACCAAAACCAACTGCTTACTGCAACCAGAAGGAGTGGGTCTTCACAGCCACTGTTGCTGCTGGCACTATCTCCACCGGACATTGGAGAGCAAGGCAAGTTTCAAGTGCCCGCAAGCAACATGTAGAAGAATGTCTACAATCGAGGTTCTATCAATTGGGAGTTGGTACCTCTTATCCCTTTAGTTCGGTTAATTTCTTTAGTTAAAGCACAATGCTTGCTTGATTATACATACTCTTGATTAAGTACCTTTTAGTTATAGTAAATTACTTTTGATTGCTTGCTGATCTCTTATCCAGTTCTAGGTTCTATTTGTAGTATAGCTTCTGGTTGTAGCTGTTGTTTATGTTTCATACGTTTTAATGGCATCACGATGTTGTGATGGTTTGAAATCTTGTTCTCGATTTGGGGGGTGGGGAAGGGGGGTGGGGGGTGGGGGCTGCTGACAGGGGAACCTCTAGGTTGAGAGTTGGATCTTGGAACATAGGAATTTTTTCAAGAAAGTCTATTGAGTTAGTGAAGATTCTCAAGAGATAGCTCAACTCTATCTCTTTGTACATTGAAATTGATGTGATCAAAAGAGCCAAAAACATTAGAATATTCAACAAGGCTGGTGCGCGGATGCCAGTAAGGAGGTGTAAGAGGAGTCTGAGAGGTTGATTGTAGCAGGAGTTGGGAGAGGTAGAAATAGGCCGAAAAAAAACGGGGCGAAGGTGATTAGACAGAACATAGCACAACATGAGCTTACTGAGGACATGACCCTAAATAGGAAGATATGGAGGTCGAGAATTAGGATAGAAGGTTAGTAGGTAGCCGAGTGCTGTCGCACATTAGGTGGGAGAAGCAGGGGGCTAGCTCATCTTCTCTCCGCCTTATTTGTAGTAGTATTTAGTAATCGCGTAGTTTCCTAGGGAATCAATATGTTTTACTGTCTATTGCTTCATTTGCTTTGTATCTTGATATTTTTCTGTCATATTTTTCTTGCAACCCTGCTTCAAATAACTTCTCTTTTGAGCCGAGAGTCTATTGGAAACAACTTCTCTACCCTACAAAGGTAGGGGTAAGATTTGTGCATATCTTATCCTCTCTAAACCCCACTTGTGGAATTATACTAAGAATGTTGTTGTTTTTATACAACAAGGTTGGAATTTGATTAGTTATTTTTCTTTGCTCTCTCTCGTTATGATGTGATTTTTTTTTTCAAAAAAAGGCAACATTGTATGCCTTAGCATTAAGGACATGCTGGCAACCCCAAAAAGAAAAAAGAAAAGAAAATGACAGGAAAAGAGAACTCCTAAGACAAAAAGGAAAAAGGGAGGCATTTGAGGAAGGCCGATAAAACAATATATAAAAGAGCTGATAAAAGCAGTATAATAGTCCATTTTACAGAGAACGGATAGGGAAGCTTTGGAAGCAGTGGCAAGACCTGCATGACCATTTGCAACAGATGCATACAGGTAATGGTACTTGAGAGCCATCCACTGTTGGCACAAATATCTATCATAGCCTGGATAATACGTATACTTTGATCCAGCACAGACTTCTCTCCTAGATTGTAATAGTTTTAAATAAATAAAAGCTTTCAGTTCTTGAGACAGGAGTGGCTAAAAACCCTCAAGGGTTGTTCTGATAAAGGAAAGAGTATCTTTGCTCTAGTAGCCATGGTAGTATAACAATTCTTCTTCTTCTTCATCTGGTAAAACCTGGAGTCCTTGACGGTTCCACTGAAACTTATATAAGTACCCGCTAAGGCAGGAGGCCGTTCAGGGGAAAGAATATAAGTGTGGAAGCACGTCGGATTGGTTCCTTACTAACCGGAGAAGAAGATGAATAGTACTACCTGTTAGTGCGAAAAAGCTGAAGAGAAGACTCAGACCTAAATCAGAACACCCTATCATAACATATTGAAGAAAACTTCTTTTATACATACAGATGGTAAAACATCAATCAAACCCAATAGGGATTACAAACCAGAAGGTTGATTACGGAAGCCTGATGGACCCATCCATAGGTTTATTTTCAAACTAGATGAATAATCTAGATCATACAAAAGAGCAGTTCAAAATGCTCTTCAACAGGGAAGAAAAGATTGTAATTCTTTCAATCTTGAAGCCAATTACAGAACTACTCCCAAAGTTCTTCATACTAGACAAACTCATACAATATGAGTTTAAAGGAATACAGGCTGAAGCAGAAGATGAAGATCTGCCCCAGCAACAAGACATCTGGTGGATCAACCAGATCGACGAGGAAGGATGGTGGTCAGACACCAGTTACTGCTCGTAGACGGTCTTATTTAGACGGAAGATTTAATCAACAAATTCCGCCTTTGTGTTGATTAACGGTCAACCCCCGTTCAAAGGCGGAATTTGTTGATTAAATCTTCCGTCTAAATAAGACCGTCTACGAGCAGTAACTGGTGTCTGACCACCATCCTTCCTCGTCGATCTGGTTGATCCACCAGATGTCTTGTTGCTGGGGCAGATCTTCATCTTCTGCTTCAGCCTGTATACCTTTAAAACTCATATTGTATGAGTTTGTCTAGTATGAAGAACTTTGGGAGTAGTTCTGTAATTGGCTTCAAGATTGAAAGAATTACAATCTTTTCTTCCCTGTTGAAGAGCATTTTGAACTGCTCTTTTGTATGATCTAGATTATTCATCTAGTTTGAAAATAAACCTATGGATGGGTCCATCAGGCTTCCGTAATCAACCTTCTGGTTTGTAATCCCTATTGGGTTTGATTGATGTTTTACCATCTGTATGTATAAAAGAAGTTTTCTTCAATATGTTATGATAGGGTGTTCTGATTTAGGTCTGAGTCTTCTCTTCAGCTTTTTCGCACTAACAGGTAGTACTATTCATCTTCTTCTCCGGTTAGTAAGGAACCAATCCGACGTGCTTCCACACTTATATCCTTTCCCCTGAACGGCCTCCTGCCTTAGCGGGTACTTATATAAGTTTCAGTGGAACCGTCAAGGACTCCAGGTTTTACCAGATGAAGAAGAAGAAGAATTGTTATACTACCATAGCTACTAGAGCAAAGATACTCTTTCCTTTATCAGAACAACCCTTGAGGGTTTTTAGCCACTCATGTCTGAAGAACTGAAAGCTTTTATTTATTTAAAACTATTACAATCTAGGAGAGAATTCCCCGGAAAAGTCTATCTTCTAAGTTCTACTTTGCCATCCTTTTATAGATCAATCAGGAGAGGGCAGAAAAGTAAAAATACACAGCAATTATTTATTACAATAATGCATCTGACAAAGGTAGATGCGTATTAAGTAAAGAAAGAGACTACTCTGCTTTCTTCACATGGGCTGTGGTCCCTGTGTCGCCAGTTGTTTGGCGTGTAGCGTCGGCAGAGGACTTGTCTTCTTTTCCTTTAGAAGTGGACCCTTCATTACATGGGATTGTCTGGTCCTTAATTTCTGCCTTTACTGCTTTAACCAGTGGCGGAAAGTTGTCCTTATCCTCTGGCTTTACAGCTGTCTCCTTTTGACTGGAGCGTGTAGATTTCTCCCGGATTTCCATTATCGTTTTGAATAATGTGTCTGGGAAACTTCCAATGTAATTTTGCTCAAACTGAATTAGAAAGTCTTTGATTTTTTCACTTTCTTTCTTCTTCTGTTTACTGCTTGAGCTGTAAATCAGGATTGAACTAGTTGAGTAGTTAACCTTGACCTTCTGGCTGATAAGCCTGTGGAGCAATTTCTGCATTGAAATCACCCTGTCCACCTGAAAACTTTCAAGATATTCCGGTTGGTTGTTTGCTGGAATCTCCATAACCTTCGGAATTTTATTTAGAGTTTTCATGTATATGACATGCATTGGGCATATCATCTTCCCATCTTCTTCCCAAATTGGGAGTGTGCTGTTGAACTGCAATTCTACCAGCTGTTGTTCATCTTTAACCACATTTATAATAAAGTGATTAATAGTATTATTCAAGTTCTTGGGGAAGAACTTGGTGCAGAATTTACTTTTATCAAGAATTAATTTTTCAATTAATCCTAAGCAAAAGTAATTGTATGTTTCTGAAGGATCCGACGTTGGTGTGATCAGTACTTTAGCCGTGTCTTCAGAACTTGTTTTTCTGATAGGATAAATCCCACTATCAGTAAAGTCTACGATTTTTCCTGTGTTGAGAAAATCGAGTTTTTCAAGCAATTCTTTTTGTTGGAATGAATCGCTTTGCTTTATCACCGGAACGATGATTTGTTTTGGTCCTTCGACCTTTGGAGCTCCTGGCATTTTGCCTAGAACTGTAAATTTTCTTTCTTCTTGTTCGAACAATAAAGCTCCTGCATAAGAAGAAGAAGATTTGTTAGTTGTACTAATGCCTTTCCCATGGGGGCGTAGGTTAACATTAGTTTTTTCGTCCATAGGGGACTTTTTCTCTACAGAAGTTTTTGCTTCCGTAGTTGCCATCAATTCCTTGATTTTTTGCATAGATTTCTCTATGACTGAGATTTCTGCTGAGACTGCAGACTTGAAGAGGATGAACTCTTCTGCGATTTTGTTAGAAGCCATTGTAGCTAAAAACAACAAATCTTGTAATTGCTAAAAAGCTTTTTTATACTCAAGAGATCACTGTGATTTTTGAGTGTTTGATGATTCTTTCAAACCATCTGATGCCTATTTATAGGAGGATTTGGCTAAGCCTAGCATATTGCTTAACTCCAACGCATTTGTTTTAGATCGTAGGATCATGGTTGTTGTATTCAACCGTGAAGATGCAAGAAGCGTGTAAGCTTAGCATCCATAACTTTTAGCAAGTTATTAGCCATGAACGGATTTGATGTGTCTTTACCCTTCACCGTTTGAAAGGGACTAGTTGCAACTTTTGACCTCTGTTGCAATAGAGTTATCCCGGTCATTAATCTGGAGCTAATTCTCTAGTTAATGTATCCGGCCAATGGTTTTTCTCACCATCGATGTGTTCTACAGTAAAACTGTAGTGTTTGAACCACATTTGCCATCGAACTAGTCGACCTGCAATTCCTGTAGTCTTCACGTCAACATTTAAGAAAGACTTGAAATTTTTGTTATCAGTCCTTATCAAAAATGGTTTTTCTATAACATAAATCTGAAATTTAGTTATAGCATTTTTTACCGCCAAGTATTCTTTCTCATTGGAGTGATACCTGGTTTCGGCGTCTTTGAAGGTTCCAGAAGTATACCTGCATATACGTTCGATTCCTTCATTGTCTCTTGATTTTAGAACACCTGCCCAGTGTTTATCTGAGGCATCTGTTTCTATAATCATGTATTCATCCTTGCTGGGATGATGTAGCATAGGCAAACTCTTGAGACTAGCTTTAAGTTTTTCAACTCGTCTAGTATCATCTTCTGTCCAATGCCATTCGGCATCTTTCTTTAGTTTGAGTTGTAGCCATTGCCTTTTCTTAGCAAGTTCAGGGATATGCTGTTCAGCATATGTCAAACATCCTAAGAATCTTTGTAAAGACTTCTTGTCTTGTATCTTGCTTGGAAACTGTTGAAGCTTTTCAGCAATGTGAGATTGCAAAGCAATTGTACCTGCAGTTATTTCAAGACCAAGATAATTAATCTTTTCTTTAAATAATTCTGCTTTTTTAGCACTTAATATAATGCCTTTTTCAATGCATCTATTAAGAACTATTTTGAGATGATTTACATGTTCAGCTTCACTATCGCTAAAGATAAGTATATCATCAACGTAAACTGCACAAAATTTGCTAAGGTCTTTGAATGTGTTATCCATGAACCTTTGGAACAAACCTGGTGCTTGCTTTAGGCCGAAAGGAACAACGTTCCATTCATACTGACCTTGAGGGCATGAGAATGCCGTGAGTGGTTTTGACTCTTCTGAAAGACGAATCTGCCAAAAACCTGATTTACAATCCAATCCAGAAAATACCTTCTTACCTCGGATTTTCTCAATGATTGAATCTTTGTTAGGTAATAGATATGCATCATCTATAGTAACTTCATTAAGTTTTTTATAGTTGATGACAAGTCTAGCTTTACCTCGTTTAATCTCTGAATGATTTCTTACCAGAAAACATGGAGAAGAATGTGGAGACTTTGATGGTCTAATTACTTTCAGTTTCAGGAGTTCTGAAATCTGATTGTTAAGCTCTTCAACATCCTGTGGGGGATATTTAATAGCTTTTACCTGTATAACCGCTGCTGGGTCACGTAGTGTCAATACTGCCAATTCTGTATTGGTATTCTTGACGTCTAATGGTGAATCTGCTGCTGCTCTATTGAGTAGGCTGATACACTCATCATGTTTGATCATCTGATCAAGGAAGATAGACTCTCCTATATCACCGAAGTTCTCGTTGTCTGAATGACAAACTGACCGGCAAGATGATATATTCGGATCCTGACTTCTCTGGCTAGGTACATCAATTAAGATCTGACTAGTCGCAGAAATATCATCGGACTCTTTTCCTCTTGATTCTTTCTGATCATATTGCTCTGTTGCTTCTGCAACCGCAATATTTACGGGCTTAAAGGCGCTGTGTTGTGGAGGTATATCACCACGTTTTCGCTTTTTAAGACCGTTGATAAATCCTTCATGGGCTCTTCTGTAAGCCTTATGTTGGATTGTGAAGGTGCACTGACCTTTGGTCGGATGATGCCATTCAACCGTGTCTAGGTTCTGTACTAACGGATGATACAACCTGTTGAAGTTGTTTCCTATTAGCAAATCCAAACCTGTATCTTGTTGCCAAATTGTTGGAACAAGGAATTTCACCATCTTCTTACTCCTGTGAAGGGGCATACTGAAAACAATGTTAGTGGCAAAGTATTTAATGTAAATGACTTTACCGTCTGCAATAGTCACCGCTTTGGGGACTTCTGCTGTTTGCCATAGTTCTGGTGGAACTACATGTTTGCTTGCAACACAAAGAGATGCTCCTGTGTCGACATAAGCGTGGAGTTCAAACTTCTTATATCCTTTGAAGGACATCTGAACTTTGACGTAGGTGGAGTTAGGATTGGTCCTATTCTCCTGCTTTGATTGCTGCTGATGGATAAAGTCCATCCCTTGCAGTTAAGGCCCTTTGTAACGCGGTGGACGTTTAGAGCTTCAGCTCTGTCAAGGCATTTTTGCTGATGCCTTAATCAGACTCCGTGTCTGATGAGTCCGTCACGTTACCATCCTGTGAAGATGATTCTGTGCAGTCCTCTTCTTCTGACTCGATCATGAAGTATTCATAATCTTCGTCATTGCTTACCTGCTCTTCTGCAAGTTCAAAGACAGGCAATGCGTTAATAGAATAAGCATATTCAAGGACTTTTACCTTTTCCTTGTGCTTGTTCTTGTTGGGACATGCATTTGCATAGTGGCCTGGTTCTTCACAAAGCCAACACCTGCAGTCTTTCTTGCCTTTCGGGCAATTTGTTGCTGCTTTAGCTGCATTAGGTTTCCTCCTTCTGAAGTACTTCCTTTTATTTCTCCTATAGTACTTGTGGTACTTTTTGGGAGTTACAGGCACGAGCTTGTATCGTCTTCGACGTTTAGCCTTCCTGTGTTTTCTTCTAGATTTTCTTCTAGAGCTTTTCTCCGGTTCGCATCCATAAATGCCCGGTTGTCTTGGGTCTTTTGAGGAGCATACTAATCCTGCTTTGTAAGCATGTTTGTACTCCTTCTGTTCCCGTAATCTCTGACATTGCTCAAGGATGATATCTTGGCAGAATCTTCGTCTTCCGGCGAAGTTGTCAGCTATGTCATCTGGTCTGTTTGGCCATAAATCCCTGATTTTACGTCCAATTGCTCCAGGTATTTTGTCAAGAAACATTTTGTCAAACGTTGCTTGATCTTGTAATGCGAGTTTGAAGTAATAATGCTGGTATTCGCAGCAAAAGTTATCAAACCCTCTCATATCGCATAGCCGCATGTTTGTCAAATGCCAAGTGGCTTCTGCCTCTTCTCTTGACTTAACAGCATCTGCGTTGTTAACTTTGTCCTTTCCGACAAAATTTTTGTATAGCAAAGCAACTACTGCTTTTACCACGTCTGATCCTGTTTGCTGGTTCACGATTACATTGTAATCTTCCCGGCTGAGGTTGTCTGCCCATTGATGTGCAGTGCCAACTAGCTTATGGCGAATGAATGCCCATGCGTTTGTTGGTGCTGTCAACGGTGGGTTAGACTGTACAATTACATCAATGTGTGCTGCCCACGCATCGATGAGGTCTTCTTGATTGCTGAAGCAATCAATGTTTAATGTTCCTTCTCCTCCAGCGATCTTGTATTTCGTCTGGTATTCGATTGGAACTTCCTTTAATGAAGGTATCTTCGGGGAAGAGTATTTTTGCCAACTTCCCTTGAAGGTGTGATCCTTGGTATCACCAGCTGGTCTGTTAGGTCCTGCTGATGGTTCACCCATGATCTCATCGTACTCCTGTTTGAAGTCACTCCTTTGGGGGGTTCCTCCTGGTACGACGTCCATGTTTAGCCTGGGATAGGCTTGTTCAGATTCATCACTGCTTGATTCATCTGATTCGCTGCTTGTAACAGCAACTGGAATCTGTTCGTCTTCCTGTTCATAGTTAGGACAAACAAGTTCCTGCACACAGACTCTTGCTGGAAAGCAAAAGTTGTTAAAATTGCTTATCTCTTGTGGAGATAGCAGGTCCAATAAACCTTTGGTTAGTGAATTCATTTTATTCACAAAGTTAAAGATTTCGTTTTACCTTTATCTTCTGGAATTCTTCTGAATTCGTCTTTTCCTCCTCCCATTGTTTTTGGTGGTGGTAGGAAAATGTCTGGAAATCTTGGTCCAGTTAATTCCTTGTTGCTACTGGGAATCTTCTGGATCTCATCCGTGCACTGGCATCCTGCTTGTTGAATTGCTTCAATCATGCAAGTCTTCAGATTGTCAGGAGTAAAAGCTGATGCTAATATCCTGGTTTTAACTTCATTTACTATCTGCTCAATCGCATCTAGTTTTGAAGCTATTTCCTTAATCTCTTTTGCAAGAGATGTCAATCCAGTACTTGTACTCATCCTTCCTGGAGTTGTTTCAATTGTGCTATCACAACCTGAGTTTGTTGGATTGCCAAATCGATTTGTTCCTTAAAGGGATTTAAGTCTAGGCTGTCAAGCTTTGACTTTTGTTCCTTTAATTGTTGAGAAATCTTCTGGATTTCCTCAGAACTTGCAATGTTCTTGGGAAATTCAATTCCTTTGATTTCTGTATAGACTTCTGAGAACTTCTCGTCAAGATCTGTTTTGATCTTTCTGATTTGTTGCTCTTGTCTTTTTGCAATTTTCTGAATTTCTTCAATTGCTTCATCAGGTGCTGTTGCTCCTTTGATTGTTGCCATAATACTCAACGTATCATTAGCTTGATGGTCAAGAAGCTCATTCATCCTGTCGTATAGACTTTGGATATGTGATTCCAAAGTTTTTACCTGCTTGAGGTGTGCTCTCTGTATACCTGCAAAATCAAACTGTTGAAGCTCTCGCCTCACAGTGTTGTTAGTTTCTGCAACTATATTTTTACGAGCTATTTCTACAATTGTTCGGATTTCTGAACAATCGCATCCTTTCTCGATTGTGATCTCTTTGCAGAGGTTTTGGTTTTTACACCAACTTTCCAGTTCCTGCTTGAACTGTTCATTCTCCAAGTCAATGCAATTTATGACTGAAGTGTTGTTGTTTGGAAGCTTCCATCCTTTCCATTCAGGATTTTTTCCAATTTGTCTGCAGATTGCTGCCATCTGATCGCAACCTGGCATATCATGGATACTTTCGTTCCATTGATCGTATCTCCATGCACGATGAAGAAGCTTATGGAGTTGCTTCATCTCTGTTGAAGATAGTTCATGTTGCTCTGTTAGAGCACGTGCTGCACAAGGCGTAGAATTCATATCTGAATTTAAGTTTTCTTTAACAGAATTTTTTGGGAAACATTTCTTTCTTAAATGTTGACGTGAAGACTACAGGAATTGCAGGTCGACTAGTTCGATGGCAAATGTGGTTCAAACACTACAGTTTTACTGTAGAACACATCAATGGTGAGAAAAACCATTGGCCGGATACATTAACTAGAGAATTAGCTCCAGATTAATGACCGGGATAACTCTATTGCAACAGAGGTCAAAAGTTGCAACTAGTCCCTTTCAAACGGTGATCTGTATGTATAAAAGAAGTTTTCTTCAATATGTTATGATAGGGTGTTCTGATTTAGGTCTGAGTCTTCTCTTCAGCTTTTTCGCACTAACAGGTAGTACTATTCTTCTTCTTCATCTGGTAAAACCTGGAGTCCTTGACGGTTCCACTGAAACTTATATAAGTACCCGCTAAGGCAGGAGGCCGTTCAGGGGAAAGGATATACTTCTGGAACCTTCAAAGACGCCGAAACCAGGTATCACTCCAATGAGAAAGAATACTTGGCGGTAAAAAATGCTATAACTAAATTTCAGATTTATGTTATAGAAAAACCATTTTTGATAAGGACTGATAACAAAAATTTCAAGTCTTTCTTAAATGTTGACGTGAAGACTACAGGAATTGCAGGTCGACTAGTTCGATGGCAAATGTGGTTCAAACACTACAGTTTTACTGTAGAACACATCGATGGTGAGAAAAACCATTGGCCGGATACATTAACTAGAGAATTAGCTCCAGATTAATGACCGGGATAACTCTATTGCAACAGAGGTCAAAAGTTGCAACTAGTCCCTTTCAAACGGTGAAGGGTAAAGACACATCAAATCCGTTCATGGCTAATAACTTGCCAAAAGTTATGGATGCTAAGCTTACACGCTTCTTGCATCTTCACGGTTGAATACAACAACCATGATCCTACGATCTAAAACAAATGCGTTGGAGTTAAGCAATATGCTAGGCTTAGCCAAATCCTCCTATAAATAGGCATCAGATGGTTTGAAAGAATCATCAAACACTCAAAAATCACAGTGATCTCTTGAGTATAAAAAAGCTTTTTAGCAATTACAAGATTTGTTGTTTTTAGCTACAATGGCTTCTAACAAAATCGCAGAAGAGTTCATCCTCTTCAAGTCTGCAGTCTCAGCAGAAATCTCAGTCATAGAGAAATCTATGCAAAAAATCAAGGAATTGATGGCAACTACGGAAGCAAAAACTTCTGTAGAGAAAAAGTCCCCTATGGACGAAAAAACTAATGTTAACCTACGCCCCCATGGGAAAGGCATTAGTACAACTAACAAATCTTCTTCTTCTTATGCAGGAGCTTTATTGTTCGAACAAGAAGAAAGAAAATTTACAGTTCTAGGCAAAATGCCAGGAGCTCCAAAGGTCGAAGGACCAAAACAAATCATCGTTCCGGTGATAAAGCAAAGCGATTCATTCCAACAAAAAGAATTGCTTGAAAAACTCGATTTTCTCAACACAGGAAAAATCGTAGACTTTACTGATAGTGGGATTTATCCTATCAGAAAAACAAGTTCTGAAGACACGGCTAAAGTACTGATCACACCAACGTCGGATCCTTCAGAAACATACAATTACTTTTGCTTAGGATTAATTGAAAAATTAATTCGTGATAAAAGTAAATTCTGCACCAAGTTCTTCCCCAAGAACTTGAATAATACTATTAATCACTTTATTATAAATGTGGTTAAAGATGAACAACAGCTGGTAGAATTGCAGTTCAACAGCACACTCCCAATTTGGGAAGAAGATGGGAAGATGATATGCCCAATGCATGTCATATACATGAAAACTCTAAATAAAATTCCGAAGGTTATGGAGATTCCAGCAAACAACCAACCGGAATATCTTGAAAGTTTTCAGGTGGACAGGGTGATTTCAATGCAGAAATTGCTCCACAGGCTTATCAGCCAGAAGGTCAAGGTTAACTACTCAACTAGTTCAATCCTGATTTACAGCTCAAGCAGTAAACAGAAGAAGAAAGAAAGTGAAAAAATCAAAGACTTTCTAATTCAGTTTGAGCAAAATTACATTGGAAGTTTCCCAGACACATTATTCAAAACGATAATGGAAATCCGGGAGAAATCTACACGCTCCAGTCAAAAGGAGACAGCTGTAAAGCCAGAGGATAAGGACAACTTTCCGCCACTGGTTAAAGCAGTAAAGGCAGAAATTAAGGACCAGACAATCCCATGTGATGAAGGGTCCACTTCTAAAGGAAAAGAAGATAAGTCCTCTGCCGACGCTACACGCCAAACAACTGGCGACACAGGGACCACAGCCCATGTGAAGAAAGCAGAGTAGTCTCTTTTTTACTTAATACGCATCTACTTTTGTCAGATGCATTATTGTAATAATTGCTGTGTATTTTTACTTTTCTGCCCTCTCCTGATTGATCTATAAAAGGATGGCAAAGTAGAACTTAGAAGATAGACTTTTCCGGGGAATTCTCTCCTAGATTGTAATAGTTTTAAATAAATAAAAGCTTTCAGTTCTTCAGACATGAGTGGCTAAAAACCCTCAAGGGTTGTTCTGATAAAGGAAAGAGTATCTTTGCTCTAGTAGCTATGGTAGTATAACAATTCTTCTTCTTCTTCATCTGGTAAAACCTGGAGTCCTTGACGGTTCCACTGAAACTTATATAAGTACCCGCTAAGGCAGGAGGCCGTTCAGGGGAAAGGATATAAGTGTGGAAGCACGTCGGATTGGTTCCTTACTAACCGGAGAAGAAGATGAATAGTACTACCTGTTAGTGCGAAAAAGCTGAAGAGAAGACTCAGACCTAAATCAGAACACCCTATCATAACATATTGAAGAAAACTTCTTTTATACATACAGATGGTAAAACATCAATCAAACCCAATAGGGATTACAAACCAGAAGGTTGATTACGGAAGCCTGATGGACCCATCCATAGGTTTATTTTCAAACTAGATGAATAATCTAGATCATACAAAAGAGCAGTTCAAAATGCTCTTCAACAGGGAAGAAAAGATTGTAATTCTTTCAATCTTGAAGCCAATTACAGAACTACTCCCAAAGTTCTTCATACTAGACAAACTCATACAATATGAGTTTAAAGGAATACAGGCTGAAGCAGAAGATGAAGATCTGCCCCAGCAACAAGACATCTGGTGGATCAACCAGATCGACGAGGAAGGATGGTGGTCAGACACCAGTTACTGCTCGTAGACGGTCTTATTTAGACGGAAGATTTAATCAACAAATTCCGCCTTTGTGTTGATTAACGGTCAACCCCCGTTTAAATAAAAATGGAGCACGTGCTCTAACAGAGCAACATGAACTATCTTCAACAGAGATGAAGCAACTCCATAAGCTTCTTCATCGTGCATGGAGATACGATCAATGGAACGAAGGTATCCATGATATGCCAGGTTGCGATCAGATGGCAGCAATCTGCAGACAAATTGGAAAAAATCCTGAATGGAAAGGATGGAAGCTTCCAAACAACAACACTTCAGTCATAAATTGCATTGACTTGGAGAATGAACAGTTCAAGCAGGAACTGGAAAGTTGGTGTAAAAACCAAAACCTCTGCAAAGAGATCACAATCGAGAAAGGATGCGATTGTTCAGAAATCCGAACAATTGTAGAAATAGCTCGTAAAAATATAGTTGCAGAAACTAACAACACTGTGAGGCGAGAGCTTCAACAGTTTGATTTTGCAGGTATACAGAGAGCACACCTCAAGCAGGTAAAAACTTTGGAATCACATATCCAAAGTCTATACGACAGGATGAATGAGCTTCTTGACCATCAAGCTAATGATACGTTGAGTATTATGGCAACAATCAAAGGAGCAACAGCACCTGATGAAGCAATTGAAGAAATTCAGAAAATTGCAAAAAGACAAGAGCAACAAATCAGAAAGATCAAAACAGATCTTGACGAGAAGTTCTCAGAAGTCTATACAGAAATCAAGGGAATTGAATTTCCCAAGAACATTGCAAGTTCTGAGGAAATCCAGAAGATTTCTCAACAATTAAAGGAACAAAAGTCAAAGCTTGACAGCCTAGACTTAAATCCCTTTAAGGAACAAATCGATTTGGCAATCCAACAAACTCAGGTTGTGATAGCACAATTGAAACAACTCCAGGAAGGATGAGTACAAGTACTGGATTGACATCTCTTGCAAAAGAGATTAAGGAAATAGCTTCAAAACTAGATGCGATTGAGCAGATAGTAAATGAAGTTAAAACCAGGATATTAGCATCAGCTTTTACTCCTGACAATCTGAAGACTTGCATGATTGAAGCAATTCAACAAGCAGGATGCCAGTGCACAGATGAGGAACAAGGAATTTCATCATCTTCTTACTCCTGTGAAGGGGCATACTGAAAACAATGTTAGTGGCAAAGTATTTAATGTAAATGACTTTACCGTCTGCAATAGTCACCGCTTTGGGGACTTCTGCTGTTTGCCATAGTTCTGGTGGAACTACATGTTTGCTTGCAACACAAAGAGATGCTCCTGTGTCGACATAAGCGTGGAGTTCAAACTTCTTATATCCTTTGAAGGACATCTGAACTTTGACGTAGGTGGAGTTAGGATTGGTCCTATTCTCCTGCTTTGATTGCTGCTGATGGATAAAGTCCATCCCTTGCAGTTAAGGCCCTTTGTAACGCGGTGGACGTTTAGAGCTTCAGCTCTGTCAAGGCATTGGCAGCTCTGATTGGGAAAAATGAGCCTGCAAAACAGTGACATGTGTAAGGAAAGAGGAAAAGAGCAAAAAATATTATAGCCCCCAGGCTTAGTTCAGGTAGCAGACTTGTGACTTGGGTCATAGATTCGGGCCCTGCGAACTAAGTTTGGTATTTAAGTGGAGAAGGGTAAAAGGCAGGCCATTATCGCCGAGTTTTGAAGGCTACGGTTGGTCCCTGACGGGGGGTTGACATTAAAAAGAAACCAGCATCCAAAGGCAAAAACCCCTACCTGAAAGAGCAGATTTGCTTTCACATGAGGATCATCCAGGCGACTGTGGTCGACAGCATATGGAACTTTCTCAGCTAATTTTTCATTGTAGTTTTCCTGGAATAGGAGAACAATAAGCAGACGGTATGTACAATAGACAAATAAAGGAGCAGTTGATGCATAGTTTTAGAGTTTTAAATCCACAGGCAATTTCTTAGCGGAATATACATGCTACTTCAGATTTGTAGATCAAATAATTAATAAGCGTCTGCAACAATTGGTGTCATGCAAGGAGAATCAATGTTCTTAGCCTACTTGTCAGAACTAGCAAGTAATTGCAATTAAGGCAAAAATAAAAGCAACTAAGTGAGTTGAAAACCAACAAACCATTGTTCAGCAACAAGTGCCTTCAAATATATATTGCCTAGCTGAGAAAATTACCTCATTATGCCTCAGTGGGAGCTCATCGTATTCAGAAGCACCAGACAGTATTTGTAGGAAAACCTGAAGTAAAATATAAACAGGAAGTAATGCGATTAAATATAATTTAAAAACATTTAAAATAGAGATATAAGGTTTGAACATCTATGTTAGGTGTTCTACGAACCTCAAGCGATGTATCAGGCCCTATTTTTGAGCCAAACATTGATACAGTGGTGTACTTGAGATAATACTGAGATGATATTGAGCCCAACATCAGTGGTTCAACACTGTCCTCAGTAATCTTGATGCATCCACTGTCTTCTAGATCCTCAAATGTGCTTTGCACTAAGCTGTTTATAAATAAGGTGAACACGTACATAAATATCCAAGAAAAGCTATTTTCAAGAGTATGTAGTGCTTCATTTTACCTAGACAAATAAGAACTTAGAATCCCAGGTTCTGCATGCTCTAGGCCATAGTAAGCTGGGTTAACCATCTGCCAGAAAAGACTTCTGTGATTGGCAACATAATAACTAGCAGGGAAAGAACATTACAAATATTTGACGATTCTTCAAACATAGAAGATTTCCATGATAACATCATTCTTTTGTCATTCTTTTCATTTAAGTGTCATGTCATCTCTCCTTTATCTATTTTTTTAATTATTATTTTCTGATTTGGTAACATCCTTTTCTTAATCCCATGCTTCCCTTTCCCAGGGACAACAGTGCTCTCCTACTTTTCCCCCTGAGTGTCCTGAACCGCAAATGATTGGAGGTGGAGGGACCCAGCCAAGAGGGCAAGACTTCCTTTTGAACCACGGAATAACCAATTATCCCCTATTTTGACTCACCCATAAATCAAGTGAATTTCCAATAAAAATGCATCTATACAGGCAGTACACAGAAATGTAACTTCTCACTTGTCCTTTTGCACGAGGTGGAACATACTACACATGCAAAATTGAACCTACAGTTGGCACTGCATTTGCCGAGAGGTGGAAGGACACCATGAGTAGCACAAGTAAACCATTGTTTCACCACTCAATGCTGGTTTTTATTCCTTTGAATTTAGCTCTAATTTTGATACTAAAATGACCTTATGTTAAAAAACTAATAAATTTTTCGGCAACACAATACACAAGGTCTATCTAGTTAAATAATTAATACACAGAATTTGCGGAATAGCTATTCCTGTCCCTTAGGGTCTAGTTAAAGACGTGCAGAAGCTGTTTCAACTTGCACTTTGAAAAGACTTGGCTACATGGGGTAGACCTCACTTTCTCTTTACTTTTCTTTTGTAGCAAACACGATGGAATCTAGCAAGAGTAAGCTTGTAGAGCACATCAAATAGGCATGTACTTTTCTTGTGCAACTATAGCTACTGCTTGAATAAGTGTGTTCCCTTTGTCTGCTTGATGATTACAACAATATAGATTTTAAAGTCAACCACAGTCTGAAACAAATTCTCGTACTATGAAGATCACCAAGAAGTAGATATTAGACCAGATAATAACTGATGCTAGATACAACTGAAATTACCCCTTACCCCCCCACTTTTTTTTTTCCAATTTCAATTGTCACATATTTGCAATGCTAAGTTAGAGACAAAAGCAAGATAAAATGGCAACAAGGTCGAACTATTGCGGCTTCCCTTATCTTTTCTTTTAGTAATCCAAATTAATCAACTCTTAAAGCCCTCGGGTTACATTAAGTCTACCTCATTATAAAAGACTCATTTCCTTTACTGGATTTCCATTTATATGGTTCTTCATTATAGGAGACACAACTTAGTTCATTACATCTTTAGAAATATCACATCAATATGTTTACCTTAATAAGTAACCCATATCAATTTGCGACCAAGTAACCTACTTATGATTACTTGCTGAAAGAAAAACATGCATCAAGCAGAGAATCAATATAAACTTAGCTCTGCCAGTGCTGCCAGATTGAAAGTTTTTCTTGATTGGTAATGCAAAATTGAAAATTTGGAGCAACAAAAACTAAATTGTCTTCCGTAGGATCACACCATACCAATCTACGAAACAAGTAGGTCCAAGTGAGATAATGCACTGCGTCCTCTTTATGAGAGATTGTTCCCGTAACAATCTCAGCATTGATGTGGTCATGCAATTGCTCTCTCAGGCTACTTTCAACTGGGAATGGTTCATATAGAAACTGCAAAAAGAGAGCACAACATGTTGACAATAAAATGCAAAAGACTAGTTACATAAATAATTGAAAAAAAGGAAAAGCAACAGTATAGTCAAGATAAATTGTTTCAAAGAAAAGAATTATAGATAACCTTTTTATAAAAGCTCTTCTTAGGTTCATGAACAAGAATAACAGCTTTCCCGTGTTGATCATATTGTGGACGACCAGCTCGACCCATCATTTGTAATATATCAGTGATTGGGAAATCAACATATCTTTTTGCCTTTCCATCATAATACTCTGTTCCCTGCAGAAGGATCTATATACTTATACACCAAAGATGGCGTGTATCCTGAAGTGATGAAGTTAGACAGCCATTGAGAAACGTAAAAAAAAGTATCTGTTATGATGAGCAGATTAAACTCATTGAAGGAAAGTAAGGCGAAGAAATATATGTATTTAATTGATCTTTTAGAGTGAAAGGAAGACTTGAAAATTTACCTACGGCAACAAGACGACAAATAGAAGAACTTTACTAAAAGAATACCCAAAATATTCGGCACAAACTAGAGTTATAAACCATTCTCTCACTCTAAAGAAAAGTTAAGGAAAGTGCTCTCCTGAAGAAGACTTGGGAGCAAAATTGATTTTGGAGTATTTTCAAACATAAATAACAAAAGGGGAAAAGATATTAGGAACTTCAAATAATCTTTAAAATTTTAGTTACAAATAATAACATCGAAGGGACTCAATTTGTTAGTAAGAAGTGGACTGAAGCAAAGTTTAACCAGTAAAATATCATGTGATCCAGTTAAACCGTAAGAGTATGATGTAACAAATAAAGCGGAAAAACGAAGATGACAATAAGCCCATGGTATGAGTGCCTTCCAATGGGAGATGATATTATAACATTCCTGTCTTTGACCTAATTCTGGAGGTGGATAAGAAGACGTACAGTCACGTACCTTAATAACAACCAAATGTGCAGGAAGGTTTACACCCCACGCTAATGTACTTGTACAAACCAACACCTAAAAAGATGCAGCCAAAAAGACTCAAATATAGTTTCCAATTTCGGCATATTATTGCTCCTACAGATCTACAAATTTCAGGATGATATAGTTGCCTGAATCTTGTTGTTTGCAAACAGTTCCTCAACCAATGATCTGTCTTTATCATTCAGCCCGGCATGGTGTAATCCAATTCCAAATTGTAAGGTGTGCTTCAAGTTCTGGTCCGTGACTTGAGAAAGAACCATCTGAAGTGAATCTTCTGGCATGCTTATGAACTGCCTCGGGTGCTCATCTGAAGCTGCAAACTTTGAAATCAGAAAAAAAAAACGTGACAGATTAGTTACCATCAGTACGAGATAGAAATATTTGGATCGATACAGTTTGATATTTTATCTCACCTGAATAAGGTCCAGTGCTGTAAGCCTTGTTTGGCGACGAGAAGAGACAAAGATTAGAACTGGTTTTGTTGGTGAATGGGTACATATAGCAGCATATGTGGGCTTGTTCATACTATTCATCCTCGGGCAGTAAAACTTCCCAGGATATCCCTGTTAAAGGAAATGATTTATAAATCAAGATTAAAGCACGATACTGTAGGAAAATATACTTTAGTCTACTTCGATGAAGATAGCAGTTGGGCAGCTTATAATTAACAACTCCACTTGCCTGAATATGAACTTCAAGAGGAACAGGCCTCACACTTGGCTTGAAATTGAAGAGGCCAGTTTCATCGACACCCAACCAATCAGCCAAGTTACTGGGTTCAAAGATGAATGTAAGAATTTCATTTAAAAGCTAGCAAGATAAAAGGTTGTAGCATTGCAATCTATAGTTTAGGGACAATCTACAGAGCAAAAACTGCACAAAGCCAATTAGCATTTTGCGCGTAAGACAGGCAAGATATATAGATCCAATGAAACACATACTGTGCATTTGCTAATGCTGTCGACAGGCCAACAAACCGAACTGGCCGCTCTGTTTGAGAAGATATGTATCTCATCCTTGAGACAATAACCTAGAGCCATAAAATCTAGCATTAGACATGATCAAGAGATTGCGTTATAGTCAATGAATCAAGGACCATGCAAGGGTGCAGAGAATGGGAGACATTCAGTGACAACTGTGTACCTCAAGTATGGGTCCTCGATCAGCTCCAAGTAAATGAATCTCATCCAAAATCATAAGCCCAACCTATAGATGTAGGTTTGAACATTTGATTGTGGTCAAGAGAGCATTCATGAACAGAATGTTCATGTTATAATTATGATATTACGTACAAATAGCTAAAAACCAAAACAAAGGAATAAAAACAAATGAGATATTGCACCTTAGTGACATAGCTTCGACTGTGCCAATTGCGACTGATACCATCCCATTTTTCAGGGGTGGAGATTATGATGTCTGCTGACAAGAGAGCCATTAGATCCAGGGTGTAGTCACCAGTCATTTCAACCTGCTTAAGATATTTGAGTCAGCAATGACATCACATCTATGTGACACAAGAATAATGCAAAAGAAACTTCACACACCATCTTCTTTCCAAGTTGTGTAACAAGACGCTTTCTCCAGTCCGTCATTCTCTCCCGAACAATAGCCTTTAAAGGTGCTATATAGATAACCTGCAGATAGAAAAGCACTAAAAGATCATAAGCATTACGAAGTTGAGATACAAGTATTAGTGAATGGGAATCTAAATAGACAAAAGTAAATACGTAATTTTGCAATAATTTTATTTGGATCAGGTAAATGATTTCATTAACAATAAATAGGGGGTGGGGGTGGGGGGGAACCCTGTATACAAGTAGCATACCAAAAGAAGAGAACCTACATAAAAAACATGGTTCTTAACAACCTAGTCCACATCCCCTATAAAAGGCACCTCCTGAGTAAACTATCTTGCAACTTTACATAGTCTTGGGCGACCCCTTCAGAAAGGTCTCCTATTTCTCTATTTCCAAGTAATTTACATAACAGCTGAAGGAGCTACATTCCACGCTCTAGAACTCCTTTTCCTTCTCCCAGAAGCCCAGCTATGCAACGCCTCCTTCATTGTGCCCGGCATCACCAATTGCAATCCTAACCAGTGGAGAACCATTGACCACAGTCGTGTAGCCACTTGACAAAGCAAAAGAAGATGATTAACATCTTCACCCATACCTTTGCACATGAAGCATTGATCTTGAGCGTATTTATACGTCCAAGTGCCATTTTATGCCCATATTATAGCTTAGTTTGTGAACTAATTCAATTATAATCTCATATGTTTGGATTAAATTGTATTCATGACCTAACGTGTGTGATTAGGCCCTTTTTGTAGGTTGGAATTGCTTATGGATGGAGCATAATTTGAAGACGAGGGTCCTAAACTTGAAGATAAACGCTAAGGGACGGATTATGGATTGTGAGACAAGCTAAAAAGGGCATTTGGAGTCAACTCCGTGCCACGGAGAAGCATTGGGGCGTTCAACAACGTGCCACGGAGCAAGGAATTAATTTGTGACGAGTAGGAGCTGTAAAACAATGAACATCCGTGATGGTGGGGTAGCACGGAGCTAGATCTCCGCGTTCATCACGGTGTCACGTTGCTTGATCTCCGCGTTCACCACAGTGCCACGTTGCTTGATCACTGCGTTCACGATAATGCCACGTTGGGTGGTCAATCTCAGCTACAATTCCCACACACTATAAATAGGACACTTAGCTTTTATTTTAAGGGGGGACACAATGTTGGAGTGCAAAGGAACTTCAAGAAGGCTTGGAACTAGGGTACTTTCTCTTTTCTTTTACACGGTATATTATTACATGAATAATTATAGCTTTGTAATTTTGTGTAAAACTACTAGTGGCTAAGAACCCTCATTCTAGGATTGAGGCCACAAAGCATGATTGTATAGCGTATTCTTGAATTGGTTTGAGTGTTTATCATATTTGGTTGTTCTTGCATTCTTGATTTTACTATTTTAACGATTCATGGCCATTAAAATACATTTTTAATTCTTGTGCAAATCTGGAAGGAGAAATACTAGAATAGAACGAAGAATATGAGGAGTGAGTTCTTGTCTTTAACAAAAATTAGAGATTAGATTCGCGTTTAGGATAAAAATTACCTAAAACGCCTCATTTGGTTACAAAACGGGATGATACATAAAAGTGTTCAAATTGGGTTATCATATCACCACTCAATGATGTAGCTGTGAGGTCATTTCAGATAGATGATTAGAGGCTCGAAAGACCATGATCATGTTATTAACCCCGTAAATCAACAGCCAAGATAAATAACTTGACCATTGTGAAAGTATTGCTATACATGATTGTTATGCCTTGACCCTGGAATCCTCCTTAATATTGCTTACAACCCATTTTATTACGTTCTTGCTTTTATTATTCAACTTAGAATTAGACAAAAATCAACATATTCTTGGTTACAATTGCACTTGTTAAATTTCATAGTATTACTTGAACTGGAAAATTGCTAAGTCACAAGTCCCTAAGCATTCAATATCCGGCTCGCAAGAGCCACTGTATTACTTGCATGACCACGTACACTTTTGTGTGTATGTTTGGACACGACAAGTTTTTGACGTCGTTGCCGGGGACTTAGAAATTAGTGAATTTCTAAATTTAGATTTACTATTATTGCACAAGTGTTGACAACAAGTTTTGGATTCTTTTTATTTTGTTTATACTTTGCTATCCTTCTTGACTTGACATCATGGAATATAAATGGGTTGAATGATGGGTACTCATATTTTGGTGATCCACGTCTGAATTGTGGAGGACCCCACTTGTGGCAATACTGTAATACTTGTAGTATATGTAGTGGTCAGGATGGCCATTGGAATAGTTGTCCTAGTTCTTATTCCCCTATCCCAAGCCCCTATTATGATCCTCCTGTTGTTTGTGATATTTATAGGAATAATGAAGAGGATTTAGAACATCATACTCACATAAGCGATATGGTAAAACAGGTCCTTGAGCAGATAAGTAATGAGGGAGCAGTATAATGACAAGGAAAAGCCACAGAGAGGATGAGCGCCAAGCTCACGGAGATAAAGGCTAAGGCTGAAACTTGTAAGGATCTGCAAGTCACAGTCTTAGCCAATACTTAAGAGGAACCTCAAGTGGAAGAAAAGAGTGAGTTCTTGGAACAAACTCAACAGAATTTCATTGGTTTCTCCATGATGGTCTTACATACATGGCTAATCAATTCATTGAAGGGAGAATAGAGCTCAGACAGGAGATAGACCAATTTGGCTTAGATATCCATGACCTGCAGGCTCTTTTTAATGAAGAGGTTGAGGCGTTTGAGGCCTAACTAAGAAGTGGATGCCAGCCAATGTGTGGAATTGGAAGAAAAATTCCCACCAATTGCCTATTCTTTTTGGGTTGATGTTGATGTTGAGAAGGTGGACAAAAGTGAGGATATCAATCATAATGCAATCTTGGAGTTAAGGCGTATTAGTCCTCATTCTAAACACTTTTCGACTTTGTGTTTGGTTGGCAACCTAAAAATAGGGCCTTCCGAGCCTATTGCGAGATGTGTAGATGAGGGACAATGTCCTTATATTCTAAAATTTTTTGACATAGAGACAAAATGACATCCCTCGCTTAAGGGCCAAGGAGTGCAAGATGCGACATCTATTGCTTGGTTCTTTTATTTTTACACCACCACCCCTTCAGCATGGTAGAAAATTGGAAAAGAAGTTAAGGGTGCAATTCATAAGTTCGAAGTGGAAGGAAAAGTGGTGTAATTAAAGGCGTCGCGTCGCGACTTTAAACCAGGTGCTGCTTGGGAGGCAACCCAAATTGTACTAGAGGTAGTTTTTGTTATTGCTTTTATAGTGGCACCTTTAATTTTTGTTTTTGTTTGTTTTTGCAGATTGAGAGGAAGTTTGAGTACCCATATAATTGACGCTAAGGAGCATGGTGAAACATAAGTGGGGTGGGAATCTTCCAATTTTTTATGAGGGTGAAGTATGTGATGGGTTTGATTCTATTTGAAATTTTAAGTAGAGCATACTTTACCCACCTTTGGGTTTTCTTTTCAGTTCATTTCCCGGGGGGGGGGGGGGGGGTTGTGCTTTGAACCGACTATTTTTTTTTTTCTAGTCATAGTTAGGAACTTTTCCCGATGATGGATGGATAACGACCGTCATGAGAGAAAATTAGTCATTAGGAATTATAGAACTCTTCACTGATTGAATGCTAGGTGCTCATGTTAGGTGTTACACATGACTGAATAATGCAAGTGGTTTTAAATTTAAAAGCATGCAGTGATAATTAAATAACTTCATTTGAGACACCTAGGCTCATCAGCTTGACTCTTGTATGATTTGAGCTAAAATTTGAGCCCGTGCCATTGGCTTGATTTAGAGTTTGTATGGATCCTTCTTGAGTTGAACATGTGTCGTCGGTGTGAGGTATTTGCGATATTCCATTCTTTCATATTGATGTCTAGAACTTGCCCGGTGTATTTGCAAAGCGAAATGAAGAATGTTGAATTTAGGTGATAATATAGGCATTTCTTTGATTAGACATGTTTTTATCCTTCGCTTTACCTATCCACAATGGATGATCCTATTTAGCCCCACTGAGCATTTAGCCTTTTCTTTGGTAGCCACATATGAAGCTTAATCCTTTTCTCTCAATTGACCTTTAATGTGATCCAAACTCCTAAGCACATTGATTGAAAAATAAATAAATAAGAGTTATAAGGAGTGAGAATTGAAAAAGGGAGATAGTTAAGTTTGGAAGTCTGGAGAAAAGACTGAGGGTGCAAATGTTTAAAAATTCATATGTTGTTGGTGGGAGTAGAGAAAGAACAAAAGAATTGGAAAAGTGTTTGATAATTAAGTACATCTTGCTAATGGTGTGTGAACTTGCTTAAAGAAATGGGAAAACAAAGAAAGTTAATGGATGAAAAGAGCAGGGGAAGTAGTTAGTTGATTGAAAAAAGTGCTTAATGAGAAAATTATGACGTATTAAAGCGCTTAGGGAAGATAAGCACTATTACAGGACAGAATAGTTCCTACCCGTCCCTTAGCCTATATTACAACTCGGAAAGTCCTACTTGATCTTACATTTTGATGTTCTTATATTAGTGGAGTAGTACATTAAGGCAAGCTTATGGTTCATCGTATGTGGCATGTGAAATTCTTGGTGAGAGTGAGCGTAATTTTATTTTTATTCCTATTCTTGTGATAACTTGTATATTTGCGGGAGAATATGAGTAACTCTCTTGTTGTGAGGGCACATGGTTGATCAAAGATAAGTGACGTACTCGATTCCTTGGTTGGGTGACATGCATGAGTTTACTAATATTGTAGAGTCGGTTCTTGAGGCTAGCAGGTCTTGAAGTAGTTGTTCACGAGTTTAAATAAAGCATGCTTTTTAATAACTTGTCATCTATGTTGGTCGTTGTAGACTTAGCTAAAGTGGACTTGTTTCAATTGGTGACGTGAAAGCTTTCCTTGCAGCATGGGATATAAAATAGTTGTTCAAGGATGAACAAGGCTTTAAGTGTGGGGTGGTGATCTTGGGACGTATAAATTATGCCCGTATTATAGCTTAGTTTGTGAACTAATTCGATTATAATCTCATGTGTTTTGATTAAATTGTGTCCATGAACTAACGTGTGCGATTAGGCCCTTTTTGTAGGTTGGAATTGCTTATGGATGGAGCTTAGTTTGAAGATGAGGGTCCTAATCTTGAAGATAAACGTTAAGGAACGGATTATGGATTGTGAGACAAGCTAAAAAGGGCATTTGGAGTCAACTCTGTGCCACGGAGAAGCATTGGGGCGTCCAACGACGTGCCTTAGAGCAAGGAATTAATTTGTGACGAGTAGGGGCTGCAAAACAGTGAGCATCCGCGATGGTGGCGTATCACGGAGCTGGATCTCCGCGTTCACCAGTGCCACGTTTCTTGATCTCCGCGTTCACCACAGTGCCACATTGGGTGGTCAATCTCGACTACAATTCCCACACACTTTAAATACGACGCTTAGCTTTTATTTTAAGGGGGGACATGATGTTGGAGTGCAGAGGAACTTCAAGAAGGCTTGGAACTAGGGTACTTTCTCTTTTCTTTTCCATCTTTTATTATTATATGAATAATTACAGCTTTGTAATTTTGTGAAAACTATTAGTGGCTAAGAATCGGCATTCTAGGATTGAGGCCACAAAGCATGATTATATTGTGTATTCTTGAATTAATTTGAGTGTTTATCATATTTGGTGGTTCTTGCATTCTTGATTTTACTATTTTAATGATTCGCGACCATTAAAATACATTTTTAATTCTTGTGCAAACTCGGAAGGAGAAACACTAGAACAAAATGAAGAATTTGAGGAGTGAGTTCTTGTCTTTAACAGAAATTAGAGACTAGATTCGCGTTTAGGATAGGAATATACCTAAAAAAAGCCTCATTTGCTTAGAAAACGGGATGATATATAAATGCGTTCGAATTGGGTTATTACATCACTAGTCAACAATATAGTTGTGAGGTCATTTCGGATAGACGATTAGAGGCTCAAAAGACCATGATCATGTTATTAACCCCGTAAATCAACAACCAAGATAAATAACTTGACCAATGTGAAAGTATTGCTATACATGATTGCTATACCTTGACCCTGAAATCCTCCTTAATATTGCTTAGAACCCATTTCATGATGCTCTTGCTTTTATTGTTCAACTTAGAATTGGACAACAATCAACATATTCGCGGTTACAATCACAGTTGTTAAATTTAATAGTATTACTTGAATTGGAAAATCGCTAAGTCACAAGTCCCTATGGGTTCGACATCCGGCTCCCAAGTACCACTTTACCTGCACGACCACGTACACTTGCATGTGCGTTTTGATGCGACAGGCACCAACTAACATAATTGATCCTCCTCTTCCTCAGGTTTTTCTCTATCAAAATTGCCCCCTTGCTGCCAACCACACAAAGAAACCGACCTTCCTATGCACCTTGGGAACGCAAAATAGAACAAGATGGAAATACAGTTCCTTCCCTCCCAAGTAACCTCTCATAATAGGATTTGACATTGAACAAACCCATAATCTGATTGGCACATAATATTGTCTTCCTTTTTTAAAGATTAACCAAAAAGGTATAGCCATAAGTTAGCCAGAATTAGGAATTATAATCAAAACATTTCTAAGGGGGTAATAATAAGTGCCCAATCTCCCCTATGGGATCAATTTTGTATTTTTACATACTATTCAAGGAGCATAACGTTTGTAAAGAAATGGACTGAAATTGGACTTTTCACCCACCTCCACCCCCACCCACCCCCACTAACTCCCAAGGCTGGACTTCTGGAGCGTGGACAATTTTAATATGGGGTTCAAACATCTGAAAACAGAATTGGGATGGGTCCAGCTTTGATACGATGTAAAGAAATGGATCCTGGGTCTTACTCAACACTAAAAGCTAGCTCAAGAAGTGAGGATTGCTCAAACCATATTAGAGAGACCACCCAACCATTAAAGGACCCACAGGGGAGCTCTTAACAAAGTTGACCCACATTTTTCGCTGCACCTCCCATCTAAGTACATCTAAAGCATGAGAGAGACATCTCTCTGGAGTTAATTAAGAAATTCAAGCAGCTAAAAGGCCTTAGGCTGTATAAGTCAACTAAATCCCATCAACTACTCCACTAAAATACCAACTAGACATAGAACTGCAATATCCTTCTTTTTTCTACATATTTACAGCTCATGTAACCATTACGATATGGGGCAGTATAGGCTCGCAACTCAAGTTCTTACAATTAATGAATGTAACACTTTTCTTATTCTTAAACCCCCTAATGGTTTTTCCCAGAACATACAAAAACTGATAAAACAAGTGATTATCCATGTGGAAGCATTTAGCAAAATAAATTGCAGCAAAGTACCTTCATATCGGGCTGTGTATTGAATAAATGGAGCATAGCAAGCTCAGCTGATATTGTCTTCCCACTTCCAGTCGGAGCTCCTAAGAGGATATTTTTGTCCGTGTGATACAGCACATGAAAAGCCTGCCAAAATTGATTTAAGCTATTGCCAATATTGACTAATGAAATAGACAATTAATCGAATTTAAGGAAAAAAAAACGAGATATCCACCTGTGTTTGTATAGGATTGAAGTGTGAAAATTTATACAAGGCCTCAAAAGTTCCATTGCCAAGCGCAGTCACAGGAAGGGGTTTTAAATCTAGAAGCTCAGTGTGGGATGTTTGGGCCTGAAGAAACATTTATTCAAGACAAAGAAAACCAATACCTATATTCAAACTTCAGGACATATTGCAGATATTCAACAATATACAGATGAATTTAAGTCGATAAAACAACCTCTGGAAGAGCAAGATTGTGGAGAGTTATTGTGTACAAAGCGTCTGCATGTAGCCACGAGTCAGAAACAGCACGAATGTAGTACTGCGGAGGATGTGGCTCAAAGATTGGTACAGTAAAGGATAGTTTCTGCGGATCTGTTCTGACCATCTTCTTTGTGAGGGTGAAGAGCTCAGAATGGTAAATGTGATCATTCTCAGAATCCTGAGGCAGTAATAGAATTTAATAAGATAAACTAGTAAAATATCGACAACAATTTCCTAGCCAAGTTCATAAGATCAAAATGGCTCAAACTGAAAATTCCTTCCCTCCATGCAAAATGAAACTAAGAGTTCCAATTGAAACGTTCCACATATATTCAAGAAAAACAAGACTTACATGCTCCAACGTGATGTGATGGAAACAGTTACAATGAAGGTTTGAAAAATATTACAAGGGGGCCAAAATTCAAAGGCAACCATTGTCATATTGCTTATTTTATTTTTTAGATGTATCACTAGATGGGCAGTAAAAGATGGTTAAAAAGACAGCAAGCAATCTCAAAAATCACCCACGACGTCTCAGACTACAGCCCCTTAAGTTGTCAGTCAGATACAATTTCCAACTTGGCTTTGATTAAAGTATCCTTATATCATATGTATCCTTTGGTTTTTTCTCTGTTTTGATCAATACATCATAAGTATTCATCTGTGTTTTTAGAAGTCATGAATCCTCATGCCCAAGTAGACAACTGGATTATACATAGAGATCTGTTCTTCCATTTCTTACTTCTTATCTATGCGCTCAACCAAGCACCAGAACAGTCTTACAATAACATTATTCCCTTGATTCAGCCCCTTATCAGCCCATTCACTAATTGCTTTCATGTGTTCCGAGTTCCCCCAAGAGAAGATATTCTGTAAGTTAATGTCTATTTGGTTAGAGGTTTTGGACCTGAACCTAATATCCGTCATCATGATGATCACAGAACTAATATTCATAAAACAACCTTCCCAAGTTCCTGAAATATTAAATGTCTCGTGCAATCAAATATAGTATCACAATGCACTAGCTCAGTGTCAAAAGCTAAGCATCTAAATGAGCAACTTTTTTTTGAATGATATGTTGCTGGCACAATGGCTATGCGATTAAGCACCTTAATGAGCAACTTTTTTTGAATGATGTGTTGCCAGCATGATGGCCGTGCATTAAGCACCTTAATGAGCAACAACTAGGCAGTGAAGCATAGTGTCCTATAGAGGCAACGATGGCTGGCACCTCAACTTTAGAAGGCTGGGAAATGGGTAGACTTGCTGAATTACTACTGATTCTGGAGAATTTCCAAGGTTTGTCATAGTGCCAGACAGGATGATTTGAAAAACTGAAAGCAGGGTTCAATTTACAGTGAAATCGTGCTTATCATAGCTTGATTTCAGGACTTCAGGATTTAGACCCTGGAAACAGATCTGGAAAACTAATGCTCTCCTTACAAGGTGATGTATTTCTCATGATTGGTGTCCCATAAATCATGCTTGACACGGAAAAACTTAGAAAGAAGAGGACTCGACTTGTGCTTCAGATGCTTTCTTTTAGGTTCACATTCAGAGGGCACAGATCATTTGTTTTTACCCTGCTAAATCACTGTTCAATTATGGCAACTGTTCCATAACATGGTCGGACTTAAATGGTACATGCCCATGGACACGAGCTCTTGAAGTGCTGGAACATCAAGGGCAGGAACAGGAAGCTAAGGAAATGGCGGTACATTATACCTTCTTGTATCTGGTGGTCCATTTGGAGGGAAAGGAATAGGAGGTGCTTTGAAGACAAAGAAAGATCTATTCAGAAGATCAAAATGAACTGTTTACTTTTGTTTTATTTTTGGTGTAAACAGAATATTACTGACAAGAAAGAGGAGCTGTTAGATGTGATAGAACCCCTCTAAGAATAACATACTTTTTGCTTTTGATCTGTAAATACTTTTGCCTGCACCTTCTTGGTACTTTTTATCGATACAATAACCAATTCTCCAAAAAAAAAAAAAAATACCTGTGGGACAAAGCACAATTCCTCTATTTCTACAGTTATGTTCTCTTCCTTACCCATAAGTTACTTTGCAAATAACCTTGACCACCAATTATCGCCTCATGGAATCCACATAACACCAGAAAGTTTATATTTAGTTATTTACTTTACCGCTAAAATTGAAAATCTTTAAGACACCGATCCTTGCCTGGGCATTAGAGGTGGATCCAGAAATTTAAATTCTACGGGTTCGACCTTTAAGGTTCTTAGGGATTGTTTGGCCATTGAAATCATATGAGATGAAGTTTGAAGTTTTGTTTGGACATGCAATTTGGGATTTTTAAATTGTATTTGTTCCTCATGAACATAAGTACCCCATAAGTTGTACAAACTATTCAAATTGCCCAAATTCTTAGACAATCTTATAAAATAAGTAAAAGTTCATAATAAAATATAATACACTATCACATAGCCATTCTAAAAAAAATACAACTTAAGAATCAAACTTTAGTTCAATAAAAAGTAAAATTAAACATGAGTTGTATTGTACTACTCTCTAATATAATCCTCCCACATAGTACGGACAAAGGTTGGCAAACTATTTATGTCCAATATAATAGTTGGCAAAGGTTGTTTACATTTATTAAATAAATGGTTTGTAAATATAGTTGGTATATATAAAATGGCGGACCTTTTTTTTATAAAATATAAACTTGTGGGTTAAATTTTGCATTTGAAAAATCCCATCTCATGATTTAGAGAATTTGGGATTTCATCTCATGATTTGAAATTATGAGATGAAATAGCATGTCCAAACGCTGATTTCATCTCATAATTTCAAATCGCGACATGAAATCGCATGTCCAAACGCCTACATAGCATTAACTCATTATATATTTAAATTCTTTTTGTTTTTGATCTAAATTATTATTGTATATCAAGTAAATGAATTCTCGTACATAAACATGGCCAAACTGGCTGTATACAAGGAATATACGAAAAGGTAAAGAATCTACAGAATATGATCGTCTACAGACTCCACCCAATCATTTATATAACAAGGAACTTTCTGATTGCACCAAAAGAAAATAAAGGGAACAGAGACTAGTCCTCAACTGAGAGAAACTCGACTCTGTTCCTTCAAAAGCTCTCTTGTTTCACTCTCTCCAACCTACCCACATTAACGCAAGTGGAACCACGTTACAAGACCTTCGTCTTCTCCTCCTTCTCCCACTCTTCCAACTGAAAATAACGGAACTCATTATATATTTAAAGTTATGAGTTTATACCTAATATTTGTTGTAATTTTAGTGAATTTTACACAAATTTATACACCGCGTTGAAAATACTGGGTTCAGATGAACACACTACCATAATGGCGGATCCACTCCCGCTCAACGTGGCTTCCTATTACCTACCTCCGACAAGCTTCTGACTTTCTTCTTGCCCAACCTACTTTCAACTCCTCATGTTCAAGATAAAGCAAAGAGGAGAATAGGTAATTCAAATGCAAACACAAGATCATCGTGCCATACATAATCCACCTCTCATCTTCTTTCTGGACGAGTAAACCCAAACAAGAGCACCTTTGTACTCTGCTTGCAACTATATGTGTTATTGTTAAACTAGAGTGGAACATGACATGACTGCTGCTTATTTGAACCCCATATGAAACTCCTGGGGAAACAAATAAAACTAAGAAAAGATTGAATACCAGACAGGTCAAACCAGTGCAATAAAAGAAAGGTCAACAAGAAAAGACACCTCGCAGATGAGGATAGGCCAAATTCCACATACACAATATGATGTTTGATTATTATTATTATTGTCATACTGCAAGAAACAAGCATGTTCAAAGCTACAGAACATAGTCTACAATGTTAAGTTTTGATAAACATGTCAATTTAAGAAGGAAAATTCTAGACAGAATCCGGGTATCCGTGGATAAACACCAATATCCATCAAAGCATAAAATAAATGAACAAGTGGGTACCTCAACCAGAATCCACCAGCGCAGCGCAGTGCCATGAATTCGATCCTTCCAAACAAACTGTGGAGCTATAACCAAATCCACCTAATAAAGGAGCTTCATGACAATCTTTCTCTTTGCATTTGATAAAAATAGAAGGAAAAGATAGATGCTTCCTCCATCCCATTCCGAGTTTTTCTTCTCTGACCGGCCATTGGCAGCGGGTGCTAATAGTATAGTTGCATAAGTAGAAATGGCCCCAAAGGTAGGAGTGTTATAGTATTGAAGAATTTGCGCTGTTTAGGTATGTAGATCGGTACCATATTACCAAGTACTAAAACGTGGCAGGGAAAAGATTCTTTCAGTAAAGTGGACACATTTTTTAGATTGTCCGAGAAGGAAATTGGAAGTTAAATTGGGACAAAGGGAATAAATCTCAGATAGAACAAGAGGGAAAAAAGCAAGTGCAGAAATGTACTCACCTTCAGAACCGTTCTAGTGATCGGACTGACTGTAGCAGACAACTGGACTGATGGGAAATATCCTAGACATTGCTTAACAACCTGGGATTTTGAAAACATCTCTTTAACTGAAGGTCACAGGGCAAGCCTCAAACCAAAAACCTGTAAAAAATAATTTACCTTTCCTCCAGGTGCATAACGAATCAAAGCTCCGATATCTTTCTCTTGCATCTCTTGTAAATGATCCAAATCTGCCCCCCTATCTTCAAGCTTCCTCAATATCTGAAACACCAGTTCTAAATTAACACATATAAACTAGTTGAAATTTTATTTAACAGAAGTTATTTATAGAGAACAAACTTCTGAAGAAATGTCCTTGTCAAACTGTCTAAGAGGATGTTGATGGGGCCATATTTTGCGATCCACAGCCTTGCAATAGTCTAACATAAGAGCAGACATCTCACACCACCCTCTACGCAGACAAATCTCAAAAAGAGCCCGCATGATACTAGCCAAGCTTGCACTTATATAAGCCGCATCAGAGATCAGTGAAAACGTGTCAATTGATCCTCGAGAGATGTACAGCTGCAAGATACAATCAACGTCGTTAAAACACTATATGTTGAGAAGCCACAGCTTTTAATGGACAAAGAGTTCCGCAAGACCTGAATAAGAATTGAAACTTTTCCATGTTTGTTAGATGGACCACCCTTGACTTCCAATGGACAATATGTGCGAGCCAACATCTCAAGCTCATTTTGTTCCTCGTCTCGGACCACAATATTTTCAAATTCAGAAGAATGAGCTACCATATTTATCAACTAATAGCCAGTGAAAAAATAGATGTCAGAGAAAGCATAATAGAAAAATAATGGACAGCAAAACTTAACACTCGTAGGCATGTCAGTCATGAATATTAAATGAAAGTCTTTTGTGACACGCACACAATTAAAAAACATAATAGAGTCCATGACGTGTACGTGTCGGATGAACCAAATCCTCATTGAATTTTATTTTTCCATTAGATGGGGCTCGCACATGTTCTGCAGGACCATATAACTTAGAAGGTGGAAAACTCAAATAGTTGGCAACTTACACTAAATAAGTGTTATACACATACCACTAAAACAATAATTTAGCTAGAGATAAATGAACAATGGCCCACCCTATTTACAGGAGACAAGTTAGTGTTTAGTACATTAAGAAGAACTTCACTTACTTCTAAGGTTTAATTGCCCCTCGAACAAAATCTCTTCCAATTATTCAAGTTCATTATGAATTTTCTTCCATTAATGACACCATCAGATGTGATACTGCAACGAATTTAAGTTGGACATTGTGCTGATGCATGGGCCCAGGATCTATCGGAAACAGCCTTTCTACCTCTGAGGTAAGGGTAAGGTCTGGGTACACTCTACCATATCCTCCCCAGGCCCCACTTTGCGGGAACACCAGGTATGTTGTTGTTGTATTGTGCTGATGCATGGGTTACACTAGTAATACTATGTGCAAATTAATGTGAGACAACCCAAAAAAAAAAAAGGGAAAAAGTGTCGCATAAAATGAAACAAGGATTATTGTCTAAGAAAAGTGATGAGCAACAATGTTCTGTATCTTTTTGAACAATAATTTCCTCAAACATTTCTGCACTTCATCATATCAATTTGGAAATGATATGACGAGTCCATTCTCACTGACATAGGATCATCAACTGAGAGAGGGCAAGCAAAACTAAATACCTCGCTTTCATTCATATGGCGTGACAGCATTTCATTGTAAGTTTCAACACTAGTAAACTGGATATAAAAGTGGCTGGCAATACGACCTAGTTCAGTGCAGTAGAAGTTCCCACTTTTCTCATCAAAACGCATCATTTTTGCTTTATCAAGTGCACGAGCAGCATCACTTATAAGATCTCTTTGCTTTAAGCTTAATGATGGATCTGCCATGACCTGCAAAAGAGAAGAAAGTTTCAGCTAAAGTTTGAACGCAATTTGTTTAGCTGCTTCTCCAAACCTCTTGGAAAACAAGTACCTCAAATTGACTTCAACTTGAAATATAAACAAAATCCAATTCACACACTTATAAAAAGCCATTCAGTGACAATTGAAGCTGTATTAAGGAAAAGCCAACATGAGAACCTAGGGGGTAATCTTGACATCTAATGGTGCATCACCTATTTACTAAAGAGCTGAAGATCTTTGGCCGTCAAGCAAGACTTGTTCATCTGCAATACTTCTTCAAACCAAAAGATCTATCGATCAAGCTCCCAACAACAACATACCCAGTGTGATCCCAACAGCGTGAGGGGGGGGGGGGGGGGGCAGTGACCTTACCCCTACCTTATGTGAGGTAGAGAGATTCTTTCTGATAGAAACAAGCTTTCCTCAAAATTACAAATGCACATGTCTGCGAATCCATCATTCCATTTACCTTTACACAGTACATAAAATTCGCCTACACAGAAATTTCATTCCACAAGCATTCAACCCCTCCATCCCCGTAAAGAAAGGAAGCAAAATCAGAAAAGAGAAGTTTCATACTATTCTATGCTCAGAAGAACAAATGAATGTAATGCAAGGCCTTACAACTGGAGAACACATGATTTTGTACAAAATAATCTACCGACTTTTCACCCACTAGACCCCAAAAGGATTTATAAAAGCACATGACAACTTTGAAGGTTCATTAGCTTATCGTTTTCTTGTTGGTTTCATACTTCTTCAACTTGGAAGGGAAGGGAAGGAATACATGGATTACAATGTCCTGATAATAATATAAATAAGTCAAAAGATTATGTTTAAGATGATGTACGACCAAGATAAATGAAAATATACCTCATCCCATCCGATGCCATAGGCCAAAGGATTCATCTTCATCCTAATGAAAAGATAAGTGTAACCAAGCCAAGCACAAGCTTCCTTAACATTTGTTACAGTACCCAGTACCACCTCAGCATTTAGATTATCTTTCAAGGAATTGATAAACTGCAAGACGACAAGTTCGGAAAGAGAGTCAATAAACAGAATCTTTAAAGAATGTTTAAACAGAGATTAGAAATTGCAAAGAGCTGTGAATTTCCAGTATCCTCTTTTTCCAAGTGAAGCTTATCTGTTACATAAAATATTGTTCAAAGGGGCTTGATATTTTAAATGGGCAGAATATCATTCAAATTGACAGCAATTTACAAAAGACAGAAATGGAAAACTTTATTTTATTATTTTACTGAAGTAAAAGGAGTAACATCAACTATTGTACATGAGGGCTTCAAAAAAATCTTGTGGATTGTAGAAAAGTTTCAACATTTTACATAACCATGCTCTTTTTAAGAAATAACTTTTTACATAACAATGATATTGTCTAAAAGTTGAAGGAGGAATGTACTCGGAAAAATATTCAAATATCTGCAGCACTGCATATAGGAAACAAAGAGACAACTAAAGGTCTAAAATTGGCATAGAATAAGCACTCTACCTGACTTTCTATAGGAAGTTGACTTGTCAATAGACGTAAATAATATGCCAACTTGTCATGTGAAGTGATTATAATGCCTTCACCACTTTTATCAAACTGAGGTCTTCCAGCACGTCCGAAGATCTACCATGGAAGAACATCCCACAACAGCACAATAAATGAGTGCCGATCAACATTACTAACCGAGTAAGAGTAACAACATGAAGAAGATTAAGTCTCACTTGCATAACATCTAGCATACCCAGATCTCACCATCCACCAGCCTTTGGATCATATATTTGGGTTCCCTGAAGAGATGAAATGCTAAATCATTACTCAACACAAGACAAGGTTTATCATGCAAAAGAATATGTCATGTGACAAAAGCTGCAAACTAACTTACAAATAATATGAAAAGCTTCGATGAATACAGTTGCATTCAACTAAGTTTACTACACAAATTACATATATAGTACATGTTTCAGACCAAAATAGGGAACAAGGACCATGAGTTTTTGTTCGCAAGAGGTTTATGTGAAATTTCGGACAATTAGCGACCAAAACATAATGGAACATTTAATTTGCAGGAGAAAACTCTCAATGGAGTGTAAAGTTATCCCAGAATGTTGCATTACACTTCTTTCATGAGCTGGGTTCTATCAGATGCAAAGTCCAAGACCTTATAAGACATGATTCAAATGGAAACATTAACATTATGGTTGAGTTCAGTTAGCATAATACCAATATCATATCAAAATCATCAGCAAATGATCAACAACAATATCTTTCCTTTGATCAGTTCAAAAGCAGTTTAGAAAAGTATCCCACATCAAAAAAGAGGAACTTGTTTTGATGATAAAGATTGGAAAGCACATGAAGGTGGTTGTTTTCAACACCCAAGATCACCCTATTTTTTAGTGAACCATGCAACAAAATAAGGACAAAAACATGGGAGGTTAGCAGTGTTATCAAAAGCGAAAAGCGCAAAAAAGCTCTAAGGTCTATTGGAGCTTTAAGCGCAAAACGCAAAAAGTGTGGGCTTTAATGAGAAAAGGCGCAAATGGAGAAAACATACAAATATATATATATATATATATGCTTAGTCCAAGACTAATAATTATAAGCATAAATAACAAATATATGGATAAAGAAATTGAAATTTTTTTGGATAAATTGAAATATCAAGTGTTCAGTTTCGCCTCCTCAGAAAACGCTCATTTGCAAGGAAGGTTTGTCTTAGAGCCTCGATGATAACACTAAAGCGCACATTAAGCGAGGCGAAGCACTCAAGGTGTTTTGAGCCTCGCTTCGGGGCTTAAGCGCGCCTTTGACAACAGTGGAGGTTAGGAATGCAATCAAATCAAGTCAAGAATATATCTTCCAGTTTCAAGATTGAACTGGTAAGGCCTTGATGTTTGAAAAAAAAAACTTCTGGACAACTCATAAAGCCCAAGCTCAACCCTGATTAAAAGCACACAAAGACAGACACAAAATGAAAATGAAAACAAAATCAAGAAAACCAGACATCGAAATCCCTAAGTTTCAAATTATGACAACAAAGTCACTAAACAGAATCAAGCAAGTTGATTTTTGTTATCCTAGCTAACTGCCCATTTATTTCACCATATATGGTAAGGAATTTGCTTCTTCCACTGTGCTAGATAATAGAATCTCAGCTTAAATGGTAATAGCATATTCATGGAGTTGTAATAAAGATACAAATAATTCTTCATACTTGAGAACTATTCTAAACACAACTTAAAGCAGAATGATCCAGTTGGGATCAACCTAAATCAAACCAAAATCAGGTTCCAGACTCAAGCTCAAACTATTCATCCAAAGGTAGGATACATGGCGGTGAAGTCAAAAAGCAAACACAATGCACAGAATGCAGTAAAACTGGTACAAGCTTCTTTGAATTTTATATCTTAACATACTTCAAATTACACCTAAAAATCCCTTGAAGAATGAACAAGTATTTCACAAACCTTAATCACAACTGTGTGAGCAGGCAAATTGACTCCCCATGCCAAAGTTGCTGTGCAAACAAGGACCTAGAATGACCCAGGTTTTTTAAAACTAAACTGAAAAAAAAAAAAGATGTTGAAAAATGTACGTGAATAACTTGAAAAGCAAAGAAACCAACCTTCAAAATTCCCTGAGAGAAAAGTCTTTCTGTTAGGTTTCTGTCAGCACGTAACATTCCAGCATGATGAATGCCAATCCCATGTTCAAACAGTTGGACGACCTCCTTATTTCTGGACTTGAAAACTTCCCTCTGAAATGCATAAATTGAATGACTTAAGCAAAAGGTGCCATAATAGGGATGTAAAGGGAATATTAAATTAAAGGACAATAGAACTTGCTTGCCTTTAAAATCTCATATTGAGGATGCTCTTCATTCGTGAACAGCTCAGATTCTGTATTTTTACCAGACAATTCAACCTGTTCATATGAATATGAAATGTTTGTAAAATAGAGGCAATCTTATGGTAAGGTATCTTTCAAGTGCAACTTCATAATATAGTATATACTTCTACCTGTGTTTCCAAGTCAGTTTGATAATATGGAGAAAGAGAATGTTACTATTAAGTCATATTATGAGAAGTTGTTGACAATGGAGAAGATTGCCTTCCCAAATAGCTCGATTGGAATCCTTAAGATACGGAGAAAGATGTGTTTTTTCACTTGGCTAGCAATTGACGGCAGAGAATCTGAAGGAGAGGGAGTTCATTTCTGTCAATTGGTGTTATGTGTAAGGACTCAGGTGAAGATGTCAATCATCTCCTTCTACATTGCCGGTAGTATCGAGATTATGGTGGGCTATTCTGGATTAGGTCGGAACATCCAAGCACCGTGAAAGATAATCTTAAGTTGAAATAAATAGAGAAGAAGGAGAAGGGCTTGGAATATAGCTCCACTAGCACTTACATGAGCTGTTTGTATAGAGAAATAGAAGAGCTTGTAAAGGATAGAGGTGGAAAAAAAACATATTTTTACTGGTAGGTTTTCTACTTTTTGGTATACTTGTATATGGGCATCTTTTTGCACAAATATTGATGTACTTCTATCACTTAATCAAAAAAGATAGATTTAATCCTATTCAGAAAACTAAATGGAATTGTATTATAACATTTTATTTTTTATGTAAAGAAGAGAATCTAGAGGAAACTCATCGGTTAGTAGTTCTATAAGGGTCTGTATAATTAGTTTTTGTCTTGGGTCACAACCTGTTCATAATTTTTTTCCGGAGGTTCTCAGCATATAGGATATGCTGACGGATACAACTTGCCAGTTTCAAAAAAAAAAAAAATCTCAAGCTTATTAATTATTGTTTACAGGGATTATGAACAAAGATAAAAGATGGACAAGCTTTAAGGATAAAGAAGAGCACCATCAACTTCCTTTAATGGAACAAAGGATTGTCATCTCTCTCACTCTAGGCCAAGTGACCCATGTTAGAAGGAGTTATTGACCTGAAGATTTTCTTAAGGCGGCATATGCTCAAGATAGACTACCCACCACATGTCATCCAAGCCCTTCCATCTTTCCTCTGATAATGGGACTGGGAGGTGCCTCATCTACTTCAGGCACAAAGAATTCACGTTGGACACCAATCTCCCCCGACAAAAATCCATATTACACATAGTCTAACATTGGACAGAAAGAACATGGTTTCTGCTATGAATTAGAAATTATTAGCACGGAAAGAGCCATTTCTTACATATATATATATATATATATACACACACACACACACATATACAGAGAGAGAGAGAGAGAGAGGAATGGTTAAGAATCCCCATAATTGTGTAAAGTAGGAATATGAATTATTTTCTTTTCTGTTAATAGTTGTGGTCTACCTAAAAAACTCAAAAGTCTAGAAGTCCATCTTTAGAAAAAAAAACGCTCCCAGGTACATTCCCTGATATGACCTTCTCTCCTCCAACCTAGGAGGGGAAGGCCACTACGCAGGTACAGCTTGCCACCACCGGAGTATGAGGAACCCAGCCATTTATATTTACAAAGAATGGGAGAGAACAGAACCTATTTCAATGCAGATTTCAAATTCTACGACATCACCAAATGGACAACTAACAAAGTACAATGGTTTGAATGGGTAGAGAGAAGTCGCAAGATGATGCACAGGTCTACCATGAGCAGCAGGAGTATGGAATGGATATGCAAGGTCCTTAAAGAGGCGTCAAGGAACAAAGACACAAGGAACAGGAGATGGAGGCTAGTATATAAAAGTACAAGGTACTTTTGTAACAGGAAACACAATGCATACGGGAGATATATAAGTGTTGTCTCATTAAATAGCGGAGGGAGATCTGTCCTTGTTATCCCAGAGCTAGCTTTTAATGCAGGATGGGGAGAGATAGCACAAAGTTCGAAGGATTCATTAAATGTCCAAAATCGAAGAAAGATTAAGTACTACCAAGGTTAACTGACAAAGGATTTCCGTACCCCAAGACAGTACAGGAGAGTAAATGGCAATCAAGAAGCCTGCGTGTAGCGGAGGTGAATAGCGAAAAGGGGCAGGTTGTAATAAATGACACAGGGGAAAGCCAGGAGAGTGTGTCTCTCAACAGGTGCATAGTAGGGAGCTTCGCAGGGATACGTCAAGAAAAACCACTCTCACAGATATAAGGATTGGGCATCTGCAACTTGGAAGAATTCCTTTGGGGTTAACATTTATGAAATGAACGAAAAGATCCTGTTCGAATTCCCAAACAGGTACATGGCGGACCAAATCATCCAAGGACAGTGGCTATGGAAGAAAAGGAGAATACAGCTAAAATGGTGGCACCCCTTGGTGGGCACTATACCAAATGACAAAAGTCGGTGAGACGTGGGTCAAGGCCATCAAAATACCCCTTCATTTATGGTCGCAGAAAGTATTCCAGAAAATAGGAGATTTATGTGGGGGGTGGATATCGATTGAAAGAAGAATCTGAACTCAAAAACCACCTCAAGTGGGCAAGAATTTTGGTGAGGAATGAGGATAGAAAAATACCCAGAGAGGTGGCTATAACCAAAAGTGGAATCAAGTTCTACCTCCCCATTATGCCGGAAAGTAGAGCAAGATTCGAATTTCTGCCAGAAAAAGCCATCGACAAGTCGGGGAAGAAGGAGAGGGGTTTAGACCGGATAAAGGAAAGGATCAGGGGATAAGAAAGGCATGCAACTACGGGATAGGACAAGAGATCTTTCTGCAAAAGGATACTAGGGGCAGAGAGCACGTGGGAGAGAGAATTATGTCAGCTGACCAATATGATAAGTCACGAGCACTTGAGCAGCATGCGGCTGACTTAAGTAACACTATGGTTTTGGGCTGCAGCAAGGATTTTGGGCCTGATTTGGCAGCACAAATCATTTTTAATGACTTAAAAACCCAATCAGTATCAGATACACACCAAGCTTTATCTATAGAAGCTCTGGAACCTTGTACTTTTCAAGGGCAATCACATGTAGAACACCAGAAAGGTGCAACTTCAAGAGCTTGGGAAATGGCTGTCTCAAACATCACGGAAGCGATGAACGGGAGCCACGTTTCATAGGATTTAGCAAGAAAGGAAGTGCAGCATTGGAACACGGGAACATAGTGTTTGGGGGATACAGGCTTACCAATGGCAGCCAAACACAACAAAATAACCACAATAATCAACTGGGAAGAAGATGAAGCAGTACCTATAGAAGTTCATTAGCAAATAGAGCATGAAATCGATGAGAGAGAGACCTCGAAATCGGTCCAACAGAATCTGATCAAACTGAGCAAACTGCTAGGGGTTGACTTCCAAGGGCATGAAGAGGAGGCCCTAGAATTACTATTGCAAGTCGACAGCTGCAGACAGATCAGAAGATTGGAAGCTGAAAGTGTCAGAAGAAAGAGCAAAGGTAAGGGAATGCAAGAACTAAAAAATTTGGTGAGTTTTGATGTCAAATTCAAAGCCAGTGAAAAAAAAAATAAGGGGAGGAATATGCTTGATTGTAACCCATGCATTTCAAATTAGTAACCTGGAATGTTAGGGGACTTTACGATAGGAATAAAAGGAGAATTGTGCAGAGTTTAGTGGTTGACTGGCCAAATTAGAAGGGAATATTACAGAAACTGTCAAACAAGTATGGGGTGGTAGATGGATAAAAAACGCTTTTCTAGAGGCTAGAGGTACAAGAGGAGGCATCTTATTCATGTGGGATAGCAGAGTATGGAAGGGAAATTCTGAAAGCAGACATGTACAGTCTGACTTGCAAATTTGAGGCACAGATGCAAGAATTCGCATGTCATATCACAGGGGTATATGCCCCGAATTGCTACATTGAAAAAAGAGGAGTCTGGGATGAAATAAGTGCAGTTAGGGGATTAATAGACGGACCTTGAGCAATCTGTGGGGACTTCAATGTTGCCAGATACATTACAGAAAAGAGAAATTGCACAAGAAGAACTAAGGGGATGATAGAATTCTCAAACTTTAATGAAGATATGAACCTAATTGATCTTCAGCTGCAAGAAGAGAATTACACTTGGTTGAAAGGAGGAAACACAGACATAGCATCCAGGATCAACAAATTTTTGATTTCATAAAAATGGGATGAAAGCTTCAGAAACATAAAACACTGGGCACAACAGAGACTGGCATCAGATCATGTTCCAGTAGCATTGCAGGGGTTCTTGAATTAAAGGCAGAAGCTACTTCAAATTCGAGAACTGGTGGTTAGGGACACCAGAGTTATATACTAGAATCAAAGAATGGTGGGACTCATTCAATTTTGTAGGTCAACCGGATTTTGTCTAGTTTGTAAATTGAAGGCTCTGAAATCTAAATTAAAGGAGTGGAGCAAAGGACAGGGTGGAAATCTATGGTTACAGAAAAAACAAATGCTAGATAATGGGAATCAGAATTCTGACAAAGGAGGAGGTTGAGAAGAAGGCAGCACTAAGTTTGGAGTATGAAACATTGGTTAAAAATGAGGAGATAGCTTGGAGACAAAAGTCAAGAGCCTTCTGGTTAAAAGGAGACAAGAATACAAAATTCTTCCATAGGATAGCAAATGCTCACAAGAGGTACAATAACATTGATAACCTATCCATCAATGGTGAGATTACAGAGGATACAAACAGAATAGAGGAAGAGAACACCGAGTTTTACAAGAACTTATATACAGAAACAGACCACAGAAAGGGCTTATCAGTCAGCTTGTAAATGGTCCAGTTTTAACAGCAGAAGAGGAGGTTCTACAGACGGAGTTTGAAGAAGAGGAAGTTCTAAAATGTCAGAAAATGTGTGCTATTGACAAAGCACCAGGCCCAAATGGCTTTACAGTGGGGTTCTACATCAAGTGTTGGGGAATTGTGAAGCTGGATATCATGAAAGCTTTCAAAAAAATTTCATGATAAAGAAGTGTTTAAGAAGAGTCTAAATGCTACTTTCATAGCACTCATTCCAAAGAAGAAAGGAGTTGTATAACTTAAAGACTACACACCTATTAGTCTGATTGGTAGCATCTATAAAATATTCTCAAAGGTCCTGACAGAAAGGTGGAAAGGTGTAATCTCCAAGTTGGTGGATGCTCACCAAATGGCATTCATCAAGGGCAGATAGATTATGGATGCAGTGTTGATAGCCAATGAAACAGTGGACTCAGGGCAGAAACTCAAGAAACCTGGGATACTTTGCAAGCTGGATATTGAAAAAGCTTATGATCATGTAAACTGGAACTTTGTATTAAGTATGCTGGAAGGAATGGGTTTTGGGCAGGAGTGGTTAAACTGGATTTACTTTTGCATATCAACAATCAGCTTTTCTATATTGATAAATGGTTCACACGTGGCCTTCTTTAAAGCACAGAAGGGTCTCGGGCAAGGTGACCCACTATCTCCTTTTCTTTTGTCATAGTCATGGAAGGTCTCAACAACATGATAAAAACAGCCAATGGTTATGGGTGGATAAGGGGCTTTGAAATAGCAAAGACTGAAAACCAGAGCCTAAAGGTGACTCATCTTCAATATGCAGATGACACACTTATCCTGTGTGATGCAGAGAAGGATAAGTTAAGATATCTAAGGGTCATTTTAGTGTTACTTGAAGGGCTATTAGGTTTACATATAAATTGTAGGAAGAGCTTTTTATACCCCATCAATGAAGTGCCTGAAATGAACCAGCTGGCAGCAGTGTTAGGAGGGGAAGTGGGCTCTTTAACTTCTATCTTTTTGGGAACGCCACTGGGAGCCAAATCAAAGTCAGTAGAGATATGGAATAAAGTAGTGGAGAAATGTGAGAAGAAATTAGCTAGATGGAAGACACAGTATCTGTCCTTGGGAGGCAGAATGACCCTAATCCAAGCAGTTCTTGATGCCCTTCCAACTTATATGATGTCTTTATTCTCTATTTCAATAGGGGTCATCAGTAGGTTGGATAGCATCAGGAGGAAGCTTTTGTGGCAAGGAAACAAAGATAAGAAGGCCTATAATCTGGTCAGCTGGAAGACAGTCACTTCAGGCAAGAGAAAGGGTGGCTTGGGAGTCAAAAATATTAAGTTACAAAGCAAAGCACTTAGAATGAAATGGCTTTGCAGACTGTCCAGTGAGCATCAATCTTTATGGGGCAGAGTAATCAAAGCTAAATATGATCTAGAGGATGATTGGTTGACTAAAGAAGTTGGTACTACTTATGGGGTTAGTTTTAGGAGATCCATCAGAATGTTGTGGAATGAATTGAAAGCTGAAACTAAGATAGTGGTAAAGGCTGGGAGAAGAACTGATTTCTGGAAGGACAGGCGGCTTGAGGAAGGTAGTCTGGTTGAGGCTTTCCCTGACATCTACAACCTTGTGACACACCAGACGAGGACTGTAGCTGAGTTGTGGACACCCCAAGGCTAGAACACCAATTTCAGAAGGAAAATCAATGACTGGGAAATCCAAAGAGAATCCAATTTCTACAGCTCTATAGATAAGTTCACTGGGACACAACAAGGGGAGGATATCCTTTGGTGGCAAGGTAGTAGCAAGGGACAGCTTAGAGTCAAGGAGGCATACAATTAGATGAGTCAACATTCTCAATAAACAACTAATTGGCCATGGAAGCAAATCCGGAAAGCTAGAGTCCCTCAGAATGTAGCATGCTTCAATGGTTTTTAGCAAATGAGGCTGTTCTTACAATAGATAACCTGATGAGAAGGGGTCACATATTATGTTCTAGATGCTTTCTATGTAAGAGAGAAAAAGAAACAATAAATCATCTATTCCTACACTGCAGATTCACAGGACATCTATGGAGTATTATTTCAAATCTTAAAGGAAAATCCTGGATCATGCCAAGGAAAATTTCAGAAAATCTTAAAAGTTGGGAAGAAGCTGGAGCACAAGCAAAGGACAAGAAGAGATGGAGAATGATCCCACCGTGCATTTGGTGGACAATCTGGAAGGAAAGGAACTCTAGGTGCTTTGAAAGAGTAGAAAATGATGTGCAGAAGATCAAACTGAACTTCATTTTACTGCTTTGTTTTTGGTGTAACCAGATCTACTCTAATGACTCTGTATCTATTATAGATGTTTTAGATTCAATCTGAATAGATCATAGGCGATACTAGAGTATCTTGTAAATATGGTTTCAGTACTACCTAAGTACTGTTTTTGGTGATATAATACTTGTTACAGTTCTCAAAAAAAATTACTTTCTTTTCTTTTTAGGATCAGTTCTATACTTTCCTTTATCAGATTACCTTGTAAACCCTAAGCACGATATAAATTCGAACATGCTTGAGGGAATAATCAAGCAATTCATTCACAACATCTCTTCCTTTATCATTCTTTATAATTTCTAACTCTACCGAGCCCACCATCCTCTCGGTTGCCGGCATGCTTTATACTTACAAAAATCTCTCAAATGCGGAATCCTGCCTTGTTAGTTATCAGTAGAGCTAAAGAAAAAAAAATTTAAGCCATTCCCAGGATTTTTTTAAAACCAAGCCACTGTGCAGTTCTAAATGTGAACTTAGCTCAACATTTATCACCCATCTCTAGCAGAGAACTGCAGGAAGGATTTCACAGAACATCCATGATTTATTAAGACATGAATTGACTCCAAATCTGGGTTGGCTCTGCAAGTATCTGAAAATGCCTCGGTTGGCAGCAGTATGCTTTAGGGCAAGGATCATTACTTTGACAAATAGCATAGCTTTGAACTAGGCAAATGCTTTTAGCATCTAGAAAGATACTTTTCCAACTTCTATCACGTCAGAGAGAATAGTTTTCCCCTCGCTGGGAGATCACCCATTTAAATTGACACTTACAACTCGTAGCATTAATTATAAATTGCTTATAGAAAAGATTGAAATTTTTTATGTCTTAAAGAAGTATAACGTAGATTTTATAAGGAATAAACAGTGAATAAATGTTGAAGAAAATTTATATAGATAGTGAATTACATAATATTCAGAAAGTAATGAATACTGAAGAGACAGATTTCAGTAAATTGAAGTGAAAAAAGAAAATTCAGTTGGAGTAAGAGGAAAGCAAGACAAACAAAATGCAACAAAGAGCTTGAAACTACCAAGTAAAATGACTAACCGTGCATTAAACCATAGCCTGATGAAAAAACCTACCAGCTTATCAGCAGTTTTCACTGTGTCCTTACGTGAATGAACAAAAACCATAGCCTGATGCCCTTGTTTTAAGGAATCAACAACCTGCAAAAAAGTGGTACTCATCATTTTCTTTTCAAAATGTTAAGTGTCTGTCCGAGCTCCTAATCCTAGCTTTATAGTCTTATATAGTCTTATAAAGTACTTGGTCCCGTATGAACTAGCAAATTCACACCAACAGCTTATGCGCTTTTTAATTGTTGTTAAACTACTATAAAATCGGCCAATCGTCACTCAATCATTATCAACTGACTGCAATCTTTTTCTGTCTGTGAGGATCCAACCAGAGAGCCCTCTACTTCTAATAAGCCATGAACTAGATCATAATCATTCCCAACGAGTCCATAAGAAGTGATCCTATTTTTTTCATTTTTAGATTATATATTCCTTTAATAATGAACACAATAAGTGAAGAGTCAGACCAGAAAATTTATCAGGAGAGTGCAAAATAGCAAGGAGAAAGGTTTTGGAGAAAGATACCTTATCGTAGCATATCTCATTAAGCAGTTCATTGCGGGCGAAAAGGTTATGCTCACTAATACCAATATACTGTTGTGCAAGAGGTACTGGACGGTAGCTTGAATCAAAGAAAAATAAGCCCGTCTCTGAATTCACCCTTAGAAACTGTGCAACCTAGATTTCACAAAAGGAACAACCATGAACAAAAAACAGAATCCAAAAGGATGCAATAAAATATTGGAGCTTCATCACTCTGTAAAGCCCAAATGTCCAACATGGAGGTAAAGACTTCTAAATGAAAACTTTAACTCGATAACCAACCTCCAAATAGTTAGGTAAAGTGGCTGAAAGGCCCACTATCCTTATCATAGACTGAGTGGACTCCACCTGTCAAAGCACCACAACCAAAATTCAGACCTAATCATGCACACATGAAAATGGGAGCACCTCCACCTTAGCACTACCTGAGATGATATCACAATCAAGTGCATAAGCTAAATCCTCATAGTAAGTCAATAGGTCTTGATGCCAAGTTTATATTTCAGTGTTACTGCATCTCATATTCCTTTGGATTTAAAAATGAGAAGCTTTTCTAAAATGTCTTTTTCCAACATTGTATTATTCTCTTCTAAATGCCAATAACATGCCTCATCTTTTAATTGTGCTTAACGAAATTATTACTTCAAAAAAAAAAAAAAGACATGCTTCATCTTTCATTTTAGGCATTTATTGGAAAGTGTAACAGTAGCAGAGGATTGAGGCAGAAATTAGAGAACAGAGGCAACACCATCATATATAAACAATACTGAAATTTCTACAGTTGATACTAGATCAAGTAAAACAGCATTTGCTAACCTGACGAAGTGTACGGGCTACTAATGCTTCTATCACAGGGCCTCTATCATCATTTAGCAAATGGACTTCATCAATGATAAGTAGCTTCACCAGCATTGAGAGTGACATGTCACTGCTTTTACGAGTAATAACATCCCACTTTTCAGGAGTTGTCACTATCATCTGAAGAAATATAGCCAGACACCATCAGTGTGAAGCCAATCAACCAACCACAGTCAACTAGGCCATAATCCAAACAGAAAGCCAATAAGTAAATAATCAACAATTTCACAAGAACTGAAGTTTGACCTGTGTTTCCTCAAGCTCATTCTTAGAAAGCTGCATGTCTCCAGTAAGTTCCCTCACAGTTACATTAAGTGGAGACAATCGGTGACTGAAAGTTGATGTGACCTCTGCAGCCAATGCCTAGAGAAGAAATTACCTTATACTGCCAATTATCTGAAATAAATTGAAGGACACAAGTACACACTCTAAAATTATACCTTCATAGGAGCAACGTAGATTATCTTGAATTCATCCTTATGCAAGTAACCATCTCTAAAGTGATGTTTAATCTGCGCAAGAGAAGAAGGTTACATAACTTCATCAAAGTGCCAGTAGTCCCAGCATGGAACATGCTCTAAAAGAAAGATAGAGCACACGTCCTGTAGAATAGCAATCATAGCTATGTTTGTTTTCCCAGCCCCAGTGGGAGCACATACCTGGTAATAAATGAAATGAAAGTTATCAAAGACAGACCAAAATTTATCTCCACAGGAAAATAGTATACATCATAACTAAAAAAAAGAGTATTAACATATACTACCCAAGGGGTGTGATGTAGATACTAGATAGCCTACCCCATGCATTAGGATAGGCTGTCTACATCACACCCCTTGGGGAATGGCCCTTCCACGAACCCTGCCAACGTGGGATGTTTTGTGCACCGGGCTGCCCTATTTTTTACCAAAGGAGGAAGTTACTCACTAGTATGTTTTCATTGCTATTATAAGTAGTATGGTAAATTCTGCTCTGAATACGGTTGAGACTCTTGTAGCCATGGAAAGCTGCTTGAGCAAGGTCGTCTAGCTCCGTTATCTCAATCTGATGAGAAAACCAAGCAGGCAAAACTATCAGTTAAATTAAGCAAGTTTTCGTGAAACCAATGAACATCCATCAGAAAAGGAGGTTTTCATAGCAAAGATGGGAGACAGAATTTAGAATTCCAATATTATAAGAAATGTCATTCACTTGATTTTCATCGTTATAGAATCATATTGGGACTTCTTTTCCCTTCCCTACACCTCACCCCTTTTTTGAATAAAAAAGAAAAAAGATATATAAATAGAATGAAAAGAGTATATTAGACCGAAGATTAACATAAACAGCATAGCATATACTAGATAAATAAAAAGATAAATAAGTTAAGAGAATTCTGTAGGAAATATGTTTTATTGGAGAGAGAAAGACTACAAAGAGGAGGATGAGCTGCCGTTCAGGCGAAATAACTACATGAGAATACAGAAAACGAACAGTAGTATCTACATCAGTCTAGCAAAGGAATAAGGTGGACGAGTTTTATGCCATTTCATCATATAAATGAGGCAGAAAAAGCCTTATGTGATTAGATGCTGAGTTGTCTTTGTGCATGAACTTTACACTGAGAAACAATTGAAATTTAGTGAATGAAAATCATTATTTCAATATACTACTCAAAAAAGTTTTTCAACTTCAAATTCTCTACTTCCAAGTTGAAGTTGACATAATGGTCAAAATAGTGAAACAAATACTGATTTGCAAATAGATTTTGGTTAGAAGTTGTGTCCAAACGCCTATTAAATGGTTCGTGTTTCAAGCAATTAGGGGTTAGCTAAAATTAAGGGTTCTCTAACTCTCAAAGAAATTCATGCACGAATATACAAGTTTCTAACCAAGAAAAAAAAGAAGGGGAACTCCGGGCAAACACCAGTGACCAGACCTAATTAGGTGCCTAGAACAACTAATCGTAATCCAAAATAGTTGAAGATTGCCTATATTGAATTGGTTTCTTACATTTTATCCAGCTTGTAGGTCTTTTAGGTCTATCTCGTCTATTGCATATGGAGGTCCGCAATAGGACATGACAAACCATCTCAAGCAATCATTTTTCTTATAAGTAGGCAATCATTTCCACTTAATCCACTGTATGTTGCTTGCATTGTTTGTCAGATGTAATCATCTTTAATCTAGTGAAATATTATACAACACATTATATCAACATTTGTTAACAAAAGTGGACTTTGAACCTAACTCAACCCAAAAGTTGGCACATGACATGAGAATTACCCAGGATCATATGACGAGACATCGACCAACGTGGGACACTTTAACATCCTCACATGCTTAGGCCTGGACTAGAACGTGGACCACGGAACATGAGGTCCAACACTGGGTAAACCAAGAACAGAGATTGGTTTGACTTTGATACCTAGTTAAGAAAATGGACTTTGGACCTAACTCAACAGCTAAAGCTAGCTCATAAAGTGAGGATTACTCAAGATTATATAAGGAGACATCAACGCATTCTCTCAACCGATGTGGGATACTTAAATATCTACAACATTCATTTTTGTGGAGAGGCCTAATACTGACTCTCGTATAACACTGTAGGCTGCACAAAGGATTCTATAAAATTCGCCTCAAATTGCTAGGTATCTTTCTATCGTATAGAACTCACGTGGGAGCCTCCACTCAACCATCCATTATATGTGCTATATCTTCATCTACTATGACGTCCTCCTTTGAAATTGAGCCTAAATATCTACATTATTTGTATTTAGACACCATGATAATCTTGTCTAATCTCACTTCACTTCAACTTTTCCTAGCATGCTAAACTTGCAGAGATATGTTCGCTAACTTCTACTCTGAAATTCTTACTCTCCAGAATGCTTCTACATAGATCTACCTTTTAATTGACTCCATCATTAATTAGTCAATTAACAAAATATCATCCGCAAAATTCAATCTTACATATTACTAGCATATATATAAAGAAGGGAAACCAAATTAAGGTAACCCAAATCCAAAAGCACGGAGAAGGAAATTAACCACCCAAACACACAAAGAAAACCAACCTAGCCCAAATGAGTTGCAAGACCTTTACAAACTCTACAATGCAAGTACAAGACAAACTACCCACAACCACCTCAAAAACCACATGCCCTAAACATGTACCTAATACGAAAATTGAACAGTCCAAGCCCCATAATTAAACATCCAAGTGAGAAGCAACCCCCACACAACTCAAACATCCAAGCTCAAGCCTAGATATCCATCGATGCCTACCCCAAATAACATAATCTCCTTTGTAACTCTTGTATCTTCTTGATACCCTTTTAATGAAACTACTTACCTCATAAAGAAAAGATACCAGTTCTGTATGCAAGACAATTTACTATTGAAGGTGGCTTTCTTCAAACCATGTGTGGCCGGAGGTGCAATCCTAACATCACAGAATGGAGAAAATGAATTGTAGGACTTGTTTCATACGTAAGAAGCATCATGAAGACTAGACAATTAGCTCCCTGACTTGGTTCACAGTAGAATTAAGGGACATCGTCTTTTCGGTGCTAACCTAAAACAGTAGTGCATACTGTAGCCAAAGAGTGAAAAAGATCGAAAACAGGAGGAAAGTTGAAAGGTCATCACATGTTAAGAGCTTTTTCTGCACTTTTTGTGCAAAGAAACGATTTATTATCATATACATGCTGAACAATAGAAATTACAAGAATCTAGAAAGAGAGAAAACCACATCCTGTGCTATTCCGTAAAACCACATTATGCAGCACGCTATACCATACTAATCCAAAAAAATTACAGAACCCCATTCCAGCCAAACACGCCAAACTACTACCATAATAGCACATCACCAAAGACTTTTACCTTTCTTGTTAAGATTTAAGACTAAACAAAAGAATTGACTACTGCTCTAGCAAATAGACAAGCTTTGAATTGTCTTCGGTACAGAGATAAAGCGCCGGATAAGTAGGATTTACAGATGCATCATCCATTAGAGAACACATTCAAGCATCAAGTATTTTCTTTGAAAAATTAACAGAAAATTCTATTTAAAAAATAGCAGCCAGCAAGAAATGGACGAGAAGCACAACCCCAGTAATATGTATCTTAGTACATTAACTACATGTGAAACGAAATAAGGAAATATATCATCTTTACCTACTTCCTGTACATTTTCATTTTTACATATGAAAATATAAAGTGCTGCTAGCATCAAGTATTGACTGCATAGAAAAGACCGATGCACTTCGAAAATTTATACAAACAGGTTTTGTAACCGACTCTAACAACACTTCATTCAAACCAAAATTTACCTCCCAGATAATTAATTTTCATAACCAAGTCATAACAAATAAAAGTGCATGAGGACTAGAAAAGTGAAGTACCAGACAACAGTATTAACAAGTGTCTCCAAAATTAAGCCAAAGTAGATAAGTAGTTGGGCGAGCAGCAATAAACAATGAAAAAAACGTAGTGGCAGAACAGGAAATACCAGTCTCTCGCCAGGTTTCATAGATGCAGTTGGTGCTGGAGGGATGATGACTTCTTCATATCCTTTGTAGTGCTTTCTGATAGTTCCTTGAGGAAGGGCTGTAGGACCTAAGGTGTTTGGCCCTTCACCATGACCAATGAGGTCCTCAAATATGTTTTTCTTCTCACTTGCATGAAGCAAAGAACTAAAACTCACGGTGGACAAATCACCCTCAACCCCATTATTTGTTCCTCGTCTATGCTTCCTTTCTTCCTTGCGACGAAGTTTATCAATTTGCTTCTCAGACTCGGTTTGAACAGTTACCTGTTCAACTAGTAACAAGTAAATTCAAATGCCAAGTGTGGTATTGCATGTATGATATTATCATGGTTGTATATCTATTACTTACCTGGACGGAATAACTAGGAGCGCGTGATTGCCGGCCTGTAGTCGTCTTGTCAGCTTTCAGTTCAACTAGTCCATGATGGATTGCATCAACAATTTCCTTTCTGTGCTGAGATAGGAGGAACAAAATTTCAGGAAAAAAGCAGAACTGAAGATAAATTATAAATTTAAACAACACCAAATTGCAAATGAATGTTCTCTACCTAATAGCTTACTGCTCCCATTTACCAAAATCTAGCATTTTTGGAGAACTCAACTCATAAATACTATGAGGCCCAGATTCGCACATATAATCTCCCAACCAATCCTAAAACATATCATCAGATTCAGACTACTTTACACCTAGGTACTATACATACTTTTTACTGCAATGCATCATAAATTTAAAGAACAATTTGATGATACGCCCAATGAGGATCCACAAATACTTAGAGGATCAAATTATTACCATGATAAGATCCTGGACTGTTTCAAATGCACCATCACCAACAAGGTCAAGCAAATCTCCAGCTATCTACAAAAATAAAATAAAATAGAAGAACAACAAAACATATTAGATGCTTACAGAACTGATGTGCCATAAGATGTGGTTAAAGCGTGCAGCAGAACTATGAAGTGAGAGTGACATATTGTTACCTCATCCCCTGGTTTCTCAGAATCAAGTACGCGGCATATGGCCATTGCCAGTTCATCTCGAGGAAGCTGCGAAGTACTTCCTCTAACTATCTTATCACAGGCATCTCCTAACCAGCTTAAATCAAATTTTCCACCAGATACATATTCTCTACAATTTGAGAAGAAGCCATGATCATTCTGTGTTTCAGGACTTGAAGAAGGTACAATATCCGTCTCAACAAAAAAATCAGAATCTTCCGATGAAACATCAATTAAGAAACGAGCTGGCAGTCTGAACACAAGGTCCGAGCCAAATTCCACTTCATCAGTGGCTCCATTACACATTTCTGTTAGAGAGGCTGTCTCAATTCCAGGGTGATTATTCTGCAACTCATATAATCCTTGTGCTAAAGAGGCAACTCTTGATAGTGATGAGTCTGAAACTGGGTAGCCAACAAGCTTTTGCAAATCTAGCCTGCACTCAAATAAAAAGATTGACTTTGCAGAATAGCAGTTCAAAGAAACTTTCTCAGCATACAGACATTCACAAAGTATTCAAGGGAAAGAAAAAATTATACACCGAATATCTGATCTTCAGGTCTTAACTATTTGCCATTTATTTTCGCATGTCTAACAGTATTTTCTAGATTCTTTTTCAACCTTATGCCGATTATTATGTTGATAAGAAACTTCGAAACTTTGCATACAACAAATGTTAGTCATGCATTCTTTACTAACAATTACCTTAGTTGGCAAGAGGATGAGAAAAGTATAAGAAGCAAGCTGGTTTCTAGAATGCATTTTTTCAACTCGTTAAGATATAGATTTCAAGGAATAACTAATATTTCAGCAATCAAGGACCGAAAAACTTTGACAGCTGAGTATGAAAATACATTAACACGGCCATCAAGAACGTTCCACTAGCGGCTGATCTTTTTGTCTAACAATTGAAAATGTCTAACATAGAGAATATTATGTAAGATATCAAGCACTCAATGGAATATAATGTGATGAAGTTGACTCTTTGCTTTGGACGATTTATGGCACTCTGATACACAAGGAACAATGAAAGGGATAAAATGCCAAATAAGATGGAAGATTCTATTTAGATCCTTCTGCAAAAAACTAAATGTTCACGGTGCTTCTGGACCCAGCGGAAGCCTATATAAGTGGACCTAGCATAAGAACTCCTTTGTCCTGATACTAGCATCAGCAATTATCTTTTTCTCCTTTATTTTTGGCAGATAGGTTTGCAAATAAGAAGTATCAAAAGGAACATAAACCAACTGTAGTGGATTAAAATATACTACGATAAGAGACAGATAGAGCAAGCAGTCAGAACGATTTTTTATCATAGCTTACAAAACTTCACGTGCTTGGGAAAGGGGATGAAAGAAGAGACTAAAAGACCCAACTAAGAAGCTAAGGCATCATTGATCATGCACCTATTCCTTTTACTAGCAATCAGTCTCCTTTTATTTCGTAGCTTTAAAAGCATATCAACACGACACATTAGTTCACCACTCCACCCGCATCCTCAACTGATCCTCATCTGTTCTAAAGATCAGTAAATACCAAAACTATGAATATACACAGACAAAATACGGAGAAAAATGTTATCTTCAAGCAATACATCTAGAAACTGTGTGCTTACTTCTTCCAGCAATACTCCTGTGTTCCTCACTCTCCACCATTGGCCCACTAAAAAGCCTATACACATTGAATGTCACCTCTCTAAACTCCTCTGACACAATCTCACCCTTCATCAACTCAACAATCGTACCGACAAACTGCTTATACGCTTGCCGCAACTTGGGAGAAGCTGCAACAATTATAAAATATTTCACTAAGCAGTGTAAATGAAACAAGGGGCATAAAAGAATTTCAACATATTTGCATTCATTAACAACCCTTCAATCATAAATTAGTTGGGGTGACTAAATGAATCCTCTAAAAGAACAACAAAATCATAATTTGACTACTTTTATGCCCGCACGATCTCTAATATTCTTGAAGTATATTCAAACGAAAAGAAGAAAGTAATTCTTGAAAATCAATTGTACCTTCGTCCCATTTACATACAATCTTTCGAGCAAGTTCTGATTCTTCAAGTGAAGTTGCAGTACTAAAAACGAGAAAATCATACTCCTTTTAATAGCTGAATACTTGGGAAGTTTGATTAATCAAGAACGAAAATGGTGGGTAATATGAAGATGCGAATTTGGTACCTGCGAGACTTAATTAAATTTGAATCTGGGTTCTTCTCCACCTTCGATTCTATTGCCACTTCCTTCCATGTCGAGGCTTGGCCATGCTAAAGCATTTTTGTAAGAAGTCTCTTTGAGTTTCTCTGCTTCTAGAGAGAAGTAGGCATCTCTTACTCTAGACATATCTTCATAGGGTTGACAGTACTCTTAGATGCTCCACACTGAACATCTTTAAAATGTAATTGCAACACAACACAGATAACTTCAATTGCAAAGTTGATTTCTAGCTCCCAATTAGTCAGCATTTTCCGATTCCTATTTCTCTATATTAACAGAGTGTTGGAGTCCTTGCAACCCAAGATATGTCTCTGCTATCCTTGCCAGCAAAGATCAAGAAGAGATTGGATCAGCCATGTAGAAACTTTCTATGGCAGGCAACAATAGGAAAAGGACATTCCACCAAGCCAAATAGACCAAACTCACTATAGGCAGAAAAGATGGAGGAGGGGAAATCAAGAACCTAAGGCAACAAAATAGAAGCTTACACAACTAGATGGTTCTGGAGGTTCAACAATGAAACTGAAGCGCTATGGAGGAATGTCATTCACACCAAGTATGGAGCTAACACTGCGATGCAACAAAAACGTATACAACAGACCGATTTCCTGACTTTTATAGATTGACTATCCATCTTGATACTTCACTGCAGCTAGCAACACAAAAAAACGGCACCATTCTTTTTTAGCTGAAGTAAGAGAGATTTCATTGAAGGCATCGCAAAGATATAAAAAGGGGATTTGTCAACTCAATAAGTACAGAAAAACTTATTCAACTAAGGAGCTAATAAAATTCAGGTAATGATCTACGTTATTTATAGGTAGGGGTAACGTCTACGTATACTCTACCCTCCCCAGACCCCACTTGTAGGAATAAACTGGGTTTGTTATTGTTGTTGATCTACATTATTTACAGGGGAAAAGTTGGCTCAACTAAAAAGGTTAACCAAACAACTAGCCTTAAGCTTACAATTATGGAGTTGAAACCACATCAGAATACCTCCTATTTCTTTCCAAATACACCAAACAAGGAACCATTTTTATTGTTCTAAAGAGAACCAGGCTCTTGGAATTTCACATTTTGAAGAAATCTTAATGATAAGGAAGTAGGAAGAGTTGTTGCTTCACTGCTTGTCTTAGAACCACCTCAAAACTTCACTGACAGTGAGGATACCTTAGACTAGAGCCCCACAACCAAGGAAATTTCATTGTAAGATCTTGCTACAACAACTTCACTCAACATGTTTCCACCAAAGTCACTGGCCATGGTCTCGGATTTGGAAAACAGAACTCCACTTAGAGTAGCCTGCTTATCCGGATTGGTTGCCCAAAAGGCAGTCCTAAAACATGACAATCTTAGGAAAGAGGCTTCTTTTTGTGCAACAGATGTCTAATATGTGGGGAGGAAGCAGAACTATAAACCATCTTTAGATTCATTGCAAGGTAAGATAAAATCTTTGGCATATTTTCCTGTACTTACCAGATCTAAAATGGGTTATGCCAACGGACAGCATACCTTTACTACATTGCCGGAATAGAAGCGTGAGGAATAAGAAGACATTGTGGTAGAATATGATCCCATGCATCTGGCGGTCTGTTTGGAAAGACAGGAACAACAAATATTTTGACAACAAAGCCAACTCACTCCAACTGATCATGTTTAACTGTATACTTTTGTTCTCTTTTTGGTGTAGGGAGGAATTTGTAAATGAAGCAGAATCCATACTTAGCCTCTTAGAATTCCTATAAATACCCATTAAACAGCCAATCCTGGAGTGTTAATATCTTTGTTGATGAAATGAATGGAATCTAGTTGAGAATAAAGAGAAGTCCGGATCTTCCTATTCAACAGAGAGACTTAAAGTTCATTGACAAAGTCCTCGTTAAACTGATAAGAAACACATTTCCTCCAATATATGAAAGCACCATTTCTCCTTCTGGAATAAAGCATTTAGACAAAGGCGAATTAAGGTTCCGGGTGCCACACTACTTTGAACATAAACGTGTTATTATTTACACGGTCCGCATATTGTAAATGTTTGGTCGATTTGATCAACTTTGAGCTTTGGTTCGAAGTCTTCGTCTTTTCGATTTATATAGACAACATGACCCAACGCAAAAAGCTTCTAACTATATTACTGTAATACCCAGAAAGTCTCTAAGACTAGACTTGAGATTTGAAATGTGATCAGCAGAAAAGTTGGGAAAATTGCCTCAGTACGACTCAACCTAGTCGTAGGTTGGTAGTACGGGTCATAGGAAGACCTGTGGTTCAAAGCAAAGATTTTGGTTCCCAAGACCACGAGTCCCCACTACGAGTCGTAGTATGGGGTTACGACCCATGGTCAAGAGTCATAGCTTGCCTATGGGCTTCCAAGTGTTGGTTGTACGAGTCATGGTACGGCTCGTAGCAGGAAATGACAGGTCGTAGTGTGCGTCCGTGGAAATATTCAGAAAGTTGGGGAAAAGGGGCTCATTAGTCATGGGGGGAAACCACAAGTTGTAGATTGGTGGTACGAATCGTCGTTTCAGTCGTGAGTTGGTATATTATTGTAATTACAATGCCTCAGACTTTCAGGTTAAGTTTGAAACCCTTCTAGGTATATGGATAGGTTTGAACCTGATGAATCTTATGAAAATTGTGTTAGACCAATTCATAAGTGTGAGAAGTGCATTGGATACAAATTAAGGTCATAAGGAACATCCAGCACAAAGTTGAGTGGAGAGCCTTCTCACCGATTGGATTTTCGTATCAGTTCTTATAAGGGTCAACTTCAAGCGACTATAGCTCCCTTTTTATAAAGTGTTTTTGGGTGATTCGGCATTTCAAATAAAAGCCCTTTGAAACTTCTTTCCAATGCATCTGACCTTGCATCAATCGGAGTTCGGGGTAAAAAGTTATGAATGGTTTAGTGAAGCAGCACCAGACATTGTACGAACCTTCGTATGGGTTGTACAATGTAGTAACAACCCGTACTATTGGTCGTAGTAATTGCCAGTTGCATGGCTTAATTCGATAATTTGGGGGCATTTTAGTAAACTCCTATGCTTCTAACTCCTAAATGACATTGTTTTGGTCTTCCTTTAGGTCAGATTAAAGGGTTTAACATAGCCTAAATCCTCACTCTCTTCAAACATCCGTAGATTAGATTTTCTCTCAAGAAGGAGCTAGGGTTCATCATCTCCAACTTCCCAACTCCTCTTGGATCTTCAAGACAAGTAAAGGGATCATCAACCCAGGTATGTAGGATTATGAATGGGGAAATCCTTCCACCCTCATGCCATTCCCAATTGAATTCATGATTCTCACCTCCCATGCCTTAATTTTCGAAATTTTAGGATCAAGCTTATTGTGGATGAATTCTTTCATGTTCTTCCATGAAATCAGTTCTCTCAAAATTCAACTTGTATCTTATGATTATGAATGCAAGTCCCTTATCAAATCCATGATCACCCAATTCCCCAAATTCCCATATTCGGAATCTTCCAGGGATTTTGGTTGGGTTACGCGATTCCTTCATAATTCTCTTATAGGTATAGCTAAAATGATATTAATTTATGATTTCCATGATTTGGGTTTTGAGAATTCTTCAAGTCTTCATGAAACTATGATTAAATAAATTTCAAGCATGATTAGGGCTAAATTCCTTTTTATGAAATTCTATGATTTCCATTATGATTTTGATTCTCCTAAGCCCTAATATGTGGTAAGATTTAGGATATGATTTCCTACAAGTACTCTTTATGAATTTATGAATATCAAGTATGTTGATCTTCTCAAGTATGTATATTCTTTTATGATCTTCAATGCTTATGATTTGGACTCACGGGCCCTTATTTTCATGTCTAGTTTATATATTACAAGCATATTCATGATTATTATGATTTTAACTAGGGCATGACCTTTTGTATGAGCCCCTCATGTGCATGTTTTTTGGGATTAGTGTCTAGCACCGAGTAGGCTCGGCGTACAGGTAAACTCCATGGTCTCAGAACTACGCGCCAACGTAGGTTTACATTCATGGACTCTAGGTGGGTCCCTATTAGTGATATCACGCCAATTACGTCCCTTACCTGGCAAGCTTGGGAGACTCTGCCCGCTTGAGCGAGAAAGTTGGGGCATCATGTAAGCTCTATCATGATGGTGTCGATTAAGACGAGTCCTCACATTGTTCCTTATGTTTTATGCATGATCATGATTACGATACTTTGGCTCAAATTATGTTTTACAAGGTTTTTCTTATAATTACGATTATGACTGGTTTATGAATAGTTTTGAAAAACCTTGAACCTCATGTTTATGTTATGATTATCATTTCATGTTTTGAACTGTCCTACTCTTATGAACTCTTATGTATTTTATTAGTTCATTTTTACTTACCTTGCATACTCAGTACATTCAAAGTACTGACCGCATTCAAAGTACTGACTGCATACTCTATGCTGTATCGTTTTATGATACAGGTCCTAGAGATCAGATTCAGCTGCGCCATTAGTCCTGCTTCCATATCAATTGTTTAGCCAGTGTTGGTGAGTCCTCATCTTCCGAGGACATTCAGTTTAGTTTGTTGTTTTGTTAATTCAGTTACCGACTTTTGTCGAGCTAGTTGGATATGCTGTCTCATCAGCTCATCAGTTATGTTAGAGGCTTTTGAGACTATGTAGAAACTCAGTTTGTCAGTGTTGACTCGATTTATGATTATTGTGTGTAGACTTCCGCTTATTCATGTTTAGTTTATCAGTTTCCGTTAATTTATGCTCCTTAACCGCTATGTTCATGCTATGGGACGACTTGGAGCCATTCGTGGTTCTAGGTTCCATGTCCCAATCCGGGGTCTCAGTTCGGGTCGTGACAATTACAAATATCACAAATATACATATCATTAATTTGTAAATGCAATCGCGAATTTCCATATTCTTAAAACACTCAATGATGGCTTAATTACTTGTACTCATAAATGCTTCACGTTCTACATAACAAACTAAATAATTATTATTAGTCCACGACGCACCCTTTTTTTAAAAAATGGGGTAGGCGAAGGGGAAATGGGGAAAGGGATTACAAGGTGGAGAATCGAACATCATTCACCAATAAGGTGAACAAAAGTTGAGGTAGCCAACCAACTGAGCTACGAAAATCCCCAAAAGGGCACCTTAGTAGTATGCTTATAGAAGTTTTCAAGTGTAACGCCACAAGTACTGATGGTTCACAAGAAAGGTTAATATATCGTACTAACTAATAATTAATTGGTTCAAAATAGGAATTATTAAACATCACCTTAAGAAGTAAATTCCAATAACACGTACATTCATGTGTGTGTGTGTGTGCACGCGCGTGTATCTAATATTATGATTCTCTTAGTTTATTTTGACAAAATGCTACATTTTCGAATAGGATTTGTACGCTTTTAATACTTTCATAACTACTAATAAATTATACTTTTAATACTTTCATAACTACTAATAAATTATATAAATTAGCTTCTAGACAACACTATCTTAACATAATTAATACCTAGTTCTTCAATCATAACTTTTCAATTTTGCATCAACTTTACTACTAGGCTAATGCTTTATGTATTCAGTAGTTGTCCACTTATTTCTACCAAAAGAAATTCAAATATTTTTAGGTGTTACTGAAAAATCAAAAAAAAAAAAAAGAGTAAAAGAAATAGGGGAGAAACAAGGTTCTATATACATGGACTGATAGAGACTAGAAAAAGATGTTCTTTTCTTAACAAAAAAATAATTTACAGATAATATGAATCACAATAGAAATAGGAGAATGGGAAAATTTGAAGAAAGATTAGAGGGGGTGAGAGTGTTCTAACTTGGAGGTAGATTAGAGGGGGTGAGAGTGTCTAACTTGGAGGGTTGCAAAAGAAGCTACATTTCCCAAAATAAATAAACTAGAGAGAGTAAGAAGCGGGAGGACTATGAAATGGGGTCCACGTAAATCAGGGGACCACGCGGAGTAAAAAAATTTCCCTAAGTGCAGTATACTAAAAAGGTTGTTCAAAAGAACACCACAAGTAAGTTGAAACTCGCGTCCTAAGGAAACAAAACATGCCCTTCACCGCTGGCACTGTCCGGCCTCTTATTACTCGCGTGCCAAAGTTAGTATTATATATATATATACACGCGTACACACACACACACATCGGGTGTCAACCGAGGCATCCAGGTGCTGTGGCACCCCCAACCTTCTACACAGATCCACCCTGCATTCAGATATATCAATCTGAACTACACTACTTCCCCAACTCCTAAGTCAATTTCTAAATGTAAAAGCACATACTGGTAAGAACAACTACCAATAATAAACTTTTTATGTTGTTGACTATTAGCATGCAACAGGTTTGGATGGAAATAAAGCTAGACCTTTTAGTCCAGCTTTGAGAAAATTTATGTCATTGTTAATCGGCTCCAACGACGACTAGCACCTTAATGGCTTAATCCCCGACTAATTGGGACTTGGCTACCGGAATCTTAAATCTCCATTCTCTCTATTTGGGCTGGTTTCATTCAACTAAAAAACTAGCATGTTAATTTCCAAGCATGAGAAGAGCACTCAATTGTAAAAAGGCACCAATTCTAACAATTCCCAGTACCATCTGAAAGACTCATGTGACATCTAAAATACAAATTACGAGATTAAATATACAATCAATGACAAAATTATAGTTCAAGCTGTGTACTCGCTGTAAAATAGCCTGAAAAGCTAAACCCCAATCCATAGAAGGCAAAATAGTGTTGCACATAGAGAAGGGAGAGAAGGACTAGAGTTCGTGATAAAACAGGAAAACAGAATTTGAAAAACACTTACGAAATACCGAAGCTGCACAAACTGAGCTTAGAAACGATCCTTTGGACCCTGATTGTAGGCTTTTGAATCGCCTGTAGAAATAGCAATTGCGTCCGGAAAGAAACTAGGAAGAAAAAGAGTGAGAGAAGATGAAGAGAGAGAAAAAGAAGAGAGAGACAGAGATGAAGAGAGATAAAGTGAGTGCTAGTTTTCAACGAACTGTGGAGCGGTATTCAGTTCGGGTCGAGGATAAGCTCCGGATTCAAATCCATATCCGGGTCTCCGGATGGTAATCCCATCCTTAAGTTTTTGCGCATACTGCAGCTATTTTGAGTGATTTTTATTTTTGTTTCTTAAATTATTAATTTTAAATTTTTTATTATTATTATTTATTTAATAAAAATTTATCAATTAAAAATATTTTTATTTATAATTTAATTTTGTAAAGCACAAGTTTAAAAAAAATTTACGTTGTTCAAAATAAGTTGTGTAGTATCCCATTTGCAAGGCATAAGTTTAGAGAAATTTTACATTATCCAACATAAGCTTAGAGAATTTTTGTCTTGTCCGGCAAAAATTTTATAACGCATAACTTTGTGTTCTGAAACTAAACTTATATCTTTATCGGCATAGATTCTATAGGAACTAAGTTATGTCTCGACATATCTTGTGGTTATGAATTTGTCAAAGGCATAACATTCTAAAAGGTGAACTTATACCAACAGAAGTATAAATTTTGTAGGAAGTAAGTCATGTTTTGTAAATCATAACTTGTGGATTATAAATTGAGCTAACGGTATAACTTATTTTTCCATGTAAAAATAATTTGTGTTAAATTATGATATGAAAATATAAATTTTTGTCTTATTAATTTTTTCTTTAATTATTTTTAATATCAAAAATAGGTCCTATCAAAATGGAGACATTAGTGCCAAACAAAACTGGACAAGATTTCTTTTTGAATACTCCGATTGGAAGAATCTTAAAGGAGTAATTCAGAGTAAAATTTTGGTGTTAAGTTCCCTCCAAAAGAGGTTCCTAACTGATCAGATTGGCTATTGTAAAAAAAAAATTATGATACAATAATACAATAAAGTCGATCCTCTTTATTCTTTTTAAGTTTAATAATAATTGGGATATTATTTTGTTAATGAGTATAAATATAAGCAAACACACGTATGTTAAAATAATGTGAAATAATAACTCAGTCATAATTTTGTTGTGTTGATTCTTTTGCTATATTAAATTAGCAACTTACCAAATATGTCAATAACACTCGATAATGTATGCTAGTATGATTTTTCTTGGAAAATCAATAAAGTTATATTAATTGTTTAGTACTTTTTTTGGAAGTTTTATAGTAATAGTTCCGTTATTTATATTATTACTTGTAAGTTTGTTCCATGTGCATTTTAATTTGGGTACATGTACATGTATTAAATTAAATATTTTAATTATTTAAATTTATACTCTATGTCAATTTTTTATTTAAAAGTGAATGAAAGAAATTGATTTAACGATTAGAATAATAAATTTTTGAAAGTAGCAGCTAGTATCTATTTGTCTTCATTGTTTGAAATAACAATTTTTATTACTAACTAGTGAAATGATTTGCGCTTCGCGCGATTACAAAAATCTTATTAAATTTGTGGAATAGTTTTTTTCTAAAACAGTCAAATGCATAGAGTCTGTTAAGATTCCTTTTAATTTTCAAATCCTAAGTTATTAATTTTCATGTTTTAATCCATTTCATATTTAGAATTAGTTTTGTAATTTTTTTAATTTTTCATTTAACAGTTTTTTATCTTTTACGGATACTTGATTTTATATATCTATATAGGTGATATATTTTATTTTTCTTACAAAATATTTTTTTATAAAGAAAAAGAGAGAGACAGAAGAACATTTAGTGTATATATATGTATATAAATGTAAATTGTTTTTTTAGCATAACTAAAAAGATGATAACGCACATAATGAATAATAAAAAGCAAAAAAAGTAAATTAAAAAAGAATAAATCTTCTTTTTTTACCACTTCAATCATCTTTAAAATAGATATAAATGACTAAGAAAACTCAAGAAATTTTATACATATAAGTAACCAAGAGGCTCAGGGGAAATATGTAACAAAAAAAAAACATTATTGAGATGATTTTTCATTAAATTAAATTAAACTAAAAATAAGAATGATAGGGAAAAAATATAAATAAGAATATATAAAGTCTTTATACTTTTGTCACTCTCACAATAAATTGAACTTCCTTTCTTCAAGAAAATTTCAGCACTTTCCGTTTTCTATTTTGAATATCACGATTTTAGAAAATTAATTCAAATATATGGAATAACTCAACAAAAAATATGCAAAATTAACTCATGAAGACACAAACCACTGTATTTGTAAATTAAGTTGAGATAGAAAAGATCTAAAAAAGATTGACATATCATGTAATATGAACTCAAATAGGGAAGTCAACATTATTAGCTATCTATGTTTCTTTTTGGAAGATACGTGAGTTCAATATGGTATATTCATATTCTCCAGACTTCAAAAAAATATAACAACATATATCTACATCCCGAAACTTAAACCTCTCTTCTTCTTCCTCCTCCTCCTCCTCCTCTTCTTCTTCTTCTTCTTCTTCTTCTTCTTCTTCTTCTTTCTTCTTTTTTTTTCATTTTTTCTTTGAAGACTGCCAGCATAAAAAAAATAGGTATTACTAAATCAAAAAAAAAATATTTAGATTCCAAACTAGTAAACTTAACTTTATTCATACTCCAACAACATGAAATTGATTTGAACTATTGACGAAGCAACTAATTGAGATAATTTAAGCAGTGGTGGCGGATTATATTGAGCAGCCAGCCTCTTTCGTGTCTACTTCTTGATGATGGATAACTTAATTTCTTTACCTTAAGGTAGTGAAACTCATGGCTTAGTACCCTTATCAAGAGTGAACACTTTGTCAGATAAAGTAAGAGGATTGTATTTTTCAGATACTAATACATTTTAGCGTAGAATTAAATCATTCGTCTGATAATTAATATAAAATAAAACAATTTTAGAAAGAAAAAAAAAAGACGCATCTTCAACTAATAAAAAAAAACTTTTCTAATACAAAATTGAGTTTCATATTCTTATTGGACTACGAAATAGGAGCTAAACTAATAACAATATTGAGAAAGAAAAGAACACCAATGAGGTAGAAAAATACATTAATGATAAATTATCAACTCCATATATATTAAACTTTGCATGTTCTTCATGACACATAGCTAGTCAATTTTTACCACATAATATAATGAACTCTTTTGTGCTTCAGATGCTTCTTCAAACCTCTAACAATTTTGATAATTCATGATTTTTTCTGTCTTTCCTACTTTGTTGAAAGAGGAAACTTAAACCACTCAATTCTCATTATAAATGCATGTCTACATGAAGAGATGTACAACTCTAACGGTTTCAAGAAAGGAATAGAAAAAAGTGAATTTGTAATAAATATTGATAATTGAGGCATTTATTCTTATATTAGTTACATAGATAATAAGGGGAAACATAAAAGAAGGAGAAGAAAAATGATAAAATAGAGATATATTACATTAAAATGCAAGAAAACCACCAAAAATCTGGAAAAAAAATAAGAAATTAAAAAGGGAGGAAAAAGGTAAAAGAAAAATGAATCATTGGCTAAAGAACTATGTCACATCATTATGTTATAGACCACAATTATATATAAATAGATTAATAATTGTGGCATAAACACCAATAATAAGAAAAGTGAGAATTAGCACAGAGAACAAGCAAAACACTTAAGGGGTCGTTCGGTTTTTGTTCAACATCCAAAAAGGTTGTTGAATTATCATTTTTTACACAGCAAAAACAAAATCACAGGTATTGCAGAGAGGAGAAACAACCCTTTGAACTTCCCCCTCTACTGTCTGCAACCCTCACTCTTCGTCTCTGAGCTAAGCTCTTTTTTCCCTTTATGACAAAAATTCTCGCATGTTTTTCAACCCGTGAATTTAACAGCTACAACAACAATAGACTATCGGCAAATCAAACATTGAGGCTCAGATCTGTAATACTTATAATAAGGCAAGAGAGACTGGAATCACCGCCATGGCTGCAAGCCTAGTTGCAGAGTCACCTGCCATCCGGATTGCTCCGCCAAGATATGGGTCCGATTTCCTTCCTTCCCTAATCGATTAGCTCAGAGAAAGAAAGAAGCAAACCATCATCACAGCCACAAGAGAAAAAAGAGTTTTTTCATTAGGTATTAGGTGTATTAATTATACTTAATTTTTATTAAGGAGATATTGTTACTTGGGTTAATTAGACTAAATTGGGTTTTATTGAGTTTGATTTCTGCATTTAATTGAATTTTTATTGATAATTCATTTAGTTAGTAGCAGAAATTAATTCAAAAAATGCAAGAAAAAGGAGAAAATGCCAAAAAATCTACAAAAAAAGAAAAATATGAATGGAGTACAAATATATATATATATATATATTGATTTTTAATATTTTTGTTATCATTAATAAATAAGTCAAGAATATGTCGTTATAATTATTAAAGTGGGACACATACTCTAATTAAACGAGTAATAACTATTTCACTTTGGACAGCTTCACAAGCAAACTACTATCAGAAATAATCATCAAACTAAATGAAATAGAGTCGATAAATAAAAATAAGAATTTAGCTTAAAATTGATTTATTAGGTCAATCAATTAAATTATCAAAAAATAAAGTCACAAGCAATATGATTAATCCAAATCCAATCAATCCTCGGATAATCTGAATGTTGTGAAAACAAACGTAATGGTAATAGGAAATAGATAACTAGAAGAATATTTTAATTTGGTCTGTGAAAATACTGATAAGCAACTATGAACAATAATATATATATATATATATATATATGTATGTATGTATGTATATTAATCAGTGTAATTAAATTGATACAATGATAGGGAGATGGGGTGTTATATAGGATAAATTAACTATAACCGGCTCCATGAATCTTGCCTCATTTCCATTGTTACCAAGATAAAATTATGAACATTAAATGTTTTTAAGTGAAATCTTAGCATGTAAACATTATTGAGACGTAAATAATTTGAGATGGACTGGATACTCTGGTCCTTCCAAATGTATTTCTCCGGAGCAGGGTTGCTTGACATGTGCATACCAAACTCGGACCAAGTTTTTGAATGGTCAGGTGTGCCTCTCCGATCTGAAAGTTTATATGATAAAAGAAGCGGACTCTTTTCAGTTATTTTTTTCTTTTATTTGTGATACCCTTAAGAGATCTTTTTCTTTACTTGTATCGTTTTCAATCTTAATAAAAGCTAAAACACTTTCTTTTAAGTTTGTATCTGATTTTCATCTTTCTTTCGTTAGTTAAGTCACCTTCTTCTAAAAAGGATTATAGTAATTCTAATTTGACACTATTTGGAATGACTTTCTTATATTGAGAAATTCTATCTCATTTTTTTCACTATTAAAAAAATAGAATTTAGCTACGGACAAACTATATAGCTAAACAACAAAATTCATCACTAATTCTATTTAACAATAAATTTTTGTTAATTACGAGCAAATTAGCAATAAATTTAATAGCTAATTCTATGTTTTTAGTGTTTTTGAGCGCTAAAGTGTGAGCCAGGACATCTTCTTTGGGGTCTATCACCCATAGCCTTTTCCTTTAGCTATTACTCTAGCCTTCTATCGGCTAAAGATGAAGTGCTGGTATATTTGACACTTTTTAATTGACTAGTTATAAATAGTTCCAAGACTATGGAACAAACGATTATCTCAGATAGAAAGTTGATCATTTTTGTTGATTTTTCTGACTCTTTGGAATGAGACATAGGACTATAATAAGCGTGACAATATTCTAGAGACAATATTTGATTGTGAGAATTTTCTTCATTGTAGATTGTGATATATAAATAGTCTAATTGAGAATTCGACATAACTTTAGGATTGTAAAACTTAACGATTCTCACAAAATATTATATAATATTATTTTAATCAAGAAAACTTATTTATATTTAGAGTGTTTTCTTGAAATATCTTCAACATAAGTGATTGAACTTTTCAGTTTTAAATAAGAAAATATTCTCTCTCTGTTACACCACGCAAGACTCTTTCTCATATTATTTAATAGGAATAATCATGTAGTGCAGTTGAGAGGATTAATTTTTTTTTATTATTATTAAAATCACTTTATACTCTAATTACACAGAAAATAAATGTATATGACTAAATTATTTTTTTCTTTATGCGTAACAATAAAGTCATAATAAACTATTTAGATTAAGAACGATTGTACAAACGTGTGACACGTGCAAAGGAGATTTGTCACCTCTTATGCATGCACAACACGTATGGACTAACTAACCATGCATGCATGGCTTGTGTCAAGCATGTAACTCATGTCGCTATGACTGGAACATGCGTAGTGACACGGGTCATGCTGATCAGTTTTGATGTGTGACATGCGTTGAGCATCCCGACACCTATCACATTTTTCAAGTGTTTTATCATATTTATGCATGAACACCTCCTACTCATGAAATAGCCACTTAATTCTCCACTTTTTATTAAAAACAAAAAGTGATTTAATTACTTTATAAAATTATCTCCTAAATTTTGATCAATATTATTTAATTAGCCCTTATAGTTGGGAGTTGTAAAAATTATTCACTTTTTTTTCGGAATAATTTTTCACTTTATTTGAAAATTAATGTTTAGTCGTGAAAATTTCAAATTCAACTTGAAGTTATATTTCAAATTTGAAAAATAGTTTATGACTTATTTTTCACTTTTGAAATTGTATTGAAATACATCAATCATGAACTTATTCTAAATAATTTATGTAAAAAATATAACCAAACATAACTTCAAATGCAAATTCAATTTCATTAATTCAAAAAAAAACTGTGACTTTACGCCTAGTTATTAACTCAACTTACTCACATGGTACATTATTAAATTTCACATTTATTAGTAATGTAGTAATACTTATAGTACTTAGCTTCTAAAGGAAAGTCCAACGAGTTCCACTAAAAGCACGTGAATAAAAAATAGAGTGATTACTTTTACTGTCAATTGACAAGTAACAATATCATTCAATATTTTTTTATATTTATCTTCACAGGTCAATTTCCCCCCTCTAAATAGTACCAAATTTTCGACTTCACCCTCCATCCATGAGAAAAAAATCAAAATTATCCTTTATCTTTAAATTAAAATAAAAATAATCTCTGTCTTTTAATATGGAGCATTAATAGTTTTTCATATTTCAAGATTGATGCACTTTTAATATTCCATCAAACACCCGTCTAATTTTTAACAGGACTTTCTTGAGTAAATGAGAAAGCTTGATCTATTTATATATCATAGCTCTTCTACTATTGCTAACCAAATCTTCATTTTTTTTTTTTTAAATATAATCGATCTTCCCCTTCTTCCTTTTCCCTCATATAGTATTCATCTCTAATTTATAAATCATAACTTTGTTTCCACCATTGCTAACAATTCATTTGTTCCTCTTTTTAATTTTAATCTTTTTGAGTTCTTATGAATCACTTTATTTTTCTTTACTCTTTGACCAAATTAAAAGTTGTCTCTCATTAGACACACAAAAAAATACATAAATTGAGATATAACTAAATTGTATCTTGTTGTTTTTGAGAAATGTCTTTTTTAAAAAAAAGAAAATCTCTCCTCGGTGAAGTCAAAAGAAAAATTCTCTATTTTTATGAAAACAAAGCAGTCTTTATCATCATCAAATTTTCTTTGATGTCGTCTGTGATAGATTGTCTAAATTCGATAAGAAAAAATCACAAAATTCTGTGATTATAGTGATTATCGGGTGTGCTCTCTTTGTTGATAACACACTGATAATTAGAATTTCCCATTGAATTCAATTAGAAGGGTACTGCATATGTTGACATTTTGTCCATGTGTAGGCAAGTTTCTTGTACACAAGGTGCTCAACGAACTGTTCCAGTGATAATTTGGTCTTAACCATTTTATTTGCCCCAATTATGATATATACATGCTAAAAATTAGTGAGTTCAAAGACAATTGGAGGCACGCGGGAAACCAGAGAAGCTTAGAAGTTGAAGATAAAATGATTGGGACAAATTTAAGCTTTTATTTAGCGGAAAGTCTATCAAATGGAGGTTTAGATCAAGATTCTGAAACAAGATAAGGGAACAAATTAACCAAATAGTACGTAGTTGAGATCAAAATTGAAAAATGCTCTTTTAAAATCTGATCACATGTTGTTGTAGTAGTATAGGAAAATTTATCTTTTTATTTTATGATGTAAAGACTTTTGGTATGAATGAACATGTAATGTGTGTTTGGTTTCATTTTATTGAGAAGCATGATTTGAAGCTTTTAATATTATACATATCGATAGTGTAAATATGCTATACATTCTAAAGATGGAGTATTATGCATTGAGAAATATAATTTGAAGATGAATATACATATTTTCGTTAAGAAATAAATAGAACTAAAGCTAATTTGGGCAAAATATATTTTATGATAATTATTTCAATTCACAATGAGTCAAGTTTCTTGAATCTTCTCAAAGAAATCTCTATATTTACCGGCATAAAAAATAGAATTACCTTAGATTTTCACCAGAACAATACTAAAATTGCAATAAAAATGCACCAAAATTACATCAAAATAGCACCAAAATAAAGTAAAAAGGCACCAGACAGCACCAAAACAGCACCAGAATTGCACCGAAATAGCATCATCATATATTCTCCAAAACAACACTAGAATTGAACCAAAATAGTAGAAGAAAAGCACCTAAACAACACTAAAATTGCGCGAAAACCGCATCAAGATTTCACCAAAACAGCATCGAAATTGCACCAAAATAGCAGCACCAGATTCACACAAAAATAATATTAGAATTACACAAAAAATAGCAGCAGAAAAACACTAAAACAACACCAAATTACACCGGAAAAGCACCAAAATAGCAGCATCGAATTTGCACAAAACTGCACATTTTAAAAAAACAATAATAGAAAAATATAATTTAAACCTGAAAAGCACATAATATGTTATTTTAACCAAAAAAATTATTGTATTCCTAAAATGTAACTTCACTTTGTTTATTTGGTTGTGAATTTTTCCAATAAGGATTCACTCCCTTCTCCTTGTCCTATTTCTCCCTATTCCATATTTCTTATCGAACTTCAATATATCTCCGTCTAACCTGAAAGCATGATACATATACTTATATTAGTTTAAGATAATTAAATGATGAAACAATTCTAATACGATGTTAAAGATAATACAAGTAGTTTTTGACGAACTGAAGAGGTAGTGTCAGGTTTGACAATATTATATTTGCAAGTCCTTTTATTGTGACTCGACTTGTGATAAAAACTACAATCTAGAGATTTTTTTTGTTGTTCTTTTGTTTGCTCATACTTCATTAAAACTTATTTTCTTTTGTTCTTTTACTTTCTTCCTCTCATAGTATTTTTTGGACTCCTTAGATGCAGCAGAGGAAGTTTAATAGATTTTTTCTATATTTATGGGCCATTCATTGAACCAATTGTATTTTCATGTATTTTTTGGTGAGTTTTCGCCTTATAATAATTATGAACATAATCAAGAATGTCTTTCCTACCAGTCCAAAATGGCTGCAATAACATGCTTGTAAGGTGTTCCATTGAGACTCCATCTTCTATAGTTACATGTTTTCTTCTCCAAGTACCGTCCAATTAATATTAGCTCCTATAATTTCATGGTTCCATTGATTTGACTTTCTCATAATATATTCTCCATCTTCATTTTCTTGAAATATCTTCAGCATAAATGATTGAATTTTCTAGTTTTAATTAAGAAAATATTTTCTCCTTTTTAGACTGTTCTTTCTCACGTTATTTAATAAAAATAATCATGAATTGAAATTGAGAGGACCAATTTCTTATTAATACCATTTTATACTCTAATTACACAGAGAGTAGATGTATATGACTAAGTTTTTTTTTCTTTATGTGTAACAATGAAGTCATAATAAGCTATTTATAGATTAAGAACGATTGTACGAACGTGTGATAGGTGCAAAAGAGACTTGTCATCTCTCATGCATGCACGACATGTGTAGACTGACTAACCATATATATGCGACATGCTTAACCATATATATGTGACATGTGTTAAGCATGTGACTCATATTGTGAGGGATGAAACATGCATAGTGACTCGTGTCATGCACCTTATAAATAGCAGAATTTTATAACTATCTTATAAAATTATCTCCTAAATATCACTAAAACTGCACGAAAACAACAACAGAATTGCATCATAAAAGCACTAAAATAATATCAATATTACACCAAACTAGCAGCATCAGATCCGCGTTAAAACAAAGTTAGAATTGCACAAAAAATAGCAGTAGAAAAACTCCAAAATAACATGAAAAGCTCACCAAATTACATCAGGAAAGCACCAAAACAAAAACATCAAATTCGCACAAAACTGCACAATTTAAAAAAAAAAATTGAAAGCCAATAAAAGATATAATTTAAACCTGCAAAGCACATGATCTATTTTTTTAACCAAAAAATTATATTGTATTTTTAAAATGTAACTCAACATTGTTTGGTTTATTGTGAATTTTCTCAATAAGGATCCATTTTCTTCTCCTTGTCCTACTTCTCCCTATTCCATATTTCTTGACGAACTTCAATATATCTCCATCTAATCTGAAAACATGAAACATATACTTTGTGTTAGTTTAAGATATTAACTGATGAAACAATTCTAATATGGTGCTAAAGATAATGCAAGTAGTTTTTGACAAACTAAAGAGGTAATGTCAAAGCCGTATAACATTATATTTGTAAGACATTTTATCGTGAGTCGTCTTATGACAAAAATTACAATCTAGAGATTTATACTTTCTTTTCATTGTTGTTAGGCTTACTCCTACTTCCTCAACTTCTTTTCTTTTGTTCTTCTGCTTTCTTCCTGTCTTAGTATTTATCAAACTCATTGGAGGTAGTGGAGGAAGTTTATTAAATTTTAGCCATATTTGTGGGACATTTACTGAAAATTTTGCATTTTTAATATATTTTTTGATATGTTTCCACCTTATAGTAATCATGAACACTATCAAGAATGTTTCCCTGTTAGCCAAATGACTGCAATGACATGCTTGTAAAGGATTCCAGTCAGAATCTATCTTCTGCAACTACATGTTCTCTTCTCCAAGTTCATTGCCCAATTATCCACAATACTAATTCCTATAATTTCATAGTTCCATTGATTTAACTTTTTCAGTGTTATAAATGTATTTATATTATAGTGAATATTTATAAAGGTATTTGTATTGTAGTAAATGTGTGTATTTATATTATATTGAAGGTTTATCTTTTGGAGAAAAATTAGGAGAATTATCTCTATAAATAGAGGGGTTTTCCATTGATTGTATTTCATCCCTTTAATCCTATCATGAGAAATAAAAACTTCTCTCATTGTCTCTTTCTCTACAATATTCTTTCTCTTACTTTATTATTTCATAACACGTTACAATGTTACTCTACAATATTTATTTGAGAATTAAGAAAGACGCATCCATAAACTAAACACGAAATCAGCTTCAAATACAGAATGGAATTCAGATTGTCAGAAATCAATCATTAAGATTCTTGTTGCCTTTAGACATTATTGGGCCTTTAATCTTGCCCAAATAAATTCTTTTCTTACAATTTACTTTATTTATGTAGAGCTAAATATTATTTATGTATATTTAATGTTTATCTTTATCTCTGACAGCTGAATTTCATAAAAAGAAATTTCATAAAGTTTGTAACTTTGATAAACTATACTAGTGGTCGTAAAGTGCCAATTGCATTCAGGTATTTGATGACATAAGGTATTATATTTTTTTCCTTTTCCTTTTAATATGACTAATCTTATAAAACTTGATTTGTTGCTCTTCAAAGTTCGGGCAAGAACTACCTTTCATGGGTATTGGATGCTGAAATCCATATGGATGCAATGAGTCTTGGAAACGCCATTAAAAATAAAAACAAAACATCGAACCAAGATCGTGCTAAGACTATGATATTCTTGCATCATCATCTTGACAAAATTTTAAAAATTAAATATCTCAAAATTAAGGATTCACTTGTTTTGTGAAATAGCCTAAAAGAAAGGTATGACCACCTGAAGATGGTCATCCACCTAAAGACATGATATGATTGGATCAATCAAGACTATAAGTCTGTTCATGAATAACTCTTCAACATTTAAAATTGTCTCTCAATTGAAACTGTGTGGAGAGACTATTAATGATGTTTATGTGATGGAATATGTGGTAGTACATAGAATTAATTGAGAGTTCTGGAAGAGCTAATGTGTTACTATTGTAGTAAGTCTCAAATGGAAACTTATAAGTTTCAAAGACATCGAAAAAAACTGAGATAATAAATTACAGAAAGATCTAATATCTTCATATTACTAAAATTGAAGGGGATTATAAATATTTTATGTAAAAGATTACCCATCATTTTCTTTTGTTTGTAGTACATAAATATGGGTATGATGATGAAATCACATGCTAAAGTAAACTAGAAGTTTACAGAAATAAAGACAAGTTGGCATAACTAATTGACCATCCCAGTTCAAATGTGATGCAAAAATAATTGAGAATTCACGTAGTTATATGTTGAAGAAATAAAAGATTTTTCAAGAATCTCTTGTGTTGCTTGTTCTCGTGATAGAATGATCATTATATCAGCTATGATTGGGATTATATTCTGTGGAATTTTTAAACTTATAAAAGGTAAATATAGGCTCGTTCACTTGCCATATGAACATTTTCATTTTAATAGATGCATCTATGGTATGATCACATGTGTTTTAATATCAACTTGCAATTGATTTTTGCAAGATTATTTGCTCGAATTGTTAAATTAAGAGCACAGTTCCAAATTATAAAATCATATTGATAATGCTGGTTCATATCTAAGTTGGTTTAGCAAAAATTCTTCAATTATAGATAAACCATTGGTTATGAGAATAAAAATCGCAAATAAAATTTGGTATTAGATATGTTTATTTAACATATAGCAACACTTGAATGCATCAAGCCAACAAGGTTCCCCTATCACAATTGGTTCAGGGTCAGGAACCAAATAATTTCATCTAAAAATTTGAATGTGCGGTATATGATTCAATTGCTCCACCACAACACACAAAGATAAGTACCAAATGAGCTTGGGGGTAAATGTTAGTTTTTCTAACATTAGGGGGAGAAGTGATTAGCAGCTGAAAATTGAGTGTGAGATGAATTATCTAGCTTCTCGAAAAAAAAAATGTGAACTTAAAGTTCAAGAGATAATTCACCTGCAAAATATTGCAAACCAATTGCCAGATGTATTTGCTAACCCTATTTTATAATTCAGTTGCAAATGCTCTAAAGAAAATTAGAGTACTTGAAGGACAAGTTTATGACATGCCTGAAGCATGATAGATCAATCGATTCTAGAAATAAAAACTCCTTTGAAGAAGGAGAAGAGTAAATGATCAAGATGGTCAGAATAATGAGACAAGTTCTTTAAAAGGAGCACCACGATATAATACTTCATAAAACCTTGGCAAAGGTTCAGGTACATGAAATGATGAAAAATAAAGAGATCTTCATAAGTTATGTCGTACTACAGCGATATCAAAATGATCATTGATGATACCTTTGATATAAGGTAACACTCAATATTATAAATGTTGATGAGGATCTTGAATTTAAATTTTTCAAAAAGTATGGACAGATAAATGATTGGCCAAATAAAAATACACAATTCAAGTATAATGTCATTTGGTATAAATGGATTCTTGTGGCATAAAGGTTTTTTGCAAATGCTGATATTATTATATAGAGAGGTCCTCCTGTGGTGGATGTAATTATGTTAAGGTTGCTCATAAGTCTGACTGAAAACTTGACATGTGTATAATGAAATTATTTTCATGTTTAGATAGACTGAAGGATATATGAAAATTCTTGAATAAGAACGAGGAAATTCTTGGTCTTGAAGTACCATATCTTAGTGCAATTGGTGCACTAATGTATCTTGCTAATACTACAAGACCTGATATAGCCTTTTCGGTTAGTTTATTAGCAATATATAGTTCTGCTCCTCTAGGAGATATTGGAAAGGGATCAAACACATAATGGATATTTAAAAGGGACTACCGATATAATATTCTATTATTCTAACAATTGCAGTCCTGATCTTGTTGGTTATGCTGATGCCGGGTATTTATTTGACCCCCACAAAGCTCGATCTCAAACTGGCTACGTGTTCATATGTGGAGGTACTGTCATATCTTGAAGATCTACAAAGCAGTCTCTCGTAGTCACTTCATCAAATCATGCTGAGATAATAGCTAGTCATGAAGCAAGCCGAGATTGTATGTGGTTTGTCACGCCCCATTTTTCCTCGCAGAAAGCGGGATACAACATGTGACATCCCTTAATGGTTTATTAATTTAAAGAGTCGCCACCTAACAGATTAAGGTGCGTTAGGACGTCATTCTAAGCTAAGTTTTTTGTTACCTAGGTAACCAGAGTCGGGCAATGACTTAAATTACCTCGAAATAAAGGTGTTAGACACCTTTCGAGATCCATAAATGTGGTTCTCGGACGGATTCATTAATATGGGGGATTTTACTAAGCGATTAAATAAGACTAATTTTAACCTATATTATTTGTAATTAAATGGTTGATAAAACAAATGAGGTATTAAACTGTGTTTAGACAAGCGAGAAGAAGGAATTGGACAGTATGAAATTTAAAAGTAATTTATCTTATTTTCTTTTTCTTAAACAATAAATACAAAAGATGTGGCAAATAAAGTAAGTAAAACCATAAATAACAAAAACAGAATAATTTATTAAAATCTACAAACAAACAAATAAATAAACATTTATTTAATTCCGGGGCCGAACCTCAATGAGGCGCCTACGTATCCCTTAAGGGAATCAGGTCAAACGTAGTTCTACATTTAGAAATGTTTGACCTAATGGGATCACCCCGTGCAAGTTAAATAATACTTCGCAATCCTTTGAATTGCTCGTATTATTCAGCGAGCACAGACTATCATTTCTCACTACCAGCCTAGTTAATTATTAATCCTATAACGCTTCTAGGTGAAGAAAACTAGCGGCCTAGTATTTTGCCTACCCGTCCCAAGCTTAACGTCCAAGAGGCGTTGGACAACTATTTTGAATTTTTTTGGTCTAAAATCCTATGGTAGTTAAGAAAGCGATTAACAACAGATAAGGTCAAGCAAAAATAATAAACATGTAAAGGCTTCACATAACATCAAAACCTATGAGCATGATTTCTAAATGGATGCAAGTAAATCCTATGAATATGATTTATAACGCAATATCGATTTTGAAACAGCCAACACTTACAGTGGTGATTTGAAAAGAATGAGATTAAAATTTCAACAATATATGATCATATAAGTATGAATCGTCGGGTAGAGGGATACACTTGCAAATTGGTTCAATATCTGCACAACTTATTATATTCCCATTAGCATGTAATTATACAAAACGTTCAAGCAGTAATTATTTTGACATACGATATCAGATGATATTTTATTCAGACATCTCTAAAACCGCTAATCATTCTATTTAACTATCGATTGAAAGCAAGGTTCCCGATTAAAGAATAAGACATGATTCTCAATGTTCAAATTGTGCAAATCAAGCATACAATTAAATCCTAGAGGCATGATATCTAACGATTATCAAATTCATAAATCTGATACTGACGGCAGATCTTTAGCAAGTTTTGCATATTACCATAAAATATGCTTACATGTAGACCCCGAAACATGATTCCTAACTGAAATGGTCAAATTCAGGGTATTTCTATAAGTAAGATTTTCATAGAATAAAATTCTGGTTAAGTAGTTGAGTCCTATAGGCATGATATCTTACGTTTCGTATGTTGTAAAATCCTATAGCCATGATTTCTACTGCGAGTTTAAAAATAAAGCAGCAAAGAGAATAATAGTTCCCCCCCCCCCCCCCATAAGAAACCCCTTCCATTATTTATTATAGTTCTTACAATTATTACAAATAGGGAAAAATAAAATAATAAATAAATACAAACATTAAAATGAAATAAATAAATAAATCCTTGGTCCTTTGTATCCCGAACGACTCTTCAATACTTGCCTTTGTAAGAAGACCTGTTACGCAATGAAACAAGCCAACAAACATACACAAATACATATATACTCTAGTCTTGAAAGCAAGTCGTATTTTAGGTTCACAATCACATAGGGAATAATACATCACAACTTCAAAGAGATCAGTAACAGTAAACACGTAGCATATTTAAAGCATGACATCACAAAAAATGTAACGTGTAAGGTATACTAACCGGCCGGAGGAATTTAAAGTAAACCTTTGAAGCAAATCGGCTGAAGGAATTTAAAGTAAATCTTTGAAGTAAATCTGTATTGTTAAAGCAAACCAAGAGGAAGAACTTCTTAAGGAGAAAGACTATTTAAATTTTATATTTCTCAAGAGGATATTGGTGTTCGTCTCCTCTTTCAAAAAAAAGAGGGGGGGTCCTTTATAGCAGCAGTCAAAAGGTCTTAGAAAGGAGAAAGAATATTACCCTTCATTCCCTATAATCATCTATCATATATAAATAAATTAACTGATTTAAAGAAATTAAATCAGGGGAAGAAAAATCTCTTTTACCAAAACTGATCACAGACTAAATTTGGTTAAGAAAAGAATCAATCGCAGAAGACAAGAATTTTAGGAAAATAAAATCATGCTCATTATTTTAAGAAAAGTATAGAAAGGACAATCAGAACGGTCAAGCGGTAACATGGCGTGATTGAATTAATTAGGAAAAAACAAATTGTTCAAAGTTTACTGTGAATCAAAATTTACCAAGAATAGACAATTTAAATGCTCAAATAAATATAATAAAAGGAAAGATATCAATTAACTAGGACGGGTTAGGCAATTACACATAAAGAAAAAATTAAATTACCTCTAATCACTAGGCACTCAATATGGGAAGAAAACATATGGAATCAATCAAGAGGTAACTATGTCAATCAATCACCGTTAAATGAAATCAATATTAAATATAAAAGATATAATATTATGAATCATGCCCCAAAGAGAAACGAATCAAAGCTGTAATTATACAAGTACAACATGCTCAAACAGAGAAATCAAAATATTCATATGTTATCACAAGCAGATTATGTAAAGGGACAAATAATCCACGGCTATTTAAACGATTCTAAAAAATTAGAAATGATTTTATATATACCAAACCTCAATATGATTTGAGAGATATACAAATATTAATTATATAAATGAAACAAAGGAAGAACAAATATATATATATATATATATATATATATATATATATATATATATATATATATATATATTATAAATATATTTATTATATACTTATTACATATATATAAACAAAATAAAGAGAAAAATAAATTTAAAAAAATAAAAGATAAAAATAAAGAAATATACGGACAGATCTTCGTAGATCTGTTCTGATTTCGTCGGCAGGGAGATGATCGAGAGGCGGGAGAAGAAGAGGGGAAAAGGTGCAGCGGTTATTCTCCGGCCACAGTGTGGCTGGTTTGGCAGTGGTGTTGTTTGGAGGGGTTTTCCGGCGAAGGTGGTGGTCGGTTGGACGATGTTAATGGAGCAGTGGGCGAGGGGAAAGGAGAGGGGAAGGTGCGACTGTGGAAGCAGTCCAGCGGGGTATGAGAAGAGAGGAAGATGGAGGGGTAGGGCGGCTGTTTTGAGGACTTTTGGCCGTCCATGGCGGCCGGATTTTGGTGGCGCTAGTCTGGTGGTCGCGGGAAGCGAAGCCTGCCGGAGACAGAGACCGGCGAAGGGAGGGAGAGAGGAGGTGAGGTCGGCGCAAGTGTTATTTTTGCCGGTGGTGGTGTGTGACGCTGGTGTTTTGGTCGAGAGAGGAGAGGAGGAAGGGGATCCGGCGACCGGCGCGAGGGAGAAGGAGGAAAGGGATCCGGCGGCTAGGGTAGTAGAGAGGAAGAAGAATGAAAAGTGTTTAGGTTTTTTTTTTTTTTTGGGGGGGGGGGAGGGGGGGGGAGGGGGGGAGGGGGGGCTAAGTAGTTAAATAAGGAAATATGTTAGGAATTAATTAGAGCCATTTGATTAGAATGGATGAGCGGCTGGGATTAAATTCTAGGATAGATGGGTCGGGTCACGGGTTAATTGGGTCGTTCGGATGGGTTATTCGGTTAGGAATTAATTTAGGCTAAAATTGAATCTAAATAATAGCCAAAATTGATTAAAAAGTGGCTAAAATTGACATAAATTGAATAGATAGTGACCAGATTTGAAATAAATTGGGTGAAATTGAATAAAAATGGCTATAATTTAAATAAATTGAATGAAATTGAATTTAGCTGCTATTAAATTAATAAATATACTAAATTTATAGATAAATAAATTTATAGAAAAATCATATAAATATTATTATTAATAAATAAAATCATAAATCTTAGTATATTTATGTAAATATCATATAATTAAATTATTATATTTATAAATAATTTAATGACTAGAAAATAAAATTAAGTTATCAAATATTATAAAAAATTATATTATTAACATAAATAATTTATAAATTCGAGTAATATTATTAGTCAAATAAATTTGTAGAATTTAGTAAAATTATGTAAATAGTTTATTAAATAAATATATATTTCAAGAAAAGGGTGCATATTAATACGAAATATATTATATATGACATAATTATTTAATATAAAAAATTAAAATTAATATGAGTCATATATATGTAACTTGAAATAATTTCACAATATTATGATAATAAATTATTTTATAAATATGAAAGTAAGTCAAATATTTACGTAAAATAAATAAATAAATAAATAAATATATAAGCAACATATTAAGGCGTAGGGAGGTCAAAATTGGGTGTCAACATGGTTAAGGTCCATGATACATCTCATTAGAGAAAAATGTGGTTTGAAATATGACAAAGTATCCACATTTATATATGAAGATAATGCAGCATGAATAACACAACTAAGTGGAGGATTCATAAAAAGGAGATAGAATGAAACACATCTCGCCAAAGCTTTTCTACACACATGAACTCCAAAAGAATGGTGATATCAACATGCAACAGATTCGTTCAAATAACAATGTGGTTGATTTATTCACCAAATCTCTACCAACTACAACTTTCAAAAAGATGGTGACAAGATCGGGATGCAAAGATTCAAAGATATTCTCATTAGGGGGAGTTAATACGCGTTGTACTCTTTTTCCCTTACGAGGTTTTGTTCCACGGGGTTTTCCTTATAAGTTTTTTAATAAGGCAGCCAAAATATGTATTATTAGATATGTGTACTCTTTTTCCTTCACTAAATTTTTTTCCACTAGGTTTTTTCTAGTAAGGTTTTAACGAGGCACATTATCTATCAAATAGACATTCAAGGGGGAGTGTTATAAATGTACTTGTATTATAGTGAATGTCTATAAAGGTATTTGTATTGTAGTGAAGGTCTATCTTTTGGAGAAAATTTAGGAGGAATTATCCCTATAAATAGAGGGGGTTTTCATTCATTGTATTTCATCTCTTTAATCCCATCAAGAGAAATAAGAACTTCTTTCTTTATCTCTTTCTCTACAATATTATACCTCTTACTTTATTATTTCATAACATTCAGAGTATATTCTCCGGTTGCATTTTTTCAACACATCTTCAACATAAGTGACTGAACTTTCTAGTTCTAATTAAAAAATGTTATCTCTCTTTTATACTACGTTATTTAATGGAAATTATCGTGAATTGCAATTGAGAGGACCAATTTCTTATTAAGACCACTCTATACTCCAATTATACAGAGAGTTGATGTATATGACCAAGTTACTTTTTATTATACATAATAGTGAAGTCATATAAGTTATTTATAGATTAAGGATGATTGTACAAATTGTGACACGTGCTAAAGAGATTTGTCACCTCTCATGCATGCATTATACGTGTGGACTGACTAACTATGCATGTGTGATATGTGTCAAGCATGCGACTACTGTCGTGATGACTGAAATATGCATAGTGACACGTGTCATGCTGATCAATCTTTCACGTGTGACATGCGTCGAGCATCCCGACACCTATCACGATTCTCAATGATTTTGTCACATTTGTGCATGAACACCTCCTAATTATGAAAAAATCACTTAATTTTTTACTTTTTATTAAAATAATAAATTATTTAATTATCTAATAAAATTATCTCCTAAATTTTAATCAATATTGTTTAACTACCCCTCATATTTAGGAGCTATATAAATTATTCACCTTTTTTTCTAAAATAATTTTGAACTTTATTTCATAATCAATGTTTAGTCATGAATATTTTAAATTCACCTCAATGTTGTATTTTAAATTTAGAAAACAATTTATAACATATTTTTTAATTCATTTTTTAACTCATTTTTCACTTTTGAAATTGTATGAAGTACCTTCAATCATGAACATTATTCTAATGATTTCCACAAAAAAAACATAATCATACATAAACTCATACGTAATTTCAATTTTATAAAAAAAATTAAAAAAAAAATTAAAGATATTACTTAACCCTAGTTATTCACTGGACTTAATTACGCAGTATATTATTAAATTTTACATTTATTGATAGTAAAATTAATATCAAAATAATATTTATAATGTTTAGCTTCTTAATAAAAGTTCAAAGAATCTATTCTATATTAAAAGTGTGAAAACATTTAGAAATATTGATTGAACTTTTTGTCCTGCAATAAAAAACTCCACAACAGACAAAATTGTCATTTACTATTTTCTTTCAATTATTGTCATGTAATTATTATCTAATATTTAGGAATTTGAAATTAATTAAAACTACATCTATTAAATATTTACTTATATGTAAAAGGTAATAACTTCTAATATTTGATATTTTAAAATTGACTAAAGTTTTACTTCTTAAATTTTTCCTTATTTGAACTATATTAAAAGTTCTAAAATTTAATACTTTAAAATTAGTTACAATTTTGTTAACTTATATCAATCTTTTATTTATTAAACTAGTCTAAGCATACGCGCTTCGCGTGTCTCTTATGTTAATACCAACCAATTTATAAAAATAACATAAACAATTTGAAAGATGTGTCTGTGTAATAATATAAGAACTTAGAAAAAAATTATAAATTTCTAATTGATAAATAATTATGTTTAATAGTTTAATTAATTTAGTATTTCTTTCTTCAGTTTGTTCTAATACTTATTTCAATCAACGAACATGTCCTAGAAATAGCGTTTGATTTAAAAGTAAAAAAGTCGTTTGCTTTTACATATACACTCAACTGCATCATTATATGTATATATATAAATATTAATATTTTCTACATATTTTAAATAGGGAGGGATTTAATACATAAAATTTAGTTAGTTTTAAAGTCTCAAATATTAAAAAAAATTAAATAATTATTTTATCTAGTGTGAATTATATTTTTAAAAGGGTAAAAAATGAATGATCTTTTGCTACGAAGATTCATACTTTAAATATTTAGTAATAACTTAATTTTAAACTTTTTATTTTACCTTTTATAAGATGATTTCAGCTCAGTTTTTTTTTTACTCTCTTAATTTATGTGGTCTAGTCAAACTCCTTCACATAAATTGAAATGGACGAAATAATGTTAGATTTAGCTAAAAAAAGTGAACAACAAGAACACTTGATTAATTGAAACAACTTAAAATATGTTATAAACATATTTATATTATAGTGAATGTCTATAAAGGTATTTGTATTGTAGTGAATACATGTGTTTATATTATAGTGAAAGTCTATCTTTTAGAGAAAAGTTAGGAGAAATTATCCCTATAAATAGAGGGGTTCTCCTTCATTGTATTTTATCCCATCAAGAGAAATAATAACTTCTCTCCTTCTCTCTTTCTCTATAATATTCTTGTTCTTTCTTTATTATTTCTATAACACGTTATCAGTACGAGTCTCTGCCTTGAGCACTCAACTTGAAAGATCTGAGGTAAGAAAAATTAAAACTTCTTTTTCGAAAGATGTATTACTTAACCACAGGAGTGATATTCCTTTGGTGATACTGTTGCTCTACGACTCTGCTGTCTCAAAATTTGAAGGTCAAGGTATTATTTTTTTCTTTCTTTTAATATGGATAACCTTACGAAACTTGATTTCATTTCCCTTCAGAGTTCGGGCAAGAACTACCTTTCATGCTATTGGATGCTGAAATCCATATGGATGCAATGGGTCTTGGAGACACCATTAAAAGTGAAAACAAAGCATCAAATCAAGATCGTGCTAAGACTATGATATTCTTGCGTCATCATCTTGACGAAATTTTTAAAATTGAATATCTCACAATTAAGGATCCACTTGTTTTATGGAATAACTTAAAAGAAAAGTATGACCACCTGAAGATGGTCATCCACCTAAAGACACGATATGATTGGATTCATCAAGACTATAAGTCTGTTCATGAGTATAGCTCATCAACGTTCAAAATTGTTTCTAAGTGGAAACTATGTGGAGAAACTATTAGTGATGTTGATATGATTGAATATGTGGTAATACACAAAATTAATTGAGAGTTCCGGAAGAGCTAATGTATTACTACTAGAAGGAATTAAATTATTGTAGTAAGTCTCAAAAGGAAACTTATAAGTTTCAAGGACATTAAAAAAAGATTGAGACTATAAATTATGGGAAGATCTAATATCTTCATGCTATTACAACTGAAGCGGGTTATAAATATTTATGTAAAAGATTACCCGCCGTTTTTTAATTTGTAGTACATAAACATGAGTATGATGATGAAATCACATACAAAAGTAAACTGGAAGTTTACTGAAACAAGTTGGCATAACTGGTTGGCCATTCCAATTCAAATATGATGAAAAAATAATTGAGAATTCACGTGGCTATATGTTGAAGAAATAAAAGATTCTTAAAGAATTCTCTTGTGTTGCTTGTTCTCGTGATAGAATGATCTTGATCAGCTAAGATTGGAATTATATTCCCTGAAATTTTGGAACTTATAAAAGGGTGAATATGAGTCCATTCACCTACCATGTGAACCATTTGCTAATAGATGCATCTATGGTATGGTCACATGTGTTTTGATATCAACTTGCAATTGATTTTTGTAAGGTTGTTGCTCGAATTATTAAATTAAGAGCATAGTTCCAAATTATAAAATAATGTTGATAATGTTATTCATATATATGTTGGTTTAGCAAAAATTGTATGCCTCCAATTATAGCTAAATCATTGGTTATGAGAATAAAACTCCCAAATAAAATTTGGTATGAGATATATTTATTTAACATATAGCAACACTTGAATGCATCAAGCCAACAAGGTTCCCTTATTACAATTGGTTCAGGGTCAGGAACCAAATAATTGCATCTAAAAATTTGAGTGTGCGATATATGATTCAATTGCTACACCACAATGCACAAAGATGGTGCACAAGATCAGTGCAAAGATTCAAGGATGTTCTCATTAGGGAGAGTTAATACGCGTTGTACTCTTTTTTCCTTATGAGGTTTTGTCCCACTGGGTTTTCCTTATAAGGTTTTTAATGAGGCAGCCAAAATGTATATTATTAGATATGTGTACTCTTTTTACTTCATTAGATTTCCCACTGGGTTTTTTCTAGTAAGATTTTAACGAGGCACATTATCTATCAAATAGACATTCAAGGGGGAGTGTTATAAACATATTTGTATTATAGTGAATGTCTATAAAGGTATTTGTATTGTAGTGGATACATGTGTTTATATTATAGTGAAAGTCTATCTTTTGGAGAAAAGTTAGGAGAAATTATCCCTATAAATAGAGGGGTTCTCCTTCATTGTATTTTATCCCATCAAGAGAAATAATAACTTCTCTCCTTCTCTCTTTCTCTATAATATTCTTGTTCTTTCTTTATTATTTCTATAACAAAATATGTTATATTTCTATTATTTTTTTCAGACTGTAATTTTTTTTCATTTTTTTAAAAAAAGGAGGAGGAGGAGGATTTCATGTATTAATGCATCATGAAATTAATATAGTATAGATTAGTTTTTCTTTTAGAAATTATTCCTCTAATTTCAATTTATGTAATTTATATATTTCGAACTTATTTTGCAAAAAATCATAATTTCTTATTTACTAATAATTTAATATTAAATTCTCTATTACACAAATAATTATACTACTTTAGGCTATAATCTTTTAAAAATTTATTTTGCTTAAATTTATATCTAAATAAAATCACCACATAAATTAAGCGAAGAGATTACTAAAATAATCGCCGAAAAATTTATTCTAAACCTTATCCTTCACATGAAATTAGAAAAAAAGAATGATTCAAAACAAAAAATGGCTTTTGGTTTATATTTTATACTTTTGTTTCTCTAAATTTTTATATAATTTTAATTAATCTCAAAATCTTAAATATCAGGATAATAATTAAATAATAATATTTTTAAAAAATGACAATTTTAACTATGGTAGAGTATTTTAATAAGGGATAAAAAGTTCAATCAACATTTCTAAAAAGGCTGTATTATATTAAGTAAATAGGAGTAAAATATTATGCATATATTGAATGTTAGATTAGTTGATCATATCTAAAGAAATTACCAAAAATTATTTCATCGAAAGATTGTATTGCATCTTTAAACAAAACAAAATTATTTGAAAAAGTAATAATAGAAAAATGATTGTTGCATTCCTAAACTATAGTGTCATAATTGAATTCAACCTCAATCTCCTTGTTTACTGATACAAAATTAGGATTAATCCAATTAGCGCATCCGTTTATGACGTAACAAATCTTGTCTTGTTGTGAATATTTTTTTCACTTTTCAGTATCATTATTGAAAAGTATAGCATGAACTTTTGTATCCTGAAAATATTAAACTTTAATGAGCAAAAGACACACACACACACACATACAAAAACATCTAAATAAATATAAAATATAATACGAAAAAGAATTATTGCCTCTTCATTAACTAATGTTATAATCATTTGAGTGCCTTCTTTTGTTCTCTTTTTGTACTTTTTTACTAATTCAACTCCAATTACTAAAACTTTTATTACTCAATCAGAATCATGTCGCCTTAGTTGTTAATTGGCACCATTTTGTTTATGAAATATTTTTTCAGATTCCATTATCTAAAAAAAATTGTGTACAAGAGTAATAATTATAATAGTTTATAATTTTATAAAAGAAATTATTTTATGAGATGAAGAGATTACTTTACCTGAATAAATGAAACTTGTGAATGTATGAGTAGATGAAGAATGCCGGTTACAATAACGCAAATTTTAAATTACATAATATTAATATAAGACTCAATTAAAGGAGATAACATAATATCAATATCAAACTCAACTAAGGCCCCATTTGTTTGCACTTAATGGAGGTCTGAATCTGAATGGTTCAGACCTTAGACCATTAAGTGCATTTGTTTTCATTAAGATTTCAGCACTTATTAATCCGATTAGGTCTTAATCATTAAGATCTAGAACCGAGTCTTAATATCATTAAGAGGTATGCTTGGGTGGATAATTTTCACCACCGCTATGTCCAAACCACCAATCATCACCACCAACCACCTGTGTCATCACAACCACCAACCGCCATTACTGTCAACCATTACCAAACATACAACCTCCATCATTATAGTTATATTCCTTATCGCCGCCGCTGCCTCTACCACACCTATAGTCACTACCACCACTGGTCAATCCCTACTACCAACCACCTCCATCATCACAATTAGTACTGCCACCAACTATACCACCACACATTATTCAGCCACCACCATCAATACGGCTAACTGCTAACGATAACTAAGTTCATCATCACAACCATCACTACCAACCGCCACCATCAAGCCAGTCATTATAACACCAACTATCTCCATCATCACAATTATCACCACCACCATCACGCTAGCCACTACAACACGAACCACCAACATCATCACAACTATCACCACCACCATTACTAGCAATCATCGCCACCACCTTTACTAGTCAGTAACACCAATTATTACCACCACCATTATTAGTAAACATAAATATTTTATTTTTTATTAAATAATAAATTTATTTTATGAAATTTATATTTTTATAATTTTTAATTATTTTTTATTTGAATTGTATTTAATTTGTTTACCATAAATAAAGTACACATTCAAATGTTGAAAATAAACGGTCTTAATCATTCAATGTCCAGATCTAGAGACAACATCTTAATCATTCAGATATGCATTCAGATTCAGACGTCTTAGTCTTAATGAAAACAAATGAGACCTAAAAGAGACTTTTTCAAATCCAGAATATATAAAAAATTTACAACGTAAAAAAGAAGAAGAAGGGGATAGATTAACACGAAAACATACAAGTTTGAAAATTGAATCAAAGGTGTTGATGTAGAAGAGTTAATAAATTAAGGTCTGCAGTTTACAAATTAAAGAAAAATTAAAAATATAAAAATATTAGGGCATTACTATCAAAAAAGAGAAAAAAAATTAATAAAAAGGAAAAGGGAAAAAAAATAAAAAAAACCCTCACGTTGCTAAGAAAAAAGGAGAATTTTTTTTATGAAAAAGAAAAAAAACCATTTTCTTACCATGAAAAAGGAGGATAAATTTTTTTCCCAAATTAAAAAGCACAAAATTTTCGGCGAAATTTTTTTTATTTATAAATATTTTAATTTAATTTATTTATTTAAAAAGTTTACACTATAAATAGAGTTATACCATAAGTAGAAAATCTAATATAATAAAATAATAAATAAATAAATTCTTGCATATCAAAAGGAACAAAAACTGGTAGAAACTTTTTATTTCTTTTTTAGGTTTACACCATAAATAGAGTTATGACTTATGATACAAATAGAAAACCTGTAATGATAAAATAAGGTGACAAAATAATTAAAAATAATAATTTTTAATTAAAATTCTATAAAAATAGTAAATGACAATTTTATCTATTGCAGGGTCTTTTAATGAAACGGCAAAAGTTCAATCAACATTTCTAAGGGTCTTTGTACTTTTAATATAATATAGATTAACTAATTATCCATCATAATTTTTCAACTCACCGCATGAAAAATAAATTAAAAAGTGTAATTTTTTATGCATTTAGTACATTGAATTTCTTCTTCTTATTATTATTCTATAATCGAAAAAAGAAAAGAAAATAGAAACACAACATATTTTAGGTTATTTCATTAATCGAGTGTTCTTGTGATTCACTCTGTTTAGTTAAATCTGCATCATTTCTTCCGTTTCAATTTATGTGAAGATGTTTGGCAGGACACATAAATTAAAAAATAAAAAAAAATATTGAGCTGAAATCATCTCAGAAAGGGTAAAATAAAAATTTAAAATTAAGTCATTACTAAATATTTAAAGTACGAAGCCTCATAGCAAAATATTATTCACGTTTTTACCCTTTTAAAAATAGAATTAAAACTTAACAAAATAGTTATTTAATTATTTTTCTGATATTTAGGATTTTAAATTTACTATACTGTATGAATTAAATCCATCTTTATTTGAAATATATAGAAAATATTAATATTTTAAAATTTAAAAGCAAATAACTTTTTAAAAAATAATTACACATTGAATAAAATTATACTTATAATGCAAAACCAATCTTATGTTTAGGACTTTTGAAAATAAAATTTGAAAAAAAGAACAACCCGATGGATAAACATCCCGTGTTAATAGATTAAGAGAAGGATCACAACCCAAGAAGTGTGATATAGATAGTCTACCCTAATGCAAGCATTAATGGATGCTTCCACTAATTTTGGTGAGTCTTTCTTAGTTTGAATAATCAATTACAAATAAATAAATGCGTTTGTGATATCATATTAATTTATCAGTGCCAAAACAAGCCAGTAATAACCCATAATAAGATTTCATAAATGTTAATTATTTAAACTAATAAGATATACTATATGTTCTATTCTACTATATAACTTTATATTACAATGTGTCTTCATAATGCTAATATTTATATTATATGTTAATCTGTCAATAGTGTAGTAATAGAAATTTATAATAATTAACGTAAAATATACATATAATGCATGCATTTAAGTGCTCATGTAAAAGTGAACGATTCTTTTACCTTTTAATGCAACACTACTTCTATGATATTTTTATTCCTTGAAACAAGTATTACAACAAACTGAAGAAAGAATTACTAGATTGAACCAAACTTTTAAACAAAATCATTTATCAATTTGAAATTCATAATTTTCTTTTTAAATTCTTATATTGTTATGTAAACACATTTTAAAATATTATTTATGTCATTTTTATAAATTTTTTCTCATTAATATGAGGGACATGCTGGGGAGGCGTACATATAAACTAGTACTATATTAAAGTGTGAAGGCCTTATAAAATATTGATTAAATTTTTTACCCTTTATTAAACAATTCTATAATAAACAAAATTATCGTTAAAATTATTATTTAATGTGCTTAAAAGAATTGCCTAAAAGTTTTCGTAAATTTCCCTAACCAAAAAAAATTTCTTAAAAGTTGCCTTCAAAAAATTTCTATCAGAAATAGCCCAAATATTTTCAGTTGAAATTTTCTTCTGTAAACCCTAAAAAGACTTAACCTAAAAGTTTGCCCGTAAACTTTAAAATTTTTCTTTTTTTCAGTTTATGATATTGGTATTTTAATATTCTCACACTTTTAATTTTTTTTTTTGTTTATGAATTCTTTCACAGTTTCACTTCTATAAAAATATTTATAATTGCATAATTTTATTCTTTCATCAACAATTTATTCTCAAAGTCTTTTTCATCAACTATCATAACTTTATTCAATCTCCAACTTGGTATGTTTTCAAATTTTCTTTACCTTAAAATTTATTTATCTTTTTTATTTTATATTATCAATTAAAGAATGCAATAGTAATTGTTATGTCAACTCAAATTATTTATGTTCAAAATAATTTAACTTAAATTATCTCATTTCATTGATTCTAATATTGATGTTAAACAATTAAAATGACAAAAAATAATATAAACTAATAATATTTTATAAAATTTATCAAGTAAACTATAATAAATAATAATATATTAAAATTATAATATTTATTTAAATAAATATCATATTTATTTTAACATAAATTATTAATTTTCAATAAATTTACTTTTCTTATGTTAAAGTGGAACATGCAATATCGCGTATTATTTTCTATAAAAGCACGTGAATGAAATATAGTGTGATTACTTTTACCGTCAACTGCCAAATGGCCATGTCCACTCAGCATTCTCTTGTCTTTTATCTTCGCACGTCAATTTCTCCTCCACATTGTACCAAATTTCTTATTTCATCCTCCATCGACCATCATCGACTCAACTACCCATTTGATCCACCCTCCCCCGATTGCTTCCATTTCACTTCGCGCCCCTAGGGTTCCGATGATCTCATCTTCAAGTTTTCAATGCCTGTGATTTGATTTTTCACTTCCTCGAAGAATGTCAACTTTTAGCGGAACATTCTCGATCACTGAAGCCTAATCTCCCACCGAAGCAGGTCCAGCCCGAACCGAAACCGCCGGACGGGATCACTTCATACTCCGGTTTTCCAGCTCCGCAACTGCGTGCCATGGGTTCTGGCATGGTGCGGCACTGGTATTACCATCGGCTTTCTTCGTACTGTACTTAGGGTTTCATGCTAGGAGCAACGTTAAGAAGCTCAGTCACCGTCGGTCCTATGTAATGATTGGATACCATGGACTTCTGTGGTTTGCTGCTCTTTTAAATCTTTCTTGGTGCTTTCTTCAGGTACTTATTGTTTACTCTTCTATTAGCTTGACCATAGATATTTCCCTGTTATGTTACATTTCATATCACTTCCTGGATATTTTAATGATCTGTGGAGTAGTATTTCTATGCAGTTTCCAGATATGGGAATTTTATTTCCTAAGGAAAAATGTAAATCAATGTTGGAATTGAGCCCTAAAATTAGATGCTTTAAACCTCTATGAGACAATATTGTGAAAGTTGAGGTTGCTTGTCCTGCTGGAGCCATTAAGGAAAGCTCGGGGAGAGGAGTCGCTGGGATCCTTATGCTCTAGTTATTGGTTGGCAGTGGGTTCTTGGGATGACTGGGTATTTTAAAACTAGGAAGGAAGGAAATTTTCCTTTTTGATAGGTCCCTTGGTGGTCAATGTTTTGTTTGCTTATCACTATTGATCTTCTTCACGTTTTCCTTTTCTGGATTGCTGGCTGGAATCAAATTAAGTAAGATATTGGCCAAGTGAAGTCACTTCCTGGTTGTTACTATTTTGGGTAAATGAGCTAAACCGTGGTTGTAACCTGATACATTTTTTCAGTTGTCATCCCAAAATAATGAGAAGTATGGATTTGACTCTAGATTTCTGACTTATCAACTCATATTGGTGCTACTGACTTGCCCACTCAAGGGTGTGGCATAACACTGATAGCAGTCAAAGAAATTGGAATGAAGATCATGGAAGATCAGCGTTCCCATCCCAGTCAGGCATCAAAGTTCCCTTGATGTAGGAAGGCTTACCAGGTAAATGTGCTATTGACTAGCAAATAGAGTATTATTATTGTTGTCTTTGCTGAAGGTAGAGTAGAAATGATAATTAAGAAGGAATATGGATATCTAGGAAACCACGGTGAGCAAACCCCAACTTAATCTAACCTTTGTGCTATCTTTGTAAAAAGATTCAAAACTGGTATAAATTATCTGATAGCATCTTATGCTTCTGTAGTCATGATTTTTGAAATTATGTTACAGTCCTTAAACAAAATCCAGCAGAAAAGGAATTGTGCTTGATTATTGTGGTCAATCTTTTCCTCGGTTTCTGTGTTATTGAAAGTTTTTCATTTCTTGAGTGGTTATTTGGGCTTGTTTGCTGCTTGGATCAGAGTTTGGAACCTGTCTTTACCTTCTGTATAAATGATGTATGGCCTACATATTGCTAATATTATTCAAGTTATAAACAATACTTTTTATATGTAGATTGTTCCTTAATGTGTTACTGCTTCACCCATGCAAATTATTGCAAAGCAGATATGGCAGTGCACTCCAGGGAAACAGGTAGCTTGGAATCTTATGTCATTGTTTGCAACGTCTGCAATGCTGTTTCTAGAGATTAGCATAGTGGCATTCTTACTTAAGGAGAATTATGCGAGCTGTTTGGAAACTTTAGCACGTACTTTCATGGTTTCAGGCCTTTTTGTCGCCTTGGATTTGCTGTTAAAGGTGAAGATTTCTTCATCTTGTTTCTTTTTTACTTTTGACTAACAAAGCAGTTTACTTGGTGAATGAACTAACAACTTGCACCCAGTCACAAAATTGGCCCCAATTCAACCAATTAAAGGAACCTAAACTAAGATCGCCTGTAACTAAAATTTACACGAAAGAAAGACCCAGTATTCAGCACCAGAAACATGATTAGATTTTATTTAAGTGTTTTTTGCAGTGAAATTTTGGAACAGAAGTCTATTTGTTCTCATTCAAATATTCTTTTTCTCGCTACCATGTTCTCCTTTCCCCTATTTATCTTGTGGCTATGGATGCATTTCTATGGATTTTGTACCCTAAATGAAGCAAATAATAAGTTTGATATTTGACTCAGTTTGCTTGAGCTGATCTTTTATTCAAGGTTCTGCATCACTGGATATTCCTTTGGTTGCAGAAATAGCGTAGTTCCCCTTCAGCTTCCGCCCTTGTTTTCATATTAAGCTTAAATGAAAAAAAATGTGGAGAGCCTCACACTATTGGGCGCTACACTGTCCAGTTCGAATTTCCAAACAACCGATAGTGAGAAGGCAAATTAAATAGTACGTGGTAAACAAACACTCAAGGAGAAAGCTCTTGTAGTGTAGGGAGAAGATTGTAGAGTATGCTGTTCTTGTGTATATTTTATAAGCTTATTGGTTGGTTCGAGTTTTTAACACCTGCAACCAGGATAGGAACATAGGAATCAAGATCTTGTGCTTTAACAAGCCATGCTAAATCTGTAATTGTATTTCATTTGAAGCCTTTGGTGCTCCAAAGAGACACTAAATTATCTCAATGTTATGTGTTACACTCATTGTTCGATTCCCTTGAATTTGAGGAAGGCCCTGTTTTGTTAGTTGCTGTAGAAGCTTCTCTTGTAACAAGAGAAATCAGCTTATACATAGTGTACTTCTTAACCTATGACTAATGGCATGTTGAGAGCCACTGGTTTCTCAGTTCATCATGAATGATGAAGGTTGGATAAAATAATTCCAGAAATCAGTGAGTTTGACACTGTTGTGCTTTTGGGACGTGGGACATGCTAGTGAAACTTACTGCACTCAATAATGCAGTTGCGAGAGAGAAAGGGTGAGACAAGTAATTCATGCTTGCCTGGCTTGAGTATTTGTCGAGATTACTTAGTATATTGTTTGCTAATAATGGCTCGGGTATTATTCCCTAACACAGAAGTCCAAGGCAGAAACAAATGAGCACTATGCAAAATATGTTGCAGACAGTTCTTCTATTTTTACTTAGTTGCTGTGTAATAGGAAGCAATAAGTAGAAAATGTTTATGCTCCAGAGTTGTTGCTACTTTTTCAGAACGACCAAATAAAGCTTCGCCAATTAATTGTATAAAGTGCATCTCCGGTTCCCTTGCGTGGAAGCTCTTATGTGCCTTCCCTTGTCTTTTTTCATCAGGTAATTTCTATATTTGGATTTGGTGTTCGACTTTTCCTTGACGTGGAAATGGCTGATAGGGGGAAGTGGGTTGTCTGGTTCACCAACAAGCTTCTTCTTACTGTAGCTTATGCCTACATATTATTTGTGCATTTCTCAAAGTGGAGAGATAAGCTGCCTCGTAAGTTAGATTTTGATTTCCCTACTTAACCTTCTCCATTTTCCCGGTCCAATTCTTCGTGTTAGGTTTAACATACAGTGTTTTCCATTATATGCAGCACGGCCAGCCTTCTACAATTATGTTGTCGTCATGTTTGTCACAACTGCTGTTATGTTATTTGCCTGTGGGGTTGCAGGCATTAGGGGTGGCTTTGGTCTTTGGTATACACAAGTTTTGCTTCCAATACTTGTACTCTTCCAAATGCAATAGTGTCTTTTCAACTCAATTGACATATGTGAATCATTTGACTTTGCCGGTTGTATAATTTGGCAGTAGTTTGTTATCACTTCCTCTATCTTCCTTTCCTTTATGTGACATTCCTAGCTGATTTTTTCAAGGTAATCTAACCAAGCTAGATCTTCGACTAATTAGTTATTTGTTGGGCACAAATGCAAATATTCTCTCACTTCTCGCGTCACAATTGTAGGAGGAAGATTGGCTTCTGGACAGCGCATACTACTCAGAGATGAAAGATGCAGGATTTTTTGATGCAGACTGGGAGTAAGCTTGTAAAACTGGTAGACAAATAAGCAATTCCACTGTGTAGTTGTAAATATTAACTGGTAGGTACCGTGACAAACAAAATCAATATTTATTTAAGTCATGGCACTGGCTAGTTTATTTGCTGGTTGAAATTACTTATCCACTTGGGTGAGAAAAGTATTGAGGACGGATAACTAACAATAACTTGTTATTGTTAGTTCGTTATTTGAACAGCTTACTAAGTATGATTTTAGCTCTTCTATTTTATCTAATTGTTCACTGCAGAAATAAACCTGAAATTGCGTACTACGTATCTCAGCTACAGAAATGAACCTCCACAGATTGTGAAGTGCACGGCAAACATTGATCCTCCAAACGAAAAAATTACAGCCACTCTCTATAATATCAAGGACGTTTTAGGATAATAGCATAAGCGAAGTTTGGACTTAACCTTCAGTCTTTATCATTAATCTGCAAAGAGACCTTCTGTTCCGAGATTCACAAGCAAATTTAGGCAAATAGTGCCAAGGCATGCCAGAATGCGTTCTATCTTTAAATTCCGCATGCATTAACCACCGTCAACCATGGCGGAGACACATATTTATTTGTCAGGATTCTAGCATATATCAGTGGTGATGAGTTCCAGACCTCTATCCTACAAATCTTTTGTTTAAGACTCCGAGCTCGTTTGTGTACTTTGTTCCAAAAATTGTTTTAGGAAGTAACAGAAGAAAAAAAAGGGGATGATTGCTGAAAAATTTTAGGGCCGGTAAAATATGTCCATATTTTGATAACCCGTCCAACCGGTTCATATTTTAATGGGTTGAATGAGTGACTCTTTAGATAGATAAATTTGGGTTTAAATCCATATTTAATCCAAATAAATATGAGTATTCATGTGTAAAATAAGAGTTAGTTTAGTTAGTTAAACTTTCAACTTTTATTCACTCAATTCATGATATCACAAAAATGCTATAACTTCCCTTCCTTTTATGTCTCTTTATAGCTGATCATTTGAGACTTCTTTTTCTCTAAATTTTATAAGTATTATTTAGCATTTTTCAAAAAGTATTTTTTTTTGTTGCATACTTAAATACCAATTGCAAGAATAATAAATATATAACTATCAAATTTAGCATGTCTCGAATCTCAAATTGGTGTTAAGGATTGGGATCTTGAGTCAATTTTGGGATTTGGGGTCAAAAGTCGCAGTCGGGGGGTTGGGGTTAGGGATTGGCTGGGATTGAGAGTCAGATCTCGGATCGGTGTTAAGACTCGAATCTCGAGTCGAGGTCGAGGTCTGGAGTCGGATCTTGAGTAGGTGAGGGATTTGGGATCGAAAGTCACGGTTAGAGATCGAGGTCTGGGTTGAGTATAGAGAGCCAGGGTCAGATGTCAGGATTCTGCTTTTGGGTCGAGGTAGGGTCCCAGGTTGGGGTCGGGTGTCAGGGTTGGTGTAGGGGTTGGGTCAGAAGCGAGAGTTGGATCTCGAATCGATGTTAAGACTTGAGATTCAGATCAGTGTTAAGAGCTAAGTTTTGGGTCGGATTCGGGGTCGGGAGTAGAATCTTAAATCGGTGTCGAATTTCGAATCGAAAGTCGCGATTGGATATTGAGGTCTAGGTCGAGTGTAGAGAGCCAGGGTCAGGTGTCATGAGTCTGGTCTTAAGTCGAGGTTGGATCTCAGGTTGGGGTCGGGTGTCAAGATCCATGTCGATATTGAGAGTTGAGGTCGAGGTCAAGGTTGAGAGTTAGAGTCAAGGTTTAGGTCAGGGTCGAGTATTGGGGTTGGAGTTAGATATTGGAGGTTGATGTCGGGGATTGAGGGTCGAAGTTTGAGATTGAGGTCGAGGTCGAGGTCAGGAATCTAATCTTCGCGTCGAGGCCGAGACTTAGGTCTAGAATGGGAGTCAATATCAAAGTCGTCGTAGAGGTCTGGAGTCGAGATCAGGACTTGGGTCCTAGATTGAGAAAAATAAGTCAAATTACAAAAACATGAATTCAAAACATATTAATTAACTAAACATGAGAAAATTGAAAAAATCTTTGTCAAATATTTTTCTTCATACCAAACACACCCTTATTAGTGATTCATAAATATTTTAAATCATGTATTAATGCTGATATTTCTTAAAGTGTATTCAACACGTTTTACTCTTAAATTACATTTTTATTTACTTTAAAATCCAGTGATGATATTTTTCCCCGGTTACTTATTACGTATTTTTGTTAATATTAAAAAGTTATAGAAAAGCTTTATGACTTCTATGATGCAATAAAACTAAATAAAATATTTTCAACATTTCTTACTTTATAAAAACTAAAGTATTTTTTCCGATATGGAATTCTAAAGTAGAGTAACATGAAAATATGGGCAAACATATCTTTCACCCAACACATTTGTTACTCAATTCGTTTTTACCCATATGAAATATAGGCGGATTAAAATATTACCCATTTTATGTTACCCGTTTTCAACCCGTCCAAATTTGACCCAACCAACCCATTTGCCACTACTACTCGGGAAAATGTTCTTGGAATCGCAGCGGAAAGCTGAAACTATATTGATTAAGATGTATATAGGACTTTCAACAGTCCCCTGATGCACATATATTGCACATTTATTTAACTGGATCTACTTGACAAACAGAAATGAAGGATGACGATCCACGACTCAAAAAGAATTACAAAGCAATGTCTCAATACTAAAGCAGACATTAACATAATCTTGTTAACTGATTGGAAGAAAGGGGAAAAAGAACAAGCCTTGTGTGCTATATAAAGTCAATATAGTTTGGGGAGCATTGCATTTCAACCTGGAGTTGCTATAGTTTCTTCCAGATTAAGCTAATCCTTCAATCGAGTGTTCTTGATCAAACCCAATATAAGAATCCGATACTAGAATGAGCGTTATCCCCTGAAATTGAAACATCTCAACTTTTTCAGTCTTAATACATCTATTTGCACAGAAAGAAAGGAACATGTTTTTCCCCTTCTGGAGGTGGGAAGAGGACTGAATCTTGACTCCCAAGAAAAATAAGACAAACATGTCGTCCTCAATCTCCTAAAAGCTAACCTGTTATTAACTTCTTCTTTTTTTTTTTGTTGGGAAGGGGGGTAGGAGTGTTTAATTTCTCAAAGACCAAAATAACAAGGAAATGACTGCTACTGAGACATTGATTCTACGAGAAGAGGGGGAAACACCAGCTCATTGGTGTACCAAAGGCTGGCATGATAATTTAATACCAAAGTAAAGTTATATGTATACACTAAATCATCAGATATCAACCTGGAAATTGGTCAGAGTGGATGGCAAATCCATGTGCGTCTGCAAATGACCAGAGAAAGACACTCTCTTCAGAGCATACAGTTCACTCGCGGAAGTATTACAAAGGACTAACCACCAAGCTTCATCTTTTACCTGCAAAGAGCAAAATGTTAAGTGCTTGGCATGTTCTAGATTACAAAACTAGCAGAAGTCAATACCTTTGGATATCGTGGGATGAAAGCTTTTGCTGTTCTTCGCTGAGTATTCGCATCTTCCAATCTAATGTTCAAGGTAAAAATCTTCCCATCATTAAATTCCTTTTTTTGAATTTTAAGTCGAACTTGAATCCGAGGGAAATGCCGCATATCCTGTCCAAAAAGTAGAAGTACGTGAATCAGATCTGCAACTAGTACACGTGTTACCAGACGTAGAGATTTTCCAATACTCACTATACTGCAAAAGTGGATTTGACAAATAAAACAGATATTTAGCACATCCACTGATAAGTGTATCATTACAAACTCTATCCTCGCATAAAACAAGAGATCCTTCGATTTCCTGAGAGGAAACAACGGGAGGGCCAGAAAAACATGGAACAAATACCCCAGGATTGACGTAAGAGGTAAGAAGGAAGGAAATTTTAGGACTCATAACAAGCATGTCCAAAAATTGGTCTTTCAGGATCAAGCTGGGACAACAAGTCGGGAACGCTACTTCAACAAGGTTCTTTTGAAGACACCAATTCTGTTGAAGATATAATTAAGTAAATACAAATGCGCTCTCTCTAACATCTTAAGCTTTTAGATGAGATGGTCATACAGTTTACACAATATCAGAGCAAACAAAGGTTTTGGGTTCGAGTCTCATTGTTACTCATTATCAAAAACGAATTCTAACATGTTTGACCTATAAAAAAGAATTAGGCCCACATTGGGGGAGCGTGTTGAAGAATAAGTAAAATAAAAGTGCATTCTAATAGATTAAGCTTTTAGAGATGGTCACACACTTTAAGAATATCACACACTTTAATATCTCTCCATATGCTTGTCGATGTTCCCCATATATCAGTATACAACTTAATTTACAAAGAAGCATATATCCGCACGTGATTTATAGCTTAGGCTCAGCAAAATATGAAGCTACTGGTACACATGCATTATGCAATATTTTTTCAGAACCATTCACACCCAAGATAAGAACAAAATTAAGATGCCTGATCAAAGAAAACTGTCGTAGCAAAGGACTAAAATGGACTAGAATTAGAGCAAGTCGCATGCAGATAGTCCCTTTTGCAACTTAAACAAATTAATTACCATTCAAAATAGACAAGTGATTTGTCAAAAGAAAACCTGGGAGGAGATTAAGGGGTTCAATCAGGACCAGAATGCTCCTGCTCCAGTTGAGCTGTTTAAAGATGTTTCAAAGTTGGATCATGAGATGCTGAGTTCCAATGTTTTAGAGTTTTTCCAATTAACTAAATACATCAATATTTTCTTTAATAAAAAATGAGATAGGTTAATGAAGCTTGAATTTTTTGCCACGTTTGAAAGTTCAAGCTTCATTATTTTTTCCTTTGGAACAAATAGCAGATATTGACCATCACGACCTCAGACGACTTCAGCATGTCCTTTCAACACAAATACCCCAGAAGTAAATCCACAAGGTTTAAAACAGAGAGATCGATAGAAAAGGCCTTTTTCCTTTCTAGTTTTTCTTAAAGGTTATGCCTATACGTATCAAACAGCTGTATCTGCAGTCTTAAGGTTGAAAACTATACAAGAAGTTATGTTGAAGTTAATTTCTGAAACATGCCTTCTAACTGTGTGGAGTAAGTTCTACTCATAGATGTTTGACGCTGTTCAAAACAAACAATCTTAGGATGCAATTAATCAACAAATTTTTCAGTGAGAGACAGGAGAGATGATTTTGCCAAAACACCATCAACTACTAAAACTAATTAGAACACCTGATAGAGTTTCGAGGCAGCTGAACTCCCAGTGATAGCCCGCAAAGATTCTGAAGGACAATCCAACAGCTGCTGGATACTAGAAATTCCCCTTTTATGCAATGAGCTGAGTAGATCATCCGTCATGCATGGTAACATCCAAAGAGGAGAGTCCCTATCAAACCACAAGCCCTGTAGATTAAACAAAGACAAATAATCAAATGATGCTCAAGGACAAAGTCCAGTTGCTAATGACCTAGTTTATAATCAAGGGCAAATTTTTTTAAGAATACCAAGAACTTGTTCAAAACCACCATTTGAAAGATATTCTAAATGATCAATCAATCAATCAACTATCCCTCAGTCCCACCAAATGAAAGATATTCTGCATCTTTTCATCTCTATTTGGGCCAATTTCATTCCAATACTAGAACAATTGTCTTCTGAAACAGAACTTGAGATTCGGGCATAAATATCTTGAGTTTGCCTGATAGAAGTCTGCACAAAAATGGCACTGGAGGTTCAATAATGATGACCGGGCACTTCGAAGGAATTTCATATCCTAGAAATATGGGATGTTGAACCAGTGGACCACAAATGATGTTAATAGTCCCCATGATAGCACTGTGTGGAGAACTATCAGAAATCAATGAAAAGACTACTGGAAAAATGTGAAGATTATTGTGGGAGATGGAACAAAAACTGATTTTTGGGCTGATCACTGGATTGGGCAGAGCAATCTGAAGCCTGTGTTTCCAGTTCATTATTCTACAAGTCTCCATCAACATAATATAATCAACCAAATGTGGAGTCAGTAAGGGTGGAATCTAATCTTTAGAGTAGCTCTTAATGACCGGGAAGTAGAGAGCTTTGTCACACTGCTTCAGATATTGGGAAATTTTGGTGGACGCACTGATTCTACAGACAGACTCGGATGGAAACTAAACAATAATGGGGCCTTCTCAGTAAAGTCAATGTACTGACAGTTGAATCAAAGAGGTCCAATAAAGGAGAACTGGCCTTGGAAACAAGTCTGGAAAGTAAATATCACTATGAAGGTGTCAGTCTTTGTCTGGTTGGTGATTAGGAAATTTGCCCAACTCAAGATAGTACAAAGAAGAGGTTTTCAGATTTGTTCAAGATGTCCTTTGTGTGAACAGCAGGGTGAAAGCAATGAGCACTTATTCCGACAATGCAGGACAACTATAAATCTGTGGCACATGTTCTTTTGTATTTGGGGAATAATTTGGGTTATACATAATTCTACTTCGGCACTGCTGAACAATTGGTGGAGTATTGGGAATAGAGATGGGGAGGAGGACTGGTGGAAGATCATCCCTGCTTGCATTTGGTAGACAGTGTGGAAAGAAAGGAATGGTAGACATTTAGAAGGCACTAGCAGTTCTATCCAGAAAATTAGGATGAAGTGTCTTAGCTTGTTCTTTTTTTGGTGTAAACAGAATATGTGGGGGAAAATAGGAGAGTTAGTAGATTTAATAGGCAATGTATAATTGTATAGGGTTCCGGGAAGGGGTTTAAGCACCCTGTTGCTGCTTGTAAAGTTTCTAAGTTAGCACCTTTTCCTGGGGCGGATAAGCTTTGTACTAAATACAACGTTACTCGTCTCCAAAAAAAAAAGTTGTCTTCTAAAACATAATAGGGGTTTTCACATAACAAAGCTTCTCTAAATCTTAAAATTATTCCTATGTCCCTCTTTCTCAAAACTTCGGCCGTTAGAATCACACCTCTTGCAGTAAGCCAGGTGAGAAATATATCTTGATACTTTTGGAATCCAAACCGAGAGATATGGGAAGGCGACATCTTCCCTGTTCAAGAGCTTCTCATAAATATACCATTGTTCTCCGCCCACACCTCTATACATCAGGACCATCATGTGGTGTGCTTTGTTGATGAAGTGTTTCAATCAGACTTTGAAACTCAATCACCTGGACTCTATAAATGCTCCGGGTATTTTCGACTGCACTCTCCCTTTGGCATGCGATTCTATAAATGCTCGAATATGCAAATCTTAAAATACTGCTCTCGCACCATCCGTGACCCCAAAGATTTTCTCTCATCTCTTATCCTGAATGATACATTAAAACTAAACTCAACCCGCCTTCCAAAATGTTCCTCCACATTCTGCGCCCATAAGGTAAAACTATTGTTTGTTCTCCAATCTCCTCTTCTTAAGACCCTATATTTCTTCGCTATCACCTCCCTCTGAAAAGTTTGTACCTCTACTCCAAAACCTCCATAGTCATTTCTCCAACAAAGCCTTATTATACGCCCTTAAATCTTTAACCCCCAAGCCACCCCAACATTAGGAGACGTCATAGTCTCCCACGGTACCGGATGGAGCTTCCCGCCCTATCTGTTGCACCCAATAGAAAATTGGTTTGGAGTGTTCCCAGCTTTTTCGTGACGCTAGCTGGTGCTTGAAACAAAAATATGAAATAGGTTGAGGTGCTCCATAATGTGCTCTTGATCAACACTTCCCTTTCTCCATTAGAAAAATACTTCTTCTTACATCCTGCAAATCTTTGTTCAACCCTCTGAATTACCGGATTTCACACTGCTTTATCCTAATTTGAAGCTCTTAGTTGCAATCCAAGATAGATAATAGAAAGAGCCAGAACCATACAATAATACTTGTGCTAGCATGTGAATGTCCTAAACCTCTCCAACTGGGATGATTTCACATTTTCGAAGGTTGACAATAAGGCCTACACCACTTGAAACATGCAAGCACCCATCCCAGGAACAACACACTATCCGCATCACAAAAAATCACGAACCATATGCGAATAATAGAGTTGAGACCCTCACTGAACCATGTCCTGCCATCACAACCCCCTCAAATGACTATCTGTCATCTTTCGCATCGCCTCCATAACTAGGATGAACAACATGGGAGATCAATGATGCAACCGGAAAACTATACTGATTACCATTCACAAAAATCGAGTATCTGAGAGTACATATGAAATACTTGATCCACTTCATCTAACACCAACAGATATTCCGCGATCTTGAAGGCTCCGACGAACTACTCACATCTCATCTCGCCGACCAACACTGATCACGTCGGCGTCTTGCACTCGACCACCACTGCTGTCTCCATCTTTTTTCTATCGCTTCTCTCCTTCTCTTTTCTCTTTTTTCTTTCTCGCTCTATTTTGGCAGGTACAACCAAAACCAACTGCTTACTGCAACCAGAAGGAGTGGGTCTTCACAGCCACTGTTGCTGCTGGCACTATCTCAACCGGACATTGGAGAGCAAGGCAAGTTTCAAGTGCCCGCAAGCGACATGTAGAAGAATGTCTACAATCGAGGTTCTATCAATTGGGAGTTGGTAGCTCTTATCCCTTTAGTTCGGTTAATTTCTTTAGTTAAAGCACAATGCTTGCTTGATTATACATACTCTTGATTAAGTACCTTTTAGTTATAGTAAATTACTTTTGATTGCTTGCTGATCTCTTCTCCAGTCCTAGGTTCTATTTGTAGTATAGCTTCTGGTTATAGTTGTTTATGTTTCATACGTTTTAATGGCATCAGGATGTTGTGAAGTCTTGTTCTCGATTTTGGGGGGGGGGGGGTGGGGGGCTGACAGGGGAACCTCTAGGTTGAGAGTTGGATCTTGGAACATAGGAATTTTTTCAAGAAAGTCTATTGAATTAGTGAAGATTCTCAAGAAGAGGGGGATCAATGTAGCTTGTGTCCAGGAGACCAGATGAATGGGTACCAAGGCTAGGGACGTGGACGGATATAAATTATGGTACTCAAAAGGTTCGAAGGAGAGGAATGTAGTAGGAATCTTAGTAGACAGTGAACTCACGGAGCAAGAGGTAGAGGTTAGGAGGGTCAACAATAGAGTGATCATGATTAAGTTAGTCGTTGAGGGGTCTAACTTGAATTTTATAAGTGCATACACACCGTAAACGGGCTTGGACGAGGAGGATAAGAAGAGCTTTTGGGAGGTATTGGATGAAGTGGTGAGAGGTATACCGCACACTGAAAAGTTATTCATAGGAGGAGATTTCAAAGGTCACATCAGGTCAACACCTAGGAGATACGACGATATGCATAGAGGCTATGGTTTTGGGACAGGAATGAGGAGTCTCACTCTTGGATTTCGTAAGAGCTTCTGGGTTGGTGGTAGCCAATTCAAGTTTCCCGAAGAAAGAAGAGCACTTGGTTACCTTCTTAAGTGCAGTAACTAAGACTCGGATAGACTATATGCTCCTTAGGAAGGCTGACAGAAGATTGTGTAAAGATTGTAAGGTTATCCCGACTGAGAATCTTACGACCCAACATAAACTTCTAGTAATGGATTTGGAGATCATGAGGGGGAGGAGGAAGAGGGTGGTGGATGCTCGACCATGGATCAAATGGGTGGCTTAACTATAGCTAGATGGGGTTGAAGTTGATAGATGTGGGAGCTTAGGGGAATAGTGGGGAGGCGGACAGTATGTAGGATAGAACTGCTCGTTGCATCAGGGAAGCAATTAGAGAGGTGTTGAGGTTCTCTAGGGGCTGTTTGGGTGGGCATCGAGGGGGCTGGTGGTGGACTGGAGAAGTCCAATGGAAGATGGAGGCAAAGAAGGTGACGTACGTAAAGTTGGTGGAAAGTAATGATAAGGAGGAAGAAAGGACGTATACGGAAAGGTATAAGATGACGCGAAAAAAGGCGAAGTTAGCAGTTATGACGGCGAAAAAGACAGCTTTTGAACGCTTGTATGTTGAATTAGAGGGCAAGGGAGGGGATAAGAAGTTGTATAAGCTAGCCAAGGCAAGAGAAATGAGGGCTCGTGACAAAAACCAAGTGAAGTGTATCAAGGATGAGGAAGGCAAGGTGCTGGTAGAAGAGACACTTATTAGACGTAGACTGCAGGCGTACTTCCATAAACTCTTAAGCAAGGGAGGGGACGAAGTGATTGTGCCGGGGGAGCTGGAGCACTCAAAGAGGTGACGCGATTGTGGGTATTGTAGGCGTTTAAGGGTTGGGGAAGTTATGGGTGCTATTCTTAGGATGTGTAGGGGTAGAGTGGCCGGGCCTGATAAGATCCCAGTAGAATTTTGAAAGAGCGCAGGCAAGATAGGTATGAAGTGGCTCACCAAGTTGTTTAATGTCGTTTTCAAGACAGCGAAGATGCCCAATGAATAGAGATGGAGTACGATGATTCCGTTGTACAAAAACAAGGGCGACATTCAAAATTGCAATACCTATAGGGGTATCAAGTTGCTAAGCCATACTATGAAGGTTTGAGAAAGGGTGGTGGAGAGCAGGGTGAGGAGGGGCGTGGCAATTTCTGAAAATTGATTCGGATTCATGCTGATGCGCTCGACTAAATAAGCCATTCATCTTGTAAGGAGATTGGTGGAGTAGTATAGAGAGAGGAAGAAATCTTCACATGGTATTCATGGACCTAGAAAAGGCTAACAACAAGGTCCAGAGAGAGGTTCTTTAGAGTTTCCTGGAGGCTAGAGGTGTAATGGTGGCGTATATTAGGGCGATCAAGGATATGTATGATGGAATCAAAACTCGGGTGAGGATGGTGGGAGGTGAATTGGAGCATTTCCCAGTCTTGATGGGGTTGCACCAGGGATCAACACTTAGCTTATTTTTATTTGCCTTGGTGATGGATACATTGACGCGAGGGATTCAAGGTGAGGTGCCATCATGTGTTATTTGTGGATAACATAGTTCTGGTTAACGAGATTCACGGCAGCGTAAACGCCAAGTGGAGGTTTGGAGACAAATCTTGGAGTATAAAGGGTTCAGATTGAGCAGGACCAAGACAGAATATTTGGAGTGTAAATTTAGTGAAGTGATGCATGAGGATGGTGTGGAAGTGATGTTGGAAACACAACTCATCCAAAAAGAAATAGTTTCAAGTACCTTGGGTTTATTATCTAAGAAAATGGAGAGATCGACGAGGATGTTGCTCATCATATTGGTGCAAGATGATGAAATGGAGGCTCGCATCCGGAGTCTTGTGTGATAAGAAGGTGCCAACAAAACTTAAATGCAAGTTCTACAAAGTGGTGGTTAGACCGACTATGTCGTAGGAGACGTAGTGCTGGCCAGTCAAGAATTCCCATGCTCAAAAGATGAAGGTTGCACAAAAGAGGATGCTACGGTGGATGTGAGGGCATACTAGGAGAGATAGAATTAGAAATGACAATATCTGGGCCAAGGTGGGAGTGACTGTGGTGAAGGAAAAGATGCGTAAGGCGAGACTGAGGTGGTTCGGGCATGTAAAAAGGAGGTGCTTGAGTGCCCTAATGCGGAGGTGTAAGAGGTTGGCTATGGATGATTTTAGGAGAGATAGAGGTAGACCGAAGAAGCAATGGGGAGAGGTGATTAGAAAGAATATGACACAATCTCAGCTTACTGAGGACTTGACTTTAGATAGGAAGTTATGGAGCACACGGATTAGCGTAGCACGATAGTAGGTACCAGTGTGCCACTGCTTTTTCGTTCTCAATAGTTGGCCTAGTATTGCTTTTATAGGTCCTTGTCCTTCGATTGTTGTTATTAGCTGTTGTTACTAGTTGCTATTTTGTTATTATGTGTTATCTCCTATACTGCTGTTACTTTTTTGGGACTGTTTTTCTAAAAGCCGAGGGTCTACCGGAGACAGCCTCTCTATATCTTAGGTAGAGGTAAGGTCTGTGTACATTCTACCCTCCCCAGACCCCACTTTGTGGGATTACGCTGAGTGGTTGTTGTTGTTGTTTTTCTTCTATTATCCTATTTTTGTTACATCCCGCCCCTAGTTCTTTGCTTTATGGGCATCATGTGAAGTGTGTCTGTCATGGGAAAGTGTGTCAAGGAGCAACTTTTGGTGCATAATACTGATCACAAACTATTTCTACAGGAAGGTTGCAAAGAAGCTCTTTCTAATTCAGATACTTCAGAACTTTAACTTCATCTAGATATAAGAATTAGTGATAAGCTGGACAACAAACATCTACATAGTGATAAACATATTTCCCATGTTCAAGTAATTTGCAGAATGCAACAAAACAGAAACGTGCTATACATTCATACAGACCACATAGATAGCTGGATGCTACTCTTATAAGATTTATTCTTAACAGGAAAAGTAAAGGGAAAGAAGTAATGGAAATATGTGATGCTGCTGTGTTGCAACATAGCTCGACTCTATCTCTTTGTACATTGGAATTGATGTGATCAAAAGAGCCAAAAACATTAGAATATTCAACAAGGCTGGTGCGCGGATGCCAGTAAGGAGGTGTAAGCGGAGTCTGAGAGGTTGATTGTAGCAGGAGTTGGGAGAGGTAGAAATAGGCCGAAAAAAAACGGGGGGAAGGTGATTAGACAGAACATAGCACAACATCAGCTTACTGAGGACATGACCCTAAATAGGAAGATATGGAGGTCGAGAATTAGGATAGAAGGTTAGTAGGTAGCGGCATAGGTGGGAGAAACAGGGGGCTAGCTCATCTCCTCTCCGCCTTATTTGTAGTAGTATTTAGTAATCGCGTAGTTTCCTAGGGAATCAATATGTTTTACTATCTATTGCTTCATTTGCTTTGTATCTTGATATTTTTCTGTTATATTTTTCTTGCAACCCTGCTTCGAATAACTTCTCTTTTGAGCCGAGAGTCTATTGGAAACAACTTCTCTACCCTACAAAGGTAGGGGTAAGATTTGTGCATATCTTATCCTCTCTAAACTCCACTTGTGGAATTATACTAAGAATGTTGTTGTTTTTATACAACAAGGTTGGAATTTGATTAGTTATTTTTCTTTGCTCTCTCTCGTTATGATGTGATTTTTTTTTTTTTAAAAAAAGGCAACATTGTATGCCTTAGCATTAAGGACATGCTGGCAACCCCAAAAAGAAAATGACAGGAAAAGAGAACTCCTAAGACAAAAAGGAAAAAGGAAGGCATTTGAGGAAGGCCGATAAAACAATATATAAAAGAGCTGATAAAGCAGTATAATAGTCCATTTTACAGAGAACGGATAGGGGGAGCTTTGGAAGCACTGGCAAGACCTGCATGACCATTTGCAACAGATGCATACAGGTAATGGTACTTGAGAGCCATCCACTGTTGGCACAAATATCTATCATAGCCTGGATAATACGTATACTTTGATCCAGCACAGACTTCAAGTCTGTGATATAATCGCTGATTGGCAGCTCTGATTGGGAAAAATGAGCCTGCAAAACAGTGACATGTGTAAGGAAAGAGGAAAAGAGCAAAAAATATTATAGCCCTCAGGCTTAGTTCCGGTAGCAGACTTGTGACTTGGGTCATAGATTCGGGCCCTGTGAACTAAGTTTGGTATTTAAGTGGAGAAGGGTAAAAAGCGGGCCATTATCACCGAGTTTTGAAGGCAACGGTTGGTCCCTGTCGGGGGGTTGACATTAAAAAGAAACCAGCAGCCAAAGGCAAAAACCCCTACCTGAAAGAGCAGATTTGCTTTCACATGAGGATCATCCAGGCGACTGTGGTCGACAGCATACGGAACTTTCTCAGCTAATTTTTCATTGTAGTTTTCCTGGAATAGGAGAACAATAAGCAGACGGTATGTACAATAGACAAATAAAGGAGCAGTTGATGCATAGTTTTAGAGTTTTAAATCCACAGGCAATTTCTTAGCGGAATATACATACTACTTCAGATTTGTAGATCAAATAATTAATAAGCGTCTGCAACAATTGGTGTCATGCAAGGAGAATCAATGTTCTTAGCCTACTTGTCAGAACTAGCAAGTAATTGCAATTAAGGCAAAAATAAAAGCAACTAAGTGAGTTGAAAACCAACAAACCATTGTTCAGCAACAAGTGCCTTCAAATATATATTGCCTAGCTGAGAAAATTACCTCATTATGCCTCAGTGGGAGCTCATCGTATTCAGAAGCACCAGACAGTATTTGTAGGAAAACCTGAAGTAAAATATAAACAGGAGGTAATGCGATTAAATATAATTTAAAAACATTTAAAATAGAGAAATAAGGTTTGAACATCCATGTTAGGTGTTCTACGAACCTCAAGCGATGTATCAGGCCCTATTTTTGAGCCAAACATTGATACAGTGGTGTACTTGAGATAATACTGAGATGCTATTGAGCCCAACATCAGTGGTTCAACACTGTCCTCAGTAATCTTGATGCATCCACTGTCTTCTAGATCCTCAAATGTGCTTTGCACTAAGCTGTTTATAAATAAGGTGAACACGTACATAAATATCCAAGAAAAGCTATTTTCAAGAGTATGTAGTGCTTTCGTTTTACCTAGACAAATAAGAGCTTAGAATCCCAGGTTCTGCATGCTCTAGGCCATAGTAAGCTGGGTTAACCATCTGCCAGAAAAGACTTCTGTGATTGGCAACATAATAACTAGCAGGGAAAGAACATTACAAAATATTTGATGATTCTTCAAACATAGAAGATTTCCATGATAACATCATTCTTTTGTCATTCTTTTCATTTAAGTGTCATGTCATCTCTCCTTTATCTATTTTTTTAATTATTATTTTCTGATTTGGTAACATCCTTTTCTTAATCCCATGCTTCCCTTTCCCAGGGACAACAGTGCTCTCCTACTTTTCCCCCTGAGTGTCCTGAACCGCAAATGATTGGAGGTGGAGGGACCCAGCCAAGAGGGAAAGACTTCCTTTTGAACCACGGAATAACCAAATCCCCTATTGTGACTCACCCATAAATCAAGTGAATTTCCAATAAAAATGCATCTATACAGGCAGTACACAGAAATGTAACTTCTCACTTGTCCTTTTGCACGAGGTGGAACATACTACACATGCAACATTGAACCTACAGTTGGCACTGCATTTGTCGAGAGGTGGAAGGACACCATGAGTAGCACAAGTAAACCATTGTTTCACCACTCAATGCTGGTTTTTATTCCTTTGAATTTAGCTCTAATTTTGATACTAAAATGACCTTATGTTAAAAAACTAATCAATTTTTCGGCAACACAAAACACAAGGTCTATCTAGTTAAATAATTAATACACAGAATTTGCGGAATAGCTATTCCTGTCCCTTAGGGTCTAGTTAAAGATGTGCAGAAGCTGTTTCAACTTGCACTTTGAAAAGACTTGGCTACATGGGGTAGACCTCACTTTCTCTTTACTTTTCTTTTGTAGCAAACACCTCACTTTCTCTTTACTTTTCTTTTGTAGCAAACACGATGGAATCTAGCAGCAGTAAGCTTGTAGAGCACATCAAATAGGCATGTACTTTTCTTGTGCAACTACAGCTACTTCTTGAATAAGTGTGTTCCCTTTGTCTGCTTGATGATTACAACAATATAGATTTTAAAGTCAACCACAGTCTGAAACAAATTCTCGTACTATGAAGATCACTAAGAAGTAGATATTAGACCAGATAATAACTGATGCTAGATACAACTGAAATTACCCCTTTCCCCCCACTTTTTTTTTCCAATTTCAATTGTCACATATTTGCAATGCTAAGTTAGAAACAAAAGCAAGATAAAATGGCAACAAGGTCGAACTATTGCGGCTTCCCTTATCTTTTCTTTTAGTAATCCAAATTAATCAACTCTTAAAGCCCTCGGGTTACATTAAGTCTACCTCATTATAAAGACTCATTTCCTTTACTGGATTTCCATTTATATGGTTCTTCATTATAGGAGACACAACTTAGTTCATTACATCTTCTTTAGAAATATCACATCAATATGTTTACCCTAATGAGTAACCCATATCAATTTGCGACCAAGTAACCTACTTATGATTACTTGCTGAAAGAAAAACATGCATCAAGCAGAGAATCAATATAAACTTAGCTCTAAGTTTTTCTTGATTGGTAATGCAAAATTGAAAATTTGGAGCAACAAAAACTAAATTGTCTTCCGTAGGATCACACCATACCAATCTACGAAACAAGTAGGTCCAAGTGAGATAATGCACTGCGTCCTCTTTATGAGAGATTGTTCCCGTAACAATCTCAGCATTGATGTGGTCATGCAATTGCTCTCTCAGGCTACTTTCAACTGGGAATGGTTCATATAGAAACTGCAAAAAGAGAGCACAACATGTTGACAATAAAATGCAAAAGACTAGTTACATAAATAATTGAAAGAAAGGAAAAGCAACAGTATAGTCAAGATAAATTGTTTCAAAGAAAAGAATTATAGATAACCTTTTTATAAAAGCTCTTCTTAGGTTCATGAACAAGAATAACAGCTTTCCCGTGTTGATCATATTGTGGACGACCAGCTCGACCCATCATTTGTAATATATCAGTGATTGGGAAATCAACATATCTTTTTGCCTTTCCATCATAATACTCTGTTCCCTGCAGAAGGATCTATATACTTAAACACCAAAGATGGCGTGTATCCTGAAGTGATGAAGTTAGACAGCCATTGAGAAACGTAAAAAAAAGTATCTGTTATGATGAGCAGATTAAACTCATTGAAGGAAAGTAAGGCGAAGAAATATATGTATTTAATTGATCTTTTAGAGTGAAAGGAAGACTTGAAAATTTACCTACGGCAACAAGACGACAAATAGAAGAACTTTACTAAAAGAATACCCAAAATATTCGGCACAAACTAGAGTTATAAACCATTCTCTCACTCTAAAGAAAAGTTAAGGAAAGTGCTCTCCTGAAGAAGACTTTGGGAGCAAAATTGATTTTGGAGTATTTTCAAACATAAATAACAAAAGGGGAAAAGGTATTAGGAACTTCAAATAATCTTTAAAATTTTAGTTACAAATAATAACATCGAAGGGACTCAATTTGTTAGTAAGAAGTGGACTAAAGCAAAGTTTAACCAGTAAAATATCATGTGATCCAGTTATACCGTAAGAGTATGATGTAACAAATAAAGCGGAAAAACGAAGATGACAATAAGCCCATGGTATGCGTGCCTTCCAATGGGAGATGATATTACAACATTCCTGTCTTTGACCTAATTCTGGAGGTGGATAAGAAGACGTACAGTCACGTACCTTAATAACAACCAAATGTGCAGGAAGGTTTACACCCCACGCTAATGTACTTGTACAAACCAACACCTAAAAAGATGCAGCCAAAAAGACTCAAATATAGTTTCCAATTTCGGCATATTATTGCTCCTACAGATCTACAAATTTCAGGATGATATAGTTGCCTGAATCTTGTTGTTTGCAAACAGTTCCTCAACCAATGATCTGTCTTTATCATTCAGCCCGGCATGGTGTAATCCAATTCCAAATTGTAAGGTGTGCTTCAAGTTCTGGTCCGTGACTTGAGAAAGAACCATCTGAAGTGAATCTTCTGGCATGCTTATGAACTGCCTCGGGTGCTCATCTGAAGCTGCAAACTTTGAAATCAGAAAAAAAAAAACGTGACAGATTAGTTACCATCAGTACGAGATAGAAATATTTGGATCGATACAGTTTGATATTTTATCTCACCTGAATAAGGTCCAGTGCTGTAAGCCTTGTTTGGCGACGAGAAGAGACAAAGATTAGAACTGGTTTTGTTGGTGAATGGGTACATATAGCAGCATATGTGGGCTTGTTCATACTATTCATCCTCGGGCAGTAAAACTTCCCAGGATATCCCTGTTAAAGGAAATGATTTATAAATCAAGATTAAAGCACGATACTGTAGGTAAATATACTTTAGTCTACTTCGATGATGATAGCAGTTGGGCAGCTTATAATTAACAACTCCACTTGCCTGAATATGAACTTCAAGAGGAACAGGCCTCACACTTGGCTTGAAATTGAAGAGGCCAGTTTCATCGACACCCAACCAATCAGCCAAATTACTGGGTTCAAAGATGAATGTAAGAATTTCATTTAAAAGCTAGCAAGATAAAAGGTTGTAGCATTGCAGCAATCTATAGTTTAGGGACAATCTACAGAGCAAAAACTGCACAAAGCCAATTAGCATTTTGCGCGTAAGACAGGCAAGATATATAGATCCAACGAAACACATACTGTGCATTTGCTAATGCTGTCGACAGGCCAACAAACCGAACTGGCCGCTCTGTTTGAGAAGATATGTATCTCATCCTTGAGACAATAACCTAGAACCAGAAAATCTAGCATTAGACATGATCAAGAGATTGCGTTATAGTCGATGAATCAAGGACCATGCAAGGGTGCAGAGAATGGGAGACATTCAGTGACAACTGTGTACCTCAAGTATGGGTCCTCGATCAGCTCCAAGTAAATGAATCTCATCCAAAATCATAAGCCCAACCTATAGATGTAGGTTTGAACATTTGATTGTGGTCAAGAGAGCATTCATGAACAGAATGTTCATGTTATAATTATGATATTACGTACAAATAGCTAAAAACCAAAACAAAGGAATAAAAACAAATGAGATATTGCACCTTAGTGACATAGCTTCGACTGTGCCAATTGCGACTGATACCATCCCATTTTTCAGGGGTGGAGATTATGATGTCTGCTGACAAGAGAGCCATTAGATCCGGGGTGTAGTCACCAGTCATTTCAACCTGCTTAAGATATTTGAGTTAGCAATGACATCACATCTATGTGACACAAGAATAATGCAAAAGAAACTTCACACACCATCTTCTTTCCAAGTTGTGTAACAAGACGCTTTCTCCAGTCCGTCATTCTCTCCCGAACAATAGCCTTTAAAGGTGCTATATAGATAACCTGCAGATAGAAAAGCACTAAAAGATCATAAGCATTATGAAGTTGAGATACAAGTATTAATGAATGGGAATCTAAATAGACAAAAGTAAATACGTAATTTTGCAATAATTTTATTTGGATCAGGTAAATGATTTCATTAACAATAAATTTGGGGGGGGGGGGGGGGGGGGAACCCTGTATACAAGTAGCATACCAAAAGAAGAGAACCTGCATCAAAAACATGGTTCTTAACAACCTAGTCCACATCCCCTATACAAAAAGGCACCTCCTGAGTAAACTATCTTGCAACTTTACATAGTCTTGGGCGACCCCTTCAGAAAGGTCTCCTATTTCTCCATTTCCAAGTAATTTACACAACAGCTGAAGGAGCAACATCCCACGCTCTAGAACTCCTTTTCCTTCTCCCAGAAGCCCAGCTATGCAACGCCTCCTTCATTGTGCCCGGCATCACCAATTGCAATCCTAACCAGTGGAGAACCATTGACCACAGTCGTGTAGCCACTTGACAAAGCAAAAGAAGATGATTAACATCTTCACCCATACCTTTGCACATGAAGCATTGATCTTGAGCGTATTTATACGTCCAAGTGCCATTATTATAGCTTAGTTTGTGAACTAATTCAATTATAATCTCATATGTTTGGATTAAATTGTATTCATGAACTAACGTGTATGATTAGGCCCTTTTTGTAGGTTGGAATTGCTTATGGATGGAGCATAATTTGAAGACAAGGGTCCTAAACTTGAAGATAAACGCTAAGGGACGGATTATGGATTGTGAGACAAGCTAAAAAGGGCATTTGGAGTCAACTCCGTGCCACGGAGAAGCATTGGGGCATTCAACAACGTGCCACGGAGCAAGGAATTAATTTGTGACGAGTAGGAGCTGTAAAACAATGAACATCCGTGATGGTGGGGTAGCACGGAGCTAGATCTCCGCGTTCACCACAGTGCCACGCTGCTTGATCACTGCGTTCACCATAGTGCCACGTTGGGTGGTCAATCTCCGCTACAATTCCCACACACTATAAATAGGACACTTAGCTTTTATTTTAAGGGGGGACACAATGTTGGAGTGCAAAGGAACTTCAAGAAGGCTTGGAACTAGGGTACTTTCTCTTTTCTTTTACACTGTATATTATTACATGAATAATTACAGCTTTGTAATTTTGTGTAAAACTACTAGTGGCTAAGTACCCTCATTCTAGGATTGAGGCCACAAAGCATGATTGTATAGCGTATTCTTGAATTGGTTTGAGTGTTTATCATATTTGGTTGTTCTTGCATTCTTGATTTTACTATTTTAACGATTCATGGCCATTAAAATACATTTTTAATTCTTGTGCAAATCTGGAAGGAGAAATACTAGAATAGAACGAAGAATATGAGGAGTGAGTTCTTGTCTTTAACAAAAATTAGAGATTAGATTCGCGTTTAGGATAAAAATTACCTAAAACGCCTCATTTGGTTACAAAACGGGATGATACATAAAAGCGTTCGAATTGGGTTATCATATCACCACTCAATGATGTAGCTGTGAGGTCATTTCAGATAGATGACTAGAGGCTCGAAAGACCATGATCATGTTATTAACCCCGTAAATCAACAACCAAGATAAATAACTTGATCAACGTGAAAGTATTGTTATACATGATTGTTATGCCTTGACCCTGGAATCCTCCTTAATATTGCTTACAACCCATTTTATTACGTTCTTGCTTTTATTATTCAACTTAGAATTAGACAAAAATCAACATATTCTTGGTTACAATTGCACTTGTTAAATTTCATAGTATTACTTGAACTAGAAAATCGCTAAGTCACAAGTCCCTATGCATTAATATCCGGCTCGCAAGAGCCACTGTATTACTTGCACGACCACGTACACTTTTGTGTGTATGTTTGGACACGACAAGTTTTTGACGTCGTTGCCGGGGACTTAGAAATTAGTGAATTTCTAAATTTAGATTTACTATTATTGCACAAGTGTTCAACAAGTTTTGGATTCTTTTTATTTTGTTTATACTTTGCTATCCTTCTTGACATGACATCATGGAATATAAATGGGTTGAATGATGGGTACTCATATTTTGGTGATCCTTGTCTGAATTGTGGAGGACCCCACTTGTGGCCATACTGTAATACTTGTAGTATATGTAGTGGTCAGGATGGCCATTGGAATAGTTGTCCTAGTTCTTATTCCCCTTTCCCAAGCCCCTATTATGATCCTCCTGTTGTTTGTGATATTTATAGGAATAATGAAGAGGATTTAGAACATCATACTCACATAAGCGATATGGTAAAACAGGTCCTTGAGCAGATAAGTAATGAGGGAGCAGTATAATGACAAGGAAAAGCCATAGAAAGGATGAGCGCCAAGCTCACGGAGATAAAGGCTAAGGCTGAAACTTGTAAGGATTTGCAAGTCACAGTCTTAGCCAATACTTAAGAGGAACCTCAAGTGGAAGAAAAGAGTGAGTTCTTGGAACAAACTCAACAGAATTTCATTGGTTTCTCCATGATGGTCTTACATACACGGCTAATCAATTCATTGAAGGGAGAATAGAGCTCAGACAGGAGATAGACCAATTTGGCTTAGATATCCATGACCTGCAGGCTCTTTTGAATGAAGAGGTTGAGGCGTTTGAGGCCTAACTAAGAAGTGGATGCCAGCCAATGTGTGGAATTGGAAGAAAAATTCCCACCAATTGCCTATTCTTTTTGGGTTGATGTTGATGTTGAGAAGGTGGACAAAAGTGAGGATATCAATCATAATGCAATCTTGGAGTTAAGGCGTATTAGTCCTCATTCTAAACACTTTTCGACTTCGTGTTTGGTTGGCAACCTAAAAATAGGGCCTTTCGAGCCTATGGCGAGATGTGTAGATGAGGGACAATGTCCTTATATTCTAAAATTTTTTGACATAGAGACAAAATGAAATCCCTCACTTAAGGGCCAAGTAGTGCAAAATGCGACATCTATTGCTCGGTTCTTTTATTTTTACACCACCACCCCTTGAGCATGGTAGAAAATTGGAAAAGAAGTTAAGGGTGCAATTCATAAGTTCGAAGTGGAAGGAAAAGTGGTGTAATTAAAGGCGTCGCGTCGCGACTTTAAACTAGGCGCTGCTTGGGAGGCAACCCAAATTGTACTAGAGGTAGTTTTTGTTATTGCTTTTATAGTGGCACCTTTAATTTTTGTTTTTGTTTGTTTTTGCAGATTGAGAGGAAGTCTGAATACCCATATAATTGAGGCTAAGGAGCATGGTGAAATATAAATGGGGTGGGAATCTTCCAATTTTTTATGAGGGTGAAGTATGTGATGGGTTTGATTCTATTTGAAATTTTAAGTAGAGCATACTTTACCCACCTGTTGGTTTTTCTTTTCGGTTCATTTCCGGGGGGGGGGGGGGGGAGGGGCTTTGAACCGACTATTTTTTTTTTGTTTTTTAGTCATAGTTAGGAACTTTTCCCGATGATGGATGGATAACGACCGTCATGAGAGAAAATTAGTCATTAGTAATTATAGAACTCTTCACTGATTGAATGCTAGGTGCTACACATGACTGAATAATGCAAGTGGTTTTAAATTTAAAAGCATGCAGTGATAATTAAATAACTTCATTTGAGACACCTAGGCTCATCAACTTGACTCTTGTATGATTTGAGCTAAAATTTGAGCCCGTGCCATTGGCTTGATTTAGAGTTTGTATGGATCCTTCTTGAGTTGAACATGTGTCGTCAGTGTGAGGTATTTGCGATATTCCATTCTTTCATATTGATGTCTAGAACTTGCCCGGTGTATTTGCAAAGCGAAATGAAGAATGTTGAATTTAGGTGATGATATAGGCATTTCTTTGATTAGACATGTTTTTATCCTTCGCTTTACCTATCCACAATGGATGATCCTATTTAGCCCCACTGAGCATTTAGCCTTTTCTTTGGTAGCCACATATGAAGTTTAATCCTTTTCTGTCAATTGACCTTTAATGTGATCCAAAACTCCTAAGCGCATTGATTGAAAAATAAATAAATAAGAGTTACAAGGAGTGAGAATTGAAAAAGGGAGATAGTTACGTTTGGAAGTCTGGAGAAAAGACTGAGGGTGCAAATGTTTAAAAATTCATATGTTGTTGGTAGGGAGTAGAGAAAGAACAAAAGAATTGGAAAAGTGTTTGATAATTGAGTACATCTTGCTAATGGTGTGTGAACTTGCTTAAAGAAATTGGAAAACAAAGAAAGTTAATGGATTAAAAGAGCAGGGGAAGTAGTTAGTTGATTGAAAAAAGTGCTTAATGAGAAAATTATGACGTATTAAAGCGCTTAGGGAAGATAGTCACTATTACAGGACAGAATAGTTCCTACCCGTCCCTTAGCCTATATTACAACTCGGAAAGTCCTACCTGATCTTACATTTTGATGTTCTTATATTAGTGGAGTAGTACACTAAGGCAAGCTTATGGTTCATCGTATGTGGCATGTGAAATTCTTGGTGAGAGAGAGCGTAATTTTATTTTTATACCTATTCTTGTGATAACTTGTATATTTGTGGGAGAATATGAGTAACTCTCTTGTTGTGAGGGCACATGGTTGATCAAAGATAGGTGACGTACTCGATTCCTTGGTTGGGTGACATGCATGAGTTTACTAATATTGTAGAGTCGGTTCTTGAGGCTAGGAGGTCTTGAAGTAGTTGTTCACGAGTTTAAATAAAGCATGCTTGTTAATAACTTGTCATCTATGTTAGTCGTTGTAGACTTAGCTAAAGTGGACTTGTTTCAATTGGTGACGTGAAAGCTTTCCTTGCAGCATGGGATATAAAATAGTTGTTCAAGGATGAACAAGGCTTTAAGTGTGGGGTGGTGATCTTGGGACGTATAAATTATGCCCGTATTATAGCTTAGTTTGTGAACTAATTCGATTATAATCTCATATGTTTTGATTAAATTGTGTCCATGAACTAACGTGTCTGATTAGGCCCTTTTTGTAGGTTGGAATTGCTTATGGATGGAGCTTAGTTTGAAGATGAGGGTCCTAATCTTGAAGATAAACGTTAAGGAACGGATTATGGATTGTGAGACAAGCTAAAAAGGGCATTTGGAGTCAACTCCGTGCCACGGAGAAGCGTTGGGGCGTCCAACGACGTGCCTTAGAGCAAGGAATTAATTTGTGACGAGTAGGGGCTGCAAAACAGTGAGCATCCGCGATGGTGGCGTATCACGGAGCTGGATCTCCGCGTTCACCAGTGCCACGTTTCTTGATCTCCGCGTTCACCACAGTGCCACATTGGGTGGTCAATCTCGACTACAATTACCACACACTTTAAATACGATGCTTAGCTTTTATTTTAAGGGGGGACATGATGTTGGAGTGCAGAGGAACTTCAAGAAGGCTTGGAACTAGGGTACTTTCTCTTTTCTTTTCCATCTTTTATTATTATATGAATAATTACAGCTTTGTAATTTTGTGAAAACTATTAGTGGCTAAGAACCGACATTCTAGGATTGAGGCCACAAAGCATGATTGTATAGCGTATTCTTGAATTAATTTGAGTGTTTATCATATTTGGTGGTTCTTGCATTCTTGATTTTACTATTTTAATGATTCGCGACCATTAAAATACATTTTTAATTCTTGTGCAAACTCGGAAGGAGAAACACTAGAACAAAATGAAGAATTTGAGGAGTGAGTTCTTGTCTTTAACAGAAATTAGAGACTAGATTCGCGTTTAGGATAGGAATATACCTAAAAAAGCCTCATTTGCTTAGAAAACGGGATGATATATAAATGCGTTCGAATTGGGTTATTACATCACTAGTCAACAATGTAGTTGTGAGGTCATTTCGGATAGACGATTAGAGGCTCAAAAGACCGTGATCATGTTATTAACCCCGTAAATCAACAACCAAGATAAATAACTTGACCAATGTGAAAGTATTGCTATACCTTGAACCTGAAATCCTCCTTAATATTGCTTAGAACCCATTTCATGATGCTCTTGCTTTTATTGTTCAACTTAGAATTGGACAACAATCAACATATTCTTGGTTACAATCATAGTTGTTAAATTTAATAGTATTACTTGAATTGGAAAATCGCTAAGTCACAAGTCCCCATGGGTTCGACATCCGGCTCGCAAGTACCACTGTATTACTTGCACGACCACGTACACTTGCATGTGTGTTTGGACGCGGCAGGCACCAACTAACATAATTGATCCTCCTCTTCCTCAGGTTTTCCTCTATCAAAATCGCCCCCTTGCTGCCAACCACACAAAGAAACCGACCTTCCTATGCACCTTGGGAACGCAAAATAGAACAAGATGGAAATACAGTTCCCTCCCTCCCAAGTAACCTCTCATAATAGGATTTGACATTGAACAAACCCAAAATCTGATTGGCACATAATATTGTCTTCCTTTTTTAAAGATTAACCAAAAAGGTATAGCCATAAGTTAGCCAGAATTAGGAATTATAATCAAAACATTTCTAAGGGGGTAATAATAAGTGCCCAATCTCCCCTATGGGATCAATTTGGTATTTTTACATACTACTCAAGGAGCATAATATTTGTAAAGAAATGGACTGAAATTAGACTCTTCACCCACCTCCACCCCCACCCACCCCCACTAACTCCCAAGGCTGGACTTCTGGAGCGTGGACAATTTTAATATGGGGTTCAAACATCTGAAAACAGAATTGGGATGGGTCCAGCTCTGATACTATGTAAAGAAATGGATTTTGGGTCTTACTCAACACTAAAAGCTAGCTCAAGAGGTGAGGATTGCTCAAACCATATTAGAGAGACCACCCAACCATTAAAGGACTCACAGGGGGGCTCTTAACAAAGTTGACCCACATTTTTCGCTGCACCTCCCATCTAAGTACATCTAAAGCATGAGAGAGACATCTCTCTGGAGTTAATTAAGAAATTCAAGCAGCTAAAAGGCCTTAGGCTGTATAAGTCAACTAAATCCCATCAACTACTCCACTAAAATACCGACTAGACATAGGACTGCAATATCCTTCTTTTTTCTACATATTTACAGCTCATGTAACCATTACGGTATGGGGCAGTATAGGCTCGCAACTCAAGTTCTTACAATTAATGAATGTAACACTTTTCTTATTCTTAAACCCCCTAATGGTTTTTCCCAGAACATATAAAAACTGATAAAACAAGTGACTATCCATGTGGAAGCATTTAGCAAAATAAATTGCAGCAAAGTACCTTCATATCGGGCTGTGTATTGAATAAATGGAGCATAGCAAGCTCAGCTGATATTGTCTTCCCACTTCCAGTCGGAGCTCCTAAGAGGATATTTTTGTCCGTGTGATACAGCACATGAAAAGCCTGCCAAAATTGATTTAAGCTATTGCCGATATTGACTAATGAAATAGACAATTAATCGAATTTAAGGAAAAAAAAAACGAGATATCCACCTGTGTTTGTATAGGATTGAAGTGTGAAAATTTATACAAGGCCTCAAAAGTTCCATTGCCAAGTGCAGTCACAGGAAGGGGTTTTAAATCTAGAAGCTCAGTGTGGGATGTTTGGGCCTGAAGAAACATTTATTCAAGACAAAGAAAACCAATACCTATATTAAAACTTCAGGACATATTGCAGATATTCAACAATATACAGATGAATTTAAGTCGATAAAACAACCTCTGGAAGAGCAAGATTGTGGAGAGTTATTGTGTACAAAGCGTCTGCATGTAGCCACGAGTCAGAAACAGCACGAATGTAGTACTGCGGAGGATGTGGCTCAAAGATTGGTACAGTAAAGGATAGTTTCTGTGGATCCGTTCTGACCATCTTCTTTGTGAGGGTGAAGAGCTCAGAATGGTAAATGTGATCATTCTCAGAATCCTAAGGCAGTTATAGAATTTAATAAGATAAACTAGTAAAATATCGACAACATTTTCCTAGCCAAGTTCATAAGATCAAAATGGCTCAAACTGAAAATTCCTTCCCTCCATGCAAAATGAAACTAAGAGTTCCAATTGAAACGTTCGACATATATTCAAGAAAAACAAGACTTACATGCTCCAACGTGATGTGATGGAAACAGTTACAATGAAGGTTTGAAAAATATTACAAGGGGGCCAAAATTCAAAGGCAACCATTGTCATATTGCTTATTTTATTTTTTAGATGTATCACTAGATGGGCAGTAAAAGATGGTTAAAAGGACAGCAAGCAATCTCAAAAATCACCCACGATGTCTCAGACTACAGCCCCTGAAGTTGTCAGTCAGATACAATTTCCAACTTGGCTTTGATTAAAGTATCCTTATATCATATGTATCCTTTGGTTTTTTCTCTGTTTTGATCGATACATCATAAGTATTCATCTGTGTTTTTAGAAGTCATGAATCCTCATGCCTAAGTAGACAACTGGATTATACATAGAGATCTGTTCTTCCATTTCTTACTTCTTATCTCTGCGCTCAACCAAGCACCAGAACAGTCTTACAATAACATTATTCCCTTGATTCAGCCCCTTATCAGCCCATTCACTAATTGCTTTCATGTGTTCCAATTTCCCCCAAGAGAAGATATTCTGTAAGTTAATGTCTATTTGGTCAGAGGTTTTGGACCTGAACCTAATATCCGTCATCATGATGATCACAGAACTAATATTCATAAAACAACCTTCCCAAGTTCCTGAAATATTAAATCTCTCGTGCAATCAAATATAGTATCACAATGCACTAGCTCAGTGTCAAAAGCTAAGCATCTAAATGAGCAACTTTTTTTTGAATGATATGTTGCTGGCACAATGGCTATGCGATTAAGCACCTTAATGAGCAACTTTTTTTGAATGATGTGTTGCCAGCATGATGGCCGTGCATTAAGCACCTTAATGAGCAACAACTAGGCAGTGAAGCATAGTGTCCTATAGAGGCAACGATGGCTGGCACCTCAACTTTAGAAGGCTGGGAAATGGGTAGACTTGCTGAATTACTACTGATTCTGGAGAATTTCCAAGGTTTGTCATAGTGCCGGACAGGATGATTTGAAAAACTGAAAGCAGGGTTCAATTTACAGTGAAATCGTGCTTATCATAGCTTGATTTCAGGACTTCAGGATTTAGGCCCTGGAAACAGATATGGAAAACTAATGCTCTCCTTACAAGGTGATGTATTTCTCATGATTGGTGTCCCATAAATCATGCTTGACACGGAAAAACTTAGAAAGAAGAGGACTCAACTTGTGCTTCAGATGCTTTCTTTTAGGTTCACATTCAGAGGGCACAGATCATTTGTTTTTACCCTGCTAAATCACTGTTCAATTATGGCAACTGTTCCATAACATGGTCGGACTTAAATGGTACATGCCCATGGACACGAGCTCTTGAAGTGCTGGAACATCAAGGGCAGGAACAGGAAGCTAAGGAAATGGCGGTACATTATACCTTCTTGTATCTGGTGGTCCATTTGGAGGGAAAGGAATAGGAGGTGCTTTGAAGACAAAGAAATCTCTATTCAGAAGATCAAAATGAACTGTTTACTTTTGTTTCATTTTTGGTGTAAACAGAATTTTACTAACAAAAAAGAGGAGCTGTTAGATGTGATAGAACCCCTCTAAGAAGAACATACTTTTGCTTTTGATCTGTAAATACTTTTGCCTGCACCTTCTTGGTACTTTTTATCGATACAATTACCAATTCTCCCAAAAAAAAAAAAAAAAACTACCTGTGGTACAAAGCACAATTCCTCTATTTCTACAGTTATGTTCTCTTCCTTACCCATAAGTTACTTTGCAAATAACCTTGACCACCAATTATCGCCTCATGGAATCCACATAACACCAGAAAGTTTATATTTAGTTATTTACTTTACCGCTAAAATTGAAAATCTTTAAAACACCGATCCTTGCCTGGGCATTAGAGGTGGATCCAGAAATTTAAATTCTACGGGTTCAACCTTGAAGGTTCTTAGGGATTGTTTGGTCATGCGAGATGAAATCATGATCTGAAATCATGATATGAAATCATATGAGATGAAGTTTGAAGTTTTGTTTGGACATGCAATTTGGGATTTTTAAATTGTATTTGTTCCTCATGAACATAAGAACCCCATAAGTTGTACAAACTATTCAAATTGCCCAAATTCTTAGACAATCTTATAAAATAAGTAAAAGTTCATAATAAAATATAATACACTATCACATAACCATTCTAAAAAAAATACAACTTAAGAATCAAACTTTAGTTCAATAAAAAGTAAAATTAAACATGAGTTGTATTGTACTACTCTCTAATATAATCCTCCCACATAGTATGGACAAAGGTTGGCAAACTATTTATGTCCAATATAATAGTTGGCAAAGGTTGTTTACATTTATTAAATAAATGGTTTGTAAATATAGTTGGTATATATAAAATGGCGGACCTTTTTTTTATAAAATATAAACTTGTGGGTTAAATTTTGCATTTGAAAAATCCCATCTCATGATTTAGAGAATTTGGGATTTCATCTCATGATTTGAAATTATGAGAAGAAATAGAATGTCCAAACGCTGATTTCATCTCATAATTTCAAATCGCGACATGAAATCGCATGTCCAAACGCCTACATAGCATTAACTCATTATATATTTAAATTCTTTTTGTTTTTGATCTAAATTATTATTGTATATCAAGTAAATGAATTCTCCTACATAAACATGGCCAAACTGGCTGTATACAAGGAATATACGAAAAGGTAAAGAATCTACAGAATATGATCGTCTACAGACTCCACCCAATCATTTATATAACAAGGAACTTTCTGATTGCACCAAAAGAAAATAAAGGGAACAGAGACTATTCCTCAACTGAGAGAAACTCGACTCTGCTCCTTCAAAAGCTCTCTTGTTTCACTCTCTCCAACCTACCCACCTAACGCAAGTGGAACCACGTTACAAGACCTTCGTCTTCTCCTCCTTCTCCCACTCTTCCAACTGAAGATAAGGGAACTCATTATATATTTAAAGTTATGAGTTCATACCTACTATTTGTTGTAATTTTAGTGAATTTTACACAAATTTATACACCGCGTTGAAACTACTGGGTTCAGATGAACTCACTACCATAATGGCGGATCCACTCCTGCTCAACGTGGCTTCCTATTACCTACCTCCGACAAGCTTCTGACTTTCTTCTTGCCCAACCTACTTTCAACTCCTCATGTTCAAGATAAAGCAAAGAGGAGAATAGGTAATTCAAATGCAAATACAAGATTATCGTGCCATACATAATCCACCTCTCATCTTCTTTCTGGATGAGTAAACCCAAACAAGAGCACCTTTGTACTCTGCTTGCAACTATATGTGTTATTGTTAAACCAGAGTGGAACATGACATGACTGCTACTTATTTGAACCCCATATGAAACTCCTGGGGAAACAAATAAAACTAAGAAAAGATTGAATACCAGACAGGTCAAACCAGTGCAATAAAAAGAAAGGTAAACAAGAAAAGACACCTCGCAGATGAGGATAGGCCAAATTCCACATACACAATATGATGTTTGATCATTATTATTATTATTATACTGCAAGAAACAAGCATGTTCAAAGCTACAGAACATAGTCTACAATGTTAGGTTTTGATAAACATGTCAATTTAAGAAGCAAGATTCTAGACAGAATCCGGGTATCCATGGATAAACACCAATATCCATCAAAGCATAAAATAAATGAACAAGTGGGTACCTCAACCAGAATCCACCAGCGCAGCGCAGTGCCATGAATTCGATCCTTCCAAACAAACTGTGGAGCTATAACCAAATCCACCTAATAAAGGAGCTTCATGACAATCTTTCTCTTTGCATTTGATAAAAATAGAAGGAAAAGATAGATGCTTCCTCCATCCCATTCCGAGTTTTTCTTCTCTGACCGGCCATTGGCAGCGGGTGCTAATAGTATAGTTGCATAAGTAGAAATGGCCCCAAAGGTAGGAGTTTTTTAGTATTGAAGAATTTGCGCTGTTTAGGTATGTAGATCGGTACCATATTACCAAGTACTAAAACGTGGCAGGGAAAAGTTTCTTTTAGTAAAGTGGACACATTTTTTAGATTGTCCGAGAAGGAAATTGGAAGTTAAATTGGGACAAAGGGAATAAATCTCAGATAGAACAAGAGGGAAAGAAGCAAGTGCAGAAATGTACTCACCTTCAGAACCGTTCTAGTGATCGGACTGACTGTAGCAGACAACTGGACTGATGGGAAATATCCTAGACATTGCTTAACAACCTGGAATTTTGAAAACATTTCTTTAACTGAAGGTCACAGGGCAAGCCTCAAACCAAAAACCTGTAAAAAATAATTTACCTTTCCTCCAGGTGCATAACGAATCAAAGCTCCGATATCTTTCTCTTGCATCTCATGTAAATGATCCAAATCTGCCCCCCTATCTTCAAGCTTCCTCAATATCTGAAACACCAATTCTTAATTAACACATATAAACTAGTTGAAATTTTATTTAACAGAAGTTATTTATAGAGAACAAACTTCTGAAGAAATGTCCTTGTCAAACTGTCTAAGAGGATGTTGATGGGGCCATATTTTGCGATCCACAGCCTTGCAATAGTCTAACATAAGAGCAGACATCTCACACCACCCTCTACGCAGACAAATCTCAAAAAGAGCCCGCATGATACGAGCCAAGCTTGCACTTATATAAGCCGCATCAGAGATCAGTGAAAACGTGTCAATTGATCCTCGAGAGATGTACAGCTGCAAGATACAATCAACGTCGTTAAAACACTATATGTTGAGAAGCCACAGCTTTTAATGGACAAAGAGTTCCGCAAGACCTGAATAAGAATTGAAACTTTTCCATGTTTGTTAGATGGACCGCCCTTGACTTCCAATGGACAATATGTGCGAGCCAACATCTCAAGCTCATTTTGTTCCTCGTCTCGGACCACAATATTTTCAAATTCAGAAGAATGAGCTACCATATTTATCAACTAATGGCCAGTGAAAAAATAGATGTCAGAGAAAGCATAATAGAAAAATAATGGACAGCAAAACTTAACACTCGTAGGCATGTCAGTCATGAATATTAAATGAAAGTATTTTGTGACACGCACACAATTAAAAAACATAACAGAGCCCATGACATGTACGTGTCAAATGAACCAAATCCTCATTGAATTTTATTTTTCCATTAGATGGGGCTCGCACATGTTCTGCAGGACCATATAACTTAAGAAGATGGAAAACTCAAATAGTTGGCAACTTACACTAAATAAGTGTTATACACATACCACTAAAACAATAATTTAGCTAGAGATAAATGAACAATGGCTTCCACCCTATTTACAGGAGACAAGTAGGTGTTTAGTACACTAAGAAGAACTTCACTTACTTCTAAGGTTTAATTTCCCCTCGAACAAAATCTCTTCTAATTATTCAAGTTCATTATGAATTTTCTTCCATTAATGACACCATCAGATGTGATACTGCAACGAATTTAAGTTGGACATTGTGCTGATGCATGGGCCCAGGATCTATCGGAAACAGCCTCTCTATCTCTGAGGTGAGGGTAAGGTCTGGGTACACTCTACCATATCCTCCCCAGGCCCCACTTTGCGGGACCACACCGGGTATGTTGTTGTTGTATTGTGCTGATGCATGGGTTACACTAGTAATACTATGAGCAAATTAATGTGAAACAACCCAAAAAAAAAGGGAAAAGTGTCACATAAAATGAAACAAGGATCATTGTCTAAGAAAAGTGATGAGCAACAATGTCCTGAATCTTTTTGAACAATAATTTCCTCAAACATTTCTGCACTTCATCATATCAATTTGGAAATGGTTTTCATTTTCACTTCCAAAATAGAACTGGCTAAAAAATACTTCGATATCCCTAAGAATTTATCAATTATAAAAGACAAAGTTTCAATGACAATTATAATGTCCAGATTTCGTATTCGGCTCATTTTCTATCTTCGAAGACCATTAATTCCAATTTTTGGAGTACATTTAATACAAGAGATTACACAAGGAATTAACTATATGTTGATGTAAGGATTCTCCAGTACAGAGAAATGTTGTACAAACAAAGAGTAAGCAGTGGCCTTAAGAACAAGTTGTAGATAGTATTTTTTTTCCTGTAGACGAGTCCATTCTCACTGACATAGGATCATCAACTGAGAGATGGCAAGCAAAACTAAGTACCTCGCTTTCATTCATATGGCGTGACAGCATTTCATTGTAAGTTTCAACACTAGTATACTGGATATAAAAGTGGCTGGCAATACGACCTAGCTCAGTGCAGTAGAAGTTCCCACTTTTCTCATCAAAACGCATCATTTTTGCTTTATCAAGTGCACGAGCAGCATCACTTATAAGATCTCTTTGCTTTAAGCTTAATGATGGATCTGCCATGACCTGCAAAAGAGAAGAGAGTTTCAGCTAAAGTTTGAACGCAATTTGTTTAGCTGCTTCTCCAAACCTCTTGGAAAACAAGTACCTCAAATTGACTTTAACTTGAAATATAAACAAAATCCAATTCACACACTTATAAAAAGCCATTCAGCGACAATTGAAGCTGTATTAAGGAAAAGCCAACATGAGAACCTAGGGGGTAATCTTGACATCTAATGGTGCATCACCTATTTACTAAAGAGCTGAAGATCTTTGGCCGTCAAGCAAGACTTGTTCATCTGCAATACTTCTTCAAACCAAAAGATCTATCGATCAAGCTCCCAACAACAACATACCCAGTGTGATCCCAACAGCGTGAGGGGGGGGGGGGGGGGGGCAGTGACCTTACCCCTACGTTATGTGAGGTAGAGAGATTGTTTCTGATAGAAACAAGCTTTCCTCAAAATTACAAATGCACATGTCTACGAAACCATCATTCTATTTACCTTTACACAGTACACAAAATTCACCTACACAGAAATTTCATTCCACAAGCATTCAACCCCTCCATCCCCGTAAAGAAAGGAAGCAAAATCAGAAAAGAGAAGTTTCATACTATTCTATGCTCAGAAGAACAAATGAATGTAATGCAAGGCCTTACACCTGGAGAACACATGATTTTGTACAAAATAATCTACCGACTTTTCACCCACTAGACCCCAAAAGGATTTATAAAAGCACATGACAACTTTGAAGGTTCATTAGCTTATCGTTTTCTTGTTGGTTTCATACTTCTTCAACTTGGAAGGGCAGGGAAGGAATACATGGATTACAATGTCCTGATAATAATATAAATAAGTCAAAAGTTTATGTTTAAGATGATGTACGACCAAGATAAATGAAAATATACCTCATCCCATCCGATGCCATAGGCCAAAGGATTCATCTTCATCCTAATGAAAAGATAAGTGTAACCAAGCCAAGCACAAGCTTCCTTAACATTTGTTACAGTACCCAGTACCACCTCAGCATTTAGATTATCTTTCAAGGAATTGATAAACTGCAAGACGACAAGTTCGGAAAGAGAGTCAATAAACAGAATCTTTAAAGAATGTTTAAACAGAGATTAGAAATTGCAAAGAGCTGTGAATTTCCAGTATCCTCTTTTTCCAAGTGAAGCTTATCTGTTACATAAAATATTGTTCAAAGGGACTTGATATTTTAAATGGGCAGAATATCATTCAAATTGACAGCAATTTACAAAAGACAGAAATGGAAAACTTTATTTTATTATTTTACTGAAGTAAAAGGAGTAACATCAACTATTGTACATGAGGGCTTCAAAAAAATCTTGTGGATTGTAGAAAAGTTTCAACTTTTTACATAACCATGCTCTTTTTAAGAAATAACTTTTTACATAACAATGATATTGTCTAAAAGTTAAAGGAGGAATGTACTCGGAAAAATATTCAAATATCTGCAGCACTGCATATAATTGGCAGTGAATAAGCACTCTACCTGACTTTCTATAGGAAGTTGACTTGTCAATAGACGTAAATAATATGCCAACTTGTCATGTGAAGTGATTATAATGCCTTCACCACTTTTATCAAACTGAGGTCTTCCAGCACGTCCGAAGATCTACCATGGAAGAACATCCCACAACAGCACAACAAATGAGTGCCGATCAACATTACTAACCGAGTAAGAGTAACAACACGAAGAAGATTAAGTCTCACTTGCATAACATCTAGCATACCCAGATCTCGCCATCCACCAGCCTTTGGATCATATATTTGGGTTCCCTGAAGAGATGAAATGCTAAATCATTACTCAACACAAGACAAGGTTTATTATGCAAAAGAATATGTCATGTGAAAAAAGCTGCAAACTAACTTACAAATAATATGAAAAGCTTCGATGAATACAGTTGCATTCAACTAAGTTTACTACACAAATTACATATATAGTACATGTTTCAGACCAAAATAGGGACCAAGGACCATGAGTTTTTGTTCGCAAGAGGTTTTATGTGAAATTTCAGACAATTAGCGACCAAAACATAATGGAACATTTAATTTGCAGGAGAAAACTCTCAATGGAGTGTAAAGTTATCCCAGAATGTTGCATTACACTTCTTTCATGAGCTGGGTTCTATCAGATGCAAAGTCCAAGACCTTATAAGACATGATTCAAATGGAAATATTAACATTATGGTTGAGTTCAGTTAGCATAATACCAATATCATATCAAAATCATCAGCAAATGATCAACAACAATATCTTTCCTTTGATCAGTTCAAAAGCAGTTTAGAAAAGTATCCCACATCAAAAAAGAGGAACTTGTTTTGATGATAAAGATTGGAAAGCACATGAAGGTGGTTGTTTTCAACACCCAAGATCACCCTATTTTTTAGTGAACCATGCAACAAAATAAGGACAAAAACATGGGAGGTTAGCAGTGTTATCAAAAGCGAAAAGCGCAAAAAAGCTCTAAGGTCTATTGGAGCTTTAAGCGCAAAACGCAAATAAAGTGTGGGCTTTAATGAGAAAAGGCACAAATGGAGAAAACATACAAATATATATATATATATATATATATATATATATATATATATATATATATATATGCTTAGTCCAAGACTAATAATTATAAGCATAAATAACAAATATATGGACAAAGAAATTGAATTTTTTTTGGATAAATTGAAATATCAAGTGTTCAGTTTCGCCTCCTCAGAAAACGCTCATTTGCAAGGAAAGTTTGTCTTAGAGCCTCGATGATGACACCAAAGCGCACATTAAGCGAGGCGAAGCACTCAAGGTGTTTTGAGCCTCGCTTCGGGGCTTAAGCGAGCCTTTGACAACACTGGAGGTTAGGAATGCAATCAAATCAAGTCAAGAATATATCTTCCAGTTTCAAGATTGAACTGGTAAGGCCTTGATGTTTGAAAAAAAAAACTTCTGGACAACTCATCAAGCCCAAGCTCAACCCTGATTAAAAGCACACAAAGACAGACACAAAAAGAAACTGAAAACAAAATCAAGAAAACCAGACATCGAAATCCCTAAGTTTCAATGACAACAAAGTCACTAAACAGAATCAAGCAAGTTGATTTTTGTTATCCTAGCTAACTGCCCATTTATTTCACCATATATGGTAAGGAATTTGCTTCTTCCACTGTGCTAGATAATAGAAGCTCAGCTTAAATGGTAATAGCATATTCATGGAGTTGTAATAAAGATACAAATAATTCTTCATACTTGAGAACTATTCTAAACACAACTTAAAGCAGAATGATCCAGTTGGGATCAACCTAAATCAAACCAAAATCAGGTTCCACACTCAAGCTCAAACTATTCATCCAAAGCTTGGATACATGGCGGTGAAGTCAAAAAGCAAACACAATGCACAGAATGCAGTAAAACTGGTACAAGCTTCTTTGAATTTTATATCTTAACATACTTCAAATTACATCTGAAAATCCCTTGAAGAAAGAACAAGTATTTCACAAACCTTAATCACAACTGTGTGAGCAGGCAAATTGACTCCCCATGCCAAAGTTGCTGTGCAAACAAGGACCTAGAATGACCCAGGTTTTTTAAAACTAAACTGAAAAAAAAAAAGATGTTGAAAAATGTAAGTGAATAACTTGAAAAGCAAAGAAACCAACCTTCAAAATTCCCTGAGAGAAAAGTCTTTCTGTTAGGTTTCTGTCAGCACGTAACATTCCAGCATGATGAATGCCAATCCCATGTTCAAACAGTTGGACGACCTCCTTATTTCTGGACTTGAAAACTTCCCTCTGAAATGCATAAATTGAATGACTTAAGCAAAAGGTGCCATAATAGGGATGTAAAGGGAATATTAAATTAAAGGACAATAGAACTTGCTTGCCTTTAAAATCTCATATTGAGGATGCTCTTCATTCGTGAACAGCTCAGATTCTGTATTTTTACCAGACAATTCAACCTGTTCAAATGAATATGAAATGTTTGTAAAATAGAGGCAATCTTATGGTAAGGTATCTTTCAAGTGCAACTTCATAATATAGTATATACTTCTACCTGTGTTTCCAAGTCAGTTTGATAATATGGAGAAAGAGAATGTTACTATTAAGTCATATTATGAGAAGTTGTTGACAATGGAGAAGATTGCCTTCCCAAATAGCTCGATTGGAATCCTTAAGATACCGAGAAAGATGTGTTTTTTCACTTAGCTAGCAATTGACGCCAGAGAATCTGAAGGAGAGGGAGTTCATTTCTGTCAATTGGTGTTATGTGTAAGGACTCAGGTGAAGATGTCAATCATCTCCATCTACATTGCCGGTAGTATCGAGATTATGGTGGGCTATTCTGGATTAGGTTGGAACATCCAAGCACCGTGAAAGATAATGTTCAGTTGAAATAAACAGAGAAGAAGGAGCAGGGCTTGGAATATAGCTCCACTAGCACTTACGTGAGCTGTTTGTATAGAGAAATAGAAGAGCTTGTAAAGGATAGAGGAGGAAAACAAACATATTTTTACTGGTAGGTTTTCTACTTTTTGGTATACTTGTATATGGGCATTTTTTTGCACAAATATTGATGTACTTCTATCACTTAATCAAAAAAGATAGATTTAATCCTATTCAGAAAACTAAATGGAATTGTATTATAACATTTTATTTTTTATGTAAAGAAGAGAATCTAGAGGAAACTCATCGGTTAGTAGTTCTATAAGGGTCTGTATAATTAGTTTTTGTCTTGGGTCACAACCTGTTCATAATTTTTTTCCGGAGGTCCTCAGCATATAGGATATGCTGAGGGATACAACTTACCAGTTTCAAAAAAAAAATAAAAAAATCTCAAGCTTATTAATTATTGTTTACAGGGATTATGAACAAAGATAAAAGATGGACAAGCTTTAAGGATAAAGAAGAGCACCATCAACTTCCTTTAATGGAACAAAGGATTGTCATCTCTCTCACTCTAGGCCAAGTGACCCATGTTAGAAGGAGTTATTGACCTGAAGATTTTCTTAAGGCGGCATATGCTCAAGATAGACTACCCACCACATGTCATCCAAGCCCTTCCATCTTTCCTCTGATAATGGGACTGGGAGGTGCCTCATCTACTTCAGGCATAAAGAATTCACGTCGGACACCAATCTCCCCCGACAAAAATCCATATTACACATAGTCTAACATTGGACAGAAAGAACATGGTTTCTGCTATGAATTAGAAATTATTAGCACGGAAAGATCCATTTCTTACATATATATATATATATATATATATATATATATACATATACAGAGAGAGAGAGAGAGAGAGGGGAATGGTTAAGAATCCCCATAATTGTGTAAAGTAGGAATATGAATTATTTTCTTTTCTGTTAATAGTTGTGGTCTACCTAAAAAACTCAAAAGTCTAGAAGTCCATCTTTAGAAAACAAAAACGCTCCCAGGCACATTCCCCGATGTGACTTTCTCTCCTCCAACCTAGGAGGGGAAGGCCACTACGCAGGTACGGCTTGCCACCACCGGAGCATGAGGAAGCCAGCCATTTATATTTACAAAGAATGGGAGAGAACAGAATCTATTTCAATGCAGATTTCAAATTCTACGACATCACCAAATGGACAACTAACAAAGTACAATGGTTTGAATGGGTAGAGAGAAGTTGCAAGATGATGCACAGGTCTACCATGAGCAGCAGGAGTATGGAATGGATATGCGAGGTCCTTAAAGAGGCGTCAAGGAACAAAGACACAAGGAACAGGAGATGGAGGCTAGTAGATAAAAGTACAAGGTACTTTTGTAACAGGAAACACAATCCATACGGGAGATATATAAGCGTTGTCTCATTAAATAGCGGAGGGAGATCTGTCCTTGTTATCCCAGAGCTAGCTTTTAATGCAGGCTGGGGAGAGATAGCACAAAGTTCGAAGGCTTCATTAAATGTCCAAAATCAAAGAAAGATTAAGTACTACCAAGGTTAACTGACAAAGGATTTCCGTACTCCAAGACAGTACAGGAGAGTAAATGGCAATCAACAAGCCTGCGTGTAGCGGAGGTGAATAGCGAAAAGGGGCAGGTTGTAATAAATGACACAGGGGAAAGCCAGGAGAGTGTGTCTCTCAACAGGTGCGTAGTAGGGAGCTTCGCAGGGATACGTCAAGAAAAACCACTCTCACAGATATAAGGAGTTGGCATCTGCAACTTGGAAGAATTCCTTTGGGGTTAACATTTATGAAATGAACGAAAAGATCCTCTCCGAATTCCCAAACAGGTACATGGCGGACCAAATCATCCAAGGACGGTGGCTATGGAAGAAAAGGAGAATACAGCTAAAATGATGGCACCCCTTGGTGGGCACTATACCAAATGACAAAAGTCGGTGAGACGTGGGTCAAGGCCATCAAAATACCCCTTCATTTATGGTCGCAGAAAGTATTCCAGAAAATAGGAGATTTATGTGGGGGGTGGATGTCGATTGAAAGAAGAATCTGAACTCAAAAACCACCTCAAGTGGGCAAGAATTTTGGTGAAGAATGAGGATAGAAAAATACCCAGAGAGGTGGCTATAACCAAAAGTGGAATCAAGTTCTACATCCCCATTCTGCCGGAAAGTAGAGCAAGATTCGAATTTCTGCCGGAAAAAGCCATCGACAAGTCGGGGAAGAAGGAGAGGGGTTTAGACCGGATAAAGGAAAGGATCAGGGTATAAGAAAGGCATGCAACTAGGGGATAGGACAAGAGATCTTTCTGCGAAAGGATACTAGGGGCAGAGAGCACGTGGGAGAGAGAATTATGACAGCTGACCAAATGATAAGTCACGAGCACTTGAGCAGCATGCGGCTGACTTAAGTAACACTATGGTTTTGGGCTGCAGCAAGGATTTTGGGCCTGATTTGGCAGCACAAGTCATTTTTAATGACTTAAAAACCCAATCAGTAGCAGATACACACCAAGCTTTATCTATAGAAGCTCTGGAACCTTGTACTTTTCAAGGGCAATCACATGCAGAACTCCAGAAAGGTGCAACTTCAAGAGCTTGGGAAATGGCTGTCTCAAACATCACGGAAGCAATGAACGGGAGCTACATTTCATAGGATTTAGCAGGAAAGGAAGTGCAGGAATGGAACACGGGAACGGAGTGTTTGGGGGATACAGGCTTATCAATGGCAGCCAAACACAACAAAATAACCACAATAATCAATGGGAAGAAGACGAAGCAGTACCTATAGAAGTTCATTAGCAAATAGAGCATGAACTCGATGAGAGAGAGACCTCGAAATCGGTCCAACAGAATCTGATCAAACTGAGCAAACTGCTAGGGGTTGACTTCCAAGGGCATGAAGAGGAGGCCCTAGAATTACTATTGCAAGTCGACAGCTGCAGACAGATCAGAAGATTGGAAGCTGAAAGTGTCAGAAGAAAGAGCAAAGCTAAGGGAATGCAAGAACTACAAAATTTGGTGAGTTTTGATGTCAAATTCAAAGCCAGTGAAAAAAGAAATAAGGGGAGGAATATGCTTGATTGTAACCCATGCATTGCAAATTAGTAACCTGGAATGTTAGGGGGCTTAACGATAGGAATAAAAGGAGAATTGTGCAGAGTTTAGTGGTTGACTGGCCAAATTAGAAGGGAATATTACAGAAACTGTCAAACAAGTATGGGGTGGTAGATGGATAAAATACGCTTTTCTAGAGGCTAGAGGTACAAGGGGAGGCATCTTATTCATGTGGGATAGCAGAGTATGGAAGGGAAATTCTGAAAGCAGGCATGTACAGTCTGACTTGCAAATTTGAGGCACAGATGCAAGAATCCGCATGTCATATCACAGGGGTATATGCCCCGAATTGCTACATTGAAAAAAGAGGAGTCTGGGATGAAATAAGTGCAGTTAGGGGATTAATAGAGGGACCTTGAGCAATCTGTGGGGACTTCAATGTTGCCAGATACATTACAGAAAAGAGAAATTGCACAAGAAGAACTAAGGGGATGATAGAATTCTCAAACTTTAATGAAGATATGAACCTAATTGATCTTCAGCTGCAAGAAGAGAATTACACTTGGTTCAAAGGAGGAAACACAGACATAGCATCCAGGATCAACAAATTTTTGATTTCATAAGAATGGGATGAAAGCTTCAGCAACATAAAACACTGGGCACAACAGAGACTGGCATCAGATCATGTTCCAGTAGCATTGCAGGGGGGTTCTTGAATTAAAGGCAGAAGCTACTTCAAATTCGAGAACTGGTGGTTAGGGACACCAGAGTTATATACTAGAATCAAAGAATGGTGGGACTCATTCAATTTTGTAGGTCAACCGGATTTTGTTCTAGTTTGTAAATTGAAGGCTCTGAAATCTAAATTAAAGGAGTGGAGCAAAGGACAGGGTGGAAATCTATGGTTACAGAAAAAACAAATGCTAGATAATGGGAATCAGAATTCTGACAAAGGAGGAGGTTGAGAAGAAGGCAGCACTAAGTTTGGAGTATGAAACATTGGTTAAAAATGAGGAGATAGTTTGGAGACAAAAGTCAAGAGCCTTCTAGTTAAAAGGAGACAAGAATACAAAATTCTTCCATAGGATAGCAAATGCTCACAAGAGGTACAATAACATTGATAACCTATCCATCAATGGTGAGATTACAGAGGATACAAACAGAATAGAGGAAGAGAACACCGAGTTTTACAAGAAGTTATATATGGAAACAGACCACAGAAAGGGCTTATCAGTCAGCTTGTAAATGGTCCAGTTTTAACAGCAGAAGAGGAGGTTCTACAGACGGAGTTTGAAGAAGAGGAAGTTCTAAAATGTCTGAAAATGTGTGCTATTGACAAAGCACCAGGCCCAAATGGCTTTACTGTGGGGTTCTACATCAAGTGTTGGGGAATTGTGAAGCTGGATATCATGAAAGCTTTCAAAAAGTTTCATGATAAAGAAGTGCTTGAGAAGAGTCTGAATGCTACTTTCATAGCACTCATTCCAAAGAAGAAAGGAGTTGTATAACTTAAAGACTACACACCTATTAGTCTGATTGGTAGCATCTATAAAATATTCTCAAAGGTCCTGACAGAAAGGTTGAAAGGTGTAATCCCCAAGTTGGTGGATGCTCACCAAATGGCATTCATCAAGGGCAGATAGATTATGGATGCAGTGTTGATAGCCAATGAAACAGTGGACTCAAGGCAGAAACTCAAGAAACCTGGGATACTTTGCAAGCTGGATATTGAAAAAGCTTATGATCATGTAAACTGGAACTTTGTATTAAGTATGCTGGAAGGAATGGGTTTTGGGCAGGAGTGGTTAAACTGGATTAAGTTTTGCATATCAACAATCAGCTTTTCTATATTGATAAATGGTTCACGAGTGGCCTTCTTTAAAGCAGAGAAGGGTCTCGGGCAAGGTGATCCACTGTCTCCTTTTCTTTTTGTCATAGTCATGGAAGGTCTCAACAACATGATAAAAACAGCCAATGGTTAAGGGTGGATAAGGGGCTTTGAAGTAGCAAAGATTGAAAACCAGAGCCTAAAGGTGACTCATCTTCAATATGCAGATGGCACACTTATCCTGTGTGATGCAGAGAAGGATAAGTTGAGATATCTAAGGGTCATTTTAGTGTTACTTGAAGGGCTATTAGGTTTACATATAAATTGGAGGAAGAGCTTTTTATACCCTATCAATGAAGTGCCTGAAATGAACCAGCTGGCAGCAGTGTTAGGAGGGGAAGTGGGCTCTTTACCTTCTATCTTTTTGGGAACGCCACTGGGAGCCAAATCAAAGTCGGTAGAGATATGGAATAAAATAGTGGAGAAATGTGAGAAGAAATTAGCTAGATGGAAGACACAGTATCTGTCCTTAGGAGGCAGAATGACCCTAATCCAAGCAGTTCTTGATGCCCTTCCACCTTATATGATGTCTTTATTCTCTATTCCAATAGGGGTCATCAGTAGGTTGGATAGCATCAGGAGAAGCTTTTGTGGCAAGGAAACAAAGATAAGAAGGCCTATAATCTGGTCAGCTGGAAGACAGTCACTTCAGGCAAGAGAAAGGGTGGCTTGGGAGTCAAAAATATGAAGTTACAAAGCAAAGCACTTAGAATGAAATGGCTTTGCAGACTGTCCAGTGAGCATCAATCTTTATGGGGCAGAGTAATCAAAGCTAAATATGATCTAGAGGATAATTGGTTGACCAAAGAAGTTGGTACTACTTCTGGGGTTAGTTTGTGGAGATCCATCAGAATGTTGTGGAATGAATTGAAAGCTCAAACTAAGATAGTGGTAAAGGCTGGGAGAAGAACTGATTTCTGGAAGGACAGGTGGCTTGAGGAAGGTAGTCTGGTTGAGGCTTTCCCTGACATCTACAACCTTGTGACACACCAGACGAGGACTGTAGCTGAGTTGTGGACACCCCAAGGCTAGAACATCAATTTCAGAAGGAAAATCAATGACTGGGAAATCCAAAGAGTGTCCAATTTCTACAGCTCTATAGATAAGTTCACTGGGACACAACAAGGGGAGGATATCCTTTGGTGGCAAGGTAGTAGCAAGGGACAGCTTAGAGTCAAGGAGGCATACAATTAGATGAGTCAACATTCTCAATAAACAACTAATTGGCCATGGAAGGAAATCTAGAAAGCTAGAGTCCCTCAGAATGTAGCATGCTTCAAATGGTTTTTAGCAAATGAGGCTGTTCTTACAATAGATAACCTGATGAGAAGGGGTCACATATTATGTTCTAGATGCTTTCTATGTAAGAGAGAAAAAGAAACAATAAATCACCTATTCCTACACTGCAGATTCACAGGACATCTATGGAGTATTATTTCAAATCTTAAAGGAATATCCTGGATCATGCCAAGGAAAATTTCAGCAACTCTTAAAAGTTGGGAAGAAGCTGGAGCACAAGCAAAGGACAAGAAGAGATGGAGAATGATCCCACCGTGCATTTGGTGGACAATCTGGAAGGAAAGGAACTCTAGGTGCTTTGAAAGAGTAGAAAATGATGTACAGAAGATCAAACTGAACTTCATTATACTGCTTTGTTTTTGGTGTAACCAGATCTACTCTAATGACTCTGTATCTATTATAGATGTTTTAGATTCAATCTGAATAGATCATAGGCGATATTAGAGTATCTTGTAAATATGGTTTCAGTACTACCTAAGTACTGTTTTTGGTGATATAATACTTGTTACAGTTCTCAAAAAGAATTACTTTCTTTTCTTTTTAGGATCAGTTCTATACTTTTCTTTATCAGATTACCTTGTAAACACTAAGCACGATATAAATTCGAACATGCTTGAGGGAATAATCAAGCAATTCATTCACAACATCTCTTCCTTTATCATTCTTCATAATTTCTAACTCTACCGAGCCCACCACCCTCTCGGTTGCCGGCATGCTATATACTTACAAAAACCTCTCAAATGCGGAATCCTGCCTTGTTAGTTATCAGTAGAGCTAAAGAAAAAAAATTTAAGCCATTCCCAGGATTTTTTAACCAAGCCACTGTGCAGTTCTAAATGTGAACTTAGCTCAACATTTATCACCCATCTCTAGCAGAGAACTGCACGAAGGATTTCACAGAACATCCATGATTTATTAAGACATGAATTGACTCTAAATCTGGGTTGGCTCTGCAAGAATCTGAAAATGCCTCGGTTGGCAGCAGTGTGCTTTAGGGCACGGATCATTACTTTGACAAATAGCATAGCTTTGAACTAGGAAAATGCTTTTAGCATCTAGAAAGATACTTTTCCAACTTCTATCACGTCAGAGAGAATAGTTTTCCCCTCGCTGGGAGATCACCCATTTAAATTGACACTTACAACTCGTAGCATTAATTATAAATTGCTTTTAGAAAAGATTGAAATTTTTTATAGGGTCTTAAAGAAGTATAACATAGATTCTATAAGGAATAAACAGTGAATAGAAGTTGAAGAAAATTTATATAGATAGTGAATTACATAATATTCAGAAAGTAATGAATACTGAAGAGACAGATTTCAGTAAATTGAAGTGAAAAAAGAAAATTCAGTTGGAGTAAGGAAAGCAAGACAAACAAAATGCAACAAAGAGAGTGAAACTATTAAGTAAAATGACTAACTGTGCGTTAAACCATAGCCTGATGAAAAAACCTACCAGCTTATCGGCAGTTTTAACTGTGTCCTTACGTGAATGAACAAAAACCATAGCCTGATGCCCTTGTTTTAAGGAATCAACAACCTGCAAAAAAGTGGTACTCATCATTTTCTTTACAAAATGTTAAGTGTCTGTCCGAGCTCCTAATCCTAGCTTTATAGTCTTATAAAGTACTTGGTCCCGTATGAACTAGCAAATTCACACCAACAGCTTATGCGCTTTTTAATTGTTGTTAAACTACTATAAAATCGGCCAATCGTCACTCAATCATTATCAACTGACTGCAATCTTTTTCTGTCTGTGAGGATCCAACCAGAGAGCCTTCTACTTCTAATAAGCCATGAACTAGATCAGAATCATTCTCAACGAGTCCATAAGAAGTGATCCTATTTTTTTCATTTTTAGATTATATATACCTTTAATAATGAACACAATAAGTGAAGAGTCAGACCAGAAAATTTATCAGGAGAGTGCAAAATAGCAAGAAGAAAAATTTTGGAGAAAGATACCTTATTGTAGCATATCTCATTAAGCAGTTCATTGCGGGCTAAAAAGTTATGCTCACTAATACCAATATACTGTTGTGCAAGAGGTACTGGACGGTAGCTTGAATCAAAGAAAAATAAGCCTGTCTCTGAATTCACCCTTAGAAACTGTGCAACCTAGATTTCACAAAAGGAACAACCATGAACAAAAAACAGAATCCAAAAGGATGTAATAAAATATTGGAGCTTCATCACTCTGTAAAGCCCAAATGTCCAACATGGAGGTAAAGACTTCTAAATGAAAACTTTAACTCGATAACCAACCTCCAAATAGTTAGGTAAAGTGGCTGAAAGGCCCACTATCCTTATCATAGACTGTGTGGACTCCACCTGTCAAAGCACCACAACCAAAATTCAGACCTAATCATGCACACATGAAAATGGGAGCACCTCCACCTTAGCACTACCTGAGATGATATCACAATCAAGTGCATAAGCTAAATCCTCATAGTAAGTCAATAGGTCTTGATGCCAAGTTTATATTTCAGTGTTACTGCATCTCATATTCCTTTGGATTTAAAAATGAGAAGCTTTTCTAAAATGTCTTTTTCCAACATTGTATTATTCTGTTCTAAATGCCAATAACATGCCTCATCTTTTAATTGTGCTTAACGAAATTATTACTTCAAAAAAACAAAGACATGCTTCATCTTTCATTTTAGGCATTTATTGGAGAAGTGTAACAGTAGCAGAGGATTGAGGCAGCAATTAGAGAACAGAGGCAACACCATCATATATAAACAATACTTAAATTTATACAGTTGATACTAGATCAAGTAAAACAGCATTTGCTAACCTGACGAAGTGTACGGGCTACTAATGCTTCTATCACAGGGCCTCTATCATCATTTAGCAAATGGACTTCATCAATGATAAGTAGCTTCACCAGCATTGAGAGTGACATGTCACTGCTTTTACGAGTAATAACATCCCACTTTTCAGGAGTTGTCACTATCATCTGAAGAAATATAACCAGACACCATCAGTGTGAAGCCAATCAACCAACCACAATCAACTAGGCCATAATCCAAACAGAAAGCCAATAAGTAAATAATCAACAATTTCACAAGAACTGAAGTTTGACCTGTGTTTCCTCAAGCTCATTCTTAGAAAGCTGCATGTCTCCAGTAAGTTCCCTCACAGTTACATTAAGTGGAGACAATCGGTGACTGAAAGTTGATGTGACCTCTGCAGCCAATGCCTAGAGAAGAAATTACCTTATACTGCCAATTATCTGAAATAAATTGAAGGACACAAGTACACACTCTAAAACTATACCTTCATAGGAGCAACGTAGATTATCTTGAATTCATCCCTATGCAAGTAACCATCTCTAAAGTGATGTTTAATCTGCGCAAGAGAAGAAGGTTACATAACTTCATCAAAGTGCCAGTAGTCCCAGCATGGAACATGCTCTAAAAGAAAGATAGAGCACACCTCATGTAGAATAGCAATCATAGCTATGTTTGTTTTCCCAGCCCCAGTGGGAGCACATACCTGGTAATAAATGAAATGAAAGCTATCAAAGACAGACCAAAATTTATCTCCACAGGAAAATAGTATACATCATAACTGAAAAAAAGAGTATTAACATACACTACCCAAGGGGTGTGATGTAGATACTAGATAGCCTACCCCATGCATTAGGGTAGGCTGTCTACATCACACCCCTTGGGGAACGGCCCTTCCACGAACCCTGCCAACGTGGGATGTTTTGTGCACCGGGCTGCCCTTTTTTTTAACAAAGGAGAAAGTTACTCACTAGTATGTTTTCATTGCTATTATAAGTAGTATGGTAAATTCTGCTCTGAATACGGTTGAGACTCTTGTAGCCATGGAAAGCTGCTTGAGCAAGGTCGTCTAGCTCCTTTATCTCAATCTGATGAGAAAACCAAGCAGGCAAAACTCTCAGTTAAATTAAGCAAGTTTTCGTGAAACCAATGAACATCCATCAGAAAAGGAGGTTTTCATAGCAAAGATGGGAGACAGAATTTAGAATTCCAATATTATAAGAAATGCCATTCACTTGATTTTCATGGTTATAGAATCATATTGGGACTTCTTTTCCCTTCCCTACTTCTCACCCCCTTTTTGAATAAAATAGAAAAAAGATATATAAATAGAATGAAAAGAGTATATTAGACCGAAGATTAACATAAACAGCATAGCATATACTAGATCAATGAAAACATAAATAAGTTAAGAGAATTCTGTAGGAAATATGTTTTATTGGAGAGAGAAAGACTACAAAAAGGAGGATGAGCTGCCGTTCAGGCGAAATAACTACATGAGAATACAGAAAACGAACAGTGCATTCTAGTATCTACATCGGTCTAGCAAAGGAATAAGGTGGACGAGTTTTATGCCATTTCATCATATAAATGAGGGAAAAAAAGCCTTATGTGATTAGATGCTGAGTTATCTTTGTGCATGAACTTTACACCGAGAAACAATTGAAATTTAGTGAATGAAAATCATTATTTCAATATACTACTCAAAAAAGTTTTTCAACTTCAAATTCTCTACTTCCAAGTTGAAGTTGACATAATGGTCAAAATAGTGAAACAAATACTGATTTGCAAATAGATTTTGGTTAGAAGTTGTGTCCAAACGCCTATTAAATGGTTCGTGTTTCAAGCAATTAGGGGTTAGCTAAAATTAAAGGTTCTCTAACTCTCAAAGAAATTCATGCACGAATATACAAGTTTCTAACCAAGAAAAAAAGGAAGGAACTCCGGGCAAACACCAGTGACCAGACCTAATTAGGTGCCTAGAACAACTAATCGTAATCCAAAATAGTTGAAGATTGCCTATATTGAATTGGTTTCTTACATTTTATCCAGCTTGTAGGTCTTTTAGGTCTATCTCGTCTATTGCATATGGAGGTCCGCAATAGGACATGACAAACCATCTCAAGCAATCATTTTTCTTATACGTAGGCAATCATTTCCATTTAATCCACTGTATGTTGCTTGCATTGTTTGTCAATGTAATCATCTTTAATCTAGTGAAATATTATACAACATATTATATCAACATTTGTTAACAAAAGTGGACTTTGAACCTAACTCAACCCAAAATTTGGCACATGACATGAGAATTACCCAGGATCATATGACGAGACATCGACCTATTCTATCAATCAATGCGGGACACTTTAACATCCTCGCATGCTTAGGCCTGGACTAGAACGTGGACCACGGAAAATGAGGTCCAACACTGGGTAAACCAAGAACAGAGATTGGTTTGACTTTGATACCTAGTTAAGAAAATGGACTTTGGACCTAACTCAACAGCTATAGCTAGCTCATAAAGTGAGGATTACTCAAGATTATATAAGGAGACATCAACGCATTCTCTCAACCGATGTGGGATACTTAAATATCTACAACATTCATTTTTGTGGAGAGGCCTAATACTGACTCTCGTATAACACTGTAGGCTGCACAAAGGATTCTATAAAATTCGCCTTAATTTGCTAGGTATCTTTCTATCGTATAGAACTCACGTGGGCTCCTCCACTCAACCATCCATTAAATGTGCTACATCTTCATCTACTATGACGTCCTCCTTTGAAATTGAGCCTAAATATCTAAATTATTAGTATTTAGACACCATGATAATCTTGTCTAATCTCACTTCACTTCAACTTTTCTTAGCATGCTAAACTTGCAGAGATGTATGTTCGCTAACTTCTACTCTGAAATTCTTACTCTCCAGAATGCTTCTACATAGATCTACCTTTTAATTGACTCCATCATTAATTAGTCAATTAACAAAATATCATCCGCAAAATTCATCTTACATATTACTAGCATATATATAAAGAAGGGAAACCAAATTAAGGTAACCCAAATCCAAAAGCACGGAGAAGGAAATTAACCACCCGAACACACAAAGAAAACCAACCTAGCCCAAATGAGTTGCAAGACCTTTAAAAACTCTACAATGTAAGTACAAGACAAACTACCCACAACCACCTCAAAAACCACATGCCCTAAACATGTACCTAATACGAAAATTGAACAGTCCAAGCCCCATAATTAAACATCCAAGTGAGAAGCAACCCCCACACAACTCAAACATCCAAGCTCAAGCCTAGATATCCATCGATGCCTACCCCAAATAACATAATCTCCTTTGTAACTCTTGTATCTTCTTGATACCCTTTTAATGAAACTACTTACCTCATAAAAAAAAGATACCAGTTCTGTATGCAAGACAATTTACAATATCAAGGTATTGAAGGTGGCTTTCTTCAAATCATGTGTGGCCGGAGGTGCAATCCTAACATCACAGAATGGAGAAAATGAATTGTAGGACTTGTGTTTCATACGTAAGAAGCATCATGAAGACTAGACAATTAGCTCCTTGACTTGGTTCACAGTAGAATTAAGGGACATCGTCTTTTCGGTGCTAACCTAAAACAGTAATGCATACTGTAAAAGAGTGAAAAAGATCGAAAACAGGAGGAAAGTTGAAAGGTCATCACATGTTAAGAGCTTTTTCTGCACTTTTTGTGCAAAGAAACAATACATTATCATATACATGCTGAACAATAGAAATTACAAGAATCTAGAAAGAGAGAAAACCACATCCTGTGCTATTCCGTAAAACCACATTATGCAGCAGGCTATACCATACTAATCCAAAAAATTACAGAACCCCATTCCAGCCAAACACGCCAAACTACTACCATAATAGCACATCACCAAAGACTTTTACCTTTCTTGTTAAGATTTAAGACTAAACAAAAGAATTGACTACTGCTCTAGCAAATAGACAAGCTTTGAATTGTCTTCGGTACCGAGATAAAGCGCCGGATAAGTAGGATTTACAGATGCATCATCCATTAGAGAACATATTCAAGCATCAAGTATTTTCTTTGAAAAATTAACAGAAAATTCTATTTAAAAAATAGCAGCCAGCAAGAAATGGACGAGAAGCATGTATGCATCTTAGTACATTAACTACATGTGAAACGAAATAAGGAAATATATCATCTTTACCTACTTCCTGTACATTTTCATTTTTACAAAAATGAAAATATAAAGTGCTGCTAGCATCAAGTATTGACTGCATAGAAAAGACCGATGCAGTTCGAAAATTTATATAAACAGGTTTTGTAATCGACTCTAACAACACTTCATTCAAACCAAAATTTACCTCCCAGATAATTAATTTTCATAACCAAGTCATAACAAATAAAAGTGCATGAGGACTAGAAAAGTGAAGTACCAGACAACAGTATTAACAAGTGTCTCCAAAATTAAGCCAAAGTAAGTAGTTGGGAGAGCAGCAATAAACAATGAAAAAAACTTAGTGGAAGAACAGGAAATACCAGTCTCTCGCCAGGTTTCATAGATGCAGTTGGTGTTGGAGGGATGATGACTTCTTCATATCCTTTGTAGTGCTTTCTGATAGTTCCTTGAGGAAGGGCTGTAGGACCTAAGGTGTTTGGCCCTTCACCATGACCAATGAGGTCCTCAAATATGTTTTTCTTCTCACTTGCATGAAGCAAAGAACTAAAACTCACGGTGGACAAATCACCCTCAACCCCATTATTTGTTCCTCGTCTATGCTTCCTTTCTTCCTTGCGACGAAGTTTATCAATTTGCTTCCCAGACTCGGTTTGAACAGTTACCTGTTCAACTAGTAACAAGTAAATTCAAATGCCAAGTGTGGTATTGCATGTATGATATTATCATGGTTGTATATCTATTACTTACCTGGACGGAATAACTAGGAGCGCGTGATTGCCCGCCTGTAGTCATCTTGTCAGCTTTCAGTTCAACTAGTCCATGATGGATTGCATCAACAATTTCCTTTCTGTGCTGAGATAGGAGGAACAAAATTTCAGGAAAAAAGCAGAACTGAAGATAAATTATAAATTTAAACAACACCAAATTGCAAATGAATGTTCTCTACCTAATAGCTTACTGCTCCCATTTACCAAAATCTAGCATTTTTGGAGAACTCAACTCATAAATACTATGAGGCCCAGATTCGCACATATAATCTCCCAACCAATCCTAAAACATATCATCAGATTCAGACTACTTTAAACCTAGGTACTATACATACTTTTTACTGCAATGCATCATAAATTTAAAGAACAATTTGATGATACGCCCAATGAGGATCCACAAATAATTAGAGGATCAACTCAAATTATTACCATGATAAGATCCTGAACTGTTTCAAATGCACCATCACCAACAAGGTCAAGCAAATCTCCAGCTATCTACAAAAATAAAATAAAATAGAAGAACAACAAAACATATTAGATGCTTACAGAACTGATGTGCCATAAGATGTGGTTAAAGCGTGCAGCAGAACTATGAAGTGAGAGTGACATATTGTTACCTCATCCCCTGGTTTCTCAGAATCAAGTACGCGGCATATGGCCATTGCCAGTTCATCTCGAGGAAGCTGCGAAGTACTTCCTCTAACTATCTTATCACAGGCATCTCCTAACCAGCTTAAATCAAATTTTCCACCAGATACAGATTCTCTATAATTTGTGAAGAAGCCATGATCATTCTGTGTTTCATGACTTGAAGAAGGTACACTATCCGTCTCAACAAAAAAATCAGAATCTTCCAATGAAACATCAATTAAGAAACGAGCTGGCGGTCTGAACACAAGGTCCGAGCCAAATTCCACTTCATCAGTGGCTCCATTACACATTTCTGTTAGAGAGGCTGTCTCAATTCCAGGGTGATTATTCTGCAACTCATATAATCCTTGTGCTAAAGAGGCAACTCTTGATAGTGATGAGTCTGAAACGGGGTAGCCAACAAGCTTTTGCAAATCTAGCCTGCACTCAAATAAAAAGATTGACTTTGCAGAATAGCAGTTCAAAGAAACTTTCTCAGCATACAGACATTCACAAAGTATTCAAGGGAAAGAAAAAATTATACACCGAATATCTGATCTTCAGGTCTTAACTATTTGCCATTTATTTTCGCATGTCTAACAGTATTTTCTAGATTCTTTTTCAACCTTATGCCGATTATTATGTTGATAAGAAACTTCGAAACTTTGCATACAACAAATGTTAGTCATGCATTCTTTACTAACAATTACCTTAGTTGGCAAGAGGATGAGAAAAGTATAAGAAGCAAGCTGGGTTCTAGAATGCATTTTTTCAACTCGTTAAGATATTGATTTCAAGGAATAACTAATATTTCAGAAATCAAGGACCGAAAAATTTGACTGCTGGGTATGAAAATACATTAACACGGCCATCAAGAACGTTCCACTAGCGGCTGATCTTTTTGTCTAACAATTGAAAAGGTCTAACATAGAGAATATTATGTAAGGTATCAAGCACTCAATGGAATATAATGTGATGAAGTTGACTCTTTGCTTTTTGGACGATTTATGGCACTCTGATACACAAGGAACAATGAAAGGGATAAAATGCCAAATAAAATGGAAGATTCTATTTAGATCCTTCTGCAAAAAACTAAATGTTCACGGTGCTTCTGGACCCAGCGGAAGCCTATATAAGTGGACCTAGCATAAGAACTCCTTTGTCCTGATACTAGCATCAGCAATTATCTTTTTCTCCTTTATTTTTGGCAGATAGGTTTGCAAATAAGAAGTATCAAAAGGAACATAAACCAACTGCAAGTGGATTAAAATATACTACAATAAGAGACAGATGGGAAAGGGGATGAAAGAAGAGACTAAAAGACCCAACTAAGAAGCTAAGGCATCATTGATCATGCACCTATTCCTTTTACTAGCAATCAGTCTCCTTTTATTTCGTAGCGTTAAAAGCATATCAACACGACACATTGGTTCACCACTCCACCCGCATCCTCAACTGATCCTCATTTGTTGTAAAGATCAGTAAATACCAAAACTATGAATATACACAGACAAAATAAGGAGAAAAATATTATCTTCAAGCAATACATCTAGAAACTGTGTGCTTACTTCTTCTCAGCAATACTCCTGTGTTCCTCACTCTCCACCATTGGCCCACTAAAAAGCCTATACACATTGAATGCCACCTCTCTAAACTCCTCTGACACAATCTCACCCTTCGTCAACTCAACCACCGTACCGACGAACTGCTTATACGCTTGCCGCAACTCGGGAGAAGCTGCAACAATTATAAAATACTTCACTAAGCAGTGGAAATGAAACAAGGGGCATAAAAGAATTTCAACATATTTACATTCATTAACAACCCTTCAATCATAAATTAGTTGGGGTGACTAAATGAATCCTCTAAAAGAACAACAAAATCATAATTTGACTACTTTTATGACCGCACGATCTCTAATATTCTTGAAGTATATTCAAACGAAAAGAAGAACGTAATTCTTGAAAATCAATTGTACCTTCGTCCCATTTATACACAATCTTTCGAGCAAGTTCTGATTCTTCAAGTGAAGTTGCAGTACTGAAAACGAGAAAATCATACTCCTTTTAATAGCTGAACACTTGGGAAGTTTGATTAATCAAGAACGAAAATGGTGGGTAATTTGAAGATGCGAATTTGGTACCTGCGAGACTTGAGATTTTGCAGAATGGCCTTCCGGTGAAGGTAAGCTTGATCGGCGTCAAATGGTTCTCTGAGAGCATTGGTCAGGCGAGGGAGTTGAAACAACATTCTTGTTTCGCCGATGATGCTCTTCTCCGATGTTTTACCGGGATGGACTTGAAGTGTTGGTCTGAACTGGTTTTTTATGGGCTGGGAACCGATTCTTGGTTTCTTGCGCAAAGTGCAAGCCAATGTTTTTGTTACCAACGAGCCACTCTCTCTCTCTCTCTCTACATATATATATATATATATATATACACACCCTAGATAATTTTAAGGGCGTGCACGGACACAATATAATTTATTATAAATTTTAAATTAGTTTAATATATAGAAAATTAGATTCTTTGCTATTATTTCATCTATTTAAAAAATATATTAAAAGGTTGTTCAGAAAAAATTTATATAGCATTTTGACCAATAACTTATTTATTTCAATTAAAACTTTAGCATAAATAAAATATTATAATAAAATAATTTAACCCAAAATACTTTCAAAAATTGTTAATATTAATTATGAAAATATTCATTTTTAAATTATAAAACTCTCAAAATTTAACATTTAATTCGCATTTTACTATTGCATAATGACATAAATTTAGTGGAATTTGAAGAAAATTTATTTTTTAGATTTTATAAAGTTATATAATAATTGTGAGTCTTTCTATATTATTCTCTTAAAGGACAATATCTTTAATCTATTGCTTATAAGTAAAAATTAAAATTAAAAAGTGCATCTCATTATTACATGAAATTCAATATATAACTCATTTTAATCGATAATCAAAAGATTATTAGCATGACACAGTATTTGTTTTAAATTTTTTCCTTCGATATTCTGTAATTAATAAGTATTTATATCATTTATACCAATTTAATAAAAAGATTACGTATAATCTCAAATCATAAGTGTATTTTTAACTTTTTATTTAGATTAAATTTTAAATTCATTTATGAACATCATCTACATTTTTTATATGTGTTGTTACATAGTAAATTCATTTCTTGTCTCTTATTCTTATTTTATTTCAAAATTTAATCTTATCAATGTTAATCGGTTACGTAATTTCTTATATTCTAATTATGCATTTGTTATTTTTGCTATTTTTTATAAATAGTGATCCCGCATAAATTTATTTACTTTATCTTTAATAATTAAGTAATTTTATTTATCAAGAAAATAAGTATTTACAAGCAAAACAAAATAAGTTATATACTCAAAATATGATTAATGTAGTAGTTCATATTCTATATTCAAAATTATATTTTATTAATTTTTGCTATGAATATAAAGATAGTGAAAACTCAAATTCCTCAAGTAAGTAATCTATTATAATTAATTAAATTTTAATTTGATTGATTTAAAAGTATAAAGATATTTTATTGTCAAATACGTAAATTAGACTCAAGGAATACTTATTTTTTTAATCAAAATTTGATTTGATAACTTTTAAAATAAAATAAAACTTACATTAATTTAAATATTTAAATTAATTTTAAATATTTAAATGAAACAAAGTACAAACTTGATCCTCTGTCTAAATGACGAACTACTATTTTAAAATTCAGTGAACACTTCATTTTATTTATCATGTTATTTTTTACTCTTTAAAAAATAATTTTATTAAATAACACTTATTTATTCTTTGATCTCCATTTAATATATTATTCATTTACTATATTAACTTTTATTTTTTAATATTTATTAGAATAAAAATAAATGTAAAAAAATAGTTAGTTATATTTCAAAATTTAGAATAATAATTTTCCTATATTAAAATAGTTACTTTAGTAAATATTACGAATAGAAAATATGTTATGAATTAAAGTGAAGATATAGCATAATAGAGCAATTAAAAACAACTTTTCTAATAACCTTTTGAAGATAAGAAATGAAGTCCACGTTTTTAGATGTACGTATGATTCTTTTTTACTCTTTTAATACTGGAAAACCGTTAAAATTTACTTGAACTTGATTAATTTTTTTCAATAATTAAATATTGTCTTTAATCTCTGAGATATAAATTATTAGACACGTATAATAATATATAATATATAGAAATTAAATAACACATGTTTAGAGACTATTGTGAGGAAATAAGATAAGGAAAGTACATAGTACAATTTATATTGCTTCTTCTACAACTATTTACAGCCATGATTATTCTTTCATGCCTTCTTTATATAATAGAAATAAAAAAAGAAATGAATATCAAAAGATTCATTATTATTCAATTGCTATATTAATTTTATACAATAATCAAATATGAAAGTAAGAAATAAATATAAATAAATTGAAATGTTCATCCTAATATTTATGATGTTATTATGCTTAACAAATGGAATAAAAATTTATACCATAATATAAAAATAAAAATAAAAAATAAAAGAGTTTGTATGAAATGTGTACTCTAGTCACACACATGGAATAACATTTTTTGTGGGTCTTTATATAAAAAAAAATCCTTCTAGAATTTTATTTAACCGTTGATGCTATAGTTATAATTTTACCTTTAAATGATGTTAAATTTAAAAAAAATGCCATTGGTCAACCTTGTTATGGCTCTTCTATATAATAGGAATATATACACGAGTTTATAGGCATATGTCATGATGTGGCATCTTTTTATGGCCTAACAAAATATTTAATTTTTAAAATTTTTTAATTTTTTTTATATATGTGTCATATTAAAAAACTCAAAAATCACTCTTTTAACTATATATATATATATATATATATATATATATTCAAATATACTATATTAAAAGAATATATTATCAAGAATTTTATTTTATTTTATTTTTTTGCTCTTTTCCTTTTACTCTATTTATTCATTTTTTCTATTTTTTTCATTTATATGTCATGTTAAAAAATTCAAAAGTCACTCTTTTAACTTTCTTAGTTATGTTAAATATACTACATTAAAAGAGTGTGTGTGTGTGTGTGTGTGTGTATTTGATCAATAATTCTATTTATTTTTGCTCTTCTTTTTTTCTTTTTTTGCTTTTCCTTTTTATTCTATTTATTCGTTTTTCTTGACACTTTTGTAAATTTTTTTTCATTTATGTGTCATGTTAAAAAACTCAAAAATCACTCTTTTAACTCTCTTAACTGTATTAAATATACTACAATAATATATATAATATTGTGGTATGTGGCATAGGTTATTGGCCACATTCATCTTTTTTTTTTCCTCCCTTTCTACTTTCTAAATTTTTAATTTTATGAAATATTTTTTTTATTTATTTTGTGTTATATTACCAATCTCAAAAGTCACTTATTTAATCCTTTTAATCACACCTCAATCCTTTCTCTTTTTTTTATTCTTTAGTTCTCTTAATAATAATTTTCTATGATCATCCTCTTAATAATATATATTTATATATAATGATCCTATTTATCCTTTTTCTCATTTCTTTTAACTTTTACTCTCTCTTTTTTTTAAGAATTATTATTTATTAAAAAAGTCATTCCTATAAATCATAACTTTTCATCTTCATAACATCTGCTCTTAATTAGTATTAGTAATATTCATCTTCCAAATTTTTATATTCATAACTCCAATTATTTAATGGACAAGTTTATGACACCTTAAAATCGCCTAAATAGAATTATTTTGAGTTGTATTAGCTATACTATACTTTGTAGTGTAGTAGCCACTGACAAAAGCATTTGATTTTAACTTAATCAAGCCATGAATAAAAGAATATCTTTGAAATATGAGTTTACTTTTTTTTTAAATAATAATAATTTGATTATGTTATATTGCAATATAGTTCATCTTTCCCATTCAATTCTTAACTATTGTGTTCTTTAAAATTTTCATTTGCTTAGTTAATTTTGTTTCTTCTATTCTTTTTATTGATGATGTTAACTTTTTGTTTCTTCAGACCACAATATTTTCAAAAGTGAAAGCAGGTCGGGGAACAAAGTCAACTGCATGCTGCCTAAGAAATTATGTATGATGGATCAAATTTTAATAAGTCTATTGAAAACATTAGGAAATAAAATAATTTTATAATTTTCAGAATATTGTCTAAATCGTAGAAAAAATATTTATTGACATATAAAAATGCAGTCCTCAAGATTTTTCTTTTTTTTTTTGGTAAAAATACCCAATATTTTTAGATATTAATAGATCATTACAATTATTTGTTGGTCTATATTTTTTAAAATTACTACTTGAAAAATGCAAAAATTGGATCAAATAAAAATAATTTAGTAATATTATTTGTCTTTCTCTCCTCACTTTCTTCTTCAATAAGGAAATTTTTGTTTGTTTTTGAATTCTGAATCATTATTTATTATTTTTATTGATAATAAGTTTTTATGTTAATATTAAAGATTTTTTCTTAGTAGTTTAAACAAGACAAAGAATATTAATAAATGAGTAATGAGAATTAGTCAAGACAGAAGTAATTTTATTTATTTATTTATAAAATTAATAAGAAGTGAAAGAAGAACAGTCTGATATTGGGGATACCATTCTTGGTCAAGGATACTAGTTTTTGAAGGGTTTGAATATGAGAAAGAAAAAGAAAGAAAAAAAATATGTATTAGGATTTATAATTTATGATATATTTTGTTAAATATCTAAATTATATCTTGAAGAAGAATTAATATACATATAAGATAAACGTTAAATCATAAATCTTTTAAAAGTAGAAAAAAATATGATAATTAGATAAAAAGGGTAATTAAATCTAGAATTATTGTTGATGCTACTCGAATCGCATCAGATGTTTCAATTTTTTTATAAATAAGAAGGATAATAGAATATTGATATTTTGACTTTCTAAATTTAGAAGGCTTCTTTATGTAAAGAAAAAAGAAAAAGATATTTGCAAGAATGAATATATATATATATATATATAACAAGACAAGTTAAAAAAAATATTGCATGAAATTATACAATCAAGGTCTTTCATTAAAAAAATTATAAAGAATAATTCTCGACAAACATTGGAGTACCTTCGTTATTGCATTTTATTGGCATGTGATCTTTAAAAATTTTGAAAAAAGCGAAAAGAAAATGTGAGTTTATATATGCTCTAAGGTTGAAATTATCATAAAAAATCTTTAAAATAATCAATTATAATCAAAATTATTTATGAAGTTATTTTTAAAATTTTAATATAGCAATAAATCATGAAAAAAATTTAAAAACGGTTAACTAAAAAAATTAATTGTTGGAATTTTTCATAAAATTAGTAGAAAAAGAAAGGTGAATTACCTTGATTATTTTAAGAAACATAAATAATTGTTATTAATTATATGTTACACCCCGTAAATTTTAAATGAATAAATAGCATAATGGCATGTTGGTTAAGGGAAAAAACAAAAAAAGAGGATAAAAAGTCGGTTTGCATTATTTTCAATAACGCAACCAGAAAATAGAGGGTATAGCCAAGTTAAGGCAAAACCCACGACATTTTTTTATATATTTCCTTCCGATTACGCTACGAAACGCGGTCTAAACTCCGTTCCGGCTTAGATACCGAGGTTTAAAGCTGCAGAGAGCAATCCTACGGAGTTGGTTTCGTGAAATTTGGCCCGCGAAACATCGTGCTACCGAGGTAAAGTAAATAGAATTGCTTTAAATTAGTACCAATGTGTTCCTAGCCTTGCAGTGAGCATTTCTCCCTTCCGGACTATCGAGGAATAACGAGTTTTCGACCGTTTTTTGATAAGTCAAAATTTAGGATAAATATATATCAAAAGTGATAATTTCTCCCGGATATTAATGTATTTAGTTCTAATTGACATGTATATGAATGTAGTTGGGAGAAACAACAGAAGTATCGACGAAAATGACATTGGCCAGTCGGATACTCAGAAATCAGGTATGTAAAGTTATTCTTTCGGCAAGCCAGGAAGTACAGTCTAGAAAATAAATAGAATAAAGGCTATTAACAGATACCCAGCGTACAGGAACGATTTTAGTACAATTTCCAGCAAGCATGCTAGTATATCATTACGTATCATGCGATAATCAGAATAACGGATAGTCAGATGATTTCAGATAGTAATATGGTATCCGCTAATAGCTCAGCATGTTCTTACGTAATACCCAAAATGAAAGTTGTAAAAGCAGTATAACGAATTAGCTTGATTACCGATTGTATGTATTACATTATCGAACTATACCCAGACACAGATAGCACATTTTACGCTACTGAGCTATATCCAGATTACAGATAGTACGTATTACATTTGTTGAGTTGTATCCGGTAATAGATGGCACATTTTATATTATTGAGCTATATCCAGTTATAGATGGCTTATTCTACGTTATTGAGTTATATCCAGATATAATTAGATCAGTAATCAGATATAAAAATAGCTCCAGACACTGATATAGCTCCAGATACAGATATAGCTCCAGAAATAGATATGGCTCTAGAAACTGATATAGCTTCAGATCACGGATAACAATAATCAGATAAACAGATAAAGGCCAGGTAGCAGTTAGCCCAGCAATCAGAAACAGTGTAAAACAGAATATAGCATCATTTGTTTAATACGGACTAGCCTTGAAATAAAAGAAGAGAATATGATTAGTATTTTTCTTTTGAGCATGCTTACTGTGTATGTGTTTTGCATGTTGAGACTTGTTATGGCATGTGGGCATTCTTTAGCATCCTCGCCGCCCCTGGGTTGGTAACTATGTCGTCCACTGAGCGAGTGGGTAAACGTCACTACAAGGAGTGGCATGTCGTTCGCAGTAGGACGAAGATGGGATGAAGCTTTCCCCATATCAGGCTGATCAGCATTACAGTACAGTTTACCCTGTTGTGCGCATGCGCCCAGGGAACAGATTTCAGATACAGTTACAGTTACAAATACAGTACAGGAGTCCTCCGGACTCAGACACAGTTATTTATATCGGAGGCCATAGCCCGAGCCGGAGACCCAGGGGGCCGGTAGAGGTGCTCGTAGTTGGTAGATGAGTGGAGTGACTTATTTTTGGTTGGTTTTGACCCGGGTAGGGGTAAATAGATTGTTCTGTTGGTTGGCACCTTCCGGCTTATGGGGGTCGGTTAGGTATTGTGTGTATTTATATGTATATCTATATGTGCTATTAGATACTGATAGACAGTAGGATGACACGTCGTCAGGTACGCCCAATTTAGTTACACAACAGGTAAACTCTCCCCAGTTATCCTCAGCCAGATAGACTCAACTACTTCCTGCTTATATGTCATGTTATTGTTGTTACCTATTTCAGTTGTATATTTCAGTTTGCTTTACATGCTCAGTACCTGTGATACTGACGCCCGTGGGGGTGCTGGATTGCTTGCCTGCAGGTACACATAGACGAGGAGTCGATCCTTCGTGATCCAGTCAGCAGAGTTATCAGCTCCTATCCTCCGGAGCTAGACAGTTGGAGGTTGTTCCTATTTCCTTTTTTATTACAATTTGGGTAGGTCGGGGCCCTGTCCCGACCATTCTATTATTACTACCTAGAAGCTTGCAGTCTGATGTTTCTCTGTGGTGGTGGAGCTGGTCGTGTGGGGACGTGCATGTATATATGTGTTTAGTTGTTGATGTTGGCCGCGTGGGGCCTTCTTCTGGTTATAGTTAGTGACCTTGTCGGTCACAAATGTGAATAGCAGTTGCTTCAAATTATAGTGTCATCGTTCTGGTTAGCTGTGGTGCATTGCAGGTGGCTATAGGCCTAATCGGCCCGGGGCTGTATTTACAGCCGCTATATAGCTGGTTCGTTTCTTGAAATAGAGCCAGAGTCTAGAAGGCACCAGGTGCCCGTCATACCCCCAAGGTGGGGTATGACAAACTTGGTATCAGAGCAGGTCGTGTCCCAGGGAGTCTGCAAGCCGTGCTAAGTAGAGTCTTGTCTATGGATGTATTGTGCACCACATACTATAGGCAGGAGGCTGCGAGGCATGATAGGATGGTTACTCTTCTTTCTCATTCAGTCGTGCTATAGAGCGGTATAGTATAGGGTTGGGTCCCTAAAACTTATCATATTCTTTGTCTACAGATAAGAATGGCAGACCAGCGTCACCCTGCCACCGGCAGAAGATTAGACACAGCAGCAGGAGAAGGCACCAGCAGGATGCCTCAGTTCCATTCAGAGTTAGCCCGATCTGAGGGCGATATAGAGGCTTCATCACAGCCCTCTCAGTAGTCCCCCTCACATCAGGAGCCGTTGGGCACGACACCGCCTCCGATAGCTCCTGTACGTATGCCATCAGATCAGGAAGTTCGTAGCGCAGTGGTTATGTTGGCGCAAATGATGGCCACACAGCGCCAGTCAGTGCCACCTGTAGCAGCAGAGCCATCAGGTGGGTCTGGCAGTTCGAGGGTCAGGGAATTTTTGGCACTGGGTCCCCCACAGTTCACTGGGTCAGATCAGGCAGAGGACCCCCAGGATTTTCTAGACCAGATGCAGAGAATTTTCCGGGTTATGCATGTGACCCCTATAGAATCAGTTGAGCTGGCAGTGTTTCAGTTGCGGGACATAGCTGTATTATGGTACGAGAGTTGGGAAAGGTCTCGAGGGAGAGATGTTGCCCCTCCGACCTGGTCCAGCTTCTCGGACGCCTTCCTGGACCGTTATTTGCGACGGGAGATCCGGCATGCCCGGATGGATTAGTTTTTGCATTTGGAGTAGGGGGCGAGGATTGTACGAGAATATGCCCTACAGTTTGACTCCCTAGCCCGCTATGCTCCAGCTTTTGTGGACACTATGCCATCCAGAGTCCACCGATTCATTATGGGTCTGAACCCGGAATATATTGAAGCTTGCATGACAGCTACGTTACGAGAAGATAGATATTGCCTGAGTACAGGCCTTTGCCCAGACCATTGAGGGCCTTAGACAGCGGCAACAGGGCAGTAGACAGACAAATCAGGAACAACGCCACAGAGACAGATCAGATGGAATGCAGAGGGAAGTTCAGAGAGAACCCAGGCCCCGATTGTCAGATAGACCCCCTAGACCCCCACCTCCACCACAGCAGCAGCAGCGAGGTAGATTTGCTCGTTGAGGGCAGTCAGAGTCTGGTGGCAGTTCTCGAACAGTAGATTCCCCGCAGCAGAGAAGGGGAGAGCAGAGCAGATTTACACCCCCACCCTGCCCTAATTGTGGCCGACCTCACATCGGAGCTTGTAGATACGACTCCTCAGGATGTTATATTTGCGGGCAGGAGGGGCACCAGATGAGAGATTGTCCGGCCAGGGGGCAGGAGAGCAGAGATAATCAGGACAAGAGATCCGCAGGGCCACGAGCTCCAGCAGCCTCAGCAGGGTGTAGGCCCTCAGGTTCAGCAGGTAGAGGCCGAGGTAGATCAGGAGCCTCCAGTTCAGGTACGGGCTCAAGTCGTACCTATGCATTACCAGGGAGACAGGACTCAGAGGCGTCTCCAGATGTAGTGACAGGTATGATGACTATCTGTTCATGCCCTGCTTATGTACTGATTGATCCAGGGTCCACTCTATCATATATTACCCCATTTGTGGCTCGAAAGTTTAATGTCGCACCAGAGTTATTACAGTAGCCCTTTTCAGTATCTACACCCATCGGTGACTCCATTATAGCTAGTAGAATTTATCGAGGGTGTACAGTAGAGGTTGCTGATCGCTAAACTACAGTAGATCTGGTAGAGTTAGGAATGATTGATTTCGATGGCATTATGGGTATGGATTGGTTGGTGCCATGCTATGCTAACGTAGAATGTTGGACCAAGACGGTCCAATTCCAGTTTCCAGGAGAGGCAGTGCCAGAGTGGAAAGGCAGCACAGCTACTCCAAAAGGTAGGTTTATTTCCTACCTTCAGGCGAGGAAGTTGATAGCTAAGGGATGTATTTACCACCTAGTCAGGGTTCAGGATGTTCGGGTAGAGTCTCCGACACTTGAGTCTGTTCCAGTGGTGAATGAATTCCCTGATGTATTTCTAGATGAGTTAATTGGTATTCCCCCAGAAAGGGAAATAGATTTTGTAATCGACTTACTACCAGGCACTCAGCCTATATCAATTCCTCCATAACGCATGGCTCTTGCTGAACTCAGAGAATTAAAGGAGCAGCTAAAGGATCTGTTAGATAAGGGCTTTATCAGACCGAGTACTTCACCGTGGGGTGTGCCAGTTCTATTTGTGAGAAAGAAGGATGGCTCGCTCCACATGTGTATAGATTACCGGCAGCTGAATAAAGTTACAGTAAAGAATAAGTATTCGCTTCCCAGAATAGATGATTTGTTTGATCAGCTACAAGGGGCCAGACATTTCTCAGGGATTGACTTGCGATCCGGATATCATCAGGTTTGAGTTCGTGAAAGAGACATTCCTAAAACAGCTTTCAGGACCCGATATGGACACTTTGAATTCCTAGTTATGTCCTTTGGGTTGATGAATGCCCCAACAATATTCATGGACCTGATGAATAGCATTTTCAAACCATACCTGGACCTGTTCGTGATAGTGTTTATTGATGATATTCTGGTGTATTCTCGCTCTGAAGCAGATCACCAGGCTCATTTACGGACAGTGCTCCAGATTCTCAGGGACCGTCAATTATATGCTAAGTTTTCCAAGTGTGAGTTCTGGCTGAACTCAATCGCCTTTTTGGGGCATATCGTGTCGAATGCTGGTATACAAGTGGACACACAGAAAATAGAGGCGGTCAAGACATGGCCCAGACCTACCACTTCGACCGAGGTCCGCAGTTTCCTAGGTTTAGCAGGGTATTACCAGAGATTTGTTGAAGGATTCTCCATTATAGCAGCACCTCTGATAGAGCTGACACAGAAAGCAGCGAAATTTCAGTGGACGGAGGCATGTGAGCAGAGTTTTCAAGAGTTGAAAGATAGATTGACCTCCGCCCCAGTACTAGCATTGCCAAAGGGAACAGATGGGTATGTGGTGTATTGTGACGCTTCAGGCATTGGACTGGGTTGTGTGCTGATGCAGCATGGAAAGGTAATTGCTTATGCTTCCAGACAGCTAAGGAAGCACTAAAAAAACTATCCGACCCATGACCTGGAACTGGCCGCAGTGATCCACGCTTTGAAAATCTGGAGGCATTATCTGTATGGCGTTCATGTAGACATTTTTGCAGATCATAAAAGCCTGCAGTACATTTTCACACAGAGGGAGTTAAATCTGCGGCAGCGTCGCTGGTTAGAATTGCTGAAAGATTATGACGTAAATATTCTCTACCACCCAGGGAGAGCTAATGTAGTAGCAGATTCCCTCAGCCGTAAGTCAATGGGGAGTTTAGCGTATTTGCGACCCGAGAAGCAGGAATTAGCCAAGGAAATTCATCAGCTAGCTGGTTTAGCCATTCGAGTACTAGAAACAGAAAATAACAGAGCGGTGATTCAGAACTCTGTTATGTCATCGTTAGTTACAGAGGTAAAGGAACGGCAGTACGAGGACCCTGACTTAGTCCAGCTCAGAGATAGAGTTCAGAAAGGTAAGGAGCCAGATTTCCAAGTGACTGAGGATGAAGTGCTGCGTTGTAAGGGCCGCCTATGTGTCCCGAATGTTTCAGGGCTTCGCCAGCAGATCATGCATGAGGTACAATACGCTCGCTATTCCCTCCATCCAGGAGCAACGAAAATGTACCACGACATCAGAGACATCTACTAGTGGCCAGGTATGAAAGCTGAAATAGCTGAATTTGTATCTAGATGTCCTAACTGCTAGTAGGTGAAAGCAGAACACCAGAAACCGAGCGGTCTGACACAGGATATAGTTGTGCCTTTGTGGAAATGGGAAGCGATAAATATGGATTTTGTAACAGGGTTACCCTGTACCAGATGCAGAAACAATTCTATTTGGGTAATCGTTGACAGATTAACAAAATCAGCTCATTTCCTGTTAGTATGAACTACATTCTCTGCTGAGGATTATGTTGAACTGTATATCAGAGAGATAGTCAGATTGAACGGTGTTCCGATGTCTATTTTCTCAGATAGAGGAGCACAATTTACAGCGAGATTCTGGCAGTCGTTCCAGAGAGGCCTGGGAACACAGATTAACTTAAGTACAACCTTTCATCCTCAGACAGACGGGCAAGCAGAACGAACTATCCAAACGCTTGAAGATATGCTACGAGCGTGTGTACTAGATTTTGGGGGTAGCTGGGATGAGCATCTGTCATTGATTGAATTTGCCTATAATAACAGTTATCATTCAGCTATCCAGATGGTGCATTTTGCAGCATTATACAGGCAGAAATGTAGATCACCCGTTGGCTGGTTTGAAGTGGGGGAGACAGTGCTGATTGGGCCGGATATTATTCATCAGCCAGAAGAGGCGGTGAAGCTTATCAGAGAACGCCTACTGACTGCTCAGAGCCGCCAGAAGTCTTATGCAGATATGCGGCGCAGAAATTTAGAATTTGTAGTGGATGATTGGGTATATTTGAAAGTGTCTCCGATGAAAGGGGTGATGAGATTTGGCAAGAAAGGCAAGCTTAGCCCGAGGTTCATTGGGCCATATCAGATTCGGCGAAGAATAGGCCGAGTAGCATACGAATTGAACTTGCCCCCAGAATTAGAGTTTGTTCACCCAGTATTCCATGTATCTATGTTGAGGAAGTTCATAGGAGACCCTTCCACAGTTGTTCCAGTTCAGGATGTCCAGGTCACAGAAGAGTTAGCATATGAAGAGGCTCCAATAGCTATACTAGATAGACAGATCCGTAGACTGAGAACGAAAGATGTTTGTTATACCCCGTAGAATTCCCGGCGCCTAGATGACCTATTAGCACGTTGGTTAAGCATATTTGAAGGCCATACGTGCTGGAGAAAGGCCCGGGAAAAGATCGGCCGAGAAACCTGTCGAACCATCGCGGAAGGAGCCGAGACAGAGCCCCTCCGCGATGGCAGCGTGTCACGGAGGACACACCTTCGCGTTGGCCCCGTGACACGTTGACCTTGTTCAGGCCCAAGTATATAAAGCCCCACTTTGGGTTAATTCATTAAAACACTTAGGAAATTTCCAGGAAACAGAGAGAGAAATTAGAAAAAGGAGAGGGAACGAAGGAGATAATATAATTTTCGTCCGATTACGCTGCCAAACATCGTCCAAACGCAAATTAACTCCAGATACTGAGGTATTTAGCAGCAGAGAGCATTCCTACGGATTCAGTTTCGTGAAATACGGCCGACGAATCGTCGAGCCACCGAGCTAAGGTAAGTGGAATTGCTCTAAATTAGTGTCTATGTGTTCCTAGCTGTGAAGTGAATATTTCTCCCTTCTGGACCTCTGAAAAATAGCGAGTTTTCGACCGTCTTTCGATAAGCCTAAGTTTAGGCTATAAACTATATCGAAAGCGACGTTGCTCTTTAAAATAAAGTTGTATTTAGTATTAATTGATATATTTATGAATGCAGTTGGGAGAAAATAGTTGAAGTACCGTCGAGCCTCGTCTGACAGACGGATAGTTCGAGGATAAGGTATGTAAAGCTAGTTCCCTCAGCAAGTTAAGTGATATCGGTACAGTATAGTAATTTAAAGGCCAGTAGGATGTTCAGAAGTCAAGTGTTACGTTTATTGTGAATGTTGATACGGTATTAGAAACATCGAGTTGTAACTTGCGTGTAGCTTGCCAGCATGATATATACTCTAGTATAAGTGTTAGGAACTCCACAGTATGCTCAGTATGCGATGTGACACAGAATGTTAGGATATCATTATATTCAGTTGAAACCCAGTAAAGCGATGTAATATCGGTAAGACATCTCAGAAATAGAATGATAAGTTAAAATGAGGTTAGAAAGCATATTAAAAATGGCAAATCATGTTACTATAGGAACTCAGTATACAACATGGTTTTCAGCAGAAACACTATATCCTGTTCAGTATTAGCCCCAGAACAGTCTGGCAGGAGACTATATTCATACATATATATATTTACCAGCCTCAGCATGTATTAAATACGTACATATTACTATTACTAGTTCAGCATGTAATATATACAATACTTTACCACTATTAGTGCCAGTATGCGAGACATGCAGATAGTATGACTAGTTGAGACCGTTATATTGTTTGGGGTTGGACTACCTAGCATCCATGACCGCCCCAGGGTTGATAGTTGTATCGACTCGTCCGCCAGAGGACGAGGATACGTCGCTCTACGGAGTGGCATGCCGTCCCACAGGGGACGAAGATGGGATGCCAGTTTTCCCCATATTATGCCTTGGTCGGCTTTTACACACCCCTGTCGAGCGTATACGCCCGGGTGTTGATTCAGGAGTCCTTCGGACTCAGGTACAGTTATAGTCAGGGGCTCAGCGAGCCCAAGTGCATACCCAGGGGACTGGCGGGATGCTTATAGCTATTATAGGAGATGGGATGACCGGGGTAGGGGTGTAGATTCTGTGCTGGTTGTACCTCCCGGCTTATGGGGGCCGGGTAAGGTTTGTGTGTGCTATATTATGTTATGTTATGTCATGTCATGTCACGTTAGATACGAGTAGATCAGCAGTTGAGTGATACGTCTCCAGGTACGACCCCTATTTCCTTTCAGTATAAATGAGAGAAGGTATGACTTACATTATCAGACAGTTAATCTAATTCTTCTTACTTCAGTTTCATCAGTTACATTGTTGTTCTCAGATTTTGCTTTCAGTTATTGCTTTACATACTCAGTACCAGCGGTACTGACGCCCGGTGGGGCGCTGCATTACTTGCCTGCAGGTACTCATAGACGAGCAGGCGATACCACGTGATTCCTGTCAGCGATCGAGTATTCAGCTCCTGTTATCCGGAGACTGAATTCCAGAGGTGTATTTCATTTTCTTTTGGTTGTATAGTACGGGTAGGTCGGGGCCCTGTCCCGATCATTTCTATTGCTATCCCTAGAGGCTTGCAGTCTGTATATATTTCCCTGTGGTCAGATGAGCCGGTCGTGTGAGGCCATGCAATTGTATAGCTGTTAGTACTCTTTCTTTCTTTTATGTTGGCCGTGTGGGGCCATAGTTTGCCAGTAGTGGTGACCTTGCCGGTCACGTAGCTTTCTAGTACTTCATGATTGAGTTATAGATAACTAGACAGCATGGTGGCCTTGTCGGCCCGCATAGGATTTCCTAAATTGATATGTTTCTGGTCAGTTGTTAGTACAGGTACAGAAGGCTATAGGCCAATGGGCCGGGGGCTGTGTTTATAGCCGTTATATAGCCCTTTGTTTCCAGAAATGTGAGTTAGAGCCAACCAGGCACCAGATGTGCCCAGGCTTAGCAGTCCAGCAGTTCAGGTCCTAGTAGGGCACCAGGTGCCAGTCATACCCCCCAAGGCGGGGTGTGACAATGTTGCTTCAGTCAAAGTGTTGTGGCTGAACAGGAAGCGAGAAGAGATGACCTGGGAAGCCGAGGAAGACATGAAAGCCAGATATCCCTACTTATTCCAGGCATAGGCAAACATGAGCTATGTTAGAACTATTTTTCCTTATGAATGCTTATATTTCATATATGAAAGCAGGCGATTGATCATAGATAGTTATATATGAATATTATTATATCGTGTGGAGTACCTGTATTGGGCTTTTCTGCTTTTCAGGAATTTTGAGATAGTCCATAATACAGGGGAAACTCTGCCAAAATTTTTCCAGGGATAAGTCAGCCAGTTAAGATTTCTATAAGTTAGAATGTCATTCGAGGACGAATGTTCTTAAGGGCGGGGGGGGGGGGGGGGGGAGGATGTTACACTCCGTAAATTTTAAATGAATAAATAGCCTAATGACATATTGGTTAAGGGATTTAGGAAAAAAAAGGGATAAAAAGTCGGTTTGCATTATTTTGAATAACGCAACCAGAAAACAGAGGGTATAGCTAAGTTAAGGCAAAACCCACGACATTTTTTTATATATTTCCTTCCGATTACACTACGAAACGCGGTCTAAACTCCGTTCCGGCTTAGATACCGAGGTATAAAGCTACAGAGAGCAATCCTACGGAGTTGGTTTCGTGAAATTTGGCCCGCGAAACGTCGTGCTACCGAGATAAAGTAAATAGAATTGCTTTAAATTAGTACCAATGTGTTCCTAGCCTTGCAGTAAGCATTTCTCCCTTCTGGACTATCGAGGAATAACGATTTTTCGACCGTTTTTCGATAAGTCGAAGTTTGGGATAAATATATATCAAAAGTGATAATTTCTCCTGGATATTAATGTATTTAGTTCTAATTGACATGTATATGAATGTAGTTGGGAGAAACAGCAGAAGTATCGACTAAAATCACATTGGCCAGTCGGATACTCAGAAACCAGGTATGTAAAGTTATTCTTTCGGCAAGCCAGGAAGTACAGTAGAAAATAAATAGAATAAAGGCTATTAACAGATACCCAGCGTACATGAACGATTTTAGTACAATTTCCAGCAAGCATGCTAGTATATCATTACGTATCATGCGATAATCAGAATAACGGATAGTCAGATGATTTCAGATAGTAATATGGTATCCGCTAATAGCTCAGCATGTTCTTACGTAATACCCAAAATGAAAGTTGTAAAAGCAGTATAACGAATTAGCATGATTACGGATTGTATGTATTACATTATCGAGCTATACCCAGACACAGATAACACATTTTATGCTACTGAGCTATATCCAGATTACAGATAGTACGTATTACATTTGTTGAGCTGTATCCGGTAATAGATGACACATTTTATATTATTGAGCTATATCCAGTTATAGATGGCATGTTCTACGTTATTGAGTTATATCCAGATATAATTAGATCAGTAATCAGATATAAAAATAGCTCCAGACACTGATATAGCTCCAGATACAGATATAGCTCCAGATACAGATATAGCTCCAGAAACATATATGGCTCTAGAAACTGATATAGCTTCAGATCACGGATAACAATAATCAGATAAACAGATAAAGGCTAGGTAGCAGTTAGCCTAGCAATCAGAAATAGTGTAAAACAGAATATAACATCAGTTGTTTAATACGGACTGGCCTTGAAATAAAAGAAGAGAATATGATTAGTATTTTTTATTTTGAGCATGCTTGCTGTGTATGTGGTTTGCATGTTGAGACTTGTTATGGCATGTGGGCATCCTTTAGCATCCTCACCGCCCCTGGGTTGGTAACTGTGTCTCCCACTGAGCGGGTGGGTAAACGTCACTACAAGGAGTGGCATGCCGTTCGCAGTAGGACGAAGATGGGATGAAGCTTTTCCCATATCAGGCTGATCAGCATTACAGTACAGTTTACCCTGTTGTACGCATGCGCCCAGGGAACAGATTTCAGATACAGTTACAGTTACAGATATAATACAGGAGTCCTCCGGACTCAGACACAATTGTTTATATCGGAGGCCATAGCCCGAGCCGGAGACCCAGGGGGCCGGTAGAGGTGCTCGTAGTTGGTAGATGAGTGGAGTGACTTATTTTTGGTTGGTTTTGACCCGGGTAGGGGTAAATAGATTGTTCTGTTGGTTGGCACCTTCCGACTTATGGGGGTCGATCAGGTATTGTGTGTATTTATATGTATATCTATATGTGCTATTAGATACTAATAGACAGTAGGACGACACATCGTCAGGTACGCCCAGTTTAGTTACAGAACAGGTAAACTCTCCCTAGTTATCCTCAGCCAGATAGACTCAGCTACTTCCTGTTTATATGTCATGTTATTGTTGTTACCCATTTCAGGTTTATATTTCAGTTTGCTTTACATGCTCAGTACCTGTGGTACTGACGCCCGTGGGGGAGCTGGATTACGTGCCTGCAGGTACACACATAGACAAGGAGTCGATCCCTCGTGATCCAGTCAGCAGAGTTATCAGCTCCTATCCTCCGGAGCTAGACAGTCGGAGGTTGTTCCTACTTTCTTTTTTATTACAGTTTGGGTAGGTCGGGGCCCTGTCCCGACCATTCTATTATTACTACCTAGAGGCTTGCAGTCTGATGTTTTCCTGTGGTGGTGGAGTCGGTCGTGTGGGGCCGTGCATGTATATATGTGTTTAGTTGTTGATGTTGGCCGCGTGGGGCCTTCTTCTGGTTATAGTTAGTGACCTTGTCGGTCACAAATGTGAATAGCAGTTGCTTCAGATTATAGTATCATCGTTCTGGTTAGCTGTGGTGCATTGCAGGTGGCTATAGGCCTAATCGGCCGGGGGCTATATTTATAGCCGCTATATAGCCGGTTCGTTTCTTGAAATAGAGCCAGAGTCTAGCAGGCACCAGGTGCCCGTCATACCCCCAAGGTGGGGTGTGACATTATATGGCAGAATTGAAGAAGTAAAAATTAATAAATGAGAAAGAGAATAAATAAAAGGGAGAGCTGAGAGATAATGTTTGAGTGAATACAAAAAAATGTAAGATTACATAATAAAAAGTATTATTAAAATAAAATTAATAGAAAAAAATAATTATCAAGGAAATAACAAAAAGAAAAAAAGGTGATCTAAAAAATATCAAAAGGCGATATATTTTTTTATTTTTTTTTCTTAATTAAATTCTTAAATTTGTGAAATTATTGTAATTTAAAATTTTTTATTAGCAATATTAAGAAAATAATTAAGACTAACAGGTTAAAATTACATGATTCTTAATTTGACATATGCAATTGGAATATCAAAATTAAAGAGGATCATTTGCTCAATAACTGTTCAGTGAGATTTTTTTTTTAACTATTTGATATAAATCTCTCACATGAAAAATAAAGAAAAAAATAAAATCAATCGATATGTAAAGATCAATATTTTTTAATTAAAGTTTTTAATCATAATTATTTTATTATAATTTATTTATTTTTTTAATAACCGCACAAAGCGCGGACAAATTCACTAGTATATATATATAAGGAAGTTATAGGCATGCTAATGTTGTATGGCTTTATGATCTCCATTCTTTTTTTTTTTGAGTATTTTTTATTTTAAAATTTATATCATATCATATCATATTAATATATAAGTGGAAGCCCCTAAGTGCAAAGTTATTTTTTTGGTAAAACAACGATATTATTATTTATCTAGTAATATTATGCATCAGTACAAGTAGGGTGGCCACTATAATTATCACTTATTGTAGTTACAGTAGTAGAGTTACTATTACATGTCGTTAAACATAATTTTCTACATGGCCTAACAAAAGAAGTTCCAAGCTTGTCTACTTCAACAGCTTCATAGGCGAACAAGGGGGGAACTGTCCATTCAGCAAAAAAAAAAAACCATCCATATTATGGCGCTGTCCTTCTTTAACTAATATGTTGGCTGCCCGATTTTGTTCCCTATATTCATGCCTGATTTGGGGTTCCCCATCTGTTGGAGCAACTCTCTGCATTCATAAATAATATTATTGTAAGTAGAGTGACCATTATATATGTAATTTATTGTAGTTGTAGAGTATGTACTTATCTCCAACAGTTGAAAATTGAAATTATAAGCAAACCTCAAACCTTGAAGAATAGTAGTGAGTTCAGCACTTGTGGCTGAACTGGTTGTAATCCTGGTGGCAAAACCTGCTATCCAGTTTCCACCCGTGTCTCTAATTATTCCCCCCGTACCTCCTTTTTTGATTTGTGATCAAAAGAACCATCAATATCTAGTTTAAATCTCATTTTTTGAGGGTCCCAATGACACAGTTTAGCCGTTAAATTTGTGGTATTTACATAGTTGTCTGTGAGGTGATAGAATTCTAAGAATCTATCACAGGGGAGGTTTAGGGGGATATCATTTTTTTTTGTAGTGATGATTTTGATTTCTATTTAACCAAATGTTCCAAAAATAGAATGGAGAGGATTCTTTCCACATGAGCTCATTTGGTGCAATTTTCATATTCAGAAGGTACTTGATCCAGTCAATATTAACGTTGTTAACGACTTCGTGTAGTGTTGTAAGTAGGCCCAGTCCATCTCAAATTTTTTCTGCAATTGGAAATTCCATAAAAACGTGCCTAAAATAGTTTCATGGCGGCTACATATTGGACGTTTGGGGTCAATGTTTACGCCTATAGAATTGAGGTACGAGCGTGTGGGGAGTCTATCATGTTGACATAGCCAAATGAAATATTTTATTTTGTTCGGATATCTTAACTCCCAAATCAAGTGAATCGTATAGTCTTAGGTTTGATTATATTAGGCGTGTTTTTGAGTTTGATGTGTTTATAAGCATTACTAGTGGAGAAGATTCCATTTGTGGTAAGGGCCCATGTTGGTGTATCAACTAGCTGTTTATTACGGGAAACTAGAATCATGGAGATTGAATTTGTTATGTCTGCAGGTATATCAAAAGATATTCTTCGAAGGTCCCATTTTTCTTGTATATGTAGCTTGTTTATCGTCATATTTTCTTCATCTTGTGTTAATGGGCCGTGGATTAAGGATCGTAGTGGTTGGTGGTGGGGGATCTAAGGATCTAACCAAATATTTATATCTTTTCCCGTACCTATCTCCCAGTGGATATAATTTTTGCACGTATTCCAACCACAGAGAATGTTCTTCCAAGTTCTACTTTGAGTTTTTGAGTGTTGATTAATATTTGGGAGGCTTGTATTTTTTGTGTATTTTTTAATAAGGATTGAACCCAAAAGTGAGTTCATATGCTTTAGTATTTTCCAAGCCAACTTTGCTAGTAAGGCAGAGTTTTTATTTCTACTTTTTTGCAGCCCAAGTCCACGAGCCTCTTTATCCATGGTAATAGTATCTCATTTAACATAGTGTAGTTTTTTTTAATGTCAGTGGATCTCCATATAAAATTTCTTTGGATTTGATCTATTCGTTTAGTAATTGCTTCAGGAATCTTAATGTATTGCATGACATGTGTTGGAATGTTATTAAGAGAGGCCTTGGCTAACGTAGTATGTCCTGCGATATTAAGGAATTTGGTTTTCTAGCCGACTAATTTAGCTAGTAGGTTATCAATAATAAATTGAAGGTCATTGTTCTTTGGTCGTTTTGAAAACATTGAAAAACCTAGATATTTCCCAAAAGCTTTGCTGGTTTTAATATTCATATAAGAAGAGGTGGAATCTTTTACAGGGTTTATACAGTGTTGGGAGAATAGAATTTTTGACTTGTCCATGTTAATTTCCTCACCTCACATTCTGCTAAAGTTTTCTAAGATTCTTTTGATAGTGGTATGACTTTGTTGGTTTGCTCTAGCTAATAGGACGAGGTCATCCATAAAGAATAGATGTGATAAGTTTGGTCCACGGGGGCAAATTTTGACAAGTGTCCAATTGTTTTTAAAGACAGCATCACTTATGTTGTGTGATGAAACTTCCATGCATAGTATAAATATGTATGGTGAGATGGGATTGCCTTGACGTAAGCCCCTAGATGGATGGAAAAACTCAGTACGTGTACCATTTAGTAGTATAGATATACTACTTGTAGTTATACAAGACATTATAATATTTATAATCTTTTTCGAAAAGTTAAAATAATGGAGAGTATATCTAATAAAGGACCATTCTAGTTTATAAAAAGCCTTTTCAAGATCAATTTTCATGATCATATTGGCATTCTTACCCTTCATTTTTTAAAGTGTGCTAGTATTTCCAGACTATGATAGTATTGTCTGATGTTTGCTTGTTTCAAAAGAAACCTGATTGACATGGTCCGATTAGTTTTTCCATCAGTGTCTTCATTCTATTGGCAATAATCTTTATAATAATTTTGTATGAGGTATTACAAAGGCTTATAGGCCTAAAGTTCTTAAGGTTAGAAGCGTTTTTACATTTTTGTATGAGGCCAATATGGGTAGTGTTAATCTCTGGAGGAATTTCCTCATTTTGAAAAACTTCCTTGCAAAGTTTAATCATCAAAGGGACAACCATATTCCAATATTTTGGTAAAAGAAAGGGTGTAATTCATCCGAACCAGGCGCTTTAAAAGGCTGAAAAGATTTAACTGCCTCTAAAATTTCACTATCTAATGGGTTTCTACTAAGATTTTGAGCTTCTAAATCTGTTATTCTAATGTTTCCAGACTTATATTGGAGTATCCTCGAGTGTACATGACTTGTATGTAAGAGCTTGTTAAAATAGGTGAAAGTAAGTTGGGTTATTTTGGGTTGGTCATAGGTCCAACGTCCATCCTCTAGTTGAAGGGCTATTATTTTGTTTCTTTTTCTACGATTTAGAGTAGTCGTGTGGAAGAACTTTGTTTTAGCATCGCCTTCATTTAGCTAATTTATTCAGGATTTTAATTTCCAAAATTCTTCTTCTAGTTTTAGTATTTTGTTGAATTCTTCTATTAGATCGTGCTCGAGATCTAGAAAGTACGGATTATTGGGGTAATTTATAGGTCGATATATACCTTCTAATCTCTTTATAAGAGTTCTTTTTTTTTGAGAAAATATTACTAAAAGTGTTTTTGTTCCAAATACTGACCTCCCTCTCAAATTGAGGTATAGTAGCTATCAAAGGAGTATCATGTTTCCAAGAATTTGCTATAATTTTGACTAAGTCAGGTGGGACGTTCATATAGACTCGAAACGAAATATTCATCAAGTATGGTTGGAATTTATTTTGAAAAAAGTAATTAATAGTGGGCAATGATTTGAGTGTGTCCGGGGAAGGTGGTGTACTTGGGCATCTGGGAAACCAATAAGCCAGTCGCTGTTAGGAAAAAAAAGGTCTAGTCTTTCAAATATTAGTGTTTTCTTTTTCTTTTTAAGTGTTTGTTTAGCCACGTATACTTGTTACCTTTAAAGCCCATATCAATAAATTCACAGTAGTTGATAATATTCTAAAAGTCCCTAGTGTGACTATTATTTAGTTTATTCCTGCCTTTTTTCCGAGTTTATTAAAATCTCATTAAAGTCGTTGTCAATGAGCCACTTTCCTGAGTAATTGTCTTTAATATTCTGAAAATTTTGCCCTAGTATTCTGCACATATTCCTGTAAGTACTAGCATAAATACAACAATCAGCCAAGAAAAATTTGTAGAGCATATCTTTATCATAACATGAATTTCTTGATCAGTGGTTGCAATCTCATCATGTTCCAGCTGATTGTCATCCCAGAGGACGACAATTCCCCCCGAGTTACCATTAGTAGGAACTTCTATCATTCTTGAGAAGGGGAACTCATCAAGTAGGGCTTGATGGTCTTGCATTTTGGTCTCAAGGAGGGCTACCAGGGGTGGTTTATGCCAGTTTAGTAAGGATCGAAAGTTTCTCCTAAAGTTCGCCCCATTCCCCCCGCTACACTTCCAAACTATTATATACATGGATCTATTTATGTTAGGTGGGACTATTAGAGGTTGGTTGTTCCCGCTATTCACTTGGGCACTCATCTCTCTCAGAGTCAGGTTCATTATTAAGACAAAGTTCCCTATCTGAGGGTTGTGTGGTTTCCTTATATCTATTGAGCTTTTTTATAGATTCGGGGGACAAATAAGGATGTACTTTTTTTCATATCTTTCTTTGTATATTATTACTTTTATCTCCTTGAGTACAGTTATGTCGGTTCTTGTTTCCCTCATTAGTTCTATTGCCTCTTCTATTTCCTGGGTGTTGGTAGTACTTATCTGATGAAGAGGAACTAGTTGTGTAGGGAGAGGTACCTGGGAGGTGGAGGCAACGTTGTTCGACTGGGCTGCTGTGCTTTCTAGAGATCCGTCCATCCCTGGGTATGCCCTGCACTTGGTAGAGGGTTTGCCAGTGATGGAAGAAAGGGTCGATGTCCTGGAAGTTTGGAAAAGTCTGAGGACAGAAAAGTGGTTTGATTGTTCCTAGTGTTTGGTAATTGTTGTTTCCCATAAAGGTGGGTGAAAGAAGGGAAGTATCGACATCTGGTAACTCATCGGAGGCTGGAGAATCAATGACAACCACAGTTGGTTGTTGTAAATCTCCATTCCCAATCTCATGCCCTCCGTTACGATTTGCGCTAGCACAGTTGGTTTTTGCATCACCACCATCACCTCCTGACACTTTATTAAGACAATGAGGGTCAATGACTATCCCTGAAGACTGAGTTCTAGCCAAGATTGAGCGATAGGGTTCGGCGGCGGGGTTTGGCTTTGATATATTGGAATTTTTCCTAGACTCTGGGCACTGGGAGGGAAGGAAAGATGGGGTGGGTAGTTGATCATAGTATTTGGTGGATGGAAGGAACTCGGTGGGTATGTGTTCTTCAAGTTTGAGCGCCTTAGTTGGGAAGTGAGGGGAGTCTGGGCATGATTGATTGTATCTATTTGTTTGTCTAGAGGAGGATTTATTGAGTTAATCAAGGGTGAAATTCTAACGATATTTATTATATCCTTTTATAGTATGGAAGTACTAGTACTAGGAATATAAGAGGTAGTAACTGGCACCTCTCTTACCATATTTGGAATGGCGGTTTGGTCAAAGTAACCAAGCGTAGGGGGTGTATTAGGATTTTCTAGGTTACTGTTTTCACCTGCAAAGGCAGGTTGATCTTTTATGGTGATAGGGGCTTCCAACAAGGCTGAGGGGAGTTAGTAGGTGAATGTATATGTAATGAAGAGACAGGTTCCTGTAGCAGAGTTAGTTTATTAATTACTTTTGAAGGCATATCAAGGGTCGCAGGGGTATTTGTCAAGCTTTTCTTTATTATTTTAATTTGGTTTAATGGTAGGTCAGTGGATTGGATTATAGGGGTCACATTAATGTTCTTAGGTTCCTCCCTATTATTAGGGTAACCGCCTCAGAATTTGAGGAAATTATATTTAAACGGAATTGAGAATTATTGACGTCATCCGAAATGACGTCAGCATTCTCACTATCTGGAAGTGGGAAGGACTCACCTTTTTGCATGATCCTTATAGTCGTCTTGAGTTCCTTCTTTCTGGAATAATGATTTTTAATTTGACTGATCGGATTTTTTTCCTTATACTTAAAGGGTTTTGTTTCAAGATACTTACTTGTATCCGCGTGAAAAATTTTAACATTGATACCTTCATCAGCTTGCTGTAGGGTGTGTGGTCCACTTGGTACTCCGTTGTTGCGCTCTGGTTGTCGAATTTTCTTTTTTCTTCTATTGAATGTGACCACCTGCCATGGTGCCTCGTTCAGTGTTGTAGTTGTACCGTTCTCTTTGTGATTTTCCATGAGGCACTTTGGTGTGTTATCAGTGGAGATCTTGATTTTTTCGGATGATTGCTTAGTGTAGTAGCAGGATATTTGAGTATGTCCTACTCTCCCGCAGGATCTGCAGAGGATATCGACTCCTTCATAGGTTATCTCTTGTTTCAATTGGCCGATATATATGTGCTTTTTAACTGGTGTGTCAATAGGGACCTCAATACAGATACAAACATATCTTCCTCGCAAGGTTGCTGAAATACAAACATCTATTTTTACTAATCTACCCAGCTTGTTCCCAATCTTTGTCAAAATTTTGTGGTCATAATATTCTGTTGGCAGTTCCGATAGTCTAATCCAAATAGTAGAGGATATCTCTGTTGCTTCCAAAGCCACAAAATTTGGGTGCCATTTCTTGATTGATAGGAAAAAAACCGTTGATGAACCAAGGTCCTTGTTGTAAAGCTATTTGCATATTTTCCTCTTTGAGGAACTTAACTTTGAAACAATCAAAGCCTAGATCAATGAGGGTGATCTCCTCAGTAGGCCTCCATAGTAAGTTTAGTTTATGCCTGAGATATTGGTGGCTTATTCTTTTACCGATCAACTTGATAATGATCGAGTAAGATCAGGGCTTGTGTATTCTTTGCTTCTCTTCATGCGTTAGCGAGGTACGATCAGGTTCCGTAGGATCTTTATGTGCAGCAACTTGATTTAATATTGAAACTTTCACTGATTGGGTGTTGTGGGTCTGCGCTTCAAGCAGTTGCTCGGAATGATAGGCCATATCTGTATCTTGGATCCTATTGTTTAGTAGTACAGGGGAGGTTAAGACTTTTTTGTATGATAATTTCTTTTGGTTGTCTATTGGATTTAGCATAGGGTCCTGGTGATCGATGATCATACTAGTATTGCCAGAGGGGGGCGGGATCTGGCGGATTATGAGTAAAGTTTTGATCTTGTGTCATATTGAGATTCTAGTGAGAATGTGGAGCTTCTCTCTCAAATCCAATCATTCAAAGTGCAAAGTTAGATTACCATAATACCCATTAGAAGTTAAACTTTTATATTCTTTAAGAATTAAATTACTCATTTAACATTATATGCATATATATATATATATACATATATATATATATATATATATATATATATATATATATATATATATATATATATATATGGACCAAATTACTATATTTCTCCACCCCTCAGACAAAATTCAGAAAAAACTATCCAGTATAATATCCAAAAAGACACAGACAAAATCATCTTTTGTGACCATTGTTCGTCTTGACCGAAGCATTCAAAAGATTGAACCATAAGATTGAAGGTCAATATTTACACTTTTTGGCAAAGTGACAGCCATCAACGGATTTGATGAGTCTGTACCGGCTACCGTTTGAACCGGACTACCCTTCATCTTCTATATTCCCCTTTCTTTCATTTACCTATTTCCATGTTTCTAACCTATACCCAAATAAACTCAAACCTTGTATAATAAACCAACCTTTGTAAAATACAAGTCTGTGTAATAATCTTGTAAGTGTGTAAGAGTTTTTTGGGTTTCCCGAAACGGAAACCTTTCTCTGTCTAAGTCATGTAAGTGTTTATATTTTTCTATTATTTTCCTGTATTATTCTCCCAGACTATATTATGTAAATGTTAATATGAATATTATGTGTAATAAAATATGTTATTATGTAAAATTTGTAAAGTTTGTGTAAAATATAACTATCCTTAGTATATGGTTAATCTCTTAATAATAACGATGGATTAACCCGTAAATTCCTAGGATAATAAGGCATTATTTTTCTAGAGGTACACAACTATATAGACACTATAGGGAAGAACAAATATCTGCTATAAAAAATGACATAGCAACTATAAACTTAATTAATCCTGAATCATTAAGAGGAATACTGAATACAAGAATGACTTTAATGCATATGGGATAATTGTAATAGGATTAAAAGGAATAACTAGAAAATATTTAGGAACTAAAGTATTAATTGTAATATATGATGATAGATGGTCAGATTTAAAGAAATCTATTATAGGGTTAACAGAGGTAGACATGACTAATAATGGAGGAATATTTTATATTAGCCCTGACTTCATGATAAATTTAAAAGAATTTGAAAAAAATATTAAGATAGGGATACAAACTAAGGGCTATGAAGAAATGAATAATGGAAATAATTTATTAATGTGCGTAGGATTTATAGGAAAAATGATTGTAAGTAGTAATACAAAATTTAAAATTAAAGTAGATGATGTAGTTGAAGTAATGGGAGATAAGGGAATAAAATTAATAAAACCAATAAAAATAAATCCAAAAGAATATGTAGGGCTAGAATGTATTTAGAAAGATTTAACAAGAAAAAGGTACTAGCACCAGAATCTCATTTAATGTATACTAATACTAGGGGAAAAACATCTATAAGATTTATAAATTATAGCTATACTGTGCAAAAGAAATTAGATGATGAGACAGAGACGGTTATGGAAACAAAAGATAATCTCATGAATATAGAAATAATCTAAGAAGGATATGAGGTAGATGAGGTTTTAGAAAAAGCAAAAAGAAAACACGAAGAAGATACAAATATTATGTTCAGATGTAAATGATGTAAGATAGGAGGAATGAACTTGACGAAAATAGAGGCTCATTTAAGAAAATGTGAATCTAGAACAGACAACTTTGGATATAGAGAACAAAATTACTTACAGGTAAAAATAGATAACCTCGATAAAATTATAGACAAAATTTATGATAGCAATGAAGAAATAGAATTAAACTCAGTCATAAGTCAAAAAGAATTTATTGAATCAAATAGTTCTAGTCCTTTTCAATGAACAACAGAACAACATACAGTAGATACAAGTACGGAAAATGTACCAAGAAGAAGAGTGTACAGGATAAATCCAGAAATAATATCTGAAAATGTAAAACCTGTAGGTAAAAGAATGCCAATAGAAGAGCCAATTAGGTTATAAAAAGGAGGTAATAAAGGAAAAATACTAAATATAGCAGTACATGATCCTCAACAATTTTTTCAGCATGTCTTCTGCAGGTCTTTATAGGATGATACAAAGGGGACCACAATTTCCTTTTTGCTATTATTAATGTATTTTATTCTTGTTTCTATTTTCGTTGTTTGTACTGGTGTATATGTATTATCTTTAAAGAATACTACCCCATCTCTTGTAATCAGACAACTCCTATTATTGTGTAATATAAATTGCAATCCTAGAACAAAATCTATATTTATATTTAAGCCTCTTATCCATATTCTATCTGCCTTATAAGTTGGCTTGTAAAATTCGTTGCATGTGTTTATAAAACTAATATGAGTTTAATCTATATAATATTGGTATATATTATAGGTCCCATCCATTTGCATTGCTGTAATTGATTTTTCTAATGTTTTTATTAGACTTGGCGGTGTCGCGCCCATTTTTCCTCTTTCACTATCATTAGTGTTTACATTATTACATCTCAACAGAAATAACATAAATAAAATAAATAAATACATCACAACATAAAAATAAATAAATAAATTTGCTAAACGATAACCCTTCCAATCCCGGCGAACTCTTTCTTCCAAATCGAAAGGGTAACCTGTTGATCAAGCTTATATGGTAAATTTACACATATATTTTATTCTGGATCTGTAGGTACATATATTAAGGCACATAAAATTCGTATTATTATGACATGATGCAAACAATGAGTTCAAGTAATGCAATATTAAAATAAATAAGGACTAACCGGTTGATTAGAAAGAATAAAACGACAAATCAAAGATTTCAAAACAGCCTTTCAATAATTGAAACCCGAACTCAACACGTCAAGATCACAAGGATCTCGTAGATCCCGAGCAGTGCTCGTGTTGAGACGAGGCAGGGAAAGAATATGAACTTAGAAGTAACGAAACAATAGTAGAAAAATATTTTAAGTGTTTTCCCTTTTTTTCGTTGGATGAAAGCACTGTTAGAACACAATATTATTCTAGGAATTCAAAAATGTTCCCCCTTCTAATGGGAGGAGGGTCGTTTATATAGCTAAGGGGGTAAAGGGAAGGGAAGAAATGGATTAATAAGAGGAAGAAATTTAAAACTGTAAATTAAGAGGCAAACAGGAAGGGTAACAGTAATGAACAGAAAGGGAAAACAACACATATAGTTATATATATATATATATATATATATATATATATTATATTATATACAAATGAAACGGAAATAATATATTATATATTATTATATTATATAGATTTATTATATATACATTATTCATATATATATATATATATATATATATATATATATATATATATATATATCATTTATAGATATATTTATTATATACATATATACATAACAATAAACAACAAAAAATAAAAATAAATAAATAAATAAAAAAATAATTTACGGAGGGATCTGTGATCTGTCCGATCCATCGGTTGGGAGGTAACCAGAGCGACGGGGTCGACGGGACTATGGTTATTGCCGGAGAAGGAGATGAGGGTGAGGAGGCAGCGGATCTGGGCAGTGGTGAGGTGTAGTGGATGGTGTCGACGCTTGCCGGAAGTTATGGAGGCTTGGTGGAGATGGAAGTGCCGGTTTGGTGTTGTTGTTTGTCCGCGGCGATGTTTCTTGGTGATTCGCCGGTAGAGAGGCAAAGGGAGAGAGGAGATAGGGGTGCAGCTGGTCGTTTCGGCCGGAAAAGGGGAGGGGAAGATAGAGGGAGGTCAGGCGGTCGGCAGGCTGTTGGCAGCGGTGTGCGGCGGAAGGGAGATAGGAAGAGGGAAGTCAGCGGTTGTTGGTGGTCCGGCGCAGTTAGAGGGAAAAAGAGGGAGGTGCCAAAAGGAGGGAGATGGGCGATGGTTTTGGTGAGGAGAGTGGCGGCTGCTAGCGGTGGTTGGTGCGGCTGAGGTGTTGTTTTTCCGGCATAGCGGTGTTGCCGTCCGGAGAGGGGAAAAGGGAAAATGGGAAGTGAAGGGCGACAACTTTTTAGGAGAAGGGTGAAAGAATGAAAATTGTAGTAGGGTTTGGGTTTAAGTGGGTAAATAAGGAAGTAAGGTTAGAGTTTGATATGAGCCGTTAGATTAAGTGAGATGGACGGCTAGGATTAGATTATAGGATAGATGGATCGGGTCGCGGGTTAATTGGGTCGTCCGGATGGGTTATTGAGTTATTAATCAATTTAGGCTGAAATTGAATTTAAATAGTAGCCACAATTGATCAAAAGTGGCTAAAATTGACATAAATTCAATAGAGAGTGGCCAGATTTGAAATAAATTGAGTGAAATTGAATAGAAAATGGCTATAATTTAAGTAAATTGAATGAAATTGGATTTAGCTGCTATTAAATTAATAAATATACTAAAATTTGTAGATAAATAAATAATAAATAATAAAAATAATTTAAATTATAGAAAATTATTTAAATATTATTATTAATATATAAATTCCAAATTTAGGTATACTTATGTAAATATCTATAATTAAATTATTATATTTATAAATAATTTAATGAATAGAAAATAAAATTAAGTTATCAAATATTATGAAAATCATATTATTAACATAAATAATTTATAAATTCGAGTAATATTATTAGTCAAATAAATTTATAAAATTTAATAAAATTATATAAATAGTTTATTAAATGAATATATATTTCAAGAAAGGGGCATGTTAATACAAAATATATTATGTGTGACATAGTTATTTAATATCAAAAGATTAAAATTAATATGAGTCATATATATGTAACTTGAAATAATTTTCACAATATTATGATAATAAATTATTTTATAAATATGAAAGTAAGTCAAATATTTGCGTAAAATAAATAAATATATATATATATATATATATATATATATATATATATATAAGCAGCATATTAAGGCGTGCGGAGGTCAAAATTGGGTGTCAACATGTGGTATTATTTTCTTATTTATTATACACCATGTACATCTCATGTCTACTAACGCTAGTGTCTCTATCTCTATATCTTCTATCTTGATTCTCGCAAGTATTTTTATTTTAGTAAATTTTTTGTCTTCATTACATACTAGAGTTTCATAATTTTCTATGTTCATTAGTTCTTCTTCTCGTATTGTTTCTGTTATTTCATCTTCTTCTAATTTCTTTTTCCCTTTTTCTAGCGCCTGAATTCGTTGTTCTAACTCATTCATCCTGGTTTCTAGTGCCATTATTATTAAAGTAGTAGTTTGATTTGTTGCTTCTTTATATTCGTCTTTCTTTATTACCTTTACCTTAAACACGTTTTCTACACATGAAATGCATCCTTCCACAAAGCATATCTTACATTTTGCTTTTTTCTCTTTATTAGGATACTATTTACATATAACATATTGATTGCTATCTATTCCCTTATTCCTTTCAAATTCATGACTATATTCTTGGGAAATATTTATCATTGCACTCGTCTTTATTTCTTCTAAATCTAAATTCTTCATTTCCAGTCCTATTTCATTTATTAATTCATTTTTTTTCTGAATCTGATTAATCCAATTGTGATTTTTCTACTGCTTCTATATTTACTATTGAGTATATACTTTCATTATCCGACATGTATTCATCCACATTAATTAGTGTTTCTTGAAAATCTTCTATTAATTGCGAATTTCTTGTTCTGCTACTATTCCTTTTAGGACATACATTTGATAAGTGTTCTATACTTCCACAAGTAAAATATTCTAATTTATTCTTGTAATTTCTACCGGTTCTGTATTTTCTAACATGTTTATTTTTGTCTAAATATGATTTTCTAGCTGATGATTTTCTCAAGTAATACTTCCTTCTATTATATGTATTATATTGTGGTTTATTTCTTCTATAACGCTTCTTTCTATTATTATCTCTATCATAACTTTGTGTGGTATATATTATATTTTTATAAAAACTCATCTCATTTTGTTTTAATTATTTCTGAATCTGCATATGTTACACCCCGTAAATTCACGACATGTAGATGGCCCATTCGCATATTGGTTAAGAGTTTTTGAATGCCATACATGCTAGGAAAAGGCCCGGGGAAAGACCGGATAAGCGACACGTCGAACCATCGCAAGAGGAGGCTGGCAGACCTCCTCCGCGATGGCCAGAGTGTCACGGAGGCTCACCTCCGCGATACACAGCATGTCACGGAGGCTAACCTCCCCGATACACAACATGCCACGGAGGTGAGGTGCAGCCTCAAGTATAAAAGCACCAACTTCGATTTTTATCTCATTTTCTAACTTTTGAATTTCAGTAAACGATAGAGAACAGAGAGGAAAGAAGATTTATGATAAGTATTCATCCGATTACGCCGTCAAACGCGGTCCAAACTCAAATTAACTCTAGATACTGAAGTATAAAGCTGCAGAGAACATTCATGCGGAGTTAGTTTCATGAAATTCGGCCGGCGAATCGTCATCCTACCGAGATAAGGTAAGTGGAATTGCTCCAAATTAGTGTCAATATATTCCTAGCCCTAAAGTGAGCATTTCTCCCTTCTAGACTTCCAAGAAATAACGAGTTTTCGACCGTTTTTCGATAAGCCAAAGTTTGGGCTATATATACATTAAAAGTGTTATCTTCTTCCAGAATATTCATGTATTTAGTCCTAATTGATATATATATGAATACAGTTGAAAGAAATAGTTGAATATTGGTCGAGTTACGCCAGTTAGCCGGAAGCCGAGAACTGAGGTATGTAATGCCAGTTTCTTCGGCAAGTTAGTAGTTCCGGTATAGTAAAATAGTTCAAGTGCCAGTAGAATGTTTCAGAAACTGCATATTATGTTTAGTAAGCATTTTAGTATGATATTAGTAACATCATGTCATGTGTAGCGTGAAACTTAGTAGCACGATGCAAATTCTAGTAGAAAGTGACCAAAACAGTACAGCATGCCCAGTATGTGATTTAGTAAAGTATGTTAGGATATTATCGTGTTCAGTTGAAGCTTAGTAAAACAATATAAGTTCCTGTAAGGTATTTCATAAATAGAATGGTAGCCTAAAATGAAGTTTAAAAATCATGTTATAAATAGTAAATCATGTTACTATGAAACCCAGTTATACAACATGATTCCCAGCAGAAAAACTATATCTTCTTCAGCATTAGACTCAACACAGTATGATAAAAGATTGTATATATACCATTATCAGTTTCAGCATGCATTAAGCACATACATATCACTATCATTAGTTTTATCATGTAGTATATACATACACATTATTGTCACTAGTTTCAGCATGTGATATACGCAGTTAGTTTTACTAGTTGAGACCACCGTATTGTCTTGGGGTTGGATTACCTAGCATTCATGACCGCCGTAGGGTTAATAGCTGTATCGACTCGTCCGCCAGAGGGCGAGGATACGTCGCTCTACGGAGTGGCATGCCATCCCCCAGGGGACGAAGATGGGATGCCAGTTTCCCTATATTTTGCCTTGGTCGGCTTTTATACACCCCCGTCTAGCGGGTACGCCCGGGGTGTTGATTTAGAAGTCCTCCGAACTCAGGTACAGTTATAGTCAGGGGCTCAGCGATCCCAAGTGCATACCCATGGGATCGGCAGGATGCTTATAGTTATTATAGGAGATGGGACGACCAGGGTAGGGGTATAGATTGCGTGTTGATTGTACCTCCCGGCTTATGGGGGCCGGGTAAGGTTTGTGTGTGCTATGCTATGTTATGTTATACCACATTACGCTAGATACGAGTATATCGATAGTAGAGCATTACATTTCCAGGTATGACTCCTACTCCTTCCAGCATAGTTGAGAACAGGCTTAGCTTTACATTTTCAGTCAGTTTCAATCTCTTTCTTTCTATTTCAGTTCCATCAGTTGTATTGTTGTTTTCAGATATTTTTCAGTTGTTGCTTTACACACTCAGTACCAGCGGTACTGACGCTCGTTGGGGGCGCTGCATTACTTGCCTGCAAGTACTCATAGATGAGGAGTCGATACCTCGTGATTCCAGCCAGCTCATAGAGTCATCAACTCCAGTCATCCGGAGCTAGATAGCTAGAGGTTTATCCCTTTTCTTTTGTTGTACAGTATGAGTAGGCCGGGGCCCTGTCCCGACCATATTTTCAGTATTCTTAGAGGCTTGCAGATTGTGTATACCCTGTGGTTAGTTATACCGGTCGTGTGATGTCGTGTGTATGTTTTAGCTTGTTGTGATGGTCGTGTGGGGCCTTACTCTGTTGGTAGTGGTGACCTTGTCGGTCACTTAGTGATTTAGCATCTGTTTTCTTGATTTAGAGATAACTAGACAGCATGGTGGCCTTGTCGGCCCGCATAGGTTCCCCTATATGATTGTTATTCTGGTTAGCTGATGTTATAGTATAGGTGGCTATAGGCCTAGTCGGCTGGAGGCTATATTTACAGCCGTTCTATAGCCCGTCATTTTCTTGAATCCATAGTTAGAACCAACCAAGCACCAGAAGTGCTTAGGCACAACAGTCTAGCAGTTCAGCTCCCAGTAGGGCACCAGGTGCCAGTCATACCTGATCTTGGGCAAATTTATATGTCCAAGTGATACTCAAATGTGGAATTTTAGCCTTTTTTATCTATCAATGTGTATACATTCTTATGTAATTTGTAATAAAATGTGAATTTATACTAACCAACATGATTAACATTGTTTTGCAGGTAAAATGTAATTTTGGGAAGCTTAAATGCATGTTGGAAGATATCGGGGTTGGACTCGGACGTGAGCAAGGGACAAGGCGGTGGAAAGCATAAAATAAAGGGGCTCCGCGATGGAGCCGTGTCACGCTGCCATCGCGGAGGCCTTCTGCCTGAATAGGGAATTTTCGCCCAATTTCCAGAGAGGGTACGCGATGGGTCCGTGGCACGGTGGCATGACTCCGCGTTGCACGACGTGCCACGTTGGGCCTTATTTCCTGGACCCCCAGTTCCAGTGAAGGTCTGCGTCGGTAGCGTGTCACGGAGGCAGTGCTCCGCGATGCGCTCCGTGACACGTTGCTTGTTATTCCGGAAAAAATTCCCACTAGTATAAATAGAACACTTAGGTTCATTTTTCAATATTCTGACTTGGTGGAGCAAGAACGTGGGTTACAGGCAGTTGAGGGGACGAAATTATCAGGGTTTTTCTCTCTTTCCTTCTCCTTGTATTCAATTGCTTGTATCTTTAACACTCATTTAACGATGTTTAATCCACAAATGAGTGGCTAATTCATCTTCTTGCTGAGGTTATGAACACTTGTAATGAAATGTGATCATTGATTCTTTGGTTTTTCATCTTTTCTTCCATGGTTGTTCTATTAATTCTTGTTCTTACTGCATTAATGTGTGGCCTACGTTAATGTACATCTAAAAAGTCCGGTTTCACTCGAGAGAGTAAGAAATTAGAAAGTTGTGAATTAATAGGATATGATCTTTTCTTAGTTTGGGAAAATTGAGAATTGATTTACTTTCAGGATAGAAATATACCTGAAAGTCGTATTAGTCAATTAAGGAACCGGGTTTGTATGGCTAGAACATGAATTGCATTTAATCACAGAGATGTAGGTGGATGGTTCATGATTCTTCAGTGGGGTTAAATACGAGAGTTTTAATCTCTTGGCAATAGTTCTTGGCTTGCAACCGGAGGAAAAGACTAACCAAATTATGTCGATAATTAATTTCATTACATGTTCGTTTAACCTCAGCATGCTCTCATTCATAGTTCAGACTCACATTAGATAGTTGTTTTAGATTTAGCATAAAAATTATAAATCAAAATATCAAACTTTTGGTTACACTGTTGTCTGCATTTCTAGAATTAAAATATAGTACACTTGAGCAGATTGCACTTCATCCCAGTCCCTGTGGGATCGATACTTGGCTTACTTAAGCCACTTTACTACTTGTTCGACCACGTGCACTTGTGTGTAGCTTTATACCCAAAGCAAAAACAGCCGAACAAGTTTTTGGCGCCGTTGCCGGGGACTAGCAATTGGTGAATTTGTTTTAAGTGTTAATTTACTATATTTTTGTTTTCTTAGTGTTGACAACTTGGTCTTAGCCTGTATTTTGTAGATTTAATTTCTGTTGAACACTGGCAAGAGACAAGAAGCTGGTGGACTCATATATAGAGCCAGAAAGAATATGTCACACCCCGCCTTGGGGGGTATGACGGGCACCTGACCTGTTGGACTGTTAAGCCTGGGCACATCTGGTGCCTGGCTGGCTCTAACTCACATTTCTGGAAACAAAGGGCTATATAACGGCTGTAAACACAGCCCCCCGGCCCATTGGCCTATAGCCTTCTGTACCTGTACTAACAGCTGACCAGAAACATATCAATTCAGGGGAACCTATGCGGGCCGATGAGGCCACCATGCTGTCTAGTTATCTGCAACTTATTCATAAAGCACTAAAAAGCTACGTGACCGGCAAGGTCACCACTACTGGCAAACTATGGCCCCACACGGCCAACATAATAAAAAGAAAGAGTTCTAACAGCTATACAACTGCACGGCCTCACACGACCGGCTCATCTGACCACAGGGAATATATACAGACTGCAAGCCTCTAGGAATAGCAATAGAACTGATCGGGACAGGGCCCCGACCTACCCGTACTATACAACAAAAAGGAACTGAAATACACCTCTGCAATTCAGCCTCCGGAGGACAGGAGCTGAATACCTGATCGCTGACAGGAATCACGTAGTATCGCCTGCCCGTCTATGAGTACCTGCAGGCAAGTAATACAACACCCCATCGGGCGTTAGTACCGCTGGTACTGAGTATGTAAATCAATAACTGAAATCAATAACATAACTGACGAAACTGAAATAGGAAGAACTAGATTAACTATCTGATGGTGTAAATCGTACATGTTCTTAATCATGCTGGAGGGAGTAGGGGGTCATACCTGGAGACGTATCATTCTACTACTAATCTACCAGTATCTAATGTAATATGACATAACATACATAACATAACATGGCATACACAAACCTTACCCGGCCCCCATAAGCCGGGAGGTACAACCAGCACAGAATCTACACCCCTACCCCGGTCATCGCATCTCCTATAATGGCTGTAAGCATCCTGCCGGTCCCATGGGTATGCACTTGGGCTCGCTGAGCCCCTGACTATAACTGTACCTGAGTCCGAAGGACTCCTAATCAACACCCCGGGCGTACCCGCTCGAAGGGGGTGTATAAGGGCCGACCAAGGCACAATATGGGGAAACTGGCATCCCATCTTCGTCCCCTTGCGGGACGGCATACCACTCCGTAGAGTGACGTATCCTCGTCCTCTGGCGGACGAGTCGATACAGCTATTAACCCTGGGGCGGTCATGGATGCTGGGTAATCCAACCCCAAACAATACAACGGTCTCAACTAGTCATGCTGTCTGCGTATCTTACATGCTGAGGCTAACAGGGGTAAGGTATCGTATACACTACATGCTGAGCTAATGATAGTAGTCTGTACGTATCTGATACGTGCTGAGGCAGGTAATATATATAAATATGAATATAGTCTCCTACCGACTGTACTGGGGCAAATGCTATTTAAGATAGTGTTTCTGCTGAAACTATGTTGTTTACTGAGTTTCTGTATTAACATGATTTCCTATTCCTAACATGCTTTCTAAACTTCATTTTAGCCTACTATTCTGTTTCTGAAGTGCTTTACGGATACCGCATTGCTTTGCAGGGTTTCAACTGAATACAACAATATCTTAACAGTTCATATTACATCACATACTGAGCATGCTGAGCAGTTTCTAACACTTGAGTAGGAATCTATGTCATACTAATAAGTTTCACGCAAGTTACAACTTGAGGCTTATGATATCGTATCGACATGTACAGTAACGCAATACTCAACTTTTGAACATTTTACTGGCCTGTGAATTACTATACTGTCAATATTACTTAACTTGCCGAGGGAACGAGCTTTACATACCTTATTCTTAAACTATTCGTCCATCGGACGAGGCTCGACTGGTACTTCAACTATTTTCTCCCAACTGCATTCATAAATACGTTAATCAATACTAAATACAACTCTATTGTAAAGGGCAACGTTACTTTCGATATAATTTATAGCCTAAACTTAGGCTTATCGAAAGACGGTCGAAAACTCGCTATTTTTCAGCGGGCCAGAAGGGAGAAATATCCACTTCACAGCTAGGAACATATAGACACTAATTTAGAGCAATTCCACTTACCTCAGCTCGGTGGCTCGACGATTCGTCGGCCGTATTTTACGAAACTGAATCCGTAGGAATGCTCTCTGCTGCTAAATACTTTGGTATCTGGGATTAATTTGAGTTTGGGCAGCGTTTGGCAGCGTAATCGAACGAAAATTATAATCCCTCCTTCGTCTTCCTCTGTTTTGCTGCGTGTTCTGGAAATTAAAAGGAGTTAAATGATATTAAACCGAAGTGGGGGCTTTATATACTTGGGCATGAACCTGGGCAATGTGTCACGGAGCCATCACGGAGGCCTCACCTCCGTGACATGCTGCCATCGCGGAGGGGCTCTGCCTCGGCTCCTCCCGCGATGGTTCGACGGGTTTCTCGTCCAATCTTTTCCCGGGCCTTTCTCCAGCACGTATGGCCTTCAACTATGCTTAACCAACGTGCGAATAGGTCGTCTAGGTGCCGGGAATTCTACGGGGTATAACAGAATATTTCATAGTAAGCGGAGAGAAGCTCTACAAAGAAAGCTGCAGTTGCTCAGACAAACGATGATGGAGCAAAAATAGAATCCACCAGTAGTACGGGCAATGTTAGTGCCCGAAGAAGTAGCAGCGCGGCCGGTTCACGAGGTGGCAATCCCACATGCTAATAATGTCACATCTAGCATCCGCAAACTTGAGCCAGGAGGGAGGTTCGAACTTAAGCAGAATATGGTGCAATTGTTGCACACGAGCGGGCAGTTTACAGGTCTCCCTCATGAAGATCCACAGCAGCATCTCCAAAATTTTTTGCAGATAAGTGACACTTACATCCCCGCTGGAGTGTCATCAGATTATGTCCGGCTTACATTGTTCCCATTTTCACTATTGGGAGAAGCCAAGAGGTGGTTGAAAGCTGAGCCACCGAATTCTATTTCTACGTGGGATGATCTTGCGAGGAAATTTTTGATACAGTTTTTCCCTCCGGTAAAACAGCAAGACTTAGAAGTCAGATTCTAAGTTTCAAACAGAGAGAGGGAGAGAATTTATATCAGGCTTGGGAGAGATTCAAGTCCATGTTGCGGGATTGTCCTCATCATCATCAGTCCAATGATGTGTTGGTGCACACTTTTATAGAGGGTTTGGAACCCCATACAAAAATATTGCTAGACTCAGCAGCTGGGGGACAAGCGTTGGAGAAAACTTATGAGGAGCTGTATACCTTGTTGAACCGTATTTCGCAGGGCAATCCGGAATGGAATGCTGATTCATCAAGAGGCGGGACAAGGAAAGCAGCAGGAGTGCTAGAAGTGGATGGGTTTACAGCTATTGCTGCACAGATAGCTGCATTACAAAATCAACTTAACACCCACTTCAGCAACATGACAATGAACCAGCCCCAAGCCCCAGTGAATGCTGTGCAGCAGATGTGGTGTGAAGTGTGCGGAAGCAGTGAGCACTCAGCTGAGTGTTGTGGAGAAAATCCTGACTCGGTGAACTTTGTGGGAAATGTACAAAGGAACAACCACCAACAGTATGGTAATAGCTACAATTCCAATTGGAGGAATCACCCGAATTTCTCCTGGGGTAGCAACAACCATCAGGGGCAAAGTTCGGGTCAGGGTGTACAAAGGAACCAAGGAGGGCAGCAAAATTATCAAGCACAATTCAGAAACAACAATGCACCTCCTCCACCACCATCACCCAGCATTGAGGAGATGTTCAAGACCATGATAGCTAACCAAGCTTAATTGCAGGCTGACTATGTGAATTTGGCAGCCGAAGTGAAAAACAACCAGTTAGCTACCAAGGCACTTGAATATCAATTTGGGCAATTTGCTGGAGCCCAAAACACTAGGCCTAGAGGAGGACATCCGAGCGACACAGATCCCAATCCCAAGCAGGTGAATGCAGTGACCACAAGGAGTGGTTTGCAACTGAAAGAGGTGGAACCAGAAAGACCACCTCAACAATTGGGAGCAGCAGAAGTCGAGTGGGAGTAAAGTACTGAAAGGGGGAAGACTAAGGAAGCTAAATCAGAAAGACCACCACCCCCGTCCCCTCAACGATTAAAGAAACACAAGGAGGAGGCGTGTTTCAAGAAATTCATGGAGGTGCTGAAACAGGTACATATTAACTTATCTCTTGTTGATGTTTTGCAGGGAGTGCCGAAATATGCCAAGTATATAAAGGACATCGTGGCAAACAAAAGTCGGTTGACTGAGTATGCTACGGTGGCTCTAACGGAGGAGTGCACTTCCCGGATTCAAAACCGACTGCCCACAAAGCTCAAAGACCCTGGGAGCTTTACTATACAGATTACTATTGGGCAGAGCATCCGAGCTCGTGGATTGTGTGATTTGGGAGCGAGCATAAATTTGATAGCCGTCATCGGTATTCAGAAAGTTGGGTCTAGGGAGTCCTAGACCCCCAACAGTAATCTTGCAATTGGCGGATCGATCCCTAGCCAGACCTGATGGCATTGTGGAGGACGTTCTGGTGCAAGTTGGCTCCCTAATTTTTCCGGTAGATTTTGTCGTGCTGGATTTTGAACCAGACGCGGAAGTCCCATTTATTTTAGGACGTCCTTTCTTGGCGACCGGGAAAGCACTAATTGACCTAGCTGCGGGGCAGCTAACAATGCGAGCACACGACAAGGTAGAGGTGTTCGATGTGTACAAGGCACCCAAGCTCTCGATGGTGCACGAAGAACTCTCGGTGATCAATGTGATTGATCAAGGCGATGATGAGCAGATTAAGGATTCACGAGAGTTATTGGGAAAACCACCGGAACGGTGTAAGCACTACTGGGGGGAGGACGGTGATCGAGAGAAATCGTCTATCACCCTAGAGGACAACTGAGCTTAACGACGTCGAGCCGCGACGGTAAACCAGGCGCTGCACGGGAGGCAACCCATGAAAAAAAATTTCTCTTTGTAAAGTGTGAATAGATTTTTCTTTTTCTTTTTCTTGATTTACTACAAAAATTTTAGTTTTGTTTTTGTTTTTATTTTTATTTAGAGTGAAACCTATAATTCTAACCAATTTCGTGTAGTGAGATGAATTTTAGGTCAAACGGAGGAAAATATGCACGGAATCGCAAAGGAAAATTCGAGGTATGAAAATTAATAAAAAGTGGCAAAACAGTGAGCTAGGGCGATAGCTCCGTGTCACGGAGGAGGACCTCCGCGTTACCCTCCGTGACACGTTGAGGTATAAATCCGAAATTTTTAAAATTCCAGAACAGGCTCACGACAGCTCCGTGTCACGGAGGCAGTGCACCGCGATGCACTCCGTGACACGTTGTCGTGTATATCGCGACGGGTCACACCGGGTCGCCGGGTGACCCGCGCGATTTTCCCACTTTTAAACCCCAAAACCCCCTCACTTTTCCTTATTTTTCAATCACTTCGCGACCAAACTCCCTAAAACCCATCCCCCTTCAACGTTACACGGAATAGGCCAAGAAAATCATTGAGTTTTCTTCAATTCTTCAACTTCAAGGTATGTTCTTCGATTTCATCTCATTTCTTGTCGATTTTCTTCGATATTGAGCATGTGAGGTGAGCTAAGTTTGCCCTAAGTAGAAATTAATCATGAATTCAATTGAATTGTTGTTGATGAATGTTCGGAATATCCTTATGATTGCTTGAACTCGTTAATTGCATAATTTAATCGAATTTTCTTGATATCATCATTTCTAGGGCTTGTTTTTGAATTTGAAGTGGAAAATGTAGTGAACTTGTGAAATTCATGCCGGGATGTACATGTTGAGTGAGATGAGTCGATGTGCTAGTTGTTATCATGTTAAAAGACCGACGGATTCTCGGGTTAGGGAAATATTGAAATTTGCAAGAATTGGGTTGGTTGTATAGGTTCGTGTAGATAAATTCTTGTTGTTTTTCGTTTCTTTATTTTTTTCCTTGCTAAGTGCGATGTATTAAAAGGTTATCGATGGTAATGATTGTTGTTAGCTGTACGAAGTCTGAGTAGTACATAGAATATATACCGTTGAATTCTTCGTATGCACTAAGCATGTTTGTATAGTTGGTTGTTTATTTGTGCAAATAAGCATGATCTTGCCGGTATGTTGTAACTGTAGCTAAGGACTAAGTGTGGGGTAGCCTAGCTTAACCCGACCTTAGTCGAAGTTAATATTCATTGGCTTAACATTGATCTTGTCTACTTGGGTTGACAGGTAAAATGGCAAGCAGGCAAGAAAAAGGGAAAGGCGCATCAACATCTGGCGCCAGAAGAAAGCGAATCAGACTGGGCACAGCAGTCCCAGCAGCACCAGCGGTTCCACGCGGCCAACGCCGCCAATACGGAATCAGATGGGTGACAGATGAGGGGAAGAAGTGGTACGCAAAGAATAAAGAAAACAAGTACTTCCCCGAGGAACATATCGCACGGGAACCATTGGCACAGGAGTTCCCTAGGATTGTCCACCGGATCGAGGCAGTTGGGCTCAACTTCATCTTTGAAGAGCCCAAGGAATGTAACTTTCACCTGATTTGGGAATTCTATGCCAATTGGAACCCGACCCTAAGAAGTCACACCATAAAAATCAGAGGGCAAATAGTCACATTTGAGCCCCACCACCTCAATGCTATCATAGGGGCGCGGGACACAGACGCCCACGTGCTTCGACAGTTGAACATCACTCCACCGTATGCGGACATCAGACGCACATTGTGTGGGACCCGATTGACAGCTAGGTGGAGCAGACACAAAGAGAGGGGCTACCATCAAACTTTGCCCTATTCACAGATGAACAGGGAAGCCAGAATATGGCTAAAGATCGTCTGTTCCTGCCTAATCCCGGGGGTACATATGACAGATAAACACGGGATCGTGTATGCCTGGTGTACGCCCTGATGAAAGGGCTAGAGATCAACGTGGGGGCGGTGATTACCTCCGCCATGAAGAGAGCCCGGTTGCATCAGGGGCACAGGTACGGCTTTGGTGGACTACTCACCACCTTCCTCAGGGGCTTAGATGTTGAGGAAGAGGCCCTTGATTATATCCCGCAGATGGAGCGGCGGGCCTTAGATGTTACTAAAACAAAGGCACCCGACACCACCCACGGGCCAGTGCTTACACTTGGCGAGCGACATGCTCATGATGATCAGTATATGGCTCGCATGTATGGGATGCAAATGCTCCAGCTGAGGATAGGCGGTAGGCCGGCGACAGAGGAGGAGCTATGGCAGCTCGAGCTAGATTACCCCTTCGGCGAGAACGCCAGGGCTCTATGCCGAGTGGGGCCAGCATTTGTAGAGCCCACGGATGATGATGTCCCCACAGATAAGGAGACACATGGGGAGGACTCCGATGTGGAGTCCGATGATGACGACGGGGGTGATTCAGACATGGGAGATGAAGCAGCAGCAGCTGACGAAGAAGTGGAGTACTTTGATTGATCAGGGAGTTCCACCACCCGATTTTTGTGCTATTTTAATTGTTGTGAACACTGGGGACAGTGTTCGAGCTAAGTGTGGGGTGGGAGTAGTTAGGTGCTGGTTGTGCTGTTATGTATGTATGTATTCTCTAATCTGTTGTCGAGCCTGTGAAATTTTGTTGTTCCCTGTGATTTGTGAATTGTTAAGTTGTTGTTCTGTATTGTAAATTTATGTGAAATTGACGTGTGTTACTGAATGTTGCTAGCTGATTTTGTACATATTTTTGTTATCGAAATGATCGATATTTTTAAAATATTTTTTCAATTCTTGGGTTTCTCGACGTTTGTTTTCGGTTCTTTTACCGAGAATGGTCCCATTGAACCAAAGTCATAGTAGTGACCGTTCCCTATGATGGATGGATGACGACCGTCTTAAGGGAAATGTAGTCGTTAGGAGTAGGTTTTTTTCAATTATTTTTCAGTTGTTTTCTTTTGTGGGTTGCATCCCAAAACCTGGAGTTACTTTATGGTTGCGAAATTCTGGTTGCGTGTTGTACATGATATTTAAAATGCAAAGAAGATTCGTATGAAAGCATGAAACTTTGTAAATATGTTGAGATACCTAGGCCATAGAGTTCGATTCAGTGTGATTGAGGCTTAATGTTTGAATTCCTGTAATTAGCTGATTGAAGAGTCTGTGAATACATCTTGAATTGAGCATGTGCAATAAGTGTGAAGTGAGGTTTTGTTATTCCGTGCTATTGTGAAGTGTCTAGAACTTGTCTGGTGTGTGTACAAAACGAAATGAAGGAGGTGTATTGTAGGAGAGGATGTAGGCATTTCTTTATTTTAACTGAAAGTTTCTATTTTTCATTGTCGTACCCACCTGATTGTATACCCTAGTCAGCCCGTTGAGCCTTTAGCCTATTATTTTTTTCTTTTGTCGAAAAGTGTAAACCGAGATTAATCCTTTCTTTTCATTAGCCGTCAAGTCTATACAAAACTCTTAAGCGCTTAAGAAGAGAAAATCATTTTCCCAAAGTGTTAAAGAGTGAGAATGGTGAAAAGAAAAGAAAAGCCGAGTGCTGGAAGAAAAGAAAAGGTTGAAGGTGCACTTGTTATAAATAAACTATAATGAAGGTGCATGAATAATCTTTGTTGTTGTGTCAAGTGTGTTTAATAAGATGGGCTAAACTAAAGAAAAACGTCAAGAATGGGAGGATGAAAAAGAAAAAAAGAAACAATGTTCATGAGTTGATGGGATGTGTTGAAAAGGCGCTTAAGGATGCTAGTGGCTATTATTGGCTAACCCAATATTTACTAGTTCCGTAGCTTCCATTACAACCAGTTAAAGTCCTACGTGATCTTACATCGCACTTCTTTATATTAGTGGAGTAATACACTAAGGGCAAGCTTATGGGTCATGACATGATGCATGTGAATTCTTTTGGGAGAGAGAGTGAAATTGTGTTTACATGCCCCTGCCTGAAATTTTGTGAGTTCATTTGAGCAAAAAGGGGAAGACTCTCTTGTGTTGTGAGGGCACATGCTTGATGAGAGATTAACTTTCATGTCGGATATCTTGATCAACTCATTTGCATGAGTTTGCCAATATCGAGAGTCGATTCTTAAGTCTAGGAGGTCTTGATGTATTGAAGGTCATTGCATTGATAGGACCATGCATGTTTTCTTGATGATTTGTTGTATTGAATAATCGGTATGACCGTAGCCTAAATTATCGAACCAAAGTAGCGAGGTTGGGATGTAAATTGCATGAGGTGTAGGATTGTTGTTCGAGGACGAACAAGGATTTAAGTGTGGGGTAAGTGATCTTGGGCAAATTTATATGCCCAAGTGATACTCAAATGTGGAATTTTAGCCTTGTTTATCTATCAATGTGTATACATTCTCATGTAATTGGTAATAAAATGTGAATTTATACTAACCAACATGATTAGCATTGTTTTGCAGGTAAAATGTAATTTTGGGAAGCTTAAATGCATGTTGGAAGATATCGGGGTTGGACTCGGACGTGAGCAAGGGATAAGGAGGTGGAAAGCATAAAATAAAGGGGCTCCGCGATGGAGCCGTGTCACACTGCCATCGCGGAGGCCTTCTGCCTGGATAGGGAATTTTTGCCCAATTTCCAGAGAGGGTACGCGATGGGTCCGTGGCACGGTGGCATGGCTCCGCGTTGCACGCCGTGCCACGTTGGGCCTTATTTCCTGGACCCCTAGTTCCAGTGAAGGTCTGCGTCGGTAGCGTGACATGGAGGCAGTGCTCCGCGATGCTCTCCGTGACACGTTGCTTGTTATTCCGGAAAAAATTCCCACTAGTATAAATAGAACACTTAGGTTCATTTTTCAATATTCTGACTTGGTGGAGCAAGAACGTGGGTTACAAGCAGTTGAGGGGACGAAATTATCAGGGTTTTTCTCTCTTTCCTTCTCCTTGTATTCAATTGCTTGTATCTTTAACACTCATTTAACGATGTTTAATCCACAAATGAGTGGCTAATTCATCTTCTTACTGAGGTTATGAACACTTGTAATGAAATGTGATCATTGATTCTTTGGTTTTTCATCTTTTCTTCCATGGTTGTTCTATTAATTCTTGTTCTTACTGCATTAATGTGTGGCCTACGTTAATGTACATCTAAAAAGTCCGGTTTCACTCGAGAGAGCAAGAAATTGGAAAGTTGTGAATTAATAGGATATGATCTTTTCTTAGTTTGGGAAAATTGAGAATTGATTTACTTTCAGGATAGAAATATACCTGAAAGTCGTATTAGTCAATTTAGGAACCGGGTTTGTATGGCTAGAACATGAATTGCATTTAATCACAGAGATGTAGGTGGATGGTTCATGATTCTTAAGTGGGGTTAAATACGAGAGTTTTAATCTCTTGGCAATAGTTCTTGGCTAGCAACCGGAGGAAAAGACTAACCAAATTATGTCGATAATTAATTTCATTACATGTTCGTTTAACCTCAGCATGCTCTCATTCATAGTTCAGACTCACATTAGATAGTTGTTTTAGATTTAGCATAAAAATTATAAATCAAAATATCAAACTTTTGGTTACACTGTTGTCTGCATTTCTAGATTTAAAATATAGTACACTTGAGCAGATTGCACTTCATCCCAGTCCCTGTGGGATCGATACTTGGCTTACTTAAGCCACTTTACTACTTGTTCGACCACGTGCACTTGTGTGTAGCTTTATACCCAAAGCAAAAACAGCCGAACAAGACCTGGTGCTCTCTTATTTTCTCACTTTTGAATTTCAATAAACGATAGAGAACAGAGAGGATCGAAGATTTATGATAAATATTCATCCGATTACTCCGACAAACGCGGTCCAAACTCAAATTAACTCCAGATACCGAGGTATTAAGCAGCAAGGATCATTTCTACGGATTTAGTTTCGTAAAAATTTGGCCGACGAATCGTCGTGATACCGAGCTAAGGTAAGTGTAATTGCTCCAAACTAGTGTCAATATACTCCTAGCTCTAAATTGAGTATTTCTCCCTTCTGGACTTCCGAGAAGTAGCGAGTTTTCGATCGTTTTTCGATAGGCCAAAGTTTGGGCTATATATATATATTAAAAGTGTTATCTTCTTCCAGAATATTCATGTATTTAGTCCTAATTGATATATATATATATATGAATACAACTGGAAGAAATAGCTGAATATTGGTCGAGTTACGCCAGTTAGCCAGAAGCCGAGAACTGAGGTATGTAATGCCAGTTTCTTCGGCAAGTTAGTAGTTCCGGTATAGTAAAATAGTTCAAGTGCCAGTAGAATGTTTCAGAAACTGCATATTATGTTTAGTAAGCATTTTAGTATGATATTAGTAACATCATGTCATGTGTAGCGTGAAACTTAGTAGCACGATGCAAATTCTAGTAGAAAGTGACCAAAACAGTACAGCATGCCCAGTATGTGATTTAGTAAAGTATGTTAGGATATTATCATGTTCAGTTGAAACTAAGTAAAGCAATATAAGTTCCTGTAAGGTATTTCAGAAATAGAATGGTAGCCTAAAATGAAGTTTAAAAATCATGTTATAAATAGTAAATCATGTTACTATGAAACCCAGTTATACAACATGATTCCCAGCAGAAAAACTATATCTTCTTCAGCATTAGACTCAACACAGTATGATAGAAGATTGTATATATACCATTATCAGTTTCAGCATGTATTAAGCACATACATATCACTATCATTAGTTTTAGCATGTAGTATATACATACACATTATTGTCACTAGTTTCAGCATGTGATATACGCAGTTAGTTTTACTAGTTGAGACCACCGTATTGTCTTGGGGTTGGATTACCTAGCATTCATGACCGCCCTAGGGTTAATAGCTGTATCGACTTGTCCGCGAGAGGGCGAGGATACGTCGCTCTATGGAGTGGCATGCCATCCCCCAGGGGACGAAGATGGGATGCCGGTTTCCCTATATTTTGCCTTGGACGACTTTTATACACCCCCGTCGAGCGGGTACGCCCGGGGTGTTGATTTAGAAGTCCTCCGGACTCAGGTACAGTTATAGTTAGGGGCTCAGCGAGCCCAAGTGCATACCCATGGGATCGGCAGGATGCTTATAGTTATTATAGGAGATGGGACAACCGGGGTAGGGGTATAGATTGCGTGTTGATTGTACCTCCCGACTTATTGGGGCCGGGTAAGGTTTGTGTGTGCTATGTTATGTTATGTTATACCACATTATGCTAGATACGAGTATATCGATAGTAGAGCATTACATTTCCAGGTATGACTCCTACTCCTTCCAGCATAGTTGAGAACAGGCTTAGCTTTACATTTTCAGTTAGTTTCAATCTCTTTCTTTCTATTTTAGTTCCATCAGTTGTATTGTTGTTTTCAGATATTTTTCAGTTGTTGCTTTACACACTCAGTACCAGTGGTACTGACGCCCGTTGGGGGCGCTGCATTACTTGCCTGCAAGTACTCATAGATGAGGAGTCGATACCTCGTGATTCCAGCCAGCTCATAGAGTCATCAACTCCAGTCATTCGGAGCTAGATAGCTAGAGGTTTATCCCTTTTCTTTTGTTGTACAGTATGAGTAGGCCGGGGTCCTGTCCTGACCATATTTTCAGTATTCTTAGAGGCTTGCAGATTGTGTATACCCTGTGGTTAGTTATACCGGTCGTGTGATGTCGTGTGTATGTTTTTGCTTGTTGTGATGGCCGTGTGGGGCCTTACTCAGTTGGTAGTGGTGACCTTGTCGGTCACTTAGTGATTTAGCATCTGTTTTCTTGATTTAGAGATAACTAGACAGCATGGTGGCCTTGTCGGCCCGCATAGGTTCCCCTATATGAATGTTATTCTGGTTAGCTGATGTTATAGAACAGGTGGCTATAGGCCTAGTCGGCTGGAGGCTGTATTTACAGCCGTTATATAGCCCGTCGTTTTCTTGAATCCATAGTTAGAACCAGCCAAGCACCAGAAGTGCTTAGGCACAACAGTCTAGCAGTTCAGCTCCCAGTAGGGCACCAGGTGCCAGTCATACCCCCCAAGGCTGGGCGTGACAGCTAACCTCCACGATACACAGCGTGCCACGGAGGTGAGGTGCAGCCTCAAGTATAAAAGCACCAACTTCGGTTTTTATCTCATTTTCTCACTTTTGAATTTCAGTAAACGATAGAGAACAGAGAGGATCGAAGATTTATGATAAATATTCATCCGATTACGCTGGCAAACGCGGTCCAAACTCAAATTAACTCCAGATACCAAAGTATTAAGCAGCAAGGATCATTCCTGCGGATTTAGTTTTGTGAAATTTAGCCGGCGAATCGTCGTGCTACCGAGCTAAGGTAAGTGGAATTGCTCCAAATTAGTGTCAATATACTCCTAGCCCTAAAGTGGGTATTTCTCCCTTCTGGACTTTCGAGAAATAGCGAGTTTTCGACCGTTTTTCGATAAGCCAAAGTTTGGGCTATATATATATATTAAAAGTGTTATCTTCTTCCAGAATATTCATGTATTTAGTCCTAATTGATATATATATATATGAATACAGTTGGAAGAAATAGCTGAATATTGATCGAGTTACGCCAGTTAGCCGGAAGCCGAGAACTGAGGTATGTAATGCAAGTTTCTTCGGCAAGTTAGTGGTTCCGGTATAGTAAAATAGTTCAAGTGCCAGTAGAATGTTTCAGAAACCGCATATTATGTTTAGTAAGCATTTTAGTATGATATTAGTAACATCATGTCATGTGTAACGTGAAACTTAGTAGCACGATGCAAATTCTAGTAGAAAGTGACCAAAACAGTACAACATGCCCAGTATGTGATTTAGTAAAGTATGTTAGGATATTATCGTGTTCAGTTGAAACTTAGTAAAGCAATATAAGTTCCTGTAAGGTATTTCAGAAATAGAATGGTAGCCTAAAATGAAGTTTACAAAACATGTTATAAATAGTAAATCATGTTACTATGAAACCCAGTTATACAACATGATTCCCAGCAGAAAAACTATATCTTCTTCAGTATTAGACTCAACACAGTATGATAGAAGATTGTATATATACCATTATCAGTTTCAGCATGTATTAAGTACATACATATCACTATCATTAGTTTTAGCATGTAGTATATACATACACATTATTGTCAGTAGTTTCAGCATGTGATATACGCAGTTAGTATTACTAGTTGAGACCACTGTATTGTCCTGGGGTTGGATTACCTAGCATTCATGACTGCCCAAGGTTAATAGCTGTATCGACTCGTCTGCCAGAGGGCAAGGATACGTCGCTCTACGGGAGGCATGCCGTCCCCCAGGGGACGAAGATGAGATGCCGATTTCCCTATATTTTGCCTTGATCGGCTTTTATACACCCCCATCGAGCGGGTACGCCCGTGGTGTTGATTCAGGAGTCCTCTAGACTCTGGTACAGTTATAGTTAGGGGCTCAGTGAGCCCAAGTGCATACCCATGGGATCGGCAGGTTGCTTATAGTTATTATAGGAGATGGGACGACCAGGGTAGGGGTATAGATTGCGTGTTGATTGTACCTCCCGGCTTATGGGGGTCGAGTAAGGTTTGTGTGTGCTATGCTATGTTATGTTATACCACGTTACGCTAGATACGAGTATATCGATAGTAGAGCATTACATTTCCAGGTATGACTCCTACTCCTTCCAGCATAGTTGAGAACAGGCTTAGCTTTACATTTTCAGTCAGTTTCAGTCTCTTTCTTTCTATTTCAGTTCCATCAGTTGTATTGTTGTTTTCAGATATTTTTCAGTTGTTGCTTTACATACTCAGTACCAGTGGTACTGACGCCCGTTGGGGGCCCTGCATTACTTGCCTTCAAGTACTCATAGATGAGGAGTCGATACCTCGTGATTCTAACCAGCTCATAGAGTCATCAACTCCAATCATCCGGAGCTAGATAACTAGAGGTTTATTCCTTTTCTTTTGTTGTACAGTATGGGTAGGCCGAGGCCTTGTCCCGACCATATTTTCAGTATTCTTAGAGGCTTGCAGATTGTGTATACCCTGTGGTTAGTTATACCGGTCGTGTGATGTTGTGTGTACGTTTTAGCTTGTTGTGATGGCCGTGTGGGGCCTTACTCAGTTGGTAGTGGTGACCTTGTCGGTCACGTAGCGATTTAACACCTGTTTTCTTGATTTAGAGATAACTAGACAGCATGGTGGCCTTGTCGGCCCGCATAGGTTCCCCTATATGAATGTTATTCTGGTTAGCTGATGTTATAGTACAGGTGGCTATAGGCCTAGTCGGCTGGAGGCTGTATTTACAGCCGTTATATAACCCGTCGTTTTCTTGAATCCATAGTTAGAACCAGTCAAGCACCAGAAGTGCTTAGGCACAACAGTCTAGCAGTTCAGCTCCCAGTAGGGCACCAGGTGCAAGTCATACCCCCCAAGGCGGGGCGTGACAGCTAACCTCCACGATACACAGCGTGCCACGGAGGTGAGGTGCAGCCTCAAGTATAAAAGCACCAACTTTGGTTTTTATCTCATTTTCTCACTTTTGAATTTCAGTAAACGATAGAGAATAGAGAGGAACGAAGATTTATGATAAGTATTCATCCGATTACGCCGTCAAATACGATCCAAACTCAAATTAACTCTAGATACCGAAGTATAAAGCTGCAGAGAACATTCCTGCGGAGTTAGTTTCGTGAAATTCGGCCGACGAATCGTCGTCCTACCGAGATAAGGTAAGTGGAATTGCTCCAAATTAGTGTCAATATATTCCTAGCCCTAAAGTGAGTATTTCTCCTTTTTGGACTTTCGAGAAATAGTGAGTTTTCGACCGTTTTTCGATAAGCCAAAGTTTGGGCTATATATACATTAAAAGTGTTATCTTCTTCCAGAATATTCATGTATTTAGTCCTAATTTATATATATATATGAATAAAGTTAGAGGAAATATCTGAATATTGGCCGAGTTACGCTAGTTAGCCGGAAGCCAACAACTGAGATATGTAATGCCAGTTTCTTCGGCAAGTTAGTAGTTCCGGTATAGTCAAATAGTTCAAGTTCCAGTAGAATGTTTCAGAAACTGCATATTATGTTTAGTATGCATTTTAGTATGATATTAGTAACATCATGTCATGTGTAGCGTGAAACTTACTAGCACGATGCAAATTCTAGTAGAAAGTGACCAAAACAGTACAACATGCCCAGTATGTGATTTAGTAAAGTATGTTAGGATATTATTGTGTTCAGTTGAAACTAAGTAAAGCAATATAAGTTCCTGTAAGGTATTTCAAAAATAGAATGGTAGCCTAAAATGAAGTTTACAAAGCATGTTATAAATAGTAAATCATGTTACTATGAAACCCAGTTATACAACATGATTCCCAGTAGAAAAACTATATCTTCTTCAGCATTAGACTCAACACAGTATGATAGAAGATTGTATATATACCATTATCAGTTTCAGCATGTATTAAGTACATACATATCACTATCATTAGTTTTAGCATGTAGTATATACATACACATTATTGTCACTAGTTTCAGCATGTGGTATACGCAGTTAGTATTACTAGTTGAGACCACTGTATTGTCTTGGGGTTGGATTACCTAGCATTCATGACTGCCCAGGGTTAATAGCTGTATCGACTCGTCCGCCAGAGGGCAAGGATACGTCGCTCTACGGAGTGGCATGCCATCCCCCAGGGGACGAAGATGGGATGCCGGTTTCCCTGTATTTTGCTTTGATCGGCTTTTATACACCCCCGTCGAGCGGGTAAGCCCGGGGTGTTGATTCAAGAGTCCTCCGAACTCAGGTACAGTTATAGTTAAGGTCTCAGCGAGCCTAAGTGCATACCCATGAGATCGGCAGGATGCTTATAGTTATTATAGGAGATGGGACGACCGGGGTAGGGGTATACATTGCGTGTTGATTGTAACTCCCGGCTTATGGGGGCCGGGTAAGGTTTGTGTATGCTATGCTATGTTATGTTATACCACGTTACGCTAGATACGAGTATATCAACAGTAGAGCGTTACATTTCCAGGTATGACTCCTACTCCTTCCAGCATAGTTGAGAACAGACTTAGCTTTACATTTTCAGTCAGTTTCAGTCTATTTCTTTCTATTTCAGTTCCATCGATTGTATTGTTGTTTTCAGATATTTTTCAATTGTTGCTTTACATACTCATTACCAGCGGTACTAACGCCCGTTGGGGGCGCTGCATTACTTGCCTGCAAGTACTCATAGACAAGGAGCCGATACCTCATGATTCCATCCAGTTCACAGAGTCATCAGCTCCAGTCATCCGGAGCTAGATAGCTAGAGGTTTATCCCTTTTCTTTTGTTGTATAGTATGGGTAGGCCGGGGCCCTGTCCCGACCATATTTTCAGTATTCTTAGAGCCTTGCAGATTGTGTATACCATGTGGTTTGTTATACCGGTCGTGTGAGGCCGTGTGTACGTTTTAGCTTGTTGTGATGGCCGTGTGGGGTCTTACTCAGTTTGTAGTGGTGACCTTGTCGGTCACGTAGCGAGTTAGCACCTGTTTTCTTGATTTAGAGATAACTAGACAGTATGGTGGCCTTGTCGGCCCGCATAGGTTCTCCTATATAAATGTGATTCTGGTTGGCTGATGTTATAGTACAGGTGGCTATAGGCCTAGTCGGCCGAAGGCTGTATTTACAGTCGTTATATAGCCCGTCGTTTTCTTGAATCCAGAGTTAGAACCAGCCAGGCACCAGAAGTGCTTAGGCTCAGCAGTCTAGTAGTTCAGGTCCTAGTAGGGCACCAGGTGCCAATCATACCCCCCAAGGCGGGACGTGACAGTATATTTATACACTTCTCTGTTAATACTTCCATTACATGTTGTACCTTATGTCCTATTGACCATTTTGTATTCGGGTTTTGGATTACTCCTTCCTTTTTATACCACCGTTCTTCTATCTCTCTTCCTAAGGCTCCTAGTAATTTATGGAATAGTTTCTTTCCTAATTCTTCATCAAAAGAATTATCACTAATCGTACAATAGTAATAGTAATCTTTTAAGAAATTCTTTATGTGAAACCAGCTCGTAATACTTAGTTGTTCTAATTTTATTAGAGCATTTCTTTGCAGTATTATTAATCCACTATTTGGATCTTCTCCCATGATTAGATTATGTATTTTGTTTGTGAAATTATACGGATTTGCTCCCATGTTGACTAAGGCTTGAAATTCTTGTGGAAAGTTAGACTTATAAGCTTCCCATAGGGCTTTCGCCGATTCTCCTAAAAAGATCTCCATATAGTTATACATTGTTTCTGCGTCTGTATCTTGATATGTTTTTATATAGTCTGCTACTACTATTCCTTTCCAAAGATCTATAATTGTATTCCACATTTGAACTATTGTACTATTGTACATATATATATATAAGTGAGAACAATCAAACTGAAAAATTGAATTACCGAAATATCCATATAAAATATGTGGCATATTTGTCCTTGAAATTAAACACTATTTCAATAATATTTGTCTATTAGAAGGTAAATATACTAACTAATGAAAATAAAAAAAAATATTAAAAAAATTTAAAAACACAAATCGTGGGACTCATAATTTGAGCATTCATTTATTTTATATTAAATTGAGGATTTGTCATTGTCCCTTCCAGCTGTTGGCTCCATGCAGATTGCTGGAAGCAATGACTTTGGCCATAACATAGAGTTCATGTCTCAAGCTTACCTCAGAAACAGAAGCTCCGAAATTGATATCGAGGTAGAGGATGATACATCAATTGCTGATAAAGATCAACCCCTCCCCATATTTCTCAAGGTAATTTTTTCTCTAACCAATCTTTCATTTCTCAGAAATGTTTCAAAGAATCAAATTGTTGATATATGTTTCAGAGTTTTGGCTTCTGCCATTTAAATGGTCTTTGAATGCAGTTCGCGGATGTTGAGTACAAGGTGAAGATTATCCAAGCTTCCTCCAACAATCCTGTCAAGGCAGTTGTATCAAAGGTAGCTTCCCAGTTTGAGCATGACAATTACAAGCAGATACTCAAGGGTATAACAGGAAGGGTGAAATTCTTGCCTTAATGGGGCCTTCTGGCAGTGGGAAAATATATAGCAGCTGCAATTGAAATCTATATTTAATTTATTGAATTTTCTCATCTGCCATACAAAATCTAAAAACTATTGTTATAAAAAAATTTATGCTAAAAAATAAACTTACTTCCAATAAATGTTGAGACAAATATCAATAGCAGAAAATTTAGTTATTTGCCTTCATACAACTCTTTGTTGCTTAAAAATATAAGATTCTGAGGAGTTTGCAATGGATCTTCCGTATTAGATCAAATCCCTTTAACTTATATTCAATGCACAACCAAATTAATCTTGTGAAACGTTTTGATAGTTATTGAATCACTGTTTAATTTAAAGACCATTTTCAATCATTAATACACTATATTACTCTTATTCTTCTTGATTAAATTAATAATAATATCTTTCAAGCTTTCTTATTTTTACCTAATGTATCTATGTCTAAAATTCATATTCATACTTTAGTTTGTCGATCATCTTTGATAGATTTTTCACTTCTGATACCGTCAATGATTTTTTGCTTTCATAATAGATAGGAGAACAATTTTATTCTTAATTACTTGTGTCTTCTTTTATTTGAACTTTTTACAATCAAAACATGATTCATGCAGAAGATTTTAGAGGCAAGTCGAGATGATCTTAAGTTTCCTAAAGAAGCTTTGAGATAGGTAAATAAATTATAATTGGGATTGTGACGAGGTATTAATCTTCTTATTTATGTTTTACCGTTTGATATGAACGTTACTTTTTCCTTCTCTCTTTTTGCCATAATCTACTTTTAGTCACATTATCATTTATCTCTATGCCTCAACACTTCATGCTATCCTTCACTGTAATTCCAAGCAAAAGGAGATTTGACTTTTATATACCTAACTTAAAGGAATTTTCATTTTCCAAAAAAAAAATTGTATACGTGGTGCACCTATTATCTTTAGAAAATAAAGTATATTTTGTATTATTAAATCACTTGCAATCCATTGCAATTGCAAAACATTCAGTAACATCAATTTGGAATACATATGTATTAGCATGGAAGCTACTAATAAGTATGATATTTTAAATATTCCAACAAGTATATTTTCTTTATTTTTGATAACAAATTTTGATTTTACTCATGATGAAATTCCTTTGAGTATATAGATGTAAATACTATTATCATTAATGTGATAATAGTGATGTTGTATGTCATATCTTACTAATTGTTTCTATAAAGTCGTACACTTTGAACCTATTCTTTTATGATTCACTTTTATATGTGGCTGGGGAATGCCTAATTTTTTTTTGAAATTGAGTTAGTTAAGTAAGGTCTAAAGAGAGTTTGGTTCCCAATAATCTCCTACCCCTACCCCAATGTAATAAATATTTTTCAAAGATCTACATTTATTATTTTTAGGAACTTATATTTTCTCCTTAACTTTTCATTAATAATATTTGTATTTTTTAAAATTTTATATTCATTAATATATGGGATATACGCGCAAAGCGCTACTATTCTAAAAGTGGGAACGAAAAAGTTAAAATTTTGACTTATCAAAATATCCATTAAATATTGAACGTCTGTTTTATCGTTCAATTTAAAATTATTTCTATAATATTTTATATACTAAAAAGTAAAATTGTATAGCAATAAATATTATTATTATAATAAATATTATTAGACCATTAAAAGTTAAAAATTGAATTACTAAAATATTTATTAGTAATTGAGTGACCGTTTTACCTTCCAATTAAATAATACTATTCCTATAATTTTGATATTAAAAGATAATTTTATTTTTTAATTAATATATTTAATAACGTATGTTAGCGCGACTATGTTCACTAATAGTCAAATAGAATACAGTTCAGCGTAATTGGAACAATAGCACTTTTGGATAATTAATAGATTTTGAATTCCATCATTATTATATACTACTATTATTCAATTGTAAAGTTATGGCTATACAAAACTAGTACTAGTCACATTCTTAACAGCATTTTTATTTCCTCCATAAATACATGTGAGGCTGATAAAATATAAATTATTAATTATTTATTGTTACTATTTGTTGTTTTTATTATTATTTGTTATTTTTGATATTTTTATTATTTTTTTGGAGATTATTTTGGATAACTTTTTTTTAATTGTCGTGGGTCTATTAAAAATAGTTTCTCTATTTCTTAGGTAGGTTTAAAGTTTGTATACACTTTATCCTCTTCAGATCCTACTTTATAAAATTACATTAATGTTACACCCGGTAAGTTTCTACTATTTAGTCGGTCTATTCGTACGTTAGTCAAGAGTTTTGGAGTACGACGCGTGCGAGGAAGGGCTCCAGAAAAGGTCGAACGAGCGCGGAATCGGGAAAGCTAGGGAGAAGGCTGGAGCAGGCTGCAACAGGGGCAGCGTGTCACGGACCCCTTCCCTCTGTGTTGGGCATCGAGGCACGCCCGTAAATTGGCACGATAGGGGGCCGTGCCACGAACCCCGTGTCCACCGCCCAAAGATTATATAAATTTAAGTTTTTATTGTGTTATTTCATATATACATACATACCTTCGTCCAGAGAAAGGAAAACACAGAACTTAAGGTAATTTTCTTTCGATTACGCTGTCAAACGCCGCCCAAACTCAAATTAACTTCAGGTATCGGGTTATAAGCCTGCAGGGAGCATTATTACAGAGTTAGTTTCTCAAAATTCGCCCAGCAAATCGTAACTCCGCCGAGTAGAAGTTGTCAGAATTGCTCCAAACTAATTTTTATACGATCATAGGCTCAAGTAAGTATTTCTCCTTCTGAACTCTCGAGAAATTATACGTTTTCGATCGTGTTTCGTTAAGTTGAAGTATAGTTAATATTAATATAAAAAGTTATCGTTTTTGCCGAATTTAGTACTGAAACTAGTTTCATTCGCTCAGTAATACGATTCAGTTAGAAAAAACTATTGAACGCGGATTGAAACTCGCCCGTTAATCAGGAATCGGCGATCCAGGTATGTTAAGGCAAATTCTTTCAGCAAGTTAGTTTCTTCAGTATTATAATTTAGTTTGAATCCCAGTAAGAAAGCCAGAAGTATATTTATTGTGATTAGCAGTTGTTATTAGCTGAGGCCAGTATCCTATGTGTAGTTTGGGATTGACTTTGCCCTGTATAACCTTCCGTAGCCAATCCGAGAGTTACTAGCTGTGTCGACGCCCGCCAGGGGTGAGATGACGTCGCTCCAAGGAGCGTTATGCCGTCCGCACGGGACAAAGATGGGGTCCAAGGTCCTCATACAGTCTATTCCATGGCTGGACTATTATAAGTCGTATCGGCACCACACCCCCTGTCGAGCCTGGTGCTCGGGGTGTAGATATCAGGAGTCCACCGGACTCAGACACAGCTACAGTTCAGGGGGTTGAGCGGGCTTAGTTGCAGACCCAGGAGACTGGTAGGACGGCTATAGCCACTAGTTGACCTGTTTTGACCTTGTTAGGGGTATATATATTGAAGTGTACTCACTAGGGCTTATGGGGGCCCCAGGTGGATTATTCTGTGCTGGTTGTACCTTCCGGATTATGGGGGGCAGGTAAGGTTCTTGTTTGTCGTAGTTACTGATAGATTAGATAGCAGGAAGTTCAGTTATTCAGGTAGTATTTCTATCCCTTCTTCTCAGTTACTTTCAATTTCTTTTGAGTTCATTCAGTTATTTACAGTTACTGCCTTACATATTCGATACATATTGTACTGACGCCCTTCCTGGGGCGCTGCGTTACTTGCTTGCAGGTACGGATAGACACGGGTCAGGACCTTCATAGTATCCAGAAAGGACTAGCAGGGCAGTCAGCTCCTTTCCTCTGGAGCTAATAAGTTAGACGGTTTACTCCCTTTTTGTTTGCACAGTTTATGGGTAGGTCGGGGTCCTGTCTCGACCAGTATATCACTCCTAGAGGCTTGCATATTAGAGTTGTTGGCGGTGTGGAGCCCATATATATTTTATCTTGCGTGTTGGCTGTGTGGGGCCTTGTTTAGCTGTTAGTTAGCGGCCTTGTCGGCCATAGATTAGTTTCGTACTGAATTTATTTTACAGTAATAACTAGATATCATGGTGGTCTTGCCAGTACGCATAGGATTCCCTATTATTACCTGTTTCTGGTTAGCTGTTTTCTTTTACAAGTGACTATAAGGTTTTGTCGGCGGGGGGCTGTGTTTACAGCCGAGATATAGCCCGTTGTTTTCTTGAGTTGAGAATTAGCAGTAGTTATGCACCAGAGGTGCGCAAGCTCAGTCAGGTCAGTTCAGATCCTAGTAGGGCACCAGGTGTCAGTCATGTCTCCCAAGATGGGCGTGACAATTAAATATGTTTTAATGGAAAAAAATTCATTAATCTCACACAATACTTTACATACAATGCCTCCTTTTATCGATTATTTTAAACTAAAGATATATGATATAACAAAATAAAATACTAATAGTAAAGAACCTAATGATGTGATTTAAAGAAATAAAGGAGACTGGATTATGAGTTATTACACAAGTATATCATCAATAACACACACATAGGCGGATCTATGTAGGAGGAAGGGGGTGCCATGACATTCGGACCTCTCTATTGAAAGTCTAAATATATATTTATGGGGTGAAAATCGTTTTCACCCCCAATTTTGTTTTAAAAATCAAACTTCCTTCTCAACTTTGAACAATAGACATTCTCATCATTTATCTTAATTGACTTTTTAAAAGATTTGTTTTACCCTTATTATTTTCAATCCGTCTCTTATGTAATTTTTTTTTGAAGAGAAGAGTTTAATTTTTAAAACAAAATTGGAAAGTGAAAATGATTTTCACCCTATATTTATAACAAATTATATAAATAATAACATGGCACCTAAAGTAACAATGAGGCTTAACGTGCCAATGATTAAAGTTCAAGTTTCACACCCTGGGATCATAAGATTGAATCCTGTTGGGTTCTAATTTTATAAAAACTATTTTATGTGATATCTTTTTTTGCAGAGGATTTAACTATTTTATGTGATATCTATTGTTAAAAAGAAAACTGTGAATTAGGTATAATTGAAGCCTAGACTTTTTTTAACTAAAAGTTTAATTTCACCAACAAAATAAAGCTAAATCTTAGGAAAGTGTTGCTTGCTAAATCTCAGGAAAGTTTTGCTAATAAATATTAACTAGAGTTTTCATATATAAATTTGATACCACTTTCACAAATTACTACATATGTTATTGTTTAAAGTTGTTTGATATCCGAGCTTTCAAATTCTGAATTCGTCTCTGAACTCACACAAGTTCTATAATTTCTTTTATTAATATTAATGTACAACCTTAAATTGGATTTGAAAATGACCTTTACCCATTTGTAGTGAAAACAAATTCCATATAAAGGTAATACAAACGATTGAATAAGACTCTCCATCTTATACTAATACTAGTTAATTTGTTCGCGCTTTGCGCGATCTTAAATAACTTTTTAAAAGTTATAATTTAAATCTTCTCAATTATTCAAATATTAAAATAATCACAAAGTATATTTTGTGATATTTAATATTATTATTAGTTTTTCTTTCAAAAGATGATTTAAATAAATAAATTTATAACTTTAATCCATATGTATTTGCCAAAATAATTTTTCAAAAGTTAAAATAAACATCAAATTAAATCAAAGTGTTCTTTTATTTTTTTAAACAAAAAATAAATAAAAATAACAAAAAGTAACTACAGAGACACAACAACAAAATATCTTGAAATCTTATAAGAGAAAACAACTATAGTCTATATGTACTAAAAATTATTATATATCAAAATGACTAATTTAATATTCCTCGTTTAATATTGAAATATTTAATTATTTTAAAAATATATAAATAGTTCTAATCAAGTGATTACTTGCAACATAAATATATCATTAATTAAGATATAATGTACTTTTCAAAGTGTAATTTTTTAAAATTTTAGAAACTACCAATTGTGCTTTTAAAATCACTCACTTAGAGAACATATGATATTATAATTAAATAAACTTTAAGTCTGAATATTGTAGTAATTGTGTTAGAAGTATCCAATTTAACAAACTTAAAGGACCATGTGTGCTTAAATATTAAAGTAAAAATAAAAATAAATGTATCCATAAATTAAAGAGAATATTTGAGACTAAAACTCATGTATTGATGAATTACTAACAGTTTCAAATATATATATATTTCTTTTTTTTAAAGTCTCGCTAAATAAATTAAAATTTCATGGCAAAATGATTAAAATAATCATTGACAAAATGCTACTCATAAATCTAAAGAAAAGAAAATATTATTGGCAGAAAAGTTTGTCAACATTCTACTATACAAAATTTCTTGTGTATTGTTATCTTTTTATTTACGATGGTATTCGAAATGATATTGTGATTACTTGTCAGTTAATATGAGAATTTGATAAGTTATGTCTTAAAGATAGTCATTTTACACAATTGAATTGAATATGACTTTGATAATTATATTCTTAAAAGAAAATTGAATATTTACCTAGACAGAGATGTAAGATATATTGACTTTATAACAATAATAATACAAATAAAGTAATCATCACAAAAAGTATCACTAAAATACGACATTTCTTATAGTGCTTATCTTACATGTAAATTTATATAAATATTTATGGAGGAACGCAATAAACTATCATAAATTTATACATTAATATTTAAGGGTTATGAAAGAGTAAGATATAAGCATTATTTGGATTATTAAAAATATAGAATTATGAGGATAAAAAGGTGTGAGTTTTGTAGATCAGTTTTTAAATTTTATGATAAATGAAAAAAAAAACTAAAAGAAAAAAGAAAAAAAGACGAATATATTTCTTGACCTTTAAAAAGTGTTAACTCATCTATTAGAATAAATATGACATTCGTGCTATAAAGAATATGTTGAACTTCATTAATCATAAATAAATGTTAGATTAATAAAAATTGATTTTCTTCTATAAAAATTATAAGATTAATATTTTATCATTATTTTATTATGATATAAAAAGTTGCGAGAGTATTGAAAATAAAGATCAATTAAGTTTTACCTTAAAAAAGTTTAAAGAAATGACCTTTTAATTTCTTAACATTTCATATTTAATATAATTAAAAGAGTTAAAAAAATTTATGATTTAAAAAAAACTCAATAGTCCCTTCTCTTCCTTTAAAAAAAACATCTGCCAACAATTAATACAAATAATGATTTCAATTTGAAAGTATATCAGAAAGAAAAATTCTTTTTTACTTATAAAATAAATTTTCAAACTTGAATTTGTTTTCAAGTTGGAATGAAACATTGATACAATGACAAAATAATACTTTCGGTTAGCATAATCAAGTTTAATTTTAGGTGGAGTGCATACGAAGTTGAGAGCGTACTATAAAAGTTGATGAACATGTTTATATATACTATACACTAACAAAGTACCTTGGTATGTAGTTGGACTTTGATTTTTTCATATTGTGTTTGTCATATACTATCTTCTTCATATTTTTTGTCTTTCTTTTTCATGTTCACATATGTTCATTTTTTAAAATAAAAATTATGACCTGTATGGTTAAGAAAGATAACTAACAAAGAAAAGAGAGAAAATAGTTAGGAAATTGAATCCAAAAAATGGTCTTGAGTTTCATAAGTTGTTTCGTGTTAAGGCATGATATACACAAAAAATAAATTTTGAGCGACTACATCTTCTAAGTTTATGTTGAGATATTATATGAAATTTAACTTATACGAAAAAAGATGTTAAAACACAAATTTCTACACTTTTTGTCATTATACTAAAGAAAGAAAGATCTAAATATTGTTAAGGATAAGTAAGAGGTCTCCTTACTGCAACCAACCAAACAAAAAGTCATATAAAATGGGGTTATATAGAACAAAAGCGGAGTTAGGTACAATAGAATAGAGAAAAATATTAAAATACGACATAGACAGTAGCTTCTATATTAATATTATCTTTTTAATTTTTTGAAAAGCAGACTATATAACAAAATCCATTTGTATCAAAATGTTAATATCTACAAGACATTTCTAAAATTTAAATACTGCTAATGTTGACGGGACATCAAACGCCGAAAATAAATTTTCCCAGATTTTTCTTGCTCTTTTGGAGGTGGAAGCTGCAGCGACTGCATCTCACACATAGCATGTGTGTCTTGTTCCTCCTCTTCCTGAAACTTCATGTTCCCTTCGCCATTGCAGTGCAGATGCAGAAACCCTAGCGTCTTATCGATCAATATTATCTATATGTTCTAATAGATATGAAATTATATTCACCTCAAAAAAATTATACCAACAAATTATAACAATGTGAATATGAGAATAATCTTTGCTTTACAGTTTATTTATATAGACATACATGGAGAAAACACTATAAATTATCATAAAATTTATAAATTAAATATTTGGAGGTTATGAAATGAAAGGTTTGTGAGTTATTGAAATTATTAAAGATATAGATTATGAAAATAAAGAGGTGTGAGTTATGTGAAATGAAATTTTTAGCAAATATTTTAAGAGAAATATATGATAAAAAGGTCAAAAAAATGAGAAAAAAGATAAATAGAAATCCTAACCTATGAGAGGTGTCACATCAGTTTTCTATTACTTTACTTTATATAATATATATATATATATATATATATATATATAGAGAGAGAGAGAGAGAGAGAGAGAGATTGATTCCGGTAATATTATATATATTAAAAACTAAAATTGCATAAAAATAAATATTATTAGACTATTAAATATTTCACAAAGAATTATTTAGATGATGATGAAAGAGTAAACCTATTTATTAATTTGAATGGTATATTAGTCTTTCAATATTTGGAGGTTATTTAGCATTTTAATTCACTTTTTGTCTTTCCACTTATTATTATTATTATTTATTATTATTATTATTATTTACATTTATTCTTATTCTTATTTATCATTATTATTATTATTATTATTATTATTATTATTATTATTATTATTATTATTAGTTATTAGTTATATTATTTATTTATTTATTTATTTGAACTTTTCACTTTTTGGCTTCTCACTTGTATAGAAATAAATATATAATTATGATATGATATAATAAAATATTAATATTTAATTATGTGTTTAATTAATTTTTAATTTAGTGAATGGGCAAAATGATAATCTAACTTTTCACTTTTTGGCTTCCCACTTATATAATAATATGATATGATGATGATTTTTATATATTATATTTTTTTTTATTTTATTTAGTGGAGGGTTAAAATGGTAATGCAATTTTGAAATTAGAAAATTTTCACTTTTATTATATTTTAATTTAATTTATTTTATGTACTGAAGCTTGTTTAATGACATAACATTAAATGATTTTAATATATATATATATATATATATATATTGATTTTATGTGATTGCAAGTTTCTAAGAGAAAATTACATTATACATTATATGAGATAATAATGCTAAAATTTAACATGTATTATAATTTATTACCTAATTTAACCTATTTTTTATATAAAATAATATTTATTTTCCATCAGCTAACCAACAACCCAAAAACATTAATATCTTTCTTCATTTTTATTTATCTTCCTTTGCATTCTTGTTTTTCTCATTTGCTTTCTATTTTGTTAATATTGCCATAAGCAAAAACTTCAGAGGAATTCATTATTAAATCTCGAAGTTTGAAAATAAAATTTTGGTAAAATAAGCCTCACAGGTCGGAGCCAAGAACAAGTCGAACGGGGCCGGTGCATCATCCCACGCGCTTAAACTCTCTTTTTTTCACGCGCCTAGAGACATCGCTTTGCGGAATTTGTGCTCTCACTGAGCAAGTCGAGCATCATTTGAAGCCACTTCGAACCCTAGCAAATTTCTTAGAAGAAGAAGGACCAATCAGATCGAAACCGAATCACAATGGCAGTGGCTCCATTGAGGCGTGAGGGAAGGCGTTCGGCCACCACCAACTCTATCAATGTTCTTCGTTCCCCTCTCATTCATTCCCTGTAAGATTTCTCCCAACTTCAGTGTTAGATTTATTTGATAAGTCAAACGTACGAATGTATTGGTTCTCATTTTCTATTTCATTTAGTTTACCTTATGTTCCTCAACACAGTGTTTGAATTACGAGATTATTTTAGTTGCAATGAAGTAACTCAAATTTGCTCATCAGTTTTTTTGCAAGCCATTGATGTCTCTGAATTGTACAAGTTTATTTGATAAAATTCCACTGAATGTAAGTTCTTCAGCGGGGAAAGTTATTCGTTTACTTAGCACACTATGTTCTGTGATATTATGCAGGTTATCTTAAACCATTTGAATATTAAATTTATGGCCTAAATCATCCATCTTTATTTTACAGTTCACTACAATGTTGATAAATAGAGTGAGGTGCCTTCCACTTTCTTCTCAAAGTTGTTAATCCCCTCCCTTTAAACAAGTTAGAATGATAAATCACGCTTGATATTTATAGTTTATTCATTTGCATTTTTTACTTGACATAATGGCAAGCAATTGGAGAATATTGTTGTCTTTTACATTTAATAATTTGGTTATCAGGGTAGAGAGGAGGTTGGCTGTAAATTCGACTTACAAAGATGATTGTCATAGGACAATGGTGCGGGCTTAATTGATTGAGGTAGGAATTTGAGTAAATACAAACATGATGCTGTTGCAACAGATATTGAAATAAGATCAATTGTACAAATGGATAAGGTTCAAGGGAATATAGGTCATCTCGGTAAAACAACTATCTAGTAATTGTAACTTATTTTTCGGTCAATTGGGAGGTGAAGATCTTTCTGTTTTCTAGGGAGTTAGATCGTGGGGTTATTGTGAAATATGAAGACTGGTTGCATGATTTTTATCCATCAATACCCCAGATGATTTGCGCCTGCTTCTCCTGGCAAGCTCATTTGCATCTCATTTGCTTAGTTATTCATTGTTTCCCTTGGCAGAAATATTATGTTTTGTTCCATTACATCTCTTAATTTATATGACCTTGTTTCATATGCAGGGGACCAGCCTCATCAGGAGTTTGATATATTTCAACTCAAGTTGGTAATTCAGCCTAATTTCCTTTATCATGTCTAAGTTTTCTTGACCTTCTCTTCAATTTTCTGGTTGCTATGTTTAAGTGCTTACAATAAAAATGGCGTGTGCAGTCAGGAAGAGGATGAGGAGTGTTAAATATATCCAGAAGATTACAAAGGCTACGAGGATGGTTGCTGCCTCAAAGGTTAGGGCTATTCAGATTAGAGCTGAAAATTCACGTGGCCTATGGCAGCCATTTACTGCACTTCTTGGAGACACTCCCAGCAAGTGTGTGATTAGATTGTCACCATCTAGCTATATTCTCAAATCAGTTGCAGGAGAAAGAGGGAGGGGGGTAGCATCCTTTCCTCTGCTGCCCATTCCGTGAAGGTCCACTCTGGTGTTCTCGTGAATCAGGCACTCTTAATTTTCATAAGTGATTCTTCTCTTTTATTCATCAGTATAACTAGATTTCCTAGACCACAATATGGAGGTTAATAAGTTGTAATTACTTATATTTTATGTGGGACCTTACAAGCCTCAGAGTTTCTTGAGGATGAAGTGTAGAATGGGTCAAATTATTGGAAATGCTTTAAAGATATTCCTGTTCGGAATGCAGATGGCTGGGCAAATCATTGGAGATTTGTAGAGCTCCATCCTCCTAACTGTGTGGACAAAACTAGTTTAGGAGGCAAATGGAATGGATATTAGATATGGATGTTTATGTACACAAGGATCCTTGAGATAGATATATTCTATGCCAGTTGTAGTCTCTTCACAATTTTGTTTGCTTACCTTGATAGATTAGAAAAAAGCTTGGATTGGATTTGAGATTAGTCTTTCGATTTCACATTCTTAGTTATTAAGTATTTTAAGTAACATGGGTAAACTTTGTTGGTTCAGGTGTTGATGTCAAGAAGAATGTCATTGTTGACATTTCTTCAGACAAAGGTCTTTATGGTGGAATTAATTCTACATCTGTCGAGATAAGCAGGGCTATTCACAAGTTGAGTTCTGTAAACTGCTTGTCATTATCTATTCGGAGTCTCTTGTAGGTTAACGTAATGGTTGACGGTTACGGAATTGCCAGGTCCTGAAAAGGAAAATAAAGTATATTGTAAGGTTCAGTATCTATCATTTACAGCGATGAAAGCTTGTTAATGTTAAATAATCTATGTTGCTGCATTTATGTAAAAGTAGGTAAGTAGCATACACAAAGGTATTCAAGTTCGTGCATGTACATTGTTATAATTTTCTGGCAGAAGTTTATACTCGTATTTACTTTGAAACACTGTCCTAGATACTAAAGTCAGGAGTATAATTACTCGAGATTAATGCTAAACGCTGAAATACAATTCCATGTGTCCCAGTGTATAAGTTGCTCTTTCTGGTTAGAGATGTTTCAAAAATATCCAAAGCAAGTAGGCTGAAATGTGTTTTTTTTTCTCTGTAAAAGAATGCTTAAGGTGCTAAAACCCAAGAAGCAAGCAGGCAGAAATGTAATGTTGCCTTAAAAGAAGTTTGGCAAAAGTCCATTTGCAAGTGACACCAACGAAGCACAGGATACAAAATTCTCCAAGATGGTGAATTTCTTGTATAAAACAATATCCCAGGACATGGGTTCAGAGGGTCCAAATACTTCAGGCACCAGTTACAATATATTGAAACCTGTTTTTATTTTGGTAAATATAAATTGGAAAACCGATGATATATACAGACCAATAAATAGCATTGCCTTGATCACAGACAATGTTAAATACAATTTAACTCAGGTGATGTATTTGAACTTGGAAATCATCAATTCAATCTTATGCAGAAGCCTAGTTGCTTCTTTTTCTCCAGATGCAAATGGGTTGGTCCATTCCTGATAGTGGTGAAGGCTGCCTGTGAAGTCTGTGAAGAGTCCATCAACTCCTATTTTATTTATCCAGTAGTCATACTCATTGTATGGATCTTCACTGAAGTTGAAGTGTAAGAATTTGTTCTCATTCCGGAAAGTGTATGGATGAACCTGGATTTGTTATTGAAAGTCAGAGGATGAATGTGTATGATATTAAGATGAATTGTACGGAAAAAAAAAAAGAAAGACCATTTCTACCCATGAGATAGGTACAAAATCAGGTTCTTTCAGTCGCTTTGAAAACTCAATAATTCAGAAGGCACTAGGTTAATGGAGACTCGACAATTCTAAGAAGAGGGGTGCTAAACATAAAATGGAATGCAGAAAGATGGCAGGGGGATCTATAATAGAAGGCAACAGCAAACCCAAACATCACCCATTAATGCATAATGACTCGCTAGCCTCTCTAAGAAGTAAGAATTAGATGTAAAAACGACAACCCTGGCACTTAGAGGCAGACACTCACCAACTAGAGAGACTAATTTGAAGCAACCCAGCACCCCTCAAGCATACAACAGAACGAACTCCACGATTCAACTAGTTAAAAAAGTACAAAACATGCCAAATCAAAACACTTTATATGATATATAGGAATTTTCATTCCCTCCAATTAAACGTAATCTAATCTTAGTGGCACAATCAAATTAATAACTGCGGAACAGAGATCAGTGGAGGAAACATCATATCACCAATTAACTTCACATGTCAATAATATCCCAGTAACAGTGATTGATCACATACCTGTAGATTACGGGCATGTGCTCTTGCAACGAGATCAGAAGGTGTTTGCAGATAATTGCTAGAAGAAGGAACTATGGTGTCTTTCCAAGGCCCAATCCCCACCACATATTCCTTGATATAGTCAAGATAATCGTCTGAAGTAATCTCCCAATATGACTGAAATGTAAAAAGGATCACTAATTTTCTTAGCAATAGCAAAAAGGTGTGACAAACAGTAGAAAATATAACAAAACTATATTCCTAAAAAGAGAATACACGTCAGAATGTAGGTTGATTTCTTAATCAGCAAAGAGTCAATTTCTATTTTTGTCAAGCCTGTAAAGTGTACTTGTTATTCCTGTAAATTTTTACACATGAATCTTTATTACGTTCTTTTTATAAATCTTTAACATGTCTGCGTATAGATTGCAGATGTAGTGGACACTTTTATCAAAGTCTTAAAAGTTTGGGTTTCCTTTTTGTATATGCTTATAAATTGTAGCTAAAAGCTTTCATTTTTTCTTTTTGAAATTTAGCATTTCCCACATAAAGATAGCTAACTTCTTCTTTGTCACATACAGTGCTAGCTACTTGCGGGGGAATGAAAACCTGATTGGTGTCTTGAGTTGGTGTGGTCATGTCATCAATGAGGAAGATCTTAGGCAGGTCTGTTTGATTTGATATATAAATTAGTGAAGTTGGCGCAAAAGATTGAATGAATGCAGGCTGCTTTAACCATTGCTTCGACATATATGAACCTTTGTATCCATACTTCTTCAGTGTCTCAACAAACTTGTCCTCGAATTTCTTACCACCTGGCCATTTGACCTGTTGGAACCAGCAGTTAGTGCATAAGATAACTGAAAGTAATACATAAGGATACCAGTTTTGAACTGAGTATAATACATAAGGGTACCAACTGATTTTCCAGCAAAACATACTCTGCAATAAAAATCAGTTTCCCCTATTTTGTGGCAGAAAGGGAATGAACTCACATGTTGGTTGATAAGGACTGGATTTTTTATCTCTGGATATATTCCAACAACTCTATGGGCATCCAACGCAATTGAGATAAACTCCTCAAAAGTAATAATAGAAAATTCTCCTGCACGTTAATTGAAAATAAAGGTGAAAAATATTGGAGGCAATGATATGCATTTTACTGAAGAAACTATCCTCATATAGAATAATAGCAGGAGCATGCATGTCTTGTTGCTGGGTAAGTAAAAATGAAGCAACATTTTTGGCTCATTACATTTCACATAGCATAAATTTCCCTATCTTGTTTTTTATTTATAGGAACGCTTAGAACACTACCATTATATTGCTGATCTCTGAAAGGATATCTCTGCTTTACGCGCAGAAGCTTCAATTCTTCAAGGGTGAAATCAACTGCATATTGGCACAAGAAATTAATAATAGATGAAGTAATCATACATATATCAGAAAGAAATGGTAACACTTAGAAGTATATAATATTTGCATTTGCTAATACACGGGTAAAATGAAGAAATGAAGCTAACACAAAATTACAGCAGAAGGACATAATATATTACGGACCAGAAAAAAATAGACGTTAGCACAAGTGAAATTATAACATCCATACCCAGAAAATATCCAGTAGTGTTAACCCCTTGAACTTCATATGTCCTCTTTCGATCAGCAAACTCCTTGTGATTTGCTATATCAGTTGTATCATCAAGGATGACATCGTGGAAGCATATAAGAGCACCATCTTTAGATGCTAAAATATCTGTTTCGATGAAATCAGTACCCTCTTCAATAGCTCTCTGCAAAATATTAGAGTTTTAGGAGCATGTTTTGCAGTTTATCTAAAGAAACAGGAGAAAATTGAGTGGGAGGTAACAAATAAGTCTTGAAATTAAAAAATGTGACATTGACTTGGTCAACCGTCATTAACTAAAAAGTAGATATAATTAGAGTGATTAAAAACTTTTGGGTGTAAATTAGAAATTTGATAACTTTAACAAAAAATTCCCTCCTAAATTTTCAATTTAAAAATTTAAATTTTCATATCACTTTCTTCTTGCTCTTTCTCTTCTCTCTCCAGGTTTTCTCTCTTCTTCTTCTTCTTCCTCCTCCTTCGTCTATGTCGTTGTTGTTGCCGCTACCGTCACCACCACCACCATCGCCGTTGTGTTCATCTTTTTTATTGTGTTATTATTATTCTCCTCTTTTTTTCTCTCTTATTTCTACGAGCTTTTTTTTGATCTGATCATGAGCTTGAAAATATATATTTTTTTAAGCCATTGAAAAATGTCTGCAGAAAACAACAACTGCTGCAGTTGTTTCAGCAACTACTGCAAAAATATGCAGCAACTGCTGAAAAATATGCAACTGTTGAATATGTTTCAGCAGTTGCTGCATCTATTTTAGCACCTGCTGCATATGTTTTCAGCAGTAACTGAATCTGTTGCAGCAGTTGTTGTATTTGTTGTTGCAAAATCGAAATCCTAATTATGCGGCAATGGCGGCTGCAAATGAAGCGGAGGAGGAGTTGGTGGAGGTGGTAGTGGTGGTGGTGACAATAGAGAAGAGCGATAATGGCAGAGGAGGTGGTGGTGGAGGAGGAGGAAAGGGAGGTAATGATGGCGGAGGAGGGGGGGAGGAGGGGTGGGGTGGCGCGGGCAGGGAGGGGGTGAATAGGTGTAGGAGGGAGATAGGGGCTTTGTGTAAATAATAAAATTTGAGGATTTTTAAAGTGTCATTAACACTAATCTTAAAATTGTCACCTCTACTCAATAACTAAGACTTGTGTCACTTTTTTTTAGTTTTGAAACTTTTTTGTCACCCTTAATTCACTTGGGAGCTCTTATTGCAAGTAGAAAGGTGCTATTACAAAGAGAAAAAAGAATTTCCCCTATAATTGTTGGTAGTAATTACCAATATCAGTATCAACCATGTGGCCTTAACTGAAGCCATTTCCTTGAAGACTAGAACCGGTTCCTATTTGCTAATTTAGAAACCGGATGTTTTGAAAACTATATGACGATGCTGCTGCAGACATACCATGTATGCTGCTGCAGTTTCTTCAGGAATTTCTCCATTTGAACCTCGGTGTGCAATGTTGTACGCTCGAAATGTTTGTAAAGGTTGTTTATTCCTGTCATTTCTTCTGCCAGGAAGTGGGTAGAGAGGTCTGGCCGAGCATCCAACAAGAAGTAGCAGAAAGACATAAGGGACAACACCTGTAAAGTACATTGAGAAAGAGGTAATATTCTGTACATGCACACAGACGATTAAAACGTTACCCACGCTTTTCTATCTAAAGTCAATGGTTTCACGCATGAACACATGATATATATATAATGGTGCATGTATGGTTAGAGACCAATATATACATGGATGTATGTACTTGAAATCAGCAATTGATCTATTCTGGTAATCCAATTTATTGCAGCTTGAGAAAAGTTTTAACGTCTTACCTTTCAATCTTAAACATGGAAAACCTCTGGAAATTAACAAGCAGTAGTACTCACACAACAACCGCTGTGCCTCAGTCCTAAACTAGGATAATTCAACAGCTACGATCTATTAACATTCTTTAGCAACAAGCAGCAGGATAAACGTGTGAAGAATGTACAATCAACGATTTGTTCAGCCAAAGCATAACTGAATAGTGTTTGCAGCGCAAGATATCTGAATATATCATAACAAGTTCAATCCATGTTTATATCCTAGTTTGAAATGGGCTATCCTTATAAATTTTGGACAAAGTACTAGATTAGATTTACATTCAATTCTTATTCTGAAAATCAGTAATAGAAAATAAGATTTACCTATAATAGGAATTTTTTTGGTGACTCTAATTTGGTTCACTAATTCTATGAATGAACTACCTTCAATCCTACACTAGTAGGGTTGGCTACATTAATCCTTTATATTCCTTCTACGCTTTTGGTTAACTAATTAGATTGAGATAACATTGAACCAGAGTTATATTATGTACCGTCAATATATGATGCACAATACTACATCATAGCAATTGAAAAAAGTAATATCTGGCTGAACTTTCAATTCTATCTAAATAAATAGTACCTAAGACTGCTTCCTTTTTGAACTGGAGCTAAGTTTCCTTTTTTGAGCTGATGCTAAATGTAAATTCTATAATCTACAACAACGACAATGCTTCAATTCTAAATCAGTTGGGGCCAACTATATGAATCCTCAACATCCATATTGATATTATTCTATATTTGGAAACAAAATGTTTTAACATTTCACAACAACACACCCAGTGTAATCCCACAAGTAAGGTATGGGGAGGGTGGTGTGCATGCAGTCTTACCCCTATCTTGTGAAGATAGAGAGGTTGTTTCAGATAGACCCTCGGCTTAGGTAAAGCATATCGAGATCAATAAGAAAAGTTAAATAGTACGATAACCAAAGTAAAAGAAACAACATGTAATGTTTTAACATTTCATGTCCCACTGAATATGATACCTCAAAAAAGTTAAGCAGGATTTTCCAAATTCAAAACTAGTCTCACTTCTCTTCCCAATTAATACTAACTAACATGCATCTCCAAGTTTACAATTAGAAATCGTGTCATGTCACACCATGTCATTCACTTTGAAGAAGAGAGATAAGTTCAAAGCTTATATAATGTTTACCTAGATAGACTGATTCCAAAGGAACCTAATGGAGTTCAATATTGTGGAGTATTCAAAAAGCACTCCAAATAAACGCTTCTTAGAAAGCTTCATCCAGTTAATATCATTTGGGATTCTGAGGTAGGGAAAACAAAGGAGACTACAAACTCACCTAACATCAGATGATATTAATGGGGAACAGAGAGCCTACATAACTATTCAGAGTGGAACAATTACTACTGCGAGTGCTAACACCTCTCTGCGGTTTTATGGGCTAGATTGACCTGCAGAGTGCTTTATGAACTGAATTCAGTAACACCAGCTTAGCATGTAAAATATTAAAGTTACATAAGATTTCTCACCATAAAGAGTTATCTACCAATTTCAAGGTGTAAACTTGTCATGTATTAATGAGATATGAGCAAACTTTAACATACTTATCTCTAACTTTTTCTTGTATCTGGGATCAGTACCACTCCTCCCCATAACAATATTAATGGTACACGAGAAGTTATTTTAGATATAAACAAATGCAAAGACGCTGCATATAATGTGTTCTTATTGGGAAATGATTAGACAAGAATTGGTTTCAACCTTCCCATTTACTCAAAGTGAATTAGGCGGATACCTATCAAATGAATGCAGACTCCTGCAACTTATGGCCACGACACATTACTTAAACCTCCTAATAAATGATTTGATTAGTAACTTCATAGCCAAGATATTGGATTTGGTCCAACTTAACTGACTTAGTGAACTTTGGAAACAAGGATTAGTTTATTAATCCAAGATTTAAGCCCACAGAGAACATAAAACCCAGAAGAAAATAAGCTTTCAAATGATTTCACTTAATGCAGCAGCTATATACATAAAGGGGTCGTCGATATACAAAATCCAAGCTGAAAATCACAAACTACGCATCAATCCCAAACTAGTTGGGGTAGACTATAGGAAAACTAAATCCGTTCCCTCACTATTTTCGTTCCAATACTAAATACAACAAATAACAAAACGAAATTACAGATACAACAAGACATATTCAAGAATTGCCATTTGGGGCTTTGTAATACTTACTCGGTGAAACCATGGAGACTGTCCCCTTCTCGTTCACTCCTTCCTCTTTCTCGTCTGTTTCGCAGATGACTCCTACACAAAGATTGAATTATATTTGAACGTATTGCAGATTCGTTGCCGTGGATTTACCAGTAATTCCAAGAATATTCCTAAAATTAGTAAAATTTTCAAATTCCGGATGTGTTAAGAGTTACATGGATACTTCATTTAGAACAATGACAGCGTTGTAAGAGACGTTGATTCAAAAACAAGATTTAGATCAACGGTCAATATGGCTTCCGCAAAGTGGCCGACACGTCACTTTAAAGGGGATCACGTTTTTGACGGGTAGGCAACTGAGTATGGGAATTATAAACAAGATGTGACGACTTATCTGATTGAGCTGATGATAAGTCCACTTATGATTGGTACATTGATTTTTTTATACTCCAATCAAATTCAACCTTAATTTTCTCAACGAAAAATAATTAATTAAAGCTACAAATACATTAGAAAATAATTTTAATAAAAATAAATAAAACTTCGAGTGTCACGTCTACACTTTGAAACTATTATTTAAATCCTAAACTAAACAGTATACACCACTTTTCTTATGTCTAAAATAGTCAAAAGAGGTTGAAGATAAAGTCGAAACAGTAAATTCCATTAAAAAAAAAGAGAAAACACTTAGCTATCTCTTGCTTTTTACGTTTATTTAACTTGATCATCAATTTCAAACTTTGTGGCTATCTAAGTGTTCCCATTTTGTCGACGATAATTGGTCAAAATTTGCGCTCAAATGCCTCTATTTAGAAGTGACGTTTATTTTTTATCTCTCCAGTACATATTCTTTGATTTTTGTTCTTTGTTATTTTAAGTAACAAAATAATAATAACAAAATATCTTTGACATTAAAATAATAAATAATTTTTTATACATGATGTAAGTTTAATTTATATTTTTATATCATAATATTTCATAAGTTATATTGTAAATGATATAACAACTTATGCTGCTGACATTGAAATAACAAATAAATTTTTTGCAGCATAAGCTTATATGTTCATATCATAATAATATACCACAACTTATGTTGTATGCGAGATGGCAATGTATTTTCACCAAAAAACAAAAAAAATAAAATCCCACAAATCCACACATATATTTTACCATCCCATATTAACTATCATTTTTTTCCTCTAAGAATGATAAAGAACATACATTCCTTCAAAATAACAGGTGTCATGCGAAAATTAATAATTGCAAAACTTTGTTGGTGATAAATTAGATGACAAATAAAACTATACTAAAAGAAGCATAAAATTTAATCTGATTTGGTCAAGTGACCTACATATTTGAAAATTAATATAAAAAGTATAAAACTATTAGGAGAATAATCTCTCATATAGAAGACTCTTTAGAGATTACATTGTGGATGCTATTGTGTTGTATATGAGACGAAAGATCTTTTATTTATAGAAATCTAAATTCTTTCCTTCAAAAAAAAAAAGCTATGGTAGAGTTCTTTTCCACAAAAAAATCTTATCTATCAAGAAAAATTCTTTTTAACTAAACACAATTATGATGTAGAATCCAACTATGGCAGAAATTCAGAACAAACCTAACACCCTTGACCTGAATTTTCTAGTAAAATAATCTCATCTTCGTTTTTCACATAATTTTCATCACTGCTGCTTGCCATGGTTAAAAATAAGGTTAAAAATATAATGAGTTAAAAATGGTTTAAAAAATATTTTATTTTTTATTTTTAAAGATGCAACAACAGAAATGTTGAAAATATGATTGAAAATTCATCGCCACATGTAGCACTCCCGACAAAATCTTCATTATCGTGAAATTGGTTGCAACTTGATTTGAACCGCCTTAAACCTATCTTCAACCTCGCCAAACCACTGGTTGAACCATCGGCCAAAACATTAGCTCTGATACCATTTGTTGGAATCGAAATAGCAGGGCGTCATGCGGAAGCTAATAATTGCAAAATCTTGTTGGCAATAAATGAGATGACAAATAAAACTATACAAAAAGAGGCATAATATTTAATATGATCATTTGGTCAAATGACCTACATATTTGAAAACTAATTAATATAAAAAGTATAAAACTACTGGGAGAATAATCTCCACTAAACAAGACTTTTTAGATACTACATTGTGGATACTATTGTGTTGTGTATGAGAAGAAATCTTCTATTTATAGTAGTCTAATTCTTCTCTTCCAAAAAAAAAAAAAATTATAGCTATGATAGAGTCATTTTCCACAAAGAAATCTTATCTACCAAGAAAAACCCTTTTGAAGTAAAAAAACACAGTTATGATGTAAAATCTAACCAAAAAGCATAAGTTTAGTTTTTGAATACTACAACATATTCTGTAATACACTACTACATAACTTATGCCACATAACTTAATTCTTACAGAATTATATATATCGAGCGAGACAAAAATTCTCTAAACTTATATCGAATAAATTAGATCCGGATAAATTGAATATTTTAATTCATAATTTTTTGTTAAATAAGCCGAAAGACCAAACAAATATTTAATAATTATAAATTTGAGAATAAAAATTAAAAACTATTTCGAAAAAGAACAATTAATAAAAACTTATATCAATTACCGTACAATTCATCAAAAGGCTATTCCATTTCTACTGCTCTGAAGTTGAATATAATGAACACCAAAGAATTGTGAGACATCTGCCACGACCATTTATCTAAGTTCAATTAAACAATTTGAACATCTCTTCTGATCGACGCAACAAATCTTAGGGTGTAACAAGAGTACATAAATCTATATGTTGAAACTCCTAAAATAAAATTACTATTCTTATTTATTTCATAAACTGAAAGAAAGGAAAAAAGAAGTTGACACATTTATTGACAATTTTTCAGCTTTATATTTAGAAAATAGTTGCCTTCATAAATGTTATAAGTAAAAGTTTGACATATAAAATTTGAAATTTTATAACAATGATTATTATTTTTAAATTATAAATGCTGAAAAATATTTGTTATTTCAAGAAATAAAAGAAGCGTTTTTTGTGAGATTTTTTAGACTCTCACTTTCTCACTCTAACAGTTATTTTTTTTTTCGGTTACTTCAAAAGTAATTATCCCCATTTTTTATTTTAAGTTGGTCAAAATATAGGAATTTTCTTACTTTTCGTGGGAAGTTGGCTATATGGAGCGGCAGTGACTTTTTTCTTCCGCAAATTAGTGGTCCGTTTCGTCATGAACTCTTTTTCTTTTTTTCTCAAAAATATTTTCCGAATAATGTTTAGTGACACATCAGAATACTTTTTGTAATAACTGATAAAATTTTCTCACTCAAAAATGCCTTTTTTTAAAAATACATGTTCAATCACAATTTTAACTTCACACACACATATACACACATATATATAAAATTAGTTTTGGATACGTGTATTGTATGTATATCCTATTATTTAATATAAATATTTTAAGATAATATACATAAATCAAAATTACCGCCGATGAGTCATATAATTTAAAAGAAAAAATGCAACTCAAACGAATGAACAGTGATCCTATTCGATGTCATTGCAGTGCATAATTTTAATTACTTGAATTGCTATTATATGAAGTTGGAAGCATATCTTTTATTTTAAACACTTCTTTAGCAATATTATTGTTTATTAGTTCGGTCAATAATATTAAAATTTGAAGTTGTACACAATCAACGAATTGGTATAAATATTTTTTTACACATTTCTTGACGATTCAACAATATACAGTTTAAATGTTAACATGATCAACTATGATTATGATTATAAATATCTCAAGTCTTAAAGTTTTATGTGTTGTTTTTAAAGAACTGCAACTTCCACCTTTTTGCCGCATACATATCAAGAAGTTGTGTCGAATGAAATTAATAATTTGAAGAAATTATACAAAAATTTATAGCTAAGCTATTTCTAAGTATGTTTTTATATTAGCGTTTACTACAAACGGTCTTAAAATACTTTTTTGATATTTGAATGTAAAGATCATGTAATTTTAATAGGGACAAATTAAACAAAAAAAAATCAAAAAAATAAGAAGTAGACTATGTTAATTATAGCCATAGGGCGATATCTACTTGCTATGCATATTATCGCCAAAAAAAAGTGTAATAAGTAATTAAATAAGCTTGATAAAATAAACTTCTTTTTTTACACTAAATATTTATGAGATTGTTCTTAAATATTCATCCTTAAATCTCTATTTCTGAAGTTTACAGTCGACATCATCATAAAGAAAAAAATGTTGTCTATTTTATAAACTCAAACCGGTGAGATAATCAAATCAAATAAATATTTTAAGAATATATATTGAACATTATCACAAATTGCTAACAATATTACAATTCGAAAAAGTTCTCAATAAGAAATAAAATAGTAACTCTCTCCTAGTAAGGAGAAATGTGGAATTGATATAAGCACTATTTTTTCAAGCAAAAAATTATAATTAAACTGAAAAAAAATACAAAATAAAATTTAAACAAACTTGTATGTAATTTAAAAATTCTAAATAAAATAATAACCTATACGTAGAAGTAAGTGCATGTGAGGCCTTTATTTATTCAAGCTCAAATCCTTTAGCAGGTTCTTAAACATTGGGATTAATATTTGACAAAAATCAAAATCAAATTAAGATTGACACAACACAATCACCCCAAAGGATACTTTATAATCATTGAAAAGATTATACATCCAAAATAATCAATCTCCAAACTTTAAGAGACAAAAAAAAAAAGGTTATAAAAATGATATCAGTGCTTTAAAATTTCAACTCCTTATCTTCAAGAAGATTAAAAAAATTTCTATGGTTCTCACACTCTCAAAAATTTAAGCTATGCCTGCCACATTGAAATACAGACGTGTGCTAGCCGATTTTTTTGAGTTCACCATTCTAACAAATCTTTAGAATAGACGATAGTTTTTCCAACAAATGTTTATTTAAGTTTTCTAATGTAGCTAATAGACTTATATAGATATATTATAGGAAGATAAAAGGATGTCATAAAATTATACATAAAATAATATTTGAGATTTATGAACATAACTCAGAATTAATAAAGGTTTCGATGACAATATTAAGGAGAGGGGGGAAGTTGAAAGGATCATATATTGATAGATATTAAAATCTCTAATAAAAAAATAATTATTAAAGAGAAAAAATTGATTAATTATATTTATAAAAGCCCAACAAATACAATATGAAAAGAATTAAGGAGAAAAAAGGGTGGAAACAATCTACTGCATGTTTTTCATAATGAGATCAAGGGACATGACTTTTATTTTCAAGTTAATAAAATAGAAGATTATTTATTACCATTCATTATATTTTGTTGGAAATTCAAAAGTTTCTTGGATTTCAAAAATTACAAGATACATAATATATTTTGTATGCATATTTAATAGAGTAGTGGAAAAGACTCCCTATTATGACTATTTATTTAAAATATTTTTAAATATTTCATATTAATAATAAGAAAATAATTATTTTAAGGGCATTAGTGTCCATTAATATTTTAAGGTTATTATGATCTTATAACTTTTTAACTTTATGACTTTTTATTTTAGAATACATATATACACAATACACACACACACACATTATTTATTATATTTAGTGGAGGGGGAAAATGGTTAATTATTTATTTATTTTATTTAACGGATGAGTAAAATGATAATCCAACTTTGAAGTTAGGACTTAGGAGCCTCTCACTTTTAGGACCTGTTTGGCCATGCGGGATGAAATCATGATATGAAATCATATAAATGAAGTTTGAAGTTTTTGTTTAGACATGTAATTTGGGATTTTTAAGTTGTATTTTTTCTCATGAATATAAGAACCCCGTAAGTTGTAAAAACAATTCAAATTGCTCAAATTCTTATACAATCTTACCAAATAAGTAAAAGTTCATAATAAAATACAATACACTATTACAAAATCATTCTAAAAAAATACAATTTAAGAATCGAACTTTAGTTCAATTAAAAGTAAAATTAAACATGATTTGTAGTGTACTACTCTTAATATTATCCTTCCACATAGTACAGACAAAGATTGATAAACTATTTATGTCCAATATAATAGTTAGCAAAGGTTGTTTACATTTATTAAATAAATGGTTGGTAAATATAGTTTGTATATATAAAATGGAGGAGTTTCTTTTTACAAAATATAAACTTGTGGGTTAAATTTTGGATTTGAAAAATTCCATCTCATGATTTGAAATTCCAAATCAAGCTTTTTGGAAAATTCGGGATTTCATCTCATAATTTGAAATTATGATATGAAATCGCATATCCAAACGCTGATTTCATCTCATAATTTCAAATCGCGACATGAAATCACATGTCCAAACACCTACTTAGTATAATATGATATATGGAATATATGATATATGATATATGATATATGATATATGATATTTGATTATAATAAAATATTATAGAATTATTTTAGATTGAAGGATAAAATGGTTGCTCAATATTTGATGGGCAAATTAGTCTTTTAACTTTTGGATTTCTCATTTTTAGAATAAGATGATATAATAAATAAAATATAATTATTATATATAAAATTTAGTTTTAGGATGAGGGGTAATACAGTTGATTAATATTATTTAAAGGTTATTTTCGTAATCTAACTTTCAATTTAGGGTGTTCACACTTCCCACTTATATAATAACTAGTTTCTGGACATGTGTTTCGCACGTATATATTCACATTAAATAATTAAAAATAGAGTTGCGATAAGTGTAAATTCAAAATGATTGAACTGACGTTTTGGTTATCTTAATTTGATAATTATACTTTGATAATGATTAAGTATAAAGCGTGACAAGATCACCTAAATAAAATGAAAACAAAAAATTTTCAACATTTGTGCAGAAAAGTGCAAGAATTACATAAAATACAAGTTACCATAATGAATATAAATATAAGCCATGACCCAAGAGTAAATTTAATCTGCAGGTTTGAGGCTGCTTCTATCAAGTTTATGGACTTTTCATACAAACTCAAAATACCAACAACAACAAAACAAGAAGGTAAATCAGAAAATATTTGAAAAACTATCAAAAAGAAGAAGAAAGAATGCAACAACTTTACATTACCTATTAAAAGGTGTAGAGTATGATCATGATACAAATACATAAATTTTTCATATTGTGTCTGCTTAATTGTACAGATCTTCATTAGAGGATTATGTATAAATATTATTGTAACTAGTAGAAGCTGCTTAGAAGATGAAATAATTGGAAGGTAAAAAGGTAGTATATGATAAAATAATTAAAAATATATAAAAGTGTATTCTACAATAATTACTGATAGATGAAACAATCCTCCTCATTTACTCGATTCAATGGATGACTTTATTCATTTATATATTTATTTGATGATAAAATATTACTATTTAATTAGATATTTTATTATATTTTTATTTACTACAGGGGAAAAATGGTAATCCAACTTTTAAGATAAGACTTTCCACTTCTAATTAGTATAATATATAACTATAATTATTATTTATTTATTCATTTATTAATTATTATTATTATTATTATAATTTATTTATTTATTTATATTTATCTGTTATTATTTATTATTTTTATTTATTTATTATTATTTACTTATTTTAACTTTTCACTTTTGGCTTCCTACTTATATAATAATAAATATATAAATATGATATGATATGATAAAATATTAATATTTAATTATGTATCAATTAAATTTTAATTAGTAGAGGGGCAAAATGATAATCTAACTTTCAACTTAGGGGCTTCCCACTTATGTAATAATATGGTGATTTGATATATATTAAAGGGAAAATGTTAAAAAAACACCCATCTACTTTAGTATATTAGCTAACTTTGCCCCTGGTTATACTATAGGGCCAAATATACCCCCGCCAAAAAAAATTGCCTTCAATTGGATGAAATCCCCCAAATTGAGTTAAAATACTCAATTTCAAATAAATTGCCTATTTTTTCTTTAAATCTGAATCTTTCCCCACTAAACTGAATAAACTCATTAGGATTTAATTATTCAAAGCAAAATAAGTTCTCAAAAATTATTCGAAGAAAAAACCTTAAAAATAAAAGGAGTTCGATCATACAGTTATTTCTCCTTCGAAAATATCGGAACAAACAAAATAGTAATCAAATATTTACCAAATCAGGTTTCATCGGTCTTATATGAAGAGATTTTGTAAATATTTAATTTCTATTTTGTTTGTTCCAATACTTCAACTGTATGATCAAACTCCTTTTTATTTCTAAGGCTTTTTCTTTCGATAAATTGAGAACTTGTTTTGCTTTGAATAATTAAATCCTAATGATGAGTTTATTTAGTTTAGTGAGTTGGATTCGGATTAAAAACAAGGATAATTTAATTAAAATTGGGTATTTTAAGTCAATTTGAGGAATTCTATTCGATTGAAGGACAATTTTATTTACTTTGTTAATAACAAAAATATATTTAACCCTATAGTATAACCAGAATCAAAATTAACTAATATACTAAACTAAAAAGATATTTTTAATTCTTTTCCTAAAACGCCCGGTAAAGTAAGCATTATTGGAAGCAGGCATTTATGATTGACTTCATCACGTCTGCCCTTCTTTTTGTTTCCTTAGGGATAACCACTGTCAGCACACTTATGAGAAATATAACTGTTTGAGCTGATTGTGACACTACATGCATACTGCTAGTCCCTGCAGCCCAGCAATTATTTTATCACTTTCTTTTATATATTACTCTGTCTGTTTTAATTTATGTGATGTAATTTGATTGAATTTTTTCAAAAAAAAATATGAGAAGATTTTTAAAATTTATTGTCTAAAACAAGTTATAAATATTTTTGTGGCTAAAAGTTATCTCATTAAGAATGAAATAAGTATTCTAAAGTTAAATTATTACTAAATATAAAAATGTATCATTTTTTTGGGGACTGACTAAAAAAAAATGTGTTACATAAATTGGAATAGAAGAAGTATTATATATTATACAAGTTGCACACCTCAAATATTTTACTGGGTATTTTTTGTTATGTATTCACTTATATAGATGTAAAATAATTCTACTGATCAAAATTTAGACAGATAAAAAAAGACACACCTAATATTTTTCTTGCTTCAGCTGAAAATTTGAATATGAGACTTTGTAATTCAACTCATGACTGAAAATTTAGTAGTAAAAATAATCTAATTTTTGACATTTCGATACCCCAACTTCACATGATTCCATTCAAACACCTCTAACTCGTTTAAAATTAGTATTTGCTAAGCTGTTAATCAACTCTTGTTACATGTACTGTTTCTGATCGACTTTTAGAACTGCACACATTTTCAACTTTTAAGAAGCAACTTCTCAAACATTAGTTGTTAACAACATATTAATTTAAAATATATTGCTCATAGTAGTATTATTTTTCTTTTGTCTTAGTGAAGTAAGAAACATATATAAGCCTATAATAGTTATCAACAATAACTTACAATAATACTCACAAACCTGAAATCATATATAACTTGAAAGAGCCCACAAAACTAAGCTGTAAAAATCAATATATATGTTGAATAAATTCACAGTTCAATTGCACATGATAGAGATATGTTGAAAGGATAAATTAGAATGGATCCGTCATTTTATTGCCTTTAGTCTCAAAGGTTAAAGTAAGCTAGGGTTCTTGCAATCTCAAAGAATACCTAGCTAGATAGGGTTTTCTACTTCTTGGATCTTAATTTTTTTGTTTTCTATGTGGTGTTTGACTAAGACTCATTTAAGTTTTCATACTTAAATCCAAGACGTCTGATTAAAGATGAATGAATTTTATTCATCGCACCACAACCTTCGTTGGCCTGGTGTAATTGAGCAACTGTAAATTGAGTCCCCTCAAATGAAAATGAATGAATGCTTTTAATTCGTCTGGACTTGTCGCTGTTGTAGAACCACAAATAAAAAAGGAGGACGTGCAGAATCAGTTAGAGTACCTGTTTAATAGTAAAAGTGGTACGTAATAGACAAGTAGCAGATTTTTTCTCAATTATTCAGTAAAAATTAACCTTGTTGATTTTTTTGGGTACATATTGAGTAAAATTTCACTGTGAATCCTGTTAATATTATAAAATTAATTTACTATGGCTATAGGAACCAAACACTTCACATCCGAATAAGCAAACATGAACAAGGAAAAAAGAAAGGCACTAGTACATAGCAGAGGGAGCTTGAAGGAGAGCTGCAGTTAGCAGTTAATAGCACAGTCCATTATTTGTTCTGTTAGTCTGACGGGAAAACAGACTGTCTAGGATTTTTGGGTCCATTTGTGATTGCGTGAGTAATGTCTATATCTCCCAATAGTTCAACTCAAATATATGGCGACAGTTCGAACTTAAAAATTTCTTCTTCTATTAATTCCCAGTACCATTTAATTATTATTTCTCTGCTTGTATGCAAATTAAGATAATTTCAAACAACTGAACAAAGCTATAGCATTATGAAAGCTTCAGTTAACCCTGTCTCAACTCTCAATCAATTGTATTATGAGGATATAATCATATTGACTAATTTTACGTACACCGTAACCTTTAATTTCCTCTTTATATATGTACTTTATTTTCCATAGGTCTACATAATCTGATGGTGTAAAAGATATGTGCATAGGAACATTATGATTCTTAGAATAAATAAAAGTTAGACACAAAAACTCTCCCACATGCTGAGGATTTTATGATCCCATAATAGATGCATGGTGTTTTATTATTCTTGATGATGAAATATAATCATTCAATCCCTGAAACTTCAACATATATACTTTTCCTATTTTGGAAATTTATAACAGTTGAAGCTTCTGCGTTTGTGGAGTTTTCTTTCTAGCACAAAATCAAAATACTACAAACAAAGTGTGCAAGTTATGGAAAAGAATAATAATATCAAATTACTAAAGTTGGTTTTAAGTTAGTACAATCCAAATTGCTGCATGCTAGCTATATCTCACTGCAAAATAAGTGTGGTCCTCTCTCTCTCTCTCTGTGTGTACAAAATAAGTATGCATGCATGGCTGGTCCCTCCTCTATATAAGTGTAGCTGTTCTACTATCAATAGTCTCATCCAGCTAATGAACTACAACATCATCATGCACCACACAACTTTGGGATCCCACTTGCTATACAATTTTTATCTAATTTGAATGGCATTTATCTTAATTAATTGAACCACAATATAAAAATTGCAGAAACAACTTTTAATTTTCTACAAATAGGACAGAGATGCAATAAAAACTCTACTAGTAGTTGATAAGCTACTTACTTTTCACTAGTGGAAAAAAAGAAAGGAAAACATAAAGCAGTAACTCCTTTTTCTTTTTTCTAACTATAGGGGTGGTCCATTTGAAGTTAACAGCCTACCTTACTTATAATAGCATCATAATATTAGCCAGCAAATTAACTACTTCATTAATGTGCAAAAAATTGTTCATTTGTGTAGTGTAAACTTGGTTTAAATTCCAGTTAAGCTTATCGAATCGACGTGTCTGCTTGTATCAATACCACATGGCCACGAATTCGCCATACCTTTTTAATCTTTTCCTTGCCTTAGCAATATGGCATGGTAAGATTCTAACAAATATTTCTTCTTTCCAAAAAATCTTTAACTTATCCTGTAAGTTTATTCTCTGTACATAGAGCTAGGTTTCTCATCAAATTGCTTCAGCATTCACTCATTTTGATATGGAAACAGAGGAATTTAATGTCATTAAGAGATCCTTTTGAGCTGCAAATCTGATTTAAGTTCAACCTGTGACCTTTTTTATCCTTCAATTGCTTGTAGATATCTTTTCGCCCCCCAACGCATCCCAAGAAATTGAGAATCAGATCAACAACAACAACAGACTTCAAGTTCAATTATTGTTGAGAGGATTCAAAAGAGCCGAACCTGTAAAAGGCTTCTTTTGTATATCTATGGGAGAAGAATCTATTTTTTCTCCAGATATATATAATTGGTTAGTCACATTAAGCCTTTAATGTTTTCCCCTAATTATTTTTGAGATTCAATTTTTTGGATGGAACTGTATATACCTAATTGTCTTTCTTAACATTTATCTACTATCATAGCATAAGCTAGTACAAGAAATGTTATACTGTAGCTAGCTTTCTCTTGATTAATTATTTCTTTAATTTCTTTAGGTTTTTTCTGTAGCATAACTTGTGGGAAGGATTTACATAAGACTTCTTTTTAAAAGAAAACGATCACATCAAGCAGATCTTTACTATTTGTGTTCTTGTTTATGTTGAATTTGTGTAGATCAATGATGAAGAAAGGAAGTAGTTGATCATGAACTCAAGATCAAAGCAAGAAACTGGTGGTGATGATCACACCAACAACAGTACTAAAATATTCTCAAGGACTACTACTCCATCAAGGCAGTCATGGGCAGGGTTTAAAAATCCAAGAATTGTACGCGTATCGCGTACCTTTGGAGGGAAAGATAGGCACAGCAAAGTGTGCACTGTAAAGGGACTAAGAGACAGGAGAATTAGACTTTCAGTGCCAACTGCAATTCAATTGTATGATCTTCAAGATAGGCTAGGGCTGAGCCAACCTAGCAAAGTTGTAGACTGGTTGATAGATGCCACTAAACATGACATTGATAAGCTTCCACCTTTACAGATGCCACCACCCTCTCTTTCTCACTTGTTCAATATGAAAGATCATCATCGTCATCAAGATTTTGTTGATGATGCTACTTTGAGATCATCAGAAACAGGATTTGGAAAAGAAAAGTGGATTGCCCCAAATGAACAAGAAAATGATACTAACATTAATATTATTGGAGCTGCAGGTTGTACTAGTGTTCCACTACTTTCATCACAAAGCAGTACTAATTTCTTTCAATCTTCTAATTTACCTGCAGGAGGCATGTTAAACAGCAATATGCCCTTCAATTGGGAACCTAATTCAAACTTGTCTTTAGGTCCATTTGGAAATTACCACAGCGCCTTTTCCTCATCACAAACAGATCATCACCATAGTCAAGAGCCATCAAATATCATGTCTTTTCCTTCATCAGGCTCTCAACTATATTTCTGTCCAACTGCTGCTACAACATTGTCATCTCTTCTTGTTCCTCCTATGTATAATTCTTCCCATCTCCATCACTTCCATCCGAATTCCCTCGTGCAAACTCTTCAGTTAATCAGTACCCCAGTGAAATCTTCCTTCACTTTGAATGACAATAATCCTAAGGGGCTTAACTTACAAGAAAGTGACGATCATAAAGAAGCCAGTGGTTCTTAGCATGGAACAGAAGAAATTTTTAGTGTGCCACAATATGGAAGCTGCTACAATATATATATATATATTTCTTGAATGATTTTTTTTTTTTAAATTTTAAAGAACATATCATCATCATGAGCATTTGGGATTTATGGCAGCAAGCAAATTTCAACTATGCCTTGAAAAGTCTCATTCTACATGCACGCACCTTGTCCTGGATACAACAAGTTATATAAACTTCACAGATATATATACCAGCAACTAATACAGTAAGACATTATTCTATCTTCTCTTTTATATTTATAAATTTTATCTCTATGTTCTACCACTATGTGGTAAATATTATATTATAAATTTGTTAGTTTCTTTCTTTCTCTTTGAAATCCAGGGTGGGTTTTGGGATGGTAGGAAATATAATGTTTGAAACATAATTTTGAATATATATTTTTATAAAATTATTAATAAGTGAATGCACTTTGAGTTATATTCATGTGAATTTTGGTATATCTTATATGATTTAGATGCATAGTCTCTATGTTATTTAGGTACATGCTTTTGTGATAGTGATTAGTGAGCTAGGGTGTGAAAGTATTTAGTAATATTGAATTTAGAATTGTAGCCCACTTTTGGTGTAATGTCAGTTTTTTTTTTTTTTTTTGCCTTATTAGATTTATACGAAGGACCTAATATGATAATATTTCAACAAGTAATATCAAAGCATTGATTCGATTCTGAAAGATATAAAATATGAGTATTTCGCAATCGCTATTGAAGGCAATTTTTTATTTTATTTTGAGGATTTGTTGAAAGGTCAGGTATTAGTAAAGAGAAAAGTAAATTCTCCGGGTTAGTGAAGAAAAGAACAGTCCGTTAAGTTTACCTAAACCCTCTTTGTAAAAAAATTATAATATATAAAACATAATTTTTAATTATATATATATATTAAGACTAAAGACGGACTCAATAATTTTAAAGATTCAAAATTCATCTTAAGATTTCAAATTCAACTCTCACGTCGATTGTGTAGGATAACTATTTGATTAATTAGGTGCATAGCCTTTAATTATGTTATTCAGGTGTATTCTTTTGTATTTTTAAAAGCTGATGGTTAAGTTTATAGTGAGGGTGTAAAAGCATTTAATAATGCTTATCCTGTGTCAAAATAGTTATCGATTTTTGCTTTTCGAGAGTTAGTTTAATTAATTTTATTTAGTTATATTGAATTGAATTAATTCAATATTTTAAAATTAAAATTTATATATTTAAAAACTATACGAAGAATATTATAAATTGCTAATCATATCATATCAATATAGTGAAAAAATTTATCTTAAAATGTTACCCAATATTTAAGTAGATTTTAACTATGAGAAGTAAAAGTGACAAGTATTTTAAGACGGAAGGTGATAACAAATGTAGTTCCTGTCATTTCTAAAGCAACCTTTTAGCTCCTTCTCATACTACATATTGCAACTCTATTTAGCTCTCTGAAACTATTAATATTACTTTCTTTTATCTTTAATTTATATGGTATTGTTTGAATTTTAAGAGTAAATTGATTGAGTTTCTTTTTGACTGCGTTTTTGTCATCATATGCCTTTTAGATATTAAGATTATTAATTATTGCGATTTAATAAGTTTTACGTAATTTTTGAATATATAAATTTTATTTTAAAAAAAATTTAAATTTTCATGTTCGAATTAACAATTAGAATTAAAGAATTTGACTTTCAAAATCTGTGATATAAATTTAAAGTACTTTTCTTTGTCTAGGGCATCTGTAGGTAAAGTAAAACCTAAGGGCTACTAATTAATTTCTTCTAGCCATCACATACAAACATGTTCATCTGGGAAATGATTTGATTATTTTTGCATGAAACAAAATAACTTAGGTTAAGAGTTACATGCTCCTCATGATGTTTTCTATTCTACTTTCTGCGAATAAAAGTAATCTTTATGTATACGCTTTATAAGTACGAGGTTGATTCATAATTTAAATTTTATAATGAATTTAATTTTATGCTGAATTCATTATATTATAAAAATTATGAGTTCAGATCTAATATTTATTAAAATTTTAATAGGTTTTTACATGTATATTTTCTTATGTATACATATTCCTCAGTTAATATATCTTACGTCAGTCTATATAGCCTTAGCCTCTGGGTTTTGTAATTTCTAATTACGAAAACCCTAAGCATTCAACTGAATTGTAACTTGATTGTACGTAGCAGTAGCTCATAGCTAAATAAATAAGTACGTATCTAAGCTTTCAAATAACTTGATATATATATACATATATATATATATAGCAGTACATATTTATAATCTATATTGTTGTTCGGACTCTTCAAAATCATAAGTCGAGCTATGACATTTTGAAAATATGACACAAATATGATAATATTTTTGGAGAAATTAACCTTATAATATAGCTGAATAAAGTAAAAGTTTTTGCATGATGAAGTTCGTACCTCCTAAGTTCATCAACTGCTTTATTTTTACGGTACTCCCTTTGTATCAAAATAAGTGGTGTTTTAGTCTTTTGATTTTGTTTAAAAATAAGTGGTATTTTACATAATCAAGAAAACTTTCTAAATTTACCTTTATATAAATGGAGAGAGTTTTATATAATCAAGAAAATATTAAAGAGTTACATTTTTTCAAGATATTTATTAGGGATAAATGGATAAAAATTATATTTTTCGGTCTAAAAATGAGTAGTTTTCTTAAGGGGTATGCCGAAGCTAAAAACATTACTTATTTTGAAACGGAAAAGCAATAAGTTCTAGCATAGCGCATTGGGATTTCCATCTTCCAAATTAGCTTGTGGATTGAGTCGAACTCATCATTCTTTGGTCAAAATCATGTATTTGTCTTTAAAATTTTTTATTAATTATATACAAGTTATTAATTCAGAATTCAGTAACTTAAAAAAAAAAAGAAATTTCAAATTCTAGTTCAGCTTCTCTACTGATACATTATGTAAGAATTAATTAGTAATATGCTAATTGAAAAGAGCCATAGAAAAGAATGAGAAGTACCCTAAAGATTATCGCTTACGTGAAAAATAAATGCTGAGATAGAAACGAGAAACTAAAGAAAGTTTCCCAGTGCTTTTCCGAATAATAACTCCTCATCGAATCTCCTTGACCCGAACACAGCAAGCAATTTTCATGATGAAAAAAATAAAAAATAAAAAACTAAGGAGAGTCTAAGTTTCGGTATTTATAGAATTAGGCCACTTATAATATAATTAATAACTAAATTTTTAAAAGTAAAATTAATCAAAAATCTAGTAAAAATGGTCATTAACTTACTCTTACTAATTGTGTGTGTGTATATATATATATCAATAATTTTCCATCATGTTGACAGTGGGTGAAAAGGAAATGCGAGTAATTAAGAGTTAAGGATGGATAGTGACTAGTACTCAATTATGAGCATGGTCACTAGATCCAAGAAATTTTAAAGGAATGGCCCATACCAGTTTTCACTTTTTGTAAAGCAACGAAAGAAATGGTCCTCATAGAAGAAGAAGAAGAAAAAGAAAAAAAAAATAGTTTAGGGCATGGATATGTGATAAAGAGATAGAAATTTAACTTGAGATCTTAACTAAGAGAGAAAGAGGGGGGATAGATTCATAGATTTATTTATCACTCTAGAAAGTTAATCACTGACATAATCGGTTGGTTACATTCGATTTTAAAAATTATTGGCTTTATTTATTGGTATCGATTTTTAGACATGTTAAATTGTTAAAGAGCTAATCGGTTATTGGCTAATTGATCGTTATTGGTTTGGTTATATGGTTAACCGTTAAGACTCAGACGATAAATTTCATAAGTCATAAGTATATTTAATTAGAAAAAAATGGGTGAAAGATCATATAGAATTAACTCAGCTAAAATAATCAACTTTAATTTAGATTTAAATAATACCTACGTTAAATCTTAACTAATAGAGAGAGAGAGGATTGATTTAAAGATTTATTTATCACTCTAGAAAGTTAATTAAGCACTCAGATCATCCTATGTATATGATTGTATTCGATTCGATTTTAAAAATTATCAATTTTATTTATTGGTATCGTTTTGTAAATATGCTAAATATTAAAGAACCGTTAAGCAATATTAGTTAATCGATTATTGGTTAATCAATTATTGATCATTATCGGTTTGATAATCGGATTAACCGTTAATACTCACATGAAAATTTTCGTAAGTCATAAGTATATTTAACTAGAAAAAAGTGGGTAAAAAGAGAAACAATATATAGAACTAGTTCAACTAAACCAATCAATTTTAATTAGATTTGAATAACATCCACGTTACTTTTTATCGATACACGACTCATCTTCTTGCGAGGATACTTATACATTGAAGGCTAAAATTATAATTTAATAAATTATTAGGGGGTTATCAGTTCACCCGTTAAAAAATTGGCCATACCGATAATTGGATCAATAACTCAATAACTTGGGACAATAAATCGATAATTAAATCGTTAAATCAATAAATCAATAAATCGAACCATTAATCCAATAACCTAATTATCGATTCGAATTATTAATTTAATCATTAATTTGCACAACCCTACATTATGCGTCTATGTTTGCATATTGTGTACCATCATCATATATCAATCTACTAGGAGTACTAAATAAGTACTTCCTCCGCTTCCTTTTAGTCATATATAGTAAAAGTAGTTTTTTCCAAAATACTTATCTATTTAACAAATCAAGAGAGAAATAATTATATATTTTAACTTTACCCTTAGCATTAATTATTTTAAAATTAAGTTGCATGTAAATAAATAAATATTAAAAAAATAATAAGAGATATATTAGTCAAATTACACTATTGATTAATATTTTTTTAAAGATTATACAAATCTTATCGTGGCAACTAAAATGAAACGGAGGAAGTAATAGTAATTTATATATATATATATATATATATATATATATATATATATATATAGTTAGGCATAGACAGGAGATGTGACACCTCTCTATGGCCTAGAATGCTATATTATCTTTTTTCTTATTTTTTCGACATTTTTATTTGTTGCAATTTTTATTTTATCTTTATTTATGTGCCATATTAAAAAACTCAAAAGTCACTTTTTAACTTTCTGAAGTATGTTAAATATACTACACTAAAAGAATATATATATATATATATATATCTTTGATCAAAAATTTTATTTCTTTTTTTCTTTTCTTGCCTTTTACCTTTTATTCTATTTATTTCATTTATTAACTATCTATTTATATCTCTCTCTCTCTGCGCACGCACAACATGACGTGCATCTCTCTGTGGCCTAGAAAACAATTTTCTTTTATCTCTTTTTACGAAAAATTTTCTTCATTCTTTTCATTAATTAATTTATTTAATAGTTAAAAATATTTATCATAATAAAGCTGAAAATTAAAAAGGTGGCGTGACATCTCTATTTGACCAAGAAACTCAATTTCTTTTTCTAATTTTTTTCACTTTTATCTTTTTTTTTCTTATTTACGTGCTATGCAAAAATAAAATAATAGTTAATCTCGTGACTTCACCTTGACTGTGTATTAATTCATATGTCTTTTCATGTTAATTGTCCATTTTTCATATTGAAAAGACATGTTGTTATTGACCTTAATTAAGGTCAATCAATATTGTCCATTATGATCCTTGAATTATTATGATAATGGAGAATTAATTCTTCACTTCATTATCATCTTTTTGTCTCTCTATAAAGCTCAAGTTCAATTTCTTTGGGTTGCATAGTTTATCAAACATAAATTAATATTTTTTGTGTTTTGAAAATGCTGAGTTGTAATATCAGTTATTATTATTAATTTTTTTATTTTGTTGATCTTATTCGAAAATATTGTAATATTGAATTGTGTTTGAAATTTTTTTGATTTGTGTCGTGCAAAATAAGAATATCAATTGTTCTTAGTGTCTTAAATTCCGATCTTTCTCTTCTTCTTTTCTGTCTCATTGATTTTGATTTTGTGTTTTTTTTTTTTAGGTTAATTGGTGTGTAGTTGCGACATTTGAATTATGAAGATTTCTTTTAATTGGTATTTTATGAATCAATTATGAATTAGAGAGCATTTAAAGTCGTGAGAAATGACAAGGGAAACATCATTATCTTTTTTGATAAGTTTTTGATTGATCAAGTTACTGTATGTGTCTATAAATTGTCTCTCTTTTGATAGAAAAAAATTTACCCAAACAAATTTAATTACACATAAAAAAAATATTGTCAAAATAATTTTTTTTTATCTAATTTTATTAATTTTTTTATACCTAAATCATATGCAAAAATTCAAGTACAAAAGTCTTTCTTCAACTATTTCCTTTTCTATCTCTTTACCCTCTTCTTTTCTTCTTTATTTAAATAGTGGGTGAAGTTTTTATCTCTATAAGATAATGTTGAGTAAAGTATCATTTTAAAAAAAAAGAAGAAGAAATTTTCGAAAGATCGATTCCTATGCATTCAATCAATTTTAAAACTCTTTCAGTCTCTCTTTTTTTAAAAAAAATAAATATAGATGGAGAGTAGCATATGAAAAATTTAAAGTAAGTTTATTATGTATGTTTGACTTTCTATATATTTTACTCTTGTTATTTAATAATACACTCTTATATAATATTTACAATAATGTTTTTATTGTGTTGGTATTACGTAATTTTAAAATGCTTTGTGTTTTTAAAATAAAAAGAAAAATAATATATTGATAGTATATGACAAGCAATTAAGTTTTAATTTTTTTCTAGGATTTTAAAATAGCTCATACAAAAAAGAAAAAATATACACAACAAAATTTGTGGTTTTTTTTTTAATTTTACTTTCATAAATTATTCTATGAAATATTAATAGATATAATATTTATAGACTAGAATGTACCCTCGTGATTCTTCTTCTTCTGTCCCAATTAAATTTAATAAAAAATAATTTATAAATTTATTAGTATATATTTTTTATAAATAATTATACATAGTTATATTAATAGGAGATGATATATTGACATCCATAAAAATAGTGGAAAAAAGCCCCTGGCGAGGATCGAACTCGCGACCTTTCGCTTACGAAGCGAACGCACTACCACTATGCTACGGAGGCAACTCATGTTGTATGGCAATTTCGAATTGTATTTGTAAACAATTTTCATCAATTTACTCACCCGATTATGAAGGTACAATGCCAAAGATAACGACTTTGATGGCCTCCCAAGGTAAAACTGGTATAACTAGCAAATATTAACGGTAGGCATACTGGAGAATGGTTTTTAAATGATAGGACTGGTGATGGAGCAATTGATCCTAACACATGGATTGTGATGTTGACAGTGACTAGGAAGGTCAGGAACATAGTCTAGAATGATTTTGGCTCCTTCTCAGCCACTATGACTGCTTATGTTACTAATAAATCTAACCTACAAGTCGAAGAACTAGTAACCTCGACTTGTTCAATAAAGATCTAACTTGTTGAACAGAGGTCCACATCCCTTCTTTTTCCGTTGTTTCTCAATTATGTAATGGGGCTTTATGGTGCATAAAGAAGCTACTAGTACGAGAGCAGTAGTAATAAGAGAGAAAACCGATTTGTTAGTCTGCATTGGTAACAAGGACTAGTATTAAACATCATATAACAAAAATGCATGTTCGCAGGGACTAGAACTTAGTATACAGCAAAGCTTGCTCCCCAAATAGTTTAGCTGGGACAGAAATAACTAGACCCTTGGTATACAACAAAGCTTGCTCCCCAAATAGTTTGGCTGGGACAGAAATAACTAGACACGTTTCGGTTAGGGATAAGGTATGTATGTGCAAAATCTGTTTTTAGAGATGTCCCAGCTGGAAGTAAGCCCACGAAGCAAAGCCTTATGTTCTACGCTGTTTTGCCTGTATCCAAAAACTATTGAGCCAAATATAGTACAAAAAAGACACCCTTGGCAGAAATCAAGTCTTCCATCAGTATCCACATTTTTACAAGTAGAGCATTTGTTAGCACCACTCTCATTTATAAGTAGAGTATTTGTTAGCACCACTTTCTTGTAAATATGTAGCGGCTGCAATAACCTTGCGATAGTAACGCCAAGATGCGTTCTTTTCAGTGATAGGTCGTTGACCAAATGGATTACTCTCTACATACTTTTGAACATTTTCTGCCATGGACAGTCCTTCAAGATAAACACGCAGATCACCACCAGGCCCTGCTATGGATAAACAAAATGAATTTCATAAACAGTATCAACTGAACAAATACTCTGTTTAAATAGATAGGGTAAATGTAGATGACAGACCAACGGACCCCATAATACAGGTCAGGAATGACACAGCATTAAAGCGGTCATATTAAGTAATGTAAATCGCTTTAATTAAACATAAAACTGGAACTGTGAAGCGACAAACTATCAACAACAATTTAAAAGGCTTGTACAAAAGGAAAACACAAAAAAAGAGTTCAGTACCAATATGCATGATTCATCCCAAAATATACATGGAATACTTTTGATGTCCAAACATCACCAGTCTCTCAATGAAGAAGGGCGAAGAAGTCCAAGAAACAACATTCACAGACCTGTCTGACTCACCACCTACCACTGTACTTGTGATAGTTTTGCAAGGGAAAACACACACACATAAACGGAGGAAACTCACCTAGCGAGTCATCTTTCTCATCCATGTAGCGGTATGTATTTGGAAATATTGCTGTATTTGGCTGAAAATCATAAAATTACAAGTTGAAACTCATTGAATTTTAGTCATGCAGTAAATTTCCCAGGGAGAGTAAAGGATTAAAACTTACTGGATTACACAATGCTTTGTGAGGAGAGTCGTCCAATAGAAGTGTATTTGACTCATCATATTCACCTGTTTCCCACGGAAGATCTGGTTCATACTTATCCCATAACTTTTTGAGCTTCTTCAAGATAATAGGCTTGCTCCTCTTTTTTCCAACAACAGGAAAACCTGTATCAGTACAGTGGGACTGATCCTGCAAAGTAACGAAAACCTGTATCAGTACAGTGCGACTGATCCTGCAAAGTAATTTCAAGTTTGTTTATACTACTTTGAAATGGACAACTGAAAAAGGCAAATAGGAAACTAGATGAATAAAAACAACGGAAAATAAAAAAGTGGCTTTTTTTAAAATTTTTATTTTTAGAAAAACAGGTTAGGAACTAGCAACTTATCAAATACATCATTTCTACTCCCACAAAAAGAAAATAAATGATTGAAAAATTATTCTTGACAATTCGGAAAGGGATTCCATATATTGGGTCGCACATAATCCAGTAGGTAGAGCCAGAAGCATTAACTACGTTCACATAGACACCTAAGATACTCAATAAGTGTTCATCCAACCAGGTTTCCAAATCTTAAAATAACTACACAAGAGAGAAGGAACCACTAGTTTGGAATCCAACTAATCGCAGCAAGGTAACACCATAATTTCCCCAGACAGGCAGCAGATTTCATGTAGTTCTCAGGAATTCAACTAGTGCAAGTATCTGCTTGTAGAGCGAAGATATGCTTCCCAGACTCTCCAAAATATTGCCGCACCTGTGTCGGATCCTCAAAAAATACACTACTTTTGGAGGATCCAATACGCACCCAGTGGTATTCTTGAAGAGTCCAAGTAGCATAGAACGAAGTAACAGAGGAAAGTTAGCACCATATGTAATCCCTAGGTTATTGGTGTCATTTTAGAAGAAGAGTGTAGGGAGAATCTATGAAATAATACACTGTAAGATACATGGCAGTGATGAGGACTCATTTCCATCAAGAAGCTAACTTTATAAGCACCCGTTGTCCTTCAGGAAGGAAAGCGTTAGCTGTTTTATCTTTTTTTAGATTATGAAAGGTCCACATCACATCCAACAATTGAAGACCCAGAACTTAATCAGACATATAAAGGGAAGGGTGACAACTACCATATAAGTTGAACCCTGGAAGGGTGACTTGAAAAAAAAGCACATCAAAGCCTGAAAGGCAAATTAAATAATTGAATATGATGTTAGTCTGCACAGAGAAAGCATCATAAAGCATGTGATTCCAAAACCACTCACCAATTCATAATCATAGAGCAGTGCATTACTGAATCTGGAAATGAGCGGGAAAAGAGACTCAAATTGAATTAATTAATTAAAACCCATGCATCAGCAGAATGACAAAAGTAGTGAAACTATCAAGCCTCATTATCATAACTATTAATTTTTCTAAGCAGTATCTATGGATCACTGCTTGAGTTTAGGCATGAGTGAGACCTCATTTGTTTTCACTAAGATTAAGACGTCTGAATCTGAATGATTAAGATGTTGTCTCTAGATCTGAACACCGAATCTTAAATAATTAAGACCTAGAGCAAAGCTTTAATATTATTAAGAGGTATTCTTATGTGGATAATTTTCACCATCACTCTATCCACAATCACCTACCATCACTAATACCTATTTCATCACCACCATTACCATCGCCAGCGACCACCACCAACCACCTCTGTCATCATAACCACCAATGGCAACCACCATCGCCGTCAATCACTAGTATCAACCACTACCACAACTATCACCTCCATCATAATAATTATATCCAACATCACCGATGCTGACGCTAACGCTGCCGCCGCCTCCTCCACCACCACTATCAGCCACTACTATCGCTACGACCAATCTCTACTACCGACCATCTCCATCATCACAACTAGCATTGGCGCCAACTACCACCAACACATCGCCAAACACCACATATTCTTCAGCTACCACTACTATAGCAGCCGCCGCCGCCATCTCCACCTCCACCACCACTATCAGCTACTACGGCCAGTGCACCCAATCCCTACTACCAACCACCTCCACCATCACTACTAGCAGCACCACCAACTACAGCCATCACCATCAATGCCATCAACTCCTAATATCAACCAATTTCATCTCACAATCACCACCCACCATTATCAACTGCCACCCTCACGCATTCAGTACAACAACAATCATCTCCATTATTACAACTATCACCACCACCATCACTACAAATCATCACTAGCAAACATAAATGTTTCATTCTTTTATCAAATAATGATTTTTTTTTATTAAATTTATATTTTTTTCTAATATGTAATTACTTTTTATTGGAATTATATATTTATTATGATTACAAATAAATGAATTATGCACATTGAGATGTTGAAAAAATTATTCAATGTTCAGATCTAGAGAGTATCTTAATTATTCAAATGTGCATTCAGATTCAAAAATCTTAATCTTAATGGAAAAAATGAAGCCTAAGACCCATTCAAACCAATTAAGTGTTTAAAACTTAATAAAAACCAATGCACTTAATGGTCTAAAGTCTGAATATGACCTCCGTTCAGTGTAAACAAATGAGACCTGAATATCCTTCCTCATACGATCAAATGACGAAGAATAAACGGAATTTGGAATCCTCATATAATATTTAAGATAAGAGATACAGTATGTGACTATGTGTGCTTGGACAAACAAACACAATGTGTGCTTAGACAAACAAGACTGATATAAGACATAATTCATGTTTTCTCAATTTGGATCTGTTTCTAATTCCAAAGAGTTATTTCCTAGGTGCCCAACAATCTCCAGATTTAAAGAACCATGCATTAGTACTGCATGCCAAACAGATCAGAAAATATAACTAACTGTCACCATGCACATTCAGTACTGTCATTTTTCACCGATATTAAAGTAGTCCAAGCATCACAAGACTTTCTTTAAGTCCTCAGCTTCGAACACCTACAGTTACAACTAGCACCAGCACCAGGTCACAAAAATATATGAGAAGCAAGAAATTCATACCCAACAAAAGAGCAACTTGTGCTTGGCATCTCCCAAAAGAAAATCAAGAACCAACTCCATGTTTCTCCTGCAAATTTTTCACAACATACATGGGCATATAAATCATGAGTCCACATCTAAACTAGAGAATATTTTCAGATGTAGTGATACTGATAAAGTCACTATGGCAAGTAAACAAAGTTTGAAGAGTACTTGTTCCTTGATGACCATAGACCTACATTGAATCTCTCGAAGCAGAATTGCAGAAAATCGTCATGAAAGGGCCTTTTAAAAACTGGTACAGCAGATAAAACTCAGTTAGATAATTTCTAAGAGGGAAAGTAAAAATGAAAAGTGAAATACAAAGTTTGTTCAATTCACCTGCTTTCCCTGATACGATGATATTCGCCTCCAAATTATATGGGACGTATCCAAGCGGAACAATATCAGCAAGTAATCCATTCATATCGAGTACGAGAAGCTTTTTACTGGAACATGCCTTAAGTGCTCTCCCCAATGGAGGGATGATACCCACATTAGTGATTTGGCTCCTCCCACCTATAAAACCACTCCCTCTTGACAGAGAATAACTACCTTCAGTGGCTGATTGTCTTTCCCCGTTCAAGGGCTCATTGGTAGTGACAATACTATGAGTTCCATTGGAGACCCTAAGATCACATGGCATTGCATAATGTGAACTCTCTTTAGCAAATTCAATATCATATGACACATTCAAGGCGGCATCTGTCTCATTTCTCTTCTCCTGCTCATAATTTTCTGCCTTGGAGTCTATTGGAGACTCATCCTCGATAGAAGCCATTGCACTGTAGATGTTCTCTTTCTGATTATGAAACTGAATCGTTTCCTTTTTATTCCACGTTTCACTGCATGAACTGTTACCTGCTGCCTTCTCTAATAACATTTGTTTCACACCCATTAACAAGGTATCACCTCCAGCATTGACTTCTTCAGGCAACTTATCGGAGTATGATACAGACACTTGGCAATGGTCTGAGCTGGTGGTGGTTGTTTTATTTTCTGTAATTGAGAAAGAGGAGGTAGCATCCGTCCTGATAGATGATAAACTGCTTGCAGAAGCACTAGAATTCTTTCTCCTCTTCCTGGAATAAGTTATCAGCACTTCCATTCTTGGGTATACTTGTCGACCCCTCATCTGAATTGCAGCATTATTGACCTCAACGAGATCACCACTTTCAGTAGTCATACTATTGTCTGCATTAGGAACTGGCTCGTTCCGGTTTTCAACTTCAGAGACAGACTTCGATACTGAAGTAACAAATACGTGATCCTTAGAAATGTCATTGCACCTATCACTACAAGTTTCAAGATGAAGATCAGTACCACTAGACTTAGAGGGATTCTTCCTACTAGTTTCTTCTACCCCATCACAAGTATTCCTAGGCGGGCATGTCCCTATGTCACTACTGCTCATCACCAAATCTCCTTCATAGCATGTGTTAACTCCCATGTCTGAACTTCTACCTTTATCTACATGATTCTTCCCTGGTACAGAAGCAGCATTTTCCAGTTCACAAGTAATTACATTATTTTCCAAGGAATTGGATTTGCTGTTCAGATTGCTTCTTTTTTTCTTTATCTTCCATGCACTCAAGTCTGCAATGCAACTTCTTACTTGTGTACTTGAATTGATATTGTCATAAGACCATATATGTGAATTCTTTTCTTGATTCGTGATCCGAGCTGGAGCTCCTACCACGTGGTCAATATTACTAATACCAAAACCCATAGCATTAATCCTCCTATTTTTCTTGTTTCTTATTCTTTTTGACTGCCGGGGAATGACATCATCAACATCTTTGTTACAATGCCCTCTGCTAAAAACAGTTTTGCTGTTCAGTCTTCTCAGTTTAATACCACCCTTACTCTTCTCAGTATCCCAATAGTCTGGAGCCCCAGGGGCAGGCAATGCCTGGACAACAATCCTACTGCTATGCATCTTTTTCATACAATAAGGGATGAAACAAAGGTAACACTTAACAGGCAGGCCCTGTGCTGACACAAAACCAAATTTCAGTAACAAATATCAGTCTATAACTGAAAAATCTTTTTAGAAAAACTGAATGATCTTAATAGTGCATTTTCCTAATAAAAGCGGAAGCATGAAACCAGTAGAAACTTTTCTGCATAATTTCCATGGCCATCAAGTGGGTGGCTACCTTAGTTACATAAATGTCATTAAACCCACTCAGTGGAAGAAACAGGTAATCACAAATACATAGAAAGATTTACTTAAAAAAAACTAAACTTTAGAAGAAAAAAAACTTACTTTTAAGATTTATCAACTGTACACTAATTATCCCCATAATTTTCCTTAATAATTTAACAACTGTTCACATTCCTAAAAAGGTAAAACAGCAATATATTCAGAGTCACATACAATTTGGTCAACACAAAATAGAGTAAGCTCTGTCTAACTGGTTTATAAAGATTGCAAACATATTCAGTTAGTCACATCTACGAATTTCTACAAACACATAAATGAATACAAATGGATAATCCACCACATTCCAATGTAGATGTAGATTAACCTAGAAAACTCAAAATTAGATTAATTGAAATACTCAATCGTAATATGCATCAGAAAAAAAAAAGGAAAAAAAGACATCTTTTTAAAAATATATATAAATTTGAATCATATATGAAATATTACCTAGTTGAATTTGTTGATGATGAGCTTTGGAGAGAAGTGAAAATGGATTCAGTGGAATAAGAAGTGGAAGGACCAGAGTAAACGGGTCTGAATATAGCGGGGGTTTTAAGAAACCCGATCCAGGATTGGAATCATTTGGGGATTCGGATCCTTCCTAATTTCGACCAACCTTATCCATTTGTTCAAATATTTCCTTTTTCTTTTTTTTTTGTATGTTACAGAAAACATTAAAAAAAAATAATTTTAAATAGGTATATAAAATATGAAAATCTTAGAATCACGTATCATGTAAATTCCAAAAGCGAAAATTCTAGAAAATTTGACTGTACCAAATTTAGCGATATAATATTTGTGTGCAATAATATCCCAGATAAATAAATTATTTGATGATTAAAAAAATATTATTGATAAGTTGATTGAAATACTTTAAACCAAAAAGTAGGCTATAAATTGGTGGCATTCCAAGCTGTGATGCATCTCCAATGCATATTTGGGGGTATGATTTGGATAATCACACATATAAAGTACCTGATGTGAAATATTGATTCTAGCACTTAAACAGTAAAGAAAAAAGTAAATGCATTAAAATAGCATATAAAAAAATTAATACATCAAAATAATATATTCATCCTATTTTGAGTAAGTTATATATTAGCTAATTTGTTTAATTAAAAAAAAAATAAACTAAAATAAACACAAGAAGTGAACATTTAAAATAAACTAACACGGAGGTGGTAATTGTCCACTGGGAATTTCACACTAGATTAGTGTATGAAAAAGTTAAAAATGGCATCCATATTGGCATAGTCTTCTTTGGATGTGACATTTAATATTTAATAATATATATAATTAGGAACCAAAAAAAAAATGTTATCCTTAGCTTTTCAATAATATTCCGCCCATTGTTTACGGAAGTTCACTTATGCTCCAATTCTTCTATTCTGCAAATTTTTTTCTTTTTAATTTTAACTGTATACGAAATTAGAGCATTAAAGAAAATGTAATTGTGATATTTCCTCCATTTTTGGGCAAAATATCACTGTATAATTTTTTTTTAATTGAAAAAAATGGCTAACACAAGCCCAAAATAAGGCGAATTTTATTATTTTGGTGCATTGATTTTTTTATATATCATTTTGATATGTTTACTCTTTTTCTTTGTTGTAGGTGCCGGACTCGTGAGATATTACTCATTCAGACGTTAGTTTCATGAAACTTTTAAGTCTTTTATATTTATTTTAAAATTTTTATATAAGACTATAATGATCTTAACTTTTATATTTCAAAAATGTCATATATAAATATACAAATTTACATGTTTTCAATTATGACTCTGCTTAATTTAAACCTTCTCTAGTTACAAGATAAAATAGAATTACGTTTTTATCCTTAATTCATTTGCTATACAGAAAAACTTGTGACTTGACAGTTCACGTGTGAGGTAGAAATTTGTATATATTATTAGCAATCAACGCTGAATATTTAATCTATAGTTTTAATCAAATTTCAAAAAGATTTAAAAGTTCCATAGGAGCCAAACCATCATTACTACAAAAAGTTGCAAATCAGGATTCAAAGTCTTTGAACATAATCAAGATTCAAGAACCTCAATTATGAGATGGATAACATCTATTCTCATATTATTTATTTATATAAATAAACATGATCAATGTTTTGTTCTTTCCTGTTCACTTGTTAAATCTGTTTCAAACTCTTCAAGGGGTATGTTTGAGTGTCTAAAGGTTGTGTCGAACATGAGTTTGAGCAACATTTTTAAAGAGCCCGAACAACAAAAGTTTTTTAAAGAGCCCGAACAACAAAAGTTTCAACAACTTGTACCTTGCACCATGGTTAGCCTAATTCTTCCGATTATCCTGAACGAGGAGTTATTTCTGATTCCTTAATTTAAGGATACTTGTACCTTTCTAGTTTTTTCACTAATGCAGTCGAACGGCCAATACTCCGAGAATATCAATAACGCAGAAAAATTTATAACAAGCTTGCTATTAATAATCATATACACAACACCCATAAAATAATACATCTATTGAAAAGAAACCATATGGAACCAAAACTTATTACATACATTTTGCCCTTCTCAATATGCTGCTGTGTTCGATTTGGTGTTCGATTGTAGAGCTTGGCTGTACAGACACCACAGCACTCCATCATAGGCATCAATATTTTGGGCGCGGTCTTGCATATAAGCTTTTATCCAAAGTAGCAGCGAAGTAACTGCGAAAGACTTTGTTTCAAAGTATAAGTAGCAGAGCAGGCAGTCACAATAGCATCCGCAGTGACAATACACAGCAAAATAACTGCTGTTGCAATCTAAGACAGCCAAAGAATCAACAGTTATGCCTTGACGTACTTATCAACATAGCCCTGGAAGATAAAACTGTTAGTTACATGGTATTGAATTTGCATAATGTCTTCTAATCAGAGCATCCTACACAACCAAGGTTACACCAAGTATCTAGATGATGAGAAATGTAAGCTTCAGAACATGGGCTGCATGACGTTGGAGACGTCACATGAAAAGATGAGAAGTCTCAAAACAAACAAGGCCACAACTGACATCATCTGCATACTCTAGGGTTTTACCCGCATGTTCAACTCTTTACTATGGAACCTCAGAATCCATTCAAAGGTATCATTTTAGTCCCTAGATGAATGTTTGAACAATATAGTGATAGCTAGATATATAAAAAGAGTAGCAACTAATGAAAATGCAATCGACGGATGATTCACTTTCCATACTTAAACATATTACCATAGGTTCGGCTACCTCATCTCTGAACCATCCAGCATGATTAGGTTATTAAGGAGCCGTTTGTCCATGGAAGTTTTTCGTTTTTCTCAAAGCAGCGTTTGATTATACATTTGAATAATTTTTTGGGAAAAAAATTAAGATGAGTTTCAAGTTTCAAAAAGTGTTTTGACCAGTTTTTCAAGTGAAAAATCTTTTCCCCTCAAATGAATGTCCAAACACAACTTCAATTTTCAAACACACTTTTTCAACTCAACTTCAAACACTACTTTCTTTTCAAATATCACATTTTTTATGTCCAACTCCCTACTTAATCAGTATTTCAGGAGTCATCATATAGAAATGCTGGTAGGCTACGATACAAGGCAACAGCAAGTGATCTACTTTAGGTATCATAAAACTGAGAAACAAACATGCAACTACAGCAAGTAGGTGTTACCCAAAGGAGGAAGCAAAAGAACCACTGGTTGATCAGAGGACCGCTTTGGAGAAATATGCTGATCTGAGTGATTAGATAAGGATTACATTTGTTTTAATGTTCCACCACTGTTTCGCTTTAGGATGCTTTACTACTACTAATTAATCATTCACAACCCCCAGTAACCTACTTATAGATATTGCAAAGTATGACCAGCAAATTCACTTTCGCGTAAACTCAATCCACATTAATGATAGAGAAGCTAAAAATGTTCGGTAGAACTTAATTCAATCCTACTAAGCAAAAACTTAAACACCACCATTAGATTCACATAAGAGGGTTTTTGTGTAAAAGTATAGAAAAGAAGAGGTCATACTAGTAGGTCGCAAATGGGCAGCTTGGTTCAAAGCGGGTGAACCCAAATAATCAGGTCACGAAACAACCCGCACAAAATCTGCTAGGATCTAAATGGGTTGGATCAAGATGGGCCACCCAACATTCCATCCTTTTTTAACACTTCTTGAAAAGAATGCAAAAGCTAACACATTTTTCTAAAATGTTATTAGCTTATGTTCTTCAAAATGTTAATGATTCACCGAGGAAAACTGGTGGTCTATTAGCTTATGTTCTTCCAAATGTACATAATTCCAATCTCCAAATTTGACTATGTATGTTTTGGTTATGGTTGGATTTTGACTCGTGGGTTACACTATATGTTGAGCCATTTTGGCTCAATCGCTAGATGGGTCATTTTGGATTCGACCCGTTGGTCAAGTCAATCAACAGATCATAACCCAACCCATTTATACTTGGTTGGATCGGGCAGGTTACCATGACTAGTTTAATTAAGCTAAAAATGTTTAAAAGATGTAAACTTAATTAAACCCTCGGCGGAAACTAAAACATGGCAGTAGATCTAACATAAAAAGAATATCACAAGTAGATCACATAAAAGGGTTTTTCTGAAACAGTATAGATAAGAAGAGGTCATACCATGACTAATTTGGTTAATTTCCTTTGTGATGAGTCAATGTAATGGTCAATTTTTGTCTTAGACTTGGGTATCTGGTGGCTTTTCATAGCTCCAGAGACCTTGTCTACAGTTTTCTTGACTATTGTCTTGAAAACCTCCTTGCTCATGTTACCTTGGCGCCATGATGGTTTTAACAGCTCCTTCACAAAATTAGCAACTGAAATCTTGAAAAGTTTCATAGATCTGGAATCCTTACTTTTCTTTTTCTCTGTTGATGGCTTCACCTGTTCAATCTCTATCTCTCCTGTAGGAACATCTTCCTCATCACTGGAATCACTTAAACTTCCATTCTCTACAGCACCCACCTCTGCCTCAGCTGTCTCGCCAAATTCATCATTTTCTGCAGATGCGGTGAATGTGATAGCTCCACCTCCTTTCTGCCTCTTGTTTACTTCAACATTCAGAGGTTCATTGGATCCACTGAGCCTTAACATAACACCCGAGTCACCAGTTACTTCATGTTTTTGACCAGGATCAGACTTCTTAAGTAAGTTAGTAGATGGCTCTATGCTGTCATAAAGTGGATCATACTGGTTACCACCCGGCTGGGGGAACATTGCTTCACCTGTACGTGCAGATGGTGGGGTAATATTTCGTGAACCAAGACTTTCTGCATGATGGCCATCAATTGGCAGATTGCTCAAACTAAATGCACTGTATTTACTACTAGACAGCATATCTCTTCCATGTATTAAAGGATCCGAACTGAATTTCGTTGTCAGTGGCTGGTCAAATGTAGATGCATAAGGGTTGAAATGACTTGAAAATCTGGATCCACCAAAATCAGGCAACCGAAGAGCTTGATTCTGGTCTAACAAATCAGATGCATACCTTGACACAGAGGAACTAACTCCAACAAGATGTCGAGAAATACCAGCTGTCTGAGTACCAGAATGTGGTTGTTGCATGTAAGGGTAACTCTTAGAAGATGGACCAGGAAGTTCACCAAGAGCCAGAGATTCCCCGAGGAAAACTGGTGGTCTATTTGGTGATCCCCTAGAATAGATAGGTTGAGTCCGCACAAAGGCATGATGTTCACCAACTTGAGGAATATTAGGTGATGTGCTTGCATAGAAGTCATTCCTTGGAGCTACTACATTTGGTTGAAAATGTACCTGAGGAACACTATGTTGTCCACCAGCAGCATTTCCAGAGGAGTCGCTCACAAATTGCGTGCGTGGTGCCTGTGACAGCGCTGGGAGTGGTGGAAGAGAATTCCAAGAGGAACTCAGAGGTACAGCAAATGGAGACGGTTGATGAGGAAATGGAGCTTGAAATGGAGGAGCACTTTCAATATATGCAGAATTAAAAGGTGGGGGCAAGTTATGATCTCTGGGCATCTGCTGAGCAAACGCAGTACTGGAAGTCTGTGGGGTTGAAGGAAAGGAAGCTGATAAGAGTGCTGTCTGGAGTACATCCGATGGGCCTGAATCCTTAGCAGACACAAATTGAGGAAGCTGGACTGGTGGAACCATGAATGATGTCTGGACAGATGGTAACTCCAAAACAGACGAATCACATTTCTCTTTAAGTTTCTCATCTGCACTTAGGAGCATCTGACCAGAGACATGATCTTCAGACTGATGAATCCCCATAGTTCCAATAGAGGAGGGCATGCCCCCAGCAGCATCACTAGGAAGCTTCTCCACTTCAGCAACAATTACTGGACTGTCAGCAAGTCCCATTTGATTCTCTTTTCCATAAAGCTGAGAAGTAGGTTCAGGTTCTTTCATATCTTTCATTTCCATATCAGGAATATCCTGGCTTTCGGATCTATCATGATTGTGGACCGATTTCTTGAGTGTAGTCCCAATCTTCTCACGGGTATGAGAATCCTTTGAATTGTGCATATCAGAATCCTTTGAAATAAGCGGGAGATCTCGTTGCTGATGTTTGCTCCTGTAAGATCTTGATCTACCACTCTTATCAAGCTCGGCATGGAAATATCGACACGATGCTCCATGGTAACACCTGCCTCGAAGGAAGTTAAAACATTGTGAAGGATAACCTCTGTCTCTTCTCATTTTGTCGCCACCAGAGGTTGACCCATGCCTAGAAGGTGACTTGCTTCTACTTCTGTGTCTCTTTGGAGAGATGCTGCAAAGTTTAAAAGCATTGACAATTTTAAGATCATCCACAACTACAATAGAAATCAAATCACAGATATCGTCCAGAAACACATAGCAAAAAGCAAATCAAATGAGTACCTCCGAGATCGATCCCGCCTGTCCTTTCTCTTCCATGGGCTCTTTCTCCTCCTCCTATCATATGGAGAGCGGCTTCTGCTCTGGTTTCTTCCTCTTTTTCCATGTCTCCGCATATACTTACGCGACTCATCAGAATCACTGTCACTTACCCCCTCCCTAACCAATCTCCCAAACTCATCAACCTTCCGAGTAGGAGATTTATCCTTAGCATCTTCCCTAAGCGAATCAAAACTGTCATTATCATTAGCTCCCAAAACATTTTCCGAATGAGGTCCTTCAGGAGCAGTATCACTCTTAAAAGATAATCTATTTCCATTACTATGATCAATGGAATCCTCAAAATTTAAAGCACCAACAGATTCCTTATCATTTTTGACAACAGAATTTGAAAGTTTAACTGAAGATATCGGTGATCTCCCAGTATCAGTCTTGACAGTTATAGTAACAACTTCACTGGGTGAAGGAACCATCAAACGGCCAAGATTTTCAAGACAATTCTCACTAGTATTGTCTAAACTGTCATCTGAAGCATAGCCTTGAATTAGCCTAAAAGGACTGGTAGCTTCCATGAGCTGACTGTGAACATTTTCAAGACCAACCTCCTTATCACGAGGATGACTCAAATTTTTCTCTAGGGAAGAAGATGTCTGCACATGACCATCCTCTAGGGAAGATGATGTCTGCACATGACCATCCAAGAAGGGCTCATTATCCCTGTTTAAGCCATTGGACTCAGAAGATGGTTCTTGAAAACTTGAAGGAGCACGATATGGAGAATCTGCAGAGACTGAAGATGTAAGAGGATACAAACACCAAGGAGGCAACTTCGCATCAAAGTCAAAATCTCTTTTATATTTTTAGAGAAAGTCAAAATCTAAGAATCTTATCAGCTAATCAATCATCCAAGTTAGATGGGTTGGATATATGAATCCTTTGTATCCATTACACTCTATTTAGGTTCATTTCAATTCATTGTTAAGAGGATTCATTACGATTAAACTATCTGTTAGCTAGCCTCCATCCTACTGCAACCAACCTCCTTTACTTGGCTTTGGACCAATTATCAAATCAAAATGTCGTCAAAAGCAAAACAAAAAAATAAAGCTACTAGCATAATTACTAGTATAAACAATTAAATGTTTCAGGGGTGTCTATATCTCGCATCAGCTGAAGGCGATTTCACTTTTGTCTTAGCTTCCTAACTGATTTTGAACAATAGACATTATATTGCGTACTCATGATTAATGCTCTGAGTTAGAAAAGAACTAAGCACAAAGCTACAAGATATGCGTTCAGCTATTTTAACATGAGTCACTTGCACAGGATTTTTAGTTTAATTCCTTCTATCTGCATAAACAGTTTGCACCTTGTCTTTGTTCCTCTGGCTCCAAGGGTCCATAGCACGATGAATTTCGATATAGTATATCTTCAGTTACGCCATCCTGTAACTGTTTCTCAGCCCCCAAAGGATGGATCTGTTGATCTTCAACTAGCTGGGTGATATCATCTGACAGTCCAACAGAGAAGTAAGGTAGCTTCAGAGTTCCAACCATTGACTAGACACTTTCACAGTCATCAATCAGGAAAAATGAAGCTTCTAGGTAATAATGAAACGCAAAGGAATAAATGACCAGGTTGCAAAGGAACAAGCATATACTAAAGTGGCAAGTGCGAAATAGAGCTTGATAAATAACTTGATAACGCAATCAACAACTCAAAAAGTGTAGTTCAATCACCTCACATTCTTTAACTGAAATAGCAAGAATTGCACTTCTCTTTCTTTTTCTAAATACACATCAGAACCACAGTTAGGACTCCTTCAGCTGCAGCATGTGGCACTCTAGTAAGGAGTCCTCTTAAACCTCCGTGTTTTTACTTTTTCCTCTGTTATACTAGGCATGAGAGAGGATATTAGAGGCAACTAATCGCAATTGATTGGTTCTCCCTGCATCTGACATCGGCAATGTATCGGTCCACTATCTGTCTTTCAATATAAGCAAAGGTCCTCATAGTTCAAGGATCTAGACTAGCACAAAAGAAAATAAGACTAAAGGAAACTTACCCAAATGAAGAGTTCCAATAATAGGTAGAAGCAATTATCATTTTCCAAAGGAAACATATGCTAGAATCAACAACAACAAACCCAGTGTAATCCCACAAGAGGGTCTGGTGAGGGTGGTGTGTATGCAGATCTTATTCCTACCTTCACAGGGTAGAGAGGATGTTTCCGCTAGATCCTAAGCTCGAGTAAAGCATTTCAAAGCATGTTTAAAAGGAAATACAATAGTGAAGAAGCCATGTTGGAAATAATACAAGAATCCTTGCTATAAAATGCTGACTTCTCCAAGAAGTTAGTCAATTTGGTATCTCCCGAAATGCTATACACTTAGAAAGTTTAGTCAATTTGGTCTCTCCCGAAATGCTATACACTTAGAAAGTTTTTATACATTTTATGTATCCCGAAAAAGCTATGAAGGACCTATTGAATTTCGATTCTTTAATAGGGCAAAGACAAAATGTGGCTGCGTTTCCCTCAACAAATACTAAACAACTCACATTTGTTGTTATTCTCATGATTTTTATACTGAGCCAAACTACACCCATATATTGGGATACAAGTAGCATAAAATAGCACTAAGAAATAGAAAATAGAGACTTAAAGCATACAAACAGAGTATATTACACTAACCTTCCATCTCCATATCAGAATCAGCAGCTGAATGAGAGGGAGCTGAGTTTATTGAATTGATAAGTTGAACTGATGAGCCTTCTCCTGGAAATGCTAGCGATAAAGGCTTAGGAGGAGAAGATGGAAGACCCGAGGCTAAACTCTTACTTACTGGTAAACCTTCTCTGCAAGCAATCCCTCCATCATGCTCAAACACCCCCCCATCTTTAGCACCATTAGCATTTCCAGTGGTATATATGAGAGGTGGTGAAGATGGTGGAAGAGGTGGATCCCCAGGAGGTGAAGGCGGCAAAGGTGGCTGAGGACCAGGAACTGCAGGTTGTACATGGGAATCATGGTTTCTTGAATGCGCGGAGGGGTCAAATGGGGAAGGTGTGGAAAAACCAGGGTTCTGCAAATTAGGTGGTGGCGGCGGTGGAGGAGGAAGATTATGAAGAAAAACTTGCATACCGTTTGGTGATGGCTGATGAATTGCACCTCTATAAGGCATTTGACCTAGTGGTGGAGGTGGTGGAAGAACTCTAGGAGCACCTGGAGCTATTGAAGGTGGAACATGATGCATACTGGGATTCCACTGGGAATGCTGCACAGGGACTTGGTGAGATTGCAGAATTGGGGCACTTCCATGAACTTGTGCAGATGGAGGAGGAGGGGGCAGTGGATAAAATTGGCCAGATTCACTGCAACTTGTTGAAACTGAAAAAGGTGGACAAGGGTGATGTACACCAGGATGGGAGTGCTGATATGCTGGAGGGCCACGCTGACCAACTAGGGGTGGTCCTGGTGGATGACCATGTGGCAACATAGGTGGACGTGAAGCCTGAGCAGGAGGAGGAGGGGCCGGGGCAGGAGGCCACTGCTGCAATTGAGGCCTAGACGCATTAGCATTTTGACCACTCTGAGTTGCATAGTTACCCTGACCATACATCTCAATCAGCTAGCTACCAATAGAATTAAGAAATCTGGAGAGCACGATCCCACCCAGTCCAAGGGTTCCCACGTGCTGATCACCAAATTAACTCATCCACAGCAGCCCCTTCAAACACAAAATGCAACTTTGTAAAAATTCAAAGATTCAAGAAATATAACTCCACTGGCAAAAAGGGAAAACACAGATTTCTCTGACCTTGCAGGCATATACAGAAATGAAGAAAAAGAAACAAGGGGAAGAGAAGAGAGCAGAAGTCAATGCAAAAACTGGAAAGGATATAAATTAATTTCAGCCTTGATATTACACGTCCCAAGTTTGAGGAATTGGACTTCACAGGGATACTTCCCTCCTCCGGTTTATAAGAGTGACAATTTTATCTAGGTCATCACCAGCTCATGCCTTCTTTTTTCCCAGCAAAGCCTATCACCACTTTGTAGACTGCTAATTCACTTCCAATGACGTAGAAATAAGGAATGTATGGACATCAACAGAGTTGACTAACTTTCATATTTTACAAAAACCACCTAGACAGACATTCTAAACGTTACTCGATAGATGTGAAATTTTTAACCAAGAAACAGGATAAACTTTAACTTAATACCTGACTAGGAAGACCCCGGGGACCCACCCAACCGCCCAAAACCTTGCTCCCCCTCCCCCCCCCAACCACCCCACCAGAAAAAGAAAATCATCAACAAGAAACAACTCCCAAAAAAAATTACACACTTAAATCACCAACTTGACTCGAGAACCCATCCATTCCTCTTTGTTTTTTAAATTTCAAAGCTTACATTAAAGCTGTCCTGGGCACTAGGCAGCAAGACACTTCATAGTGTCAGAGGAATTTTTTCCTTCTTGCTTCCAGTTAAGGATATTTGGAGCACACAAATCCGTCATAAAGATTCAAACTTTCCAGAAAGAGTTTTACTTAGACCAAATAATCAATCAATCAACTGCATCTCAATCCCAAAGTTGTAAGCATAGAGAGACGAAAGAAGAAGAAGAAGCAAACAAAAAGACAAGCTCACCTTTCAAATTCCAAGCAGTTTCAAGTGATAGTAACCAACGTGCCTAGAAATAAAACTACAACAGTAAAGAATCTACGCACAATACCATTAAAATGCATACCAATTTGCCAAATAGCAGGTCTGAAGATGTGAATTTAAACTGATTTTGAAGATCTGAATTGATACCCAGCGAGTTTAGCAATCGAGGAATTTGATTGAAGTCCTCTTCCGGGTTAAAACCCTAGAGAGAGAAAAACACACACACAGATATGCACACAGAGGGGAGAGAGAGAGAGAGAGAGCAGTTTAAAATTTAGAAGAAAAAAAAAAGTTTTTTCTAAGAAAAGATTTTTACCGCAGTTCCGCAAAGTTGACGCCTAACGGTCATGGAAAAGCGGTCGGGTGATTGGTTTATGGACTTGGGCGTTAACCGGAGTTTAATGAAGAGAAAAAATTAACAAATTAAAGGGGCGTTAGAATTACGTAGGTATTAATAATTTATGAATTAATTATGAAAAAATTTATTTATTATTTTATATAAAAATTAGTTGTATAAATTTTAATTATTAATATATTAGTTATGTGGGTATTATTTATGTAAGTACTAATTATGTAGGTATTATTTAGGTAGGATTTTAGTTATTGTGGCTTTTAAGAGACAAATAATATGAATTAGATATCATTAATTTTTTTATCAAATTTTCAAACAAATGCAGTGTGTCTACAACTTTCTCAAACACAATTTTGTGAGTTTTAAAAGAACCTTCCGCTTATATAATTCTCTCTATTTTCTTAATAATATCAATAATTATTATTATTATATCTCAATTTCAAACAAATTAAAAACTGATTATATGAATTTTCATTTTTTTATTCTACATCTCTTAACAACAAATTTCAAATATTAATAATATTAATATTTTATTAATAATATCTACGTCTAAATTATATTTGAAAGTATAAGGGTATATTTTACCCTTTTTTGTTTAAAATACAATGATCAAATATTTTAGCTTAACCATGATGTAGTTTATATCTACTGTTTTCAGCTCTTAATATCATGAAAACAACTGCAATTTAATTAAGCAGTTTATAACATACTTGTGCAATGCCTAAAGGCAGACTTAAATATATAGCAACGACCGGAGTACTTTTAGGTCGTTTCTCCCAAATTTTCGTTACCGTAAATATTGTCAAAATCACAAAATCAACAGATATATGTAGATATGGTCAGATTTTTAAATTAAATTAATAAGGATAAATGTGTAATTTTATTATATTAATTTATGTGTAACTAATACTCATATAACTTATTTCACCTTCTATCCCGCATAAAGTTATACATAGATTTCCTCATAAGTTATGTGAGTATTAATTATGTAGAATTAAAAATACACAACCAAACACCGTATAAAATTAATACTTGAATAACTTTTTATACAATATTTGGAACTTACCAACCAAACATTGGATAAAATTAATACATTAATAACTTTTATCCTATTTGAAAATCAAAAAATGTATAAAATTAATACATGAATAACCAAGTTATTGATGTATTAACTTGTGCCTTATCCAGTAACCAAACGACACCTAAGCACTATAGTTTGTAGGCTATTTACGGTGGCGCCGGTAATATTTCGATAATTGTTATTAATTTGTATTATTTATTTTCATTTGCTTTAGTGGTTGTATCAATATATATTGTTTTGTCAATATAATCACTAGATTCTATGTGGTCACTTAATTTCATTGCAGTCAACGTATACAGTCATGGTTGGTTAATTTTAACAGTTGAAGTATTTAACAAAGACTCAAAATAAGCAAGACTAGAAAATTCGATTATATGGCTAGCTCAACAGTCTATGATCTCTCTCTCTCATACAACAAAATGCAGGGAAAATACATATAAATAAGAAAAAAATGACTCGAATATGCATATATGTATATATATATATATATAACATACAGTCGCCCCTGTTGAAGATTGTCGAAGAAGAAGAAGACTCATATCTACGTCATTCTCCTACATACATACAAAAATACACTTTACATATGTATAATATATACTTATATTTCGGTGTATCACACTTGTATTTTATGAGATACAAGGGATACACTGAAATATAATAATAAAATTTCGGCAACTTTAATTGTTCATCGTCAACCTTGAATTTTTCTTTTGAAAATCCAACTGAAATCTGCACCAAAATTGTCACAATTCGAGCATAGACCCCGAACGTGACATAAGATCTAGAACTACGAATGACTCCAAACTAACCCATGGTACATGCATAACATAAGCATAGACATATAACTAAGCGGAAACAATCATAAGATATGGCATAAGAGGAAGTCTAAGATATCATAAACGTAAATGAAGACAACAAGGCAAAGGCGAAAAGTCTCTAAACATAAGATGAGCTGATGGGACAAGCCCCCAATTAGCTCTAATAAGTCTGTAACTGAAATGACATAAAAGGGAAATAAATCAAAATTGACGTCCTCAGACGATGAGGACTTACCAAAAGCTTGGCTGAATATAGAGCAAGTGCGAATCTAACGGCGGGGCTAAGACTGATCACCCGAACCTATATCACGAAATGATATAGCACCAAAGTATATGATCAATACTTTGAATATATTGAGTATGGAGAATAAGTAAAACATGAGAGTAAGGACAAATGCTAAAAAGCATGATCGTGACATAGTCATAAAACATAAGTATTTTATCATAATCTAAAGTGTAACGACCCAAAATTTTGAAAACAAAATCGTAATGCTCATCATTTTTGAAGTCATAAGTAAGATTCATAAAATGGTCAATGGGTCAAAAATACTATAAAAACATGATATCATAAATCTCAAACATGAATAAACATGAAACATGAGGAATAGTGAGAGATTATCCGACATACTCCAAGTGAACATCACGGAGTCCGACCTGTATCCCTTGTAGGATATTCATGCCTTTCCAAGGGTAAGAACCATGAAGGCGTGATATCACTTGTGTCACACCCCCAAACCCAAGGAGGCGTGACTGGCACCTGGTGTCATCCCTGATATGAGCATACCCGACGCCCAAAATATAAAACAAAGGCCAGAATCAATGAGGTTCAACAACACAACAACTATACAATATGGCCCACCTAGCTTAAAACAATGAAACTACACCCACAACAAATGTCTATGAACCTCTAAAACTATGATAGAAATCAACTGCTCGGGATAGGGCCCCGAACTACCCATAACTCAACCTTTGGCAACTCCGAAAGAACTGGAGTACACCGACTCAGCTGGAACTCCACTCAGCATCCAAGAACCTAGTCTAACAGCCCACCATCACCTACAGGCATGAATGCAGCGCCCTAACTAGGGCGTCAATACAATAATGTACCGAGCATGAAAGGCAGAAACAACTGGAAGACTAAGATTAGAGATTAATAGATATACCAAATATTGCAGAAGGAGAACTCAACTTAAGTAAACACATAAAACCTACCTGGCCCCCATAAGCCTGGCAAGTACAAACAAGCATACAAATAGAACCTACCCGACCCTCATAATCCCGGCAAGTCCAAAAAGTAAATAACAATACAATGGTATCTAGCCAACCCAACTCACCTGTCATCGCCTCTAGACCTCTCAATGGCCTCAGCTAACACCAGCCAACATCTAGCATTCACTGTTATCAGATACAAATAACACAAGAAACAAACATAATATAATGCAAAATAAATCACAAGTAAACACCAGTTAATCAACATCATCAATCAGGCACTGCCGGACACTCTCTCGGTCGTGCACAGTTAGTGGAGCTCAATACATCTGGGAGAACCAATCGCGATCCCAGGAAGGCTTAGACATGTCGGACCACTCTCTAATCATGTCTCAACTCGACAATACGGAGGACATCATTCTCAACCCCGTAGGTCATTTCACTCCTTGGGCTCAACCCCTCAGTCGGAAACACTCTCTTGCGTCGGGTACCCACAAGCACTAAAGCCTCAAATAGCATACACAATCATGATCAAAGGAATTCATAATCAATAAAAACAATACATATAAACATATGTTCAAAATAGCCCACAGCAGGCTCTCAAACCCCACAACCCGACTATTACAACACAATATTATTCTTTCGCTTCTAGTCGTCCACCGACGAGCTACTAACCAAGATAAAAATTACCATCCTAACCAATCCATCATCACATTTTATAAAATAGCCCACATTACACTCTACTTACCACTAACATCAAGGGACACGGCTAAATCAACCCAAGTGTCATCACGGTTGTCACGTGTCATCAACACAATCGCCGATTCGAATATAACAAAAGGTCGTCGCAACCACCGACCTTAACTACTCTAATACCCCATTCACTTGTCAATATGATCACCTAATCTCATTCACTCAAACATCCCAAACCTTGCTACAAGAATCACACGCCTCACACACGGCCTCTCGGCACGAGCCTAACAATTTGTCATGACTACGATTCTCCGCACTCAAGCCCGAGCCACCAACCAAACCAACACCTTATACACACCTTTACCACCATATAAACAGCAGAACAAGAGTTCAATAATAGCAAAAATACAAGCCATCGCAAAACATCCAACACACATGTCAACACAGACGACAACGGCTACGGAATTCATGCCGACAAAGGGAGGGACAAACCTAACATACCTTAGCTTCAAGTCTATCCAAACTTGAGCCTTAAAAATGATGAAACTACTTCCTAAAGGAAGTCCAATATTCTGCCAAAACACAGCCAACATAACTTAATAACAAAACAAGACAAAGGAAGCTTACCCGATAAGATTCATAATAATTCGACGGTAGAAACTCTGAGACAACAACCTACCGGTGTTAACACACCTATAAACAACCTTAAAAACTAAGGAGAACAAAATAAAGAAGGCTTACCAATAGTTTTACCACAAAACAGCCACCAACAGCCCAGAAAAGACACCAAATCACGGACTACACCAAGCTCTCGACTTTCCGACACCAAAATCATATTAAGCCATGGATTCTAGCCCCAAAACCCAAAGGAAACCGTGGAGAGAACTTGAGAGATGTTTCATAAGAAATATATTTTAGAAAATGAATTTTTGATGACCAAAAACCGACCAAAGGGGATTAGATAATCCTCCACCGCCTTAAGACCTTGTGAGGTGCCTGCTTGCGCGGTCTCGCGAAAACACGAATATCTCTCTATTCCGAAATCGGATTGATGAACAGTTTGATGCGTTAGAAACTAGACTAATAGAAATTTAATTTTATAGGTCGCAAACACCCTAACTCCTTATAGATTAGGAGAAAAGTCTCAAGACATTTGACCTAAAATTTAAGAAATCTCAAGAAGTTTGCGATAACTTTTTTCGAATTTTGTTCTACAACTTGATTGAAGTACAATATTAAATATGATAATAAAGTGATTCAAATAACTCATAATACTTTCTTATTTAGCCAATTAAGTACTCTTAGTCTTACCTTGAAAGCACAATTTTATCGCTCAAATTATCCAGGCCGTTACAACTTATGAGTCCAGTAGTATAAGAGAGACACTCTCAACTGGAGAGGACCCCTTAGGCTAAGAGAAAAGGAGACACTCTATACTAGTGAGGACCCCTTAGGCTAGGGGCAAAGGAGACACTCTCTACTGGCAAGGACCCCTTATTCTACGACGACACATAGTTCTGAGACCTGAGTGCACTGAAATTTAACCTATTCGATGTTAAATACTACTTCCAAAATCATACATGGTGCTCATAATCATACATGAAACATAGGTTTTTCATGGGCTAGTTTAAAAACAGGATAGATTCTTAAACTACTTGACATATGTGAACTAGCCATGAAACAACGTTGAAGATATAATGATACATAAGCTTGATATTCATGAGATTGATATATACTTAGCAAAATCATGCTAACTTGAAAATAGAGAATCATGAGATTTTTTCATAGAAATCATGTAATTATAGTCATAAATCATAAGTAGAATCATGAAAGAATCAATTTCATAAGAGATCATGGAGTTTTTTGGCATAAAAAGGGTCTAACCCTTAAAATTCATGAAAATCATAATTAGAGACTCAAAGGAATTAAATTCATGATATTATACTTGAGATTGGGCATGAGGGTGGAAGAAATACCTCATTCATGATCCCACATATCTAGCTTGAAGAGTTCTTGACACTAATTTGAGACCCAAGAAATTTTGAGAAGAAGAAGAACCCTAATTGCTTGAGAGCCTTGAGGAAATTTCTTCAATCTATGGTGTTTTTAGAGGAATGAGAGTTTATGCTAAGTGATACCCCCCCCCCCCCCCCGCGTTAGAAATCTAAAACGGCCTATTTTGTGAGTTAAAAGCATAGGAAGTTACGAAAATATCCGTAGAAACTCGCATTAAAAATCTGCCCTTCGGTGTCACGACTCGTGGTGACCCTTCGTGGTCACTGGAGCCATGTTGGTCAATCTCTAATCCTCTTCTCACTACTCCTCAATACCATTCGTACCATCAAGGTACGATTCATGTGATCCTCTCATGGTTTTCGGGATAAACTTTGGTTGCTCAACTAGACTTCATCTCACAAGTGGTACCACGACTTGTACCACCTTATCATGAGTCGTACTGAGACTCTTACTGAGGAAAATTTTTAATTAATTCTACTGGTTCATACTCCAAATATAGATTCTAATCTTAGTGACTTTTGGGGTGTTATCAAAATCTCTTAAATTCGAGATATGAACTCCTCGTGATATACACAATCTTTAAGACAATACCTATTTAAAATTACTAATAATTTCAAAAAACCCGCAATTTGAACTTAAGTTTTAAAGCTTTCTGTCGCAGCCGTCAATGTAGTTTGTTATTCAAGTTTCGAAATAATAAATGAAGTTTCTACTACTTTCTTCACGAAAGGATATGGTGAACAACCCTTTCATGAAGTTCTTCTTTTGTTCAAAGTTGTAGATCTTGAACTTTGAGATCCAACAATAGGGTTTTTGCTATTCTCTTCACGTGAGTCAGGGAGAAACAAATGAGAAACATAGATCTTCATTTTGTAGAAGAAGTAGAGGTTGAATTCACTGGAGAAGAGGAGATCTAGTGGTAGGGTTTCTGCTATTAGACCTAAAGATACAACCTGTATCGTGTATTTTCCATTAAACCTAATTTTTAACTACATGTTATTTTTTAAACTCTTTCCATGAATGAGAAATAAAAAGACATATGTTTGCCCCGTTCCGTAATTCTTCCTTTCGTGATGTCACACCCCACCTTGGGAGGCATGACTGGCACCTGGTGCCCTACTAGGGTCTGAACTGGTCCGACTAAGCTTGCGCACCTTTGGTGCATAACTAATATCAATCCTCAAATCAAGAAAACAATGGGTTATATCTCGGCTGTAAACACAGCTCCCGGCCAATAAGGCCTTATAGCCACCTGTAAAAGAAAAAACAACTAACCATAAACAGGTAATAACGGGAAATCCTATCGGACCGACAAGACCATCATGATGGCTAGTTATGACTGTAAAGTAAATCCAATACTAGACTAAGCTATGACCGACAAGGCCGCCAACTAACAGCTAAACAAGGCCCCACACGGCCAACACGCAAGATAAAGCATACACGAGCCCCACACGGCCATCAACAACTAACCACAGGAAATCTAAAACAATCTGCAAGACTCTAGGAGTGATATAATGGTCGAGACAGGGCCCCGACCTACCCATAAACTGTACAAACAAAAAGAAGTAGGTCTTCTAGTTATTAGCTCCAAAGGAATGGAGTTGACTGCCCTGCTAACTCTGGCTAAAAGCTAAGAAGATTCTAGTCCACATCTATCGGTACCTACAAACAAGTAATGCAGCGGCCCAGAAGGGCGTTAGTACAATATGTACTGAATATGTAAAGCAATAACGGTAAATAATTGAATAAACTAAAATGAAACTGAAACTAACTAAAAAAAAGGGATAGAAATACTACCTGAATAACTGAACATCCTGCTATCTAATCTATCAGTAACTACTGTAGACAAGAACTTTACCTAGCTCCCATAAGCCGGAAGGTACAACCAGCACAAAATAACCCACCCCGGGTCCCCATAAGCCCTGGTGAATGCACATCAATCTATATAACCCTAACAAGGACAAAAAATGTCAACTAGTGGCTATAGCCGTCCTACCAGTCCCCTGGGTCTACAACAGAGCCCGCTCGGCCCCTGAACTGTAGCTGTGTTTGAGTCAGGTAGACTCCTGATATCTGCACCTCGAGCACCAGGCTCGACAGGGGGTGTGGTGCCAATATGGCATATAATAGTCCAACCATGGAATGGACTGTATGAGGATCTTGGACCCCATCACCGTCCCTTGTGGACAACATACCGCTCCTTGGAGCGACGTCATCTCGTCCCTGGCAGGCGTCGACACAACTAGTAACCCTGGGGTTGGCTACGGAAGGCTATACAGGGCAAAGACAATCTCAAACTACACATAGGATACTGGCCTCAACTAATAACAACTACTAATCACAATACATAAGCTTCTGGCTTTCTTATTGGAATTCAAACTGAATTATAATACTGAAGAAACTAAATTGCTGAAAGAATTTGCCTTAACATACCTGGATCATCGATTCCTGATTAACTGGCGAGTTACAAACCATACTCGATAGCTCTTTCCAACTGTGATCGTATTACTGGGAGAATGATACTAGTTTTAGTACTAAACTCGGCAGAAACGACAACTTTTAATACTAATATTAACTACACTTCAACTTATCAAAACACGGACGAAGACGTATAATTTCTCGAGAGTTCATAAGGGAGAAATACTTACTTGAAGCCTATGATCATATAGAAATTAGTTTGGAGCAATTCTGACAACTTCTACTCGGCGGAGTTACGATTTGCCAGGTGAATTTTGAGAAACTAACTTCGTAGTAATGCTCCTTGCAGGCTTATAACCAGATACCTGAAGTTAATTTATGTTTGGGAGGCGTTCGGCAGCGTTAACGGAGGAATTTAACTTTAAAATGTCGTAACCTCTACTTTTGGGATGAAGGTCCGGTATCTATATATACTTGGGCGGTGGACACGGGGTCCATGGCACAGACCCTGTCACGCCAATTCACGGGTGTGCCACGGCACCCAACGCGGAGGGAGGGGGTCCGTGGCACGCTGCCCCTGTTGCAGCCTGCTCCAGCCTTCTCCTTCATTTCCCCGATTCCGCACTCGTTCGACATTTTTCTAGGCACCTTTCTCGTACGCGCCGAACTCTAAAACTCTTGACTAATGTACGAATAGGCCATTAAATGTTAGAAACTTACCGGATGTAACATCCTCCCCCTTTAGGAATATTCGTCCTTGAATGTCACTTTACCTTACGGGAATCAAACTCTTTTAACTACTATTTTGGAAAAATTACGGTAGAGTCTCCCCTGTAATATGGACTCTTTGAAAATCCTGAAACGCAAATAAGTCCAATACAGGCATTTCAAATAACACTATAACAACTCTTTCACGGTAAGATGATAGACAACCGAGCATTACATATAACATAAATTATATAACAACAACTGAACCAACAACTTTACCTCAACTACATAATCTGGACTAAGCGTGGAACAAATGAGGATATCTGGATCTAATGTCGTCCTCGTCTTCCCAGGCTATCTCTTCTTTGTTCCTGTTTCTCCATAGTACCTTAACAGAGGCGACGTTTTTAGTTCTTAACCTATGAACCTGCCGATCTAATATGGCTACTGAAACTTCTTCATAAGCCAACTCCTCAGTAATTTGGACGTCCTCGATGGGTCCAACTCGGGACGGATCCCCTATGTACTTTCGTAACATCAACACATGAAAGACCGAGTGAATAGATTCCAACTCTGAAGGTAGATCTAGCTCATATGCCACCTGGCCTATTCTCCGGAGGATTCGATATGGGCCAATAAACCTAGGGCTAAGTTTTTTCTTTTTACGAACCTCATCACGCCCTTCATTGGTGAGACTTTCAGAAATATCCATTCGTCTACATTGAATTCCAAGTTTCTATGCCACACATCAGAGTAAGATTTCTGGCAACTCTGAGCTGTTAGCAAGCGTTCTTTGATGAGCTTTACTTTCTCTTCTGATTGGTGGATCATGTGTGGTCCAACTAGTTCTGATTCTCCCACTTCGAACCAACCAACTGGGGACCTATATTTTCTCCCATATAAAGCCTCATACGGTGCCATCTGAATTGCCGAATGGTAACTGTTATTTTAAGCAAACTCAATAAGGTTTAAATGTTCATCCCAACTGCCCCCAAAGTCTAGCACACATGCCCGTAACATATCCTCGAGCGTCTGGATTGTATGTTCTGCCTGTCCATATGTCTGAGGATGAAATGTCATACTCAGATTAACTTGTGTTCCTAAGCCTCTCTGGAAAGACTGCCAGAACCTGGCTGTAAATTGTGCTCCTCTATCAGAAATGATAGATGCTAGGACACCATGTAATCTAACTATTTCCATGATGTATAGCTCAGCATAATCCTCACCTGAGAAAGTGGTCTTGATTGGCAGAAAATGAGCTGACTTCATCAATCTGTCAACAATCACCCAGATAGAGTCAAATCTGTGCCTGGTACGGGTTAATCCTGTCACAAAATCCATATTGATTGATTTCCATTTCCACATAGACACCGCTATCTCCTGTGTTAATCTGTCGGGCTTTTAATGTTCAGCCTTTACCTGCTAGCAGTTAGGGCATTGTGCTGCAAATTCTGCTACACCTTTTTTCATTCCCGACCACCAGTAAATCTCTTCTATGTTCTGATGTATCTTTGTTGACCCTGGATGAAGAGAATAACGGGAATAATGTACCTCTATCATGATCTGCTGGCACAGTCCTACCACATCCAGAACAAAGAGGCGACTCCTACATCTCAAGATCGCGTCTTCGGTTACCTCGAAAGCTGATATTTCCCACTGTTGTACCTTATCTCTGAGCTGTGCTAAATGAGGATCTTCATACTACCGCTCTTTTACTTCTACAACTAGGGATGATACTGCAGTATTCTGAATCACTGCCCCGTTGTTTGCTGAATCTACTATTTGGATGGCTAGGCCAGCTAACTGATGCAATTCTTGGGCCAACTCTCACTGTTTTGGTTTCAAATATGTTAAACTCCCCATGGATCTACTGCTGAGGGTATCTTCTACAATGTTAGCCTTCCCTAGATGATATAAAATATTCACGTCGTAGTCCTTCAACAATTCTAACCAACGATGCTGCCGTAGGTTCAACTCATTCTGTGTAAAAATATACTGAAGGCTCTTATGATCAGTAAAAATGTCCACGTGTACCCCATACAGATAATGTCTAGTGATTTTTAAGGCATAGACTACTGCCGCTAACTCCAGATCGCGAGTGGGATATTTCTTTTCATGCTTCCTCAGCTGCCTCGAAGCATAAGCAATCACCTTACCATGTCGCATCAGAACATATCCTAACCCGACGCCTGAAGCATCATAGTACACAGCAAAACCCTCTGACCCTTCCGGTAAAGCTAGCACTGGGGTTGGCGTTAATCTATTTTTCAACTCTTGGAAACTCTGTTCACACGCTTCAGTCTAGTGAAATTTAGCTGCTTTATGAGTTAACTTGGTCAAAGGCGTTGATAAAGTAGAAAATCCCTCTATAAATCTTCGGTAATACCCGGCAAACCCCAGAAAACTGCATAGCTCAGTCGGAGTTGTGGGTATAGGCCATGTCTTTGCTGCGTCAATCTTCTGTGAATCTACTTGAATACCAGCTTCTGACACAATGTGGCGCAAAAATGCTACCGAATTCAGCCAAAACTCATATTTAGAGAATTTTGCATACAACTGATGATCCTTGAGAATCTGAAGCACTGTCCGCAGATGATCCCGATGTTCTGCTTTCGAGCGGGAATATACCAGAATATCATCAATAAACATTATCACAAACAAGTCCAGATACGGCCTGAAGATGTTGTTCATCAGATCCATGAACAACACTGGAGCATTCATCAATCTGAAGGACATGATTAGGAACTCAAAATGGCCATACCTGGTCATGAAAGCAGTTTTTGAAATGTCCCTCTCTCGAACCCGGACCCGATGATAGCCAAGCCTTAAGTCAATTTTGAGAAATACTTCGCCTCCTATAACTGGTCAAACAAATCATCTATTCTGGGAAGTGGGTACTTGTTCTTGATGGTGACTTTATTTAGCTGTCGGTAGTCTATTCACATGCGGAGGGAGCCATCCTTCTTTCTTACAAACAGAATTTTCGCACCCCACGGTGAAGTGCTCGGCCTGATAAAGCCCTTATCTAATAAATCTTTTAGCTGTTCCTTCAATTCTCTGAGCTTGGCAGGAGTCATTCGGTATGGAGGGATGGATATAGGCTGAGTACCTGGTAATAAGTCGATAGAAAAATCGATCTCCCTTTCTGGGGAATACCAAGAAGTTCATCTTGAAATAAATCTCGGAACTCATTAGCTACTGGTAGGGGTGGGCAAAAAAACCGAAAACCGAAAAATCTAACCGAACCGAATTAATTCGGTTTTTCAGTTCGGTTTTGGTTTTTTTTTTTAAAATTTCGGTTTTTCGGTTTTCATATTTCGGTTTTTCGGTTTTTCGGTTTAACCGAAATTTTACTTTTTTTTTTTTAAATTATAACTTAATTTCAAAAAAATAAAAATACTACACCCAACCCAAATCTCAAAGCACATTTACATTTAGAGAATTATTTATATAATTGATACAATTGCTTAAGTTTTTTTATAAATAACAAGTTTTATAATAGTTTTAGCATGTTAAGAAAATTCTTACTATTATTAATATGCTTTGAAAGAAAAATGAAATATATCATATTTATTTAACAAGAAATTAGGGACCATAGATTATTAAAATCTTGAAAGACCCTTAACTTTTTATTGGTTTTGTTATAAGGATATTAAGCATATGAGAAAATTTATTATCAAAAATTCAAATGTTATGTATGTACTACTAAATGTAAATCAATTGATCCCACTATTTTCTTTATTTAAAAAGTTAAAATTAAGCTTAGTTGAATTAAACTTTAGAATTCAAACTTAAAATAATTTATTTTGAATTTAAAAAGATAAAACAACTCATTTTTAATTTAAAAAGTAGCTCATTTTGTAAGTTAAAAAATAGCCCATTAATTAGGCCCATAACCGAAAAAACCGAATTAGAAAAAATGAAAAAACCGAACCGAATTTGAAAAAAAACGAACCGAACCGAATTAGTTTGGTTCGGTGTTCGGTACACTACATGAAAAACCAAAAACCGAAAAAACCGAACCAAAATTTAAAAAAACCGAACCGAAAAACCGAATGCCCACCCCTAGCTACTGGAATGTACTGAAGAGTCAAAGATTCTGCTTAAATATCCCGGACTTCGACAATATGATAAATGCACCCCTTCGCTATCAACTTTCTCGCCCGAAGATAGAAAATAAACCTACCTTTTGGCATGGCTGCATTACCTTTTCACTCCCGTACTACCTCCCCTGGAAAGTGGAATTGGACAGTCTTGGTCCAACATTCTATATTGGCATAACATGGTGCTAGCCAATCCATACCCATAATTGCATCAAAGTCAATCATTTCTAATTCCACCAGATCTGCTGAAGTCTGGTGACCAATAACCTCTACTGTGCAACCCCGGTAGATCTTTTTAGCTATAATAGAATCACTGACGGGTGTGGACATTGAAAAAGGTCGCTGAAGCAATTTGGGCGTGATACCGAACTTTGGAGCTAATAGTGGTGTTACATAAGACAAAGTGGAGCCTGGATCTATCAATACATACACAGAATGAGAGAAGATGTATAGCATACCTATCACAACATCCAGTGACGACTCTAACTCCTGTCGCCCCGGTAAAACATAAATGTGATCTGGAACGGTGCCTGAGCTAGATGCCCCTGATCTGCCTCGGCTTCTGCCGGCTGAAGCTGAGGGCCTACGGCCTTCTGAGAATGCTAGGGCACGTGACCCTACTGAAGATCTGTCCTATCGATCTCGATCACTCTGACACGTGGCTAGACAATATCTCATCAGGTGACCCTCCTACCCACAGATGTAACATGCAGAAGAACCATACCTACATGCCCCAGGATGGCGTCTACTGCAATTAGGGCAAGGTGGCATGATGAATCTACTCTGCTCTGACCCTCTTTGCTGCAGTGAACCCAATGGTCGTGAACTTTCGCCAGGTCCTGACTGCCCCTGACGACCTGGTCTACTACCATGCTGCTGTTGTGGGGATGGAGGTCTTGGTGTTCTACCCGATAGTCATGGCCTAGGTCTGCCCTGGTACTCTAACTGAATGTCACTAGGTCTAACACTGTGGCGCTTCTCCTGGTTTGCCCTGTCTATATCTCGTTGTCACTACTTGATCCCTCGATATTCTGAGTAAATGCCTGAACACGGGCAATATCCATATCCTCTCACAGAGTAGCTGTGATACAAGTCTCTACATATTCTGGATTCAGCCTCATAATAAACCGGTGCACCCTGGCCAGCATGGTATCTACAAAAGCCGGTGCATATCGGGCCAGGGAGTCGAATCTCATAGCATACTCCCGAATGCTCATCGAACCCCGCTCTAGATGTAAAAATTGATCTACCCGGGCCTATTGAATCTCCCACAGCAAATAATGGTCCAAGAAGGCCTCTGAAAAGCTGGACCAAGTCAGAGGGGGAATATCTCTACCTCGGGAACTTTCCCAACTCTCGTACTATAATACTGCTATATCCCGCAATCGAAATACCGCTAACTCAACCGACTCTAATGGTGTGGCATGCATTACCCTAAAGATCCGCTGCAGCTGGTCTAAAAAGTCTTGAGGATCCTCATCTTGATCTGTCCCCATGAACTGCGAGGGACTCAGTGCGAGGAACTCTCGAACCCTCGAACTACCAGATCCTCCTGAAGACTCGGCAACCACGGGTACTACTGGTTGACGTTGTGCAGCCATCATCTGCGCTATCACAAAAATAGCACCTCATGATCTGACGACATCGGTATAGAAACTGCTGGAGGTAATTCCGACACATCTATTGTTCTAGACGGCTCCTGGCGTGGCGAAGATTGCTGGGGAGACCGAGGTGGAGTCCCCCTATCGCCCTCAAATCGGGCCGATCTGACTGAGGCACCCTACTAGTGCCTTCTCCTGCTGCGACGTCTAACTTCCTGCCAGTCGTGGTCTGTCGCATATCCGACATCTCTCTGTATGAAAATAGATTACAGTAAGCTTAGGGACTCAACACAATACAACACATCTCTATAGCACGACTGGAAGAAAAAGAAGAGTAACCACCCTAACATGCCTCGCAGCCTCCTTTCTATAGTAAGTGGTGCATAACACATCCATAGAAAAGACTCTAGTTAGAACGTCTTGCAGACTCCCTGGGATATGACCTGCTCTAATACCAAGTTTGTCACGCCCCACTTTGGGAGGCATGATTGGCACCTGGTGCCCTACTAGAATCTAAACTGGTCTGACTGAGCTTGCGCACCTTTGGTGCATAACTAATACCAATCCTCAAATCAAGAAAATAACGGGCTATATCTCAGCTGTAAACACAGCCCCCAGCCGACAAGGTCTTTATAGCCACCTGTAAAAGAAAATAGCTAAGCAAAAATATATAATAATGGGGAATCCTATGCGGGCTGACAAGACCACATGATGTCTAGTTATGATTGTAAAGTAAATCCAGTACTAAACTAAGCTATGGCCGACAAGGCCGCCATCTAAAAGCTAAATAAGGCCCCACACGGCCAACACATAAGATAAAGCATACACGAGCCCCGCACGGCCATCAACAGCTAACCACAGAAAATCTGAAAGCCTCTAAGAGTGATATAATGGTCGAGAGAGGGCCTCGACCTACCCATGAACTGTACAAATAAAAAGAAGTAGATCTTCTAGCTATTAGCTCCGGAGGAATGAAGCTGACTGCCCTGCTAACTCTGGATGAAAGCTAAGAAGATTCTGGTCCACGTCTATCGGCACCTGCAGGCAAGTAATGCAGTGGCCCAGATGGGCGTCAGTACTATATGTACCGAATATGTAAAGCAGTAACGGTAAATAACTGAATGAATTTAAATGAAACTTAAACTAACTGAAAAAAAGGGATAGAAATACTACCTGAATAGCTGAACTTCCTGCTATCTAATCTATCAGTAACTACTACAGACAAGAACCTTACTTAGCCCCCATAAGCTGGAAGGTACAACCAGCACAAAATAACCCACCCGAGGTCCCCATAAGCCCTAGTGAGTGCACATCAATCTATATAACCCTAACAAGGACAAAAAATGTCAACTAGTGGCTATAGCCGTCCTACCAGTCCCCTGGGTCTACAATAGAGCCCGCTCGGCCCCTGAACTGTAGCTGTGTCTGAGTCTGGTAGACTCCTGATATCAGCACCCAGGGCACCAGGCTCGACAACGGGTGTGGTGCCGATATGACATATAATAGTCCAGCCATGGAATGGACTGTATGAGGACCTTGGACCCCATCATCGTCCCTTGCAAATGGCATACCGCTCCTTGGAGCGATGTCATCTCGTCCCTAGCGGGCGTCGACACAGCTAGTAACCTTGGGGTTGGCTACGGAAGGCTATACAGGCAAAGACAATCTCAAAATACACATAGGATACTGGCCTCAACTAATAACAACTACTAATCACAATACATAAGCTTCTGGCTTTCTTATTGGAATTCAAACTGAATTATAATACTGAAGAAACTAAATTGCTGAAAGAATTTGCCTTAACATACCTGGATCATCGATTCCTGATTAACTGGTGAGTTACAAACCATACTCGATAGCTCTTTCCAACTGTGATCGTATTACTGGGAGAATGATACTAGTTTTAGAACTAAACTCGGCAGAAACGACAACTTTTAATACTAATATTAACTACACTTCAACTCATCAAAACACGGACGAAGACGTATAATTTCTCGAGAGTTCATAAGGGAAAAATACTTACTTGAAGCCTATGATCATATAGAAATTAGTTTGGAGCAATTCTGACAACTTCTACTCGGCGGAGTTACAATTTGCCAGGTGAATTTTGAGAAACTAACTTCGTAGTAATGCTCCCTGCAGGCTTATAACCAGATACCTGAAGTTAATTTATGTTTGGGAGGCGTTCGGCAGCGTAAACGGAGGAATTTAACTTTAAAATGTCGTAACCTCTACTTTTGGGACGAAGGTCCGGTATCTATAAAATGTTTCAACAATAAAATGGACCTTATATGTATATACTTGGACGGTTGACACGGGGTCCGTGGCGCGGACCCTGTCGCGCCAATTCATGGGCATGCCACGGCGCCCAATGCGGAGGGAGGGGGTCCGTGGCATGTTGCCCCTGTTGCAACCTACTCCGTCCTTCTCCTTCGATTACCCGATTCCGCGCTCGTTCAACCTTTTTCCGGGTCCCTTTCTCGTACCCGCCGAACTCTAAAACTCTTGACTAACGTACAAATAGGCCACTAAACGTTAGGAACTTACTGGGTGTAACATGTGAAATAGAACGTGGAGTTCCGACTTGTAATATAAAAAAAAAATTCAAAAATGCGAGTACCCTAATTGGACATTGTATTTAACTTGTACTTAGTTTTTTATCTTTTTTAATTTTGCATGTCTACTTACTTCAAAAATAACTTCAGACATATGTTGACTGAAGTTAGATTGTTCCATACAAAATGTATAAAATTTTATATGACTGAAATAATTAAAATGGTTGAACTTTAGCTATATATACATGAACTGCAGATAAAAATTGAACTTCAAACAGAAATGACAGTTCAAACAAAAATAACTGAATCCATGCCCATGCAGCTAAAGCTTAGACCAAAATATTAAACTTATACGTACATGAACTGCACACAAAAATATTCAAATTTGAAATTTTCCACTTCTTTTAGTTAGTTAATTAAAGACAATATACTTAATTAATCTACATGATAACCAGAGGCTGATCCAGAAATTAGAGTCTCCGGGTGCCATGCAGATGCATTGATTAAATTTTTTTGTCTTCGGTTTAGATTATATATGTTTTGATTATATGAGAATCGACAAAAAAATTACTACTATTATTTACCTGTCTTTGCCTCTTTGGTACCTTTCTATTAAAAATATCATGTCTTTCACCAAGAAATTAAACATACTATACAAAACAAGCTTCACTAGTTCACATAATATGATATAATATAAATGTTGGCTCTAAAAATTTAGTATCCGCTATCCACACAAACAATATAAAATTATTAAAGTACAAAATTAATTTTGCCATATTGCCATTGAAGAAATTATTTATTTGAGTATATAATTTATTTTTTAAAAAAATAACCAAAAAAATCAAGAAAGAAAGACTTACAAGATGTGGGTCGATAGAAAACGGAGAACTTGGAGGAAGAGGAAGAGCCGCGAGGGTTTTTAGAGAACAAAGTAGCTATGGGGCGGACTCCCACAGAGAAGAATAGAGAAGGAGAAGTTTGAAGAGGAAGAAGAAAAGGTAACAGGGTTTTGTTATTTGAAAGATGAAAAGAAAATTTTTATTTTAAACTAATAACTAATAAGAACTAAGAAAAGTCAAAGACTAATAAATTATATTAGTCAACTATAATTATTATAATTAAAAATAAAGAAAGAGAAATAAAGAAAATAGATGACTGATGTGAATCAGTCCCCCAGTGCAGCCTGATGCTATAGCAAAAAGCTTTTTGAAAAAGAACTAAAAATATGTTGAAGGCCAAGTTCACTAGGCGTGAAAGTAGTGCCATTTTGCCATTGGCACCACATTTACCTTTGATACTTAGGGTGTCAATTTATTCTTTATACATAGATAGATAGAGAGAGAGAGAGAGAGAGAGAGAGAGTTTCGACCGAAACTTACGAGTGGCGTGGCACCCTCGGAGCCCTTAGTAGATCCGCCCCTGATGATAACTTATAATAAAATGTGTGACTTCATAAATATACCATTTGTTCAATTTTATTTGTAATTATATATATATATATATATATATATATATATATATAATTACAAATTCTTGTTTTTTCTTTAACAATAATTACATATAATTTGTAATAACTTACAAAATTTTCAGTAAACTAAATCGCTGCTATGCGTGAGATTTAAGGTAAGGTAAAAATATGAGGTTCTATTATACACAGTCTTATCCTGCATTTCTACAAAAAGCTATTTTCACTATTCAAACTCATAACCTTCTGATCACATAACATTAATTTTATTAATTATGTCAAAACTACCCCTATTAACTTAAAAAGGATTGTTGCCTTTAAAACTCTTAGATTGAAACTAAAACTTCTTGAGCATAGACTCATGATTAGGAATAAATCCTGTATCATACTAAATGACAAGAACAATAAATCAGTGTTGAAGATACTTATCATAAAGTCCATCTCACTTTAATAACATGGTCTCTTGGAAGAGCATTTGTTATTTATTTCCTTGGAAAAAGTTTACTTTTCAAGAACTCTTTCAACTTCTAACTTTAAATAGTAATTCTTTTACTTCATCGGGTTATTATTCAAAGGGGCCTTGGATCTTGTTTGATTAGGAAAATGAACCAAACGGATTGGCCCAAGAGGCCAAGATTGTGCAAATCTTGGGATCATTTGCACTTTTGCCCCTATTTTATGGGGGTCTTTAATTTTTATCTCTTATAACAAGCACTTTTTCTTGCGTATAAATTTGTATCTTCATATTATAACATCCACAAGTTATGACCAACATGACTTAAGTTTCTAAAAGATTTTATGTGCCACTAGATACAAGTTAAAGTGTGAGGGGTAGAAATTAAAGATCTATCCATCTAAATAGTTAAAATTTAGGAAAAATTACATAATATAGCAACTATATGATAGTATTTACTATACATAATTACAGTTTCAAATAATTATAATCATTAGCTATACTTTTAACTTTTAGCTATTTTTTTATATTTAATAGCAAATAAGGAAGAAATCTCTGAATCTCGCTCGCCTCTCTCTTCCATCTCTCTCTCGCGATCTCTCTCTCCTCTCTCTCGTTCTATGTTATTTTTCTCTTTATACTCTATCCCTCTTCCCCCCCCCCTCTCTCTTTTTCTCTTTCTCTCACCCCTCTCTCTTTTTCTCTTTCTCTCTTCCCCCCCCCCCCTCTCTTTTCTGTGTTATTTTTTTATATTTTTCTGTATTATGAATGATACAATCGATATAAGAACGAATAAAATACACGTGATACAAGAGTGAATGAATACAAGCTAAATTAGAGCGAATGGATATAATCTAATGCATGCATTAGTACAACAAATACAATTGCCTAACATCTCCAAAAAAAATTAAAATAGAAAGAGAGGGGTGGAAATATAATATACAAATAGATAGAGGATACAACCTGAATGCTTGTATGAATACAACAAAATACAGTTATCTAACACTTCAAAAAATATAAAAATACAGAGAGAGACGAAAATACAATATACAAAGAGGGAGAGAGGGAGAAAAGAGAGAGAGAGAGAGAAAGAGAGAGAGAGAGAGAGGAGAGGGGGAGAGAGATAAAGAGATAGAAAGAGAAAGAGAGCGAAATGTAGCAGATTATATCTTAATTCTAGCATGATTTTTGGTAATTGCCATTTTAAAAAGATAGTATCCCATATATCACTTAATATAGGGTGAAAATCATTTTTATCCCCAAACTTTGATTGAAAAATCAACCCCTCCCCCCCACCCCTACCCCCCCTTTCCCCTCAACTTTAAACAATAAACATTCTCCCCCCCTTATTCTAATTGACTTTTTAAAATATCTGTTTTATCCTTGTTATTTTCAATCCTTCATTTATGTAATATTTTTTTGGAAAAATGCATAAAATCCCCCCCAAACTTGTCCACAAAACTCACTTTAACTTTTTAAGTTTACGGGCATTTAAATACCCCCTTTAACAACTTTGAAGTGAATTTTAATCAAGCCACTCTTGCCCACACCAAGTCTAGGCTGGGTGTTGTTGAGTCACGCGCGTTTTTAAGAAGCCACGTATTTATGAGTAATTTTTTTAATATAAATTATTAATTATTAAAAATTAATTATATTAATAAAAATGTGACCCACCCACTTCTCAAATAAAGACCCGACCTGTTCCCAAATAAACACCCCTAATTCCTAAACAATCTAACTCAGTTGGTTAGCCAAATAAACACCCCTAATTCTCACACTCGAACTCTGGAGTGTTCGTATTCTGTGTTTTTCCTTTAGGGTTAGGGTTGAGGTGCCCATCGACGAACACAAATTACTCATGTTAGTATTTTGCCTTTAGGGTTAGTGTAGAATCTGTGTTTAGGGCTTTTCCTAGAAAAAACTGATCTTCGATCTCCAATTTGTATTTTCAATTTGAGAATGGATTTTGTGTTCGTAACCTTGAGGTTTCACCATGGAGGGATATTACAAGAAAAACCTAGCATTAAGTATGAAGGAGGTTCGTTACAGATTGTTTTGACGTAGATGTTGATAAATTCTCCTACTTCGAGTTTGTTGATTATGTTAAAGAAATTGGATATAATTGTTCGTCTTGCATTGTTTATATCAGGCCACCTAAATATGGTTATTTTGTAGAAATTAAAAGTGATAGGGACATTATTGGTATTGTTCCTCAATTAAAAAATGAGGATATTGTTGAGCTCTATGTATCCCACTTGATTGAAGAACCTGTTGTGGCCCCCCTGCCCTTGAATATGTAAATCATGTAGGTGGGGAATCTACTGCTACTTTTGAGGGTAGTGAGAATTTAGGGTTTGAAGGGGCTGCACAACCCCAAGAACCTGTTGGGGAGGACTTGGGTAGGATTTGGGTAGGACTTCAACCACTGCTGCTGAAGCTGATGTTCCCTTAGTTGAGTCTAATTGGGAAAGTAAAAGTGAAGTTAGTGAAGATTCAGAAAATGTAGAGTTTGATGAAGGTGAAGAAGAATATGGTATTGATGTTCATGAAGAAGTTAGAATTCTTAGGGAAGACAAAAGGGCTATCAAAATAAAAAAGAGGAAAGAAAAAGGTGATAGAGCTGAAAGAGTTGATTTAGGTAAAAAAAAAAGGTGTAGATTTGGGATATGATGAGTATGCATCAAAGAAAAAGACTACTCTAGAGGGCAAAATAGCTGGTGACGAGCCATATTTTGATTCAGATGAAGTTGTTAGCTTTGAAACAGATACAAATGAAGATGTTGAAGAAGCTGATGATGCAAGTGAGGTTCAAAAACCTTTGAGAAGAGAAAAAAGAGCAAGAAGAGCAAAAAGAAATAGACATAGGGTTATTTTTTATCCTTCTTGTCGAGTAATAGTTTGGGAGATGGGTCTTGTCTTTGAAAGTGTAAAATAATTTAGAGAAGCAATCACTAGGTATGTAGCTCAAGAACATGTTGAGTTAGATAAGTATGTTAATGAATCAACTAGGGTGAGGGTAAGGTGTACAACAGGTATTCCATGGCTGTTATTTGGAAGTTATGATTCTAGAACGAAAGACTTTGTGGTAAAGAATTATAATCTAGTGCATATGTGCAATGGCACAACTAAAAACAAACTGGTGAATTCAAAGTACTTGTCAGAAAGATACAAGGACAGAATTATTTCTGAACCTGGCATTAGAGTTTTTCAGTTGCAAAATTTAGTTAAAAAAGAGTTGGAGGTGTATGTTGGGAGGACAGTGGCAAGAAAAGCTAGAAACATAGTGTTACAACAGATTATGGGTGACCGTGTGGAGGAGTTTAGAAGAATTTTGGATTATAGGGATGAACTCCTAAGGACTAATCCAGGCAGCACATGTGTGGTGAGACTTAGTGAAGAAACCTTTGAAGATGGAAGAAAAATGTTTCAATCATTTTATATATGTTTTAATGCTTTGAAGAAGGCATTCAAAGCTTGTTGTAGGAGATGTATTGGGCTTGATGGATGCTTTTTGAAAGGTGTTTGTAAAGGCCAATTACTTGTGGCTGTTTGTAAGGATGGAAACAATCAAATGCTACCATTGGCTTGAGCAGTTGTTGAAGTTGAAAACAAATTCACTTGGAAATGGTTTGTAAGCCTTTTAAGGGATGATCTTGAGCTTGGGATGGGACAGAGTTGACTATTATTACAGATATGCAGAAGGTGATTTATGTTTTGTTAATCATTATTTATATTTTGAAATTTTTTATTACATTATACTATTGTAATCTAATATTTCTAATAATTATATTATAGGGTCTTGACTTAGCTATCCAGGAGTTGCTGCCAAATGCAGAACAAAGAATGTGTGCTAGACACATCCTAGCCAACTGGTCTAAGAATTGGAGAGGCATTGAGAGGAGGAACTGTCTTTGGAGATGTGCTAAGTCTACATTTCTCCCAGAATTGAGAAGAAATTTGGATCATATGGAGAAGTTAGAAATATGTGATGACTTATTATGGTATAATATAGAAAGGTGGTCTAAGGTTTACTTCAAGACCTTTAGTTATTGTGATAGTGTTGACAACAACATGACTGAAAGCTATTCATGGATATTGGGGACAAGACACAAGACTATCATTACAATGCTTGAGGAAATAAGAGTCAAAGTGATGAGAAGAATAGGACAAATGAGGGAGTTTTCCAATACTTGGATAACTGACATTTCTCCAATGGCCCTAAAAGTATTGCAAGAGAATACATCAAAGTCAATGAGGTGTAGCCTTGAATGGAATGGTGAATATGGCTTTGAGATTAAGGATAGCTTGGGTAACACATTTATAGTGAAACTGAATGATCAAACTTGTACTTGTAGATCCTGGATACTAAAAGGTATACCTTGTTGTCATGCTATAGATGCACTTCATTTCAGAAAATTGGAGTCTATTAACTATGTTGCACATTAGTATAATAAGGAAACTTACCTCAAGATCTATAGTTAATTCATTCAGCCTGTTACTAATATGCAAATGTGGCCAGAATCAACCAACCTTTCTATTAGACCATCTGAAATAAAAAAACTGTCAGGAAGGCCCAAAAAGTGTAGGAGGAAGGAGAAGACTGAAAATAAAATAGAAAATTGTCTAAAAAAGGTGTTGAAATGACCTGCAACATTTGTCACGCAAAGGGTCACAATAAGAGAGGTTGTCATTTGCGTGCCAAAGCTACTACGGGCGTTGGAAGGGGAAAAAGGACAAGTTCAGCAAGGTCTAGTGTTGGTTCTTCTGTAGCACCAACTGAAACTCAACAAAACACACGCAGAGGAAGAGGAAGACCAAGAGGTTCTACAAAACAGGTAACCTTTGTTAATTTACAGTTTAACCAATTCTCTTTAAACTTCCTGAAATATATTATAGACTACTTATGTGTTATAGAGTAATGTTGCTGCTGCCACTGAAAGAGGAGGAAGTACACCTTTTAAAAGACCAAGAATGGTTGGGTATTCTACATCACAAAGTGGTTTTACAATCCATAATGTAAGTTGTATGATTTTTACAAACTTTTTTCAAGTTTAAACCAAACTTTTACAAGCCTAAGTCCACTTATTTCTGTAAATGCAGCCTGGAATGCCAATGAACTCATCAATAGTGACCGGAAACCTTGGGCATCACAAGTAAAGAACAGGGTGAAATGGAGAGGAAAGGCTGTTGTGACCCCACAGAGACTTGAAGAGATGAGAGAAGAAAAAAGAATGAGGACAAGTTCCAAGGCTGCTGAAAATCATTTGAGTCAAACTAGTTCATCAGCTGTCCAGTAGTGATTGATATGCAGCTGTGACTGCACTAACTTGATGATTGTTTTTTTGAAACAATTATGCAATTGTGATTGCACTAATTTGATGTCTGTTTTTAAAGTACTCTGCAGTTGCCATTGCAATTTTGTGTCCATTATAACTCTAGTTTTGGTTGGAGTTGTTGTGAACTATGATTTTCTTCAATATTATGCAGTAAAGACTACATTTGTTTGGTGTCTATTTTTGTCTCTTGTTAACATTATGGCCAGTTTGTAATCAACTTGTCAAGTAAATTTATAAACAACATATAACCAATTATAACAAAACAAAATACACAAACAAACTACATTAGATTAAAAGACTATTTTATACACTAAGTCAAGCTTGATTACAAAAGAGGCTACAACTAATTGATTTCAACACAAAGGATCTTACACACCTACATATCATCAAATAACATCAAGAGTCTAAGGTAACTTCATTGAACCTTTCTTCATGTAGATGACTCCAAACCAATAGCTTAAAGCTACTCTATAATACAACAACAAAACACAACAAAGAAGAGTGCATTCTCTCCGGTCCTTTGTTTAACCATGTTGCTCCTCCACTTCTTCTCCCTTTTTTTCATCTTTTCAATCTCTCCTTACAACTTCTCCAATTTCATTTTGACGCAGTTATTATCTTGTTTGGATTCTGTAGGATTGTTAACTTCTTTAGAAGCTTCCTCAATCTCAACCAATTTCTCATCATCATTCATTGTTGTATGCTTCTCAAGATATTGCGAACATTCCAATAGATTTTCAAGCTCTCCTATTTTCTCTATTAGTTTTGGAATCACAAATTTGGACCTAGGGTCAGTGTTTTCTTTATCCCTCTAACACCAAAAATCAAAAGATCTTGGACCCTTCAATGATGAAAAATAATGAAGGAATTAGTGTTCAGTTATAATTAAAATACAAAAAAAATTGCTTAATGAATCTTTTAATTATCCCATAATAAGGACATGACCAATATCTTCTACCGGGATTTCTTGAAGTCCAAGATGTTTTTAGACGTACCACAAATCCATGATTGCAACGAACGTCTTCCTTCAAAACAGGATCATCCTCTTCCATACAAAACTTAGTCAAGTTTATTGATCGCATTGTGTGCTACGAAGAAAAAAGACAAAAACACGAGCTTAGTCAAGTTTAGAAGAAATCTCACTCCAAGTAGTTTCATATACTTCCAACAACACGAGCAACGAAGAAAAAGGAAAAAAACATAATCAAAATAAAAGAGAAGGAGAATAAGATGACTCAACCTCTACCTTTTTTCGAACAAATTGTAGCAAAAATATCCCTTCAAATATTCAAATTTAGGTTTAAGAACTAAAATTAGAGGGGATGAATGAGACTATTGAAGATGAGGGAGAAAAAGAAATTCCATAGCTAAAGCAGATCTGGTGTTAATTGAAGAAGGGGGAGAAGAGGAAATTTAGGGTAAGAAGGGGGAGAAGAAAAATTTAGGGTTCTTATGATTGAAGAAGAGATTGGGTCGGATATTACCCTTTGATTACTTTTAATTTTTTTTAAATATTTAATTATTAAAATAAAGAAATAACGCGCCCTGTGATGTTATTACAACACTCGACTTGGTGTGGGCAAGGGAGGGTTGATTAAAATTCACTTTAAAGTTGTTAAGGGGGGTATTTAAATGCCCGTAAAGTTAAAGAGTTAAAGTGAGTTTTGTGGACAAGTTTGGGGGGGATTTTATGCATTTTCCCTATCTTTTAATATTATATATAATATTTAATTTTTAATCTAGATATTTATAATTTCTTATTTAAGTTCACTAACATTATAAGTAGAACAATACTTCCATGAATTTGCACAAAATTTAATGCTATTTAGTATTTTTTTATTATTTTTGTTAAAATATTGTATGCATTAAATGTGTATATATGTATGTGGATGCATGTGTATGCATTTATGTTTCTCCTCTTTCTTATCCTCTATTATCCATATAAATAAATAAAATTAGATAGTTATTAATAGAATATTTCATAAATTATAATTTAAAATTAATTTATATTATAAATAAATAATTTTTAAATTTGTCTTTGTTTTATTAATTTTTTTATAATTCATGCATTAAAATATATTTATAAAATTGTTATTATCTTTATTTTCACGTGTATAAATAAATATTAGAGTTTTGATTGTTATTAATAAAATTATTTCTTATTTTGCTAATTTATTTCATTTGACATGTCATTAACTTATATACCCATAGTATTATTTTATTTTATTTTATCCCAAAAATTAATATTTATTTTTTTATTAAACAAATTATTACATAGATGTCACGCCCCACCTTGGGAGGCATGACTGACACCTAATACTGGAATTTAGGCTGACCTGGTGTCATGCCCTGCCTTGGGGGGTATGACTGGCACCTGGTGCCCTAGTAGGACATAGACTGCTAGCTGGTGAGCCAAAGCACATCTGGTGCCTGGCTGACTCTAACTCAAATTTCTGGAAACAAAGGGCTATATAACAGCTGTAAACATAGCCTCCGGCCAACTGGCCTATAGCCACCTGTACCTGTAATAGCAGCTAACCAGAAACATACTACCATAGGGGAAACCTATGCGGGCCGACAAGGCCACCATGCTGTCTAGTTCTCTGTAACTCAACAATAGCATGCTAAATAATTACGTGACCGGCAAGGTCACCACTACTGACTAGTTATGGCCACACACGTCCAACAGGAACTGAAATACTAACTAACTATAACAAACTGCACGGCCTCACACGACCGGCTCAACTGACCACAGGGAAACATATACAGACTGCAAGCCTCTAGGAATAACAATAGAAATGATCGGGACAGGGCCCCGACCTACCCGTACTGTACAACAAAAGAAAACAAAATACACCTCTGGAATTCAGACTCCGGATGACAAGAGCTGAATACTCAATAGCTGACTGGAATCACGAGGGATCGCCTCCTCGTCTATGAGTACCTGCAGGCAAGAAATGCAGCGCCCTACTGGGCGTCAGTACCACTGGTACTGAGTATGCAAAGCAACTGAAGTAGTACAACTGAAAATAACTGAATATAGATAGCATAACTAACATTTCTGTATAGCAGGAGATAGCTGAATCTGAAGAAGCTGATATAAACTGACTCAAGCTTTCTATACTAATAAGGCAGAGGCGTACCTGTAGACGCGACGGCCTGCTGTCTAGTAGCTAGTATATAATATATAGAGCACATATACAAGTAGCAAGCAAGAGCCAATACCAACCCCCATAAGCCGGATGGCGCCAAGCAAGCAAACAATCTATATACCCCTACCCGGGTCAAAACCAACCAAAAATAAGTCACTCCACTCATCTGATAACTGTGAGCTCCTCCTATCGGCCCCCTTGGGTACGTAGCTCAGGCCTTGGCCTCTGACAATAAACTGTGTCTGAGTCCGAAGACTCCTACCTCTGGGCGCAGGTGCACGCGGGGTGTGTAATAAAAACTGCCCCTGGGTGCAAGCACGCAACAGGGTGATTTTATAAAAATTTGTATCTGAAACTGCCCCCAGCCACAAGCGCACACAGAGTGTTCTGCCCCTGTAAATAGGGTGGACTGGCTCTGCGCTGAGTAAACTGAACTACCCATGCAAGCAGGGTGGTCTGGACCGTATTATCATGGTGGTCAGCCATCATCGTCCTCTAGGCGGACGGCATCGCCCAGCTGGTGGCGGTATCTGAATCTGGTATCAACACAGCTATAACCCAGGGGCGGTGGGGATGCTAAAAGGGACACCCACATGCCACAATAAGTCTCAACAAACAAATAGCACATAAAAATAGCAAGCATGTATAACTGAAAAGATTGTCTGGAATCTAACTTCTTATTCTGATCTGTTTCTATACCGAACTGATTCTTTACTGACTATACTGATTTTGTACTCTCTGTTTAACTGTACGGCTAATCTGTAGCCAAGATACTATCTGTCTGAATGGCTAATCTGTAGCCAAAACTGTCTGTCTATCTGATCTTTCTTTACTGACTGTTATTATGAAAATCTGTTCCTTTTTATTCTACAACATGCTTGCTATTCACATAATAGGCTGTACTGAATCTGAACTACTAACTTGCCCTTGGGCATATGCTTTTCTACTTTCAGACTGAATATGATATCACAATGCGAACTAGGTTTAAATGAACTTGCACAATACTTAACATTCTACTTCCGGGAATTCTACTACGGAGTTTATGGTACTATACAAGGCTAAAGCTACTAACTTGCCGAAGGAACTAGCTTTACATACCTTAAACTCGAGTTATCCGTCTGTCGGACGAGGCTCGGTCAGTACTCCAACTATTTCTCCCAACTGCATTCATATACACGTCAATTAGTACTAAATACAACACTATTCTAAAGGACGACGTCACTTTCGATATAATTATAGCCTAAACTTAGGCTTATCGAAAAACGATCGAAAACTTGCTATTTTTCAGAAACCCAGAAGGGAGAAGTATTCACTTTACGGCTAGGAGCACATAGACACTAGTTTGGAGCAATTCTACTTACCTTAGTCCGATAGCTCGACGATTCGTCGGTCGTATTTCGCGAAACAAAATCCGTAGGAATGCTCCCTGCTGCTAAATACCTCGGTACCTGAGGTTAATTCGAGTTTGGACCGCGTTTGGCGGCGTAATCGGACGAATTTTAGTAGGAGATCTTCGTTTTCCCCTTCTCTCTAATTACTCTCTGTTTTCTACTGGAAATTATAAGGAATTTTAATAAAAAATCGAAGTTGGGCTTATATATATAATGTAAACTATAAATCGCTTTCCTGGAATGCGATTTATAAGTCGCAATTCTGGAATGCGATTTATAAGTTGCATTCCTGAAATGCAATTTATAAGTCGCATTTTGCCTTGCGACGCGCCGACTTGGCGCTTGTCCGATCTTTCCTCGGGCCTTTTTCTAGCATGTATGGCTTTCAAATACTCTTAACCAACACGCGAATAGGCCATCTATATGCAGTGAATTTACGGGGTATAACATTCTCCCCCCCTTAAGAACATTCGTCCTCGAATGACATTCTGTCTAGAGGACTTCTCAACTTGTTTCTAGAAAAATTTCGGTAGAGTTTTCCCTGTATTATGGACTATCTCAAAATTCCTGAAAAGCAGAAAAGCCCAATACAGGTACTCCACACAGTGCTATAAGTTCACTTAATAGCTAACATCAGTCTTTCTCATTTCATACATACACAACTATAAGGTGCTGCATAAATAATAATACGGACATACCTGTCGCCTGACTAGGCCTGGAATAAGTGAGGATATCTAGTTTTCATATCTTCCTCCGCCTCCCATGTCATCTCCTCTCGGTTTCTGTTACGCCACAATACTTTGACAGACGCAATATCTTTAGTTCTCAATCTATGAACCTGCCTGTCTAGGATGGCTACTGGAACCTCTTCATAGGCCAGCTCTTCGGTAACCTAGATATCCTGGACTGGGACTGCTCTGGATGGGTCTCCTATGCATTTCCTCAGCATAGATACATGAAAGACCGGATGAACAGATTCCAATTCTGGAGGTAAGTTCAACTCATATGCTACTCGGCCTATCCTTCGATGAATCTGATAAGGCCTAACAAACCTCGGACTGAGCTTACCCTTCTTACCGAATCTCATCACCCCTTTCATCGGAGATACATTCAGAAATACCCAGTCATTCACATTAAACTCCAGGTCTTTGCGCCGTACATCTGCATATGATTTCTGGCGACTCTGTGCAGTCAATAGGCGTTCTCTGATAAGCTTTACTTTCTCTTCTGACTGCTGAACAATGTCTGGCCCAATTATCGCTGATTCCCCTACATCGAACCAGCCAACCGGCGATCTGCACTTTCGCCCGTATAAAGCCTCAAAAGGTGCCATCTGAATAGCCGAGTGATAGCTATTATTATAAGCAAATTCTATCAGCGGCAAATGCTCGTCCCAACTACCACCAAAGTCTAGCACACACGCTCGCAGCATATCCTCGAGTGTCTGAATAGTGCGCTCAGCCTGTCCGTCTGTCTGAGGGTAGAAAGTTATGCTTAGATTAATCTGCGTCCCCAGTCCCTTCTGGAATGATTGCCAAAACCTAGCTGTGAACTGCGCTCCTCTGTCTGAAATAGTGGATACTGGCACTTCGTGCAATCTAACTATCTCTCGGATATACAACTCCGCATAATCTTCAGCCGAGAAAGTAGTTCTTACTGGCAGGAAATGAGTTGATTTAGTCAATCTGTCTACTATCACCCATACAGAGTCATGTCTGCGTCTGGTATGAGGTAATCCTGCCACAAAATCCATATTTACTGCTTCCCACTTCCAGAGAGGCACAACTATGTCCTGAGTCAAACCGCCTGGTTTCTGATGTTCTGCTTTCACCTGCTGGCAGTTAGGACACCGGGCTACAAATTCAGCAATTTCTTCTTTTTTTTATCTAGCCACCAGTAGTTTTCTTTGATATCATGGTACATTTTTTGTCACGTCAGGGTGGAGAAAATAGTTGCTGGCGCAGTGCACCTCATTCATGATCTGATGGCAGAGGCCTGAAACATCTAGAACACATAGACGGTCTTTACAACGCAGCACTCCATCCTCTGTTATTTGTGAATCTGGCGCTTCCCTTGCAGGATTCTGTCCTTAAGCTGGACCAGGTCAGGATCTGCATACTGCCGTTCTCTTACCTCCACAACTAAGGACGACACAGCGGGGTTCTAGATTACCGCTCTGTTGTCCTTCATTTCTATCACACGAACGGCTAAATTGACCAATTGATGTATCTCCCTGACCAACTCCCGTTGCTCGGGTTGCTCATACGCCACATTCCTAATAGATCTATAGCTAAGAGCGTTTGCTGCTCCATTACCTCTTCTTGACTGACATAACACTTTCATACTTAGAGAGCTCGGCATAAAATTGACGGTCATACTGGCTTGTCTTGCCAAAGAGATCGACAAGTAGTTTACAGGCGTAGCTAGAGCTTATCTGGCCTTCCGGCCACATGCTAAGGCTACTTGTTGCTGGGATAACCTGAATGACCGTCTGCACACCTTGTGCCTTTATCTGATCAGAGGATCCTGATATTGATCATGACCTCTAATGATCCAGTTGCATAACCTTAAATAACTGAATAGTCGGGTTGAATGACCCGAATGTGGCAGTAGTCTAACAATGCTCTAACTGTTCCACTTGAGTACTTATAGTTCATGCATAACTGCAGACTTGTGGGCATCTAATTGCTTTGTTATTTTGCTTGAACCACTGTAAGGCTGGGCTTAATCAAACTTACTCCCAGGCGATCAATCTCTGGATCTTCACGGGGAGTCTACTGATCTCCTGGTCTTAATAAACACTGTGCTAGCAGGGTACTATCCATTTCTTATGCCTTGTGTGTATCCACTTGGATTTATACTGCTATTCTGGGGAATTCTCGGTCTTATGAGCTATTCTGTAAATACTGGCCTTCTGCTAGGGCTCTGTATCTGAATATCTTACGAGAACCAGCTGAAGTACTAGTCTATCACTGACTACTGATGTGGACCCCTTTCTTGGGGTGCCCACGGGCTTGTCTAACTTGCGGGGTATTCCTTGTAATAACTGCTAGGTTGACTAAGGTTGACTCTCACCTACAAGGCTGGGAAAACGATGTACGACTACTTAACATACTGGAAAAATTCTGGTTCTGGCATATGCGATAATGCTAATAAATTTTAGGGATGCTTCCCTACCAGTACAAGCGCCAGCTAGTCGTTAGACCGTCTAACTGTGCCCTTATCATCTAGCCATCTGATTCAGGTTACTAACTCTTGTAAGCTTCTAAAACCTAGATCTGACAACAACATATAAGTCTGTTAACTTAATAACTGAGAGCTGAGACAGTTTCTATGGATTCGTACGTAAATCACACTTAACTTGCCCCTTCTCTTTCGCTTTTCTCCTTTTTTCTCCTCTCTTTTCTCTTTTTATTTTTGACAAGAGGTCCTGCAATGCAATTTGTATATACTTTCCAGCACTAATATACATCTGTGTGATTGTAACCCCTATTAGCAGCTGCTCACAGCATATTTATTATCTACACAAATATATATTAATAAATACGTACAATACATACTGAATTCTGTGGTGATACGTAATCTCTGACACACTTTGCTAAATTTCATATTGTACATGATGTACTGCTTCTATGGTCTAATAATACCTCCTGCCTTCTGTTAACATTTCATTGTATTGTCACCCCATTCTGAAAGTAACAAACATAACACTTTAGTTATTGTCTGCTATTTGAAATTCCGCCACTCTTGCGATGTGGGGTCAACGTTCGAATCTTGTGGCCTTACCTGGCATATATTGAGAGCCCATGACTATCTGCTGGGCCTTATCTCTAGGTCACACTAGATTAGAATTGCTGTATCGGTAACTTCTTAACTTCTCCATAGCGGACATACTGCGGTATTCTGAACCGCAATCTTACTGTCAGCCCGAGGCTTAATCCTTAATACGATATTTTATCAATCCGGGGGTAATTCTAATTTTCCCCACAATATCTGACATTCCTGCTTCTTCCCCTCATCTTACTTAAGCTGAACTCTGGGGTTCAAGGTACCTGCTCTTTATACTTTCTAATACTTACTAGGATCAATCAGCCCATCTTTACTTACTGCTTGATTTGGCAACCCCATCTCAAGTCTTATGCCCTTTTACTATACTGGAATCAAAATCAAGAGGTAGGAATAGCCCTTTTTTTGCAACAAATAGAAACATTTAACTGTACCATATCTGAAAGGATGTATTTGGGATTCCTGCATTCCCCTCTCTTTCTCATACTTACCTGGTGGTCTGACCTTGTCTGTAATCTTAATCAGATCTTATATATCTAATAAATAAATCAACTCGTATATACATTATACTTCTGACCTCCTATTCTGACGTTATCAACGTATACTGGGAATAGTACCAATAAAAGTATCACTCTGGGAGGTCTCTGGTACCTCCTCCTGCTGCCGTAAGTATCTTGTAACTGGCTGATGCCCTCTTCTGTTGCTATATCTGATCTTCAGCCTGTAATAGGGTAATGCTGATCTGCCTTTGTATCTGTAATCAAAGAATACGGTAAATTTTTAGAGACTCCACCCTATACTGTACCGCTCTAAAGCACGACTGACTGAGAAGGAAGGGTAACCATCCTATCATGCCTCGCTGCCACCTGCCTATAGTATGTGGTGCACAACACATCCATAGACAAGACTCTACTTAGCACGGCTTGCAGACTCCCTGGGATACGACCTGCTCTGATACCAAGTTTGTCATGCCCTGCCTTGGGGGGTATGACTGGCACCTGGTGCCCTAGTAGGACATAGACTGCTAGCTGGTGAGCCAAAGCACATCTGGTGCCTGGCTGACTCTAACTCAAATTTCTGGAAACAAAGGGCTATATAACAGCTGTAAACACAGCCTCCGGCCAACTGGCCTATAGCCACCTGTACCTGTAATAGCAGCTAACCAGAAACATACTACCATAGGGGAAACCTATGCGGGCCGACAAGGCCACCATGCTGTCTAGTTCTCTGTAACTCAACAATAGCATGCTAAATAATTACGTGACCAGCAAGGTCACCACTACTGACTAGTTATGGCCACACACGGCCAACAGGAACTGAAATACTAACTAACTATAACAAACTGCACGGCCTCACACGACCGGCTCAACTGACCACAGGGAAACATATACAGACTGCAAGCCTCTAGGAATAATAATAGAAATGATCGGGACAGGGCCCCGACCTACCCGTACTGTACAACAAAAGAAAACAAAATACACCTCTGGAATTCAGACTCCGGATGACAAGAGCTGAATACTCAATAGCTGACTGGAATCACGAGGGATCGCCTCCTCGTCTATGAGTACCTGCAGGCTAGTAATGCAGCGCCCTACTGGGCGTCAGTACCACTGGTACTGAGTATGCAAAGCAACTGAAGTAGTACAACTGAAAATAATTGAATATAGATAGCATAACTAACATTTCTGTATAGCAGGAGATAGCTGAATCTGAAGAAGCTGATATAAACTGACTCAAGCTTTCTATACTAATAAGGCAGAGGCGTACCTGTAGACGCGACGGCCTGCTGTCTAGTAGCTAGTATATAATATATAGAGCACATATACAAGTAGCAAGCAAGAGCCAATACCAACCCCCATAAGCCGGATGGCGCCAAGCAAGCAAACAATCTATATACCCCTACCCGGGTCAAAACCAACCAAAAATAAGTCACTCCACTCATCTGATAACTGTGAGCTCCTCCTATCGGCCCCCTTGGGTACGTAGCTCAGGCCTTGGCCTCTGACAATAAACTGTGTCTGACTCCGAAGACTCCTACCTCTGGGCGCAGGTGCACGCGGGGTGTGTAATAAAAACTGCCCCTGGGTGCAAGCACGCAACAGGGTGATTTTATAAAAATCTGTATCTGAAACTGCCCCCGGCCACAAGCGCACACAGAGTGTTCTGCCCCTGTAAATAGGGTGGACTGGCTCTGCGCAGAGTAAACTGAACTACCCATGCAAGCAGGGTGGTCTGGACCGTATTATCATGGTGGTCAGCCATCATCGTCCTCTAGGCGGACGGCATCGCCCAGCTGGTGGCGGTATCTGAATCTGGTATCAACACAGCTATAACCCAGGGGCGGTGGGGATGCTAAAAGGGACACCCACATGCCACAATAAGTCTCAACAAACAAATAGCACATAAAAATAGCAAGCATGTATAACTGAAAAGACTGTCTGGAATCTAACTTCTTATTCTGATCTGTTTCTATACCGAACTGATTCTTTACTGACTATACTGATTTTGTACTCTCTGTTTAACTGTACGGCTAATCTGTAGCCAAGATACTATCTGTCTGAATGGCTAATCTGTAGCCAAAACTGTCTGTCTATCTGATCTTTCTTTACTGACTGTTATTATGAAAATTTGTTCCTTTTTATTCTACAACATGCTTGCTATTCACATAATAGGCTGTACTGAATCTGAACTACTAACTTGCCCTTGGGCATATGCTTTTCTACTTTCAGACTGAATATGATATCACAATGCGAACTAGGTTTAAATGAACTTGCACAATACTTAACATTCTACTTCCGGGAATTCTACTACGGAGTTTATGGTACTATACAAGGCTAAAGCTACTAACTTGCCGAAGGAACTAGCTTTACATACCTTAACCTCGAGTTATCCGTCTGTCGGACGAGGCTCGGTCAGTACTCCAACTATTTCTCCCAACTGCATTCATATACACGTCAATTAGTACTAAATACAACACTATTCTAAAGGACGACGTCACTTTCGATATAATTATAGCCTAAACTTAGGCTTATCGAAAAACGATCGAAAACTTGCTATTTTTCAGAAACCCAGAAGGGAGAAGTATTCACTTTACGGCTAGGAGCACATAGACACTAGTTTGGAGCAATTCTACTTACCTTAGTCCGATAGCTCGACGATTCGTCGGTCGTATTTCGCGAAACAAAATCCGTAGGAATGCTCCCTGCTGCTAAATACCTCGGTACCTGAGGTTAATTCGAGTTTGGACCGCGTTTGGCGGCGTAATCGGACGAATTTTAGTAGGAGATCTTCGTTTTCCCCTTCTCTCTAATTACTCTCTGTTTTCTACTGGAAATTATAAGGAATTTTAATAAAAAATCGAAGTTGGGCTTATATATATAATGTAAACTATAAATCGCTTTCCTGGAATGCGATTTATAAGTCGCAATTCTGGAATGCGATTTATAAGTTGCATTCCTGAAATGCAATTTATAAGTCGCATTTTGCCTTGCGACGCGCCGACTTGGCGCTTGTCCGATCTTTCCTCGGGCCTTTTTCTAGCATGTATGACTTTCAAATACTCTTAACCAACACGCGAATAGGCCATCTATATGCAGTGAATTTACGGGGTATAACACCTGGATTGGCATAGGCACCTCTGGTACCTACCAATGACTCAAATTCAAGAAGTCTCAGGCCAACAAGTCCACGCAACACCTATAAAAGAAAACAGCTAATCCAACCAACATAACCTTAATAGGGATCCTATGTGAGCCGACAAGACCACCATGTCGTCTAGTTATAACAGAAAGGAAAATAAGCAACTATATTAGGCCCCACATGGCAACGTGTAAAATAAGACATACATAGGCCCCACATGGCCAACGACAACCAACTAACTGGATACTGTAGTCTGCAAGCCTCTAAGAATAGAAATAATGGTCGGGACAGGGCTTCGACTTACCCAAATATTATATATAAATGAAAGATTGTAATCTCTACAACCTAGCAACTTCAAATGAAAAGAGCTGGCCAAACTGTTGACTCTGTACAGCTGCTAATAGAGATCCTAAACTCTGTCTGTCTAAACCTGCAGACAAGTAATGCATCGCCCTATAGTTGGGCATCAGTATAATGTGTACCGAATATGTAAGACAGTAATAAAAAGCTGAATAAAAGCTGTTAAAGACTAAAAGTAAGTAGGAAGAAAGGGCAAAAACATTAACCTGTAAGTTTGCTTATTCATAACCTGCACCTAGCAAAACACTACACGTATATGAGCTAAGACTGTACAATTACATATTTATGAGCTATGACTAGCAGGCAGGAATACAGAAAAAAACCTAACCTGGCCCCCATAAGCCTAGAAGGTACAAGCAACACAAAAATAACCTACCGGAGCCCCCATAAGCCCTGACAAGTACACTTCAATCTATATACCCCTATCCAGGTTCCTATCACTCTACTAGTTCTATAACCAACCTACCTAGCTTCTGGGTCCGCATCTGAGCCCGCTGGACTCCTATAACTGTGTCTGAGCCTCGTGGGCTCCTGTAACTGCACCCTGGGCACCAGGCTCGACGACGGTCAATAATGCCGATACAACATAAAAATAATAGTCCATCCATGAAATGGACTGTAATATGGCCCTTAGGCCTGAATATAGTACCTTTGGACATTATATAGCTCCTTGGAGCAACATTATATAGCCCCTCTCGGTAACATCATATAGCCCCCTAGGCGATAATACAGTTGGCAACCCTGAAGTTATGGATGGAAGGCTATCCTGGGTGAGGGCAACCCCAATCGATGTGCTAAACTGAAGCCTCAATCTAGCCACTCAAAAGACGTATCTGGCCTTCTAGGCCTAACGCGACCGCTACTCGCTCCTAGAATAGTCTGTATAGTTGCTAGCAGGCACACCCTGTGTACTTGTATCTGATCAGTGGATCCTGATAATGATCATAATCTCTAATGGTCTAGACCGAATAGGGCGAGGTCTGGAGTGGCCTAAGCGATATTATGAATATCATGTTCGGACAACTATAACTCGTAAACAATTGTAGGGTCACAGACGATCAATTACTTAGTTCCCTTTCTCAGAACAACTGTAAGGCTGCTACTGATCGGACATGCTCCTGAGCAGTCAGCCCCTAACCTTCCCCAGGAAGCTTACGATAATTCTTAGCCTAAAGGTAAAAACTATACTAACATGGTTCTAGTCACTTAGACCTTAACTTGGTCTGTACATATTTCCTATGTCTTTGCTGGACGATTATTAACCTCGTAGGTAAGTCTATTTGGATCTAGCCACTCACAGCAATCTGTACCTGAGTATCTTATGAGAGCAGGTTGGGGCGTTAACCCCGCATTCAACTACTGATATGGTTCCCTTCTTAGAGTACCCACGGGTCTATCTGACTTGAATAACTGGTATGACTTCATAGGTGACCTATATAACAAGTACTAAGCCGACTGCAACTAGTAGTCATTGGTAGTGGCCAACTACGTGGCAGGCTATCATTTATTTCACTTGGGCGATCCTGGCGCCCTTGATTCTAAAGTAAGACCATCCGTTGACACCCAATTTTGACCTCTCTATTCCCCGTCTAAGCTACGTATCAATATATATATATATGTGTATTTTAAAATTATATTTTTAATGAAATTATTTAATTCGCCTCCGTAATATTTTAATATTAGTTATCATATATAATTAGCTTCACATACTTATTTATTTGCACATCTTTTTAGTTATATTTTTTTTAAAATATTTTATTAATTTTAAGTTATCAATTTTCTAACGTTATATGTAATTACATCATATTGCATAATATATATACATACATATATATATTTTAATATATATTAAAGAAGCTTTATTTACAAAATATAATTTACTTAGTTTATAAATTATTTATATGTAATTTTTGCAATAATAATATTTGTATAATTTTATCATAAATTAAATTATTATATTTATAAGTGTAGTACTTTTGTTAATTCTATAACAGCTAATTCAATTCTCTTCAATTCATTTTAAAATGTAGCCATTTCTTATCTAATTTATTTCAATTCTAACTTATTTGAGTCACTTTTGGCTATTATTTAAATCCAATTAAGCCATAAATTAAATCTCAACCCATTGACCCAATTCATAACCCGGAATTTAACCCACTTCTAAAATTTTTAATCTCAATTGTTCATCGTATCGAATCAATGATCCAGATCAAGCTTCCACTTATTTCCTCCTATACTCAAAATAACCCTAATCTCTCTAGAACTCTTTCTCATGCCTAACCTCTGCCTCTCTCACCGACGAAGCCACTAGCCCCGCTCTCCTTCGTCTCTAGCAAAACCCCGCCGGACCACCACGCTGCAATAGCCACCACAAGCCGCCGCACACCCTCAATCTCTCCAGCTCTCCTCCTCATTCCTCTCTCTGTCATGAATTTCGACGGACAACCGAAAGCAGTCGCACCTTACCTCTCCCCTCTCCTTCTCGGCTCCTTTGTCTCTCTTTCTCTCCTCTCAATTCATAGCAGAAATGGCGAAAGTCACTCGACGCAAAGTAAGACAAGATAAAAAATCCTAACAAGAAGACAAAAATATCAATACGAAGGAATAAGAAATTAAGCAGTATCATAAAGGAGGAGAAATGGAATACAGCAAATGGTAGTGAGTTTAATAAGCTATCTGTCAATGTTTTAACCTCTATTTTTCTAAAGCACCAGTGAAAACATTATGCATCTCAAGGTGCATATCCAAGTCATGGAATGGAATTATTATTAGTCCTTTGTTCGTTCGTTCTCATCAAAAACAACAACTATTGGTGGAAAATGGCCCCTAATTTCTTTTATGGAACCAAAGCATTATAAGCCACGGTCAAGTATGTGCAGGCCCTTTGTTTCATTTGATATGGAAGAAAGAAATGAGGAGTTATACATAGTCGCACAACCGGTGCCGCACGTCGCCACTTCAACTCTCTTCCTCTCCGTCCCTTCTCCGTCTCCGGCCAGCTTCAATCAGCTGCACCGTTCACTGTTTCGGTTGTCCATCCATCAGACGATAACCAAACTCCACGAGCCTCCAGTTGTCTTCTCCAATGAAATTCCGCGACAACGTTTCTCATTACTCTCACCAAGGTCTGTTTGGCCGTGTTATTTTAGGTCAGTTTCATCATCATCGAAGTCAATATTGACCTTCGTCTTTTGACAAAGTTGAGATAATTTTGAGCTCTAAGATAGATTCAAAGTCTCAGGTATGGTTACCCATTGATTCATTTAATTATTCCCCTTTTTGTGTTAAGAAACAATTCCCCTTTTTCGGTTAACATTGTTTCTTAACGCATATCTTTCTTATCTAAAATTTTGTGTTTATTCTTTTCCGACTACTGCCTCCCCACTCGTTTAAAAATTATCACCTATGAAGGCCTCCAAAGTATTATGAATTTTTGATTCCGTCGAACTTACTTCTTGTTGAATATTCTTATAAATGTGAGTTTTTGTCTGGTTCTGATCTTACTCGAATACTCTTAGAAAGTCAGTTGTTATCTGGTTTTCTTTATGTGTTTAATATTCCAAAAAGAATACATTTATCTTATTATGAGTCCCATAAAACTTGTTTTAATTTTGGATTCCTACTTAATCTTATATTTTCTTACACTCAATTAGATATAATATTTTAACACATGAAAACTTTAATGTTTGAATATTTTGGCATGATTTCGTCCTTAATTGACTCCGTCTACTGCCTAAGGAAAGTAAATTTGCCCTAATTGATCATCTTAAACAATTACTTTTCCTTTTATTTTTACCAGCTGAAACTATATTTGGTATATATATTTTCTTACCTTTCTCTAATTATTTGGACAACTTTGCATATATATATATATTTATGGTAAACTTAGATAGGGCATATTTAATTGATTCATTTATGATTAATGAAGGAAGTTAATTTGCTCTAATTGATTATTTTTATTATTTCCTTCAGGATTATGACTTTTGTGACATATAAGCATGCCCTCTCCTTCTTTCAAAAAAGAGAAAAAACAAGGGACTTGTTCTTTAGAAGTTCGCTTGAGCTTCTCTTTAGCATTCAAATACTATTATTCCTATAGTAATATAACTTGAACATTGCTATCTCTTAGTAAGATATCATCCGAAGAATTCTTATTCGCTCCCTAGTTTAAAACATTGCCTTCCTCTCTTCGTATACTTACTGAGAACTAAAAGTCTCTCTTGCTTTGCAAAATCAATCTTCCGATATTAAACACTAGAGTTTTTTAACTGGTTAGTCAATCTGACTATACAATCCTCATTTTTTCTATTAGTTTAGTTTCTTGTGATTTATGTTTGATGTATGCAACTTGTTTGATTTATTGTCTGTCTATTAGATTTTTTATGTCTATGTGAACCATATCGATCTTTGAATTTTAATTCGTCACCGCAATGTTACACTGCTATTTGTACATACATGTTTGCTTTTACTTAGTTTTAAAGCAGGTGTCTTTTAATTCACTTTGGGATCTGTCGAAGAGTCGCCAAAACAAGCGAGGGTTGTAGGAAACTAGAGGTTATTATCATGTATTTTGTTTATCTATTTACTTATTTTTATCAGTTGTAATATTGTAATGAACACTAATAATAGTGAAAAAGGGATGATTAACGGGGATGAGTAATTATGTGTTATTTGCTTTGATTTTTCTTTCTTCTAATCTTTTTCAAATTCTTTTTTATTACAAAAATTGTTTCGTTACATTTTTATTAAAGTTATTGCCTATTCTCTCTTTTAAATTGAAAATATGTAATTTATTTTATATATAAATATTATCCCTTAACATATAGTTAATGGGAAAGTAAAAGGAGTTATGAGGTCTAATTCCAAAATTTTAAATAAAGCCGACCCTTTCCCCGGAAGCAACATCAACCAAAATTTTTAAAAAATTATTATGTGTATTTATATCTAAATATTATTATGTGTTTATATTTCAAAACTCAAGTCTTTGTTCAATCTTTTAATATATATATTATTATATTTTCAACTCAAAGACCGACCACAAATCAACCTGTTGCTAAGATTGAGGATCATGATACACAATATCATGTTATCATCCTTAAAAAAGCAACAAACATTTTTTTGATTTTTAAAACTCTTTATGTCTTGATTAATTTCTAAAAAGGAGGGTAATGAAATTACTTATAAATTATAATTTTTTATTTTTGTTTAGGGTAAATAATATTTCATAAATCTGAGTTGTTGTTGTAGTAGTAGTAGTAGTATCAGCAAATCATCATCATCATCATCAGGTTATGCATATCTAAGTTATCTTATCACATAAGTTTCTGAAGTAATTTAAGTTATATTTGGGTCTTTATATTTCTTAGAATAATTCTTATATGTCTAATTGCTAAGAAACCTAGTTAATATTGTATCAGCTAATCTCACGTTAATGATTTAGCTTATTTTTGATTTGTTTTTTTATTTACGTTTTCTATCTAATCACATAGTTAAATTAGTTTTGAAGAAAATAATTGACTTTATTTGCTCATTAGTCAAAACCACATATTAATGAATTCGGTCGGGACCCACAGTTGCAGACCTCGAAAGGTGCTTAACACCTTCCTTTCTAGGTAACTTGAGCCCTTACCCGATTTCTGGTGACATAGACTATTTGAGAAAATGATATCTGTTTTCTTTAGTTTAGAATGGTGCCCTAACACACCAAAATTTGTTAGGTGGCGACTCTTCCTCTAAATAATCCTTCAAGAGTTATCACATGTTGAGTCCTGTTTTTTGCGAGAGAAATGGGGCACAACACCATCCTATTTAGATTCTGGCCCTGGGGGCGTCAAGGTACGCCAACGACCTCTGGGCGAGCTTTACTGACAATACCGGCAACAACTATAAGTTATATTGCCTGGCTGCGCCCAATGCTGTTCAACTTATCAAATTTGGCCCAACAACTAATCCTAATCTTCTAAGGCCCTGGCATGACAGCAAGACATTAAAATCCTACCAACATATTGAAAAGAAGAATAGAGGGTTGATTATAACGCTTCTAGTATGGTCACACCAAACAGCCTCTTTCCCGACGAAGGATATTGTAATTTATTCTCAATATGTTTTCTAACAGCTAACCACAACATCTATAAGCAATATCTACAAGCAATAGCTAATACAACATGTGCGATCATTATCTACGTTCAAAAACATAGGTGGTATCATTATACGACAAGAATAACTTGCCAAAGGAATAAGCCTTAACATACCTCGAATGTCGATTCTCGTTTAACTGGCGAGTTTCAACTTGCAAATGGCGGTTCCTTCCAGCTGCAATCCTCATGTTGAGAGAATAAGGCTAATTTTAATACTAAATTCATAAGGCTAATTTCAATACTAAATTCGGCAATTAATGATAACTTTCGATAATAATATTAACTATAATTCAACTCCGAATAGCTCGATCGAAAACCTATAATTTATTGAGAGTTCAGAAGGGAGAAATACTTACCTAAAGTCTGTGACCGCTTAGGATTCAATTTGCAGTAATTCTGACAATTTTTACTCGGCGGAGTTTCGATATGCCAAGCAAAATTTCAAGAAATAACTCTGTAGAAATGCTTTCCGTAGGCCTAGAACTCGTTACCCGAAGTTAATTTGCGTTTGGACGGCGTTTGGCAGCGTAATTTGAAGAAAATCTAAAGAAAACTTCGTGCCTTCTCTAATTTGGTCGTGGGTTTTATTTCCTAAATGAATGAAATAACAAGGAATGTATATATATCGTCATTCATCAAGCTCTCTTTACTCGATATAGCTCGCGCGTATGCCTACTAACCACTAATATTTTACGGGGTGTAACAATAGATTAAAAATATACTATGATTTTAAAAAAGTAAAAAAGAAGAAGATAAAATTGATAATGTAAGGGTAAAACACATATTTTAAAAAGTCAATTAGAATAGAGGAGGAAGAATGTATATTGTTCAAAATTGAGACGGAAAGTTTGATTTTTTAAGCAAAGTTGGGGGTTGAAAAAGATTTTCACCCCTCAACATATTAATTAGCGTATTTATATCCAAATATAAAATACTCTAACTTTTTAAATGAATACATCTCATATTGATCATAAATTGTAATCTATATTATATCAAAAGTCTGAAGGCCCTTAAAAATATTGATTGAACATATTGCCCTTCATTGAAAGACATTGCAATAGACAAAATAGTCATTTACTATTTTTACACAATTATTATTTAAAATTATTTTTAAAATTAATTAATATTATCACCTTATTTTATCATATTATATTTTTTATTTGTGGCATAAACTCTAGTGTAAACCTAAAAAATAAATAAAAATTTATATCATATATTTTTTATTTTATGAGTCATGAATTTTTTCTATATTATTTTGTTATATTAGATTTTCTTTTTATGATATAACTCTATTGGTAATGTAAACCCTAATAATAATAATAATAATAATAATAATAATAATAATAATAATAATAATAATAATAATAATAATAAAATAAAAATAGAAAAATCTTTCACTAAAGTTTTTCTTTTCCTTTTTTGTTTGGAATATTTTCATTTTCTTCCTTTGATGGTATGTTTTCTTTTTGTCTCCTTATGCATACACGATCTTTTTTTTTCTTATAATTTTTTCCTTTTTGAATCTTAATGTCCTAATAATTTTATATTTATAAGTCCTTCTGCTTATATAAAAAGATTTATAATTACATAATTTAATTCATCAACTCTTCTACATCACTACTCTCCAACTTGATATGTTTTCGTGTTAATCTATTTTCTTCTTTTTTCATGTTTATGAATTTTTTTTATTGTGTGGATTCTATGCCAACTCAAATTGTTCATATTCAAAATAATTGAACTTAGATTGTCTTCTTTAGTTGAGTCTAATATTAATATTGTGTTATCTCCTTTGATTTAATTGAGTCTTATATTGATACTGTGTAATTTAAATTTTGTCTTATTCGTAACTAGCATATTTCATCTACTCATACATTCACAACTTTCATCTATTCAGGTAAAGTAATCACTTCATCACATAAAATAATTTTTTTTATAAAATTATAAATTATTATAATTATAACTTTTGTGCACAATTTATTTTAGATAATCTTGCAATGAAATTTGAAAAGAATTTCATGAATGAAAATTGTGCCAATTAATAACTTAAGGCGATGTAATTCTCATTTGATAATAGTAAAAGAGTATAAAAAGGGAACAAAGAAAAAAACGCAAATAGCTATAACATTAGTTGACGAAGTGGTAATAATTTTTTTTCCAATGATATTTTATATTCTAATATATATGTTTTAGTTCTTATATATTTTTATTATAATTTATATTTATATATACATTTTTTTTTATCATTAAAGTTTAATTTTTTTCGTGGACAAAAATTCATACCATATTTTTTAATAATCATTGTTACACCCCGTAAAATGTTATCGGTTAGTAGGCGTACACGTGGATTTGTGACGAGTAAGGAGAGCTCAACGTGTGTGGAAAGAGCCTCGAAAGCAGGGTCGGGCGAGGCTAGACTGTGAGGGGCCAGCATGACACGCCAGCCAACAGTACACTGGCCAGCGCGGCGCGCCAGGCCGACTGGCGCTGTGGGAGGCGCAACGCGACAGGGAGGTTAGCGCTTAGGGCAGCGCGGGGCGCCCCCCTGCCACCGTCCTTAGTTATATATAAGCCCGCTCATTCATTTTAAATCATTCATAAAAAGAACCCACGACTAAAAATAGAAAGAGCACGCAAGTTTCGTCGGCTTTTCATCCAATTACGCTACCAAACGCTGTCCAATCGCAAATTAACTTTGGGTAACGAGTTTTAGGCCTACCGGAAGCATTACTATGGAGTTATTTCTTGAAAATTCACTCGGCAAATTGAAACTCCGCCGAATAAAAGTTGTCAGAATTACTCCAAATTGAATCCTAAACGGCCACAGGCATTAGGTAAGCATTTTTTCCTTCTGAACTCTCGGGAAATTATAGATTTTTGGCCGAGTTATTCGAAGTTGGATTATAGTTGATATGATTATTGAAAGTCATCATTATTCGCCAAATTTAGTATTGAAATTAGTCCTATTCTCTCAGCATAAAGGTTACAGTTGGAAAGAACCGTCGATTGCAGGTTAAACCTCGCCAGTCAAATCAGAATCAACATTCGAGGTATGTTAAGACAAATTACTTCGGCAAGTTATTCTTGTCGTGTCGTAATACGACCTAAACTCTGGTAAGAACGCCAGAAGCATGATTGTTGTGGTTAACTGCTATTATTAGTTTGAGATTAGCATTTTCTGTTTAGATTGGGATTGACCCTGCCCTATATAGCCTTCCGCGACCAACCCCAGGGTTACTAGCAATGTCGTTGCCTATGGGGCTATATAGATTGCTCCAAGGTGCTAGATATTGTCCCAAGGGACTACATAGAGGCCCAAAGGTCATATTACAGTCCATTCCATGGATGGACTATTATTTTTATGCCGTATCGGCATCACTGACCCTCGTCGACCCTGGTGCTTAGGGTGTAGTTACAGGAGTCCACTGGAATCAGACACAGCTACGGGAGCCAAGCGGATTAAGTTGTAGACCCAGGGGACAGGCGGGTCGGCTATAGTTACTTGTTGACTCATTTTGACCTTGCTAGGGGTATATAGCTTAGAGTATGCTCGCCAGGCTTATGGGGAGCCCCGAGCGGGCTATTCTGTGCTGGTTGTATCTTTCGGGCTTATGGGAGTCAGGTAAGGTTCTTGTTTGCATTACTTATTGTTAGTTATACAGTAGGTTGTAAAGCTATTCAGGTTGTATCTCTATCCCTCCTATCGAATTGTTTTCAGTTTTATTATCAGTATCATTCAGTTATTTTTATTTATTGCCTTACATATTCGGTACATGTTGTTAGACGCAGTTCAGGACCACCCTACTCATCAGCTGAGTCAGCTGTCTGATCAGCTCCTTTTGCCTCGGAGTTGTTAGTTAGAAGGTTTGTTCTTTTGTTGTATAGTTTATGGGTAGATCTGGGCCCCGTTCCTACCATTATTCCACTCTTAGAGGCTTGCAGACTACAGATTTCCAGTATTAATTTTGTTGTTGGCCGTGTGAGGCCTATGTATTTTTTTTGCGTGATGGCCGCGTGGGGACTTGTTTAGCTATTAGTTAGCAGCCTTGTCGGCTATAGAATAGTTCTGATTGCCTGTTATCATTAGGATATAACTAGACAACATGGTGGTCTTATCGGCCCACATAGGATCCCATATATTGTGTGTTGTTGGTTAACTATTTTCTTTTTATAGGTAGCTATGCGGCTTTATCTGCCAGAGGCTGTGTTTACAGCCAAGATATAGCTCGTCGTTTTCTTGATTTGAAGAGCAGGCATGCACCAGAAGTGCATAAGCCCAGTCAGGTCAGTTCAGAGCCTAGTATGACAGCAGGTGCTAGTCATGCCTCCCAAGTTGGGGTGTCACAAACTTGGTATTAGAGCAGGTCGTATCCTAGGGAGTCTGCAAGCCGTGTCTAGTAGAGTCTTGTCTATGGGTGTGTTGTGCACCACATACCATAGGAAGGAGGCGATGAGGCATAATAGTATGATTACCCTTCTTTCTTCTTCAGTCGTGCTGTAGTGCTATGTTGTATAGGGTTGAGTCCCTAAGCTTACTTTATTATACTTATCTACAGAGGAATGTCGGACACACGATAGACTACGACCGGTCGGAAATTGGATGTTGCGGCAGGAGAGGGCACTAGCAGTGTTCCCCAGTTAGAGCCAACCCGATCTGAGGGTAATAGGGAGACTTTATCTCGGTCTCCTTAGCAATCTCCGCCACGCCAGGAGTCCTTCAGGCCAGCATATATATCGGTACCACCTCCAGCAATTCCTATACCTATACCATCCGATCAGGAGGTTAGAAGCGCCGTCTATATGTTAGCATAGATGATGGCCGCTCAGCGCCGGCCTACCAGTGGTCACTGAATCTTCGAGAGGATGTGGGAGTTCGAGGGTCCGAGAGGTCTTTACCCTGAGTCCCCCCCAGTTTATAGGGACGGACCGGGAAGAGGACCCTCAGGACTTTCTGGACTAGTTACAGCAGATTTTCAGGGTGATGCATGCTACGTCCGCAGAGTTGGTTGAGTTAGCAGTATTTTGATTATGGGATATAGCAGTGTTATGGTACGAGAGTTAGGAGAGGTCCCAAGGCAAAGACGCTCCCCCTCCAACTTGGTCTAGTTTCTCAAAGGTCTTCCTAGATCACTACTTGTCGCAGGAAATTCGACAGGCCCAGATAGATAAGTTTTTGCACCTAGAGCAGGGTTCGATGAGTGTCCAGGAATATGCTATGAGATTTGATTTCTTGGCCAGATATGCTCTATATTTTGTAGACATTATGCCAGCTAAAGTACATCAGTTTATTATGGGGCTGCTTCCAGAATATGTGGAAACTTGTGTTACAACTACTCTGCAGGAGGACATGGACATTGCCCGCATTCAGGCTTTCGCTCAGAATATTGAAGGGATCAGGCAGCGACAACGAGAGTTAGAGAAAATAAATTAAGAGCAGCGCCATAGGGCCAGACCCAGTGACATGTAGGTAGGATTTCAGGGCGGACCTAGACCATGAATATCAGGCAGGCCACCCAGACCCCGATCTCCACAACAAAAGCAGGGTGGTAGATCAGATACAAGTTCTCAACAGCAAAAGGGGTTAAATCAGAGCAGACCTACTTTGCCACGTTGTGTTATCTGCAGTCGACGTCATTTTGGGGCATGCAGGTATGGTTCTACTTCTTGGTACACTTGTGTACAAGAGGGTCACATGATAAGGGATTGTCCAGCTAGAGGTTAGGGTGATCAGGACCGACAAGATAGATCTTCAGCAGGGTCACATGCCCCAGCACCTTCAGCAGGGCGTAGACCCTCAATTTCAGCTGGCAGAGGTCGAGGCAGGTCAGGGGAATCTAGTTCAAGCAGCGGTTCGGGTCACACTTATGCTTTACCAGGGTGACAGGAGTTAGAGTCGTCGCCGGATGTTATGATAGGTATACTGGACATTTGCTCTCACTCAGTTTATGTTTTGATAGACCCAGGTTCCACCTTGTCCTATGTTACCCTATTAGTGGCCCGAAAGTTCGGTATAATGCCAGAATTTCTTTAGCAACCTTTTTTAGTGTCTACGCCCATTGGTGATTCTCTTATAGCTAAAAGGATCTACCGGGGTTGCACAGTAGAGGTTGTTGGTCACCAGGATTTAGCAGATTTAGTGGAGCTAGAAATGATCGATTTTGATGCAATTATGGGCATGCATTGGCTAGCGCCATGATATGCCAATGTAGAGTGTTGGACCAAGATAGTTCGGTTCCACTTTCTGGGGGAGGTAATGCGAGAGTGGAAGGGAAGTGCAGCTACGCCAAAAGGTAGGTTCATATGCTATCTTCGGGCAAAAAAGTAGATAGTAAAGGGTTGTATATATCATATTATCAGGGTTTAGGATATGCAAGCAGAATCCCCGACTCTGCAGACCATTCCAGTGGTTAATGAGTTTCCAGACGTGTTTCCAAACGAACTTCCTGGTATCCCCCCAGAACAGGAAATCGATCTCTCTATTGACTTACTATCAGGTACTCAGCCTATATCCATCCCTCCGTACCGAATGACTCCAGCTGAATTGAGAGAATTGAATGAACAGTTGAAAGATCTGTTAGATAAGGGCTTTATGAGGCCGAGTACGTCACTGTGGGGTGCGCCAGTTTTAATTAAGAGAAAGATGGATGGCTCACTCCACATGTGCATAGATTATCGGCAGTTGAGCAAGGTTACTATTAAGAATAAATACCCTCTTCCCAGGATAGACAATTTGTTTGACCGGTTGCAAGGGGCGAAACATTGCTCCAAGATTGACTTAAAGTCAGGATATCATTAGGTACGGGTTCGGGAGAAAGATATCCCGAAGACAACCTTCAGGACCAGGTATGGTCATTTTGAATTCCTAGTCATGTCCTCGGGTTGACAAATGACCCAACAGTGTTCATGGATCTGATGAACAACATCTTCAGGCCATATTTAGATCTGTTTGAGATAGTATTCGTTGACGACATCCTGCTATATTCCCGTTCAGAAGCAGAATATAAAGATCATCTGTGAACGGTACTTCGGATTCTTAGAGATCACCAGTTATACACAAAATTTTCTAAATGTGAGTTTTGGCTGAATTTCGTGGCTTTCCTAGTCCATATTATATTAGAGGCTGGTATTCAGGTTGATTCATAACAAATTGAGGCAGTAAAGACATGACCTAGATCTACAACTCCAACGAAAGTTCACAATTTCCTGGAATTAGTCGGGTATAACAGAAGGTTTGTGGAAGGATTTTCTACCATGTCAACGCCCTTGATGAAATTAACTCAGAAAGCAGCCAAATTTCATTAGCCCGAGGACTGTGAGCGGAGTTTCCAGGAATTGAAGAACATATTAACGTCGGCACCAGTGTTAGTTTTATCAGAAGGTTCAGAGGGTTATGCCGTATATTGTGACGTTTCAAGCGTTGGGTTAGGATGCATACTGATGCAACACGATAAGGTGATTGCTTATGCTTCGAGGCAACTAAGAAAGCATGAAAAGAACTATCCCACCCACGACCTGGAGTTAGCTGTAGTAGTTCATGCCTTGAAAATTTGGAGGCATTACCTGTATGGGGTGCACGTGGACATTTTTACTGATCATAAGAGCCTCCAGTACATCTTCACACAAAAGGAGTTGAACTTACGACAGCGTCGTTGGTTAGAATTGCTGAAAGACTACGACGTAATTTTGTATCACCCAGGGAAGGCCAATATTGTAGCAGACACACTTAGCCACAGATTTATGGGAAGTTTGGCACATTTGAGACCAGAAAAATGGGAAATGGCTAAAGAACTGCACCAGTTAGCCAGCTTAGCCTTCCGGATAGTAGACTAAGAGGATAATGGGGCTGTGATTCAGAATACTGCAGTATCATCCTGGTTGTAGAGGTAAAAGAGCGGCAGTATGAGGATCCTAACCTGGTACAGCTCAGAGAAAAGATCCAACATTCAAATTGACAAAAGACGGGGTCTTGAGATTTAAGAGTCACCTATGCGTTCCAAATGTGGCAGGACTTCGTTAGCAGATCATGGCAGAGGTACATTATACTCGTTACTCTCTTCATATAGGTTCGACAAAGATGTATTATGACATAAAGGAGATATACTGGTGGCTTGGAATGAAATAGGGTGTAGCAGAATTTGTAGCACAATGTCCCAACTATCAGCAAATAAAAGCCGAACATCAGAAACCCAGTGGGTTAATGCAGGAGATAGCGGTGCCTATGTGGAAATGGGAAGCGATCAATATGGATTTTGTGACAGGATTACCCCGTACCAGGTGTAGATTCGATTCTATTTGGGTTATTACTAACAGATTAACAAAGTCCACTTATTTCTTACCAGTCAAGACCACCTTTTTCGCCGAGGACTACGCTGAGTTGTATATTAAAGAGATAGTCCGACTACATGGTGTCCTTACATCTATTATTTCTGAAAGAGGAGCACAATTTATAGCCAGGTTCTAGCAGTCTTTTCAGAAAGTCTTAGGGACATAGGTTAATCTGAGTACAACATTCCATCCTCAGAGGGACGGTCAGGCAGAGTGCACAATTCAGATGCTCGAGGATATGTTACTAGCATGTGTGCTAGATTTCAGAGGAAGTCGGGACGAGCATCTACCCCTTATCAAATTTGCATATAATAACAGTTATCATTCTGCAATTTAGATGACACCTTATGAGGCCTTGTATGGGCGGAAATGCAGGTCCCCCATCAGATGGTTTGAGGTAAGAAAGTTAGAGTTGGTTGGACCTGATATGATTAACCAGTCAGAAGAGAAAGTAAAACTCATCAGAGAGCACTTGTTAACAACCCAAATTTTCCAGAAGTCCTATTCTGATGTGCGACATAGAGACTTGGAATTTAATATAAATGATTGGGTATTCCTTAAACTATCGCCGATGAAGAGTGTGATGAGATTTGGCAAGAAGGGAAAGCTTAGCCCGAGGTTCATTGGGCCATATCAAATACTCCGGAGGATAGGCCAAGTAGCATATGAGTTGGAATTGCCTCCAGAGCTAGAATTTGTCCACCCAGTCTTTCACGAGTCAATGTTGCAGAAGTGTATAAGGGAACCGTCCCGAGTTGTGCCAGCTGAGGACGTTCAAGTTACCGAGGAGTTAGCCTACAAAGAGGTTCCAGTAGCATAGTAGATCGGCAAGTTCGTAGGTTAAGGACTAAAGATGTAGCCTCTGTTAAAGTACAATGGAGGAACTATAAAGAAGTGATGACCCAGGAGGTTGAGGATAACATGAGGTCTAGATATCCTCACTTGTTATTAATTCAGGTTATGCAATTAAGGTGATGTTGTTATTCAGTTGTTATTTTACTGCTCATGTTATCAGTACTGCTTAGTTAGCTACCTCTTGGTTGTGAAATAGTTGTTTATAGCGTCCTGTGAGACACCTATGTTGGACATTTCTGCATTTCAGGATTTCGGATAGTCCGTATTACAGAGGAGACTCTACCAAAATTTTTCTAAATATTGGTTAAAAGAGTTAACTCGTGTAAGCCTAAAGATGACATTTGAGGATGAATGTTCCTGGGGGGGGGGGGAGGGGGGAGGAGGATGTTACACCCCGTAAAATGTTATTGCTTAGTAGGTGTACACGTGGATTTATGACGAGTAAGGAGAGCTCGAAGCATGTGAAAAGAGCCTCGAAAGCAGGGTCGGGCGAGGCTAGGCCGCGAGGGGCCAGTGCGAAGCGCCAGCAAGCAATGCACTGGCCAGCGCGGCGTGCCAGCCAACAGTGCACTGGCCAGCGCGGTGCGCCAGGCCCACTGGCACTGTGGGAGGCGCAGCACGGTATGGAGGTTGGCGCTTTGGGCAGCGCAGGGTGACCCCTGCCACCGCCCTTAGTTATATATAAGCCCCCTCTATTTTAAATCATTTATAAAAAGAACCCATGACCAAAAATAGAAAGAGCACACAAGTTTCGTCGGTTTTTAATCCGATAACGCTACCAAACGCCGTCCAATCGCAAATTAACTTCGGGTAACGAGTTCTAGGCCTACGAAAAGCATTACTACGGAGTTATTTCTCGGAAATTCGCTCGGCAAATTGAAACTCCCCCGAGTAAAAGTCATCAGAATTACTTCAAATTGAATCCTAAACGGCCACAACCATTAGGTAAGAACTTCTTCCTTATGAACTCTCAAGAAATTATAGGTTTTTGGCTAAGGTATTCGAAGTTGAATTATAGTTGATATGATTATTGAAAGTCATCGTTATTCACCGAATTTAGTATTGAAATTAGTCCTATTCTCTCAGCATAAAGGTTACAGTTGGAAAGAACCGCCGATTGCAGGTTAAACCTCGCCAGTCAAATCAGAAATCGACATTCAAGGTATGTTAAGAAAAATTTCTTCGGTAAGTTATTCCTGTCATGTCGTAATACGACCTAGAATCTGGTAAGAACACCAGAAGCATGATTGTTGTGGTTAGCTGCTATTATTAGTTTGAGATTAGCGTTTTCTATTCAGATTGGGATTGACCCTACCCTATAAAGCCTTCTGTGACCAACCCCAGGGTTACTAGCTATGTCATTGCCTACGGGGCAATATAGATCGCTCCAAGGAGCTAGATGTTGTCCTAAGGGACTACATAGAGGCCCAAAGGTCATATTAAAGTCCATTCCATGGCTGGATTATTATTTTTATGTCATATCGGCTTCACTGACCCTCGTCGAGCCTGGTGCCCAGGGTGCAATTACAGGAGTCCACCGGACTCAGACACAACTATAGAAGTCGAGCGGGTATAGTTGCAGACCTAGGGGACAGACGGGTTGGCTATATTTACCTGTTGACTCATTTTGACCTTGCTAGAGATATATAAATTAGAGTGTGCTCGTTAGGACTTATGGGGGCCCCGAGCGGGTTATTCAATGCTGGTTGTACCTTTTGGGCTTATGGGGGCCAGGTAAGGTTCTTATTTGCATTACTTATTGTTAGTTATACAGTAGGTTGTATAGCTAGTCAGGTTGTATCTCTATCCCTCCTATTGAATTGTTTTCAGTTTCATTATCAGTATCATTCAGTCATTTTCATTTATTGCCTTACATATTCGGTACATGTTATATTGACATCCATCTTTGGAGCGCTACATTATTTATCTATTGGTAGGGTTAGGCGCAGTTCAGGACCTCCCTACTCATCAGCTGATTCAGCAGTCTGATCAGCTCCTTTTGCCTCAGAGTTGTTAGTTAGAAGGTTTGTTCTTTTGTTGTACAGTTTATGTGTAGATCGGGGCCTGTCCCCACCATTATTCCACTCTTAGAGGCTTGCAGGCTACAGATTTTCAGTATTAGTTTTGTTGTTGGCTGTGTGGAGCCTATGTATTTTTTTTTGCATGATGGCCGCGTGGGGCCTAGTTTAGCTATTTGTTAGCAGCCTTGTCGGCTATAGTATAGTTCTTATTACTTGTTTTCATTGTGATATAAATAGATAACATGTTGGTCTTGTCGGCCTGCATAGAATTCCCTTTACCGCGTGTTGTTGGTTAGCTGTTTTCCTTTTACAAGTAGTTATGCGACCTTGTCGGCCGGAGGCTGTGTTTACAGTCGAGATATAGCTCGTCGTTTTCTTGTTTTGAAGAGCAGGCGTGCACCAAAAGTGCATAAGCGTAGTCCGGTCAATTTAGAGCCTAGTATGACACCAGGTGTCAGTCATGTCTCCCAAGGTGAGGCGTGACAATTATATTGAAAAGTGAAAAAGATATCTACAAAAAGACAAGATCTGTTACATCATAATAGACGCATTAATAGTGTTAATCCTAATTTTGAATCAATAAATAAGAAGATTGACATTGGATTCAATAACAACACTGTAGTTCAGGAATGCAGCAGTCACTTTTCTACTGTTATTTTTTCAAATAATTTTATTTTATTTGAAGACGTAATACAATCTTCTGATGGAACTATCTTTGGTAATTTCTTTAGATTTAATCAACTAATCTAACATTTAATATATGCATAATATTGATTGAACTTCTTGCCCTTTATTAAAACATTCTACAATGGATGAAATTGTCATTTACTATTTTTTCTCAATTAGTTGTGATTTAGTTATTATAGTTCTTTACTAATTTGTAAAAAGAAAAATTCCTAATATTTAGTATTTTAAAACTGACTAAAATTTTACTTCTTAAATCTTTCATTATTTGAACTATATTAAAATCCTAACATTTAAAACTTTAAAATCAATTACATCTCTGTTAACTTATATATCAATCTATTATTTACTAAATTAACTAATTATTCATCACAATATTTCAATACGGAAAAAATAAATTAAAGAGTGTAATTTTATTATATATTAATATGTGAATTCCTTATTCTTCTTCTTTCTCTTTTAAAAAAATTGTATAATCGAAAAAATATATATAGAAACACAACACACCTTAAGTTGTTTCAATTAATTAAGTACTATATACCGATACTATATTAAAAGTGTGAAGTACCTTATAAATGTTGATTGAAATTTTTGTCCTTCACTAAAAGATATTATAATAGACAAAATTGTCATTTACTATTTTTACACAATTATTATTTCTAATTGTTCATCGCCTTATTTTATCATATTAAGTTTTCTATTTATGGCGTAACTCTATTCGTGGTCTAAATCTAAAAAAATATATATAAAATTTACACCATTTTTTTTCTTTTTTTGATAATCACGAGTTATTATTAAATATTTAAAGTACGAAGTCTCATAGCAAAATATTATTCACTTTTTTACCCCTTTAAAAATAGTGTTCACACTTGACAAAATAGTAATTTAATTATTTTTCTAATATTTAAGATTTTAAAATTATCTAAATTTTATGTATTAGATTCTTCCTTATTCAAAATATATAAAAAATATTAATATTTATATATACACATAATGCATGCATTTAAGTGTTCGTATAAAAAATAAATGATTTTTTCACTTTTCAATCAAAGGTCATTTCTATGGCATTTTTGTTCATTGAAATAAATATTAGAACAAACTGAAGAAAGAACTACTAGATTAATTGGATTAAACTCTCAAACATAATTATTTATCAATTTGAAATTCATAATTTTCTTTTTAAATTATTATATTGTTATACAAAAACATATTTTAAATATTATTTATGCTATTTTTATAAATTTATTCTTATTTATGCTATTTTTATGAATTTGTTCTTATTAATATGAGGGACACGCGCGAGGTAGATACACATAAACTAGTTAATGAAATAACTTAATTTGGGTGAAAAATACGTCATTTATGTAAATTTCTTTAAAGAGAAATTCTCATAAGTAGCAGTTACTATTAAAATAATTACAAAAAATAGCATGATTAACTGAAATTACAATAAATAGCATATTTTTTTAATTTTTTTGATACAATTAACTGTAACAATTATGATGTATCTAAAATTCAAACACTTAAATTTCTCCCTAATCTGTGCCATTTGTTATTTTTAAATGGAAACTGCGTATTTAATGATAGTGAATCACACTATCAACAGATTCTGCATATTTGATGGTAGAAAATTCATATCAGCGTGGTTTATAGATCTGAAATCGTATATTTTGGAGATTTTTTTCATTTTATTTGTCATATCATCGTTGCAGATTTAGAAAATTTTTTAATTTCTTGGTTGTACCAATGTTCTAGTCGTCAGAAAAAAAGTCCAAATAGTTTCATCTGATATTAATATATTGTATCATTAATATGAGAATAAAGATGTATCATAAAATGTGACAATTCAGATACAAGATGAACATTCTATTTTATTCTTTATCAGTCTATTATCGATTGATACATTTTAGTATTGTATCTTTAATATGAAAATAATATTGTTCAAATTGTTGGTTGTATCCAAAAAAAAAAGGATAAGAGACTATATCATAAAATGTGACAACTCAAATACAAGATGAACATTGTCTACATAATTTTTTATCTATTATAGATTGATACATTTTAATATTGCATTGTTAATATGAAAACAAAAGAATGTATCATAAATTATAATAATTATGATACAAGATGAAGATTTGACTTTATCATTCTATTATCGAAGAATCATTCTCGTACATTATATATCTAATTGATACAGTATGTAACAAAAACATCTTGAAATCAAATAAAAGATGAAGATAGTCTGTATCAGTGTGTATTAGTCTGATAATAACTGGTACATACTGTATTAAGTCTAAAATTCAGTGGCTCTGACCATCTTCCTCTCTTTTTTCTTCCTTGAAAATTCATAGCTCTTTACCGATGACCTACACCCTTTGAAGCTTTGCAATTTTATCCATCAGATCTACTACCGACGTGATTTCGGTGTTGTCACGCCCCGCCTTAGGAGGCATGACTGGCACCTGGTGCCCTACTAGGACCTAGACTGCTGGACTACTGAGCCTAAGCACTTCTGGTGCCAGAGTGGCTCTAATTCTGGATTTATGAAAATAACGGGCTATATAACGGCTGTAAATACAGCCTCCAGCCGACAAGGCCTATAGCCACCTGTAGGAATATAACAGTTACCCAAAACAACTGAACATAAGGGAACCTATGCGGGCCGACAAGGGCACCATGCTGACTAGTTATCACTGAAAAGTAGAATCAAGTGCTAAACTGATCTGTGACCGACAAGGTCACCAATTGACAACTGAGCAAAGCCCCACACGACCATCACATGCAAACGAAAAACATGCAAACAGCCCCACACGACCGGTATAACTAACCACAGAGAATATACAATCCGCAAGCCTCTAAGAATAATAAGATGGTCGGGACAGGGCCCCGGCCTGCCTATACTATACAAATAAAAAGGGAAGTAAACCTTTAGTTGTCAAGCTCCGGATGATAGGAGCTGAGGACTCTGTACGCTGGCTGGAACTATGAGGGATTTGCTCCTTGTCTATGAGTACCTGTAGGCAAGTAATGCAGTGCCCCAAAATGGGCGTCAGTACCACTGGTACTGAGTATGCAAAGCAATAACTGAAAATAATTGAACGCAAACAATAATACTGATAGATACTTAATAGGAGACGGGCTGGAGACTGACTGAAAAGAGCGTAACTTTACTGAAGAGAGTAAGAGTCATACCAGATAACATGGTGGTCTACTTTCTATCTATTAATAACTAACACAACATAGCATACAAGAACCTTACCAGCCCCCATAAGTCGTAAGATACCAACCATCACACAATCTATATACCCCTACCCAGGTCATACCATCCACCTACTAATTATGAGCATCCTGTCGGCCCCCTGGGTATGCAACTTGGGCTCGCTGGGCCCCTAACTATTGCTATATTTGAGTTCGGAGAACTCCTGAAATCTGAAATCTTAAATCTGTAATCTGAAATCTGCACCCCGGGCACAAGCACTCGACAGGGGGTATGGTATAGTGCTGATCAGCCTGCTATGGGGAATCTGCATCCCATCTTCGTCCGCTGGCAGACGGCATGTCACTCCGTAGAGTGACGTATCCTCACCCTCTGGCGGGCGAGTCGACACAGCTATTAACCCTGGGGCGGTCAAGGAAGCTCTAAGGGTGCCCAACACAGAATAATCATGTCTCCACAGATAACAATAGGCACATGTAATATATATATTAGATCTAATAATAATATTTATGATCTGGTATTCTGTTCTGAATCTCATATTGAAATGTACTGAATCTGATACTGAAATATACTGAATCTATAATAATATTTCTAGAATATTCTGCTGGGACTTATACTGTTTTATACTTCTAACATGCTTACTAAATTTCATACTGAACATAATATACGACTTCTGAAACACTATACTGAAATTCGTACTATTTTACTATACTAGAACTACTAGCTTGCCGAAACAAACTGGCTTTACATACCTCAACTGCCGACTTTCTGATTAACTGGCGTAGCTCGGCTAGTATTCAGTTATTTCTCCCAACTGTATTCATATTCACGAAAGAATAGAATTAATTCTACTATTATTTTGGAAAGAAACCATATTATGGCTATACCTACTGCCTATTCTTCGACTTATCGAAGAACGACCGAAAACTCGCTATTTCTCAGGGGTCTAGAAGGGAGAAATACTCACTTTAATGCTGGGAGTATATTAACACTAGTTTGGAGCAATTCCACTTACCTTAGATCGGCATGACGACGATTTACCGGCCGAATTTCGCGAAACTAACTCCGCAGGAATGCTCCCGGCAGCTTTATACTTCGCTACCCGAAGTTAATTCGAGTTTGGACTGCGTTTGATGGTGTAAACGGAAGAAAATTTAATCAAACCCTTCGTTCCCCTCTGTTTCTATTCGTTTACTGGAAATTATATGAAGGGAAAATGATTTAAAATGAAGTAGGAGCCTTATATACTTGGGGCCTTTAAGTCGCATTTGTCGAATGCGATTTATAAGTCGCATTTGCCTTGCGACGCTCTGACTTGGCGCTTGTCCGATATCTCCCTGGGTCCTTTTCTCACACGTATGGCATTCTAAAACTCTTAACCAACATGTGAATAGGCCAACTAAGTGTCAAGAACTTATGGGGTGTAACATCCTTCCCCCCTTAAGAACATTTGTCCTCGAATGTTAACTTCCGTTTACAGAAATTTTTAACTTGCTCTACCTTTTCTGGCAAAATTTCGGCAGAGTTTCCCCTGTAATATGGACTATCTCAAAAATCCTGAAACACAGAAAAGTCCAATACAGGTACTCCATATAATACTATAGCATCCATTACATAATAAACTGAAGTCAACATCTCACTCATACACATGAATATAAAGCAACTCATAAAACAGCAATATCAACATACCTCTGACTAACTAAGTCTGAAATAACTGAGGGTATCTGGCTTTCATATCTTCTTCTGCTTCCAAAGTCATTTCCTCTCGCTTCCTGTTACGCCATAATACTTTGACAGAAGCAACATCTTTAGTTCTTAATCTGCAGATCTACCGGTCTAGTATGGCTACTGGAACTTCTTCATAGGCCAACTCCACTAAAACCTGAACATATTGGACTTGGACAATTCTGGAGGGATCTCCTATGCACTTTCTCAGCATTGATACATGGAAAATTGGGTGGACAGATCTAACTCTGGAGGTAAGTCTAACTCATATTTCACTTGGCCTATTCTTTGGCGAATCTGATAAGGCCCAACAAACCTCGGGCTGAGCTTTCCTTTCTTGCTAAATCTCATTACACCCTTCATCGGTGAAACTTTCAGAAACTCCCAATCACCCACATTAAATTTCAGTTTCTACGCAGCACGTCAGCATAAGATTTCTGGCGGCTCTGAGCAGTCAGTAAACGTTTTCTGATAAGCTTTACTTTTTCCTCTGACTGATGAATAGTATCTGGCCCAATCAATGCTGATTCTCCTAGCTCAAACCAACCAACTGGAGATCTGCACTTTCGCCCATATAATGCCTCATAAGGCGCCATCTGAATAGTTGAATGGTAATTGTTATTATAGGCGAACTCAATGAGTGGTAAATGTTCATCCCAGCTACCTCCGAAATCCAACACACATGCTCGCAACATATCCTCGAGTGTTTGAATGGTGCGTTCTGCCTGCCCATCTGTCTGAGGATGAAAAGTTGTTCTCAGGTTAACCTACGTCCCCAAGCCTCTCTGAAATGATTGCCAGAATTTAGTTGTAAACTGCGCCCCTCTGTCGGAGATAATGGACACTGGAACACTATGCAACCTGACTATTTCTCTAGAACTGCGCCCCTCGGTGGGTTAATCTCTTGGTAGACTCGGAAGAGTTCTTCTTCATCCTCGACCCTCATTTTCAGGGTCCCTGTTCTCACATCGATAATGACTCCTCCAGTGGCAAAGAATGGCCGTCCTAAGATTAAGGGTACCTAATCATCAACATGAAAATCCAATATGATAAAATCAGCGGGTATAATGAACTTACCCACTTTGATGAGAAGGTCCTCTATAATTCCATCCGGTGCCACTCGCGACTTGTCTGCCAGATGCAGCATCAATCTTGTTGGTCTCGGTTGACCCAACCCCAAGGTGTTAAATAAAGATACGGGAATTAATTAACTGCTGCCCCTAGATCACATAAAACTCGTATCACCTCAGCTTTACCAATTTGTATGGGGAGGGTAAAACTCTCTGGTCTTTGAGCTTCTTAGGTATATTGCTCATTACCCTGTGGCTTCACTCCTCCGTCAGTGCTACTGTCTGGACATCCACCAATCTGACTTTGTTGGCCATCACATCCTTCAAGTACTTAGCATACTTTGGCATTCCCTGCAACACATCAAGAAAAGGCAAATTTATGTGAAGTTCTTTAAAAATATCAAAGAACTTTCTAAAGCATTTCTCCTCCTTCCTCTTTTTGAATCTTTGTGGAAATGGTGGCGGTGGTCTCTGCATTGGCTGCAATGATGATTTTGCATTTGTTGCCCAACACTCTACTTTTCTCCCTCGTCAGTGGATTGTCCCGCTTTAACCAACTCCAACTGCACCTCATTTCTCTTCTCTTTCGGTGTTGTATCAGCCAATTGCTTGCCACTCCTCAGACTGATGGCATTGACCTGTCGGGGGTTTGTGTCTGTGTCACTGGGTAGTCCTCCCTGTGGTCTCATGTGATGAGCAGCTGCTATTTAACCCATCTGCTTCTCTAGATTGCGGGTGGCCAACTTCTGATTTTTTAAATCCGATGCCATTCTTGCCTGATTCTCTGCTAATTGAGTCTGGGTCTCCATGATTTTCTGCAACGTCTCCTTAATGTTGCTGCTAAACTGGCCATCAATCTGCTTGTTCTGCTGATACTGCTGCTGCTGAGGTTGCGGGTAATTTGCCTTTGATTTCCACCCCAAGAAAAATTTGGGTGGCTTTGCCAATTCTTGTTGTAATTGTTCCCAAAATTCTGATTGTTCCTTTGAACATTCCCAACAAAATTGACTGATTCCAGATTAGCCCCACATGATTCTGCATTGTGCCCATTATTGCCGCAGATTTCACACCAACTCGGAGATTGCTGAACTACATTTACCTGACCCTGTTGTTGGTTCATACTCAGTTTATTGAACGGAGTCATAATCTGATGTTGGAATGAAGCTAGTTGTGCCACCAAAGCATTCATACCATCTACCTCTATCAGCCCTGCTCTCTTTCCTTCCCCTCTCAATGCCTCGCTGTGCCACTCTGGATTTCCCTAAGCAATTCTATTCAAAAAAATGTACAACTCATCATAAGTCTTCTCTAAGGCTTGCCCACCGGATGCAGAGTCTAGTAAAATTTTTGTGTATGGGTTTAGACTCTCTACAAAGGTATGGGTCAGCACTTCATTTGATTGCTGATGATGGGAACAGTCTCTCAGTAATGACTTGAATCTCTCCCGAGCCAAATACAAGTTCTCATCAGGCCTCTGCTTGAAACTTAATATCTCACTTCTGAGTTTGGCAGTCTTGTCTGAAGGGAAGAATCTGATAAGAAACTTCTTTGCCAAATCATTCCAAGAAGTTATGGAGTTCGGTGGCTCGGATTTCAACCACCTCTTTGCCTCTCCCAACAATGAAAATGGGAAAAGGGTAAGTCAGACATAATCTGTGGACAGTTCGATGGGGACGAACGTGTCACTAATCTTCAAGAAAGTTCTGTAAGTACTGCTGCTGGTCCTCATGTGTCATCCCGGTGAACTGACCACTAGAATGTAACAGCTGCACCATATTCTGCTTCAATTCAAAGTTCCCTCCAGATTCCGGTTTACGGATCCTAGAGTTCACATTAGTCGCTAGTGGGATTGCCACTTCGCGAACTGGTTTGGCTGCCATGATTCCGGGCGACAACTTTGCTTGTCCTGTCGGTGGTTGTTGTTGTACCCTCTCTTGAAGTCTCTTTAGCTTACGCTCTAGAGCTTCCCTCCTGCGTAAGTGAATTTGACGTTCAGGTTCAAGTAACGGTTCCACGAGCTCTCTATTCTTTGCCAGCTCTTTAAGGACAACCTGTCACCTGCAATATGTCAGACTAAGACCAAGTTTCTCAACACTTAAGGAAATTAAAAATCACAAAAAACATGAAAATTTACTAAACTTCGCCGAGTCCACGGCAACGACGCCAAAAAATTGTTGTGACTGCGCCCAAGTGCATACGCAAGAGTACGTGGTCTTACAAGTAATACAGTGGCCCTTTTTAAGAGTCGGATGTCGAACCCACAGGGACTAGGCCAATTCTGCTAATTATCAAGTTCAAGTGTGATATTAACTTACACAAGTGTTGATTATAAAAGTTTTTGATAAATTCTATTTAAATCTAGGGGTGGTCACAGAAATAATCTGAAAAAATATAAGAAGCAACTAGAGCTAAGGCCGGATAATCATGCAATGTTACCCTTTGTAATAGTTCAAGTATGATACTATCAATTGTTGTCTCACATGGTTGAAAATGCGATGTTCATGGTCTCTCGAGCCTCTAAACACGACAAACTAGCCTCACAACTACATCGTTGAGCGGGAATATGACATTCTAGTTCGTGGGCAATTCAACTACATGGATGTGATTTACGGGTTTTATGCTCTTGATTATGGACTTTCGTACCTCTAATCATTTAACTCAACTTAGCTTCACAACTACTTCTACAAGTGGTGCAGTGAAAATTCTAGGCCGGTGTTCTTGCTATCATCTCGTTTTATCAACCAAGCAAGGCAAATTACGTACAATTTCTATCCTAACCGCGAATCATATCGAAAGATAAGAACTTGCTCCCTACATTCTCTTGTTCTTGCCTAGGGTTGCTCTTTCAAGATTTTACCTAAGCTTAACGCATTTGTTTTCATGGTGATTAAGCATAAAAACAACCATAATGTAGAATATAAGACAAAACAACAATTTACAACTACAACTAAACGAATTCATGCAATGACAATCATATCACGTAGCCTCAACCCTAGAGGAAGGGTTTTAGCCACTCATGTTCGTACAAATACTCAAAAATATCATTAAAGTGGTGTACTTACAAGAGTAGATAAAAGAGAAGGTAAATTTGGTGAACCCTAGGTGAGTTCTTCACTTCTCCCTTCGCTCCTTTACGGTTTTCAGAAAATATTTCGTGACCATTTGATTTTAGAAGCTAAGGGTCCTATTTATAGTAAATAGGGAATGTACAATTTTTGCCCGTCATGGAATGGCTCCGTGGCACGGAGGTGGTCACACCAATGTACCTTCGTGACACGGAGTTATCGTGAATGCACGCTGGAAATTGCATAAAAATCATTCTTGGCCGAGGCTTGCCGCGATGGCAGCGTGGCACACTGCTTATGTAGCGAAATGGCTGGCGTGACACGGCCACTGTCGCGAAAATGTGCCTGGCGTGGCACGGCGCTGGAGCGCAGGTGGCCTGCTTGCTGCCTTTTTCTCGCGCCTGGCATTAGCGTGGCACGGTGCTGGGCGCGGCGCACACACAGCGTGGCACGCTGCCTAGCGTGGCCATCCTTGCCAAGGTATGCTTCCTTGCCGATTTTTGCAATTTGCTTTCCATTCCATTTTTCCGCTTCACCCATCATTATTTAGTCCCTTAAATGCATTTTTAACCTACAAAAATAAGGACTAATCATGTTGGTTAGTATATATCCAAATTTACATAAAATCACATGAGAAATTAAATGCATAAATAGACAAACACGACTAAACTAAGTTATAAAATAGCACTTGGGCACGCAATTATGCCCAAGATCAACTCTGTACGCTGGCTGGAACTACGAGGGATTTGCTCCTCGTCTATGAGTACCTGCAGGCAAGTAATGCAGCGCCCTAAAACGGGCGTCAGTACCACTGGTACTGAGTATGCAAAACAATAACTGAAAATAACTGAAAGCAAACAATAATACTGATAGATACTGAAGTAATAGGAGACGGGCTGAGACTGACTGAAAAGAGCGTAACTTTACTGAAGAGAGTAAGAGTCATACCTGATAACATGGCGGTCTACTTTCTATCTATTAATAACTAACACAACATAGCATATAGGAACCTTACTAGCCCCCATAAGTCGTAAGGTACCAACCAACACACAATCTATATACCCCTATCCAGGTCATACCATCCACCTAGTAACTATGAGCATCCTACCGGCCCCCTGGGTATGCAACTTGAGCTCACTGGGCCCCTGACTATAGCTGTATCTGAGTCCGGAGGACTCTTGAAATCTGAAATCTTAAATCTGTAATCTGAAATCTGAAATCTGCACCCCGGGCGTAAGCGCTCGACAAGGGGTGTGGTATAGTGCTGATCAGCCTGCTATGAGGAATCTGCATCCCATCTTCGTTCGCTGGCGGACGGCATGCCACTCGTAGAGCGACGTATCCTCACCCTCTGGTGGGCGAGTCGACACAGCTATTAACCCTGGGGCGGTCAAGGAAGCTCTAAGGGTGCCCAACATAGAACAATCATGTCTCCACAGATAGCAATAGGCACATGTGATATATATATATATATATATATATATATATATATATATATATATATATATATATATATATTGGATCTGATAATAATATTTATGTTCAGGTATTCTTTTCTGAATCTCATATTGAAATGTACTGAATCTGATACTGAAATATACTGAATCTGTAATAATATTTCTGGAATATTCTGCTGGGACTTATACTGTTTTATACTTCTAACATGCTTACTAAATTTCATACTGAACATAATATACGACTTCTGAAACACTATACTGAAATTCGTACTATTTTGCTATACTATAACTACTAGCTTGCCGAAACAAACTGGCTTTACATACCTCAACTGCCGACTTTCTGATTAATTGGCGTAGCTCGGCTATATTCAGCTATTTCTTCCAACTGTATTCATATTCACGAAAGAATAGAATTAATTCTACTATTATTTTGGAAAGAAACCATATTATGGCTATACCTACTGCCTATTCTTCGACTTATTGAAGAACGCCCGAAAACTCGCTATTTCTCGGGGGTCTAGAAGGGAGAAATACTCACTTTAATGCTGGGAGTATATTAACACTAGTTTGGAGCAATTCCACTTACCTTAGCTCGGCGTGACGACGATTCGCCGGTCGAATTTTGCAAAACTAACTCCGCAGGATGCTCCCGACAGCTTCATACTTCACTACCCGAAGTTAATTCGAGTTTGGACTGCGTTTGACGGTGTAAACAGAAGGAAATTTAATCAAACCCTTCGTTCCCCTCTGTTTCTGTTCGTTTACTGGAAATTATATGAAGGGAAAATGATTTAAAACGAAGTAGGAGCCTTATATACTTGGGGCCTTTAAGTCGCATTTGTCGAATGCGATTTATAAGTCGCATTTGCCTTGCGACGCTCCGACTTGGCGCTTGTCCGGTCTCTCCCCGAGCCCTTTTCTCACACGTATGACATTCTAAAACTCTTAACCAACATGCGAATAGGCCAACTAAGTGTCAAGAACTTACGGGGTGTAACAGGTGTGTCTCTAAGATTTGAGATGACCTCCTCGATACCCAGTTATTATCTTCACCGGATCTACAATTCTCTGCATCTTCTTCACCAAAAAGTTTGAATCCTTTTTTTGCTTTCTCTATAGATCTGTAATTCTCTGCATCATATCATCATGGCTGAAATAGTACTGAAATTTGAATTAAGATAACTGAAATACACATCCTAAACTGTAAAAAACTTACACAAAAATCACGAAAGATTTTAAAATTTTGGGAGAGTAAAAACTGATAAGAACGTGTGAGGGTATAACGGAGGAAAAATTAGAAAATCTAGTAAGATGGAAAGTCGGTCATTGGAATTGAGAAATATTAGGGTAGTGAGATTGGAGAGAGAAAGTAAAAATATTGATACATGGTAACAACACGGTAAAAAAGCTATTTATGTAATTATTTTGCTATTTTTTGTAAATCTTTAAAAGTATTCTGATATATTGTAAATATAGTAAGATTTGCTTAATTATGTAATTTTTCCCTTTTTAAAATTAAAGATAAATCCAGTTAAAGGTTGATATTGGGCCTTGTCGAGCCTTCAACAAGCAGTCTATCCAAATCCAATCTACAAAATCCAGAAAGACTCGAAACCGAACTAGTTGTGAGTAGCCCAAACCTCTCATTTAAAACATAACACAACATTTCACAATTGGCCACAAAAGAGTAAACAAAGAAAATGGTCCTTTTATTTTCTGTAAAGAGATGCCTTTTCAGTGCATAACTAACTTTAGGCTATGTTGTATCTCCATCCAGATTGGTCCTTTTAAGTTTAAAAAGTAATCAAATGATCCACTTTAACTTCCAAGTACAGATGATCAGAGAGTCTTTGGTACATGAGTAAAATAAAATAAAATAAAAAAAATCTTTAAACTTAATTTAAAAAGGTAGCCTTATCACGTCAAACCATATAACTATAAGCACCGCCTAATGAATTTCAATGGATTTGTTTTATGACAAATAACTAGGAATAAGAATTTTATCCTGTCGATCTGCTAAAAAGCTATAGGGAATTTTATGTGAATATTGAAGAGGCATTTAATTATCTAATGTAGTAGAACTTCATGGCATATATTTTGACACATATTTAGCATTGAGAGAGACACGCATTCATTAGTAGGAATATCTTATCCTAATTGCAAATTCATAATTACGTAGCTATATATATATTGCAGACTCCTCCTGACCCCAGTGAACATTCAAATATTTGTCCTATATTCATTCGTAAAGGTACCTTTTTCTTGTCCAATACAAAATCGAATATAAGAAAATACTTTCTAAAAGAAACAAAAAAAAAATTATTTTTCTGGCTACGGAAAAGCCTTATATTCTATCCATAGAAAAAAGTTACTAGGCATTTTTATTTTTTCCTATTTTACCTTCTATGAAGTTTCTTTCTTTGCTACTGATAAAAATCGTATATGTGTGTGTGTGTGTGTGAGGTTTATCTTTATTAATAAAACGGTAAGGGTTAAAAATACCCCTAACGTATGAAAAATGGTTCACAAATACCCTTCATCCGCCTATTAATCTAAAAATACCCTCAACTATTCTTTTGGCTCAAATACCCCTCAAACTAACACCCAAAACCTGAAATTTTTGTTTCAATTGAAAAGAATCATGTTGATTATTATGATTGGCCACATATATTATTTAATTTTAAAAAAAATACACTCCCTTTAAATCTAATTCCACAGACCCCATCCGACCTGACTCTTCTCAAAACCCTCATGTATGGTTGTTGTCTTGTTGCTTTCCATTTTCATGTCTTCATCTTAAATACTTGAATTTCATTTACTCCATTACTCTTTATAATCTCCACCAGATCTTTTTATTAAAAAGAACTGAACATTATAAGCTTTGTGCTTGTGGTTTTCCTCCTCAATATCCTAATGACAACTATTTTTCTGTAAAAAAATCCATACTTGTGAATATGGGTGCATTCAAGATTGTTGTAATCTCTCTTCCGTCCTGCTAAAATTTTAGTCTCACAAGAAAGTTAAAAATAGGAATTTTTCTTTCAATTAATTAAGAGAAAAACTTAAAAATTGTAGTTCATCAAGAGAAATTTTATACACCCTTTCAGATCTTCACCATGTGATCTTCTCTCAGAATTAAAGTTTTCCACTCAAGCTAAAAAGTGAGAGCATGAGGAGAAGGGGTGTCAGCAGATACATAGTGGGTGGGTTTAGGTTAAAAGAAGCGGGTCGGGTCTACAGATTTGAATTTAAAATGGGTGAACTTATTTTTAGATTAAATAATATATTTGGTCAATCATAATAAGCCATGTGATTTTTTAAAATTTAAAATTAAAATTTAGGTTTGGGGTATTAATTTGAGGGGTATTTTTGAGCGAAAAAAAAAACAGATTGAAGGTATTTTTAGATCAATAAGTGAATAAAGGGTATTTATTAGTCATTTTTCATACGTTAAGAATATGTTTAGTCTTTTTTCGTTAATAAAACTAATAAAGATAAATACATAAGAATATGCGGGATTACAATGAAATTTAGAGAAAATTAATAAGAAAAAGTATTAACACCAAAATCTCATTTTATATATGTCAATACTAAGGAGAATCATCAATAAGATTGACCGATTATAATTATACAGTGTAAAAAAAAAATGATGAAACAGAAATTACTATAGAAACAGTTACAACTTTCATGAATATAAAAATAACATAGGAAGAATTCGAGGTAAATGAAGTTTTAGAAAAGACAAGAGAAAAATAAAAAAAAGAAAGAAGATATAAATATAACATTCAAATTTAAAGAATGTAAAATATAAATATATATATATATATATACACTTACTTTATGTATCTTTCATTCATATATATGAGGTTTTTGCTTTGATTCTTCTTTTTGATCATGTCATGATCAAATGAATCTTGTATTGATTTGAGTGCCTTTTATCTCAACAAATAAGATGAAAGCATATTTATATATATGTTTCCTTGTTTTATAGCTTAGAAGGCCCTACTGGTACTCTTCCCATTTTTCATAAGATTTTAATGATTGGCTACTGTATTAATTTTTTCATGAATACAAATAATTCATTTAATTAGAATTTCGCAAATGAATGCAAAAAAGCAAATTAAATTATATGATGAAAAGAATTTCAAACACTAAAAAAATAAGAGGCAAAAATTCATCTGATCAAATTCAAATAGGATGAGAAGATAAATAAAAATGAAGAAAATCATACCGTTACTATGCATAAAAATCTTTCGATTCAATAAAGATAAAATGCATGTATGTTTCTCACTAATTGAAATTATATTACTAATAAGAATCACAATTATAAGTCGATCTATCAAAACCTAAAATTGAATCCTTCCATGCATCTTTTTCCACTGAATGAAACAATCCAAATTGATGAAGTTAATTAATAAAGGAAGAAAGTGGAGTGCATGCCATGTTTGAACAAAGCTTAGATGCCTCAAATTCTTACTTCATTTGACCAAACAATTAGTCAAAATTCGAACAGAGACAAAAAGTAAGACATAAAAACCTACGTACCCCTTTTAGCATTACAACTAACAAAGTTTTGGCTTAAAATCACATGGACCACAGCACACTACACTTGTACCTTTTTTTTTTTTTTTTTTACCTGTATCCTGTATGGAGTAAAAAAGTTGCCTAATATGTCCACAAAAAGGAAATTTAACTATTAACCCAGCCTACACCAGCTACATTTTTTTTTTTTTTTTTTTACACTTCCTTCTTTTAGATTTTCACTGCCTTGCACAGTAAAATGCTTCCCATTTTGAGAGTACGCAATACGCATTATTATGAGGCTTCTAAAATATTGATACCTCATGTGTCTGTACTGTTTTAAGTGCTTGATCATTTCACAAGGATTATGATTACTTTTACCAATAATGTTTGTTAAAACCTAAACTTTGGAGTCATTTCTTACAACTAAAAATATTTTATGAGATTGTTTTATATTGAGATGATGGAATAAAATAATTTTAAAATTATTATTTTTATTTCAAATATCAAATGATGCAAAAAGCTTGATTAGTTTGGTACACTTTCATAGTTTTATTTTTAATTTTACGTCTTTTATTGCACGAGATAATTAATTATTTTTACACGTAAAAATCTAAAAATAACACACAAGAAATATTTGGACAACATTTTCTTCTAGGGGTGTATTCGGTATGGAGGAAATTATTTTTCGATTTTATCATGTTCGGTTGGTTAAAATTTTCAAAAAATATTTTTCTAGAAAAATAAATTGCTTAAAAATGAAAAAAATGACTTCATTAATTGAAGCAGAGAAAACAAGTTCTACAAATGACATTCTACCTTGATTGTATCTTCCCCACTCTCCAACACACCTCATCTTCGACTCCCAGAAGCCCCCATCTCCACCCCCCTCCCCCCACCTCCACCACCCAATTCCCACCTCTCATAGTATTTATCTAAATTATATAATATATTTGGGTACATATCGAACACAAAAAATAAATAAGAAATCTGCTTATTTTTAAAAAGGATATTTTTTATAAAAAATATTTTTCTCCATCCCAAACACACACTCTCTCTCTCTCTCTATCTCTATCTATCTATCTATCTATCTATCTATCTATCTATCTATCTATCTATCTATCTATCTATCTATATAACACTTTTACAAATTGCGGATTTAGACCGATTCTAGTATGTGAATCCGGAATCAAAATAAGCAACAATAAGTTAACAAATACAGAAATAAGCTTTTTTTATTTAATTTGGTACCAGAATAGGCTTAACGAACTAATTTAGTCCGTTATGCACTTTTTTGTTAACGTTAAAAGCTGACGCCGTAAGCCTATATATTTATTAGAATGTATTTTTATATTTTTGTATACAATTATATTTGAAGTAATATTATGCTGAAGAGTTATTGTCACTCAATTTTATAAAGTAGTTTATTTCAATTCAATGTTTTCTTTTTATTATTTTTATTAGAATGTATTTTTATATTTTTGTACACAATTATATTTGAAGTAATATCATGTTGAAGAGTATTATTGTCACTCAATTTTATAAAGTTGTTATCTTTATTTCAATTTAATATTTTCTTTTTTATTACTTTTATTAGAATATATTTTTATTTTTCTGTACACAGTTATATTTGAAGTAATATTTTATTCTTTAAAGTTTTTAATTTGAGAATATAGTATGATGATAGAGTGATGGAAGTGAGACTTTAGCATTATATTATCTAATAGTTTTTTTTTTCAATATTTAGGAGCATATATTGTGTATGAAAACATAGATTTCATATATTATAAAATATTAAACTACAATTTTTATTTTGCCAATTAATATTTTAAAATAAAAAATAAATTATATTACAATCAATAATAATTCAAATTTCCATAAAAGACGCATCCAATTTATCCTCCTCAACAACCCCATTTCATTGTTATCATATTTTAAAATATATTAAACAATTAAAACTAGATATAAATAAAAAGTAAATTATATTATAATCATTTAATAATTTAAATTTTCATAAAATACACAATTCAAATTTTGCCAAAGTCTGAAAAAAAAGGAAAGAAAAACTAGCAAAACTGTATATTGGACTAAATTAGTTTGTTATATTTAGTCCAATATACAAACTTACTATATCGGGTATTAACATTAATAAAATAATGTATAACAGACTAAATTAATTTATCAAATTTATTCTGATATCAAATTAAAAAAAGATCTATTTTTATATTTATTAATTTATTATGACTTATTTTGGTTCTTAATACTTGGTATGTTACCCATTTATTTTCTTTAGGTTAATAATTTTAGTTTAGACATAAGATGAATGGTGTGATTTGGATAAGCCTGATTTCGTGCTAAAGATTCCATCTGCAGCGGACGATATATTCCTGTTGTCTTGTGGGCTTTTTGACAACAAATTAAAAGATCTTCAAACAGATACTTGTATTTCCTCTCAGGTCATTCCCATAAATATTTATGGTAAGAAATAAGTTTACGAGTTATGATCGAGGGTATAAGTTTACACAATTTATGTATCAGGAATATAAGTTTAATAGCATGACATAAGTTCATCAGCATCAATTTATGCTTTGAGTACAAATTCAGCAGCATGAACTCATGCCTAGGGGGCAGAAGTTCAACAGGATGAATTTGTGTCTTGTGGCATAAGTTCAGCAGCATGAACTTGTGTTTTGAGGCATAAGTTTAGCAGCGTGAACTTATGCCCGGGGGGACCATAAGTTTAGCAGCATGAACTTATGCCTAGGGGCAGAAATTTAGTAGCATGAATTTGTACCTTGGGCCATAAGTTCAGCAGCATAAACTTGTGCCTACGGAGTAGAAATTCAGCAGCATGAACTTATGTCTGGGGACAGAAGTTTAGCAACATGAATTTGTACCTTGGAGCATAAGTTTAGCAGCATAAATTTGTGCCTACGGAGAGAAATTCAGCAACATGAATTCATGTTTGGGGGCAGAAGGTCAACAACACTAACTTGTGTCTTTTAGGGCTAACCCGTGTTTTTCAATTTTTTCTTTTTAATTATTAAGAGTAAAAATATGTCTTGTGAATTAAATAACACTTAATATATGCCTCTAGATAAAATATTCTCTAATTTGCCTAGCAAAATCAAGTCACAATTAAAATATCTTAGACATAAAATTTTTATTAATTGATCTGTAAGAATAAAAATTAAATTGCCAATTGAACGGACAAAAATAAAAACCCCCAAAATAAAGGCAGTTTGTGCAAAAACTTGTTTCCTCTCCACAAACATATCAAGTGCCTTTTGGCCATTAATATTTTTTAACTTTTTTTAAAGAATATTATAAAAAATTAAATGAACATATAATTATTATAATTTTTTGAATTTAAAAATTTTCAAAAAAGTTATTTTTATTATAAATCGCGCTCATAATTTCAATTTATATTTGTGTAATACAATTTTACTTTTCAAATATCATTTTTAATTTAAAAATAAATACTAATTTTTTTTTCTCCTTAAATCTTACAATTTTTATGTCTAATCGCATGCCAATTATTTCACGAAACGTCAAAGAGATAACTCCATTAGGTTGGAGCATGTTACCTAACTTTATATATAATTGATATGCATGCTCTAATATTCGTTAAACTTTGCTATAAATATGGGTCAAATTAATATTTTATACTGAACTAATTGGTGTCACTATATGAATTTAATTTGTTATATATTCATTCCAATTAATTCTGTGCAAGTATAATTTGTCTTTTCAGGTTTAATGGGTTCTCAAAAATCTCATAATTTTTCTGACATAATATACCAATAATGCCAAACATATTTAATTAAGTGAAAAGTAGAAAGAAAATACCTGGATTATATATATGCATATACATTTTTTTTTCCTATCAAGAAATTAATTATCGATATAAATAATCCTAATTTTAACTGTTTAAATGTAAAGTAAATGGCTCAAAGTGAAAACGTACTTCAAATAGTACTTGGTAAATGGAGTAATGAAAATCCAGTTGGATCACACAACAAAAATCACAAGATTAGAAAATTTAATCTGTACCATCATATCAGTAGATAATTATAAACAACTATCCATAATTACTGAAATTTTAATTATTCAAACAATAACTTGCTACAATATATAAAACCCTATAAACTTGTACACAACTAATAAAAATAGAATGAAATAAATACCTAAATATAAGACATACAATCCATTATATTAATTGTTTATCCCAATTTATGTGTTTTCATGTCCAAAAAAATGACATACTTTTTTTTTTTTTGAAATAATCTTTTATTTTGTTTTGTCATTTAGTCATATAATGTCTCTAAATTTTTTATAGCGCAAGTTTTAAAAATCTGTTTTTCTTTTTTTTAAATTAATTTCATGGGCAATCAAATATGATCACATAATTTGAAAAGGTAACTGATCATATATTAAAAAAAACAATTTTATATTAGTATATATAAATATAAGGATTTAAGTTAAAGTAGCGCAATTTTAAGGAGTTTTTTTACCTCTCGTTAAAATCACCTTTACTTGTTATGATGGGATGTTTGGTCATGAAAATTGTGAATTTTTTTAACAAATATTTATTAGTTTTAAAGTAAAAATAGGTGTCACCTATTTAAAAATTGGAGGTGTATTGTTTGCTCATAAATATAAATTGAAAGTATTTTAAAAAATTTTGTGAATGATTTGAAGAGAAAAAAAGTGAAAATAATTTTTTGATATTTTTCAAGTTTTGAAATTCCAGAATTTTTTAAAGTTGTATGATAAATTCAAATGCGAAAGAAATAAATAATATTCATGGTCAAGTGGGAAATAAGACTGTTTTGGATATGAGAAAAAGATAATATTTTTCAATTTTCTTACCAAATATTTTAAAAAATAAACGGAAATTCGTTGTAATATATTTTATTATAAGATTTAAGATTACATGTAGATATGTGTGAAGAGTGGAAAAAGTCGTGCGGTCTACTCCAGCCAATGAAAAGTCGACAACACATATGACGAAACCATGGTGGTATTAGGAAAACCACTGTATTCTCTCTCCTCCCTATCTGGGAGATTTCCACATTCCAATAGTCGCAACAAAAATCATTTTCGGATACCAAAGACAGAAAAATACCACCATCACTGTCTCTACTCTGCACCCCTTCTTTCTCTATTTGATAACTAGAATATATATTATTATCCCTTTAGTTGAGGCAATAGGAAAAGTTACCCAAAATGGGGAGAGGAAGAGTGCAGCTGAAGAGAATAGAGAACAAAATTAACCGGCAAGTCACTTTCTCAAAACGTCGATCTGGTTTGCTGAAGAAAGCTCATGAGATCTCTGTGCTTTGTGATGCTGAGGTTGGTTTGATTGTTTTTTCCACTAAAGGCAAACTCTTTGAATACGCTACAGATTCTTGGTACGTACAGCTTCTTCTTTCTTAATTATTATTACCCCATCAATCTTTCTTTTACTCTTCATTTTTTCTTTGTTATAATATATATATTTTCTTTTAGTATAAACTCTTCCATTCTTGATCTTTAATTAATTAGCTTTCGGAACAGTTGTCTCGTCGTTTTTTTTAATTTTTGTTGGTGTTACTGTACGATTTTATGTATGGACCCCTACTACGTACTAATCCTTTTTGGTTCTTGTGTACATGTATGTATAATATTTTTAGTTCACTAAACTGCATGCACAAAACCTATAAATCAAATCTCTTTTGCAGACATATTAATAATAATCTTCTTCATAGATCCAGTCTGGTTTCCTTGTTTTTATTTTTCTAAAAATAATCCACATATCTCTTAACAGGCAGTTCGATTATTTCGTGTCAAATAAAAAGAAAAGCACGTGCTTGGAAAAGCTTATAAAATATGCTCTTTCTTTCGGTTTTTCTTTTAAAAATATTTAATTTGTTTATCTCCTTTTTTAGTGGTACTTATGTAGGACCGAGCTTTGACTTGATGATTCTCCTCCTCCTCCAATCCACTAACTATTATAGTAGCAGTAATTATTGGCGGAATCAAAAGTTTAAATAATTTTTTTAATATAAAGTCGATTCAATTATATATATATATATATATATAAAATAATTTTAATTCTATTTTAATAATAATATTTTACTGACAATTGACAAGTTTACCTCTTCGCACTCTTTTGCCTTTTAGAGACAGATTTAGACAATAAAGTTTATGAGTTTAATCTTTATAACTTTTAATATTAAATTCATTGTAATTTTAAAGTTATGAGTTCATATATATTATTTATTATATTTTTTATAAATTTTAATATAAAAATTTATGTTTCATAATAAAACACTATTTTCAAATGAATCTGATGCTTGTACTCTATATACGTCCCTGCTGTCTCCTCCCCCTAGCGGGATGCTAATAAAAGCATGGTATATCTATATATATATATATATATTTGATTTTAAATTTTTTTAGTTAAAAACAAACATTAGGACAATAAACTAGGCTGTGTTTTGATTTAGAAGCACAGTAATAGTAAAAAAAAATAAAAATATTTCAGATGTTACGTTCCATGCAAATGTCTTCTCGTACGACGACACTGACCAACTCTTCAAAAACTTTGCAGAAAGGAGGTACTAGACTACTCATGATCCACAGTGGCTCAGCTTTATACATTTATTTCTACCTCTTTTTTAACTTGATTAACATTATTATTTCTTGAATCTTAAAGATTTTGTATTCAAAGGACTTTTTTTTATAAAAATTAAATTTTAAAAAGGTAAAAATAAATAAATTAAAATAGAAGGAATATATTATTATTTATTTATTTATTATTACTTTTTGTTTTTGGGTGAATTGGTGGCAAGATTGAAGACAAACATATTATTACCCAAAATAGGCTATATATATATATATATTATGTATATATGCACTGCTGGATATTTGAGTAGGCCTTCATGGATAGTAGACATTTAATTTAATCTAGTTTGATAGTAGCTGCCGCTAGCTAGACTTATTTAATTTAATAGTATATAATTCATATAGCTGCAATTAGAACGGTTAAAATGGGTTAGCTCAGTTTAAATCTCATAAATGAATGAATTTATTAAGTTAAAATGAGTTGATTCTTTATTTAAAAAGGTTTTAAAATGACAACAACAATCTAATCTATAAAAAAAGAATAACCTTGCACTAATTTTTAACTTTAGAATCTTGAGTAGTATAAAGATTTTAATTCAATAACTTCAAAAGAAGTTAATTAAACAAAGCATTACACAATAAAAGAGGACAATATTATTTAATTCATTAAGTTAAAAATATCACGAAATAATAAAATATAATTTAAATTGAATTATCAATCAACATTTAAGTATTAGGTTTTTTCAATTTTACATTTTTTTTTAAAGTATCAAAGTTATTTTAGTCGACGAATCAACTCTCCCGCAATCCCAATTAAGCCTCGAGGGGCAATAAACTAATTTGGATTGAGCCCATGAGTCTCAATTTCAAATTAACTCAAAAATTTATAACCTAATCCTACTCAAATAGAAATTTCACAGATTAAACTTGTTTTGATGGCTCTAGCTACAACTAGCCAAGATTTGGAGGATTAAAACTTCTATTCTGACAATCCAATTGTTCAAATAAAATGTATATGTTGAGTTATATGGGTCGACCACCTTACTCAGGACCAGGTCCCTCTATCAGGTTACACAGAGGCAGAGACACATGTACACGAAAATACAACAGTAAGAAGAAGACACACAAAGTTTTACGTGGAAAACTTCCTTGCTCACTGGAAGTAAAAAAACCACGACCTACCTCGTAGGATTTCTCAAACTCCACTACTAGATCTGAGCAACAAAAGTTACAAAACCTAGTACACAACTAAGAGGTTAACCTCCTAACCTCCCACTTGTAATACCTCTATTACAAGACTTCAATATTCTCTACTTCAGCTAAAACTCAACTGAAATACAAGGCTAACTCTAGCCAAAATGTCTACTAGCTCTAGCAGACCAAAACGAGAAAAACAACTCATGAAAAACAAAAAAGTAAAACTTGTACAAAAGACAAGGTTTTTGTTTTTGCAGTGCACTTCTTCTCCTTCAATGGAAGCCTCAAAAACTTGAGCTCTTTTTCTTTGATTCTTGCTGAGGAACAAGGAAACAATGGCTGCCTTTTTGAGAGAAGAATAAGCCTATTTTTCAGATCTATTTTTGTGAATGATTTTTCTTGATGGAAAGAGTTGTTGGGTTCTATCCTTTTTATCTTTCCAGCTTGCTTTCTTGTGCACATGGGTGAAAGGTGAGAGTATTATGATACCCACTAGAATACCCACTAGAAAGCTCTCTTTTTGGTCAAGCACATGTGACCAACTTGACCTAGTTGCTGCTATGATTCCATGCTGCTCTGTTGCACACTATTGTCTTCACCAACTGACAGCCAAAAAGCAAACTTTCCAACTGTAAAGTCTTTTCCCTTCCAGCTCAAAATTGAGTCACACCAGCACAAGGGATCAGGTCCCTGTATGAGGTTGACAACATCAAAACCAGTAATCTAACAATTTCCCCCTTTTTGATGATGACAACCTTGACAACCTTCTTTGCACATTTTATCTAACACACTTCACAGTCTTCCCCCTGTCAGCATAATTCCCCACGTCTTAGTATCCGTGTCTTCCCCCTGTCTTAGTATCCCCTGTCTTAGTATCTTCCCCCTTTGGCATCATAAAAAAGAAAAGAACAGTAAACCAAGACAAGAATGCATAGATGAGTTAACTCATGGCCACTGGGGCAACACTGACACTAATGGAAATAAGAAAGGCAGAAAAACAAATAGACAATAAGAACAATGCAACAGTCAACCCCTGCAATCAGAAAAGTATTACATTATCACTTAGCATAACAAAAGAGAATCATACAAGAACAGTCCATAATCGTGGGAAAGAGAGTAAAGCAGGAAGGAGATAAGAGAGCAGGAAAATCATTTAGAGTCGGGTAGTCTGGTTAAGAGGGCTGAGAGGCGATCATTGAAGGTTTCATGGGCAGTAAGCAATTTCTTAGTCAAGTCCTTGACCTCAACCTTCAGGGCTTCATTTTCTGCTTTGAGAGGATCACTGACAGTAAGCAGTTTTTGGTTTAAATCTTTAACCTCAGCCTTTAAAGCTTCATTCTCTTCCTTGAGGGAGGAGATGGTGCCAGGGTCCTCTACTGGGTGCGCCTTCAGACGAACTATTTCAGCCTCATTGGACTTCTCTTGCGAGGCAATCAAGTCCGACACTATTGACTGACTCTGTGCCCCTCCACGACGCATCACACATTCACATTCTTCCAGCGTCGAGAGGGTAAACATCTGCTTCTTTGACCCTACTATCCCCAAACCGCATTCTACACCAAAAAATTCAAAGACTTTGTTCAGCGGGAATCCATAAGCTAGACCATGCTTTCCATCTTTGACATGCATTATTTTGTGTATGTGATTGATCATCACACCAGCCAGGCTTATGGGCTGAAATGTGCTGAGGGCTTCCATTAGGAATAGATCTGCAACTCCTGCCACAGTCCTCTTCTCTGCCCTTGGTAGAAGTACTTTATTTACAAACTCAAACAGCAGCTGATACACACCCTTCATTTGTTTCTTGAGAACTCTCTCCCCTGTGACTCTGTCAAGCTTGGCAATCATGGAAATAAAACGCCTTTGCGCACATTCTCCATCGACAGACCTGATCCCTCTATTAGGAACCTTAAGGATGGAACTTAGAACCTGCTCATTTATCATGAAGGTGACTCCACTCACCTTACTGTAGATCTTGGTACCATTATCAGCAAATTCCAGCTCATGATAAAATTTCCTGACCTCATTCTCATGTAAAATAGGAACTGGAGGAACAAATAAGTGTCGCCAACTTTGGTAATTGACCATTTCCACCAGCTCAGCCATGCCTTCCATGTCACAAATTTCAGGATCAAATACCCTGCCCCGTAACACCTTTTGGTTCTGCAAGATAAGCTGCCTGGCTTCCCTGGACAGCTCAGTAGACTCATTGGTCCTATCTCTGGAAGAAATCTGGTGAGTAAGAGATGGAGGAATACGAAGTTTGAAGAGGTTATTTGCAGAGAGCAGTTTAAAGAGGTGAGAGGAAAGATGGAAGGTGGAAATGGTTTTAAGAGGGGTTATGACACGTCTAATCAGAGAGACTTTTGAACTGGATGTAGATATAATACTTACTTTATGACCGGATACCGGAAGAAACAAGCGGGAAGGGCAGTTCTTACAATATTCTCAAGTTATGTTTATAAGTGACAAAGTAATACTGACCTGATAGGACCTGGTCCCCTTATGAGGTTGAACAGGCAGTCCAAAGTCCCTGACTTGTCTAAGTCCAGCCTTCCTTACATCCACCATGCGTGTATACCTAGGGAGGTATAGAACTGAGTTAGACGCATCCACAGCAAACTAGCAAGGATACCTGCATTCAAATCATAGCAAAAAACGAGAGTCAACACTTAGACAGAGAAGAGGGAGAATTTAATTCATTTTGATTAAGCCCAGCCTTAATCTGTTTTTATCAAACTGGTCCCTATTCAAGGCTTTGGTAAAGATATCTGCAATCTGATCTTCTGTCCTGCAAAATTCCACACGAATATTTCCCTTCTCAACATGGTCTCTAAGAAAATGATGTCTGATGTCAATATGCTTAGTCCGCTTGTGTTGTACTGGATTCTTAGCCATATTCAGAGCACTGGTGTTGTCACACATCAAAGGGACACACTCGGTCAGGACTCCAAAGTCTTCCAGTTGCTGCTTAATCCACAGTAATTGAGCACAACATGAAGCAGCAGCCACATATTCTGCTTCAGTTGTTGAGAGTGCCACTGAATTTTGTTTTCTTGATCCCCAAGAGACCAGTGAAGAACCCAGAAAATGAGCCATGCCTGAGGTACTGTTCCTATCAACCAGGTACCCAGCATAGTCAGCATCAGAATAGCCAATAAGTTCAAAGGAACCTCCAGATGGATAGAAAAGGACTAAATCAGAGGTCCCCTTAAGATATCTGAGAATACTCTTAGCAGCCTTCAGATGAGATTCCTTAGGACAAGCTTGGAATCGAGCACACATACCCACACTAAACACAATATCTGGCCTGCTAGCTGTTAAGTAAAGCAGGGAGCCAATAATGCCTCTGTACATAGTTTCATTTACTGGAGGACCGGGTTCATCATTATCCAGTTTTGAAGCAGTCCCAATGGGAGTGTCAATTGGTTTGGCACTTTCCATATGAAATTTTGTGAGCAGGTCCTTGATATACTTCTGCTGACTGATGGCTGTTCCAGCTTTGTCCTGCTTGACCTGTAACCCCAGAAAGAACATAAGTTCTCCCATCATACTCATCTCGAATTCACTTCCCATGAGCGTTGCAAAATCCTCACAGAGTGAATCAAGAGTGGCTCCAAATATAATGTCATCAACATAGACTTGAACAATAAGCAGATTTCTTCCTCTTATTTTGAGAAAAAGAGTGTTGTCAATTCTTCCTCTCTTAAAACCATTATCAAGAAGAAATTTTGATAGTCTTTCATACCAAACCCTTGGAGCCTGTTTCAGTCCATACAGTGCCTTGTCCAGCTTGTATACATGATGAGGTCTATCAATATCCTCAAAACCAGGGGGTTGTTTCACATACACTTCTTCCTTCAAGTACCCATTTAGGAAGGCACTTTTGACGTCCATTTGAAACAATTTAAATTCCATGAAAGAGGCAAAGGCAATCAGCATGCGAATGGCTTCCATTCTGGCTACTGGAGCGAATGTTTCATCATAATCAATCCCTTCCTCCTGGTTGTACCCTTGAAAAACCAGTCGAGCCTTGTTTTTGACGGTGACCCCTTGCTCATTTAGTTTGTTCCTGAAGACCCACCTGGTTCCTATAACAGTTCTATCAGATGGTTTTGGAACCAGGTGCCAGACTTTGCTTCTTTCAAATTGATGCAGCTCCTCTTGCATAGCATTCACCCATTCCACATCCTTCAGTGCCTCCTTGATGTTCTTGGGCTCAATCTGTGATATGAAGGCTGATGAGGCAAATGTGTTTCGAGTTTTGGATCGGGTCTGCATTCCTGAGTCCAATGGAGACATTAAGTTGTCAAGAGGATGAGAAGATTTGTGTTTCCAGTTAGATCCCTTTACAACAGATTCTCCAAAATTGGAACCAGTTCCAGCAGATTCTCCAGAATTGGAACCAGGTCCATCTTCTGGGTTGCCTTCTGCATCATCTTCCTTCTCTGCCTCCTCTTCTCTGATGTGTTCTGTTGCTTCATCATGAGTGGTCTGATCTCCATTCTGCAGGGAGCTCTTTGTGATTTTCAGGTTTTTCAGATGAATCATGATTGACATCATCTCTTTGGAACAGCCACAGTTCCTCAAATTCATCCGTACCCAGTGCTTCTGTGCTCTTCAGCTTCCCATTTTCATCAAATACGACATGGATGCTTTCTTCAACACACTGAGTCCGTTTATTATAGACTCGGTATGCTTTGCTATTTAATGAGTATCCTAGAAAAATTCCCTCATCACTTTTGGGATCAAATTTCCCTAGATGGTCCTTGCCGTTGTTTAGCACAAAACACTTGCATCCAAAGACTCTGAGGTAGTTCAGCATCGGCTTCCTTTTATTCAGCAGCTCATAGGGAGTTTTTCCAAGTAATGGCCGAATTAGACACCGATTGACCACATAGCAGGCCGTGTTGACAGCTTCTGCCCAGAATGACATTGCCACACCTCCATCTATGAGCAATGTTCTAGCAATATCTGCAAGAGTTCGATTCTTCCTTTCAACTACTCCATTCTGTTGTGGAGTCCTGGGAGCAGAAAAGTTGTGACTGATTCCTTTGGCAGCACAGAAAGCTTCAAATTTGGCATTTTCAAATTCAGTTCCATGATCGGACCTGATCCCTGCAATGTTGCAGTTCAGCTTTACCTGAATTTGGTTTGCAAATGACTCAAAGGTGGGGAATGTTTCATCTTTAGTGCGAAGAAACATCACCCAGGTATATCTTGAATAGTCATCAACAATTACAAGGATCAACTTCTTTCCTCCACGACTTGCAACCTTTACAGGTCCACACAGATCCATGTGTAGTAGCTCCAGGGGTCTGGAGGTGCTCACTTCCTTTTTGTTCTTGAATGAAGACCTGGTGTGTTTCCCTTGAACACAAGCATCACAGATCTGAATCTGAGCAAATTTCACCTTTGGGAGTCCTCGAACCAGGTCCTTGGATACTAGCTTGTTGAGAAGAACAGAACTTACATGTCCCAACCTTCTGTGCCACAAGGTAGCTTCATCCTCCACCACGCTTAAGCAGTTAAGCCCATTTCTAGCAGCTGAATCAGGATCAGCAACATACATGCTCTTGCATCTGTTTGCGGTCAAAACAACTCTTCCTGATTGAAGATCTGTCACTGTACACTGGTCTGAAACGAATTTGACTTCATTTCCTTTGTCGCAGATTTGTGAGACACTCAGGAGGCTGTACTTCAGTCCATTTACATAGAAGACATTTTCTATGGCATGGGCAAGTGTCTTTCCAATCTTCCCAACACCAAGAATGTGTCCCTTTTTGCCATCCCCAAAAGATACTGAGCCTCCCTGATATGCCTTGAGTGAGAGAAAATTATCAACATTTCCAGTCATGTGCTTTGAGCAGCCGCTATCCATATACCATTTCCGACTGCTTTCTCTCACTCCTTCCTGCACATATAGATTATAGATTAGACTTGGGAACCCATTTCAGCTTGAGTTCCCAGTACCGAGACAGAGGATAAATCAATTTTCTTTTGGACCACTCAGGCAGCCTGATCTGAGACATTTTGGAACCAGGTCCCCTTATGGTCCCTAATTCTCCTTTACTAATCACCGTCTTTCTTAAGGCTGCTTGCCTCGATACACAGTTAGACTTAAGGTGCCCATTCCTACCACAGTGTGTGCACAACAAATTATCAGGATTAGATCCATATTTACTGTGAGGATTATAAGGAGGACTACTTTTCTTATAACCTAACCCTTCACCGGAGTTAGATATTTGTCCGGTTAATTTTTGTAAGATCTGTGAAGAAGCATTCCATTTAAGCGATCTCTCAAGCTCAGCATTCAGTTGGATCACATTTTTCTCAAGCTCAGTGTTTCTTTTCATTATTACAGTGAGCTCATCTTGTGACCTTTTCAGTTCAGCTTCGAATTCTTTTTGAGCATTTTTCATGTCACTAGTCCCTCCCTTTTTAATAAAGGCATTTTGCTCATTGACTAGCTCTTGACATTTCTCTTCTAGTTCTGCCAAACTTGAGATCAAGTTCACCTTTTCTAGCTCAAGTTTATCTATATATTGATTTAGACTTTCCTTTTCTTTGGTAAGATCATAAAAAGAGTCAATTAACACACAAGCTAGCGACCTCAATTCTTTCCCATTATAGTCTTTTAGATTCTTTTTAATGTCAAGGAAAGTTACCTCTTCATCTTCATCTCCATCCGAATTTGCCATGAAGGCAAACATTGAGTCAAAGGGTGAGTCATCATCCTCCACAGCCATCATAGAAGCATCTTTCACAGCATCCTCCTTATCAGATTCATCTGAGGAGTTCCCCCAAGCAGCTAGAGCTTGCTTGACTATATTGTCGGCTGCAGCTCTTCTTCTGAACTTGTCAGGGACTCGGTCCTTCTTCTGGGCCTTTTCGGCAGTGGTTCTCAGATACTCCTTGTAATCCATCTTATGCATCGGACAGTCCTTGATAAAGTGACCTGGTTTGCCGCATTTGTGACACAGATCATTGTAACCAGGTCCCTTGTTCGAGCTTGTCCTCCTAGGAAGGCTGCCACTTCGCCTAATCATTTTCTGAAACCTTCTTGTTAGGTAGGCCATATCTTCATCTTCTTCGCTGGAGCTTGCTTGAGCTCCTTTAAGAGCTAATCCTTTGTCCTTCTTCAGCTCACTCCTACTCTGGTCCTGCTGCCTCTTGAGCTCATAGGTTTTTAAATTGCCTATGAGTTCATCCATCGTGAGGACTTCCAGATTTCTAGCTTCAGTGATCGCATCAACTTTACTCTCCCAAGACTTGGGGAGGACACTGAGTACCTTCCTGACCAGCCTGCTTGGCTTGATCACTTCTCCCAAACAATAGAGCTCGTTAGTGATGGACGTGAGTCTGGTATGCATCTCTTGAATAGATTCACCTTCCCTCATGGAGAACATTTCGTATTGAGTGGTAAGCATATCCACTTTGGACTGCTTGACCTGACTGGTCCCTTCATGAGCGGTTCTGAGACAGTCCCATATTTCCTTTGCAGTTTCACAAGCAGAGATTCGATTATATTCATCCGGACCAATACCGCAAACAAGAAGCTTCTTAGATTTGTAATTCTTTTCTATGAGTTTTCTGTCATGATCATCAAACTCCTTTCGGGTTTTGGGAATAGAGATGGTTGTCTCTCCTTCCTTTACGGTTTTCATTGGCACATAAGGTCCATCCAGTACCACATCCCACAGCTCACAATCTTCAGCCATGATGAAATCATGCATTCTTGTTTTCCACCATCCGTAATATTGGCCATTAAACCTGGGAGGTCTGGTAGTAGACTGTCCTTCTAAATTTGGTGGTGCTGCCATATTTTACAGGAGTCTTTCTAGGTGTTAACCTTTTAGAAAGCACCGGCTCTGATACCAATTGTTGAGTTATATGGGTCGACCACCTTACTCAGGACCAGGTCCCTCTATCAGGTTACACAGAGGCAGAGACACATGTACACGAAAATACAACAGTAAGAAGAAGACACACGAAGTTTTACGTGGAAAACTTCCTTGCTCACTGGAAGTAAAAAAACCACGACCTACCTCGTAGGATTTCTCAAACTCCACTACTAGATCTGAGCAACAAAAGTTACAAAACCTAGTACACAACTAAGAGGTTAACCTCCTAACCTCCCACTTGTAATACCTCTATTACAAGACTTCAATATTCTCTACTTCAGCTAAAACTCAACTGAAATACAAGGCTAACTCTAGCCAAAATGTCTACTAGCTCTAGCAGACCAAAACGAGAAAAACAACTCATGAAAAACAAAAAAGTAAAACTTGTACAAAAGACAAGGTTTTTGTTTTTGCAGTGCACTTCTTCTCCTTCAATGGCAGCCTCAAAAACTTGAGCTCTTTTTCTTTGATTCTTGCTGAGGAACAAGGAAACAATGGCTGCCTTTTTGAGAGAAGAATAAGCCTATTTTTCAGATCTATTTTTGTGAATGATTTTTCTTGATGGAAAGAGTTGTTGGGTTCTATCCTTTTTATCTTTCCAGCTTGCTTTCTTGTGCACATGGGTGAAAGGTGAGAGTATTATGATACCCACTAGAATACCCACTAGAAAGCTCTCTTTTTGGTCAAGCACATGTGACCAACTTGACCTAGTTGTTGCTATGATTCCATGCTGCTCTGTTGCACACTATTGTCTTCACCAACTGACAGCCAAAAAGCAAACTTTCCAACTGTAAAGTTTTTTCCCTTCCAGCTCAAAATTGAGTCACACCAGCACAAGGGATCAGGTCCCTGTATGAGGTTGACAGCATCAAAACCAGTAATCTAACAGTATATAAAAGTTGTATATGATGGAGGGATATTAACTATTGAACCATACGCAAGCTAGCTATATTCAACAAATTGAAGATTATTATAATTTTTTTCTTAAAAAAAACGGAAAAGGAAGTATGTACATGTGGTGGTGAGATATAATATATAAATAATAAAAAATGTGCTCTTTTTAATAACTTAATTCTTATATGAGACGGTTATATACTTTAACATGACATATCAGAACAGATAGAGGTCCTTAGTTTGTCCTTACCTATACGGCGCCATCCATTGTAAAAAAAAAATTATAAATTTCACATGCTTAATAGATTAAAAAAAATGAAGCTCACACGTGAAGGGGTATTTGAAGACATAATTAATAAATAAAAGCGTATTTTATCTAACTACTTAAACTTTTAAATGAGATGATCACACACTTTCACATAGTATATCAGGGACAGAAGTCCTGTATTCGAGTCACACTGTCATTCATTATTAAAAGATAATTCCTTTGGCTTCTAAGAAAAGAGCTAGGCTTGCACATGAGGGGTTGGGTTGAAGATATAATTAAATAAATAAAAATATATTCTCTCTGATAACGTAAAATTTTAGATTGGATGATCACAATTTAACATGGTATCATAAGAGATAAAGGTGCTAGATTGAAATCTCTCCATTACCCAAAAAAGTAAAAATAATATTGTCACATATTTGATCTACAAAAGAAAATCAAATCTACTGGTGAAATAACTTGTTGAGACATAGTACAATTAAATAATTTAAAATATACTCTATATCTAACGATTTAAAATTTTAAATAAGATCATCAAACACGGAAACATATGAGAACTAAATGTCAATAGTTCTTAGAATAAAATAGTCATTAAAAACTTTTAAATGAGGTAATGATATGCTCAACAACGACAGCACGATTCAAGCTTCCACACTGTGGTACTTCTGAATTCTCGACTCCTAACTTTTTGTTTTTTTTATACGAGTGGTGAAGTAAATATTAAAAATATGCTTTCATGAAAATGAGAAAATTATATAGGAAGATCACAACTAATTTTCTCAACCATTATGGGATTTAATATCCTTGCATGGTCAAGATCTGTTGCTCATACAATATGAAAAAATGGATTTTCAATCTATTTAACGTCAAAAGCTAACTTAAAAAGAAAGAATCATTCAAGATTCGTATTAAAAAATACAATCAATTTCCATTTATTCACACAAATATTTTTATTTTATTGTGGTTTTTAAATTTTTATCTTTCAAAGTCATGTTCTATAAAATTTTTCACTTCGACATTTTAAATAACAAAAAAGTGATTGAAAATGCTCCAAATAGCAAAATAATAATAATAATAATAATTAAAAAAAATAATCTTAACATTAGTTCTGCCACAAGTTATGCCTCAGCCTATAAGTTTACACGGATTATATATGCCTCACGACATAAGTTCAGTAGCATGAACTTGTGCTTTAGGGCATAGCTTTAGTAGCATGACTTGTGTCTAGGAGTAGAACTTTAGTAGCATGACCTTGTGCCTTGGGGCAAAAGTTCAGCAGCATGAACTTGTGTCTTAGCTTAGGGAAGAAATTCAGTAGCATAAATATTTGTGCCTTGGGGCATAAGTTCAGTTTTAGAACATTATGCCTTAAGAAGTTTATGCACTGAACTTATGATTTAGTGTAACTTGTGCCTTGGACATAAATTTAGTAGCATGAACTTGTGTCATATAGGGCTACCCTATGCCTAATAATTTTCTTTTTAATATTAAGGGTAAAGGTTTGTCTTGCGAATTAGATAACACTTAACATATGCCTCCAAGCAAACATTCTCTAAAATGGATTGTCTAGCGAAATAAATCACAATTAAAGATATTTTAAAAAATAAATTTTTATTAAATAAATGATAGGGGTAAAACTTAAAGACCATCGATCTAAGGGGTAAAAATTAAAAATCACCCCTAAGTAAAGGCAGTCTATGCAAAAACTTGATCAATTCTCAGGGGCCTATATACCAGAAAAATTACATGATAGTAAATTTACTTATAACACTTATAAGATTACTTTTGGAAACGTGGATGACATTAAATAGAAGTATTAAATATGGCCCAAAAATTGATGCCCGTTCAATTCGTCTACAATTTTATGGATTGGGCATAAAATAATTTTATATTGGGCTGATTATAGCCCAAACTAACGTAACCCCTCTTAGAGTGATCTTCCATTTAGTTTGGTACTAGCCTAATTCTAGCTTAGTTAAAAGATTTATTTTATTTTAAATTTATTGCTCGAGATTTACTTTGACTCTTTCCATGGATTGGGTCTCAAGTCAACATTAGATCTCAAATTTCGGATCAGGATCAAGTCTCAGGTCAAAGTTGGAGCTCGAATTTTTTCTCAGGTTCGAGGGTGGGTCTTAGTACCCAGATCAGGTCTCGGGTCTCAAATATCGAGCAAAGATTGGGTGTCGAGTCTCACATCCTAGGTCAAATCTCGAGTTGGAGATGAATATCAAGTCTCTGGTCAGGGTTAGGTCCCAAATCTAGGGTGGGAGTTGGATCCTGGGTCTAGGAGGTATTGAGTTGGGGTCTAGTCCCTAGTTAGGGTCAGGTCCCCGGTTATGGCTCGGGGTCAGAGTCAATCTCTGATACTGGGTCAAGGTTGAGTTTCGGGTCTTGAGCCAAGGTTTGGTCTTGGGTATCATTTCCCTAGTTAAGGTCAAGGGTCGGTGCTCAAGATCGGTCCCAAGTCGTATTATCCCGAGTAAGTTTCAACTTTTGTCTATGAGGCAAAACTTATAGTCAACTGAGTAGGTTCACTATTTTGAAATATCACGAACTTCTGTATTACAAGTAAAAACTAGAACTTATGCAAGATGAGCAAAAAACTTTTCCTCTATTAACTTGGTTCATTTGAACCTGTTCCAAATCCAACCCAATCAACCCATTTGACAACTCTAATCACACATCTATAAAAATGTTAATATCATAAAATTTTCAAAATCTAATTTCTCTTTGTGCTTTTATTTATGTTATAACTTTTGGACGTATGAACATGCTCATACCCTTACATCATGTGATCATTTTGACAAAATTTTCTTCTATATAACAAGGGAATACTTATACAACTATAGCACATTAGCACTCCTCCTACTAGCATTTTATTATAACTTTTGCTTCTAAAACCATAAAAATTTAATGTGTGTACTTAATTTTCATTTTCACTTTCTTTTAGATTTTCTAGCATTCTAATTGTGGCATGAGAATTTGTTTAGCTTGGGAATAGAATAACCAATCCAGTCCTTTTTCCTTCTTTCTAATTAACAGTTGTCTGATTACTAATTAGGTCTTTGTTGGATATGGAGAATAACATAAGAAGGGTTAAAAGAAAAAGAAAAGAATAGTGTGTATGATTATGTTCAATTTCTTTTTACATAATCATTGCACTTAAATGTTTCTTTTTTTTTTTTCTTAAAATTTGAACCATCTCCCTGGGCTTTCATGTAGTTGTCGATCATATACATTAGTTGACATGATGGTAAATTTTGTGTCAATTGTAACCAGTTAAATTTACATTAATCGTAATATAACTTTTAAGAAAGAACCCCTGTTAAATTTTCAAGGTCTGTAAATCGTCCAGGATTAGGGTTTTTGTGAGGTTATACAAATGTGGGTTAATTGGTATATTCGTGTCATCATTCATTCATTGAGAAATAATAAGAATTATGTGTTGTTACTTTTGGTTACTACTATTGCTCTCGTATTTCACTTGGCCTATATATATATATATATATTTTTTAATTTAGCATGGAAAGGATACTGGAAAGATATGAAAGATACTCATTTGCTGAGAGGCAGGTTGCTCCTACTGATCATACCTCCCCGGTATGCCAAATTCTTTCATCATCTTCAATAGTGTAGTGTCATGCTAATTCATTTCTAATTCCTAGAGGACGAATTGGTGCAGAGAAGCTGGATTCTGGAACAGGCAAAACTTAAGGCCAGACTTGAGGTTCTGCAGGGGAACCAAAAGTACATTAAACAATTTTACTCTTTGTTTTCCCTTTTTGTACAAACATTGAACAATTTTGCCGCGCGTTTGCAGGCATTATGTTGGAGAAGATTTGGAGTCATTAAATATGAAAGAACTTCAGAATCTGGAACACCAGCTTGATTCTGCTCTCAAACACATAAGATCAAGAAAGGTACAACCAAATTATTTTAGACAACATATATAAATATCATGGTTTTTTCCCCTTTAAAACTGAAGTGATCTTTAATTTCCCTTGTAGAACCAATTGATGCATGAGTCCATTTCTGTGCTTCAAAAAAAGGTGACAATTTTTGCTTCTTATGTCTATGTAATTGATTCTGATTTTGTGGCTAATATGACCTTAACTTCAGGGCCATATATAAGGTGTGTTTGGTATTTTTTCATGTTTGGTTAATCGGAATGTTTTCGAAAAATTAAATAAGTTTCTTAGAAATTACTCACTCCGTCTCAGTTTATGTGACACTTTTTCAATTTAACTAAATTTTTAAAGCTAAATTGGATTAAAACAAGTTAATATTTTGAAGTCAAAGTTTGGATATTCAAAAAAATATACCAAAAGTACTTCAAGTTGCAATTATTCGATCATATCAAAATATTTTTTATGTTATGAATCAAATTTTACATAGTTGGAATCTAAAAAGGCGAAAAATGTCACTTAAATTAGGATATATAGAGTAAGAAAATGACTCCCCCAAACTAAAACAAGTAACATTCTTCGTTAATTGCCTCTTCCTCACCTGCTCTTGAACCCGAACCCAAAACCCTACCTTCCCAACCGCCATATATAGTTTTTGCCTAAAATATACTTAAATGGTCTTGGTTCAATATTTTTCCCACCCACACCCCCATATAGTTTTTGCCAAGTGGTATATATAAATGCTGTTCATTCAATATTTTCTGCTAAATTATCGAAACATTGCATGATATATGAATGCTCTTCATTCAATATTTTCTGCTTAATTATCGAAACATTGCATGATATATAAATGCTCTTCATTCAATATTTTCTGCTTAATTATCGAAATATTGCATGATATATATATATATATATATATATAGATAGATAGATAGATACAATACCGGCAAATTGTTTCTATTGCTTTCTTTAATTTGCATGTTATATACAGGACAAAGCACTGCAGGACCAAAACAACCAGCTTTCCAAGAAGGTTATTGCAGCATCTATTTCTCACTATCCAATAGAAATGCAATGCACATGAACTGGAATATTCTTTTTCCTAAGTTTTGAATTCCATTAAAACAGGTGAAGGAGAGGGAGAAAGAGTTGGCCCAACAAAATCAGTGGGATCAGCAGAACCATGAAATCAACTCATCTTCATTTGTTTTGCCTCATCAATTGGACTCTCCTCACCTTGGGTATAGTTTCCTTTTTTACCTCTAGTACTTTTGGTTTTTAATGTCATTGGCTAGGGCAAAAAAGAGCAGTATAAAAAAAAGAAGTTAATGATAGTGTATAGAAGTACTTATATTGTTACTTAAATGTTTTAACCAATTACATAAAAGTACTAGAGAAAAAAGTGGTGCGTATGCTCAGGAATTTAGTGTATTGATAAGAGCACAATATGTTATATATAGGTCAAATACATAAACAGACATTTAAATTTAACATCTACTGACAAGTACATACTCCAACTTTGAGTATGCACATTTTAGACAACTTAACTCGTCTTCATTATTTCAATTGAACACTTCAACTTATCAAATGATCATCTAGACACCTCCAAAGTCTATATGTCACGTTAGCGTCTGGTGTCCACAAGACATAATGGGCATACATTGGGGTGTTTAATTAGTTACCAGTTGAGACCAAGTTGATGTGTTTAGATATACACTCTCAAAGTTTGATTACCGGATTCTTTGAACTTATATATAGCATATGATTAAGCTCTATCTGTCTCTGATTATAATTAAAATGCAAAATGCAGGGGAGCATACCAGAGTAGCGGAGTAGATAATGGAGAAGTAGAAGGAGCTAATTCACAGCAGCAACCTGCTAATACTGTGATGCCTCAATGGATGCTTCGCCATCTTAATGGCTAGACCTCTGAGGAAATTAATACTTGATGGTCAGTATCAAGCTACGTATATATTGATGCCACAATATGTTTTGTCTAAACGTTCATAGCATGTTATGAAAAAAACAACTTTATCTCTAGTTTATACTACAATATATATATATATAGATGGATTGTTGTAAAACATTATATATGTTAAAATGAACTTTACTGTATATATCAGTCTTGCCTTGATTTAACTAAATTAATATATTCTGAATTCTTTATACTAGAAGATATATACTTGAATGCAATGACAATAATAACATAACTCCGCAATGATGTCTACTTGAATGATTGATGAATAATCTTTTTTAATTCAAAAGATTCTTTGGTTGGTTATAATAGGTTGTCAATTTGACATGTATTCAGTGATGTTATTTGTGTTCCGGACAGTAATCGTATAAATCTGCTTTTATTTATAGTCAGAAAAATAGGAAAAATAATTAAACAAAATTGTAGAAGTAGAAAATTATTCCGAGCCCACAAGTTGCTTGTGTGTTCTTAAGGAATTATAACCCTCTCACTATTGCCAAGGATTTGAGTATTTCCTCCCAGATAGTGACTTGGTCTAATAGACCAATTGGCAAATTTATTTTAACACCTTCACTCCGGACGGATCTAGAGAGAATTATGAATTGGGGAAAGGCCAAAAATATTTCTATTCCGTGCAAAACGGTATATTTATTTTTTGATTTAAGAATATTTTTAAATTATTTTTTTAACTTAAGAATACTTTTCAAATTAATTGATGGGTTTTTGCAAATTAAAATAGTCACGTGGTATATTATGATTTGTCACATATATTACGCATTTCTTAAGTGATCAGAGACGGATTCAAGATTTAAATTTTATAGGTTCAAAAGGTAGATGAAGGATATTTATGAACTATTTTTAAAATTATGAATTCATATCTATTATTAATTTAAAATTTAATAATTTTTTATGTATAAATTTATGCTCCGCATTTAAAGTTATGGGTTCAATCGAAGTGATAAAGGTGTAAATACTCTATCAACAGCAAGTGAATTGATACACCAAAGCTTAGAATTAATGATAACAAGCAAGAAATATTTGAACCGTAGCTGCTACGTGCTGGGTTTTCGAATGACAAATGGTTGGTCTGTGCTGTTATTCCTACATTCATATTTCTGCAAAATAAAGAAAAAGAAAATCCATTACATAAATGGGCCTAATAATGCTTACCAAATTGGTAGACCACATTTGATGAAATCCAAACATATTAAACCCTTTTTGTCACTACTATAATAACCCAAACGTCTATACAAACAAAGTCAACACTCCGATCTCCACGTATTACACAATTATAATCAAACTACTCAATTTATCCATTATTATTACTTTTAATTAAAATATTCATTTTTATTAATTGATCAATTTATTTTTTTTTCTTCAATTGCATTACTATTATTATTTTAATTATATTTTCATGATTGATAAGAAATAAAATTCAATATCAAATAAATCATCCATCTTAATTTTAACTATATTACAAGAATCATATGTCACTGTGGCAAATGCGTAACGTTTTAATCTGCGTATCATAATATTCTCTTAAACTTTTTAATAAAAAAAATTATTTAATAATTTTAAAAATTTAATTAAGAAAAAATTAAAAATAAAATAAAAGAATTCTTATTTAATTATATCGTCGTTACCTCTTGGCTTTTAAATTTTTTTTGGGTTAAATTTCTTAATTATCTACTCTTTTTCTTTCTTCTATTCTTCCATTTAAATAATTTTCTTATGTAATTCTATCATTCACCTATTTATTTTTTTTATTTTCTTACTTTTATTCATTTAATACGTCCAAAAAAAATCAGTAATTATTATTATTATTATTCTTTAAAATAATCAAATTAGTTTGTCTTTCTCGTTCTATTAATTTTATATAAAATTTTAAAAATAATATTTTTTCTTAATTAACTCTTTTCATATATTTTTCATAATTTACATAATATATTAAACACCAAGAAATAACTTCATAAATAATTTTATTTATAATTGGTTATCTTCTTTATTTCCCATATTTTTAGTATGTAAAAAACACATGTTGATTAGGTATATAAACCAAAGTAATGCTTTTTTTTAAAAAAAATACTTTTTGATAAATAATATTATATGATTGCTCTTATAATTTTGTAGATTTTTTCATATCTACCTTATTTTTATGTGTATTATTTAATTTGTATCATCTTTATAAATAATAATAAATTATACATATATATATAGCATAATAAATTTAGAGAGCTCAGAAAATTAAAATTCTGTCATCCTCCTTGTCCATCCAATAAAAATAATCGTGAAATATTTGTGGAGTTTAAGTAGCACCAATTATATATAATTATAGATTTAATTGCTCTTTCAACCAAATATTATATTCTTTCTATTGTTAAAGGATTCACGATCTAACCATCTATTATATTAAATTAGGCGTATATAATTTATATATTCATACCATAAGTTTATAATCGTTTACAAATTTATTTCTTTTTGATATATAGATTAAATTAAATTTCTATTAGTGTGATTTAAAGTATCATAAACTTGTATCTTAAATAATTGGTGGTTATGAATATGAAAAGTTTGAGAGTTATGATTATTATTAACATTAACTAATAATAGAATTTATGTAATTAAAGAGGTATGAGTTAAGAAAATAATTTTATAAAATAAAATGATAAAATGTTAAAAAAAAAGAGAAAAAAAATAAATATTTTGTAATTTTTTAAAAACCTTTCTTTATTATATATGTATATAGATATAGATATAAATATTAGTTGGGGACCACTTAATTAAATTCGCTCTGTTTCTTGGCCTCTCCATTCCATTAGCCATAAATTAAACACTAGTGTGTTTCAGTTTGTTTTTTCAATTGGAATCGGTTATTATTATAAGGATGAAACGAGTCCGTGCCAGATTCTGCAGGACTCGAGCAGTGGTTCGTGTTCGAGCCCGTTTGCCTTGTCAACCTTACAAGAAGACGATCTTGATGAAATTCAATTACGATGGCCCAGAAATGAGCGTTGAGACGAGGACGAGGATGGATTTTGGAGAGTATTGGCCATAATGATAACAGAGTCATGGTTGTGGTTGATCCTAGCCTCTATGCCAATTGTGCTCTTTCTCATACTGTCCAAAGCCAGGATACCATCATTCTTCTCCATGTCAGCAAAATCTCAAAACAAGGTCAAAATTTTCCTGATTACTCTTCCTTTAGCCTTGTCCAAGGGGGTGTCTTTATGTATAATCCCCCACTTTTTTGTTTGTTTACTTCTTTATATTTTGGATCCGCCGCTGCCTTTAGCCCTCACACAATCCAACAGAATATACACCAGTTCTTTACTTGATGCTAGTTATTTCCTCTTTTATATGATGTAGGTGAAAAAGCCAACACTGAAATTAATCAGAGGGCGTATGAACTTCTTTGCTCCATGAAAAATATGTGCCAAACAAGGAAACCAGGAGTAAGTTTTCGAATTGCAATATATTAGTCTATTAGATTTTGATTGATAGAACCTGGTTCACCTAAAATATCCTGTAGCTTTATCTGGGAAAAGAAAAAAAAGTCAATTGCAGACCTTTAGAGTGACTCAGAATATTTTCAGAATCAAATTATATGGAAACTTAACAATGGACCAAATGGAGGGGAGGGAGTAAAATGAGTTTGGAAAATTGAGGTGGCATGCCACGTGATATCTCCTAATAGATGAAATATAGGTATATAACCAAGTATTTTTGTACAGATAATGTAACAAAGTATTAAATCAATCCTTTTCACATAGTAGCAAAGAGGCAAATTTGACCCTTTTACCATTTTCAATTCACCCCAGTCAATTACTGAGCCAAGGTTAATGGGAAAATACTGCATCATGCATATCAAAATGATCATTCACATTATTTGGTTGAATGTGGTGACAAAGTCCACCGTTTGAAATAGATGAGGAAAAAGAAAAACTGAGTACATATAATATGGTTTTAGATACTCTTAGCGGTATGAGACCTTTGAGTAAAAAAGTGAAGGATTTCTTATCTAAATACTATTTTTACAAAAGTTAAAACTTCTTTAATAAAATTATATAAATATAAACTATTTAAAATTTTATCTTTTAATTATATTTTATACAATTTTTATTTTTTTAAAATATCTATTTTAATTAAATTAAAAAATATTATATACCTAATATAACAATTTAAATACACAAAATAATATGAAATACTCTCTTTTCCTTTTTTTTTTTTTTTTTGCAGAAATTTTAAAAATCCTCCAAAAATCTCTCTATTTTCTCCATATTTATTTCCTATAATTCCTTTTTCTTCTCCATTTTTTGTTTTTAAAATTTTTCTCTATCTTCTCTATTTTTGTTTTTTCAAAAAATTTCAAAAATCCCTCTTTTTTCTCCATTTTTATTTGATTTCCCAAGAATCCCTTTCTTCTCCTTTTATTTTTTTATAAATCAGTTGTGATTTATTAAAAAATTATTTTAAGATACTTGAGTAAAGTGTGAATTAATCCAAAGGTTCATCAAAGGTATTTATGTATTAATAAAAATTGTGATATAAAAAATAGAACCGCATATATGCTTCAATTATATAATATAATATATTGAAACGCATATGTACAATATAATATATAGTATATGGTGTCTAATAAGTATTATATTCATAATCTTTATATGTGAAAGACTAAAGTAAAAAGAAAATTTATGGATTAAGAATATGAGAATAATATGAATAATTTCTTTTTTAAAAAAATATAATAATACATATTTAGTATCTGTATTGTGTCAAATTTTTAGTATAAAAATTGTGCATAATACAAAAAATAGATGCATATATATGCTTCAATTATATAATATAATATATTAATATACATATGTATAATATAGTATATAGTGTCTAATATGTATTATATTCATAATCTTTATATGTGAAAGACTAAAGGAAATAAAAATTTATGGATGATGAATATGAGGATAATATTAATAATTTTTTTTTTTAAAAAAAATATAATAATACATATTTAACATGTTTAGGATATATATGGTATTAAATATAATAATACATATTAAATTTTTACCATATTTAATCTACTTAAATTATGGAAGAAATTAATACTTATGTCATTTATAAAAAATTACCATATTTATAATTTTTATCCATTTAATTATGTATAATATATATATTATATATTATGTAATTAAGAAAATAGTTATAACTTTTGTAATTATAATTTTAATAAGTTGTATTTATGTAACCTGCGAAAAGTGAAAGATCGGCCCAAAATGGAAGTACTAGGGGATCTTTGGGTTGGTTGAGCCCAACATCTATAAGGCACAGTGATTTTCTTTTTCAAAAAAAAAAAAAAAAAAAAGTCCTTAGAGTTCAAACTGCTGCTAATTTTTCATTAGGTGCAAGTGGAGATAGTAATGAAAGAAGGAAAAGAGAAAGGACCTGTGATTGTTGAAGAATCAAAGCAACATAAGGTGTCTTTACTGGTGTTAGGACAGAGGAAAAGATCGATAATGTGGCGCATGCTAAGGATATGGTCAAGGAACTCTAAAGAAACTGTTGTCATTTCAACATGAATACCTTCTGTTCTTCATGTTGCATAGGTATCAGATGGGTCACAACTTTAAAACGCTTACAGAAAAAACTTATTCCACTTCTGGTGTTTACACCAATGCCAATAAACACATGACATGTATCTCTCATCAACAATTGTAGTTAAATAATATATATTGTAAACTAATAGATTCAGTGTAAACACTTAGTATGGGTAAGTTTTTTCTGCAAAGCCCTTGCTTGGACCCAATTATGCATACCTGCAAAGATGATAGAAAAACTAGCAATAAATTATAGACAACAGGTTATGATGTAATCGTTTAACTTTTAGTAGACACGATCAAGTACTAGTTTCAACATCCCCCCCTTTACCCCAAAGGTGGTTTTCTGCCGCAAAGATCACACTATTGGAAACCGGAATGAGAAGCTTGAAAAGACATAAACGAAAGAAGCAACAACAATGACAAAGAAAACCAAAAGCAAAGCAAGAATATAGGGTTGAGAAAACAATTCAAGTAGACAATCTGGTACGCTCTCCTAATGGCAAGACAAGAGGAACAAAAGCAGCCACTAAGTAAGAATGAACAAACTTCAGCTGGAGCTAATATTACGAAAGTGAAGATATTAACATCAAGTAACAATCACATCATGCCAAGATAATTAATGCATTTATACAGGTGAATTGATCTACTATTTGCACTTTCAACATATTTGTCAAGAGAAATAAAACTCCTACATCATCATTGGTTAATTCCACCAGGTGTTGGGCCGGGGGGGGAGGAGAAGGAAATAAAACAAAGTTTAGAATGGACTGTACAGAAACCACAGGATGGAGGCCCTTGTTTCATTTCTTCTGCGTTTTTTTCTCTTGTATATGCAGAGGGGAACTCTTGCCAAGCTTCAAAATAAAGTTAAGAGGGGAGAGACAATTGTCTGATGCAACCAAGTCTCCTTCACAGTGTAGTCGTGTATGCCACTGTACATTATTCTGTTCAAATGGTCCACAGCATCTAAGAGAGTAGTCTACAGTAGCAGAAAAACACAGCAGCGCAAGTGATGAACTTCATATTCATGGAGCTAAAACATTTGTGCACAAGCACCCTGCATGTAGTTCTCTTTTTTGTTCACAACTGTTGGTGAAATGAATGCTCTTGCACACCTCTGCTTCTCTTAACAACTCACCCTCCGTATGCATCAAAAATAGGGTTGTATACATACAATACTCATGCAAAGCTCTTATTTGTTGAAGGCTCTCTGAGACTCAAAACTGTAAGCAGGTCTATATACAATTTGGTGTAATTTGTCATACCCTGCAAGTACTCCAGCCCCTGCCACACCGTAAAGCATGTTTGCACTTACTCCCCTAAAAAGTGCAGCAAAACCTTCAACGCGTATAATTTCACGGAGTGCATGCATGGAATTGCTATACTTTGTTTCTTGCCCTGAGGTTAGCATCATTCTTCTGCGGACTGTGTCAAATGGATAGGCACACACCCCAGAGAAAGTAGTTATGCTCCAACCCAACATGAAACTGGCAGGAAAATTGTCCTGTGTATACAAACGAATGTTGAGATTAGTTTCTGCAACCATAATTTTAACTGGTCATATGCATGTCCCTTGTTGAAGAAGATTAGCACCGTAACAAATTTTCCCTCCCTTCCCCCACAAATACTGCATAAACTAATGTAAATAGCAACTTTTGATCCTTCTCCTTATCTGTTTGTCTTTGTCTCTCTTTCTAGGAGGGACAATGAGCAAGTAAAGTTTCAAGTAACACTACAGGCTCAAGCTGTTTAGAGTTTTAGTATGTTGCATCAACTACATCTAAGAGAAGGAAATGGTGCAATAAAAATTTCCAATCAGAAAACTGCAACCTAGGAATCCAACTTACCTGTAAGGGTCCAACTAAAACAATTGGCTTCATGGAGTCATAGATCCCAAAGTACATGCCTCGGTACAGGGTTATTCCCATAATTGAGGCCCCAAAACCCCGATAGAGGCCAACAATTCCATCGCTTGACAATGTCTTACTGTAAACATCTACAAGCCCCTTAAACTGGCGTTTACCATGAACTGGACAATCCTGAGCATCCATTGCCAGCCGAGTCCTTGCATAGTCCAAGTGATAAAGGAACATGGAAGTGGTTGCTCCAGCAGCACTACCGGAAGCCACGTTGCCTGCAAACCACTTGACATATCCATCTTTCTCTTTTGAATATCCAAAGAGGTTTTTGTAGTAACCTTTGAAAGCAAAGTTGGATGCCTATGAAAGAAACAATTATGTAAGCTCCGCAAATATTAGTTCAAAGACAGAAAATAATATCTATGAGAATTTACTGATAAAAAATAAAATACATATGAGAATATAGTTATAATTTACAATATTACCATTTATGTACAGAAACATTTCCATCAATTATTTGATACTCCCTCCGTTCTATTTTAATTGCTAGGTATACTAAAAATAGTTGTTGCAAAATACTTGCTAGTTTCAAAATTCAAGAGATATTTAGCCATGTTTTTTCCAATTCTACCCTTAATATTTAAAGTCATTCTAAAATGTGAAAAGAATTATTATTGTATGTTTTCAAAAAATTAATAGGATTATATTAGTCAAATTACCATCCCTATTAATTTTTTCTTAATAGGCGTTCAAATCTTATCATAGCGATTAAAATGGAACAGAGGGAGTACTATAATTCATTCTTGCACTTGATGCGAATGTGAAGAGGGCAATCTTTTTGCGGATGCAAAGCACTAACAGATGAAAGAAAAAGGAAAAAGGAATGCATGAGACTATTCAAGTGATGTACGAGGACTTTATGAAAGATGGAGTGCACCACATATGCGGTCTCTTTCAGCATTAACAGCCTTATTTCAACCAAAGCTTGGCAATATCTACCCTAATTGCTTGAGGTAAATGTAGCTTGACCGAACACATCCCAGCACAATTATAACAGCAGAGATCATAGATTTCTTCTTTGTTGTAAAGAAGTTGTCTGAGCAATCTACTAGGCAGAAATCTAAATAGGTAATAGGCATACCATCCTCTTCTACAGTACATCCGACACAACAGTAAACAGTACCTTTCCATTCATAGGCTATACGAAGAATATATTGGATCTAGTGATATTTAGTATATCTGCTTGAGGACCTGATGAGAGAGTCTATGGAGGGCTGCCCAGAAAGGTGCTAAGTTTGAATGAATAGGAGTCACCAATATATCAACGGCAGACACCAGGCTCAAACTTACATTAATGCAAGGCATACTCTTAACTGTCCTGAAAGAGCAAGGGAGTAAATGTTTCATGGCCCAACTCCCCAATAAGTGGGCATTCACCTCATCACATCCTGTGCATATTGGCATTCTCCTCCTTCACTTTAGTTCCGTACTAATATCTATATTTCTCTCTTCATTTTAAAATGTAAGGATATTTATATTCCTCGAGAAAATACATACATGCAACTACCACAATGCAAACTAATGAAAGATAGTGAGCTTTCCTACAATTATTCACCATCTATCAAAACACTTAGCACGGAGCCCTCAAGTTTCCTTAATATTATCAGGGACTTCTCCGCTCTATTAGTCAAACATATATATATAGAAGTAACTACAACAAACTTCTTTACACTGCATGTATGAGGGAACCTCTGACGTATTATTGGTAATGGGCACTGAATCGATCCAATAAGCTTTTCTCAGGATAGTTGACTATTAAAGCAATCATCATCATCAGTTAACTATAATAAGCTGGTGAAATTATTTAAAGGATAACAGGAAAACTATCCAAGTCCGATATGTAGCTAAAATAAAAAAACTAAAAGGCTCCTTTAGTCTAATAGTTTTTGTCCTTGCCCACTTTCAAACATGTCGCAAATTCACACCACTCTATAACAATATTTTTGATAATTGTGGTGTTCGGACCAGCTTGCGCACACCATAACTAATTCCACATGGTACCTGCTACCTCCTAACAACACAAGGACCAGTAACTTTGTCCACCAAGACTTGGACAAATGGAGAAATAAATCAGCTAGCGCTTTTCCCTCCGTTGGGGTTTGAACTTGAGACCTCATGGTTCTAATTGATAATGAGAATGAAATAAATGACATATAACACACAGGACAAGATAGCGTGACTCTCAACCCACTTCATTGACCATCAAGTCGCACCCTTGATGCAAGATATCTTCTATCTATAATATCTAACAAACATGCAAAAAGCTCTCTATAAACTTCCCTTTATTGCACTGCTTTATAAACAGTTGTGCACTTATATCATTGGAATTATTCATACATGTTACCATCCTCAAAAAAAATATCATTGAAATTATCGTACAATATTCCTCAATTTAGCCAACCGACTAGCTTGGGATTGATTCATAGTTGTTGTTATGTTGTTTTGCTTTTCTTAGCCTCTTAAGCGTTGGGGTCAGGGGCGTGCTCTTGGCTAATTCGGACCCATATCCAGTAGAAGTGGTTGGACTAGTTGTCTCCACACCTCCTTAACATGTATGCCTCATCTCAAGCAGGATAGGAAACAGAATAAGATTGAGGAGGGGGGTAAAACCATTCTCAGAAGGAGCAGGTTTAGCAGGTGGGAATGTCGTTTCTGGGAATGCAGTCAAGGGTGAAGGAGTTGCACATCCCTCTTTTGTAGCTTTTCTTCTGAAGGTTCAACATTATGAAACGGTAGAGAGAAATAATTTAGATTTTTTATCTAATACGATAAGAGAGAAGTGGACTCCAGCAGGTCCAACATGCAGGAGTAATTTCCCATTAAACATCATTGAAGTGAGTGGTGGGTGGCTCCATTGGTTGCTTTGTAAAGTTATCTGAAATTGCTATTGGTACATTTTGTAGCAGACACTGCTAGATTTGGTTGTCTTAGGTAACATGGATATAAGAGTATAATCCTAACGAGCATTACTAAAAAGCTGAAGGCTTTTCACTAAAGTTGACATGGTAGCTAAGAAAGACCTTGTTTCAGGGTCAAGAAGGTCCGAATCATACAGAGAACATTGTGAATCCAATCAAGAAACACGTAAAGGATGACTTGCTAGAGTAATCATCATACCTCTCCAAGTCCAAGGCAAAAGATTATGATAATTTATAGTGGATAAGGAAAATAATAGGCAAAGAGAAGTGTTTGAGCTTATCTCCAAGATCGCTGAGCCAAAAAAAACTATGTATGAAACCTTAGTGGCTATGACGGGGAACATCAGAGCACTGACTAGTTTGACAAACACAGGTGAGATACTAACTCTCTAAAGCGTTACAAACATATTAGGTCGTAAAAACGTTTGTAATGAATAAGTTGGGCCTCATCAATCTAAATTTAGGTGTCTTTCAGGAGGAAGTGAAACATGAAGACTAACTGTTCAGTATGTGAGTAACTGATATAGAAAGTCAAGCAATATAGAGATAGCGGTCCCTAACATCACAAGGAGTAATAGAGGGGTGAGGAGGAATCGCCACCTGAGTTGGGAAATATCTTATAACATTGGCCTGGTTTCCCCTCCACAATGACAAAAAACCCTCCTCCCGCAAAACTCTTCGAAAGCAATCACCAGTTCCCATATAAGGTCTCTTAAGTTGACCCCTCTTCATTAATTCTCCCTGATTCTGCAACAAAAGCTTTACTCTCTCAATTGGTGCTGCAGAACTTTTTGCAAAAATGGCTGCAGTACCTCCCATTAGAAAGTCCACAGAAAATTTTTCTGATCTAGTTTCCATTTTAGGCCCCAAGTTTTCCCTCCTTAATCCTGCAAAAGCAACTCGAGGAGCATAAATATCTCAACAAAACAGCTCTCACCAACTAAAGCCTCTCATGCCTACTTTCCTGATGGGTGATAGGTTCATGATCCCAATATATAACAAAAAAGATCATACAAGCAACTATATACAACAAGTGAAGATTCTTTATATGATGATTGAGATTCTTTCTTTTCTTCTAGACAAGTAAAGCTTGATTAACTTCCTCAACCCAAAAAAAAAGCTTGATTAACATTTTAACTTCATTTTTCAGAAGGTCACATTTAGAGAATCACTAGTTTTATAGACCCTTAATTTGTCAACTGAGAAAGAGCAGAATGAATTTGGCCAAGCGTCAGAAATCTATTTTTGTTTAAAGGGCTTTTTGGAAAAAGTACCTTTTGAGTGTATCAGTTTGTGCTTGACTAATTAATTTGGAAACCGCTCTTATACCAATCTTAAAACAACAACTTTTTGATTGACCAAGGTTCCAAAAGCGCAAAAACTACTTTTTCGGCTTATGAAAACAGTTTATACTACGGGGAATTGCATTCAACAAGTCCTTATACGAGGTTTACATTGATAAAGATTTAAACTTGCAAACAATGACGTCGTAAATTATCCTTCACCGCCAGACTTCAACTGGGTTTCTTGAATGAGTCGATTAAAATCTGTTTAAGCCTCTATTATCGCCAAATTACAAAATTTTCTGGAAATCTAGGATTTAGGGAGAGAAATCAGCCAAAAACTGGAAAGAAGAAGAAAAAAAAAAGAAGCTACTTCCATCAAAAGGGTATAGAAAGACGCATACATATGTACAGAAATACGACAACGTGATGAAGAAAGAATAAAAAAAATAAAGTCACCTGATGAGCCAATGGTGGGTATTCGGAGCCTGAAAATGGAGAGAAGAAGAGGTCACCTACCGCCGCGGGGTGGTGGCGGAAGGTGAAAGAGAAGGGTGGTTTTCAGCAAACCACCAATTTCTTGATTTTTGGATGCCTTACATTACATGAGAGCCGTGTTGTTTTGTGCGCTCTGACATTATTTTGGCGTCGAAATGCACAATCCCATAAACTTCGCCCTTGTCTTTTTCTTTATGGTTTTTCCTCTTTTACTAGTTACTAATGTTTCTTTTTCTTTTATTTTTTCAAATGAGTCAATTGGGATTCAAGGCATTTCACCGGTGGATTTTCTTACGGTCATTATTTGGATTTTATCTCGATGTTTAAACGTCAGACGTATATAATTCTTAACAAATTATTCATTCAGATCGACGATTCAGTCTAATACTTATTTATATACTAGATGGTTGGTGCCCGTGCAGATTTTTCAAATATTGTTGCATTAAAGTAAGTAAAGTTTTAAGCAATAAGATATGAATATACATGTTTCCTATTGTGCGGAACAAAGTGAAAGTATTACATTGATAAGATACAGACCAAAAGTTACTAAATTATTACAAGAGTTGTTGAACGAGACAGGTGAAGCGCGTAGTACATGTCGTGTCTGAATATGAGTATTAACTGATAAAAAGAAAGAATAATAATATGTTAGATAATATATGATTTGTTAAAAAAGAGAAATTAGAAAAGGAAACAAGAAATTAATAATATTAAGTGTATGAAAACCATGACAAAGTGAATGTACTTCGGATAATTCAATTTATTTGACCTTTGTATACGGTAAGTTTTGAAGAAATCAAATGGGTTTCTATCAAAGAGTTTTATTTCTTGTATTTATATATTTCTGCTGACACTTTTCAAATGTTATAAAAAGTAAGAAGCTCATTAGTAGAAGAGATGCGCAGTATAGACTTAGTTTCTAGGCTAATATTCAACATCATGTTTTATAGTAGATTTATACAAAGATATGTTTAGCTTATACAGATGAAACTCAGTTTAGAAAATGGTTAGGTAGTACTTGTTTAATTCAAGAAATATGCTGAAGTGTGAATCCTTAAAGGCATAAGAACAACTGCTTTCTAAGTCAATTAAAGTAAAATCACAGATGATAGCATATTATTGCGAGAGTATTCTTAAAAAGAAAATACAGAAGGAGGAAGAGGCAGTATATATTAGAGAGTGATAAATAAGAAAAGTAAAATTAAAAAATTGGGGAGAAAAGAGAGAGGAAGAATAACAAGTCATCAAGAAGAGATTGAGAAGTGAGAAATTGAAACAGAGTTGAAAATTAAACTCACGTTGATCAAAAGCTTCAGCTGATACGAAGAGCTGTAATGCGTTTAGAAATGTAAGCTATATGTGAAATGCATTTCGAAAGGACAAAGTTCCATGAATTGATCAGTAGTTTTATTTTTATGATATTATTTATTAATTTATAGTTATTAAACATATTTTTTCAAAAAAAATATTTATTTAAAATACTTTATAAAACTTATTTATATATTGATTTAATTGTGTAATTATATTTGTCCAACCTAAGAGAACAGTGAAAATACAATGTAATTACATCATGAAAAATAAATAGGTCACTGCAATTACTATATTGTATAATTATCAGGGTGTGTAATCACCATCCTAGTAAGTATTATATCAATTTTAATAACTATGAGCTTTTCAAACAAACCTTCAAATAATTCATTTTTTTTGAGTTTTCTATACAAACTATTATGTTTACTTTTCCTATCCAAACTATCACCAAATGTTTATCAAAACACACCTAACTATCAGTTGCTCACTTTTCTTACCTGAAATATCACCATCCTTTAGGTAGAAAATGTGACCACAATTGATAGTTGGATTGTGTTTTGATAAATGTTTAGTGATAATTCAGATATAAAACAAATCCACCTAATAATTCAAGTATGAAACTCAAATGATATGATACTTTAAATATATTTTTCAGTCTTTCATTCTTTATGAAATTGGGCTAAAATGCTCTTAAATTATTACAAAATATTTTTAAGATTGATTTTTGGTCAATTTTCCTTAATTACAGTATTAAAAGTGTTGAAAAATATACATGAAATATCATAATTTTTTTTAAAATTTTATATCTGAATTATCAAGTGTGCGAGTTTTCTACCTGAACTATCACCAAATGTTTATTGAAATACGCATCAATTACAATTGTTCACTTTTCCTATCTAAACAATGGTGATATTTCAAAGGAAAAGGGAACAACTCATGATAATTGAGGTGTGATGTGATTTGAATAAGTTTTAATACCTTTTTTTAATCACTAACTCTATATTATAGTTTTAATACGTATAATTCCTTCATTATAGTTTTAAAACTAAAGGACCCGTAAAGAGTGAGGACATGGGTTATTAATAGATAGTTATCAATCATGCGTTGTCGCTGCTAAATGTTGTTGAATTAAAGCAATTAAAGTTTTAAGCAACAAGATATAAATATACATGCTTTCTATTGTGTGGAACAAAGTGAAAGTATTACGTTGATAAGATACAGACCAAAAGCTATCAAATTATTACAGAAGTTGTTGAGCAGGACAGGTGAAGCGCGTAGCACATGTTGTGTCTGGATATGAGTGTTAACTGACAAAAGGAAAGAACAATAATATGTTAGATAATATATGATTCGTTAAAAAAGAGAAATTAGAAAAGGAAACAAGAAATTACACAAAATAATTCTTTTTGACTGGAGCCTCTTGCAGAAGTTACCAGATTTTGCAAGATCTTTCATAAACAAAACTGATACAAATAAGTAATTCCATTTCCTATTGATGCATTTCTATATGCTGAGTTCTGAAGAAATCAAATGGGTTTTCATTAAAGAGTTCTATTTCTCATATCTATACATCTCTGACTCAAATGTTATAAAAAGTAAGAAGTTCATTAGTAGTTATCCTAGAGAAGTACACGATTCTTATCTCATTTAGGAGTTTAAAAAGAGAAAATTTAAGAGATACGCAATATAGACTTAGTATCTAGAAGAACAATCACAAAATTAAGATTTAACTGTCATTCTGTTGTAATTAATTTTCGCTTCCATCAAGCTACAAACAAAAAAATATTTGTTACAGAAAAAAAAGCACAAAACGAAACAAAAAAAATAACAAAGAATCAGAAAAAACATCCTTTAAAATAAATTAATATGTAAAATTACAAACCTGCAAAATCGGGAGAGTGTGAGCCAAAAATAATGGGATGGATCAGAGGTGCGTTTATGAATTTATGGGGAAGCCAACAGAAGGCAAGACATTACAAAGATACGTTTAGCTTATACAGATGAAACTCAGTTTACAAAATGGTTAAGTAGCACTTGTTCATTTCAACAAATATGCTCAAGTTTTAACTCTCAAAGGCGAAATATTTAACAATTGAATGATTACAGTTTTAGTCATTCAACCAAAAAAGGGTGGTAGCCAAGCTTAGCCTATAAAGTACAAAATTCTTTCTTTTTTTGTTACAAATTGACATATTAATGTTCATTTCAGGTACCTTACTTGTGGCACTTGGGCTGGGAAAATATTTTGCATAATTATGATAGTAAATTATTTGCTCTGGTTTCACTCAAATGTATTAGCAAATTCATTTGCTTTCCTATTGCTATTCCTTTTTCCTTATAGGTCTATTGTAATTATTTGTGAAATATATAAGTCTGACAAGGATGTTGAGGTAGTACCTGATATTTAACTTCTAAAGTCCCAACATGAGGAGACATCATTTGATTCGTGGTCTGAAGAAAGCTTATGATTCCGGTGCTTTACCCATTCGTGCAGCTCACAGTCATTTACTATACAAACACAATGTGGAATTAGGATTTAGGTAAAGTGTTTTACATGGTACATCTTTCTTGAACTATTTTTCTTAGAGTTTATATATAGTTTTGATCATTAACTCTTTTTCTTATCAATTCCTTTTTAAATCTGAGTTTCATATTACTTTTCATTTTTCAGATTGTGACGAACAACAACAGGTTGTATAGGAGAAAGTGGTTAAAAATGAATTTGATCTCGGGTTTAATTGCAGCAAGAAGGATTTTGGTATAGTATGGTCAATTGGTTTTTCTTATTTGGTGCAGTAGCAGCAGTTCTTAATATTGATAAGGAAAATATCAAAATCCATAAAAAGTAATATTATTGTGAGAGTATTTTTAAAAAGAAAATACAGAAGGAGGAAGAAGTATTATATATTAGAGAGTGATAAATAAGAAAAGTAAGAAAGAGGAAGAATAACAACTTACCAAGTCATGTGGCAGAGAAAGAACCAGACTGATTAAAAGCTTCACCTGATACGAAAAGTTGTAATGCATTTATGAAATGTAAAATTAGTAAGTTTTTTATGAGCGGAAGAGATTGAAAAAAATGACTATATGTGAAATGCATTTCGAAAGGACAAAGTTTTCATAAGGAAGTAAACTTAAAAAAGGCAATTGATTTTATATAATCTGTATCAAGGTGAAAGGCTAAAAATTTTAGGGAAAAAAATTTGAACTGAATTTAGCTGACTATCAATGCTAAACAATTTTCAAAGTTTACAGCTTAAGATGTAGTACCAAAAATATGTTGGACTGTCGTAGCATCTAATCTCAAAAGTAGTATCAGAATTGAAATTTTTATTTTTGTTACCTTGTTTCATGATAGTATTGTCATCTGAACATCCCGGTGTAAGGCCAAAAGGTATAGTAAGCTTTATCAAGGAGTTTATCTTTCTACAAAAGAACTGTTTATATATATGAAAAGTAGTATTAGTTTACATGTGATAAATTTATTTTAGCAACTTGCGGAACTTTGAAAAAGGTAAAAAGATTTTATATGTATTACCTTTGTTCCACCAAAAAAGCCAAAAGCGATTGCAAAAGGAAATTGGTTAACCTGTACATACATGTAACTTAAAGTATGAAAGAGGGTAACATATTTGAAGGCCAAAAGGAAAATAATGTTTATTAAATTGAAAAGTGAATTTTTTGATGACCTTTATTTTTTTTTCGCTGGAGTTGGTGGCTCCAGCTTTTGTTTGAGCTTTAACAAGTGATGTTGTCCTTCATCAGAAGAAGCGAAGTCCTTTTTTGATCTTTTGTTGTTCTCTTTTTCAACGCAGGACAGGATAAACAGTTTTGCAAATGTCGATCCAACAGTGCGAGAAAAAGATTTTTTCACTTGAATTCTGAAGAGGTTTTGGTTCAGCCTCATTTGAATATTTTCCATTGGCAGCGAGTCATTCTAGAGGGGAATATATTTTAAAGTTTTTGTTAGTGCAATTGTAAAGTAAATAAAATGAAAATTATTTGGTTAGAATATTTACCTCTGCTAAAACCAGATCATAAATCTCCGCAACAGTAAGAGATAATAATTTTTCGGCTTCTTTGTCCATGATTACTGCAGTTGTTGAGCCGGAAGTATCTTCCAGATTTACGTTAAATCGACACCTGCGGTAATATTATAAGACAATTTTTTGTATATATTTCTCTTGAATATGTTCATAAAATTAGACTCTAAATACCTTGACACTAACATATTTTCCTGATTGCAATTCATACAGCGGATTTTTCTTTTCCTTGGACTTCTCACTTCTTGCCCACAGTTTGGACATATTAAAACATAACAACTTTTGAGTCTATTTGAGAGTGATATTTTTGCTTCGATGGAAAAGGAATGTCCCTTTTTAAAGAAAAAGTTAGATTAGTAATTATGTTAATTACAAGAATAAATAGCGGTATAAATTATGAATAATATTAATAGAATTTGGTCTTACATCTTGTTACGATTGAGCGTTTGCAATTGAGACTATTTCTTCATCCACCGGAACAGAGATGAGACAACCAGAATGAGATGTACTTCTTGCTGTAAAAGATTTGAGCATTTCTGTATTTTTTTCAGCCCTGTTTATGGGAAAAAAAAGTAAAATATTTAGAATATTTATAATTAATAGGAAGAAATAAATACAATATATGTAACAACAATGTTATACCATGAACGCAGTTGGAGGCATTGTGTGTAAGGTGGATTAATTTGGATCGTGGTATTAAACTTTGTCGTCAATGATGTGCCTATATTTATTGGACTAATGATTATTTTGACTAATATCATAAGATAAAATATTATTGTTTCAGCAATAAAGTAAGTAGGTATAAGAATAGAAATGAAATATCAATAAGGCCAAGCGAGAATACGATTAGCATTAGATTATAATAATTGAAAAAGTGAATATCTTTTTCCGTTATGAGAAACTACTGTTTTCAAAAATTTATGTAAAAATATGAGAAACTTGATGAAGAGAAACTTGATGAACAATAATGGATAGAAAGACAATAAAAATAAAACAAAATGTATGTCTTTAAGAATGACTTTGTGATAGTGTATTATATTTCATTATAAACCTTTACCTATTTGGTAAGATTGTATGAGAATTTGGGGAATTTTAATAGTTTATATAACTTACAAGGTTTTTATGTTCATGAGGAAAAAAATACAAGTTAAGAATCTCAATTTGCATGTCAATGTAAAACTTTAAACTTTATAATTATGATTTCATCTCGTATGACTAAACAAGATACTAATTTCATGAAGATTTTAAATTTTAACTATGTAAAAGTTGATCTTATAAGCAAATTAAGCAATATGCACAATTTAATGGGTTTATTCAATTATATATGGCTTGTCTTGTTTCTATCGATGTAAGTCACCTCTAATGACTCATCCAGAGTGATGGAAACCAAAAAAAAGAGAAGAAGAGAAAATGCAGATATTCTCAATTGTCTGGTGTGTTTTCAAAATTATTTTGAAAATTATTTATAATAATTTAATTGTAGATATTTACATAAGTATACTAAAATTTAGAATGTATTTATTAATAATAATATTTATATGATTTTTCTATAATTTAAACTATTTTATTATCTATTTATTAAATTATCTACAAGTGTAGTATATTTATTAATTTAATAGCAGCTAAATTCAAATTCAGCCAATTTATTTAAATGATAGCCATATTTATTCAATTTCATTCAATTTGTTTAGAGTTTAGCCACTTTCTATTCAATTTATGTCAATTTTAGTCACTTTTGATCAATTTTTGGCTATTATTTAAATTCAATTCCTAATTAAATCTACCCACTAACCTCTCCGAACGGCCCATTTGACCCACAACCCGACCCGGATTACACCCAACTAATCTTAGCCGTTCATTTTACCTGATCCTACGACCCTAATTAAAACCCTACTCCCTTGCCTTAAATAACAATATCTATCCAAACCCCACCCATTTTTTCCTCTCAAACTCACCTCAGCCGCCCTTCCCTCTCCTCTCTCTCTCTCTCACCCGCCCACCGCCACCAGTCGCCTCCACTCTCTCCCTTTTCTCCATTTTTTCTGACCATCTACCGGCCGCCTTCTCTCTTCTCTCTTCCTCTCCCATTTTTTCCGGCGACAAACACTGCCGGCAGCCTCCCTCTCTCCATCTCCTTCATCTACCATCTCACCATTTTTTCGGCCACCATGGCCGGAGAAAACAACACCACCAGTCGCCTCCACTCTCTCCCCATCCTCTTCCCCTTTTCTCAATTTTTTCCGACCATCTGCCGACCTCCTCTCTCTTTTTCTCTCCACTGCCGGCGACGGCAGTAGCAACACCTCGACCAACTACCCAGAAAACTCCATAACCTCCACCTCCGTCGCACCCTCTCCTTTATCTTCCTCTGCCTCTGCTCGCCGGAAAAAACTAACTCCTAGATCTGTCCGTAAATTTTTACTCATTTATTTAATCTCTCATCATTCTTGCTCTTTCACTCAGCATATCCACACCACCCTCTACCCCTCCCCACCTGGGTATCTTGGTATACCCATCTTTCACAATTGAGTTTTGCTGAGAATTTTTTCTACTCTTTTTTTGCAGGGAACAAGAAAGATTTGGGAGAAAAAGTTGAGAAGTGATGAATAATAGAGAAAAACTGCTTGGGGGTGGGAGGAATTTTAATGATGAAAGGGGTTCAATGGCGTTCAGTGGTGGACTGATGTTTTTTTTTACTCAACATGACGGAAATGCCCTTGGTCGTACCAAGGGCTTTCACAATTGAGTTTTGCTGAGAATTTTTTCTACTCTTTTTTTGCAGGGAACAAGAAAGATTTGGGAGAAAAAGTTGAGAATTGATGAATGATAGAGAAAAACTGCTTGGGGGTGGGAGGAATTTTGATGATGAAAGGGGTTCAATGGCGTTCAGTGGTGGACTGATGTTTTTTTTTACTCAACATGACGGAAATGCCCTTGGTCGTACCAAGGGCTTTCACTTATTAATAGTATAAATTACTCAATTATATAGAAAAAAATATTATTTTGTTATTTAATATTTGTAATAACGTACAACATTTTAGATTAAAATCTAACGTCTTTCTATTAAGATTTTCAGTTTATTTTCTATAATAAATCACAAAATTGGGAGATTAGAAAAAAATAAAAAGACAGGACTGGAGAGCTCCCTCTATTTAATGTCTCACTATAATTAGAGGACTTCCGTATATGACGAATATTACAATAGGGGCATAGGAATATACCAAATAAATGGACAGTGGTCAACAGGGACCTAGTTGTTTTATTAAATAAAAGGTTCCGACTAATTTAATAATTTTTATTTATATTGTTGAGCCCAAGCTAACTGTATAATGACAGCTAACCACTAACTAATTCAGTTAATTAAGTTAGTGGAACAGTGTAGCTGACAGGTCGGTTAGGTAATCTGTTAGAGAGGTTAGTAGTTGTGATTAGCTCAGTAATCATGCTAATGATATATAAAACCATTAGACGTACAGAGTCTCCATGAGGTTGAATAATATAGTGAATTTCTTTTCTGCATGTTCTTCTCTTCTTCTCATCGTCTCTTAGTAGTAATGAAGCTTCATCAACTCTCATAATATGATTCAGAGCAGGACCCATCTCATTCGATGTTGGACCCCCAAATTAAAATTGCACACGCACTAGATGTCCAGCCCTGGACGTGAGGCGGTGTGTTGAAAAATGAAAAAAATCTCACATCGGTAGTTAAAAGAGACAGGTGGACTCTTTATATAGACTTAGGAAATCCTCCTCTCACAAGTTAGGTTTTGGGGTTGAGTTAGACCCAAAATCCGTTACTTTACATAAAGCACAATAAACTAAGGATGTTGTACCAATTGGTATACTAGTAGGTAAAGGGCCATGAGTATAATCTTGCAACCAGCCAGGAGGTTTGCCCACCCTAGTGGACCTTTTGAGAACTGGAGGCTCCTGTGCTGGTAAAGAAGACCTTAAAACAGGAATTGGTGAGGCTGATCTCTCCATCAAATGGATGTTTCCATCAAATGGATGTTTCCAATGCCTTTCTTCAAGGTGATTTGGAGAAGGATGTGTATATGATTCAGCCTCCTGGTTTCTTTGTTCAAGGGAAGGCTAACATGGTTCGTAAATTACACAAGTCCCTTTATGGGCTTAAACAGGCCTCCATGCAGTGGAATTTAAAGTTGTCTCAGGTTTTGCTTGCGTCAGGCTTCACTCAAAGCTATTATGATTATTGTTTGTTTACCACGAAGACCGCAGATTCTACCATCATTGTCCTAGTCTATGTAGATGATCTTTTGATGATAGATTCTTCTCTACTTCTATCCAGGAGGCAAAAGTTCTTCTGCACCTTCATTACAAGATCAAGGACCTGGGGAGATGAAGTACTTCCTTGGTCTTGAAATTGCAAGGAACAAACATGGTATCTCAATTTGTCAAAGGAAGTTTACTATGGACTTACTATATGAACTTGGACTTATAGGGTCCAAATCTGCCAGTACACCCTTGGAGTTAAATCAGAGGCTTTGTATTGTGGAGTTTGATAAAGGACATCTAAAAGCAGTCAAGAATAATGAGTTACTACTTGATCCTACTGGTTATCAAAAATTGATAGGGAAACGTTTTATTTCACGATGACCAAACTAGATATTTCATATATTGTGTAACATCTCAGTCAGTTCATGCATATGTCCAAAAGAACTCACATGGATACAACATTAAGGGTGGTCAAGTTTCTGAAAAATACACCTGGCCTAGGCATCTTGTTATCATCACAAGTGTCACAGGATTTGACAGTGCACTGTGATGCAAATTAGGGCATATGTCCAATTACTAGAAGATCAGTCAGTAGTTTCATCGTCAAGATAGGAGATTCCTTGATCTCCTGGAAGTCTAAGAAACAACACACCATTTCAAGAAGCTCAGCAGAAGCTGAGTACAGAAGCATGGCAGTAGCAACGACTGAGGTGGTGTGGCTGGTTGGATTGTTTGAAGAACTGAACTGAAAGCTAGACTTGCCGATAAGATTATTTTGTGATAGCAAGGCTGCATTACAAATTGCAGTCAATCCCATCTACCATGAAAGAACAATGCATATAGAAGTTGATTGTCACTTTGTCAGGGAGAAGATACAAGAAGGATTGATTAAGACTGATCTACAGTTAGCTGATATTTTGACTAAACGACTTGGTAAAGCTTAACATGAATTCTTACTGTCTAAACTTGGAGTATTCAACATGTTCTCTCCTGCTCAGCTTGAGGGGAAGGGGGGGAGGGTGTTGAACCCAAGCTGACTGTATAATGACAGCTGGCCACTAACTAATTTTGTTAATTAAGTTAGTGGAACAGTGTAGCTGATTGGTCAGTTACGTAATCTGTTAGAGAGGTTAGTGATAGTGATTAACTTAGTAATCATGCTAATGGTATATAAAACCACTAGATGTACATATTTCATGAAGTTGAATAATATAAATGAATTTCTTTTTTACATGTTCTTCTCTTCTTCTCATCATCTCCTGATACTTTAATGAAGCGTCATCAGTTCTCATGACATATATACCATATATTAAAAAAAAATTAAATATATATAATTATATAATTACAAATTAAATAACTATGTGAATTTCTAAATTTAATTTTAAATTGTTAAACTTCAAGTTAATATGAGAATGCTGCTGCCTAAACCCATGTCAATGTGCCGCCAGGAGGTTGAATCCTTTATAACCACTTGTCTACTTGCGTAACCCACTAACCAATGTTTTCATTTAATTAAATATTAGTGAATTTATTCGTGCATTGAATGATTAAAGTAAAAAATTATATATTATTTTTTTATTATAAATTGGAATCGGATAAAATATATAATTTTTATAATATCAAAAATAAAATAAGTATTTGTAAAACATAAGACGTACATGAAAAAATAAATTAGAAACAAATTTATAAGAAAAGCATCTATATGAAAATTAAAAAAAAAATTCAAATAATTGTACAATATTATTTTTTGCACATAATTGCTTTCAAAGAACAAACAATAAATAAAGCTAGCGTTCATTTTATATATAGAAAAGAAAACGTTCATATTATAGAGAAAAGAGACAACCTATCAATAAAGTCTATTAGTCTAATATTTATTTTGTAAAAAATGTATCCCGTAAAGTCCTCTCATATGACGTTCTTGTTTAAATGTCGTTTTCTTTATTTTTTTTAAAATGTTATGCATAAAATTTTGTTTATGCTTTCAATTTAAAGTACGACTAAACAATTAGTATCATAAAATATTTTATATATGTAAAAAGTTAATCTTTATTAATCGACATTTTTTTTATTATTCTACTAAATCTTCATGACTCTGACATCATACATAATTTTTTTTTGATAAAACTAATTAGTAAGAAAAGAAAATCGATCACACTTAAATAAGAAAATATAAGAAATCAACGTAAATGTAAAATAAAAAAGAGGTTAATGTACCACTTGAAGGATATAAACATGAGATGCCAACCGTTTATTTTTTTTAAATTAATTTTCTTATACGAATATTTCTTTTATTAACTCTAATAAAGAGAATCTGATAAGTTTTCATTAAAGAAAATCATTGAGTATATTCATATCATAAAATTTGACTATAAATTTACTCAGTGTATAATACACACACATCTATGTTGTAATTATCTTTCGAAAGACAATAAAATCCCTTGAAACATACTAATTTGAGTACTTTTGCAGTTGTCGCACCGACATACATTATGAATCGGAATAGGTGAAAACTTTGTTCACCTTGAAAAATAAACTGAAATCAATCAGACACAAATAAATTTCTCCAACTAACATGAAATTATCGAATACTTTTTTTTTTATAAAGCGAACTACTAATACATTTTTGTCATACAGAATATCAATGCTTTTTTTTTTCATAAGCCTAACTCAAAAGATACTTTTTTCACACCCTTCATTGTACTACCATTAAAAATATTATCTGAAAAAAAGAACTTGTTCTTGATCATAGATTGACCAGAACCATCCCCACTAACAAAGAAACTAATACTAAAAACAATATATAAGGATCATATTTCCTCATAGTTTTTGAGGTTTATAGTGGAAGGGTAATTATATAGAAGTGGGTGAATGATGGGAGGGAAGATAAAAAGTGTGGAGTTATCATGACCTAATAAAAGAAGAGTTACACCCATTCATAATACATAGTGAATGCTAATTATTTGAAAATGAAGATTCATTTTATTATTATGAGAATTATGAGGTGAAGAAGGATTAATAAAAATATTTAGAGATTAAAATTTAAAAAAAAAATGTGAAAAAAGATAAGTGAAAATGGTGACTTTAGAAGCACACGTCAACGTATCCATATCCTTCCTTCCTCTCTCTCTCTCTCTCACACACACACACGCACACACACTCACTCACACACACACACACACATACTAGTCTCTATACACGTGTGTCGCATGTGAATGTCAGTAGATTTAATACCAAAATTTGAATAATCACTTATTTTTATTAAATTAAATAAGTTTTTAAGTAACAAAATAAAAATTAAAGAATAAAATATAAGTTCCTCAAGAAAATGAATTATATCATCGGTTAGTAACTTGATAATATAGCTCAAAAATAAGTACAAAAGTCATATATAGACTCTAGAGAAAATGAACCGTCCTTTTGTTTTTAGATCCTTTCATCGTCTGAAGTGAAATTTTGACTCATCAATCGCTCTTATCTCTCAAGCAAAGAATCTGAAATTTTATATTGAATTCATTAGATAGATTTTGAATATTCATTGCTACAAATAATTATACAATTTTAGGCAGAGATCATCATTAAAAAGTTGAAAAAGTTCATACATTCTTTTATCAACTTAAATTGGTCATATAGTTGAATTTAATAACTAATTTTGAGAATACCATTTGATATTATCACGAATTGCGATTCAGTCTTCCAATATAAAAAATTTTTATATAAGAAAAGAAATACTAACTCATTGATACTTCACAGAGGAGAAATTGTAATTGGTACAATCACTAATTCTTCAAACTTTAAAATTTATATTTAATCTTAAAAAATAAGAAAATAGAAAATTTTAACAAATTTATCTATAATCTAAGAAATTCAAAGGAACTCAGGAATAGAAGAAACCGATACAAATATAGGCGTAATTTCAAACATTTGACAGTTGCAAAATTCAAAAATGAATGAATAAATTTGTATAGAAAAATAAAAATTAGACTTTGAAAAATTATTCAAAAGCATAACATACTAACATAACCACACAAAAATTAACCAACACTCATGAAAATCCTCTTACCCCCTTTACGTATAATATACGAAGTGGTGGACAAACAAAAAAAGAGAGGAAATTTTATTAATTAAATAAAACTTCTTCTAATATATTATAGCAGCCAAGAAATTGAGTGATTCCTTCTTTCTTCCAACTTTGAAAGTACCGATAGATACTATCATATAAAAAGAAAAAGTGGTCTGAATAAATCAATGAAGTTAATTTTTTAAAAACATGATCAGAAAAATGAGAAAATAAGCAAAATTTAGGCTAAACAAATCAAATAACATGAAACTAATAAAATAATTGAAATTTGAATAGACATCAACAACACTGACTATTAAATAACCACAGAATATTAAACAAACTCAATACAATCTGTTTCGAATTAAAAGACTAAATAATAATAGCATAAAATTTGACAAAATAAATTGAAACTTGAAAGAAATATCAATACTATACAAATAAAAACCTTTGCAGAATAATAGCTATGCTATACAAATAAAATAACAAAAAATATATACATAAAAAATAAATATGAAAGAAAGAACCTTTTAGTGTGTTAGATGTTGTGATTTATTCTCTTTTATTTGAAAATAGTGATCAGATCATATATATACGCAGAAAATATTAAAGAAAAGATAAACTGATTTTAATTTTAAAAAGATTATGTCTATATTAATTAAGGAAAATGCAACCTTTGGTCTTTCCTCTTCATTAATTTTTTCTATTTGTGTTCTTTTTATTTTTTTTATTACCTCTCAATTTAAATTTTGAAAGAATATATCTGTTAGTTTTTCTTTGATATTTATGAGATAATTTATTTGTTCACATTATTGCCATTTTATTTGAATAATAAATAATTCACTCTTTTCAATTTAAAAATTGCAATTGAATGTAATAAAGGTTGACAATCATTAAGTTAATCACTCCAACTAAATAAATTATTCTTAAATTAAATATATTTTTCTTCAACTAAATAAATTTTTTCTTAAACTGAATATATATTTTTTTATTACCTCTCAATTTAAATTTTGAAAGAATATATCTGTTAGTTTTTCTTTGATATTTATGAGATAATTTATTTGTTCACATTATTGCCATTTTATTTGAATAATAAATAATTCACTCTTTTCAATTTAAAGATTGCAATTGAATGTAATAAAGGTTGACAATCATTAAGTTAATCACTCCAACTAAATAAATTATTCTTAAATTAAATATATTTTTCTTCAACTAAATAAATTTTTTCTTAAACTGAATATATATTTTTTTATTACCTCTCAATTTAAATTTTGAAAGAATATATCTGTTAGTTTTTCTTTGATATTTATGAGATAATTTATTTGTTCACATTATTGCCATTTTATTTGAATAATAAATAATTCACTCTTTTCAATTTAAAGATTGCAATTGAATGTAATAAAGGTTGACAATCATTAAGTTAATTACTCCAACTAAATAAATTATTCTTAAATTAAATATATTTTTCTTTAACTAAATAAATTTTTTCTTAAACTGAATATATTTTTCTCAATAAAACCAAAAGGTTCAATGTACCGTATTAATTTTTATAATTTTTTGTTAATTTTTATTTGATTGTACACCTATTTCTGTACAAAAATATCATTTTGTATTTGATAGATATTTAGTTAATTTAACTTTTAATTTTTGTGATTTCCACTTTTATATTATTATTATTATTATTATTATTATTATTATTATTATTATTATTATTATTATTATTATTTGTTATTTATTATTTACTTACTTAATTTAACCTTTCATTTTTGGCTTCTCACTTATACAGTAATAAATATATAAATATGATATGATATAATAAAATATTAATATTTAATTATGTACTTGATTAAATTTTTATTTAGTAAAGGGATAATATTGTAATCTAACTTTCAATTTTTGATTTTCCACTTATATAATAATATAAATCCTGAGCAGTCATGAAATTATCCCACCAACCTCTTAATTGGCCGGTGAAACCTGCAATTATCATTCTGCAAATTACTGTTTCCGTATTTTTATCCGAGGTTGCTTTGCAGATTGTAGAGTACATCAACATCCGATGTACCAGAATACTTATCTGTCTGTCTGTTAAACCATCTAAATTCCATTCATAGATGGCATCACCGTTATAACTGGTGTTGGTTTGGTTCCAATCTCTTTCTTCTACCAAAACATCTTGGGTGTTGGTCTAGGATAGTAATATGTATCCATCCTTGGCATATCTCCATATCTCTTTCCCAATTTTCTGAGCTTATAAAGTTCAGATCTGGTTTCTTCCTTATAATCTTTAGTCGGATCTAAAATATTCTCCGCAAATTCTGAGGCTAATTCTAGAGGCTTAAGATTTAACTTTGCTAGTTTGTCGTTAACTAGCTTTTCCAAATCTTCCCTAGATTTGATCTTAAATCCAGTAATCTCTGGAGGTCTCTGTATTGAAGGTTCTAACCTTGTTGAAGCTTCTGGCTAACTAGGTATAACTTGAGCCGAATGAACAACCATAGACATGTCGGATGAAGAAGGAATACCAATCTTCTTCACCAACTCAGTTAAATAATCAAGTTTTGAATCAAGAGAACTGATATGTTCTCCCAAAACTTTAACATATAAAGACAAATAATTGTTTTGAGAAATCAAATTATTAATTTCTTTTATACCTTTGCTAGCAACATCTTCATCAATAAATTTTTAAAAAGCAGCAAAAGTAATACCGGTATTATTTGGTAAAACAAAAGGATTTTGAGGAGGATAAATACTCGTTATGGTATTACCATTACTTTCTTGATAAATTCTTTCAAGAACTTTGATATATAAAGGCATGTAAGTGGTTATAAACCAAGGAGCAAAATATATAATTTGATTATGTAAAGCACAAGTTTCATAAAACTCTTGAGAAATATTTCTCTTGTCATCATTATTATAAAATTCAGTATACCAGTTTTTAAAACTTTTTCATTTTTCTTGACAAAATTCTTGCAAGATATGTTGTCTTGCCGGTGAACCCGGACTAAAATCAATTTGGAATTTAATCATTTAAGTTTTATTAAAATCAAAATCCATATCGGATAAAGTAGGAATATCCTTATCAGAATTATCATCTTTAACAATATTGTTTGAAACCTTTATACGGTCAACACGCTTATTACCATCAGTCGTGTCAATCGTATGGAGAGAAGCGGCACAATTTAATCTGGCCGGACCATAGATTGGTTCAACAGAGTCAATAAATGAATGACCTGTAGAAGTAGATAATCTTCTACTACCAGTATGTGAATGCCTATAAGGCATTAAGGATTTATTATCCTCAAATTGAATGCAAATTCTGCCTTCAAGGGTTTGGCTAATATGCGAATAATCATGATTAGTAATATCATCAGATTGTTGACTCGGAGATATAACAGAGTCTAAAATCCAAGTAGAGGGAAAATTAATCTCATCCCATCCAATAAGTCTCCTAGTGGTGACTTTGGATCTAGCAAAATTTGTTTCAAATATCATAGTCTCGTTTGACATATCTGTCAGTTTACATCTGGGAGTAAGAGTAGACAAGAACTTATAATAAATTCTATAAGATAAACAAATAAGTTCTGATCCAGGAACATAATTATAACCATGAGTTTTAACATTTAATGTTAATGCATCAAGAATATTGATGTCAGATAAAGATAATTGTAAATTGGGTTGAGTATTAAAATATACGGGACCATACGCCACCGTAGATTCAATAGAACCCATAAGAGATTGTCTAAAATTAAGATTTCTAGCATCTCTTAAAGCAGCCATAAAAGATTCAGGTAACCCTTTAAGGGTTAAAGGCTTAAAAGCAATCTGAACTAAGCCTATATGCATGAAGCTATACCTCTTTTTATAAAGCATAATATCACGTTCATTCAATAAACGAACAGTTTGTTCAGAAGAATTCAAAGCAAGAGACTGCTCAGTAGTTTTTATTAATTGTTTAGAAGATATTCTATCAAAGAAACCATAATCATAGATCGTATTAATAGGAACTTGTGGAATAGTCCATTTGTTTAACAAATCAAGGTTTTGAGGTATATCTACCTCTTCAAGTCTAGTATTTTTAATACTGCTTTCTCCAATATTCATATCAATGAATCATCTATGTTGAATCCCATCATACTTTAAACTTCATAAAACAATTCCTAGGCTTTGATACCATGTAGACAGGATCTGTCGTTGCCGGCGGTAGTCCGCTCGACGGTGATAGACCTTATCCAAATAATACCCTTGTCTTCAAACAAGAATCAAAACAAAGGGAAATTATTATCTGAACTTTAAAGTTTAGTATAGAAATTAATAGCTGTATGGTAAACCTTTTACTGAAGCACGGGGTCTGTCTAGACAAAATACTGCCGGATCTTGAGACCATGTGTACAGGATACCTTTTTAGGGGCTCCCCGGGATAACAACAGCCCTAAACAACTCCAAATAACGGGCTTTTTCACCGGGCAACTGTACGTAGTCACTAAGGCAAATCCAAGATCTACAGTATTCGCCGACTGTACCACCATCTCCGAACCAAGCTATCAATATTTATACTAAATCATTAAAGTTCTTATAATAAAATCTCTTGAATTTTGATAAAGTCTAGTTCATTCTTTACGAAGATTTAAGTAGTACGGAGATTCAACACAGATAGAAGTTTAGCCGGCTATAAGCACGGCCATTGGAGAAATTGGTAAAAATAAAGACAGAAAATAAATACCTTGAAACCGAAATTTGTGTCCAAAACTTGGACGATTTTCTGATTTTTTCTATACAAAATTGAAAAGATTACAAGAGATTTACAGATGGCTTTGTCTTCTTTTAGAGAGAAGGCTTATCTTGTTGGTATCAGAGCCTTGATTTGTTTAAAGTATGATTCATTGATATGAATATTGTATGATTTGTATATATATATACAATTCCTATCTTGCAAATTATTTGTATTAAATTTGTATACAAACTTTAATATTGGATTAAAGATGTATACCATGTAGACAGGATCTGTCTACATGTAGACAGGTATATATTAAAGACTACATGGTATGATTTGTATATATATATATATAATATATAATAGATAGATAGATAGATAGATAGATATAGATATAGATACATAGAGAGAGATATTTCGTACTAGTATACTTTCAAAATATTATTTCTTACTATTCAATTTATTTATTTTATTTTATTTCATTTAAAAATAAATATTTTTTCTAGTAACTTTTTTATTTTAACTTTCTATCTGATATTTTTAAAATTATAAAATTAAAAATTGTGATACATTTTACATATTTACATATTTTTAATTTTGGATCCCATAAAATTCAAAAGTATTCTTTTTTTTTTTAATTTTGTGTCAAGTCAAAATCAAATAAATAAACTAATATGGACAAGCACAAGAGTTCTACGCAAGAGACAAATAGAGATAGGTTGCAAATTTTGGGGAATAAGGCAAAATATAAAACTGATATAGATATTATTTATTAGCAAAATAATAATACTAATAATTAAATAAAATATTAGTACGACAATTATTATTATAAGTAATATACACACACACACACATATTTGAGTCGTGCTGGGTACTGTCTTAAGAAACTATTTCAGCAGTGTGAAATATTTTTTCAAAATTAAATAAGTCTTCTCTAATTAATTAAAGGATACAAAAATCAACAAAATTAAATAATACCAGCAAATTTTAGAAAGAGAAAATTAAATGCCAACAAAAATACAATGAAAAGATAAGAAGGATAGCAAATTAGAGGAGAAAGAACGGATGGCGTGGGAAAGAAAAGAGATAAAAAAATCTGATGTCTCTTAAGCTAAAAATGTGCCTATTTATAGGCGGAAAGTAGAACTCAAAAAATGAAAAATAGTCTACTAGGTGTCAAGTAATTCTCATGCATATTGTCAGCTATATATTACTTGTCATCTTTGCTCATGACCCACTTTTAAAAATTTTCTTGAAATATTTAAAAAACTGTCAACAATCCTCCACATATTTCAAAATATTTTTAGAAATAAAAGTAACGAATAGAAGAACAAACTTGTTGGATTTGCATGGTCAAAATGCAGTAGGTTTGGTGTCTTTAGGACTGTGAACCAAATTTAGACCAATAGAATTTAACTTACAGAATTACTGGTGAAATGTAATATTTCTATGAATCAATCATTCTTATTGTAAATTAGAGACTTTATCACTCATATTTCCACCTCCGTAGTTTTGCTGTTCAACACAGTTTTGTGCCAATAGATCATGTGCATGCCTGGTTATACATGAGAGCTCTAGAGACTAGGCCAAAATCTCATAGGAGCGGCCTCACTTTACTTTTCATATAGGTAAATTAATCAAGTGTACACTGCTTTTAATACACCATCCTTAAGGACTATAAATTCGTTAAGATTTAGTAACTCATCCTCACAATTAGTAGCAATTCAAAATTTAGTGCGCAGAGTCAATATCGACTTGTCATTACCCATATGAACCTGCTTCATGGGATCTCCAATCACATAGGTTGTGTTACCATCTTTATTGACAATCATATTGGCCTTAATCCCATCTCTTTTGAGATTTGAAATTAATTTTTTTCCCCACAGGTTTAGTCAAGGATCAGTCAAATTCATTTCTGAGTTCACATAATCAATGTAAATTATTCCATCTCTTAATCGTTGTTCATGTCTCAATTTCATATATATACTCTTACAATTATAAGATTTATTCTTTGCAATGGCAATTACTGCTTGACAATCAGAATGCATAGATACAGGAGGCAACTCAAGGGATATTGGTTAAGAAATTTTTCAGCCACTCAGCCTCAGTACTAGCTAGCTCCAGAACTACAAACTCTGACTCCATAGTATATCTAGCAATGGTCGTCTGCTTAGATGATTTCCACGATATTGGTCCCCCACCTAAGGTGAACACATAGCCATTAGTGAATTTTGTCTCATCTGAATCAGAGATTAGTTTGCATCACAATACCCTTAAAGCAGAAGAAAATCTACTGTACAAACTACCGTAATTTATGGTTCCTCTTAAATATTTCATCAGTCTATTTAATGCAAACCGATGCTCTTTATTGGGATTGTGAATATATATTTTCTCTATACACATCATAGGCTATATCAAGCCTTGTGAAATTTATTAAATTCATCAGACTCCCAATAATTTGTGCATATTTAGATTGAGCAACTAGGTTACTATTATTTTTTTTCAATTGTGAGTTAACATCATAAGGAGTGGCTACAGGTGTCACCTCAAAACATTCAAACTTCTTAAGAAGTCTCTCCACATAATGTTTTTGTGACAACATTATACCATCTTTACTCCTTATAACTCTAACTCCCAATATTATATTTACTTCACCCAAATCTTTCATATCAAAATTACTAGACAAAAATAATTTGGTACTTTGTACAACATTTAAACTTGTATCAAATATAAGCATGTTATCAACATATAAACATATCACATAATCACTGTCTACCACTTTAGTATAAACACATTTATTCATTTCAATAGAAGAAAAATTATCTCTCAATAAGACTTGATCAAATTTCTCATGCCACTGTTTAGGAGCTTGTCGAATGCCATAAAGAGATTTAATTAATTTACAAACTTTATTTTATTGTCCAGGAATCATACATCCTTAAGGTTGAACCATATAAATCTCTTCTTTTAAATCACCATTTAAGAAAGCTGTTTTTACATTCATTTGATGGATAAAAAACTTATGAATTGATGCTAAGGCAATTAAAATTCGAATAGAGAAAATTCTAGTTACTGGTGCAAATGTATCAAAATAATCAATTTTTTGTTTCTGAGAAAATCCTTTAGCTACTAATCTAACTTTATATTTATTTATCAAGCCATCAGGATTAAGTTTCTTTTTAGAAATCTATTTACAACCAATAGGTTTTATACCAGGAGGTAAATCAGTTAAAACTCAAGTATTATTTTTTATGATGGAATCAACTTCAATTTTTATTGCCTCTTTTTTAGCATCAAAATAAATATAACTTCAAAATAATTTAATGGTTCATTATCAATAAGAAAAGTTTGAAAATCATTTTCATAAGAAAAATATTCTTTTCTAGACCTTTTACTCCTTCACAATTCCTCAATATTAGAGGCAATTCAATTATTTCTTTCAATAGGTCCATGAGAAATTTTATCACACAGTGAAAAAATATGTTCAAAGAATTCTGCATTCTTTGTCTCAATAATTGTATTACAATCAAGTATATCACTCTTTAAAATAAGAAATCTATATGCAACACTATGTTCAATATATCCAATAAGCATGCAGTCAGCTGTTCTAAAACCTATTTTTCTCTTTTTATGTTCAGGCAAAAGCACTTTAGTAAGGCAACTGCACACTTTTAAATATTTCAACTTAGGCTTATAACTTTTTCACAATTCATAAGAGTTTTGCCAGTTCTTTTATGAGGAATTCCATTTTGCAAGTGACATGTAAATAAGATTACTTCACCCTTCAAATTATCAGGCGCATTAGAGCTAACTAACAAAGAGTTCATCATTTCTTTCAATGTTTTATTTTTTCTTTCAGCTACACCATTAGACTTGGGTGAATAAGGCAAAGTTATTTCATGAATAATTCCTTCTTTTTCATAAAAAAATATTTAAAGATAAATATTCTCCACTTCTGTCAAATCTAATTCTCTTGATTTTCCTACTTAGTTGATTCTCAACTTCAGTTTTATAAGAAAAAAAGCATCATAGGCATCATCTTTATTTCTAAATAAATACAACATACTAAATCTAGAAAAATCATCAATAAAAGTCACATAATATCTTTTACCACCTCTAGTCATGATTTGTTTTAAATCACCAAAATCAGTGTGAATTAATGATAATAATTCAATTTTTTTATTAACTGAAAAATATGAATTTTTAATAATTTTAGCTTCAACACATATTTCACATTTTGTTGAAGCAAAATCTGAGAAGCAGAGGTTGTTAACCAACCTCCATTGCAAAGGAAAATGCAGAAGAGGAAGAAGGAAAAAATATTTGTGGAAAATGAAAAATTGATTTAAAAAGTTAGTAATGAATCTGTTTATATACATGAGCAGGGGATCAAAAAAAATAATTGAAAATTAACTAAGGTAATTAACTAACTAACTAAAGTTGTTAACTAACTAACTGTAACTAATTTCCTAACTAACTTCCTAACTAACTCAGCTAACAGCAATTAACTCAACTAACAGCAGCCTATTCCATCAACTCTACTCCATCAATTCTGCTATATGATTCCAACGCGCCCCCTCAAGTTAGAGGTGAGCGAGTCACAGCCAACTTGCTCATGATATGTGAGTATTTGTTTCTAGGCAGTACTTTGGTCAGAAGATCTGCAAGTTGGTCTGTTGTTGAGACATGATGTAGGCTAATGAGTCCATCATGTAGCTTTTCTCTAACAAAGTGACAATCCACTCTGATATGCTTGGTTCGTTCATGAAATTAAGGATTCTTGGCTATGTGAATAGCAGCTTGGCTATCAGAAAATACAGGTATGGCAAATCTGTAGGCATAGTCAATTCATCCAGCAATCTGTTCAACCAAACCAGCTCCCCTACAACCTTTCTGATTGCTCTGTATTCTGCTTCAGCTGAAGATAATGAAATAGTGCCTTGTTTCTTAGACTTCCAACTGACTAGACAATCGCCTAAGAACACAAGATAGCCACTAACAGATTTTCTGGTGATTGGACAAGTTGCCCAGTCTGAATCACAATAGGCAGATATGTTATAGTTTGGTTTGTTAGACAAGAAAATCCCAAGTCCAGGATCTAACTTGAGATACTGTAATATATGTAAAGCAGCTTTGCAATGAGACTCCTTAGGTGAATGCATGAATTGGCTGAGATGCTGCACACTGTATGCAATATTCATTCTTGTGTGTATGAGGAAATTCAGCTTTCCAACTAGTCTTCTGTATTGAGAAGAATCAGCAACAGGATGTCCGTCATCTAGGTGAAGTTTAGAATTACAGTCAAGTGGAGAACTGACTGCCACACAACTTGAATAGTCAAATTCTTTCAATAGATCAGTAGTAAACTTCTTTTGAGTAACCATTACACCACTTTAATTGTACATGAACTCCAATCCTAAGAAGTAATGCAACCTGCCTGGATCCTTGATCTTGAACTTGTCATGAAGGAAAGACTTGAGAGACTGAATCTCATCTGAATCTGTTCTTGAGAGGATAACATCATCAACATATACTACCACAAAAACAATTGAGTTTCCAGATTTCCTATAGAAAAGTGAATAGTCACTGGTTGAGTGAACATAACCTCTTGAACAAAGAGAAGTAGAAAGCTTGTCATACCACTATCTACTTGCTTGTTTCAGACCATACAGGGACTTTTTAAGCCTGTAAACTAATCCCCTTTTTGCAACTGTCAACCCTTGTGGAACTTCCATATAAACTTCTTCATGAAGGTCACCATGAAGAAAAGCATTATTAACATCAAGTTGGTATAAAATCAAGCTTTTCTTGACTGCCAAACTTACCAGAACTCTTACAGTAGTCATCTTAACAACTGGTGAGAAGGTTTCTATGTAATCAACACCAGCTTGTTGAGTGTACCCCTTTACTACAAGTCTAGCTTTAAACCTTTCCACACTTCCATCAGCCTTATGTTTGATTTTATGCACCCATTTGCATCCTATGACTCTCTTACCTGCTGGAAGTTGTACTAAGTCCCGTGTGTCATTAGCATATAAAGCATCAAATTCTTGCATCATAGCTTGCTGCCAAGCAGGATTCAAAGAAGCTTCTTCATAGGAAAAAGGTTCAAATTCATGAAATGCCTTGTTAGCTACCTCCTTGTTGTCTGACTTTAATGTGATTAAGGCTGTTTGGTGACTGGATGGTAAATTAGACAATGAAGGAGTTTGTAAGTTAGGTAATGTATAGGCATATTCCTTTAAGTATCCTGGTACATTATGATGTCTAGAGGATCTCCTAAGAGGCATCACTGGTAGTGGTATATGATGTGAAGGTGACTGATTCATGTTCAAAGATTCTGAATGGGCTTCATCAGAAACAGGTGTGTTAGTATCAGCACTTGTGGTTGGATGATGTGTACTAGTATCAGTACTTGTGGTTGGATGAGATAAAGGATGAGTTGGTTCTGGTATGAAGGGAATCTGTTGTCTAGATAAAAAGTCATCAGTAATAAATGTTGGTGTGCAATGCTTAGACATTTGATCCTCAACAGAGTTAACAGAACTGATTACTTTGGGGAAAATAGCAGTAGGATTTTCTGTAAACAACTTCAACACAGAATCAAAACTGGAACCAGTAGGAGTAAGAACAATAGGAAAAATGTTTTCATGAAATACTACATCTCTAGAAATATGTATCTTCTTAGTAGCTAAATCTAGAACTTTATACCCTTTTGTATCATAAGGATATCCAATAAAGACATGAGGGGTTGTTCTTGGCTCAAATTTATCTTTGTGTGCCTTGAGTGTAGTTGGGAAACATAAACATCCAAAGGCTCTTAGATGAGAATAGGTAGGTTTCTTGTGGTAGAGGATTTCAAAAGGAGTTTTATTATTGAGAACTGTGGATGGCAACCTGTTTATTATGTACACTGCATTCTTGAGACACTCACCCCAGTATTTCAAAGGCAATTTGGATTGGTAAAGCAAGGCTCTAGCTGTTTCCAGAAGATGCTTGTATTTTCTTTCCACCACTCCATTTTGTTGGGGTGTGTATGGACATATCTTTTGATGTATAATGCCTTTGCATTGGAAAAAATTGAAACCTTCATTACTGGTGAACTCTGAACCATTATCAGATCTTATGGTTTTAAGTCTTGTGTGAAACTGATTTTCAATCAACGATACAAAAGCTTTGATTCATCGAATAGCACCACTCTTACAGTGTAGTAATTGTATCCATGTAGCCCTGCTACAGTCATCAACCATGGTGAGAAAGTACCTGTGATTGTCATGTGTAGGGGAATGATATGGTCCCCAGATATCCACATGAAGAACAACAAAGATTTTGGTGGTTTTGGTAGTACTTTAACTGAAAGGAATTCTGGCTTGTCTTGCCATAGGGCAAGCTGAACACAAGAAAGGTTGTTTGGGTGTAAACTTGACAGGAATAGTTGAGATACACCTTATTTTTACAAAAGGTACATGTCCTAGCCTATTATGCCACAAGTAATCAACATTATTTTCACAAAATGTAGAATTCATAGAAGCAATATTTTTCATCGAATGAGAGGATATTACAGATGGATTATTGGACAGTATTGATGGTGTGTTATTCAACTTTTCACAAGCACAAGACAAGCTAGAAGTATTTATAGAATTTGTATTATAGTTATTCAAAACAGGAAAAGATAAACCAGAAACTGATGAGTTGTGGTGACTAAATGAACCAGAATTTCCAGTATGACATCTTGAACAAAGAAAGTATAGTCCATCTCTAGCTTTACCAATCTCCAGTGGCCTCTTCATTAAAGGGCTCTGCATGAGACAGAAAGCATCATTGAAACTAACAATACCTTTGAGATGCGAGGCTAAACAATGGACTGATATTAAATTGAACTTGAAGCTAGGTATAAACAAAACTCTATGTAGGATCAAATTAGGTCCAATAATAGCATCACCAACTTCTGTTACCTTCACTTTGTATCCATTTGGTAAGGTTACAAGGAAAGGATATGGTAGGATTCTGATATGTGTTAGCAAAGTCTTGTTAAAGGTCATGTGTGTGTAGCACCAGAATCAATTATCCAGGAAATAGAAGATAACTTTAGGCATTTACATTAAAGATCACCTATTTTAGTTATAGAAGAATAACAAGCTAAGATACCTGCAAGGTTAACAGCTCCACAAGCAACATTGTTTGAATTGTCTTCTGACTGACTATTCTGCAGCTTTGTTAGAAGACTTATTAACTACTCATAATGGTCCTTGGAAAAATTATGACTGACTTGACTTATCCTTGGATATCATCCCCACAAGCACTATGAACATTTGCTACACTTCCTGCATTTCTTCCCTTTGTGAACTTGAAAGTTGGTGGAACGCCATGTAACCTATAACACTTATCCTTGGTGTGACCAGATTTCTTACAATGATCACAGAAGAAATTTGACTTGTTAAATGAATGTCCAGATTCACTTGCATTATTTCCTCCTGTACTTCTCAACTGATTGTAGTGTTGTTGTTTGAAGTTTGTCTTGAAGTTCATATTTCCAAATTTCCCATCATTTAGAGAAGTGGATTCAAGACCAAGGTGGATTTGAGGCTTAACTTCTCTTTGCTTCTCCTCTTGAGCTAGGATTGCAAAGGCTTGTGCCATAGTAGGCAGTGAATTTATCATCAGAATACTACCTCTTACCACAATGTACACTTCATTTAGCCCTATTAGGAATTGAGTTAACCTCCTATCCTGCTCAGCCTTTTGTAGAGAAGCCTTTCCTCCACAATTACACAAACAGGTGCAATGCAGATTCAGGTCCAATGCACTCAATTCCTCCCAAAGTTTCCTCATCTTCGTATAATAAGCAGTGATATCGAGGCTACCTTGAACTAGACTCATTTATATCCCTTTGCAACTGGTAGAGTTTAGCACCATTAGTTTGATCTTACCTAGCTTCAAGCTCATCCCAAAGTTCTTTGGCATTGTTGACATATTGTAAACTATCCATGAGTTTCGGCGATAGTGAGTTCAACATCCATGAAGTAACCATGTCATCACACCTCCCACATTGCATAACCTTCTGAATTTGGGTCTGGCTTCTTACATTTTCCATTTATGAAGCCAAATTTGTTTTTCACTGATAATGCCCTGAGTACACCTCGCCTCTACGATCTATACCCTGTTCCATCAAACTTTACTGGAATTAGGGCAGAGGCTGCATTTTCAGATGGATGTATATACATCGGACTTGACATATCGAGAAAACCTTGACTACTCGATGGTGAATTCGAAGTTCCTTGTGAATCCTCCATTGATGAGCCTAGGAAGATAGCTCAATCAGAGAATTAAAAAAAATGATGACAATCGATCGCTTGCAGATCGATCAAAAGGTCAGGGGAATGGTTGTTTGCTGATCACAGAAGGAAAACAGATCCTCAGATGAAATCGTGTAAGCATAGCACTGGGCTCTGATACCATGTTGAAGCAAAATCTGAGAAGCAAAGGTTGTTAACCAACCTCCATTGCAGAGGAAAATGCAGAAGAGGAAGAAGGAAAAAATATTTGTGGGAAATGAAAAATTGATTAAAAAAGTTAGCAATGAATTTATTTATATACATGAGCAGGGGATCAAAAAAAATAACTGAAAATTAACTAAGGTAATTAACTAACTAACTAAAGTTGTTAACTAACTAACTCTAGTTAACTAACTAACTGTAACTAATTTCCTAACTAACTTCCTAACTAACTCAGCTAACAACAATTAACTCAACTAACAGCAGTCTATTCCATCAACTCTACTCCATCAATTCTGCTATATGATTCCAACACATTTATTAAAATTATTTGAGTTAAACCAGATATCAAACCAAGTGACTGCATGTTTTTTATATAAGAGACATTAACATGTCATAATTTATCATGCCTTAAAGAAATAGACTCAACCATATAAGCAAAAGTAGATGCATTTTTATAGATAATATTAAGTTCAAAAAGTCCTTAGTTACAATAGCCTTTTCCCACAAACATATTATTTTTTGTCAAAATAATTTTATCATATTCAAATGAAACTTCCGCTCCTGTTTTGTTTAACAAGGCTACATAAATCAGGTTTGCTTGTATCGTCGAAACATGTAGCGCATCCACAGGGATAAAATTTTTTCCAAAGTGAGCTTCAAGAATACTTTACCCTTACCCAAGACTTTAGTAGTTCTTGAGTCTCCAAGGTAGACCACTTCACTGTCATCTCCTATTGGTATATAGGAGGTAAATGCTTCTCGATTTGCACAAATGTGTCGAGTAACCCCAAAGTCTTCCATATTCTTTTATATGTATCACAATATTCACATGAGAAATAACAGTTGCAATAATATCATCTCCTTCAGCTAAATTAGCCTTAGAATGATTTTTTATTTCTCACTTTTTCCATGCCCTGCACGGCATGATGATCTGTTTTTCCACAAATAAAACACAGGCCTTTCTTTTTCTTAAAATTGGGGTTATTAGGCTTGTAATCTTGAGACATATTACCATACTTTTTATTGTTGTTGCTTTGACATTGCACTAAGTTTGCCTTAAGTGCTATCTCCTTAGTGTTAAATGATTCCTTTTTATTCGTATTTCAATTAGAATATGAGTTATTATCTACTAAACAGAGAAATTTGACTACTTATGTGTTAAATTATTTTTATAGTCATTCCACAAGTTAGGTAATTTCTCGATCAACACCCTAGCAGCAAATTTTTTTGGGTAAAGAGATCCCTTTGGCCTTCAAGTCTTCAAGTAATTTCTCATATTCATTGATTAAAATTTTCATATCCTTCATATCACTTGTTTCTATCGATAAAATCTTGTAACTACAAATTTTTGTTATTGGTTGCATATTCGGTGGTGAACTTTTTCATTAAGGCATCCTATAAATAACTTTTGCTTCCTTGCAACTACAATACATATCAAATAGTTTGTTAGAAATAGTTTGTAATATGGTATGACGACATACTTTATTGGCGTATTGCCAAGATTCTAGAATTTTTTTATCAACATATGTACTAGGTTGTGGATGTAATAATGCATGTGCAACACCATGAACATCGAATAGTGAGATGTTCTTGCCATCTTTTGAAATTTTCATTAGCAAAAATTTCAATGTTTTACACATTGGGAAATGGCTTAGCATATGCTAGAGCAACCAGAGCAGGAATAGTAGGAGCAGTATCTGTAATGATATCAGGATTAATACTATTTGCCAAAGTTTCTTAGATTTTTAGAGAACAGGGAAATATATAAAATTGATATAGATATTATTTATTAGCAAAATAATAATACTGAAAATTAAATAAAATATTACTACAACAATTGTTATAATATATACACACACACACACACACATACATACTTGAGTTGTTTTGAGCGCTGTTCTAAAAAATTATTTTAGCAGTGTGAAATATTTTTCCAAAATTAAACAATCCTTCGATCTCTAATTAATTAGAGGATATATAAATCAACAAAATTAAATAATACCAGCAGATTTAGAAAGAGAAAATTAACTGCCAACAAAAACACAATAAAAAGATAAAAGATAACAAATTAAAGGAGAAAGACGGATGGTGCGAAAAAGAAAAGAGATAAAAAAAATTGATGTCTCTTAAGCTAAAAAAATACCTATTTATAAGCTGAAAATAAAGCTCAAAAAATAACAAATAGCATGGCATATTGCCAGCTTTATATTACTTGGCACCTTTACTCATGGCCCACTTTTAAAAATCTTCAAAAAAACTTGCGAACAACAAAATGCAATAACTAAAACAGCAAATGGGGAGACCGGATGGTGAGCATCCATTGGTGAACAAAAGGAGCTAGACATAGAGTCGGATTTAGAATTTAAATTTTATGGGTTCAATTTTAAAATTTTAGCATTAAATCCATAAATTATGAGTTTATATCTATAATTAATTTAAAATTTAATAATTCTTTATACATAAATTTATGCTCCATGCTGAAAGTTATGGGTTCAATTGAACCCACAATTTCAAGGCTACATACGCCTCTGGCTAGGCATAAAAGCTCAACCAAATGCATTTTTGATTTCATATAGATGTATGCTTATTTGTTGCGGTCAATGGTGTAACCTACCGATTACTATAGTGGATGAAATAGCATGAGAGACTAGAATTTAAATTTCAACAGAAATGAATATATGATGTGCTTGCTGATGTAAAGTAACAAATATCTAGTGCAATAAGTATTGAAGTGTGTGTAAGTTGATCAGAATATCGAAAAGAAAGAATGGCGTACATATTACAGAAGGAAAACCTTTACTTTATAGAACAAGAACCTATGGACATGATAGTTCATCTGCCAACCTTTATTCATAAGCGATGGAGAAACCAAATAGACATAGACATAGACATAAACATAGAGATTAGACATTAATTCACAGTGAAAAGCAAATTAAGATTGTCAATGTGATTAGCCAAGTCTAGGCTCCTGGGCAACTTTTCCAGATTCATCCACAAAGAGACGAACCCGGTCTAAACGGTAATCCATAGTCACCATTGAATTAGGTGGAATTATATGTATCTTCAGCTCTGCTTTCTCCTCCTTTATCTTCCTCTCTGCTTCCTCTGCTGTCACACCAAGTAATTCAGGCCATGACATTTTCCCAGCTGGTGGGTTACTCCAATCTGTTACAAAACTTTCTTCATTATTTCAAATGCGAAAATTGAGTCCAACTAAATCCAAATTCAAAGTCGAGCAAAGACAACAGCACAAGAGAAAACTCTCTTTTCAACTCTATAAGTTCAAAGATATGCTTTTATAAGTTTTCTTTTTTTACCAATAAGGAATAAAATTGACTTATAAAAGATAACTTTTCATTTCCATTATTTGTTAATTCACATCAATACTTAACTCTTTTCTCCTAACAACTATATGTACACGTCTTGATTGAATGTCTCTTTTGTGGATGTATAAATCTGATTCAAGCCGAAAACAATCAGCTCAGTAATACTGTGTTCTTGGACATATAAATAATATATACTTATGTTACTGGGACTCTTTGAAATATTGTCGCGCGTGTCAGATATCACCGGTGGAAGGCAGAATTTTCATAGGTAGAAATTGATTCTTCAAGTTGTGTCAAGAGATTCAATATGCAATATATGCATAGAAATAGTAGACTTGACCTTACATATATATTGTGTATTTTTCCTATGAAGAGGATTGAGATGAATCGCCTTCCACCCCTAACCGGGTCCTCCAAAATACACTATCTTTTACACACATCCGATAAAATTTTATAAGATACCGAACAACATAGCATGATATTAAAAAATAATTACAAGGAGAAGGAGTAGAGAAGCTAACCAAGAATTGGTGATGCGTGAGGGAGCTTATTTGGATCCTCTGCCATGATTCAGATTTCAGATAAAATAACTACCTACATGGCCTTTGTATTTTAAAAGCATAGAGATTATAGATCTTTGTCCAAGTCTTTGATGTCTTGATTACGATAATGGGGAATAAATAATAATATCCGAATACTGCCGGCCAACAAATTGTACCCACTTCTAGTCTCTCAAGGTACAACTGATGTTGCAGATTGTATACCTACTAATCAAACCGACTCTTGCTTTTTTAAACTATTGATCTTTTATTATGTCTTTGTCCTTCTCTGCATCATGTGCCCTGCAATTGCTTAAAAACTAAGCAAAATGTGACAATCGTTGACAAAAAGTATTCTTCGTCATATTGTCATAAATATTTCATTATGACTCCATCTTACCTGTTCTTTATTCATAACTTGCTGGTTTTTGAATTACAGTTGGAGCAATAAGGAATATCTGTTAAATAGTGATCCTTTTTATACCCCGCACGTAGTTAAAGTTTTAGTGCACCGAACTAGCTGCCCTTTTACTTGGTACTGAATAGCTCTCGTGAGCTCATTGCAGCAAAATCAAGATCAAAACACAAAGAAAGCCTCTAAATTTGTTAACGTTGTCTTTCACTCAAATGCGATATTGCTAAGTTCATTTACCATAACAGATTGTAGCAACGGAGAATTTAAAGTCTATAGGTTGTAGCTACTTTTTACGAGTGTCAATCTTCACTCATACATATATATACATATATAATGCGAACAAAATGCAAGGGATTCTATCAATCTAGTCTTGATTCACCACGAGATATGTGTATCAGCCTAGCCAGTAGAATATCATCCAAAAATATCTTTTTAAAAAAACAAAGCCACATGATATTGAGAAGTTATGACAAATTAAAGCATGACATAAGCAAAATTTTCAGGTGGTAGTCAGAATTGACAAAGGAGCAATCTTTGGTATCTTTTCTAAGACATTTTGAGACCTTTAACATGATCAAATAGAAATTATTTCTGTTATTTACGAGATTTCCTTGAAGTTCATAGGGATATTAGTTTGAAGGTCAAAAAGCACCCAACATATACGCAGGGAATGCTGGTACACTGGCCTATCTCAAACTCAAAACTATACATATATACCTACCAACTATTTTTAAATCTTGCATCCGATAATATATGATACAAAAAAATAAAATCTATATCTATATATCTACTTAGTCGTAGAAACGTGCCTTGCATGTTTGTTTCTAATTATTAATGAGTACAAACGTTTAAAAAAACTCATTAATAATATCATAATTGTGTTTGAAATATAAAATATTTGGAATAATATCAAATACCTCTCTTCAGATTTCGCTCCTAAAAAAAATTAATGTTGATCATATTCACCCTTTGTCAGATGTAATTAATTCAAGTTTGTTTAAAGAACAACTTAAATAATACTAATATACAATAACATTTAAGTTAGCTTTATTAAATAGACAATAGTATTAAGTAGATAAAACCTAAAATACACCTCGGACTACGTACAAAAATTTTGTCTTCCAATTCAAATTGTATTCTCTTTACAAATTAAATCTTTCATTAAATAAGTTCTATTTGCTTTAATTACTACAACACCACTCTTCATCCTAATAATCGTAGGAATGAATCAAAAGGCTTAGTGTTGTAAAAAATGAGACACAAGGTACTATTGCTCCATGGCGACATTATGTACAACACTAGAAAAACTAAAAACTATATTGCAAAATATAAAAAAGAAAGGAGAATATTAGATAAACAGTTGAGACAGAAAAGTTACTAATCATACAAATATTCTATCAAGATTGAAAACACAACATTTAGGATAGATTGAGTTGTGCTTACATGCCTCCATTCCACTTTTAGTAAATTGGAGACTTAAATCCTCCCCACCCATATAATAGACGAAATTTAGTACATAAATATTTTTCATACAAACTTATTATGCAATTACCTTGGAAATTTGAATAGGACAGATGAAAATAAATTCAACTAATTCGATTTTACAAACAATGATCGAAAATATGAAAGACAATATTTGCATTAGTTGCACACCTATAAATAATCAATTGATGCATTGTTGTCGAAGACCAAAGTCAGAAAGTTATTTGACTGAACACAATAGGTCCCTCTAATCGATCTTTTTAGCAGACTATTAAACCCTCACTGGAGCACAGGTTCTTCTAATATATATAAGACGACTGAGTATCAAAAGGCACTACATCTCCGAAATCTTGCTAGATATGTTCCATAATGGCAAATGATCTGTTAGGTACCGACGATTTTTATCTTCTTCAACAAACAAGGGGAGTGTTGATCGATAATTGAATTCAATCTCCATCTATTTATAAAATAATATATATATATATATATCAAACATAACTATTTGACTTCTCGTCTGGAATGTTACCAAAAGCAAACTTCAATAAGTCACGTGGGAATACAATAAGTTTACATCTTTACATGAATCCAAAAACATTACTCAAATAAATTAAGAATAGTAGAAAAGATATAGGAATACAATAAGTCACGTGTGTGTGTGTTTATTGTTGTTCCGCTGTCCCGACAATTGGTATCAGAGCGAGGTTATAACACACGGAAAATTAGCAAAAGTCACCAAAATTTTTTTTTTCGGAGAACGAAAAAAAAGGGCAGCAGATCTGCTACTGGAGAAGGGTAGCAGTCGCCGACCAGAGAGACAGCAGCCACCGACGAGCAGATCGAGAAGCAGTCGCCGGAAAAGACACCGACAGATACTGCTTCACCAGAAAATTATTGTTTCGCCGGAGAAAAAAAAAATTCCGGCAGAAAAGTTTTTCCAATTGGTCTCTTGTTGGTGGTGGTCCGAGTTAACTTTGTTGGTGCGTATTGGCTTTGTCAATTTTTCTTTTGAAATTACCAAGACCTGAGATCAGTTGTACCGGGTACCTCATCTAGTCGTTTGAGATGGCAGAAGATGGGAAATATCGAATTGAAAAGTTTGATGGTGCAGATTTCAGTTGGTGGAAAATGCAAATTGAGGATTTGCTGGTTCAGAAGGATTTAGACATGGTATTGGGTGACAAGCCGGAAAAGATGTCTGATGCAGAATGGGCAGGTTTGGATCGGAAAGCCATGGTGGTTATCCGACTCTCGTTGACCAAGAATGTTGCGTTTAACATTCTAAAGGAGAAGACAGCGAAAGGTGTCATGGAAGCGCTGTCTAACATGTACGAGAAGTCATCTGCAGCAAACAAGGTGTTTCTGATTAGAGAATTGGTGAACATAAAAATGAAGGAAGGCAGCTCAGTTACCGAGCACATCAATACAATGAATTCGATCTTAGCCAGACTTACGTCAGTGGGCATTAAGTTCGATGATGAAGTTCAAGCCTTACTACTGCTATCGTCATTACCTGACAGTTGGCCCGGAACGGTTACAACAGTTACCAGTTCAGCAGGACCCGATGGATTCACTTTTGAAAAGATTCGTGATCCCATTCTAGGCGAGGATGTCAGAAGAAGGAGTTCTGGGGAATCATCGAGTGAATTGCTAAATGTCAGCAGAGGCAGGAGAAATAGCAGAGGTAGTGGGAGCAGGAACAGAAGGAGGAGTCAGTCGAAGACTCAGGATCGCTCAGGTGTAACGTGTTGGACGTGCCAGGAGGTGGGGCATTTCAGGAATCAATGCCCGAATAATAAACAAGTTAACATTGCAACAGACAACGCTCATAATGATCTCTTGATATGTAGCATGGAGAGCAGTGTGGATTCCTGGGTCATGGATTCTGGTGCTTCATTTCATGCTACCCACAGTAGTGGAGCATTGCAGAATCTGAAAGAAGGGGATTTTGGAAAGGTAAGACTAGCGAACAATAAAGTTCTTAATGTAAGGGGCATGAGTGACATGATTCTGAAAACTTCAGTCGGTACGTGGACTTTAAAGGATGTCCGAGTGATTCCAAGCTTGAAGAAACGGTTGATTTCTGTTGGGCAGTTGGATGATGAGGGACACGATGTTAAGTTCGGAAACGGGCAGTGGAAGGTGATAAAGGGGAACTTGGTCATAACTCGAGGAAAGAAATGGAGTTCGTTGTATGGTCTATTTACCGTCTGAGGGAGTGACTGTCCCAGATCAGAAGAGAAACAAAATCCGGTTCACAGAGTCTCGTGGATAGAAGAAGGTTCGTTTTGCAGGAAATAAACCCAGAGCCACAGGTCAGATTCAGGTTGAACGTGCTTGGAAAGGTTCAGGTAAACCAGTCAGGAATTTTTGTGGCAGTGGGAGCACCGGCAGTCAGCCAGTTAAAGCTTCAGCCAGAGTCACCTGACAGTGGGTTAAGAGAACCAGTGTTCCATCTGTCAAAGTCTCTCCAGATGATTACCTGCTAACTATGGAGAGTGTCGTTTGTTCTCAGAGTATCCTAGGATTCGGCAGTTCGTGCAAGTGGGAGTCGGTAGGGACAGAGGACGAGTCAGGGGCAGTTTTAGCCGTGGCTGATGTTGGAGCTTGGGGAAGCTTCAACGGGCCTTCAGGTTAACTGATGAAAAGGCCGCTGCAACCAGGAAGATGAGGAAGAGATTACTAGACGTACAAGTGCTCACAGTGGATGGCAGTTGAAGATTATCATGCCTCCAAGTGGGAGATTGTTGGGCTTGTGGAGACATGATTAAGCCGACTTATGACTGTTAGAATTCCGACTTATGACCGTTAGAATTCTTAATAGTCCGAATCTATTTCTATAAATAGATAGCTTGTACTTGTAATCTATACACCACAAGAGAGAGCAATAAAATTCCTCGCAGTTGCAGCTGTGGACTAGGTCGCGAGACCGAACCACGTAAATTCTTGTGTGTCGCTTTGTGTTCCGTTTTTCTCTATTTTCTCGCAGTTAATTTGTGTGTGTGTGTTTATTGTTGTTCCGCTGTCCCAACATGTAATACCTCTAAATATATTAATATAAAAGTAATCCTTCATAAAATACTATATTAATCAATAATCTCTCCATTGCAATAATAAAAAGAATTTGAAGAGTTGTTTTAACAATTTAGTAAATTATTCATTCAAAATAGTACATGAGCCATCGCACTAGGGAATTTTTGTTCACGTAAAAAGTAAGAGAATTTGAAAAGATATATTAGATAATTTAATTAAGACTAAATTCAATACAAACTAAAATTTTCTATTAAAGCACATTATTCTTACTACTATAAAATGTCAAACCAAATGACACGATCCAAGTGATATTTTCTGGACTTTTAACTATTACTTTTGGTTTGAATATTTTAGAGATTTGAATTATGCACATGTACTTGGTGACTAAGCTATACCAGAGGTTGACATTAGGATGTTGGTGGAAAAAAGAATCTTGGACTGATATTTGGTATGGACAAGAGGTATTAGTTTTTCTAGCTTAATTACTTTGAAGATGATTTAAGGTAGATATTTTTTTTTATGTAAAAATAATAAATGAAGCTAAAGTGTTATCTCACAAAAATTTAAACTCGCCAATATATAATGTATCTTGTCAAAAATAATAATTTTCTCTGTTTTCATTTGCTCCTCCTTGCCTCTGCTTAGTATTGATATATTATTTCTTCTTTGGTTCTTGCATTTTGTTATTTAGCTAAAATAGATATCTTTAACGTGCACTATTCTTATAATAGCTATATTTAGTATGCTTTCTTGTATTTCTATTTTCCTACCACAATTTTTTTGTGTCGCGAAAAACATAATATCCGTTTATAATACTGTATTTCTTGATCTTTTATTTTTTTCTTAAATATTTTTAAATAATGATGAAGATTGAAATGAAATATAGCCTGTTAATTAGACATTCTAATAATTTGACTTTAATTGTATTTTATAACTCAAATTATTTTAGGTATATATATATATTGAAAAATTACTTTTATTTTAAATAACAAAATTTCCAATATCAATATAGATTACACGTGGTTTTTTAAAATTAGGCACAAGAAATTCATGGATATTGTATTAAAACTAGGCACGTGTTTTAAAACTAGTCCATTTAAAATTTGACATGGCTCAACAAGTATATTGTTTAATTCTACTAATTTTTAGTTATTTTTTTAATTTATTATCATGTTTGATCTAGAAATGTATCATGTTAATTATTTAATGCATGGTATCAGAACCTAGAAAACATTATTTTGGATCAAAATTTCATAATTAATATGATTAGAATTTTTTAATCATGAAACTAGTTGATGAGGCACGTGTTTTAAAACTAGGCACGTATATAACTTTTAAAAGATAAATTTGTATCAACTTTTAATTATTTAGTAATATTTGATTGAGGGGAGATAATGTCGTTCAATATTTGATGAATAATTTAATAATTTAATTTTTTAGTTTTATGATTCTCACTTTTGGAATATGATCATATTATGTATGTATAGATATAATAAAAAAATATTTAATTAAATTTTAATTTAGTGAATGTGCAAAATGATAATTTAACTTTTCACTTTTTTGACTTTTCATTTATATAGTAGTAATAGTACTAATAAAAATAATAATAATATAATATAAAAGAGGGACATAGGTCCGGTGACGTGGCACATTCCAAACTCAGGAATTTCCTTTATCTTTTTCCTCCGACTCTTTTTCTATTTTATTCCATATATTAAATAATTAACAAAACTCAAAAGTCATTTTTACAAAACTGTCGGTACTTTTAATTGAACAAGTGTCCCTTGACATCACACTGTGTTTATTCAATTCAGGAAGCCAAGCAGTTTTTAGGATTCTGTGCCTTTTCAACTACCCTCCACCTTATCAGTTCACAACGAAGGCATTGACGCATGACATTACACAACATATCACTCTGTATGTATATATGCTTTGTGTTAACCAAATTATTTTTAGATTTAAATTCTATGTGATGATCCTATACTTTAGACTTAAATCCTTTGTTGGTATGCTGTGTTTGTCACTTTGATTGGACTATGCCATGCCCTCACTCTCTTATTTTAGCACCTTTATCTCAAAAGGAAACGGAAGAAAATTCTTACTTTTGGAGGAAGAATAAAACGTGTATAAAAGCACTGTCGCCCGAGGCACAACTGAGTTGCATGTTTCTTTCTGTGTTAGGCTGTCCTGTCAAAGTTCATAGGCTTCATAGAGAGGTGCTTAATACTGACTACGACGTTGCTACCTTATTTTACGGTGCTAAAAACTTTAGTAAATAGTATTTTATTTGTCTAAATCGTACTTAATTTGGATTATCATTATGATTTGCATTTTTCAAATAAAATATACCAAAGAAAACATAAGTCAATAATATACGCAAAAGCACTAGAGTCATATGCTTCTTAATTCTTTATGCAAATTGTCACTATCCAAAATGGACGAGTCGTGCGGGCACCTATATCGACTCTACTCGATAGAAGAATTCTTTCGAAACATTACAATTAATATATAAAAAAATTTCCTTTAATTCTCATTTATCAATGATAATCTCAAAATAAAATACAAGATTTCCCCAAACATGACTCTCCCATAATCTAGTCTAGACAGGTGCAAGAGCTCTAATTGAATACTTGACAAAACAAAAGACCCAGCTTCGTCTGAGGAGAAGAACACGGAAACTGGTGCTAAGTACTCCACACCAATCAAGTAAGTTCAAACCTACCACAACCTACACCAAAAAGATATAGCAATGTAGTATCAATACACCACACGTACCGGTAAGCATCATTGGCCAACTAAGGTTAGTTAACACAACAACATAATAATCAACATACGATCAATATCATTAAATTCAACAATTATCCCACTATTACCACCACTTGTTAAGTTCGATAACTACACTCTTTTCTTAAGTCTCATCAAGGTACGTAAAATTACCCTACAATTTCTAGCCACCATCTTATCACTAATCTGGTTCCTTTCTATTCCGCTACATCGCTTACTCAGACCGCCACAACGGCTGCTACCGTGGTTATATAGCCGCTGCAGCACTATTTCAATCAGTTAGTAGCCAACTTTCCTAGTCCAGTTCTGTTCTGTTCTATTCAGTCATACAATTCTGTAATACATCTACCTCTTTTATCATTCCCTATGGTCGAATAAGTCTGTCCATTATCATTTATTAACCTACTTAATTATGCACAGAATTTCTCGACTCTTCTTAGTGAGGTACATATGATAAATAAGTCTACTCGCTATCACTGATAATTCACTATCTTTGTTTAAACCCGTCATACCATCTTCCGTAACCCACCAACTATTTAAAACAACATTCAATTCACAAATGCAGATTGACTAATCCAAGTACACACAAAAGTCACCAAGACCTGCCAAGGGAGTCAATTTTTCAAATATTAAAGTATATGCATATACCTATTTTATTACCACAAAAATGCTTCAAGATATCATACCTGGACCGTATAGCCATGCAGTATTCCAGACATATTTCCCAACTCAAACCCGAATCATGTCGGCATATTTTATATCATACTTGTATACCTGTACCTTTCTGTCTCTGCAGCTTTATGTATATCAAATCATACCCGCATAATCTCTGTCTCACAGTCTCACCATCGGTGATATACCGAGCACATGCCTCCATCACATCACTGTACACACATGCTAGAGGGTCTTATGCTTGCTTTTCCAGTCATGACCTGCAGGGGACTCTAGAGATCCATGTACTGTACACTTAGCCGTATGAAATATTTATCAGACTTGTCTGTGTACTCAACTCGTACACCCAGCCGCATGGTCTTTTAGCCATACCTGTCTGTGTACTCACTCATACCACTCGCCCGGATGCTCACCTCGGGCACAAGCCACTCGTGTATCCAATTATTATTCTGAGTCTGATCGTATTAACCTGTTCATCTGAGTTCTTTACCTTTGTCCCCAGGCCTCACATTCCCCATCATGTCAATGATTTTCCTTTCATACTCTCCATTATCTTAGTCACATTTGTTCAATACCAACTCGCTCCTCAATCTCGGGACGCACATCATAGAACAATAATTAATAAATCACACACTACAAGAGTTATATATTCATGTCAATAAGTACGATCGCATGCATGAATTCTGAACCCAATCTCGTATGCCAAACAATAATAATAACAGTTACATCAGCATGTTATAAGAAATTATGACTTGGCCTAGTTGCTGGTTTAGGATTAGCTGCAGCGGAATTAACCGTTCTAGCAGTCTCACAGCAACGGTATAATACCTGTTGTAGCAGTATTGTTGGCAGTACTACGACCAGTCTTCATCCCAGTTTCTTCCCCGTCTAGGGTCTCGTTCTCTATCATACCCATCACAATAAAATCAACATCATATCAAGCTTATTTTACTAATTAACTTGCCTCAGTGCAACCATTAATACGAATAACATTCATCGATCCAGACAATACAATACTAACCACAACACATCCAAGTTATTACGTAGAGTATAACTATCCTAATTCACGGCTTCCACCCACGTTCCCTCATAGTCATAATCTATTACCCATTCGGTTATTTGTATCTTCTAGACATAATGTACGATATTAATCATTCGACATTTTAATTCAGAAAGGGTGATCCCATAATTTATACACAGGAAAGTATTTTAACGATAACACCGAAAGTTAGTCTACTTACCGTTGATTTGGTTGAACATGCACTCTTAAACATGGACCACTTATTATTTGCTATCTCTCCCCTAGAGATTTTCTCATTATGGGGTATCACTACCCCTTTGCTAATCCACTCATTCTTAGAATCTCATCGATTTCGATTAACAGATAATAATGTATTTTAGTTATGCCCTACTTATCGAAAACATATCAATTATACATGTATATGTTTAGCTAATCAAAGTCTAACGCAATAGCGAGTAAATCATAGCCTTCTTGGGCGCCAAGCTATCGTCCAGACATTCCCATCTGCGGGTTGCATCATTGTCTTGATTTCTTGCGAGAGTTCCTAGTTATGGAAGTTGAATCTTCACCTCTTGGTCCTTCTTATTTCTCCCAAAAAAATCTATTTTATATTCTTGGGCATTCTTATTAAGCGCTCCTTAGAGATTAGGTTTCAAAATCCTAATTGGAACAGGATTGAGGATTTTTGATTCGCGTCATTCGCTGGAACGAGCACCCTTCCCGCTGCAGCGGTTCCGCAATGCGGAAGACGTCCCGCCGCGATGGACACTCTCCTGTGTCTATGCGATTTTGACTAAGCCCATTTAAATTTATTCGTCGTGCACCATTCGTGTTATACCCCGTAGAATTCACGGCACCTAGATGACCTATTCGCACGTTGGTTAAGCATATTTGAAGGCCATACGTGCTGGAGAAAGGCCCGGGAAAAGATCGGACGAGAAACCTGTCGAACCATCGCGGAAGGAGCCGAGGCAGAGCCCCTCCGCGATGGCAGCGTGTCACGGAGGAGAGGCCTCCGCGTTGGCTCCGTGATACATTGGCCTTGTCCAGGCCCAAGTATATAAAGCCCCACTTCGGTTTTAAATGATAAAAATATTTAAAATTTCGAGAGAATAGAGAGCAAATGCAGAGGGAGAAAAAGGAACGAAGAAATTATATAATTTTCGTCCGATTACGCTGCTAAACGTTGTCCAAATTCAAATTAACTCCAGATACTGAGGTATTTAGCAGTAGAGGGCATTCCTACGGATTCAGTTTCGTAAAATACGGCCGACGAATCGTCGAGCCACCGAGCTAAGGTAAGTGGAATTGCTCTAAATTAGTGTCTATGTGTTCCTAGCTGTGAAGTGAATATTTCTCCCTTCTGGACCTCTGAAAAATAGCGAGTTTTCGACCGTCTTTCGATAAGCCTAAGTTTAGGCTATAAACTATATCGAAAGTGACGTTGCTCTTTACAATAAAGCTGTATTTAGTATTAATTGACATATTTATGAATGCAGTTGGGAGAAAATAGTTGAAGTGCCAGCCGAGTCTCGTCCGACAGACGAATAATTCAAGGATAAGGTATGTAAAGCTAGTTCCCTCGGCAAGTTAAGTAAATCGGCACAGCATAGTAATTTACAGGCCAGTAGAATGTTCAGAAGTCAAGGGTTACGTTTCTTGTGAATGTTGATACAGTATTAGAAGCATCAAGTGGTAACTTGCGTGAAACTTACTAGTACGACATAGATTCTAACACAAGTGTTAGAAACTGCCTAGCATGCTCAGTATGTGATGTAATACGAAATGTTAAGATATTATTGTATTCAGTTGAAACCCCGTAAAGCGATGCAATATCCGTAAAGCACCTCAGGAATAGAATGGCAGGCTAAAATAAAGTTTAGAACGCATGTTAGGAATAGTAAATCACGTTAATACAGAAACTCAGTATACAACATAGGTTGCAGCAGAAGTACTATATTTCGTATAGCATTTGCCCCAGTATAGGTTGGCAGGAGACTATATTCATATATATATAAAAATTTACCAGCCTCAGCACGTATTAAATACGTACAGATTTCTATCACTAGTTCAGCATGTAGTATATACGATACTTTACCCCTATTAGCCTCAGCATGTGAGATATGCAGACAGTATTACTAGTTGAGACCGTTGTATTGTTTGGGGTTGGATTACCTAGCATCCATGATCGCCCAGGGTTAATAGTTATATCGACTCGTCCGCCAGAGGACGAGGATACGTCGCTCTACGGAGCGGCATGCCGTCCCGCAAGGGGACGAAGATGGGATGCCAGTTTTCCCCATATTATGCCTTGGTCGGCCCTTATACACCCCCGTCGAGCGGATACGCCCGGGGTGTTGACTCAGGAGTCCTCCGGACTCAGGTACAGTTATAGTCAGGGGCTCAGCGAGCCCAAGTGCATACCCAGGGGACCGGCAGGATGCTTATAGCTATTATAGGAGATGGGATGACCGGGGTAGGGGCGTAGATTCTGTGCTGCTTGTACCTCCCGGCTTATGGGGGCCGGGTAAGGTTTGCGTGTGCCTTGTTATGTTATTTCATGTTATGCCATGTTACAATAGATACGAGTAGAACAACAGTAGAGGGATATGTCTCCAGGTATGACTCCTATCCCAGCCAGTATAATTGAGAAAAGGTATGACGTACATTATCAGACAAGTTAATCTGTTTCTTCCTACTTCAGTTTTATCAGTTACATTATTGTCTTCAGACTTTGCTTTCAGTTATTGCTTTACATACTCAGTACCAGCAGTACTGACGCCCGGTGGGGCGCTGCATTACTTGCCTGCAGGTACTCATAGATGAGCAGGCGATACTACGTGATTCCTGTCAGCGATCGAGTATTCAGCTCCTGTCATCCGGAGACTGAATTCCAGAGGTGTATTTCAGTTCTTTTTTTGTATAGTACGGGTAGGTCGGGGCCCTGTCCCGATCATTTCTATTGCTATTCCTAGAGGCTTGCAGTCTGTATATATCTCCCTGTGGTCAGATGAGCCGGTCGTGTGAGGCCGTGCAGTTGCATAGCTGTTAGTACTCTTTCTTTCTTTATGTTGGCCGTGTGGGGCCATAGTTTGCCAGTAGTGGTGACCTTGCCGGTCACGTAGCTTTTTAGTACTTCATGAATGAGTTATAGATAACTAGACAGCATGGTGGCCTTGTCGGCCCGCATAGGCTTCCCTGAATTGATATGTTTCTGGTCAGCTGCTAGTATAGGTACAGGAGGCTATAGGCCAATGGGCCGGGGGCTGTGTTTACAGCCGTCATATAGCCCTTTGTTTCCAGAAATATGAGTTAGAGCTATCCAGGCACCAGATGTGCCCAGGCTTAGCAGTCCAGCAGTTCAGGTCCAGTAGGGCACCAGGTGCCAGTCATACCCCCCAAGGCGGGGTGTGACAAACTTGGTATCAGAGCAGGTCGTATCCCAGGGAGTCTGCAAGCCGTGCTAAGTAGAGTCCTGTCCATGGATGTGTTGTGCACCACATACTATGGGTAGGAGGCTGCAAGGCATGATAGGATGGTTGTCTTTTATTCTTATTTAGTCATGCTGTAGAGCGGTACAGTATAGGGTTGAGTCCCTAAAAGCTTACCATATTCTTTGGTTACAGATAATGTCAGGCCAGCGCCATCCTATCACAAATCGGAGCTTAGATATTGCAGCAGGGGAAGGCACCAGCAGGATGCCTCTCCCTCGTTTAGAAACAGCCTGATCAGAGGGCACTACAGAGGCATCGTCCCAGCCTCCTCAGCAGTCTCCACCACATCAGGAGCCACTTGGGGCGACATTACCTTCAGCAGTCCCTATACCGACACCTTCCGACCAGGAGGTTAGGAGTGCTGTAGTTATGTTAGCACAGATGATGGCTGCTCAGCGTCAGCCAATGCCGTCTACAGTTGCGGAGTCGTCAGGAGGGCCCGGTAGTTCGAGGGTCCGAGAGTTCCTAGCTTTGAATCCCCCACAGTTTACAGGTACGGATCGTCAGGGGGTGCTGTAGAGGTTGCTGACCGTCCGACCACAGTAGATCTGGTCGAGTTAGAAATGATAGACTTCGATGCCATAATGGGTATGGATTGGTTAGTACCATGCTTTGCCAACGTTGAATGTTGGACCAAAATAGTCCGATTCCACTTCCCAGGAGAAGCTGTGCGGGAGTGGAAGGGCAGCACCGCTACGCCAAAAGGTAGGTTTATTTCCTACCTTCAGGCGAGAAAGTTGATATCTAAGGGGTGTATTTACCATCTGGTCAGAGTTCAGGATGTCCAAGCAGAATCTCCGACACTCCAGTCTGTTCCAGTGGTGAATGAATTCCCTGATGTGTTTCCTGATGAGTTACCTGGTATTCCCCCAGCAAGGGAAATAGACTTTGCTATCGACTTGCTACCAGGCACTCAGCCAATATCAATACCTCCCTATCGTATGGCTCCTGCAGAACTCAGAGAATTAAAGGAGCAGTTGAAAGATTTATTGGATAAAGGTTTTATCAGGCCGAGTACTTCACCGTGGGGTGCGCCAGTCTTGTTTGTGAGGAAGAAAGATGGCTCGCTCCGAATGTGCATAGACTATCGACAATTAAACAAAGTTACAGTAAAGAACAAGTACCTGCTCCCCAGAATTGACGACTTATTTGATCAGTTGCAGGGAGCCAGATACTTTTCTAAGATTGACTTGCGGTCCGGATATCACCAGGTCCGAGTACGTGAGAGAGATATTCCTAAGACAGCGTTCAGGACCCGATATGGACATTTTAAATTTCTAGTTATGTCCTTCGGGTTAACGAATGCCCCGGCAGTCTTCATGGACCTGATGAACAGTATTTTCAGACCTTTCCTGGACTTGTTCGTGATAGTATTCATTGATGATATTCTGGTGTATTCTCGCTCTGAAGCAGATCACCGGACTCATTTGCGGACAGTGCTCCAGATTCTCAGGGACCGCCAGTTATATGCTAAATTTTCTAAGTGTGAATTCTAAGGCACAGAAGGTTATTCAGTCTATTGTGACGCGTCAGGTGTCGGGTTGGGTTGTGTGTTGATGCAACATGGTAGAGTAATTGCATATGCATCCAGACAGCTGAGGAGACACGAAAAGAATTACCCTACCCACGACCTGGAATTGGCCGCAGTAATTCACGCCTTAAAGATGTGGAGGCATTACCTATACGGCGTCCATGTTGATATTTACACAGATCATAAGAGCTTACAGTACATTTTCACTCAGAGGGAGTTGAATCTACGACAACGCCACTGGTTGGAGCTGTTAAAAGATTATGATGTGAATATTCTATATCACCCCGGAAAAGCTAATGTTGTAGCAGATGCCCTGAGCCGTAAGTCAATGGGGAGTTTGGCGTATTTGCGACCTGAGAAGCGGAAGTTAGCTAAAGAAATTCATCAATTAGCTGGTTTAGCCGTTCGAATAACGGAAATAGAAAATAATAGAGCAGTAATTCAGAATTCTGCTGTGTCATCATTAGTTACGGAGGTAAAAGAACGACAGTACGAGGATCCTGATTTAGTCCAGCTCAGAGATAGAATTCAGGTAGGTAAGGAGTCAGATTTTCAGATAACTGGGGGTGATGTGCTACGTTGTAAGGGCCGCCTCTGTGTCCCGAATGTTTCAGGGCTTCGAGGGCGGATCATGCACGAGGTACACTACGCTCGCTATTCCCTTCATCCAGGGGCGACGAAAATGTACCACGACATCAGAGACATCTATTGGTGGCCAGGCATGAAAGCTGAGATAGCTGAATTTGTATCTAGATGTTCTAATTGTCAGCAGGTGAAATCAGAGCACCAGAAGCCGGGCGGTTTGACGCAAGATATAATGGTACCTATGTGGAAATGGGAAGTGATAAACATGGATTTTGTAACAGGGTTACCCCGTACTAGACGCAGAAATGATTCCATTTGGGTAATAGTTGACAGGCTGACAAAATCGGCTCATTTCCTGCCAGTGAAGGCTACCTTCTCAGCTGAGGATTATGCTGAATTATATATCAGAGAAATAGTTAGATTGCATGGGGTGCCAGTATCCATCATTTCAGATAGAGGAGCACAATTCACAGCTAGATTCTGGCAGTCGTTTCAGAAAGGTTTGGGGACACAGATTAACTTGAGCACAGCATTCCATCCTCAAACAGATGGGCAGGCTGAACGTACAATTCAGACGCTCGAAGATATGCTACGAGCGTGTGTGCTAGATTTTGGGGGTAGCTGGGATGAGCATCTTTCATTAATTGAATTTGCTTATAATGACAGTTATCATTCAGCTATCCAGATGGCGCCTTTCGAGGCATTATACGGGCGAAAATGTAGATCGCCAGTGGGATGGTTTGAGATAGGAGAATTAGCATTGGTTGGCCCAAACATTGTTCGGCAGTCCGAGGAAAAGATAAAGCTTGTCCGAGAACGTTTACTGACTGCTCAGAGCCGCCAGAAGTCTTATGCAAATATGCGGCGCAGAAATCTAGAATTTGCGGTAAATGACTGGGTATATCTAAAAGTGTCCCCGATGAAAGGGGTAATGAGGTTTGGCAAGAAAGGCAAGCTTAGCCCGAGATTCATTGGGCCATATCAGATTCGGCGAAGAATAGGCCGAGTTGCATACGAATTGAACTTGCCTCCAGAGTTAGCATCTGTTCACCCAGTCTTCCATGTCTCTATGTTAAGGAAGTTCGTAGGGGACCCTTCTACAGTAGTTCCAGTTCAAGATGTCCAGGTCACAGAAGAGTTAGCATATGAAGAGGTTCCCGTAGCTATCTTGGACAGACAGATTCGCACACTGAGGACTAAAGATGTTGCATCTGTCAAAGTATTGTGGCGTAACAGGAACCGGGAAGAAATGACGTGGGAAGCTGAAGAAGATATGAAAGCCAGATACCCTCACCTATTTCAGGCCTAGTCAGGCGATAGGTATGTCTGTATTATTACTTATGCAGTACCTTATGGTTGTATGTCTGTGAATGAGAAAGATTGATACTTAGTTATCCAGTGGGTCCTAGAATATTATGTGCAGTGCCTGTGTTGGACTTTTCTGCATTTCAGGTTTTTGCTATAGTCCATATTACAGGGGAAACTCTGCCGAAATTTTTCTAGAAAGTAAGTAAGTAGTCCTCTAGATAACAGTGTACATTCGAGGACGAATGTTCTTAAGGGGGGAGAATGTTATACCCCGTAGAATTCACGGCACCTAGATGACCTATTCGCACGTTGGTTAAGCATATTTGAAGGCCATACGTGCTGGAGAAAGGCCCGGGAAAAGATCGGACGAGAAACCTGTCGAACCATCGTGGAAGGAGCCGAGGTAGAGCCCCTCCGCGATGGCAGCGTGTCACGGAGGAGAGGCCTCCGCGTTGGCTCCGTGATATGTTGGCCTTGTCCAGGCCCAAGTATATAAAGCCCCACTTCGGTTTTAAATGATAAAAACATTTAAAATTTCTAGAGAACAGAGAGCAAATGCAGAGGGAGAAAAAGGAACGAAGAAATTATATAATTTTCGTCCGATTACGCTACTAAATGTTGTCCAAATTCAAATTAACTCCAGATACTGAGGTATTTAGCAGTAGAGGGCATTCCTACGGATTCAGTTTCGTAAAATACGGCCGACGAATCGTCGAGCCACCGAGCTAAGGTAAGTGGAATTGCTCTAAATTAGTGTCTATGTGTTCCTAGCTGTGAAGTAAATATTTCTCCCTTCTGGACCTCTGAAAAATAGCGAGTTTTCGACCGTCTTTCGATAAGCCTAAGTTTAGGCTATAAACTATATCGAAAGTGACGTTGCTCTTTACAATAAAGCTGTATTTAGTATTAATTGACATATTTATGAATGCAGTTGGGAGAAAATAGTTGAAGTGCCGGCCGAGTCTCGTCCGACAGACGAATAATTCAAGGATAAGGTATGTAAAGCTAGTTCCCTCGGCAAGTTAAGTAAATCGGCACAGCATAGTAATTTACAGGCCAGTAGAATGTTCAGAAGTTAAGGGTTACGTTTATTGTGAATGTTGATACAGTATTAGAAGCATCAAGTGGTAACTTGCGTGAAACTTACTAGTACGACATAGATTCTAACACAAGTGTTAGAAACTGCCCAGCATGCTCAGTATGTGATGTAATACAAAATGTTAAGATATTATTATATTCAGTTGAAACCCCGTAAAGCGATGCAATATCCGTAAAGCACCTCAGGAATAGAATGGCAGGCTAAAATAAATTTTAGAACGCATGTTAGGAATAGTAAATCACGTTACTACAGAAACTCAGTATACAACATAGGTTGCAGCAGAAGTACTATATTTCGTATAGCATTTGCCCCAGTACAGTCTGGCAGGAGACTATATTCATATATATATACATATTTACCAGCCTCAGCACGTATTAAATACGTACAGATTGCTATCACTAGTTCAGCATGTGGTACATACGATACTTTACCCCTATTAGCCTCAGAATGTGAGATATGCAAACAGTATTACTAGTTGAGACCGTTGTATTGTTTGGGGTTGGATTACCTAGCATCCGTGACCGCCCAGGATTAATATGTCACGCCCCGCCTTGGGGGGTATGACGGGCACCTGGTGCCTGCTAGACTCTGGACTGCTAAATGGTCCAGGCTAAGCACATATGGTGCTTTGGCTGGCTCTGGCTCTATTCCAAGAAACAAACCGGCTATATAACGACTGTAAACACAGCCTCCGGCCAACTGGCCTATAGCCACCTGTACCTGTAATAACAACTAACCAGAACACACTTATAACAAGGAACCTATGCGGGCCGACAAGGCCACCATGCTGTCTAGTCATCTGTAATATCAACACAAGACTACTGTAAGACTACGTGACCAGCAAGGTCACCGCTACTGTCAAACTAAGGCCTCACACGGCCAACATAAACTGAAATACTAAACAGCTACAACAAACTGCACGGCCTCACACGACCGGCTCAACTGGCCACAGGGAAATATATACAGACTGCAAGCCTCTAGGAATAACAACAGAAATGATCGGGACAGGGCCCCGACCTACCCGTACTGTACAAAAAGGAAAAGAGCCACATCTCTGGAAATCAGACTCCGGATGATAGGAGCTGAATACTCAATAGCTGACTGGAATCACGAGGGATCGTCTCCTCGTCTATGAGTACCTGCAGGCAAGTAATGCAGCGCCCCACTGGGCGTCAGTATCACTGATACTGAGTATGCAAAGCAACTGAAATAATACAACTGAAAACAACTGAATAAAGATAGCATAACTAGCATTTCTGTATAGCAGGAGATAACTGAATCTGAAGAAGCTGACATAAACTGGATCGGCTTCCTGTACTGATAAGGTAGAGGCATACCTGTAGACGCAACGGCCTGCTGTCTAGTAGCTAGTATACAATATATATAGCACATAAATAGGTATACAAGTAGCAAGCAAGAGCCAATACCAACCCCCATAAGCCGGATGGCGCCAAGCAAGCAAACAATCTGTATACCCCTACCCGGGTCAAAACCAACCAAAAATAAGTCACTCCACTCATCTACTCACTTCGGAGCTCCTCTACCGGCCCCTTGGGTCTCCGGCTCGGGCCATAGCCTCCGATATAAGCAACCGTGTCTGGGTCCGGAGGACTCCTATGTAGACAGTGACAGATAGGGTCTGGATCCCCGGACACACTCAACGGGGCTACCTGAAATCGGAGCCACACCTGTATTAACTGAATGTACAGGCAGTAACAGATAGGGTCTGATTCCCTGGACACACTCAACAGGGCTATCTGATACCGGAGCTGCACCTGTAATGCTGATCAGACTGCTGTGGGGAAATCTACATCCCACCTTCGTCCAAGCTGGGGACGGCATGCCACTCCTTGGAGTGACGTAAAACCCACCCGCTCAGTGGGCGACACGATTACCAACCTAGGGGCGGCGAGGGCGCTCAATAAGGTTCCCTCACACCACAACAAGTCTCAACAAACAAATAACACATATAAATGGCAAGCATGTATAGCTAAAAATATTATCTGAAATCTGATTTCTTATTCTGATCTGTTTCTGTACTAAACGGGTTCTTTACTGATTATACTGATTCTGAAATCTTTCTTTAATTGTTGGCTATCCTGTAGCCAGGATGCTATCTGTCTGAATGGCTAATCTGTAGCCAAAATCTCATCTGTCTATCTGGTTACTTTACTAACTTTTATTCTGAAAATCTGTTTCTTTTTTATTCTACAACATGCTTGCTAATCATATAATAGACTATATTGAATCTAGAATGCTACTTCGCCCTTCGGCGCATGCTTTACTAACTTTCAACCTGAATATAATACAGCAACGCAAATCAGAATCTACTAGACTTACTTAATTCTCGTCATTCAACTCCGAGGGTTTCAAATGCGGAGTTTACTATGATTCATATAGCTAAAGCTTACTAACTTACTGAAGAACAACTTCACATACCTTAACCTCGAGTTATCCGACTGTCGGATGAGGCTCGGTCAATACTCCAGCTATTTCTCCCAACTGCATTAAGATATACGTCAATTAATACTAAATATAGCTTTATTCTAAAGAACAACGTTACTTTCGATATAATTATAGCCTAAACTTAGGCTTATCGAAAGACGGTCAAAAACTCGCTATTTTTCAGAAGTCCAGAAGGGAGAAGTGTTCACTTCACAGCTAGGAGCACATAGACACTAATTTGGAGTAATTCTACTCACCTTGGTTCGGTAGCTCGACGATTCGCTGGCCGTATTTCGCGAAACAAAAATCGTAGGAATGCTCCCTGCTGCTAAATACCTCGGAACCTAAGGTTAATTTGAGTTTAGACTACGTTTGGCAGCGTAATCAAACGATTATATAACTCCCTCCTTCGTCCCTGTTCCTCTCTCTGTGTTCTCTGGAAATTACAATGGAAAACATCTTTAAATGAAGGGAAGATCATTATTTAAAGGGAGTCTTTATTAATTAAAGGAAATTATCTTATGGGAATTATTATTAATTAAAGGAAATTACATTACAAACCGAGCTCCATATACTTGGACACTATAAATCGCATTTTACCTTGCGACACGCAGACTTGGCGCTTGTCCAATATTTCCCCGGGCCTTTTTCTAGCATGCCTGGCTTTCAAATATTCTTAACCAATACGTGAATAGGCCATCTATGTGCCGAAAATTTTACGGGGTATAACATTCTCCCCCCCTTAAGAACATTCATCCTCGAATGAAATCTGCTATCTAGAGGACTTCTCAGCTTACCCAACTTATTACTTAGAAAAATTTTGGCAGAGTTTCCCCTGTAATATGGACTACCCCAAAAATCCTGAAACGCAGAAAAGTCCAATACAGGTACTCCACACAATACTATAAAGTTCACTTGATAGCTAACATCAATCTTTCTCATTCCATACATATACAACTATAAAGTACTGTATAAATAATAGTGCGGACATACCTGTCGCCCGACTAAGCCTGGAAAAGGTGAGGATATCTAGCTTTCATATCTTCTTCAGCCTCCCACGTCATTTCCTCTCGGTTTCTGTTACGCCATAATACTTTGACAGACGCAATATCCTTGGTTCATAATCTGCGAATCTGTCTGTCTAAGATAGCTATTGGAACCTCTTCGTAGGCCAGTTTCTCTGTAACCTGGATATCCTGGACTGGAACTGCTCTTGACGGGTCTCCTAAGCATTTCCTTAGCATGGATACATGAAAGACTGGATGAACAGATTCTAATTCTGGCGGCAAGTTCAACTCATACGCCACTTGGCCTATTCTTCTACGAATCTGATATGGCCCGACAAATCTTGGGCTGAGCTTACCTTTCTTGCCGAATCTCATCACCCCTTTCATCGAAGACACTTTCAGAAATACCCAGTAATTCACATTAAACTCCAGGTCTCTGCGCCGTACATCTGCATATGATTTCTGGCGACTCTATGCAGTCAATAGGCGTTCTCTGATAAGCTTTACTTTCTCTTCTGACTGCTGAACAATGTCTGGCCCAATTATCGCTGACTCCCCTGTTTCGAACCAGCCAACCGGTGATCTGCACTTTCGCCCGTATAAAGCCTCAAAAGGCGCCATCTGAATAGCCGAATGATAGCTATTATTATAAGCAAACTCTATCAACGGCAAATGCTCGTCCCAGCTACCACCAAAATCTAGCACACACGCTCGCAGCATGTCCTCGAGCGTCTGAATAGTGCGCTCAGCCTGTCCATCTGTCTGAGGGTGGAATGCTGTGCTCAAATTGATCTGCGTTCCCAAACCCTTCTGGAATGACTGCCAAAATCTAGCTGTAAACTGTGCTCCTCTGTCTGAAATGATGGATACGGGTACTCCATGCAACCTGACTATTTCTCGGATATACAACCCAGCATAATCTTCGGTCGAGAAGGTAGTTCTTACTGGCAGGAAATGAGCTGATTTAGTCAACCTGTCAACTATTACCCATATAGAGTCATGCCTGCGTCTAATACGGGGTAATCCTGCCACAAAATCCATATTTATAGCTTCCCATTTCCAGAGAGGCACAGCTATATCCTGAGTCAAACCGCCTGGTTTCTGATGTTCTGCTTTCACCTGTTGGCAGTTAGGGAACTGGGCTACAAATTCAGCAACATCTCTTTTCATACCTGGCCACCAGTAATTTCCTTTGATATCATGGTACATCTTTGTCGCGCCAGGGTGGAGAGAATAACGGGTGCAATGTATCTCGTTCATGATCTGCTGGCGGAGGCCTGAAACATTGGGAACACATAAACGATCTTTACAACGTAGCACTCCATCCTCTGTTACCTGGAATCCTGGCGCCTTCCCTAACGGAATATAATCTTTAAGCTGAACTAGGTCAGGATCCTCAAATTGCCGTTCTTTCACTTCCACAACTAACGATGACACGGCGGTGTTCTGAATTACCGCTCTACCGTCCTCTGTTTCTGCTACACGAACGGCTAGGCTAGCTAACTGATGTATCTCCCTGACCAATTCCCGCTGCTCGGGATGCAAATACGCCAAGCTCCCCATGGACTTTCGACTGAGAGCATCTGCTACAACATTAGCTTTTCCCGGGTGGTACAGAATGTTCACATCATAATCCTTTAACAGCTCCAACCAGCGACGTTGCCGCAGATTCAACTCCCTCTGAGTGAAGATATACTGTAGGCTCTTGTGATCTGTGAAAATATCAACATGGACGCCATACAGGTAATGTCTCCACATTTTTAAGGCGTGGATCACTGCGGCTAACTCCAGGTCGTGGGTAGGATAATTCTTCTCGTGTTTCCTCAGCTGTCTGGAAGCATATGCAATCACCTTACCATGCTGCATCAACACACAACCCAACCCAACGCCTGATGCATCGCAATATACTGAATAGCCTTCTGTACCTTCCGGCAAGGCTAGCACTGGGGCGGAGGTTAATCTATCTTTCAACTCCTGGAAGCTCTGCTCGCATGCCTCTGTCCACTGAAACTTTGCTGCTTTTTGTGTCAGTTTGGTCAGAGGTGCCGCTATTGTAGAGAATCCCTCAACAAACCTCCAGTAATATCCCGCTAATCCCAGAAAACTACGGACTTCAGTCAAAGTGGTAGGCCTAGGCCATGATTTGACTGCTTCTATCTTCTGCGTGTCAACCTGTATACCAGCATCCGACACAATATGCCCTAAAAAGGCGACTGAATTAAGCCAGAATTCGCACTTAGAAAATTTAGCATATAACTGGCGGTCCCTGAGGATCTGGAGCACTGTCCGCAAATGAGTCCGGTGATCTGCTTCAGAGCGAGAATACACCAGAATGTCATCAATAAATATTATTACGAACAAGTCCAGGAAAGGTCTGAAAATACTGTTCATCAGGTCCATGAATATTGCTGGGGCATTCGTCAACCCGAAGGACATAACCAGGAATTCAAAGTGTCCATATCGGGTCCTGAATGCTGTTTTGGGAATATCTCTCTCACGTACTCAGACCTGGTGATATCCAGACCGCAAGTCAATCTTAGAAAAATATCTGGCTCCCTGCAACTGATCAAATAAGTCATCAATCCTGAGAAGCGGGTACTTGTTCTTCACTGTAACTTTATTCAATTGCCGATAATCTATGCACATACGGAGTGAGCCATCTTTCTTTCTCACAAATAGAACTGGTGCACCCCATGGTGAAGTACTCGGCCTAATAAAACCTTTATCTAACAAGTCTTTCAGCTGCTCCTTTAATTCTCTGAGTTCTGCAGGGGCCATACGATAGGGAGGAATTGATATTGGCTGAGTGTCTGGTAACAAGTCAATAGCAAAATCTATTTCCCTTTCTGGGGGAATACCAGGTAACTCGTCAGGAAACACATCAGGAAACTCGTTCACCACTGGAACAGACTGAAGTGTCGGAGATTCTTCTCGGACATCCTGAACTATGACCAGATGGTAAATACATCCCTTAGATATCAATTTCCTCGCCTGAAGGTAGGAAATAAACCTACCTTTTGGCGTAGTGGTGTTGCCCTTCCACTCCCGCACTACTTCTCCTGGAAAGTGGAATCGGACCGTCTTGGTCCAACATTCAACATTAGCAAAGCACGGCACTAGCCAATCCATACCCATTATGGCATCGAAGTCTATCATTTCTAACTCGATCAGATCTACGGTAGTCTGACGGTCAGCAACCTCTACTATACACCCTCGGTAAATTCTGCTAGCTATAATAGAGTCGCCGACGGGCGTGGATACTGCAAAGGGTTGCTGTAATAATTCTGGTGCAATATTGAACTTTCGTGCCACAAACGGGGTAATATATGACAGAGTAGATCCTGGATCAATCAATACATAAACAGGGTATGAACAGATGGTCAGCATACCTGTTACTACATCTAGGGACGCCTCTGGATCCTGTCTGCCTGGCAAAGCATAAGTACGGCTCGAACCCGTACCTGAACTGGAGGCTCCCGATCTACCTCGGCCTCTACCTGCTGAACCTGAAGGCCCACGCCCCGCTGAGGCTGCTGGGGCTCGTGGCCCTGCGGATCCCCTGTCCTGACTGCCTCTGCTCCCCTGACCTCTGGTCGGACAGTCTCTCATCTGGTGCCCCTCCTGCCCGCAAATATAACACCCCGTGGATCCATATCTACAAGCTCCGGAGTGTGGTCGATTACAATAGGGGCAGGGTGAGGGTGCAAATCTACTCTGTTCTCCCCTTCTCTGCTGCGGGGAACCTACCGTTCTGGAACTGCCACTGAACCCTGACTGCCCTCTACGAACATACCTACCTCGCTGTTGTTGCTGTGGAGGTGGGGGTCTGGGGGGTCTATCTGATAGTCGAGGCCTGGGTCCTCTCTGAACTTCCCTCTGTATCTCATCTGGTCTATCTCTGCGACGCTGTTCCTGACTGATTTGTCTATTACTCTGCTGCCGCTGTCTAAGACCCTCTATGGTCTGAGCAAAAGCCTGTACTCGGGCAATGTCCATATCCTCTCGCAACGTCGCCGTCATACATGCCTCAGTATACTCCGGATTCAAGCCCATGATGAATCTGTGAACTCTCGCTGGCATAGTATCAAAAAAAGCTGGAGCATAACGGGCTAAGGAGTCAAACTGTAAAGCATACTCACGAACACTCCTCGCCCCCTGCTCTAAATGTAGGAACTGGTCCATCCGGGCCTGCCGGATCTCTCGTGGCAAATAATGGTCTAGAAAGGCCTCTGAGAAGCTGGTCCAGGTCGGAGGGGTAACATCTCTCCCTCGGGACCTTTCCCAACTCTCATACCACAGAATGGCTATATCTCTTAGTCGGAACACTGCCAGCTCAACAGACTCTGAAGGGGTCACATGCATCACTCGGAATATCCTCTGCATCTGATCTAGGAAGTCCTGGGGGTCCTCTACCGGATCTGACCCTGTAAACTGCGGGGGACCCAGTGCCAAAAACTCCCTGACTCTCGAACTGCCTGGCCCACCTGAAGACTCTGCTGCTACAGGTGGTGCTAACTGACGCTGCCATCATAACTACAGCGCTACGAACCTCCTGATCTGATGGCGAAGGCACGGGAGCTATAGGAGGCGGTGTCGTTCCGAACAGCTCCTGGTGAGAGAGGAATGGCTGAGAGGGCTGTGATGAAGCCTCTATGTCGCCCTCAGATCGGGCTGACTCTGTCTGAATCTGAGGCACTCTGCTAGTGCCTTCTCCTGCTGCCGTATCTAATCTTCTGCTAGTGGCAGGGTGACGCTGGTCTGCCATTCTTATCTGTAAACAAAAAATATGGTGAGTTTCAGGGATTCGACCTTATACTGTACCATTCTATAGCACGACTGACTGAGAAAGAAGAGTAACCATCCTATCATGCCTCGCAGCCTCCTGCCTATAGTATATGGTGCACAACACATCCATAGACAAGACTCTACTCAGCACGGCTTGCAGACTCCCTGGGACACGACCTGCTCTGATACCAAGTACGCCCCGCCCCGCCTTGGGGGGTATGACGGGCACCTGGTGCCTGCTAGACTCTGGACTGCTAAATGGTCCAGCCTGAGCACATATGGTGCTTTGGCTGGCTCTGGCTCTATTCCAAGAAACAAACCGGCTATATAACGGCTGTAAACACAGCCTCCGGCCAACTGGCCTATAGCCACCTGTACCTGTAATAACAGCTAACCAGAACACACTTATAACAAGGAACCTATGCGGGCCGACAAGGCCACCATGCTGTCTAGTCATCTGTAATATCAACACAAGACTACTGTAAGACTATGTGACCGGCAAGGTCACCGCTACTGTCAAACTAAGGCCTCACACGGCCAACATAAACTGAAATACTAAACAGCTACAGCAAACTGCACGGCCTCACACGACCGGCTCAACTGGCCACCGGGAAATATATACAGACTGCAAGCCTCTAGGAATAACAACAGAAATGATCGGGACAGGGCCCCGACCTACCCGTACTGTACAAAAAGGAAAAGAGCTACATCTCTGGAAATCAGACTCCGGATGATAGGAGCTGAATACTCAATAGCTGACTGGAATCATGAGGGATCGTCTCCTCGTCTATGAGTACCTGTAGGCAAGTAATGCAGCGCCCCACTGGGCGTCAGTATCACTGATACTGAGTATGCAAAGCAACTGAAATAATACAACTGAAAACAACTGAATAAAGATAGCATAACTAGCATTTCTGTATAGCAGGAGATAACTGAATCTGAAGAAGCTGACATAAACTGGATCGGGCTTCCTGTACTGATAAGGTAGAGGCATACCTGTAGACGCAACGGCCTGCTGTCTAGTAGCTAGTATACAATATATAGCACATAAATAGGTATACAAGTAGCAAGCAAGAGCCAATACCAGCCCCTCATAAGCCGGATGGCGCCAAGCAAGCAAACAATCTGTATACCCCTACCCGGGTCAAAACCAACCAAAAATAAGTCACTCCACTCATCTACTCACTTCGGAGCTCCTCTACCGGCCCCTTGGGTCTCCGGCTCGGGCCATAGCCTCCGATATAAGCAACCGTGTCTGGGTCCGGAGGACTCCTGTGTAGACAGTGACAGATAGGGTCTGGATCCCCGGACACACTCAACGGGGCTACCTAAAACCGGAGCTACACCTGTAATAACTGAATGTACAGGCAGTAACAGATAGGGTGTGATTCCTTGGACACACTCAACAGGGCTATCTGATACCGGAGCTGCACCTGTAATGCTGATCAGACTGCTGTGGGGAAATCTACATCCCACCTTCGTCCAAGCTGGGGATGGCATGCCACTCCTTGGAGTGACGTAACACCCACCCGCTCAGTGGGCGACACGATTACCAACCCAGGGGCGGCGAGGGCGCTCAATAAGGTGCCCTCACACCACAACAAGTCTCAACAAACAAATAACACATATAAATAGCAAGCATGTATAGCTAAAAAGATTATCTGAAATCTGATTTCTTATTCTGATCTGTTTCTGTACTAAACAGGTTCTTTACTGATTATACTGATTCTGAAATCTTTCTTTAACTGTTGGCTATCCTGTAGCCAGGATGCTATCTGTCTGAATGGCTAATCTGTAGCCAAAATCTCATCTGTCTATCTGGTTACTTTACTAACTTTTATTCTGAAAATCTGTTTCTTTTTTATTCGACAACATGCTTGCTAATCATATAATAGACTATATTGAATCTAGAATGCTACTTCGCCCTTCGGCGCATGCTTTACTAACTTTCAACCTGAATACAATACAGCAACGGAAATCAGAATCTACTAGACCTACTTAATTCTCGTCATTCAACTCCGAGGGTTTCAAATGCGGAGTTTACTATGATTCATATAGCTAAAGCTTACTAACTTACCGAAGAACAACTTCACATACCTTAACCTCGAGTTATCCGACTGTCAGATGAGGCTCGGTCAATACTCCAGCTATTTCTCCCAACTGCATTAAGATATACGTCAATTAATACTAAATATAGCTTTATTCTAAAGAACAACGTTACTTTCGATATAATTATAGCCTAAACTTAGGCTTATCGAAAGACGGTCAAAAACTCGCTATTTTTCAGAAGTCCAGAAGGGAGAAGTGTTCACTTCACAGCTAGGAGCACATAGACACTAATTTGGAGTAATTCTACTTACCTTGGTTCGGTAGCTCGACGATTCGCTGGCCGTATTTCGCGAAACAAAAACCGTAGGAATGCTCCCTGCTGCTAAATACCTCGGTACCTAAGGTTAATTTGAGTTTAGACTATGTTTGGCAGCGTAATCAAACGATTATATAACTCCCTCCTTCGTCCCTGTTCCTCTCTCTGTGTTCTCTGGAAATTACAATGGAAAACATCTTTAAATGAAGGGAAGATCATTATTTAAAGGGAGTCTTTATTAATTAAAGGAAATTATCTTATGGGAATTATTATTAATTAAAGGAAATTACATTACAAACCGAGCTCCATATACTTGGACACTATAAATCGCATTTTACCTTGCGACGCGCAGACTTGGCGCTTGTCCAATCTTTCCCCGGGCCTTTTTCTAGCATGCCTGGCTTTCAAATATTCTTAACCAATACGTGAATAGGCCATCTATGTGCCGGAAATTTTACGGGGTATAACATAATAGCTTTATTGACTCGTCCGCCAGAGAACGAGGATACGTCTCTCTACGGAGCGGCATGCCGTCCCGCAAGGGGACGAAGATGGGATGCCAGTTTTCCCCATATTGTGCCTTGGTCGGCCCTTATACACCCCCGTCGAGCGGATACGCCCGGGGTGTTAACTCAGGAGTCCTCCGGACTCAGGTACAGTTATAGTCAGGGGCTCAACGAGCTCAAGTGCATACCCAGGGGACCGGCAGGATGCTTATAGCTATTATAGGAGATGGGATGACCGGGGTAGGGGTGTAGATTCTGTGCTGGTTGTACCTCCCGGCTTATGGGGGCCGGGTAAGGTTTGCGTGTGCCTTGTTATGTTATTTCATGTTATGCCATGTTACGATAGATACGAGTAGAACAACAGTAGAGGGATATGTCTCCAGGTATGACTCCTATCCCAGCCAGTATAATTGAGAAAAGGTATGACGTACATTATCAGACAAGTTAATCTGTTTCTTCCTACTTCAGTTTTATCAGTTACATTATTGTCTTCAGACTTTGCTTTCAGTTATTGCTTTACATACTCAGTACCAGCGGTACGGACGCCCGGTGGGGCGCTGCATTACTTGCCTGCAGGTACTCATAGACGAGCAGGCGATACTACGTGATTCCTGTCAGCGATCCAGTATTCAGCCCCTGTCATCCGGAGACTGAATTCAAGAGGTGTATTTCAGTTCTTTTGTTGTATAGTACGGGTAGGTCGGGGCCCTGTCCCGATCATTTCTATTGCTATTCCTAGAGGCTTGCGGTCTGTATATATCTCCCTGTGGTCAGATGAGCCGGTCGTGTGAGGCCGTGCAGTTGCATAGCTGTTAGTACTCTTTCTTTCTTTATGTTGGCTGTGTGGGGCCATAGTTTGCTAGTAGTGGTGACCTTGCCGATCACGTAGCTTTTTAGTACTTCATGAATGAGTTATAGATAACTAGACAGCATGGTGGCCTTGTCGGCCCGCATAGGCTTCCCTGAATTGATATGTTTCTGGTCAGCTGCTAGTATAGGTACAGGAGGCTATAGACCAATGGGCCGGGGGCTGTGTTTACAGCCGTCATATAGCCCTTTGTTTCCAGAAATATGAGTTAGAGCTAGCCAGGCACCAGATGTGCCCAGGCTTAGCAGTCCAGCAGTTCAGGTCCCAGTAAGGCACCAGGTGCCAGTCATACCCCCCAAGGCGGGGTGTGACAATTCGACTCTCGAAAATTTATTTTGAATTCCTAAAAATTTAAATTCGCCCGTTTTTAGGTGGTCGGAATGCTATAACGACCAGACGAATTATTACACCAATTCATTCCGCTTGTCTTAACATTGATATATAACGCCTAATTGAGAATCATGAGATCGCCATTACTTGGAGTTGGAACAAGAAATTTGATGGAGGGAAACTAAACAGACAAAAAGAGATCATTTACCTTGAAATTCTTTCTTGCTATAAATGGTTTTTGATGAAAACTATAAAATATAAAAACAAGTACTCCCTCGATATTAATTTATGTGACATCTTTCGATTTTCTAGAGTCAAATAAATTTTTCTTTGATCACGAACTCTGTAATTGCCTTTTAATTATTTTAAATTATCAATTATGATATATTATTTTTAACATATGATGTTGTGTTGTTGTTGTAGTTTTCAAATATGAAAATTTTATTTCAAAAAGTTTTATGTCTTTCAATTCACAGCCAAAATATAAAAAATTAATCAAATCCAAATAATATTACGTAAGTTGAGACAGAGAGAGTATTACCTATATTGATTATACAAAATCAAATTTACAGAATTATACGAGTGTCAATCTATTGAGTTCTAATTCATATGAATCTGAAGAGTAAAACAATATTTAAACTATTTAAATTTAAAGATATTATAAAAAATAAATTTGTAAAGTCAAACAAATAACAATATAATGGACTAGGAAGCCAAGTCTTTAAGAAGAACGAAAAAGAACTAAGAAAACTTACATTACATCATATTTTTTCTTATAACTATAATAATATTTATGACCGACTACAAAATGAAAAATAATATGTTATTATTTATTTCAATTTATTTTATTGTTTAACTAAGTTTTGTGTATTTTTCCATCTGTACATTTGATTTTTATGTTTTTTTATGCACATCTTAAATTAAATATTTATATTTTCTTTTACTTTTAATACTATAAAAATTTTATGTTTTCAATATTAATTAAATTTTAAAAAAGAAAAATGTATGACCGCAGAAAGCGCGAATTAATTAATTAGTTTACTATAAATTCAGGAGCAAAGGTAGAGCAAAAATAGGAATTCGGCAAAATCTAATTAAATTAAATTTTGATATGAGATAATACTAATTTTAAACATCTCTCAAAGTAAACATAGAGTAAATTAAATTTCAAAATTCCTTCAGTCAAAGGACCCTTAGTTGAACATTCAATATTAAATCCTACAAATACTGGACGAAATTACATATGCATAAAAGGGAGGATGGGTGGTGGTTATCCACCAGTAATAGGATGATCAAATTGGGCTTTTACATCAACTTGCAAGAATCAGCATAGTCCTTCATCCTCACAGAAGAATATCAAGTTTAAGAAGAAACAATTGCCTCAGGACATTCTTCATCAAGAATATTCAAGATTTTCCCAGCTGTGGCAGAGGGATGGTGACGTTAATAGTGGCCACCACCATCGACCCGGCTTCCATTGGCCCTGCCTCTGCCCTTTTAGCCATGCCTGGCTGGCACCCTGGTCCTCCTATCCAGGTTACAGTTCCAGCTCTTTCCTGTTCACTGGTTATTATCATTTACTCCCTTTCCCATTTCTTGAAATTAGTCCCCTTTAGTGCCATTAATCGACTTAACTAATTGGGTTGGCTATATGAATTCTATACACGGTTCAGAATATATTGCATATAGTTTTACTATTTTTACAGTGGCTGTCCTAATACCTTAGAACTGCAAATACGAAAGAAAGAGTAAAGGGGTATATTAGCACCTAAGGCTAAGGGTGTGTGACCTAGTAGTTAAAGAAATAGGTTGAAAACCATTAAGTGTTGTGTTTAAACCTCAGAGGAGGCAAAAAGCATTAGTTCATTTCTTCTCATTTGTCCAAGCATTGGTGGACGATGTTACCGGTAGTGTGGTGGTGGGAGGTAACAGGTATGATTAGTCAACGTGCATGCAAGTTGGCCTAAACACGGGGTGCATTATATTTACGTCCCTGTTGTTCCCTTGTAGAAATTCAAGCACATATGTCATACTTTCCCTAATTCAAGTGTATTGTAAATTTATAAGTATGATTCGAGCGCCAAAGGAACTACATGAAGTGAGAGGAGAGTTTTAAGACATGCTTGAACTGATAAAGCTGTATTTTGTTTGGTTTGTGCATAAGCTTAGGATATGCCAAGTTTTGTGAATCAAGATGTACGGCTACTGAAACATGATAGAAGCATTGTGAGAGAGGACCACTTGGACAAGCGTTGGGAAGAAACCACGGGCGAGACTGTTAATGAGGTTATCTTTCTTAGCAAGCACACCGCTGCGTCCAACCGTCCTGCACTCACAGTTCACCCCATAGGTAGAAAATGGTTTCTGCTGTATATGGTTTATTTTCTCTGGACATATGGTTTATTTTCTCTGGACATATGGTTTATTTTCTCTGGACTTATGGAGTGCTCAGTTCCTGTTACTTGTGTTTGGATGAATAACATTAGGTGTGCCTCACCTAATAGAAGGGGAGCAGCTGCTGGTAGGTGGGAAGCCTGCCTGGGCTGCACCACCTAATCCACGTATAGGACCATGGTTTAGACTATTGAGATCTATTGCTGACTCACATAATCTAACTCCTGAATTCGAGGTAACATCCTTGTTTAAGTGACTTTCACTTATTCATTTTTATTATTGTTGAAGTCTTTCTGTTAGGTTGATTAGTTATTGCAGAGCGAATGCTCGATTCAGATTCTTTTTTATTTAACTTGTGAAACACGCGCATCTTGGTTTCTTATGGTTGCAACCTTCTCCCTGAAGAGTAGACTGTTTCTAGTTCAATTCTCAGTAGTCAAGAGTTGGCTGTAACTATACTCAAAAGCTGCTTCTATATGTAATGCTTGAGTGGTAAGGAAACCTAGTTGAACTACATGTTCTGCCTCTGCTAACCACCGACTTTGTTTTGTCATGGATTGGCTTTTGCAATGCTAAGAAATAAATGACTATAGCCAATGGAACATCTTTGATATTGATCATATAAACCTAAAGTTATTTATATAGTTATTTTGTGAAGTAATCAATCATGAGAAAGGATTGTCTTATCCATTGCTGTCCCTCGCGGATTTCTCAGTTATTAGAAGAAAAAAATGATTGTCTTAAAAGACTACAAACTGTTAGAAATTTCAGTATGACAAATGGACCAACTTGAAATGATGACATTTTATAAATTAATTTCAGTATGACAAATGGACCAACTTGAAACGATGACATTTTATAAATTGAACAGAGAGTATCAATGTGTGCAGTATATCTTTGTTAGATTGCTGATCAAGGACACTGATTTTAATGATTATGAATTGATACAGATTTAAACATAGGATTAATCTTTCCCTAGCTGCATGGATTTCCAATTCAATACCAAGTACAATCCTTTTGATTTTCTTCTAGTTTAATCACTTTGGTGCATAGGCATCTGTACGTAATGGTTACCTTTCTATATCTATTTCTTAGTGTAGGTCACATTGGAAGCTACACATCATGGACCTGTAACTAATGCACCCACAATGTTTGTAGAGATCGGTATACTATCTTTTACCTTTCATTCCTTCATAATTTGTTTGACCTTTTGCAATATATAACGAGATCAATGATAGAGTATTCTCTTCCATAGTTAGGGTGATATGACCTCATCTAATAGCAAAGACAAATGAAACTCAATTGTTTCTATGTTTCTAATCCTCTCCATAGCAATTTCCTTATCTATTCAATTGAAATTCTGTTTATTGTGTAGGTAGCACAGAGGAGTACTGGAAGAGGCAGGATGCTGCACAAGCCATTGCCTTAGTTGGGTATCCTTTTGTGCACAAACTCTTTTGTAAATATTTAATTAGTTTCTCATCTGTTTCTGTTGGAAGCAAACCTCCAAACCTTGGTCTTTTGCTTAATCATGCATTTGCATCTGCAGGCCAATTGAACCCTTTAGTGTGCATTCAGTACAATTTTGGGCTTTTACTTGCAAAAAGAAATCAGGGGAATATTTTAGTTCTCTTTTTCTAATACCATGTTTGTAACTTCTGTAAATCCCTCATGGTGATACCTTACATTAATCTCTTTCTTCAACTTTCATTCTATATTGCTTCTATTGTTTTTGGGGCTCGATGCAGGAGGTGGGATAAATGTTCGGTAGAGATGCCATGTTTCCAGTTGCATTTGGAGATCTGATATATTTTTAAAGCCTGCACATGTGCAGCTTTAAGTCAGATCTCCACCCACCAATCCTTAAAATATTGATAGCTCCTATGGTATGTTAGAGGTAGTGTATTCTGATATTTTCGATGCTTAACTGGTGGCATGACTAAAATAATGCTGGAATTATTCCACCTTTGTTGGATACTTTATAATTTTCCCTATTGTGGTGTTTGCAGTTAGTTTGGGAAGGTCTAGGGCTCGGAGGAGGAGATGCAGTGGGGGATTGGAGCAGGTACAGTTCAAGTAATTGTATCTTGGTCATAGTTTTGCTATTGCTACTTCTACGTTACCAGCTTTTTGCAGAATCAGACCTCATGAACATTTGTGAGGCCAGAAGCTCATCCGTCTCCTTAATAATAACTTGTGTAGCTTTGATCTGCATTTCTTGTTTAGGTATGCAATATAATGGCTAGAATAAATTTGAGCTAAAAAAGGGAGGTCCCCTGAAAAAAATATCATTTACTTCAACTGCAACAAATACAAGAACGAAGAAATATGATCCCTCAGGAAAAAATAAATTGTTTTCGCTTGATTATAATATTAACTTCTGACCTTTCTCCAATCATTAATATCTACTTTCAATAAAATGCAGAAGTGGTAGTCAGCAAAAGATCCTCCTAGGAATTGGTGGGGGACACTATGTACCACGGCATATGGACATAATTCGGTAAGCTCCTCAGTCACATGAAACTGTAATTTAAAATAATCTAGCAATAAACAGATATTCTGGGTGAGAACTCTAATCATGGCATCAAGTAAGCAGTTCAGATGTATGGCCTTTGATTGCTACCATCAAAATCTTTGTTTTCATATGTGTTACTAAAGTTGGATGATTCTACGGGGAACAGTAAAGGTTACTAATATGACAGTTCAAGAAATGTTGGAGAAAGCTGTTGTGTTGTATATATTCAGCACAAGTAGATAGTAAGCGGCAGTTTTATTGAAATTACTTTCTTGTGTTCCTTGGCCTCCCTAATCCCTATATATTTTTTTCGAAAAGAAAGACAACTCCCTCTTCCCCTCCTGGAGAAAAAGAGAGGTGGCAAAAGTGTAGGGAACTTGTTGTATGAAGAACTATGAGGTACTGGAGTCAACCTTTAACATTACCTGCAAAAAGGAAGGAAACAACTGACATATCATCACGAAAATCCAAAAAAAGTAGGAAATTTTAATGTGGAAGCAACCAAGTCAAGATAGGCAGACACAACCAAAACTCTGCCAGTTGTATAAAATGTTTGACAGTTATAAACGTCTCATACGTAGAAGAGAACTAGTCCCTCTCTTTGCCTTTACTGTCAACATATAGGCTACTTAAAGAGGAGTATGATGGGAGTTCTATGTGGTTTCTCTAGGCAAAGCGACAAATGCTCTAGTCTCCTTATGACTATCACCATAACAAAGAAAATCAACAGGTGATGGGGTTGCTACTTCAAGCTGTGCTGGTTTATTGAGATCAGCCAACATGACTGAGCTTCTCAAAACGTGAATTGGATGCTGAAGCATCTTTTTGATTACTCTTTGTACCAGCACCATGCTTCTCCTTGAACTGTTTGCAGTGACTCTCGAAATATAGAACAAATCATCTTTTTATTAATTGAAGACTCGGAGCTTACTTAAGTTTGTGTTATTATTGTGATTATGTGAATTATGCAGGAAAGATGGAGTTTGGGTTGGACACCTTCTTGCTGGATATTCGTTACCAATGGAGGACCTTGGTCCATCTAAAGCACAGGCCAATGTGGAGGTTGGTGGAACCTGGAAACAAGCAATCAGAGTTGCTTTTGATACCACTAGAGCAGCTTTTCCTCAAGGCGAAGTACTGGCACATCTCGATAACAAGTAAGTTTTGTTTGAGAAAATAATGTACCAAATTGAGCACAAACTTTTTAACTTTGTTGTTATATGAGAATCGTCGGATCGTGGAAATTGTTCTTTATTCAATAGCAAGCTAGGAACATTTGTTCACTCCTGCTAGGAGTGCTTATGGCATAGTTATACTAACCCCTTCAACAACTGATCTTTAGCCCTTTGTCTGTGGATGAAGGAGTTTCAAAGGTTGGCAAAGAAATGCAATAGTGGGATTTCTAGCAGAGCAGAACATAAAAGTTGGGAAGCCGAGTGAATTCAGCTGATTCAGTTTTGGCTCATCATTTCTCTTTTTTATATTAATTAGTAAGAAAAATAAATTGAAACGGATATGAAATATTTTTTATGATCTTAACAAAGGAGAAGTTCTCCTATTTTCTACTGAACTATTTGATTTTCAAATAGACGTATTGATGCTTTGAATAAATTTTAAATTCTAGAATAATTATGCATTAGCATTCACACTAGTTTTGATTTTTCATCAAACAATAAACTCTTTCATCTTTACTTAATCACTCTTAAGATAAATTTTCAAAGATGCAATAAACATGACCAAACACAAGCGGATTATGACATATATTTGCATTGGATGTTTTAACTCGGTGTGAATAGGTTACGGTATTTAAAACTTTTCTTCGGTAACTTTTGGTTTAGAATATTATTGTATTAAATTATTTATAGTATGATTTAATATTTCAAAATTTGATTTAGTATTTTACTTTGTGATAAATTAATAATCATAACTTGGTTGACTTCGATCTATACGTAGTCATATGGGTGTTCACGGTTTGGTGAAAAATCGAATCAAACCGCATTCCAAACCAAAGCGATTAAAAAAATCAATATTTGGTTTGGTACTGATTCTACTAAAAAAGTCGAGGAAATAACAAAATTGAACCGATTAATTTTATAGTTATTTGAATATATGATATTAGTTTTTCATAAATAATTATAAATATTTTTATATCTTTTAATCATTAATTTGGTTTTAATATACTTATTTCACATAAACTACAATACTTTTAAATTCTATGTTTAATTATCTACATGTGGTGTGGCGTATTGTCAGTTTTTAATTTTCTTTGCAAAAACATTCATCTACTTTTCAATCTTTTAGCCCTTTGATTTTTGAAGGGTTGTATATTATTTCTGTGTAGGTATTAAACAGGTGAAATGGAAGAACTTTTATATTTATGCAACTTAAACATGTTAAAATTTTGAAATAGTGTTGAAATATAATAGAAAATTCAAATAAATTCATCTTGTGATAAAGAGAGAAACTTGTTAATTTATAATGTTAATTTGAAATAGTTATCTCATGTCTTTGTTGTTTTACTATCATCTATTTATTATTAGCTAGTTATAAATCAAAAAATTAAAACAAACCGATGATTTTTATTTTATTTGATTTTGGTTTGATTTTAGAAATTTAAAAACTGACTAAATTAGTTTGGTTATATTTTGATCAAAAAATCGAATCATAAACACCCCTACATACGCATATAATAAAGAATTATGATTTTAATTTTCTTTTAAAAAGTATTAATTATAATAGGTTAACATTACACATGTAGAACATTTAAAAAAAATATAAGCAATTTTTTTTATTAATCAATTAAAATAATCATTTCAATCACGATAGAACAATCAAAAATTAAAAATTTAAAATCTAAATAACATTAGCAAAAATTAAGGATAGTCATATCGAATAATTTTACACCAAAAATTCCATTCATTGACATCCAAAATCTAACTTGGCATATATAGGATTCATTAGAACTGAAAACAATTTCCAAATAGCTTGCTGCACTTGCCAATTGTGTTTAACTAGTTACATGGAAAGAATTTAGAACATGCTACAGCGGTTAATAAGGGATGTTTACTGTTATTTGTCTAATTTTACAATTAAAAAATAATTTATTAATTTACTCTTATTATTAACTGTATTATTAATTATAGATATTTTTCAATATTTATTTTAACTATTAATTTATTTATTATTTTTTAAGTAAATATTGAAAAAATAAATCAACAGAAAGAGTACAAACTGAAATTAAATAAAACGCAATATAATTTTACACTAAATATATGTATACATATAAAAACTATAAATTTTAATATGATATTCAATGTTTCAATATTTTCTTTACGGATATAAATATCAAAACAAAACTTAAAATACACATCAATAGAGAATCATATACAATAATATTTAAAAAGTTGCAATATAAAAAAAATTAATTTTAATATCTATCCTATTATGTCCGTGTCTACTATTAACAACAAAAATGTGTGTGTAGATATATTTAGTGTATTCGGGAAAATATAAAAACCATAGGAAGAAAATGGACGGTGGTGTGTGTGTGTGGGGGGGGGTAATGGAGAAGCGAAGTACAAGGGCGGCAGGAAGGAGGGAGAGGGGGGAGGGACACACACAACAAATGCATGACTCTTGACTGAAGTGAAGACCACGCTTATGCACATGCCTAGGGTGACATAATATCAAACCCCCTTTCCTGCTACGTGGAGCCCACCTCTTTAGTAACCACCCTCCTTATAATAGCTGGTCCCCACCCATATATATATATGTGTGTCACATCACATGTCATCTCCGTTACATCATTTCACATCAACCCTTCTCCCCCACTTGTTACTTTCCCTCCCCGTTTCTCTTTTCAGAAGCAGTAACAGAGAATACAAATGCAGTGCAGTTTTAACTGTGTACACTTGCAAACGTTATCCCTATATATTTACGATCCAACCAGGCTCTTATGTGGTTAATACTACTCCACTGCTAGTTTGTACTATATACATACAATTGCAGTTGCCTATTGGAGTTAGGCTGTCAGCTATGGAGAGAGAAAAAAATTGGTCATTACATGACAAACCGACCTAAATGGCCCACTTATCTGACCAATCACATCATCACACGTACCTCCCTTTCATAAATCCATGACACGTTGATTCATAATCAAGCGTAGTGACCTTTCGATCCTTCTCCAATGGCGGTCCCCGTCCCCCTCACCAGCCGACCACATGCCCCATTACTCATTTACTCTCCGGCGCCAAATATCTCTGCTCTCTTTCTCCGTACCTTTCCCTAATATCCTATCTTATACTCCATTCTAAATATCTAATTATTCATCAACAACAACCGTCTTACCTATGGCGTAGCCCATTTTCAACTTCCAAATTCCACGATAATCATTAATTAAACATTAACAAATTGTAGTAGATTCAATGGGGATAATCATATTCTTATTTTTAAGCTCTTTGATGGTAAAAGCAGACAGTAGAGATAGCAAAATTAATAATGCAACACAAATCTCATTGATCAATAGTGAAAAGGATAATGCAATGAAACAACACACAGATTAAATAACAGTTCATAAATTGTTCTCTATATTCTGATTAACTTGACTTTCACAATTAAGATACACTTGCAATAATATCTAAATATACCCTCACCGGGAAGTTAAGCAGAAAGGAAAAAGTAATTAGCGTGGAGAGGTCAGTTACATTTGCATGACAGAAATTACAAATTTCAAACCCTAACTCCAGCCAAATAAAAACAGGGCCAAACTTTAAAATATGACAAATGAATATACATACCAACGTAGTTACCAGAAAGAAGCATATTACCCTTGTTCTCCATTTTTTTCCCCATTCTCTTTCTCAATTTTCCAACTTCACTTCATTTATTCTGTTTGATGTTTTCCAAAGGTTAGAAAGGAGACAAGATCAAGGGAGAAAATTAAGGGAGTGATCGTTTTCACCCCACTGCGTTTGACTCCAGTAAGATTGATCAACGGTCCCCGTTAGATCATACAACCCATGATCCACACCTCCTCCATCTCCGCCTCCAACATCACCTCCACTACCAGTTTGCCAATCCAGTGAAGGCAGTTCACTGTTGTTTACCGTGCTCTGCTGTAAACCCATGAACTCAACCCGACCCGTTTGATTCAAGTAACCCGTACCCATCTGTTCCATTTTCAAGCCATCAGATGGCAATGTTCCCACCATCTTAGACTGTTGATTCCAGGGCTCATTCGCGTTTTGGTTCTCTAAAGTCTGGTTCTCCGGCAACCGGTACGCCGGAATTTCATCTATGTTAAACCCTATCATAGATGGATCGTTCGATGACGTTATCATGCTCGTAAAGTTTTCAATGTCCTGAAATTGAACTTCTGCAGAGTTTTCCATCAGTGACTCGTCGAAAGTTTGGTTAGAGCTGTGAGGTATGAAGAAATTGGACTCCGGAAAGTTGAGAAAAGTTGAAGCAGAGTTGGAAGAAGTCGCTGACACATCTTCCGTGGTTGCAGCACCGGAAGTGTTCGTGGGGGCCGCAGCCGTTGTAGTTGCAGTAAGGCTGGAACTCTCACTGCTAGAATTGGTATCGGACTTATGTTCCTCCGGAGCGTCGGCAGCTTCGGTAGCATTGGAAGGAGTAGATTTGGGCTTTGAACGCTTGCTTTTCCGGCAGCCACCACCAACGGGGACGTTGCGGAGGACGCCGCCTTTAGTCCAGTACCTCCGGCAACTCTTGCAGAAGTGGCGCGGCTGGGAGAGATTGTAGTTGTTATAGTAGCAGAATTTGGTGTTGAGAGAATCGCAACGAGGACACTTCAAGGCTTGGTGGTTTTGGTGATTGTTAGGCCGTAGCCTCCTATCCCCACCGCCGCCGAAAAACCTCTCTCCTCCACCACCGATCGGATGTATATCTTGCATATCTCAAATAACCTCCAAAAAGTAAAGCAGAAAATTACCCTCGGAAATCTGGCCTAAACAAGCGCTGGAAGATAAACGTAGAAAGTTAAATAATCATTTTCCGGCGAGATTTCACATTTGCCGAAATCAGAATCTGCAACTGCGAGTATATCAGCTTCTTTTATTTTATTTAATAGAGAGAAGAGAACCTATCTGACAAATATCCCTCGGATATCTTCCAGAACTAGGGGTGCCTTATTGTTTTTATGATTAAAAGAAGCTGAAAAGACAACAATATCCCTCATGCACAGTGATAATAACTGTAGAAGCCACGTGATGCAGGGAAAATGGTGGAGTCCATTTTGGTGGCTCTGTTTCGAGAGTGGGGCTGGCTCGACATGGTTCGACCATGATGTGACCGTACGGTTCGTGGGTGTTTGGTGTGGAAGGAGGGACACGTGGACGAATCATAGGGTGTCGAGTTGTCGGCCAATACGATATTTGTGTATAGTGCGTAGATTGGTGTCACAGCTACAACCGATCCAGAACTTGCCACGTCGTCGCTAACTCCGCTTTGTTTAATGGAGTTACACTGGCGGCAACTGTTTTTTATTCACAATCCCAACCCATGATTAGATATATTGAAAATGATTAATCATTTTGGTTTAACAATAATCAATGTATATTGACATTTTCTTTTTCCACTCAAATTTGCTTGACTTTTATTTTAGAAATATATAATATTAGTTTGACTTTAACTGATGACCGGCAGTGAACATTTCTCATTTTCAATTATAAAATTGTGAATTCGAGCTATTAAGGGAGTTAAAAAGGTGGAAGCTCCTAGAAAGGAGTAAAAGAAAAAGACTTTAACTCAATGTTGTTATTAGCGGACAAAATAGTACTGATTAATGAAACATGAAATGGAGTTAATGATAGATTGAAAGTTTGGAGATAAGTTGTAGAGTCTAACGATTTTAAATTAAGCAAGATTAAGTCAAACTACATGCAATGCAACTTTATTGATGTAACAAATGGAGTGGAAGAGGAAGTGAAGATCAATGCACAAGTGATCATATCCAAGAGAGGAAGCTTCAGGTGCCTCCAAATGTTGTTGTATGAGTTAGTTGGCCAGTCAAGAATGCTCACGTTCAGAAGATGAATGTAGCAGAGATAATGATGCTCATATGGATGTACAAGCATACCAGGAGAGTATGATTAGGAACGAAGTTATATATATAGGGTAAGGCAGAATAGTCTCCCTGACGGATAAAATAAGGGAAATGAGATTGAGGTGGTTCGTACATGTGAAGAGAATATGCGCTAATGAACCAGTAAAAACGTATGAAAAATCGGTTATAGCAAGAGTTAGGAGAGGTAGAGGAAGGCCGAATAAGAATGTGAAGAGGGGCGGCGGGAGGGGGGGGGGGGGGAATGTAGTGCCTGTTGGTTGAATAATTTAAAAAATGAAACATGCCTTCTTTTTTTTTTTAAAGTCAAAAGGGAATGTACACATATGTTGTTTCGAAAGCAATCTCACGATAATTGTTCTTCTTCTTATTATTATTATTACTCACACATAATTAATAAATATTTAATCACTTGATAATTGCTATCACAGATGGAAGGCAAATACGGGATCTTTGGAATGAACTTTTGATATTTGGTTCATATTTTTAAAGTTTAATTCGATAATCGATAATTAATTAAAAATAGATATAAAATGTCAGATTTTTAAAATGTCGTCCCAATACAATAAATTAATCTTCAATGCATAGTACCCGATTTAATAATTTAAATTTAAGTAATCTATATTTTTATACCCATCTACTCATGACGGATTCTATTTCGATATCACGTAGAACTTGGCAAATCAACGTTTATTTTTTGATCTTTTGAGAAATACTCCTAGTAGAATTATATATATATATATATATATATAAAGCTCGGCAATAAAAAAGTGAGGCGGCAACTCTCATATGCTAGTATTTGTATTTATCTTTTTTCTCAATTTTTTTTTTTACCTTTTTCTCTTAAAATATTTGCTGAAATTATAATTTTCATAACTCACACCTCTTTATTTTCATAACCTATATCTTTAATAATCTCAATAACTCAAACATCTTTTATTTCATAACCTCCAAATATTTCATTTATAAATTTATTATAATTTATTGTGTGTCCTCCATGTATATCTATACTAGTTTCTGATCACATGCGTTGCACGTGTATTCTATGTTTATTGGTATAATATTTTTTCACTTATGTAAAATACTAATAAAATACGCTCGCGAGGTATAAATTAAATAAAAGAAGAAAAATACAAACTTAAAGTGATGAGAGGTGATCTTAATTCTAGCGTAAGATGAAAAAATATATACTAAATAAGCATTTATAATTTAATTAGATAATAAATATAGTTGTAGTCCTTCTCAATTTCTTGATCAATTAATAAAAGAGCACAAAATTTAAGAATTAAAGAGACTCAACCACGATGATGGTAACGATTGATTGTTACTATTTACTATAAATATCTTTATTTTTTATTTATTTAATATAATATGAGTTTATTTTTGTACACAAGTATTATATAGGAATAAAATTTCTGTGGAAGTTACTAATACACACACACACCATATTATAATATTTTTATTATTTATTTATTTTATTTAGTGGAGAGGCAAAATGGTAATTTAATTTTGAAGTTAGGAGCTTTCCAATTTTATTATAATATAATTATTATTTATTTATTTATTTATTTATTTTATTTAGTAGAGGGGTAAAATAGTAATCCAACTTCGAAGTTAGGAGCTTAATATGATTTTGAGCATGATAAAATCCTTGTCTTTAACATCTCCACAAGAAAAGTAAAAATTTTAATTTCTCTTTCTTCCTATTTTGCTTATTTTTATATGTATGAAATAATTAAAACTTAATAAGTATTGAAAGATGTTACAATCCTTTATCATGCATTTAATTTTATACTAAAACTATTTATTTAACTAAAAAATTTCATCTTTTAATGGAGAGATATTTTCGTAATCTAACTTTTGACTTGGGGCTTCCTGCTTATAATATAATATGATAAATAAATTGTAAAGCAAAAATTACTCCCATATCCACATTGTTATAGTTTGTTGGTAGAAATTTTTTTAGATAGATATAATTGTATATCTATCAAAGCATATAGATAATATTGATGTGGAAGCTAGTCGAGGCTGTATTTTGATATTTTTCTCATTCTACTGTAGCTAACTCCCCTTTTGTCTATATAATCCCATTTTATATAATTTTTTGTTAGGTTGATTATAGTAAGGAGGCCTCTTATTTATTCTTACCTAATAGACTTTAGGTTTAAAATGTTTGAATCTTTCTTCTTTTAGTATAACAACAAAAAGTGTAGAAATTTGTGCTTTAATATCTTTTTTTTGCCTAAGTTAAATTTCATAAAATATCTCAACATAAGCTTAAAAATATAGTCATTCAAGAATTAATTTTTTTTGTGTGTCATACCTTAACATGAAACAACTTACAACTATGAAGGTATTTTTTATTTTATATAATTCTTTATATGCTTATTTTAAGATAATTTTTTTCGTTCAATTTTATAACTATTTTCTCTTTTTTCTTTTTTAGTTGTCTTCTTCAAGCATCAATTCTTCATATATTACTGCTTTCTCATTATGTGTATATGATAATTAAGTTCAATAGATTCTTTATGTAATACCCGGTAAGATGGTAACGGTTAGTAGGCATACGTGTGTGTTGTAACAAGTAAAGAGAGCTTGACGCGTGTGGGAAAAGCCTCAGAAGCAGGGTCGGACGAGGCCAGGCTGCGAGGGGCCAGCGCGACACGCGCCAGTGCCTTGGGCAGCGCGGCACGCCAGGAGGGCCAGCACCCTGGGAGGCGCGGCGCAGTACCCTCCCTAGCGCATTGGCCAGCGCGAGGCATACCCTGCCACCGCCTTACACTTATATATATATACTTCCTTAGTTCAATTGTAAATCATATGAAAAGTATCCTTCGGCCAAAGGTGAGAGAGCATGCACCTTTCAATTAATTTTCGGTCAAATTACGCTGCTAAACGCCGTTCAAACGCAAATTAACTTCGAGTAACGAGTCCTTGGCCTACGGGAAGCATTACTACGGAGTTATTTCTCAAAAAATCGCTCGGCATACTGGAACTCCGCTGAGTAAAAGTTGTCAGAATTACTCCAAATTGAATCCTAAACGACCACAGGCTTTAGGTAAGCTTTTCTCCCTTTTGAACTCTCGGAAAATTGTAGGTTTTCAGCCGAGTTATTTGGGAAATTGTAGGTTTTCGACCGATTTATTCCAAATTTTAATTATATTTGATATTATTATCGAAAGTTATCATTATTTGCCGAATTTAGTATTGAAATTAGCCATATTCTCTCAGCATAAAGGTTGCAGTAGGGTGGAGCCGCTGTTTACAAGTTGAAACTCACCAGTTAAACAAAAGTCGGTGTTCGAGGTATGTTAAGGCGAATTCATTCGGTAAGTTATTCCTGTCGTATTGTAATACTGCCTAGATCATTGTAAGAAATCCAGAAGCATGATTGTTGTGGTTAGCTGCTACTATTAGTTTGAGATTAGCATTTTCTGTTTAGATTGAGACTGACCCTGGCCTATATAGCCTCCCGTTATCCAACCTCAGGGTTACTAGCTAGGTCATTGCCTACGGGGCTAAATGGATTGCTCCAAGGAGCTATATGTTGTCCCAAGGGAATATGTTGAGGCCCGAGGGCCATACTACAGTCCATTCCATGGCTGCACTATTATTTTGATGTTGTATCGACATTACGGACCCTCGTCGAGCCTGGTGCCCAGGGTGCAGTTACAGGAGTCCACCAGACTCAGACACAACTACAGGAGCCGAGCGGGCTCAGCTGCGGACTCAGGGGACCAGCAGGTTGGTTATAGTTGTCTGTTGACTCATTTTGACCTTGTTAGGAGTATATAGATTGAACTGTGCTCGTCAGGGCTTATGAAGGCCCCGGACGGGTTATTCTATGCTGGTTGTACCTTCCGAGCTTATGGGGCTAGGTAAGCTTGTTAGCATTACTTATTGTTAGATATACATCAAGTTGTAAGCCCATTCAGGTTGTATCTCTATCCCTCATATTGAATTGTTTCAGTTTCATTATTAGTATCGTTCAGTCATTTTCATTACTGCCTTACATTTTTGGTACATATTGTATTGATGCCCATCTTTAGGGTGCTGCATTACTTGCCTGCAGGTAAGGATAGATATAGTTTAGGACCTCCTTAGACATCAGCTGAATCAGCAGTCTAATCAACTCCTTTACTCCAAGGTTGCTAATTAGAAGGTTTGCTCTTTTATTATACAGTTTATGGGTCGGTCGGGATCCTGTCCCAACCATTATTCCACTCTTATAGGCTTGCAAGCTACATGTCCCCAATTATTATTTTTGTTGTTGGCCGTGCGGGGCCTATATATATTCATTTTGCATAAATGGCTATATGGGGCCCAGTTTAGCTTTTAGTTAACAGCCTTCTCGGCTATGGTATAGTTATGACTACCTGTTTTCATTCTGTTATAACTAGACAACATGGTGGTCTTGTCGGCCCGCATAAGATCCCTTTATTTTGTGTTGTTGGTTAGACGTTTTCTTTTTACAGGTGGGTATGCGACCTTGTCAGCCGGAGGCTGTGTTTACAACCGAGATATAGCTCGTTGTTTTCTTGATTTGAAGAGTAGGCATGCACCAGAAGTATATAAGCACAGGTCAGTTCAGATCCCAGTGTTGCACCAAGTGCCAATCATGTCTCCCAAGTTGGGGCATGACAAACTTGGTATCAGATCAGGTCGTATCCTAGGGAGTCTACAAGCGGTGTCTAGTAGAGTCTTGTCTATGGATGTGTTGTACACCACATTCCATAGGCAAGAGGCTACGGGGCATAATAGTGTGGTTACCCTTCCATCTTCTTCAGTCGTTATGTTGTATAGGGTTGAGTCCCCAAGCTTACCTTATTCTGCTTATCTACAGAGAAATGTCGAACATATGACAGACTACGATCGACTGGAAGTTAGATGCTGCGGCAGGAGAGAGCACTAGCAGGGTGTCCCAGTCTGAGCTAGCCCGATCTGAGGGAAATAGAGAGGCTTCATCCCGGTCTCCTAAGCAGTCTCCGCCATGCTAGGAATCCTCCAGGGGAGTAGATATGTCGGCACCACCTCCAGCAGTTCCTATACCTATACCATCAGATCAGGAGGTTAGGAGCACTGTCTATACATTAGCTCAGATGATGACCGCTCAGCGCCAGCCCGTGGTACTAGTGGTTGCTGAATCTTCAGGAGGACCTGGAAGTTTGAGGGTCCGAGAGTTCCTTGTCTTGAGTCCCCTGTAGTTCATAGGGGAAGACTGGGAAGAGGACCCTCAGGACTTCTTAGACCAGTTACAGTGGATTTTCAGGGTGATGCATGTTACACCCGCGGAGTCGGTTGAGTTAGCGGTGTTTCAATTACGGGACATAGCAGTGTTATGATACGAGAGCTAGCAGAGGTCCCGAGGTAGAGCTGCTCCCCCTCTGACTTGGTCCAGTTTCTCAGAGGCCTTCTTGGATTACTACTTTTTGCGAGAAACTCGGCAGGCCTGGGTAGATTAGTTTTCGCACCTGGAGCAGGGCTCGATGAGTGTCCAGGAATATGCTATGAGATTTGATTCCTTGGCCAAATATGCGCCAACTTTTGGAGACACTATGCCAGCCAGAGTACATAGGTTAATTATGGGGCTGCTTCCAAAGTACGTGGAAACTTGTGTTACAGCTACTCTGCGTGAGGACATGGACATTGCTCACATTCAGGATTTCGCTTAGAATATTAAGGGGATCAGGCAGCGACAATGGGAGATAGAAAGAACAAATAAAGAGCAACGCCGTAGGGCTAGACCCAGTGATACGCAGGTAGAATTTTAGGGCTGACCTAGGCCATGAATATCAGGCAGGCCACCTAGACCCCCACCTCTACAGTAGTAGCAGGGTGGCAAATCAGACCGCCGAGAGCAGTCAGGACTCGATGAGAGATCACGAGCATCAGGTTCTCAGTAACAGAGGGGATCAAATCAGAGTAGGCCCACTATGACAGTTGAGTTATTTGCAGTCGACACCATTTTGGGGAGTACAGATATAGTTCTACCGCTTGTTACACCTGTGGACAAGAGGGTCACATAATGAGGGATTGTCCAGCTAGAGGTCAGGGTGATTGGGACCGACAAGATAGATCTTCAGCAGGGTCACATCTCCCAGCACCTTTAATAGGGCGTAGAACATCAGCTCCAGTCGATAGAGACCGAGGTAGGTCAAGGGCATCCAGTTCAGGCAGCGGTCCAGATCGCACTTATGCTTTATCGGGGCGGTAGAAATCAGAGTCGTCACCGGATGTTGTGACAGGTATGCTTGACATTTGTTCTCACTCAGTTTATGTTTTGATAGACCAGGTTCCACTTTGTCCTATGTTACTCCATTAGTGGCCCAAAAATTTGGTATAGCCAGAATTTCTTCACCAACCCTTCTCAGTGTCTACACCTGTCTGTGATTCCATTATAGCTAAGAGGATTTATCGGGGTTGCATAGTACAGGTTGCTGGTTGCCACACTTTAGTAAATTTAGTGGAGCTGGAAATGATTGATTTTGATGCAATTATGGGTATGAATTGGCTAGCGTCATGCTATGCCAATGTAGAGTGGAAGGGCAGTGCAGCTACGCCAAAAGGTAGGTTTGTATCCTATCTTCGAGCGAGAAAATTGATAGCAAACGGTTGTGTTTATCATATTGTCAGGGTTCAGGATGTCCAAGTAGAATCCCCGACTCTTCAGTCCATTCCAGTGGTTAATGAGTTTCCAGATGTGTTTCTAGACGAGTTTCCTGGTATTCCCCTAGGATGGAAAATCAAGTTTTCTATTGACTTGCTACCAGGTACTCAACCTATATCCATCCCTCCGTACCGAATGGCTCCTATTGAATTGAGAGAATTGAAAGAGCAGTTGAAATATTTTCTAGATAAGGGTTTTATCAGACTGAGTACATCACCATGGGGTGCGCCAGTCTTGTTTATGAGAAAGAAAGATGGCTCCCTCCGCATGTGCATAGATTATCGGTAGTTGAACAAGGTTACTATCAAGAATAAATACCCACTTCTCAGGATAGATGACTTGTTTGATCAGTTGCAAGGGGCAAAATATTTTTCCAAGATCGGCTTAAGATCAGGATATCACCAGGTGCGGGTTCGGGAGAAAATATCCCAAATACAGCTTTCAGGACCAGGTATAGTCATCTCGAATTTCTAGTTATGTCATTTGGGTTGATGAATACCCCAGCAGTGTTCATGGCTAAGATGAACAACATCTTCAGGCCGTATTTAGATTTGTTTGTTATAGTATTCATCGATGACATTCTTGTTACTCCCGTTCAGATGCAGAACATAGAGATCTTCTGCGAACGGTACTCCAGATTCTCAGGGATCACCAGTTATATGCAAAACTTTCTAATGTAAGTTCTGGCTAAATTCCGTAAGTTTCCTGGGCCTTATTGTATCAGGCTGGTGTTTAGGTTGATTCACAGAAAATTGAGGTAGTAAAGACATGGCCTAGACCTATAACTCCAACAGAAGTTCGCAGTTTCCTGGGATTACTCGGGTTTACAGAAGGTTTGTGGAGGATTTTCTACATTATCAGCGTCTTTGACCAAATTGACTCAGAAAGTAGCCAAATTTTACTGGACCAAGGCCTGTGAGTAGAGTTTTCAAGAATTGAAGAACATATTGACGTAGGCACTAGTGTTAGCTTTTCCAGAAGGTTCAGAGGGTTATGCTGTGTATTGTGACGCTTCAGGCATTGGGTTAGGATATGTCCTGAGGCAGCACGGTAAGGTGATTGCTTATTCTTCGAGGCAACTCAAGAAGTATGAAAAGAACTATACCACCCATAATCTGGAGTTAGCTGCAGTGATTTATGCCTTGAAAATATGGAGGCATTACCTGTATAGGGTACACGTGGATATTTTTACTGATCATAAGAGCCTCTAATACATCTTCACACAGAAGGAATTGAATTTGGGGTAGCGTCGTTGGCTAGAATTACTAAAAGATTACGACGTAAATATTTTATATCACCCGGGGAAAGCTAACACTGTAGAGATGCACTTAGCCGCAGATCTATGGGAAGCTTGGCACACATAAGGCCAGAACAATGGGAAATGGCTCGGGAACTGCACTGGTTAGCCAGCTTAGCCATTCAGATAGTAGACTCAGAGGATAATGGGGCTATGATTCAGAATACCATAGTATCATCCTTGGTTGTGGAGGTAAAAGAGTGGAGTTATGAGGATTTTAACCTAGTACAGTAAGGTTCAGCAAGGTGAATTAATGGCCTTCAAATTGACATAAGACGATGTCTTGAGATTTAGGGGTCGCCTCTGCGTTCCAGATGTAGCAGAACTTCGCCACCAGATCATGGTAGAGGTACATTATTCTCGTTACTCACTTTATCCAGGTTCGGCGAAAATGTACCACGAAATAAAAGAGATATACTGGTGGCCTAGAATGAAAAAGGGTGTAGCTGAATTTGTAGTACAGTGTCCTAATTGTCAGCAAGTAAAGGTTGAACATCAGAAACCCGACGGATTAACACAGGAGATAGCGGTGCCTATGTGGAAATGGGAAGCAATCAACATTGACTTTTTGAAAGGATTACCCCATACCAGGTGTAGATTCGATTCTATTTGGGTTATTGTTGACAAATTAATGAAGTCAGCTCATTTCTTGCCAATCAGGACTACCTTTTCCACCGAAGACTATGCTAAGTTGTATTTTAAAGAAATAGTCCGACTATATGGTGTCCCTGCATCTATTATTTCTGACAGAGGAGCATAATTTACAGCTAGATTCTGGCAGTTATTTTAGAAAGGCTTGGGGACACAGGTTATCTGAGTACAACATTCCATCCTCAGACGGACAGTCAGGCAGAGTGCACAATTCAGACGCTCGAAGATATGTTATGAGCGTGTGTGTTGGATCTCAGAGTAAGTTGGGACGAGCATTTACCCCTTATCGATTTGCATATAATAACAATTATCACTCCACAATTCAGATGGCACCTTATGAGGCCTTGTATAGGCGGAAATGCAGGTCCCCCATCAGATGGTTCAAAGTAGGGGAGTCAGGGTTAGTTGGACCTGATATGATCCACCAGTCATAAGATAAATTAAAACACATCAGGGAGCGCTTATTAATAGCCCAGAGTCGCTAGAAGTCCTATTCCGATGTGCGGCGTAGAGACTTGAATTTGAGGTTGATGACTGGGTATTCCTCAAAGTTTCGCTGATGAAGGGAGTGATGAGGTTTGGTAAGAAGGGAAAGCTTAGCCCTGGTTCATTGGCCCGTATCGGATCCTCCGAAGGATAGGCCGAGTAAAATATGTGCTGGAATTGCCTCCAGAGCTGGAATCCGTCCATTCAGTCTTTCATGTGTCCATGTTACGAAAGTGCATAGGGGACTAAAGATCGGATAGTTCGTAGGTTAAGTACTAAAGATGTAGCCTCCCTTAAAGTTTTGTGGAGGAACAGAAATAAAGAAGAGATGACTTGGGAAGCTGAGGATGACATGAGATCTAGGTACCCTCACTTATTCCAGGATTAACCCAGAATATGTAGTGAGGTTAGGTTGTTGTTCAGTTGCTATTTATTTGCTCATATTATTCGCATTATTTAGTTGGTTATCTCTATTTGGTGAAGTAGTTGTTTGTAGCGTCCTATGATATGCCTATGTTAGGTTTTTCTGTGTTTCAGGTTTTCAGATAGTCCATAATATAGAGAAGACTCTGCCTATATTTTTCTAAATGTTGCTTAAAGAGTTAACTCCTTTAATCCTGAAGATGACATTCGAGGACGAATGTTCCTAAAAGGGGGCAGGATGTTACACCCCGTAAGATGGTAACGATTAGAAAGCGTACGTATGGGTTGTGACAAGTAAAGAGAGATTGATGCATGTGGGAAGAGCCTCGGAAGTAGGATCGGGCGAGGCCAAGCCGCAACGGCCAGCGCGACGCGCCTGCGTGCCGGTGCCTTGGGCAGACCGGCGTCCCAGGAGGGCCAACGCCCTGGGAGGTGCAGTGCGGCACCCTCCCTGGCACGTTGGCCAGCGTGAGGCACACCCTCCCACTGCCCTACACTTATATATATACTTCCTTGGTTCAATTTTAAATCATATGAAAAGTATCCTTCGGCCAAAGGTGAGATAGCATGCAACTTTCAATTAATTTTCATCAAATTATGCTACCAAATACCGTCCAAACGTAAATTAACTTTGGGTAACGAGTCCTAGGCCTATGGGAAGCATTTTTACGGAGTTATTTTTCGAAAATTCGCTCGGCATACCGGAACTCCACCGAGTAAAAGTTGTCAGAATTACTCCAAATTGAATCCTAAACGGCCACAGGCATTAGGTAAGCGTTTCTCCCTTCTGAACTCTCGGAAAATTGTAGGTTTTCGACCAAGTTATTTGAAGTTGAATTATAGTTGATATTATTATAAAAATTATCGTTATTTGCCAAATTAAGTATTGAAATTAGCCCTATTCTCTCAGCATAAAGGTTGCAGTTGGGTGGAACTGCCGTTTACAAGGTGAAACTTGCCAGTTAAACAAAAGTCGATGTTCGAGGTATGTTAAGGTGAACTCCTTCGACAAGTTATTCCTGTCGTATTGTAATACGACCTAGATCCTTGTAAGAAAGCCAGAAGCATGATTGTTGTGGTTAGCTGCTACTATTAGTTTGAGATTAGCATTTTCTATTTATATTGGGGTTGATCCTGCCCTATATAGCCTTCCGTTGTCCAACCTTAGGTTACTTGTTGTGTCATTGCTTACGGGCTATATGGATCACTCCAAGGAGCTATATATTGTCCCAAGGGACTATGCTGAGGACCAAGGGCCATATTACAGTCCTTTCCATGGTTGTACTATTATTTGTTTACCATATCAGCATCACTGACCCTCATCGATCCTGGTGCCCAGGGTGCAGTTATAGGAGTCCACCTGTCACAACCTGAACGGAGGCCTGAATCGAGACATGGGACAAGGAGCCCCGAAAGACTCCAAGTCGACCCGGGCATGAACATACATTTAACTTGATTACTAAAATTGAAGAATCACATAATAAGCTTAGCGGAAGTCTGAAATAAACATATCGTCAAAATACACAACTTGAAGGTGAGTACATCCTTTTTGTCTGAAAAGCCTCTAATGATGAGTTGATGGGAAAATACCCCAACTAACTCGAATAAGCTAAAAATTGAAGATACATGGAGAAATATGAATAAGCATGGTCCTTGAGAGATGCAGTCTCACCAACAAGTGTAAGATGCTAACTCTGGAGACTGACTATAAACGGGGCTGAGTCTGAGTGCCAGGTCCTGTATCATGAAACAATGATGCATAGAGTATATGGTCAATACTTGAAATGTACCGATTATGCAAGGTATGTAAATTGCTTAAATAGGTAAAATCATTTAAAGATATGCATAATGTAAAACATAAATAATAAGAATCTGAGAGTAGGGCTTGCATACATTCTTTTTGAAATCATGATCTCATCATAACTGAAAAGCTAAAATCTGATAGTCATGAGTAAAACTGAACATTGAGTAAAACCTGCTTTAGAGCATATATAGATGTATAAATCTCATGAATGATGAACATGCATAACTGAAATCACGAGGAACTATGGGAGACTCGTCTTTTAGTCAACATACCATGATAGAGCTTACGTGGTTCCAACTGTCACATTCAAGTGGGAAGATCCGTCCAAAGCCTTTCCAGGACTAGGGACGATACCATGATATCAATATCACGCTCATGGCCCATCATCTGTAATCAGTGCAAGTGTGTACGCACCCCACTGAGTGGACGATAAAGAAAGGATTTCTTGGAGCAACCCCTAGCCTTTGAAGCATTAATATAGAAATCGAATATCTCGCTGACAATTGGCAAAAGACCCATAGTCGTTCGACAAGCAGTTAATGCCGTAAGAGAAATTGGCGATAAGTCTATTTGCATACTCTTAGTCCAAAATCTCTTAGCAAACTCGATGGTTCCGTTCTCGTATATTATCGATTTAGCTACCGAGATTGTTACCCCAAGTTTGTCCAGCAGACTATTATACGACTCGACCACCTTTGCGTCGGTGATTAGGATATCATCACCTAGAAAGGTTGGACCTTTTATTCTATGCCCTCTCCTCTCTAAAGGCCAAGGGAGAGACTACATCCCTTTCCTTCGGTAACTCTTTTGGTTTCCCAAGGATAGCGGTAGCTGTGGAAAAGCCTTGAGTGAAGGAAGGTGGGAAGGTTTCTTGTCTTGGCCTAGGCCTACAAGTAAGACAGTTCTTTCTATCAAGTTGATGACTAGGGGAAATCTCAATAGACAAGGAAAACAAGGGCTATGGCCAGATTGAAGAGAAGAAGACCCATAAATCATCAATGATCTTTCTTGCTTGAATGTTATCTTCAATTGACACCCAATTCCTAACGGAACTAAAGATAGTAGAAGCCCTTCGTTCAAACAGGGTTCAAGAAGAGTCCATTAGAGGGGGAACTCTTCTATCCAAATAGTAAGGTACTCTCCTCGAATACCTACTTGGAACACCTTAATCAAATAGAGAACCGTGGGACCCACCGCAGCCTGCCTTATAGAAGGCTTTGGCAAGCGATTGATCGCTTGGACTTAGAACTGGACTAGGCAAGCAATAGAAAGGATAGTGCCTCACGCGAACTACTACTACTAGAAAATGGTGAGACCATTAGGGAAAGAAGGACCAAGGAGAATCCTATCCTAGCTCACAAGGGAGGTCCCGAAGTAATATATATAAGAATAAACCTATATTGGCGCGTAGTTCTGAAGCATAGGGTGGTCGACCCTTATTTTACTCGGTGCAAGACACTAATCCCAAAAACATGCATATGCTCTCAATCGTTTTTCAACGAAGCTTACCATCGTCAATTAACGAAGCTCAATAATCAAATAAATCTCAAATATGAAATCATGCATATGAGAAGATTTAGCTCAAGACATACCACAAGCTGAAAGATAATTGGGAGTCTTCGCTCCAAAATCATGTGGTAAGCTTAATTCGCGAAATCATAAATCATACTTGAACATGTGGGCATTGCCCAATTCCTTAACATGCTTGAGAATACTCAATTCATTTTGAAAACATGATTATAAACATGGGTAGCTTGATAACATGTTTTTCATCATAATATTTCATCATACTTGAACATTCATCACAAATCTCAACTTTTATGACTTTCTCATAAATGGGCATTTTAAATTTTATAGAACTTGAGATATGATTTTAATTGAAAACGATGTAAAACTTGCCCATGAATCATAATTCACTAGTAGATACGTATTCAAATCATACCCATGTAGATAATTAGGAATCTCATTCATTGGGTTAAAACCCCATAGAATTTGACATAGGAAATTCATGATTTAGAGAGGGATTGAGCATGGGTGTGAGAGGATTCACCCATTCATAACCCTAAATACCTAATTATAGCTGATTCTTACAGTTGCGCAAATGCCCAAGAAGAAATTGAAGAGAACCTTGAAGGATTTGGCTTGATCACCTTTCTAGACTATCACTTTTGCATGCATGGATATGAATAAGCCTAGGATAGGTTTTACCCTCGTAAAATATTGCATTTTGAGCATTAAATGACGTAGTTTAGGACCCTAGGACTTAGGAATAACGAAAACGCCCTTAATGAAACTTCTGAAATTTCTACACTTGTGGTGACAACGACCAACCTAACAGGTTGTTCTTGGATAGCACGACTTGTGGTATTCATCCGTTGTGTCCACTGCCCAACTTCATATTCTCATGTTCAATCCCACGACTCGAAAGAACGGGTTGTTACTTCATACAATGATTTGTTAGGTCTTCCGTTGTTTTCCCCTTGACGACTGCACCAAGCCTTCCCACGAGCCACACAACGACTCGTTCTTCCTTCCAATGAGTCGTGGTTTCCTTCAATTACCTCGACTGGAGGTCTTTAATACTCTTTCCCACGACTTCACCATGACCCGTTTCTCCTCACAACAGGTCGTCCAGTGACCCGTTACTCCCCTCTTAGGCTGAGGACCAGTCCCACCACGACTGCATACAATGACTCGTGGTAACAAACAACGGGTCTTTACTTGACCCGTTACTTCCAACTGCCAGCCGGTTAGGTCTCACCATGGATGCTTCCCACGGGTAGTTGGTTGAACCAACGATCCGTTAGGTGACCCATTTTGTGAAATTTTTCTCAAATTCTGCCAACTTTCATTTTTAAATATCGTGTCTAGTCTTAGGCACTTTTGGTGTATTACAATATCTCCTCCTTAGAAACATTCGTCCTCGAATGTGGAAAAACATACAAAAAATAGAGAAATGTAATCATTACACTCAAATACTGATCATTTAAATCGAAAACTGACGGAATGACTATCTCCGATTCAAGCTACATAGCTGAACTAAATTCATTAATCATAAATACACCCACATACATAAAAGAAACTTGGACACATGAACTAAACATGAAAACTAAATAGAGTATTAGAGCAAAAACTGATACCTCAAGTTGGAACTGAGCCAGTAGAGAATAAATGTGGGTTCTAGCCATCATTTCTGCTTAGACTTCCTACATATCTGCTTCAACGTGTTGATTCCTCCACAAAACTTTGATTGAAACTACTTCCTTGTATCTTAACCTTCGAACCTACAGTCTAGTATTTCCACCAGAACCTCCTTATAACTAAGGTTTTCCTTCACACCAACACTGTCCACCGGGACAACTAGAGCTGGATCACCCAAACACTTCCTTAAGAGAGACACATGGAAAACAGGATGCACGAAAGCTAATTCTGAGGGCAACTCCAATCCGTATGCTACCTTGCCAACCCGTTTTACGATCCGATTCTTTACAAACTGCATCACTCCCTTCATGGGAGTACCTTCAGAAACACCCAATCATCTACCTCGAATTCTAATTCCTTCCTTCTCACATCGGCATAAGACTTTTGGCGACTTTGAGCTTTTTTCAACCTATCCCCTATGAGCTGAACCTTCTCCATAGCCTCATGGACTGTATCTGATCCTATCATTGTAACTTCACCAACTTCGAACCAACCAATAGGAGAACTATATCTCCGCCCATAGAGAGCCTCAAACTGAGCCATCTGAATACTAGAATGATAGCTGTTATTGTATGCAAACTCGATAAGAGGCAAATGATCATCCTAACTATATTTGAAGTCAATTACGCATGCTCTCAACATATCTTCAAGAGTCTGAATTGTCCGCTCCGCTTGACCATCTATTTGAGGGTGAAATGTTGCGCTGAGCTTAACCTGAGTACCAAGTTCTTTTTGAAATGACCTCCAAGACTGAGAGGTAAATTGAGTACCTCTGTATAATATAATGGACAAGGGAACTACATGCAATTGAACTAGCTCCCAGATATATAGTTTGGCATAGTCCTCCGGATCCGTGGTTTTGACCAGTAGAAAATGAGTGGCCTTGGCCAACCTATCTACCACAAGCCAAATTGAGTCATATTATTGACGAGTACGAGGCAGACCTGTGATGAAAGCTATATTCATTTCTTTCCACTTCCAAGTAGGAATACTGATATCCTGAAGCACGCCTCCCGATCTCTGGTGTTCAACCTTTACTTGCTGACAGTTTGGGCACTTAGCAACAAATTCTGCTATGTCCTTCTTCATGTCATTCCACCAATAGACTTCACATAAGTCATGGTACATCTTGGTGGCACCTGGATGGATAGAATATCTGGTTCCATGAGCCTCGTGCGATATCCCATTCCTCAAATCATCAACATCTGGAACACATAAACGACCCTGGTACCAAAGCACATCATCTCTCCCTTTGGAGAAGACCTCTACCTTCTGATTTTAAACCGCTTTATTCAACCTTACCAAAATAGGGTCCTCATATAGTCTAGCTTTTACATCAGTCACCATTGATATTTTGATCCATTTTAAATAATAACACCATAATCGGTCTAGTTAACCAATCAAATCCCCACCTTACGAGTCGGTGTATATCCTTCACCAGCTCCTTCTTTCCCTCATCCACATGGGACACACTCTCCATAGAGAGTCTACTAAGTGCATCTGCCACTACATTGGCCTTACCCGGATGGTAAAGGACACTCATATCATAGTCCTTGAGTAGCTCCAACCACCTCCTTTGCGGAAGATTGAGATTCTTTTGGGTAAACACATATTGTAAACCCTTATGGTCCGTAAATACATCCACGTGGACCCCTTATAAATAATATCACCATATCTTCAGGGCTAAATACCACCGCAGCAAACTCAAGATCATGGGTCGGGTAATTCTTCTCATGAACTTTTAGCTGTATGGAGGCATATGCTATAAATTTTCCGTGCTGCATCAATACACACCCAATTCCGATCCTTGAAGCATCACAATACACCACGAACCCATCGGTAACCTCGGGTAAGGTCAACACCAGTGCTGAGGTAAGTCGAGCCTTCAACTCCTGAAAGCTCCTCTCACAAGCTTCCGACCATTGAAATTTCACCTTCTTCTGGATCAATTTGGTCAAAGGTGATGCAATCGATGAGAAACCTTCCACGAATCTTTGATAGTAGCCAACTAAACCCAAGAAGCTCTGAATACCTGAAGGATTCGCTGGTCTAGGCCAATTCTTCACCGCTTCTATTTTCTGAGAATCCACATTTATGCCCTCACTTGATACCACATGGCCCAAAAATGCCACTGAGTTCAACTAAAACTCGCACTTGCTGAATTTGGCATACAATTGGCAATCCTTGAGAGTCTGTAGCACCACCCTCAAGTGAGCAGCATGCTCCTTCTCGCTCTAATAGTATATCAAGATGTCATCAATAAACATAATCACGAACATATCCAGGTATGGCTTGAACACCCTGTTCATCAAGTCCATAAAAGCTTCGGGAGTATTCGTTAGTCCAAAAGACATAACTACAAACTCATAATGACCATACCGCATCCTTAAGGTTGTCTTCGGGATATCGCTCTCCCGAACTCTGAGTTGATGGTACCCGGATCTGAGATCTATCTTTGAAAAGCACTTGGCACCCTGAAGCTGGTCAAATAAATCATCAATCCTGGGTAGAGGATACCTGTTCCTGACGGTGACTTTATTCAATTATCGATAGTCAATACACATACGAAGAGAACCATCCGTCTTTCGAACAAAGAATTGGTGCACCCCATGGGGACTTGCGTATGTTCTACAATTAACTGAGGCATAACATGCAAATAACCAATCCATGCCGAGGATAACATCAAAATCGGTCATGACTAACTCTATCAAATCTGATAAGGTGACTTTCTGAAGGACTGAGACCGGGAAACCTCTATATGCCCTTCTAGCTACAACTGAATCACCTATTGGAATAGAGAATGAGAACGGTTCTGACAAGACTTTCGGGACCGACTCCGAAGCTACTGTCCATATAAGGTGTCACAAAAGACAAGGTAGCCCCTAGATCTAACAAAGCATAAACATCAAGATGGAAAATTCGTAACATACCAGTGACTACATCCAGGGAGACCTCCCGCTCCTGGCGTAATTCTAAGGCATCGAATCTGTTTTGGCGCTAACCGCCGCCTGTGCTGGTAGATGCCCCCTGATGTGATGAGCGTGCAGGTGGCGCTGCTGAACTAGAAGCTGGGCCTCGGCCCCAATCATGGTCTTGTCTCGCTGTCGGAAAACTCTGAGCATGTGTCTGGGCTTCCCACACCCGAAGCAAGCACCTGAACCTACCAAGCACTGGCCCGTGTGCCACCGACCACATTTGCGGCAAGTTGGGATACTAGAATATGTGGGTCTGCTGCTCTGACCCCTCGAGCCTGATGTTCGCCCCCTCTGATCATGCCTAGGCCTGGATGGCACACTCAACGCCGAAGATGTTGGGGCTGAAGATCTCTGGTGGGTCTGCGTCGGTGCCCACCACCTGACCTCAGCTGTGAGAGTCTGTGACTATCAGTCTTGGCCCTCTTGGCCTCCCTCTCTCTCATATGTGTCGCCTTCATCTGCTGGGCGCACAAAACTATCTAAAGGAAATCCATATCCTAGTGTAACATGGTGGTCCTGCAATCCTTGTTCAAATAGCCTGCCACACCATGAACAAATCTGCTCACCTACTCCCTCTAATCAGCCACTAACTTTAGAGAGTACTTCGATAGGCGAGTGAACTCAAGGGCATACTCCTGCACCGTCATCCTTCCTTGCTTAAGATTCATGATCTTGGATGCTTTAAGATCCCCCATCACACAAGGGAAGAACCGATCTAGGAACGCAACATGGAACTCCTCCCAAGTGACAAGACCTACTCCAGCAGCCCTACAATCTTTCCATTGTCGAAACCATATGTGTGTGACCCCTCTCAGCTGGTATGAGGCCAACTCTGCACATTCAACCCCATTCACCCCCATGACCTGGGTGATCTTCACAATCTCATCAATGAACTTTTGTGGGTCCTCATCTGCTTTGACCCAAGGAACTCCGGCTGGTTCATTCTCAAGAAATCCCTAACTCGAGCCCCGCCACATTGCCATTTTGCGGAACATACGCAACTTCCTGCTAATTGACCTGAGCGGTCAAGGCCTACGCGAGCATCTGAATAGCTATCCTAAATTCAGCATGAGCAACCGGCTCCAGTGCATGGTGCTCCTGGACCGGTAGGGCCTACTGGTGCCCATTTTCGTTGCCCTCCTCGTGGCTATCTCTATTTCCATTCCTCCTACCAGTTACTTTGCGGAAGACATAATTGTGCAATCGATAATAACACGAATTAGAAGGATAGGGGGACATTACATCGCAGGACATAGATCATGAAAGAAGGGAAGATTTCCTAAACTCTTGTAGCCTCTTCGTCATAAGTGTGGCGCGCTTCACACTCATGAAAAAGATTCTACTTAATGCGGCTTTCAGACACTCTAGGACACTTCAAGCCTATTGCTCTGATACCAAGTTTGTCACGACTCTTACAGAGGTCCAGATCGAGATATGGGACAAGGAGCCCCAAGAGACTCCAAGTCGACCCATGGCATGAACATACATATAACTCGACTATTAAAACTGAAGAATAAACATAATAATCTTAGCGGAAGTCTGAAATAAACATAACGTCAAAATACACAATCTGAAGCTGAGTACATCTTTTTTGTCTGAAAAGCCTCTAAACATGATAAGTTGATGGGACAAGATCTCAACTAACTTGAATAAGCTAAAAATAGAAAATACATGGAGAAATCTGAATAAGCATGATCCTCGGGAGATGAGAACTCACCAACAAGTGTAAGATGCTAACTCTAGAGACTGGCTATGAACGGGGTTAAGTCTGAGTACCAGATCCTGTATCATGAAACGATACAGCATAGAGTATGCGGTCAGTACTTGGAATGTACCGAGTATGCAGGGTAAGTAAAACCACTTAAATAGGTAAAATCATTTAAAGACATGCATAATGTAAAACATAAACAATAAGAATCTGAGAGTAGGGCTTGCATGCATTCTTTCTGAAATCATGATCTCATCATAACATAACATAACATCATAACTGAAAAGTTGAAATCTGATAGTCATGAGTAGAACTGAATATTGAGTCAAACCTGCTTTAGAACATATATAGATGTATAAATCTCATGAATGATAAACATGCATAACTGAAATTATGAGGAAAAATGGGAGATTCGTCTTTTAACTGACATATCATGATAGAGCTTACGTGGTTCCAACTATCACACTCAAGTGGAAAAAGCTGTCACAGCCTTACTGGGACTTGGGATGATACCATGATATCGATATCACGCTCGTGGCCCAATATGGCAGGAGATAGCTCACAAGGGAGGTCCTGAAGTAATATATATAAGAATAAATCTACATTGGCGCGTAGTTCTGAGTCATAGGATGGTCGACCCTTAGCCTACTCGGTGCTAGACACTAATCCCTAAAACATGCATATGCTCACCATCGTTTTTCAACGAAGCTTTCCATCGTCAATTAACGAAGCAAAATAATAAAATACATCTCAAATTTAAAATCATGCATATGAGAAGTTTTAGCTCAAGACATACCACAAGATAAAAGATAATTGGGAGTCTTCGCTCCAAAACCATGTGGTAAGCTTAATTCGGGAAAATCATAAATCATACTTGAACATGTGGGCATTGCCCAATTCCTTAACATACTTGAAAATACTCAATTCATTTTAAAAACATGATTATAAACATGGGTAGCTTGATAACATGTTTTTCATCATAATATTTCATCATACTAGAACATTCATCACAAATCTCAACTTTTATGACTTTCTCATAAATGAGCATTTTAAATTTATAAAATTTGAAATATGATTTTAACTGAAAACGATGTAAAACTTGCCCATGAATCATAATTCACTAGTAGATACGTATTCAAATCATACCCATGTAGAGAATTAGAAATTTCATGCATTGGGTTAAAACCCCATAGAATTTGACATAGGAAATTCATGATTTAGAGAGGTATTGAGCATGAATGTGAAAGGATTCGCGCATTCATAACCTTATATACCTGATTATAGCTGATTCTTACACTTCCGTAAATGCCCAAGAAGAAATTGAAGAGAACCTTGAAGGATTTGCCTTGATCATCTATCTAGACTATCATTTTTGCATGCATGGATATGAATAAGCCTAGGATAGATTTTACCCTCATAAGACACATCATTTCGAGACTTAAATGACGTAGTTTAGGACTAGGAATTAGGAATGACAAAAATACCCTTAATGAAATTTCTGAAATTTTTGCACTGGTGGTGAGAACGACCGTCCTAACGGATCATTCTTGGATACCACGACTCGTGGTATCCATCCATTGTGTCCACTGCCCAACTTCATGTTCTCAAGTTTAATCCCACGACTCGATAGGATGGGTCATTACTTCATACAACGGTTCGTTAGGTCGTACATTGTATCCCCCTTGACGACCTGCACCAAGTATTCCCATGAGCCACACCATGACTCGTTCTTCCTTCCAACGAGTCGTGGTTTCCTTCCGTTACCTCGACTGGAGGTTCTTAGTACTTCTTCCCACGACTGCTCACCACGACCCGTTGCTCCTCATAACGGGTCGTCCAATGACCCATTAATCCCCTCTTAGGCTATGGACCAGTCCCACCACGACTGCATACAACGACTCATGGAAACAAACAAAGGGTCGTTACTTGACCCGTTACTTCCAACTACCACCTGGCCAGGCCTCACGATGGATGTTTCCCACGGGTAGTTGGTAGAACTAATGATCCGTTAGGTGACCCATTCTGTGGGATTTTTCCCAGATTCTACCAACTTTTATTTTTAAATCTCGGGTCTAGTCTTAGGCACTTTTGGAGTATTACACCACCGGACTCAGACACAGCTACAGGAGCCGAGCGGGCTCAGTTGCAAACCCAGGGGACCGACAGATTGGCTATAGTTTCATGTTGACTCATTTTGACCTTGTTAGTGGTATATATATTGAAGTGTGCTCGTCAGGGCTTATGGGGGCCCCGGGCGGGTTATCTTATGATGGTTGTACCTTCCGGGCTCATGGGCCAGGTAAGGTTCTTGTTTGCATTACTTATTATTATATACACAACAAGTTGTAAGATTATTCAAGTTGTATCTCTATCCCTCCTATTGAGTTGTTTCAGTTTCATTATCAGTATCATTCAGTCATTTTCATTACTGTCTTATACATTTGGTACATATTGTACTAATGCCCATCTTTAGGGTGCTGCATTACTTGCTGCAGGTGCGGATAGACGCGGTTTAGGACCTCCCTAGTCATCAGCCGAGTTAGCAGTCTAATCAGCTCCTTCACTCTGGGGTTGTTAATTGGAAGGTTTTCTCTTTTGTTGTACAGTTTATTGATAGGTCGGGGCCTTGTCCTGACCATTATTCCACTCTTAGAGGTTTGCAAGCTATAGATCTCCAGTTGTTGGTTTCGTTGTTGCCTGTGTGGGGCCTATGTATGTTCATTTTGCGTAATGGCTATGTGAGGCCCAGTTTAGTTTTTAGTTAGCAGCATTGTCGGTTATAGTATAGTTATGACTACCTGTTTTCATTCTGTTATAACTAGACAGCATGGTTATCTTGTCAGCCCGCACATAATCTCTTTATTGCGTGTTGTTAGTTAGCTGTTTTCTTTTCCCAGGTGGCTATGCGGTCTTGTCGGCTGGAGGCTGTGTTTACAGCTGAGATATAGCTCGTTGTTTCTTGATTTGAAGAGCAGGCATGCACCAGAAGTGCATAAGCTCAGTCAGGTCAGTTCAGATCCCAGTATGGCACCAGGTGCCAGTCATGCCTCCCGAGGTGGTCATTAAAATATTAAAATTAAGATTTGAACTAAGGTCACTTAAATACTGGTCTACTCCTTTTGAAACTATTTATAATTAATCAATACATGAGTTTTAACCTCAAATAATCTTTTAAATTTAAGAATACGTTTATTTTATTTTTATTTTAATATTTGAGCACACATGGTTCTTTGAGTTTGTAAAATTGAATACTTCTAACATAATTAATAAAATATCTCAACTTAAAGCTTTTTTTAATAATAATATCATGTGTTCTCTAAGTGAATGGTCTTAATAGGACAAATAATATTTTTCTCAAAATTTTAAAAAATTATACTTTTAAAAGTACACTACATCTTAATTAATGAGATATATATGTTGCAACTATTCATTTGATTAGAACTATTTATATATTATTAGAACAACTAAATATCTCAAAATCAAATGAGAAATATTAAATTAATCATTTAAAATATAATAATTTTTAATACATATAGTTGGTTCCTCTTATAAGATTTCAAGATTTTTGTTTTAGACTTTTTGTTGTTGTGTGTCAGTAGCTACTTTTTCTTATTTTTGATTTTTATTTAAATAAATAAAGTGATGCTTTGCTTTGATTTGATTTGACTTTTATTTTAGCTTTTGAAAATTTATTTTGGCAAAATATGTATGGATTAAAGTTATAAATTTATTTGTTTAGATCTTCTTTTGAAAGAAAAACTAACAATAACATTAGATGTCACAAAATATACTTTTTGATTATTTTAGTAATTGGATAACTGAAAAGATTTAAATTGTAAATTTTAAAAGGCTTATTAAGATCGCGCGAAGCGCGAGCAAGTTCACTAGTTAATAATAAGCCGAAGTTTTCCCTTTTAAATATTAGAGCAACAATAAGTCAATATGTTTAATTTTTCTCCTATTAATCATGAGCGAAACCATCTTAGGCGAAGGGTGGTTTGGTGTATATCCTTTATAGAAAAATTATATGGTGTACAGAGTTAAAATGTTAGCTGTTATGAGTGTATATTTAATTTTATATATCCTTAAAATAACTGAAAATAAAATTTATACAACTCTTCATTAAATTTTTAACTCGATTAATGTGATTAATCTTTAATGGGATATATAATCCAAGAATATTGATAAGTATAATGGAATTTCATTAGTGCAAATACTCCCATCTTAGGGTGGAGTTGGTCAAACTGGCCATTAATAGGAAAACTTCGATTTATTAAGACAACTCGATTATGATTGATGTGTGTATATATATGGTGGCTTTGGTATATATGAAAATATCTATTTATGTTACAAAAGTCTTTGGTCAATGGGCGGTACGTAACAAACCTTTTGTTCCTCTTTCCTGTATGTAATTTGGATCCACACGTCCCTTGATACAAAACAAATTAACTTCTACTTTTACCAAAATAAATCACCTATATATCCAAAAAAATAGCAAGAAAAAACAAAAATTCCAAAAAGATAACAAGAAAAAACAAGTTTATTTACATTTTATAACTATGGTTAAATCCGCACAAATTATATTATTATATAAGTGGAAAGCCTCAAGTTAAAAGTTGAATTACCATTTTGCCCTTCAATCTAAAATCATTTCAATAATATTTTATGTACTAAAAAGTAAATATACATTACAATACATATTATTAGATTATTAAATTAAATAAGAAATCTATAATTGTCGTAATAGAGAATTAATGTTTTCATTTAATTTACGTTATTTCACTTTATTCAAATTTAATTATAATTATTTATCGTCATCTTCATCAGAATGTAAAAAAAACTCAAAGTCATAGTATCATAGTTATTTCTTTCATTTAATATTTTCTTCTTGATAAGAATATTGTTTAAATGTATGACAAAATAATTGTTCAATATTTTATTAATTGATATGTGGGACTTCCCACTTTTAGTATAATATGATATGATATGATTCAAATATTATTATTTAGTTAGATATTTAATTTTAAAAAATTTCCCTCCACTAAATTTAAATTTAATTAATGCATAATTAAATATTAATATTTTATCATATCATATCATATTTATATATTTATTACTATATAAGTGGGAAGTCAAAAAGTGAAAAGTTAAAATAAATAAATAATAATAATGATGATAAATAAATATAAATAATAATAATAATAATAATAATAATAATAATTATTATTATTATTATTATTATTATTATTATTATTATTATTATTATTGAACCGAGTAAATGAGGAAGATTGTTTCACCTGCCAGTAATTATTGTAGGTTGCACTTTTATATTTTTAATTCGTATTTCATATACTACCTTTTCATCTTCTAAGCTTCTACCGATTACAATAATATTTATACACAATCCTCTAATGAAAATCTGTAGCATTAAGTAGACTCAATATGAAAAATATATGTCTTTGTGTCATGATCATACTCTACACCTTTTATTTTCTACTTGTAAATCGAATTTAATAATTTAAATGAATTAGTACTACTTCGATTTTTTTTCAGATTTTTAATTATTTTTTTCTAATATGCACCAAAAAATAAAATTTTGTCAAAGATTTGAATGAGGGTATTATTGAAATTAGAAAAATATTATGGGATAGAAAGGTAAATAGTTTGGTCAAACTTAAATGACTCATAAGCCAAAAAATAAAAAGTTACTATCTACCAACTTTTGGCTTTTGGCTTTTTAAAAATATTTTTCAACTTTTTTTAAGTACTTTTTAATAAAACAAACACTACAAAAAGTTAAAAAGTGTTTATAAGCTAGTTTGACCGGCTTATAAACTAAACCAAATACTCTCTATATTTAATTATATAACATGTATATACACGTGTCCAGAAACTAGCAGCAATATATATATATATCCTACTTCGAGTGTCGTTACAGAATTATTATGGAAATATCAAATTAGGGTTAAAGTTGGCAAAGAATTGAAAGTGGAAACATAGAATCTATTTTAATGTGAAGTTTATGAAAGATGAGGACATACAATGTCATCCTCTACTGAAAATGCGGATTTTTTGACAAATGAAGAAGAAGATTAACTAATCTGAAAAAATACGCTTAAGTTAATGATATTTCTTTCCCCTGACGAATTTAAGCAATATAGCTTATGAAAAGATACTGTGCTTGTTCAAAAAGATATGTGAGAAAAATAAAATATTTAGGGAAAATAATTATTATGCAAGTTGATTCATGCAGGCTTTGGACAAATTTGTGAAACAGCAAGGACAGGACAAAGTCACCATCCATGGAAATATCAAAATATGATGGTTGGAAGGTCACATATTCTATATAATGTCCTTTTGTACACTCCATAGTAGCTTAGTACTGTTGCATAAAAACCACCAAGTGGACAAGGACATAATAAGAACCCGTAAATTACGGCAAATGAACTTTGAAAAAAACATGCATATCCGTATTTGCAAATATACTGCAGAGTGCGGACATATATGGTTTCATTTCACATTTGTTCTAACTTGGTTGTGTTTGTGTTTTATGCACCGACAGTTAGGGGTGTTCAAACCCTAGTTTGGGCCAATTCCAAATTTAAATCTTTTAGATATTTGGATTAGATTTTTAAAATTTATAAATGTTGGATTGGATATCAGATTTGGTATTATAGATTTTTGTATACTCAAAAATTCAAAATTTTTATACCTTATATTTAACCTACTCAATTACTCGTATCATATATGTCCAATACTAATAAGTTTAATTTTTAAAATTCAATAAATTAATACTTTACGACCCATCACAATATTAAATCAATAGGAGATTTTCTATTAATATAAAATATTTCATGAGTAAGCAAAGTTTAATAATCGGCGTGGGTGGTAGAGTCACCTCAATTCTTGTTAACCGCAGAAAGTTATAAATTTCAATGAGCAAACTATTAGGTGGATTGATGTTGTTAATTGTTATGGTCTACCTAAAGTCCTAAAAAGCTTAAAAGTCAAAACCGAAAATTCGAAAAATCTAAATCGATTAATCCGAAATTGAACATAAAAAATTCAATCTTATCCGAATTTATTTGGATTGGATTTGGATTGTACCTTTTTTAGTCTGAAAATTAAATATCTAAACCGAAATTCTCATATCTAATCTGAACGCCCACCCCTAGTATTGTTCATGGGTCAATTTGGATTGATTTTTTGGTTAAAATTAAAGTTAAACCGATTTAATTAATTTTTTAATTATTAAAATCAAATCAAACCAAATATAATATATATATATATATACAAAAAAAAAACCGCATTGGTTTGGTTGTTGTCGATTTGGTTCGATTTTTAAGAAACCTACTGATATTTCTCTTTTTTTATTTTTTTCATACAATTTGAAAAGACCTTTTAACCCTTTCTCAACTTATAATCTGTTTTTACCATTTTTATTATGGGAGCTATAATTTTCTTGGATTATCTAGAAATGACTTAAGTTCTATAAGTTTTAATCAAGTGAATAAATTAGAGTTTATAAGAAATGCAATTTTCAAAAGGTCGTTTCTTTAAATAAATGAGTATGGATTCATATTAAATTTCTTTTAACAAATGTACATGAGTGTAGAGTTCATTATCCTATTAGAGATAAAGAAAAATTTTATGAAGAAATAAAAAGTATTTAAAATTATTTATAAAGATTAACATATTTTATATATATAATATGTTTATCTGATCGGTTCAATTTTTTCTTCGATTTATTTTTAGTAAAGCCAAACCAAATCAAATATTATCAATTTTTTAAAATATAAAATAAAATCAAATCAAACCCAAACAACTATTGGTTTATTTAATCTATTTGATTTTAATTTTTAATTTAATTCAATTTTTAATCAAACCGTAAACAATCCCTACCAACAATATATTTTCAATTTTATTTATATATTTTAATTTTATTTTGATTTGATTGTTGTCGATTTAGATCGATTTGTAAGATAATTCTATCAAATTAGGGATTATTTTATTTATTTCAGCTTTTGGATTGGATGAATTAATTCAAGAATTATAATGTGAAAATAACTTAGTTGTCAAACTAATTAATCCCTTATAATTAAATCTCGAGAACAAACATTAATAATAAGTAACCGAGTAAAAAAAATAAAACTAACATACAATTAAAAGTTAAACTACAACTTAACATACTATCAAAAGGTTAAACTATATTAATTATTAAAAAATCTATAGCGTCAGCGTATATAAATTAAATATAATTTTGTAAAATCTAACTTCTTATAAGCATTCATGTGCTAGCAAGTACTATTGTTTTGCACGTAGTTTACTGTTTAACTCACTTATTACGCAGCTGATTGGGAATAGCTAATAAATTTTTAAGTGTTAAAATTGATTTTATATATTTGAAAACAATTACATATTTAAGTAAAAGTATTAAAACTGTTTGATAAAAAAATATTGTTATTTATTTGAATGACTAAAATAATTCTTAAATATTTCAAAAAAAATTATAAATTTTTAAAGTATCATTAGAGAAATCGAAAAGGAGGAACGTACAACAGATATAAAGTAATGAGAAAGTGAGGAGCTTTATTCTCGCCTGAAAAAATATTTTGAGAATTAGGAAAAAAATAAGAATAAAATAGAAAAATACTTGGTCAAATAAAAATGCTTATAAGCTAAATCATAAATTAGAAATGATGAACATATATTTTAACTGATTTTGATTTATAATTAGCACCAACTTAACCCAAGGATGTGACGTTGTGGTCAATGTAGTGTGTGAGAACCATAAGATCTCGGGTTCAAACCTCAACAGAGACACAAAAATAGTAGGTCATTTCTTCACAACTGTTCTAACCTCGGTGGACAGCAATCCCATAAAATTAGTCGATGTTGGGACAACGGAATAACAACAATAAACACACACACACAAATTAACTGCGAGAAAATAGAGAAAAACGGAACACAAACGACACACAAGAATTTACGTGGTTCGGTCTCACGACCTAGTCCACAACTGCAACTAGGAGGAATTTTATTACTCTCTCTCTTGTGGTGTGTAGATTACAAATACAAGCTATCTATTTATAGAAATAGATTAGGGTTATTAGGGTTTCTAACGGGCCTAATTAATCAGGCCTCCACACGCCCAACAATCTCCCACTTGGAGGCATGATAATCTTTAACTGTCATCCACTGTGAGCACTTGTACGTCTAGTAATCTCCTCCTCATCTTCCTGGTTGCAGCGGCCTTTTCATCAGTTAACCTGAAGGCCCGTTGAAGCTTCCCCAAGCTCCAACATCAGTCACGGCTAAAACTGCCCCTGACTCGTCCTCTGTCCCTACCGACTCCCACTTGCACGAACTGCCAAATCCTGGGATACTCTGAGAACAAACAACACTCTCCATAGTTAGCAGGTAATCACCCGGAGAGACTTTGACAGCTGGAACACTGGTTCTCTTAACCCACTGTCTGGTAACTCTGGCTGAAGTTTTAACTGGCTGACTGCCGATGCTCCCACTGCCACGAGAACCCCTGACTGGTTTACCTGAACCTTTCCAAGCACGTTCAACCTGAATCTGACCTGTGTCTCTGGGTTTATCTCCTGCAAAACGAACCTTCTTATGTCCACGAGACTCTGTGAACCGGATTTTGTTTCTCTTCTGATCTGGGACAGTCACTCCCTCAGATGGTAAATAGACCATATACAGCGAACTCCGTTTCTTTCCTCGAGCTATGACCAAGTTCCCCTTCATCACCTTCCACTGCCCGTTTCCGAACTTAACATCGTGTCCCTCATCATCCAACTGCCCAACAGAAATCAACCGTTTCTTCAAGCTTGGAATCACTCGGACATCCTTTAAAGTCCACGAACCGACTGAAGTTTTCAGAATCATGTCACCCATGCCCGTTACATCAAGAACTTTATTGTTTGCTAGTCTTACCTTTCCAAAATCCCCTTCTTTCAGATTCTGCAATGCTTCACTGCTGTGGGTAGCATGAAATGAAGCACCAGAATCCATGACCCAGGAATCCACACTGCTCTCCACGCTACATATCAAGAGATCATTATGAGCATAGTCTCCTGCAATGTTAACTTGTTTATTATTCGGGCATTGATTCCTGAAATGCCCCACCTCCTTGCACGTCCAACACGTTACATCTGAGCGATCCTGAGTCTTCGACTAACTCCTTCTTCTGTTCCTGCTCCCACTACCTCTGCTATTTCTCCTTCCTCTGCTGACATTTAGCAATTCACTCGATGATTCCCCAGAACTCCTTCTTCTGACATCCTCGCCTAGAATGAGATCACGAATCTTCTCAAAAGTGAATCCATCGGGTCCCGCTGAACTGGTAACTGCTGTAACCGTTCCGGACCAACTGTCAGGTAATGACGATAGCAGTAGTAAGGCTTGAACTTCATCATCGAACTTAATGCCCACTGACGTAAGTCTGGCTAAGATTGAATTCATTGTATTTATGTGCTCGGTAACTAAACTGCCTTCCTTCATTTTTGTGTTCACCAATTCTCTAATCAGAAAGACCTTGTTTGCTGCAGATGGCTTCTCGTACATGTTAGACAGCGCTTCCATGACACCTTTCGCTGTCTTCTCCTTCAGAATGTTAAACGCAACATTCTTGGTCAACGAGAGTCGGATAACCGCCATGGCTTTCCAATCCAAACCTGCCCACTCTGCATCAGACATCTTTTCTGGCTTGTCACCCAATACCATGTCTAACTCCTTCTGAACCAGCAAATCCTCAATTTGCATTTTCCACCAACTGAAATCTGCACCATCAAACTTTTCAACTCGATACTTCCCATCTTCTGCCATCTCAAACGACTAGATGAGGTACCCGGTACAACTGATCTCAGATCTTGGTAACTGTCAGCGACTGCTCTCTTTCTTTCTCCGATGCTTCGCGCTTGAGGATGTTCAGATCCAAGCTCGCTGCTCGATCTAGGCTTCGACTGGCAGTGCTCAACGGTGGTAGCTCGACCAGTTCAGATCTGGACTGGTTCGTAGCGGCGCTGCGCACTGGTTGCTGCCTTTTTTTTTCTTTCAGCTCGATCTGCTCCTCACTGGTTTGCTGGTGGCTGCGCAGCTGCTCTCTCTCCTTTTCCGGTGTCGCGACTGCTGCAGATCTGGGTGAGATCTGTGACTCGACGGCAGCAGCGACTGAACGACGCCTTTCCTGGTCGGCGCTGGTCTCGCGATCTGGACAAATCCAGCAGCGACGGCTGCTTCTAGATTTGTTGCTCGATTTGCTGCTCCGGTCGGCAGATCTGGTTCACTCAGCGGCGGCGATACTGTGCTGCTGATTTGGTTCGAACAGATCGTGGAAGATGAGAATCTTCTCCAAAAAATATTAATTTTTTTTTTAGGTAACTCTCGCAATTTTTTTTCGTGTGTATAACCTCGCTCTGATACCAATTGTTGGGACAACAGAATAACAACAATAAACACACACACACAAATTAATTGCGAGAAAATAGAGAAAAACGGAACACAAACGACACACAAGAATTTACGTGGTTCGGTCTCACAACCTAGTCCACAACTGCAACTAGGAGGAATTTTATTACTCTCTTTCTTGTGGTGTGTAGATTACAAGTACAAGCTATCTATTTATAGAAATAGATTATGGTTATTAGGGTTTCTAACGGGCCTAATTAATCAGGCCTCCACACGCCCAACAGTCGATGTGCGCGAAAGTTGACTCCGAACACCACAATTATTTTAAAAAAAATATTCTAAATCCGAAATTTATCTTTGCGATCACATAAAACTTAAAAATTTCATAAAAACAATTAATTTATTAATGAATGGAATTTGGCACCGACAATTTTGAAGAAACTGGTGAAAGGATGAGAAAAGAAGCAGTAGTAGAAAGTATTGGTGATCCGCTAGTTATCAAAATTAATAATTGTAAACACAGAGAATAACATATATTTTATCGAATTGTCAGTTTGTAATATTTACGTGGGGGCTGGGAGAGATTTAAGTAATAAGTATACAGCTACATATTTAACACATGTAATTTAAGATTAGGTGAAAGTAAATATAGCATGTACATACATTTAAATATAATGTTACGTTGAAGATATTTATCTTTTTTAATCTGCAAAAAAAATTTATTTGGAGGAAGTTGTGCGCACCATAAGTAACATGCCTATAGTGTGAAAACTACAAAGTAAAGGTGTTAAAATTGCCAGAGTCCAAACTGCAACTTAAGTATGATTTGCTGCAGTTGAACAGAAAAATCTATTATTGAGTTTGTGATAGGAGCAAATGTTCACATGTGCAGGGAATTATTAGGCCATTCTGGTATTTGTCCACATCCCCCACCCCCACCCCCCCACCCCAAACACACTTAAAATATATCACCTTCTTTAATTGATTTATATCCAGACACAACTTGATATACTTTTAAAATACTATTTTTATTTTTTTTTATGAAAACATCTGGGGAGGAACTAGAAGACTGTAGGCTATAAATTTAGTCGAATCTAATAGTTTTTGTTCAAATACACTATATTTATCTTAAAAGGATAAGAATTCAGAACTCATAAGTTATGTTTATTTTAAAAAGACAAGAATTCAGAACCCATAAGTTACCATTCAAATTCTGGGTCCGGCTCCATAAAAGGCCTACTACAAGATGTACAAACCTATACAATTGTGTACACAAATAGTAAGATATGCGTTGGTTTGTTTGTGATAGAAGCAAAATAGGGTGTGGAGCAGTGTGTCATGATACATCTCCATCTTTAGAGATTTGGAAAAGATATTATGTGAGTAGTGAATTGGGTCCTCTTGGTAGTGAGTTATGTGACTTGTGTGTAAATGACGAAAGTGGGAGTCATTTTCTAGTAAACCAACAACCTCTTGATGGTTGGCTGGTCCATAAGGTCTTAGTCGGTCGGAGTGATGACATCCCCCTTTCAATGAATGGTCCTGTCTATATTTCTAGACCAAACCCCATTGGCCCGGCCCAAAGACAATTCCCCAACAGCAGCATTTTAGGCTTATGTAGCCATCAATTGTACTGGAAATAATCAAACCTTAATGTCCACTTGGTAGCTAGTAGGTACTCATGTGTACACGACTGGACCCCCTCACCACACGCAATTAACTCGTAAAATTTTTATTTTTATTTTATTTTATTTTTTTGTTCAAAACCGATTGGCTTTTACACAATCAGATTATCTATAATTAACATTAAACCATTACAACGTACTTTTGATAAAATGTAGTAACTGACCAATTTATCAAGGTTAAACTTCATGTAAAAAATAGTAATAATATGCACTTCCATGAATATAATAGTGTCCAACGATTCCTTAAAAATTAGATCAAAGGATGAAAATAAATTTAAAATATTTCAATTTTTTGAGTTTTCTATATATAAATTATTAAGTATGTTAGTTTTTTATACGAGCTTTCACGAGTGTTTATCGAAACACAACACAACTATCGGTTGTTTCCGTTTTCTGTCTGAACAATAGCAGAAAAGGGAATAATTGATCGTTGAAGTGTGTTTTAAGAAATAGTAGATGATCGATAGTTCAGATATAAAACTTAAAAAATAGTAATATTTTGGATGTATTTTTGATTATTAACTCTAAAAACCTAACATGATCTTTAGATATTTTAAGATAAATTTGTTTGACTAGTAAACATCTTCCACCTCCAACATTAAATTTGTGAATTCAAGTCACTAATCAATCTCCTAGAAAGGAGTTAAAAAAAAAATTACCAACTAAAAGAATAGTCACAATAATTATAACTCAATAAAGAAATAATAGGGGCAAGTCTAACGCTTGCAGCTTGCTTCTATCATTGGTTAATTTTGGACTGAAGGCATTCCAATTGTCGTATTTTTTTTAAAAAAAAACTGAATACTTTCCTCTGTCACAAACAACCATATATATATATATATATAGTCTTGCTAGTAAGGAGAGAAAGGAATAATGACATGAACTGTGTAATATAAGGGAATTTTCAGAAATATAGATGCAGTCTCTAGGACCTAGTATAAGTAACCTTTTTTCGGTAAGTTAAAATTATGTCATATTAGGTGTAATCATAAGTAGCTTTATTCGATCTATCTCTATCTCTTTTAACTTCTGCAACAGTCAACCTCTTACACCTTCTTTTTGACGCATTTGCGCACCTCTTATTCATATGTCCAAACCATTTCAGTTTCGTGCTCCTCGTATTTTTTTCTATTGAGGCTACTTCCACCTTGTGCTATATAACTTCGTTCCTGACGAATATCTCTCCTGGTATGCTCAGACATCCATCTGAGCATCCTCATTTTCGCTTCATACATTCATCTTTTGAACGTGGGCATTCTTAATTGGGCAAGCACTCTGCCTCATACAACAATATTGGTCTAATCAGGTCTATGTAGAATTTACCTGTAAGTTTTGACAATATATTCTTATTGAGATAATATTTCGATCCATATGCGAGTCTCCATTTTAGTCACCCGGTTCAATACGATATCCGTCATTATCATCAATTTCTATCTCCATAAGTTATGACAAATCCAAAATACTTAAAACTTTTTTCCTTGGATATTGACTTGTGGATCGATCCTCACAGGTTAAGACAAATACAAAAAAAGTAAAGACACATTTGATATAACTAGTTAGGATATATATATATAGCAGAAAGAATGTGGTCGTGTTGTAGTTGGAATACAATGCAATGAGATAGCATAAGAAAGAAACAATGCTGGCTTTGTTTGTTCTGTTTTCCTAATTTTATAATGGCTTTAATTAATGTCATATTCCTAAAAATAGAGTGTCATGGTGAGCATGCCCTGTATATGAAATGTTTCTTTTATACAATTATTATGCACAAAAAAGTAGAAAAAGAAAATTATATTTGGAAATTTTGTTTCTTATGAGTGGATAAATTAACTTAATTTGCAATATTTTTCTATACTCCTGTCTTAAATCAACTAAATATTTCTTTTTTAATAACATAGCGAAGAAAACAATCTATTAACTTAATCTATATTTGCAGTACTGTATCAATTGAACTATTATAGTTTAGATATATTTTAAGTCTTCCTTCATTATTTTACGTTTAAGCCCAACGGATTGCTTTCTAAATCCTCGACGTGTCACATTTCATTACCACTTCTTCGATCAGTTTATAGTCAATATATAGTCACCTATGATTTCTGAAAATTTAATATAACTGCAACAATAATTTTCATATAAATTTAATATAATTATAATTAACATATAAAATTTAAAATATAATTTTCATATTAAAAAAAAAATAATGAGGTATGTTGTCGTTTTAATGAAGTAAAAAAAATCAGATAAAACAGAGATTCATCCATATAAAGCAAGGTAATTTGTGAGTGCTGCTAGTTAGATTAATTTTTTAATGAAAAAAAACTCAATACACAAATCATAGATAAGCACAAATTTAGCTATTGAAAAATAGTAAATTTGTCCAATGCAATCAAAGTATAACAATATGGGCCCTCCCTATTCAGCCCAATTTCTCACTTGACATTGGAATTAGTGGGCCAAACCTTACTACTCCACTCTGGTTTGTCCAACACACTCTTAGGCCTATCCCAGAAAAGAAAGTCCAATAGCTCCAGGAAGAAGGAAAGGAAAATTAATAAATAGACAATGAATAACTTTTGCTTAAAATTGAATTAAAGTTAAAAAAATGTCATGGGCCTTTCAAATTTGTTTCTTTAATTCCCTTCTCACGGCACCTTTAATTAAAAGAAATTAAGTGTGTGTTTGGTTATGAAAAACTTAAATATTATTTATTTTATTTAAAATTTTTAAAGTTTGAGGCAGGAATTGTGTTTGGCTATAACTTTTTTTGAAAGAGTATTTAAAATTTTGATGTACTTTTTTAAAAATATGAGTTATACCTTGAGTAATTTACTTTAAATATACTATTAAATCTACTCTAAAAGAGCAATATCTCAAAATATAGATAGTCATATAATGTCGCGAATTAGATTCCATTTTTGAGCTACTACATACTATTACAAATATTTTTTCACTTTATTTGAAAACTTTGAAGTTGGACTTAAAAGACGAGTTGAGTTCGATTTTAATTTTTTTAAAAATAACGTCTAATTATTTGTCTGTATTTTTTTAAATAAACATAAAATATAATTTAAATAGGATTATTTTTATAAAAATAAAAAATTTAGAGTAAAAAATGTAAAAAACAATATAGTGAAACTGAAAAAGTAAAAATAAAATTTTCACATATTTTCTTAATTCAGTTTATATTTGAGATTTTCAGGATCAAACAAGAATTTGAAATGATTTTCAAATAAAATAAAATAAAAAATTAATTCTCATAATCAAACTGGTTGTACACGTATACGAGTTGTTTAAAGAGATCAAGTCCTTGCATTAGCTGCAATTGAAGTCTTCATTATTCTGCCATCAATTGGCTTTGTGTGTTTCACACGTCCTATAAAACTATGGGTTCGTGTTAGGATATATAAGAATAGTGTTCGAGTAAAATATTTTTAGTATTGGAGTATTGTTATTAGTTATATTGGGATTATTTTTTATGTTTTATTTTTAGTGCATTAAAAATAATATATATTGTATAATTTTTTTTAAAAAGTATTTATTTATAAAATTACCCTTTACAAAATACAGTGAAAAGAATGTGTAAAAAATTTTGAAAAACAATTGTATCTTTAACCATACTGATGTATGCATTTTAAATATCTACATTACTGATATCATGATTTATTATATATTAGTTATACATAAATTAAAAAAAATATCCCTTCTTAGGATGTTTTTACAACAACTTATTACACACCAATTAGGTCGAATCATGTTAGAAAATTATTTTCAGTTGTGAAAGGCTTTTGTTACGTATCATTGTTGAAGAATTCATCAAGTTCTTGTGATTTTAATTAGCTTTGCAAATTTATCAAACAATTTCACACTATTTTAAGTATTTCATTATGACTTCTTATAAATCTTTTATTATTGTTTCTTCAAACATGAGCAGTTAAATCTCTTGAGTTAGAGTGGTGGGATCCATGATGGATTAACTGAAGTAGGCAAAATAAAATAGTGATTCTTGAACGGTGAATTAAGTGGATTGTTATTTTCTGTTTTAATGAGTTTTAGCGGTTGCAAATGTTGAAACGTGCTTATATCTTTAACTTGCTCGACCAAAGAGGTTGAAGTTAAGGAAAGAGAATAATAATAGAAATTTGAGGATATCAATCCTCATCTGATTAACTTGAGTTCTAACCGATGATAGTTAATCCAAGACTTTTGGCGAGGGCAAATTCTACATACTTAAAATTCGAGAAGATTTAGGTGAAATTCATCTATGTAGATTGAGAGACGTTAGATAAATTTAATCGTCAGTGTTACACAAAATGCATCAGGATAGATCACTAATAAAATAAGCCTATTACGTTATGAAATCATGGGAAACACAATTCTAGTTTTGTCTCATTAATTTGATAACAACTCAATCATTATTTAGAATTATTTTATTTGCAAACCCCCTTCCGAAATATTGACTACCGATTGATTTACTCATCATTGACCTATTATTTCTTCTCTATTTTCTATGGGACAGATCCCAACCTAGTTGAGTTATTATATTTGACAGTGTCCATTTTATACTTCATTACGAGATGTAATTTGAGTAAGAGAAAAAAAAAATATAATTTATCCTTAAATAAATATATCAAATAAAATATTAATAATATATAAAACTATAATATATTATTGTTTTCAACTATTGCATTTTTGGATTCAAAAAAAGAAAAGAGTGCCTATTGGAGGAATGACACAGAACAAATTAGGTTCATTCATTGCAATGAGAAAGGGGGACACATTTCTATTACGACTTCGGGTGGGATCCAAAGATGCTATACCGACAGACTTGCGTGTGGAAATAAAATTCAATAATCAAGTTTGCAAATTAAAAAAGTTTAAAATATTGATGTATTATTAAAAAGTTGAAGCAAAAAAAAAAAAGTACTAAGTGAGAGTTGATCAATAATACTTTAATTAAATAATTTAATATTCACTTAAGTGTATTATTCAATATTTTTGAAGATGGGTGTCAGAGTTAATATATTATATCACTTTTAGAAAATATATACATCAAATATTTAAATTCATTAAAAAAAAATCATAAATTCACGTACACCGTAATTTACTATGTAAATTCATTTCTGATAAATTAAAAATGCTTATTTTTAAAAATTAAGATGATTGATTAAATTTTTAATGAGAAAATAAGTGTTTTTAAATAGTTACAGAACTTATTTTTCAAACTAAATGACTGAAAATCAAAGGGCCACTTATGAAAGCAGAAATCGCTGTTGTGGTTTATGGTATTTGAATGGAATGAAATATCAATTTTTTTTAAGAAAAAGGTTCTAACCAAGAAAGTCTTACTTCGAGAAGTGAAGATAAGCTTGTGCACCAAATTTAGGAGGAACAACAAAATCTTTTATTTTTTTGTGTTCTGTATAAATGGATAATCTACGTAATAGGACTATATAATAGTAAATGAGAAGGGATGGATACTCGATGGGCCTCCCTCCCTCTACTCTGTATTGTTAATGATAGTTAATAAAACCTTTGTTTAATAGGAAAAAAAAAACTTACTTTTTCAGAAATTATAAAAAAAATTAATTTTTTTTCCATAAACATTTTTATAAAATTGACTAAGCACAAAATATTGCTAACTTTAAATTTGATAAAAATATTTTCAAATTGATTAATCAAATACAAATTTTTACTTTTTAAAAATACTTTTGTCAAACCAAATAAATTTTAAAAATTTAATTAAACAAGCTAATATACGTCATAAATATTTCTCTCCCTCCTCCCCCTTGTGAAACTTCCAATTAATAAGTGACTTTCTATTATTTATTTTCTTCTTCTATTTTGTGTACTAAACAAATGATTTTGATGAGAGAACATCAATTTTTTAAATGACTTTTCAAACCAGCCCTTAATATATAAAACTAAAATTATTAATTACTCCTCCGATCTAATGTATAGTATCTTTGTTTCCCAATTTTTTCCACAACATTTTGCTTACTAGAACATACACAATAGTAGGAAATGGAGCACATAATCATACCAAATATTATATTATATTTTACAAGATATATATGTATAAAAGTAAAGATTAAAATATTAATTAAATCATCATTAATGTTGTGCACATAATAAATTTTAAGTATGAATATGTAAAAAATATTATATTAAAATAATGTCTATCAATTATGATCGTAATTTCACGAGGAAATATTATATTATTTTTTTTTACATTCATACTCTTTTCTATTTTTTTGATAAAAATGATTGACAAATACATTTCTTCTTTCTTGATACAGAAAATTAATTATATATATATATATATATATATAAACACCTTATATAATAGTCATAAAATTTTCAAATAAATATTACTACTATAACCAGATTTAACTTTACCTCATGCACCTCCAAAAAACCTAGATACCATCAAGGAAAAATTCCATTTGAAATTTATGCATTATCAGTTACATTTATGTCTTTTATGTACAGTTTATAACAGTTATTACTCTCTTTATTTTAAAATAAATAGTATTTTAATTTTTTGATATATTTTAAAATAAGTGATATTTATATAATCAAAATATATTAATGATATTCTTTTTAATTTTATCCTTATTTAAATGAAATGTTCTTTTATAAAGTTTAAAATATATTAAAAAGCTATATTTTATTTAAAATATTTATTAAGAGGTAAGTGAATAAAAATATATATATTTTTTTAAAAATAAATAATTTTTTTAAAAAATATGCCTGAGCTAAAAATACAATTTGTTTTTTGAAATGGGGGGGAGTAATTATTAAGCAGTGTTCATTTTACCAAGTAAGATAAATTTACGGCAGGTAATTTTGTTTTCCTGACTAGAGTAGACTAGATATCGTCGGTGTCTGTCGACAACCAGATATTTGAGCGGGCCGAGAAATCTGTGTCCTTATACCTCGGCGATACGGAGGTTGTTCTAATATCATCTCATGCTGCCACGTGTAAGGTACAACTATCTTGATTTTGAACTTAATAATAAATGCACCAGGCTGGATTAGCAATTTAGATGCCTTATATTTCTTGATTTTCGCCATTAAATTAGTGATTTCCTTTTTTTATTCTTTATTTTTACTGTTCTCTATTTTTCTATATTTCTCCCTTATATATATATTTTAGGAAGAAAGATCCGCTGACATTAAATCTAATGCGAAATATGTTCATATATAATTTTAAGAATAAAAATTAGTAGTTTGAATCAATTATAATACGATATTTAAATTTGAAGCTATAATTAAATTCGATTAAATCTAATTTATCTGATCAAACCTTTCTATTTTGGCTATTACCTTCTCCATTACTATGTTCTCATACGCAGGAATACCCCCGTTAGCCGGCTTTTGTAGCAAATTCTATTTGTTCTTCGCTGCTTTGGATTGTGAGGCTTACTTCCTAGCCCCAGTGTCAGTAGTGACTAGCGTTATAGGTCGTTGGGCGGCCGGAAGGTTGCCACGAGTAAGTAAGTTTGGGGGACCGAAGGCAGTTCTCCGTGCACCGGACACGTAGCTTAGTGGAAAAAGAAGCACAAACAAAAACAGAGCTTAAACATGTGGAAAATGTTTTATAATGTATTAATATACAAATTATACATAAATATATACTGTATATCGTAAATATTATTACCAGTTAACTGAATCTAATGTATATATTTATATTAATTTGGTTATTATTTAACCACAGTATATTAAATACTGTATAAACATTCAATAACCTTTCTTTTTTTTTCTTGTTTTACACTTTTCGCATGTTATAACTACTCCAACCAATCCACAGGGTTTAACCCGATCCATATATTATGACCGCATCACACACTAATAAACCGACCCAATTGTGTTATCATCTCTCCTTTTCTCCCTTTCTCGACAAAAATTTTCCGTCTGTCGACACTATTCACCGGTCGCCGGCTTTCCAACATTCCGGTAATCACACCACCGTCCAGCCAGCATTTCCTACATATATCGGACGTATTCCACATTCATTGCTAGTCAGTGTATATTTTATTGATTTCTCCTTTTTTAGAAACTGCTAAATCATCTGGTTTCGCTTCCATTGATCAGTTAAATATCGAAGCATTTTCTAGAATCTACTCGTAATGTGCGAAAGAGTTATGGATTTTGCTTCTCTTCAGCGAAAGAATCGTCTTTGAAAGGTCTCAGAATCCATGTTTTGCTCAAGTTTATGAAGGGAAAATTCTGAAATATTCTTCTCATTGAGGAGACACATTTAAGCTATTCTATTTGTGTTCGGATTTCTAACATTTTTATAACCCCTCGTCTTGTTTCTTCAACCTTTTGTATAAAGCAATTGTGGGTCTCAAACAAAGTGGGATTTTGTTGATTTGGATCCCGCATTATCCAAATAAGTGGGTTTTTTGGGCTATATTGATTGTGTTTGGTGAGCGATTGACGAAAAAAAGAAGAATAAACTTGTGAGTTGAATAGTAATTTCATGGGGTACATGTGGTGAGAAAGTAGTTAACGTAGGGGGTGGGGGAATTGGGCATAATGGGGCTAAAAGCGGCAGCTTTAGCAGACAGTCGTCTTGAGAAACTGAAGAGTTCTATGTTATCCAAATCTAGAATGAAATTATGGATGATAAGATTAACAACATTGGTGCTGTTGTGGATTTGCTTGGTTCAATTGATGATATTGGGAGAGACTTGGGGTCCTAGAGTTCTAAAAGGCTGGCCCTCTTGTCTTTCTCAGGAATCAGCTGCAGTACTTGCTGTTAAATCGTCCCGTGAGGTCCCTGCCAGAGTTCTTCCACCAAAGAGTGCGTATCCTTTTGTTTGCAACTATAAGTTTCACACACTTGTCTGTTCTCCTTTGTGTTTTTTTTAAGTTCATATACTCATCATTGTTGACTTTTTTCCCAGTACTTTGGTCGATACTTAGAGATCATGGTGCATATTATGTCATAGGATAATAGGAAACATCAAAGTGGAGTCTACTGGGTGGGAATGTGAAATTAGTAATGAGTATAGCTTAATTCCATTTATGGATATTGTAGTTGGAGGGCTTGTAAAAGAAGGAAGTTTTACATATCACCACGGTATTGTGGTATTGTGCTAATTATAATTGGTTTACTTATGTTGATTCATTGATTGAATTGTTGACTTGGTATTTTAGTTGAAATCATCATATACTACATGGTCCAATTCAGGTTAATCAACTTTCCAGTGACCTTAATTCCAAAACAAAATTGTTCTGCAAGTCTTTCCAGGGTTATCTGTTTCCTGACCTACAATATCGGAAGTTCCCCGTTGAATTTAAGAGCAAATGAACTACACATCTGAAGGGTTTGTCAGACTGACAGGTGTCATGATTATTTGTGAATCAGGGGTTTACAGGAATAATGGTTACCTCATGGTTTCATGCAATGGTGGGCTTAACCAAATGCGGTCAGCGGTTAGTAGCTTGCTTTAGATCAATCAGTTCACTACCACATACAAATGTAATAAATTTAGACAACCATTGTGAATTTGACTTGTGAGATGATTTTGTCACTTGTTTTTCCCCTTTGTCCTTGCCTATCCTTGTTGCAGATATGTGATATGGTTGCTATAGCAAGATATTTGAATGTGACTCTTATTGTTCCCGAGCTGGATAAAACCTCCTTTTGGGCTGATCCAAGGTGTGTCCACTCAATTATCTTTCTTTTTGTCTTTCAAATTACTGAATTCTTCTTTAGAAAGAAAAGATGGAGATTTGTATTAACAGCATTTTTTATTTGCAGTGAATTTCAAGACATATTTGATCTTGATCACTTCATAATGTCCTTGAGAGATGAAGTTCGAATATTGAAGGAGCTACCTCCAAGACTGAAGAGGAGAGTTGAGTTGGGAGTGATTCATACTATGGCTCCTATTAGTTGGTCTGACATTTCCTACTACCATAATCAGGTTTGTGGTCTATTGCTAAATGGTACTCTGTTATTATTTTTAACTCTCGCATCCTTCTCCAGTGTAATGATGATCATTTTCTGAATACAGATTCTTCCCTTAATTCGGAAGTATAAAGTAGTTCATTTGAACAGGACTGACGCTCGGCTTGCCAATAATGGACAACCTGTGGAAATTCAAAAGCTACGATGCAGAGTTAATTTTGATGCGTTGAAATTCACTCCTCAAATAGAAGAGTTGGGTAGAAAGGTTGTCAGACTACTCAGGCAAGAGGGTCCTTTTATGGTTCTGCACCTGAGATATGAAATGGATATGTTAGCGTTCTCTGGCTGTACCCAGGGATGCAACAAGGAGGAGGTAGAAGAGTTGACAAGAATGAGGTGAAGTTAAATCCTTGTATTCCTTGGTGGCTTTAACCATCCTTCATTCACTGGCTGATTATTATTTTTTTTCTGCAGATATGCTTATCCATGGTGGAAAGAAAAAATTATTAATTCAGATTTGAAAAGAAGAGATGGTTTGTGTCCTTTGACACCTGAGGAAACTGCTCTTACTTTAAGGGCATTGGACATTGATCCTAGTATTCAAGTGTACATCGCTGCTGGGGAGATTTATGGTGGAGAAAGGAGAATGGCTAGTCTTGCTGCAGCTTATCCTAATTTGGTAGTTAGAAAGTTCTAGTTAATTCTTAAGCTTCTGAATATATTGAATGAATTTGCAGACTCACCATTTGCCCCGGCTTTATTTTCTAACAGGCAAGGAAGGAGACACTACTAGAGCCTTCTGAGCTAAGGTTCTTTCAAAATCACTCCTCCCAGATGGCAGCATTAGATTATCTTGTTTCTCTGGAGAGTGATATCTTTGTTCCCACATATGATGGAAATATGGCAAAAGTTGTTGAAGGACATCGCAGGTATTCTCTTTTGATAAATCATGGTAGGCATAATGAAAGGGCGACTTCATATTCTAAATGGTTGTTACTTGCTTTTAGAAGTTTATTTTGCAAAATTTTAAGAGGGGGAAAGAATCTACTCTGCTGCTATACCTCACATTCTTTGTATATGTAGTTAATCATTCATTAGGAATGCACATGACACATGGGGTTTAGTTGGTTTTGGTATAATTTTCATTTAATCTGAATGTCCTCTATTCTATACAGATATCTTGGATACAAGAAAACTATCTTGTTAGACAGAAGGCATCTGGTTGATTTAATAGACCAACATAATGCTGGATCATTGACATGGGATGAGTTTTCTACCGCTGTTAAGGAAGCTCATGCTGAACGTATGGGCAACCCAACAAAGAGATTGATCATTCAAGACAGACCTAAAGAGGAGGATTACTTTTACTCCAACCCGTGGGAGTGCTTAGAACCATCTTATAAGGATGAAGCTTCAAGCAGCATGTAAATCAAGGCGGAGGTAACGTTTGGGTAGAGAAAAATACTTCCGTGCACTGTAATGATTTGGAGGACATACTTGTCAGCACTCGATAACATGCATTGTGCTGGATTTTGCTTCAGAAAAGGGGTGAATGCACTTGAAATCCTGAGAAGACCTCAAAAGCATTTGAAAGGGTTATATTAAAATGTTTTTTTTTTTTTTCTACTTTCAGAAACCCAATAATGGAATACATGTATAGTAACTGTCCTGCCATTGCAGGGATACATTGTCAATGGCAGCATACATAGAGACAGAGGGGTACAATTATAGATTTGTTTTGCCAGCACTTTTGGATTTGTCAAATTTGAAGTTCCACAGAGCATGTATAATTAATTTGATTGATAAGCTGGGAATTATTATGGGGAAGATGAGCCCACTTAATTCCATAGCATATAGTTTATCAAATATACTCCTTTGTATTTTGTACCAGAATATTAGGATAATTCCCAGCCAATTATATATTTAATCACTAGGAAGATTTTAGTAAGCTATTTGAATTTGATTGGCGCCCTGTCCTTTAAAGAAAAAAAAAAGGAAAAGGAAAAATTACGGCTGCAACCGACATGTATTAACTATATATGTTTAACCTTAAGTGGACTGTTTTAAGTTTATGGCTGAAATAAGAGTGTAATCAAACTCATTTAGCAATTATATAATAGAAGCACTTTACAACTTATTAAATATTCCTTCTCTTCCATTTTAATTGCGAGATATACTAAAAATAGTTGTTTCGAAATATTTGTTAGTTTTAAAATTCAAGAGATAATTTATCATGTTTTTTTGATTCTATCCTTAGTACTTAAAATCATTCTAAAATGTGAAAAGAATTATTATTTCATGTTTTCAAAAAAATTAATAGAGTTATATTAGTTAATTTATTATCTTTATTAATTTTTTTTTAATTAGTGTGTAAATCTTTATCCTAACAATTAAAATGGAACGGAAGAGAATAATATAAGTTAAAAGAAAAAAGGGAAGAAAGAAAACAAAAGACAACTAGATATAAAGATGTTTTTTTGTTGTTGTTGCTTTTTCCTCTTTTATAATTGTCGTCAAGTGAGTAATCATTATGATAATTACTTCCTCCAGTACAAAATAAATAAATTTATATAACTTTTTTAATTATCTAAAATAAATAATTTTGTTCAAAATTTTAAATATGTATTAATTATCTTATTACTCTCTTTTTTTAATTGATTTTTCAATCATCTCTTATTTTTTATTAACCAACTTTCTTAATGAATGTTATATTTCAAAAATTCCATTTATTTTGAACAGAGAGGGAGTAATAATTTAACATGCAGGGCGGATAATACCTGAATTTTCTTGAAGAAAAACAATTAATATTTGAAAGGACCCTAATGCCTAAACACCAAAGCAAAGCCACTTTCAGCACTTAATCTCCTCTAAATTTATTATTAATCCTGGTGTTAGCACTTATTCCTCCTCCTTTAAAAAAGATTCCCCTACTCCTAACACTAGTGCTTTAGTGCTAAATGCTAATTATTAAAGAGGGTAATTATTTGATTAATGTCCAAATTATTCATATCTTATTGCTCCATTATTCACTGGCAGTGGCTCTATTCAAACCAAGTTTTCAAATGCCAAAGTTTTTAGTTTGTTTTTTTGAAGTCCTTTATTCTCCCTTAGTTTCAATTCTCCATTTATTCACAACAACGACAAATATATAATTCCCAAAAATAAGTTACATGAAATTTTACTGGGCTGTCACTTCATTATCCTGTTTCGTTTTAATATTTTATTACTTTTTCAAGCACTAAAAATTAAAATCTCCTAAGAAGCCTAAAGAAAATCTTAAAAGAACATTACCATAAGTAAAATTTAATTCCAATTAATAAATATCACTTGAACCCAAAAGATTAACAAGAAAAAGAGAAACGAGGATAATAGTCTATTCATTTTAAAGTAAATGTTGTGTTAGAAATTTAAGATAAAATTAGCAGGAGTAACTATTTTTAAGTATACTCTTGTACTCCGTTTCAAATTATTTGTCTTCTTTTTTTTCTAAAAATAATTTTCTTAAATTATTTGTTATTTTAGAAGTTCAAGGATATTTTCACCATTTTACCCTTTAGAATAGTATTTCTTGAAGACTACTCCCTCCATTTCATTTTAATTATTAGGTCTACTAAAAATATATGTTTCAAAATTCAAGAGATAATGACTATGGATTTTCAATTCTACCCTTAGTATTTAAAGTCATTCTAAAATGTGAAAAGAATTATTATTGTATGTTTTCAAAAAATTAATAGGGATGTATTAGTCAAATTACCATCCATATTAATTTTTTCTTAATGGGTGTGTAAATCTTATCCTAGCAATTGAAATGAAATAGATGGAGTACAAAAGCCTTGATTATGGAGTGTTATTATTTTTTGAGGCTGTTAATTTAGTTTATTTCTATGTGCTTATTTGGATTTTTTCACTCATTTATATTTATATGTGCAAAGTGACTTTGACAATTGTATACTCATTAATGGAGATATCACATAAACTAAATAAATATTAATAAAGAGAAATTATAACTTAGATACAAATAAAATTTAAATAGTTAAGAATCTCTTCTAATTAATACTCCTTCTGTTCTGTTTTAATTGTTTGGATAAGATTTGAATACTCATTAAGAAAAAAATAATAGGAATGATAATTTGACTAATATAACCCTATTAATCTTTTAAAAATATATTATAATATTTTTTTTTATAATTTAAAATAACTTTAAGTACTAAGGATAGAATTAAAAAAATACGATCACTTATTTCATAAATTTCAGAATTAACAAATATTTTAGTATACGTAATAATTAGAGAAGTAGTAGTTTTTTATGAGTTCGAAGAGAGGCAATCCCAAGAACATTATAGTAATTATTTAAATAATTATTGAAGGATCCAAGAAAAAGAATAAAAATCCTCGAGGTAGGAATCTTAACTCTTTAATCTTTATGTATTTGAGTCTACCTATCAATCAATGTAAGTATGAATCTATCTACATTTATTTATTTATTTCATTTAGAATAAGAGAAAGTAAATAGACAAAAATGAGACTTTATGTTTGGGTATCCCACAAGTATATTGTTGAACATTTCAGTCCATTAAGTTGGCCAAAAGTAAATATTTGAATAAAATTATCTGGAAAAAGAGAAGAATGTTATAAACATATTTATGTTGTAGTAAATGTCTATAAAGGTATTTGTATTGTACTGAATACATGTGTTTATATCATTGTGAAAGTCTATCTTTTGGAGAAAAGTTAGGAGAAATTATCCCTATAAATAGAGGGGTTCTCCTTCATTGTATTTCATCCTATCAAGAGAAATAAGAACTTCTCTCATTCTCTTTTTCTCTATAATATTCTTGTTCTTTCTTTATTATTTCATAATACGTTATCAGCACGAGTCTCTGCCTTGAGCACTCACTTTGAAAGATCTGAGGTAAGAAAAATCAAAGTTTTCTTAGAAAGATAAAGGTTAGTATTTCTTGATATTTATGTATTTACTAATAACAATATCGATTTTGTATATGAACTTGAGGAACGACTTATTGATTCACTTGGCAATTCATGCCTCATAATTGTTTGAGAAGAACAATATTGTGAAAAATATATTTGTTCTAGAAAAATAATATTATGAAAATATATTTGTTCCAGCAGAATAATATTGTGAAAATATGTAAGAGAAATCATCTATGCGTACCTCGATTTGCTCCCGAAGTAGCAATATCTTAAAAGAGGTTTTAAGCTATCATACCTTATGTGGTTAAGGCATATTTAGATGATCATGTTCCATTCCTGAAGAATGAGAAATTGAGAACTTTTGATAAATGTTACAAATATAGATCTAATACAGATCTAGTCCCTGAAGCGAAATCAAAGCATCAAAAATCCATATGGATGCAATGGGTCTTGGAGACACCATTAAAAGTGAAAACAAAGCATCAAAATCCATATGGATGCAATGGGTCTTGGAGACACCATTAAAAGTGAAAACAAAGCATCAAAACAAGATCGTGCTAAGGCTATGATATTCTTGCGTCATCATCTTGACGAAATTCTTAAAATTGAATATCTCACAATTAAGGATCCACTTGTTTTGTGGAATAGCCTAAAAGAAAGGTATGACCACCTGAAGATGGTCATCCACCCAAAGGCACGATATGATTGGATCCATCAAGACTATAAGTCTGTTATGAGTATAGCTCATCAACATTCAAAATTGTTTCAAAGTTGAAACTATGTGGAGAAACTATTTTGATATGATTGAATATGTGGTAGTATACAAAATTAATTGAGAGCTCCGGAAGAGCTAATGTATTACTACATGAAGGAATGAAATTATTGTAGTAAGTCTCAAAAGGAAACTTATAAGTTTCAAGGACATTGAAAAAAAAAATTGAGACTATAAATTATGGGAAGATCTAATATCTTCATGCTACTACAATTGAAACGGGTTATAAATATTTATGTAAAAGATTACCCGCCGTTTTTTTAATTTGTAGTACACAAATATAGGTATGATGATGAAATCACATACGAAAGTAAACTAGAAGTTTACTGATATAAGTTGGCATAACCGGTTGGCCATCCCGGTTCAAATGTGATGCAAAAATAATTGAGAATTCACGTGGCTATATGTTGAAGAAATAAAAGATTCTTCAAGAATTTTCTTGTGTTGCTTGTTCTCGTGATAGAATGATCTTGATCAGGTAAGATTGGAATTATATTCCCTGAAATTTTGGAACTTATAAAAGGGTGAATATGGGCCCATTCACCTACCATGTGAACCGTTTGCTAATAGATGCATCTATCTAATGGTCACATGTGTTTTGATATCAACTTGCAATTGATTTTTGTAAGGTTGTTGCTCGAATTATTAAATTAAGAGCATAGTTTCAAATTATAAAATCATGTTGATAATGCTGATTCATATCTATGTTGGTTTAGCAAAAATTGTATGCCTCCAATTATTGCTAAATCATTAGTTATGAGAATAAAACTCCCAAATAAAATTTGGTATGAGATATGTTTATTTAACATATAGCAACACTTGAATGCATCAAGCCAACAAGGTTCCCCTATCACAATTGGTTCAGGGTCAGGGATCAAATAATTTCATCTAAAATTTGAATGTGCGATATATGATTCAACTGCCCCACCACAACGCACAAAGATGGGTCCCCAAATGAGCTTGGGGAGTAAATGTTAGTTTTTCTAACATTAGGGGGAGAAGTGATTAGCAATTGAAAATTGAGTGTGGGATGAATTATCTAGATCCTCGGGAAAAGAAAAAAGTGAACTTAAAGTTCAATAGATAATTCACTTGCAAAATATTGCAAATCAATTGCCAGATATATTTGCTAACTCTATTTTATAATTCAGTTGCAAATGCTCCAATGAAAAGTCCTTGAACGATAGAGTCTATGAGACGCCTGAAGCGTGATAGACCAAACGGTTCCAAATATAGAGCTTCTTGAAGAAGGAGAGGAGCAAGTGATTAAGATGGTCATAATGATGAGGCAAGTGCTTTAAGAAAGCACCACGACATAACACTTCATAAAACCTTGGCAAAGGTTCAGGTACCTGAAAATGACGAAAAATGAAGAGATCTCAATAAGTTATGCCGCATTGGAACTGATCGTCGACGATATTTTTGATACAATATAGTGCACAATATTGTAAAAGATTGTGAGGATCTGAATTCTACGTCTATTAAAGCATGTTGATGTAGAAATAATTATCAAGTGAAATGATGCGTATTGATAAGCATAAAGCTTATTGGACCTGTAGTCCAGACACTAGAAGATGTCACGCATTTAAATACTAATTAATGTTATCACTTGATAAAATTTGTACGAAAATCATGAAGGATTCGAAATGCCTGAAGCATTTACAAGTTTCTTTAAACTTGTTCATAATTCTTATATGAGGAAATCCTTGGTCCTTGAAGTACCATATCTTAGTGTGATTGATGCACTAATATATCTTGCTAATACTACAAGGCATAACATTCGGTTAATTTGTTAGCAAGTCCCGATCTTGTTGGTTATGCTGATGCTGGGTATTTATCTGACCCACACATAAAGCTCGATCTCAAACTGGCTACGTGTTCATATGTGGAGGTACTGCAATGTCTTGTAGATCTACAAAGCAGTCTCTCGTAGCTACTTCATCGAATCATGCTGAGATAATAGCTATTCATGAAGCAAGCCGAGAATGTGTGTGGTTGAGGTCTATGATACATCTCATTAGAGAAAAATGTGGTTTGAACTGTGACAAAGTACCCACAATTTTGTATGAAGATAATGCAACATGCATAACGCAACTAAAGGGAGGATTCATAAAAGGAGATAGAACGAAGCACATCTCGCTAAAGTTTTTCTACACACATGAGCTCCAAAAGAATGGTGATATCAATGTGCAACAGATTCGTTCAAGTGATAATGTGGCTGATTTATTCACCAAATCTCTACCAACTGCAACTTTCAAGAAGATGGTGCACAAGATCGGAATGCAAATATTCAAGGATGTTCTCACTACGGGGAGTTAATACGCGTTGTACTCTTTTTCCCTTGCGAGGTTTTGTCCCACTGGGTTTTCCTTGTAAGGTTTTTAATGAGGCAGCCAAAATGCGTATTATTAGATATGTGTACTCTTTTTTCTTCACTAGATTTTTTCCCAATGGGTTTTTTCTAGTAAGGTTTTAATGAGGCACATTATCTATCAAATAGACATTCAAGGGGGAGTGTTATAAACATATTTGTGTTGTAGTAAATGTCTATAAAGGTATTTGTATTGTACTGGATACATGTGTTTATATCATTGTGAAAGTCTATCTTTTGGAGAAAAGTTAGGAGAAATTATCCCTATAAATAGAGGGATTCTCCTTCATTGTATTTCATCCTATCAAGAGAAATAAGAACTTCTCTCATTCTCTTTTTCTCTATAATATTCTTGTTCTTTCTTTATTATTTCATAACAAAGAATTTAATATTATATGGCGGTTTCTGAGTTTGAGGGGATGTTTTTTTTTTGATACTTTTGGATATATCTTTTTCTTTACAGAGTTTTGTTAAATTTAATAATCTTAATTTATTAAATATTCGATGTAGAGATAAAACATTCACTTTTGACAATTTTAAAAAATTAAAACTACTTTAAATGACCATTTTTGGCGTGGTCACATTTTGAATATTGAACTAATTGTTACGACTGCATGGATATTTTTACTAGTGTTGCCAATTTTCCCTTACAAAAGTTGGGCTTATTGTAGCCTGGACTAGACAGAATTGGGCTTTCTTAAATTGGGCCGAACAGAATAAGTAAAGTCTGGCAAACAGAAAAAGATTGGACTGATTTACTCGAATGTCCTGTTTTTAAGGAATTTCTTTCCCAAATACTATTTCTAAAATCATAATTACAAAAATTATAATTTTTAAATAAAATTACATAAATATAAACTATTTAAAATTTTATATTTTTAATTATACTTTATATAATTTTTACTTTCCTAATATATTTATTCTAATTAAATATTAAAAAAAAAGTATATACCTAATCTTATAATTTAAATACACAAAATAATATAAAATACTCTCTTTTCCATTCTTTTTTTTTTGGCAGAAATTTCGAAAATATTTCAAAAATATCAAAAATTCCTCTATCTTCTCCATATTTATTTTTTCAGAAATTCATATAATCCCTCTCTCTTCTCCATTTTTGTTTTTCCAAAAATTCTTCTATCTTCTCCGTATTTTTTTTTTCAAAAACTCCTCTTTCTTCTCTATTTTTATTTAATTTTTCAAGAATCCCTCTCTTCTCCATTTTTTATAAATCAGTTGTAATTTATTGAAATTTACTTTTATTTCGTCGAAATAAAAGAAAGATCCTTGAATAAAGGATGAATTCATCTAAAGGTTCATCAAAGATATTTTTGTATTAATAAAAATTGTGCATAAAATAAAAATAGATGCATATATATGCTTCAATTATATAATACAATATATTGATACACATATGCATGATTTGGTGTCTAATATATATTATATTTATAATCTTTATATGTGAAAGACTAAACTAAAAGGAAAATTTATGGATGATGAATATGAGGATAATATGAACAATGTTTTTTTAAAAAAATATATAATAATACATATTTCGTATATTTACTAAAAACTTATTAATAAAATTTGTGCATAATATAAAAAATAGATGCACATATATGCTTCAATTATATAATATAATCTATTGATATACATATGCATGATTTAATATATAGTATATGGTGTCTAATATATATTATATTCATAATCTTTACACATGAAAGATTAAAGTAAAAGGAAGATTTACGAATGATGAATATGAGGATAATATGAACAACTTAAAAAAATATATATAACAATACATATTTAGCATATTTAGTATATGTATGGTGTTAGATATAACAATACATATTAATTTTTTATCATATTTAATCTACTTAAATTATGGAAGAAATTATTACTTATGTCATTTATAGAAAATTACCATATTTACAATATTTATTCATTTAATCACATATAAAGTATATCTTGTATATTATGTAATTAAGAAAATAGTTATAATTTTTGTAATTATAATTTTAAAAAATTATATTTATGTAACCTTCCCATTTTTAAGAGACACCACGTAGTTTTCATTCACATTTTAAAAATAACTAGTTTATGTGTATGCGTCACGCACGTGTCCCTCATATTAATAAGAATAAACTTATAAAAATAGCAATAGTATTTAAAAGATGTGTTTGTGTAACAATATAAGAATTCAGAAAGAAATTATGAATTCAAATTGATAAATGATTATGTTTAAGAGTTTGATCGAATCTAGTAGTTATTTATTCAGTTTGTTCTAGTACTTCTTTCAATGAATAAAAACGTAATAGAAATAGCGTTTGATTGAAAAGAAAAAAAATGTTTGTCTTTACACGAGTACTTAAATGCAGACATTATATGTATATATAAATAGTAATATTTTCTATATATTTTAAATAAGAAAAAATTTAATACATAAAATTTTGTTAATTTTAAAATCCTACATATTAGAAAAACAATTAAATAACTATTTAGTTAAGTGTAAACTCCATTTTTAAAAGTCTAAAAAGGTGAATTATATTTTACAACAAGGCTTCGTACTTTAAATATTTAATAATAACTTAATTTTAAACTTTTCATTGATTTAAATAAAGAGAGTGAATAACAAGAGTACTCGATTAATTGAAACAACTTAAAGTATGTTATGTTTCTATATTTTTTTTTTATTATATAGTTTTTTTAAAAGAAGAAGAAGAAGGAATTCACGAATTAATACATAATAAAACTATGCTCTTTAATTTATTTTTTTTCGTATTGAAATATTGTGATGGATAATTAGTTAGTTTAAAAATAATTGATTGATATATAAGTTAAAAGAACACTAATCGAAAGTCTTAAATGACAACACTTTTAATATAGTTCAAATAAGGAAAGATTTAAGAAGCAAAATTGTAGTCAATTTTAAAATATAAAACATTAGAGTTTTACTTTTTACAAATTAGTAAAGATCTATAACAATTAAATAACAACTAATTGAGGAAAATAGTAAATGACAATTTTATCTATTGTAAAATCTCCTAATGAAGGGTAAAAAGTTCAATAAATATTTATAAGGACCTTCATGCTCATATATACAAAGAATATTTTGTTAAGTAAATAGGATCAAAATATTATGCATATATTAAATATTAATTCGTTGATGAAATTCAAATAAATTGCCAAAATTTGTTCCATCGAAAGATTGTATTGCATCTTCAAACGAAATAAAATTATTTTAAAAAGTAATAGTAGAAAAGTGACGGTTGCATTCAGAACTATAGTGTTGTCATTGAACCCAACATTAACTCCTTGTTTACTGATACAAAATTAGGATTAACACTATTAATGCGTCCGTTTATGATGTAACAGATTTTGTCTTCTTGTAAATATTTTTTGTACTTTTCAATATATAATTATTGAGTATAGCATGAACTTTTGTGTCCAACAAAAAATTAAACTTTAATGTTGCAAAAACATATATATAAAAATGTAAAAATATATAAAGTATAATAAAAAAAGATAAAAATATAATACGAAAAAAATATTACCTCTTCATCAACTAATATTATAGTCATTCGTGCACCTTCCTTTGTTCTCTTTTTATACCATTTTATTAATTCAGTTTCAATTACTAGGACTTTTATTTTTCAATGAGAACCATATTGCCTTAAGTTATTAATTGACATAATTTTATTTATGAAATTCTTTTCAGATTCCATTGCAATATTATCTAAAATAAATTGTTTACAAGAGTTATCATTATAATAACTTATAATTTTATATTAAAAAATTTATGAGATGAAGAGACTACTTTACCTGAATAGATACAACTTGTGAATGTATGAGTAGATGAAGAATGTCAGTTATAAGTAACACAAAATCTAAATCACATAATATCAATAAGAGACCCAATTAAATGAGATAACATAATATCAATATTAGATTCAACTAAAGGAGACAATCTAAGTTAAATTATTTTGAATAAAAACAACTTGAGCTGGCATAGCAATTACTATTGTATTTTACAAATCCACAATATAAAAAGAAATTCATAACATGAGAAAAGAAGAAGATATATTAACACGAAAAATACAAGATTGGAGATTAAATCAAATGTGATGATGTAGTAGAGTTGACGAATTAAATTATGCAATTATAAATCTTTTTATAGAAGTGAAAAAATTTATAAATAAAAAAGAATTTGAAAATAAAAAAATATTAGCACATTATCAAAAGATTTTTTTTTCGTGACTATGAAATAAAATTTTCTTCCGTCAAAAAGGAAAAAGAAAAGAGAAGAAAACATTCCAAATCAAAAAGAGGGAAAGACTTTCGTGTATTATAGTAGTATTATTATTTTATTTAAAGATATACACTATAAATAAAGTTATATCACAAGTAGAAAATTTAATATAATAAATTAAGGTTAAAAATTCCTTACTATCAAAAAGGAAAAAATAACTCGGCGAATATTTTTTATTTTTTTTAAATTTACACCACAAATAGAGTTATGTAATAAATAGAAAACCTAATATGATAAAATAAAGTGATAAAAATAATTAAAAATAATAATTGTATAAAAATAGTAAATGTCAATTTGGCAATTATGATTTCTTTTTATTAAAAGGTAAAAAGTTAAATAACATTTCTAAAGACCTTCACACTTTTAATATAATATATAATATAGATATAAATTGTCATAAATAGTTATAATTTAAATCATAATTATTATTAAAGTCCATAACTTTAAAAGTAATTTCATAAATAGTTATAATTTGAATCATAATTATTATTAATAACTATAATTTAAGTAGGCATTTGGACATGCGATTTCATATCGCAATTTGAAATTTTGAGATGAAATCAACGTTTAGACATGTGATTTCATCTCATAATTTCAAATCTTGAGATGAAATCCCAAATTCTTCAAAAACTTGATTTGGGATTTCAAATCATGAAATGAGATTTTTCAAATGCAAAATTTCCCCACAAGTATATATTTTGTAAAAGAAAGTCCATCTTTTATATATACCAGTTATATTTACCAACCATTTATTTAATAAATGTAAACAACCTTGCCAACTATCATATTGTCTGTGAGAAGATTGTCATTACTATATGAGAGGATTATATTAAAGAGTAGTACACTACAATTCATGTTTAATTTTACTTTTTGTTGAACTAAAGTTCGATTCTTAAGTTGTATTTTTTTTAGAAATGCCTTTGTAATAGTGTATTATATTTTATTATGAACTTTTACTTATTTGGTAAGATTGTATAAGAATTTGGGCAATTTGAATAGTTTTTACAACTTATGAGATTCGTATGTTCATGAGAAAAAAATACAATTTAAAAATCCAAAATTGCATGTCCAAATAAAACTTCAAACTTCATCTCATACGATTTTATATCATCATTTCAAATCATAATTTTATCTCACATGACCAAACAAACCCTAAATATTTATCATTTATAGAAACTGTTTAATGTCTCCTAATCTCTCCTCTCTGCCCCCTAAGCTATAAGAGAAACAAAAGGTGAGTCATTTACAAATAAATGTTCCAGAAAAGGGCAATCAGCGAAAATTCCAGAACTAATACATCACTTTCCCAAAAACTTACATTCAACAAGGCCCGTGTAACCTATATTTCATGATTTGTGAGAGAGCAAGCCATTAAATAAAAAATATTACTCCTCGTTTCAATTTATTTATTTTATTTTTTTAATTAATTTATTTAAATACAGAATGTCTTTTTATTTTTTCAACAATTCTTTAATTGTAACTTTCACCTGACATGTTTAAAATCACAAAATTAAAAGACATTTTAATACATTCTACTTATCGTTAGTTTAAAATCACAGATTCTTTTTTGCTTTCTTAAACTCCGTGTTAAGTCAAAACCAGACAAATAAATTGAAATGAAAAGAAAGAAATTATTACACTAATATAAACAATTTACATTACATCGATAGGCCATATATAAAGATACTCTACAAAGATGTCCCATACACTTGAGATGGAATGAATGGAAGCCTTGAATTAAAAAGCAGCTTCTCAACATGATCATGGAAGCCTCAATAATGATAAACATAATTTCTTCAAGTTCACTAAAAGTAATAAATATCAAACTCTACTCAGAATAATCCTGTGCAGCCAACCAATCGAAAAGGAAAAGGGGGTGAAAAAGAAAAGGAATTACATTTACAGTGGCTTTATGATCCGATAAGGGGAGATTTTCTATACCAGGTATAGACATGAATATCCCTTCAGAACCAGAAGGGAAGAAAAAAATTTAAATTGAATCAATTACAAAAGAATACTTGTGTGTTAAATTTGCTTTTAACTTGTTTTGAGCCGTTTGAAAGCATGGACAGACTCCTCCCTTATGCTTGTATCAATGAACTGTGGAGTTGGTTGATTGCTTGGGGAAATGTTGTCACCCTGGGAATTCTGTCAAAGTTGACACTGTTATGTCTGTCTTGATTCGAATCTTTCATAGTTTCAGAATTATAATCGAATTAAGACGTAGAAAACTGTTGGAACTAAAAGGAGTCTAGATACCTTAAAATTGGACTCTGAAGCATTTAATCTATCATTTGCTCTTTTCCCAATATCAATTTGCACTGACATACTGGTTTTTGACAAATCTACACCAGAATTCTGCAATGCTTGCTTCAATGTGTTCAACAACCTGCCAAACACCAACATATACTTTTAAGTCAAGTCTCCACGAGAGTAAATATGTCCGGTGGAAAGGACAAATAATATGATATTCAGAAGATGATGAAAGGTTTTGATTAGAGAGTAGAATTATGCGTAGTAAAGGGATAAAACAAAGAACAAAATATCAATGATGCATGAGCTAGAACAACACAGACCAGAGAATTCTTACCTTTGAGAATAGACACTGGAGATGCTGATTGTACCACTTTCTGGAGAAACCTCTTGGCCTTTTAACTTGTCATTTGTAACAGCATAGTTAGTCATATTTGATCTGTTTAATGAAAATTGAGATTGAGACTTCAATTCCAACGTGCCAGCATCAGATGCCAGTATTGACTGTAGCGACACTGTGCTATTATTCCCACAAAATGGAAATGTGTTTGGTTGCATACAAAGTATTGCTGCATTGTTTGTAAATTCAGACAGCAGACTGCTTTCTTTTACAGTGGAAGTTCTGTTTGGTTCCAGTCTCTGTGCATTGACAGGCCCTGTAGCAGAGATTCCAATTTTGTTCTTGTCAAACTTTGCAGCACGTATAAGTGCAGGACTAGATGCACTGTTTGTGCCTTGAGAATGATCAATGAAACCTTGAGCCATACTATGGCCCTTATTCTGCTTTCATGAAATAAAAAGAGTCACTGTATTGCGTTGATGAATGCACTAAGAGAATAGGGATCTTACATGGATGTGACGCTATCCACAGATTGAAAGAAAAATATATCATGTCCTTTTGATCGTACACATTATCACTGTATATATAGTAGGTAAATAGAGTTCCCCCATTTCAAAATCAAATCTCACAGGGTACCTTATTTAAACTGAAAGCTCCGAAAGCCACATAAATGGTGTTGCGCACACACAACCAAGGTAATATTCCAAATACATCTCTCCAATCATCTAGCATGTTCTAATTAAACAACGTATCTCCTGTATAGCATCTTAATTATTTCCTACATCTTAATGTACAGTATTAAATAAAATGTTGAGCCTCTTGTCCACCTAATATGAACATACAAGTATGATGATATTTCAAAACAAGGATAGACAAGACTAAAGACCTGAATAAAGGAGACAAATCAATGAGAGGGACCAAGAATTTACCCAAGGTAATATTGAAGGTTTATTCTCCAAGCCTTGATATGACCCCTCATATTTGTGCACTTTCTCTTGTAGAAATTGAATATATTCGATAACCTACAAAGAAACTTACTTATTTGGTATACAGCTTTTATGGTAAACAGAGTACTTGACCATACACGACATTCAAGTACCTCCAGCAAGAATGATGCTTTATCTCTCTTCTGGTCACTGTGAGGGATGATCTCTCTCAACTTCAGAAATCTGATTAGGAAGTTCCAAAGGTAATAGTTCAATTTGACAATCATGTCATTTCGACCGTTCATAAGTCCAGTAACATAGTAGAAGATTGACAGAATCAAGAGATGGTACATAAAACTTAGTGTCGGATCAGCAAAGGAATTAAAATGTTCGAACTATCCCATGATATCTAGGCAAAGATAGCTTCTGCCTCAAATAAGAGGCTCATAAAAACTGAATGAAGAGTGTGCTAGTCAATGCATAAATACTTGGATCATGCCAACATTCCCCTTTCACCAGAAAATAGTCACTACATCAATTTAAATTTCTTTTCTTTTCTCAAAACTCTATATTATGGTTGTAAACATGCCTGTCATTGATCTTGCTTCTTCTTCTTTGCTCTGTTGCTGAGTGCTTTGAGCGTGGTGTATTGGGCTTCTGATCGCTACTTTTTCCATCAACTTTCACTGATAAATTGCCTATACAAGTAGCAATCTTTTTATTATAAATGAAAAAATTCAGTGTACTGAGAGAAGCAATTATCAGACTTATACAAGACAAACCTCTGGAGTGTGAAGGTGACTCTTTCTTAATGACAAATTCTTCTTCTTCGTCATCATCTTCTTCCTGTGCATTCTTAGCAGATGTCATCATATGCATGAAACTCTGATTCTCTATAGCTGATGGTTGCCTGAATCGAAAACTGAAGAGTGAGAATTGGATATATAAGCACAGAATATCAAGAAAAATAAGAGGCAAGTCACTGACTGAGGAGACGAGTGCGAGCTCAAGGTTGACGTGTTATAAGTATGATTTGAAGACAATTGAGATTGTCGTTCTAATGATGTCGTAGGTTGCCCTCCTCCAATATTTACACCTGCTTCTGCCAAGCACATAACAAGTGTTAACTGGAGCTGAGGTCTTCAAAGCTTAACTCTCCATGGATAATACTATTGTGATCTTAATGGAAATCAGAGTGAAGAAGAGAGATCATTTAAAGTTTTCTTCAGAAATGGTTGTTACCAGGAGTCTCTTATCTCAATTATCACATAATTCAACTTTCAAGAAACACACGGAGTACGTTGAAACCAACAAATGGGATGTACCTCTTACGACATGTCTATCTCCTGGGAGATTCTCCTTCCCTGTCTCTCCCATTTTGATGGAAGATTCATTCCATAATGTGAAACCACTTCCAGAGCTGCAATTTGAGTTTCTATCGTCTCTATACATACTGCTAGACTGTGTGACAGCAAATGTGTTTGCTTCTGGCTTTGGAACCCTTTGCTGCAGATAAGAAACGCTATAGGTGCCAATGCCACCAGGAAGAATATGTTCTGCTGATGAAGACAGCTTTTCTGTAGCCTCTACCTCAACTTTATTTTCTTCTTTCCCAACTGTCTTCCTTGCTAGTTCCAGAGGTTGCAAGAAATCATGAGTTTTTAGGTAGCCACCTGCTTCACACCCATGGCAAAATGAGAATCAAGTAAGGCACTAGGAGACATAATTATCCAAGTAAAAATCATGCACAATGATGAAAGATGACACATCCTTCTTTAGTTCTTCTTGTGTAGGCAAATCAAAAGGGAAGTAGAATCTAGCAAGAGCGGCACAGTATTTGATAATCTTTCCTTTTTCCTATTTGTTTCTTTCTAAATCCCAGTATACTTTATGCTTCAACTTGAACAACAGATGTAGTCATTGAATTAATGCCATAGAAGACCAGAAAGCTAGGTGGCAAACTATTGACAGAAAATTACTTATAAGAGTAGCAATGGATGAATTTACCTCTTATTCCATAATTCTTGTTTCTCCCGTTTTCACTCTAAATAAATAAATAAATAAAATTCCCACTTTTATTATAATATTACTCCTATTAAAAATCAATATTTGAATGGTATAATTAGTTGGAGCAAGTAACCAGAAAATAAAATTTAATATTGTACACAGATAATGACTTATGCTTATGAGTGAGGGAAGTCATATTTCTACTTTTATAACCAAACATCAAAAAGGAATTCCTCCTGAAAAAAACTTCTTCTTCTCCCAAAACATAGCCTAATCCCTAAAGTAATTAACAATTTTCTCATGCTTTGGTCTTCACCCCATACAATTCTATCTAAATCTTCAACTTCCTACCTTTGTTCTTCTTCTTTTCAATAAGAAAAGAAAAAGATTCTAAAACCTATCCATTCATGTGTATAGAGAAGGGCCGGAGCATTCAATTTAACCTGATTTAGCAATGTTAGCCCATCTCAGTCAAGGCCCACCAAAGCAGATGGTCCAGGTCCACGCATGTAACAATCAGTGTTAGGGTCACGGGTGTATTAATTGCAGCACTCGTGGGCACCTCCAGATGATTTTCCCCTTCTATCCCCCGCCACAATTTTACATCACAAATCACATTCACCTAAAGTTCCAAAGCTCCTTTCATTTACTAAAATTAACCCCATATAAATTTTGGGGGAAAAGTTTCAAATATATATTAAGCAAATTTATACATTATTTTCTGGCCGGTGTCTAAAACTTAAATTCAGTATAAATTTCAAGACAACTGTTACTGTATAAATTTAAACAACTAGGTATACTGCCAGTCAAAAACTGAATTTATACTACAGCAGAATTGCGTAAATGTGTGATGAAAACGAAGTCATATCTTAAAGATACAACCACCACAAAACCACATGAACACCAAAACAAACTACGGATTCCCCAATAAAATTACTATATGACTGCGAAAAAGAACAGGAAAAGTTTATGGACTTTTCAATTGGAAAAGAAAATCCTTGCATGTACGGAGATTTACCTTGCGGAGGTCTTGGATCTTGTTCAATAGGTGAATACAGTGAAAGAAAATCATGCGTCGTCTTTCTCCCTGCGAGACAAAAATATACATGGAAATCTTACTTCAGACCAAAAGCAGACATTTTACCCTTCGTCCATAAGATTATATATTCAAAATTCAAATATTTTCGGCATTAATGAAAGAGCCTTAACTGTTACCTTCTGTTGCAAAAGGCCTGGATTGAGGTAACTCCATTCAAATCAGAATTCTGTGTTTCGAAGAAACAAAAGGGACTAAATTGCACTCTTACAGCAGAATTCTGAAAAGTCGTGTGTAATTCAACAATTTCAAAGCCAAACCATCTTCTAGTTTCAAGCAGATCCGCCTCCAATAGGGGATCGGAGGCACACTAGAAGCCTCCTTTTTGTTAAAGAAAATAATAATAAATTGAAACTTGCCTATTGTTTTCCGAAATTAAAATTCGGGAATACAACAACAACCAAGTCCTCAATCTCAAACTAGTAAGATAGGTAATAAGAATCCTCTATATGTATTCAGCTGCAGGCAATTCGCCTCCTCGAAAAACAGGATGCTGCAGGTCTATTCCACCAAATCTGACAAATCAAAATTCAACTGAATTATGCAAGGGAAAACGTAAGAAGCAGAAGAGCTTTAGAATATGGAACATCGAAGAAGGAAGATCCAGAAGAAAAGAAAGGAGAAGATACGTACTTCTGATGTGATTTGGTGGTGGTGGACAATGCTACAATTCTGCTTAGATTCCTCCTAAAATAATAGAAAGAAAAAAGACTTCTCAATTCCCGGAGCGTAATGATGAGTTGATCCAAACAGTGAATTTTTGCAGGGATTAATGGTAGGGCCTCGCTTTGATTAACGCACACGATGAACAACACCCCAACTCGATTGCTTCCTTAAATATGGAAAAGAGAAAGAGTAAAAGGAAAAGGGGCTCAAGAGAACAGAGGATTCTCTCTCTCTCTCTCTCTTCCTCTTTGGTGTGAGACGTTTTAAAGGTTCGTTGTCGTTGGCTGTTACGTGCTAACTCCGTTAGGAATCAACGTCGTTTAGGTAACGTCAATGTGGCGGACTGACGGCGTTGAATTCAGTGGCGGAAAAGTACAAGTCGGGGCACGGTAATTGGTGTGATGGAACTTTCTTTATACACGGATAGTACTCGGGCAAACTTATCTTACCATTTCCACCTCAAACTCAAATTGAAACATTTAAGTTCAAATAATAAGATGAAATTTTTTATTTTATTATTTTATATATATATTAATAAATAGTCATCTTTTTTGTTATTTAATCGAGAAATACATGCTTAACATGAAGAAATTGTCTGTTATTGCGTGGGAAGATTATATTGAAAAATAGAACACTACATTTCATGCTTAATTTTTTTCTAATTGAACAAAATTCAATTAATAAATATTGTATTTTTTTTAGAATGACTTTATAATTGTGTATAATACAAAAATTTTTAAATCATAAAATTCAATTTTTTTGATAGTTTTCATAATTTGGGGGGGTTTTATGTACACGAAAAAAAATATAAAGAATTTTAAATTATATGGCCACATAAAACTTCAACTTCATCTCACCATGATTTCATCTTCATGACCAAATCTACCCTTAGTATATTATGTTTCTCATTTTTATTAAAAAATATATTATAAGTAATAATTAAAATTTACTTTGATAGAGAGAATATTTGTTTAACCCTGATCGGTGATTTAAGTAACAATTGAATTTATGAAAAGAAACTAAGAACACATAAATTATTAAGAATGAATATTACATTGTTGATATTACGTTCCTTGCTAAAAAAAAAATTAACCAAATAATATATAAAGACAGTGAATGACAAAATGATAAAATTAGGCAAAATGATAATTCTTATTAAGTATTCTAGGTCATAATTATCCAGCGATATTCCTGAAAAAATAGATACCCGAGAACTCAAGTTCAGACTTTATTTATTTTCATTAAGATTAAAATGTTTGAATCTAAATGCATATTTGAATGATAAAGATATTGTTTGTAGATTTGAATACTGAATAATTAAGACCGTTTGATTTTCAACATCTGAATGTATATACCTTATTTATTTGTAAACACGTTAAATACAATTCAAATAAAAAATAATTAAATTAAAAAATATATCAATTTAATAAAATAATTTTTTATTATTTGATAAAAAATAAAATATTTATGAGGTGGTGGTAATAATTGGTGTTAGTGGCTAGTAATAGTGGTGGTGATAGTTGTGATGATGGAGGCAGTTGTTGTTATAGTGGCTGGGGTGATGGTGGTGGTTAGTAGTGGTGGTAGTGATGGTGTAGTTGGTTGATGTTAGTAGTTGACAATGTTGATGGTGATGATTGAAGAATGTGCGGTGGCATAGTTGATAACAGTGCTAGTTGTAATGGTAGAGGTGGTTGGTAGTAGGGATTGACCATAATGGTGGTAGTAACTGATAGGTGCCGATAGAGGTGGCGACAATAATGAATATAACTATAATGATGGAGGTGATATGTGTAATAAAGACTGAAGTAGTGGTTGGCAATAGTGGTGGTTGATGATGATAATGGTGGAGGTTGTTGGAAATGGTGTTTGATGGTTGGTGACGGTAATAGTGGTGGTGGTTGTGATGACATCGGTAGTTAATGGCGATGACTGGTGGTTTTGGACAGTGGTAGTGAAAATTATCCACATAAACATATATCTTAATGATATTAAGACTTTGTTCCAGATCTTAATGATTAAAACCTATTCAGACCAAATATATGTTGAAATCTTAATGAAAACAAATGCACTTAATAGTCTAAGGTTTAAATCATTAGATTTAGACCTCCATTAAGTGCAAACAAATGAGGCCTTAGAGTTATATAGATAATAGAGTTATTACTCATTAAAATCAGATGAGTTACGAGGGAAAGAAATGGATATATAATAAGGATATATATATATATATATATATATATATATCTAACTTTAAATAATATTTCTCGTGTATTCCGTCTATCATAAAGATTATTATTAATATGTTAAATATTTATGTGCATAAGCGAGTAATTGCTGGAACAAATTTTAAATTTACCTAATTCTTTCTAAATCCAGCTTCAACCAAACATATATCTATTGCAGGAATATAAAAAAATAAAAATTTACTTTCATGTTGAAGTCTTTCTCGTAGAAGAATTCTTTGACCAAGAAGATATTCTGATGGGAAGACCGATCATTATATATAAGTCACCATCCGTCCCGGAGAGAACCAGCTTACAAGGAAGATGAGCACGCATTGCCCGAAAGTAGTTAGATATGCGGTTTATCCAGATCGATTAATGATAAACTTCAATTCCGATCACTCCGAAGCTAACACAAACACACATCGTTATAGCATGACTCCAATGGATTAAGGAAACCTTAGCAGATACGACTCAAATCCATACTTTGCTGTCGCAGTATTATTGAGATAGACTTGACTAAACTCTGACCACCACATATCACCTTTCAATACACTCGGTCGGGACTTCAAAACCCGAATTTCGACCTATATAGTATCATTTGCGAACTTAAGTAATCTACTCTATTTATTTCATAATAAGTACTGTTTTTAATTTGAATACACCCCTTAAGAAAATTACTTATTTTTAAAAAGTAAAATATATATTTACTAATTTAATCTTAATAAATATCTTTTAAAAAATATAGTTATTTAGTAGTTTCTTGATTATAAATAAGAATAAAATTAAATGAAGGAATTAAGAGGTATTTATTGCGACTTTGTGTGTGCGGGGACAAATGAGAGAGTGCAACTGCGGTATTGTGAATGCTGCATGTGTGATGGCATGTCACGTGACCTCGAAATGCGCAATGAAAGAGTTGGCATTGACCCCACACTAATTAAATAGATTTAAGAACTTAATCACTATGATTAGTGCACAGATCCCAACCTGTTATCCTACTATTGTAAGAGTTGCACTTACTATTAAACAAAAATTGTTCAAAAATAAGAGAGAGAAAGAGGGATTTCACGCAGTGGAGCTAAAGAGGATTAGGAGTGGTCGACGAAAAACTAAAAATAATCCAATCAAAAATCAAATGAGAGCGGTATAAAATGTTCAAAAACAAACAAAAATTTGATTTTTAATTTGGTAATGAAATTTTTAAAAATTGAACTAACATAGCTACACACATATAACTTTCTAACTTGCTTCAATTAAAGTTATTTAGAAGTGGTTTACATTAGGTATGTTTGAAGCTTGTGTGAGTATAAAACTATAATTAATAAATGAACGTAAATTATTGTCACGTCTTCACATTAAATATTCACACATATAGTTTCATTCAGTTGTTGATTTGTACATTGATCAGAAAATCAACATAGTGAAAAAATAATTTATTTTAGGTAAAAATCAAACTAAAAGGAGCTGTGATCTTAATTCTCTAAAGGAATGTTGGGGGGTAGAAAAAGCAAAAAGAAAGTCATGTGATAACAACATCACTTGTCACTTGTCTGTAAAAAGAAAAAGTTAAACTATCAAACACCATAGCCATGGTAAAGAGGGGGGCAAAAAAAGGTCAGGTGAAACTTGAAAGTTACAGTTTTCACTTATATGTAAATTGACCGTTCAAGGTAAAACCGGATAATGCGGGGGGTTGCCTCCCCGGCTGCTATATCTCGTTTTCCTCCCATGTGCCCCCAACCAATATTTTGTTTTTCCTTCCGTTTCTCTTGTCACACAATCAAAGATGTGATGTGAATTATTATTTTTTTAATTATAAACAGAATCTAGTAATGTTACTTATTTTGTTTTAGTTTTTATATATTATGTAATAGTAATTGTATGTATATATATTTGATTATACGTGAAATTAATCTACTTACTGTTATACATAACTTGTAGACTATTATGTCAATAAGTTTAGAAGAAAAAATAACTGAAGTAAAAATCGTTCTAATCATGATAAAAAAACATCATCACATGAAAGCATAGAGCTTGAAGTAATAAAAGTTTATAATTAAGCTGGAGTAAATTTCATGGAATGGTCATTCAGCGTGTTTTCATCACTCAAAAGTCATTGTTTTTTATTTTGTTATATAAAAATTATTTAATTTTGTATCATATTTCACAAAAGTAGTTTTGACAAAATTTGGTTAAAATCCTACATAAAATATAAGAGAAAATATAAAAATATTCCTTAAGTTTGAGGGTGAGTTTAAAATGGTCCCTTGAATATATTTTTTGAGCATTTTTAGATCACTATTTTGCTGAAAAAGGAGCCATTTTTATTTTATATATTTAACAAACTCTACCTACTAAAGGAAATTGAAAAGAAGTAAAACCAGAAAAAAAATTATTTATTATTAATGTAAAATAATTATATTTTCGCTTACTTATCCTTTACTAATATACTATTTTGTTTAATTAATTTATAAACTGTCTTTCCTCTTCTAATTAACATAATAATATTTTGTTCATATTATCCTTACATTTATTAAGTAAATAAATATAATTTTAAAATTATTTTTATGATAATTTCTATAAACATTATTATTAACACATTGAATATGTTGCCTACACTATAATATTTTGAGATTTTTTTCGAGAGGTCGAGGACGATTGAAAGATTTGTTGAAAGTTGAAAATAGTGACATGCTAAAAAATTTAAAATTTTATACACAATATTTCACTTCTTGATATTTCAATAATTTTATAAAAGAATTAATTTTAAGTAAACCTTATTTTTACTAAGATTTGTACAATCGATATCTTAAAATTTATGTCCACCGATAATGAAGAGAGCAAACGCCTCCTCTTCATTTTTATTTTGATTTTAAAAAAAGTAGTATAAGATAGAATTACAATAATTAGAATGGCTAGTTTTTCAAGTCATAAACTTGAAAGGAAGAAAGCATTCCATATAATTAATTAAACAAAATTAAAGGCTAACTACTGAGATAAAGGATGGAATCTTGAGGTTGAAAAAATTATTTAGTTCCGACAATCAAAGAAAGCATTCACATTAAGGTGCACTCCTACAACCGAACAGGTTGTCTTTCATTACTCATTATACATAATTCATTTAATTACGTACTAAATTACTCCAACTATTCACTCATCCTATATTAACTTTATGCTTTATTATATTTTGTTATCTTAATTCCTTTTTTGAAAAAAGAAAAAGTATAGCAGAACATGCATGGTTGGTCCACTCCTCTCTTTAATTAACTTAAACATACTACTATTAGGGTAGCAGCTTAGCTCCATGCACACACGGATTCTAAATATTATGTATTCCATTAATTAATTAATTAATTAAAATTAATTACAACTAATCAAACTATAGGTTTACTTTTATTTTTCGGTTGTTCCTGTTGGAACACCTTTAATTGTAATCGATGGATCCTGACGTATATAGGTAACATGCATTCCTTTTAGCTAGGTTATAATATATATATAAACACACAAAAAATACGGATTAGAGGCACGAATTCATAATTTAAATTTAATTAAATAATCTAATCTTTGAGATTTTTAGATTGAACCTTATTGTGTGAGCATTTAATATTCATTGAAAATTTTGTGAATTTTCACACAAATATCTTTGTTTGATATCGAAAATACGGTATGTGGTCATGAAATTTGTAATACAAAAGATGCGTTTATCTAGGAGGGAGTACGTATCTTTTTTGATTTTGAAAGTTACTTGCACTCACTTGGTTTGACTCGAAATATATTCATACATATCACTACTAAAAAGTTGTTATTTTTTTATTAAAATTTTTCACTAAAATATATTATGTAGTTATTTCTACTGATTATCAATGAGAAAAAAAAGTAGTATTTTCACATGAAAAAATCATAAAGCTTCCCATTATTTCAGTGAGAATCTTTTTTCCGACCATGTATTTTTTCAGTGAATTAGTTCAGTGAGAAATAAGTGAAAAAATTATATTTTATAAGACAAAATTTTTTATTGATTTGGAATGAAAAAATCTATATTTCTAATAGTATACATACAATTAATTTTTCTCTCTATATATATGCATTTATACAAAGGAATTATAATTATATGGTGGGAAAATTTTAATTATTCTAATATTGTGTATGCTATTATGCAATGTATAATAATAAAGGTTAGCTAGATAAGAAGAAATGATGTGATCTCAACTAAGACTTGTTTGTTAGCATGAGGGTGTAATTAGATATATTGTGAAGGCCACAAAATATGGTGAATTTAGTGGACAACTTAAAGAAAACACCACCACAACAGCACCAGAGCACTTGTTCAAAATTAAATTAAAACGTCTTGTTCTTTAATGCAACATGAATTGAATGTCATTCAATTTAATTTACCACTATTCATTTTTCGTACTCCCATTACGCCTAAATGGAGTTTAATAATATATATTGTGCTTATTAGTAGTACGTATATCTTCTTATTAAATATACAAGGACAAATAAAATAAAAGGGAAAAGGATAATACGTGAATAGGAAAAAGAAATCCAAAGAGTGGACAAACGGAAAAGTAGCTACAGTCAAAAATTTTGTGAACAAGGACGGTGGGTGGGACCCCCTGAGTTCGACACTGCAAATCACGTGTGTTTTTCACATACCAAACCAGACGGACCCCTACTATGTGTTGCTTCAACAACGCTCCCTTGTCCACAATCATCTTTCTAATCACTAAAACCTACTTCATCCTAATATTTTCATTAAATCAATGGAAAAAGTTCAACGTTGTTCTTGGGTTATTATATATATATTTTTTTGTTAATAGTTGAAATTAAATATATCTCAGCTATTAAAATGAGTTAAATTTATCTTTATTTTTAAGTAGCAGTCAATAATGCCATGTGCACGCAATTATTAAGTATTAATTTTTACAAAATAGATGGCTAATTAATTTAAATTTTCACAAAATTGAACGATAAAGTTGACTCTTTTATTTTTTTCACCCTCACATTTTCTTTCTTTTGTAACTTTTATATAGTTATATCCCTGCATTAAAATAAAATTATTTATCGTATTTCTTTCTGATGATAAAATAAAATTACATACTAAATGACACTTAAACATTAAATATAAAAATATACATATATAATAATATCTTATTAATAGTCATGAAAATTTCAAACAAAAATTACATAAATTTTTCTCCATAAGAGCACCTCGCTTACAACGTGAAATAGACCAATGATTTATTAGGTTCCCATAGCTCATTAACAACTTAAACCACAAGGTAATTTAATTAAGCAAAATTAAATGCGATTAGATAATTAAACAAAAGAGTGGTATCAATTGCATGTACTGAAAGAAGCTTCAATCATTAGTCTACTTTTATAAATACCAAAATTTGTTTAATTTGTTAAAGTGTGAATTAAATATTATTTTAATCAAGGAATGATAATTGTAGAGTTGGGAGAAGCTTCTTTAGCTGTATTGGCTGTTGCACACATTCTCTGCTTAAGGTATCATTATAGGGATCAGTTAACAATAGTTTTTCTCTGAGCTTAGTTAATTATTATTTAATATAATATATAATATAATCCCTTTTTGCTTTTCTTTCCTAATAAGAAAACAAGCGCGTACTTGAAACGTGTCATGTATCCCGTTAAATACGGGAAAGTCACGTGATAAAAAATGTTTACTTATTGCATCTGTTCCGCCTCCCAAGTCACGTGGCCAACTCATGTCTTCTTCTCTCTCTCTCTCTCTGAGTATACAACTGATCTATCTTTTTTGGTGCTCCATAATCCACCCTGCTTTCTCTTTTTTCATTTTTTTTTGTTTTTGTTTCGAGTGCTTTTGAGTTCGGTACGGAGTCGGAGTATAGTTTTCGAGTTAAATCGAATTTAATAAAATTAATTTAAATTACATATAAAAATATTATTAATAATTAAATAAAATTTAATCTACAAAATAATTTAATTTTAATAATTATACCGTTATGATAAAGGTTGTAAAAATAATATTAGTATATTAATTATATATGTGTCTAGATTTTATCCTATCTTATAAACATAAATAGACTATTTCGGATATATTTTTTGATTAAATAAAATACATTAAATCAGGTATCAAAAATAATATCAGAGGAATTATTAAAATAAGGCATAAAAGGAAGGTGAAATTATGTAAAGATGATAAGAGAAAAAATAAATCATCAGTATAAAACATGTAACTGAAGAAATTAAAATTTTCAATTTATAAATTTTAAATTTTAAGTTCGTATATGTTAACAAATTTCTTTTTATATTTTTATTTTATTCATTGTAAAATCATTAATAAAGAGTAAGAGAAATGAAACACGAGGATTGAATTCAACTTATTTTAGGGTGAAAAACTACAGGCAATAATACTGAATAAACTGTTTGACTTCTACAAATAATTTTCAAAATTCAATTGTATCTTCATTTTTTTTTTCCAATTCCAATTCAATTTTGTCTAAATGCAAGCTTAATATGAAGGGTTATCTTCACCTTTACCTCTATTTCGTACAGGTTTTTAATTTATATCTTTTATGACAAAATTTTTTTTGTTAGATATATATACTTTTATATTATAATATTTTATAAATTATGAACATAATTTTGATTTCTAAAAAATATAAACTATTTAAAAGATAAAACATGCAACATTATCTAATATCTACGCTTCAATTTGGATTTTAGAGGGTGAGATTGTGACTCGTGATTGAGGGAGTTGGAGACATCCGGAAGGGTGGAGGGGCCCAAAATCAGAGGCCCAGATTTGTGAGCACAAATTGGGCTGACGTGGGAGGCTACGTGACGCACGTGAGCTGAGAAAGTGACCACCCGCTCACGTGCGCCCATTCCCTGCCGTTAACCTGCCACTCTGCTCGCCGTCTCGTGTGCCGGTGGGGACCACCTTCAAGGACACGCCGTTAATAGACCTTCCGTTAGCAATAACGGTAACAGATTCGGCAGAGTCGTTATGGTTTGTTGATATTTTTACATCAGTAATATAATTTACTTCGTCAGTATCAATCTGTGTGTGTGTAATATATATATATATATAAGCATATTAATATTAAAAGAGTTATAATTTATAATATAATTTTTAATTTTAAAATATTAAATTAATTTAATTCGAATTTAACTTTAAAAGTATCACATGAATTGATACATAAAAAACGAGTAATGCTTTAACTCCCGGCAATTGCATTAATGATTTATTGAATATAATAAATAGTTGAAAAATATTAATGTGGGCAAGACTTAGAGCAACTATTTATCAATTAATCACTCATTTTTCTTATTAATTGTTGCAAAAGATGGGACATCAAATCATATTTTATTATCCTAAAAAAGAAATTTCTAAAATCTTTGAAGAAAATTGAAATTTCACATGGAGCACACCGTAAAGAACCACAATTCAGGTGAATTCTTTTTCATAGTAACGAAAACAGCTAAAAAAAGAAAAAGAAAAAGAAGTTTGTGAAATGGGATTTAAAATAGACACATTACTAGAACGGAATAGGGTCAAATATACTCCTGTATTATTAAAAATAGTTTAAATATACCCTTGGTTATATTTTGGGTTCAGATTTTGTTATACTTTTGATTCAAATATACCTCTTTCATCATACTTTGATACAAATTTCTTCTTAATTTTCATGGAGGGACACATGTTAAACTCATAATAAAATGACCGGTCATTATCTTTTAAGACTCATTTTTTTTTTAGAAATTCACCAGTTTAATCCAATCCAACCTCCTTTTTTTTTCTTTTTTCTTCTTTTTTCGATACCCAAAAACAGATTTTCCTAATACGTTTACGCGATGGACCCATACCTTTCCCTTTCCGATAGTTTTTTTGTAAATTTACTTTTTTAAATCAATTTTAAAATAAATGAACCCATTCAAAATAAGGAAGATCTTTAATTGTATAGGAATTCAATATTACCCTTCGCTAATATTTCTTTTAAAAGCTGACATAGATCTCAATTTTCTAATCTTAATTCTAGAAGAAATACAATAATGCAATTACTACTAATTAGAATAATGCTTCTCAATTCATCTAATTCCTTTTGTTATTTTTAAAAAAAATAAAATCCATCGCGAAAAATAAGCTTTGAAATTTTGGATATTTTAAATAGTAAAAAAAAGATGACCAAAAAAAAAAAAGAGGTTGAAAAAAATTGGGTATTTAAAATAGGGAGCAGTTTATTTGATTATGAGTTTGACATGTGTCTTTCCGTTAAAATTAAAGATAAATTTGTGCTAAAGTATGATGGAAGGGATATATTTGAACAAAAAATATAACATGAAGTGTATATTTAAACCCAAAATATAATGAGGAATATATTTAAACTATTTTTAATAATACATGAATATATTTAACCCTTTTTCGTTACTAGAATATTGATGGCTCGAAGATGCAAACAGCTAAACACACTCATAAAATAAAATTTGTTTTTATTATATGACTGAAATGCATATTCTTGTTCTAATTAAACTAACTATACCATATAATATATATTTTGAAAAGTTAAAACTCAATTATTTTGTACTGCAGTTTTCTTAGATTACAAGCATTATTGCTAAATACTAAGATGACTTTTTTTCCGAAGAGTGTAAACATTTTGTTTTTTCATAGCAACTTTTGGTTAAGTAGATATTCGTTCCATTTATTTTTACTTGTACAAAAAATATAATTTATCACTCAAGAGTTGTTTGGTATAGGAGATGGGATAGACAAAGTTATCCCATGATGGGGATATCCCATGGGATTAGTTATCCCACCATATATATGACGGGTGCGCTATTCTATTTTGTTATATTTTCATAAATGTTAATAATTTTATTTTTTAACAGTTATAATTTATTTTTGTAGGCTCTTGAACATGAAAGACAACATAGGTTGGCATGCACAATTGAAGGGAATCCAAACACATCCGATGAGGGTCGATCAATAGCACAGTAGTTTGACGCAATTTCGGTGGAATGTATAACTGTTGCTTTCTTGGGAACTAGATTGAGCTTCGCTCCAGAGTATGCACCAGCAGAAGAAACTAAACAACCGTCGGAAGTGTCTACTCGACGTCGTCGGAGACACTTTATTCCTACGGATGATGCACGTCGTGGTGAAGGAGAGACTAGTCAACGTCGAGGTAGACGTCGTGCCGATCAAAGTTTGGTTAATGAAATTAATCCAACATTTGATTTTTCAGGCCCATCGACCGCAACCCCTGTTGAACCGTATTACTCGACATTTGATGTCGGTGCCTTACGATGATTCCCAATATCAAACAGCTACGTTTGTCACTCCACCTGTAGCAACACTTGATTTTGCACAGTTTAACGGTTCTCAGTCTCAGATGTTATTTAATTTTGGAGGAGCAGCTCAAATTGACACACCTGAGTTTTGTAGAACCAAGACAACCTATCTTACTAATAATAAGAAAGGGTTAAGGGCCTCCAACGCCTATAAATAGAAGCTTCTTTCTCTATTTGGCAAAGGGAGACGGAGAGGAACAACGAAGTCGGAAAAAAAAATTGAGTGTAGCCATGGATTCTTTTCTAAGACTTCAAGAAATTTCTATCGAAATCTCGAGAGTAGAAGAGGAGAAGCTCCAATCGGAGCAAAGGCTGGGTCTGTTCTAGGAGCATTTAATCCGAATTGACATGAATCTCAATGACAATGAACAAGAATTGACAATTGTTGACGTAAGTAAATATAGAATACACGCAATCCCACTGAAGGATTTCTTTTTAAAAATTGTTCATTTTAAATATTTAGTTTAAATCAATCTGCGAATCTAGAAATTCATTTCGGCCAATTGAACCTTCTCGAACTGTTTCTTTTTATGAACCAAAAAGATTTGTGCCAAAATAACAGATGCCAAGAAGAACAAAAGGACATAATTCACCATTTGCTAGCAGGTTAAATTTCGCTGCTATTCAAGAAAGTGAAAATAAAGAAATGCAAACAACAAACACGTGCAAGTGCAATTTCGAAGATTCATCAGACCGCGCGAACCAACTGAATGTGGTACGGGAAGCCGTCATACAATTGTGCATGTACCTACACATCGCAAATAGTTATAAAAAATAAAAATATTTTTCGTAATTAATTAATTTTCTTGCTTATTAAAAATAACTAATAATTATTATATTAAATCTATTAGCAAGGTTAACTCAATTATTTTTAATAAGCAAAAACATTAATCAATTACCAAAAAAAAAATCCTAATCATTACTTTAAAAATTAGTTATTTTTTTGTGGCAATTTTTTCCTAATCCAACAATTCTTTTCCCATTATTCTTACACCCTAAAACGTAAAGTGTAAAAAATATATATATTAAGCGAACCTCGTTGGACAGCCAACGAGGTTCTCTAATTTTTTTTTAAAATTTCAATTTCTTTTTAAAAATTTCTATATGATAGCAACGAAATTTTAAAAAAATAAATATATTATTAAGAGAACCTCGTTTGATAGCCAATGAGGTTCTATACATAAATTCTTTTTTTTTCATTCTCACTTGAGTTAAACAAATTTTTTTTTTAAAAAAAAAGGAGAGAGAGAGAACCTAATTGGCCTTCCAATGAGGTCTCTTATTATTTTTTTAAAATAAATTATCAAAACCTTATTGCTGAAGCAACGAGGTATCCGTTTTGATCGAACAAAAAATTCAATGTCCGTCTCAAAAGTTTTAAAGAAAATTTTTTCCATTCCGATTTCGGACTCCAAACATATTTACCCCCTTTTCTCCAAGTGGCCTGTCATTGGAGTCCATTTTTCCTTTTTTTCTGAAAGTCCTGCTGGCTGAAGAAGCTTAAGCTCAGTCACATGGACAAAGTATCTGGCCCTTATACCATCGACGTGACTCCAAAAAGCTTTCGCCTTCTTCTTTTTCTATATTTTGTTTTAAAATGGATTTTGCTCAAGACAATCTCTTTTTATAGAAATAGGGTCCCCTGGCCTTTTTCTAGCAACTACCAACAAATAACAAGTAATTTCATAATTGAAATTTGAATATATATACATCTTATCCCTACATTTGTGATATAGGAGAGCTATTTTTAATAAATCCTCGATTGAAAAGAAAAGTTTTACGAAGCAAGGGTTGTAAAATGGTTATTTGTGAATTTTACGCCTTCTTTACTTCCGAGCTAATCACTTTACTTTCCTTCCCGGCCAAATTCCAATTGGTACTATGAAGTCCACATCAAGGGCCCACACTTAAAACCAGCCCAACCCAAAAAGAAACCTGTGTGCTTCCATTCAACCAACCAAAGAGATAGAACAGAATCTGTATGTTTCTTTTTTTTTTTTAAATTTGTACCTCACTAAACTGGGAGGAAATCAAATAAAAATTGACAGAACTATGCGGTGTGACTTGACATATTCATGAGCTTTCATGAATATGATAGAACACGGAATAATCCACTAAAATGATAAATATCCCTTGAACTAATTTATCCATGGTACAATCCTGAAACCCCTAAATTTAGGCAAGTATCTAATTGTTTTACAAACTACCAACCCCTGCGCCTGGTTGTTTGGCCTTTATTTAAAAATGATGATGTACCAATCCTCAGCTGTTGTCTAGCAGTATAGTATTCACCACATTCTTTACAAATAAAAAGAAACATTCTCTGCACGATTTAGGCATTAGAGTTGATCTCCTGAGTTCCTTATCTTCCTCGCCATGGACGCACACGCATTCTGGAAGGGAAGAAATACCAGGTGTTTTATGCTCCAGACCACAAGCAGCTAAGATGGCATGAGTGGATAGTCTTGCAACTTGCTTAAATGTGCCAACTTCTGCACACATGAAAGTCCAATAAAAATTCTATAGAGTCTAGAATATCATGCGGTAAAAGTTTTGTTTTTGGCCATACAGATTACAAGATTCATGATTCCATGTGCTAAAGTGCTGTCAATGATCAATGTGTTGTAGACGTAAGCATATACTTACTGTGAATGACTTCCATACCCATTATTAGCATACATTGACAATATTGCATATAGTCCCATTTGCTTAGTATAACCAACTCAGACCAGATGCATCATGCTACAACAGTTATTTACCATTTAAATGCAAAGAAGTGATGCATGCATCAGCTAACTACAGGTCAAAGTAAAAGGCGTACCGAGCTTTTTATCTCTGCACAGGATTTTCAGGTTGAGCTTCACAAGAGATTGGATGTCAGTCTTGGCTTCAGATTCTACCTCAACTCTTCTCTTAGTGCCACTCTTTTCGACCTTGACTTTCTCCAGAGGAGGATTCACAATACTATTCGAGGAAGAAGAGATCTCTTTGTCATAACCTACAGTAGTAGCAATTGATGTCGACCTGATAGAAGAAATCAAGTGTGTGGACCCAGCACACAACTTATTCTTCTGTGGTAGTCCATTGTTCGCATGACAGACATCTGGCTGAAGTGAAGTCTGAGACTCCTTCGAAGATACAAGTTCATTATATGATGATCTGCGTGCCGTTGGAGAACCTTTATATACGCCTGAAGCATCCTTTAATTTAATGTCCGACTTACAAACATGACTCTCGGAATGACTACCTGCTCCAACATTTTGAATATACACAAGCCGATGCTGTTCGATCTTTAGTGAGATAGACTTTGAGCTCGATTCATCAGCTTCTTTGCAGCTAGTATTCTTCTTAACAGTGTGTTTTGAGGCCTGACCGGAAGTTTTATTCCTGTCACTACTTCGTTCTATTGCCTTGGCCATATCCATCATTTTCCATGCCTTCTCCACCTCTATTGACCCTCTACTGTCCAGTCTATTTTGATTGGAAGACTGAGATGCCATTGGTTGACTCGAGCAGGATACTAAAGTACGTTCACCAGAACAGCTGCGACGCACTGGTTTTAGTTTAGAAATACTAGCATTACTCATTTGGCTAGACGGAAAACTGAAGGATCCACTTCGAAAACCATTCCAATGTTCACGTAACATGCGAATTCTATCATGGACATTGCGGCAATGCCCCAGTGTTCTGGCATTGAACTTAGTGGCATGTCCAGCAGCACCATTTTTTCCTATTGAACCCAACCTCATCGAGCTGCTTCGAGAAGTATTTAGCCTTCCAGATTCAATATGAGATGAACTGTTGGAAGCATTCAAAGAGCCAGTTGGAGCGCTCTCAACACCACCAACATAAGACTCTCGTACAATATCATTTATAGATACATGTCTAGCTGATTCTGCTGAATGGGGGTCACTGATACTAGTTTCGGTATTGCAATCAGTTCTGATCTCACTCTGGGCCTGTTCAGCCTTCAAAAGTGAGCAGTCTGCACAAAACCAATCACCCTCAGGAACAGTTGCACCAAGGCCAACACAGTAAGTATGATAAGCAGTGTCACAAAGGTCGCACAACAGCAGGAGACAGTCATCAGCCGTGCTGTGGCACACGTTACATTTCACTTCTGCATACGGATCCCGCGGTCCAGTTGTTCCATTTCCATGGCAATGATAAACCTGCATAAGCACTTTCATCAGTAATACATGTGATGCAGTCAAGAGATTATACCTAGTCTAGCCTACCATAAACCATCACTACAAAAAATCAGGACAATAGCGGCGGTTTTACTGTGGCGAGTTGCAGGAATCGCGGTAATAAGCAATATATTCTGGAGGTTTTAAGTTGCTGAATAACATATTTTAAAAGCGTCGGTTCATTTATATTACTGCATTTAAATTGCAGCTATCGCACTTTAACATGTATATTTTTCAGCAAATTAGAATTCCCTCTCTTAACTCCTCTCTTTTAAAGCAAAAGCACTCACCATCAGAGACCTTTCGCTTTTATCTTTAGAACAGAACAGAGTTGCTAGAAGTTACGACGGATTTCTTCACTTTTTCAAATAAATCTAGCAGATTTCTTCACTCTTTCAAATAAATGTAGCAGAAATCTAGCAGATTTCTTGAATCTCAGGGTTTGAGCTCTTCAGAAATGTAAACCCTAGTGAACAGGTTTGCCTCTTTTATCTAATTTTTCTGGATGGGTTGTGCTTGGGTAACATCACAGAGTTTCTTAATTTAACGAGATTAGATTGGTATGATTTTGTACTCATCGTTTAGTCTTTCAATTTGTTTAAAACTCAGAGTAAAGGAGGGAAACCAGTTCAGCAATTCTTCTGCATGTGTTTTGCTTGGGTAATATCATGGATTTTCGAAGGTAATGATGTGAGACTAGTATGGTTTTGTTCTCTTTTATTGTCATCTAGTTAAATTGGTTGGTATCTTTACTATAAGTTGAAGTACATGAACTGCTGCTTTGAACTAATTCTAATTACAAACATTATGATTGATGAAATCAAATAATTACCAAATCATTTCTTTTTATATATTCTCATTTACTCCCTTTGTCCCAATTTATGTGACACGCTTTCCTTTTTTAGTCAGTCTCAAAAAGAATGACACATTTTTATATTTAGTAACTTAACTTTAAAATACTCATTTCACCCTTAATGAGATGATTTAAAACCACGCAAATATCTATGACTTGATCAAAGTACATCCATAAATTGGGAAGGAAGGAGTATAAAATTAGGAATTAACAAGCTCATATTTTGGTGAATTAATATTTTGATATGATTCTATAAATTTAGAGCCCGTTTGATTTAGCTGAAAAAAGTGGTTTTAAATATAAGTGCTTAAAACACTTTTTAAGTGCTGAAACTTATTTTATAAATAAGCAGTTATGTGTTTGGATAAAATTGCTGAAGTTGAAAAAAAATTATTGATGTGTTTGGTACATAACTGCTGTTAAGCACTTATTTTGGGTCAAATGACTGAAATACCCTTAAAGCTGTTAACACTATAAAAAAGAATTACTATAATATTTTTATTTCTAAAATAATTAAAATTTAAATTAATTTATATTTTTATTTATTTTTAATATAAACTAATTACTTAAGTTATTTTTAATTTTTAAAATATATAACTTAAATAAAATTAGGCTCTTTTACTTTTTATTGAGTATAGTTCTATTTTTTATTTATAAAATTGGATATAATAATTTAAATGAATTTATACTACCTCGATTTTTTTTTCTTTTCAGACTTTTAATTTTATTTTTTTAATATGCACAAAAAAATAAAATTTTGTCAAAAATTTGAGTGAGGGTATTATTGAAATCAGAAAAATATTATGGGATAAAAAGGTAAATAGTTAGGTCAAACCTAAATGGCTTATAAGCCAAAAAATAAAAGTTGGTATCTACCAAACTTTTGGCTTTTGGCTTTTTTAAAGCACTCTTTAACTTTTTTAAGCATTTTTTGATAAAACCAAACACTACAAAAAGTTAAAAAGTGCTTATAAGCTGGTGTGATCAGCTTATAAGCTCAACCAAACACCCTCTTATACATTTAGGTTCTCAATATGACATGCAGCAAGAGAGACTGAAATTAATCTCTGAAAATTTTAAAATAGTTTGCGACTCTTGTATCACAATGTGCTGCGTGGTTCATCAGATTGGCTGAAGTGTTGTTATGGTTTCTTATCTTAAATAGAAAGACTTACAAAATGAAAGACGGTAAACGAGCAGGGTTGGTTCTCCTTCATTCAGACTATACTTTTGTTTCTGAAGGAGATTGTATGAATATGGTCTCTTTAAGACATTTAGGAACCAATAAGACTACTTCTTGAATATTATTTGAAGTTCTGAAAATATTTTGATACTTGGTTGAACAAAATTTATAACTGAGAATCACGACATTGCTTCTTTCTGTTTTAAAAATTATAAGTTATACTTGTTGCATTGTAAATGATGAACACTTGCTGTATGCTTAACTTGTAATCATGGTAGAGATAATATTGTTTATTATGGTGAGACACTTCCCAAGTATCCATCCTAAGGGCCACTCCAGCCCTGGAGATACCCATCCGGTGAGCTTCCTTCCTCAGAATACCGTCTCTTTCTTGTTCCAACCTCTTCCTCCTCTCTCCTACTCTTTGTTTTTCAAACCTTTTCCCTTTATTTTCCAGATGGAAAACAGAATTTACTTCAGATTAGGAGGAAAATCTTATGACCTGACGGAATCTAAATCTGTCTCTGAAACCTGGTATGAATGGGTGGAGAATGCTAGGTTATACATGAGAAGGATGACACTGAGCAGAGGAGCTCTAATGTGGCTGTGTAGAAGACTAATGGAGGCATCAGAAATCAAAGGGAAGTCCTTTAAGTCTTGGCAGAGTAGAGATCTGTCAACATATATTTACTGCTCTTTGAAGTTCAATAAATATGGTAGATTTGTGTCAGTTATTGCAATTAATGGAGATGCTATATCGGTCATCATTGTACCCGAAAACACATTTAATGAAGACCGGAGAGGATTCATTAAGAAAATCAAGAATTTTATTAAGCCATATGATACACAGGCTACAATCACAACAGTTGTGTGTGGTACTATCTTGGGGAAAGAGGTGAGGGAGCCACAAAGAAGTGATAAACAAGAACAAATGGGTAGCAAGTGATAAACAAGAACAAAACAGATTTGGCACCAAAAGAAGTTATTGGCGACAAAGACCCACTGAGAAGAAGCTTTGGTTGGCAGTTTCCCAGACTGTGATGAGATACCCACTCGAAGCGATGTCAGAAGTTGGGCTCAACAACTCGGAAAGGTATTCATAACCTTCAGGTTTACAATATGAACGGAGTCCAATTGTTGTTCATGTGAGAATGGAATAGGAAAAACCACCAGCTTCACTTGGAATTGTGGTCACCTACAGTGGCTGCCATCCCAAAAATGTGGAATTTGACTGATTCTGGGTTCGTATTTTGGGGCTTCCACTGCAGCTCTGGTCTGATAAAGTCATGAAAGAAATAGATGAATAGTGTGGTGGTTGGATCGAAATGGAGGAAACGCAGCTGAGAAACCATCTGAGATGGACTCGTCTGAGGATGAAGGGCCCAGTGGAAAAAATCCCAACACATGTTGAAGTCAACAATGATGATTTTGTTTTTTCTTTGCCGGTGTAATGCGAAGCTCCGGCAAGATTCAAAAAATTGGAGGAAGACCTGCCACAAAGCAGAGATGTCAGTACGAGGGGGGTGAAAGGTTAGGTTAATTTTTAGGGTGACAGAGAAGGTTATGAAGACCACAGAGAAATTAGGGCAAAGAGACGAGGGTTTTGCCCAGCGGGTAAAACCTTTTGTAAAAATCCAATCTCATTAGATGAGGGGGGCGCGTGCTCATTAAAGATAATAAGAAGACCAGCCACATGCCCAACAAGGGGCAAGGGCTCTGCTATCGACAATCACAGATTTATTGGGCTCAAATTCGTGCAAGAAATGCAAATGGGCATTTAGAACTCACAGAACCCAATTGCTAATAAACCCATTTCATCTTTTAGCCCAAAGATTTTTGTCCCTCATATTGTTGAAGACAAGGAGATATCCTTATAAGGGAAGAACTGGAAGCTTGCATGAGGCCAGAGGAGACTACTAGATCAGATGATCAGTTTGATTATGTAGATTGGGGAGCCGAGAACATATAGGCACATTTTACAATTAAGCATGCCAAGGGAGATGAATATATTGGTGGTTTCCAAAGCAGAGAAGAAGAAGATAGACAAGGTGGGAGCTCAGTGGGCAGATGGCTCTGATCCAGGATCCCACCCCTCTACAAATTAATGAATATTTAATAGAAAAAGCTATCGAGGATAGAGCCACACTATGGGTAAATTCAAATAAACTCAAGTTAAGCCAAATGTTTGGCGCTGCATTTGAGGGTTGCGATAAAGTGGCTTTCAAAATTTTTTTGAAACTTGATCAGAAAAGAGATCACTGGGACAGAAATGCGAGGAGATCAAGAAAAACAACAACAAAACCATAATTCCTAAAGAGATTAGGAACCTGGAGTTTCACGTCAAGTTCAGAGACGGGGAGCCAAGAAATAGGGGAAGATAACACCTAATATTTCCTAACGGAAGTCAAATTCTTGCATGAAATGTGAGGGGGCGAATGGAGAAAACAAAAAGAGCCTAGTAAGAAGTGTTATTCAACAATAGGGGGCGGATGTCTACATCTTAGTAGAAACCAAACTGACAGGGGTAGAAGCAAAATAGATCAAACAATTATGGTACAATAGATGGAAGAGGGAGATGCACTTAGATGCTATAGAAAGAAGTGATGGATAGTGATATGGGATAAACGCTGGCGAAAAGGAGAACAGGTGAAGGAAGAAAATCAAATGATAACATGTAAAATTGAAGGCTGCTATGCAAATACGACCTAGTACTTAAGTGCCGTTATATGCATCATATAATATAGATGTTAGAAGGGACCTCTGGAGGGAGCTGTCAGAAACAAGAAATTTATTCAATGGGCTATGGGTGGTTTGTGGTGACTTTAATGTCACAAGAATTCTAAATGAGAGATCAGAAAGTCACAGAATTACAAGGGCCATAACTGAATTGGATAAATGCTATGGAAATGTTGGATCCTTGTCAATTTGGAGGTTCTTTCACTTGGAGAAGGGGGATAACCATTTGTCAATCTCCAGGACTGATAGGTTCTTATCAATATATGTAGAATAGGAGAAGCAAAATAATATTGTGATGACAAGTATCATCATCTGAAAATTATTTTAAAATAGAAATTTGAAAAATGTCAATTAAGTTTTCTTGATATCAACAACACGAATTCAAATTCAAATTAAAGTGTCCTATTATAGCGAACCCATACTTCCACAACATTCAGTTATTTCAATTTAAATTTAAACAGGGATATGAATTTTGAATTACTGTATTTCGGTTTGAATTGAAAATATAAGAATTATATGAACTTAAAATGAATTATATGGATTAAAATGCCAAGTTTTAAATAGAAAATTGAAAAATGAAATAAAACTGTCAATATCAGAAAATTCAAAAAAATTAAAACTACCAATGGTGCTTTCTTTATTAGTGTAGTGTTCTAATTATCTTCACCAAAGGATCAACTTATCTTTTTATACTCTAGACTAATTCATATTGCATATTTAAATAAAATATGATATTATTTTAGTTAAAGGTAAAATACTAAATAAAAAACTAATATAAATAATATGTAGGAAAACATTTACAGAAAGGAGTATAGATAATGAAAGGATATATAATTAGACTTATTTTTAAAATAAAACAAAGTAAATCACTATAATTTAATATGTTAATATTATGTAGGAAAAAATTTATAAAGAGGAGTATAGATAATGTAAGGATATTATAATTTTGAATTAATTTTTAAAATAAAACAAAGTAAATAAATATAATTTAATATTTTTAAAAAAGTCATGCAACAATTTACAACTATATAACCAAAAATAATAATTTACAATTACTATAATTCTCTAATAATGTTCACACATCGTGGGAATACAAATACTACTATTCCTACTAGTGGGAAGAGCTCTTCACAAAGACCAGACAAGCCTGACTGCCCCACACGGGGAGATTTAAATTTGAAGAAATCTTATTTCAAATTTGAATCTTGGTAGTTGGAAATGGATGGGTTCAAAGATAAAGTCAAAGAATGGAACTCTTTCTGTGTTGCTGGTGCTGACTCTTATGTTCTGGCTAAAAATTAAGGTCATTGAAAGGAAAATTGAAGGAATGGGGACCTTAGCATAGAAACCATTGGAAACAGAAAAAAGAGGAAATTCTATAACAATTAGCTAATTTTGAAGAGATCCGGGAGCAGAGACTTCTAACTCAGGATGAGTTGCATCAAAAAGTTCATCCACCTATGGAGTATGGGAAGTATCCAGTAATGAGGAGATAACTTGGAGGCAAAGATCCAGAGTACAATTGCTCAAGAAAGGGAATAAGAACACAATTTTTTTTCACATAATGACACCACATTTTGCAAGAGATTTAACCTAGAAGTAGATGGGTTCTATTACTGAACAAGAGGGGCATCAAAAGGGCTTGCATCAATTTTTATAAGAAATTGTATGGAGAAACTGAGCGCAGTGGAGGCCTGACTTTGAAATGCAAGGGGTGGAACGCGATGATTATAGAGATGGTTTGAGGAAACTAAGTTTCTAGATTGCACCAAGCTATATGTCAACGATAAGGCCCCAGACCCTGATGGCTTTCCTCTGAGCTTCTATCAGATTTTGTGGGAGAAGTTAAAGGACATCATGAAAATGATGTTACTCTCTACAGCTTACCTATTCCCAGCTTATAACTTATTAATTTTGATAGGCACGGTTCCCTAGAGTTTGTCCCTTACGGACTGATAGATTCATCCCGCCGGTAGTTTCTGGCCACCGGATTCCTTTCTTTTTCTTTTCTCTCTCCTTTTTTTTGGTGTTTCTTCCACGATGGAAAACCGATGCTCTTTCAGATCTGGGGGAAAAGCGTACGACCTAACAGAAACCAAGACAGAATCGGAAGTCTGGTATGACTGGGTAGAGAGTTCAAGACTATACCTGAGAAGGATAACTGTGAGCGAGGGGGCTTTACTCTGGGTATGCAAAAGATTGAGAGAAGCGACAGAAAACAAAGGGAAAATGTTCAGATCTTGGAGATGTAGGGATTTTTCAACCAACCTGTACTGCTCACAAAAGTTTAAGGAATATGGGAGTTTCATGTCTGTGTTAGCTGTCAAGGGGCACATCAGATCCGTGGTCATTATTCCAGAGAACACTGTTAATGAGGGGTGGGGGGATGTAGCTTCAAAAATCGAGGAATTTATTAGCAGAAACAAAAGTAGTCGTGGTGCATTTATTACAACTGGTCGAGCACATAGAAAATTTGCAACAGGGAAGGGGAACTTTAAGGAAGCCCTGCACAACAATAAATGGGCTCGAAGGGAGACGCAGGTAGAAACAGAGAACAATCTGATAAAAGTAACTGCTCAGGAAGATGACAATGACCTTCTATGTCCGTGTCTGGTTGGTAGTTTCTGCGGCGGAGATGAAACCCCTACCCGCAATGAGGTACGAAATTGGGCAAAGCAGATCTGAAAAGGAGCACAGAACATCCAAGTATATAATATGAATGGATTCCTCTTCTTTTGAATTCCAGACAAGGAAGGTTGCTGAGCACGTCCTAATGGGGGATTGGAGCAGACAAAGGGTGCCCCTAAAGCTTGACTGGTGGAGTCCGTCGAAGGGAGCGTCTCACGAAAACACCAGTTTTGACTGGTTCTGGGTTAAATTGTTGGGTCTACCTTTACATCTGTGGAACAAGAAGGTGTTGAAGGAAATAGGCGATAGATATGGTGGATGGTTGGAGAATGAGGAGGAGACGGAGCTCAAAAACCACCTCCAGTGGGCGCGTATCAGGGTACGAGGTCCGCCAGAAAAAATACCAGAGGAAATCCAAATTATCTGACGGGAATCTCGTATTTACGCTACCAATATGGTGCGAAAACCCCCCGAAGTTCAGATATGTGTTGGAGAAGAAAGGGCTGTTACAGAAGTCTGGTCGTGGCAAGGAAGAAGAAGGCGTAACCCTAGGAGTTCAGATGAGGTCCTGCGAAAGGATTACGGAGAAGGTGAAAGATGGTTCATTTTGTCTAATGGGTAAAGAACCAGTAGCTGGGGAGGAGCACCTGGAGGCTAGAGGTACTAGTGGAGGGATTCTAATTTTGTGGGATAAGAGAGAGTGGAGGGGTGAACTGATACAGGCTGGCAGTCAAGCTATATGTTGCAGATTCATAGGGATCAATCAAGAGTTGACTTGGCTTCTCAGTGCTGTGTACGCAGACTGTAATAGGGTGGTCAGAAGAGAACTCTAGCAGGATCTAGCGGCAAATAGGAATCTATGTGATGGGCCTTCGGTGATCTGCGGAGATTTCAATGTCCGAGATATATATCAGAAAGGGCAAATTGTCACAGAATATCTGGGGCAATGGCTGAATTCTCTGAATGTATCAACATGTTAGAAATGGTGGACCCTCCTTTATTTGGAGGGTCTTATACGTGGAGGAGAGGTGATAGTCATATGAGTGCATCCAGAATTGACAGATTTTTACATTCGTCAGACTGGGGGAAGACACCTTTTTACAAGTGAAACAGAGTTTGCTACCGAAGTTGGGGTCAGACCACAACCCAATTCTATTAACATGTGGTGACTGGGAGTTCAAAAAAACATACTTTAAGTTTGAGAACTGGTGGTTGGGAGTAGATGGCTTTACGGACAATGTAAAGGGCATGGTGGAGCAGTTTCCCTAATGTGGGCAGACCTGCATTTGTCCTAGTCAACAAACTTCAGCTTTCTTAAAAAGGAGCTTAAGAAATGGAGCAAGGATAACAAAGTAAATTGGAAGTAGAGGAAAGAGGAGACTTTAGATCTAAGCTCCTGGGAAAATATACAAGAGCAAAGAAGCCTCTGTGATGATGAACTTATCCAAAAGACCCATCTGGCTATGGAGTTTGAGGAGGTAGCAAAAAGGGAGGAGATAGCTTGGAGACAAAGGTCCGGGGTGCAGTGGTTGCAAAATGGAGATAAAAATACGAAATTTTTCCACAAGGTGGCTAATGCTCATAAAAGATATAATGCTATTGACTCCCTAGAAGTGGATGGCCAAACCATTAATGATACTGCAGGAATCAACAATGCCATTCAGAATTACTACCAGACACTTTACAAGGAAACTGAGGAATGGAGACCTCAGTATTTCAGCCAAGATGCAGCAGTAATATCCCCTGAGGACCAAACATGGTTGCAAAGGAACTTTGACGAAGGGAGATTCTGGAAGCATCAAGGCTTGTGCTGTTGATAAGGCACCAGGTCCAGATGGGTACCTCATGAGTTTTTATCTCAACTTCTAGGAGATGATTAAGGAGGACATCATGAGTACTATGCAATACTTCTATGAAAATCAGGTATTTGAAAGGAGCATGAATGCCACTTATGTAGCTCTTATACCCAAAAAACCTGGAGCAGTTGAGTTGAGAGACTTTAGGCCAATTAGTCTCATTTTTGGGGTGTACAAAATAATTGCTAAAGTTCTAACGAAGAGGATGGAAGGGGAGATGGATAGACTGGTGAACAAACACCAAATGACCTTTATTAAAGGAAGACAGAACATAGATGCAGCCCTCATAGCAAGTGAATGTGTGGACTCAAGGTCTAGAGAGGAAGCCCCTGGGTGATGTGTAAACTCGACATTGAAAAAGCTATGACCATGTAAACTGGAGGTACCTTATGGACATTCTCAAGCAAATAGGTTTTGGTGACAGATGGTTAAAGTGGATAGATTTTTGTATTAAAACTGTTAGGTTCTCTATTCTTGTAAATGGAGAACCTATCGGTTTTTTTCCTTCTGAGAGGGGCCTCAGACAGGGTGACCCTTTATCTCCATTTCTATTTATTTTAGCCATGGAAGGTTTAAGCAGTATGGTAAGGACTGCCCTACAGAACAACTGGGTGAGAGGCTTCAAATTGGGAGGGAGAGGAGAGGACAGTTTGGAGATCTGTCACCTGTTATATGCAGATGACACTTTAATTTTGTGTGAACCTAAAGTGGAACAGATCAAGTTTATCAGAGTCATGCTGGTAACTTTTGAAGCTGTGTTTGGACTAAAGGTGAATTGGGGAAAAGCAGTCTATTCCCCATAAAAGAAGTAGGCAACATACAAGCTTTGGCTGACATATTAGGATGCAGGGTGCACACATTGCCTACTGTTTATTTAGGCATGACTCTAGGAAGCAGACACAAGGCAGTGGAGATCTGGGATAACATTGTGGAGAAGATAGGGAAAAGACTGGCACAATCGAAAGCTCAATATTTATCTCTAGGAGGGAGAATCACTCTCATAAATGTTGTTTTGGATTCTCTTCCTACATATGTGATGTCACTCTTCCCCATTCCTGACAGTGCGGTGAAGAAACTTAACAGATTGAGAAGGGATTTTCTGTGCAAAGGGAGCAAAGAGGGAAGAGGATACAACTTAGTAAAATGGGAAGTTGCACAGTTGAGCAAGAACCAGGGGGCCTTGGCATCAGAAATTTGAAGATACAAAACAAATGCCTCCTGATGAAGTAGCTGTGTAGGTTTAGTGGAGAGGAAACTAACCTATGGAGAGAGGTTATCCAGTATAAATATGGTCAATCCAGCCCATGGTGTTCCAGTGAGGTCAACACCACATACGGGGTGGGAGTTTGGAGATCAATCAGAGCTTTATGGACAGAATTACAAGAGAATACTAACATTAGGGTGGGGACTGGCAATAGAACAAAGTTTTGGAAAGATGTCTGGATTGGTCAAAGAGCATTACAGGAATCCTACCCTGACCTAATGATGCTGAGCAGCAGCCCTGATGCCACCATAAAGGACTGCTAGACTACTCAAGGATGGAATTTTTCATTTAGGAGGCACTTGAATGACTGGGAAGTGGAGAGGATGGCAGACCTTCTAAAACAAACCGAGGTCTTCATTGGTTTAAATACTGAACCAGACTCTTTGAGGTGGAGGCACAATGTGGATGGAGTCTTCACAGTTGGCAGGATCTATAAGGAGAACACGGCAGAGCAAGGAGAGGCTATACTAATATGGAGGAATATATGGAGAAGTGGGGCACCAACAAAAGTGAAATGCTTCACATTGTTGGTGGCAAAAAAGGCCTGTCTAACACATGAAGTTCTTCAGAGGAAAGGGATGCCAGTTGTGACCAGATGTTTTCTGTGCAATGAAGCTGGAGAGACAAACAACCACTTATTCCACCACTGCAAGTTCACAACCAAACTCTGGAATCTGTTCTTTAATCTCACCGGAATCAGTTGGACAATGCCCGAATATACTTCAGACCTATTGAGCTGCTGGATTAGAAGAGGGGAGCAAAAGCCAGAAAAAATGGAGGATAATACCAAACTGCATCTGGTGGGCAATATGAATGGAAGATGCTTTGAAGATAAGATTAAGTCCATTCATGTTGTGAAATGGAGCTGCATAGTTTCTCTGTTTTTTTGGTGTAAACAAAATTGTATAGAGTAAGTAGATGAACTTGTAGATTTCTTAGGGGCTTTGTAATCATCATTTTTCTAGAGGTGGCTAGCATAACCTTAATGCTGAGGAATACAACAGTATCAGTTTCAAAAAAAAAAAAGAACACTATCAGGCAATTTCATTCTCATCAGGTATTTGAAAAGAGCCTTAATGCCACTTATGTGGCATTCATTCCTTAAAAAGCAGGGCCTCTAAGCTAAGAAATTTTAGGTGGTATCTATAAAGTCATAGTCAAAATGTTAGCAGAAAGACTGAAGAGGGTTGTGAACAAGTTAGTCAATAAACACCAGATGACATTCATAGAGAAGAGAGAAATTATTGATGCAATACTCATAGCGAGTGAATGTGTGGACACTAGACTCAAAGGTGATGATCCAGGAATCATGTGTACGCTGGATATAGAGAAGGCCTATAACCATGTCAATTGGGATTTCCTTCTCGGTATTCTCGAACAAATGAGCTTGGTGATAAATGGTTGAAGTGAATGTTTTTGACCAAAACTGTCAGATTCTCTATTTTGATAAATGGAGAACCTGCTAGTTTTTTCCTCTTAGAGAGGGGCCTTAGGCAGGGAGATCCCTTGCCTAAAACCCCTATCTCATTTCCTTTTCATACTTTCTATGAAGGGCTTTATCTGCATAATGAAGCTAGCTAATCAGAACAATTGGATAAAATGCTCCAAAATAGGTAATAACTCAGGGGAGGATTTGCATATCTATCATCTATTATATGCAGATTACAGTTATTCTCCGAAAAGCTAAGGCGGAACAACTTAGCTACATCAGAGTGGTGTTGGTAATCTTTGAGGATATATCTGGTCTAGCTGTCAATGAGAGAAAGAGCGGTATTTTCCAGATCAAAGAAGTTCCACAACACAAAGTTTGGCCAACATTTTGGAATGTAGAACTGAAGACTTCCAACAACCTATCTAAGCATGCCTCTTGGTAACAAAGGCAAAGAGTTGGTAATTTGGGATGGAATTTTGGAAAAACAGAGAATAAGTTAGCTAACTGGAAAGCTCAGTATTCATCTTTTGGCGGAAGAACCATATTAATTAACTCAGTTGTGGACTCTTTGTCGACTTATATAATGTCTTTGTTTCTGATTCCTACTAAGCTAAAGTGGGAGAAAGATTAAATAAGTTGAGGAGAGATTTCCTGTGCATAGGAAACAAGAAGGGTAAAGGTATACATCTAATTGAAAAACTGCCAATTAAGCCAGCAGGCTAGTGGACTTGCCATCAGAAACTTGGGGACTCCATGTGTGTTAGCAAAATGGTTGTGGAAGTTTGTGGGTGAGCAGCATGCTCCATGGAAGGATGTTATCTCAAACAAATATGGTCAGAATTCCCCATGGCGTTCCAACACAATGTCTATTCCCTATGGTGCGTCATGTTGGAGGACAATCAGGAATCTTTGGCCAAGATGGAAAGAAACATAAATACTATGTGGGAGATGACACCAACATCCATTTCTGGAAAGTGTACTGGAATGGACATGAAGCTCCGATGGCCTCATTCCCAGATTTGTTCTCCTTGTGTAATGATACAGAAGCAACAGTACCTGACATTCGGTCTCCTCAAGGGTGGAATCTTATTTTCAGAAGGAAATTGAATGACTAGAAAGTTGAAAGAATAGTTGTGCTACTTCAAGGGCTGAATGGATTTCGAGGCACTTCTGCAGCTCTAGATAAAATAACCTGGAAACATGATAAGAATGAGAAGTTCTCTGTTAACCGTCTTTACAGGAAGGAATTATTGGAGCACCCTGGAAGCACAGGCCCTTGGAGATAGATCTGGAAGTCCAACATTCCAACTAAGATAAAATGCTTCACATGGTTGGTGTCTAGAAGAGCATACCTCACACGTGAAGAACTGAAAAGGAGAGGTTTTCAGATTGCCTATAAATGTTTTCTGTGTGAGGAGACTGAGGAAACAAACAATCATTTGTTCCTACACCTCAAATACACAGCACAATTATGGGCCTTGTTCCTTAACATCTCTCAAACTAAGTGGACAACGTCAGAGCATACTGCAAATCTACTCAGTTGTTGGATAAGAAGAGGAGGGAGCAAAAACCAAGAAAATACAATCATGTATATGGTGGTCAATATGGAGAGAAAGAAACACTAGATGCTTTGAGAACACTACTAATACTATTCAGAAAGTCAAAGAGAACTATATCAAGACATTATACTTCTGGTGTCAAGAAAAAGGTTTAGAAGTAGCTGACAGTTGATAAATTTTCTAGGTTCTTTCTAAGACCACAATTTTCTTTATTTATTTTTCTTTCTTGTTGTCTTGGCACAAATTTTTGGAGGTTGCCAGCATAGCCTTAATGCTGAGAAATACAACATTACCTTTATCAAAAAAAGGAGGTCGCAGAACAACCTAGTGTCTAACATTCAAAGTCTCATTGTTTTTCAAGTGCTATTATATTTCCTATCTGGTACCTAGGCATAAACAAATGTTTAGCTATATATTACTAGCCTAAGGATGACTTAATTATGTGGTCTGCTTTCAAATTGGAGACTGGCACCACTTCTAGTAATTGGAGCAAATTAAATGCCAATTACTAAGCTGAGATAATGCCAATAACAAAAGAAAAGATGAGATGCAACATTCTTGGTTATAAAATCTGATCATAGCATTATATATTGACGCTGCAATTGAGGAAACTGGCTGATAACTTAGCTGCTACTTTCTTGTTGTACAATTGATACGCGAGAATTACTTCACAGGCTGCATCAAACATTATTTCATTCTTTAGCATAAGACTACAGATTGAGCACAAGTGCTACATGCTCAGTCGCAGATTTTCCTTTCATGATTTACAAACTATAAAGTTAAAAATCAAGCAACACGGTAGAAATTGATCATCCATTAGTTGATAATATTTAGTAACTTTTTAATTTAATCTGAAACAGGGGAGTATGTTTGTGTCGCTGCTTCTGGACCCATTTGTACAAAGAATCTCATGTAGCAGATGTAAAGTATTATGAGGAAAATATGAAAATGATTTTGACAAATCTTGTTTAAGTACATAAACAAAGATCCTGTCTACGCAAAAATCTGCATATATTGGATTAGCTCTTCCTGGCGATGTTGGATCTTAGAAATATCGCATATAATTTGACTTATTTCCTAAGTTGTTAGAAATCCTGTTTTTCTATTGTCAAACTCATTTTTGTATTTTAGCATTCTTCTGTTAGAGGATTTCTTTGTTTTGTACAAATTTTGGACTATAATTTCTGGATATTCAATGGTCTATTTTTGCTTGGGAAAAATTTCTGTTGGCTTGTTAGGGCACTAATATGCTTCTGTTTGCTTTTGGATATGTTCATGAAAAGTAAGATCAGATCTCTTGATCAGTTACTATTATTTTCTGTTTTTGGATTCCAGCTCAGGGTGTGAAAGTTGATGCCGTTACAGGAAGCTCTCAACAAATGTGGGAATAGACAATATACATTTCGACAATAAGTCTCAGGTCCATAGTACAAAGCTGATCAATTGAGAAATGTTCTTTTACATGTGAATTTGGTTATGACTTATGGAAAAGAATGGTTGAAAACCTTATATAAAAGACATGTTCAAGGAATTAAAGGTATATAATCAACCATTATTATTCATTAGTACTCTAAGTTGCTCGGACTCAGGTGCGGGTATCTGATACGGGTGCGGATCCGAGGGTCGGATTCGGCAAAGTTTAAATTTTAAGATTCGAGGTTCGGATTCAGCAAAATTTAAATTTTAAGATTCGGGGGTACGAATCCCGGGTGCGGGGATTCGGCTAAAAAAATTCAAAAATATAAAAATAGAGTTATAAAAATATTCTAAATTTAAGAGATATTTTGTGAAAAACTTACATGTATAAATTAAGTGTTCTTAAATTCTCGATTATTCTTTTTGTCATTTGTCTAAATTACATTTAATTCAATCTCAAATCACGTGATTTATAGTTAGCTTTTGTACAATTTAGTGACTCATAATTTCCCTCAATTAGTGGTTCCATATTAATCACATGATTAATTTAATTGGAGAATTTAAAGTAATTTCAAAGGTACATGATATAATTTATAAATTCCGTAGATAAATTGTTACTCCTCGTGCCCTAATTCTTATAGCATTTTTCGTTTTTCGAGATTCAGACTTTCTATTTTTGATTGTATATTTGGATGTAAAATCTTTAAATTTTTTAAAATAAAATTTACATATTTGAAAATTACGTTAAAAAAATACTTTAAGTTATATTAATTAATAACGAGAACTAGTCAAAAAGAATATGAAAGAATAAAAAACAACAAAACACAACTTAACAAAGAGAGGCCCAACAGTTCAGGCCCAAACCCGAAAAAATAAACCTCTAAGGGTTGTCTATAGAAGCCAAAGAGGCAACTACACTCTTAACATTATCCGGACCTTCCCATTGCCCCTTTCATCGCGGTATAACCAAAGCCGCCTTTAGCAACCACTAGGGGTCCGTCTACAAATCTTTGGCTTGCTACTCTCTCAAGGAGGAGGCGATCGGGAGAGTCATCACTATCAAAGCAATAAATATATACATCAAGCAGAAAAGCTAAAAAGGAGACAAAAGGAGTAAGGACAATAAAATTGTCATAAATTTGTTTTATTTTTTATTTTAAGAAATCAAATTCTTAATCTTTCCCCAAATTTGTTCTTGACTCTCGTCAAAGCATCCGGATGGGATTGGCCGAATCGGACACGCACCCTGCACCCGCACCTGCACCAGTGTCGTGCCGAGACGGGCTTGGCAGCAAAAACGAAGAGTCCGCTCAACTTAGTTAGTACTTGTTTTCAAGAAAAGGGATGGTAAGACTTCTGCTCTTATCTCTACTCATTTGAATCTTCATAATCAGTTGGCAGTGGAATGTTTTAAGAAAGAGAAAACAAATTTGGAGAAACAAATGCATCGATAATTCTTACAAACCTGTGTTGAGTACATTGGATTATCTCAATTATTCTTATAATGAAAATATTACTAACTATATTAAATGTAATTTACTAAAACTTCCCTGGTAAAGAATAGTTCAGAATTGGTCTGCTTTTGATTTGATAACTAAAGTTAATTGCACTTCATTTGCTAGTTCATGTATAGGTTGTTTTTATATTACAGTTGATTTTAACTTCATATGGAGGGTTATGCTTTCTTGGTTTCTTGAACTGTTACTCTAGTGCTAAAAACTTAAATCAAGAGTCGCTTTTGGTTGTTCATAGTTTTTGGTGATGATTTTTTTTCTATATTTGCTGTACTTATTTGACCAACCAGGTCTTGAATGGTGCATTTCTAAGGAAGCTTAGTAGTCTTATTTGATATTCTTAATACCATATCCTTTTCTATTTTGTTCTTTTTACTGCTATCATATTGGAGGTTAAGAACTTTGGTATAACATGCATCACCATAAGTTTTTCTCACCATATAAATGTAATTTTTTGCAGGCTTCAAATTTGGGAAGGCGCTCCGTCACCTATTAGGACAGGAAGATCCTCAAATAGAAGTACCAATGCTGATCAGATGTCTGTCAATTAGTAATTGTTATTCGGATCAACTATGAATTTTTTGAGTCTTGTTGGTGGTGAATAACTCTTTGAAATTTTAATACATCTGATAATGTAATATAAAAATACTTATATTTTTTTGTAATGAATATTTTTATAAGAGACCGGTGGAGCAGTATAGAGAGAGGGAAGAAAGAACCTACAAAGTACCAAGGGAGGTGCTATGGAGAAGCTTGGAGGTTAGAAGTGAACCTGTGGACTACACTAGTGCAATCAAGGACATGTACAATGAAGCCAAGACCTGGGTAAGAATAATGAGAGGAGACTCGAAACACTTTTCAGTTTTCATGGGGTTGCACCAAGGATCAACCCTTAGCCCATTTTTATTTGCCCTGATTATGGATACATTGACGCGTCAAATTCAAAGGAACATGTCATGGTGTATGTTATTTGCAGATAATATAGTTCTGATTGATGAGACTCACGACAGAATTAAACTAAGCTGGAAGAGCCTGGAGCCTAAAAGGTTCGGGTTGAGCAGATCCAAGAAAGAACACTTGAAGTGCAAGTTCAATGATGTAATGCACGAGATAAATGGGGAGGATAGACTTATACATAGGTCATCCAAAAGAGTGGAAGTCTCAAGTATCTTGGGGCTATTATCCAAGAAAATGAGGAGATTGACGAGGATGTCACTCACCGTATTGGTGCACGGTGGATGAAATGGAGACTTGCATTTGGAGTCTTGTGTGATAAGAAGGTGCCACCAAAACTTAAAGGCAAGTTTTACATAATGGGGTTAAACCGACTATGTTGTATGGGGCGGAGTGTTGGCCAGTCAAGAATTCTTATATTCAGAAGTTCAAAATTACAGAAATGAGGATGTTGCGATAGATGTGTGGGCATACTAAGAGAGATAGGATTAGAAATGAGGATATCCGGGATAAGGTGGGAGTGGCTTCGGTGGAGAATAAGATGTGGGAAGCGATACTGAGACAGCTCGGGCATGTGAAGAAGAGATGTCTGGATGCCCCAGGTGCGGAGGAGTGAGAGGTTTGCTATGGATGATTTCAGGAGAGGTAGAGGTAGACCGAAGAAGTATTGGGGAGAGGTGATTAGACAGGACATGATGCAGTTTCAGCTTATTGAGGACATGACTTTAGATAGCAGGTTGTGGAGGATGCACACTAAGGTAGAAGGGTAGTAGATAGCAGTGTTATCTTGTTATCAGTCCATACTAGTAGTTGTAGCATTGTCCCGGTAGTTTCTTGTCCTTCGATTTCTATTATCATGTGTTGTTGCATGTACTCCGACTATCATATTATTCTATTGTAGTTATTGTCCTGTGATTGTTTACTACTTTTGTTACCATCTGCTTATTTCTTATACGTCTGTTGCTTTTATCTAGACTGCTTTGAACAATCAATTGAGCCGAAGGTCTATTAGCGACAACCTCCTACCTCTGGGGTGGAGGTAAGGTCAGCGGACACTCTATCCTTCCCAGATCCCACTCTGTAGGATTATACAAGGTATGTTGTTATTGTTGTATATTTTTCTTATTGAATCCTTCATACTTGTGTCAAAATTATTACAAGACATTTTAGAAGTTTGGATGCATAGTGTGCAATAAATAAGATGTAAAAGTGAAATGACAATTGCTAAAATGAAAGAATAAATTAATGCATTGTACATGTGATTATGGCAGTAAAAAATGCAGAATTTTGATTAGGAGGAAAAATAGTGGCAGTTCAAATTGTCCATTTTAAAAATAAATGAATGTGCACATTTGGTTGGAATTACGGCGGTTCAGCCTACTGCATTAAGCAATTGAAATTTCCACTTTAAGAGCTGGTCAATTACGGCGGTTAAGCTTGTCAATTACGGCGTTTTCGGAAACCGCCAATAATGTGTATTGTGCTAGCTTGAAACGCCGTTGAACGTAAATAAAACTGCCGCAAATACACCTTCTTTATAGTGCATGTGAATCTTTTAAATATACGTACGAAGAAAGTAAAAACATGTATGAACCACAAAAAATGGAAACAACACAAATAATCTTCCAATCCAAAGTTCCAAACCTTTTAAGCATTTAGATGGCTGTAATAAATGTTTTATTATTCAGAGTGCAGTGAGAAGTTCATAACTTCACCATCAATTCACTAAAAATGGGAGATCACTAATAGGAGGCACTGTTTCTGATAGACTACTGGCTAAAGATAAATTGGTCAGCTAAATTTACCAGTTTCAAAAAAAAAAAGATATTGGTCAGCAATTTATGATGAATCCCAAAGTGTAAACAGCCGTTTGATCACTTAGGAGATATAAAGGTGTAATGCAAGCTGATGCAATCACCATAGACCAAATGGATTGCATTAACTAAAGCAAATGAACATCAGCTTTTCATCAAATTACTAAACTATTTAGTACTAAACTAAATAGAAATGGATTGCCAATTTCTGAGTTGATGATCAGCATGAATGCACCTTAATACATTGTCAAAAGGAGATCTATAAACACATGTTTATCCCAGTGTTATTAAAAGCGAGCACTTCTCGCTTAAAGCATAGAAGCGAGCGCAGCTTTGTCGCTTTTCTGCCTTGAAGCAAGGCATAGCAAAAAAAGCACGTGCTTTAGTCACGCGAGCTTGCTTAAGCAAGGTCGACTGCTGCACTAGGGTTCTATATTAAAATTTTGTAAAAACACTCTTCGCGACTTCTTCCAAAACATTTACTTCTGTGACTAAACTGCGGCAAGCCTTGCAACTCTCTTCCACTTCTCTTACGCAACTGCAGCGACTTCTTTTCAAGGTAAGTTCCTTCTTCTCTTCTTATCTTCCTCTTCTTCTCTTCTCCTCTTTTCTTTCCTCTTCTTCTTTTCTCTATTTGCTCTGCTGCTGCACTGCTAGGGTTACTCTTTTTTGTCTTTTTCTTTTCTACTTTTTTCGGTTCTTCAACTTGTTGTAATTATTTTCTATATTTTGGTCTATAAATTTTCTGTTCTGCAATTTTCTTCTCTGCTTTGTATTTTCTATCTCTGTTCCTGCTCTGTTTTTCTCTATATTCTGCAATTTTTTCTCTGTTCTGCTCGTTTTTTAATCTCTGATGACTGTTCTTAAATTTTTTTCTCTGTTTTCACTGTTCTGTTTGTTTGCTGTTGTGATTGTAATAAATTTTATTTTTTATTTTATGGAATCAAGAGATCAAGTTCTAGTATCTATTATTTACTTTTTAATTTAAAAATTAAAAGATTTTCTTAATATGTTAATTCTATTGAGTTCTTGGTTATTTATCTATGCATATTTAATTTATTTAGTTGTTATTAAATTGCTCTTTAGTTGAAAAAAGCTTGTTCATCACTTCACGCTTCTACTTCTCACTATCTGAAACACTATGTTATCCTGATATAAACCTGTTTATCTTTGCCTTTTTATCTTTAGAAGTAATTCACATGTCGACTATAATCATCAGTATTGCTGGCAGAATTTAGTTTTATTAAACATACGATTGACATCAGCCTTATTGGTTTTACAACATAACTGAGTCATATTAAGATATAAACATCACAGGAATTATCACTATTTGCAGAATTGGGAACTCCTCAAGCATGTAAAAATCTCGAAAAAAGACAATCTTTCACCAAAAAGAGCAAATTCAGCAATCAACATTTATCAAATCCAAACAGAAATTCAAGTCGAAATAGAAGTCGAGAGTACAGAACCTGATCGCGGACAGGAACATTAACAACCCGCTCGGAAGGGAAAATGGGAGGTTTGCAAGGGCGGCGGATGGTGGAGAAACGGCGTTTACACATGGGACATCTGGACTCAACCTTAGACCACTCCATGATGCAGACAAAGCAGAAGTAATGGTCGCAACAATCGATACAACCTCTAATAATTGTGGTTCCATGTCCAGTTTCAATCAAGCAAATCCCACAGCAATTCGGTTCCTTCTCCGAATCTGAAAGTTCCAGCTTCGCTTTGCCTTTGTCGGACGAGGACGGAGAAGATTCAGGTGAACCCAGGGTTAGGGTTTTAACCCGTTTGTTTGGATGACTTTCGGGAGCTCCGCTATCTTCCGCGTCGGACGCCATCTCTGTTAATCTTGGAAAACTTCTGAGCCGGAATTGTTCCCGTCGTTAGTTGTTTTCTTCACTATTGAATTGGAAAATAATCCTTTTCACTTGATGGAGAAAATTTTCGACCCATGGCCTCAAATCTAAGTAGCCAGTATTACAACATGCAGAAGAGGCCCAAGCCCAAACACAAAGTTTGAATTTTGACCAATAATTAAAGGAAAAATTACATAACTAAACAAACTTAACTAGCTATTTATAATAAGTAGTAAATTTATAAAAAAATAGCAAAAATAATTACAGAAAGTGTCAAATTACTTTTGTATTAAATTTTTCATATTCTCTTCCCAACTTACTGCGTTCTCTCTCCAATTACTCCCCTTTTTTCTCTCATTGTAATTGCCCAAAATTAACTGTCCTAACTTTTCTCTTCCAAATCCCTCAAGATTTCTCTATCAAATAAAAAGAAAATCCCTATGAAATCTTTTATTTTTTAAAGTTTTTGATTTGATGTGGATTAATCAAAATTTCTCTCTCTCTCTTTGCCATGGCGATACATTTACAGACTTGAGTTGAAAGGGAGAGAGTCATTGAGACTATTGAGTTTGAGCTTTGAAGGGATTGAATGCCCACGAGAAGAGATTTTGCAGCTTTATTCATCTGCCAGTAACGACAATTTTTTTTTAATACAACCAACTACTTAAATAATATTGTTTCATATTAATGATATAATATATCAATCTCTTCTCTTTTGTTCTTTTTTATTTTTTGGATATGACCAACTACTCGAACAATATCGTTTTCATATAAATGATACAATACTAAAATATATCAATCGATAATAGACTGATACATAAAGAACTATTTTAATTTATTTCTGATACATATATACATTGAACATATTATAATAGTATTGTCTGTATCAATTTTAAAAATTGTAGTTAGTGTTTACTAATGATACTTGTGATACATATGAAACATATCCAGTAAGATATCTTTCAATGTTTTTTTATGCATGCATAAGTATCAATTTTACCAAACCTGCAACAATGATACACCCAAAGAAAAAGAAAATCCCCACGAAATTTATAATTTTTTGAAGTTTTTGATCTAATATGGATTAACTGTTTAAACTTCTTATATATGGTGAAAAAAAATTGAGATCAAAATGGAGAGAGATTTACTCCCATTAAATATGTAAGTTTGTTTAATTAGATATTAACTAGCGTCATTATAGGAGGAAATTAAGGGTTTGAATTTTTGATACAGCACTCAAGGTTATCGTTAATTTGTATCAAAAATTTTTTTAAAAAATGCTACTTTATGTAATTAAGATAAAACATGTTATTGTGTAATTATTTTACTATGTAGTGCTATTTATGAAAATTGCTCATAATTAAAAGATGAAAAATTGACACAGTATGTTAACTTACTTCTTAAATTGACATAGAATATCTCACTTTTTATTAGTTGCCACATAATGATCTTTTTATATTTATTGGGTCACTAAAAGTGATATTTAATGAAAAAGTTGATTAAAAATAGAAATTTTATTGCACAGTTATTCTTTTTTTTTTAACGTTTCATATGCATTCTCTCTCATTTGAGATTTCTTATCTTTTTTTTTTCCTAAATTCTCTCTATTAGTACTCTATTAAATCAATAAATCTCCAAATAAAGTAAATAGAATTCCTCAGTATATTTATATATTCATTGTTTGTGCTTTTTTCTCCTAAAAAAATTAAATTTTAGGATTCTTTATCTTGCAGTTGAGATATTTTTTCAAAAATTTTGTGCTTTTTTATTCTGCATTCAATGGATAAGACTAGTTATTCAAACAAACATGTCAAAGATTGGGGTAATGACTCCAATTTTCAAGATTCTCCACCTACAAGATCATCATCATATCCAAGTTGAAGTAAAAATACTTTGGAGATTGAACAAATGCAAGAATAGTGAAAATAAATTACTTCTGACTCTGTTATCCATCATTAATTGAGTGGAATTCTCAAAGAGAAAGTAATTTTAGATATACATATATACTATAAATATATATACATGCACACACACATTTAATTTAATATGGACAATTTTATGATATACATGTGGTTTATTTTTTATTTAATAAATACTAAAAGAAAAAAAGACGGTGATGTATGCAATAAGTATATGTATACATTCAAATTTAATGTAGGTAACTTAACATGTGGTTCATGTATACATAAATATAATGAAACTCGTGATACATTCAATATACACACACACACACACATTCATATTACACTACAAAAAACTGCCAAAAAATGAGGGGCAAAACCGACGGACAGGGTCGATTTTTGAGCAAAATCGATGCCAAACCGATGCACTTACTATCGTCATAATTTGGCTCGTCGAAATTGTGAAACCGATGGACAAGGTCAGTTAAAATCCAGGGACAACCGACCCAGTCCGTCGTTTTAATAAATTAAAAATTAATTAAAAAAATTAAAAATCAAAGGACATGGTTAGTTTGTCCGTCGATTTTTTAAACATATATATAAAAAATATAGCTACTTAGATTTGAATCCGGGTATTTGCAATGATATTAAATAATTTTACCACTCGACTATGAATGCTTTTTGATTAAAATCTTTTCTTTGTTTTTATTTATTCTCTTCAACTTCAATTTTGTACTTTAAAAATCGACGTTTTCCCTCGGTTTTTATTAAAAATAAAATAAAATCGAGGGACAGCGTCAGTTTTCTTTTTTTTAAAAAAAATCGTAGATTTTTGCCCGAAAAAAATCGATGAACAACTGATCCTGTCCGTCGATTTTTTTAAAAAAATAATTAAAAAATAAAAATAATAACAAAAACCGACGGACTGAATCGATTTTTCCTTGATTTTTACACCGACTCTGTCTGTCTGTTTTATTCTCTCAGTTTTAATGATATTTTTAGTAGTGTTACAAAAATATAAATTTAATATAATGTAGATAAAATATGTTGTAAACATTTGATTCCTGTATACATTGATAACTTAATATACATTTGCTTACATTTAAACTCACACAAAATAAATAAAAGAAAAAGATTAGGGAGAGAGAAAGATATAGAGAGAGAAAGAGCGAGATGGAGGGGAGAGATAGAAAACACTTACCCTCTTGATTAAGTTGAGCTTATTTTTAGCCTATAAATTAGGGATAAAAAAATATTTATAGTTATATAAATTCCTATTATATACTAGAACTTTTATTTAGTTGGCTAAATTATGTCAATATTTTTAGGTCTATAAATTGCTAATTATTATAAAATAATAAAGAAAAAATAAGAATATTGTAGAGAAAGAAAGAAGGAGAGAAGTTCTTATTTCTCTTGATGGGATTCTCTTGAGGGGTTAAAGGGATCATCTACAATGAATGAAAAACCCCTTTATTTATAGGGAAAAACTAATTTGGTCCCAAAGTTACTAACCCTAATTTTCCTTCTAGGAAATAGACATTCGCCATAAATAGAAAATATATACATCATCTACAATGAATGAAAAACCCCTATAGGAAAAAATTAACTTGGTCCCAAAGTTACTAACTCTAACTTTCCTTCTAAGAAATAGACATTCACCATAAATAGAAAAAATATATATAACACTCCCTCTTGGATGTCAGTTTGATAGATAATGTGTCTCGTTAAAACATTATTAAGAAAAATCCCGTGGGAAAAAATCTAGTGAAGAAAAAAGAGTACACTTATATAATAATACGCATTTTAGCTGCCTCATTAAAAATCTTACAAGAAAAACCTAGTGGGATAAAACCTCGTAAGGAAAAAAAAGTACAACGCGTATTAACTCCCCCTAATTAGAAAATCTTTGAATCTTTGCATCCTGATCTTGTGCGCCATCTTCTTGAAAGTTGTAGTTGGTAGAGACTTGGTGAATAAATCAGTCACATTGTTACTTGAACGAATCTATTACACGTTGATATCACCATTCTTTTGGAGCTCATGTGTGTAGAAAAATTTTGGTGAGATGTGCTTCGTTCTATCTCCTTTTATGAATCATCCATTTAGTTGTGCTATGCATGTTGCATTATCTTTATATAAAATTATGGGTCTTTTTCACATTTCAAACCATATTTTTCTCTAATGAGATGTATCATGGACCTCAACCACATACATATTCTCGGCTTGCTTCATGAATAGCTATTATCTCAGCATGATTTGATTAAGTAGCTATGAGAGACTGCTTTGTAGATCTCTAAGATATGGCAGTATCTCCACATATGAACATGTAACCAGTTTGAAATCGAGCTTTGTGTGGGTCAGATAAATACTCTGCATCAGCATAACCAACAAGATCGGGACTGCAATTGTTAAAATAAAACAAGCTCATATCGGTAGTCCTTTTTAGATATCGCATTATGTGTTTGATCCCATTCCAATGCCTCTTAGTAGGAGCAGAACTATATCTTGCTAACAAATTTACCGAAAAGGCAATATCCGGTCTTGTAGTGTTAGCAAGATACATTAGTGCATCAATTGCACTAAGATATGATATTTCAGGACTAAGAATTTCCTCGTTCTTTTAAAACCTTCAAGGGTTTTCATATATCCTTCAGTCCATCTAGACATGAAAATAATTTCATTATACGCAGATCAAGTTTTTCATGTATTGCTAGACTTATGAGTAACCTCCAAATAATTGCATCCACCATAAGAAGACCTATCCATATAATAATGTCAGGATTTGCGAAAAATCTTTATGCCACAAGAATTCATTTATACCCACTGGCATTATAGTTGAATTGCGTATTTTTATTTGGGCAATCATTTATCTGTCCATACTTTTTGATAGATTTGAATTCAAGATCCTCGTTACTTATAATATTAAGCGCTACATTATATCAAAGATATCATCGACGATCATTTTGATATCAGTTCCAATGCAACATATCTTATTGAGATCTCTTCATTTTTCATCATTTTCAGCTACCTGAACTTTTGCCAATGTTTTATGAAGTGTTATGTCGTGGCGCTTCTTACAGCACTTACCTCATCATTTTGACCATCTTAATCATTTGTTTATCTCCTTCTTCAAGAAGCTCTATATTTGAAACCGTTTGATCTATCACGCTTCGGGCGTCTCATAAACCCTGTCCTTTAAGTACATTTCATTGGAGCATTTGCAAATGATTATAAAATAGGGTCAGCAAATACATCTGACAATTGATTTGCAATATTTTGCAAGTGAATTATCTCTTGAACTTTAAGTTCATTTTTTTTTCTCGAGAATCTAGATAATTCATCTCACATTCAATTTTCAGTTGCTAATCACTTCTCCCCTAATGTGAGGAAAACTATCATTTACCCCCCAAGCTTATTTGAGGACCCATCTTTGTGCATTGTGGTGGAGCAATTGAATCATATACCGCACATTCAAATTTTTAGATGGAATTATTTGGTTTCTGACCCTGAATCAATTGTGATTGAACCTTGTTGGTTTAATGCATTCAAGTGTTGCTATATGTTAAATAAACATATCTCATACCAAATTTTATTTGCGATTTCTGTTCTCATAACCAATGGTTTATCTATAATTGAAGGCATACAATTTTTGGTAAACCAACTTAGATATGAACCAACATTATCAACATGATTTTATAATTTAGAACTGTGCTCTTAATTTAACAATTCGAGCAAACCATCTTGCAAGAATCAATTGCAAGTTGATATTAAAGCTCGTGTGACCATACCATAGATGCATCTATTAAAATTATATAATAGCAAACATTTCACATGATGGGTGAATGTTCCGATATTCACTTTTTTATAAGTTTCAAAATTTCAGGGAATATAATTCCAATCTTAACTGATATAATGATCATTCTATCATGAGAACAAGCAACACAAGAGAATTCATGAAGAATCTTTTATTTCTTCAACATATAGCCACGTGAATTCTCAATTATTTTTGCATCACATTTGTACCGGATGGCCAACCAGTTATGCTAACTTATCTTTATTTTAGTAGACTTCTAATTTACTTTCGTATGTGATTCATCATACTCATATTTATGTACTACAAACAAAAAAAAAGAGTGGGTAATCTTTTACATAAATATTTATAACGCGCTTCAATTGTAATAATATGAAGATATTCCATAATTTATAGTCTCAATTTTTTTTCAATATCTTTGAAACTTATAAGTTACCTTTTGAGACTTACTAATAACACATTAGCTCTTTCAGAGCTCTCAATTAATATTGTGTACTACCACATATTCTATCATATCAATATCATTAATAGTTTCTCCACATAATTTTAACTTAAAAACGATTTTGAACGTTGAAGAGTTGTACTCATGAACAAATTTACAGTTTTGATGGATCCAATCATATCGTGCTTTTAGGTGATGACCATCTTCAGGTGGTCATACCTTTCTTTTAGGCTGTTCCACAAAATAAGTGGATCCTTAACCATGAGATATTCAATTTTAAAAATTTCATCAAGATGACGACGCAAGAATATTATAGTCTTAGCACGATCTTGGTTTGATGCTTTATTTTCACTTTTAATGGTGTCTCCAAGACCCATTGCATCCAACACCCATGAAAGGTAGTTCTTTCCCGAACTTTGAAGGACAACGAAATCAAGTTTTGCTAGGTTAACCATATTAAAAGAAAGAGAAAAATAATACTTTGCCCTCAAATTTTGAGACGGTAGAGTCGTAGAGCAACAAAACTTTCAAAAAGAAATTCTAATTTTTCTTACCTCAAACCTATCAAAGTGAGTGCTCAAGGCAGAGACTCGTACCGATAACGTGTTATAAAATAATAAAGAAAAAATAAGAATATTGTAGAGAAAGAGAGAATGAGAGAATTTCTTATTTCTCTTGATGGGACTCTCTTGAGGGGTTAAAGGGATCATCTACAATGAATAGAAAACCCCTTTATTTATAAGGAAAAACTAACTTGGTCCCAAAGTTACTAACCCTAACTTTTCTTTTAAAAAATAGACATTCACCATAAATAAAAAGTATATTTATAACACAATTTATTTTTGGCTGTACACATGCCAATTATTTATGAGAATGGTATATTTATGTCAATCCCTACTCTTTTTGTCACAAAATACTTGTCACGAGAGTCAAACTATGAATATTGATATTTTTTAAAAATATATATTTGTATATATTTATATGAGAAAAATTATAATTTATAATATTTTAAATAAATTTTAAATATTTTAATTTTAATTTTAAAATATTATATTAAGTTAATCTAATTTAGCTCTAAAAAATAAATTAAATTAACTCTAAAAAATGAAATATAATAACTATGTGGAGACGCATGGAGTAATATTGATGCTTTTTTTTTTTTGGAATAAAAGGCAAAAAATAAAGGCAAAAGAATGCTAAAAATCATATCTATTAATATTAATTAATAATAGTAACACTAAAACAAAATTATTATTATTATTATTATTATTTTAAACTTGTCTCAAAAAGTCCTTTATGCATTACAACTTTTTAAGTGTCCCTTTATCCACTATTCTTATTTATAGTTTGTTTGGTCAAATTTTTTGAAGACAAAAAATGCTTATTTTTTTAAAAAAATATTTATTTAAAAAAAGGTGTATAACCAAATTTTTGAGAGAAAATAAGTTTTTTAGGGAGTAGCAGAAGTTGTTTTTGAGAAGCTAAAAAATGTAGCTTCTTTCCAAAAGTACTTATTTGAAAAACACTTTTGTGAAAAGTATACTTAGAAGCACTTTCCAAAAGTTTGACCAAATACCAATTGTTGCTCAAAAATATTTTTTAGATTTATTGGCTAAACACAAATTGTTTCTCACCAAAAGTACTTTTTTGATAAGTACTTTTGAAAAAAATACTTCTCAAAATAAGTTGATTTGAGAAATTTGGTCAAACATGCTATTAGTTGTTTTTAACTTACCTTTTATCTTTTATCGAGGACATGATTCTAAATATGAAGATATAAAGATCGAGAATTAGGATGAAGGTTAGTAGATAATCGAAGGTTATCTAGTTTCTTCATTGTATAATTGTTATTATTACTCTCGTACTATCTTATTCTTTAATTTTAGAATTACCTGTTGTTTATTTTGCTTCGAATATCGTATTATTTGTTATTGATATTGTTCTCTTTTTCAGATTCTCCTTTACTATACTTGCTTTACATATTTAACTAGTATATTTGACCGCGCTTCGCAGTCTGAAGAAAGTTCTCTTACAAATTTAAAATCACAAATTTAATGAATTTTTTTTTTACTATTTTGTATTTATATTGTAAGGTATCCGACACATTATTTAAGAGTCTTTTTCTTCAAGCCAAACTAAAACATGAGCATAATACTATAAAAATTATAACAACGTTACTACTTTAAAAATGAAATGAGAGGACGACCTTGGAAAGAGTCTCATGAAAAAAAATATGAACTTATATAGCATAATTTTTCGAGCTGTTATCGACATCCACTCCCACAAGCCGATCACCATTTAAGACCATTCTTCTTCAATCCAAACTAAAATATGAATATACTATCACAAAAAATATAACAATGTTACTACTTCTAATATGAAACGAGAAGATGATCTTGAATAGGTTCTAGTGATAAGAAAATATGAACTTATATAGATAAAAGTAAAGGAATACAATAAGATATTTTAAACTTTAAATTAAATATTTGAGGGTTACTAATATGAAAAACATGAGAATTATAAACATTATTAAAAGTAAAAATTAAATAGGCGAGTTATAGAGATAAACATTTTAAAGCAAATAAAGGGGAAACAAAAAGAGAGAGAGAGAGAGAGAGACAAATGCAAACGATATTAAGTATAGCTAGGTAGGTTTGTTTAAAAAAATAAATATTAACTTTTATTGACTAATTATGCTTTATTTGGCAAATCAAACGATGGACTTTTTTTTTTTAATTATTTCATTTTGTGTTAGATAATTATAAGAATAAAATTTTAAAAGATACAAAATAAAGGAGAGAAAAATATGTAACTATTGATAATAGAGAGTTGGAATATAGATCACAGAATGGGACTGTAGAATCTGTTTTTCAGCTTAAGTTCTTTTGTCGCTCTTTGCGATGGAACCTCTACTTCTGCGGACTGTAGATTGATCTTTTTTGCCTTCAACTGTGTTTTGCTTCTTTTTAATTCTTAGTTTCATCTACCTTAAATCAATCAAAATAACATAAAAAATACTACATCATAATGCATTAATGACACCTTAAATCTATGCATTTGAGGTCAAATGAGCCATAATTTCACTGCTAATCATTAATCTCCCTCTCACATTCTTCATCCTCCAAATAAGTTATATTCTGAAAAAGTCACATTAGTTACTTTCAATTTATCCTTGATTACTATTTTTCTCCTTTTATTACTTAAACCCTCTTTTTGGGTTATTTTCTCTATTATATTTAATATTTATGTAAGTAAGTATTTTATTAGCAAAGAAAAATTTACCGTTCAAAAAAAAGATTAAAAAAAAAACTAATTTTCCTGGACAAACCTAACACAATTAATTAACTCTCATCTTCTAAACATCTATCATCTTTAGCTTGGATAGTAGTTCAAGTTTGTCAGGTATTTAGTTAGTTTCACTTTAAGAGGATCTCTCAAAAAGACATCTTAGATTATTTTTTTTCACCAAAATCCTTATCCTTAGTGTATAACCTTCCATGAACAACCAACATCATAATATGTCCTTTTTTCTCCACTGTTATATTCTTTTATCTTTTTTCTCTCTGTTTATCCATTCAATTTTGTTTTTACAATTACTATAAAAATATTTAAAAATAATAAGAGAGAATAATTAAACTTTGTACTCTCTCCATTCTATTTCATATGGAGATATTACTATTTTGAGAGTCAAATATTTTAAACGATTAGTTATGTTGACTTGATTATTTCTCATGTACAGTGTGCAATATGTCAATTTTATTTTAAATATTATAAAAAAACTATACCCAAAATTCAAATTGAAAATCAAGTATTTTGATCACTGTAGTCCGAATTCATCACACTTCTTACCTTCATTGCTGAAAATTCTAAACATCTCTAAAAGCTCACTGCTTTGTCGTGCAAACTCTAATACTCAATGCATGCATGCATATATAAAGTTTTTCAAACTCGTTATATATTATGTTGCAAAAATCTATAGTAATTGTAAATCATCATGAAAATGAACTAACGAACCTTTGAGAGCCTACCTTCCGACATAAATGATATGAATTACCTTTTCTCATTAGATTTTTTTGCCCTTGTGTGGTAATAAAGAATTAAAGAAAAACATCTTTAAGCATTGGGGAAAGAGTAAATTGAACAAAATTTTAATATAGCACTATGAAAATAATTTTAAAAAATAATAGATATAGAATATAAAATCGCTACATACAGCTGAATGTTGATACCTACACTACAACTAACTTGCAAAATAAGCATAATTTATAGTAATAGAATTTAACGTGCCTATCATGTTCATTTCAGCCGTTATGTTTTTGTTGTTTTTAATCTATAATTGGAATACAAAGAGGTACATAACTGAAAGACTCAACTAATTAGCATACTTTAAAAGAGTTTTGAATTTTTTATTTTAAAAAAATGTAGCACAAAATGGAAAAAAAAAATATTTTTTTAAAAAAAAGAAAAAAGATAATTGTGATTCTTGTTCAATGAGATGAGAGAATGAAAGATTGAAGTAGTAAATATTAAGGCATTTAAGTATCTTTATAATAAAGAATAAGAATGAATGGAGTAGTAAATTTTAAGAAATTTAAATTTTTGAATTAAAGAACAGGTACAAATGGATGAGTAGTAATTGACATATTTATTCTTGTACAATAAAAAATAGAAAAAATAACAAAAATTATCAAAAAAAAAAAAGAAGATAAAAGATAAAATGATATAAAACAAAAGAAAAATAATTTTACTACCTTAAGAGACATGTCACATTATTCAAATTAGAGTAAATTGAATTAAAATAAGAAAAGTAGTGAAAAGAGTCAAAATGATAAATCCTTTTGGCTAAAGAACTATGTCATATCATCTTGTCATGAAAATAATTTTTGATATATATTTTTTTTCCATTTGTGCTACATTTTTGTAAAAGAAAAAACTCAAAGCTCTTATGATGTATGCTAATTAGTTTAATCTTTCAGTTATGTACCTCTTTGTATTCCAATCATAGATTAAAAACAATAAAAACATAACGGCTGAATGAATATGATGACACGTTAAATTCAATTATTATAAATTATGCTTATTTAAGATAGAGAAAATACTCAAAAAAAATCACAAAAAGGATAAATAGGAATGGAGGCCATAGAAACATGTCACAACACCATACCTATAACCTCCTTATCTATCTATCTATCTATCTATATATATATATTGGAGTTGGAGGTCTATCAAAAATAATTTCTCTATTTTCATAAGGTAAGAATAAAACTGCATATACATTATCCTTTTTAATTTTACTTGTAAAACTATACTGACTATGTTATTATTATTGTTGTAATTTAAAGAAAAAAAATTGTACTTCTTTAATTTGCTACACCACCACTTAGCTAGAGAGATTATTAATTTCAATTGGGATAAGATCATAGGAATAAAAGGATGCCAATAAACTGAAGTATATAAGTGATTTTGAGATAAATTTAAAGGGTGATATATATATTCGACATATATCAATGAAGGATAAAATAATAAAATTTTCTTTTTAATTAATATTTTTTAAGAGGTGTGTGAAAGTATATTCATGACAAATAATTTGAGACAAAAGAAGCAGTTCACTAAGAGAAGTTAAAAAGAAAATAGACTTTTTATTTTGATCCGTACATTAATATTTAATTTGTAGCCTAAAAAATGGTTAACGAATCAAAACTACAATAATATAATTATGAGAAAAATAATTCTAAGTGCAAATCATGAATATATGTAAAGTCTTTTAGACATTGCTAGATTTTCCATATATATATATATATATATATATTTGTTTGTTTTATAAGTAGAGCATGTATATATTTTCATAATGGTGTATATAACAAGCTCAGTTATTCCTTGGAGGGTGTGTTACTGGCATGTGATAATCAGCAGCACTGAAAGCCATTAAACTTGCTCTATTATTCCCTTCCCCTTTTTTTGCTGCAACTGAATTCTTGAAATTCTTCTTATAATTCTTGATGCCTTCTTCCATTTCTTTTCTCCCTCTGCCAATTACTTGAATTGATGCTGGAACATTATACACTTCCTGCAATTTCATTTGACCCCCAGAAAAAAAAAAAAAAAGAGAGAGAGAGAATATTAATCCTAAATGCAACAGAAATTAGAGAACTATTACTATTATTATTATTTTTTACCTTTTTCCCTAACTTGGCAATGTCATTTCCAGCTTCATCCACACCAATTTTTTGTTTAACAACTGTAGAAGGTCAGAGTGAGTAAATTTAATTAAGAAATACATTGAATTGGGGAAAAAGAAAATTATAAGGATTTTTGTACCTTGGTCATGAGTAGTATGAGCAATAGTAGTATATTTTATGGATAGCAAAATGATAATAAGAACAAGCATAACTTTTAAGGACAACATTTTTTTACCTCTCTTTTTTTTTGTTCTGTCAAAAAGGGATTATATATACTATAGAAAGCCCAAGTCCAAAACTACTTGGTCAAATCTTGGGTTCACAACAACTAGCACTAACTTTTTCTTGAAAGAAATAAAGCAATAATTCAAAGTATAGTAGTTAGTAGTCAAAGAGAGGGGAGGATGGTTTTGTTGCAAAAACAAACACATTACAAGGTGATTTTTATACTCCCCCGTGTCATTTTACTTCTCAGAATAAGGTTTGCATTTTTTAATTTTTATCTATTTACATGCATCTTAATTTTTTGAATAATTAATGTAAAGTGTAAAATTGAAAAAATATAATTAATTTTCTATTAATTTTTTTAAATTAATAAATATTTTTTTTAATATACATGACAAGTAAAAGAAAATGAAAAAAAGTAGGTTTCAAGAAACAATACTTCTATATATAGACACACAATAATTAAATGCATTCCCATATTCCACTATGAATTTGGTTCAGATTGATACTCTCTCCATTTTAAAATAAGTGGTTATTTTAGTTTGGATATATCTTTTAAGAAAATTATTTATTTTTAAAAAGTAAAATATATTTTTACTAACTTGTCCTTAATTAACATCTTCAAAAAGATATAGCTCTTTAGTAATTTTTTAATTATATAAAACTCTTTTTATTTAAATAAGAGAAAATTAAAAAAATATCATTAATGTGTTCTTAATTATAGAACCCCACTTATTTCTTTTAAAAAAAATAAAAAAATAAAAATATCACTTAATTTTAAAATGAATAAAGTAATATATATAAAAGTCATACTTACTTGCATAATACAAAAACGATAACTTAAAAAGACAAATGAAACTAAATATACTTGGAACATTTAAGTTCAATAAACATTTTCAACATGCCCTTTAAACTTAAAAGTAAATGCCTTTTTCATATTATTCAATTGGTCTTGACTATATTTCATTTCAGCATATTTTTTGCATATTTGTTTGTAATTTCTTCCCGCACTATTAAAAAATTATTATTTTCTCATTGAAATTTTTTACTGAAAATATTAAGTGGTTATTTCTTACTGATTATCAATAGGGGAAAAAAATAATAGGATCTTTTCACATGAAAAACTCATGAAGCTTCCAGTATTTAGTGAGAATCTATTTTCTACTATGCATTTTTTCAGTAAATTGGTTCACTGGGAAATGAGTGGAAAAATCATGTCTTATAATATAAAATTTTCATAAATTTGCGGTGGGCAAAATCTCTATTTTTAATAGTGTCATTTTTTAAGAAAATTATCAATGTTTTCTTTGCAAATAGCACTCTCAACAGGCCAAATTAATTTTCTTCATATATACGTACCTTTGCACCTTTTGGGATCGAATCAACATTCAAATTAATATCACTTAATTAACTCTTTCTGAAATGAAATTAGATTCTTCAAAAAGACAATAGAATTTTTTGACATAAACATGAAAAAACACTTATTATAGTCATGCTTATGCACAATAAGTAACTGAAAAAAGACTAATGAACCTAGCTAATTAAAACGTTCAAGTTAAGTTAATCATCATTAATAGTATTTCCAACAGATTTTTCTACATTAATTAGTTGAAATTCCCAATATTAGTGTTAGGTAAATTAAAGAGCGTGGAATGGCAGATACAACTGTTTTCCTCCTATCTGCAGCTGTTTGTTGGAATAGGATTGCCATTTGCGTACATAGCCAAAATTACAACTTTTTAATTTACGAGTTTAATTTCTATATAATTAGTAGAGCATTCCTTTTTTTTTTTTTTTATGAAAAAAACACATACATAAATAATTAACTATAGATAGATAGTTAGAAATTTTATTTATAAAATAAAGTGGTGTTTGATAATAAGTACTGGGGCTTTACCTAATATATTAATACTACTACTATATTTTAGAAAGAGTGGGGTGTGGGGTGATGGACATGAGGCAACGAGGGTGAGGAAATTAAAAAAATTATTTTTCTTCCGTACTAAACACAATCGTTAGTTTCTCATATTAATATTTCAAATTTAACTAACATTCGAAAATTAATACGAGAAATACTATAAGTTGGATATTCTTCTCATATCAATAAGATAAAAAAAAATATTTGAAAAAATTAATCAAAATTCATCAAAATGTAAGAAAGCAAAAATTGCAGTGAGGAAGTTTGGGCAAAGCAAGTATAGTGATTGACGAACAGAATTTTGAAAGAGTCAGCCAGGGGGGAAAATCAAAACATTGGTAAAAGGAGGAGGAGGAGAAGAACATGGGCCGGCCAGTGGTAAACTGCCTAGAATCACTCAATCTATTGATAATATAACCCCTTCTAACATTGCAGTTTAGGACCAAAGTCTTAAAATAATTGGAAAGACAAACAACATGAATTTAAATTGGTTTTCTCTAAGTATTATAATTAAATAAACAAATCCCCAAACTTACTATATATTTAGTACGTACTATTACTATACTTCATTTGCAACGCTGCAGGGTGTGACAGATCTGTATATTCAAACAAATCATTAGTGATAAATTTATATTATCAATTAAACACAATATAAATTTTAATTTTGAGATAACAGACGACCACATCCAGTATTCTTTTACTTGATTGATTAACTACTCAAACTTAAATCACTTGTCAATACTGATTTTATCATTTCTCTGGAATTGTACCCTCAAGAGTGTACGGAAAATGAAGCTGCCTTACTGTGATTTTTGGAATTCTACTTGGGATGTCTTGCAATTTTGGGTGTTGGCCCCGCAGACTCGGTCGACTGTAAACAACTGTTTGCTATTTCATTTTCCGGGTTTGTTTGCCTTTTCCTAGACATGGCCACATGAAACAAAACAAAACCCAAATTTAAATATTAGACAGATTAAAAAATATCACTTATTGCATTGCCTGAAATGATTATTACCGGCGTACTCAAATTATTCTACCGTATAATTTTCAGTCTATCAAGAATTAGATAAATGAAAAGAAATCACTTAGTATTGTTGTCCGTGTAAAGAAGAGGAAAAAATGGGGTCACAAATGCACTACTAATACAAGAAAAGGGGAAAACGGGATCACAAATGTAATACTAATACAACAACAACTACATACCAAATATAATTCCACAGAGTGAGGTTTGAGGAAAATGTACTACTAATACAAGAAAAGGGGAAAACGGGATCACAAATGTAATACTAATACAACAACAACAACATACCAAATATAATCCCACAGAGTGAGGTTTGAAGAAAATGTACTACTAATTATTTGTCACAAAATTGATTAGTTTAGCGACTCTTGATTCTGGACAGTTAAACTACTTGATAAACTGAAGGCTAGAGGTTGAAGCATGAAGTATGAAACTTAAAACTCACTAAACCTTTTAAATGACTTAATAATTTCAAATGTTTGTTGTATTGTTTGGATCCTGTTACGAATTCAATTAGAAGACAACATTGTAACTTATAGTACTAGATATGCTTAAAAGGTTTTTGCAGTTTTCATAAACTTATACTTCATACCCTGACCATATTACTTTACTTGGGTATTCTTAATAACTCAGTTAAACTTTCACCTCATTGGTGCGGGTATGATTCTCCACCTTATAATTTCCTCCCCCATTTCTCCTTCCCCTACCTTTTACGTCTATAAGTAATAAAATGTAATATAACCTCCCAACTGTAGTCACAAATAAAATGATAAAGAAAATACTTGATGCAATCCCAAAGGATGAAATGAAATTTCTAGGAAATGTTTAAGATTCATTACATGGTAATAAAAGCGTGTCTCTAATACTGATTAAGAGGAGAATGGAATTCTAAGATAATTATTTTTCCTTTGAAGTTTGCTTCCCTTTAGCAACATTTGATGGAGTTTCACTAGCAGGATTTGACTCGCTGCTGCTTCCATCATTAAAGTTGGCAGGGTCTGCATAGGACTGGTAACCAGGAAACCTGAGGCCAAAAAATAAATAAATTAAGACAACAATAGAAAGGACAGCAAGAACAGCTAGTGAGGCAACACAAAATGTGCCACATTTAGAAAGGGCAGCAAGATGCATCCCGCGTTCATGCAGGGTTGGCGAACCGCCGCACCCAGGTTGTAATGTAGGCAGCCTACTCAAACTCAAACATCAATGACTGATTTCACAGTTCAAACCCATAAACTATAGATCACACGGAGACAACTTTTATGGTTGCTCCCAAACTACCCTTCAAAGATGCGCTAGATTAAAAAAACATGCAAAATTTTCTCATATACCTGCTCACTTTTATGGTTTCTCCATCTTCAGTCATTTTAACATCAAAAATGTTTCCTGTAAACAATTGACAGCAAACTCAATCATGTCAAACTAATGAATTATTGCTGCTATTAAGGATGGAAAAGGTAGAACTGATTTCTAACAGAAAACAATTGGTAGACTATCAATGCCCAACTGAAACGACCTAAAGTTAGCAAAGGAAATACATATTCTCTTTTGTTGCAACTTAATAGCAACACAAAAGCGATAGTAGACTCACCAAACTGTTGCAAAAAGAGGTTTACTATACAGTCCTTAGGTGATTAATCCATTACTGTTGCAAGGCTACAAACAGATCCGAAGTGCCAAACCACAGTATTAAGCATGCACTTGCTAATGTCCCATACCCACCATGTGTATTGACATACAAATGCAATTATCAACCCTCGGTGCACATCTACAAAAATATAGACCCCTCCATTTTAATACTTATAAAAGACACGCTTACCGCGTTCTAAAGAAGTATTTACCTCCAAATATAGTCTTGTCTGAGAAGTACTTGGACATCAAATGCTTTCTGCACTCAACTTCATACCTCTTGAACTTCTCAATCTGTTCCTTCTCCATGTGGCTACATGATGAGACAAAAATAGTTAGGACCTCTGTTGAGTTCATAATACAATTAGACATGTAGAAGACTTGAATTAAAACAACCTAAGATGAGTGCTGTAGCAGGATAATAAAGACATGTAACATAACAGGAAACTATTGAAAGGTGATTAATGCATACCCAAAGTTCCTTTTTGTCAGGGAAATAAGTATCAATTTTATATCTTCTCATTGCCCACGGAAGCAAATTAATTCGAATGATGAAAGATAATTAATCAATGTCTCTATAATCACACTATCATGTTCCCAACAGAGAAATTGCTGTCACAAGCTTCTCTAATTAACTGGTCGCCAAATCAGCAGTTCCCGTTGATCCTTCCTTTTCGGAAAGAATTAGAACCTTAATTCACTTTTTAAGATTTCATTATTCGGCAGCATTCTTATTAGCTTACGGCGGCGCAACCCACCAGAAGAGAGGGAGGAATTGGTTCAAAATGCTATACGTTAACACCAGAATTGCAAAGAGGCCCTTATTATATGTGACAAAATTTTACATGGTAAAGCTTTAACTTGAAAAACCAGATGAAGACCTAAAGCAAATAGGCAGAAACAGATAAAATACATGTAAACCTACACAAGGATGACTAATCTGGAACAAATACAACAACCCACTAGTGGGATCTGGGGGGTAAGATGTACGCAGACCTTACGGCTACCTTTGCAGGGTAGAGAGGTTGTTTCGGATAGACCCTCAACTCAAGAAAAAAATCTGGAATCACAAATGTAGCAGCAACAAGAGACAGGAGAAAAAAAATAGAAGAGAACAAGATCTCCATTCAATCAGACAGATAAAACTTCATATACACATTTAATAAACACCAAAAAAGGACTTTAATCAGTTCATAAAATTGAAAGCAGGCATTAACCTAGGTACCTTGCAAGAGTGCGGCGGTACTTTGCAAGAGTGTGGCAACACGAACACAGAAGTGAAACCTAGTGTCTAAACCCTCTATCCTTATATATATGCGCGTGGATATTAGCAAGTCGGGTTATATTAGTAAATTCCAATCTATAGAAATCATATAAATTAGCAAAGAATATCAATTTCCGAGCATTTCAAATAACAAATATGGGCTTTCTAGTGGATTTTGACTATTGGGGCTAACTCAGAAGTTCCGCCTTTCCAACTGAAACCAAACAAAAAATCACTTGTAACTGAGCCCACCAAGAACCCAGTCCAGATATATTGAAACTCTGGGCTGCTATAGCATAGTCAGGAAAAGAGCAGCAAGACGGACATAAAATGGAAAGTCAAATAAAAGTAAGTGGACCTTGTCGTATACGTTGGAGCTGGAAGGACCGTTGTTAAACTGTTTACAGAAGCATTTGAAAGATCATGGGTCACAAACTATCTTCATTAAGAAAAGAAAGATAAAGCTGCCAGCACAGAGATGATAAAACAAAAACACTTACACGATGACACAAATTAATGGCGACTTACTAAATATTGTATACAAAGGAGTATTTACCAGGAGATAGAACAACTAATATAAGATTGTATTAACAAGCAGTAGTTATAACAATCTGCTTATATCTGTAACCCAAAAAATTTGCTGATTTTTGTTTTCTTACCAAACATATAGGTTTAAGTTCATAATTAGAAGAAGAGCCAAAGGTTTACAGAGTACTTAAAATTTTGTAACTATTCCAAAATTGGAGCAGTATCACTTTTTTTTTTTTGGATAAAAGGAGCAGTATCACATTATTTCCAAAACCTCCATCTCCTTGTTATACCTGATCCTAGGATTTCATCAAGCACATTCTATCAGTCATTACGAAAACTTGACACCACCAATCCACTAGCCAAGAAAATTTCTTGGGTTTATTCTAGCTTACAAGCTAAAACCCAAGTTTTTCAAGTGGTTGAGAACCTAAAGCCTCAAAACCAACTCAACAACAACATACTCAGTGTAGTCCCACAAAGTGGGGTCTGGGGAGGATAGAGCATACACAGACCTTACCCCCTTAGGCAGAGACGTTGTTTCCGATAGACCCTCGGCTCAAGGATAAACAAATCAAAGCAATTCAGCAAAAGTAGTAATAGATGAAAAACAAAGCATGCCAAACATTAACTGAAGCAAAAATAATACGATAGTCAAAGTACAAGAAATAACAGATAATAACGAAATCTAAGGACAAGAAACTACAAGAATAATACTACGACTACTAGTATGGAAGAATTAGCTAAACAACGCTCTACTCCTTACTAACCTACTATCATAATTCGTGTCCTCCACAACCTCCTATTTAAGGCCATATCCTCGATAAGATGAAACTGTCTCATGTCATATCTAATCACCTCTCCTCAATACTTCTTCAGCTTACCTCTACCTCTCCTGAAACCATCTATCGACAACCTCTCACACCTGTGCACTGGAGCATCCGGACATCTCCTCTTCACATATCTGAACTATCTCAACCTCATTTTCCGCATCTTGTCTTCCACCGAAGCCACTCCCACCTTATCTGGATATCCTCATTTCTAATTTGATCTCTCTCAGTATGCCCACAAATCCATCGGAACATCCTCATTTCTGCAACTTTCATCTCCTGAACATAAGAGTTCTTGATCGGCCAACATTCTGCCCCATACAATGTATTTGGTCTAACCACCAACTCATAATTATATATATTTTCATGAGGCAATAGAGTATAACAATAATAGTTGAAGAACTCTATAAAAGAATTACAAGGAAGAGTAAAGAGCAAATAGGTAAATGTTAGACAAGTAGGGATGGTTGTATGCTATATTTATTATTTTTGTAAAACAACGTATGTATCTTTGTGCTTCCAAGCTTTGCTACAAGAGGCATTTCCTGAATTCTATCCATGAAAAACTTCCTTCTCCTGCTTCGGTGCAATTTCTAAAATACCAAATAATTGTGATTGGTCCTGAGGGCATCTATTTAGAGGATTCACAAAGCACTTTTATCCCAAATCACAAAATGCTTCTCGTAGTAAGTATACATCACCATTTATATTTATATTTCGGATTAATTGTAACACATAACTCACTTTTCCACATATAATTTAGATATCGATTAACATGTTGCTACATAGAGTAATCCAATAGATTTTATTTCGAATGGCAACATAACAACAATATTACTAACTAATACAACACTTTTTACATCTGATGCAAATAGCATTCACATATTAAATATGGAGTACAACAACAAGAGTCAAAAAATAAATAAAACCTGGTAATACACTCCCTCAAGAGGATTCTTGACCACACTTTCCTTGTAATCTTTAGGAACAGTGACGCTTGAGACCTCCTATAGAAAAAACAAGTAAAACGAAGATAGGAAAATAAGAAACTTGTACAACCTCCATCCGAATTTATATGACAGGTTTTCTGAAAAATGGCTCAAAACTTTGGGTAGTATTTCATCCATATACCATTTTAACAACTTTCTGATATTTATATTCATAAAACTTTTTACAATTTAAAGTTTGATAGGATAATATTTTTCACTTTTAAAATAAAATTTTGAAGAAATGGGAGTTGATTTCTGAGATGGTCAATTAGTATCTCAGAAAGTCAACTTTCAACTTGATTTCATACGCCAAGTTTCATGATTAACCTGTCCCACACAAATCGTTTACCTGTAACTATTCAATACCCCTACAAAAGATTTTCAACAAAGAAAGTGACTTCTGAAATAATAACTATCAATTGGGGACCCTTTGAGAAATCTAACTCTTTCTTTTATATATGTTCACTTATACTAATACAGTTTGTAGGTTATGTTAAACATTTTAGTAAATAAACGCGGAAGAAGTAAATTACACTCAGGGATACGACATAGTACATTAATAAAGACTTCCAGGTAAGCAGAGGTACCAGAGGGTGAGCGGCGGAGGACATGGGGGAAATCAAAAACAGAGTCGGAAGACGAAGAAACCATTGGAATTCGAGTTTTGGTAATCTTGAGCTGCATCAATTTGCATCCAGTACTACACATAGACTACATCTTAATTACCACTGAAAAATGGGTCATGGGTGTATAGTTCTGTTCAATTTCTAAAGTGTGGTTTTCCTGAAGATTTCAACAGTAAAAACGCACGAGAAAAAAAGTTTATGGCAAATCGTTTTCTTGTGGGTTGATTGCAAAAGATTTTTCGAGTATAATGGCGAGAAAAGTGTACTGTAGAGAAGGCATGATTCCAATGTATTCGCCGGCGAGTTGGGGAGACAGACGAACGGAATCCGTTACTGCTGAACGTAATAACAGAGGACTGAAATTTGTGAGGGGCAAAAGTGAGATAACAGATAAATTGGGGTAAGACTAAATATTCATTCCGGTTTTTCATAAGTGATTCTTTTAGCTTTTATTTTGTGAGAAACTAATAATTATGGATGTTTGCTGCTTTAGAAATAAAATTCTCTATTTTTTACTATTATGATATTAATTTCATGTACCTTTATAATTTTCTTATTGATCTTTTTCGATAATTTTCGTAGTTAACCTCATGTTTTTTATATATTTTTGCGTAATACTATAAATAAAGATATAATATTCTATATTATACACATCACACACTTAAAAGACTTAGGAAATACCAAACAAATAAGAAAAGCAATCATTTTTTTTTTTACTTTCTTTATTTCCTTGTTCTTCTTACTTTCATCTCTTAATATATTTTATCGACTTTTTAAGATTGATTAATTCAATAAAAAATAAGTGATTTTTAAAAATCAAGAAGATTTTAGTTTGTTTTCTTCCAACCTTGTCAAATAAATAATTTGAATAAAGCTCTAAAAGGTCTTTCAACATTTCTTTTACATTTTCCAAAGAAGAGGTTAGGATAATTTAGTCAGTTAATTTCTTAATTAATATTATTAAGTTGTTTTTTTAAAGAGAAAATTGCAGAAATTATTAAATACAGTGATAGTTTGAATAATTATCAAATATAGCGAGAAGTTCTGAAATTCGTCCTATATCAGTAATACAATAATTTCTGAATGATATAATAATTTACTTTGTACCTGTTGTTGTATTACTAATACAGAACAAATTATTGTATTAATAATACATAACGAAATACAAGATAAAATCCAAAAATTATTATTATATTTGATATTTTTTATAAACTCTCGCTATATTTATTAAATATAGATTATAAATTTACCTAGTTAAATAATTATACCTTTTTTAAATGGGTGTATCAAAGTTTTAAGAACTATTTGTGGTGGACCGGAGGGAGTATAAGGTAAAGAGAAATTTTCATAAATAGCAGTGTGTAGCAAAATAATTATAAAAAATAGCGATATTTATCAAAATTACACATAATAGTGATTTTTTTTTATTTTTTGATATTGTTTTTTATAAAGATTAGACTAGTATCAGCGTATCAAATCCTTAAAAATCTCCTTAATGTACGCCGCCTGTTACACCAAAACAGAATTTGTGTATTCAATGCCATTAAATAAGTATTTAAGTGATACGGAAGTTCTTTTTTTTTCTTTCAGATTTCTGAGGTTTTGAATCCAAATACCGCATCTGCGAAATTAACTTGCCTGAAAATTTGATTTTGGCAATCTTTTTATTTTTTCTGTATTAATGTTTGGGATTTGCTGAAAATTTCGATTCTTTGATTGTATCAAACGTTACAAGTTTTTTAAAATTATGTCTAACATAACGGTATTACTTCGTCATTCAGGTAAGTGGACTCCGGACCATGAATATAGAGATTATGCCATAGATGGAATCATCATCAAAGAATATGTTTCATATGATAATTGATACTGATACAAATTATCATAACAAAATGTTTATCTCATAAAAAATATAAATACTGATACATGTATCCTGAATGAGAAAAGCTAAGCTGATACATGTATCCTGACTGAATAAATTATCTAGGCAGATACATGTATCCTAAAAAATATAAGTGCACCTATATCAATCTGATACTGTTACATAAATCAATTCCTCTATTAGATTGCTAATAAAATCTTCTGCTTCGATTTCTTCGACATTTGTGAAGCACAGGCTTCTCCATCAGAAAGATTGCTAATCAAATCTGGAGCTTTGATTTCACCGACAATGGTATCTCTAGAGGAGTTGAAGAGAAATAAGAAGCACCCTGCCCATTGACCCGTACAGATCCGAGAATAGATACGGTAGACCAATGGGAACTGGCGGTGTGAACGACGACGTTTGCCAATGGAGGTATGTCGGAGGAAAAGAATTCTGGCGCGGGAAGTGAGTTATCCCAAGAGAAGGCATATCCCAAGAGGAGGCATATCCAAGGCATATCCGCGTCTAAACAACAACCTAAGGTTGGCATCTCTTCCCTGATCTGTTTGATTTCTTACGAAGAAGAAAGAATAAAAAAAATAGAGAGAGAGAGAGAGAAGGTGAAAATGATGGGAGTGAAAAACGGCGAAAATATTGGGAGATTTTGAAAGATGAAAAATCGGTGTTTGAATTGGAGCAAAATACGGGTAATGTAATTGGAGAGAAAAAAATTAAAAGTTTGATACATAGTAATTGCACGGTAAAAAGCTATTTGTGTAATTATTTTATAATTTTTTTAAAATGTTGTTATATATTATAAGCATGTATTAAGGTTCGCTTAAATATATAATTTTTCTAAGGTAAATGTTGGGGTTTCTACTCTTATTTGTAGGAGAAGATAGAAGTGAAGCAAAACAACTCAATCCATTCACTTCAAAGTTCAATAAGTGTAGAACCCAAACAGCATTTGGGCTGAAAATGGTATTTTCCTGAATTAGTAAGCTTAAGCGTCTGAGCGAATCGAATTCAATTCAGCTTATTATACTATTGTATTGAGTTGATTGTGAGTGGAGCTCAATCAAGCTTTTGACAATAAGCATATTGAAAGGTATGATTCAGTAATCAATAAACTGAAATGAAAATATATTGAACAAAATTCAAACTTTAGCGGAAAAAAAATGTTATATATATTTGTTTTTTAATATGTCTAAGCTTTAAATGGTGAGGTGAGCAAATTAGCAGTGATACATATTTTGACAAGAGATAACAACACTACTTTGTGGATGAACAAATGAGACGTTTCATATGATGACATGAAGTGATGCAGTCACTGATCCTTAACAACTTCAATCTAATGTATTCTTTAATAAGTTTTTCCTATCATAATATGGTGGTTAAAATTTACACACAAAATTCTCCCAAAACTTATCTAGATTGTGGAAATCAAAATATTCATTCATCTTCTGAGTGAACAAGTAAAATTAGAATCCGTTTGAATTAGCTGAATTTGATTACCAATTTATGAAAAGCACTTTTAAACACTAAAACTATCCAAAATTTCAATTTAATGGGTTCAAAGTTTTGAATTCCTTAATATTAATGTGCTGTTCAAAACTTTTAGTATTTATATTATAGAAACTTTTCGACATATACATTTATGATTTATGGTAAAGACTATAGTGTATAGGCACTATATATCTATCTGCCTCTGTTAATATGTAATGTACCTTATCCTTTGCTGCCTGCCACAGTGACATACATTCATGTTTTCCAGTCTGTTGACAGGTTGGGAGCGTTTTGTAACTCGAAGCCTTAATAGTGCTACTATTTACTTTTACATTCAATATTCACATGCCTGATGTTCATGACCTAGCTAGCTACCACTCTCTGTTCAAGTGGTTTCTTTTGAACCACTTGTCCCTTTCAGAAAGCAAATTCAAAATTTAATGTTTATAATTATTTTTAAGTTAATATATTATTATAATAAAAGAAAAAGTTTAGATATGCCATCACACCTTAAAAAAAGTTTCATTTATGTCATCCATTAATAGTTAAGCTCGTTTATGTCACTGTCATTACACAAAGGGGCTATTCATGCCATTATTTTTTAAAATACCTAGTATCTGATTTTTCAATACCAATTTGCACACATGGCCATATTTAAGTGGCCCACGTCACTTATTTAACCCACCTATTAAACTATCGATACAGCCTAAAATTATTCGCCTTATGCCCAGAGAAACCCACCCACATTTTTATATTTAAGTTTTCTTGTTCTTTTTTTTGACGAGTAAAGGTCCAAAAACACACCTGAGCTATACCGTTTTTACGAGTTTAGTACCTGAACTATCACCCTCATGTTACAGAAACACACCTGAGTGCTGATTGGACTAAAATCGTGATTTCAAACACTTCCGTGCGCGTGAGTGATGTTTTAGACATTAAAAATCGGCTACATGGCATTCCAACAACTACAATTTGCTGAGTAAGCATTTTTAATTTTTTTTTATACTTTAATTACTCTTGTTCTTCTTCATCTTCATTTCTTCTCCATCTTTTCTACAAAATTGCATATTTCTTCCCTCTTCTTCTTCATCTTTCTTCAATTTATTCTTCATTTTATAATAACTCATCCCTTCTTCTTCAACAAATTTAGTTTTATTTCGTCTCTCCTCTGTCCACTGCCATTAGATCTTCGAAACCCATTAAAGGATTTGTTCTATTTGATTTTTCAGTTTCTTTCGAAATTTGTAGTTTATTTCGCTAGATTTTATAGTTTTTTGTGTAGTAATGTAAAAAATCTTGGTATGTTCTTTCAAAATTTGTAGTATTTTTTTCTCGATTTTATAATTTTTTGTATAGTAGTGTGAAAAATCTTGGTGGATTCTTCAGAAGTAGATGAGTAAGTTGGTAGTGGAGTTTCTGCAGTATGTTTAGGTTCTTGAATTGGGAGAAAAGACGATTTTCGATTTTAGTAAAAAAAAAAGAGTAATTATAAAACATTTTGTAAATTTATTTAAGTTTTGCTATGGTGGAAATAATTATACACGTGGAGTGCCACGTGCAATTTTTTAAAAAGTAAACTGGCAAATGTATCACACGCAAAAAATATACATATTCAGGTGTTTTTCTGTAAGCTTAGGGTGATAGTTCAGGTACTAAACTCGCAAAAACGGTATAGTTCAAATGTGTTTTTGGACCTTTACTCTTTTTTTGACTTTTCGTTTTCCCCCTTTTTCTTGTTTGTCTTCTTTCCATCTTTCTTCTCCTCCATTTCTTTTACAACATTACAATTTCAATTCTACCTTCACTATAATGTGTGTGTATATATATATATAGATAGCGCACACACATATACATATATATTTACATTTTTTTCATCATACTCGTTGTAATTTCTAACAGGGCAAGATTGAGGATGGTAGGTCATGAAGTATTGATCAAAATTGTTCTCCTTCTTACATTGTGTTTTAGTAAAAAAAAGAAAATTATTAATGAATTTAATATTAATTAACAGAACGAAGGAGAACAAAAGAAAAAGAAAATAAGATAGATTAGAGGTCAAGGGAAATCTTCAATTAGTTGAAAGGATCAGCATTTGTTGGCACCATTTTTTCCGGCAAGATAGTTTGTTTTGATCTCTTTATTTCAATGGGTTGTGCTGGAACATATTTATCATTTTTCTTTCCTCTATTTTTTTGTGATTAAGAAGGTTATTGATATTTTATTGGGATAATATATTTTCATTCTTTGGTGTGTTATTGGTGATGAGTTTAGTTACATATTTGACGATGAAGGCTCTAAATGATAGTTAATGAAAATTTTAAAAATAAAAATAGAAAATGAGATTAGAGAAAGTGATGGAGTATTAATGGAAGTAAAGAGAGTAATGTGTGGCGATTTGTCAGTGGGAGAAAAGAGAATTGAAATTGGCTGGGGCGGAGTTAGGTTAAATAAGGACCGGTCAGGTAAAAATGTGGATGGATTTTTCTGGTCATGAGGCGGGTAGTTTTAAGGTGTATGAATAGTTTAATAGGTGGGTTAAATAAGTGATATGACCCACTTAAATATGGTAATGTGTACAAACTGGCATTGAAACTCAGGTGTTCGGTCTGTTAAAAAATAATGGCATGGATAGGCCCTTTGTGTAACGGCAGTGCCATAAACGAGCTTAACTATTAATGGATGACGTAGATGAGCCTTTTCTAAAGTCTGATGGCATATGTGAGATATATAATAATAATAATAATAATAATAATAATAATAATAATAATAATAATATTATTATTATTATTATTATTATTATTATTATTATTACTACTACTACTACTACTACTACTAAGTTAACAATCAACTATTTACAGATATTTAGCAGATTTTTTAAATATATATGGTAGAGTAAAAGCTATTAGATAATATTTTTGAACCGAGTCGATTGAATAAAATCTATAGTTATTTGTATTTGATTTTGTTTGATTTTAAATTTTAAAAAATTGATAATATTTGATTTAATTTTATATTATTAATAACAAATGGAAGAAAAAATCAAATCAAATCGAAAAATTATATATACAATTTCTAATATATATTATTAATATATACGTGTGTGTGTGTGTATATATATAATATGTTAATTTTTATAAATAATATTAAATATTTTGATTATTTTTTCATCAAAATTTTCTTCATCTCTAATAGGCTAATGAAATTTACATTTTATAGATATTTAGCAGATTTTTTAAATATATATGGTAGAGTAAAAGCTATTAGATAATATTTTTGAACCGAGTCGATTGAATAAAATCTATAGTTATTTGTATTTGATTTTGTTTGATTTTAAATTTTAAAAAATTGATAATATTTGATTTAATTTTATATTATTAATAACAAATGGAAGAAAAAATCAAATCAAATCGAAAAATTATATATACAATTTCTAATATATATTATTAATATATACGTGTGTGTGTGTATATAATATATTAATTTTTATAAATAATATTAAATACTTTGATTATTTTTTCATCAAAATTTTCTTCATCTCTAATAGGCTAATGAAATTTACATTTTAAGCCTATTTTTTCAAAGAAATTCATGAATCCAAACTTATTTATTCAAAAGAAACAACTATCATATTTATATTTAAAAAATGAATTTCTCATAGTCTTTATTAATTTGATTATAGCTTATAGATCTTATGATTTTTTTATAATTCAAGAAAATTATAGCTCCCGCGAATAATAACTGATTAAAAGTTGGAAAAATATTGAAAAGTCTTTTCTAATCCCGGGGGGGGGGGGGGGGGGGGGAGGGAATGAAAAAAATATCATTAGATTTGGTTTGATTTAACTTTCAATACTCTCTCTGTCTCAATTTATGTGACACATTTTCTTTTTTAGTCCATTTTAAAAAGAATGTCATATTTTAATAATTAAAATAATTTAATTTTAAAATTTTCTTTTTTACCCTTAATGAAATAATTTATAGCTACATAAATAGCTAATAAGTGTTTTAGACACAAATTTCAATTTGTAAAAAATTTTCTTTATATTAAATTAAATTATGTAATATAAATTAAAGCGAAAATAGTAATTAAAGACTAACTAAATTAATTTATATCTACTGATCGATCCGAGAAGATCCCAAGGCCCCCCTACCTGCATGTATTATAAGCTTAAATACGAAGAATAAACAGTGTGGAGTAATATTTGCTTTGACCTCCATGTATTATAAGCTTAAATACGAAGAATAAACAGTGTGGAGTAATATTTGCTTTGACCTCTTTTTCTCTTTATTTTTTTTTGTCATGTGACTCATTTTTTTTAAAGAAAAAATCAATTTTAAACATAATAACATATTTTTTATATTTGATAATAATTTAATATTAAAATATTTATTTTATTTTAATGAAGTGATTTACACATAAATATTTATGACTTATTTTATATTACAAGCTTCAAAAGTTATTTTATATTTATTAAATTTCGTGTCCAGCCAAAATGCATTAGATAAGTTAAAAATTATGGAGTCCTATATTGCATGCGCTGTTGACTAAATTTTCACCTACTCCCTTATTACTTTAGCAAGAAGATCTTTGTCTATTGAACTGCTGAAGATTTTCAACTACAGATGTTAAACATGTTACTAATTTAAATTCCCACAATAATATCTTGCTTCCATATCAAGGAATATTGAGCAAAGGTTCGACTAACCCAGAAGCTTTTGTTTAAAAACCATATTTCTTTCTTTTTTAATAACGTTGATTTTCACTTGACATATTTAAAATTATAAGATTAAATAATATTTTAATAAAAAAGTTAGATCCGAGAATTTAATTCTTTGGAGGTATTTGGACTTGAAATTTGTGTTTATTTATGCTATTATATAAAACTTCAACTACAATTTAAAATTTATCTAAAAGGTAGAACTTTAATTTCAAATTTGTGATTTTAATTTTTTTTAAAAAAAAATTCAAATGTGATTCATAATTTTAAATTTTACAAAAAAAGAAAATTCATATTTATTGCAAAAGCAATGACCCAAGCCTACTTTACTCAAAAACCAACTCCTCCAAACGTTGTGTCTGTTCCAATGCGCCGACGTATCATCATTTGCTAGACAGAACTCTTTCATGTTAATTTGAGGAATTTTTGATAATTTTTCATATTAACGGGAAAGAATATAACTTTTGAAATTCAAATAAACTTGTACCTAAATTAATAATTTCAAATTCTATGTTCAAACGGCTACTTAATCACCCAAAACCTGCTACGTGTTTGCAATTTGCCATCATTCTGGGTGATGTAATGTTCTCTCTTTTTGATTGCTCTTTTGCATATCCTACGCCAGTACTCATGTTAGTGTCATTTTAAGCATTTTACTAACACAACAACATATGTAGCACATTATTTCAATTCTTAATGGTGAGTTGTTGTGTGGGATGATAACGTACGTTAATGCACATCTTAAAGGACAATGTAAATACGATATACAGGCACAAAAGCATAAATAATGGGTTTAATTATTTCTACTTCAAAACATTCTGATAACTTTATCAGTGCTCTAACAAAATGAAGAACAAAGAAAGATACATAAGAGTACTACAAGGGGTTGTTTGGTGCGCAACATAACGTGGAATATCTTAGAGTTAAAGATTTGTGATCAAAATTTATACTATGTTTGTTTGAAGATATAAATTTAGACTGATATAAATTTATACCTTCAATCAAATAAAGTATAAATTTAATCCCAATCTTAATTTTGATATTCTACCTTATTCCATCCAACTTGATATTATAGAGGTGGTATAAATTAGTTACGGGACTATAATTCCAAGATAACTTTGTCAGCGAACCAACCCAGCCCTACTAGTATTATCTAAAGTGAGAAGTAAGTTATACTAGAACTATTTCTACTTCCCTTTGCCCATCCAAATACTTTTTCTAACCTTATTATTACCACCATTGGAGACACCTTTAGTACCATTTGCAGCAAAGATGGACTCTTTCAGCTTAACTTGATCATTCTTGTAACCATTCTTCATTGAACTTTTGGCTTTCTTGTTAGTAAAGCTGCAATCTTTTTCCTTACCCTTTTCCTTTTGATTCTTGAAATCAACCATAGCTACACCACCATTCTTCCCACTTCTTGAAAAGTGACTAATTGGGCCTGAAGAAGCATCAGAAGCCATTGAATCATCAGTGTCGTCGTCACCATCCTCATCATCATCATAATCTTGATTAATGCCTTCTTTGTTATTATTGTCTTCTAATTCATCAAAATCCCCATTGTCCAGCTCACCATCACCAGTTGAAGGAGAGCCAATGTACATTGTCCAGCCAGATTCACTGCTATTACATTCTTCAGCTTCTCCAAAGAATTGGGAATTAGAATCCATCATTTAATTTCCCAGAAACAGAGTAAGTGAGTAAGAAAAATGTTAAGTAATAGTAACAATTTCAAAGAATCATCAAGATAAGTGCATTAGATGAGCTAAAAGACAGAAGAGTACTGGAGTTGGTGATGTTAGGGGAAAAATAGAAGGTAAAAGAGACACTTGTTAATACCATACAACTCTCACCCACACAAAGAAAAGAACATGCCAGACTTATACTTTTGAAAGCAACCTCAAACCCCTGTATTTAATTTTTGTTCTCTCTTTTTTCAATGGCTGGAATTAAATTTTACCACCTGGACATTGTGTACACATAGCCATTATTTCCTCTGACTTTACATCACCCACAGGGACAGGTAGAAGCTGTCAAAGATATTGATAGAGAAACCTTTCTGATGAAAGTTGCGGTGAGATGAATGAGATTCTTTTACCGTTAACCAAATATTTTGGATTCGAGTCATGACAATAGAACAACTTTTTCGTGGGCTATACTGCACAAATTCAAATTAGTAATTAATAGTTTCGGATAAAAATATATTAAAATAAAAAAAGGGGCATGAAACACATCTCAACAAGTGTAGTGAAATGGATGAGATCCTTTTGTTTTTAACTAGATACTTCGAGTTTGAGCCGTTAAAGTGAAAAATTTCCTCTTATAAGCGCTTTCCTCTTTGGTGGGCAACACCTCACAAATTCAAATTAATCGGATAAGTAGGTTTAACAAAAAAAAAAGGGCACGAAACACACCATAACGAGTATAGTGGAATGAATGGATTTCAATATTTAACAAGGTGCTCGAGTTCAACCCGTAAAAAATGGGTAAAATCCTTTCAAGCACTTCCCCTTTGGTGGGCTACGTTGTACAAATTCAAATTAGTTAGATCAATAGGTTATGAAGAAAAATTTATAATAGAAAAAAGGGCATGAAACACACAGTAACGAGTGTGGTAGAGTAAATGAGATTCTTCCATCAAATGAGATATTTCAAATTTGAACCATGATAATGAAGAAACTCCTGATAAGGAGCGGCTCCTGTTTCGTGAGCTACTACGCTGCATGAATTTAAATTAATCGAATCAATATGATAATGAAAATACTCCTGATAATGAGCGCTTCCTCTTTCATGAGCTACTATATTTAAATTAGTCGAATCAGTAAGTTAATTTTGAATAAGAATGCATAAAGGTAAAAAAAGTCATGAAACACACCCCAAATTTTCCTTTGAGTAAATGTGAAAGGACAGGATTGGGGCTACTCCGAAGAGAAGATACAAGTCTTTATTACTTCCTCCGATCTAAGCATCTTAACTTGATTACTCACGAAATTTAAGAAATTAGGGAGAATTTTGAATCTTGTAATCTTAAATTATCATATAAAATGTTGAAAATAAAAAACTTACTAAATATAGAAAAATGCACTTTTTTTGAGACAGACGAAAAAAGAAATTAAGACACTTAAATTAAGACGGAGGGATTAATTTGAATTCTGAACATGACTCAATTAATAAGAAGCAGTATGCTTTGAATGCAAAATACAGAGAAGGTGCAGAGCCTAAATGTGCTAGTGAGAATAATTTTATATATTGTACAGCCCTTTGTTCTCAATTACTGGGAAAATTGAACCTTGTCACAAACCTCAGGCATGTGAGTAAATGAAAATGCAGCTTTTCTTCTGTGAAAATTTAGGAGAAGCCAACTGGAGTTGTCTTCTCAACAAGCAGTGAAGATTTGTGCCATAAGGGAGCAAAAATAAATTTTAATTAACTTCTTTATTTTTCTTTTTCATATAATTATTTGATACCTAAAATTTACTTAGTCTTGATTCACGCTGCGTATGGCACGTTGGAACTGGGAAGAGCTTCCTACTAGAAGTTTCTCTGTATCTTTGTTCAAACAACTTTTACTTAGATCTTTTATTTGTGTTAGAAAATTTATTAAATATTTATAAATTTTTAATTATGAATAATTAAAATGAGCTATAAATTTGATGACAAATTCAGAATCTATATAAAAATTTTAAATTCTGACTTCGCTTAAAATTGTGACATGTGATTAAGGACGAAAGGTTCCCACCACACCCCTGGCTGGTTAATCAACTTTGTTTCTCTCTTTATTACTCATTTCTATTGGTTTTTCTTTCTGTAATTTTCCCAAAATCTTGTTCATGCATCACAATTATGCTGCTAAAACCTTTTTAACTTTTTCTTTTATATGCAAGTACATGTTACTAATAATCCTTTCTGTCAAATGGCAATAATCTTGGATGATGATCTGGAATATTGGTTTTTTGATCTAAAATTTTAAAGTATTAGTAATACTTATTACTTCTGCGGTTTAAATTTGTTTGTCTTGCTTTTCTTTTTAGTCCGTTTAAAAAAAAATCTCTTTCCTTTTTTGATAACTTTTTAATTAGTTCTAACTTTTCACATGACATGTTTAAAAGTACAAGATTAAAGGATATTTTTGTATATTCTATATGTTTTTAATTTAAGCCCACAAAATTCAAAAAAATAAATAAATCTCTTTTAACTCCATGTCAAGTAGGAACCAAATAAATAAAGTGAAAGTGAGGAAGTACTATGAATCTTTTGTTGCTATTCATTTTACGTAGGGAAGACCTAGTGTTTTGGCTTTTTCTTTCTTCTTTTTTTTGGTGGGAAGGGTCAATTTTCTTGGTATTAAGGAGAAGGAACACAAGGGACTTAAGATTAAGAAAAAAGTGGGGAGATGGGGTATACCTTGCCTTTTAAACAAACCCCTTTTTAGTTGTTCCTCACTTGTAAATCCTAGAGAATGACTTAATTACAATAAGGAAATTTGCCAGACAAACTTAGGCCAATGTATTATTCTTGTTTCTTGTCCTTTTGGTTTGATCATGTCTTGAATTGAACTACTTTTCTTGGGCTCCATATGATTTAAGTAAAAATTGTCCCTGCAAATTCATTTCAATGCTTTTTGCACTTTGTATTTAAATGTGTTGTGTGAAGTAAAAAGAGGAGTGTTCAAGTCAAACTTAATTAGATATGCCAAATATGTGTCTTTCGCATTGTAAGTATAAATTTGCTTGTCATATTTAATTTTACGTATCTGTGCTGAATGTTTATATCAAATAAATAGATGTATTTTGTATATTTTACATTAATTGACTATGATTAATTAATTCATATTTTCAGTTTATTAAAATCACTCTTGTAAGTTGAATTGATTTGAGGTAAAGTGTGTAGGAATTTGCCCACAAGAGTACATAATTTTATTGTTAGGTCCACTGATCACCATCTCATGGGGCATTACACAATTATGATTTCTTCCAGGCATGTAACTTAAAGCAGTTATGTGAACAGCTTTATCTGATTAGAGATCCTTTGACTTGTTGCCTTTGTCTTGTGAAGCTTTCCCTCCATTATATCACATGCAATTTGTATGGCAATATTGGCACACCATACAAGAAAACAAACAAACATATATATATATATATATATATATGGTACACTGTAATTAACTACTTTCGCGTTAAGATAGTAAATATAATTAAATAATTAAAAGTGTGCTTTTTTCTTTACGATCGTTAAAACTTTTAATCTCTCATCATATAGTTCAATACAGTACCAAAACATGTAAGATCGAGGTTATGTGTTCAGCGTTCAAATCCCATAATCAGCCACCTAAAAAGTAAAAATTAAAAAAATTTCTGTGTTTGGCCATGATAAAAAGAATCAAATGCATATGTATATATAGTGATATAATAAGTGTTGCGATATAATATAACTAATTAGTTAAAAGTGTGTTTCCTTTCGTAAAGGATCGAAAATGTATTACAATAAGGAGAAAAAGAAAGAACAAAAGCAGAGGCGAATGTAGCGTATCGATAATGGGTTCATCTTAATTCAGTATTTTCAACGCAGAGTATAAATTTATATGTAGAAATTTATAAAAATTACAACAAATAGTAGATATAGAATCCAAAACTTTAAAAATATAATGGGCTGGTCAATACTAAGAATCTTAAATATTGAACCATAAAATTCAAAGAGTAATTTTCATAAATAGCACTATATAGTAAAATAATTACATAAAATAACATAATTTATTAAAATTACAGAATATAGCATGTTTTCTATTTTCTGATACAATTTACTATAATCATTATGACTGTATCTAAATTTCTAACCCTGCAATCTCTCCTTAATTGATGTTGTTTATTTTTTGTTAAGGAAAGTTGCGTATTTAATGAAAGTAAATTACTTTTTTTATGATCATGAACGTTTTTTTTTCATATCTAAAAATTAAAATCAAAATTTCACATTTGTGTAATTTCAAAATCTGAAATTGCAGATTTTTGGAGAAATTTTCTTTTTCTTTGGGTGTATCATCGTTGCAGATTTGGAGAAAATTTTCAAATTTGTACCGATACATGTATCAAAAATTCAACTATCTAAATGAAATTCATGTGTTTCACCAGAAATATTGTTACATACTAATAATCATAAAAAATTTGATACATATACAAATATAATATATAAACATAGTATCATCAGTTTCAATATTCAAAATTAAAAATAAAAAAAAGATATACGATCAAAGAATCTATAATCCGCAAAATTCTATAACATTAAATATTTTATAAAAAATGATACAATTGTCATACATTGATGAACAGTAATTTTCAATTTGTAATTTATTCAAGATAATACTGATACATGTGCAACAAAGCAAATAATTGACAAAATTTTTCTAAATTGATACACAAAGCAATATGAGTATTTTACATTCATGTATCACTTGAAATATTGATACACATTAATAACAAATTGGTACAATGTATATCAACACACAAAGCAATACATTGGTACATAATAATTCTGAAATTATCAAAAACATGATACTGATACATGTATCAATTCCGCCATTGATACACAAGACAAAAAAAAGCTTGAAAAAACTGCAATGTATCAATTTTGTCATTGATACACAAAGACAAAAGCTTGAGAAATCCGACAATATTATTGTTAAATAAAATTTTCTGCTTCGATTTCTCCTTGAATCTTAGCTTTGACATTGTTAATGGTGTCTGAGCTCTCGACTTCAAGAGTGATGGTCTTTCTGGTGAGTGTCTTAACAAAGATTTGTATCTGAAATATATTGAAGCACATAACTATCACAACTTCAATTAAAGATCATGTCAAAAAGGGATCAAAAAACAAACAGTTCTGAAAAATAAGAAGGACAATAATTTAAATCTACAATTCTCTGCATCTTCTTCACCAAATAGTTCGAATCCTTTTTTGCTTTCTCTGGAGATCTCCAATTCTCTGCATCCAGATCGTTATGGGTGTGAGAGAGAGAGAGAGAGAGAGAGGAAATTAAAAATTTTGAAAGAGAAAAATGAGCATTGAATGAGGGAGAAATAAGGGTAGTGGATTGGAGAGAGAAGGTAGAAAAATTGATACATATGATAATTTGCTATTTTTGTAATTATTTTGCTATTTTTTATAATTTTTCAAAATGTTAGTTATATATTACAAATAAATAATAAAATTTGCTTAATTATGTAATTTTTCCAAATTTAAATACTGAATACATGGGCCTCTAATTAAACTTGTTGGGAAGCATTTGAGTAGGCTTTGCAAGATACAAAGGTAATTTATGAATTCCATAAAAGACTAGCACTATTTTAGGTAGTATTTGATCATCATGCATTTTGTTTTCCTCATCAATAGAATTTTGACGACTTTGAAGTCGATAGAATATTGCAAAAGCAATGGCAGAACAACCTGGCTGCATTTTTATATTGACGAGTGTCATTTGTTTGATTTATGCATGAAAATTGGCTCAATTATTTGTTTTTGTTGACATAAAATGAACCCAATTGAATATTGTGAATTTGTGATGCACAAAAGAATCATATCATCCAACTAGCTAGGCGCGTCAATTACCTTTTTTTTACCCCGTTTTCTCAAATATCTCTTTGGTAGAATCATATATTCCCCACATCGCTTCTTCTGTGAACCTTTTATGCTGTAGACGATTTGAAATAAATAAATAAGTATAACCCTATAAGTGAGATGGTCTGGTGAGGGTGTTGCATGTGTGCGTAGTCTTATTCTTATCTTGTGAAAATAGAGATTCGATTCGAGTAAAGGAACAACAAATAATATAATAGCCTAAACAATAAAATCGAGATGGGATAAAGCTGCGTCATCAAAAATATTTTTCTCTTATTTGGCCTGAGGAAAAAGAATTGAACAATGCATCAAGATAGTTATATGAGATACACAGCTAAAAGAAAACAAACGAAGAACAAGAAGGAATTTTGTTTTATGAATTGCATGCGTAGCCACTTCTCATTAACACGTATTTTAATATTCTCTTTACATCTTCTAACCCTCAGAATTTTTTAGCAGCCTTTGCTACTTGCTTTCCTCTTTATTCCTCCAATTAAGTTCCAAATGTCACGTGCTATTTGTTTAAATGATGTTGAGGCAAATATCAAATCAATTAAACACAGTAATTATATTCTTTTCCTTTATACTTTGATGAAACTCATCCGTAATCGATTAGGTGCTGTATTAAATATAAAAAATTCACGCGGTCTGCTTAATTAGATCTGAATAGATTTTCACTTTCAAAAATGACTGGAGAACAGAATCTGAATATTACACTCTCACAATGCACAAATGGAGATTACAGAGCAATACATAGCAAAAAGTATCAAATTACTACTGGCTGCCAATGGTATTCATGAACAAAAAGTCTCGTGTTCGAGTCCTTTGTCGGGACTGCTTCTCCCCTAACAATGACTCATGCTACGTGAATTCTGATTAGTCGACACACCGCCCAACAGTACTTACTAGTCCATGTATGCTACCGCGAACATCCAACAGGGAACTATTGCTTCTTCTAACACATTTGACAGGAGGTGTATGAATGAACGGTAACATATGGTATATTACATAACATGCAAGTGTAAACTAACCTAACATTTCTCCTCACAGTCCTTTTAGTTGGAAAACTTTGAGATCAATTTGTCGATATGGATTAGGATATCATCTATGCGAGGTCGAACTGTTGCTTGAGGCTGAAGCATCCATGTCACAAACTGGTGTAGTGCCTCCGGATACGGAGTATTAGGCCCAGCTGGCCATTTTATTTGTGCATTTACGATAGCCAGCTGCATACTCCCACCAGATTCCCCGAGTGCATACTCAAAAGGAGATACCCCATACCTGCAGATAGAACCACCAAGTGCAAATTTGGTTACTTCATTGTAAGTGACCACATCAGAACCAATTTCATACTTGTGCAAACTGTTACATATTAAAAAAGGGCAGCCCAGCAGATGAAAGCATCCCGCGTTCACACAGGGTTCGGGAAGGGCTGCACCACAAAGGAGAGTAAGACATACAGTCTATCCTAATGCAAGCATTAACGACTGATTTCACAGCCCAAACTCGTGATCTATAAGTCACACGAGGACAACTTTACTGTTACTTCAAAATTCCCCTCCAAACAGTTCATACATTGATCAAGAGAAATACAATTACTTTGAATTAGAAAAGTTAAAATCCATAAAAAGACTAGCAGACAATTTTTTATGATGGTGGCGTCCAAGCCAACTTGCACGTATATCGACTATTCCACCGAGTCCCACATGGCACAAGTATTGAGTAATTCTACCCGCCAAGACTTGGGCAGAGAGAAAAAGATCACCTATTAAACAGGGCAACTCACCACAAGACCATACGTCATCTCAGTACAAGCACCTAAATACTAAATTCACAGGATGCATGTCAAATGCAGGAAATTCCAAGGTTCAGATGAGTAGGCCCACAGATCTTATTCACATCAAACATAAAATTCTTGGACAATCTTGATGCAACATAACTAACAGCTACCTAAACAAGAAAATAAAATTTATTTTCTGTTGCACAGAAAAAGCTACAACTATCTGCACAAGAGTATACAGAAGTCTTACATTATTGCATATAAAGTGCAACCTAATGACCAGATATCAGTCCTTTCATCAATGTCACATTGGCTTGGGCAATCCCATAATTCAGGTGCTCGGAAAGGTGCTGACACATGCTCAGCTGCCCATTCCTACATAACCAGCACCAGAAATTGAAAGCAGAGAAAATACAACAAAATGGGTTACGTATAAAAATATCAGAAATGGAAGCCAATAATGAAGATAACACACGTTGCAACTTAATTGCAATTTGCATATCAAACAACAGAAAATCACTTTAGCCAGGTTGAGAAGAAGCAAACACGAGAAGCCTACAGGCATTCAAACAGCATAACATGCGTCTACATAATAGAAGAATCAGAACCCAGAAATACCTGTAATTGTAGGGCCTCTGAACGAGAGCGAATTTGCCTTCTTGCAGGACGTGTACTTCCAAAATCCATTAATATTGCAAGTGGTGGCTGTCCTTTTCTATGTGTTAAAAGTACATTACCAGGTTTGACATCATTATGCGCATAGGGGGGATCCAAGCTATGCATATGCTTGAGTCCTGCACAAAGCTGCACAAAAACTTCTTTCAAGTTTCAATAGAGCATTTCTTGGCGTTACAGTTGAATGTGCCCTTCTCTTGTCTAATCTCGGAAAACCGTGAAAATGCACTAATTTGCTGAATACACTAATTCTTGTTCACCTGAAGAAATATTTGAAGCACGTCTGAAGTGGAAAAGAACTCCTTCTTAGCATTCATCACCTTGGTATTATCCAGTAATGTCCCATCCAAATGGACTGGAAATATTAGATAAGCTTCATGCTTCCAAGACTGATCTTGTGAGACCTATCCAAATATGTTATGTAGATAAAATCCAATGGCTTAAGATATAGTATTGAGAAACCAACCAGGAAGACACAAAGCAGCATGCACAACACATTCAACACAATAATGGCGTATATTTTCATAAACAACAAACAAAAGCTTGTCAAAAATAAGTATCATGCCCAAGAAGGAGAAAGTGTTTGAAGAATAATATTTTAATACTTCTAAATTTCCAGGGTTCCTCAAGTGCATACCCCCCCTCCCTCCAAACCCCCCTCCCACCCTTCTGCAAGAGAAAGGAACTAGAGGAGTACACTTCTTTTGGCAACTTGCATGGATGTGAAAGCTACTTGGTGTTTAGAGTTCCCGGTGTTTTTAAAAGCAAAAAAGCACAAAGAAGTGACAAAGTCCATGGGGCTAGAAATGAAACACACACTTCTTTTAAGTGAAATTCACATATTACGGAAATTAAAAATATACCAAACATTTATAAATTTAGTACTATAATAATCAAATTGCATGTTAACGAACTAATTTTAGCATCCATTTTACAATGATATTGATGTTAATCCAACTCAAAGTTGAGATTCAATGAAATCGCTTCTCATTAGGATCACTTTGTGTGTTATTGTTTGAAGTGCATCCTTCTCTAAAGCGCATGGCTTCGCCCATGAAGTGATAATCCCTCACTTTGTATTGCTTTGCCACTTAAAGCAATGAAGGAATGGTTTCTAATAACATTACTCTCCAACTTCATCTAAAAGCAAAGTGTAGGAGCATTAATTTCTTGTGATAGGATTCAGTACCAAGGATAAACAACTGTGCCATGTGTCACCTCCTATGCATGATAGTGCAATCTCAACTTATTACTTCCACAACCTAATAGTTTGAAGCCCTATAGTTAACAGATAATTAGAGTGATTTAGAGAGAAGCAGCTCTTTCAATCCATATGAAAACCAACACAAACCTAAGGTGCTTGCAGCAATTACCTTGACTGAAATGATAGCATGATCAAGGAGAGGAAGCAGGTTGGGATGACTAAATAGAGATGAAAAACGGATCTCCTCCCGCACCATCTCCAGCTGTTCATTATTCTGAATAAGAACTTTTTTCATGGCATAAGTTCCATCATCTACACATATTCAGACAGAAATTTTGAACATTATACAATTACCAAATTCATGGAAAAATGACAAACTTTGAATAATTTATATAGAATAAGAGAACATGAAAATTACATACAACAAGACAGCTTATACCTCGCACTATTTTCCAAAAAGAACGAATTCATGATCAGATTGGACCAGGCTCGTAAGAAAACAAAATATGCACTGACTGACCAAAAAGTATTGCTTAACTTTCCTTTTCTAATTCATTTGAGCAATTACGAATGATCCACCCAGAGACAAAGAAATATAAAAAGAAGGGAAATAAGCTGCAACAGTTGCTTCTCTTTATATCTATTTAATAGAACTGCTCTCCTTTTCTTTTGTTAATTTATTTTATTTTCTGATTGTTAAATGTGGTATATTTCAAGCTATGTTGCTGGGACTCTCCGAAAAAATCGAGTGCGTGTGCAATCCTCCAAAAGTAGTGCATTTTTGGAGGATAAGACATGGGTGCAGAGCTGTTTTAGAGAGAGCGCACAACATGGATTTCAAGCGCCTGCAGTGAGCTTTAGAAGTTAAAAAGTCCAATTGCTCAGGGGATAAATGTATTCTGGAGTTTAATATGCCTTGTAGGAAATAAATGCATTTTGGGTAATGCTGGTGGACATAGAGGGGATTGGTGGTGAAATGGAGCGGTCCAAGAGAAAGTGGAAGCCAAGAAGGTTGCCTATATGGAGTTGGTGGAGAGCAGATATGAGGAGGAAAAGATGGCAAATAACGAGAAGTATAAGACACCGAAGAAGGAAGCGAAGTTAGCAGTTACAATGACTAAGACGGCAGCATCTGAATGCTTGTATGAAGAACTTCAGGACAAAGGCGGGGATAAGAAGATGTATAGGCTCATCAAGGCAAGAGGAAGGATGCCCTGAGACCTGGACCAAAATGAAATGCATTAAACACGAGGAAGACAAGATATTAGTGGAAGAGTCACATGTTAGACGAAGACAGGAGACCTACTTTCATAAACTTTTGAATGAAGAAGGAGACAGGAATATTGTGTTGGATGATTTAGAGCACTCCGAGAGTTGTCGAGATTTTGGCTATTGTAAGGGCATTAAGTTAGAGAAGGTTTAGGAGGTTATTTGTAAGACGAGGAGGGGGAGGGCAGCTGGACCAGACGAGATCCCGATGAAATTTTAAAAGAGCGCAGGTATAACAAGTATGGAATGGCTAACTGGGTTATTTAATGTCATTTTTAGGACGATAAAAATGTACGAAGAATGGAGGTGGAGTACAATGATCCTGTTGCACACGAACAAAAGTGATATCCAAAATTGCAACAACTATAGAAGTATCAAGTTGCTAAGTCACACTATGAAAGTCCGGGAGGAGTGGTAGATATGAGGATGAGGGAGGTGTATCTATCATCAAGAACCAATTTGGATTCATGTCGAGGAGTTTCGACTACATACATCATACAAGACATAGGGAGATTGATGGAGCAGTATAAGGAGAGGAAGAGGGATTTACATATCGTGTTCATCAACCTAGAAAAAAATTATAACAAAGTCGTTAGGGTTCTACGGAGATGTTTGGAGGCTAAAGAAGTTCCTGTAAGTTACATTAGGACAATTAAGGATATGTATGATGAAGCCAAGACCCGAATGAGGACAGTGGGAGGAGATTCGGATCACTTCCCAATCTTGATGGGATTGCACTAGGGACCAACTCTTAGCCCGTTTTTATTTGCCTCGGTGATGGATGAACTGACACAACATATCTAAGAAGAGGTGCATGGTGTATGCTATTTGTGGATGACATAGTTTTGATTAATGAGACATGCAGTGGACTCAACGAGTGGCTGGAGGTTTGGAGACAAACCCTAGACTTTAAAGGGTTTAGGTTGAGCATGACTAAGACAAAATACTTGGAGTGCAAGTTCAGTGACGTAACTCACGTGACAGATGTGGAAGTAAGGATTGTTACACAAGTTATCTCCAAGAATGGAAGTTTTAAATATTTGGGGTCAATAATCCAAGAAAATGGGGAGATTGACGATGATATTACACATCGTATTGGAGGGGGTGGATGAAATGGAAGCTCGTACCTGGTGTTTGTATGATAAGAATGTCTTACCAAGCCTTAAAGGCAAGTTTTATAAAGTGGTGGTCAGAGCAGCTATGTTGTTTGGGGCGGAGTGTTGGCCTGTCAAGAACTCGCACATCCAGAAGATGAGAGTAGCAAAAATGACAATGATAAGATGGATGTGTGGGATATTAAAAGACATAGGATCAGGAATGAAGTTATTCGGGATATGATGGAAGTGGCCTCAGCAGTGGACAAGATGAGGGAGGCAAGACTGAGATGGTTCGGGCATGTGAAGAGAAAATGCATATGTCCTAATGAGAAAGTGTGAGAGGTTGACTATAGTTGGTATCATGAGAGGTAGAGGTAGGCCGAAGAAGTCTTGAGGTGGGATGATTAGACAAAACATAGCACACCTGAAACTTATCATCAAGGATTAGGGTAGAAGATCAGTAGGTATTTAAGTGTTGTCTATTCTCCCTATCACTATTATTATTATTACTCTCTTGCTATCTTATTCTTTAATTTTAGAGTTGGTTATTGTTTCCTTTGCTTCAGTTATTGTACATTTTGTTGTTGCTACTTGCTCTTTTCATAATTGTTTTGAGCATGACTTCTTCGCTTCTATATTTATTTTTTTGATATGCTTTATTTGAGCCAAGTATCTATCGAACATAGCTTTTTTACCTTCATACAAAGGATGAGAGTAAGATTGCATATACACAAGCCTCCCAGACCCCATTTATGTGATGTTGTTGTTTTTGTAGCATGAAAGATTCAATTTTCATGAATGAACACTCTATGGAAACATCAGGACCAGGGTGCAATAAAAGTCCCAGTGCTCCAATATTTGATATTGAACTTACCCATGTACTTATAAATAACTACGACTAAAAAAGAGGTGTAAAAGTTCAAATATTTACAGTAAAAGAGAAGAAACCCAATACTCACAAATCTCCCGCAGTTGTCAGATCAGAAAAAGAGGGGGGAAAAAATAGAACTCTCAATCAGCTAACGGATTCAGTACCTGAGATGTGAGAAGGGTGTTTGAATTTCTTGGTAACTCCAGGGTTAGAAGGGTCAGAAAGGACTTCTTTGACAAGGAAGACATAGGCAAAACCACCCTCACCGAGCTGCCGAATGATCTTGAACCGGTTCTCATTGATCCACACATCACCTCCGCCATTAACGGCGTCGGATAGGCCATTCAACCCTGAGAATGAGCATCCCATTTTTCTCCTACACCTCTGTTTATCAACGTTCAGCTCCTTCTCGTTCTACTACTCTTCTTCCTTCCTCTATTAGATCTCACTCTTTCTCCTCTGTCTCGAAACAAGTTTTTTTTTTTTTTTTTTTTAATTTATTTATAATTTTTCATTTTTTAACGTTAGATTCTGGGGTCTCTATGTATGCATATCGATTGAGTTTCGGTCTCAACCAACCAGTGAAGCAGATTTTAAATGCCAACTTATAGTCTGTTTGGTCCGTCTTGTTATTTTTAAAAGTATTTTTTTAAAAAGAAAGTTTAATATTAAAATGTTTTTTAATATTTTATTTTATGTGTTATTGAATAAAATTGACAAGAAAGTGGCTATTATTTTTAGTGTAAGTATTTAATTATTATTTTGATAATTTACAACTATTTTTTCATTACTAATTCATGATCTATAATGTTATTAACCCACTGCTTTATTATTTTATTAGTCTTTAAATACGTAGTGTAAGTATTTAATTATTATTTTGATAATTTACAACTAATTATTCATTACTAATATTTCATGATCTATAATGTTATTAACCCACTGCTTTATTATTTTATTAGTCTTTAAATACGTATAATGCACGTGTATTTCATATTAATTAGTATAAATTTTAAAAATATTATAATAAGTGTATGATGAGTTGCACAGAGATTGAAGAGAAAAAATACAAACATAAAATGATGAATGGTGAGATTATTCAACTGATATTATTATCATTTGAAAGCACATCATATTAAAAAATTGCTATTAAGTAAATTTCAAAAGTAATAGTTAAATGACTTCAATTATGAAATTTTTATAATATATCACCATAGTACATAATTTAAATATTAGTCATAATTGTAAAATATCTTTATTTATTTTTCTTTGTCACTGCTTTTTCTCCTTATAATCTCAAGAGAAGAGCTTATTTTTCTAACCATGTATTATAGAGAAATGATTAAGAGGGTGTTTGGTTTAGCTTATAAGCTGGTCAAATCAGCTTATAGTGTTTGATTTTATCAAAAAATACTTTAAAAAGTTGAAAAGTACTTTTAAAAAGCCAAAAACGAAAAGTTGATAGATACTAATTTTTTATTTTTTGACTTATAAGTCATTTAAGTTTGACCAAACTATTTATCTTTTTATCCCATAATATTTTCTAATTTCAATAATACCCTCACTCAAATCTTTGACAAAATTTTATTTTTTTGTGCATATTAGAAAAAAAAACTGAAAAGAAAAAAAAAGAGAAAAAAAATTAAGGTAATATTAATTCATTTAAATTATTATATTTAATTTTATAAATAAAAAATAGAACTATACTCCTAATAAAAAGTAAAGGGGAGATTCGCCTAATTTTATTCAAATTATATATTTTAAAAATTAAAAATAACTTAAATAATTAGTTTATATTAAAAATAAATAAAAATATAAATTAGTTTAAATTTTAATTATTTTAGATATAAAAATATCATAGTAATTCATTTTTTATAGTGTTAATAGCTTTAAGGACATTTCAGTCATTTGACCCAAAATAAGTGCCTAACAACACTTATGTAACAAACACATCAATAACTTTTTTCAGTTCCAACACTTTTATCCAAACATATAGCTGTTTATTTAAAAAATAAGTTTTAACACTTCAAAAGTGTTTTAAGCACTTATATTTTAAAAGTCACTTTTTATAGCTAAACCAAACGAGCTCTAATAACGACGGAGAGTCTTACTTACTGTGAATTTACAAAAAAAAGAGTATACGATTTTATGAATAATCATAAAACTAACAAAGAAAAATAAATTTACCTCATAAATCTGAAGTTTTCCTCTATTATTTCTTCTAATGGTGATGGTCATGCATATTGCAGATTTATAATCTCATATATAAGCTTGCTTATCAATAGAATATTCTATGGAAACTACAATAGTAAATTAGTCATTTATTGTGCTAACTGATTACATATAGATGGAGAAAGAATGATAATTTTATTCAACAGATAATTAAGATAATCAATTAGCAATTTACTTTAATAACAAATGATTTACATAACGATTTTTTTTTTTTTGTAATGGATCAATTGAATCACCAAAATTTCACCCAAAATACATTCAATGTAGCCATAATTTAAGATAATTTATATTTAGAATTAGTGCTTACATAATGTGGAGCATTAAAATAAGACTCCTAATTTAATACAATTATTAAATAATTAAATATTTTATAATATTTTAATTTTAATAGGGGCAAAATCGTAATTCAACTTTTAACTTTAACAGATTCCCGCTTATAGAAGAGCTTATTTTTCAAACCATTTATTATAAAGAAATGACTAATAATGACGGAGAGTCTTGCTTACTATGAACTAGTGAATTTTTCGTGCTTCGCGTGGTGATAAAAACGTGTTTAAATTTGTTCCTTTTTATTTATCTAAAAAATAAAATAACTTATAAACAATATATATTTGAATTAATTCATAAATATGAATTATTTAGAAGATATATCACGATATACCTAGAATATGCGCATTTTTACTATGAGATAAATAAATAATTTTATCTCTAGGTTTCTTCTCAATTTTATGTATTATAAAATTCGTGTAAGCCATAAAAATGAGAAGTGTAATAGAATTGGAAGAGTAACTTTTAATTTTTTGAAATATAACACATAGTTAGAGAAAATGAGGGAAAGGATAAATTATGAAAATGAGAAAAATGATAAAATGTGAAGAATGAAACAAAAATACGAAAAAAGAAAGATAAAAAAAATACCTTCCATGTAAAGAATCTATGTATCTTCAAATGTGTATAAGCACTTCTCGTATAAACAGTAAAAAGAAGATAAGGTGCAACTGATAGAACTAAAAAAGTGATCGATTGTTTTTTTTTTCTATCTAAGCACGTAAATGAAAAAAATAAATTAGAAAAAAATGAAAAGATGAAGGCAAAAATATCAACAAAAAAAAAATATATATATTTTTTCCCGTAAAAGATGTTATATCAAATCTTTTATAGATCAACTTTATACAAACATCAGTAAGTGTACAAAATAAAATCAATAAAGTATCAAATAAATTTATTTCTCAGTTATCCAAGATATAGGAGATCTTTTTTATAAATTATAAATTCAAAATTATTTTTATAAATGAATTGGGTTACAATTATAAATATTTTCATTTACAATTTTTTTATTATATAATACTACGCATAGTACTAACAAACTTTATGAAGTGTAATTTTTATAAAATTTAGTCCTTGATAATAGTCTTTTTATGCATTAAGTCATATCTTTTTTATTTTTATTTTATATAATGCTATACATGTATTTATCAATTTTGTGAAATATATTATTTGATATATATATACTAGTTTCTGATCACATGTGTTGTACGTGTATCACATGTTAACTGGTATAATATTTTTTCACTTATAAAAAAATTAATAAAATATGCTTGTGAGGTATAAATTAAATAAAAAAAGAAAAAAATACAAACTTAAAGTAATGAGAGGTGGTCCTAATTCTGGGCAGTTATATTATATGTATTAAAAAATTATATGAATTAGTTTAAGTTTTAAAGTAAAGATATTAGATATGACCACCTGAATAGGTTCATTGAAATTGCTCGTGCAAACTTTTCTAACGGCTAAAATTTTGAGTTTATGAGTTCTGAATTGGAAAAAAGACAACTTTTTTTATGATCTAACATTCTTGTTAATAAACTATCTTCATTTTGCTTCAAATTACTAATTTTAAATAAACTATATTATAAATATTAAGTGATTTTTTAGTACAAACGCATAATTTGGGAGAAAACTGTTGGTTTAAACCAAACACATAAGTTTTATTTTTTAAAAGAAAACTGGGAAAGAGGAAAGAAATTATAATGTGAGAAATCAAACTCTCAACAATAAGACAAATGCTCGCATAAATAACTAACCAAACTACTAAAATCTCTCATAAATTGTATAATGTCTATATATATTCCTGATCATTAACATACGAATATCAAACACAATAGTCAAGACAACTATATTAGAAAAAATGCTCTACATTTAAGTAAATTTCAATCAGATCACTTAAACCCATTAATTCAAAAAGTGAAAGAGATAAAAGATTCATGATTTACGGTAATTTAAAGAAAATTACATAAAGTCATCATTATTTAAAGTGAAAGAGAAAAAAATAAAATAAACCTTATATATTAGAAAAAGATAGAAGACTCTATTGAATCTTTGGCCGAAATTCTCACATATCTAATTTTCTGCTCAAATAAATCTTTCTACGTTGAGTGTAATTATATTATTTCTGCTAAGTATGAAAAATAGATAAAAGATAAAAGTTTGGATATACCATTATTGTATCTTTAACTGTTCATTATTATCTTTAATACTGTTGAAATGTCTCATTATAAAGAATTTAGGAAGACCAGAAGCATTGCATTAGCACGTAAGATGAAAAAAATATATACTAAATTGGCATTAATTTATAATTTAATTATATAATAAATATAGTTATAGTCTTTCTCAATTTCTTGATCAAATAGTAACAAAGCACAAAATTTAAAAAATTAAAGAGACTCAAACACGATGGTGATAATGATTAACTGTTTCTATTTACTATAAATATCTTTATTTTTTTAATATAATATAAGTTTATTTGTACACAAGTATTATATAAAACTCTGAAAGTTACCACAAAAAAATATTATATTATAATTTTTTTATTATTTATTTATTTTATTTAATGGAGAGGCAAAATGGTAATAAATTTTGAAGTTAGGAGCTTCCCAATTTTATTATAATATAATTATTATTTATTTATTCATTTTATTTAGTGGAGGGATAAAATCGTAATCCAACTTTGAAGTCAGAAATTTTCACTTTTACTATGATATGATTTTGAGCATGATAACCCTTGTCTTTAATATCTTCGAAAGAAAATTAAAAATTTTAATTTCTCTTTCTTCCTATTTTGCTTATTTTTATATGTATAAAATAATTAAAACTTAATAAGTATTGAAAGATGTTATAACTAGGGGTGGGTGTTTGGTTCTTTGGTATGGTTTTACCAAAGTTCGATTTGGTTCTTCAGTTTTTGATTTTAAAAAAATATGCATCATACACCAAACCAAACTAATTCAGTTTGATATTTTTAAAACGATTATGATGTGCAAGTGAGAAACAAAATGAGAATAAAATTATTAAAATATTTGACATGGAACAAATGTGTTAAGAATGCTATTTCGTATAACTTCTACAACAATCAAGAACTTAGCACATTAATTTAAAATATTACAAATAAAATATAATTGAAACTTAGAAACTAACTACTGCCTAATACCTAACAATTAACATTTTTTGCTTTTTGGGACTGATAGTATACCGTATAAGACTATAAGTTAAGTGGTGAGACTAACTTTTAGGTTAAACTTAAATGTTGGGTTGAGTTGGGACTTGAGTATTTGACTATTTTCGGGTTAAATGATAAATCTGAAATAAAAGACCAAACTCCAAATGGGTTGGGTTTTAAAACTTAAATATAAATATTATTTTAAAATATAATTAATAAAACTTCAGTTCTTCGGTGCACCGAAAAACCGTGACTCTCATACCGAATACCGAACCGAAAAATCAAACTTTTCAAAAAATCCAAACACCGAAGAACTGAAACCGAATTAGTTCGATTCGGTTCAGTTTTTTTTTTGTTTCTTCGGTATTTATGCCCACCTCTTGTTACAACCCTTTGTCATGCATTTAGTTTTATACCAAAATTATTTATTTAACTAAAAAGTTTTACTTTTTAATAGATAGGTATTTTCATAATCTAACTTTTGACTTGGGAGCTTTCTAGTTATAATATAATATAATATGATATATACATATGTTGCCAAGACCCAGGTGGTCGTGATTGGCACCCACGCTAACCCCTCGGTGGACGAACCAAGAAAATCCGATAACAATCCCCAAGTGACCCCAAAAATAATATATTCATGAAGAAATCAGTTGTTATGCTCTTAAAACAACTTCGAATCAATATACTGTGTAAATCAAAACTAATAAAACAAATTCCCAGAAACTGATTGTCATTTCACCAGATGTCTGTTTTACAAAGTTAAGGAAACTAACAACTTAGAATGAGACAACGTTTTCAAATGTCCGAAAGAAAGACATCTGCAACGGGAGAGTGAACTATGTCCTCATCTGCTCACCTTCTCAATCTCCGAAAACTGTTGCTCTACAGGTGAGGGCGTGAAGAACCGCCTGATTCGAACTCTACACTAAAAAAATAATGCAGGGTAGGGTCAGTATATAATACAGTACTGGTAGGCTTCATCAACCTATCCTAATTAATAACACATATACCGAGTAATAATAATATAAGACCAGTCCACAACATTTAAGGAAGTATAGCACAATTCAGACACACTAGTTCTACACAAGGGACAGCCAGCCTGCTCACTGCATTGGACCGTTTTTGCTGCAGCTATTGCTTGACGGCCGTAGCGGTCTTGCCGCAGCGGATTGGTTCCACTGCAGCGACAATGTTTAGGCAGTAGCTCAACATACTACACTCTTCTCAGTTCAGCCATCCCACAGTTCAATCGTTCATCAATTCTACAGTTTAACATTTCACATACTCCATAAATCCACCAGACACGCACAGTTAAACAACAATCATATAAGCTATTAACATCGACAGGTCCACAGTTAATCATAACAACAACTACTCAATTATTACACACGGTGACAACGTCACCTTAGCACTAAAAATATGTTCCTCATTATCAACTCACATCATATCAACAATACTATGCACATTCTCTTAGTACATTACTCATCCAACTTCATGAATATAAATGAAATCACAAAACAACACCATAAGCGACAAAACCAAGGGTAACATGACGGGCACACGCCTCCGCTATCTCCCGTTAATACCCAACCACATGAATTATGTACACACATGCTAGAGGGTCTTATTTTTTTTCATCCAGTCATGACCTGCTGGGGACTCTAGAAATTCATGTACTGTGCCGGCGTGGCACCCGTTCCCATTGATATGCTCATCCGGATGCTCTCCTAGGATACGAGCCACTCGATAATAATATTCGCTCCCCTGGATGCTCCCCTTGGGCTCAAACCTCTCAATTCAGGATATAATCACTATCCTTTCATTCTCAATTTTTGTAAACAACAAGTATACAAGTCGTACACATTCACATGTACTCTAATTTTTTATTTTCCTTTCACATGATCAATTCATGACAAGCAGTTCACTTACAATTTCTCATAAACTTAACAACATATTAATCATGACTTTCTATCAACATGGTAATCATACTCATTCGCAAGATAAAATCACAACAAGGGATGTCCGAAGACCAATCACATAAGATTATTACCTAAGCATACAAGTCATTAAGCAGTGTCTAACTCTCCAACCATAACCTACCTCGATTACTCGAAGATAGTGAAATTCGCTACTCTACAGGAGCTTTTCCCTTCCTGATTGCTTCGGATTGTTCAAAATCTGCACACATATAATAATTAATTAATCACTCCTCAAGATAGGTCCTAATTAGATCAAACCCTTCTCTTTTTTGGAGCAATTTAATAGGAAATCCTTCCCTTCCACCTAGTTCTAGGTATCCACCTTGTCTAACCCGTCAATAATAATAAGAGGAACCTTAGAAAGTAATCACTACGCAACATTCAATAACCAAAACCTCCCAGAACTCCCCCATAATTCAGTCCTAGTTCATCAACTTAGGGTTCTCTAGTTTAGAATTTCACCATTAATGGGTCCCCCCTTAAGCTTCTAAGATAAAAAATATCCATTAAAAGGGCTAGAGGATGAGAAACTTACCTTTTCACCACCACTTTCTGCTCCAGGGAAGAAATCGCTCTCAACCTTGCTCTTTCACGTTTTTGGAAATAATGGGACTTAATCCCAGAAATCCCGCTTAAATCCTTTTTCTGGTTCCCGTCGTCCGCTGCAGTGGTCACATTTCTGTTGTAGTGGACCCTCTACAACAACCATAGGATCGTTGCGGCAGTTCGAGCGGTTACTCCCCAATTTTTTCACGGCGGGACTCCGACCGCTAGCATGGTCTCGCTGCAGCGGGAATCCCAATGCTGCAGTGGTCCCTCGGATCAGTAGCTACCTTAAAATGCCTAATTCCACACTTAGTTTATTTCACAACCTTCCTATGTCTCCCTTAGCTTATTTTCCGTGTTCTACGCCCTTTACCATCCCGTAACAACGTTCGGGTTGTTACATCATATACCAATTAAAATACCATTCGTCTCTGAATGGTCTATAAAAAAGTAGGAAGGATACGTACCAGATTCTATGAACAACTTGAGATACTTGACCCACATATCAGCTTCGGTCTCCCAAGTGGCTTCCTCAATCGAACGATTCTTCCACTGGACCTTTACTGTCGGAATCTTATTAGACCTCAACTTTTGATCCTCTCTGGCCAATATCGCTACAGGCTCCTCCTCGAATGACAGATTCTCATCTAGAAGCACAGAGTCCCACTTGATGATGTATGTTCTATCCCCATGGTACTTTTTCAGCATAGACACATGAAATATCGGATGCACTCCGAATAATCCTGGCAGCAATGCCAGCTCATAAGCCACTTTCCTCACACGCTGGAGTATTTCAAATGGCCCAATATACCTTGGGCTGAGCTTGCCTCGCTTTTCGAACCTTAATCACCGCCTTCATAGGGGACACCTTGAGCAACACTTGCTCCGCTTCCATGAACTCCATGTCCCTGACTTTCTTGTCTGCATATTGCTTCTGCCTACTCCGAGCAGCTACCAGACGATCTTGAATTATTCGAACCTTTTTCAAGGACTCCTTTAACAAATTAGTTGCCTAAGGACTCACCTCAAATGCATCAAACCACACAATTGGAGACTTGCACTTTCTCCCATACAAAGCTTCAAATAGCGCCATGTCAATGCTCGAGTAGTAGCTATTGTTATAGGCAAACTCTGTCAGGGGTAAGAGTTTATCCTAATGGCCCCTAAAGTCTATCACACACACCTAGAGCATGTCCTCCAATACCTGAATAGTCCGTTTCGATTGTTCGTCTGTCTGAGGATGAAAGGCAGTGCTCAAGTTCAATCTTGTACCTAACTCGGCCTGTAAGGTCTTCCAGAAATGGGAAGTGAACTGAGTGCCCCTGTCTGATACAATTGAAACAGGCACCCCATGTAACCGAATGACCTCCTTCACGTATAGCTTGGCTAGTTTCTCAGAGTTGTAAGTCACCTGGACCGGCAAGAAATGAGCATACTTGGTCAATCTATCCACTATGACCCAAATCGAGTTGAATTTTCCCAAAGTCTTGGGAAGAACGACCACGAAATCTATAGCTATCCTTTCCCATTTCCACTCGAGGATAGGCATTCGCTGAAGTACTCCTCAAGGCTTTTGGTACTCGTACTTCACCTGCTAACAATTCAAACACCAAGCGACGTAGTCCACAATGTTCCTCTTCCTCCTGCCCCACCAATAGTGTTGTTTTAGATCTTGGTACATCTTGGTGACTCCAGGGTGAATGGAGCACCTCGAGTTGTGAGCTTCTGCCAAGAGAGTCTTAATTAGCTCACCTACTCGGGGAACACCCCCCCCCCTTTATTCTCAAGACCCCTCCATCATCTAACACTGCTTCCTTTGCTTCTCCCTACAGAAATTTATCCCTGATCTTAACCAACTTGTCATCTTCAAACTGCTTGGTTTTGATTTCCTCTAGCAGTAAGGATCTAGCCTCTAGGTTGGCTAGTGTTCCACTGGTTTCAGTCAACGACAATCTTACCAAGCTATTTTCCAAAGTCTGGACTTTTCTGGCCATCGGTCACTGAGTAGCTTCCAAGCAAGCTAAATTGCCCATGCTCACCGTCTTCCTACTTGACGCGCCTGCCACCACATTAGCCTTTCCTGGGTAGTACAAGATGGTGATATCATAATCCTTAAGCATCTCCATCTATCTCCTCTACCTCAAATTGAGATTTTTCTGGGAGAATACATATTATAAGTTGCGTTGATCTGTGAACGCCTCACATCGAGCTCTATACAGATAGTGCCTCTAAATATTCAGTGCAAACACCACCACTGCTAACTCCAGATCATGCGCGGGGTAATTCTTTTCATGCACCTTCAACTGTCTCGAGGCATACGCAATAACCTATCCTTCCTGCATCAACACCACACCCAACCTAGACCTTAAGGCATCACAATAAACAATAAAGTCTTTACCTTCCACGGATAAGACCAGAATAGGTGCTGTGGTTAGTAGAGTCTTGAGTTTCTGAAAGCTCGCTTCACATTCCTCTAACCACTGGAAGGGTACATCATTTTATGTTAACTTGGTCAATACTGAAGCGATGCAGGCGAATTCCTTCATGAACCGACGGTAGTAACTGTTCAGCCCCACAAAGCTTCGAATTTCTGTCACATTAGTTGGCCTTGCCCAGTTTCTGACCGCCTCCACTTTCTGTGGGTCAACTCGGATTCCCTCATTGGAAACTGGCCACATTCCCCAGAAAGGACACTGATTCCAACCCAAACTCGCACTTGGTGACTTTTTCATACAACTGCTTCTCCTTCAGTAATCTCAGCACAATCCTTAAATGATTTTCGTGCTCCTGTTTGGTATTAGAATACACCAAGATATTGTCAATAAATACAATAATAAAGAAATTCAGGTAAGGTTTGAAAATACCGTTCATGAGACTCATGAACGCAGTCAGGGCATTAGTGAGTCCGAATGACATGACCAAAAGCTCATAATACCCACACCTATTCCAAAAGGCTATTTTGGGAATGTCTTCATCCCGAATTTTCAACTGGTGATAATCGGACCTCAAATCAATCTTTGAAATTACTGCTGCCCCCTATAACTAGTCAAACAGATCATCTATTCGAGGAAGAGGGTATTTATTCAAATAGTTACCTTGTTCAACTGGTGGTAGTCGATGCACATCCGCATACTTCCACCCTTCTTCTTTACAAACAAAATTGGGGCACCCCACAACGACACACTCTGTTTAATGAATCCTTTACTGAGCAACTCTTACAACTGCTCCTTGAGTTCTCTCAACTCAGGAGGTGCCATTCATTATAGAGGAATAGAAATGAGTCGAGTTCTTGGTTTCAAGTCTATACAGAAATCTATGTCACAGTCAGGTGGCATGCAGGGCAAATCTGCAGGTAACACCTCTAAAAACTCACAAACAACCGGGACCGACTCTATGGAAGAACCCTCTTAACTAGTGACCCGAACATGCGCCAGATACGCTGAACAACCCTGCTCTATCAACTTACAGGCACAAATATAAGAAATAAGTTTCTTAGGAGCGGGGCTACAATTCCCTTTCAACTCCAACCTAGATGACTCTGGACCCGATATAGTGACGGTCTTAGCATAACAATCTAGAATTGCATGGTAAGGGGATGACCAGCTCATTCCCAAAATTATATTGAAATTAACCATATCTAAGATCACTAAGTCTGCTAGAGTGTCAAATCCTATGAATTCAACAATGCAATCATGAACAATCCTATCCACTAACATAGAATCCCCAACAGGAGTAGACACACAGATAGGAGTATTAAGCACATCATACACGAGATCCAAACCTAAAGCAAAATAAGTAGACACATAAGAAAATGTAAAGCCCGGATCAAACAAGGCAGTAGCCATTCTATCGGTCATGAAAATCGTACCCATGATAACGGTGTCTGAAGCCCCTACCTCTGGTATACAAGGAAAAGCATAGAAATGAGCTTGATTACCCGCCTAAGAACCGCCCTGGTTGGGTTGTGCCGCCCCTACCTACCTGAGCACGTCCCCTACCCTGCTGAACATCACCTCTAACGGTTGGCTGACCACCTCATCCCAGCTATGGACGATCCGGAATGAATGCACTACCTCCCCTCCCAGCAGGGGCCGAAGCTCGAGGAGCCGGGTGAGGAACAATTTGCCTGCCTTGTCCGAACTTGGGGCATCATCTACGGATGTGGCCATACTCGCCACACTTATGATAGACCTTCTCAATAACTGGTCTCTGAGCTGGAACAAAAGAAATAGGACGAGCCCCAAAATCAGAACGAACCATCTGAGTACCCCCAACTACACCTAACGATTGCGGAGCTGTTCCTAGTGGACCTCCGGCTGACACCTGCATAGCAGACTGAATAAGTCGCCCAGAGAAACCCTGTGGTGCCGGAGCCTTCGCATAAGAACCACTGAAAGAACCCACTCTTCGAGCCTTCTACTTGACATTTCTTGCATAACCCTCCTGCCTCACCCCTTCAACTGACTTCACATACTCTACCACCTCCTGAAAGGTCTTACTCTGAGGAGACCATCTGAAGAGCTGGTACCTAAAGACCTACATTCAGGCATTTAACAAACCGCATAATCCTCTCCTCCTCGGTAGGTAGTGAGGCTAGAGCATACCTGGACAAGGAGTGAAATCGAGCCTCATATGCAGCAACAAATGATCTCCCTTGCTCAATGGTGGTGAACTCATCTCGTCTCCTATCTCTTAGAGTGCGGGGAACATATTTCTCCAGGAACGTGGAATAGAACTGGATCCAAGTCAACGACAGTGTTTTAAAAGGCGGGGGCGCGAGGCGAGACGTTTTACATAGCACGGGGCGAGGTGTAAGCCCCGAGACACGGGGCGTAAGTCCTATGGATCTATGGAGCGTATATCCCATGTATTTTCGATTTTATAATTTTATTACTAAGAAAATAAGTAAAAATAATATTTTTAACAATTGTATTTTCAATTTTATAATTTTATTACTAAGAAAATAAGTAAAAATAATATTTTTAACAATTGTATCTTTAATTTTATAATTTTATTACTAAGAAAATAAGTAAAAATAGTATTTTTAATAATTCTGTAAATAAATTCAAATAAATCTCAATATTATAATTATTATTGAAGAAATATAAAGATAATAAAAAATGATAATAGCTGAGATAATCGATCACCTGTAGTTCTTCTCACTCTGGATTAATATTTACACTGATTATTGTTTATATATATATATATATATTTCAAAGAAGGATAAAAATAAATATTGTAAAAGCTATATAAAAATATAGATAAAGTTTATCAGGAGCATAGGACTATGAAATCTCTATCCTATCATTTTTATTTATAATCATTTAAAAAAAAATTATAACGTTATTTTATACGAGAGTTGTTTTAATTATTGATATATTCTAGAAAAAATAACTATAATATGAAAATATGATAGCACAAAGTATAAATATTATTACATCAATAATAAAAATATTATTTATATAAAAATACTTTTAAAATAATAAAAAATAAATTTAATGCCCGGAACTTACGTTTTTATGCCCGAGACTTACGATTTAACGCTCGGGACTTATGCCCCAAATTCTAGAATTTACGCTTTATGGATCTACACCTTTTATTTACGTCCCAGTATGTTTTTGATACGCCTCGCCCCGGGACTTGTCCCAAAAACTTCTTTGAAAACACTGGTCAACGGTAGTGACCTTGCTGGACTGCTCTCCACGAAAGCCCTCCACCAGAGCTTTGCATCACCCATCAACTGAAAGGTGACAAACTCTACACCGTACTTCTCCACCGCCCCCATCTTATGGAGCCACTCGTGACAATCTTTGGTAAACTCATAGGCGTCCACTGACTATGCAGTAGAAGGTTGGAGGCTTCATCTTGGTGAACTGCCAAAATAAGTCATGCTCCTCCCCATCATCACCGGTCCTGCTACTAGGCTCGAAAACATAAAAGCCTTAGATATGTCATCAATCTACGGAGCCACAACAGCTGCATATTGTATCCCCGACTGGAGTTGTTGGCACTGCCCTAGTGCTCACAAGACTGCTCAAAAGTTTGATGACTTGAGCTAGGACCTCCAAAGATGCTGCTGGCGTGACAGGAGCTTCTCCCTACGTTGGGACCTCGACCTCAACAGCTACCCGGTCCTACACTATTGGTGGCACGGGATATGCTGACCTCTCCCTGTCTAGAGCAGGAGCGCGGGCCCCTCCTCTAGCCGCAGGGAATCTCCGGCCACGACCCCTGCACCTTCCTTTACCGCAAACCACGAACCGCGACTGCCACTGCTAGCTTGGGTGCTGCGTCTCTGTTGCCGTTGGCGCATCTTCTTACCATCTGAGAAGGAAGAAAGAAAAATTGTTAGATATAAATTTGGATCACCAGATACCAATTGGAATCAAGTAATCCCGCAAAAGAAAAGAAGAAGAGAGTTTTCCTAAAGTCCTGCAGCCTCTCGAAGATAAGTTATGGACGTCTCCGTACCGATTCGCCAAACTCTACTAGACCTGTCTTAGTGCAATGAGATCAACGAACCTAGAACTCTAATACCAACTTTGTTCTGACCCAGATAGCCATGATTGGAATTTACACTAACCCCACACAATGGGCGAACCAGCGAAACCCGATAACAATTTCCAAGTGACCCCAAAAATAATACATTCTTGAAGAAATCAACTGTTATGCTCTTAAAACAACTTCAAATCAATATACTACGTAAATCATTATTAATAAAATGAATTTCCAAAAATTGATTGTCATTGCACCAGACATCTGTTCTACAAAGCTAAGGAAACTAACAACTCAGAATGAAATAAAGTTTTCAAATGTTCGAAAGAAAGACATCTGTAACGGGGGAGTGAACTGTGTCTCATCTGCTCACCTTCTCAATCTCCGAAAACTGTTTCTCTACAGGTGAGGGCGTGAAGAACTGCCTGATTCAAACTCTGCACTCAGAAAAGAATGTAGGGGTAGAGTCAGTATATAAAATGATACTGGTAGGCATCATCGGCCGACCCTAATTAATAACACATATACTGAGTACTAATAATATATGACTAGTCTAAAATGTTTAAGGAAGTACAACACAATTCAGATACACTAGTTCTACACAAGGGACAACCAGCCTGATCACTGAATTGAGCCGTTTTCACTGCAACAATTGTAGATCGTCGCAGCAAAAATGATTCCGTTGCAGCGGCACTGTTTAGGCAGTAACTCAACATACTGTACTCTTGTCAGTTCATCCATCCCACAGTTCAACCGTTCATCAATTCAACAGCTTAGAATTTCACATACTCCATAAATCCATTAGACACGTACAATTAAACAACAATCATATAAGTTATTAACATCGACAGGTCCACAGTTAATCATAGCAACAACTACTCAATAATTACACACGGTGACAATGTCTCCCTTAGCACTAAAAACATGTTTGTCGTTATCAACTCACATCATATCAACGATATTATGCACATTCTCTTAGCACGTTCCTCATCCAACTTTATAAATATAAATGAAATTTCAAAACAAGACATACAAGCGACAAAACCAAGGGTAACATGACGGGCACACACCTCCGCCATCTCCCATTAACACTCAACCACACAAATCATGTACACACATGCTAGTAATTCTTATTTTTGCCCATCCAGTCACGACCTGCATGAGACTCTAGAAATTCATGTACTATGTCGGCGTGGCACCCGCTTCCACTCATATGCTCGTCCGAATGCTCCCCTCGGATACGAGCCACTCGATAATAATATTCGCTCACCTGGATGCTCCCCTCGGGCTCGAGCCTCTCAATTCAGGGTATAATCACTATTCTATTAATTCTCAATTTTTGTAAACAACAAATATACAAGTCGTACACATTCACATGTACTCTAATTTTTTATTCTCCTTTCACATGATCAATTCATGACAAGTAGTTCACTTCGCAAATTCTCATAAACTTCACAACATATTAATCATGACTTTCTATCAACATGGTAATCATACTCATTCGCAAGACAAACTCACAAAAAAAGATGTCCGAAGACCAATCCTAAGCATACAAGTTATAAGAAGGGTCTAACCCTCCAACCATAACCTACCTCGATTACTCGAAGATACCGACTTCGCTACTCTGCAGGAGCTTTCCCTTTCTTGATTGCTTCGGATTGTTCGAAATCTACACACATATAATAATTAATTAATCACTCCTCAAGATAGGGCCTAATTAGATCAAACCCTTCTCTTTTCAAGGCAATTTAATAGGAAACCCTTCCATTCCACCTAGTTCTAGGTTCCCACCTTGTCTAACCCGTCAATAATAATAAGAGGATATCACTATGCAAAATTCAATAACCCAAACCTCCCAGAACCCCCCCATAATTTAGCCCTGGTTAATCAATCTAGGGTTTTCTAGTTCAGATTTTCACCATTAATGGGTCCCCCTTAAGCTTTTACGATAAACAATACCCATTAAAGGGGCTAGGGGACGAGAAACTTACCTTTTCACCACCACTTTCTGTTCTGGGGAAGAAATAGCTCTCAAACTTGCTCTTTCATGTTTTTGGAAATAATGTGACTTAATCCCAGAAATTCCACTTAAACCTCTTTTTCTTATTCCCGTCGTCCGCTGCAGCGGTCACATTTCCTTTGCTGCGGACTCGCTACAGTGGCCATAGGATCACTGCGACAGTTCCAGCGGTTACTCCCTAATTTCTCCACGGCGGAACTCTGACCGCTAGCACGGTCTCGCTGCAGCGGGAATTCCACCTCTGCAGCGGTCTCCCAGACCAGTAACTACCCAAAAATATCCAATTCCACATTTGATTTATTTTACAACCTTCCTATCTCTCTCTTAGCCTGTTTTTCGTGTTCTCTCTCTCTATCTCTCTCCCTCTCTCTCTCTCTCTCTCTATATATATATATATATATATATATATATATAAAATAAACTAGAAATACAAAATAGAAAACCATAACAAAAGATACAATCAAATTTAAATCTTTTGCATTTCTTTTTGCTTGTTCATTTTCTTTTTTATTTCTTCTTTTTCGTTTTTATTTTTTTTCCTTTTTATTCACATGATAGTTTTGCACCTTCTCTAATTACCATCATTATCTTTGACTTCCCCCCTCGATGCCCAAAGTTTTCTCTTAAATCAGAAATCAGTTCTTCCTTTTTTCACTCGTAATATTTTATTTTTTCTTATTTTTTGTAAATAATATCTTCTACCATTTAAATAATTTATAGTTATTCTCTATAATATAGGGAGACTATATGTGTAAGAATCTAAGATTATATATGGAACAAAATAAATGAATCATTATTTGTGAATTAAACTTTAATTTCGGTCATATTATATATGGAGGCATTTCTTTCCTCTTTTTTTTCTTTACATATCTTTTTCTATTTTTCTTATTTCTCTTTGTTTTTCTATTTTTCTTTTTCTCCCACTACTTCATATATATACTAGTCCTAGACACGGCGTTGCACGTGTGTCTTATAAAAGTTTGTGCAGATTCCTTAGATGATATATGTAGAACAATATATTGTTGCTGACAGATGATAAATGAAATTTATAATTAAACAAAATTATCAGAAATTCAAGGTATTACTTTCTGATATCGATCCAAACAAATTATATTAGTTGCTTATATAATTGTCATTTATCTGAAAATATTTTATTAAATGATCATTAATATAAATTTATTATAGAAATTAAAAAATAATATTCTTTTTAATTCTTGTTGAATTTATATATCATCATATTATACTAAAAGTGGGAAGTGCAATATTTTACCATTCTTTGAATCAAAATCAAATTAAATATCTAACAAAATGATAATATTTTATCATTCATTGAATCAAAATTGAATTAAATATCTTAATTAGTAATATTTAAATCATATCATATCATATTTAAATATTTAATTAAATAATAATATATTATTATTTATTGAATCAAAATTAAACTAAATATATAATTAAATAATAATATTTGAATAATATCACATCATATTATACTAAAAGTGGGAAGTCCCACATATCAGTCCATCAAATATTAAACGATTATTTTTTCCTACATTTAAACAATACTATTATAATATTTTTTATATCAAACAGTAAAAAAACTCATTATATATATATATATATATATATATATTATATACATATTATATACATATATATAACAACAACAACAACAACAACTCACCAAAACAAAAGATACTTGACTATTTTTTTTTTAAAAAAGAGAAGTTAAATAATGAGTTATAATATTCATATTTCAATATAGTTATTAAATTATAAAAGTGGAAAGTCACGAAATAAAAAATAAATGACTAAAATATCCATCAAATATTAAACGATATTTTTACCCTTCAATCAAATTGTATTTCAAAATATTTTAGTAGAAAATACAGATATAAATCGTTAAAGAAAAATAAATGAAAGAAACAACTATGATACTATGGGTAATATTTAAATCATATCATATCATATTTAAATATTTAATTAAATAATAATATTTTATTATTTATTAAATCAAAACTAAATTAAATATCTAGTATAATAATAATTTTTGAATCATATCATATCATATTATACTAAAAATAGGAAGTCTCACATATCGATCTATCAAATATTGAACGATTATTTTGCTCTACATTTAAACAATACTCTTATAATAATTTTTTATATCAAACAGTAAAATTTTTTCATTATAATATATATTTATTGATTTATTTAAAAGTGAATAATAACTCACTAAACTAAAAGATATTTGACTACTTCTTTTAAAAAAAAAGAGAAGTCAACTAATGAGTTATAATATTCATATTTCAATACAATTATTAAATTATAAAAGTGAAAAGTCACGAAATAAAAAATAAATAACTAAAATATTCATCAAATATCAAAACGATATTTTTACCCTTCAACCAAATAGTATTTCAAAATATTTTAGTAGAAAACATAGGTATAAATATTTAAAAAGAATTAAAAAAATTAAATGAAAGAAACAACCATGATACTATGGCTTTGAACTTTTTTACATTCCGACGAAGATGAAATAAATAATTATAATTAAATTTGAATAAAGTGAAATAATGTAAATTAAATGAAAATATTATTTCTCTATTATGACTATTATAGATTTCTTATTTAATTTAATAAGCTAATAATATTTATTGTAATATATATATTTACTTTTTAGTACATAAAATATTATTGAAATAGTTTTAGAATAAAGGGAAAAATGGTAATCCAACTTCTAACTTGAGGGGTTCCCACTTATATAATAATATGATATATATTTAATTTTGTCTTTTTCAAATTTTTAGTAAAATCTTCCAATATAAAGATTTCCTAAAATACTATCATTTTTTCTCATACAAATTCATATATATATATATAAAATAAAAAAGAAGATACAATCAAATTTAAATCTTCGCATTTCTTTTTGCTTGTTCATTTTTTTTTCATTTTTATTTTTTTCTTTTTATTTACACAATAAGTTTGCACCTTCTCTAATTACCATCATTATCTTTGGTATCCCCCTCTATGCCCAAAATTTTCTCTCAAATCATAAATCAGCTCTTTCTTTTTTCACTCGTAATATTTTAATATTTCTTATTTTTTATAAAGAATATCTTCTACCATTTAAATAATTTATAGTTATTCTCTATAATATAGGGAAACTATAAGTGTAAAAAAATTAAAACTATATATGGAACAAAATAAATGAATCATTATTTTCAAATTAAACTTTAATTTTAGCAATATTATATATGGAGGCTTTTTCTTTTCTTTTTATTTTCTTGACCTATCTTTTCTGTTTTTCTTATTTCACTTTGTTTGTTTCTATTTTTCTTTTTCTCTCACTACTCCATATATATATTTCCTTTTGTCTTTTGAAAATTTTTAGTAAAATCTTTCAATATAAAAGATTTTCTAAAATAATATCATCTTTTTTCTCATACAAAGTCAAAGTATTTCAATGCAAAAAGCCAATGAAGATAGAAGAAAAAAAATAATTGCACTTATACAAGAGTTTGAGTTAAAAAATATATCAAATTAACTGTAGATTTGGACTAAAACTTTTCCAAAATGTCTGATTCCTGCTTCTTTTCTTCTTCTCGCTTCACCCTTGTTATGTTCACTTGATTCGTGTTTGATATCTTGAAAAGAGAATGAAGAGTTATTCATATAATAATGTGAAGAGTTATCATATAATAGTGTGTTGTTGATCCAACATGACCATAGGAGCATAAGCATAAGATAGTAATGGTATTGATGTTTGAAATTACAAAGCAATCTTGATTGTTATGGTCGTATCCCTTGGCCTCATTCTTTCTATCCCACCTACTTCGGCAAATTCATACTGCATAAAGTTTAAATTTGATTTATTAAAAAGTGAGATGGTGAATGCATATTTTATGTCTATTTATATAGTTATATTAAATTTTAATGGTACAGAGACCTTTTAAATTTCATAATTAAGTTATGGAGAATTATATTATAACTGCAAAAAGATTTTTGAAAAAATAAAGAGTCGAGGGTGAAAATTAATTTTGAAATTGAAACCTTTTGGGCAGGCTTTAAATAAGGAGAGGAATTAATTCCTGATTATTGAGTATGGGATAAAATTAAATGGTAGTAGTTGGGTAGAATTTTTTTTATTTAAAATAGAAAAAAATGCTCAAAAAATAGGAAAAAAAATGAAATTGGTGTGTGTGTGTGTGTGTGTGTGTATATATATATATATATGTTATATCCCGTAAAATTTCCAACACATAGATGGCCTATTCGCGTGTTGGTTAAGAGTATTTGAAAGCCATACATGCTAGAAAAAGGCCCGGGAAAAGACCGGATGAGAAACCTGTTGAACCATCACGGAAGGAGTCGGGGCAGAACCCCTCCGCGATGGCAACGTGTCATGGAGGTGGAGCCTCCGCGTTGGCTCCGTGACACGTTGGCCCTGTCCAGGCCCAACTATATAAGCCCTCCACTTCGGTTTTAAAAGTTATTTTTCATATAATTTCCAGTAAGGTCGAGGGAAAACAGAGGGAGACGAGGTTTCTTGATAATTTTTTCCAATTACGCCGTCAAACGCCGTCCAAACTCAAATTAACTCCAGATACCGAGGTATTAAGCAGTAAGGAGCATTCCTACGGATTTAGTTTTGTGAAATTTGGCCGGCGAATCGTCGTGCTACCGAACTAAGGTAAGTGGAATTGCTCCAAACTAGTGTCAATATACTCCTATTCCTAAAGTGAGTATTTCTCCCTTCTGGACTTTTGAGAAATAGCAAGTTTTTGACCGTCTTTCGATAAGTCAAAGTTTAGGCTATAAATATATCAAAAGTGACGTTTTCTTTCAGAATATTGGTGTATTTAGTTCTAATTGACATATATGTAAATGCAGTTGGGAGAAATAGTTTGAGTACTGACCGAGCTTCGTCCGTTAGTCGGATAACTGAGGTTAAGGTATGTAAAGCCAGTTTCTTCGGCAAGTTAGTAGTTTTAGCCTTGTATAGCACAGTAAACTCCGTAGTAGAATTCCCGGAGTTGAATATTGAGTATTGTGCAAGTTCAGTAAATCTGGTTTGCGTTGTTATATCGTACTCAGTCCGAAAGTTAGTAAAGCATGCGCCAAAATGGCAAGTTAGCATTCCAGACTCAGTATAGCCCAGTATGTGATTAGCAAGCATGTTTCTAGAATAATATGACAGATATTCAGAATAAGAGTTAGTAAAGTAAAATCAGACAGTCAGATAGTATCTTGGCTACAGATTAGCCATACAAACAGATGATATCTTGGCTACAGATTAGCCATGCAGTTAGATAAATATCACAGATTCAGTGTAAAGTAGTATGAGAATCAGTATAATACAAAAAGAGATCAGAATAAGAAATCAGAATTCAGATAGTATTTTTCAGTTTAAATATGCTTTCTATATATGTGCTTATTGTTTGTTGAGACTTGGTTGTGTCGTGAGGGCACCCTTTTGAGCGTCCTCGCCGCCCCAGAGTTGGTAACTGTGTCGCCCACTGAGCGGGTGGGTTTACGTCACTCCAAGGAGTGGCATGCCGTCCCCAGTTCGGACGAAGATGGGATGAAGCTTTCTCCATATCAGGCTGATCAGCATTACAGTACAAATAGCCCTGTTGTGCACAAGCGCCCAGGGAACAGATTCAGATACAGTTACAGTTACAGATACAGTATAGGAGTCCTCTGGACTCAGACACGGTTATTTATATCGGAGGCTATGGCCCGAGCCGGAGACCCAGGGGGCCGGCAGAGGTGCTCGTAGTTAGCAGATGAGTGGAGTGACTTATTTTTGGCTGGTTTTGACCCGGGTAGGGGTATATAGATTGTTTTCTTGCTTGGCGCCATTCGGCTTATGGGGGTTGGTATTGGCTCTTGTTTTCTCTCTCTCTCTCTCTCTCTATATATATATATATATATATATATATATATATATATATATATATATATATATATATATATGTATTTATGTGCTATATATTAGTTAATAGACAGCAGGCCGCCGTGTCTACAGGTACGGTCCTGCCCTATCACAACACAAAAAGTCTGATTCAGTTCTTATCAGTTCTTACAGATTCAGTTATCTCCTGCTATTCAGAATTGCTAGTTATGTTATTTGTATTCAGTTGTATCCAGTTGCTTTGCATACTCGGTACCAGTGGAACTGACGCCCGTTTGGGGCGCTGCATTACTTGCCTGCAGGTACTCACAGACGAGGAGCCGATCCCTCGTGATCCTCGCCAGCGTAGAGTCATCAGCTCCTATCATCCGGAGCTTGATATTCAGAGGTGTATTTCATTTTCTTTTGTTGTATAGTATGGGTAGGCAGGGGCCCTATCTCGACCATTTCATCAGTACTCATAGAGGCTTGCAGATTGTATATATTCATCTCCCTGTGGTTAGTTATGCCGGTCGTGTGAGGCCGTGCGTTTTGTTTAGTTGTTTAGCATTGTTGATTATGTTGGCCGTGTGGGGCCATAGTCTGATAGTAGTGGTGACCTTGCCGGTCACGTAGTTATTCAATATTCTATTATTGAGTTACAGATAACTAGACAGCATGGTGGCCTTGTCGGCCCGCATAGGTTTCCCCCTTTGTAAGTATGTTTCTGGTTAGCTGGAGTTTTATACAGGTGGCTATAGGCCCAGTCGGCTGGAGGCTGTGTTTACAGCATTATATAGCCCATTGTTTCCAGAAATCTGAGTTAGAGCTAGCCAGGTACCAGATGTGCTTAGGCTCACCAGTTAGCAGTCTAGGTCCTACTAGGGCACCAGGTGCTAGTCATACCCCCCAAGGCGGGGCGTGACAATATATATATATATATATAGAGAGAGAGAGAGAGAGATTTGAATAAGAAAAAAGTATATAAATTTATGAATAATCATAAAACTAACAAATAAAAATAAATTTACCTCATAAATTTGAAGTTTTCCTCTATTATTTCTTCTAATGGTGATAATTGTGTATATTGCAGATTTATTATCTCTTATATAAGCTCATTAGCAGAATGGTAATATTCTATTGAAACTACAATAGTAAATTAGTCGTTAATTTAGGTAATTGATGACATATAGATGGAGAAAGGACGATAATTCTATTCAGCAGATAATTAAGATAATCAATTAGCAATTTACCTTAATAACAAATTGATTTTCATAACAATTTTTTTTAATAACGGATCAATTGAATAACAAAAAGTTCACCCAAAATACATTCAACGTAACCATAATTTAAGACAATTTATATTTAGATTTACTATTTACATAATGTGGTGCATTAAAATAAGACTCCTAATTTAATATAATTATTAAATAATTAAATATTTTATAATATTTTAATTTTAATAGGGGCAAAATCTTGATCCAACTTTTAACTCTAAGGACTTTACACTTATATAGTAATATGATGATTTTGGAAGAATTCTTACATCTCTATATATAGAAGCGTTTCTTCCATGAGTTGACATTGTGAGAATTATTGTACTGTGTATGAGAATTATGAGAAGTGTGAAAAATATTATATTAGTAGTGAAAGAAATTGAGACAAAGAAATGTATTTTAAGTCTTCAACTAATTCACTATACAAAAAGAGAGTAACTCTATATTGAAAGAAGACGTTCTTTTAGTGGAGCTTGGATTTTTCAACTAATCTGGAGTTGTTTGAGTTATATGATGTTTTGGGCTATTGTATCTTAGAGGGGACAAGTTAAAAGTATTACTGCTGGATATATGAAGATTATACCGCAGTGAACTTGAATCTCTTTAAAGAGAGTGAAATATTCGCGCCTCAGATTAAATATTAATTAATTTATTTTTGTTAATTTTATTTTCAACTATATTTTATGTTATGTTCACCAATATAATGAAATAATAACTTTATGTATTAACTAAATGATCAATTAAGATTTGTTTGAGGTATTAGATTTTAGTAACATGTATTTTTTGTCGAATAGTACTTTCAATAAATTGACAAAGATCGTTATTATATGAGGTAATTAAAACTCCATTTTAACATATGGACTGTCACGAGCTCAACACGTGAAAGCATTAGCCCAACCGAAGCTCCCAAATTAGGTAAGTGTTTTCCTATGAATATTGGTAGCAGTTCCGATATCGATGATGTCAGGGGCACCAGATCGATGGCATAACCACCGGTAGAGAATTATTACGGGTGATGGTGCTCCTATGCGCGTTTAACACTAGTTTTCCTTCTCGTATAAAGCCCACCAACACATTGGGATAACTTGCAACGGTTTTCAATATGACAGAAATCTACATCAAGCCTGAAGTTAAAACTCAAGCAAGTGACATCACTCAAGTATAATTCAAATTAGCATTTTTCTAGGCAATAGAGTAGCCTTTTTGTATTAATGTCCATATATTTTTTGTCCTACAAGTGAATCCTTGCATGAGATAAGAGGTCATCTCATTTTTCTTCATTTGTAATACACTATCTCTTAATTGAGTGTTGGCAATAGAACAAGGGGAAAACTTATTCACACCGGGTGTATACACCCAATCAATAAAAAAATGACATGTATCCTTTTTTAACTACAATTATTCATACTTAATTACAGTTAACAACTATGTGTCTAAAATAAGACTTATAATAAATGTTAGTTTATCTTTTATGGTTAACTTAACTACATTGGGTATATGCACCCGGTGTGGGTAAGTTTTTACCAATAGAAAAATCTTTCTATTTTTTTTTATATTTTAGTTCTTGCATTTCAACATTTAAATTTCTTATTTTATATATATATATATATTATTTCTTGAACTTAGTAAAAAAAGAAACGAGATTTGATGAAATTTAATTCACTTATTTTTTATTTCTTTTTCACAAATTTAAGTTTTTTTCTACTTTCATAACTTTTCCAACAAATAGTTAGAGAATAAACATTTCGCTGCTGCAGAAATATGATGGCTCAGTGATGAGACTTAAATTTTTGCAAAGTTTGAAAATAAAAAAAGCAGGAGGAGGAGGACACAAAATGGAACATTGAAAATAAAAAGAATATAATGGAATGATAGAAGCACACTATAAAAAACTAACAAAAAAATAAGGGTCAATTTCAATGAGCAGCGTTGATTGTTTGGTCAACATTGACAACAAACCGACGGATGAAGGATCGTTGAAATTTATCTCATCGGAAGCAAAAAACCAACAAATAGCATCGATTATTACCGATGGACTCCGTCGATTCACTAAATATTAATTTGATGGGTTTTTTAAATGCCACCCGACAGGGAAAAAAAACTTACCGACGGACATCGTTGATTTTTTTAATTATTTTATCTTTTTTTTTAAATTAAAATTTTTTAACCAAACCGGCGGTGCCTGTCGGTATGTTCTTCATAACTAAGAACACACTGATGGATAGTATCGTTTGTCTGTCGGTTTTCTAATTTTTTTTTTTTGCAGAAAACCGATGGACTTACTTACGATGTCCGTATGTTTTCCACAAATGCACCACTAACAGTAACCTGTAATTTCTGCATTTCCACCTGCTAAATTAAAATTCACTTCAATTACAGCTAATACCTAACACTAATTACTGCCAACACAATTTCAAATCAACAACACACAAACCCTAGTTATCCTTTGATATTGACTTAACATCAGAATTTTAATATTTGCTTTTATTATTGATTTTCTTTAGAATCCCCCCTATTTTGAAGTAACTACCTTACAAGTTCAGTTATCGTCTATAATCCAGTCTCCCTATCCCTGTGGGATTGACCCCAATCTCTAGTTGGGTTCTTTATTGACAACGTCCGCTTCTCACTTTAGTAAGAGGTGTGATTTTAGCGTTATTAAAAAGTGGCGCCGTTGCCGGAGAATACGGCTAAGACTAGATTATATGCTTGTATTTGACTTTTTTGGTAGTTATTTCCTCTTTTACGTTTTTGCTTGTTTTGTTTTGTCTCATCCAGGGCACCTCTTGGCAAAGCCAAGCATCCAAGATAGTGGAGAATGAGTCCAAATTCCTTGACGAAATCTAAGTAGTCAAGATACTTACGTCGTGCCGCGACGTTAAATCAGGCGTTGCATGGGAGGCAACCCATGGATGGTGAAGTCTGAGTAGACGCATGGGACTAAACAAGCAAGGCGCTCACTCTCACAAAAAAGTTTCACGTACTATGTATCAAATACCATAGGCTTGCCCTTATTTTCTTTACTTCGATTTATCAGATGATCGGATTAGGATCACTATAGGACTTGCTATGAGTTGTAATGTAGGATTTAGGGCATCAATAACATAGTAATTGTCGAATTAAAATATTAAAAAGAACACTAAATATCCATCAAAATTATCAATAAAGTTTAAAAATATTAAAATGTATATACAAAATATTTTTTCAATGTTCAATAATCCTAACAACTAAGGTATCATTTTCATTATTTGCCGAAAACTCATCGTCATCTAAGAAAGAAGGAGAACGGGCACGTCGTCTATGGCGCACTCCACTAGCAAAGAGGCTATTCACTTGTGCCTTGAGAGTCCGACGGTATGACACATTGTCTTACTCTCTGTAATGCGTCTTGCATCAACATCTGTCAAGGCACGAGTAAGGTGTTCGGTCTTCTGCACATAGCAGTGATCTGAACACCATCAACCGCCTTGACATAGCTAGAAGATACAATACTTTTCAGTCTGGTCTGGATCCATCGAACTGGGTTCCTAGACCCTATGACTCTCCCCTTTTGCCTCCCCCCGACCACTTTTTTAGTTCAAATCTAGATAACGACATTCGATGCAGGCTGGATCGTCCCACCTTGGACTTTCTGAGTCTGACTGTACTCAGACAAGAGCCGCTGATAATCCATCTACATAATTAAAAACAAAAGTGAGTACAATATGGTTGTTCAAATTAAACTTAACAGATTACTATTTATGTATAAGATGTATGAACTTACATAGGCTTGTTCAGCTCTTTGCTCGATACATGTGTCCGAATCCGACTCGTTCTTCTTCATCTTTACGTGGGTAGCCCGAAATAGCTCTTCCCGAGTCGGGTCACGACTCAATTTTTTGTCCTGCAAACAAAATGTAATCAAAGTTAGACAATATATAAAATTTAATCAAATTTATATAAGTATTAAATATAATAATTACTTACTAATTCTCTAGCTATCGTCCCTTGGCTCTTTGTACCCCTAGTGTGCAACGAGCCACCTTTTCTTTCACTCCTGGCCTTCTTCACCTGTTCACACTTTGCATTAATTTCAGGCATGCTCAAATATCTCTGAAGCTCCTCGAAAAGATGAGGCAGCATCCACTCAGGCCCCTTGTTCTTTAATCGGGCATCCCTAAATCAATCCGGCATCCTGAAACTGCCATTCCTCTCGTGGCTATTGTCTTATTGTGCTGAGAAAGCCAAGTACATAATGTCTGTAATCAATGATCAACAGTGTTAGATGATATATAATAATCACGGGTCAAAGAAGAATTTTATCAAATAATAATTAATTTGTATACCTTAAATTAATTATACATGCCTTGTCGTATCCGATGTGGTATTTCACTCCAACTTTGATAAGGTCGATCATAAAGTCTCCGAATGCTCTCCCTTAGAGCATTTCCACTCTTTTTTCCCTGATGGAACCTGTAAAAATGACAATAAATATGTCAAGTCATAAATATTGCATTAAGATTAAATATTATAAATTTAAATCAAAAACGAAATCAAACTTACCCGAATTCATCAGGCACGATGACTAGTCTACCGAGACTGTCTGTATCTTCTGGTTGTGGCTCTCCAGGTGCTGATGTCAGTGTTGATTCTCGTGCTTTATATGACTAGGTCAAGGGTGGAGTACTGAAAGTACCCTGTGAGTTTGACTCAGAGCTGCTATCTCTGAGTCGCAAGTCGGACATGTGAGGAGACAATCCACTTGAAGAAAGAGTACCGGACGATGAATACGTCGAGGTTCCCCATGATAGACGAATGCCAAGTGTAGGCATGAAGGTGTAAGACGCAGTAAAAAATGGAGGCACAGAAGAATGTGTCGGATGCCCAGTTCCATAGAGAACATAGGACAGAGATGGAGAAGAATATGTATGTGGAGTAGCTGAAAGACCACCCGAAGCTGCACTAGTAAGTAAATATGATAGCCCTTTTAGCATTTGAATGTATGATGGCCCTCTCGACAACTGAAAAATAAATATGATGGCCATCTCGGCAACTGAAAAATAAATATGATGGCCCTCCTGGCAACCGAAAAATAAATATGATGGCCCTCTCGACAACTGAAAATAAATATGATTTTTGGCTGTGAGCGTCGATGTTTATTGGTCATTGATACAACCCGATATCCTTTATTCGGACTGTTGACACCCAATTTTGACCGACCTGCGCCTTAATATGCTGCTTATATATGTATATATTTATTTATATATTTTATGCAAATATTCGACTTACTTTTATATTTGTAAAATAATTTATTATCATAATATTGTGAAAATTCTTTCAAGTTACATATATATGACTTATATTAACTTTAAGTTTTGATATTAAATAATTACATCGTACATAATGTATTTCGTTTTAATATGCACCCTTATTTTGAAATATATTCTTTACTTAATAAATTATTTACCTAATTATACTAAGTTTTACAAATTTATTTGACTAATAATATTACTCTAATTTATAAATTATTTATGTTAATAATATGATTTTTATAATATTTGATAACTTGATTTTATATTTAGTCATTAAATTATTCGTAAATATAATAATTTAATTATATGATGTTTACTTAAGTATACTTAAATTTAGAATTTATTTATTAATAATAATATTTATATTATTTTCTTATAATTTAAACTATTTTATATCTATTTATTAAATTATTTAAAAGTGTAGTATATTTATTAATTTAATAGCAGCTAAATCCAATTTCATTCAATTTATTTAAATTCTAGCCACCTGCTATTCAATTCATTCAATTTATTTAAAATCTGGCCACTTATCTATTCAATTATTTCAATTTTAGCCACTTTGGATCAATTTGGCTATTATTTAAATTCAATTCCTAATTAACCGATCCGCGACCCGTTTGACCCATCCGGACTACCCACCTATGACCCGCAAACCCGACCCTAACAACTCAAATCAATCTCAACCCTCCATCTCATTTAATCCAACGGTTATGGATTAAACCCCACTTATTTCCTTATTTACTTCTCTACACCCCCTAAACCTAAAAACACTTTTCATTTTCCTCCCCTCACCTACCCTAGCCGCCGTACCCCTCTCCCGTCACCCTCGTCCTTTTCTCCTCCGACCATCGAGCCGCCGTGTAAACATAAACTCCGGCAACCCATCGGAAAACTTTCATAATTTTCGGCGAAGCTCCTCCTTCTCCCTCGCGCCAGGTTCTTTTCCTCTCTCTCTTCTCTCCATTTTCTCCGACAACGCCACCGCTGCCAACAGCTGCAACAACGCCACCGCTGCCAACAGCTGCAACAACGCTGCCAGCCCTTCCCCCTCACTTCCGCCATAACCTCCATAATTTCCGGCGAAGCAACACCCGTCGCACAACCTCCATTAACGCCGGAAAAACAACATGCAACCGCCGACTCCCTCTTCTCCCTCATCGCCGGCGTCGCCTCATCTTCTCCCCTTCTCTTCCATCTCCCTCTCTTCTCTTACCCCGCCGGAAAACTGCCGCCTCTCCCACTTCTCTCCTCTCTCTCTCCGACCAAACACCACCTGTGCCGCCTCCATAATTTCCTGCAAACAGCCGCTGCACACCTTCCTTTCACTAACTGCCGGCCGAGAAACTACCTAACAGGCCGCCGAAAAAACAACATCCAAACCTCCCTATCTCCTCTCTTTCCTCTTCCTTTTCACCCACCTCACCAATACCCTCGCCGGAAAAATAGACCCAGCCGCCGACTCCTCCCTCTCCCAACCACCACAACATCCGGATCTTCCTCTCTTCTTCCTCCTCGCCGAAAAACCACACCTTCCCTCGTTTCCGGTGAAATCCATTAATGCCGAAACCCGTCTAGGTGTAATTTCATAGATCCGTTTGGTTTCATTTATTTATTCATTTTTATTTTCTTTTAACTAATCACTAAATTTGATATTCATGTTAATCTGTTGTTAATTTCCTGTTTATTTGTTTGAACCATGTCGGACAATCTCCTAGTGTGATCTACGTTCAAACCTAATCCTGTCATTTAATTTGCTCATATTCATATTTGGCATGTTTAAGCTTATATTTGTATGATTTGTATCAAGGCCTTATAATTAGAATGCAAACCAGAAGTAATTATGGGTTGCTCTCTTTTGTGACTTAGCTCGCGACAATTCCATATGTTTCGAAATGATAAGTTTAGATTAGTCTGATTTTCTTTCATGTTTGGATTCGAGACGGCCCTCATTACTCTATACGGTAATATTAAGTCTTCTATTAAACATGATAATACAAAATTCCATAATTATCTTATTGATTTTTTCTTTCTTTTCTCAAAAGGTATGGTGGCTCTATACTTGTCCATTCTGTTGCACTTTGAGCAGATTTACTTCCCTTTTATTATGAAATCAGTTTGTGACGAATTTACATTTGGTTAAGATGATGATTGATTCTTCTTACCTTGCGCAGATTGTGGCTGATTTTATTCCCCTTCATGATGCAAATTACCTTCATATATGAACTGATTTTCTCTCACCTTCCTTAAAATTTATTTAGTATTTATTTAAATATGCTAAAGTTTGTGTGTATATTCTGATTTGATTTCATCATTTAAGGGAATTTCTCCCTTTGACTGATCCTTTAATGTCCACCTTCCCTTAATTTAGGAATTTTAATAATTTATTTACGATTGGTCAAATATATATTAGGATCTTATCTTGTTAAGGAAAAAATGTTGCTTAATTGGTTCTGATCATGCTAGTTATGGTAAACATATTTTACTTTACATGTGACTGTTTATTTAAAGGGAAAGGATCTCCGTGATTGAAGACTTCCTTCCATTTTACTCTCTAAGTGATTTTGCTCCCTATATAAGCAAATCTTCTCCTTCTTTTAAAAAGAGAAGAACACGGACAGAGTTAGAAATATATAATTATTTTTTTACAAATGGCTCTGTTCTTTCAAAATTCTTTATTCTTTGTTCTTCTCCCCACCTCAATACGAGCACTACTTGGAATCCTCGAGATTTCCGTGATCTTGACGTATTGAGTGTGGGTAACAACTGTGGTATCCTTGATCTTTTGATTTTCTTTTGCTTTTGTTATTTACCGATTATTGTTGTATCTATGATTGTACTGACCTTTAAGCAGGTATTGTCTTATACCGACATTCATCAGAGAGTTGCCGGGATGAAAGGAGGCTACTGGAGTTATTTATTGTTATTTATTTTAATGCCGTAGTTATTCATTCTATTTTATTCTTTTGTAATATTTGTAATATAAACAATAATAATAGTAAAAAAGGGTTATGGGGGCGGGGGTTTATTTTATCGTCTTATTTGTTTTATTAGAAATCATGCCTATAGGAACTAAAACAATCTGATGCATATAGAAATCATGCCTATAGGTTTTAAATAACTCATATTCAAGTAGATGTTTATGTTTAATGTTTTAGTAACCTTACCTTCAAAAACAATATAAGTACAATTATTTTTACAGAAAGCACGCCTATAGAGCATACACAGAAATCATGCCAATAAGGTTTTAACAATTTAACTTGAAGTATTTTATAATATGCATGTGTAAACCTATTTTGTTGTCACGGCAAGCTAACCATTTATTTTGCTAATAATCATTTATGAATGACTTACTAGACTTAATTTATCCACCTACATTATTTTGCATAAAATATGATATCTTGCCTACAAAATTATTCTTATATTAAATTACTTGTATCATATTTGATGTTTTGTCCGTTGAAGTTATTTTTAATGGGTAGATTTGCATGCATTAGCCGTCATGGTTATAGGATTTTTTAATATGATTATGTTCGCTAGAAATCATACTATAGGGTTTAAATTGGAAGCAGGTTTAATTACTTATTTTAGTGGAGGCTTATGTGAAACCCTTTTGTGCTTTTTTTTTATTATTTGCTAATTGTTTGATGATTAATCACTTTTAAAAACCCTAAGAAATCTTAGATCCAAAAATCCAAAAAATAGTTGTCCAACGCCTCTTGGACGTTAAGTTTGGGACGGGTAGACAAAATACTAGTCCGCTAGTCTTTTCATCTAGAAGCGTTGTAGGATTAATCAACTAGGTGGGTAGACGGGAGATGATGAAACAGACAGGCTAAAGCTGACTTCACGTATGAAGCGCATATTTGCTTTGTAAATACAAAGTAACCTATTACTCCCGTCTTTTCTAATTTCATTTTTTAAGAAGCTTTCAAATATTTTAAAATTATCCTTGTTATGCTGAAATATTTTCATCAAAAAGAAATTTTGTAAAATATATAATATATACATATATATGATTTTCTTAAAATGCTTTTTTTACTCAAGTTATACATACATACATATATATATATATATATATATCATTCTTTTTATATTATCTTGATTTAAAAAATAGAATCGATGGGAGTAATACCGCATTGGGCCCATTTTTCAGCCTTGTCAAAACCTGATCCCACTTTAAGTTTTAGCTTTATAGTTTGCTAATTCACCGACTTTATTTGATCACTTAGATAAATCCCCCATTTAATGAGTACGACCGGGAACCACCTTTGTGGACCTCGAAAGGTGCCTAACACCTTCCTTTCGAGGTAATTAAAGCCCTTACCCGAACTCTGGTAACTTAAGAAATAAAAGCTTAGAACGGTGCCCTAACGCACCTTAAATTCGTTAGGTGGCGACTCTCTACTTTCAACCCTTAAGAGACGTCACATGTTGGGTCCCGCTTTTCGCGAGGGAAAAATGGGGCGCGACACGGATGTCATCTTTTGTTTGCGCAGTGGGTGCCCTCCTTTGCTCGGGGGACAATATAGTGTCTCTTGAGGTCTCTTTGGTCAATGACTTTTATGCCCATTTATTCAATAGTAGCTCAGCATACTTTCCTCTTGGAAAGAATGAGTAAGTTGATAAATAATGCTCAGCTGGACCTTATGACAACCTGCATCCATGAAAAAATTATTAGTTTTGGTGAAACTGATTTGTTTTGGCTTCTTCTAGTTGCCTTGCTCCTTGTCTTGGCAGCATCAGGAATTTACTTGACCCTCCGAGTTATGATAGAGAGAAGACAAAATTAAAAATATTTTTAGGAAGATAACAAAGATTTTAGAAAGTAATATTAAAGAAAACAATTTTAGAGAAATCTCTGCCAATAGAATATCATGACATGCACCAAACAAACGAACATCCTCTGTTTTGGAACTTGATGTAGCAAGCGACTTGTTGGCAGATTGGAGATTTTATGAAGCTTTGTCGTAGCTGAAAAATGAGGTCTTCTTAGGTTTCTTGTCTTGAAGAAATTTTGAGACTTTTCTCAAAATTTCTGCCCCAGTTATGGCTTCAAAGAAAATTGTATTGTTGATATGAGACTGTCTTTGCAGAATTTTTGAGTTCTCAAAAATTCTGCCCCAGTTGCATGTTTCTAAAATAATCTTTAAATTTGTCTTCTTGAGAATATTTAGTCTTGGGGAATTTTTGAGACCCTCTCAAAAATTCTGCCCCAATTTTTATTATGAAGGGAAATGAAAAATTAACGGGAAATATGACCTAGCCGGTATGGCGCCTACGTATTCCGTTGAGGCAGGAATCAGGTCAAACGTAGTTTTGAGCCAAGAAGAAGAGATTACAAAGAAAAGAAGTAAACAACCTTAGATGTAAGATCTTTTTACGACGTCTGAGTCAATGACTTTAGGCCATGCCGCTCTATCCATTTAGAGGAATCACCTTGTTGTTGATCAACTCTTGAATTTTATGATTAAGGTTAATACATCTCTCTATGATGTCCCACCATTCCCGAGTGATAGGCACATCGTTCATTAGCCCTCTACCATTTGTTCAGAGTATTGACTGGATTTTCCTTAATTGGATAGAGTATACCTGCTGCTCTCAACCTTTCATAAAGCTGAGTTTGAGATTCTACCATTAGTGTGCCAACTTTAGGAGGTAGGCTATCTTATTGTTGGAGATTTTGGTGTGGATTTTGATAAATGGGTGTTGGAGGTAGTTGGTAATTTGGTTTAAGGTATGCATAGTGTGGATTATGTTGTATTGAATGATAGATATTTTGTAGAGGTAACATACAAAGGACTTCGGCGGTCTGTCTCAATTCCGAGTATGTGTGGCTTGAGAGCATGAGAGAATGGATGTGTTTCCATGACAACATATATTTCTTCTTCATTCTTCGACACTTCCATGGAATCATTTAGGCTTACTTTTTAGTAGCTTGCAATGTAGTAAGGCTTGTCACCTTTCTAGACTTGGAGCCATCTTCCAAAGCTTCTCCTATTTTGATAAGCTCAGAAAACTTCCGTCCCATTATAGAAAGCATTCTCTTGCAGTACTCAAGCTCTTAGACCCTGGTAAAAGTAGTTGTCAGTTCCTCTTCACTCATGGAAGGTTGTACTGTTGCGACTTCTGCACTCCAACGGATAGCATATGTTTACAAAAATTCTCCATGGGCTTCTTCTTTATCTTTTCCAAGTAGTGTCGATCAAGGACCGCCTCAATGTTAAATTGAAATCTTTCATGAAATCTTTGGTCATATGGGCCCCTGCCCTCCTCTTGCGTGGATCTTGAGATATATACCACTCCAAATCTTCCACACTCAAAGTTTGGCTAAACAACCTCATTAATAGCGCCTCATTCTTCCTACGCCTACGAGTTTGTCACAATAAACTTGAAGATGAACCATAGGACTTCTAGTGTCGTTGAAGGTATCAAACTTTGGCACTTTGTAACCCTTAGATAAATTTAGGTCTAAATGTGCACACAGGTGTTCATATTCCAATCCATAGCCTTTATACAGGCTGGCATTCTTCATAACCTTAGAGAGATCCTCCTTCATTGCGATCATATCTTGTTTCCATCTTTTCTCCCTTGCTTTTCATTCTTCCTCTACTTTCTCATAACGATCTGGTTTGGGTTGACCTAAAAAACGATATTTGAGGTGTGGATTATGTGAGCAGATGCAACTTGGATGAATTTGGGCAAGTCTGTAGGTTGGTAAGTGGGTTGTTTCTGGTAAGTAGGAAATGGAGTTTGATACGAAGATGCGAAACTTTGGAATACAAGTAATAGAGTTTGGTACAAGAGTATGATATTTTGATTATGTAGGTAACAGAGTATGGTATGACGATACAATATTTTGGTGGTGACTGGTATTTGGAGTATGGTGTTGATTGAATGATGGTGGGGTAATGTGAGAAGGAGCCGTAGGTGGTTGATTCATAATGTCAGGGATGAGAATTATAGGTCTTGCAATATACGCATGAGAATGGTTTGGAATGTATAAGTTTAGTGGCGGGATCGAAGTTTGGAGGTTTTATTGTATCCAAAGGGAGCGTGTTTTTCATGACAGCTACCTTTGTAAGATCTTTGGTATGCTTCAATTATTCTTGTAAGTCAACAATTTATTGAACTAAATGTAGTGAATTAATCATTGGGTTCGACTCTCCTGATTAGAGGTCTCAGGTCTCGCAAAGTCATGTCGGTCACTCTCGTTTCTTCTCTTGATGTGGTACTAGTCATTTCTACCTTTCTCTTTTTATTTGTCATGAAACCAGATGATGTGCCTAGTATTGATCTTTTGAAGTAGGTCTCTTTGCTTTTCAACACAAACCAATCTCTCTCCTTTTATAAAAAACAACTCAAAATGCAAAAGGGTTAGTTCATTAGTCATAATAATTAATCAAAATAAGACAAGTAACACTTGTTTTGCTTAAAACAAAATAGTCCAAAATTCGAGTAAGGACACCTAAGTAATGGACTGAGTTTGATCAGTTTGATTGATTCTATGATGAAGAGAGATGAAGTTCGAGTGATACTTCTTTCTGATTTTGACATAAGTTGGATTTTGTAGGAGCATGTTGTTTCAGCATGGAACATATATTTTGATAGTAATGACTTTCTAGATTGTGATTGATTCTAAACTTATTGAGTATTTGATCGACTCGAAAAAAAATATCCAAGGACGGGTGCATTTCTAGCAACAATTGGATGTGAAAAGGCAATTTTTAGGAACGACGTGGTCAACATGAATTGGATGATGATCTATCCATTTTTTGAGAAATATAGAACTTCAAGAGTGTAAGATTTCGAGAACCCAAGTATTTTTAGGCGGACTTGAGGGTTGAATCTGAAAAGTATTTTTTAATGTCTAATGATGTTCTAAGACTTCAAAATGAAATAATGGACCAATCATGTTTAAAGAAAAATGAATGTATTTGAACATATAAACCAAATAGTCATGAATAATATATATTAGATAGATGTAACAGATAAACATAATGTATTGCGTCTTAAAATACATGCGACCTTTTTTAATCCAAAGATAAGTCAAACGAGTTTGAAGGATGTATACGTCGTTTGTAAGACGTTCCATTACCCTCCAAAAATATATTTATACAATCTTATGAATAAATTGAATGGGGTACCAAATAAGGAATATGTGGATTTAAATAATTAGTCCCATGTAGGGGTACAACCATAAAGTAAGTTGCCATGGGAGATTCTTCATTCTCAAACATCTTAGAGTTTCCGAACACCTTTCGGAGGAAATGGTAGTTTACAAAGATTCTTCAACTAAAAAATTTATTAAAATACAAACTCGAGGGACAATGATTCGTACAATTTGGCATACACATCCTTCAATTAATCACATAATTGGATGATTGTCTTTTTTGGCCGTAAGCCATTTAGACACAAGGTGGTCTTCTAATGGACTTAATACACCTTGGGTATTAAGCCGTCTTAGGTAAATGCACTAAATAATGAATGAGTTTTGGTGTAGCTCTACACTAGTTGACTAGATTTGGCTATTTGAAAGACTAGGGACCCAGACAGACAACTTAGTCTAGAATTATGGCAACCATTGGACGCACGCGAACCAATAAATTTTCATGCAATTCCAAAAAAGAGTTTTATAATACAAAATAGCTACGAACTCGCAAAACCGCTTTAGTGCATGTGTGAAAGTGTTTTGTGCCATTTGACAGAAAAAATGCCATGAAATGCAATGACATGTTATAGAGAAATAAGCTTATAAGGCATATTATAACAAATAAAGCAAATAAGGATTAGCCACAATATGTCAGAGAAATTTTTTTGATTAGAACTTAGATGAATCCCCAGCAGAGTCGCCACATAATTATTATAAAAATTAGGAAACCATTTTAAAAAAAAGTATTTTAGAAAACCTTTATTTAAAACCAAAGTCCGAGTAAGGGTTCAAATGATTTTTTAAAAAAAGTGTTAGGCACTTTAAAAAATCCACAAATACAATTACCGACGAATTTAAATATATTTGTGGCTAAAAATATAACTTGTTTGTAAAAGAAAATTTAGGAATGATTTGCTTGAAATCAATTTATAGCACTTCAGTTATTTCGTTAATTCATCTAATGAACTAACTTAATAACTTTGGCTAAATTAGAAAATCTTTATGTTTTGGAAAAATTTTAAAAGAGTAGAATATCTTTGTCAATTGTCCAACTTTTAAAAAATAAAAAATAAAAAAATCCTGTTTTCAAAAATATTTCAGCTTTCAAATATTTATTAATAAAAGCAATTTGAGTTAGATAATTAACTCAATCTCATTATACAAAAGCTACTTAATAACTATAAAGTGTCATGAAAGATTCCCCAAGTTATTCTTGAGCTTAAAATTGTGCAATAGTCAAAAGTGATTTAACTATATGTTCAAACGTTCAAAAGAGTGTAAGTAATAAACAAAATTAATCGAATCATTAAAAAAAAAACTCTCTTTTGAGAATTCATCTAAGATATAAGATGTTAGTATTTGTTGTAAGCCAAGTAGAATATGATAAAATGAGGTGAGAGAGTAGAGTTTAAGCTTGAGCCCTTTTTGCTCTTTTAAGTTCTTTGCCCAAGAATATTTTTTGCTTTCGACCTTCTTCCCACTTCATCCTATAGTTAATTTTATTCTCCGAACTTTCATATTTTTTTTACCTCGCAAAAATCGAAAGAAAATGAGTTAGACAAAAGATAGTTACACCTTAAAGTATAGCGTCACAAAAATAAATAAACAAATAAATTAGTGTAGTAATCCTCTTTAGATTCATATCAAAAACAATAAAAGTTTTTAATACGAGGGCTCAGACGTTTATTCGATATTTTGAGCGAAAGAAATTTAGGTCACGCCATAACTGCTAACTAGTGGCTCGTCAACCATCATAGTCGCCACAGCAAGCTACTGAAAATTTCCTTGCTTTACCATTTATTTAGATCTTTCATCATCGCGCAATTTGAAGGAACCCAATCCGAGGAATAATTATTTTGAAGGGGCATGCCTGAAATAATTTTCATCGGCCCTTTTCTTTTTGTAGTATCTATTCAAATCAATATAATATCATAGAGAAAACACAACATTTATTTTTGCTACGACTGCAGCAGTCCCTTGGCCTCGAGTCTGCCTGAAGTGCAGCGATTTCTTTATGGGAAATTGCAGCAGCCTTCGCCCTCAATATTTCTCAGAATGTAGCTCTTCTAGGCTCAAGAATGCAGCAACATTTGGCCATAAAGTGCAGCAAAATCCATTCTAGAATGCAGTTATTTGCAGCAGTGGTTTGGCTAAAAATGTAACAAATAAGCTTCTATCGAGAGAAGTACTTGCATTAAGTCTAACAACAGTTATTTCCATCAACATGAAGCCAAAACTTGGCCCAAGATGCGACAAAGATGAGCTAAAAATACAGCAGTTAGTTAATTGGCCTCAAATTGTCCATAATATAGTGATAGCTTAGCCCAGAATTCAACAACAATTTGATTCGGAACTATGCAACAAATCTACATCAAGTGCGCCCATTGTTTCCTCAAAACGCAACAGTGGTTTGCAGCAATTCACCCAATGTGCAGCATACATTTCCATTAAGTTGTTTCAAGATGCAAATCTTTAAATCTCAAGAGACGACAACTATTTGATATCCAAAGGCCATGTATGCTAACTTAAAAATGCACCAATTTCATACCAAGTGCAATGGTTATTTTTAGGTGAGGCATTTAAACCATGTAGCCACCAGAATGTTCAAGGCACAACATTTCAGCAGCTATTGTTCTAGCGTAGCAGTTCGTGTTAAGGCATACCAGCCATCCCAAGCTTTTAAGTCACATGACACCATCCCCCACAGTAAGATTATGCAAAATAAGAATGGACGAGCATTAGTCTAGCTCTAAATATTATGCAAAAATAAATCTTATGCTTATGACAAGTATGTTAAACAGAGTCTCATCAAGGTTTTAAATAAAATCTCTAGACGACATGTAATATTTCAAAATTGAGTTTTTTAGCTAACAAGCGACACCTTCAAAGCAGAGAAACCTTAAACAAGATTCATAAGTGCTTCTCACATTTACCGAAACATTCATTGGTTGGCGATCCTTGGTAAAAAATTTTTTTTGTAGTATTCCGGGCCTAAGATTTGAAAATATGATTCTTAATACAAAAAGCAACCAATTAAAATCTAACTTTCCAAGCAAACAAGCAAGTAGCTAAAAGGTTGTGTCATCCAACTAAAACGTTATACAACCTTTTGTAGATCGAAACGACTAACTAAAAAACACAAAACTCATGTTAATTGCTTTAATGAAATCAGTGAGCAGATGAGGAACAATCCTTGGGCTTCAACCAAATCTGTCAAATTACACATGATATATATGTCTAGTTGTTCCTTTGAAATATTCATCAAATGACTGAGAGCATTCTCTCGTGATTTCCAACTTAGAACTTGAATGATCTTAAAAAATATAATGAAAATTATTCCAAGGTGAGGCAAATCAATTTCATTTATCCCTTTTTACTGAATTTCTTTCGACTTAATATAATGAACATATCACTTTGCCATGATATTTTGAAGCACAAAAATACGACATTTAAATATGAGATAAACAACCTCTATGTGCTTGAACGGACAAACCAGATTTTAAGCTTGTAATTTTAAACAAAAGGTAAGCACGAATCATAACATTTATTTAAAATCAGACGCCAAAATAAATAAACACGGATACTAATTAATCAATAATTTACCCATTTAAATTCTTTACTCAACCTCTTACTTTCTTGTTCAGTCAGCACACACACACTTTCCTTCATGTATCAAACCATGCTTCTATATGAAAGTAAACTATGACCCACATAGCCAAATAAGATATTTATTTTGAATCTAAATACGACAAAGAAGGAGAAGGAATTCGAAGTTACGCACCTTCTTTGACGCAGCGACTGAGGCAACTGAGTTACCGAACCGAGCTCTCACCCAAAGATAAGAGTCAAAAGAAGGGAAGGGGCGGTTACGCTCAAATTTAGAGGTATCTGAGCCCCTCCCCAGGAACAAACCATAGCTGAAACTCCATGTCCTCACATCTTTTGAGAATTTCAGAGGAACAAACAAAAGAAGTAGTAAAGAGAAAAAAACTGGATACGAAAACCTAAAGAAAAACTAGAGATATGTGAACTAAAAGGATCGAAACCCAAAGGGACCAGTCGCTCCCTTCATCTTCTCCCTCTCCCCCCTATTTTCAATAGAATAAAAGCCGAGTACTTATAATTAAAGAAATCAATTGAAAGAGCCGTTTCAAAAAGGAGAGTGGTGTGAAGGTGGATGAGCGTTTGTGTTAGAAACAGGTTTTGATGATATGACAAACCTGCTGGAGAACCAGGTTGCTGGTTGCATCTCTATCAAACAAAGTCAACCTTGTACTGCTGACAAAAAGTTATGTGCAAACCTACTGCTGCTGCCGTAACACAGTGGCAGGCCTGCAGCAATGCTTCCATTTATCCACTGGACAAAAGACTACCATTTGAAATATATACCTTGTCAACAACAATGAAACTTCACTTTTTGCACACAACACAAGTGGGGCACTTCCTGACTTGCAAAAAGGCTGAAGACAAAACTTCAACATTTGCAGGACTGTAGCTGATCAAGAGTGGAGTATTTCTCTAAGTCTAGAATGTTGAGTTCTTGTCTATTTGTGCTAAAATATGTAAACCTACTCCACGTTCAAGAGTGGGTGTTGTAGGTAACGTTTTGAGTTGTATTTTTGTGATTTCATTCAGGCTAGGTTTAGTCATCTTGAGTCTTTGTAGTATAGCTATTGCAAAGTCTTGTAATATAGATATTGTGAGAAGAGGAGGGATTAAGTTGTTGAATCCCTGATTTACTAGGAGTTGTAAATCAAAACACTGCCCGGTTATTTAGTGAAGTTTGGAAAATCCTACCAGGGTAGGTCGTGGTTTTACTCTCTTGGGTAAAGAGGTTTCCATGTAAACATCGTGTGTACTTTATTTTTTGTTTCTGTCTGCGGAACTTGATAAAGAACCTGGTTCTACCTTGTTATTGGTGGACGCACGTAAACTATCAGTTGGTATCAGAGCGGGTTCTTTCTAATCGGTTAACACCTAGAAAGTACCGATTCTAATGGCTGCTCCACCTAATCTCGAAGAAGGACAATCACTCGACCTCCCAGATTTAATGGACAGTATTATGGCTGGTGGAAGACAATGATGCATGATTTCATAATGGCCGAAGACTCAGAACTTTGGGATGTCATCTGCGACAGACCATTTGTGCCTATGAAGACTCTGGAAGACAGCACAAAAGTTCCAAATACTAGAAAGGAGTACAGTGATACTGATCGAAAGGCTGTGGAGAAGATTTTAAGGCAAAAAAATTCTTGGTGTGTGGAATCGGTCCAGATGAAACAATCGTATTTCATCGTGTGAAACAACAAAGCAAATCTGGGAGGCATTGCAAACAGCCCATGAAGGCACCAGCCAAGTAAAGCAGTCAAAGATTGATATGCTTACCACTCAATACAAGCTGTTCAAAATGAAGGAAGGTGAAACCATCCAGGAAACGCATACCAGGTTCACCTCTATCATCAATGAGCTACACTGCTTAGGTGAAATTATCAAAACTAACAAGCTGGTTAGGAAGATTCTTAGTGTTCTTCCAAGTTCATGGGAGAGCAAAGTAAATGAGATCACGGAAGCCAAGGATCTTGAAAAACTGAGTATGGATGAACTGATCGGGAACCTGAAGACATATGAGCTCAAGAAACAGCAAGATCTTGAGAGGAGAGATCCTAAGAAGGAAAAAAGCCTTGCTCTGAAATCAGCAAAAAGTGACTCAAGTGGGGATGAACTTGACATGGCTTACCTGACTCGTCGATTTCAAAAGATGGTGAGAAAAAGTGGAGGCTTTACGAAAAGAGGGAGTGCCAGCAAGTACCAAAAGGCCAATGACTTGTGTCACAAGTGTGGGAAGCCTGGACACTTTATTAAGGATTGTCCTATGCACAAACAGAATCAGTACAAAGCCAATGCTGAAAAGGTGCAGAAGAGGAACCAGGTGCAGGATCGGTATAAAAGAAGAGAAGCAGCTGACATGGTGGTAAGGCAAGCTATGACAGCCTGGGGAGACACATCCAGTGAGTCATATCAAGGAGGAGAGACTCCCGTAGATACATCTATGTATGCTCAAGAAGATGGACCCTCAAAATTTGATTCAATTTTTGCTCTCATGGCGCAATCTGATGCTGATGAAAATGACGAGGTAAGCTTTCGTGACCTACAGAAGGATCTCAAAACTCTTTCTAAAAGGGAGTTGAGATCTCTTGTTGATGTATTGATAGATGTATACTATGGTGTCGTTAATGAGAAAACCACTCTAAATACTGAGCTGGAACAATTAGAAGAAACTAGAAAATCGCTAGGCTTGGAAAACATTAGACTCAATGAAGAAATAAGGGAACTGATTAAGGATAAAGTAATCGTAGAAGATAATCTGATAAAATGCATGGAAAGTGAACATAATCAGGAGAGCTCTCTTGCTCAAGCTAAAATTCAACTGGAATGTGAACTTGAAAGGGCTAAATTAAGTTTGGTGGCACAATCTGAGAAGAATATAGCTCTTCATGAGGAATTGATGAGAGTAAAAAATGATCTTGACAAGTCGCTTAGATGGACCTGGTCCTCCAAGGCTCTTGCTACTGCTAACACCAGATGCATGCAAACTAGAGAAGGTATTGGGTTTAGACGACCAAGGGCACCTTATGATCCTCACAGTAAATATGTGTCTAATCCTGATAATTGGTTATGTACTCACTGTGGAGAGAATGGTCATTACAAAGATTCGTGTGAAGCACGATTAGCTGCCGTTAAGAAAAACCTGGAGCTTGCAAGGGAAAAATTTGATCATAAAGGAACTGATGCTGTGAGAAGGAAAATCAGTTTACCTGCATGGACTAAAAGAAATCTTATTCATCCTTTTTATAATTCTAAGGGACCCAGATTGATATGGGTTCCAAAAACTGATCTTTAAAATTTCCTGCAGGGAGAGAGTGAGGCGGATGGTCAGAAATGGTTCATTGATAGTAGCTGCTCAAGGCATATGACGGGTAAAATTGAAGAATTCTCTCTCTCAAGGCCCTTCAAGGAGGCAGTATGTCCTTCGTTGATGGAAAGAAAGGATACATCCTAGGTGTGGGAAAGGTTGGAAGGAGTGTTGCTCATGCCATTGAGGATGTCTTCTATGTAGAAGGTTTGAAGTACAGTTTGCTAAGTGTCTCAAAAATCTGTGACAGAGCTAATGAGGTAAGATTTATCTCATCTAGCTGCACCGTCACAAACATCGAATCGCGTGAAGTTATCCTAGTAGCCAAAAGATGGAACAATATTTATGTAGCTAAGTTGGGGTTGATTGGAGATGATGATATGAAGTGTCTAAGCACCATGGAGGACAACAGTGAGTTGTGGCACAAACGGCTTGGACATATGAGCTTCTCTATGCTAAACAAATTGATCACCAAGGACCTGGTCCGTGGTCTGCCCAAGCTAAAATTCTCTGACCAAAAAATGTGCAGTGCATGCGTTAGAGGAAAGCAGGTCCGGTCATCTTTTAAGTCCAAGAAAGAGGTGAGTACTTCAAGACCTCTTGAAATGCTTCACATGGACCTATGTGGACCAATGAGATGTGCTAGCAGAGGAGGGAAATGTTACATATATGTAATTATGGATGACTATTCAAGATTCACCTAGACACTGTTCTTGAAGTCCAAGGATGAAACGTTTGAAGTGTTTGTGGTCTTTTCAAAACAGGTTGAACTCAAGTATAGAGGTAAAATTGTGAGCATCAGATCCGATCATGGAACTGAGTTCGATAATGCCCTGTTTGATGGATTCTCTGCTGAAAATAGAATCTCTCATAACTTTTCGGCACCAAGGACTCCACAATAAAATGGTGTTGTGGAAAGAAAAAACAGATCACTGGAGGATGTGGCCAGAACAATGTTGATTGCAAGTGGAATATCCAAAACCTTTTGGGCTGAGGCTGTAAATACTGCATGTTATGTGATTAATAGGTGCCTGATCAGGTCCCTTTTGGAAAGGACCCCATATGAGCTGCTGAATGGAAAGAAACCCAAGTTGTCGTATCTAAGAGCATTCGGGTGCAAATGTTTTATTCTGAATAATGGAAGAGAGGCTCTTGGAAGATTTGATGCTAGAAGTGATGAAGGTATATTTGTGGGGTATTCATCGCAAAGCAAAGCATATTGGGTCTTTAATAAACGAACTCAGTGTGTGGAAGAAAGTATTCATGTGGTGTTTGACGAATCCAATGTGCTGATAATGCAACAAATCATGCTGATGACCTTGAAGCCGGAGAGCTACTGAAAATGCCCTCTGTCACTGGTGAAGGATCAGGTTCTCAAGGAACATCAAGTGATCAAAAGGATGGACATGGAGGCAATGACTCAAAGTTGCATGGACAACAGCCAGATGCTCATACGCCTTCACTGAGTAATGCTTCTCATAAGGAACTGGTAACCAGAAGTACGGATCACCCACTGGAAGAGAACTCAAATAATGGCAATGATGAGATACTTGATTCTGCAACACCTTTGAGACAGTAGGAACACGATGTCTCTACTCCCAGAGTCTCGAACTGGAAGCACCGGGCATCACATCCCCTAGACAACATTATATCCTCTTTTGACCAAGGGATCACCACACGTTCTCAAGTTTGAAACATAATTGCTCACTCAGCTTTCCTATCTCAGATAGAGCCCAAAAGTATCAAAGAGGCCTTGAAGGATTCGGATTGGATTAATGCCATGCAAGACGAGTTAGAACAGTTTGAGAGAAGCCAAGTATGGCACCTGGTTCCCAGACAAGTTGACAGAACCATCATAGGAACCAGGTGGGTATACAGGAACAAACTTGATGAAAAGGGAAACACGATCAGGAACAAAGCAAGGCTGGTAGTTCAAGGGTACAACCAAGAAGAAGGAATAGATTGTGAGGAGACTTTTGCTCCTGTTGCGTGCATAGAGGCCATCTGAATACTCATTGCATTTGCTTCTTATATGAAATTCAAGCTGTTTCAAATGGATGTGAAAAGTGCCTTTCTGAATGGGCATTTGAAGGAGGAAGTATATGTAAAGCAACCGCCTGGTTTTGAAGATCATAAACTTCCAAATCATGTTTAAAAATTGGACAAGGCTCTCTACGGTTGAAGCAGGCTCCTCGTGCTTGGTACGAAAGGTTGTCAAAATTTCTCCTTAGCAATGGCTTTAAAAGTAGGAAGATTGACAACACATTATTTTTAAAGAAGAAGGAGAAAATCTACGTGGATGAAATTATTTTTGTATCAACTTCAACCTCCTTGTGTGAAGATTTTGGAAAGCTTATGAGCAGTGAATTCTAGATGAGCATGATGGGTGAATTAAATATCTTTCTTGGGCTACAGATCAAGCAACAGCTGGATGGGATCACCATAAGTCAAAAGAAGTACATCTCTGAACTACTCAAGAAGTTCGACATGGAATCGGCCAAGCCCATTGACACTCCCTTGGCAACTTCAACTCGACTGGACAATGATGAACCTGGTTCTCCAATAAATCCATCCATGTGCAGAGGTATCATTGGGACTTTGCTATGCTTGACTGCTAGCAGACCTGATATAGTATTCAGTGTAGGGATGTGTGCTCGATTCCAGTCTAATCCAAAAGAATCACACTTAAAGGCTGCTAAAAGGATTTTGAGATATCTTAAGGGAACTTCAGACCTTGTGCTCTTCTATCCTTCCGGTGATAATTTCACTTTGGTTGGGTACGCTAATGGTAACTATGCAGGCTTCCTGGTTGATCGAAAGAGCACATTAGGAATGGCACACTTCCTAGGTTCTTCACTAATCTCATGGGGGACTCGAAAGCAGAACTCAGTTGCACTATCCACTGCTGAAGCTGAATATGTCTCAGCAGCCTCATGCTGTGCGCAACTACTGTAGATCAGACAACAACTTGAAGATTATGGGATTCTTGTAGACTATGTGCCGCTTATGTGTGACAATACCAGTGCCTTGAACATGGCAAAGAATCCGGTCCAGCACAAAAGAACCAAGCACATTGACGTACGCCATCATTTCCTCAGAGATAATGTAGAGAAGGGACTTATATCCATGCAGTTCTGCAACACAGAGGACCATGTGGCAGACATTTTCACAAAGGCTCTGGGAAGGGAGCATTTTGAATGAAATCGAATGAAGCTGGGCTTGATTAGATCCAGTGTGTAGTTTCAATTCTTGTGTTTCTCTTCTCCTGCTTATGGCTAGATCTGGGATGCAGGTATACTGTGGAAAACTTGGCAAATGTAGCCTGTCTAACTTAGATCTATACTGTTGCAGGTATGCATGCACGGTGAGGAAACAAGTTGTAAGGATGTAAACAGAATATTCACTTATCAGAAGTTTAAAGCTCTGAAGGAACTCTCAAGGAATCATACTCTAAGTTGTTTTTAAACACATATTAAAGTGTGCCACGTCATTGTGTTTCCCTCCATTCTGACACCGATTCAACTTCTCTACCAAGTCACATCCGTCAGTTTTGCTACCACACCAGTTCCCTCATAAATGCTTTGAATTCTTCACTCCTTGTTTACAACATTCTTCTTGTCCAAAGCACATTTTCTCTCTCTCCCTCTTCACCATCTTCACTCAAATCTTTTCTGTCTTTCCATTATTGTCAATGGCTGGATCAACTTCCCTTCATCCTTCCATCGAAGGACACCCACTTCCAGATGACCTCATCTTAGACGCCCCCATATCCTCAAATCTTTCTTCTTCCCCAGGGGGCGCTGACACTCACGCCTCTCCTAGTCCCAAAATTCCCTCTCCCGAGGCAGTCCCAGTTGACTCTGCTGCTCTATCTCCCGAAGAGGGCACGACAGGGAGTGACGCTGCAGGGATAACTATTATTAGTACGGTGGTAACCAAAGACGGGTCAGATTTTTCCTCTGAAAACTTATTCGAAGGTGCACTGACTGCATCCAAAGAGGGTACGTCAAATATTCTTCAAAGTGAGGCTGAAATTATTGAGGGTTTTATAACAGCTCTGGGGGCTCAAGAGAAGGATGTTGGAGGGGAGTCCCCATTAGCAGAGGAGTGTCGACCAGGTTCTGTGAGTGACTGTCCTTTTATTCACACCAGCGGGGAACCTTTCTCTCAAGAGGTCCCGCCAATAGTTGCTTCTCCAAAATGGGATGGCACTCCTACTCAGCCAGGCGTGGAGATCCTGGTTCCTCCGGAACCTCTGGCAACTGCTGTGGAAGCTTCCTCACCCCCTGATGATGATGAAGTTCCCATTCATCTGGTTTTTAAGAGAAAGTCGCGTTCTGTCTCACGACCCACTATTCGGAGGCCCGAGGGAACCTCAGGAGGACCCACTACCAGAGGGTCAGTCAAAAAGTCCTTGGACCAAATCTTGGAAGAGAGCCGTCAGAATACTTTGAAAAGACGTCATGTTACCAGACAAACTGTGCTTGAGGAGGAATCTCTGTCGTCTCCTGTTTTGGATTTAGAGTGTGGTACTTCATCTCATTCCATAGACGGGAGCTCTAAAGCTAAGAAGAGGGCTCATGGTGGTGGCGGGCTCTCTAAGAAGGAAAAGAAACTTGATGCTATCGGGAAAACTGCTGAAGGACCAGGTGCCCCCGCGGTGCATTCTAAAAGAAAGCATATCATCGCCAAGAGCTCCAAAGGTAAATGTCCAGTTACAGCCCCAGTGGGAGATGATGTTAATGCGCAGGTTGCTAACATCAAGAAACAAAAGGTCTTAGGCGGGCGAATCTTTGATCCAGATATAGCCGGGATGCAGGGTATGCAGGAACTCATTGAAATTGTCGGTTATTAGGGGTGGGAGCATCTGTTTTCTCTTCCCATGCCCATCATGTATGAAAGTGAAGTCACTGAGTTCTACGCCTCTCTGTGTTTCACTGATGATGATGAATTTGTGTTTCCCACTGTTGGGGGTATTGACTTGGCGTTTGATTCAATTTCTCTTGGAAAGATACTGAACGTGCATACTATAGGGGAATTTACGGTGAAGGATAAACACGCAACGAGGGACTTTCAAAAAATGATAGGGAAACTTGAAGGGAACCTGAACAGTGATAGAATGCTCAAGAAGCAGATGAAGCCTGTCTATCAGCTGTTGTTTGAGTTTGTGAACAAAGTTGTGCTACCTCGAGCTGAGCGTCGATCTGTTGCTGCCCTGGATGATTTGTTCATCATGGAGGCCTTAAGCTCGTTTCAGCCTATTAGTCTACCGGTCATCATGATTGAGCATATGACCAAAATCGTTGGCTCCAAGGATGGGAGACATGGGTTGGCCTATGGGTATCTGCTTACTCCTGTCTTCAAACATTTTGGAGTTCCTCTTGGACGTGGTACGATGGCCACTCGCAAACAAATGTTCACTATCAGCACCCTCGAGGAATGTGAGTGTGTGGCCAGGCAAGGTGGTGTTGGGGGGCAGTCTACTGTCTCGAGCCTTATTGAGGCTCAGCGACGAGGAATAGAAGAAATTGAGCGCCTCACCATGTTGGTTACCTAGAAGGATGCTGAAATAGCCGTTCTTAAGGCCTCTAAGTCCAGTGCGGGACTTGGTGCGCTGTTGGATCTCCAGGAGGAGAATGCTCGTTTGAAAAGTGCCAATGCTTCCCTTAAGAACCAGGTGGAGGAGCTAACCCGTCAAATGATTTGTGACCAACGGGCGGCAAATGAACGAATTGACAAACTTCTGGCCAAGCTATAATCCTATCCCCTCTCCTCACTCTGTTTCCCTTCGATCTTTCTCCATTTCCCTATGGCGTGGCACTGTTAATGTTGTTCTTACTAGCTTGTTGTATGACTTCGACTGCTGCTATTTCTGTTTGTGTTTCCCCTATGTATGGTTATGTGTTTCTGGTTTGAATGAATGTATGTTTCTCTCCTTACTTCTTGCACTTCTTCATTCGTGTTTTGTTTCCCCAGTGGCTATAAGTTAACAGACTGCCGTCAACTTTTGTTTACTATGTTACTGCATTTCTTTTTTATGATGCCAAAAGGGGGAAGATTAGAGGGGAAGGCTAAAGGGGGAACGGCTACTGTGACAGGAGGAAACTGGTCCTTGGTGTGAGGGGGAATAAACTCGGGGGCTTGTGGGAACTGGTTCCTGGTGTAAGGGGAAAAGCCTGGGGGTTTGTCATCATCAAAAAGGGGGAAATTGTTAGAAATAGGTTTTGATGATATGACAAACCTGCTGGAGAACCAGGTCGCTGGTTGCATCTCTATCAAGCAAAGTCAACCTTGTACTGCTGACAAAAAGTTATGTGCAGACCTACTGCTGCTGCCGTAACACAGTGGCAGGCCTGCGACAATGCTTCCATTTATTCACTGGACAAAAGAATACCATTTGAAATATATACCTTGTCAACAACAATGGAACTTCACTTTTTGCACACAACACAAGTGGGACACTTCCTGACTTGCAAAAAGGCTGAAGATAAAACTTCAATATTTGTAGGACTGTAGCTAATCAAGAGTGGAGTATTTCTGTAAGTCTAGAATGTTGAGTTCTTGTCTATTTGTGCTAAAATATGTAAACCTACTCCACGTTCAAGAGTGGGTGTTGTAGGTAACATTTTGAGTTGTATTTTTGTGATTTCATTCAGGTTAGGTTTAGCCATCTTGAGTCTTTGTAGTATAGCTATTGCAAAGTCTTGTAATATAGATATTGTGAGAAGAGGAGGGATTAAGTTGTTGAATCCCTGATTTACTAGGAGTTGTAAATCAAAACATTGCCCGGTTGTTTAGTGAAGTTTGGAAAATCCTACCAGGGTAGGTCGTGGTTTTACTCTCTTGGGTAAAGAGGTTTCCACGTAAACATCGTGCGTACTTTATTTTCTGTTTCTGTCTGCGGAACTTGATAAAGAACCTGGTTCTACCTTGTTATTGGTGGATGCACGTAAACTATCAGTTTGCAACGGATTTTGGGGATGGGTTTGCAGGTTGAGAGTCGTTGGGGAAGTAGACAAGTGAGAGGTCTGGTGAGGGAGACCATAGGGATAGGTCTGAAAAGAAACTTGTCTTTCTGATTTATTTGGGACCGTCCGATCATCTTAATCCGACGGACGCTATTAATTTTTGAAAAAAAAAACTAAAAATAAAGGAGCCATTAGATCAAATTCAATGGCTGAGATAAAAAAAAGGAGAAAGCACAATCTATGTGCTATCCAACGTCACAGCACATAAATTGGTCAAATTTAAATGACATGGATTGCCAATAAGATGGAAAATGGGCTGATTTTTTAATTTAAAAAAAGTATACCTGAAAACATTTCAATTGTAACCAAAATATTAATAGAATAACTAAATTAACTAAAATTAAATGACTCTCTAAAAATTAATTTGAGATAAAACCAAGACAAACTATTTTATTAATTAATTAACTAAGCTTCTTAAACTTAACAAAGTAAAATAATTATTTTTAAATAATAAACTAATTATCAAACTTGAGTCATAAATAATTTTAGACTTGCGTAGTAATAATAATAATAACAACAACAACAACAACAACAACAACAACAACAACAACAACAGTACTAATGCAGATAATAAAAATGATAATGATAAAGATAATATTAAAAATAAAATAATGATAATGACGTACTTGATATAATAAAATAATTTAAACCGATCAAAGTATATTTAACATGCGTTAATTACTTTAAATATGTATTATATATATTAAAATATTTTACCAAGTAAAATGAAGTACCAAAATATTAAACAAAAAAAAATATTATTTTTAGTATATATAAAAAATGCTTATTTTACTCTGTTTGTATTTTGAGAAGCTTGAATAATTAATTTAAAGTATGGAGGGCTAAAATTGTGTGTCAACACTCCAATTCTTCCTCCTCACTTATTTCATAATCATCATTTGATTCTTCTCCCTCACTTGGTTCAGTTTTGTTATCTGATTCATCCTAAACATTTGCAAATTTAATTATTACCTCATCATCATAAACTTCTTCTAATATGTATTTAGGATGGTCTAACCTTTGTTCTAACTCAACATCCACAGTTTGATGAACAACTGCCAATTCATTTTGGTACGCTACATCCAACACATTATCAATCTCAATCCGACCGACGAGCTTAATCTTTATAATCACCCACCAATCAGCCTTGTCTCTATGCAGAGGATATGGAGCATAATACACCTGCTTAGCATTTTGTGCAATGATGAAAGAATCATAACTATCATATTGCCTAGTGTGCTTAACTTCAGTTATATTATGTTGTTGATTCATCCTAATACCTCTATGCGATGGATCAAACTACTTACACCGAAATATTACTATCTTTTTCCTGGGCCATCCGACATACCTAACTTTCATTATCTCTTGTATCACACCATAATAATCAACTGTTTGGCCATTACTGTCTTCATCGTCTTTAACACATACTCCGCTATTATTGATTTCCTTATACATAGAAGTTTCCTCTGTTTGAAACTTGAAACCATTGACACAATATTTATTTATTGATTGAATTTAACTATCAGGCTCGTGTGCAACATCACTCGCAATTTGCAAATGTTCAATAGTGCTTATTTTACCATGAACCTACATAGTGTTTTAAAAAACATATTCTTTATGTAAATGATTATATTGTACTTATTTCATTAACATGATATTAAACACTTACATAGTCTTTTAGTCAATCAGAGAACCTCGTAATATGGTATCATTACCCTACTGTCCTACAAAGTAGTTGTTCAATAAATTGAGATTTTTAGTTAATTTAATCCTTAGTATATAAATGATATTATTTAATAACATCATTTAGAACTTACTTAAGATATGGTTGTATCTCGGGGCAATTATGCAAAATATGTGTCATAATAGATTGCATTTTCATACTACTCAAACCTCGTCTGGTTCGTTTTTTAGAACCTTGACCTAGTTGAGTAAATTGAAATAGGCAGGTGGCTGGATCAATATCACCGTCATCATTGCGGGTTGGCCTATTTATCAAACTTGACACTTGCTGATCGAAATAGTAAGAACAAAAATGAGCAGTTTTTCCTTGCAAGATAAGCTTCACAGATAAATCCTTCAATCTTAGACCTCTGTTTAACAGTTCTTTTGCACCTGTCAATAGTTCTGTGCAAGATTTTGATGTTAGTAATTATAAAAACCAACTTAAAAAAAGAAATTTATTGTGTACAAAGTCATATTTTTAGTACTTTTCGAATGGATACATCCATCCGTATTGAACTGAGCCTCCAAGACGCGCCTCATGTACAAGGTGAATCGGTAAATGTTTCATAACATCAAAGAATCCGCACTGAAAGATCTTTTCCAACTTAGTAGTAATCACCGGAATATTCTCATCTGTCCTTTTTAAATTATCTTCCCACAAAGTGTTACTACATAAATCTTTGAAGAATAAACTTACCTCTGTGATTGGCTTTCAAATTCTATCAGGTAGTCGGTTAAATGCTATAGGAATCAAAGTTTCCATGAAAACATGACAATCATGACTTTTTATAGCGAACAACTTCCCTTCATTCATATCTGCACGCTTCCTCAAATTTGAAGCATAGCCTTCAGGTATCCTCAAATTCTTAATCCACTCAAAAATCTCACGTTTTTCGTCCAATGTGAATGAAAAGTTCGCCTTGGGGTTTAATAGTTTATTATTGTGTATTTCTTGCCGCCATAGTTCCTTTCTTCTGTTGTATTCTTTTAAGTCCATTTTAGCCTTCGGATTATCTTTTGTCTTACCCTTAACATTCATCACGTGTTGAACAAATTATATAAATAATTTTTTTCAATATGCATCATATCAAGATTGTGTCGTAGAAGGTTGTCCTTCCAATACGGCAACTCCCAAAATATGCTCTGTTTTATCCAATTATGTCCAACACTATATCCAGGAAGTCTAGAAGGTGTAGCTTCTATAACCTTTGGCAAGTGATAAACTCTCTCCCAAATTTCATTTCCTGACCATAATGGAGGTGACAGATCATTTTCAATCTTATTCTTTCGAAAAGCATGTTTCATTCTTCTAAACTTGTGATCTATTGGAAAGAACTGACAGTGACAATCAAACCATGAATTTTTACAATCATGTTTTAATGTGAATGCTTTACTATTTTTCATACAACACGGACAAGCTAAATTTTCAGCATTTATCTAACCAGACAATATCCCATATGCCAGAAAATTATTTATAGTCCACATTAAAACAAGCACGCAAAAGGAAATTCTGCTTAGTTGATATGACATAAGTCACTATACCTTCAGATCACAATTGTTTTAACTCGTCTATCAAAGGTTGTAGATAAATATTAATCAAATTTTTTGAATTGCGGGGATCCGAAATAATACAACTTAGAAATATGTAGGGATTTGTCATACACATCTCAGGTGGAAGATTATACGGAGTAAGGAATACAGTCCAGCAAGAGTAGGGTGCATCAGAAACAGAGAATGGTGTGAAACTATCTACACACAAGCCTAATCTAACATTTCTTGGTTCACTAGCAAAATCAAAATAAGTTTTATCAAAATGTTTTCAAGCTTCTCCATATGATGGATGAGACATAACACCAGAAACCCTTCTATTCTCACGGTACCATCTCATATTAGAAGCAGAACTAATCGGTGCATACAACCTCTGTAATCGAGGTAAATAATGCATCGCCTTAACTGAACCATCTTTCCAACAGGAGTCCGCTTAAAACGAGCATGTCCACAAACTTACAATTTTCTAGATCTCCATCTTTCTTATAGAACAACATGCAACCATTTTCACAACAATGAATTCTGTCATACAACAATCCTAACTTGGAAATCAATTTCTTTGCCTGATAGAAGTTCTTAGATATGTTTAACTTAGGGTTAGCTAGTTCCCCCAAAAGACCAACCATAGAGTCCATAGCAGTTTGAGGAACAGTCTAATTTGATTTGATATTGATTACTCTAATTACAATGAACAACTCAGAATGCGGACTCCTTACATATAGTGGATGACTAGCCTCTTATAGTTGTTGGTAGAAGCGCATCGCTTCTTCATGGGAGTTTTTTCGAAATACTATTCAGGTTCCATCCCATTTGTATCCCAAATGCATCATTGATCGTTTCAAGCATTCTCTGATGTTGAATACTACTTTGATCATGTGCAGACCTACTACTTTCACCGATCAAATTATAAAATATACCATTCTCTCCATCAGTCTCACCATGATCAGTCCATACAAAATATCTAAGCTTAAACTCATAACGGTAAATATGAACTACAACTTCATCAGGTTTTAAAAAAACTTCATGCAATTGCATCACTTACAAGGACACCTAATCAACCCATTAGTTTAAAAAGGGTATAGCGATATTGCATGGTTGATAAATCCTCTAACACCTTCCACAAATTCATCTCTCACGCCCCACCATTTGCATTAGTTCTATCATACATCAACAAACGATGAGTCATCTATAAAAATATAGATATTTTAGATTACACATATAAATTTAAATTAATTAATTTTATATTAGTAATTAAATTTTATTATTTAATGGTTAAATTATTTAATAGTTAATTTATATTGATAATTAAATTTTATTATTTAATGGTTAAATTATTTAATAGTTAAATTATTTCATAATTAATGATTCAATTTTATTATTTAATGGCTGAATTATTTAATAGTTAATAATTTAATAGTTAATTTATATTAATAATTTAATTTTATTATTTAATAGTTTTAATTGTTTTATTCTTACACATTATAAATTTCTAACTTTGCTTCTAACTCAATCACTAAGTTTTAATTTCTAACTCAATTATTCCAAAAATAAGTCAAATATATAAGTTTAAATTTCTAATTTTGTTTCTAAATTCCTAAATTCACAAGCTTTCAAACGAATTAGAGAATAAACAAGAACGTATACTTTGAAATCTAAGAATGAAATTTAACTAATTCTAGCATTGAAATAATTTAACTTAATCTAACAATGAAAGGATTCAACTAAATCTAACAATTTAACAATAACATTATCTAAGTTTAATAATTCTAACAATATATAACTTACAATAATATTATCAAAATTTAATAATTCTAACAGTAACTTACCATAACATTATCTAAATCTAACATTAAAATCAAACAATTCTAACAACAACTTACAATAACATTATCTAAATCAAACAATTCTAACAATAATTTACAATAACATTATCTAAATTCAACAATTCTAACTAATAATTCTAACAATTATATTACAAATCTAACAATAACATTAACAATTTAATAAACATACAATTTTTTAATCTAATAATAACATGACCCTAACCTTTAAAAATGGGACTTCAACAGTGAGGAGAGGGTGGGCAGCGACCCACGGCTGGGAGACCGCGGTGGTGATTGGGTGAAGAAACGCCGGTGGAATAGGATGGCGGGGAGGAATTTTTCGCCGGAAGGAAAGCAAAAGAGGGAGGAAGTGAGAAATGGGGGTTTTCGGGGTTTCTGGTCTGATTTAATTAGACAAACTGACGGACGGGATTGGCTAGTCCATCAGTTTGTCTATTAAATAAATTGATCAGATCTTGACCAAAAAAATTGATGGACAAAGACATTGTCCGTCAGTTTTTCAAAATTATTTAAAATAAAATTTTATTTTATATCCTATATTTTTTTTTATTTTAAAAAATTATAATTAATAGACCGACTCTGTCCGTCGGATAAGTAAATTAATTTATTATTATTATTTTTTATTTAATCCAACATTGTCCGTCTGATTATAAAATTTTATCCCGGTTAAAATTATTCACGCAATAATACGTGAAAAATACCGATGGAGAAATCGAGGGACAATGAAGACTTACTAAAAAATTAAATATAAATTAAACAAAATAAAAATCAACAGACAAATTTGATTTCCCCTCAATTTTATCTGACCAACCCTGTCCGTCGATTTTTATCCCTATTTTTTTACCTGTTTTTAGTAGTGGCACTACAATTTTTAAACTATAACATAAAATAAAATCTCATATTAAGGTTATGTAACGTCAATTGTATAATTAAATGAAGAATTGGAGGAAAAAATTCGGTAAGAAAATAGTCATAAAATAACCACTCATCATAATTTCATATTAAGTGACATTAATTACATTATATTACTCTCTCTATTTTAAAATAAATGGTGTTTTTATCTTGAACATATCCCTTAAGAAATTACTATTTCTAAAAAGTAAAATACATTTTTACTAACTTATCCTTAATAAATTTTTTTAAAAAGATACAGCTCTTTAATAGTATATAAATTTTTTTTCATTTAAATAAGGGTAAAATTAAAAGAATATCATTAATATTTTTCTGATAATGTGAAATACCACTTATTTTGAAAAATGAAAAAGCTAAGACACCACTTATTTTAAAATAGAGTAAGTACTAAAAATCTTGTCATGAATGCTGTTTTAAAAAATGGGCCATGCAATATTCAAACTCGTATTATTGAACTCTAATGCAAATACTCTTTATGTTTTATTTTAATTGCTAGAATAAGATTTGTACACTAATTAAAAAAAATTAATAGAGATGGTAATTCGGCTAATATAACCTTATTTTAACTTTTTAGAAACATACAATAATAATTCTTTTTACATTCTAGAATGACTTTAAGTACTAAGCATAGAATTAAAAAATATGATCAATTATCTCTTAAATTTTAAAACTAAGAAATATTTTAAAATAATTATGTTTAATATATTTAATAATTAAAATAGAATGTACAGAGTATTAAATTTGAATGAGAGGAAAAAAAAATCCGAAGCTTATGAACATAACAAGTGCTGTAACTGGAAAAAAAAGAAAAGAAAAGAAAAGAAGAAAATAGAAACATCGGAATGCACACGTTTTGTATTTTTAACCGTGGACTCTTTTATTAATGAAACAGTAAAAAGTAAAAACATTGCCACCGGACAGTCTTCTTTCGTTTTCCACCTTTTTCTGCGCATTTATTTCACTCTCCTCCATGGCTACCCAACAATACACAAAACGAAAAATAAATTCTAAGTAACAAAGAACGAACACTGATCAGATTTCTGGGGTTGATTCTTTCTCAACCCTCAGGAATCCGATCTTTCATATTATTCACATTACTATCTCTCTCTCTCTCTTCTTTTCACATATTCAAAAAAGAAACAGAAAAATCAAAATGGTTCGTGTAAGCAATTTCTTAATCTCATTTGTTAACGTGTTAACTTTTATGGTTGCAATAATGGCCCTAGGATTTGGGGTTTGGTTTAAAGCAGATGAAGGGAAAAGCCTGTGCCAGAAATCATTATACATGCCTTTGTTAATATTTGGGGGTGCACTTCTGGTGCTTTCATTAATGGGATTAATAGGATCTTGCTGCAGAGCTTCGTTTTTCTTGTGGGTATATTTGTTTTTCCTGTTTTTGTTCATTGTTGGGATGATTTGTTTCTCTGTTTTCACCATTTTGGTGACCAATAAAAGCGTGGCTAAAGCTTTGTCTGGCAGAGGAGGTAACGATGCTAAATTTGGAGATTGGGGGAATTGGTTGGAGAAACATGTTGTGAATGAGAAAAATTGGGGAGAAATTAAGAGTTGTATGGCTACTTTCAAGTACTGTCAAATAATGCCTCGTGGAAAATCTGCTGATTTTTACAAATATAACCTTCCTGCTGCTCAGGTTTCCTTTTTTTAAACCATAATCTCACTTTCTTTTTTTTCTGTGTTGGGTGACAAGACGGAGTGAGTTAAATTTAGATGGGTCAGAAATCGTTAAATTGTAAAAAATATAACATCTCAAAATTATTTAAAATTTGATTCAGTCAAAATGAGTTAATTTTAAATGAATTAAATAACGAGTTATAACATAAGATGATATTTTTATTTTGTTTTTGAAAGAAGAGAAAAAGGTCTTTTTTTTATGTTTATATATTTTCAATCTCCAAATCTGATTTTGAATGTTGGAGTTCGAGGTTGCATTTTGACCTTTAGGTTCATACTGGTTGACCTGTTTTCACCAAAAAGTTTTCACTAATTGTACTGTTTTGGAAAATTTGTTTAGTAAATCATCTTCTTTTTTATTTTTCTTTTGTTTATGAACATTTTAAATCACAATCTAAAAAGATTTTATTTCAAACAAAGTAAAAATCTTATAAGAAAAGATTAGATTATAATATGAAAAATTTATAGTTATTACAAACATTAGGTTCAAGTTTAACATTTTTCAGAAGGATAATTGCTAAGCTTTTAAAAGAATAAAATCTAATGGAGGGCCTAAAAAGGAGATACCTGCATAAATCAACAGACAAGTCATCAGTCACTCGGTTTAAATTGGGAAAATTGAACATGTTATATTTTGCCGCTTCTAATTGTTTTTTTGGTTGGTGCAGTCGAGTTGTTGTAAACCACCTACTTACTGCGGCTTTGAGTTCACCAATGCAACATACTGGACAATGCCAAAATCAGGGCCAGCCGTGCCGGACAGTGACTGCAAGGCTTGGAACAATGCACAAAATGAGCTCTGCTTCAACTGCCAATCATGCAAGGCATCATTCCTTGAAACCATCCAGAAAAATTGGAACAAAATGGCACTACTAAACTTTTGTATATTCGTTTTTATAATCATTATTTACTCTATTGGTTGCTGTGCTTTGAGGAACAGCAGATCAAAGGGATACTACCCATAATTTTTATTTGGTTCTTCTTCTAAGTGATAAAAAGGAGCTCATATTTCGCTTAAGGCTAATTAACTGCGACATTATTGCTGCATTTTTGGTAAGGATTTGAGATTATTACCATTTGTTAAACAATCTGTATGTTCCAATTTGTAAACCTTTTTTTTTTTTTTTTTAGGAATTTTATACAATCCCCATTTTTGTACTGATCAATACCAAGTCTTCTCAGCAAATGAATATTTCCTGAACAGGATAGTTATATAGTAACACTAGGTTTTGAACTTTATGTATAATTCCAATAAAATGAGATTGAAATTGTATTAATCTGACAAAGAAAAATTAAAAAAATAATAAAATCAAATCGACCAAACCAAAAACCAGTCGGGAGTAGTGTGTGTATGATCTAATGAAAAAGCTATAGCTTTAATTTATTCGAACCTAATAATTTTGATTTAGATCATATATGTGTATAAAAATTATTAAATAAATATAAATATAATAAATTTTTAATGGCCAATTAATTAGACCGAATGCGATAGAATTTCAAATCTGAACTCCTAAAAGTCCAAACTGAATTCCCTCCGCGGTGTCACTTTCTCAACGACTTTGAAGAGAGGGGAGAATGGGAGGGTGAGGCTTGATAAAAAGCAAACATTTTTTTGTAGTAATTATTTTTATAACGACATATCATTATAATAAACAATGACTGAATTACATCTCTTTATATAACAGTCCTTCTAAATTTAGTTAAGTAATCAACTTTATCATCGTCACCGATCACCAGTATTAATCGCTAATAATCAACTCCAATTATTGACCATTAATTGCTAATCTGCTACCATTACGTTATACTAGTTATTTGTCTCGCCGTATAAAGCTAATAACTCACCCTCTGGAAGCCACACACTATAAGATGGACAGTGTCTTTTCACTACACGCCACATTCAATTAATGGAATCATTGATTGCTTAATATCAATGTGGCTATTATTGTTACAAAATTAAAGTTAAAATATAAGCATTACGAACTTACAATTGTTAGCATCATTGATTTGATTTAAACAACCTAGTAAGTTTTTCTTTTTTTCCAATAAGTTAAGCTTTGTATCCCTATGTCATTTTCATTACAGTGACAATTCTTAGACTCAAATAGTTATGTATTTGGAGGCACGCTCAAAATTTAAAGATGAAAAATATTATTATCTTAATTTAAATGTTAATAAAATTTTTAATATCAATTAAAGGGATAATATCGTGTCGAATTAGTCATTGATAGAGTATGCAATCACGAAAGCATAAATATATACACTACAAAAAACGATTGACTGGTTTCGACGGACAACATCAGTTCAAAAAAACTGTTGGAATACCGACTCTATCCGTCGGTTTGTCTCATTTTTATTTTTCATAATTATTTTATTAATATAACGACCCTGTCTGTCGGTTTATCCTTCGTTATTTTTTGCGGATTTTTTCGCAAAATAGATAACCGACGGACACGGTCGATATATATTAAAAAAAATTTAAAATATTTTAACTAGTCAAAAGACAGGGTTATTTTTTTTTATATAACAATTATTTATGTAAAGATAATAATTTAAAATTTCTTTCTTTTTTAAAATTTAATTCAAAAAATCGACGGACAGTATCGATTAGTCCGTCAGTTTTTCAATTAAATGAGTTGACTCGGTCTTGACTAAAAAACCAATGGACCAACCGATACTGTCCATCGATTTTTTCAATTTAATTGACCTAGACCCCCCTTTTCTTCCCCATTTCTCTCTTTCTCTCGTTTCTCTCATATCTCTCTTGTCTTTTAGGCGATTCACCACCGGAGCCCATCCCCCCGCCCTACTGCCCGACCCACTGCCATATTTGTAAGGTTAGGGTTTTCAATTTTTTAATTAAATTTTTATTGTCAGATTTTAGGTTAAATTGTTAGGTTTCATTGTTATTGTCATTGTTAAATTACTATATTGTTAATGTCATTGTTAGAATTATTAGATTTCATTGCTAAATTGTTAGATTTCATTATTATTGTTATTTTTTAAATTATTATATTGTTAATGTAATTCAAATTGTCAGATTTTATTGTAAATGTTATTTTAGGATTGTTAATTAGGTTTAGTTGAAACTTTGTTAAATTGTTAGGTTTAATTGTTAAATTGTTAGATTTTATTGCTAATGTTATTTTTAGGATTGTTAACTAGGTTTAATTGAAACATTGTTAGATTGTTAGATTTCATTGTTAAATTGTTAGATATAGTTAATGTTATTGTTAGGATTGTTAGGTTTAGTTGAATTTTTGTTAGATTGTTAGATTTTATTATATTTGAAACTTTGTTACAAGTTAAGTTAGAAATTTATCAAAAACAATTAGTAACAATAACTATTAAAATTTAATAATTTAATAAAATTTAACAATAACAATTATATATAAAAAATAATATAATAATTTAAAATTAATAATTATTAAAATTTCATATTCATAATTCAATAATTACAAAAATTTATCATTACATACTCAAATTTCTTAACCAAATATAATTTTAGTAATTAATTATTAAATATTAATTCAATAATTACATTAAAATTTGACTTACTTTTGGAGGATGTTTATCGGATAATTAGTAATCATTAAATAATAAAATTAAATTATTAATATAAATTAATTAGTTTAAATTTTTATGTGTCATCTAAAATATCTATATTTTTGTAGATGAATCATCGTTTGTGGATGTATGATAGAACTAATGCAAATCGTGGGGGCATGAGAGATGAATTTGTTGAAGGTGTTAGAAGATTTATCAGCTATGCAATGTCACTATACCCTTTTCAAACTGATGGATTGATTAGGCACCCTTGAAACCGATGCAATTGCATGAAGTTTTTAAAATCTGATAAAGTTGTAGTTCATATTTACAGTTATGAGTTTAAGCCTAGATATTCTGTATGGACTGATCATGGTGAGACCATGGAGAGAATGATATATTTTATAAAATGATGATTATGGAACAATTGAGGGAGGAATCAAATGATGATTATGAGACAAGTGCGAAGGAAGAATGGGAGAATGATGAAAATAAAACAAGCGAGGAGGAAGAATGGGAGAATGATGATTAGCAAGTAATTAACTTAATTCTTTTAAGTAATTTATTATATTTAATATTTATATTCTTTTTTTAATTTTATATTCTAATGTAAACTTGTCTGCAGATGTCGTCAGATGATGTTGATCGAGGTCATAGTAGTAGGGGGTAGTAAGTCAAGTAAGAGTAGTGGAAAAACACATAGGAGATCACTAGATTCTAGTGCTGCTTCGGATGGTCTTTCAGCTACTCCACATACATATTCTTCTCCACCTCTTTCCTATGTCCCCTATGGCACTGAGCATCCGACACATTCTTCTACGCCTCCATTTTCTACTAATTTTCATACGTTCATGCCTACACCTGACATTCGTTTACCACGGAAAAACTCGACGTGACGAACCGGTACTCCTTCCCCGAGAGGATCATCTCCTCACATGTCTGGCTTGCAACTTAGAGATAGCAGCTCTAGGTCAGACTCACAGGGTAATTTTAGTACTCCACCCTTGACCCAATCATATAGAGCACTGGCACCAGCACCGACACCAGCATCTGGAGAGCCACAGCCAGGAGATACAGAAAGTCTCGGTAGACTGGTGATTGTGCTATGGATCTGGGTAAGTTTGGTTTTATTTTTTTATTTAGATTTATAATATTTAATCTTAATGTTATATTTATGACTTGACATGTTTATTTTCATTTTACAGGTTCTATCCAGGAAAAGAGAGTGGAAATGCTCTAAGGGAGAGAATTCAGAGGCTTTATGATCGACCTTATTCGAGTTGGAGTGAAATACCACATCGGGAATGATAGGGCATGTTTAATTAGTTTAAGGTATACAAATTAATTATTATTTGATAAAATTCTTCTTTGACCCGTGATTATTATATATCATCTAACACTGTTGATCATTGCTTACAAACAGTGTGTACTTAACTTCCTCAGAACGATAAGACAATACCCACGAACTTTAAGAGGAAGGGCAGTTCCAGGATGTCGGATTGATTTAGGGATGCTAATTAAAGAACAAGAGGCCTGAGTGGATGCTACCTCATCTTTCCGAGGAGCTTCAGAGATATTGGAGTACACCTGAATTTAAGGCAAAGTGTGAACAGGCGATGAAGGCCAGGAGTGAAGGGAAAGGTGACTCGTTTGAAGGTGAAGCCAAGGGACGATAGCTAGAGAATTGGTAAGTAATTATTATATTCAATACTTATATAAATTTGATTAAATTTTATATATTGTCTAACTTTGATTATATTTTGTTTGCAGGAAAAAAAAATTGGGTCGCAACCCGACTCAGGAGGAGCTATTTCGGGCTGCCCACGTAAAAAAGAAGAAGAATGAGTCGGATTCGAACACATGGGTCGAGCAAAGAGCTGAACAAGCCTATGTAAGTTCATCCATCTTATATATAAATAGTAATATGTTAAGTTTAATTTGGACAATTATATGTACTCACTTTTCTTTTTAATTATATTGATGGATTATCAGCGGCTCTTGTTTGAGTACAACCAGACTCAGGAAGCCTAAAGTGGGCCGATCAAGCCTCTGCCGTATGTCGCTACCCGGATTTAGATTGAAAAAGTGATTGGGGGGAGGAAAAAGGGGAGAGTCTATGCCCTAGGATCTAGGAACTCAGTTCGACGAATTCATTCCAGACTGGAAGGTATTGGATCTTTTAGCTAGGCCGAGGTGGTTGATGGTGTTCAAATCGCTACTATGTTGCAGAAGATCGAACACCTTACACGTGCCTTGGTAGATGCCGAGGAAAGACGCATTGCAGAGAGTAAGACAATGTGTCATACCATCGAGGCTCTTAAGGCACAAGTGAATAGCCTCCTTGCTAGTGGAGTGTATAGACGACGTGCCCATTCTCCTACTTTCTCAGATGACGATGAGTTTTTGACATATAATGAAATATCGAAGAGACACCTTAGCTGTTAGGATTATTGAACATTGAAAATAAACTTTGTATATACATTTTGATATTTTAAAACTTTGTTGACTTTGTTGATAATTTTGGTGGATATTTAGTGTTGTTTTTGATGTGCTAATTCAATAATTACTATGTTATTGATGTTATTGTTGATTTGGAATTGTTTTGACAGTAATTAGTGCTGGATATGAGCTGTAATTGAAGTAAATTTTAATTTGACAAGTGGAAATGCAGAAATTGCAGGTTACTGCTGTTAGTTTATTTGTAGAAAATCGATGGACATCATAGGTAAGTCCGTCGGTTTTCTGTAAAATACAAACCCAGAAAATTGATAGACAAATGATACTGTCCATCAGTGTGTTCTTAGTTATGAAGAACTTACCGACAGTGTATTTTTTAATTAAAAAAAGAGAAATAATTAAAAAAACTGATGGTGTTCGTCGGGTGGTATTTAAAAACCCACCAAATTAATATTTATTGAACCGACGGACGTCCGTCAGTAATAACCAATGCTGTCTGTTGATTTTTTATTTCCTGACGAGATAATTTCGATGATCTTTTGTCCATCAATTTGTCATCGGTTTTGACCAAAAAACTAACGTTGTCCGTCAGATTGTTCCTTATTTTTTGGTCAATTTTTTGTAGTGATATGTCAGATGTGATTTCTACGCTAATAATGAAACTTTAACAAAAATAAAGAAATTGAGATTCTCGAACTGACCTAGGTTCGATTCTCGATCTAGTCATTTGGTGTTTGTTGTTTTCCTAGATATAAGTGCAAAAAAAGATGGTTTAAAATCAAAAAACAGATTAAAAATGACATTACGAATTCAAACACGAGTCTCAAGTAATATGTAGAGCTTTCTAAGAGTTTATATATGATCTTGGGCAGAATTATATGCCCAAGTGATACTCAAATGCTTCATTTCGTCTTGTTTATCCATCGATATTTGTACATTCTCATGTGATTTGTAGTTAAAAGGTGAATTTATACTAACCAACATGATTAGTGTTGTTTTGCAGGAAAAATATAATTCTAGGAAGCTAAGATGCCTGTTGGGAGAAATTGGGAATGGACTAGGAAGCGAGCAGTGGAAAAGGCCAAGGTAATGCAGCAAATTAAGGGGCTCTGCGATGGAGCCGTGTCACGCTGCCATGGCGGAGGCATTCTGCCCCGGATGATTAAAATTAGCCAAGTTCCAGTGGAGGTTCGCGTTGGTGCCGTGGCACGTTGGCCAAGCCCCGCGTTGCACGCCGTGGCACGTTGGACATAATTACCTGGAGGACCGGATTCCAGTGAGGGTCCGCATTTGTGGCGTGTCACGGAGGCAGTGCTTCGTGATGCACTCCGTGACACGTTGCTTGTTATTCCGGAAAAAAATTTCACTAGTATAAATAGCACACTTAGGTTTATTTTTAATTATTCTGGCTTGGTTGAGCAAGAACGTGGGTTACAGACAGTTGAGGAGATGAAAATCTTAGGGTTCTTCTCTATCTCTTTCTCCTTTATTTCAATTGTTTGTATGATTTACATTCATTTGATGATGTTTAATCTACAAATGAGTGGCTAAATTCACTTCTTGCTGAGGTTAAGAACATTTGTAGTGGAATGTAATTATTGATCATCTTGGTTTTTTATCATTTCTTCTATGGTTGTTTTATTAATTCTTGTTCTTACTGCATTAATGTCTGGCCAATATTAATGTATATCTAAAAAATCCGGTTTGCACTCGAAAGAGAAAGAAATTGGAAAGTTGTGAATTTGTAGGACATGATCTCTTCTTGGTTTGGGAAAATTGAGAATTGATTTACCTTCAGAATAGAAATATATCTGAAAGTCGTATTAGTCAATTAAGGAATCGGTTTTGTATGGCTAGAACATGAATTTCTTTTTATCACAGAAATGTAGTTGGAAGGTTCATGATTCTTAAGTTGGGTTAAATACGAGAGTTTTAATCCATAGGCAATAATTCTTGACTAGCAACTGAAGGAAAGATTAACCGATTTGTATCAATAAATTGCTTCCCTGCATGTTCGTTTTAGCCTCAGCATGCTCATTACTATTGTTCAGACTCAATTTGTAAATTTGTTTTAGATTAGTATAAATTAGGAAACAAACTCCCAAAATCTTCTTGAAACTGTTGTCTGCATTATTAGAGTTAGAGTTTATTAACGCTTGATTCGATTATTACCTTGGTCCAGTCCCTGTGGGATCGATACTTGGCTTAGTTTAACCATTTTACTACTTGTTCAACCATGTGCACTTGCGTGTAGGCATTTAAAAAAAACCACCGAACAATATATAAATTTTTTCAAAGTTAATAAATACACATACACTTCCACCTAGTGGTGGGCAAAAAAATTAAAAAACCGAAAAACCGAACCGAACCGAATTAATTTGATTTTTCGGTTTCGGTTTTTTCGGTTTTTTCGGTTCGATTTCGGTTTTTTTAAAAAAAAATTTCGGTTTTCGGTTTTCATATTTCGGTTTTTCGGTTTAACCGAAATTTTACATTTTTTTTTTAAATTATAACTTAATTTCAAAAAAATAAAAATACTACACCCAACCCAAATCTCAAAGCACATTTACATTTAGAGAATTATTTATATAATTGATACAATTGCTTAAGTTTTTTTTACAAATAACAAGTTTTATAATAGTTTTAGCATGTTAAGAAAATTCTTACTATTATTAATATGCTTTGAAAGAAAAATGAAATATATAATATTTATTTAACAAGAAATTAGGGACCATAGATTATTAAAATCTTAAAAGACCCTTAACTTTTTATTGATTTTGTTATAAGGATATTAAGCATATGAGAAAATTTATCATCAAAAATTCAAATGTTATGTATGTACTACTAAATGTAAATCAATTGATCCCACTATTTTCTTTATTTAAAAAGTTAAAATTAAGCTTAGTTGAATTAAACTTTAGAATTCAAACTTAAAATAATTTATTTTGAATTTAAAAAGATAAAACAACTCATTTTTAATTTAAAAAGTAGCTCATTTTGTAAGTTAAAAAATAGCCCATTAATTAGGCCCATAACCGAAAAAATCGAATTAGAAAAACCGAAAAAACCGAACCGAATTTGAAAAAAACCGAACCGAACCGAATTAGTTTGGTTCGGTGTTCGGTACACTACATGAAAAACCGAAAACCGAAAAAATCGAACCGAAATTTAAAGAAATTGAACCGAAAAATCGAATGCCCACCCCTACTTCCACCCTTTCACAGGGGTCCACCTCTGCATGCACCTCATCTCCGTCAAGTTAGTTAACTAAATCTAGCGTGACCAATCACCATCATAATAAAAGTGATAATCGCTAATGATCAACATCACATTATTGACTATTACTAATCTGCTATCATTACATTATAATTATTGTCTCGCCGTATAAAGCTAAAATAACTCACCCTCTGGAAGCCACATTCAACTAATGGGAATCATTGATCGTTTATAATGTCAATGTGGTTATCATAGTCCTCACCGCTTTATTAGTGGCATGAATGGCACATACAGCTCTAAATATGGATCGGTTCAACTTATTTGGTTAGTTCATATGAATTTTGAAGTTTGATAAGTTAGACAATGTTATTTTATTATTTTAATGGACCTTAAAATAACAAACTTAATTCATCATCACGTGAGTTGCAGGCCGTGCTGAATCATCTTTAAAATATATATTTTAAAATTATAATTTAAAGATGCTAAAAAAAAATTTTTTTGAGAAAATTACATGGCCTAGAAAGCATATGCTATGTGTTTACCATTACTAAAAAAATTTAAAAAAATTACATTTTATAGAAAATAATTACAATTTGTAGCACTTTTCTCCACTTAATCCTAAATCTCTCTCGCCTCCCTCCTCTTTCTCCCTCTCTCTCTCTCTCGCCTCTCTCCTCTCTCTCCCTCACCTCTCTCCTTTCCTCCTTTTCGATGTCTTTCTCCCCCCCCCCCCCCCCCTCTCTCTCTTTTCTTTTTCTTTTCCTTTCTCTCTCTCTCTGCCTAAAAGTTTGATACACATCAAAAAAAATTTGTCATACTGATAAGCATAAAAAAATAGATACACATTCAAAGAGTACATACTGATAAGCATATAAAAAAAGATACTAGTAGATACACATTCAAAGAGTACAAGTAGAATGAATGAATAGAAGTGACACAAGAGTGAATGAATACAAGTGATACAAGAGGGAATGAATACAAACTCAATTAGAAATAAGTACACATTCAAAAATATACATAATGATAAACATAAAAAAAGATACACATCCAAAAAATTGATACATATTGTTAAGTATTAAAAAAAAGATACGCATTCAAAGAGTACAAGTAGAATGAATGAATACAAGTGATACAAGAGTGAATGAATACAAGTGATACAAAGGTGAATGATACAAGCTCAATTTGAGCTTTTGTTTGTTTTGTATCTTTGTATACATGTAAACTGTATTTATCGATACAATCTGTATTGATCAATACAAAAAGTATTCATCGGTGTTTGTATCTTTATATATATGTAGACTGTATTCGGTGATACAACCTAAATGCACACTTGAATATAAATAGAATAAATGAATACAAGTGATACAAGAGTGAATGAATACAAGTGATACAAGGATGAACGAATACAAGTTCAATTAGATACAACAAATATTAATTGATACAACTAATGCACCTATGAATATAATATAAAAATAGTTGTTTGATATCCTCCAAAAAAATATAATAAATACAGAGAGAAAGATGTAATTAAAATACAATATACTAAAGAGGGAGAGAGAGAAAGAGAAATAAGAGAGAGAGAGAAAGAAAAGGAGGGGCGAGAGAAAGAGGGAGAGAGAGAGAGAGAGAGAGAGAGAGAGGAGTGTGAGAGAGGGGGGTGGGTGGGTGGGGGAGTGGGAGAGTGACGAGAGAAATTCTGGAGAGAGGGTTTTTTTGCCCTAAAAGTTATTGCTATAAATTGTAATTATGAAAATTATAGCTACTCATGGTAATTAGTTTTCAAATGGATGCTATTTATGAAATTTTGCAATATTATATGGTGTTGCTACTTGTTAATCAAATCTCAAATCTATCAACAAAATAATTCGAATAATAGTTATTAATTTTGGTTTCAAGTAAAGATTTTAATTGTATGACTTCAATCTGAAATCATTTTCATTCTATATAAATAACTGTAAAAGAAAATAATTTTGTTGGACATAAAATTTCATATTCCACCCATTAAAATGATGGTCTAACTACACTTTCAGTTTGGAATCCCCGTTATTTTTATATATTATTTTATTTTTAATTGATTTTTTATTTGACCCACGTGTTGACCCAACCCACAAGTCCCTATGAACCAGCAGACTTACTAGGACCAGGATAAAACCCTTGTTTTTTAGTAAGTTTAAAAATTTTAAACTCAATCCTGTCAAATTACGGACTGAACCGGCACATCAAATTTCGCTAATATTAATGACTCTAATGACACATGATGTGTTTGCGGGACTGGACATCAAATTAGGCTCCATTCGAAACCAAATTCAGATGCTCTTGAAACAATTGCCTGTGATGACGAGCTATGCAATTATTCAATGGAAATAGAAAAGGTTCAAGTCCTTTTGAAAGCAAGAAGCTTTTTATAAAATAAAGGGAGGCATTTGTAAGTTCGGTGCTACTCTCTCCGTTTCAGTTTATCGTGTGATATAATTTGATTCAAAATAAAATTTAAATTAAAAAAGGATAGACATTTGAAATTTTTATTCTTAGTCCTTAAACATGGCATAACATTCATGTAATTATAATAGTAAGTGGTTATTAAAATTCATGACTACATTAGTAGCTCGGCAAAAGGAATATATATGATACTAACAGTACCAGATGCCTAAAAGTGTTATATAGATTCTCTGGCAACTTTGGTACTTGACAACTATGTTTGCCTAAGGCAACGACTCTCCAAAAAAAAAAAAAAAAGGCAACGTCTCTCCAGTCTAGAGCATGTTTCCCACATCCAAAATTGCTTTTTGTCCGTAAGTTTTGTCACCAGAGTGAACAATTCTTTTGACTAACTAATTGCGGCAGTGAAAGGGATTTGACTTTGTCTGTCATCTAAAATTTCCATCCATGTATAGCACAGGGCTACTGTACATGGCGCTGAGATGTGACTATACCGTGATCTGTCCTGTACTGCTGCTGTTGGTCAAACTGGCTGTAAAATTTCATACATAGTAGTGACATAGGTCTCCAACTAAGAGCTAAAATAATTTTCAGCCTCAAAAAGTACGAACAATTTGATTGGCAGAAAACTTATACAAAGGAAAGAGAGGAAATTCCCAACAGGTACAATAATTGGAAACTTCTAGTTTGATCAGAAACCACTGAAAATGAATTTGCTAAGAGTTAAAAGGCGTATCTCAGTAATGCCAATGAGTACAACAACATACCCACTGTAATTTCATATGGAGTCGGAGAGAGTAGTATGTATGTACGGCATGTTACCCGTACCTAAATATATTGTGTGTGTGAAGCCAGCAGTGTACAAATTAAGGGCAGGATAAATTCTTCTTGTAATGTGAATTGGAATGAGAAATCCCTTATTCAAGCAAAAAACACCTCAAAGCATCAGATTCAGAAAATTACAGCAATATATATAATTCACATTTTGACAAGAAAACGAAAATGTCAGTTCCTGGCGAATTCCGGATGAATAGGGAAGATTAATAGACCAATTAGTCACGGGGTTAAGCACTGGATGCAGAGGTTTATCGACCGATTCCTCTTGCTGTGTATGTCAGCCTTCAAGGAACAGATCGATGAACCGCTGCCTCCAGTGTCATCAACCAATTAAACAAACACAAAAACCAAACAGAGGATATATATAGAGATAAACAGAGGCGGATTTCCTGGGGCGGATAGCACAGGATTTATTTGAATTCACTATTTTCAATGTGGAGTGTAAAATTAGGTATATAAAATTATTAACAAATAGCAGGTCCAAAGTATAATTTTAAGAATATAAGCATCAGATTCAATCATAAAAACCTTAATAGTCAAAGTTCTCAGCTATTGCGTATCATCACAGATCTGATTTCCACAGATTCAAAATACAATCTGCCGGACATTGCACATAAATCATACACACAGATCTCGATAAACTCGTATAGTAGAAGTTGTGGATATGTAATATGCAGTATATATACATGCTATAAGTGTGTGTGTAGCTTTAGTAGCAAAAAGCTACCAAAAGATGATGTGAGGGAGGAGATAATCAGATAAAACCAGATAAGTGCAGACGAACTGTCACCCACTTTTTTTTCTCCGTTGCTACTGTGTGGCGTTGTGTATTCTTGGGAGAGCAGCTGTCGGGTAAATATAGACAAACCTACGGCGACTTTAAGTCGATTACTAATTTACTTATTTACCCCTCAATATTAAAATGCGTCAGCGAATTATATTTGATCCCCTTGTTTCAGAAACGAAAAGGTTATTTAATCTAAGCGGATTGGAAGAAGCTAAAATGACTTATGGATGGGAAACAAAAAGAAAGTTATTTTACCAACTGATGTTATGGAGACCAAGTTGTTGAGTTTAATGTTTATACTTACTACTCCCTCCGTTCCAATTGCAATTTGATTAATGTAACTTTATTAATTTATAAATATTTTTTAAAAATATATAATAATTACTTTTTTCATATTCTAAAGTGATTTAAATATTAAGGGTAAAGTTGAAAAATGGTCAATTATTTTTTGAATTTTAAAACTAACAACTATTTTAAAATAATTATTTTTAATATACCTAATAACTACGAATGAATGGAGAGATTACATGTAAAGAAAATTTATATAAGTGAATACTAATTGGTAAAAAGTAAAAAAAAAATGTGTTATGAAATAATAAAGAAAGAACAAGAATATTGTAGAGAAAAAAAGAAGCAGAGAAGTTCTTATTTCTCTTGATGAAATCAAATACAATGAAGGAGAATCCCTCTATTTATAGGGACAATTCCTCCTAACTTTTCTTTAAAAGATAGACTTTCACTATAATATAAACACATGCATCCACTACAACACAAATACTTTTATAGACATTCACTATAATACAAATACATTTATAACACTCCCCCTTGAATGTTTATTTGATAGATAATGTGTCTCGTTAAAACCTTACTAGAAAAAACCCAGTGGGAAAAAATCTAGTGAAGGAAAAAGAGTACACATATCTAATAATACGCATTTTGACTACCTCATTAAAAACCTTACAAGGAAAACCCAGTGGGACAAAATCTCGTTAAGGAAAAAGAGTACAACGCGTATTAACTCCCCCTAATGAGAACATCCTTGAATCTTTGCATCCCGATCTTCTGCACCATCTTCTTGAAAGTTGCAGTTGGTAGAGATTTGGTGAATAAATCAGCCACATTGTCACTTGAACGAATCTGTTGCACATTGATATCACCATTCTTTTGGAGCTCATATGTGTAGAAAAACTTTGGCGAGATGTGCTTCGTTCTATCTCCTTTTATGAATCCTCCCTTTAGTTGTGCTATGCATGCTGCATTATCTTCATACAAAATTGTGGGTACTTTATCACATTTCAAACCACATTTTTCTCTAATGAGATGTATCATAGACCTCAACCATACACATTCTCGGCTTGCTTCATGAGTAGCTATTATCTCAACATGATTTGATGAAATAGCTACGAGAGACTGCTTTGTAGATCTCCAAGATATGGCAGTATCTCCACATATGAACACGTAGCCAGTTTGAGATCAAGCTTTGTGTGGGTCAGATAAATACCCAGCATCAACATAACCAACAAGATCGGGACTGCAATTGTTAGAATAATATAAGCTCATATCGGTAGTTCCTTTTAAATACCGCATTATGTGTTTTATCCCATTCCAATGTCTCATAGTAGGAGCAGAGTATATCTTCAGGACTAAGAATTTCCTCGTTCTTTTAAATCCTTCAAGGATTTTCATATATCCTTCAGTCTCTCTAGACATGAAAATAATTTCATTATGCGCATATCAAGTTTTTCATATATTGCCAGACTTATGAGGAACCTCAAAATAATTGCATCCACCACAACAGGACCTCTCCATATAATAATGTCAGAATTTACGAAAAATCTTTATGCCGCAAGAATCCATTTATATCCACTGGCATTATACTTGAATTGCGTATTTTTAATTGGCCAATCATTTATCTGTCCATACTTTTTGACAGATTTGAATTCAAGATCCTCGTCAATATTTATAATATTGAGCGCCACTTTATATCAAAGGTATCGTCGATGATCATTTTGATATCAGTTCCAATGCGACATAACTTATTGAGATCTCTTCATTTTTCATCATTTTCAGGTACCTGAACCTTTGCCAAGGTTTTATGAAGTGTTATGTCGTGGTGCTTTCTTAAAACACTTGCCTCATCATTATGACCATCTTAATTATTTTCTCCACTAAGACCGTTTGGTCTATCACGCTTCAGGCGTCTCATAGACCCTGTCCTTCAAGGACCTTTCATTGGAGCATTTGCAACTTAATTATAAAATAGAGTTAGCAAATATATCTGGCAATTGATTTGCAATATTTTGCAAGTGAATTATCTATTGAACTTTAAGTTTACTTTTTTTTCCGAGGATCTAGATAATTCATCCCACACTCAATTTTTAGTTGTTAATCACTTCTCCCCTAATATTAGAAAAACTAACATTTACCCCCCAAGCTCATTTGGGGACCCATCTTTGTGCGTTGTGGTGGAGCAATTGAATCATATATCACATATTCAAATTTTTAGATGGAATTATTTGGTGACCCCAAACCAATTGTGATAGAGAAACCTTGTTGGCTTAATGCATTAAAGTGTTGCTATATGTTAAATAAACATATCTTATACCAAATTTTATTTGGGAGTTTTATTCTCATAACCAATGATTTAGCTATAATTGGAGGCATACAATTTTTGCTAAACCAACATAGATATGAATCAGCATTATCAACATGATTTTATAATTTGAAACTATGCTCTTAATTTAATAATTCGAGCAACAACCTTTCAAAAATCAATTGCAAGTTGATATCAAAGCACATGTGACCATATCATAGATGCATCTATTAGCAAACGGTACACATGGTAGGTGAATGGACCCATATCGCCCTTTTATAAGTTTCAAAATTTCAGGGAATATAATTTCAATCTTAGCCGATCAAGATCATTCTACCACGAGAACAAGCAACACAAGAGAATTCTTGAAGAATCTTTTATTTCTTCAACATATAGCCACGTGAATTCTCAATTATTTTTGCATCACATTTGAATCGGGATGGACAACCAGTTATGCCAACTTATTTCAGTAAACTTTTAGTTTACTTTTGTATGTGATTTCATCATCATACCCATATTTATGTACTACAAATAAAAAAATGGCGGGTAATCTTTTACATAAATATTTATAACCCGCTTCAATTATAGTAATATGAAGATATTAGATCTTCCCATAATGTATAGTCTCAATTTTTTTTTCAATGTCCTTGAAACTTATAAGTTTCCTTTTAGACTTACTACAATAATTTCATTCCTTCAAGTAGTAATACATTAGCTCTTCCAGAGCTCTAATTGATTTTGTGTACTACCACATATTCAAACATATCAACATCATTAATAGTTTCTCTGCATAGTTTCAACATCAGGAATTTTAGTGGTTACTGAGATTTTTATTATATTGATGAGGATTTAATTTTTCATTATTTTTTACTTTATCCCAATATAATCATATTATATTATAAGTGGGAGGCCCCTAATTAAAAATTAAATTATGAAAATGCCCTTATAATATTAATAATATTATTGCCCTTCTATTAAATACTAAAGTTATATAATATTTGTGAACATAAATGTAAATACACATTAAGTATAATACATATTATTATTATTATTATTATTATTATTATTATAAAATTTTAATATCTATATTACCTTAAAAGTGAGAAGAAAAAAAGTTAAATACGACTTTTTTACCCTTCACATAAAAAAACATTCTATTAATTGAATTAGTTTCAGCTATGTATTTTTAATTATCATTTATAATATCAAACTTTTCACATTTCATCTTTCATATAATATGTAACTTATTTCTTTATTAACCACTAACTCACCCAACTTATTCATTAATACAAAAAACCTATAGAATTTGAAAAGTTACTTGAAGTAATTAAATGTAGAATAATTTTATTAGTAGTTAAGTAGAAGGGAAGTCCAAAACGTACCGAAAAAAATTATTTAAAGGATCAAAATGATTTTTATTTCCTAAGAATACTTGCGGTGGCAATTCTTTTTTGCCACAATTTTTCATTTTTTTAGTCTTTAGTTATATATATAGGCTTTTGAAATAATGAAGAACATGAAGGGATATCAAAATTATATTCAGTGCACTCAACCCTCAATTGACCTCATGTATATATTTTCTAAATTTATACGATGCAACGTCCGATTAATTTTTTTGTCGGAGCTTACACATGGGAGGAATGTCTGGAGATTCAGAGAAGTAATTTAATCATGAACAATTTCTTTCTGTTTTCTTCCAATATCAAATATGAACCTACAACTTAAGATTATTTTCTATGCACCTTCATAATTTTCATTTAGTTATATTGAGTTATTATTTTCATTATAGTCATTAATTTGTTTACTAAGAGAAGTTTGTATTTTTTTTTTAGTCATTAATTTCTGAAACTTATATAATAGTAATTTCTCAATATATATGACTATTTTCATCCGAGATAAATATACTAATTCAATATTTTTAAATTTTGATGTCAAAAAAAGTTTGTCATGCATAAATGCAAAAAGTATATTTTATTTCAACCTCTTCTACCGATTAATAAATTTCTCTACTTAGAGATCGAAAAAAGTAATACTCTGTATAATTTTTTGTTATAGCTTCTTTCTTTTTAAATAAATTTGCTAAAGAGGATAAAAATCTTAATTTTTAAATATATATTAGTTTTTTAGATAATTTTTGTTTAATAATTTATATATAATTTTAGCATTAATTATAAATTTAAAATTTATATACTTACTGATAAGGATCCACGTGCGACACACATATTCAAAGATAATATACATATATAAGTGAAAATTGTATTTGAATGTCTCATAATATTATTCACTAGTGAAGATGATGATTCGTGCAGGGATTTGTTGGTCGAGATCAAGATGATTGGATATTATTTGAATCTATAAAAATGAATGTACAAAGTTTACTTAGATACATGTGGCTTTTTTACTTATTTAATTTTATGAGGTTCAAACATGTTTTAAAGCGTATTATACTTAATATTTTATTATTAAAATAAATAAAATTAAATTAAGGACTAAAATATTACACATTAAAATTTTTTTGGTGATTATTTAATGTTTGTATGCTATGTTAAGGGAAGTACGGATTGTACATTGGTCGTAGATGACAAGAGAAATGTGTACGAACGGAAAAATAAAGAGTATGTTAAGTTCATAAGTAAGGTAAATTTTAAACGACCATATCTCCCAATATATAATGAATTAGAAGCCCCACGACCTATCAGATTAAAGGTCTTTGAGTCTAGTTTTCAGAACATCAAACTACTTGTCATTTAAAGTTTGGATTAAGAAGTTATGACCATTTTACTGAAGCACCTCGAGCAATGACGCGGGCATGACTCCCTAGCGTCTCCACCGCCCTATTTACTTAAAATCTGATTTTTCACTTGTAGAAAATATTTTCATCTTAATCTAAATCGACCAGCTTGCTAAGGATTGTATTTCTCTCTTAGTTCCAGCAGCTAGAAGAAAATCAAGGAGGAAACATCAAGCAAAGTTCACGCAAATAACAATACAAGTTGAGAATACTTTGCAAAGTGTACTAGGGGCTATTTTGGAGCTTGTTCTGGCAAGGTTTTAAAGGTGTTTTTCTGCATTTCAAAATCTTTTTGGACTACCTATATATCCATCTTTGAGTAGGTATTGAATCCAAGAGAAAAGGTGTCACACTCCGTAAATCTTCGTAGTACGACCGTCGTGTGTGCAGTCTATTGAGAATTATAGCATACCATACACCCGGAAAAAGGCCCGGGGGGTGATTGCATGAGCGTATCGTTAAACGGACGGGAGGCTGAGACTGGGAGGCCAGCGTCGCGTAGCCTGCCCTGGCGCAGGCAATGGCGCGTCGCGCCCCTAGTGCAGCGTGACGGGGGACGCGCCGCACACCCCCCGCCACCGGCTAGTGTTATATATATATTCCTCTTGATGAAAAATGATTCATTGGATAAAAGATCCCTCGACCAAAAATATAGAATCCACGCAAATTTCACCTAATTTCCTTCAAATTACACTATCAAAATGCGAATTAACTTCGGGTAACGAGTTCTAAGCCCCCGAGAAGCATCGCTGCGGAGTTATTTCATAAAAATTCGCTCGGTGAGCCGGAACCCCGCCGAGTAAAGGTTGCCAAATTTAATTTAAATTGAGTCTCAAGTGGCTACAGGCAATAGCCTCATTTTCTCAGCGTGAGGGCTGCAAATTGAAGAAATTACTGACTTCAGGTTGGAATTTTTTGAGCGCCCAGAAATCATCGAACAAGGTATGTTAAGACTATCCTTTTCGGCAAGTTACGTTTGTCGTAAAGTTAGTACGGCCTATTTATCTATAGTACTCCAGAGTAAGCCTATTGTAGTCGGTTGCTACAAATAAAATTGAGACGACAGTGATGACATAGTAACCCTCGTCAGAGTTAACCCTAGTTAGCTTGGTTTATGCATACGATGTTTGGGTTGTTGGATGTTTTGTTGCTTATAGGGATATGCTCGTTGAAGTAGTATGATGTCCGAAGGGACCATATTGAGGCCGTGAGGGCCGTATTTAGTTACCCAAATGCTCGCAAGAGTAATATGATGTCCGTAGGGACCAGATTGAGGCCGTGAGGACCGTATTGAGATACCCATATGCTTGCAGGAGCAACATGATGTCCGAAGGGACCAGATTGAGACCGTGAGGGCCGTATTGAGGTTTAGTTACCTCCAGACTATGCCGCAGTAGCAGCATGACCCTCAGACGAGCGAAGGCTCGGGGTTCAATTACAGGAGCACAGACGGCTCATACACAGACTCAGCTACAGGAGCCTATCAGGCTAGGATACAGCTTCAGAGGACGTGTATTCCTAAGTTAAAGTATGCTTACGAACCTTTAGTAGCCAGATAGGAGGAATGTGCATTGTTTGTACTTGACGGGGCTTATAGAGGCTCAGGTAGGTCATTCTGTGTTGTTTTTACCTTCCAGGCTTATTGGGGCCCGGTTAGGTTCTTGTTTGTACATGTACTTGTTAGTTATATTTTTCAGATTGTGAGATTACTCAGGTTAAATTCTTATCCTTCTCCTTGATTACTTCAGCTCTACCAGCTTACATTCAAGTATTATTTTACTGCCTTATATATTCGGTACATATTGTACTGACTCCCATACTTTGGGCGGTGCATTACTTGCCTATAGGTACGGATAAACGTAGTTTAGGTCCTCCCTAGTCATCAACCAGAGTCAGCAGTTCAGTCAGGTCCTTTTCTCCGGAGTTGATAGTAGAGGAGGGTTGTTCTTTTTTTGTATAGTTTATGGGTAGGCTGGGACCCTGTACCGACCATTATTCCACTCATAGAGGCTTGCAGGCTAAAGATTCTCAGTTTTGTTAGGTTTTGTTCTTGGCCCCGTGGGGCTTATGTTTGTTTATTTCACGTGATGGCCGTGTGGGGTGTAGTTTAGCTATTAGTTAGTAGCCTTGTCGGCTATAGCTTGTGTGATTGCATGTTTTCCTTTAGTTATAACTAGACAGCATGGTGGTCTTGTCGGCCCGCATAGAATCCCTTTTATCGTCTGATTGTTGGGTTAGCTGTTTTGTTTTATAGGTGTTGTGTGGCCTTGATAGCCCGAGCCTGTGTTCACAGCCAAGATATAGCTCGTTGTTTTCTTGATTTTTAGTTGCTGGCAGGCACCAAAGGTGCCTATGCCTAGCCAAGTCACTCCAGGTCCCAGGTTGGCATTAGGTGCTAGTCATGCCTCCCATGGCGGGGCATGGCAAACTTGGTAGCAGAGCCGGTCGTATCCCAGGGAGTCTGCAAGCTGTGTCGAGTAGAGTCTTGTCTATGGGTGTGTTATGCATCATATTCTATAAATAGGAGGCTACGAGGCATAATAGTGTGGTTGCTCTTCTTTCTCCTCCAGTCGTGCTATAGAGCTGTGTTGTATAGGGTAACTCCCTAAGCTTACGTTAATCTACTTATTTATAGAGAAATGTCTGACGCACGACAGACCGCGACTGGTCGAGAGTTGGATGTTGTGGCAGGAGAGGGCACTAATAGGGGGCCCTAGTTAGAGTTAGCCTGATCTGAGGGCGACGGGGAGACATCAACTCGATCTCCCCAGCACTCACTGTGGCACCAGGACCCCTCTAGGGCAGCAGATATACCAGTACCACCCCCAGCCATTCCTGCGCCATCAGATCAGAAGCTCAGCATTATACATGTTGGTTCAGATGATGTCTGCCCAGCGTTAGCCTCAGCCAGTAGTACCAGTTGTTGTTGAGCCCACTGAGGGGCCTGGGAATTGGAGAGTTTGTGAGTTTCTTGCTTTGAGTCCCTCCCAGTTATAGGGACAAACCGTAGAGAGGACCCCCAGAACTTCATAGACTAGCTGCAAAGGATATTCAAGTTCATGCATGCCTCGTCCACAGAATTAGTTGAGTTAGCAGTATTTCGATTGCGAGTGGTAGTAGTTTTGTGGTATGAGAATTGGGAAAGATACCGAGGCATCGATGCACCCCCGCCTATGTGTCCTAGGTTCTTTGAAGCTTTCATAGACCACTACTTGCCCCGAGAGATCCGACAGGCCAAAGTAGAGCTGTTTTCACATCTGAAAAAGGGCAGAATGAGTGTTAGAGAATATGCATTAAGGTTTGATTCCATGGCCAGATATGTGCCTACATTTGTTGATACCATGCTAGCTAGGGTACACCGGTTTATTATGGGACTTGCGCCAGAATATGTGGAAGCTTTTATGGCAGCCACACTGCGGGAGGATATGGATATCTCATAGATTCAGGCCTTTGCTCAGAACATAGAGGAACTCAGACAACGTTAGTATGCGATTGATAGTGCAAGTTAGGAGCAGCATTGGAGGGCTAGACCTGTAGACTTTCAGGGTGGGCCCAGGCCTCGTTTATCAGGTAGGCCACATAGGCTCCCGTTTCAGCAGCAGCATGACAGCAGATCAAATCGTCGTGGACAGTCAGGTCCCGAGGAAAGTTCAAGAGCATTAGACTCACAGCAGCAGAGGGGGCCAGGTCAGATGGGACCAGCGGTACCACATTGCAGTACCTATCATAGGCCACATCTGGAGAGGTGTAGGTATGGTTCCACCACCTATTATTCCTGTGGATAGGAGGGAAATATAATGAGGGATTGTCTGGCTAGACACCAGGGCGGTCGTGACCAGCAGAATAGATCCTCAGTAGGTTCATATGCCCCAGCACCTTCTGCAGGGCGCAAACCCTCAGCTCTATCCGGTAGAGGCCGAGGTAGACCAGGGACGTCTAATTCAGGTAGCGGTCAGGATCGCACGTATGCACTACCGGGACGATAGGAGTCAGAGTCGTCACTCGATGTTGTGAAATGTATGTTTGATGTTTGTTCTCACTTAATTTATGCTCTAATAGATCCAGGTTCCACTCTGTCTTATGTTACTCCACTAGTGGACTGAAAGTTATGCATAACACCAGAGTTACTTCAACGACCTTTCTCGGTGTCTACACCTGTTGGTGACTCTATTGTTGCAAAAAGAATTTACTGGGGTTGTACAATAGAGATTGTTGGTCGCCAGACTTTAGCAGATTTAGTGGAGCTGGAAATGATTGATTTTGATGTAATTATGGGTATGGATTGGCTGGCACCCTATTACGCCACTGTAGAGTGTTGGACCAGAACTGTTCGATTTTGCTTTCCAGCGGAGGTAGTACGATAGTGGAAAGGCAATGCAGCTACGCCAAAAGGTAGGTTCATATCCTATCTTCGGGTAAGAAAATTGATAGCGAAAGACTGTATTTACCATATTGTCAGAGTTAGGGATATGCAAGAAGAATCCTCGACTCTTCAGTCTATCCCAGTGGTTAGTGAGTTTCCAGATGTGTTTCCAGATGAGCTTCCTGATATCCCCCCAGAGCGTGAAATCAATTTCTCCATCGACTTGCTACCAGGCACTCAACCTATATCTATCCCTCCGTATCGCATGGCTCCTGCTGAGTTGAAAAAATTGAAAGAACAATGGAAAAACTTGTTAGAAAAGGGCTTTATCAGGCCTAGTACTTCGCCGTGGGGTGCGCCAGTTCTGTTTGTAAAAAAGAAAGATGGTTCTCTATGCATGTGTATAGATTATCGCCAGTTGAATAAAGTTACCATTAAGAATAAATACCCTCTTCCAAGGATAGATGATTTATTCGACCAGCTGCAAGGGGTGAAATATTTTTCCGAAATTGATGTGAGATTCGAGTACCACCGGGTTCGAGTTTGGGGGAAAGATATCCCGAAGATAGCTTTTAGGACCAAGTTTGGTCATTTCAAGTTTCTAGTTATGTCCTTCGATTTGACAAAATGCACCAGCAGTGTTCATGGACCTAATGAACAATATCTTCAGGCCATACTTAGATCTGTTTTTGATAGTGTTCATTGACGATATTTTGGTCTACTCCCGCTCAGAAGCGGAACATAGAGATCATTTGCGACAGAACTTCAGATCCTCAAGGAGCACCAACTATCTGCAAAGTTTTTTAAATGTGAGTTCTGGTTGAATTCTGTAGCTTTCTTAGGCCACATTGTATCAAATGCGGGTATTCAAGTTGATTTACTGAAAATTGAGGCTGTAAAGACATGGACTAGAACTCCAACTCCAACAGAGGTTCGCGGTTTCCTGGGATAATCCGGGTATTATGGAAGGTTTGTGGAAGGATTTTCTATCCTATCAGCGCCGTTGACCAGGTTGACTCAGAAAGTAGCCAAATTTCACTGGACTAAGGCTTGTGAGCGGAGTTTCCAAGAGTTGAAAAATAGATTGACATCTGCACCAGTATTGGCCTTACCAAAGGGTTCAGAGGGTTATGCTGTATACTGTAATGCTTCAGGCATTGGGTTAGGATGTGTTCTGATACAACACGACAAGGTAATTGCCTACGCTTCAAGGCAGCTAAGAAAGCATGAAAAGAATCACCCTACCCATGATTTGGAGTTAGTTGCAATGATTTCATGCCTTAAAAATATGGAGGCATTATTTATATGGCATGCACGTGGATATTTTTACTGATCATAAAAGCCTCCTTTTCTCGCAGAAAGAGCTGAATTTGTGACAGCACCGTTGGCTAGAATTGTTGAAAGACTATGATGTGAATATTTTGTATCATCCATGGAAGGCTAATATCATAGCTGATGCCCTTAGTTGCAGATCCATGGGCAGCTTAGCACATTTGAGGCTAGAACAACGGGAAATGGCTCGGGAATTGCACCGGCTAGCCAACTTAGCAGTCTGGGTAGTGGATTAAGAGGAAAATGGGGCTATAATTCAGAATATAGCAGTATCATCCCTGGTTGTAGAGGTAAAAGAGCGGCAGTACGAGGAATCTAATCTAGTACAACTCAGAAATAAGGTTAGCAAGGGGAATTAACAGCCATTGAGTTAACGAAGGATGAAGTCTTGAGATTCAGAGGTCGCCTCTGTGTTCCATATGTAGCAAGGCTTCGCTAGTAGATCATGGTAGAGGTACATTACTCTCGTTATTCTCTACATCCAGGTTCGAGAAAAATGTACGATGACATAAAAGAGATATACTGGTGGCCTGGAATGAAGAAAGGTGTAGCCGAATTTGTCGCATAGTGTCCTAATTGCCAGCAGGTAAAGCCTGAAAATTAGAAACCTGACGGATTGACTCAGGATATAGCAGTGCCTATGTGGAAGTGGGAGGTAGTTAATATGGACTTTGTGATAGGGTTACCCCGTACTAGACGCAAATTTGAGTTTATTTGGGTCATTGTCGATAGGTTGACAAAATCAGCTCACTTCTAGCCTGTCCGAACTATATGTTCGGTTTGTGTTATATGGGTATATAAAACGACACGCAAGTGCACGTGGTCGAACAAGTAGTAAGTTGCTTTAGTAAGCCAAGTATCGATCCCACAGAGACTTGGGTTAAGTGCAATTTTCTCTAGTATACTATATTTTACTTCTAAATATGCTGACAACAACGTAACCAAAAAGTTAATATTTTGTTTTAAATATTTTATACTAAAACTAAGAACAATTATCTACTTTGAATTTGGACTATGGATAAAAGCATGCTGAGGTTAAACGAACATGTAGTGAAACTGATTATCATCATAAATTGGTTAATCTTTTCTTCCAGTTGCTAGCCAAGAACATTTGCCAAGAGATTAAAACTCTCGTATTTAATCTCACTTCAGAATCATGAACCATCCATCTACATTTCTGTGATCAAATGCAATTCATTTCTAGCCATACAATTCCGGTTCCTAAATTGACTAATACGACTTTCAGGTATATTTCTATCCTGAAGGTTCATCAAAACTCAATTTTCCCAAACCAAGTAAAGAACAATATCCTATTAATTCACAACTTTCCAATTTCGTGCTCTCTCGAGTGAAATCAGACTTTTTAGATGTACATTAATGTAGGCCACACACCAATGCAGTAAGAACAAGAATTAATAGAACAACATGGAAGAAAAAGATGAAAAACCATATAATCAATAATCAAAATTCATCACAAGTGTTCATAACCTCAGCAAGGAAGGGAATTAGCCACTCATTTGTGGATTAATCATCATAAAATGAGTGTTAATCATACAAACAATTGAATTAGAGAAGAAAGAAAGAGAGAAAAAACCCTGAACTTTTCGTCCCTCAACTGCCTGTAACCCACGTCCTTGCTCCACCAAGTCTGAATTATGAAAAATGAACTTAAGTGTTCTATTTATACTAGTGGGAATTTTTCCCGGAATAATGAGCAACGTATCACGGAGTGCATCGTGGAGCACTGCCTCCGTGACACGCCATGAACGCGGACCCTCACTGGAACTGGGGGTCCGGGAATTTAAGCTCAACGTGGCACGACATGCATCGCGGAGCACTGGCTCCGTGCCACGGAGCAAACGCGGACCTTCACTGGAAATTTGGTGAATTTTCACCCTCCAGGCAGAATGCCTCCGCGATGGCAGCGTGACACGGCTCCATCGCGGAGCCCATTTAAATCATGCTGTCCACTGCCTTTTCCTTGCTCGCATCCAAGTCCAACTCCGATATCGTCAACATGCCTTTTAGCTTCTCGAAATCACATTTTACCTGCAAAACAATGCTAATCATGTTGGTTAGTATAAATTCACATTTTATTACCAATTACATGAAAATGTATACACATTGCTAGATAAACAAGGCGAAAATGGTACTTTTGAGTATCACTTGGGCATATAAATCTGCCCAAGATCACTTACCCCACACTTATCCTTGTTCGTCCTCGAACAACAAACATACAATTCATGCAATTTACATCCCAACCTCGCTACTATGATACGATAATTTAAGCTACGGTCATACCGATCATTCAGTATTGCAAATCATCAAGAAAACCTGCATGGTCTTATCAGTGCAATGACCTTCAATACATTAAGACTTCCTAGACTTTAAGAATCGACTCTCGATATCGGCAAACTTATGCAAATCAGCTAATCAAGATATCCGACATGAAAATCAATCTTTCATCAAGCATGTGCCCTCACAACTCAAGAGAATCTTCCCCTTTTTGCTCATGTGACACACAATCATTCAAGCAGGGGCATGTACACACACTTTCACTCTCTCTCCCAAAAGAATTCACATGCATCATGTCGTGACCCATAAGCTTGCCCTTAGTGTATTACTCCACTAATGTAAAGAAATGCAATGTAAGATCACGTAGGACTTTAATGGGTTGTAATGGAATCTATGGAACTAGTAAATATTGGATTAGCCAATAATAGCGACTAGCATCCTTAAGCGCCTTTTCAACACATTCCCATCAACTCATGGACATTGTTTCTCTCTTTTTCTTTTTTTTTTCATCATCCCATTCTTGATGATTTTCCTTAGTATGACCCATTTCATTAAGCACACTTGACACAATAACAAAGATTATTCATGCACCTTCATTATCGTTTATTTATAACCAGTGCACCTTCAACCTTTTCTTTTCTTCCCTCTCTCTGCTTTTCTTTTTTTTCTTTTCACCATTCTCACTCTTTGACACTTTGGGAAAATTATTTTCTCTTCTTAAGTGCTTAAGAGTTTTGATAGACTTTACGGCTAATGAAAAGAAGGAATTAAGCTCGGTTTACACTTTTTGGACAAAAGAAGGAAATAATAGGCTAAAGGCTCAAAGGGCTGACTAGGGTATACAATCACAGAAAGGGGAAGTATGACAAGAAAAAAAATGGAAACTCTCGGTTAAAACAAAGAAATGCCTACATCCTTTCCTACAATACACCTCCTTCATTTCGTTTTGTACACACACCAGACAAGTTCTAGACACTTCACAATAGCATGGAATATCAACACCTCACTTCACACTTTATGCACATGCTCGATTCAAGATGTATTCACAGACTTTTTAATCAGCTAATTACAGGAATTCAAACATTAAGCCTCAATCACACCGAATCGAACTCTACAGCCTAGGTATTTCAAAATATTTACAAAATTTGCATGCTTTCATAAGAATCACCTTTGCATTTTGAATATCATGTACAACACGCAACCAAACTCTCGCAACCATATAGTAACTACAGGTTCCGGGATGCAATCCACCAAGGAAAAAATTGAAAATTAATTAAAAAAAACTACTCCTACCGACTAGATTTCCCTTAAGACGGTCGTCATCCATCCATCATAGGGAACGGTCACTAACTATGACTTCGGTTCAATGGGACCATTCTCGGTAAAAGAACCGAAAAAAACGCCGAGAAACCCAAAGTTAAAAAGTTGAAAAATTTGCAAAATATCGATCATTTCGATAGGAAAAGAAAAAATTTACGTACACAATATTTTAAAGAATTTTTTTTAAAAAATATCGATCATTTCGATAAACAAAAAATATTTATAGAATCAACTGGTAACATTCAACAACACACATCAATTTCACAAATATTTACAAATATAGAACAATTTGAAAACTCACAAACATAGGGAAACACAACATACAAAATAACAGAGGAGAACATACAAACAAACAGCCCAGCCCAGCACCTAACTACTCCCACCCCACACTTAATCCGAACACTGTCCCCAGTGTTCACAAAAATTAAATAGCACAAAATCGGGTGGTGGAACTCCCTGATCAATCAAAGTATTCCACTTCTTCGTCGGGTGCTGCTGCTTCATCTCCCATGTCCGAGTCGCCTCCGTCGTCATCATCGGACTCCACATCGGAGTCCTCCCGATGCGTCTCCTCGTCCGTGGGGACGTCATCGTCTGTGAGCTCTACAAAGGCTAGCCCTACTCGGCATAGAGGCCTGGCGTTTTCGCCAAACGGGTAATCTAGCTCGAGCTGCCATAGCTCCTCCTCCGTCGCCGGCCTCCCACCTATCCTGAGCTGGAGCATCTGCATCCCATACATCCGCGCCATGTACTGGTCATCACGAACGTGTCGCTCGCCAAGTGTCAGCACTGGCCCGTGGGTGGTGTCGGGAGCCTTAGTTTTGGTAACATCCAAGGCCCGCCACTCCAATTACGGGATATAATCGAGGGCCTCCTCCTCAACATCGAGGCCCCTGAGAAAGGTGGTGAGTAGTCCACCGAAACCATACCTGTGCCCCTGGTGCAACCGGGCTCTCTTCATGGCGGATATAATAACCGCCCCAACATTTATCTCCAGCCCTTTCATCAGGGCGTACACCAGGCAAACACGATCCCGGGTTACATCAGTCATATGTACCCCCGGGATAAGGCAAGAGCAGACTATCTTCAGCCAGATTCGGGCTTCCCTATTCATCTGTGAATATGGCAGAGTCTGGTGGTAGCCCCTTTCCTTATGCCTGCTCCATCTAGCTGTAGATCGGGCCCCACACAGTGTGCGTCTGATGTCAGCATACGGTGGGGTAATGTTCAGCTGTCGAAGGACGTGGGCGTCTGTGTCCCGCGCTCCTATGATGGCATTGAGTTGGTGGGGCTCCAGAGTGACTATCTGCCCTCTGATTTTGATGGTGTGGCTTCGGATTGACGAGTTCCAGCTGGCATAGAACTCCCGAACCAAGTGCAGGTTGCATTCTTTGGGTTCCTCAAATATGAAATTGAGTCCCGCTGCCTCGATCCGGTGAACCATCCTTGGGAACTCCTGTGCCAATGGCTCCCGTGCTATATGCTCCTCGGGGAAATATTTGTTCTCTTTGTACTTGGCGTACCACTTTTTCCCCTCGTCCGTCACCCATCTTGTTCCATATTGGCGGCGCTAGCCGCGTGGAACTGCTGGTGCTATTGGGACTATTGTGCCCAGTCTGAGTCGCTTTCTTCCGGTGCCTGAAGTTGATGCACCTTTCCCTTTATCTTGCCGGCTTGCCATTTTACCTGTCAACCCAAGTAAACAAGCTCAACGTTAAGCTAAATAAATATTAACTTCGGCTAAGGTCGGGTTACGCTAAGTTACCCCACACTTAGTCCTTAGCTACAGTTACAACCTACGGAAAGAATAACTTTATTTACCCAAAACAACCAGCTATACAATCATGCTTAGTGCGTTCAAAAGAAAATTCGACGGTATAACTTCTGTGTACTACTCAGACTTCATACAGCTAATCACAATCACTACCATCGCAAACATTTTAACCATTGCACTTAGCAAAGAAAAACAAAGAAACAAAAATAACAACAAAAATTTATATACATGAACCTATCCAACCAACCAAATTCGAACCAATTTCAACATTTCCCCCCAAACCCGAGAATTCGTCGTCTATTAACATTCCAACAATTTGTACAACGACTCATCTCATTCAATACGTACAACCCGGCATGAAATTCACAATTTCAACACATTTCTAACTTCAAATTCAACAACAAGCCCTAGAATTGAGATTGTCAATCAAATTCGAATAATTTATGCAACCGACAAGTTCAAACAATCATAACGACATTCCGAACAATTATCAATCAACAAATAACTCGAAGTCATGCTTAATTTCGACTTAGGGCGATTTAGCTCACCTCCCATGCTTAAAATCAAAGAAAATCGACAAAACTTGAGAGAGAATCGGAAAACATACCTTGTAGTTGAATAATCGAAGAAAACTCAGTAATTTCTTGCCTTAAGCCGTGGCACGTTGATGGGAGAGGGGTTTTGGGACGTTTGGTCGCGGAGGAAATTGAAAATGAGGGGAAAAGGGGAGGTTTCGGGTTAAAAAGGGTAGAAAAACACGCGGGTCACCCGGCAACCCGGTGTGACCCATCGCAATATACAAGGCAACGTGTCACGGAGTGCATCGCGGTGCACTACCTCCGTGACACGGAGCCATCGCGACAGCATACTGGAAATTTTAAAATTTCTGGGTTATACCTCAACGTGTCACGGAGGGTAACGCGGAGGTCCTCCTCCGTGACACGGAGCTATCGCCCCAGCTCACTGTTTTCTACATTTTATTAATTTTTCATACCTCGACTTTTCCTTCACGATTCCGTGCACATTTTCCTCCGTTTGACCTGAAAATCATCTCACTAAACAAAATTGGTTAGAATAATAGGTTTCACCTAACTAAAAATAAAAAAATACTAACTAAAATGAAAAATTTTGTAATAAATCAAGAAAAAGAAAAAGAAAAATCTATTTACACTTTACACAATGAAAGAAAAAATTTTCACGGGTTGCCTTCCGTGCAGCGCCTGGTTTACCGTCGCGGCTCGACGTCATTTAAGCTCAATTGTCCGCTAGGGTGATGGATGATTTCTCTCAATCACCGTCCTCCCCCCAGTAGTGCTTACACCTTTCCGGTGGTCTTCCCATTAACTCTCGGGAATCCTTCATCTGCTTGGCATTACCATGATCAATCACATTGATCACCGAGAGTTCTTCATGCACCATCGGGAGCTTGGGTGCTTTATACACATCGAACACCTCTACCTTGTCATGTGCTCGCATTGTGAGTTGCCCCGCAGCTACGTCGATTAATTCTTTCCCGGTTGCCAAGAAGGGACGTCCCAAAGTAAATGGGACTTCCGCGCCTGGTTCAAAATCCAGCACGACAAAATCTACCCGGAAAATTAGGGAGCCAACTTGCACTAGAACATCCTCAACAATGCCATCCGGCCTAGCTAAGGATCGATCCGCCAACTGCAAGATTACGGTTGTGGGTCTAGGACTCCCTAAACCCAACTTTCTGAATACCGAAGACGGCATCAAATTTATACTCGCCCCCAAGTCACACAATCCACGAGCTCGGATGCTCTGCCCAATAGTAAGCTGGATAGTAAAACTTCCAGGGTCTTTTAGCTTTGTGGGCAGTCTATTTTGGATCCGGGAAGTGCACTCCTCCGTTAAAGCCAATCAACAAGAGGTAAATTAACATGTACCTGTTTAAGCACCTCCATGAATTTCTTGAAACACGCCTCCTCTTTGTGTTTCTTGAGTCGTTGAGGGAACGGGGGTGGAGGTCTTTCTGATTCAGCTTCTTTGGTCTTCCCCCTTTCCGAACTTTGCTCCCCCTCAACTTCTGCTGCTCCCGAGTGTTGAGGTGGTCTTTCTGGTTCCACCTCCTTTAGCTGCAAACCACTCCTTGTGGTCACTGCATTTACCTGCTTGGGATTTGGATCCGTGTCGCTTGGCAGTCCTCCTCTAGGCCTTGTATTTTGAGCACTAGCAAATTGCCCAAATTGATACTCAAGAGCCTTGGTAGCTAACTGATTGTTTTTCACTTCGGCTACCAATTTCACATAGTCAGCCTGCAATTGAGCTTGGTTAGCTATCATGGTCTTGAACATCTCCTCAATGCTGGGTGATGGTGGTGTAGGAGGTGCATTGTTATTTCTGAATTGAGATTGGTAGTTCTGTTGCCCTCCTTGGTTCCTTTGCACACCCTGACCCGAACTTTGGCCTTGATGGTTGTTGCTACCCCATGAGAAGTTAGGATGATTCCTCCAATTTGAATTGTAGCTACTACCACACTGCTGGTGATTTCTTTGTGCATTACCCACAAAGTTTACCGAGTCAGGATTGGCTCCACAGCACTCAGCTGAGTGCTCACTGCTTCCACACACTTCACACCACATCTAATGGACTGCATTAACTGGAGCTGAAGGCTGGTTCAAAGTCATGTTGCTGAAGTGGTTGTTCAATTGATTTTGCAAGGCAGCTATCTGTGCAGCAATAGCTGTAAACCCATCCACTTCCAGCACTCCTGCTGCTTTCCTTGTCCCACCTCGTGATGAATCAGCATTCCATTCTGGATTGCCCTGTGAAATCCGATTTAGCAAGGTATACAGCTCCTCATAAGTCTTTTCCAGTGCTTGCCCTCTAGCTGCTGAATCTAGCAATATTTTGGTGTGGCGTTCCAAACCCTCAATAAATGTGTGCACCAACACCTCATTGGACTGATGATGATGAGGACAGTCCCGCAACATGGATTTAAATCTCTCCCAGGCTTGATATAAATTTTCTCCCTCCCTCTGTTTGAAACATAGAATTTGACTTCTAAGTCTTGCTGTTTTACCAGAGGGAAAAAACCTTATCAAGAACTTCCGTGCAAGATCATCCCACGTTGAAATAGAATTTGGTGGCTCAGCTTTCAACCACCTCTTGGCTTCTCCAAGTAAGGAGAATGGAAATAAGGTAAGCCGGACATAATCAGGTGACACTCCAGCGGGTATGTAAGTGTCACTTATCTCCAAAAAGTTTTGGAGATGCTGTTGTGGGTCTTCATGAGGGAGACCGGTAAATTGCCCGCTTGTGTGCAACAATTGCACCATATTTTGCTTTAGTTCAAATCTCCCTCCAGGCTCTAGTTTGCGGATACTTGATGTAACATTATTGGCATGTGGGATTGCCACCTCGCGAACCGGCCTTGCTGCTGCTTCTTCGGGCACTAACACTGCCCTCACAACCGGTGGATTCTGTTATTGCTCCATAATAGTCTATCTGAGCAACTGCAGCTTTCTTTGTAGAGCTTCTCTCCGTTTACTGTGAAATATACGTTCTGGCACTATATAAGATTCCACCAGCTCTTTGTCTCTTGCCAGTTTTCACAGCAATTAAGTCTGCAAATACAGGCTAAGACCAAGTTGTCAACACTTAAGAAAATGAAAATACAGTAAATTAACACTTAAAACAAATTCACCAATTGCCAAGTCCCCGACAACGGCGCCAAAAACTTGTTCGGTTTGTGTTATATGGGTATATAAAATGACACGCAAGTGCACGTGGTCGAACAAGTAGTAAGTGGCTTTAGTAAGCCAAGTATCGATCCCATAGAGACTTGGGTTAAGTGCAATTTGCTCTAGTATACTATATTTTACTTCTAAATATGCTGACAACAACGTAACCAAAAAGTTAATATTTTGTTTTATAAATTTTATACTAAAACTAAGAACAATTATCTACTTTGAATTTAGACTATGGATAAAAGCATGCTGAGGTTAAACGAACATGTAATGAAACTGATTATCATCATAAATTGGTTAATCTTTTCTTCCAGTTGCTAGCCAAGAACATTTGCCAAGAGATTAAAACTCTCGTATTTAATCTCACTTAAGAATCATGAACCATCCGTCTACATTTCTGTGATCAAATGCAATTCATGTTCTAGCCATACAATTCCGGTTCCTAAATTGACTAATACGACTTTCAGGTATATTTCTATCCTGAAGGTTCATCAAAACTCAATTTTCCCAAACCAAGTAAAGAACAATATCCTATTAATTCACAACTTTCCAATTTCGTGCTCTCTCTAGTGAAATCGGACTTTTTAGATGTACATTAATGTAGGCCACACACCAATGCAGTAAGAACAAGAATTAATAGAACAACATGGAAGAAAAAGATGAAAAACCATATAATCAATAATCAAAATTCATCACAAGTGTTCATAACCTCAGCAAGGAAGGAAATTAGCCACTCATTTGTGGATTAATCATCATAAAATGAGTGTTAATCATACAAACAATTGAATTAGAGAAGAAAGAAAGAGAGAAAAAACCCTAAACTTTTCGTCCCTCAACTGCCTGTAACCCACGTCCTTGCTCCACCAAGTCTGAATTATGAAAAATGAACTTAAGTGTTCTATTTATACTAGTGGAAATTTTTCCCGGAATAATGAGCAACGTGTCACGGAGTGCATCGCGGAGCACTGCCTCCGTGACACGCCATGAACGCGGACCCTCACTGGAACTGGGGGTCTGGGAATTTAAGCTCAACGTGGCACGACATGCATCGCGGAGCACTGGCTCTGTGCCACGGAGCAAACGCGGACCTTCACTGGAAATTTGGTGAATTTTCACCCTCCAGGCAGAATGCCTCTGCGATGGCAGCGTGACACGGCTCCATCGCGGAGCCCCTTTAAATCATGCTGTCCACTGCCTTTTCCTTGCTCGCATCCAAGTCCAACTCCGATATCGTCCAACATGCCTTTTAGCTTCTCGAAATCACATTTTACCTGCAAAACAATGCTAATCATGTTGGTTAGTATAAATTCACATTTTATTACCAATTACATGAAAATGTATACACATTGCTAGATAAACAAGGCGAAAATGGTACTTTTGAGTATCACTTGGGCATATAAATCTGCCCAAGATCACTATATTCTCAGCCGAAGATTTTGCCGAATTATACATTAAAGAGATAGTCCAACTGCATAGTGTCCCAACATCTATCATTTCTGACGGGGGCATAATTTATATCTAGATTTGGCAATCATTTCAGAAAGGTTTGGGGACACAGGTTAATTTGAGTACAACTTTTCATCCCCAAACAGATGGCCAGGCCGAGCGCACCATTCAGATGATCGAGGACATGTTATGGGCATGCGTGCTAGATTTTGGAGGAAGCTACGGCGAGCATTTACCCCTTATTGAATTTGCAGATAATAATAGTTATCATTCTGCAATTCAGATGACGCCTTTTGAGGCATTATATGGGCAGAAATGCAGGTCCCCCATCGGATGGTTTGAGGTAGGAGAGGAAGGGTTAGTCGGACCTGATATGATCCACCAGTCAGAAGAGAGAGTAAAACTCATCATAGAGCGGTTACTGATAGCCCAGAGTCATCAAAATTCCTACTCCGATGTGCGGTGTAGAGACTTGGAATTTAGACGATTGGGTATTCCTTAAAGTTTTGTCGATGAAGGGCGTGATGAAATTTGGCAAGAAGGGCAAGCTTAGCCATAGATTCATTAGCTTGTATCGAATCCTCTGAAGAATAGGCCGAGTAGTATACAAGTTAGAACTGCCTTCAAAGCTAGAATCTATTCACCCAGTCTTCCATGTATCAATGCTCCGAAATTGCGTAAGGAACGAGTTGTTCCAGTAAAGGATGTTCATGTTACTGAGGAGTTAGCCTATGAAGAGGTTTTCATTGCTATTCTAGAATGGCAGGTTCGTAGGTTAAGGACTAAAGATGTAGCCTCCGTTAAAGTTTTATGGAGGAACAGAAATGTAGAGGAAATGACCAGGGAAGCTGAGGATGACATAAGGGCTAGATATCCTCACTTATTCCAGACCTGATCCCGAGTATATGGTTGAGGTGAGATTGTTGTTCAAATATTATCTTCTTGTTTATGTTACTAATGTTGTTCAGTTATTCACGTTTATGTTGTGGGATATTTGGTTATAACATCCTGTGAGATGCCTATGTTGGACTTTTCTGCATTTCAAGTTTTTGGATAGTCCATTTCACAAAGGAGACTCTGTCGAAATTTTTCCAGAAATAGTTAAAGAAGTTGAGTTTTTTTTAGCCTAAAGACTACATTCGAGGACGAATGTTTCTAACGGAGGGATGATGTTACACCCCATAAATCTTCATAGTACGACCATTGTGTGCATAGTATATTGAGAATTATAGCATACCACACACTCGAAAAAATGCCCGGGGGGTGATCGCACGAGCGTATCATTAAATGGATGGGAGGCCGAGATTGGGAGGCCGGGCGGTGCACTGGGCGTCGCGTCGTGCAGCCTGCCCTGGCGCAGGCAGTGGCGCATCGCGCCTCTGGTGCAGTGAGATGGGGGGCGCGTTGCACACCCCCTACCACCGCCTAGTTATATATATATTCCTCTTGATGAAAAATGATTCATTTGATAAAAGATCCCTTGGCCAAAAATAGAGCATCGATGCAAATTTCACCTAATTTCCTTCAAATTACACCGTCAAACACTGCCCAAACGTAATTAACTTCGGGTAACGAGTTCTAGGCTCGCGAGAAGCATCGCTGCAGAATTATTTGTTAAAATTCGCTTGGTAAATCGGAATCCCACCGAGTAAAGGTTGGGGAATTTACTTTAAATTGAGTTCCAAGCGGCTACAAGCAATAGGTAAGAAATTCTACCTTCTAAATTTTTGAGAATTGGCGAGTTTTCAGCTGAATTAATCAAAGTTGAAGTTATTGTTAATTCTATTAAAAGATATTATTAATTGCCAATTGTTAGTACTGAAACAACCTCATTTTCTCAGCGTGAGGGTTGCAAATTTGTGAAATTACTGACTTCAGGTTGGAATTGTTTGAGCTCCCATAAATCATTGAGTAAGGTATGTTAAGGAAATCCTTTTCGGCAAGTTATGTTCGTCGTAAAATTAGTATGACCTGTTTATCTATAGTACTCCAGAGTAAGCCTATTGTGGTCAACTGATATAAATGGAATTGAGACGACAACGATAACATAGTAACCCTCATTAGAGTTAACCGTAGTTGGCTTGGTTTCTGCATATGATATTTGGGTTGTTGGATGTTTTATTGCTTACAGGTCTATGCTCGCAGGAGCAGTATGATGTTTGAAGGGACCAGATTGAGGCTGTGAGGGCTGTATTGAGTTACCCAAATGCTTGCAGGAGTAATATGATGTCCACAAGGACCAGATTGAGGCCGTGAGGTCTGTATTGAGATACCCATACGCTCACAGGAGTAACATAATGTTCAAAGGGACCATATTAATACCATGAGGGCCATATTGAGGTTTAGTTACCTCCAGACTCCTCTATGCCGCAGTGGCACCATGACCCTCAGACGAGCGAAGGCTCGGGGTCTAATTACAGGAGCCCAGATGGCTCAGACACAGACACAACTACAGGAGTCTATCAGGCTTGGATACAACTTGAGAGGACGAGTATTCCTGAGTTAAAGCATGCTTACGAATCTTTAGTAGCCAGATAGGAGGAGTGTGCATTTTTTGTATTTGCTGGGGCTTATGGGGGCCCAGGTAGGTTATTATGTATTGTTTGTACCTTCTAGGCTTATGGGGGCCCGGTTACGTTCTTGTTTGTACATGTACTTGTTAGTTATATTTTCCAGATTGTGAGATTACTCAGGTTAAATTCTTATTCTTCTCCTTATTTACTTCAGCTCTACCAGCTTACATTCAGCTATTATTTTACCGCCTTACATATTTGGTGCATATTATACTGACGCCCATCCTTGGGGCGCTGCATTACTTGCCTGCATGTGTGGATAGACACGGTTCAAGACCTCCCTACTTATCAACCAGAGTTAGCAGTCCAGTCCGGTCCTTTTCTCCGGAGTTGATAGTAGAGGAGGTTTGTTCTTTTGTTGTACAGTTTATGGGTAAGCTGGGGCCTTGTCCCGACCATTATTCTCAGTTTTTTTGGGTTTTTTTTGGCCTTGTGGGGCCTATATATGTTTATTTCACGTGATGGGCGTGTGGGGCCTAGTTTAGGTATTAGTTAGCAGCCTTGTCGGCTATAGCTTGTGTGATTGCATATTTTCCTTCAGTTATAACTAGACAACATGGTTGTCTTGTCAACCCGCATAGGATCCCTTTAATCATCTGGATGTTGGGTTAGCTATTTTATTTTATAGGTGTTGCATTCCCTTCTTGGCCCGAGGCTGTGTTTACAACCGAGATATTGCTCGTTGTTTTCTTTATTTTGAGTTGCTGGCAGGCACCAGAGCTGCCTATACCTAGCCAGGTCAGTCCAGGTCCCAGGTTGGCATTAGGTGCCAGTCATGCCTCCCAAGGTGAGGCATGACAAAAGGTAAGGATTTCACCCCTTTTAAACCTCTCAAATTGCAAAGTGAAAAGCTAGAAATTGGCAGCTAAGTGAGCTGCCAATGGATTGTTTGTGAGTTGAGTTTTTGCTCGTTTTCCTTAGGGTTTTAGCTGTTTCTTTTGATGGAATTATACTTCATATTGAGGGAAAATATTACAGCAGAACTAAGGTAAAACTTGCTCTTGTTTCTCCCTCAAAAGTTAGTGAAAACTAGTTGAGAAAATGGCTAAATGTTGTTGATGTTGCCGTGTGTTGTTCTTGCTATTGTGACTGCCTTTGGTTAGTTATTTTGGGCTGAATTTTGTGCTATATATTAAGCTTATTGTTGGCCTATAAAATCACTAAATTAAGGAGGTTGAAGGCTGATAACTAAAATAGCAAATCGGCTAAAGAAAAGTTTATCGGAGAAAGGTATGTAAGGCACCCATCCATCGTTCTTTTAAGCACGATTTGTGCGTTGTGAATTGAACTAGCCAGCAACCTCTTTAAACGTCTTAAGGAGTATGTTAAGATTTTAAGCATTTAAAGTTTCATGTTTGAGTGAGATTAATTGAGATTATGTCTAGCCCAAGTGAGGCTTTAAAGTGGGATATCGTGTTGATTGTTGTCGTAGTTGGACATCGACTTGGAGAACCCTCAGCATGGGCATTGTTAGTTGGTGCTTACTGTATGGTATGTATGTGTGTGATGTTAAATGTGTTTAAAGATCTGGTTGCTAACTGAAATTGGTGAAAGAGCTAAGATAATGACATGTAAACCGATTTTATGCCAAGTAAAGACATCACAAACTATTAAGAGTAAATGAGCTTAGTTAATTAGGATTGCCTTGTTATGGTTTTCCTTTATCTTATGTGTATGTTATGTAATATGCCAGGCCAAGGGAAGATTTCATAACCCCTTTCCCTTAAGATGAACGACAAACTATTGAATCTCCGAGCTTTAATGTCCCTTCGAACACGATCTATAAATCTTGTTGAAACTCTTAGGTCATCCGCAGTTCTTTATGATTTATACAATGTTTGAATACATGCATTTAAGTGCTATTTTCTAGATTTATATGTTGTATGTGCTCAGTCTCAGTTATTCATTACAAAGGAGGCCTATGCAGGCCACAGATTTAGTATTCATCATTTCTATGCTATACGTGTTAAATTGATCCAGTACAAGTCATATCGACTCCATTTATGATTACAATTAAGATTTATTGATTTTACGCTGGTGTGGCTTACCGGCTTGATGAATTTTACTCCGGTGTGGTAAACCGGCTTGAGGCATTTTTATTTTTTTTACTTCGGTTTAGTACATTGGCTGGATGAATTTTATATGGACTTTATGGTCAGCTGGCCGTTGGCATTTCAGTTGTAGTTTTTATTTTACATTAGATGGTTGCATTTACACTTCAATATTGAGTTATTGTCAAGTTTTGATTTTCAGGATTCCCGGTTATTGCTATTCCTTATTTCTGCCTCAGTTATCTGTCACGCCCCGAGCCTACACCCTGGACGTAACACGGTACTTGAAGTCATGAGTGACCCCAAGTCAACCCCTAGTCTATCATACACTGGTATTCTGAGTAAACATGCACAATGGAAATTGAAATAATACATAAAAGCATTAAAGAAAAATTAAAGACTGAACATAGAGATTTTAAATATTTGAAAGTCTAAAATCAAGTCTGGTCTAAAAGCCATCTAATCGAGGAGTTGCTGGGACAAGCCCCCAGCTAACTCTAAGTATAGCTGAAAACAATAAAGAAACTGAAATGAATAAAATGTGCCCTCGGAATATGAGGACTCACACTGCTGCTGGTGATAGAGAGACCCGAACATAATCGGCTAATAGTGCTGGGTCTGAGAACCTGCGGCTGTATCATGAAATGATACATTATAAAGTATGCGTTAGTACTTTGAATGTACTGAGTAAGTGAGAGAAACATAAATAACATGACAGAACTAGTAAATGAATTGAAATGACATGAAATGACCAACTGAAAATATTGAAAACTAATATAACTGGAATATAACTGATATGGTCAAAAATGACCCTGACTGATGACCATAAACATGCCGTAAGTCTGAAATATTGAGTCTGAGATACTGCACTGAACTGATCTGGATTGAGAAATCTGAGAATGAGCTAAATTGATTAGTGGAAGAGGCTATAACCGACATATAACCACGTGAGCTAAACGTGGAGTACGATGTATACATCTCACCGGTAGGACCCAATATACCTTGCTAGGGTATAAAGACATGGATGATGTACCGTGATTTTATGGCACCTTTGACGCTTAAAATCAAGAAGTTATGCACATTCCGGGTATGTTTATATAGGTATGATGTGTTTTATGTTTAATGTTTTAGAAAACAGGTTCGGAAGTGAATTGTGCAAATTTATGCTGAAAATAATTGAAAAGGTGACTGCCAGGCACTTCACGAGTCATTGGCAGGAGGCACGACTTGTTGCTGAAGCCATGGGCAAAAGATGAAGTTTGAAGATGCTGAGACAATGTACCTTACGAGTTGAGAGAATGACTCGTCACACCTGGTAATGAGTCGTGAGGTCAGTCGTGAAGACTACGAGAGAAAATATTGCCAAAGTAGCCAGTGTAGTTGACGACAGACATAACGAGTCGTTACGTGCTAAAATAACTCGTTGGCAGATCACTGGAACCTTCTGTAAGGTGCACTGAAATTTTGAAGAAGTCAAACCATGAGGGACCTAATGACACGTGCCCAGGCACGACGAGTCGTTAGGTGACCCATTGCCACAACCGAGCACGATGCTGAGGATAACTATTTTAAGCAAGGCACGACACATCAGAGGTCCCAACAATTCGTCACCAAGCCCATTGCCACTGCCGTCCTGGTTTCCAGTTTTAGTTAGGAAAAGGTTTTCTTGGAACTATAAATACACAGTTTAGGTTTATTTTTAGAGAATAACAGAGAGAAGCCGATTATTATTAGTTCTCAAGTAGAATTTTGGTGTTGTACAATTATTCTTGAGTCAAGAAACAAGGTTTACAATTTTGTTCTTAAATTTGAGGATTAAAAGCAACATTGGAATTTATTCATCAATTTTCGAGTTTTAGCAACATTGGAATTTATTCATCAATTTTGGAGTTTTATTCAATCTACTTGGTTTTTCTTCTACGATAATTTGTAAGTTGCAATTATGATTTATTCAATATTTTGTGATTGTGATCATACAAATATGAGTAGCTAAACCCATATCTAGGGTTGTGGGAACCAAAATGAATTAACACACATAGGTAAAATACTTAGTGATTCTTGAATGGAGTTTAATGCATGTATTGTTTTTCCTTTCGTTTTGATTGATTCTTGACGGTTGCAAATGTTAGGACTTTCCTTATTCTTACTTACCGGACCAAGGAGGTAATGAATGGGAAAACGGATTAACAATGGAGATTTGAGGCTATCAACCCTCATCTAATACTTTGAACTTGTCCGGGGATAGCTAATCCGATATTAAGGGTAAGGGCCAATTAAAGTACACCCGTATATGGACCAAGTTGCGTGGTGATAATCGTCTAGATAGTGGACCAACCATTTAGGTGAACCTAACTTACTGATATTGCATGTTAAACACCGGAATAGATCACTAACGTAAAAACCTTGTGGTTATGAAGTCTTGGGTAACACAATCCTAGTCAAGTCGTTAATTGAATATAAACTGAATTTGATCTAAGCATTCAATAGTTTTACTTTTGTTTATTATTCTATTTGTTTCAACCTTCGGAAATAAGTAACTCAATAGTAACTGTTATTTGCATTAACTTAAGTTCTTACCATATTCCCTGTGGGATCGACCTCTACCTTTGTTGGGTTCTATATTCGGCAATCGACCGCTTATATCTCAACTGTGAGGTGTAATTTGGACGACATCAAATTTTGGCGCCGTTGTCGGGGAATACGGCTAAGGCTTTTGTTAATTGTGTTTTCTTTACTATTGGTTCTTATTTCTGTTTTTATTTTTTTTATTGTTTTGGTTGCTTAATAGGTCTTAGGTTTGTGTATGCCCGATACAAGGAGCCAAGGAAATCCCCTGGTTCCAATTGATCACAAACTTGAGCAGACGTTAAGAAACCTAAAAAGAATGGCCAACATCCAAGAGTAGGAAATCGTGGACCAAGCCACAATGAGAATGTTCGCTGAAGAGCAAGCTCGGGATAGAGATCGTGAATTAGCCGGAGTTGTTGAAGAGCACCATTTAGCTGCAGAAGCAGAACGAGCTAAATGACCCAGAGGTCCAGAACACCAGAGACACCGGTATTTTGATGAGGAAGATGATGCAGATATAGACGAAGCCGGTGCCACTAAAGCTATAGTCCCTCCTTCTTTGCCTGCTGGGGCAAAGTTTGACATTACCAATGCGATGATCCAACTGCTCAATATGAAGGGAATATTTGCGGGTCAGGCATCTGATGATGCCCACGCTCACTTGAAAAATTTCATAGGTATATGTAAGGCGTACAAACAACTGGGAGTAAGCCAGAACGCAATCAGACTGAGGTTATTTCCATTCTCACTAGGGACTGAGGCAACGGTGTGGTAGGCTGAGCTGCCGAATGATTCCATCACTACTTGGGGAGAGCTTAAAAGAGATTCTCTTGAAAGGTTATTCCCAACATTCAAAGAGTTTCAATTGAAATATGAGTTATATAACTTCAGACAGCTAAATTCTGAGGCACTCCACGAGACCTGGTTGCGTTTCAACAAAAAGTTTAAAAGGGTGCCAAATCATAGGATTTCGGATGATAGATTGTTGGAGATATTTTATAGGTCTTTGAATGCCAACACTAAGGCGGTGGTTGATACCATCTCTGGAGGAACTTTTATGAGCCACACTTATGCAGAGGCTGCGAAGCTGCTAGACAGGATCACCAAAGCTAACCGAGCTTGGCACACTAGAGAGTCGGAGATTCTGACTAGTTCTTATGCGGTAGATATGTCTGTAGAATAGAGGAGAAAATATGAGGAGCGTGATCAAGATATTGCAGAGATAAAGACCACCATGGGGTTTCTTTCCAAGCACTTGATGGGAGTCTGAGCAGAAAAGGTAAATGTTGTGAGTTCTCAGGGCAAGGCCCCGAGAAATGATGGTTGTGAATCTGAGTCTGAAGAAGAAGTTAATTATTTAAATGATCAGAGGACGGGTTTCCGGAGCAACACCCAGGGGTATAACCAAAGACTCTTGGTGTCAAGGTCAAGGGAACCAAGGTTGAAACTTTTACAAGGATAATAATTACAACCGGGGCAAATACCGAGATAATAGGGACTGGAAGAAGCGCGAGGAGTTCAAAAATAATAGAGGCGAATTGTATGTTCCCCCAAGAAACCGTGAGCCAGAGTCCAGTGGTTCAAGGGTTGAGGACATGCTATCCAAAGTACTCAAGCAAATGGAGACAACAGATGGCCACTTTAAGGAGCTCTGCGCTAATATTTCCGATTTAAATCAAAAGATGGAGTCATATGCCGTGTCGATCAGGCAGATTGAGCAGCAGATGAGTCAGATGTCTGTTGCAATGAATCAGAGGAAGAAAGGTACACTTCCCAGCAACACAGTGCAAAATCTAAAAAATGAAAGTCATTGCATGGCGGTCACTATTAGGAGCGGGAAGGCCACAATTGATCCTCCTAGGCCAGTTGTAATTAAGGAGTCAAAAAAGCCCGTCTTGATGAATGATGATGGTGTAGAGGATTTCGAAAACCCAACTTTGGTTGGGGACTCAGATGTGCAAACTTATCCAAGTAGTGCAAAGGAGCAAGGAGCTGCCTATGGGAAGGAGGCACAACAAAAAGTTACAGCAATCCCTAGACCTCCTCCTCCTTATCCACAACGTTTGAAGAAGAAAGCCGAAGATGGGAAGTATCAAAAGTTTATCTCTATGCTTAAGCATCTGTCGGTGAACATCCCATTGGTTGAGGCACTTGAGTAGATGCCCGGATATGCCAAATTCATGAAGGACCTCATCACTAGAAAAAGGACTATAAGTTTAAAACCTGTCGATAATTTGCACCATTGTGGTGCCATTACTAGACGGGTTCTAGCTCAAAAGAAGGAATACCCAGGTGCGTTTACTATACCTTGTACCATTGGGGAGGTTGAGTTTGCCAGGGCGCTTTGTGACTTGGGAGCTAGCATAAATTTGATGCCGCTAGCAGTATTCAAAAAGTTAGGGTTGGGAACCCCCACACCGACTGCTATGCGGCTGCTGATAGCTGACAGAATGGTCAAAAAGCATGTAGGGATTTTATTTGATGTGGTTGTCAAGGTGGACAAATTTATATTCCCAACAGATTTCATGATTCTGGACTGCGAAGTCGATTATGAGGTCCCAATCATTTTGGGGTGACCATTCCTTGCAACAGGTATAGCCCTCGTAGATATGGAGGTAGGCTAGATGAAATTCAAGTTGAACAAAGAAGAGGTCACCTTCAACATTAGTCGGACCATGAAACAACCAAGAGAATTCAGCATAGTCTCAGCATTGGAGGATGGAGAAGAATCACTTGACGAATTCTGAGTAGTCGAGAGACTTGCATCGTGCCACGACGTTAAATCAGGCGCTGCATGGGAGGCAACCCATGGAGGTGTTTTGGTGAAGTCTGAGTATCCAAAACACCCACGTCGTGCCGCGATGTTAAATCAAGCGCTTCTTGGGAGGCAACCCAAGTTGTAAATGTAAGAAATATGCAGTGTTTACATTTATTGATGGATGCAAATGATTAGGATGGAAAAATTAAAGTTGGAACCGAAAACTGGAACTTCAGTTCTGGTGCAAAATGTAACAGAATGAGTCATTGTCTGACCTGATGACTCGTTTAGTCAACTCGTGAAGAGAACTACAGAAAATAGGGGACCAATGGGTGACTTAGTGATTCGTTTCTCCAAGAAACGAATCGTGAGGTCCCTCATCATGTACACTGGACAACATTCAGAATTAAAAGGAAAAGGGTGATAATGGCTCACCCAACGAATCGTTGGGAGACCAAACAATTCGTTAAGTGACTCGTCTTGAAACTACACAAGTCCAAGGACCACGACTCAGGCCATGACTCGTTGGGTGAGCCCACGAGTTGTTGCTTGACTCATAGGTCCTAGGTAAGTTTGCTAAACTCCAGTCACGACACGAAAGTTCTCAACGATTCGCTTAATCACTTAATGAATCATCACACTGGCCGCTATAAAATTTAATGACGATATCTAACCCGACCCAGGAATGGAATTGGGGAAAATTTTAATTTGAATTATTAAAACTCGATTTATTTTCCTTCTCCAAATTCTCCCCACTAAACTTAAACCCAAGCAACTTCAAATTTCCCTCTTCTTCTTCTTCTACTCAAACCCCATCGAAAGAAATCTTCGACACTGCACTTCCAATCATTCAACGTACACACGATTGCACTCCATCTTTGATCAAGCATATTGTGAGTACTCTTTCCCATTAAATTTTGAATATCTTTGCATTTAAATAAGAATTTTTGAGGACCCATGTTGTGAAGAAAATTGAATTTACTTCGGATAATATTGTGCTTGTGCAAATCTGTGCCTCTTGATGTTGATGAACCCTAGGAAGGTGTAAATAAATGGATTTCAATTGTATGTATACTTCGGTTGATTTGAGAATGTGAAACTCTGTGTTTGTGGAGTTGAATATTAGGAAGAAGATGAAGATGAACGTGTGAACTGAAACTCTTGAGCACGAGCTATATCACGAGTCGTTGGATCACCAAACGACTCGTTGTATAGCTCTTCCTGAGTGTGAAAATTAAACCACTGAGGCAGTGTACCTCTTGACTGACCTAAAGACACGTTGGCTTTGGCAACGACTCATTGGGACTAGTCGTCAAGTACACTGGCCCAACTTGAAGGAAGTCTAGTTTATGATAACGAGCAACCTCATGAGTCGTTGCTAGTGGCAGCGACTCATTTAGTCACTCGTAAGGACCACTGGGCACCAGCCTAAAAATGTTTTTTGTTTCATCTCATCTTGCATACTAACGATGTTTCCACAGGTACAATGGATCCAAGAGGTACACCTAAGAAGGGCCCAATAAAGAAACAAGCACCTGAGCGTAGTCAATCTTCATACCGTAGACTGCGTGATGATCCGTCCTCCTCTTAAGAGTCAAGTGGATTTGAGGAAGGGTATGACATATCAGAGAAGCAGTTAGTGAGGAGGTCAACCAAGGCTAAGGCTCAACAAACTTCAAATACGACAGCCCTGGTCGATGCACCCATTCCACTGGCGAGGGATCCACCCAGCCACACTAATGATAATGCTAGGGCAATGCTGCACTTGCTCCCGAGGCTCCCACAGCTAGGCTAAACACATAGAGAGTTAACGAATCACATGCTTAGCGAGGGGACTCTGATAATGAGCTAACTCAGACCTCGAACACATAAAACGAGCAACCACGAAACGTGCGGAGGTGGTGTGTTCATGGTATGCGAGCCATATATAATAGAGATATTGCTCCTAATGAGAAAGGCAATCTGAAGAGAAGCATATAAGAGGAGCCAAGGTTGGTCACTATAGGGATGAAAGATCTGCCTGAGCTACAAGCAGTGTTCGATAAGTACAGGTTCATGTGTTTGACCGAGCCATCAGGTAGCTACAACCCATGTTTAGTTCGAGAGTTCTATGCAGCTTATGCGGCCACATTGCAACGGTTGGCATTAGGGGGTCAACACTGGAAAAAGAGGCCCGCCTTAAATTAGGTGTTGGTGCGAGAGACTCCGGTAGATATATCTGAGTGGACAATCTCCAGGATGCTGTATGGGCCAGATTATCATGCTCCAATGAACATGGCAGAGTTCGACCACAGGCTATATGAGTTGAAGAAAGTCAGAACCAAAAATTTGAATAGCTAGGAGCGTATCCAACAATACACTCGACTGTCTCGGATAATTGCTATGAGAGGTCCGCTAGTTGAATGGCTGCATGGCACAGAATCGCAGATAAAGAAGGCCATACTGAACTTTCAGGCAAAATTTTTGTGGTCACTGCTGCGGCACAAGCTAGTACCAACCAGCAATGACAACATCCTCTCACCTGACAGGGCAGCTTTGGTAGCAAGTATAATGGAGGGGTATGCCATCACTTTTCCGTGGTACACTACTGAGGAGATTAGAGAGCGGGCAATCAATGATGGTACTACAATACCTTTTCCCTACCTAATTGATAGAATCTGTCAGGAGTCAAAGGTGCCAGAGTTGCCATCAATTGACCAAAGAGTAGTGGTCCAGAAGATAACGAATATCGGGTTGATTCGAGATGACAAAATCCCGGTATCGAGGGTAAGGACTCAGGCAGCTGCATCTGCTGGAGAAACCATATTAGTAGAGGCATTTGGTAGAGGGATGAGGACTGATGCAGCATAGTTCACTGAGTTAGCAGCTAAGCCTACGGAGGGCAGAGAGACAGGTAGCCAACCTGAGGCTACAGATGCAGTAGATACCTCCACACCTGTCGATGTTCCAGAATCATCATCTACAACAGCAGCCCCGAGACCACCAGTTGCGAATGCACGAGCCACTATAGTCAGCCTAGTTACGATTTCACAGGAGTTCTTAGTTTATATGGCTAGGCGGCTAGATAAGGTTGAAAATAAGCAGGCACACATGACTCTACAAGTTAAAGTTCTGATGGAGCAGGTAAAGCCGTGGGTGTCGAAGGAGTTGGAGACATTGTCCAGTTTTGTGCATGGCCGATTGGACGTGTTTAAGAGGAGAATGGATGAGCGTCTTGCATAGTTACAGGCACCAGAGTTGTCAAGATGGTACTCTGAGCTAGGAGCGCTTAGATCCGAGGTGCAGGACTGGCCGCACGACAGGTAGTTACTGTACCTCCACCGGTACTTCCTGTGATAGATGACGAGTTTGAAGAAGAATTACCACTGATTTTCAACTTTATCACGAAGGAGCCGGTGGCACAAGATAAGGGGAAGAGTTATATGCTGTGGATTTACAACACTAGTAACGCTCAAAACTAAGAAAATAACATAGACTTAGGTGTATTTATGTGGATATGAGGAACTTTTCCTTTGATTTTAGGATAAATCGGTGTTGGAACAATAAATCGCAAAAGGAAATTAAAAGCGTGCAAAAAAAGGGCAAAAAGTGCAGTCACACTATGATCCGTAGGATGGACCTACGAGTCGTACTAAGGGCCGTGATAAGAAGTTGAAAGTTTAACCTGGAAGATTGATCCCACGAGACTTGTTATGGATTGTACCATAATGGTATGAGTCGTGGAAAGGCAGTTGTGATGAAATCCATAAGAATTGCACATGAGGCTGATTCTCAGTATGAGAGGATCCTATGACCCGTGAGATGAAGGTACGAGTCATACCATACCGACCGTGGTGAAGTTCAGAAAAAGTTCAAAGTATCAAGATCAAGCCACGGGTGCAAGGTACGAGAAGGATGTAAGTACGAATCATACCTTGGCCCAACACTTAGCCAAAATTCAGCCAACATTTCAAGCCATTAGTCGATGCCACGGTCCGTGAGAAGCCCCTACGAGTCGTAGGAGGACCCGTGACGAGCTCGACTATAGATATGGAAAGCAGTCCTGTTAGTTTAGGAAAAGAATTCTTGTGTCTCTATAAATATGTTTTATTTTTTATTTTTAATAGAGGACGATGAATAGACTTAATTTTAATAGGAAAACATTGTAGTAAGCAATTTTGCATCATTCAAAGAGAGAATTGAGTTGGTTAAACCTTGTGATCAGCCCTTTCTTGAACTCATATTGTTCTTGCTACTTGTTATTCAAGATTGTGGATTAATTGAAGGAATCGTTTTTCTCAATCATCTTTGTAAGTATTTTTTTATGTCATTAATCATGAACAATTCACAACCTTGCAACTATGAGAGGCTAAAACCTCCATAGCTAGGGTTGTGGGAACCATGGTGGATTAACAAGCTAGGGTTGCACAAAGTGATTCTAAAATCAATACTAATTACTTATATTGTAGTCTCTTAATCTTTAATGATTCTTAGCGGTGCCCAACGTTAGGAAGTGCCTGAATTCTTCACTTGCTTTGGTCGAAGAGCTAGAGATTAGGAAAAGAGAATTACAATAGAGCCTTGATCTTGATGATCATTGTATTAACTTGAGCTGTGGTCGCAACATAGTTATATCTAGAACTTATTGATAACAGTTAGTTTGCAAAACTCATGAGACTTGGTCGAATAAATGAGGATAATCATTCAATAGGGATTGGTCGATCATTTAAATGAACCTAAGTTATTAGTTCTGTAAGTAAGTTTTGGTAAAGATCACGAGTGTATACCCAAAGCTGTTATTAACCCATGGGGAACACAAACCTTAGTTATCCTTTAATTATTGATTTGCAAATATAATCTTGACTACTGTTTATTTTTATTATTGATTTTTATTAGAATTCCCCCATTGTGAAGTAATTACCATACGAGTTCATCTACCGGCTGTAATCTAGATCTTCCATATTCCTTGTGGGATCGACCCCAACCTCTAAATTGGATTCTTTATTGACAACGTCCTCTTCATACTTCAGTTGGAAGTGTGGTTTGAGCGTTATCAAAAAGCTAAAAATATGAGAATATTGAAAAAGAAAAATTCAAAAGAGTTTGAAATTGTTGAAAAATGAAAATCACCTCACCCATGCAAATATTCTTAAAATGGGAGAAAAGGCAGAAAAGAAGACAAAAAGAATAAAGGGTGAAATAAGAAAATGGTGTAGCAAATGGATTAGTGCCAAGGAAGGGATAGTCACTCTTAAAATATTTCATTTTTATAATTTCCATCCCTAAGCCTATATTACAAGCGATATCAAGTCCTATAGTGATCTTAATTTGACAATCTAACAAACCAAGGTAGAGAAAATAAGGGTAAACCTATGGTATCTAATGCATAATACTTGCATTTCTTTGAGAGAGTGAGTGTTTTATTTTCCTAGTCCTATGTTTCATTTGATACTTCATACTAGAGTGGGGAATTCATTTTTGTGAGGGTACATGGATTATGTTTGCTTTTATCATTAGTCTATGTGAAACACATAGGTGATGACTTGATTACTTGTTGATAGTTAGATGACATGTATTGATCCCTGAATATGATGTTTTGATGTTGCTTGCAATACATTACCTGATGATGTTTCATGAGGAAGGGTCAATAGAGTTTGTGTATAGAGTACACAAATTTATTTGAGTTTTGGCTGTAGTATCTTAAGTTTATTTTCTAGTTGAGCTCGTGTTTAGTTTTTCTGTTTCTTTGCCCGAGGACATGCAAAAGTCTTAAGTTGAGGGTGTTGATCTGCTGTGGATTTACAACACTATTGATGCTCAAAACTAAGAAAATAGCATGGACTTAAGTGTATTTATGTGGATATGAGAAACTTTTCCTTTGATTTAAATTGCAAAAGGAAGCTAAATGTGTGCAAAAAAGGCAAAAAGTGTAGTCCATAATACGATATGTTGGATGGACCTACAAGTCGTACAGAGGCCTCGATAAGAAGCTGAAAGTTTAAACTAGAAGACTGATCCCACGAGACTTGTTACGGATCGTACCATGATGATACGAGTCGTGGTAAGCCAGTCGTGATGAAATCCAGAAGAATTGCACAGGAGGCTGATTCTCAGAACGAGAGGATACTACGACCCATGAGATGAAGGTACGACCCGTACCATACCGGTCGTGGTGAAGTTCAGACAAAGTTCAAAGTATCATGATCAAGCCATGGGTGCAAGGTACGAGTCGTAAGATGTAACTACGAATCGTACCTTGGCCCAACACTTAGCCAAAATTCAGCCAACATTTCAAGCCATTAGTTGATGCCATGGTCCGTGAGAAGCCCCTACGAGTCGTAGAAGGACCCGTGACGAGCTCGGCGACAGATATGGAAAGCAGTCCTGTTAGTTTAGGAAAAGAATTCTTGTGTCTCTACAAATACGTTTTATGTTTTATTTTTAATAGAGGACGATGAATAGACTTAATTTTAATAGGAAAACATTTTAGTAAGCAATTTTGCATCATTCAAAGAAAGAATTGAGTTGGTTAAACCTTGTGATCAACCTTTTCCTGAACTCATATTATTCTTGCTACTTGTTATTCAAGATTGCAGATTAATTGAAGGAATCATTTTTCTCAATCATCTTTGTAAGTATTTTTTTATGTCATTAATCATGAACAATTCACAACCTTGCAACTATGAGAGGTTAAAACCTCCATAGCTAGGGTTGTGGGAACCATGGTGGATTAACAAGTTAGGGTTGCACAGAGTGATTCTAAAACCAATACTAATTACTTATATTGTAGTCTCTTAATCTTTAATGATTCTTAGTGGTGCACAACGTTAGGAAGTGCTTGAATTCTTTACTTGCTTTGGTCAAAGAGGTAGAGATAAGGAAAAGAGAATTACAATAGAGCCTTGATCTTGATGATCATTGTATTAACTTGAGCTGTGGTCGCAACATAGTTATATCTGGAACTTATTGATAATGGTTAGTTTTCAAAACTCATGAGACTTGGTCGAGTAATTGAGGATAATCATTCAATAGGGATTGGTCGATCATTTGAATGAACCTAAGTTATTAGTTCTGTAAGTAAGTTTTGGTAAAGATCACACGTGTATACCCAAAGCTGTTATAGCCCATGGGGAACACAAACCTTAGTTATCCTTTAATTATTGACTTGCAAATATAATCTTGACTGCTGTTTATTTTTATTATTGATTTTTATTAGAATTCCCCCATTGTGAAGCAATTACCATACGAGTTCATCTATCGGCTGTAATCTAGATCTTCCATATTCCCGGTGGGATCGACCCCAACCTCTAAATTGGATTCTTTATTGACAACGTCCACTTCATACTTCAGTTGGAAGTGTGGTTTGAGCATTATCACAAAGCTAAAAATTTGAGAATATTGAAAAAGAAAAATTCAAAAGAGTTTGAAATTGTTGAAAAATGTGAAAAATCACCTCACCCATGCAAATATTCTTAAAATGGGAAAAAAGGAAGAAAAGAAGACAAAAAGAACGAAGGGTGAAATAAGAAAATGGTGTAGCAAATGGATGTAGTGCCAAGGAAGGGGTAGTCACTCATAAGATATTTCATTTTTATAATGTCTATCCCTAAGCCTACATTACAAGCCATATCGAGTCCTATAGTGATCTTAATTTGATAATATAACAAACTAAGGTAGAGAAAATTAGGGCAAACCTATGGTATCTGATGCATAATACTTGCATTTCTTTGAGAGAGTGAGTGCTTTATTTTCCTAGTCCCATGTTTCATTTGATACTTCATACTAGAGTGGGGACTTTATTTTTGTGAGGGTATATGGATTATGTTTGCTTTTACCATTAGTATGTGTGAAACACATAGGTGATGACTTGATTGCTTGTTGATAGTTAGATGACATGTATTGATCCCTAAATATGATGTTTTGATGTTGCTTTCAATACATTAGCTGATGATGTTTCATGAGGAAGGGTCAATAGAGTTTGTATATAGAGTACACAAATTTATTTGAGTTTTGGCTGTAGTATCTTAAATTTATTTTCTAGTTGAGCTCGTGTTTAATTTTTCTTTTTCTTTGCCTGAGGACATGCAAAAGTCTTAAGTTGAGGGTGTTGATCTGCTGTGGATTTACAACACTATTGATGCTCAAAACTAAGAAAATAACATGGACTTATGTGTATTTATGTGGATATGAGAAACTTTTCCTTTGATTTCTGGAAAAATGGGTGTTGGAACAATAAATTGCAAAAGAAAACTAAAAATGTGCAAAAAAGGGCAAAAAGTACAGTCCACAGTACGATCTATTGGATAGACCTATGAGTCATACAAAGGGCCTCGATAAGAAGCTGAAAGTTTAACCTGGAAGACTGATCCCACGAGACTTGTTACGGATCGTACCATGATGGTACGAGTCGTGGTAAGACAGTCGTGATGAAATCCAGAAGAATTGCAAAGGGGGCTAATTCTCAGTATGAGAGGATTCTATGACCTGTGACATAAAGGTACGAGTCTTACCATATCGGTCGTGGTAAAGTTCAGACAAAGTTCAAAGTATCATGATCAAGCCACGAGTGCAAGGTACGAGTCGTAATATGTAACTGTGAATCGCCAACATTTCAAGCCATTAGTCGATGCCACGGTCCGTGAGAAGCCCCTACGAGTCGTAGGAGGACCCATGACGAGCTCGGTGACAGATATGGAAAGCAGTCTTGTTAGTTTAGGAAAAGAATTCTTGTGTCTCTATAAATACGTTTTATGTTTTATTTTTAATAGAAGACGATGAATAGACTTAATTTTAATAGGAAAACATTGTAGTAAGCAATTTTGCATCATTCAAAGAGAGAATTGAGTTGGTTAAACCTTGTGATCAACCTTTTCTTGAACTCATATTGTTCTTGCTACTTCTTATTCAAGATTGTGGATTAATTGAAGGAATCGTTTTTCTCAATCATCTTTGTAAGTATTTTTTTATGTCAATAATCATGAACAATTCACAACCTTGCAACTATGAGAGGCTAAAACCTCCATAGCTAGGGTTGTGGGAACCATGGTGGATTAACAAGTTAGGGTTGCACAAAGTGATTCTAAAACCAATACTAATTACTTATATTGTAGTCTCTTAATCTTTAATGATTCTTAGCGGTGCGCAACGTTAGGAAGTGCCTGAATTCTTTACTTGCTTTGGTCGAAGAGGTAGAGATTAGGAAAAGAGAATTACAATAGAGCCTTGATCTTGATGATCATTGTATTAACTTGAGCTGTGGTCGCATCATAGTTATATCTGGAACTTATGATAACGGTTAGTTTGCAAAACTCATGAGACTTGGTCGAGTAATTGAGGATAATCATTCAATAGAGATTGGTCGATCATTTGAGTGAACCTAAGTTATCAGTTCTATAAGTAAGTATTGGTAAAGATCATGAGTGTATACCCGAAGCTATTATGAACCCATGGGGAACACAAACCTTAGTTATCCTTTAATTATTGATTTGCAAATATAATCTTGACTGCTGTTTATTTTTATTATTGATTTTTATTAGAATTCCCCCATTGTGAAGTAATTATCATACGAGTTCATCTACCAATTGTAATCCAGATCTTGCATATTCCCAGTGGGATCGACCCCAACCTCTAAGTTTGGTTCTTTATTGACAACATCTGATTCATACTTCAGTTGGAAGAGTGGTTTGAGCGTTACCAAAAAGTGGCGCCGTTGCCGGGGAATACGGCTAAGACTAGGTTATTAGCTTGTATTTGACTTGTTGGTAGTTACTTTGCTTTTTATATTTTTTCCTTTATTTTTCTTCTGTGACATCCTCTGGTTTTCATCTAGGGATAAACCCTCCACTCAAACACTCAAAGATGGAACATGATCAGCTGCCAACCTTAGTGGAAGGAATTGTGACTAATGATACTTTGGCAGCTATGATAATGAATTATGGAGATAATGGGAGCCCAGAATACACAGAGACGGTTAATGCTTTAAATGGGATAGGTTCATATAGCTTCCGCCCAAAGAAGCTAGACCTGAATTTGAAGAACCGTTCAACACCACCGGCCAAACCATCTGTGGAGGTATCACCTATCCTAGAGCTGAAAGCACTATCTCCACATCTCAAGTATGCATTCCTTGGATAAAACAACACCTTGCCGGTTATATTTGCAGCAACCTTATTTGATGAGTAGGTGGAAACTGTGGTCAACATATTGAAAAGATACAAGAAGGCAATCGGATGGACCATAGCTGATATCATCGGCCGTATTTCATAACTCCGTAGGAATGCTCCCTGCAGCTTTATACTTTGCCACCCGAAGTTAATTTGAGTTTGAACTACGTTAGACGGCGTAAACGGAAGGAAATTTATGTTGAACCTTCGTCCCTCCCCTGTTTCTGTTCGTTCTCTGGAAATGAAGGATGAAAATGACCAAAAAACCCAAAGTGGGGCTTTATATACTTGGACCTGAACCCCTTTTAAGTCGCATTTATCGAATGCGATTTATAAGTCGCATTTGTCGAACGCGATTTATAAGTCGCATTTGCCTTGCGACGCTCCGACTTGGTGCTCGTACGGACTCTCCCCGGGGCCTTTTCTCGCACGTATGGCATTATAAAACTCTTAACCAACATGCAAATAGGCCAACTAAGTGTCAAGAACTTACGGGGTGTAACATCCTTCCCCCCTCTAGAACATTCGTCCTCGAATGTTAACTTATGTTTACAGAATTTTTAACTTATTCTACTTATTCTGAAAATATTTCGGCAGAGTTTCCCCTGTAATATGAACTATTTCAAAAATCCTGAAACACAGAAAAGTCCAATACAGGTACTCCATATAATACTATAGCATTCATTTCATAATAAACTGAAGTCAACATCTCACTTATACAAATGAATATAAAGCCACTCATAAAACAGCAATATCAACATACCTCTGGCTGACTAAGTCTGAAATAACTGAGGGTATCTGGATTTCATATCTTCTTCTGCTTCCCAAGTCATTTCCTCTCGGTTCCTGTTGCGCCATAACACTTTGACAGAAGCAACATCTTTAGTTCTTAATCTGCGGATCTGCCGGTCTAATATGGCTACTGGACCTTCTTCATAGGCCAACTTCTCTGTAACCTGAACATCTTGGACTAGGAAAATTCTGGAGGAATCTCCTATGCACTTTCTCAGCATTGATACATGGAAAACTGGGTGGACAGATTCTAACTCTGGAGGTAAGTCTAACTCATATGCCACTTGGCCTATTCTTCGGTGAATCTGATAAGGCCCAACAAACCTCGGGCTGAGCTTGCCTTTCTTGCCAAATCTCATTACACCCTTCATCGGCGAAACTCTCAGAAACACCCAATCACCTACATTAAATTCCAAGTTTCTGCGCCGCACAGCAACATACGATATTTGGCGGCTCTGAGCAGTCAGTAAACGTTCTCTGATAAGCTTTACTTTTTCGTTTGACTGATGAATGATATCTGGCCCAATTAATGCTGATTCTCCTACCTCAAACCAACCAACTGGAGATTTGCACTTTCGCCTATATAATGCCTCATAAGGCGCCATCTGAATAGCTGAATGGTAACTATTATTATAGGAGAACTCAATGAGTGGTAAATGTTCATCCCAATTACCTCCGAAATCCAACACACATGCTCGCAACATATCCTCGAGCATTTGAATGGTGCGTTCTTCCTGCCCATCTGTTTAAGGATGAAAAGTTGTGCTCAGGTTAACCTGCGTCCCAAGCCTCTCTGAAATGATCGCCAAAATTTAGCTGTAAACTGCGCCCCTCTGTCGGAGATAATGGACACTGGAACACCATGCAACCTGACTATTTCTCTAATATACAGCTCAGCATAATCCTCAGTGGAAAAGGTAGCCCTTACTGGCAGAAAATGAGCTGATTTTGTCAGTCTGTCAACAATCACCCAGATCGAATCATATCTATGCCTGGTGTAGGGTAATCCTGCTACAAAATCCATATTTACTGCTTCATATTTCCATATAGGCACAACTATATCCTGAGTAAGTCTGCCTGGATTCTGATGTTCAGCTTTTACCTGCTGGCAGTTGGGACACTGAGCTACGAATTCTGCTATCCCCTTCTTCATTCCTGGCCACCAGTACATTTCTTTTATATCGTGGTACATTTTCGTCGAACCTGGGTGGAGAGTATAACGGGCATAATGTACCTCACCCATAATCTGTTGGCGAAGCCCTGCAACGTCTGGAACACAAAGGCGATCTTTATGTTGCAATATCCCATCCTCGATTATCTGAAAATCTGTCACCTCTCCTTGCTGAACTCTGTTTCTAAGCTGAACTATGCTAGGATCTTCACACTTCCATTCCTTTACTTCCACGACTAAAGAAGACACTGCGGTGTTCTGGATTGCCGCTCCGTTGTCCTCTATTTCTGCTACATGAATAGCTAAACTGATAACTGATGCAATTCCCGGGCTAATTCCCGCTGCACAGGCTGTAAGTATGCCAAACTCCCCATAGACTTACGGCTAAGGGCGTCTGCCACCATATTGACCCTTCCTGGGTGATACAGAATATTCACATGATAGTCTTTCAACAGCTCTAACCAGTGACGCTGCCGCAAGTTCAGTTCTTTCTAGGTGAAGATATACTGTAGGCTCTTCTGATCAGTGAAAATATCCATGTGGACGCCATACAATTAATGTCTCCACATCTTCAAGGCGTGAATCACTGCGCCAATTCCAGGTCATAGGTAGGATAGTTCTTTTCATGTTTCCTCAGCTGTTTGGAAGCATAAGCAATTACTTTACCATGCTGCATCAACACACATCCTAACCCAACACCCGAAGCGTCACAATAAGCTGCATAACCTTCTGTACCTTCTGGCAATGCTAACACTGGAGCTGATGTTAGCCTGTCTTTCAATTCCTGGAAGCTCTGATCACATGCCTCAGTCCACTAAAATTTTGCTGCCTTCTGCGTCAGTTTAGTCAGAGGTGCTGCTAAGGTGGAAAATCCTTCAACAAACCTCCTGTAGTACCCTACTAACCCCAGGAAATTGCGTACCTCGGTCGGAGTGGTAGGTCTTGGCCATGCTTTTACTGCTTCTATTTTCTGGGTATCTACTTGTATACCAACATCCGACATGATATGACCCAAAAAGGCTACTGAATTCAGCTAGAATTTACATTTTGAGAACTTGACATATAGCTGACGGTCCTTGAGAATCTGGAGCACTGTCCGCAAATGATCCTGGTGGTCTGCCTCTGAGCGAGAATACACCAGAATATTGTCAATAAACACTATCACGAACAAGTCCAGGTATGGTTTGAAAATACTGTTCATCAGGTCCATAAACACGTCTGGAGCATTTGTCAGCCCAAAGGACATGCCTAAGAATTCAAAATGGCCGTATCTGGTCCTGAAGGCAATCTTTGGAATGTCCCTTTCACGTACCCAAACCTGATGATATCCGGACCTTAAGTCAATTTTGGAGAAATATCTAGCTCCCTGTAACTGATCAAACAAATCATCTATCCTGGGAAGCGGATACTTATTCGTGACAGTAACTTTATTCAGTTGTCGATAGTCTATACACATGCGGAGGCAACCATCCTTCTTTCTTACAAACAGAACTGGCGCACCCCAAGGTGAAGTACTCGGCCTGATAAATCCCTTGTCTAACAAATCTTTCAACTGCTCCTTTAGTTCTCTGAGTTCAGCAGGAGCCATGCGATAAGGGGGAATTGATATGGGCTGAGTGCCTGGTAATAAATCAATTGCAAAGTCTATTTCCCTTTCTGGGGGAATACCAGGTAGCTCATCAGGGAATACATTGGGGAATTCATTAACCACGGGAACAAACTGGAGAGTCAGAGGCTCTACCCGAACATCCTGAGCTCTGACAATGTGGTAATTGCACCTCTTGGCTATCAACTTTCTCACCCGAAGTAATAGAGTCACCGACAGGTGTAGATACTGAAAAGGGTTACCGAAGTAATTCTGGTACAATACTAAACTTTCGAGCCACTAATGGGGTAACATAGGACAAGGTAGATCCCGGATCGATTAATACATAAGCAGGGTGAGCGTAAATAGTCATCATACCTGTCACAACATCTGGAGACTCCTCTGAATCTTGTCTCCCTGGCAATGCATAGGTACAGCTTGGGCCCGCACCTGAACTAGAGGCCCCTGATCTGCCTCGGCCTCTGCCTGCTGAAACTGAGGGCTTGCGCCCTGCCGGGGCTGTTGGAGCTCGCGACCCTGCTGATGCCCTGTCCTGTCTATCCCGGTCACCCTGACCCCTAGTTGGACAATCTCTCATCACATGACCCTCCTGTCAGCATATATAACACCCTATGGAGCCATATTTGCAAGCTCTAGAGTGGCGTCAGTTGTAAATAGGGCAAAGTGGTGGTGTGTACCTGCTCTGTTCTTCCCTCGCCTGCTGGGGTGAATCTACTATTCGAGAACTTCTGCTGGACTCTGACTGTCCTCGGCGACTGAATCTACCCCTCTGCTGCTGTGATGGAGGTGGGTGTCTAGGTGGCCTATCTGACAACCGTGTCCTAGGCCCTCCCCGAATCTCCCCCTGTAACTCATCTGACCTGTCCTTGCCGCACTATTCCTGACTTGTTCGTCTACTATCCTGTTGCCGCAGTCTAAGGCCCTCAATAGTCTGAGCAAAAGCCTGTTCTCGAGCAATATCCATATCTTCCCGCAAAGTAGCTATCATACAGGCCTCAATATACTCTGGGTTCAGCCCTATAATAAACCTGTGGACTCTGGATGGCATGGTGTCTACAAAGGATGGAGCATATCGGGCCAAAGAACTGAACTGCAGGGCGTATTCTCGAACACGCATTGCCCCCTACTCCAGGTGTAAAAACTGGTCCATCTGGGCCTGTCGGATCTCTTGTGGTAGATAACAGTCCAGGAAGGCCTCTGAAAAGCTGTACCAGGTCGAAGGGGCAACATCTCTCCCTCGAGACCTTTCCCAACTCTCATACCACAACACAACAATATCCCGCAGTCGGAATATCGCCAATTCGACCGACTCTTTAGATGTAACATGCATTACCCGGAAAATCCTCTGCATCTAATCTAGGAAGTTCTAGGGGTCCTCTGTTCGATCTATCCTGATAAACTGTGGGGTACCTAGTGCCAGGAATTCTTGGACCCTCGAACTACCAGGCCCATCTGATGATTCTGCAGCTGCAGGTGGCATTGACTGGCGCTGAGTAGCCATCATTTGCGCTAACATAACTACTTCACTCCTGACCTCCTAGTCAGATGGTGTAGGTATAGGAACTGTCGGAGGTGGTGTCGTCCGGAGTGGCTCCTGATGGGGTGGAGACTGCTTAGAAGGTTGGGACGATGCCTCTGTATCGCCCTTAGATCGGGCTGATTCTAAACGAGGCTGAGGCATCCTGCTGGTGCCCTCTTCTGCTGCTATGTCCAATATTCTGCCTGTGATAGGATGTCGCTGATCTAACATTTTATCTGTAAATAAAGAGTATAATAAGCTTTACGGACCCAACCCTATACTGTACTGCTCTATGGCACGACTGAATATGAAGAAAGACTAACCACCCTATCATGCCTTGCAGCCTCCTGCCTATGGTATGTGGTGCACAATACATCCATAGACAAGAATCTACTTAGCACGGCTTGCAGACTCTCTGGGATACGACCTGCTCTGATACCAAGTTTGTCACGCCTCGCCTTGGGAGGCATGACTGGCACCTGGTGCCCTACTGGGACCTGGACTACTGAGCCTAAGCACTTTTGGTGCCAGGCTGGCTCTAATTCTGGATTTATGAAAACAACGAGCTATATAACGACTGTAAATACAGTCTCCGGCCGACTAGGCCTATAGCCACCTGTAGGAATATAACAGCTAACCAGAACAACTGAGCATAACGGAACCTATGCGGGCCGACAAGGCCACCATGCTGACTAGTTATCACTGAAAAGTATAATCAAGTGCTGAACAGATCTGTGACCGACAAGGTCACCAACTGACAACTGAACAAGGCCCCACACGGCCATCACATGCAAATTGAAACATACATACGGCCCCACACTGTCACACCCCACCTTGGGGGGTATGACGGGCACCTGGTGCCTGCTAGACTCTGGGCTGCTAAACGGTCCAGCCTGAGCACATCTGGTGCTCTGGCAGACTCTGGCTCTATTTCGAGAAACGAACCGGCTATATAACGATTGTAAATACAGCCCCGACCGATTAGGCCTATAGCCACCTGCACTGCATCAACAACTAACCAGAATCATCACATATAGGGAAACCTATGCGGGCCGACAAGGCCACCATGCTGTCTAGTTATCTGTAACTTAACAATAGAATACTGAATAATTAGGTGACCGGTAAGGTCACCACTACTATCAGTCTATGGCCCCACACGGACAACATAATCAACAATACTAAACACACATATACATGCACCGCCCCACACGACCGACTCCACTGCCACAGGGAAACATCAGACTGCATGCCTCTAGGAAGTAATAATAGAATGGTCGGGACAGGGCCCCGACCTACTCGTACTATACAACAAAAGAAAATGATATACACCTCTGAATATCAAGCTCCGGATGACAGGAGCTGGTGACTCTGCGTTGGCTAGGATCACGAGGGATCGCCTCCTCGTCTATGAGTACCCGCAGGCAAGCAATGCAGCGCCCCGACGGGCGTCAGTACCAAAGGTACCGAGCATGTAAAGCAAACTGATATATACAACTGAAATGGATGACAACAATAACATGACATATAAGCAGGAAGTAGCTGAGTCTATCTGGCTGAGGATAACTGGGGAGATTTCACCTATTCTGCAACTAAACTGGACGTACCTGACGGCGTGTCGCCCTACTACCTATCAGTATCTAATAGCACATATAGATATACATATAAATACACACAATATCTGACCGACCCCCATAAGCCAGAAGGTGCCAACCAGCAGAACAATCTATTTACCCCTACCCGGGTCTAAACCAACAAAAAAATAAGTCACTCCACTCATCTGATAACTGTGAGCTCCTCCTACCGGCCCCCTTGGGTACGTAGCTCAGGCCTTGGCCTCTGACAATTAACTGTGTCTGAGTCCGAGGACTCTTGCCTCTGGGCGCAAGTGCTCATGGGGTAATCTGCTGCTGTATCCATGACTGAAACTGCCCCTGGGTGCAAGCACCCAACAGGGTAATTTTATAAAAAAAAATCTGTATCTAAAACTACCCCCGGCCATAAGCTCACACAAAGTAATCTGCCCCTGTAAACAGGCTAAACTGGCTCTGCGCAGAGCAAACTTAACTGCCCCTGCAAGCAGGGTAATCTGGACCATATTATCATCGTGGTCGGCCATCATCGTCCTCTAGGCGGACGACATCACCCAGCTGGTGGAGGTATCTGAATCTGGTATCGACACAGCTATAACCCAGGGGCGGTGGGGATGCTAAAGGGTGCCCACATGCCACAACAAGTCTCAACATGCAAAACACATACACAACAAGCATGCTCAAATGAAAAATGCTAATCATATTCTCTTTTTTTATTTCAAGGCCAGTCCGTATTAAACATCTGATGCTATATTCTATTTTACACTGTTTCTGATTGCTGGGCTATCTGCTACCTGGCTTTTATCTATTTATCTGATTATTGATATCCGTGATCTGTAGCTATATCAATTTCTAGAGCCATATCTGTTTCTGGAGCTATATCTATATCGGTAGCTATTTCTATATCTGATTACTGATCTGATTATATCTGGATATAACTCAATAACATAGGACATGCCATCTATAACTGGATATAGCTCAATAACATAAAATGTACCATCTATTACCGGATACAGTCTCAACAAATGTAATACATACTATTTGTAATCTTGCTAATTCATTATACTGCTTTTACAACTTCCATCCTGGGTATTACGTAAGAACATGCTGAGCTACTAGCTGATACCACATTACTATCTAAAATCATCTGACTATCCATTATTCTGATTATCGCATAATACGTAATGATATACTAGCGTGCTTGCTGGAAATCGTACTAAAATCATTCCTGTACATTGGGTATCTATCAATAGCCTTTATTCTATTTATTTTCTAGACTGTATTTCCTGGATTTCCAAAAGAATAGCTTTACATACCTGGTTTCTGAGTACCTGACTAACCGATGTGATTTCCATCGGTACTTCTGCTGTTTCTCCCAACTACATTCATATACATGTCAATTAGAACTAAATACATTAATATCCGGGAGAAATTATCACTTTTGATATATATTTATCCCAAACTTCGACCTTTCAAAAAATGGTCGAAAACTCATTATTTCTTGATAGTCCAGAAGGGATAAATGCTCACTGCAAAGCTAGGAACACATTGGTACTAATTTAAAGCAATTCTATTTACTTTACCTCGGTAGCACGACGTTTCGCCGGCCAAATTTCACGAAACCAACTCTGTAGGATTGCTCTCTGCAGCTTTATACCTGTGTATCTAAGCCAGAACGGAGTTTAGACTACGTTTCAAAGCGTAATCGGAAGGAAAATATATATAATTGTCGTGGGTTTTGCCTAACATGGCCATACCCTCTGTTTTTTTTTTGTTTTTTATTGAAAAAAATGGAAAAAAAACCGACTTTCCTCTTTCTTTTTTTTCTAAATCCCTTAATCAACATGCCATTAGGCTATTTATTCATTGAAAATTTACGGGGTGTAACACACACGACTGGTACAACTAACCATAGGGAATATACAATCCGCAAGCCTCGAAGAATAATAAGATGGTCGGGATAGGGCCCCGGCCTACCCATATTGTACAAACAAAAAGGGAAGTAAACCTTTAGCTGTCAAGCTCCGGATGATAGGAGCTGAAGACTCTGTACGCTGTCTGGAAGTACGAGGGATCTGCTCCTCGTCTATGAGTACCTGCATGCAAGTAATGCAGCGCCCCAAAACGGGCGTCAGTACCACTGGTACTGAGTATGCAAGCAATAACTGAAAATAACTAAAAGCAAACAATAATACTGACAGATACTGAAGTAATAGGAGACGGGCTGAGACTGACTGAAAAGAGCGTAACTTTACTGAAGAGAGTAAGAGTCATACCTGATAACATGGCGGTCTACTTTCTATCTATTAATAACTAACACAACATAGCATACAAGAACCTTACCAGCCCCCATAAGCCATAAGGTAGCAACCAGCACACAATCTATATACCCCTACCTAGGTCATACCATCCACCTAGTAACTATGAGCATCTAGCCGGCCCCCTGGGTATACAACTTGGGCTCGCTGGGCCCCTGACTATAGCTGTATCTGAGTTTGGAGGACTCCTGAAGTCTAAAATCTGTAATTTGAAAATTGTAATCTGCATCCTGTGTGCAAGAGCTCGACAGGGGGTATGATATAGTGCTGATCAGCCTGCTATGGGGAATCTGCATCCCATCTTCGTTCATTGGCGGACGACATGCCACTCCGTAGAGCGATGTATCCTCACCCTCTGGTGGGCGAGTCGATAACTATTAACCCTGGGACGGTCAAGGAAGCTCTAAGGGTGCCCAACACAGAACAATCATGTCTCCACAGATAGCAATAACTGCATATAATATATATATATACTGAATCTGATAATAATATTTATATTCTGGTATTCTGTTCTGAATCTCATATTGAAATATACTAAATCTAATACTGAAATATGTTGAATCTGATACTAAAATATATTAAATCTGATACTGAGATATACTGAGTTTGAAATAATATTTCTGGAATATTCTGCTGGGAATTATACTGTTTTACTGAGTTTCATGCTAAACACTGTATAATAATTCTAACATGCTTACTAAACTCGTACTGAATATAATACACGACTTATGAAACATTCTAATGGAATTTATACTATTTTGCTATACTTGAACTACTAGCTTGCCGAAAGAAACTAGCTTTACATACCTCAATTGCCGACTTTCTGATTAACTGGCGTAGCTCATCTAGTATTCAGCTATTTCTCCCAACTGTATTCATATTCACGAAAGAATAGAATTAATTCTACTATTATTTTGGAAAGAAACCATACTTATGGATATACCTAATGCATATTCTTCGACTTATTAGAGAATGACCGAAAACTCGTAATTTCTCGGAAGTCTAGAAGGGAGAAATACTTACTTTAATGCTGGGAGTATATTAACACTAGTTTGGAGCAATTTCACTTACCTTGGCTCGGTGAGACGACGATTCGTCGACCGAATTTCACGAAACTAACTCAGTAGGAATGCTCCCTACAGCTTTATACTTCGCCACCCAAAGTTAATTTGAGTTTGGACTATGTTAGACGGCGTAAACGGAAGGAAATTTATGTTGAACCTTCATCCATCCCCTGTTTCTGTTCGTTCTCTAGAAATGAAGGATGAAAATGACAAAAAAAATCGAAGTGGGGATCTATATACTTGGACCTGAACCCCCTTTAAGTTGCATTTGTCGAATGCGATTATAAGTCATATTTGCCAAATGTGCGATTTATAAGTCGCATTTGCCTTGCGATGCTCCGACTTGGCGCTTGTCCGGTCTCTCCCCGGGCCCTTTTCTGGCACGTATGACATTCTAAAACTCTTAACCAACATGTGAATAGGCCAACTAAGTGTCAAGAACTTACGGGGTGTAACACCGCCCATGCAAGAAGTGGTAAAAAAGAAGATTATCAAGTGGCTGGATGCTGGGGTAATATATCCCATAGCTGACAGTCAATGGGTAAGTCCTGTTCAATGCGTACCAAAGAAGGGAGGGATTACGGTGGTTCCTAATGCAAAGAATGAGCTAATATGAACACGACCAGTCATAGGATGGCATATATGGGTGGACTATAGGAAACTCAACCACTGCACTCGGAAGGATCACTTTCCAATGCCATTCGTGGATTAGATGCTAGATAGACTAGCAGGTAGAGGATGGTACTACTTCCTTGACGGATATTCCAGTTACAAACAGATCACTATTGCTCTAGAAGATCAGGAGAAGACCACCTTTACTTGTCCATATGGGACCTTTGCTTTCAAGAGAATGCCCTTTGGATTGTGTAATGCTCCAGCCACCTTTCAGCGTTGTATGATGTCCATATTTTCAGACATGGTCGAGGACACCATCGAAGTGTTTATGGATTTTCTAGATTGTAGGTGAGTCATTCTAGTCTTACCTTGAGAATCTGGGCAAAGTGCTGAAAAGATGTGAGGAAACCAATCTGGTCCTAAACTAGGAAAAATGTCATTTCATGGTTAAAGCGGGCATAGTGCTGGGCCATAAAATCTCGGGAAAGGGGATCGAGGTGGACAAGGCAAAAACTGAAGTTATCTCAGGATTTCCACCCCATATTTCCATCAAAGGGGTCAAAAGCTTTTTAGGGCATGTAGGGTTCTACCGGTGCTTTATCAAGGATTTTTGCAAAATAGCATAGCCATTGTGCAAACTATTGGAGAAAGAGGTAAAGTTCATATTCGATGAGGCATGTCTAAAGGCTTTTGAGTGCCTAAAAAAAAAGCTCACCACTTCTCTTATCATCATAGCTCCAGATTGGTCTCTCCCCTTTGGGGTAATGTGTGACGCTAGTGGTGTTGCTCTTAGTGCTGTTTTAGGTCAAAGGAGAGCAAAAATCTTTCATCCAATCTATTATGCTAGAAAGACACTCAATACAGCCTAGAAAAATTATACAGTCATAGAGCAGGAACTATTGGCAGTGGTCTTTGCATTTTAAAAATTTAGAGCATACTTGCTCGAAACCGAGGTGATCATTCAAATAGACATACTCTGTATTGAGGTACATGATGTCTAAAAAAGATGCCAAACCCAGATTAATTCGGTGGGTACTCTTGCTCCAAGAATTTGAATTTGAAGTAAAAGATAGGAAGGGAACAGAGAACCAGGTGGCAGATCATTTATCTAGACTTGAGGCTCAAGCAAAGGAGCAGATGGAGGTTGAGGTCAATGATGCATTCCTAAACGAGTAGGTATTAGCTGCATCACAGGACTTGATCCCTTGGTTTGCTGAGATAGCTAACTACTTGGTTAGCGACATAATGCCAACAGACATGACTCCTCACTAGAAGAAGTTCTTATTTGATGTACGACGGTATTACTGGGACGAGCCATATTTATTCTGCATTTGTGCAGATGGGATCATTCGTAGGTGTGTCCCAGAAGTGGAGATGCTGAGCATTATGGAGGCATGTCATTCATCTCCTGTAGGGGGCATCATAGTGGCACCAGAACAACACATAAAATTTTGCAATGCGGGTATTGCTGGCCAACTATTCATCAAGATACATACGACCTTGCCAAGTTGTGCGATCAGTGCCAAAGGAAAGGCAAATATTACCCTTAAACATGAGTTTCCACTAACCCCAATTTTGGAGGTAGAACTATTTGATGTGTGGGGCATTGACTTCATGGGCCCATTCATTATCTCATATGGGATGAAGTACATTCTAGTGGCTGTGGATTATGTATCAAAATGGGTGGAGGCTGTAGCATTGCCAAACAATGAAGGCAAGAGTGTTACAACATTCCTTCAAAAGCATATCTTTTCCTGGTTTGGCAATTCCAGAGCTATATCAACGATGGTGGATTGTATTTCTGCAATCGCCTTTTCAAAACTTTACTGGAGAAATATGGTATCAAGCACAAGATAGCCACACCTTACCACCCCACAAAACATAAACATAAACAACAACAAAACAACCAGCACCTAACTACTCCCACCCCACACTTAAATCGAACACTATCCCCAGTGTTCACAAAATTTAGCATAGCACAAGAGTAGGTGGTGAAACTCCCTGATCAATCGAAGTATTCCACTTCTTCATTTCCCCATATCTAAATCGCCCCCGCTATCCTCATCTGACTCAACATCTGAGTCATTGCGGCGTGTCTCCTCATCTGTGGGGACATCATCATCAGTGGGCTCCACAAAAGCTGGCCCCACTCGGCATAGAGCCCTGGCATTTTCGCCAAAGGGGTAGTCTAGCTCGAGCTGCCACAGCTCATCTTCTGTTGCTGGCCTCCCGCCTATGTGCAACTGCAGCATCTGCATCCCGAACATGCGGGCTATGTACTGATCATCCCGAGCATGTCGCTCGGCTAATGTGAGAACTGGCCCGTGAGTAGTGTCGGTTGCCTTAGTTTTGGTGACGTCCAAGGCACGCCTCTCCATCTGCGGGATGTAGTCCAGGGCCTCTTCCTCAACATCTAGGCCCCTCAAGAACGTGGTCAGCAAGCCACCAAACCCATACTTGTGCCCTTGATGCAAACGGGCTCTCTTCATGGCGGAGATGATCACCGCCCCAACATTAATCTCTAGCCCTTTCATCAGGGCGTATACCAAGAACACACGATCCCGGGTGACATCTGTCATGTGCACCCCCGGGATCAGGCAGGAACACACGATCTTAAGCCAAATTCTGGCTTCCCTGTTCATTTGAGAGTAGGGCGTGTCTGATGGTAGCCCCTCTCCTTATGCCTGCTCCACTGTGCTGTAGAACGGGCTCCACACAAAGTGCGCCTGATATCTGCATATGGTGGAGTGATGTTCAGCTGCCGAAGTACATGGGCGTCTGTGTCTCGCGCCCCCAAAATGGCATTAAGGTGATGGGGCTCAAAAGTGACTACCTGCCCCCTTATTTTGATGGTGTGACTGCGGAGTGTCGGGTTCCAGTTGGCGTAGAACTCCCGAATCAGGTGGAGATTGCACTCCTTGGGCTCTTCAAAGATGAGGTTCAGCCCGACAGCGTCAATTCAGTGTACAATTTTGGGGAATTCCTGTCCCAACGGCTCCCTTGCAATGTGCTCCTCGGGGAAGTATTTGTTCTCCTTATGCTTTGTGTACCATTTCTTCCCTTCGCCTGTCACCCATCGGGTTCCGTATTGACAGCGTTGGCTGCGCAAAACCGCTGGTGCTGCTGGGACTACTGTTCCCAGTCTAATTCTTTTCCTTCCGGTGCCCGATGTAGATGCGCCCTTTCCTTTGTCTTGCCTGCTTGCCATTGTTCCTATCAAATCAAACAAACAGTCCCAATGTTATTCACATCCAAATTAGCTTTGACTAAGGTTGGGTTAAGCTAGGCCACCCCACACTTAGTCCCTGGCCACAATTACGACATTACGACAAGACAATTCTCACTTTCCAATTTACAAAAAACAACAACATGCCTCATGCATTCAGAGAATTCGATGGAATAAATTCTACGTACTACTCAGACTTCATACAGCTAATCAAAATATCACCATCGGTACCATTTCATCACATAGAACTTAGCAAAAAAAAAACTTCTCTCAGCACAACCAATGCAATTCACCAAGTTCTATGCAATTCAACAATTTCATTTTCCCGAAAATCCATCGTTTACTTAGCATATTCACATCAAGCCAACACAATTCACCTTACCCAACATGCCCAACCCATAATTTCCACATTTTCAATCGCATTTAGTTTCTTCACAATCAAATTCTAACCCTATCTACATAGTTCACCCAAAATTCGATTAAGCATGTATTTATCGAGTTCATACAATCAAAATGATACTACGAACATCAATCAACAATAACTTAAATGAATTCAAGCTCAATTTACAATTAGGGCAAGTTTTACTCACTTCACATGCTCAAAATCAAAAAATTTTGACAAGAATTGAGATGAAGTTAAAGAACATACCTTTAATTCGTTGAAATTGAAGAAAAGTCAAAGAAAACTTGTGCCTAGGTCCGTGTCACGTTGGGGAAGGGGGAGTTTTTGGGTGTTTGTTGCGGAGGGGGTGAGAAATTAGGGAAAATTTAGGGAATTCAGGGTTAAAAAGGGGGATTTTTGTGAGGGTCACTCGGCGACCCGGTGTGACCCGTCGCGATTAAAGCCTCAACGTGTCACGGAGAGTAACGCGGAGCACCCCCTCCGTGAAATGGAGCCAAGCGGAGGTATTCTGGAATTTTAAGAATTCCAGAATTACACCTCAACATGTCACGGAGGTCAATGCGGAGGTCCTCCTCTGTGACACGGAGCCATCGCGCTGGCTCACTGTTTTGCCACTTTTTATTATTTTTCTCACCTCGATTTTTCCTTTGCGATCCTTTGCATTTTTTCCCTCCGTTCAACCTGAAATTCATCTCACAACAAGAAATTGGTTAGAATTCATAGGTTTCAACATAAAACACAATTTTTGTTTTTATTTTTATTTTTCTATTTTTTTTCTCTTTTTTTCTTTTCTACTAAATCTACTCAAGTATTACAATAATTTCACGGGTTGCCTCCCGTGCAGCGCCTGGTTTACCATCACAGCTCGACGTCATTGAAGCTTAGTCATCCTCTAGGGTGACAGATGTCTTCTCTTGACTACCTTCCTCACCCCAGTAATGCTTACACGCAGCCCATTGACTAAGAACGTGGCACTTCGATCTTCTTGCCACAACTCTACTGCCCCGTGCGGGGTCATTCTCACTACCTCAAATGACCCTAACCAATTGGACCGCAACTTCCCTAGAAACAGCTTCAATCTTGAATTGAAGTGCAAAACTTTCTGCCCCGGCTCAAAAATACGATGCACCACATGCTTGTCGTGCCACCTCTTTGTTTTTTCTTTGTAGTACTTGGCACTCTCATAAGCATGCCAACGAAACTCTTCAAGTTCGCTGAGTTGCATCAGCCTCTTCTTGCCCGCTAGCTCTAAGTCCATATTCAATTTCCTCACGGCCCAGAAAGCTCGATGCTCTAGCTGCATTGGCAGATGACACACTTTACCATAGACCAATCGGTATGAAGAAGTTCCAATCGGTGTCTTGTAAGCAGTTCTGTAAGCCCACAACGCATCATCGAGTTTGCTCTACCAATCACTACGTTGTGCATTCACTGTTTTCTGGAGAATCTGCTTCACCTCTCTATTCGACACCTCCACTTGCCCACTAGTTTGGGGATGATATGTTGTTGCCACCTTGTGGTGCACCCCAGCTAGTAGCTTCTTGAAACTTGAATTTACAAAATGAGCCCCTCCATCACTGATAATGGCTCGGGGTGTCCCAAACCTGGTGAGAATGTGTTTTTTCACAAATTTTGTTACCACCTTGTTGTCATTCCTGGGGCAAGCTATTGCTTCAACCCACTTTGATACATAATCAACGGCCACCAAGATGTAACGATTACCAAATGAAGGTGGGAACGAGCCCATGAAATCTATGCCCCATACATCAAAGGTCTCCACTTCCAGTACATTCTGCAGCGGCATCCTTGCCTCCTACCAATTGTGCCTATTCGCTGACATCTATCGCACATTTTGATGTATGCCATAGAGTCTCTGAACAGTGTAGGCCAAAAGAAACCTGACTGTAGGACCTTGTGCGCTGTCCGCTCGCCTCCGTGGTGCCCTCCATACAATGAAGAGTGACAACTCCTCAAAACCTCTGCAATCTGGCTCTCCGGGATGCATCTTCTCATCACGTGATCCGGTCCCTGTTTAAACAAGTGCGGCTCATCCCAAATAAAATACCGACAATCATGCCTCAATTTTTTTCTCTGCTGAGCCGTAGCCTCCAGTGGATAGACTCCACTCACTAGCAAGTTCACTATGTCTGCATACTAGGGAACCTCAGCTTCCCCTATTGCCAAGAGCTGCTCATCCGGGAACTCCTCTTTGATGTTATCACCTTCCTTCACATGCGACCGACTTTGCAATCGCGATAGGTGATCTGCCACCTGATTTTTGCTGCCCTTTCTGTCCTTAATTTCCAGGTCAAACTCTTGCAACAACAGAATCCATCTGATCAGCCTGGGCTTTGCATCCTTCTTGTTAAATAGATACCGAATCGCTGCGTGATCGGTATACACCACTACTCTCGAACCCACCAAATAGGACCTGAATTTATCAAATGCAAACACCAATGCTAGCATCTCCTTCTCTGTGACTGTATAACTACTTTGGGCAGTGTTTAGTGTTTTGCTTGCATAATAAATAGAATGAAAGATTCTATTTCTCCGCTGCCCCTATACAGCTCCCATAGCCACATCGCTTGCATCACACATCAGTTCAAATGGTTGTTCCCAATCCGGCGAAATAAGGATAGGTGCTTCTATCAATTTATGCTTCAACTCCTCGAATGCTTTGACACACTCATCATCCAACTCAAACTTCACCTCTTTTTCTAGCAATCTGCATAATGGTCTAGAAATTTTGGAGAAGTTTTTGATGAACCGTCTGTTGAACCCTGCATGCCCAAGAAAACTGCGAACACCCTTCACCGACACAGGTGGTGGTAGCTTCTCAATGACTTCGATCTTAGCACGATCGACCTCCAACCCCTTGCAAGACACTTTATAGCCAAGGACGATACCCTCCTTGACTAAGAAATGGCATTTCTCCCAGTTGAGTACATGGTTGGATTCTTCGCAGCGAGCTAGCACCCTGTCAAGATTCTGCAAACAAGTAGCAAACGAATTACTGAAAATAGAAAAATCATCCATAAATACCTCAACGAAATCCTCCACCATGTCGTGGAAGATAGCTATCATGCATCTCTGGAATATGGTGGGTGCATTGCATAACCCAAATGGCATCCGCCTAAAAGCATATGTCTCATAAGGACAGGTGAAAGTAGTCTTCTCCTAATCCTCCGATGCTATGGCTATTTGGTTATAGCCAGAGTACCCATCAAGGAAACAATAATATTCTTGTCCAGCCAACCTGTCCAATATCTGATCAATGGACGGGATAGGATAGTGATCTTTCCTTGTGGCTTCATTAAGCTTTCTATAGTCCATGCAAATCCGCTAGCCTGTGACAGTTTGTGTAGGGATCAGCTCATTTTTTTCATTGGTTACCACGGTCATCCCTCCTTTCTTTGGAACGCACTGAACGGGGCTGACCCATTCGCTGTCCGAGATAGGATAGACCACACCTGCATCAAGCCACTTAATTATTTCTTTCCTAACCGCATCCTTCATTGCTGGATTTAACCTTCGCTGGAGCTGAACAGTTGGCTTTGCTCCTGTCTCTATGAAAATTCTGTGTGTGCAAAAAGCTGGATTGATACCCTGGATATCTGACATTTGCCAGCCCATTGCTTTCTTCCTTTTTCTGAGGATACCCAATGCTTCCTTTTCCTGTGCCTCCATCAATTCTGCGGAGATGATGACTGGCAAAGTATCATCTTCCCCCAAAAAGACATATTTTAAATGGGGAGGCAATTCTTTCAATTCCAGCTTTGGTGCTTCCTCAATAGATGGTTTCGGTAATGGTTCCAGAGACCTCATTAGAGACTGAAATTCCTGCTTCCTGGGATGCCTTTGTGGCTTATTCAGCATTTGCACCACCTCATAAGCATCTCTATCTCCGAAATGATCGGAGTTCATCAACACTCTTTCTAATGGGTCTTTAGATTCAACAATCTGACAAATTTCTACTTGATCAAGCACACTGATTGCTGAAAGCTCCTCATGTATGGCCGACAACTTCATCACCTTAAATACATCAAATACCTCCACCTTGTCGTGTGCCCGCATGGTTAGCTGCCCTGCAGCTACGTCAATCAGTGCTTTCCCGGTCGCCAAGAAAGGACGTCCCAAAATAAATTGGACTTTCGCATCCGACTCAAAATCCAGCACAATAAAGTCAACCGGGAAGATAAGGGAGCCCACTTGCACCAACACGTCCTCCACAATTCCATCTGCTCTAGCCAAAGAACGATCCGCTAGTTGCAAGATCACTGTTGTCGGTCTAGGACTGCCTAGCCCCAATTTCTTGAATACCGATGTCGGCATCAAGTTAATGATCGCTCCCAAATCACATAATCCACGAGCTCGGATACTCTGCTCGATTGTAAGTTGAATTTTAAAGCTCCCAGGGTCTTTGAGCTTCGTTGGAAACCTATTTTGAATCCAGGAAGTGCACTCCTCCGTAAGCGCCACCGTAGCATACTCCATCAACCTGCTTTTGTTCGCCACGATATCCTTGATATATTTTGCGTACTTCGGCACTCCCTGCAAAACATCAACAAGAGGTAAATTAATGTGTACCTGTTTAAGAACCTCCATGAACTTTTTGAAACACGCCTCCTCCTTGTATTTCTTTAATCTTTGAGGGAATGGGGGTGGTGGTCTTTCTGTTTCAGCTTCCTTTTCCTTCCCCCTATCATCATTGTGTTCCCTCTCATTCTCCACTGCTCCCGACTACTGCGGTGGTCTTTCTGGTTCCACTTCCTTAAGTTGTAAACCACTCCTTGTGGTCACTGCATTCACTTGCTTGGGATTGGGGTCAGTGTCACTCGGAAGTCCTCCTCTCGGCCTGGTGTTCTGAGCTCCAGCTAGTTGCCCAAACTGTTGCTCAAATGCCTTTGTAGCTAACTAATTATTCTTTACATCGGCTGCCAATTTCACATAGTCAGCCTGCAATTGAGCTTGGTTATCTATCATTGTTTTGAACATTTCCTCGATGCTGGGTGATGGTGGTGGAGGAGGTGCATTGTTGCTTTTGTATTGCGACTGATAGTGCTGCTGCCCTCCTTGATTTCTCTGTGCCTCTGACTCGAACTCTGCCCTTGATGGCTTTACTACCCCAAGAGAAATTCGGGTGACTCCTCCAATTAGAGTTGTAGTTGTTGCCATAATGTTGGTGATTATTTCTCTGTACATTACCAACAAAGTTCACTGAATCAGGATTCACACCACAAAACTCAGCTGAGTGTTCATTACTGCCGCACACTTCACACCAAATTTGCTGCACTACATTCACTGGGGCTTGAGACTGATTCATGCTCATATTGCTAAAGTGGGTATTGAGTTGATTCTGTAACACAACTATCTGTGCAGCAATAGTTGTTAAACCATCCACTTCCAAGACTCCTGCCACTTTCCTTGTTCCTCCTCTAGAAGAGTCCGCATTCCACTCTGGATTTCCCTATGAAATACGGTTCAACAAAGTATACAACTCCTCATAAGTTTTTTCTAATGCTTTTCCCCCAGCTGCTGAGTCTAACAAGATTTTTGTGTGGGTTTCCAAACCCTCTATGAAAGTATGCACCAGCACATCATTGGTTTGGTGATGATGAGGACAATCCCACAACATCGATTTGAATCGTTCCCAAGCTTGATACAGATTCTCCTCCTCTCTTTGTTTAAAACTTAGAATTTGACTTCTAAGTCTTGTTGTTTTACCGAATGGAAAGAACCATATCAAAAATTTTCGTGCAAGATCATCCCAAGTAGTGATGGAATTAGGTGGTTCAGCTTTCAACCACCTCTTTGCTTCTCCCAAAAGTGAAAATGGGAACAATGTAAGCCTGACATAATCGGGTGACACTCCAGCGGGGATGTAAGTGTCACTTATCTCCAAAACTTGTTGTGGATCCTTGTGAGGGAGACCTGTGAATTGCCCTCTGGTTTGCAACAATTGCACCATATTCTGTTTAAGCTCGAACCTCCCTCCTGGCTCAGGTTTGCGAATGCTAGATGTAACGTTGTTAGCATGTGGGATTGCCACTTCGTGAACCGGCCTACCCGCCATTTCTTCGGGCACTAACACTACCCTTACAATGGGTGGATTCTGTTGTTGCTCCAGGATTGTCTGTCTGAGAAACTGCAGCTTTCTCTCTAGAGCTTCTCTCTTTTGACGATGGAATTGTCTTTCTGACTCTAAATGTGAATCCACCAGCTCCTTGTCCCTTGCCAGTGTTCAACAGAATTCAATATCTGCAAAAGACAAGCTAAGACCAACTTGTCAACACTAATAAGAAATCGTAAACTAACAGTTAAGACAACAATTTTACCAATTGCCAGTCCCCGACAACGGCGCCAAAAACTTGTTTGGTGGTTTGGAATGCCTACACGCAAGTGCACGTGGTCGAACAAGTAGTAAAATGGCTAGAGTAGCCAAGAATCGATCCAACAGGGACTGGACCAAGGTAATAATCTAATTAAGTGTTTCCTAATTTATACTAATCTAAATGAAATGTACAATTTGAGTCTGAACTATAGTAATGAGCATGCTGAGGCTAAAACAAACATGCAGGGAAGCAATTTATTGATACAAATTTGTTAATATTTCCTTCGGTTGCTAGTCAAGAATTATTGCCATGGATTAAAACTCTCGTATTTAACCCAACTTAAGAATCATGAACCTTCCACCTATATTTCTGTGATAAGAAGAAATTCATGTTCTAGCCATACGAAACCGATTCTTTAATTGACTAATACGATTTTCAGATATATTTCTATTCTGAAGGTAATACAATTCTCAATTTTCCCAAACCAAGAAGAGATCATATCCTATTAATTCACAACTTTCCGATTTCTTTCTCTTTCGAGCGTAAACCGGATTTTTTAGATATACATTAATATTGGCCACACATTAATGCAGTAAGAACAAGAATTAATAGAACAACCATGGAAGAAAAGATGAAAAACCAAGATGATCAATAATTACATTCCACTACAAATGTTCTTAACCTCAGCAAGAAGTGAATTTAGCCACTCATTTGTGGATTAAACATCGTTAAATGAGTCTAAATCATACAAATAATTGAAATAAGGAAGAAAGAGATAGAGAAGAACCCTAAGAATTTCGTCCCCTCAACTGCCTGTAACCCACGTTCTTGCTCAACCAAGTCAGAATAATTAAAAATAAACCTAAGTGTGCTATTTATACTAGTGGAAATTTTTTTCGGAATAACAAGCAGTGGAATCCGGTCCTCCAGGTAATTATGCCCAACGTGCCATGGCGTGCAACACGGGGCTTGGCCTACGTGCCATGGCCCCAATGCGGACCTTCACTGAAACTTGGCCTATTTTAATCATCCGGGGCAGAATGCATCCGCGATGGCAGCGTGACACGGCTCCATCGCGAATCCCCTTAATTTGCTGCATGACCTTGGCCTTTTCCACTGCTCGCTTCCGAATCCATTCTCGATTTCTCCAAACATGCATCTTAGCTTCCTAAAATTACATTTTTCCCGCAAAACAATACTAATCATGTTGGTTAGTATAAATTCACATTTTAACTACAAATCACATGAGAATGTACAACTATCAATGGATAAACAAGAAGAAATGAAGCATTTGAGTATCACTTGGGCATATAATTCTGCCCAAGATCAGACATCATTGCAAAGAATTAATTATATGTGTTTGACTGCTCATTTTATTGATAGAAATTGGGTGTTGCATAAAAGAATATTAAATTTTTGCCCAATCTCTAGTCATAAGGGTGAGCAAATGGCAGAGGCTATTAGTAATTGTTTGCTTGATTGGAACTTGGACAAGGTATTCTCTATAATTATTGACAATGCGTCTTCTAATGATGTTACAGTTAAAGAATTGTCTAAACAGTTGAATATGTGGGGAGCTAATATAATGGAAGGTAAACATCTTCATGTGAGATGTATGGCTCACATACTTAATCTGATTGTGCAAGAAGGTTTGAAAGAAATTGATCCTTCTGTCAAAAGGTTCGACAAATGGTGAAATGTTAAATCATCCCTGGCAAGAACAAGAAACTTTAAGAAATGTTGTGAAGTCCAAAGGGTAGAATGTGATAAAACATTGTCGCTAGATGTTCCTACTAGGTGGAATTCCACCTATTTGATGTTGGATACGGCACAAAAGTTTGAGAAGGCCTTTGATAGGTTTGATCTTTTTGATGACCAATTTAATACTTGTCTTTCAACTAATGTGTGTGAAGATGGAAGTGTTGCAGGTCCGCTCGAATGTGATGATTGGGTGAATGTGAGGAATGTGGTGACGTTTCTTGAAAGATTCTACGAGCTCACTGTAAAGGTTTCAGGTTCACATTATGTTACTTCTGATGTTCATTTTGAGGGTATATGTGAGCATGATGCATATTTGAATGTGTGTTTAGCAAGTGAAGATCTTAATCTGAGTAACATGGCTGAACGGATGAAACAAAATTTAAGAAATATTGGGGTTGTCCTGAAAAGATGAACAAAATTATTTTTATTGCTTCTGTGTTGGATCCTCAAAATAAGTTTGTGTATGTTAGCTTTTCACTTGAAGAACTATTTGGGGAGGAAATAGGAAAGAAAGTAAATGAAGGAGTGCGATTATATGACTTCTTTGTTTAAAGTGTATATAAGACAATATTCAAAAGGATCTAATCAATCATCTCCATCTAGATCTACTTCATCTCAAGACACATCTGATACATCTAGTTCTGGCGCTTCTCTAAGTATGAAAACAAAAGCCTTGAGAACTAAGCTTTACTTGAAAAAACAAAAAGAAGATTATGGAAGTGGAGGTGCTAAATTGGAGTTGGATAGATACATTAGTGAAGAACAAGAGCCTGATTCTGATGATTTTGATATATTAGGTTGGTGTAGGGTTAATTCTCCTAGGTTTCCTATTCTTTCAGAGTTAGCTCGTGATGTGTTGGCTATTCCAATTTCAAGTGTGGCATCAGAATGTGCATTTAGTACTAGTGGTCGTATTCTTTATCCATTTAGAAGTTCATTGACTCCTAAATGTGTGCAATCTCTTGTTTGTGTACAAGATTGGCTTAGAGAAGAGACTAATCCTATTTGTATTGAGGAAACTTTGGAGTATCTTGAGAAACTTGAGCTTGGTAAGATTTTATATTTTTTAGTTGGTTGTTTAGCTTTTAAGTTTTAATTCAATAATAAATTAATAGTATACTAATTTGTGTTTTATGACATATTTGATTAAATTATCTTTAGAGATGGCAATAAATGGAAGAGAGTCTTGCTTTGTTGATGTATGATTGCAAATTGCAATTTGCTACTAGTGCCTAGTGGTGAGTGGTGACCGGTGAGTTGAATTATTTACTACTTTATTTGTTTGGTCATTGTCTCATACTCTCATAGTATCATTGATGATATCTTTTTGAAATATTATTTTTTTATCTTGAAAGTTATATTCTAATTTTTGATTTTATCTTACTATTTATTAGGCTCAACGTTCAAGTTCAATCATGCCTCCTAAATTTAGCTCACCCATTTGGAAATACTTTGAGGTTGTTCAAAACAGTGAAGAAGAGCGTAAAGCTAGGTGCTTGAGATGTGGAGTGATCTATAATTGTGATCCAAAATTGTGTGGAACAGCAGACTTGAAGAAGCATGTTGAGAAGTGTCTTGAGCGTAATCTCAATCGTATTCGTATTTAATCTTATGGAGTGGTTGAATGAATTTGGTGTTTTTTGTGATTTTACACTTTGAAGTCCCAAGCAGTTTGTGACTTTGTGTGTGTCAGTGTGTGTGCTGGGCTACTGGGCACTGGCATAGTGGCACTACTGAAGTGCTGAATGCTGATTATGATTTTTGTGTGTGTATTGTAATTTCAAATTTGTATGCTTTATGTCTGTGTGGGTTTAGGAATGACCAGGTGCCATCAAGTGATGCTTTATGTCTATGTGGGTTTGGGTTGTCATTGAGAATTTGAGATGGTAAGTTATGCCATTTTGAATAGTCTTTGCTGCTGACTGCTGTACAATTACTAGCTTTGGTTTTTCTAGCAGTTAGACTTAGTTAGACTCTTAATTGAATAGTCTTTGTTGTTGACTGCTGGTAGGCACTAGCTTTGGTCTCGCTAAATATGGATATGGTAGTGGATGGTGTCATACTTTGTGTACTCTGATTTAGTGATTTCTGCTGTACAGCCTACAGGGATTTTTACTAAAAAATCTGATTTCTGAATGCATCTTAAGCCAATTGATCAGATTTTTTATTCAGACCCATTTCAATTGGCTTAGTGTACATCCTACAACCCATTTCAGATGAGTGTGCATTTGGGTCTTACAGATTTTTACTAAAAAATCTGGCCGTGTAGCAGTGTAGGCGGTAGCCGGTACCGGTAGGCACTCAATTTATGAAACTTTAATTTTTATTATAAATTTATAATTGATATTAATAAAAGAAAGATTCACAATAGTTAAAAATAGATCATTTTGAATTAAAAAGCTTGAAATAATTTATATTTTCTTTAAAAAGTGGCCCATTTTACAACCAAAAAAAAGCCCATCAGCCAAGCCCAAAAACCGAAATAAATAAATCTTACCGAATTACAAAACAATCGAACTGAACTGAAGAAAAACGGTTCGGTGTTCGGTGTTCTGTATACATAATTGAAAATCGAAAAAACCGAACCGAAATTTGAAAAAATCGAACCGAAACACCGAATGCCCACCCCTACTGGGAGATGAAGAAGAATTGAAAAGAGTGGAGGAAATATACCTTGATGATACCTGAGAAGTCACAAAAGTAACGTCGTGCGGCGACGTTAAATTAGGCGCTGTATGGGAGGCAACCCATGGAAGGCGAAGTCTGAGTAGCCACAGGTATGTCCTTATCCCTACATGCTTATATTTTATGCCTCGGGGATGAAGCTCATTTTTTAAAAGGGGGTGTACTTGTATTTTTGAGATTTTTGTTCGTTTGATGGTTTTTCTTGCCGTGTTTCTTTTTCCTCAGGCATGTTATCTAGTAGAACCGGCATGTGTTAGGATTTTTGTTTGATTAGAAAGTAACTTAGGAATACTCAGCCAATGGATATGCACTAGTTTTTTTATTTTTGAAAAAATTGACCCTGTTTAAAAATTTTTGCTATGTATTTGTGACAACAACGCATGATTTCTGTGGATCGTTTTATGTCATTTAGTTATTAATAGTGCTAGTATTGTTATGCCATGTATGAACTAGACAGGTAAAGTAAAAATAGTTCATGTACCATGTGTGAGTGAGGTCTTAGTATTTATTGTGGTATATTTTTGAAGATCTAGAACTTGCCTGGTTGGTCTCTGCATAGGTTAAGGATGGTTGGTTAGGATATGATTATCGGTCATTTTTGTTTTAGCTCACTTTTGGCCTATATCCCTACCAAAGTTTCATGAATCCCTTGATCCCAAGTTTGAGCCTTAATAGATCATATTTCTTTAATTTACCTGTTAACCGTACCCATTTGTTTATAATGAACCTGTTTGGCCCTGGTCCTTTCTTGAATATTGTGAACCTCAACATAAGCAAAATGCTTAAATTGAGGGTGGCTAGAGTAGGGATGTATAAATGGTGGGAGCGGGAGAAAAGAAAAGAAAAGAAAAAGAAGAAAAATAAATGGTAAAAAATAAGGTGTGGTGAGGTGAAAAAGTAAACAACTGAAAATTTGAGAATATTGAAAAAGAAAAATTCAAAAGAGTTTGAAATTGTTGAAAAATGTGAAAAATCACCTCACCCATGCAAATATTCTTAAAATGGAAAAAAGGAAAGAAAAGAAGACAAAAATAATGAAGGGTGAAATAGGAAAATGGTGTAGCAAATGGATGTAGTGCCAAAGAAGGGATAGTCACTCATAAAATCTTTTATCTTTATCATGTCCAGCCCTAAGCCTACATTACAAGCCATATCAAGTCCTATAGTGATCTTAATTTGACAATCTAACAAACCAAAGTAGAGAAAATAAGGGCAAGCCTATGATATCTGATGCGTAATACTTGCATTTCTTTGAGAGAGTGAGTGCTTCATTTGCCTAGTCCCATGTTTCATTTGATACTTCATACTAGAGCGTGGACTTCATTTTTGTGAGGTTACATGGATTATGTTTGCTTTTAACACCGGTCTGTGTGAAACACATAGGTGATGACTTGATTGCTTGTTGATAGTTAGATGACATGTATTGATCCCTGAATATGATGTTTTGATGTTGCTTGCAATACATTAGCTGATGATGTTTCATGAGGAAGGGTCAATAGAGTTTGTATATAGAGTACAAAAATTTATTTGAGTTTTGGCTGTAGTATCTTAAGTTTATTTTCTAGTTGAGCTTGTGTTTATTTTTTCTTTTTCTTTGCCTGAAGACATGCAAAAGTCTTAAGTTGAGGGTGTTGATCTGTTGTGGATTTACAACACTATTGATGCTCAAAACTAAGAAAATAGCATGGACTTAGGTGTATTTATGTGGATATGAGAAACGTTTCCTTTGATTTCAGGATAAATGGGTGTTGGAACAATAAATTGCAAAAGGAAGCTAAAAGTGTGCAAAAAAGGGCAAAAAGTGCAGTCCACAGTACGATCCGTAGGATGGACCTACGAGTCGTACAGAGGGCCGTGATAAGAAGCTGAAAGTTTAACCTGGAAGACTAATCCCAAGAGACTTGTTACGGATCGTACCATGATGGTACGAGTCGTGGTAAGCCAGTCGTGATGAAATCCAGAAGAACTGCACAGGAGGCTAATTCTCAGTACGAGAGGATCCTATGACCCGTGAGATGAAGGTACGAGTCGTACCATACCAGTCGTGGTGAAGTTCAGACAAAGTTCAAAGTATCAGTTTCAAGCCACGGGTGCAAGGTACAAGTCGTAGGATGTAAGTACGAATCGCACCTTGGCCCAACACTTAGCCAAAATTCATCCAACACTTCAAGCCACGAGTCGATGCCACGGTCCGTAAGAATCCCCTACGAGTTGTAGGAGGACCCGTGACGAGCTCGGCGAAAGATATGGAAAGCAGTCCTGTTAGTTTAGGAAAAGGATTCTTGTGTCCCTATAAATACGTTTTATGTTTTATTTTTCATAGAGGACGAATAGACTTAATTTTAGTAGGAAAACATTGTACTAAGCAATTTTACATCAATGAAAGAGAGAATTAAGTTGGTTAAACCTTGTGATCAACCTTTTGTTGAACTCATATTGTTCTTGCTACTTGTTATTCAAGATTTTGCAGATTAATTGAAGGAATCGTTTTTCTCAATCATCTTTGTAAGTATTGTTTTATGTCTTTAATCATGAATAATTCAAAACCTTGCAACTATGAGAGACTAAAACCTCCATAGCTAGGGTTGTGGGAACCATGGTGGATTAACAAGCTAGGGTTGCACTAAGTGATTCTAAAACCAATACTAATTACTTATATTGTAGTCTCTTAATCTTTAATGATTCTTAGCAGTGCGCAATGTTAGGAAGTGCCTGAATTCTTAACTTGCTTTGGTCGAAGAGGTAGAGATTAGGAAAATAGAATTACAATAGAGCCTTGATCTTGATGATCATTGTATTAACTTGAGATGTGGTCGCAGGATAGTTATATCTGGAACTTATTGAGAATGGTTAGTTTGCAAAACTCATGAAACTTGGTCGAGTAATTGAGGATAATCCTTCAATAGGGATTGGTCGATCGTTTGAATGAACCTAAGTTATCAGTTCTATAAGTAAGTATTGGTAAAGATCATGAGTGTATACCCAAAGCTGTTATGAACCCATAGGGAACACAAACCATAGTTATCCTTTAATTATTGATTTGAAAATATAATCTTGAGTGCTATTTATTTTTATTAGAATTTCCCCCATTGTGAAGTAATTACCATACGAGTTCATCTACCGGCTGTAATCTAGATCTTCCATATTCCCTATGTGATTGACCCCAATCTCTAAGTTGGGTTCTTTATTGGCAACGTCCGCTTCATACTTTAGTTGGAAGTGTGGTTTGAGCATTATCAAAGAGGCCTCACGAGGAGGCAAGTTTTGAAGATGATGCTTCTCTGATCCGTTAGCAAAAATGAGAGCAGAGTGAGATGGAGAGAGCGCTGCATGAATCAAGAGAGGAGGCTTGACAGAGAGCTGAGACTGAGGTAGCAAGAGCTTGTGGAAAAGGCCCGAGTTCTGTTGGATCTGAAAATGCGTCGGGTCAAGCGGTAATGTTGGAGATAACATTGGAGGCGTATCTACACCCTCCACCGACCAGGTAGCTGACACCTAGGTCGCAAAGGTATGTTCAGTAGTTCCCTAGTTTTGTCATGTATATATATGCGTCGAGGACGACGCATGCTTTTTTGATGGGGGTGGGGAGAGATACCTATGTATGCTTTTGCTGAACATAACTCGAGGGTTTTTCTTGCCGGATATATTTTTCGGGTATTCCGTATCTAGTAGAACCGGCATGTTTAGGATTTTATTTTATATTTTTTTTGTGTTTTTTTGTGTCAGTCGGAAGAAAGTTAGGAGAACTGAAGGCAGTCAAGAGCTTAAATGGTTGATTTTGTTTTGTTGATTGATAATTTGATACCCCTTCGAAAAATTATTTATATGTATATGTGAAAGTTGAAAAGTATGACCTTTGTGAATCTTTGCATGGCATTGAAACTGTGAACGTGTTTACCATTGTATAGTTGTACCTGAACTAGCAATTAGTAAAAGTGATGATGTTTACCTGTGATATGTGTGAGTGAGGTTTAATAGCTGAATTCGATTGTGTGTGTCAATCTAGAACTTGCCTGGTCAGTCGTACCGAGATAGAGGATAGAAAACTAGGAAAGGATCATAGGTCGTTTTTGATTTATGAGTCCACTTTAGCCTTAAAAGACCTACCAAAGGAGAATAAAAATCCCTTGATCCAAATGTTTGATCTTAAATTGACCTTTCTTTTTTGTTTACACCAATTCACCTTCCTTCTTTTATTATGAATGAACCTGTTTTGGCCCTGGTCCCTTCTTGGACATTGTGAACCTCAACTTAGGCAAATCGCCTAAGTTGAGGGTGGCTACTCTAGGGGTAATTAAGAAGAGTTGGAAGGAATGAAAATTGGGTAGTGAAAAAGGAAAGAGCAGGTGCGATATGCATAATGAAAAGAAAAAAAAAGAAAATGTGACATCAATGAGTGCATGAATAAAGTGAAACCGTATCCGTAGTTGCAAAAGCAAAGAAATGAAGAAGCAGTTAAAGGAAAAAAGGGAGAAAATAGGAAAAAAGGTGAAAAGTTTAGCCAAAAGGTGTGTAGTGCCAAGGAGGGTTGATCTACTAATTCCATATGTACCATACCCAAGCCCGAGCCTACGTTACAAGCCTAGAAAAAGTCCTATAGTGATCCTGGTTACTTGTCCAAAAATTGAGGTATTGAAAGTAAAGGCAAGCCTATGGTATTGTATGCACACAGTTTGAATTTCTTTGTGAGAGCGAGTGAATCTTACCTAGTCCCAAGAGAAATATATCGAGTTAATCATATACACATGTGTGAGTGTGGGACTTCTTTGAGGTGAGAGCATTTGGTCAACAAAATTGTATGGGTTAGTGTTATAGATTTTTGTGTATGGTTGCAAGTGACAGTATTTTGCCATGTTTCGATTCCTCTGTGTCATGGTTGGAAATTTTTCATATGCATAGTGATATGAGTTGATACGATGAGGGAGAGGTTAGAAAATTTTGATTTGATGAATGAATGTGACCGCCGTAGGTTTCCTAGAGTTTTTCCGATTGAAGCATCGAAATAGTTTATTTTATTTTATTTTGTTTTGTTTTTGCCTGAGGACATGCAAAAGTTATAAGTTGAGGGTGTTGATGTGCCATGATTTTATGACACTTTACGCTTAAAACCAAAAAATTATGCATATTTCGGGTATGTTTATATAAGTATGATGTGTTTTGTGCTTAATGTTGTAGGAAAACAGGTTCGGAAGTGAACTGGGCAAATTTATGTTGAAAATAACTAAAAAGGTGACCGCTAGGCACTTCATGAGTCATTGGCAGGAGGCATGACTCGTTGTTGAAGCCGTGGGCAAAAGATGATGTTTGAAGATGCTGAGACAATGTACCTGACGAGTTGAGGGAACGACTCGTTACACCTGGTAATGAGTCGTGAGGTCATTCGTGAAGACTGGGAGAGAAAATATTGCCAAAGTAGCCAGTGTAGTTGACGACAGACATAACGAGTCGCTACATGCTGAAACAACTCGTTGGCAGATCACTGGAACCATCCGTAAGGTGCACTGGAGTTTTGAAGAAGTCAGACCATGAGGGACCTAACGACTTATGCCCAGGAACGATGAGTCGTTTGGTGACCCATTGCCACAACTGAGCACGATGTTGAGGACGACTATTTTAAGGCATGACTCAAAAGAGGTCCCAACGATTCGTCACCAAGCCCGTTGCCACTGTCGACCAGGTTTCCAGTTTTAGTTAGGAAAAGGTTTTATTGGAACTATAAATACACAACTTAGGTTTATTTTTAGAGAATAATAGAGAGAAGCTGATTATTATTAGTTTTCAAGTAGAATTTCGGTGTTGTACAATTAGTCTTGAGTCAAGAAACAAGGTTTAACAATTTTGTTCTTGAATTTGAGGATTAAAAGCAACATTGGAATTTATTCATCAATTTTGGAGTTTTATTCAATCTACTTGGTTTTTCTTCTACGATAATTCGTAAGTTGCAATTATGACTTATTCAATATTTTGTGATTGTAATCATACAAACATGAGTAGCTAAACCCATAGCTAGGGTTGTGGGAACCAAGATGAATTAACACACATAGATAATACTTAGTGATTCTTGAACGGAGCTTAATGCATATATTGCTTTTCCTTTCGTTTTAATTTATTCTCGACGGTTGCAAACGTTAGGACTTGCCTTATTCTTACTTACCGAATCAAGGAGGTAATGAATGGGAAAAGGGATTAACAACAGATATTTGAGGCATCAACCCTTATCTAACAGCTTGAACTTGTCCAGGGGTAGCTAATCCTATATTAAGGGTAAGGGTCAATTAAAGTACACCCGTATACGGACCAAGTTGCATGGTGATAATCATCTAGATAGTGGAACAACCATTTAGGTGAACCTAACTTACTGATATTTCATGTTAAACACCGGAGTAGATCAGTAACGTAAAAGCCTTGTGGTTATGAAGTCTTGGGGAACATAATCCTAGTCAAGTCGTTAATTAAATACAAACCAAATTTGATCTAAGCATTCAGTAGTTTTACTTTTGTTTATTAATCTATTTGTTTCCCCCTTAGGAAATAAGTAACTCAATAGTAACAACTATTCACATTAACTTAAGTTCTTACCATATTCTCTGTGGGATCGACCTCAACCTTTGTTGGGTTCTATATTTGACAATCGACCGCTTATATCTCAATTGCGAGGTATAATTTGGGCGACATCAATGGACTGTGAGAATCACTATCAGAGGGGGCCAAGAGGCCAAGTAAATATAACCTACGGTGGCAACGTAGTTCTGGAACCTTAGTGCGCTGGAACCTTTTCGGTGCTAAGTCCTACTCCCATTAGATAATTCTATCATGACTACTACTGACAAACGGATAGCTCGATATTGGGGCCCAAGACTATAACTGACCTAGGGATACTGTCTGAGAGTTCCCTGAGCGTCTTATAGGACCAGGTTTGGAAAATGAGTTCTAAGACTGGTTAGAGCTGCTTATCTGGAAGTGCCGCAACCGTCTAAAGAACAACTGATACTGAAGTGGGGTCCTGGGGCTGGTCAGAGCTATATAACTAGAATGTCATGACCGCCTGATGGACCAAATAAACTATATTCTGAGTCTGATTATGATAACTGAGAGGCACCACCGACACCTACAGAAACTACTGGAGTCAAACTAATCAGCTGACATTTCTAACTAACACTGAATATTCTAGTACTTTGATTGAAACTGAACTGACAATTCTGAGAAATACAAAGTATAGAGACTTTCTGACTGAATTTGAATAACATACATGTAATTGAGTTTTTAACACATACAATCATTATAGAAGCCCTAACTCTAAAAGATGCAAATAATTCTTAGGAATTCAAAGCTTAAACAGGACTCAAATTTCTGACTTTTCAAAAGTTAAGGTTGAATTTCTAATTTGATGGAACAAGCATCATTTTAGTTACAAACTGGTGGGAAATAGCTACAATTAACATAGGATAGGATTCCACATGAAATAATCCGAGAATGATAGTAATAATTTTAGATTCGCAAACTCAGGGCTAGGACTGAAAGTGAGCAGAGAGAGAGTTTTAGGAGACACAATGGGACAACAGTCTCCTTGCTGAATTCCCACATACCTGTAGAAGAAACCCTGGTGAGAATCCCTAAGAAATACTGAGAAGAATATCAAACCCTTGCTCCTGCTCTGTGCTTCCAGAGAAGTTTTACACTCTGTTCTTGAGGGAGTTGATAAAAAGGAATGGAAAGGGTTGTTCTAGCCCTTTAATTTCCTCCTATACGAACCCAAAACGACATGGTTTCAAGTTAAAAGGCTGGGAAAGTACGAAAAATACCCTTGGCAGAAAGAATTGAAAATTGTCCGACCCTAAACAATGGATCTCTAGACGGGTCGTTGGTTCAAATAATGACTCGTTGAAAGTTGTCGTTGGTTTTGGTTCCTAAAGCAGAATTCACTGGAAAGACCCATGAGAGGATACAACGGTCCATTGGAACAAAGGACGGGCCGTTGACACGTTCCGTTAGAACACATAGAAAATCTGGCATGGAGATAACGAGTCCTTACAATGACTAGTTAGAAGAACCAATGGGTCATTGTATCCACTCATGGTCCACACTGCTGAGGTCTCAAACTGGATGACGAGTGGTAACAACGGCCCATTGGTAGTAACCACGGGCCATTTTTCCCTCTCGTTGCCTCAAGGAAAGGTCCGGTAATCCTCTGAACTCAGGATTCAACGGGTGACAGGACGACTCATTGTTAGGTTCAACGGGTCGTCCTATGTCCCGTTGTTTCCCACTTGAAGAAGCCTGCTGCAACGTACAACCCTATATAATGGTCCGTTGGTTCCACCAGACGGTCTGTTGTGTGGGTCATTTGAGATAGAAAAATTTTCTGATTTTTCTATTATTTTTCCTACAACGTCTGAATTTGATCTAGGAAAGTTTCGGGATGTTACAATATCTTCCCCTTGAAATTATTCGTCCTCAAATGAAGACCATAACTAGGAAAAGAGCTGTGATTTCAAAAATTGAGACTATGAACTATTTTCTGAAGGAGTAACTAACTTCAAACTGACTTAACCGAACTAATAGAGCTGATGCAACTAGGATGCTCATAGGAAATCTAAATAGTGCTGATGAGTACGGAACCGAGTAGAGTATTGAGAAGGGATTCAGTACCTGATATTGGAACTGAACTGGGAGAGAACAAGTGAGGGTATCTGGCCATCATGTCTGCTTTTGCTTCCCATGTGGCTTCCTCAACTAGCTGATTCCTCCACAAAACTTTCACTGAAGTGATTTCTTTACTTCTTATCTTATGAACCTGACGGTCAAGGATCTGAACTGGAACTTCTTTGTAAGAAAGACTATCCTTTATCTCCACACTGTCCAATGGCACCATTGAAGTTGGATCACCAATGCACTTTTTCAGTACTGACACATGGTAGACTGGGTGCACGACTGCTAACTATGAAGGTAACTCCAACTCGTATGCTACCTTACCAATCCGCCTCAGAATCCTATAGGGTCCCATATATCTTGGATTGACCTTTCCCTTTTTCCCAAATCTCATCACCGCTTTCATGGGCGAAACGTTCAGGTATACTCAGTCATCAACTGCAAACTCCAACTCTCTTCTCCGCACACCGACATAAGATTTTTGACGACTCTGAGCTGTTTTCAACCTCTCTCGAATGAGCTGAACTTTCTAAATTGCCTCGTGGACTGAGTCTGGCCCTATTAAAGTAGCTTCACCAACCTCAAACCACCCTATGGGAGATCTGCACCTCCTACCATATAATGCCTCAAATGGGGCCATCTGAATGCTAGAGTGGTAGCTATTGTTGTATGCAAACTCAATGAGAGGCAAGTGGTCATCCCAACTGCCTTTTAAATCTATCACGCAAGCCCTCAACATATCTTCTAGGGTTTGAATGGTCCGCTTAGCTTGTCCATCGGTCTGCGGGTGAAAGGCTGTGTTGAGCTTGACTTGGGTACCTAGCCCTCTCTAAAAAGATTTCCAGAAGTGAGAGGTGAATTGGGTACACTCTATTTGAGATAATGGATAATGGCACCCCATGAAGTCTAACCAGTTCCCAGATATAAAGCCTAGCGTAGTTCGCAGCTGAATCTGTGGTCTTGACTAGAAGAATATATGCTGACTTAGTCATCCGGTCTACTATCACCTAGATTGAATCATGTTGCCGATGAGTCCGAGGTAGACCTGTAATGAAGTCCATGTTTACTTCTTACCACTTCCATATGGATATACTGATATCCTGAGTCATACCTCCTGGTCTCTAATGTTCCACCTTAACTTGGCAGTTCGAACACTTAGCTACAAATTCAGCGATGTCTCTTTTCATGTCGTTTCACCAGTAAATATCCCTCAAGTCATGGTACATTTTAGTTGTACCAGGGTGAATAGAGTATCTCGAGCTGTGTGCCTCAGCCAATATCTGCTATCTCAACTCATCAACATCCGCATACACAATCTTCCCTGGTAACAGAGCACACCATCTCCCCCTTGGGAGAAAGCCTCAACCTCCTTTCCGAGTCCTGCTTCTTTAAGTTTAAGTAGAACTAGATCTTCATCTTATCTGGACTTAACTTCAACTACCAAGGATGAATCTGACCCACTTTGTACTATGACCCCACCTTCAGTTGAATCCACCAGTTGCACCCCTAACCGGGCGAGTCTGTGAACTTCCTTCGCTAACTCCTTCTTGCCTTCCTCAATGTGAGCTACACTCCCCATCTATCGTCTGCTTAGGGCGTCAGCAACCACATTGGCTTTGCCTGAGTGATACAGTATACTCATGTCACAGTCTTTTAGCAACTGCAACCACCTTCTCTAATGCAGATTTAGATCCTTCTGACTCAGCACGTACTAAAGACTCTTATGATATATAAATACATCTACATGAGCTCTATATAAGTAATGCCGCCATATTTTTAGCGCAAACACCACCACTGGTAACTCTAAGTCATGAGTCAAATAATTCTTCTTGTGAACTTTGAGTTGTTTGGAGGCGTAGGCTATCACTTTGCCCCTCTGCATCAGAACGCAACCGAGTCCAATCTGGAAGTATCACAATAAACCACCAATCCATCTGTCCCTTCTGGCAAGGTCAGAACTGGAGCAGTAGTGAGTCAAGACTTCAACTCCTGGAAACTCTTCTCACACTCATCCGACCACTAAAATTTTACTTTCTTTTGTGTTAACTTAGTTATAGGAGATGCTATGGAGGAGAAACCTTTCACAAACCATCGGTAATACCCTGCTAGGCCCAGAAAACTTCTAATTTTAGTAGGTGAGGTAGGTCTGGGCCAATCCTTCACTGCTGCTATCTTATGAGGATCTACTTGTATTCCTTCACCTGAGACCACGTGACCCAAGAAAGTCACGTACTTCAACCAAAATTCACACTTACTGAATTTGGCAAACAACTGGCGGTCTCTGAGTGTTTGAAGCACTATCCTCAGGTGATCTGCATGCTCTTCCTCATTTCTGGAGTATACTAGAATGTCGTCTCTAAATACAATGATGAACATATTCAGATACTGCTTGAAGACCTGTTCATCAGGTCCATAAAGGCTGCAGGGGCATTTGTGAGTCCAAAGGACATCACCACAAACTCGTAGTGGCCATACCGAGTTCTGAATGTTATTTTTGATATGTCACACTCTCTGACTCTTAACCGATGGTATCCTAACCTGAGATCGATCTTGGATAAACAACTGGCTCCCTGAAGTTGGTCAAACAGGTCATCAATTCTAGGTAGGGGATATCTGTTCTTGACTATGACTTTGTTCAGCTGACAGTAATCTATGCACATTCTGAGGGTACCGTCTTTCTTACGCACGAATAGCACTAGAGCACCCCAGGAAGAGATGCTGGGTCTGATAAAACCCTTATCAAGAAGATCCTTTAACTGCTCCTTCAGCTCCTTAAGCTCAGCTGGAGCCATTCTGTAAGGAGGGATGGAGATGGGCTGAGTATCTGGGAGGAGATCTATTTCGAAGTCTATTTCCCATTCAGGGGGAACTCGGGGAAGATCCTTAGGAAAACATCTGGGAACTCACCGACCATTGGAACAGACTGAATAGTCGGGGTCTTAGAGTTGGAATCTTTGACCCGAACTAGGTGATATATACATCCCTTGTAAATGAGTTTTTTGGCCTTAAGGTAGGAAATAAACCTACTCTTAGGCACTGAGCTGTTGCCCATCCATTCTAATACTGGTTCATTTGGAAACTAGAATTCGATAACTCTAGTTCTACAATCAACTGAGGCATAACAGGAGTGTAACCAATCCATGCCGAAAATGAGGTCAAAGTCGACCATGTCTAACTCTACAGGATCAACTAGAATAACTTTATTTATGATTGAGACTGGGTAGTTACTACACACCAGGCTGGCTCTAACTGATTCGCCAACTGGGGTGCAGACTAAGAAGGGTTCTGATAGGACCTCTAGACTGATGTTGAATTGAACTACTATATATGGAGTCACGAATGATAGTGTAGTTCCTGGATCTAGGAGGGCATAGACATCTAGATGGAAAATACTTAACATACCAGTAACTACATCAACTGAGGTTTCCTGATCCTGACGGGAAGATATAGCATAGAAGTGATTTTGGCGTTGACTGCCATCTATACCTGATGTGCTGGCCTACTGAGCTGGTCGGCCTGTTGGAGCTGATGATATGGTAGATTGTGATCTCCCTCGTCCTACTAACGAGCACTCCCTAAGCCTGTGTCCAAGCTATCCACATCCAAAACAACCCTCTCGTCCCTAAAGGCATTCCCTTGGGTGATTCCTGCCACACTTGGGGCAAGTTGGATACCTGTTCCCAGTACTGTGAGCCTGATACTGAGTGTTAGATGATCCAATCCTCCGATCCTGACGGGACCGAAAGATTGGGGCGCTGGCTGAACTAAGTGCTGGGGCTCTCTGCTGTTGTTGCTGCTACTGTTGTTGTTGTGGGCGGCTACTGCCGCCAGACCTCTGATGGCTGAAATTTGATTGGCCAGTCCTTTCCCATTTGTTCTTATGCTCCATATCTTTTAGCTTTTCGGCCTCAATCTGCTGGGCATACACAATTAAGCTAGAGAGGTCCATATCCTTGATTAGCATCACCGTCCTGCACTCCTTGAGGACTAGGTTCGACAATCCGTTAACAAACTTCAGCATGCGAGCCCTTGGCTCGGCTACCATCTTTGGAGCATACTTAGACAGCCTAGTAAACTCCAGAGCATACTCCTCCACAATTCTGTTGCCCTGTCGCAAGTTCATAAACTCCGCCATCTTAGCCTCCCTCAACTCCCAAGGGAAAAATTTATCCAGAAAAGCTGTGTGGAATTCTTCCCGCTCAACTGGTCCTGCTCCCACTGGACGTCCTTCCTTCACTGGTCATGCCATACTTGGGATACTCCTTTTAGCTGGTAGGCAGCCAAATCAGCACTTTCAGAGGAACTGACACCCATAATTCGGGTGATCTTCCTGATTTCGTCCACGAACTCTTGGGGGTCCTCCCCTACTTTGGACACTTGGAATGATGGTGGGTTCATCCGGGTGAAATCCCTCACCCTCGCAGCAGCTGCAGACTCGTTAGTGTTTATCGGCATCACCTGCTGGTTCACCTGGTTGGTGACTGTTTGGGCGAGTAGCTGGATAGTCGCTCTAAACTCTGCAGTGGACACTGTGTCATCCTGAGGTGCTGCTGGAGATGGTGGGGCGGGTCTGTTGGCGTTGCCGGCCCTTCTTCCGTTACTTCGTATAGGAGGTATGGTTCACTGAAATGAAATAGAGAATGAGTTAGAAGGACGTTTCTGAAATTGAACTTTAACGAACGATAAGGAATGTGAACAAAAGAGAGTTTTTCCTAATAACATCTTGCAGCCTCCTCGTCATAAGTGTGGAACGCTTCACACTCATGAAAAGGCCTCTACTCGATGCGTCTTTCAGACTTTCTGAGGATAATCTAAACCTAGTGCTTTGATATCAAGTTTTTCACACCCCGAGCCTACACCCTGGACGTAACACGGTACTTGAAGTCAGGAGTGACCGCAAGTCAACCCCTGTTCTATCATACACTGGTATTCTGAGTAAACATGCACAACGGAAATTTTAAATAATACATAAAAGCATTAATGAAAAATTAAGGACTGAACATAAAGATTTTAAATATCTGAAAGTCTGAAATCAAGTCTGGTCTGAAAGCCATCTAACTGAGGAGTTGCTGGGACAATCCCCCAGCTAGCTCTAAGTCTAGCTAAAAACAATAAAGAAACTGAAATGGATAAAATGTGCCCTTAGAATATGAGGACTCACACTATTGCTGCTGATAGAGAGACTCGAATATAATCGGCTAACGGTGCTGGGTCTGAGAACCTGCGGCTGTATCATGAAACGATACAACATAAAGTGTGTGTCAATAGTTTGAATGTATTGAGTAAGTGAGAGAAACATAAATAACATGACAGAACTAGTAACTGAACTGAAATGACATGAAATGACTACCTGAAAATACTGAAAACTGATACAACTGGAATATAACTGATATGGTAAAAAATGACCCTTCCTGATGGTCATAAATCTTCCCTAAGTCTAAAATACTAAGTCTGAGATACCGCACTGAACTGATCTGAACTGAACTGGACTGAGAAATCTGAGAATGAGCTAAACTGACTAGTGGGAGAGGCTATAACCGACATATAACCACGTGAGCTAAATGTGGAGTCCGAAGTATACACCCCACCGGTAGGACCCAATACACCTTGCCAGGATATAAAGGCATGGACTGTGAGAATCACTGTCAGAGGGGGCCAAGAGGCCAAGTAAATATAACCTACGGTTGAAACATAGTTCTGGAACCTGGGTGCGCTGGAACCCCGGCCCTTTCGGTGTTAAGTCCTACTCCCATTGGATAATTCTATCACAACTACTACTGACAAGCGGATAACTCGACACTGGGGCCCAAGACTATAACTGACCCAGGGATACTGTATGAGAGTTCCCTGAGCATCTTATAGGACCAGATTTGGAAATTGAGTTATAAGATTGGTCAGAGCTGCTTATCTGGAAGCGCCGTAACCGTCTAAAGAACAACTGATACTTAACTGGGGTCCTGGGACTGGTCAGAGCTATATATCTAGAATGTCATGACCGCCTAATGAACCAAATAAACTATATTCTCAGTTTGATTTTGATATCTGAGAGGCATCAGTGACACCTCGGGAAACTACTAGAGTCAAACTGATCAGCTGACATTTCTGACTAACATTTAATATTCTAGTACTTTGACTGAAACTGAACTGACAATTATGAGAAATACAAAGTATATAGACTTTCTAACTGAATCTGAATAACATACATGTAACTGAGTTTTTAACACATACAATAATTATAGAAGCCCTGAATTTTTAAAGATGCAAACAATTCTCAAGAATTAAAAGCTTAAACAGGACTCAAATTTCTGACTTTTCAGAAGTTAAGGCTGAATTTCTAATTTGATGGAACAAGCATCATTTTAGTTTCAAACTGGTGGAAAATAGCTACAATTAACATAGGATAGGATTCCACATGAAATTATCTAAGAACGATAGTAATAATTTCAGATTCGCAAACTCAGGGCTAGGACTGAAAGTGAGCTGAGAGAGTTTTGGGGGACGCAAGGGGAGAACAGTCTCCTTGCTGAGTTTCCACATACCTATAGAAGAAACCCTGGTGAGAATCCCTGAGAAAAACTGAGAAGAATATCAAACCCTTGCTCCTGCTCTATGCTTACAAAGAAGTTTTACGCTCTGTTCTTGACGGAGTTGAGAAAAAGGAATGGAAAGGATCATTGTAACCCTTTAATTCCCTCCTATAGGAACCCAAAACGACATGTTTTCAGGTTAAAAAGTTTGGGATAATACCAAAATACCCTTTGCATAAAGAACTGAAAACTGCCCGACCTTGAACAACAGATCTTAGGATGGGTCGTTGGTTCAAATAACGGTCGGTTTAAAGCTATTGTTGGTTCTGGTTCCTGAAGAAGACGTCACTGGAAAGACCCACAAGAGGATACAAAGGTCCGTTGGAACAAAGGACGAGCCATTGACACCTTTTGTTAGAATACATACTAAATCTGGCACGGAGACAACGAGTCCTCACAATGACTCATTGGAAGAACCAACCGGTCATTGTATCCACTCGTGTTCCACACTGCTGAGGTCTAGAACTGGACGACGGGTGGTAACAATGGCTTGTTGATAGTAACCAGGGGCCGTTGTTTCTCTTTCATTGCCTCAGGGAAAGGTCCGATAATCCTCTGAACTCGAGATTCAATGGGAGACAGGACAACTCGTTGTTAGGTTCAACGGTTCGTCCTATGTCCAATTTTTTCTCACTTGAAGAAGCCTGATGCAATCCACGACCCTATACAACAGTCCATTGTGTGGGTCGTCTGAGACAGAAAAATTTTCTGATTTTCTATGATTTTTCATGCAACGTCTGAATTTGGTCTAGGAAAGTTTCGGGGTGTTACATTATCATCATTATCTTATATTTTTATAGTTTTATCCTTACATACCAGTACATTTTATTCGTACTGACGTCCCTTCATCTAGGGACCCCTCCTACAATCGTGCTGTAGGTACAGGCCGAGGTTCAAATCATCAAACACAATTGCAGTCAAATTTCAGTAGAATAGTAGTATGCTCCTCTCTTCCAGGAGCCATGTCCTAATTTTGACTATTTTGAGTTTTGTGTACAACATAGGTACGCGGGGGCCCTGTCCCTTGTATTTAAGTTTGTTTACTCTATAGAGGGTGATAAGGAGTAGTTTGTATAGTATTTTTGGTTGGGTAGTCGTGTTGATTTTCCATTTCTATGTTTAGCTTTATTGCAGCCTTGTCGTCTTTCCAGATTGCTTATTCTTACCGGTCTTGAGACCGTATGGGTCTAGTATTTATCTTGGTTGGTTGTGACAGGTGGTTTGGTCGGCCTTAGTGTTACACTTTCAGACACTATATGGTCAGCTTCTAGATCAATCATGGATCGAGTGCCAGTTGCGCCCTACCCCAGTTTTGGAGCGTGGTAGAAAAATACATCTGAAGTATCACGACTTTTTTGAGTTTTATATCTAAACTATGAGGTGTGCGAGTTTCTTACCTAAACTATCACCACATGTTTATCGATGCACACATAAATTATCAATTATTCAATTTTCCTACTTAAATGATGGTGATATTTTAGGTAGAAAAAAGGAACAATTGATTGTTAAGGTGTATAAACATTTGGTGACGATTCAGATATAAAATTTAAAAAAATTATGATACTTCAAATGTGGTTATGACCATTAACTTAAAAATATATGAAAAAAAGCATACATTAAAGGCTGTATTCGGTAGTAAAGAGAAATATTTTTCATGAAAAATAATTTCTTCTAGGAAAACTGTTGGGATTCTTCAATGATTAAGTCTTGAAGATGAGGTATTGTGAATTGAGAAATGGGAAAAAATAAATTAGAGGGAAGTGAAGTTGAAAATTTTCTTTTATAAAAGGAACTTTGTCCCACATTGGAAGGGAATAGGGAAAGGTTTATGCTTATATAGAGAAGCATATCTTCTAGCTAATAAAGAGTTGAGAAGAGAGTCTTTCCTCGCGCCGTTGTCGTCACTTGGCTCGACTTCGGCTTTGAATTTGGACCAAATTTAGTTAAAATCTGAGTTATCTTTTTTCGTAATATGGCAGAGGACATGCGTCCCACAAGTTCTCCCCTGCGAAATGTAGGTCCCGCACTAAAACAAAACTGCTTTGGACTTGGAATTTGATTTTGTCAAGATGATCTGATTGATTGATATATTTTTTATACCAAATTTAGTTAAAATTCGAGTTATCTTTTTGAGCAATCTGGCAGAGGATATGCATGCTACAAGTCCTCACCAGCGAAATGCAGGTGCCACACGGAAAGTGCTGAAAAAATACTGCTTTTGACTTATATTGCACATGTGCGCCACAAGTCTTCACTTGTGAAATGCAGGTACTAGTGCAAGTCAGCCAAAATATTTATTTTCCTAAACAGAAACTACCTTCAGAGAACAGGCATGTCTGCACCTGTTTATACCCAATCACGACTATAAATTCCAAGCTTAGCCTCATATTTTTTACACACACAATGAATGACACAACAAATCTTTTCTCTCTTCTGAATTCTCTACATAGTTTTCAAATCAAAACGTTAAGTGTCAAGTGTGATTTTGCTCTGTCATTTGAGTTTGTCGGAGTTTTGTAATTTGCATTACCGCTATTACAGAAACACTTTTCCTTTTTATCTTAGGAGAAAGTGTTACGATCCGAGCTGAGACTCCGAATCGAGATACAGGACTTAGAGCCACGGATGGCTCCAAGTCAACCCATGGCATGTGTATAGTAACTCAAGAACATAAATTAAAGCGAAAACTTAAAACTTAAAACTTAAATATGAATAAGCGGAATTCTAAATACAACATAGGCCAAAACATAGTCAACACTTGACAAGCTGAATCATCTACATAATGTCTGAAAAGCCTCTAAAATATATGATAAGCTGATGGGACAACTTTCCTAACGAACTCGCTAGAATTTGACAAACTGAAGTAATATGCAAAGCATAACTACTAACTATCCCTGAAAAATAAGGACTCACTCAAAACAGGGGGTGGACTGGACTGAAGAGAAAGCTATCGGCGAGACTGAGATGGATCACTCGAACCTATATCATGAAATGATATAATATAGAGTATGTGACCAGTACTTGAAATGTACTGAGTATGTAGGAAAAGTAAAATAGGCTTAATAAATCATTAGTTGAAAACATGCTTGTAAATCGAAAGATCATGAAAGTGAGGAATGCATGCTAAGCTGTATCTGGAACATACATAATCATAAGGTAGTTATCATAACTGAATATAATGACCCAAAATTTAGAAATAGAAATCATATGACTTGTCATAGCAGAAATCGTAAGTAAAAACTCATAAATTGATCATTAGGTCAAATATGCTGTAAAACATACTATCATAATATATGAAAATAAATAACTGAAAGCATGAGTAACAATGAGAGACTCTTCATAATCAACAACTACCATGTATGAGCGCATGATGATCCCACGTCTTGCCCACGTAGAGGATATCCATCCTAAGCCTTGTCAGGGCGAAGGACAAATAAGATGTGATATCATGGTGTGCCCTCAGGCTGGGGGAGCTCTCTCTTGAGAGGTCCAAAATATATACCTATATTGACGCGTAGTTTATGAGACCGGGCAACCTTGGAACCCCTGGCTTACTCGGTGCTAGATACTACTCCCATAATATGTATATTGCTCATATAGTCATATTCTCAAAACATAGCTTTAATCTAAACATTGGGAGTCTTGCCTCCAATTCATATCATAAAGTACATTGGGAGTCTTGACTCCAAATCATATCATAAACTAATCTTATTAGCCTTGACTAAAATCATAATAAGCATACTTAACTTGCACGGGCTTTCCCAAGTCATAAAATCACGTATAATTGAAATAGACTTCACAAGTCAAAATCATGGAATCATAAGTTGAGGATTTATAAACATTCATGCATACTTTGATAATTCATCATGCTTGAAATCATGGAAGCATAAGCTTGATCTTCATAAAACATGCATAATAGGGCATATTTTCTAATAACTCGAAAACATGAATTTACAATCAAATTAAGTATAAAATATGCCTATTAGACTTAAAGCGTACTTTAGAACATGAGAAGATTAAATCTGTAAATATATCATAGAGAATTTTATAAAACTAGGTTAAAACCCTAGAAATCAATACACTTGATTAATAACTTTTAATTCATGAACTTGAGAAATTTGGGCATGAGGATGGAAAAAACTCTCATTCGTAGCCGTACATACCTGGGTAAACTGATCTTCAAACTAGCCTTGAAAGCCCAAGAAAATTGAGGAAGAAATTGGGGAGAATTCTAACTTGCTCTTGAAGGGGAATCTCAATATCTTGCATGCATGGGGGTCTAATGGCTTAGAATAGACTAAATCCTCTTAAAGCACTCCTTTCAGGGTTTAAAATGATCCCATTAGGAAGTTTGGAGCTCAGGAATTACAAAAATATCCTTAATGATTTGTCTGAAAAAAGGGTCACTTCCAGCCACTACGACTCGTACCATAAGTCGTACCACCAACCTACGACTAGTGGTTTCCTCCTGTGGCTAGCATGTCCAATTTCTCCGACTCTCTAATTATTTCCACAAACACCTACCATGACCTGTAGTTCCTTACTACGAGTCGTACAATCAAATATATAACTAGAACCTGGCAACTCAGTAGCATTCTATAATTCCGTGATCATGAGTCGTACCACCAAACCACAACTCGTGGTTTGGGGAATTGTTACACCACGTAGAATTCCCGACACTTAGATGACCTATTCGCACGTTGGTTAAATATATTTGAAGTCCATACCTGCTAGGGAAAGGCCCGGGAAAAGATCGGACGAGAAACCCGTCGAAACCATTGCGGGAGGAGCCAGGCAGAGCCCCTCCGCGATGGCAGCGTGTCACGGAGGTGAGGCCTCCGCGATGGCTCCGTGACACGTTGCCCAGGTTCAGGCCCAAGTATATAAGCCCCCACTTCGGTTTAAAATCATTCACCACTTGAAAACAATTCCAGAACACGCAGTAAACAGAGAAAAACGAAGGAAAAATTATATATTTCCGTCCGATTACGCTGCCAAACGCTGCCCAAACTCAAATTAATCCCAGATACCCGAGTATTTAGCAGCAGAGAGCATTTCTACGGAATTAGTTTCGCGAAATACGGCCGACGAATCGGCGAGCCACCGAACTAAAGTAAGTAGAATTGCTCTAAATTAATGTCTATGTGTTCCTAGCTGAGAAGTGAATACTTCTCCCTTCTGGGCCACTGAAAAATAGCGAGTTTTCGACCGTCTTTCGATAAGCCTAAGTTTAGGCTATAAACTATATCGAAAGTAACGTTGCTCTTTACAATAAAGCTGTATTTAGTATTGATTGACGTATTTATGAATGCAGTTGGGAGAAAATAGTTGAAGTACCAGCCGAGCCTCGTCCGACGGACAAATAGTAGAAGATAAGGTATGTAAAGTTAGTTTCCTTCGGCAAGTTAAGTAATATCAGTGTAGTGTAACAAATTACGGACTAGTAGAATGTTCAGAAGTCAAATGTTGCGTTATTATGAATGTTGGTACGATGTGAGAAACATTGGGTTGTAATGTGTATGAAACCTATCAGTATGATATAGATTCTAACGCAAGCGTTAGAGATTGCCCAGTATATTCAGTGTGTGATGTAATATTCCATGTTAAGATATTGTTGTGTTCAGCTGAAACCCCGCGGAGTAGTACAGTATCCGTAAAGCACTTCAGAAATAGAATAGCAGACTAAAATGAAGGTCAGAAAGCATGTCAGGATTAGTAAATCATGTTACTATAGAAAGTCAGTATACAACGTAGTTTAGCAGAAAGATTATATTCGTACATACATATATAGTACTTCCAGCCTCAGCATGTATTAAGTATGTACTTATTTCTATCAACAGTCCAGCATATAGTGTATACAGAAACTTAGTAAACAGCAGAGTTTTCAGTAGAAACATTATCTTATGTAGCATTTGCCCAGTACAGTCCGGCAGGAGACTATATTCATATTTATACATCTTTACTTGCCTCAGCACGTATTAAATACGTACAGACTACTATCATTAGCCTAGCATGTAATATATATGATACTTTACCCCTATTAGCCTCAGCATGTGAGATACCCAGACAGTATTACCAGTTGAGACCGTTGTATTGTTTGGGGTTGGATTATAGCTGTATCGACTCGTCCGCCAGAGGACGAGGATACGTCACTCTACGGAGTGGCATGCTGTCCCGCCAGGGGATGAAGATGGGATGCCAGTCTTTCCCCATATTTGTGCCTTGATCGGCCCTTACACACCCCAGTCAAGCGGATACGCCCGGGTGCAGATTCAGGAGTCCTCCGGACTCAGATGCAGTTATAGTCAGGGGCTCAGTGAGCCCAAGTGCATACCCAGGGGACCGACAGGATGCTTACAGCTAGTATAGGAGATGGGATGACCGGGGTAGGGGTATAGATTCTGTGTTGATTGTACCTCCCGGCTTATGGGGACCGGGTAAGGTTGTGTATGCCATTTTATGTTATGTATGTTATGTTATATTACAGTAGATACGATCAGATTAGTAGTAGAATGATACGTCTCCAGGTATGATTCCTACTCCCTTTAGTATGATTAAGAACAGGTACGATCTACACCATCAGACAGTTAATGTACTCCTTCTTATTTCAGTTTTGACAGTTATGTTATTGATTTCAGATATCCCTTCAGTTCTTACAGATTCAGTTATCTCCTACTATTCAGAATTTTTAGTTATATTGCTTGTATTCAGTTTGCTTTACATACTCAGTACCAGCGGTACTGACGCCCAGTGGGGCGCTGCATTACTTGCCTTCAGGTACCCATAGACGCGCAGGCGATACCACGTGATCCCCATCAGCGGTTGAATATTCAGCTCCTGTCATCCGGAGACTGAATTTCTAGAGGTGTAGTTCAGTTCCTTTTGTTGTACAGTACGGGTAGGTCGGGACCCTGTCCCGATCATTTCTATTATTCTTCTTAGAGGCTTGCAGTCTGTATGTATTCCCTGTGGTCAGATGAGCCGGTCGTGTGAGGCCGTGCAGTTGTATAGTTGCCTTTACTCCTTTCTTTCTTTTGTAATGGTCGTGTGGGGCCATAGTTTGCCAGTAGTGGTGACCTTGCCGGTCACGTAGCTTTTCAGTATGTTATGTTTGAGTTACAGATAACTAGACAGCATGGTGGCCTTGTCGGCCGGCATAGGTTCCCCTGAATTAACATGTTTCTGGTCAGCTGTAATACAGGTACAGAAGGCTATAGGCCAATGGGCCGGGGGCTGTATTTACAGCCGTTATATAGCCCTTTGTTTCCAGAAATGTGAGTTAGAGCCAGCCAGGCGCCAGATGCGCCCAGGCTTAACAAGTTCAGCAGATCAGGTCCTAGTAGGGCACCAGGTGCCAGTCATACCCCCCAAGGTGGGGTGTGACAAACTTGGTATCAGAGCAGGTCGTATCCCAGTGAGTCTGCAAGCCGTGCTAAGTAGAGTCCTGTCCATGGATGTGTTGTGCACCACATACTATGGGTAGGAGGCTGCAAGGCATGATAGGATGGTTGTCTTTTATTCTGATTCAGTCGTGCTATAGAGCGGTACAGTATAGGGTTGATTCCCTAAAATCTTACCATATTCTTTGGTTACAGATAATGTCAGACCAGCGCCATCCTATTACAGGTCGGAACTTAGACATTGCAGTAGGAGAAGGCACCAGCAGGATGCCTCCCCCTCATTTGGAGACAGCCCGATCAGAGGGCACTACAGAGGCATCATCCCAGCCTCCTCAGCAGTCCCCACCACGTCAGGAGCCACTTGGGGCGACATTACCTTCAGCAGCCCCTATATTGACTCCTTCTGATCAGGAGGTTAGGAGTGCTGTAGTTCTGTTAGCACAGATGGTGGCTGCTCAGCGTCAGCCAATGCCATCTACAGTTGCAGAATCATCAGGAGGGCCCGGTAGTTCGAGGGTCCGAGAGTTTTTAGCCCTGAATCCCCCACAGTTCACAGGCACGGACCGAACAGAGGACCCCCAGGATTTTCTGGATCAGATGCAGAGAATCTTCAGGGTTATGCACGCCACGTCTACCGAGTCAATCGAGTTGGCCGCATTCCGGTTACGGGATATTGCGGTGTTATGGTATGAAAGCTGGGAGAGGTCCCGAGGGAGAGATGTTTCCCCTCCCACCTGGTCCAGCTTTTCAGGAGCCTTTCTGGATCATTATTTGCCGCGGGAGATTCGACAGGCCCGGGTAGACCAGTTCCTACATCTAGAACAGGGGGCCATGAGTGTTCGGGAATATTCTTTGCAGTTTGATTCCTTATCCCGATATGCACCGGCCTTTGTCGATACTATGGCATCCAGAGTGCATCGCTTCATTACGGGATTGAATCCAGAATATGCTGAGATTTGCACTACAGCCACACTGTGAGAGGACATGGATATTGCTCGCATTCAGGCATTTGCTCAGAATATTGAGGGCATCAGACAGCGGCAACGAGAGGTCAGAAGGGTTAATCAGGAACAGCGTCGTCGGGACAGGCCAGTTGAATTACCGGGAGGGGCCCGGGGAGGACCCAGGCCCCGATTGTCAGACAGGCCGCCCAGGCCCCCGCCTCCGTCACAGTCACAGGGGGTAGATTCAGCCGCAGGGGGCAGTCAGGACTGGTAGAGGCTCACAGATGGCAGATTCACTATCACAGAGGAGGGCAGAGCAGAGTAGGTATACCCTACCACTTTGCCCTATATGCAATCGACGCCATTCTGGAACATGCAGATATGGCTCCACCGCATGTTATATTTGTGGCCAAGAAGGCCATTTGATGAAAGATTGCCCAGCCAGAGGTCAAGAGGACCGCGATAGACAGGATAGGACATCAGCAGGGTCACGAGCCACAACATCCTCGACTGGGCGCAGACCCTCAGTTTTAGCGGGCAGGGGTCAGGGCAGATCAGGGGCCTCCAGTACAGGTGCGGGTCAAAGCCGCACATATGCTTTACCAGGGAGACAAGATTCAGAAGCATCGCCTGATGTCGTGACAGGTATGCTAACTATCTGCTCACACCCTGCTTATGTGTTAATTGATCCAGGGTCTACTTTGTCCTATATTACACCATTTGTGGCACGGAAGTTTAGTATTGTACCAGAATCATTACAGCAGCCCTTTCTAGTATCTACGCCCGTTGGTGACTCTATCACAGCTAGCCGAATCTACCGTGGGTGTACAGTAGAGATTGTTGACCGTCAGACCACAGTAGATCTGGTCGAGTTAGAAATGATAGACTTCGATGCCATAATGGGTATGGACTGGTTAGTGCCATGCTTTGCCAATGTTGAATGTTGGACCAAAACGGTCCGATTCCACTTCCCGGGGAAAGCAGTACGGGAGTGGAAGGGCAGCACCGTGACGCCAAAAGGTAGGTTTATTTCCTACCTTCAGGCGAGAAAGTTGATATCTAAGGGGTGTATTTACCATCTTGTCAGAGTTCAGGATGACCAAGCAGAATCTCTGACACTCCAGTCTGTCCCAGTGGTAAATGAATTCCCAGATGTATTTCCTGATGAGTTACCTGGTATTCCCCCAGAAAGGGAAATAGACTTTGCTATTGACTTGCTACCAGGCACTCAGCCAATATCAATACCTCCTTATCGTATGGCTCCTGCAGAACTCAGAGAATTAAAGGAGCAGTTGAAAGACTTGTTAGATAAAGGTTTTATCAGGCCGAGTACTTCTCCATGGGGTGCGCCAGTCTTGTTTGTGAGAAAGAAAGATGGCTCGCTCCGAATGTTCATAGATTATCGGCAGCTAAACAAAGTTATAGTAAAGAACAAGTATCCGCTCCCCAGAATTGATGACTTATTTGATCAGTTGCAGGGAGCCAGATACTTTTCTAAGATTGACTTGCGGTCCGGATACCACCAGGTCCGAGTACGTGAAAGAGATATTCCTAAGACAGCATTCAGGACCCGATATGGGCATTTTGAATTTCTGGTTATGTCCTTCGGGCTAACGAACGCCCCAGTAGTTTTTATGGACCTGATGAACAGTATTTTCAGACCTTTCCTGGACTTGTTCGTGATAGTATTCATTGATGACATTCTGGTGCATTCTCGCTCTGAAGCAGATCACCGGACTCATTTGCGGACAGTGCTTCAGATTCTCAGGGACCGCCAGTTGTATGCTAAGTTTTCGAAGTGTGAATTCTGGCTTAACTCAGTGGCCTTTTTAGGGCATATTGTCTCAGACACCGGTATACAGGTAGATAAGCAGAAGATAGAAGCAGTTAAGTCATGGCCTAGGCCTACCACCCCGACTGAAGTTCGTAGCTTTCTGGGGTTAGCAGGGTATTATCGGAGATTCGTTGAGGGATTCTCAACCATTACAGCACCTTTAACTAAATTGACACAGAAAGCAGCAAAGTTTCAGTGGACGGAGGCATGCGAGCAGAGTTTCCAGGAATTGAAAGACAGGTTAACCTCCGCCCCAGTATTAGCATTGCCGGAAGGCACAGAAGGTTATTCAGTTTATTGCGACGCGTCAGGTGTCGGATTGGGTTGTGTGTTGATGCAACATGGTAGAGTAATTGCATATGCCTCCAGATAGCTGAGAAAACACGAAAAGAATTACCCTACCCATGACCTGGAATTGGCCGCAGTAATTCATGCCTTGAAGATGTGGAGGCATTATCTGTACGGCGTCCATGTTGACATTTATACAGATTATAAGAGCTTACAGTACATTTTCACCCAGAGGGAGTTGAATCTGCGGCAGCGCCGCTGGTTAGAGTTGTTGAAAGACTATGATGTGAATATTCTATACCACCCCGAAAAAGCTAATGTTGTAGCAGATGCCCTGAGCCGTAAGTCAATGGGGAGTTTGGCGTATTTGCGACCTGAGAAATAGAAATTAGCTAAAGAAATTCATCAGTTAGCTGGCCTAGCCGTTCGAGTAATAGAAACAGAAAATAATGGACCAGTAATTCAGAATTCTGCAGTGTCATCATTAGTTACAGAGGTAAAAGAACGGCAGTATGAGGATCCCGATTTAGTTCAGCTCAGAGATAGAGTTCAGAAAGGTAAGGAGCCAGATTTTCAGATAACCGAGGATGGTGTGCTACATTGTAAGGGCCGCCTTTGTGTCCCGAATGTCGCAGGACTTCATGGGCAGATCATGCATGAGGTACACTACGCTCGCTATTCCCTTCACCCAGGGGCGACGAAAATGTACCACGACATCAGAGACATCTACTGGTGGCCAGGTATGAAAACTGAGATAGCTGAATTTGTATCTAGATGTGCTAATTGTCAGCAGGTGAAAGCAGAGCACCAGAAACCGGGTGGTTTGACTCAAGAGATAATGATACCTATGTGGAAGTGGGAAGTAATAAACATGGATTTTATAACAGGGTTACCCCATACTAGACGCAGAAATGATTCCATTTGGGTAATAGTTGACAGGCTGACAAAATCAGCTCATTTCCTGCCAGTAAGGGCTACCTTCTCAGCTGAGGATTATGCCGAATTATATATCAGAGAAATAGTTAGATTGCATGGAGTGCCAGTATCTATTATTTCAGATAGGGGAGCACAGTTTACAGCTAGATTCTGGCAGTCATTTCAGAAAGGTCTGGGGACGCAGATTAATTTGAGCACAGCATTCCATCCCCAGACAGACGGGCAGGCTGAACGTATAATTCAGATGCTCGAAGATATGCTACGAGCGTGTGTGTTAGATTTTGGGGGTAGCTGGGATGAACATCTTTCGATAATTGAATTTGCTTATAATAACAGCTACCATTCAGCTATTCAGATGGCGCCTTTCGAGGCATTGTATGGGCGAAAATGTAGATCGCCGGTGGGCTGGTTTGAGATAGAAGAATCAGCATTAGTTGGCCCAGACATTGTTCGGCAGTCCGAGGAAAAGATAAAGCTTATCCGAGAACGTTTACTGACCACTCAGAGCCGCCAGAAGTCATACGCAGATAAGCGGCGCAGAAATCTAGAATTTTCGGTAAACGATTGGGTATATCTGAAAGTGTCCCCGATGAAAGGGGTAATGAGGTTTGGCAAGAAGGGCGAGCTTAGCCCAAGATTCATTGGGCCGTATCAGGTTCGGCGAAGAATAGGCCGCGTGGTATACGAGTTGAACTTGCCTCCAGAGTTAGCGTCGGTTCACCCATTATTCCATGTTTCTATGTTAAGGAAGTTCGTAGGGGACCCTTCTACAGTAGTTCCAGTTCAGGATGTCCAGATCACAGAAGAGTTAGCATATGAAGAGGTTCCCGTAGCCATTTTAGACAGACAGATTCGCAGGCTGAGAACTAAAGATGTTGCATCTGTCAAGGTATTGTGGCGTAATAGAAATCGGGAGGAAATGACGTGGGAGGCTGAAGAAGATACGAAAATCATATACCCTCACTTATTTCAGGCCTAGTCAGACGATAGGTATGTCCGTATCATTATTTATACAGCACTTTATGGTTGTATATTGTAAATGACAAAGAAAGAAGTGATATTTAGTTGCCCAGTGGATTTTAGAATAGTGTGTGCAGTGCCTGTATTGGACTTTTCTGCGTTTCAGGTTTTTGCGATAGTCCATATTACAGGGGAAACTCTGCCAAAATTTTTCCAGAAAAGTAAAGTAAGTAGTCCTCTAGATAACAGTGTACATTCGAGGACGAATGTTCTTAAGGGGGGGAGAATGGAACACCCTGTAGAATTCCCGGCACTTAGATGACCTATTCGCACGTTGGTTAAGTATATTTGAAGGCCATACGTGCTAGGGAAAGGCCCGGAAAAAGATCGGATGAGAAACCCGTCGAAACCATCGCGGGAGGAGCCAGGCAGAGCCCCTCCGCGATGGCAGCGTGTCACGGAGGTGAGGCCTCCGCGATGGCTCCGTGACACATTGCCCAGGTTCAGGCCCAAGTATATAGGCCCCCACTTCGGTTTAAAATCATTCACCACTTGAAAACAATTCCAGAACACGCAGTAAACAGAGAAAAATGAAGGAAAAATTATATATTTCCGTCCGATTACGCTGCCAAACGCTGCCCAAACTCAAATTAATCCCAGATACCCGAGTATTTAGCAGCAGAGAGCATTTCTACGGAATTAGTTTCGCGAAATACGGCCGACGAATCGGCGAGCCACTGAACTAAAGTAAGTAGAATTGCTCTAAATTAATGTCTATGTGTTCCTAGCTGAGAAGTGAATACTTCTCCCTTCTGGGCCGCTGAAAAATAGTGAGTTTTCGACCGTCTTTCGATAAGCCTAAGTTTAGGCTATAAACTATATCGAAAGTAACGTTGCTATTTACAATAAAGCTGTATTTAGTATTGATTGACGTATTTATGAATGCAGTTGGGAGAAAATAGTTGAAGTACCAGCCGAGCCTCGTCCGACGGACGAATAGTAGAAGATAAGGTATGTAAAGTTAGTTTCCTTCGGCAAGTTAAGTAATATCAGTGTAGTGTAACAAATTACGGACCAGTAGAATGTTTAGAAGTCAAATGTTGCGTTATTATGAATGTTGGTACGATGTGAGAAACATTGGGTTGTAATGTGTATGAAACCTATCAGTATGATATAGATTCTAACGCAAGCGTTAGAGATTGCCCAGTATATTCAGTGTGTGATGTAATATGCCATGTTAAGATATTGTTGTGTTCAGCTGAAACCCCGCGGAGTAGTACAGTATCCGTAAAGCACTTCAGAAATAGAATAGCAGACTAAAATGAAGTTCAGAAAGCATGTCAGGATTAGTAAATCATGTTACTATAGAAAGTCAGTATACAGCGTAGTTTAGCAGAAAGATTATATTCGTACATACATATATAGTACTTCCAGCCTCAGCATGTATTAAGTATGTACTTATTTCTATCACCAGTCCAGCATATAGTGTATACAGAAACTTAGTAAACAGCAGAGTTTTCAGTAGAAACATTATCTTATGTAGCATTTGCCCAGTACAGCCCGGCAGGAGACTATATTCATATTTATACATCTTTACTTGCCTCAGCACGTATTAAATACGTACAGACTACTATCAGTAGCCAAGCATGTAATATATATGATACTTTACCCCTATTAGCCTCAGCATGTGAGATACCCAGACAGTATTACCAGTTGAGACCGTTGTATTGTTTGGGGTTGGATTACCTAGCATCCATGACCGCCCAGGGTTAATAGTTGTATCGACTCGTCCGCCGGAGGATGAGGATATGTCACTCTACGGAGTGGCATGCCGTCCCGCCAGGGGACGAAGATGGGATGCCAGTTTTTCCCCATATTTGTGCCTTGATCGGCCCTTACACACCCCAGTCGAGCGGATACGCCCGGGTGCAGATTCAGGAGTCCTCCGGACTCAGATGTAGTTATAGTCAGGGGCTCAGCGAGCCCAAGTGCATACCCAGGGGACCGGCAGGATGCTTACAGCCAGTATAGGAGATGGGATGACCGGGGTAGGGGTATAGATTCTGTGTTGATTGTACCTCCCGGCTTATGGGGGCCGGGTAAGGTTATGTATGCCATGTTACGTTATGTATGTTATGTTATATTACAGTAGATACAAGCAGATTAGTAGTAGAATGATACGTCTCCAGGTATGATTCCTACTCCCTTCAGTATGATTAAGAACAGGTACGATCTACACCATCAGACAGTTAATCTACTCCTTCTTATTTCAGTTTTGACAGTTATGTTATTGATTTCAGATATCCCTTCAGTTCTTACAGATTCAGTTATCTCCTACTATTCAGAATTTTTAGTTATATTGCTTGTATTCAGCTGTATTCAGTTAGCTTTACATACTCAGTACCAGCGGTACTGACGCCCGGTGGGGTGCTGCATTACTTGCCTGCAGGTACCCATAGACGCGCAAGCGATACCACGTGATCCCCATCAGCGGTCGAATATTTATCTCCTGTCATCCGGAGACTGAATTTCTAGAGGTGTAGTTCAGTTCCTTTTGTTGTACAGTACGGGTAGGTCGGGGCCCTGTCCCGATCATTTCTATTATTCTTCTTAGAGGCTTGCAGTCTGTATGTATTTCCTGTGGTCAGATGAGCCGGTCGTGTGAGGCCGTGCAGTTGTATAGTTGCCTTTACTCCTTTCTTTCTTTTGTAATGGCCGTGTGGGGCCATAGTTTGCCAGTAGTGGTGACCTTGCCGGTCACGTAGCTTTTCAGTATGTTATGTTTGAGTTACAGATAACTAGACAGCATGGTGGCCTTGTCGGCCCGCATAGGTTCCCCTAAATTAACATGTTTCTGGTCAGCTGTAATACAGGTACAGAAGGCTATAGGCCAATGGGCCGGGGGCTGTATTTACAGCCGTTATATAGCCCTTTGTTTCCAGAAATGTGAGTTAGAGCCAGCCAGGCGCCAGATGCGCCCAGGCTTAACAAGTTCAGCAGATCAGGTCCTAGTAGGGCACCAGGTGCCAGTCATACCCCCCAAGGTGGGGTGTGACAGGAATGAGCTTCTGAACTCTACCATGGATCTTCCTACGACTCATATTAGCTGACCACGACTCATACCAGCTAGTCGTACTGAGAGAAAATTGCAGACTCTTCTGCTAAACATGTTCAACTTTCTGAACCTAGTCTTTGGAAATATTTGGGTGTTACAGGAAGTAACCCAAACTTTGGTAATAGTGAGAGGGTTATAATTCCTTAAGGACACATAAGGAACTTGTGGGCTCGGAATAATCTTTTCTTCTTCTTATTCTACATTTCTATTTTAAATGTTATTTTATTTCTTTATTATAGAAAACAGAAATTGATCGTTTAAGGAACTGTTCAAAATACAGATACTAACAAGCTTAAGGAATTATAAATATTGTTTAATTTATTATGTTAAGTTTTGGTTTAGAGACTAAAATCTTTAAATTTTCTACTCCCTTATTTTAGATTTAAATTTTTATAATTTTTTAGTTACTTTGATTACCTTATTTGAAAATATAAAAACTTTTCCAAGTAAATCTAATTGTTTGTTTTCAGTTTGAAGATATAAAAAATTTTCCAGTTTACTAAAGATTTCATGGTGTCAATTTTTTGCAGAAAGATGACAACTGAAATAGAACAACAAAATGCTTCTGTTGCAAATGCTAGCCATACAAATGTTGCTCAAACATTGGTTCCTGTAGAAGAGCCGAGAAAATTTACTGGTATCAACTTTAAATGCTAGCAGCAAAAGATGTTCTTCTATCTAACTACCCTCAGTTTACAGCTATTCATTAATGAGGATATTCCTATAATGGTTGAAGAAAATCCCGACAATGAGAAAATTATCGTGACTGAGGCGTGGTGAACATTCAGACTTTCTTTGCAAGAACTACATTCTCAACGGCTTGGAGGATGACCTGTATAACGTCTTTTGTATTTGTAAAACTTCTAAAGAGCTATGGAATACTCAAGAGAAGAAATACAAGACTGAAGACGTTGGATTAAAAAAGTATGTGGCTGCAAAATTTTTGAACATTAAAATGATTAACAACAAGACTGTCATGTCTCAAGTCCAAGAATTACAAGTCATCATTCATGATCTCCTTGTAGAAGGTATGATCATAAATGAAGTATTTCAAGGAACAACATTCATAGAAAAATTGCCTCTTTTGTGGAGAGACTTTAAGAACTATTTGAAGTATAAACATAAGGAAATGACTCTTGAAGATCTGATTGTTTGTCTAATGATAGAAGAAGACAATAAGGCTGCAGAGAAGAAGTCTCATGGAAATTCAGCAATATTGGGAGCAAATATTATTAAAGAAGCACCAACTGATAAAAACTGAAAGAATCCTTCTAGATCAAAAAGCTACCCGCCTAAGAAAAATTTCAAAGGCAGTTGCCACAATTATGAAAAGGTTGGACACAAGGACACTAACTATCATGCTCCAAAGAAACACAAGAAGAATAGTTAGGCATGATTGAAAATAACGTGAAAATGGTTAACCTGTTTTTCATGTTGTCAGAGTGCAACTTTGTGGGAAATTCCAAAGAGTGATGGATTGACTCAGGAGTCACTTGTCTCGTCTGTGCTAACAAAGGGTTGTTTTCTTCTTATGCTAAAGCAGGTCTAGACGAAAATATTTTTATGGTAAACTCCTTAGTTGCAAAAATTGAAGAGGTTGGAATGATATGTTTGAAGATGACTTCGGGCAAAGTAGTGACTCTCAACAAAGCTCTCCATGTTTCAGAATTTTGCAAAAATTTAGTTTCTACCGCACTTCTCGTTATAAATGGATTTAAGTGTGTTTATGTTTCTGAAAAAGTTGTACTTAGCATAAATGACATGTACATAGGAAAAGGTTACTTGACAGAGGGCTTTTTGAAGTTGAATGTAATTACCATCGATATGAATAAAGTTAAATCTTCTCTTACTTGCTTGAGTCAAATTCTTTATGGCATTCTCGTTTAGGTCACGCCAACTTCAAAACTTTACGAAAAATGATTAATTTAGAGGTATTGCCTAACTTTGAATGTAATCAATCAAAATGTTAAATATGTGTGGAATCAAAATATGTTAAACATTCGTATAAGTTAGTTGAAAGGAATCCAAATCCTTTAGACTTAATTCACACTGATATTTGCGATATGAAGTCAATACAATCTCGAGGTGAAAAAAAGTATTTTATAACTTTTATTAACAATAGTACAAGATATTGCTATATTTACTTATTAAACAATAAATATGGAACAATTAATGCATTCAAGCAATACAAAAGTAAAGTTAAAACACAATTAAACAAAAAGATTAAAATGATAAGAAGTGATAGACATGGCGAAAATGAATCTCCCTTTGAAGAAATGTATTTGAAATATGAAATAATTCATCAAACAAATGCCCCTTACTCACTACAATCTAAAGAAATTGTGGAAAGGACAAACAAAACATTAAAGGAGATGATGAATGTCTTATTGATAAGTTCTAGTTTACTCCTGAACTTGTAGAGGGAAGTCATTCTTACGGCTAATAAAATAGTCAATCGAGATTCCCACAGAAAAACATAATCTATTCCATATGAACAATGGAAAGGAAGAAATTTCAATCTGAAATAATTTAAAGTGTGGGGGTGTTTTGTGAAAGTACGAGTTCCTAAATCCAAAAGAGTAAAAATAGGGCCAAAAATCATTGATTGTGTTTTCGTAGGATATGCCACAAATAATAAAGCATATCGATTTCTGGTCTACAAATCAGAAAATTCTGACATTCATGTGAATACGATAATTGAATTAGATAATGCTTTATATATATATAATTGAATGCAATCCGCCTAGAAAAGGATCTAAACGACCTCGACAAGAGACAAAGGAAAATGTCTCTAATGAGGAAAATCTAAGACGTAGCAAACGTCAAAGGATTTCTACTTTCTTTGGATCAGATTTTCTAACATTTTTGTTAAAAAATGAGGGGGTTATAATCCATTAAGAACATACAAGGAACTTGTGGGCTTGGAATAATCTTTTTCTTTTCTTCTTCTTCTTCTACATTTCTTTTTAAAATGTTATTTTATTTTTTTATTACAAAAAATAAAAATTAATTGTTTTAGGAACTGTTCAAAACACAGATACTAATAAAAATAAATTTTTTCTTACTTATTTTCTTGTGTTTGATTTGCAATTAAAAAATATTATTCTAAATTCATTTGTATATATCTAAAATAAAAATATAAAGATGAGAATGGGGTGGGATAGAGTGATGGGTTGGGACAGAGGGATCAAGGGAGGGTGGAGGGAGGTGGGGGGTAGGAGTGGGATGGGTGAGTGGGAGTGGATAATTGTGAGAAGGGGAAGAAACAAGTAACTTGTTTTTCCTACTTTTATTAGAGAAGTCATTTTATTTATTTTGAAGGAACTTATTTTCCTAAAAAAAAATATTTTTCTAAAATTTTTGACCAACCAAGCACGAAAAAATAAGAAAATATTTTCTAGATATTTTTCTCCATACCGAACACACCTTAAAACAAAGGCATGAAACATGTACAAACTATTTTTCTAAAAAAAAATATTTGTTTTATGGGGTCAATGCAAATCATATCATATTACATTAAAAGCAGAAAGCTTCTGTCTTAAAAGTTTAATTACTGTTTTAGCCCTATAATAAATTAAAATATAATAAAATATCTAATTAAATAATAATATTTTATCATTCATTGAATTAAAATTAAATTAAATAATAATATTTAAAATGCATTAAAAGTCAAAATTAAATAGTAATATTTAATTCACATCAAAGGTGAGTGAATAAACGGTTCAATAGGAATTCCGATAATAACTCATACTTACTTATTTTTATAACTTCTACTTATAATTAGTAATTAGTAATATCCATAACCCCAAATCTATCATGTTCACAACTAAATAATTAATTAATGTGCAAGTTTATGAAAACTTTATTTGTCATCTAACCGGTTAAATATATTGTCTAGTATCTTCTTACCTTTTTTGTGTTGATTTTTTTGAACCTTTTCTATTTCTTCGATCTATATATGTGTTAAACATTATCATTTCCTTTCATATATTAATGAGTTACAAATTTTTATGTGCTATAATTAAAAGTGAAAAGATACGACTCTTCATTAAACATAGCAGTTGCAAATCTTTTCACCTCCTCTAACTTCTCTTCAACGAATCTATAAATTTACCTTTATTTGTGACAATTTTTATTTATGGTGGAATTTCATCTTGTGTAGGATGGAGTAATGCTTCTATTTCATCAAGGTTTTCTTTGCTGATTAAATAATCATTTACGTAGTTCTCTTGCTTTTGTTTAATATATTTATTTTTTTATTGCAGGATGATTAATAATTTGAGAGGTTCATTACCAATATTTCACTAGATTTCATAAGCATTTTTTGAAAATGTCATATTTATTAGTGGTATTATTAAATCTAAAATTTGTGATATATTTTCAACTTGATTTTGATTTGCTAATGTCTTTTCTGATACATCTTCTGTTCCTTGGTATATGCAGTGGGATACTTCTGATCAGAACGTACAGACATATAATTCAACTAATATTTTCTGTCAAATTCAAAAATAAAAAGATTTGTAGGTTCGATAATGATCTACTTGTCATCCTAATAAAAATATATGTTAGTAGAATTTCCTTACAGTTTTTACTACTTGCTAATTTCATTCGACAACAATTTCTTGATATGTATGAGGCTGTAATAAAAATGCGGAGGTTACAATTTCTTAAAGATAGGATATAAATTTTAAGACTTAAACTATTTATAATCATATGTGATATTGCTAATATTTATATTTAAATTATGTGTTGTTGAAATATCAGATAAGTTGAATGTTTAATATATTAGAAGAATTTCTAATATTTTTATTTTATTTTTACTAATTAGCATGAAATACACGTATTCAAAAATTAGTTATTATATAAGTGAAAAGCCAAAAAGTAAAAAGTTAGATTACCAGTTTATCCTCCACTAAATTAAAATTTAATTTAATATTAATATTTTATCATATTTATACTTACATATATACATACTATCATCAAAATTTTAAAAGTGAAAATCACAAAACTTAAAAAATTAAATTATCAAATTATTCATACCCCTCAATCAAATACTACTATATTAATTTTGTACAATATATATATAAAATCTAGGCTTAGGAGAGATGATGTGGTATGCCTCTATAGCCTAAAATGATATTTATTATAATTTTTTAATTATAAATTTTTTGACATTTTTTCTATTTATAAGAACCTAAAATTATTTTAGTATTTCTTAATTACATTTTCTTACTTATTCATCTCTTTTTCGATTTAGAAAGCTCAAAAGTCATTTTTATTAACTTAATGATTATTTAACGTGTGTGTGTGTGTTCAATTTAGTTTCTAAATTTTTGATTACCTTAGTCAATTAATTTTTTAAATATTTAACTCAAGTATAAGTACTATATTTTTCTTTGATATTAATTATGTATATATTAATATACCTTTTATTTGAAAAGTTAAATTATACATTTACATAAATTTTTCATATTTTAAAAAGTCAAATCTATTTCTCTGTGTATTATTAAATAAATAAAGGTTCAACCTTGTTGTTTTTCTCCGAATTAATCCATCGACAACTGGTTTTTTTCGTTTACTTCCCCGTATTCCTTAGTATGCTATTATTAATAATAATAGCCATTTATTTTCATTTAGCTTCCCCTGATAAACTCATTGATAACATTTGATTTTCTTAATCAATAAAAATAAACTAATCCTTTTTCTATATAAATTGGAAAGAAGAAGGTTGTTATGATCTCCCACTTTATTTTCTTCATCCAATTAAATTTTGCATATCTTAAAGTACTATGTTCTTTTGATCGTCCAGTGACTTGAGGGAGTGATATTATTTATTTTTGTTGGAATTTTTTTCCTATATTGTAACTTCAGTTATAATATTACTTTGATTTAATTTATTATAGATCATTTGGTAGAATTTTTATATGATTGCAGTTTTAAATTATTTTATTTTTCTCTTTCCTTCCCGGACAAACATGAAGGACTTAAAATGTAATGACCTATCTGATCGTTATAGCACCTTGACGACATAAACACGGGAGGACGGGTCGTATGTGAGTGCTACGATCTGTGGGTTCTACTGGTACTAAGAGGCTGCCTTTGTGCAATTATCTCTAAACAATTCCACGACTCTAGAGGCTCATACCATCTTAGTATGGCTCATACTGAGAGTCGTATGTTCCCTTTCTCTTAATCCAGCCTTCTGACTTTCTCCACGATTCTCAGTACGGCTCGTACAATTAAGGTACGACTTGTACTGAGAGTTGTACTTGGTTGATTTTCTGCATTTTTATGCCTCTTTTGCACATTTTGCTCCAACACCTATTTTTCCTGAAATCAAAGTAAAAGTATCTCATATCCATATATACATATCTAAGTCCATGTTATTTCCTCAGTTTTAAGTGTCGAAAGTGCTGTAAACTCACAATACATTAGATACAAATATATTTGATAATAGATTATCAATTGCCCGCTCTAGATTTAAGGTCCTAATGGTTACTTCCAAGGTATTCTCCCGAATAAGATGACTAGATTATGTTTATATATGTATGTAATTATATGTTTTCATGTCTGTGTGCATTTACCTTGTCGCGGTAGGAGGAAATAGGGAATCATTATGAGGGGTTCATAGTCAAAAATTGAGAAAACTTGGTAAGAAGAGAGATTTATAGTTAATATGGTCTGGAGTAACTAGAGTTCGTGAGAACGAACCCATACATAATTGTAAGCGGAATATGATATTGAAAATTTTAAAGACTAGAGTATATGTTTGAATATCATGTGGTACTAGGAAGGTGAATTAAGCTTGCATACTCTTGCTTGTCGTAAATAAAAAATGTGAGAAATTGGATTATAATTGGGGGCTCGACTATTGAGAAATTGATCTATTTAATTGAACGGTCTTCGGACAATGATTGTGTTAGAAAATCTAGTGACTAACTTTTATTGATGAATGTATTCTGTTAAGTGAATTGAATTATGAGGAATTATTCCGAAACTGAGAGTGGAGTCCGTGGTAACTGATTGAGAGCATGAGGAAACATGTTGAGACAGAATTGTAAGATATCCTTACCCTGGGATGAGAGACTCATGTCCGAGGTGAGCATCCGGACGAGCGAATTAGTATGATTGAGCATGTGTGTAAGCACTTGGATATGTGTGCCTCGTGCCTAAGATGAGCATCCCGGCGAGCAATATGGAATGAGTACACAGACAGGTATGATTCAATGTTCATATGGCTAAGTATACGGATATGAGAACACAGACAGGTATGATTCGAAGTTCATACGGTTGGGTGTAAGGATATGAGAACACAAACAAGTATGATATGGCATTGCTGGGTATACAATCCATAGATTTCTAGAGTCCCCTGTAGGTCATGACTGGAAGGGCGAAAATAAAACCCTCTGGCATGTGTGTACAGGTATGCATATGTGCGACAAACATACAGGTGTACAGATGTGTGACAAATACATTGATATACAGATATGACACATGATATATCGACATGATTCTGTCGTGATGTGAGAAACATGAATTTGAGATAATATACAAGGATATGAATACCATATAGAGGTGTATGGAGAATGATTAGAGAGGTGTAAAGATATTCTTGTACCCGTATTTCTGGGGGAACATAACTCTATTTGTATGATTGAATGTTCTCTTTGTTGAATATTTAATTGTATTACTTGATGATTGTGGATAAATGTATGATTAACCTGTTACCGCGAGTTGTGAGTGAGCGCCTGATTGAGAAGAGTCTAAAATAGATTAGCTGGGTTGCTTTTGGGTTATTAATGGGGTATAAGATAGCCCCACTAAGGAGTGTAGAGTTGAGAGTTGTAAAAGATAATCTGGCTTATTGAATGTTATCAATGATCAAATGTAAGATAATGGGTATAGAAGAATATCAGAGAGCAGTTAAATGATTAGGGAATGAATTAAAAAGTGAATTATTAATAATATTTGAGTTAGATGGTGTGTAATTAATTATAGACTTAAAAATGCGAGTTGAAGAAAAGGGGTGCCAGGAATGTGGAGCTACTGTTTAAGCAGGTTATCACTGCAGAGAGCATGCTTCCGCGGTCATGGGATCGCGACAGCGGGAAAGGGTCGCTGCAGCAAGACAATGTTACCAGTGTAGAACTTGAAAAGTGATGAAGTAATTCATAAGTAGAATAAGGAAAAAGGTAGTGTATGAAGGTGCGTGTATACGCATAGGGGTTTAATCATGTGCTTAAAGAAGGAGTTAACCAGGGATTAGACATTAGCCTCGCGCATGTTATTGTGATTTATTAAAGGTTAATAAATTTCATGTTGATCATATACTGTTGTGTGATCTAATCCTAGTCCGCCGATGATGCCTACCAGTATGTGTGATGTAGTGATACTACCTTGCTACACCTTTTTGGGTATAGGTTGTGGTAGGAGAATTGCAATTTCATGATTGATGAAGGCGATCCTCAGCATCAGCTTTCGCATTTCATCTGCAGGTGAAGCTATGTCTTTTGCTGTCAGTATTTGTATAGAGCTCTTGTACCTGTCTACACTAGATCTTGGAGAAGTCATGATTTGGAAAAAGACTTATTGTAATTTTAGAAACACTTTGATTTGTACAAATTAATGGTTATTGAATTTATTTATATATTGGTTAAAAAGGGGGTTCTCCTATCGAGGTAAAGTCGATATAGGTGCCTGCACGACTCACGCATTTGGGTCATGTTATGAAAGAGGAGAAGAGGGCTTAATATATTATCAAGAATAAATGAGTATTTTAATTGAATTAGAGGTTGTATATGAGATTTATTATTATTATTCTACGTGATTGTTCAATTTAATTTCTATATAAAGAATATTTATAAGTCAAAATCTAACTACTTCATTAAGTAAAAATAACAAATATAAACATAAAATAATAAACTACCTATGTAAAAAAATAGGACAAAAGATATTTCTCTTCGTTCTATTGAAATGAAAGAAATATTTTAGAAATGTAGTTCTACGTATAAAAATTAATAGAAATGTGTAACATCCCAAAATTTTCTAGATCAAACTCAGACTCAGCAGATTATACCATAAATTTTTGCCTCAGAACAATCGAGATAATGAGTCTTTGTCAGATCCAACGATCCGTTGTCTGGGTCATGGTCAGCCCCGCCATGATCCTTCAGTAACCAACGGGACATGAAAAGACCCATTGTGAGGAGCAACGAGTCATTCTATCACTCGTTGTATTCCCAATTCAGAGATCAATTTTTGTCCTTTCCAGAAACCCACGAGTCGTACGACGAGTCATCGTTTGAAGTAATGACTCGTGAGGTGACTCGTTTGTTGAAGCCTAGAGAATGTTGAAAATTTCCTTCAGTGACAACAGTAGCAACAACGACCCGTTGTATCACACAACGAGTTTTTGTGTCCACCCATGGTGTCAAGTTTCCAGAAATCCTCAAAATTTTCTAGTGGAGATGACGAGTCAATATAACGATCCATTGGTTGAACCAACGAGTCATTGTGTCGCTCGTTGTTGGGGCTCTCAGGTTTTTCCTGTCAATGACAATGGGAGGTACCAACGACCCTTTGGTTCTTCCAATGAGTCGTAGTCCCCACCCGTTTCCATTTCTACTAAGACAAGAATCCAGGCCCAGGACCAACGACTGGTCCCAACGTGTCATGGTGTCAACCAATGACTCGTTGTGTGTCCCGTTGGTCCCCTGTCAGGCAGTTTTTCAGACTTTCTTCGAGGGTTATTTTGATAATTTCTCACCTTTTTAACCTACGAACTACATTGTTTTGGGGGTTATATTCTGGGAATTTAGAGGGGTAATCGACGATTATACTTCATTCCTCTCATTCCCTCAGAAGTCAAATTGAAGAACTTTTTTAGAAAAACTCAGAGCAGAAGCAAGGGTTCAACTTTTCTTCTCAGATCTTCTCATGGGTTTCCTCTTGAGGGTTTTCATAAAAAGGTATGTGAGAATTTAGCAAGGAATTGTTTTTCCCTTATTCCCCCAAAATCTATATAAATTTTCTTATCGGTTCTAGGCCCTGAGTTTTCGAATGTTAATAAATTTTCAGACAGATTATGTCTATATCATATGGAATATTATTCATGTTAATTGTTATTATATTTCCACTACCTTGTGTCTATGTTGATACTTGTTCCTGTAAATGGGTTCTAGCCCTAGTCTTTGAATACAGTAAATTAGAGTCTTGCATAATTGATTAGTTATTTATGTTGCTTGGTTCTCTCACTATTGGGATTTCCATACTATTAATATCAGTTGAAATCTCTGTCAATTGCATGCTATTCCAATTTCAGTCATAATACTAGCATACTTAGTATCTTTCAGAAATATCAGCTGATTAGTTTGACTACAGTCTTTTCTTGAAGTGTTAGTGGTGCCTCCCAAATATCAGTTATTAGATTCAGTTATCAGTTATCAGATATTAGTTTATTCTTTAGATGGTTATGATGCTTCTAGATAAGCAGCTTTGACTAGTCTTAGAACCACTAGCTTCAGTTTCAGTTTGTTCTTTACACAGTTATGACGCTTCCAGATAAGCAACTCTGACCAGTCTTAGAACACCAGTTACAAAATTTAGTTCGATAAGACTCCCAGGGTACTTCCAGATAAGTATCCTTGATTTAGTTTGGACCCCAGTTTCGAGCTATCAGCTTAGTAGTCATACTAGGACTATCCAGTGGGAGTAGGACTTAGCATTGAGTGGACCAGGATTCTAGTGCACCCAGGTTTCCAAAACTACGTCGCCACCGTAGGTTATTTTATTGGCCCTACGGCCCCAGATTTGTGATCACCTAGTTCATTCCTTTATACCTTGGCAAGGTATATTGGGTCCTATCGATGGGGCGTATACATCGAACTCCACATCTAGCTCACGTGGTTATATGTTGGTTATAGACTCTCCCACTAGTTAGTACAGTTTCAATTTAGCTCAGTTCAGTTCAGTTTAGCTCATCTCAGTATTCTCAGATTCAGGAAATGTCTATGACCATCAGTCAGAGTCATTATTAACCATATCAGTTGTACTTCAGTTGTATCAGTTTTATGTTCGTCATTGCATTTCATTAAGTTCAGTTACTTGTTCTTCATGTTTATGTTATCTCTCGCTTACTCAGTACATTCCAAGTACTGATGCATACCTTCTATGATGTATCATATCGTGATACAGGTGTAGGTTCTTAGCCTCAACATCATTAGTCGATTCCTTCAGGCGTTATCAATAGCAGCAGTTGGTGAGTCCTCATCTTTTGGGGACGATATTTATTTTGAATTAGACTTTAGAATTAGCTGGGGGCTTGTTCCATCAACTCATCATCAGTTTCAGACATATCAAACATTCAGTATTATTTTTTTCAGATATATGAACTTTTATCAAATTAGCCTTCTTGAATGATTTTATTATTTAAGGCTTTCGCTTATGTTTACTGAGATTACCAGTGTTATAGACCATGGGTTGGCTTGGGGTTACTTATGACTCCATGTACTGTGTATCGTCCAGGGTATAGACTTGAGTCATTAAAAACTTGGTATCAGAGCACTAGGTTTAGAGTATCCTAGGATGTCTGAAAGCAGCGTAAAGTGGAGTCCTTTTCATGGGTGTAAAGTGCGCCACACTTATGAAGGGAAGGCTACGAGACGTTATTAGGAATACTCCCTTTTGTTCATACTTCTTATAGTGCATTGAAGTTCAATTTCAGAAACGTCCTCCTAACTCGTGCTCTATTTTGTTTTAGTGAAACTATGCCTCCAAGACAAGGAAACGGAAGAAGGGCTGGCAACACTAACCGACCTGCCCCACCAGCTCCTGCAGCCCCTCAGAAAGACCATGTTTCCTCAAAAGAATTCAGAGCATCAATCCATCTGCTGGCTTAGACATTAACAAACCAAGTGAACGAGAAGGTGGTTCTGGTAAACTCAAACGGGTCCGCAACAGCTATCAGGGTTTCACCTGAATGAACCCTCCAGCTTTTCAAGGATCCAAGGTGGGAGAGGACCCACAAGATTTCATGGATGAGGTACGGAAGATAACCCGGATTATGGATGTTATTTCCGCTGAGAATGCTGATCTGGTTGCCTACCAGTTGAAAGGGGTGGCACAGATCTGGTACGATCAGTGGAAAGAAGGGAGACCAGCAGGGGCGAAACTAGTGGAGTGGGAAGAGTTCACCACAACATTCTTAGATAGATTCTTCCCCCGGGATCTGAGAGAGGCTAAGGTCGCAGAGTTTATGAACTTGAAGCAGGGTAATAGGATAGTGGAGGAATATGCATTGGAGTTCACGTGATTATCAAGGTATTCTCTAGAGATAGTAGCCGAGCCAAGGGCTCGCATGCTTAAGTTCGTCAACAATGTATCAAACCTGGTACTTAAGGAGTGCAGGACCACGATGCTCATAAAAGATATTAACCTCTCCAGCCTCATTGTTCATGCCCAGCAGATTGAGGCAGAAAAATTGAAAGATATGGAGCGAGAGAATAAGTGGGCTAGGACTGGGCCAATCAGATTATGGCCACCAGAGGTCTGGCGGTAGTAGCCGTCCACAGTAGCAACAACAGCAACAAAGGACTCCAACACCCACTTCAGGCAGCGCCCCAACTTTTCAGTCTCGTAGGGATCGAAAGGGTGGAGCATCTAGCTCTCAGTCCCAGAGTAGCAGCACTAGCAACCCTTTTCCAGTTTGCCCTAAGTGTGGCAAGAATCATCCTGGTTAATGCCTCCAGGACAAAGAGGGTTGCTTTGGGTGTGGACAGCTAGGTCACCGGCTAAGAAAATGTCCGTCAGCAGGACGGGGGAGATCACAATCTACCACTTCAACGGCTCCAGCAAGCTGACCAGCTCAGCAGGCCAATACTTTAGGTATGGATGGCGGTCAACACCAAAACTGCTTTTATGCTTTGTCCTCTTGTCAGGATTAGGAGAGCACACCTGACGTGGTCATGAGTATGTTACATCTCTTCCACCTAGATGTGTATGCCCTACTAAATCCAGGAGCCACACAATCGTTCATGGCTCCCTATGTAGCTGTCCAATTTGAAATCAGTGCAGAAATCCTCTCAGAGCCATTCTCAATCTCTACCCTAGTTGATGAGTCAGTTAGAGCTAGCCGGGTGTATAGAAGCTGCCAAGTCTCAGTATTTAATAAGCTCATTCCAGCTGATCTAGTAGAGTTAGAAATGATCGATTTCGATCTCATTCTTTGCATGATTGGTTATACTTCGGTTATACCTTAGTTGACTGTAGAACTAGAGTCGTCAGATTTCAGTTTCCTAATGAGCTAGTTTTAGAGTGGATAGGCAGTAGTTCAGCGCCTAAGGGTCGGTTTATTTCCTACCTTTAGGCAAGTAAGCTCATTACTAACGGGTGAATTTATCACCTAGTTCAGGTCAACGATTCAATCTCTGAGACCTCAACTATCCAGTCATTTCTAGTTGTCAGCAAGTTCCCTAACGTGTTTCCCGAAGATCTTCTAGGAGTCCCTCCTGAGCGGGCAATAGACTTCGGCATAGACCTTCTTCCAGACACTCAGCCCATGTCCATCACTCCTTATAGAATAGCTCCAGCTGATCTTAAGGAGTGGAAGGAGCAGATAAAAGACCTTCTTAATAAGGGTTTCATCAGGCCCAACATCTCTCCATGGGGTGCTCCAGTGTTATTTGTGCGAAAGAAAGACGGTACTCTCAAAATGTGTATCCATTACCTCCAACTGAACAAAGCTACAATTAAGAATAGATATCCCTTACCCAGGATTGACGACTTGTTTGATTAGCTTTAGGGAGCCAGTTGTTTCTCCAAGGTAGATCTTAGGTCGGGGTATCATCAACTTAGGGTTAGAGAATATGACATACCGAAAATAGCCTTCAGAACTCGTTATGGTCACTATGAGTTCGTGGTTATGTCCTTTGGACTAACTAATACCCCTTCAACTTTCACAGACCTGATAAACAGGGTGTCAAGCAGTATCTAGACATGTTCATCATTGTGTTCATTGATGACATTCTGGTATACTCCAAAAATGAGGAGGAACATGCTAACTATTTGAGGATAGTGCTACAGACACTCAAAGACAGCCAATTGTTCGCTAAATTTCAGCAAATGTGAGTTCCGGTTGAAATTTGTGACTTTCCTTGATCACATGGTCTCGAGTGAGGGTATTCAGGTAGATCCTCAAAAGCTAGCAGCAGTGAAAGACTAACCAAGACCTACTTCCCCAACCGCCATCAGAAGCTTCTTGGGTCTAGCCAGTTATTACCGACGTTTTGTGGAAGGATTTTCCTCTATTGCATCTCCTCTAACCAAGTTAACTCATAAAAGGTGAAGTTTCAGTGGTCAGATGCGTGTGAGAAGAGTTTCCAGGAGTTGAAGACTCGACTCACTAACGCTCCAGTTTTAACCTTACCAGAAGGAACAGATGGGTTCGTAGTATATTGTGATGCTTTTAGAGTGGGACTCAGTTGCGTTCTGAAGTAGCGGGGTAAGGTGATAGATTACGCCTCCAGACAGCTCAAGGTTCATGAAAATAACTATTCGATTCATGACCTTGAGTTGCCAGCAGTGGTGTTTACATTGAAAATATAGAGGCATTACCTTTACGGGGCTCATGTGGACATTTTCACTAATTACAAGAGCCTTCAGTATTTGTTCAGTCAGAAAGACTTGAATCTTGGTCAGAGAAGGTGGTTGGAGCTATTGAAGGATTATGACATAAGTGTGCTATACCACCCAGGAAAGACCAATGTGGTGGCTGATGCCCTAAGTAGGATGTCCATGGGGAGCGTGGCTCATGCCGAAGAGAGTAGAAAAGAACTGGCAAAAGATATTCACATGTTAGCTCGGTTGGGGGTGCAGTTGGTTGATTCAGCTGAGGGCAGAGTAGTACTGCAGAATGGGTCAGATTCCTCGGTAGTTGTCGAAGTTAAGTCAAGGCAGGACAAAGATCCCATACTGCTTAAGCTAAAAGAAGCAGTTCTAAAAAAAAGTGGAGGCTTTCTCCAAAGGGGGAGATGGTGTGCTCTGTTACCAGGGTAGACTATGTGTACTGGATGTAGGTGACTTGAGACAACAGATACTGGAAGAAACACACAGTTCTAGATATTCTATCCACCTAGGTGTCACTAAGATGTATCGTGATCTACGAGATATTTACTAGCGGAACGACATGAAAAGAGACATTGCAAAATTTGTGGCTAAGTACCTGAACTGCTAGCAGGTTAAGGTGGAACATCAGTGATCAGGAGGTATAACTCAGGATATCAGCATACTCACATAGAAGTGGGAAGAAGTGAATATAGACTTTATTACAGGTCTACCTCGTACTCACCGGTAGCATGACTCAATTTGGGTGATAGTGGATCGGACGACTAAGTCAACACATTTCCTCCCTGTTAAAACTACAGATCAGCTGAGGATTATGTTAGGCTATATATCCGGGAGTTAGTTAGACTCCATGGAGTTCCCTTGTCCACTATTTCAGATAGAGGTACCCAGTTCACCTCGCATTTTTGGAAGTCATTTCAAAAAGGACTCGGTACTTTAAGTCAAGCTCAGCACAGCTTTTCACCCTCAGATAGATGGATAAGCCGCGTGGACTATTCATACCTTAGAAGATATGCTGATAGCTTGTGTGATCGATTTCAAGAGAAGTTGGTATGATCACTGCCTCTCATCGAGTTTGCATACTACAATAGCTACCACTCCAGTATTCAGATAGCCTCGTTTGAGGCATTATATGGTAGGAGGTGTAGGTATCCTATAGGGTGATTTGAGGTTAGCGAAGCTACCTCGATAAGGCCAAACTCAGTTCATGAAGCTATGCAGAAGGTGCAATTTGTCAGGGAGAGGTTGAAAACAACGCAAAGCCTACATAAATCTTATGCTGATGTGAGGAGAAGAGAGTTAGAATTTTCCGTAGATGATTGGGTTTACCTGAAAATTTCACCCATGATGAGGGTGATGAGGTTTGGAAAGAAAGGGAAACTCAGTCCAAGATATATACGACCCTACAGGATTCTGAGGAGAATTGGCAGTGTGCCATATGAGTTAGAATTACCTCCAGAGTTAGCATCTGTGCACCCAGTCTTCCATGTGTCACTATTGAAGAAGTGCATCAGTGATCCGAATTCAATTGTGCCACTAGATAGTGTAGGAGTGAAGGATAGTCCTCTTACGAAGAGGTTCCAGTTCAGATCCTAGACCTTCAAGTTCGTAAGGAGAAACAAGGAAGTCGCTTCAGTGAAAGTCTTGTGGAGGAACAAGCTAGTTGAAGGAGCCACATGGGAGACAGAAGTAGACATGATGGCTAAATACCCTCATTTATTCCCTCCCAGTTCAGTTCCAGCATCAGGTATTAAATTCCTCCTGAATACTCTATTCAGTTCCGTACTCATCAGCTCTATTAAGATTTTTGATATGCATCCTAGTTGCATCAACTCTGTTATTATGGTTAAATTAGTTCGGAGTCAGTCATTCCTTCAGAAATTAGTTCATTATCTCAGTTTGGGAATTACAGCTCTTTTCGCAGTTTTCCAGCAGTTTTAGCCTTCATTCTTGTACGAATGATCCCAAGGGGTACATATTGTAACACCCCAAAACTTTTCTAGACCAAACTTAGACTCAGCAGATTAAACTAGAAATTTTTGCCTCAGAACGACCGAGACAATGACTCATCGTCAGATCAAACGACCCGTTATCTGGGTCATGGTCAGCCCTGCCATGATCCTTCGCGAACCAACGGGACATGGAATGACCCGTTGTGAGGAGCAACGAGTTGTCGTGTCACTCATTGTATTCCCAGTTTAGAGATCAGTTTTTGCCCTTTCCAGGAACCCACGAGTCGTACGATGAGTCGTCATTTGAAGTAACTGTTACACCCTGTAAATGTTAACAATTAGTGAGCGTACGCGGGGACATGTGACAAGAAATAAGAGCTTGATACATGTGGAAAAAGCCTTGGAAGCAGGGTGATGTGCCATGATTTTACGACACTTTCGATGCTTAAAACCAAGAAATTGTGCACATTCTAGGTATGTTTATATGGGTATAAGGTATTTTGTGCTCAATGTGCAGGAAAACAGGTCTAGAAGTGATTTATGATCGAATTAATGAGAAAAACAACTGAAAGGTGACTACTAGGCACTTAACGAGTCGTTGGCAGGAAGCACGACCCATCACTTGAGGCATTGGCAAAAAGATGAAGTTTTGAAGAAGTGAAACAGTGCACTTGACGAGTTGGAGGAACGACTCGTTACAACTGGTAATGAGTCCTGAGGACAACCGTTAGCATTTGAAGAGAAAATTCAACTAAGTGTCCAGTGGAGTTGACAAACGACATCACGAGTCGTTTCCTGAAAGAATGACTCGTTGGCAAGTTACTGGAGCTGTCCGTGAAGTGCACTGAACTTTCTGAGGAAGGACTACGAGAGACCTAACAACTCGTGCTAAGGCACGATGAGTAGTTGGGTGACCCGTTGCCAGACCTGGGTAAATTGCTGAGGACGGCTGATTGAAAGCAAAGGATGACTCGTTAGAAGTCCTAACGATCCGTTACATGGCCCGTTGCCACTGCCGATCTAGTTTCCAGGTTTACTTAGGAAAAGGATTTCTTTGTATTATAAATACCCAGTTTTAGGTTTATTTTAAAAGAACGTTCAGAAGCCGATTTTGAGGGAAATTTTTGGAGAAAATTTTCATCCAATTGTTCTTGATTCAAGATACGAAAACTACATTGGAATTTTTATTCAATGTACTTGGTTTTTATTCTACAATACTTTGTAAGTTGCAATTATAATTTCTTCTATATTTTGTGATTGCAATAGCACAATCATGAGTAGCTAAACCCATAAACTAGGTTTGTGGGAACCATGATGAATTAATACACATAGGTAAAAATACTTAGTGATTCTTGAACGAAGTTTTATGCATGTGTTGTTTTTTCCTTCGTTTTAATTGATTCTTGACGGTTGCAAATGTTAGGATTTGCCTTATTCTTACCTACCGGATCAAGGAGGTAATTAATGGGAAAAAGGATTAACAATGTCGATTTGAGGCTACCAACCCTCATCTAATAGCTTGAACTTGTCTGAGGGATAGATAATCCCATATTAAGGGTAAGGGTTAAGTAAAGAGCACCCATATACAAACCAAGTTGCATGGTGAAAATCACCTAGATAGGGGACCAACCATTTAGGTGAATTTAACTTACCAATATTGCATGTTAAACACCGAAAAAGATCACTAGTGTATAATTCTTGTGGTTATGAAATCTTGGGGAACATAATCCTAGTCTAGTCATAAATTGAATAAACCCAATTTGATACGAGCATTCATTAATTTTACTTTTGTTTATTATTCCATATTTTCCCCCTTCAGAAATAAGTCAATCAATAGTAATAGTTATTTGCATTAACCTAAGTTCTTACCATATTCCCTGTCGGATCGACCTCAACCTTCATTGGGTTCTATATTTGACAATCGACCGCTTATATCTCAATTGCGAGGTGTAATTTTGGAGATATAAAATTTTGGCGCTGTTGCCGGTGAATAGGGCTAAGGCTTTTGTTAATTGTGTTAACTTTACTATTGGTTCTTGTTTCCCTTTTATTTTTTTTGTTTTTGTTTTTGTATTTAATAGGTCTAGCCATGGACGAGTCTTTGTTTCTTGATGACTTAGCAGTTGTTCTGATGGGCAATGAGGCTGAGGAGATTCATGGGAGTGAGGAAAGTATAAATGCACTTGCTGGCATGGGATCATATTCCTACGCTCCAAAGAAGATCGATCTTGATTTAGAAAATCGGGTGGCCCCACCAGCCAAGCAATCTGTTAAGGGATCCTCCAACTTTGGAGTTCAAAGCACTCCCATCCCACTTATAGTATAATCTTGGGATCCGGTAACACTTTACCGGTCATTATTGCAGCTGACCTAGAGGAATGGCAAGTGGAGGCTTTGGTCTCCGTCTTAAAGAGATACAAAAAGGCCATTGGGTGGACCATTGCAGATATTATTGGAATCCCAGCCAGTATTTGCACTCATAAGATCCAGCTAGAACCAAATTGCATTCCAAGTATTGAACATCAGCGTAGGTTGGACCCACCTATGCAAGAGGTGGTCAAGAAGGAAGTCATAAAGTGGTTGGATGCAGGTGTGGTTTATCCGATTGCAGACAACAAATGGGTAATCCCAGTCCAGTGTGTACCAAAAAGGGAGGAATCACGGTGGTCCCAAATGCAAACAATGAGCTTATTCCTCTAAGACCAATCACCGGTTGGAGAGTATGCATGGATTACAGAAATTTGAACTGGTGGACGGAGAAAGATCATTTTCCGATGCCATTCATGGACCAAATGCTAGACAGACTTGCAGGTAGAGATGGTATTGTTTCCTTGATGGTTATTCAGGGTACAATCATATTTTTATATCCCCTGAAAACTAAGAGAAGACTACATTCACTTGTCTATATGGTACATTTGCATTTAAGAGGATGCCATTCGGATTATGCAATGCACCTGCCACTTTTCAGTTGCATGATGTCCATATTTTCTGACATGGTGAAAGACATCATTGAAGTCTTTATGGATGACTTTTCTATGGTGGATGACTCATTCGAGGATTGTCTGGCCCATTTTAGCAAGGTGCTTCAGAGATGCGAAGAGACAAATTTGGTGCTTAATTGGGAAAATTGCCATTTCATGGTCAAGGAAGGAATAGTGCTGGGCCACAAGATTTTGGGCAAGGGTATGGAGGTAGACCGAGCCAAGATTGAGGTGATTTCTAGTCTACCACCTCCAATTTCTGTGAAAGATGTTCGAAGCTTTTTAGGTCATGCAGGTTTTTACAGAAGATTCATCAAGGACTTCTCCAAAATTTCACATCCATTGTGTAAGCTACTCGAGAAGGAAGTGAAGTTTGTTTTTGACGAGGCATGTCTGAAGGCGTTCGAATGTATGAAAGAGAGATTTGACCACGACACCCATTATCGTGGCACCTGACTGATCTTTGCCTTACAAAGTGATGTCTGATGCTAGCGGCGTGGCCCTAGGAGCTGTGTTGGGCCAAAGGCGTGAAAAGATTTTTCATCCAATTTGTTATGCTAGCAAGGCTCTTAATGCAGCTCAGAAAAATTATACCATGATAGAACAGGAGCTGTTGGCCGTATTTTTCGCATTCGAGAAGTTTCGGGCATGCTTTCTCAGAACCAAGGTGATAGTCCACACAGACCATGCAGCTTTGAGATATCTGATGGCAAATAAAGATGTCAAGCCACAGTTGATTCGATGGGTTTTGCTGCTACAGGAGTTTGAATTTGAAGTAAAGGACTGGAAAGGAACTGAAAATCAAGTTGCAGACCACTTATCTAGATTAGAGCCTGATGCAGCACTTAAAAATGAGCATCATATAGATGACGCATTTCCAGACGAGCAGGTTCTAGCGGCATCCCAAGATCTCATCCCATGGTTCGTAGACTTTGCTAATTATCTGGTGAGCGATGTTGTACCAGAGCACTTATCTTTTCACCAGAGAAGAAAGTTTATGTCCGATGTGCAGAAATTTTTCTAGGAAGAGCCCTACTTATTCTGCATATATGCTGATGGGGTTATTCAGAGATGCGTGCTCGAAGTAGAGATGTTGAGTATATTGGAGGCCTGCCACCCATCCCCTGTTGGAGGCCACCACAGCGGGATCCGCACAACACATAAAATTCTACAATGTGGGTACTATTGGCCAACCATTCACCAGGATGCACATGATATTTCAAAGGCATGTGATGCATGTCAAAGACAAGGAGGCATATCACGGAGGCACGAGCTTCCTATTACTCCCATCCTCGTTATTGAGTTATTTGATATATGGGGTATTGATTTCATAGGCCTATTTGTGAGCTCAAATGGGATGAAGTACATACTTGTTGCTGTTGACTATGTTTCAAAATGGGTGGAAGCAATTGCTTTGCCAAACAATGAAGGGAAGAGTGTCACGACGTTCTTAAAACGGAATACATTTGAAAGATTCAGGACCCCCAGAGCCATCATTAGTGATGGGGGTTCGCATTTTTGTAACCGGTTATTTCTCTCTTTATTGGAAAAATATGGGATCAAACATAGGGTGGCCACACCCTATCATCCGCAGTCTAGTGGGCAGGTTGAAGTCACCAACAGAGAGATAAAGACTATTTTGGCAAAGACTGTGAATGCAAACCAGACAGATTGGGAAAGAAAGCTAGATGATGCTTTATGGGCCTATCGAACCTCCTTCAAGATTCCTATAGGTATGTCTCCGTATTAGCTTGTTTATGGTAAAGCATGTCATCTCCTGGTCGAACTTGAGCATAAAGCTATGTGGGCGCTCAAGAACTTGAATTTGGATTAGAAGGAAGCTGCAAACTTGAGGCTTGATCAGTTGAATGAGTTAGATGAATTCGTTTAAAAGCCTATGAGAGTTCTGAAATTTACAAGCTAAGAATGAAAATTCAACATGACCGGAAAATTGAGAAAAGAGAATTCAGTCTGGGCGATATGGTACTGTTGTTTAATTCTAGACTTCGGTTGTTTCCTGGAAAGTTGAAGTCTAAGTGGATGGGACCTTACCGAGTGGTTCAAGTATTCTCTCATGGGGAAATCAAATTGGAAAACCAGGAAGGAAAGAGGTTCAAGGTAAATGGTCAGCGGGTCAAAGCTTATTTGGGGAGAAGCAAAGAAATCAAACTGGTAGACCTGTGGATTTTGAGTGAAGTCTGAGTAACTCAAGTGATTTGCGTCGTGTTGCGAAGTTAAATCAGGCGCTGCATGGGAGGCAACCCATGGAGGTGTTTTTGGAAAGTCTGAGTATCCAAAACACCCACATCGTGCCGCGACATTAAATCAAGCACTTCTTGGGAGACAACCCAAGTTGTAAATATAATAAAATGTTAGTGTTAGTGTTTGTTGATGGGTGTAGGTGCATAAGATGGAAAATCTGAAGTTGGAACCAAAAACTGAAACTTCAGTTCTGGTGTAGAAAAATCACAGAACGAGTCATCGCCTCACTTGACGACTCGTTTAGCCAGTCGTGAAAAGAACTGCAGAAAATAGGGGAGCAACGGGTGACTTCACGGATTGTTTCTCCAAGGAACGAATCATTTAGTCCCCCGTCAAGTACATTGGATCAAAGTTGAAATTTAAAGAAAAAAGGTGATGACGGATCACTCAACTAACCATTGGGAAACCGAACGAGTCATCAAGTGACCCGTCTTGAAACTATAACAGGAAAAGGACCATGACTCAAGGAATGACTCGTTGGGTAACACCATAAGTCGTTACGTGAGTCGTCAGGTCCCCATGTAAGTTGACCTAACCCGACCCACGAACTGTAAATTGGAATAAATTTTAAAAAAAAATTAAAGTCAAAGAATCCCAATTTCATACTCCCCGTTAAAAGCTTCAAACTTCCCTCTTCTTTACATCTTCTTCTTCATGTAAACCCATCGAGAAACACCATTAAACCACCTTCACCACGACACAACACATCCATTGAAAGCAACATCATCACTGCACACTCACTCACAGAAGCATTCCATCTTTGAAATATTGCATTGTAAGTGCTCTTCCCCACACAAACTCTTTGATTAATTGTTGCATTCCATCACGAACTTGCGAAGACCCATAAATTAGTGAGCTCGAATGATTCTTTGAGTTACGTTGTGTTTCTACGTGTCTTGTGATGAAAATAAACCCTAGGGAGTACAAAACACTGAGTTTTCGATCATGAAATCACCTGGGTAGATATGTGATTAAAAGTTGTGTGTTTGTGGAATTTTAAATTGGAAAGAAGAAGACAATGAACAGGAACTCTTAAGCATGAGCCACATCACGAGTCGTTGGGTCACCAAAAGACTCATCATGTAGCCCGTGCTGAGTGGGAAAAATAAACTGTTGTGGCAATGTACTTGACGGGTGACCTAATGACTCGTTACCTCTAGTAACGACTCATTGGGACAAATAGTCAAGTACACTGGACCTATTTGAAAAATGTTCAGCCTGGGGTAATGAGTGACCTCACGAATCGTTGCCAGAGGCAACGATTCGTTTAGTCACCTATCAGGACCACTGGCACCAATTAAAAATATTTTCTGTTTCATCTCCTTTTGTGTACTAACATGGTTTCCACAGGCACAATGGCTCCATGAGGCACACCAAAGAAGGTCCAACCAAAAAGCAGGTACCTGAGCGCAGTCAACCATCATACAGAAGGCTGCGAGATGATCCATCCTCCTCTGAAGAGTCGAGTGGCTCTGAAGAGGAATATGAAGTGTCAAAAGAACAACTAGTGTGGAGGAAGACCAGAGCTAGGGCTCAACAAAGTTCAAATCCGACAGCCCTAGTCAATACTCCCACTCTACTAGCAAGAGATCCGCCCAGCCGCACTAATGAAAGCGATAGGGATGCTGTTGCACTTGTTCCAGAGGCTCCCACAATTGGACATAATACAGAGAGGGTAGATGAGTCGCATGCCCAGTGAGGGGACTCGGGCAATGAACTGACTGAGACATCGGGCACATCGAATGATCAATCGAGAAATGTTAGGAGATGGTGTGTCCACGACATGCGGGCTATATACAATCGGGATATTGCTCCCAATGATAAAGGCAATCCTAAGCGGAGCATTTATGAGGAGCCAAGGCTGATCACCACCGGTTTGAAAGACCTGCCAGAGCTACAGGCAGTATTTGAAAAATACAAGTTCGGGTGGTTGACAGAGCCTTCAGGAAGCTATAACCCATGCCTGGTTCGTGAGTTCTATGCAGCATATGCAACCACTTTGCAGCGGTTGGTACTAGTAGGTCAGGATTGGAAGAAGCGGCCTGCCTTAAATCAAGGGATGGTGTGTGAGACCTCAGTTAACATATCTTAGGAGACAATTTCCAGGATGCTGTACAGGCCAGAATATCGAGCCCCGATGAGCACAACAGAGTTTGTTCACAGGTTATCCGAATTGCGAAAAGTCAAAACAAAGAAGCTGAATAGCATGGAGCGGATACAGCAGTACAGTTGGCTTTCTCGCATCATTGCCAGAAAGGGGCCGTTAGTTGAATGGCTACATGGTACGGAGTCGCAAATAAAGAAGGCCACCTTGAACTTCCAGGCTTAATTTTGGTAGTCGGTTGTAAGGCACAGGCTGGTACCCACAAGTAATGACAATATTCTCTCACCCGACAGAGCCGCACTGGTAGCCAGCATCATGGAGGGGTACGCAATCAATTTCCTGCGGTTCATTGTTGAGGAGATTCGGGAGCGAGTTGTAAATGATGGAACCATGATTTCCTTCCCATGTTTGATTGATAGACTCTGTCGGGAGTCTCGAGTGCCAGAACTGCCATCAGTTGATCAGAGAGTGGTGGTTCCGAAGATTACCAATATCGGGTTGATTAGAGATGATACAAACCCAACATCAAGGGCGAGGACTCAAGCATCCTCATCTGCTGGAGCGACCATAATAGCAGAGGCATTTGGCAGCGGGATGCAGACCGATGCAACATAGTTCACCGAGTTAGTGGCCGAGCCCATGGAGGGTAGAGATATAGGTAGCCAAACTGAGGCTACAGATGCAGCGGATGCCTCCACACCTGTCGATGTCCCGGAATCATCATCTACAGTAGCAACATCCAGACCACAGTTGCACCTCCACGATCTAGCTCAGCTAGCCTAGTCACGGTTTCACAGGAGTTTTTGGTTGACATGGCTAGGCAGCTAGCAAAAGCAGAGAAGCAGCAGACACACACGACTCTACAAGTGAAAGTCTTGATGGAGTAGGTCAAGTCATGGGTGTCAAAGGAGTTGGAGACACTGTCCAGTTCAATGCATGGGAAACTAGACGCTTGTGAGCAAAGGATGGATGAGCGCCTTGCGCAGTTACAGGCTCTAGAGTTATCTAAATGGTACGCATAGTTGGGAGAATTACGATCCAAGGTGCAGGACTTGGCCGCACGACAGATAGCTGGGGTACCTCCACTGGTCCTCCCTGTGATTGATGATGAGTTTGAGGAGGAGCTACCACCGATTTTTGATTTCATCACGGAGAATCCGGTGGCACATGCAAAGGGGAAGAGGCCTCGTGAGGAGGCAAGTGATGATGTTGATACATCTCTGTTCTATCAGCAAAAATGGGAGCGAAGTGAGATGGAGAGAGTGCTGCATGAATCAAGAGAGAGGCTCGACTGAGCGTCGATACTGAGGTAGCGAGAGCTCGTGGTGAAGGAACGAGCTCAGTTGGATCTGAGAATGCGCCGGTTCAAGCCGACAATATTGGAGTTGATGTTGGAGGCATATCTACACCCTCCACCGACCAGGTAGTTGAGACCTACGTTGCACAGGTATGTTTCCTATTCCCATAGTTTTTGTCTTATATATATATGCGTCGAGGACGACGTATGCTTTTTGTGATGGAGGTGGGGAGGGATACCTGTGCATTCTATTTTGCTGAACATAACCCGAGGGTTTTTCTTGCAGGATATCTTTTCCCTCAAGTGTTATCTAGTAGAACCGACATCTTTAGGATTTTATTTTATGTTTTTGTTTCTTTTGTGTCAATAGGAAGAAAGTTAGGAAAACTGCAAGCAGTCAAGAGCTAAAATTGTTTGATATTTTGATTTTTGATGATTTGATACCCTTCCGAAAATTTTTGTATATGTGTATGTGAGAGTTAACAATTATGACCTTTGTGAATCATTGCATGGCATTGAAACTGTAAATTTGTTTACCATTATATGGATGTACCTGAACTAGTGATTAGTAGAATTGATGATGTTGTCGGTGATATGTGTGAGGTGAGGTCTAATAGCTCAATTCGATTGTGTGTGTCAATCTAGAACTTACCTGGTCAGTCGTACCGAGATAGAGGATAAGCAACTAGGAAATCATAGGCCGTTTTTGATTTATGAGTCCACTTTAGCCTAAAAGACCTACCAAAGTGAATAAAATCCCTTGATCCAAATGTTTGAGCTTTAATTAACCTTTCTTTTCATTCACACCAATTCAGCTACCTGATTTTATCATGAATGAACCTTTTGTAGCCCTGGTCCCTCCTTGGACATTGTGAACTTCAACTTAGGAAAATTGCCTAAGTTAGGGGTGACTATGATAGGGGTGAGTAAGAAGAGTCGGGTGGAAGTAAAGTTGGGTAATGAAAAAGAAGGAAAAAGAGCAGGTGCCGGTATGCATGATGAAAAGAAAAAAAAATTGTTGTAAAAAATCAAGAAAAGAAAAGAAAAATAATGTGTGACATCAATAAGTTTTTATTGAATAAAAAGAAACCGCATCCGTAGTGTCTAAAGCAAAGGAAAGGAAAACCAGAAAAAAGGGAAAAAGGGAGAAAATAGAAAATAAAAAGGGTGAAAAGTGGAGAAAAAAGCGTAGTGCCGAGGAGGTTTGAGCTACTAAAATCCATATGTACCATACCATAGCCTATGTTATAAGCCGAGAAAGTCCTATAGTGATCCTAGCTACTTGTCCAAAAATCGAGGTATTGAAAGTAAAGGCAATCCTATGGTATTATATGCATACAATTTGAATTTCTTTGTGAGAGTGAGTGGATCTTACCTAGTCCCAAGAAAAATTTACCGAGATAATCATATACAAATGTGTGAGTGTGGGACTTCTTTGATGTGAGAGCACTTGGTCAACAGAATCGTCTGCAAATTGTATGGGGTAGTGTTATAGATTTTATGTGCATGGTTACAGGTGACAGTATTTTGTCATGTTTCGATTCCTCTGTGTTATGGTTGGAAATTTTGCATATGTACAGTGTTTTGTGTTGATATGATGAGGGAGGGGTTAGAAAAATTGATTTTGATGACTGTTGTAAGTTTTCTAAAGTTTTTCTCGCTTGAAGCTTCGAAGTAGATTTTTTTGTTTTGTTTTATTTTGTTTTTGCTTGAGGGCATGCAAAAAATCTAAGTTGAGGGTGTTGATGTGCCGTGATTTTACGGATATTTCGACACTTAAAACCAAGATATTGTGCACATTCCAGGTATGTTTATATGGGTATAAGGTATTTTGTGCTTAATGTGCAGGAAAACAGGTCTGGTAGTTATTTTTGGTCGAATTAATGAGAAAAACAACTGAAAGGTGACTGCTAGGTGCTTAACGAGTCGTTGGAAGGGTGCACGACCCGTCACTTGAGGTGTTGGTAAAAAGATGAAGTTTTGAAGAAGTGACACAGTGCACTTGACGAGTTGGAGGAATGACTCATTACAACTGTAACGAGTCCTGAGGAGAACCTTTAGAATTTGAAGAGAAAAATTCAAATAAGTGTCTAGTGGAGTTGACGAACGACATCACGAGTCGTTGCCAGAAAGAATAACTTGTTGGCAAGTTACTGGAGCTATCCGTGAAGTGCACTAAAATTTCTGAGGAAGTGGACTACGAGAGACCTAATGACTCGTGCTAAGGCACGACGAGTCGTTAGGTGACCCGTTGCTAGGCCTGGGTAAATTGCTGAGGACGATTGATTGAAAGCAAAGGACGACTCGCTAGAAGACCTAACGATTCGTCACATCGCTCGTTGCCACTGCCGACCTAGTTTTGAGATTTATTTAGGAAAAGGATTTCTTTGTATTATAAATATCCAGTTTTAGGTTTATTTTAAAAGAACATTCAGAAGCCAGTTTTGAGGGAGATTTTTGGAGAAAATTTTCATCCAATTGTTCTTGATTCAAGATACGAAAGCTACATTGGAATTTTTATTCAATGTACTTGGTTTTTATTCTACAGTACTTTGTAAGTTGCAATTATAATTTCTTCTATATTTTGTGATTGCAATAGCACAATTATGAGTAGCTAAACCCATAAACTAGGTTTGTGGTAACCAAGATGAATTAACACACATAGGTAAAAATACTTAGTGATTCTTGAACGAAGTTTTATGCATGTATTGTTTTTTCCTTCGTTTTAATTGATTCTTGACGGTTGCAAACGTTAGGATTTGACTTATTCTTACCTACCGGATCAAGGAGGTAATGAATGGGAAAAGGGATTAACAATGGAGATTTGAGGCTACCAACCCTCATCTAATAGCTTGAACTTGTCTGAGGGATAGCTAATTCCATATTAAGGGTAAGGGTTAACTAAAGAACACCCGTATACAGACCAAGTTGCGTGGTGAAAATCACCTAGATAGAGGACCAACCATTTAGGTGAATTTAACTTACCAATATTGCATGTTAAACACCGGAAAAGATCACTAGTGAATAATCCTTGTGGTTATGAAATCTTGAGGAACACAATCCTAGTCTAGTCGTAAATTGAATGTAAACCCAATTTGATACGAGCATTCATTAGATTTCCTTTTGTTTATTATTCCATATTTTTTCCCCTTCGAAAATAAGTCAATCAATAGTAATAGTTATTCGCATTAACCTAAGTTCTTACCATATTCCCTGTGGGATCGACCTCAACCTTCGTTGGGTTTTATATTTGACAATTGACTACTTATATCTCAATTGCAAGGTGTAATTTTGGGCGTCATCACAGGGTCGGACGAGGCTGGGCCGTGAAGGTCCAACGTGATGCACCAGCCGACAGTGCATTGGCCGATGCGGCGGGGCCCGCCAGGCACTGAGGCGTGATGGGAGGCCCGATGCGGGGGGCATGCTGGTGCTACGGCCGGCACGGGGTGCCCTCCCTGCCACCGACCTTATATATATACCCCTTGTTCAATTGTAATTCATTTAAAAATTATCCTCTCGGCCAGAAGTAAGAAAGTACGGAAATTTCAATCGTTTCTCGTCTGATTGTGCTTCCAAACGCCGTCCAATATCAAATTAACTTTGGGTAACAAGTTCTGGGCTACGGGAAGCATTACTATGGAGTTATTTTCTCAAAATACGCTCCGTAAATTGGAACTCCACCGAGTAGAAGTTGTCATAATTGCTCCAATTGATTCCTAAGTGACCATAGACTTTAGGTAAGCATTTCTTCCTTCTGAACTCTCAGGAAATTATAGGTTTTCGAACGTAATTTTATGAAGTTGAGTTATAGTTGATTTTAGTATTGAAAGTTACCATTTTTTCCAAATTTAGTATTGAAATTAGACCTATTCTTTCAGTATTAAGGTTACAGTTGAAAAGAGATGACGAATACAAGTTGAAACTCATCGGTTATTTGGGACACGACAATCGAGGTATGTTAAGGTGAATTCCTTCGGCATGTTACTTCCTATAGTATTGTAATGCCGCTTGAGCCCTCGTAAGAAAGTCAGAAGTATGTTTATTTTGATTAGCTACTATTGTTGGTTGAGACTAGTACTTTATGTTTATCTTGGGATTGACTCTGCCCAGTATAGCCTTCCATGACCAACCCCAGGGTTACTAATTGTGTTGTTGCCCGCTAGGGGCTATATGACATTGCTCCAGAGAGCAATATGCCTTCCTAAGGGAGGATGCAGAGGCCCAAGGGCCATATTACAGTCCATTCCATGGTTGGTGTACTATCTTTATGCCGTATCGACATCACACCCTCGTGAAGCCTGGTGCCCAGGGTGCAGTTATCAAGAGTCCACCGGACTTAGACGCAGCTACAAATTAGGAGCCAATCAGGCTCAGTGCAGACCCAGGGGATTGGTAGGACGACTATTGTCACCTATTGACTCATTTTGACTTGATTAGGGGTATGTAGATTGAAGTGAACTTGTCATGGCTTATGGGGTCTCCAGGCAGGTTATTTTGTGCTGGATGAATATTCTGGGCTTATAGGGGCTAGGTAAGGTTCTTGTTTGTTCTATTCATTATTAGTTGCACATCAGGTTATAAAGTTATATCAGGTTAACTATCTACCCCTCCTATTGAATTGTTCAGTTTCTTTACCAGTATTATTCAGTCATTTTCTTTTGGTATCTTACATTTCGGTATATATTGTACTGACGCCCATCTTTGGGGTGCTGCATTACTTGCCTGCAGGTGAGGATAGACATGGATTAGGACCTTTCGAGCTTTCAACCAGAGTCAGTAGTACAGTTAGCTACCTTTATTTGGAGCTAATAGTTAGAAGGTTTGATCTTTTGATTGTATAGTTTATGGGTAGGTCGGGGCCTTGTCTCGACCATATTCCACTCCTAGAGGCTTGCAGATTATAGATTTTCAGCTGTTCATTTTGTTGTTGGCCATGTGAGGCCTATACATGTTTTATTTTCAGTTGTTCATTTTGTTGTTGGCCGTGTGAGGCCTATACATGTTTTATTTCATGTGATGGCCGTGTGGGAAAGGTCCCTAGGTAGAGATATTCCCCCTCCGACTTGGTCCAGCTTTTCAGAGGCCTTCCTAGATCATTATTTATTGCGAGAAATTCAATAGGCCCAGGTAGATTAGTTTTTGCATCTAGAGTAGGGCTCGATGAGTGTTCTGGAGTATGCTATGATATTTGATTCCTTGGCCCGATATGCACCGGTTGTAATGCCCCAAAACTCAAAGACTAGATTGGGGACATAAATTAGAAAATATAGAAAAAATCTACAGAAAATGTCTCAGGATGACTCACCTAACGAGTCATTGTGAGACCTAACGACTCGTTAGGCCAGTCATGGGAAGGAGGAATTAAAAGTGTGAAGTGAGAAGCAGTGTACCCAACAAGAGACCCCATGAGTCGTGGTCACTGACCACGACCCGTTAGGTCATTCGTGAGCAGGCCGGGTCTGGAATTAAATATTTAGGCAGTGTACTAGACGGATGGTGACCACGAGTCGTGGTCACCAGTAATGACTCGTTGTGTCCCCCGTTACCAGCCCTAGTTAGTCGTTAGGAAGTGCACCTAACGAGTGGCACCACGAGTCGTCATCAGTGGTAACGACTTGTGGTGTGACTCGTGGTTAAGCCTAGTATAGAAATTTTAGAAGTGAGACAATGTGGTCCACGAGTGGTGACCACGAGTTGTGGTCAGTGACCGCGACTCGTTAGGTCCCTCGTGGTGACATAGAGAGAATTCCGGCAGTGTACTCCACGGGTCTGACCATAAGTCGTGGTCAATCACCACGAATCGTTAGGTCACCCGTTAGGTTCACCTGTAAGTTTTTCCCAACAATTTTCTAAGGGATATTTAGTAATTTTCTACTCTCCTAAGCTTTAGACTATGTCATTTTGGACATAAATTCAGACTTATTAGAGGGTTTGGATGGTTCCTTCCCTCATTCCCACGATTATTCTCAGAAAAACATCAAAAGTTCTCTCAAGAAACTCTCAAGCAGGCTTAGAGTTTTCCTCCATTGCAGCAATCCAAGTTTTCTCCTTCAAGAAAGTTCAACTCGGGTATGTGGGAATTCAACAAGGGAAATTGTTCTTTTCTTGTGTCCCCCAAAACCCTACCATAGTTTCTCTATCAGTTTTAGCCCTAAGTTTTCGAATACGCAGAAAGTACATGTTATTATCCGTTAATTCCATATATAATGATATCCTTGCTCATTATTAATATGATGTCCATCAATTCTTACCCAGATTGTTGATGTTCTTACCAAGTGAATTCAAGCCCTAAATTTTCGAGTAAAGATTATTTGCGTAGTAAATTCCATCAAGTGAATGAAGTATGTTTTGGAATAAATTCCTAGAAATTCTTATTTTATATATATTTATATAGGTTGAGAAAATATTTCATTGATAAGAATGATTTTAGCCTTGTCGGATGAGATTTGTTTAATTCTTAAGATTTTGCCATATTATGAAATTCCTGTGTTGTTGGAATGGATTGAGTTCTCTATTAGACGTTCAGTAATTCGGTTCAGTTAGAACGTAGAACCTCTTCAAAACTATTCAGAACTTGTCAACTGATCAGTTTGACTTCAGTCTTTTCCAGAGGTGTCAGTGGTGCCTCCCAGTTATCAAAATCAAACTCAGAATCCAGTTTATTGGTCCATTAGACGGTCATGACATTTTAGATATATTATTCTGACCATCCCCAGGACCCCAGTTCAGTTTACAGTTTGTTCTTAGATGGTTACAACACTTTCAGATAAGTAGCTCTGACCAGTCTAGAGCCCAGTTTTAGAATCTGGTCCAAGAAGACTCTCAGGGTGACTAGTCTTGGACCCCAGTTTCAAGCTATCCGCTTAGTAATTCAGTCTAGGTTTTCCAGTGGGAGTAGGACTTAGCACCAAGCAAGCCGGGGTTCCAGCGCACCAGGTTCCCAGAACTACGTTACTAGTGTAGGTTACAGTATTATTTGACCTGATTGGCCCCAAACTCTTGTGATCACCCAGTTCATGCCTTTGTACCCTGGCAAGGTATATTGGGTCCTGCCGGTGGGATGTATATGTCGGACTCTACGTCTAGCTCACGTGGTTATACGTCGGTTAGAGAATCTCCCACTAGTCAGTCCAGTCTAGTTTCAGAATAAGTAGCTCAGCTCAGTACAGTATTTCAGACTCAGAACTCTCAAACTTAGGGCATGTCTTTGACCATCAGACAGGGTCTTCTTGACCATTTCAGTTTACATTAGTAGTTCAGTTCAGTTTACTTATTGGTCATTACATGTCATATCAGTTAGGCATTATATTCAGTTATGTTTTCTCCCACTTACTTAGTACATTCAAAGTACTGACGCATACTTTTATGTTGTATCATTTTATGATACAGCTGCAGGTTCTCAGACTTAGCATCGTTAGTTGCTGCGGTTCAGATCCTCCTCCTCTGCAGTTGATGTGTGAGTCCTCATCATTCAAGGGCCTTATATTACTTCTTTAAGTTATTTCATTATTTTTAGCTAGACTTAGAGTTAGCTGGGGGCTTTTCCCAGCAACTCATTAGTTAGAGGGCTTTCAGACACAAAACTAATTCCATACTTCAGATGTTCTTAAACTTTATATTTTCAGTTTTATTTTCATAAATGCTTTTATGCTATTATTCAAAGCTTCTTCTATATTTGTTTTAATTAGAATACCAGTGTACGATAGACCAGGGGTTGACTTGGGGTCACTTATGGCTTCAAGTACCATGTCCTATCCAGGGCGTAGACTCGGGGTGTGACAAACTTGGTATCATAGCACTAGGTTTAGAGTATCCTCGGAATGTCTTAAAGCCGTATCGAGTAGAGTCCTTTTCATGGGTGTGAAGTGCGCCACACTTATGACGAGGAGGATATGAGATGTTATTAGGAAAACTCTCTTTTGTTCATACTCTTTATCGTGCGTTAAAGTTCAACTCCAAAAACGTCCTTCTAACTCGTGCTCTGTTTCATTTCAGTGAATCATGCCTCCTAGACACGGTAACGGAAGAAGGGTCGGTAATGCCAAGAAACCTTCCCCACTAGCCCCGATAGCTCCTCAAGATGATTTGGTGTCTACCGCTGAATTTAGGGCAGCCTTTCAACTGCTAGCCCAAATAATCACCAACTAGGTGAGCCAACAGGTGGTTCCGGTAGCCACGAACGGGTCTGCAGATCCAAAGTAGGGGAGGATCCTCAAGAGTTCATGGATGAGATCAAGAAGATTACCCGCATGATGGGTGTCAGCTCCTCAGAAAGTGTTGATATGGATGCCTACCAGCTCAAAGGGGTAGCTCAGGTCTGGTATGAATAGTGGAAAGAGGGGCGCCCAGCGGGAGCCGGACCAGTAGAGTGGTAGGAGTTCCACACAGCTTTCCTGGATAGATTTTTCCCTCGGGAGCTGAGGGAGGCAAAGATGGTGGAGTTTATTAACTTGAGACAAGGCAACAGAATAGTGGAGGAGTATACTCTGGAGTATACCAGGCTGTCTAAGTACGCTCCAGAGATGGTAGCCGAGCCAAGGGCTCGCATGTTGAAATTTGTGAATGGGGTGTCGAACCTGGTCCTCAAGGAGTGCAGGACAGGATGTTGATTAAGGATATGGACCTCTCCAGCTTGATTGTCTATGCCTAGCATACTGAGGCCAAAAAGCTGAAGGATATGGAGCAGAAGAACAAACAGGCAAGGATTGGCCAGTGAGATTATGGCCATCAGAGGTCTAGAGTAGTAGCAGCAGCAACAGCAGCAGAGAGCCCCAGCACCCAGTTCAGCCAGCGCTCCAACCTTTCAGTACCGCTAGGATCGGAAGGGTGGGTCATCTGGCACTCAGTCTCAGACCTACAATACCGGGAACAGGTATCCAGCTTGCCCCAAATGTGGAAAGAACCACTCGGGAAAGTGCCTTCAGGGTCGAGAGGGCTATTTTGGTTATGGATAGCTCAGACATTGGCTCAGAAAGTGCCCATCAGCTGGGCGAGGGAGATCACAATCCACCACATCATCATCTCCAGCAGGTCGACCAGCCTAGCAGGCTAACACATCAGGTACAGATGAAGGTCAACGTCAAAATCGTTTCTATGCTCTATCTTCCCGTCAGGATCAGGAGAACTCACCTAGCACAGTCACGGGTATGTTACGTCTACTTCATCTAGACGTGTATGCCCTCCTAGATCCAGGAGCCACTCTTTCATTCGTGACTCCCTACGTAGCAGTCCAGTTCAATATCAATCCAGAGATCCTCTTAGAACTATTCTCAATCTCCACCCCAGTTGGCGAGTTAGTTAGAGCTAGCCGGGTGTATAGAAACTGCCAAGTCTCAGTCCTAAATAAAGTCATCCCAGCTGACCTCATAGAGTTAGATATGATCGATATTGACCTTATCCTTGGCATGGATTGGTTACGCTCCTTCTATGCCTCAGTTGATTTTAGAACTAGAGTTGTCAAGTTTCAGTTTCCAAATGAACCAGTGTTAGAATGGGCGAGCAACATTTTAGCACCTAAGGGTAGGTTTATTTCCTACCTTAAGGCCCAGAAACTCATCTCCAAGGGATGTATCTATCATCTTGTTCGAGTCAAGGATACCAACTCTAAGACCCCAACTATCCAGTCAGTTCCAGTAGTTAGTGAGTTCCAAGATGTATTTCTTGAGGATCTTCCCAGAGTTCCCCCTGAACGGGAAATAGACTTCGGAATAGACCTCCTCCCAGATACTCAGCTTATCTCCATCCCTCCTTATAGAATGGCTCCAACTGAGCTCAAGGAGTTGAAGGATCAACTAAAATATCTTCTTTACAAGGGTTTTATCAGACCCAACATCTCTCCCTGGGGTGCCCCAATGCTATTCGTGCGTAAGAAGGATGGTACCATCAAAACGTGCATAGATTACAGTCAGCTGCACAAAGTCACTATCAAGAACAAGTATCCCCTACCCAGAATTGACAACCTGTTTGACTAACTTCAGGGAGACAGCTGTTGATCAAAAATCAATCTCAGGTCAGGGTATCATCAGCTAAGGGTCAGAGAGTGTGACATACCCAAAAAAGCATTCAGAACTCGGTATGGTCACTAAGAGTTTGTGGTGATGTCTTTCGGGCTAACAAACGCCCCAACAACCTTCATTGACTTAATGAATAGAGTCTTCAAGTAGTATCTAGATATGTTCATCATTGTATTTATTGACGACATTCTAGTATACTCCAGAAATGAGGAAGAGCATGCAAATCACCTAAGATTAGCATTACAGACACTCAGAGACTACCAGTTGTTTGCCAAGTTCAGCAAGTGCGAATTCTGGTTAAAGTCCTTGACCTTCTTAGGTCATGTGGTCTCAAGTGAAGGAATACAAGTATACCCTTACAAGATAGCAGCCATGAAAGATTGGCCTAGACCTACCTCTCCTACTGAAATCAGGAGTTTCTTGGGTTTGGCGAGTTATTACCAACGGTTTGTGAAAGGTTTCTCCTCTATAGCATCTCCTCTGACTAAGTTAACTCAGAAGAAGGTGAAATTTAAGTGGTCAGATGAGTGTGAGAAGAGTTTCTAGGACTTGAAGACTCGACTCACTACTGCTCCAGTTCTGAACCTGCCAGAAGGAATAGATGGATTGGTTGTTTATTGTGATGCTTCCAGAGTTGTACTTGGATGCGTTCTGATGCAACGAGGCAAAGTGATAACCTACGCCTCCAGACAGCTCAAAGTTCATGAGATGACTTGGATTTGGCAGGGGTGGTGTTTGCGCTAAAAATATGGAGGCATTACTTATATGGAGCTCACGTAGATGTGTTTACAGATTATAAGAGTCTTCAGTATGTGTTGAGTTAGAAGGATCTAAATCTGCGTCAGAAAAGGTGGTTGGAGTTACTAAAGGACTATGACATGAGTGTGCTGTATCACCCAGGTAAAGCCAATGTGTTGGCTAACACCCTAAGCAGACGGTCCATGGGGAGCGCGACTCACATTGAGGAAGGCAAGAAAGAGTTAGCGAAGGATGTTCACAGACTAGCCTGGTTAGGGGTGCAGTTGGTGGACTCAGCTGAAGGTGGTGTGGTAATGTAAAGTGGGTTGGATTCATCCTTGGTAGTGTAAGTTAAGTCCAGATAGGACATAGATCCAGTTCTACTTACACTTAAAGAAGCGGTTCTCAGGAAAGGGGTTGATGCTTTCTCCACAGGGGGAGATGGAGTGCTCCATTACCAGGGAAGGTTGTGTGTGTCGGATGTTTGTGAGTTGAGATAGCAAATACTAGCTGAAGCACATAGCTCGAGATACTCCATTCACCCTAGTGCTACTAAAATGTACCATGATCTGCGGGATATTTACTGGTGTAATGGCATGAAGAGAGACATTGTTGAATTCGTAGCCAAGTGCCCAAATTGCCAGCAAGTCAAGGTGGAGCATCAAAGACTAGGAGGCATGACTCAAGATATCATCATACCCACATGGAAGTGGGAAGAAGTAAATATGGACTTCATTATGGGTCTAACCCAGACTCATCGGCAGCATGACTCTATCTGGGTGGTAGTAGACTGGATGACTAAGTCAGCACATTTCCTCCCAGCGAAAACCACAGACTCAACTGAGAACTATGCCCAGACTTTACATCCGAGAGTTAGTTAGACTCCATGGGGTACCTTTATCTATCATTTCAGATAGAGGAACTCACTTCACCTCACACTTTTGGAAGTCCTTTCAGAAGGGACTAGGCACTCAGGTCAAACTCAACACAACTTTTCAGCCGCAGACTGATGGGCAAGCTGAGCGGACTATTCAGACCCTAGAAGATATGCTAAGAGCATGCGCGAACGATTTTAAGGGTAATTGGGATAACCATTTGCCTCCTATTGAGTTTGCGTACACAACAACTACCACTCTAACATTCAGATGGCCCCATTTGAAGCATTATATGGGAGAAAATGCAGATCTCCTATAGGCTGGTTTGAGGTTGGTGAAGCTACATTGATAGGGCCAGACTTAGTTCACGAGGCAATGTAGAATGTCCAGCTCATCTGAGAAAGGTTGAAAACAGCTCAAAGCCACCAGAAATCTTATGATGATGTACGAAAAAGAGAGTTGGAGTTTGCAGTTGATGACTGGGTTTACCTAAAAATTTCGCCCATGAAAGGGGTGATGGGATTTTGAAAGAAGGGAAAGCTCAGTCCGAGATATGTGGGACCTTATAGAATTTTGAGGCGTATGGGCAATGTAGCCTATGAGATAGAATTACCTGCGAAATTAGCAGTCGTGCACCCGGTGTTCCATATGTCACTTTTGAAGAAGTGCATCAGGGATCCAACCTCAGTTGTGCCATTGGACAGTGTAGGAATAAACAATAGTCTCTCATATAAGGAGATACTAGTCCAGATCCTTAACTGTTAGGTTCGTAAGATGAGGAAAAAGGAAATAGATTCAGTCAAAGTCTTATGGAGAAATCAGCAGGTTGAGGGAGCTACGTGGGAGAGCAAAGCGATATGATGGACAAGTACCCGCACTTGTTCTCTACCGAATCTGTTATAGCTTAAAATGTTAGTTTTTCCTTAGAAACTAGTTTAGTTGTGGGATTCAATTCATGTGTATAAGTTTCTTTTATGACTTTGGATGTATGTATGAAAAGAGAATTCAATTCAGTTATGTATCTTGAAACGGAGGTAGTCATTCCGACAGTTTTGGAGTTAAATGAATAGTATCTGGAATTTTTTTGGCTATTATTCTCTACCTTCCTGTGTGTTTTCTAACATTCGAGGATGAATGTTTCCAAGGGAGAGATATTGTAATGCCTCGGAAACTCAAAGACTAGATTAAGGACTTAATCAGAAAATCTGGAAAAAATCTGCAGAAAATGTCTCCGGACAACTCACCTAACGAGTCGTTGTGAGACCTAATGACTTGTTAGATCAGTCGTGGAAAGGAGGAATTAAAAGTGTGAAGTGAGAAGCATTCTACCCAACGAAAGACCCCATGAGTCGTGGTCATTGACCACGACCCATTAGGTCATTTGTGAGTAGGCCGGGTCAGGAATTAAATATTTGGGCAGTGTACTAGACAGATGGTGACCATGAGTCGTGGTCACCAGTAACGACTCATTATGTCCCTCGTTACCAACCCTAGTCAGTTGTTAGGAAGTGCACCTAACGAGTGGCACCACAAGTCGTCATCAGTGGTAACGACTCGTTGTGTGACTCTTGGTTAAGCCTAGTATAGAAATTTCAGAAGTGAGACATTGTGGTCCACGAGTCATGCTCAATGACCACAACTCGTAAGGTCCCTCGTGGTGACCTACAGAGAATTTTGGCAGTGTACTCCAGGGGTCTGACCACGAGTCGTGGTCAGTCACCATGAATCATTAGGTCACCCATTAGGTTCACCTGTAAGTTTTTCTCAGCGATTTTCTAAGGTCTATTTAGTAATTTCTTACTCTCCTAAGATTTAAACTACGTCATTTTGGACGTAAATTCAGACTTATTAGAGGTTTTGGACAGTCTTTCCCTCATTCCCACGTTTATTCTCAAAAAACATCGAAAGTTCTCTCAAGAAACTCTCAAGCAGGCTCAAGGTTTTCCTCCATTGCAGCAATCCAAGTAAAGATTATTTGGGTAATAAATTTCATCTAGTGAATGAAGTATGTTTTGGGCTAAATTCCTACAAATTCTTATTATATATATATATGTTGAGCAAATTTTCCATTGATAAGAATGATTTTAGCCTTGTTGGATGAGATTTCTTTAATTCTTGAGATTTTTCCATATTATGGAATTCCTGTATTGTTGGAATGAGTTGAGTTCTCTATTAGCTGTTAGTAATTCAGTTCAGTTAGAACGTAGAACCTCTTCAGAACTATTCAGAACTTGTCAAGTGATCATTTTGACTTCAGTCTTTTCCCGAGGTGTCAGTGGTGCCTCCTAGTTATCAGAATCAAACTCAGAATCCAGTTTATTGGTCCATTTGGCAGTTATGGCATTTTAAATATATAGCTCTGACCAGCCCCAGGACCCCAATTCAGTTTACAGTTTGTTCTTAGACGGTTACGATGCTTTCAAATAAGCAGCTCTGACCAGTCTAGAACCTAGTTTCAAAATCTGGTCAGAAAAGACTCTTAGGGTGACTAGTCTTGGACCCCAGTTTCGAGCTATCAGCTTAGTAATTCAGTCTAGGTTTTCCAGTGGGAGTAGGACTTAGCACCGAGCGGGCTGGGGTTCCAGCGCACCCAGGTTCCCAAAACTACATTGCCAGCGTAGGTTACAGTATTATTTGGCCTAATTGGCCCCAGACTCTTGTGATCACCCAGTTCATGCCTTTATACCCTATCAAGGTATATTGGGTCCTACTGGTGGGATATATACATCGGACTCCATGTCTAGCTCACGTGGTTATATGTCGATTACAAACTCTCCCACTAGTTAGTCTAGTCCAGTTTCAGAATAAGTAGCTTAGTTCAGTACAGTATTTCAGACTCAAAACTCTCAGACATAGGGCACGTGTTTGACCATTTCAGTTTACATCAGTAGTTCAGTTCAGTTTACTTATTGGTCATTACATGTCATATCAGTCAGGCATTATATTCAATTATGTTTTCTCCCACTTACTCAGTACATTCAAAGTACTGACGCATACTTTTATGTTGTATCGCTTCATGATACAACTGTAGGTTCTCAGACTCAGCACTGTTAGTCGCCGCTGTTCAGACCCTCCTCCTCAGCAGTTGATGTGTGAGTTCTCATCATTCGAGGGCCTTAATTACTTCTTTCAGTTAGTTCATTATTTTTAGCTAGACTTAGAGTTAGCTGGGGGCTTGTCTCAGCAACTCAGCAGTTAGAGGGCTTTCAAACATAGAAGTAATTCCAGACTTCAGATGTTCTTAAACTTTATATTTTCAGTTTTATTTTCATAAATGCTTTTATGCTATTATTTCAAAGCTTCCGCTATATTTGTTTTACTTAGAATACCAGTGTACAATATATCAGGGATTGACTTGGGATCACTTGTGGCTTTAAGTACCGTGTTCTGTCCAGGACATAGACTTGGGGCGTGACACCGACTTTTGTAGACACTATGCCAGTTAGAGTGCACCGATTTATTATGGGGTTGCTTCCAAAGTACGTGGAGACTTGTGTTACGGCTACTCTGCGAGAGGAAATGGATATTTCCCGTATTTAGGAATTTGATCAGAGTATTGAGGGGATCAGACAAAGACAGCGGGAGATAGAGAGGGTGAATCAGGAGCAGCGCCGCAGGGCTAGACCTAGTGATACTCAGACAGAGTTTCAGGGCAGACCTAGGCCACAACTATCATGCAGACCACCTAGACCCCCACCTCTATAGCAGAAGCAAGGTGGTAGATAGACCACAGGGGGCAGTCAGGACCCGGAAAGGGCTCACGGGCCTCAGGTTCGCAACAGCAGAGAGGGTCAGAGTAGAGCAGACTCACTGTGCCACATTGTCCTATCTGCAGTCGATGTCATTTAGGGCATGCAGGTATGGTTCTACTGCTTGTTACACCTGTGGATAAGAGGGTCATATGATGAGAGAATGTCCAGCCAAAGGTCAGGGTGATCGGGACCGGCAGGACAGATCTTCAGTAGGGTCATGTGCCCCAGCACCTCTATCAGGGCGCAGGCCCTTAACTCCAACCGACAGAGGCCGAGGCAGGTCAGGGACATCTAATTCAGGCACCGATCTGGATCGCACATACGCTTTACTGGGGCGATAGGAGTCGGAGTCGGAGTCGAATATTGTGACAGGTATGTTGGACATCTGTTCTCATTCAGTTTATGTTTTGATAGACCAAGGTTCCACTTTGTATTAAGTTACACCATTAGTGGCAGGGAAGTTCGGTATAACTCTAGAATTGCTTCAGCGTCCCTTTTCAGTGTCTACGCCCGTCGGTGATTCTATTATGGCTAAACGGATCTACCGGAGTTGCACGGTAGAGGTTGTTGGTCCCCAGACTTTAGCAAATTTAGTGGAACTAGAAATGGTTAATTTTGATGCAATTATGGGTATGGATTAGCTAGCGCCATGTTATGACAGTGTATAATGATGGACCAAGACTGTCCAATTTCACTTTCCAGGGGAGGTAGTATGGGAGTGGAAAGGAAATGCAGCCATGCCAAAAGGTATGTTCATATCCTATCTTCGGGCAAGAAAGTTAATAGCAAAGGGTTGCATCTATCATATCGTCAGGGTTAAGGATATCCAAGAAGAATCCCCGACTCTCCAGTCCATTCTAGTAGTCAATGAATTTCCAAATGAACTTCCTGGTATTGCCCCAGAATAGGGAATCAACTTTTTTATCAACTTATTGCCAGGTACTCAACCTATATCCATCCCGTCGTACTGATTGGCTCCGGCTGAATTAAGAGAACTGAAGGAACAGTTGAAAGATTTGTTAGATAAGGGCTTCATCAGGCCGAGTACTTCACCGAGGGGTGCGCCAGTTTTGTTTGTGAGAAAGAAAGATGGCTCTCTCCACATGTGCATAGACTACCGATAGTTAAATAAAGTTATTGTCAAAAATAAATACCCACTTCCCAGAATAGATGATTTGTTTTATCAGTTACAAGGAGAGAAGTATTTCTATAAGATCGACTTAAGGTCATGGTATCATCGGGTATGGGTACAGGAGAAAGATATCTCGAAGACAGCTTTTAGGACCAGGTATGGTCATTTTAAGTTCCTGGCCATGTCCTTCGGGTTGACGAATACCCCAGCAGTGTTCATGGATTTGATGAATAGAAACTTCAGGCCGTATTCGACTTTTTTGTGATAATATTCATTGATGACATTCTAGTGTGTTGTCGTGCAGAAGTAGAACACCGAGACATTTGCGAACATTGCTCCAGATTCTCAGGGAACGCCAGGTATATGCAAAATTTTCTAAATGTGAGTTTTAGCTTAATTCTGTGGCCTTTTTAGGCCATGTTGTGTCAGATGCTGGTATTTAGGTAGACTCACAAAAGATCGAGGCAGTAAAGACATGGCCTAGGCCTATAACTCCAACTGAGGTACGCAGTTTCCTAGGGTTAGTTGGGTATTACAGAAGGTTTGTAGAAGGGTTTTCTACTTTATCAGCGTCTTTGACCAAGTTAACTCAGAATGCAGCTAAATTTCACTGGACTGAAGCGTGTGAACAAAGTTTTCAGGAGTTAAAAAAACATATTAACATCAGTTCCCGTGCTAGCTTTGCCAGAAGGTTCAGAGGGTTATGCAGTGTACCGTGATGCTTCAGGCATTGGGTTAGGGTGTGTTCTAATACAACATGGTAAGGTAATTGCTTATGCTTCAAGGCAGTTGAGGAAATATGAAAAGAATTATCCCACTCACGACCTGGAGTTGGCGACAGTAGTTCACGCCTTAAAATCTGGAGACATTCCTATATGGGGTGCATGTGGAAATCTTTACTGATCATAAGAGTCTCAAGTACATCTTTACACAGAAAGAGTTGAATCTACGGCAGCATCGCTAGTTAGAATTGTTGAAGGACTACGATATGAATATTTTATATTATCTAGGAAAGGCTTATATCATAGCAGATGCCCTTAGTCGTAGATCAATGGGAAGTTTAGCACATTTGAGGCCCAAACAGCGGGAGCTGGCCCGAGAATTGCACCAGTTAGCCAGCCTAGCTGTCCGAATAGTAGACTCGGGAGATAGTAGGGCAGTGATTCAGAATACTGCGTATCATCCCTAGTTGTAGAGGAAAAAGTCGATAGTATGAAGATCCTAACTTGGTACAGCTCAGAGATAAAGTTCAGCGAGGTAAAGTATCAAATTTTGAGGTAACCGAAGACGGGGTCTTGAGATTTAGGGGTCGCCTCTGCGTTCCAGATGTGGCAGGACTTCGCCAGTAGATCATGGCAGAAGTACATTATTCCTGTTATTCTCTTCACCTAGGTTCAACAAAGATGTATCATGACATAAAAGAAATATACTGGTGGCCAGGAATGAAAAAGGGTGTAGCAAAATTTATAGCACAATGCCCTAACCGTCAGCAAGTAAAAGTTGAACATCAAAAACCCAATGGATTAACACAAGAGATAGCAGTACCTATGTGGAAATGGGAGGCAATCAACATGGATTTTGTGACAGGGTTACCCCACACCAGACGTAGATTTGATTCTATCTGGGTGATTATTGACAGATTAACAAAATCATCTCATTTCCTGCCAGTCAGGACCACCTTCTCAGCCGAGGATTTTGCTGAATTGTATATCAGAGAGATAGTTCGATTACATGGTGTCCCGAAATCCATCATTTCTGACATGGGATATAATTCATAGCTAGATTCTGGTAGTCGTTTCAGAAAGGCTTAGGAACACAGGTTAACTTGAGTATAGCATTCCATCCTCAGACAGATGGGAAGGCAGAGCGTACAATTTAGACGCTCGAGGATATGTTGCGAGCGTGTGTGTTAGACTTTGGGGGTTGTTGAGATGAGCATTTATCCCTTATTGAATTTTCTTATAATAACAGTTATTATTCGACAATCCAGATAGAACCTTATGAGGCCTTATATGGGCGAAAATACAGATCCCCTATCGGGTGATTTAAAGTAGGGGAGTCAGAGTTAGTAGGACCTGATATGATTCACCAGTCAGAAGAGAAGGTCAAACTCATCAGAGTCGCTTGCTAACAGCCCAGAGTCGCCAGAAGTCTTATTCTGATGTGTGGCGTAGAAATCTGGAATTCAATGTTGATGACTGGGTATTTCAAAAAGTTTCTCCAGTGAAGGGCGTGATGAGGTTTGGTAAGAAGGGCAGGCTTAGCCCCATATATATTTATTGGCCCATATCGGATCCTTTGGAGAATAGGCCAAGTGGCATATGAGCTTACCTCCAGAGTTAGAATCTATTCACCCGCTCTTTCACGTGTCAATGTTGCGAAAGTGTATAGGGGACCCATCCTGAGTTGTTCCAGTTAAGGACGTTCAGGTTACTGAGGAGTTAGCCTATGAAGAAATTCCAATGGCTATATTAGATCAACAGGTCCGGAAATTGAAAAAAAAAGATGTCGCCAAGTATTATGGAGGAACAGGAATAAAGAAGAGATGACCTGGAAAGCTGAGGATGATATGAGGTCTAGATATCCTCATCTATTCCGGGATTGATCTAGATTTTGCAGTTAAGTGAGGTTGTTGTTCAGTTGTTATTTTACTGCTTATGCTATCAATACTATTGCTTAGCTACCCCCTTTTATTGTGCAATGGTTGTTATAGCATCCTGCGAGGCACCTATGTTGGACTTTCCTGCATTCCAGATTTTCGGATAGTCCATATTACAAAGGAGACTCTGCCGAAATTTTTTTAAATCTTGGTTAAGAGAGTTAACTCCTTTAAGCCTAAGAATGACATTCGAGGACGAATGTTCTTAAAGGGATGGGGGGATGTTACACCCCGTAAATGTTAACAATTATTGAGCATACGTGTGGACTTGTGACAAGTAAGAAGAGCTTGACGCGTGTGGAAAAAGCCTCAGAAGCAGGGTCGGGTGAGGCTAGGCCAGCGCGATGCGCCCGTCGGCAATGCACTGGCCGGCGCGGCGCACCAGGCACTGAGGCACGATGGGAGGCACGATGCAGGGGGCATGCTGGCGCTATGGCCGGAGCCCCCCCCCCCTTTCCACTGACCTTATATATATACACCCCTTTGGTTCAATTGTAATTCATTTCAAAATTATCCTCTCGGCCAGAAGTAAGAAAGTACGAAAATTTCAATAGTTTCTCGTTCAATTACACTATCAAACGTCGTCCAATATCAAATTAACTTCGGGTAACGAGTTTTGGGCCTGCCAAAAGCATTAGGACGGAGTTATTTTCTCAAAATACGCTCGAAAAATTGGAACTCCACCGAGTAGAAGTTGTCAGAATTGCTCCAATTGATTCCTAAGCAACACAGGCTTTAGGTAAGCATTTCTCCCTTCTGAACTCTCGGAAAATTATTGGTTTTCGGTCGTATTTTATGAAGTTTGACTTATAGTTTCTTTCGTATTAAAAGTTACTGTTTTTGCCGAATTTAGTATTGAAATTAGACCCATTCTTTCAGTATAAAAGTTAATATTGAAAAAATCTGACGAATACAAGTTGAAACTCATCGGTTATTTAGGAAACGACAATTGAGGTATGTTAAGGCGAATTCCTTCGGCAAGTTACTTCCTATTGTATTATAATGTCGCTTGAGCCCTCGTAAGAAAGTAAGAAGTATGTTTATTGTGATTAGCTGCTATTGTTAGTTGAGACCAGTACTTTATTTTTAGTTTGGAATTGACTCTGTCCTGTATAGCCTTTCGTGACCAACCCCAGGGTTACTAGCTGTGTCGTTGCCCACCAGAGGCTATATAACGTTGCTCCAGAGAGCAATATGTCATCCTAAGGGATGATGCAGAGGCCCAAGGGCCATATTATAGTCCATTCCATGGCTGTACTACTATCTTTGTGTCGTATTAGCATCACACACTCGTCGAGCCTGGTGCCCAGGGTGCAGTAATCAGGAGTGTACCGGACTTAGACGCAGCTACAGATCAGGAGCTGAGTGAGCTCAGTTCAGACCCAGGGGACCGGTAGGACGACTATATTTACCTGTTGACTCATTTTATCCTAATTAGGGGTATGTAGATTGAAGTGAACTCTTCAAGGCTTATGGGGGCCCCGAACGGGTTATTCTGTGCTAGATGTACCTTTCGGGATTTTGGGGGCCAAGTAAGGTTCTTGTTTGTTCTATTCATTGTTAGTTGTACATCAGGTTATAAAGTTATATCAGGTTAAATCTCTATCCCTCCTATTGAATTGTTCAGTTTCATTACCAGTATTATTCAGTCATTTTCTTTTGATTCCTTATATATTCAGTGCATATTGTACTGACGCCCATCTTTGCGGCGCTGCATTACTTCCCTGCAGGTGCGGATAAACGTGGATCAAGACCTTTCTAGCTTTCAGTCAGAGTCAGCAGTACAGTTAGATCCCTTCCTCCGAAGCTAATAGTTAGAAGGTTTGATCTTTTGATTGTATAGTTTATGGGTAGGTCGGGGCCTTGTCTCGACCATTATTCCACTCCTAGAGGCTTGCAGATTACAAATTTGCAATTGTTCAATTTTTTGTTGGCCGTGTGGGGTCTATACATGTTTTATTTTATGTGATGGTCGTGGGGGCCTTGTTTAGCTGTTAGCTAGTGGCCTAGTCGGCTATAGTATAGTTGTAGTCGCCTGATTTTCATTTCGCTAAAACTAGACAGCATGGTGGTCTTGTCGGCCTGCATAGGTTGGTTAGCTATTTTCTTTTACAGGTGGCTATACAACCTTGTTGACTAGAGGCTATGTTTACAGCGGAGATATAGCTCGTTATTTTCTTGAATTGAGTTGCAGGCAATTCTAGATAGGTCAGTCGGATTCTTGTGTGGCACTAGGTGTCAGTCATGCCTCCCAATGTGGGGCGTGATAGTAACGACTCGTGAGGTGACTCATTGGTTGAAACCCAGAGAAGTTGAAAATTTCCTTCAGTGACAATGAGTGGCAACAATGATCCGTTGTATCACACAATGAGTCATTGTGTCCACCCGTGGTGCCAAGTCCAGAAATCCTCAGACTTTGCCAGTGGAGACAACAGTCAATACAATAACCCATTGGTTCTACCAATGAGTCATTATGTCGCTCGTTGTTGGAGCTCCCAGGTTTTTCCTGCTAGTGATAATGGGAGGTACTAATGCCCCGTTGCTTTTTCCAACAAGTCGTGGTCTCCACCCGTTGCCATTTATAGTAAGCCAAGAATCCAGGCCCAGGACCAACGACTGGTCTCAATGAGTCGTGGTGTCAATCAATGACTCGTTGTGTGACCCATTGGTCCCCTATCGGGAAGTTTTTCAAACTTTCTCCCAGTGTTATTTTTGTAATTTCTCACTTTTTTAATCCCTAAACTACATCATTTTGGAGTTACATTCAGGGAATTTAGAGGGATAATCGACGATTATACTTCATTCCTCTCATTCCTTCAGAAGTCAGATCGTAGAACTTTTTCAGAAAAACTCAGAGCAGAAGCAAGTGTTCAAATTTTCTTCTCAAATCTTCTCAAGGGTTTCCTCCGAGGGTTTTCATCACTAGTTATGTGAGAATTTAGCAAGGAAATTGTTCTTCCCTTGTGCCCCCAAAATCTATCTAAATTTTCTTATTAGTTCTAAGCCTGAGTTTTCGAATTTGAATAAATTTTCAGCCAGATTCCTTCTATATAATATGAAATATTATTCATGTTAATTATTGTTATATTTCCACTATCTTGTGACTATGTTGATACTTGTTCCTGTAAATGGGTTCTAGCCCTAGTCTTTGAATACAGTAAATTAGAGTCTTGCATAATTGATTTGTTATTCATGTTGCTTGGTTCTACCAGTGTTGGGATTCCCATATTATTAATATCAGTTGAAATCTCTGTCAGTTTCATTCTATTCTAGTTTCAGTTAGAATACTAGCATACTCAGTATCTTTCAGAAATGTCAGCTGATCAGTTTGACTACAATCTTTTCTTGAGGTGTTAGAGGTGCCTCCCAGATATCAGTTATTAGACTCAGTTATCAGTTATCAGATATTAGTTTGTTCTTTATAAGGTTACAATGTTTCCAGATAAGCAGCTCTGACCAGTTTTAGAACCACCAGCTTCCGTTGCAGTTTGTTCTTTAGACGATTACGACGCTTCCAAATAAGCAGCTCTGACCAGTCTTAGAATACCAGTTACAGAATCCGTCCAATAAGACTCTCAGTGTACTTCCATATAAGAATCTCTGATTTAGTCTTGGAGCCCAATTTCGAGTTATCAGCTTAGTAGTCAGACTAGGACTATCTAGTTGGAGTAGGACTTAACACCAAATGGATCAAGGTTCCAGCGCATCCAAGTTTCCAGAACTACGTTGCCACCGTAGGTTATTTTATTGGCCCTATGGTCCTAGAGTTGTGATCACTCATGTCATGCCTTTATACCCAAGCAAGGTATATTGAGTCCTATCGATGGGGCGTATACATCGAACTCCACGTCTAGCTCACGGGGTTATATATCGGTTATAGACTCTCCCACTAGTCAGTATAGTTTCAGTTTAGCTCAGTTCAGTTCAGTTCAGTTTATCTCAGCTCGGTATTCTCATATTCAGGACATGTCTATGACCATTAGTCAGGGTCACTATTGACTATATCAGTTGTACTTTAGTTGTATCAGTTTTTCTGTATTTCAGTTGGTCATTGCATGTCATTACAGTTCTGTTACTTGTTCTTCATGTTTATGTTATCTCTCGCTTACTCAGTACATTCCAAGTACTGACCCATACCTTCCATGTTGTATCGTATCATGATACAGGCATAGGTTCTCAGCCTCAGCATCATTAGTCGATTCCTTTAGGCGATATCAGCAGCAACAATTGGTGAGTTCTCATCTTTCAAAGACAATATTTATTTTCAGTTCATTTCATTCAATTAGACTTTAGAGTTAGTTGAGGGCTTGTCCCAGAAACTCATCATTAGTAGATGGCTTTCAGACATAGACTCAGATATTCAGTATTATTTTTTTTCAAATGTATGAACTTTTATCAAATTAACTTTCTTAAATGATTTTATTATTTAAGACTTCCGCTTATGTTTATTCAGATTACCAGTGTTATGATAGACCATGGGTTGGCATGGGGTTACTTGTGACTCCAAATACCGTGTCTCGTCCAGGGTATAGACTCGAATAGTGATAAAATATTTAATTAAATTTAAAATTTCCAACAAGGAAAAAGAAATTAATAAATTTGAATCAAATTTATTTGATTTGAAAATTTGAAATCTCTTTTTAAAATATCAAATTTTGACATTTGAAGAGTGACGTTACGTAGATGTTAAGATTACTTTCAAATCCTCGATTATACATGAATCACATCATGCGAGTAATTCAAGAACAGAAAAAAAGTGATCCTTTTGAATATTTTTTGAGAACTCAAATGGTTAATTAATTTGGATGTATATATTAACTTAAATATATATTATTATGAGTTTTTTATTTTTATAGAAAAGATTAATAATATCAAAATTAATAATTATATTTTTTGATAATTTGTTAGATCATATTTATTTTAAAAGTGAGAACAATGTTACTTAAAATTTAATTTATCAATTTATCCATTAAATATTGAGTAACGACTTAGCCCCTGCAATCAAATGCTATTACAACAACATATCTGTACAAAAAGAAAAATATACATTTTAATTAAGATAAAAAAAAGTCAATTAATTAAAGTTCACATTTAAAATTGTAACCTTTTAATGTGTAATGAATATAGCAATTATAACGGGAGAAAACGTTACTCATCACATTCATGAATCAACTCATCTACCGAAGAAGACGAACCGATGTATCTTTTAAAATCAAAGAGGATATATTGAACAAAGAGCTGAAAACTTAGACATACATAATATTATATTATATTATATTATACTATAAGTAGGAAGCTCCCAAGTCAAAAGTTAGATTATGAAAATACCCCTTCATTAAAAATTAAGATTTTTTAGTTAAATAAATAATTATGTTATAAAATTAAATGCAAGATAAAGGGGTGTAACATCTTTCAACATTTATTAAAATTTAATTATTTTATACATATAAAAATAAGCAAAATAGGAAGAAAGAGAAATTAAAATTCTTAACTTTTTGTGAAGGTATTAAAGACAAGGGTTTCATATATATATATATATATATATATATATATATATATATATATATATATATATATATATATATATATATATATATATATATATATATATATATATATATATATATATATATATATATATATGTATGTATGTATATATATGTATGTATGTATGATATTAGAAGCGGGAACCTCCTAACTTCAAAGTTGGATTATCATTTAACCCCTCTACTAAATAAAATTAATAAATAAATAATAATTATATTATAATAAAATTGGAAAGCTCCTAACTTCAATATTAAATTACCATTTTGCTTCTCCACTAAATAAAATAAATAAATAAATAAAATATTATAATATGATATATATATATATATATATATATATATATATATTTGTAACTTTCAGAGAGAAATATTATTCATATATTTACTTGTGGACAAAAATATAAACTTATATTATAATAAATAAATAAATAAAGATATTTATAGTAAATAGTAACAGTTACTCCCTCCGTTTAAAAATAAGTGGTGTTTTAGCATTTTAGTTTTATTTTAAAACAAGTGGTATTTTACATAATCAAGAAGATATTAATGATGTTCTTCCAATTTTACCCTTATTTAAATGGAGAGAGTTTTACATAACCAAGAAAATACTAAAAAGTTACTATCTTTTTTAGGATATTTATTAAGGATAAGTAGATAAAAATATATTTCACTTTCTAGGAGTGAGTAGCTTTTTTAAGGGGTGTGTACAAGCTAAAAACACCACTTATTTGAAATGGAGGGAGTAATCATTATCACCATCATGTTTGAGTCTTTTTAATTTTTTTTTATAATTTTGTGCTATTTTACTACTTGATCAAGAAACTGAGAAAGAATACAACTGTTATACCCTGTAAATTTTAAATAAATAGATAGCCTAATGTCTTGTTGGTTAAGGAATTTAGAAAGCAAAAAAAAAAAAAAAAAAAAAAAAAAAAAAAAAAAAAAAAGTTCGGCCAATGAATAAAAGTCGGCCTCCTTCATCTAAACAACATATTTTCAGCAAAGAAACAGAGGGTAGCCATTGTTAGGCAAACCCACGAAGAAATATATAAATTTCCTTCCAATTACGCGACAAAACGCGGTCTAAACTTCATTCCGGCTTAGGTACAGGTGTATAAAGCTGCAGAGAGCAATCCTACGGAGTTAGTTTCGTGAAATTTGGCCGGCGAAACGTCGTGCTACCGAGGTAAAGTAAATAGAATTTCTTTAAATTAGTACCAATGTGTTCCTAGCATTGCAGTGAGCATTTATCCCTTCTGGACTATCGAGAAATAACGAGTTTTCGACCGTTTTCTGAAAGGTTAAAGTTGGGATAAATATATATATCAAAAGTGATAATTTCTCCCGAATATTAATGTATTTAGTTTTAATTGACGTGTATATGAATGTAGTTGGGAGAAACAGCAGAAGTACCAACGGAAATCACATCGGTCAGTCGGGTACTCAGAAAGCAGGTATGTAAAGTTATTCTTTCGGCAAGCCAGGAAGTATAGCTTAGAAAGTAAATAGAATAAAGGCTATTAACCGATACCAGCATACAGGAACGATTTTAGTACAATTTCCAGCAAGCATGCTAGTATATTAATTACGTATCATGCGATAATCAGAATAATAGATATTCAGGCAATACGTATTTTATCTGTTGAGATTGTATCCAGTAGTAGATGGTACATTTTATGTTATTGAGCTGTATCCAGATATAATCAGATAGACAGATAAAGGCCAGGTAGCAGTTAGTCCAGCAATCAGAAATAGTGTAAAACAGAATATAGTATCAGTTATTTAATACAAACTGGCCTTGAGATACAAGAAGAGAATATGATTAGTATTTTTCATTTAAGCATGCTTGCTGTATATGTGTTTTGTATGTTGAGACTTGTTGTGGCATGTGGGCACCCTTTAGCATCCCCACCGCCCCTGGGTTATAGCTGTGTCGATACCAGATTCAGATACCGCCACTAGCTGGGCGATGCCGTCCGACTAAAGGACGATGATGGCCGACCACCATGATAATACGGTCCAGACCACCCTGCTTGCAGGGGTAGTTCAGTTTACTCTGCGCAGAGCTAGCACACCCTGTTTACAGGGGCAGACCACTCTGCGTGCACACTTGTGCCCAGAGGCAGGAGTCTTCGGACTCAGACACAGTTTATTGTCAGAGGCCAAGGCCTGAGCTACGTACCCAAGGGGGCCGGTAGGAGGAGCTCACAATTATCAGATGAGTGGAGTGACTTGTTTTTGGTTGGTTTAGACCCGGGTAGGGGTAAATAGATTGCTTGCTTGGTTGGCACCTTCCGGCTTATGGGGGTCGGTCAGGTATTGTGTGTATTATTATGTATATTGATATGTGCTAGTAGATACTGATAGACAGAAGGACGACATGTCTTCAGGTACGCACAGTTAGTTACAGAATGTATAAACTCTCCCCAGTTATCCTCAGCTAGATAGACTCAGCTACTTCTTGCTTAGCTGTCATGTTATTGTGCTATTCGTTTCAGTTGCATATTTCAGTTTGCTTTACATGCTCAGTACCTGTGGTACTGACGCCCAGCGGGGCGCTGTATTGCTTGCCTACAGGTACTCACGGACGAGGAGCCGATCCCTCGTGATTCCAGCCAGCCAGTGAGTCATCAGCTCCTGTCATCCGGAGTCTGATTCCCAGAGGTGTAGCTCCTTTTCTTTTGTTGTGTAGTATGGGTAGGTCGGGGCCCTGTCCCGATCATTTCTATTAGTTTCTTACAGTATTCGTAGAGGCTTGCAGTCTGTATATATTCCCTGTGGTTAGTTGAGCCGGTCGTGTGAGGCCGTGCGGTCTGCTGTAGCTGTTTAGTATTTCAGTTTATGTTGGCCGTGTGGGGCCTTAATTTGATAGTAGTGGTGACCTTGCCGGTCACGTAGTTTTACAGCAGTCTTGTGTTGAGTTACAAATAACTAGACAGCATGGTGGCCTTGTCGGCCCGCATAGGTTCCTTGTTATAAGCCTGTTTCTGGTTAGCTGTTGTTGCAGGTACAGATGGCTACAGGCCAGTTGGCCGGAGGCTGTATTTACAGCCGTTATATAGCCGATTTGTTTCTTGAAATAGGGCCAAAGCCAGCCAAAGCACCAGATGTGCTCAGGCTGGACCATTTAGTAGTCTAGAGTCTAGCAGGCACCAGGTGCCCGTCATACCCCCCCCCCCCAAGGTGGGGTGTGACAACAACTATATTTATTATCTAATTAAATTATAAATAAATGCATATTTAGTATATATTTTTCACCTTACATACTAATGCAACGCCTGTGGTCTTCCTAAATTCTTTATAATGAGACGTTTCAACGGTATTAAAAATAATAATGAACAATTAAAGATACAATCAATGATATATCCAAATTTTTTATCTATCACTTTTCATGCCTAGCAGAAATAATATAAATACACTCAATATAGAAGAATTTATTTGAGAAGGAAATTAAATATGTGAGAATTTCAGCCAAAACTTCAACAGAGTCTTGTTTTTTTTCCTAATATATAAGATTTATATTGTTTTTATCTTTCACTTTCAATAATAATGGGTTTATGTAATTTTCTTTAAATTACTGTAAATCATGAATCTTTTATCTCTTTCACTTTTGAATTAATAGGTTTAAGTGATTTGCTTGAAATTTACTTGAATGTAGAGCATTTTTTTCTAATATAGTTGTCTTGACTGTTGCATTTGATATTCGTATGTTAATAATCAGGAATATATGGAACCATTATACAACTTATAAGGGATTTTAGTAGTTCAGTTAGTTATTTATACGAATATTTATCTTATTGTTAAGAGTTTGATTTCCCACATTGTAATTTTTTTCCTCTCTTTTATTTTTTTTTGAAATAAAACTTACGAATTTGGTAGAAACTAACAGTTTCTCTCAAATCATGTGTTTGTACTAAAAAATCACTTAATATTTATAAAATATTTCTTTAAAATTAGTACCGTGAACCAAAATGAAGATAATTTATTAACAAGAATGTTAGATTAAAAAAGTTGTCTTTTTCACAATTCAAAACTCATAAACTCAAAATTTTAGCTTTAAAATGTTTGCACGAACAAATCAATGAACCTATTTAGGTGGTCATATCTAATATCTTCACTTTTTTTAAAAAAAAATAATTCTTAAAATTTTAACACATAATATAACTGCCAGAATTAGAATCACCTCTCATTACTTTAAGTTTATATTTTTTTTAATTTAATTTATACCTCACGAGAATATTTTATTGATATTTTTTATAAGTACAAAAATATTATAACATATAACATGAGATACACATGCAATACACGTGATCAGAAACTAGTACTATAATACGGTCAAAGGGGAGCAGCTGGAAAAAGGCATACTCCATGCCATAAATTCTTGAAATTCTTGTAATTGAAAAGACTGAAGTTCATATCATCATCTGACTCCTCTTTTGCCTCCAATTTCATTTCCTCCTTCTTCTTAGCAGCAGGTAAAGCATCATCATCATGGGTAGAGTCATCTTAGACGGAAGGTAATTTCGTGTATAATTTTATTAGAAAATTATACAATATACACATATTAAATACTAATTATTATGAGTATATATTTATTTTTGTACATCTATAATATAATAGAAAAACATTTTGTGCACCCTTCACTAAATTTCTGAATTCACTACAGAATTGCGACAACAACAATAACAGGCTAGGTACAGAGGCCAAGCCAATTAATTTGCTCTGGCATTGAATCATATCATTATCCGCTCCGAGCTCTTTTCATATCTCAATTTGAACACCTATAATTCTTTTCATATGATAGAAACCATTCATTTGGTTTTTTTTCTTTTCTTTTGATTTGTTTTCTAAGTACTTTTTAGTGGTTTATGGTGTTTTATATTTCTTTTTAATTTTTTTTAATCGTTGTTTTTGTTAATGTTTGTTATTTTTGGTCTTTTAATATTGAATATATTATGACAATCAAATTATGTGATTTTTCATTCAATGTGGCACGTCTAAATTTAAATTATGAATTATATATGCTATTCAGTTTACAAATATTGATTTGATTGAAATGCTCCATATAAAATTTAGTTATTATGAGGTAAAAGATGGCATGAAATATCATCTACATTAGCATTATTAGATTTACCTTACTTGTTGGAACTATATTAAATGTGTTATTCTAATTATTGTATTAGCGTTATTGGAGTTAATCAAGAGGCAAAGCAGTGATATACAAAAATCTTTTTATTTTTAATGCCTCAAGGCAGTGGTGTAGCTACATATACCTTAGGATGGTCAGCTGAACACCTTTCGTCAAAGAATTATACTATGTATATAAAAGATTATGCTAAATATATAGATCAAAATTTTATTTTCATACATAATTATTAAATCTTGAATATCCTTAATGAAATTTCTGGCTTCTGCCTCAATGTTAATTTCTTTATTAATTGAATCAGCTAATATGATATAATAACAGTAAAAATTTGTAGGTCATTTTTCTTAAAAGAATATTTTAGTTTATAATTCAAACACATTGTTTAGAAATATATATGTTGTCCAATTCTTTAAGTTGCATGTGTACGTATTAATATGAAGTGCACGCGTGTTGAGAAGTTTATAAGTTAAAAATTGAATTACTAAAATATTTATTAAAAGTTGATGAACTTTTATATTTTTTTTGCCCTTTAATCAAACAGTATTTCTATATAATTGTTTTTGGGATAAAAAAAGTAAATCTGCATTATAACAAAAATTAAAAAGGTAAATTAGAGCAATAATCCGTGGAGTATTTTAAGTTACTTACTTTTATTTTGCTCTTTAAACTACACTAATTATAAAAATAGTCATATTTATCATTTATGTGTTACAGTGCCTTTCTTTATTTGTTAGGTTAAAGAAGTCTAAAGATCACCTCTTTATAGACTTCTTGCCCACGATGTAGCGCACAGTCTCCATTTTACTATGTTATATATGCTTCTTTTTCAGGTTTATCTCCATTCATTTCTATATGAGTTTAGTATATTCAATATTTTATTTATTTTTTATTTGAGTTCATCTAAATTCTAAGTATTTTTAACAACGACTTTTGTTGAATTTGAAAATTTGTGTAGATATAATTAAGCAATGATGTTAAAATTTCATAGTTAATGTTACAGTAAGTGAAACAACGTAAAATAAATTTTTTCGAGTGGTATAAATTTTTAGGTAGTACAATTATTGTCTATAACATGCAATGAGATATCTTAATGTTACTTGATATGTTCTTAATGAATTTATGATTTAATATGTAAACTAATATCTTTTCATGATAGAAGTTGAGATGATAAAATTAATTAGATTCTCTAACAAGAATAAAGACTTTTAGCTTTCTTCGCACATCTATGGCCATTAGTGACAATCTTGAGAGGTAAGGAAACACTATAATTTTCGACATGTGGATCCAACTCACTGACCAAAAACGACTCAAAAAAAAAAAGATGAAGAAAACAAAAAGACGCAAAGATATATAATGATATCTAATCAGTTGATGGCCCATTATAAGTTCGTCACTCTTTTGATTTACGAAGAAAAAATTACCAAGGAAATGCGTGAAATAGATATATTAATTGAAAACCTATAATGTATAATTTTTCTTTTTTTTAAATATTCATGTGTTTAAGACAAACTAAGATTGACATGACTTATCACTTGAAATATTGGGTCGGTGACAATGTGATATAAAGATAGGTATTAAGTTGATTTTCAATTTTCAGACATTATTATTATTATATTTTTTAACTAAATACTCTTATTATATCATGCTAGCTATATATATTTGAGCACGTATCGAATTTGTCTTTAAATTAAAGTATTACATCACTAAAGTAATATCAAGTTTATAAATTTCTGATTTCAAATACTTGCTCTATAACTTTTTTTTAACTCTCTTTGTATATTTTGATTTCTATTTTATAGTTCAATGGAAATATTAAAATATGTGTGTACCATTTAAAATTTATCATGTTATAATATAATTATTTATTAAAAATTTTAAAATAAACGTGCGACACAAGTTTTTAAAAACTAGTTCAATAATACTTGGGAAGCTTCTCACTTCAAAGTTGGATTACTATTTTGCCCCTCTATTAAATAAAATAAAAAACTAAAAAAATAAATATCATATCATATCTATATTATTCTAAAAGTAAAAAGAAAAAAATAAAAATTAAATTATCAAAATATCCATCAAATATAAACCAACTATTTTATCCCTCAATTAAGTCTCCCAATTATTGTTAATTAATTCAATTAATAGAAGAACAAAAAATAACTAAATGATTAATTTAAACCATTGAAGACAAATATATTAGAAACCATTATCTTTGTGAGTATTTGTCACAACCCAATTGATCGTGATTGGCACCCACGTTAAAACCCCCTGGTGGGCGAACCAATGATTCCCAACTGTTACCCCGAAATTGATCATTCATAAGAAAACCTTTACCAAACAAAATAAACTAAATTAGTTATCAGGAGAAACCGATTTCAATACAACTTCACTATGAATCCCAAGACTTGATTGTGATTGCACCAGACATCTTCTTACAACTTTATGAAATGCTAAGTCTAAAGCATAAAAAAAAGAAAAAAAATCAAATGTCTAGAAAAAAAAAAGACATCCTCGATGGGAGAGTGGTATTTCCTCCTTGATAAGCTCACCTCTCAAACTTTGCTGCAGATTTATAGGTGAGGACGTGAGGAACTTCCTAGATCAAGTTCTGCACTCAAAAAAGAAATGCAGGTGTAGGGTTAGTATAAAACACGATACTGGTAGGCATCATCGGTCTACTCTAAATAATAATAAATATGCACAGTAATAACAATACAAGACCTGTACTCAACATAAGAAGAACCTGCAGAACATTTCATACACATTAGCTCCACTCAGGGAAACAACTGGCCTGCTCACTGGATTGGGTCATCCGTTGCAGCGGTACTGCCTTAGGCGGTAGTTTGACTATGCTGCACTTTCCCAATTCTTCAGCTTATCAGGTTCATTATTCACATAATCCACCAACATATCTCATATAAGAACACTTAAGAACAACAATTAACATCACCAGGAATCACTCACGAGTTCAACAGAAAATACAACAACATCCACTCGTCAAGTACCGACATTGTGATAAGTCACGCTTAGAACTAGAAACGTGTTCTTTCATATCCAAAATCACATAACATAATCGTAATTGACACAACCCCTTAGCATATTTTTCATACACTTCGTTTTCATATAAGGACAATACCATATAAATAATGTGCATAATATGAAATCAAAGGTGACATGAAGGGAACACGCCTCTGCCATCTCACCATAAACACTCAACCACAAAATCAGTACACACACATGTCAATGGGTCTTATTTCTGTTCTTTCAGTCATGACCTGCTGGGGACTTTAGAAATTCATGTACCGTATAGGCGTGCTCCCAATCATATGCTCTTCTGAATCCTTCCCTCAGACACGAGCAACTCAATAATAATATTCGCTCGCTCGGATAATCCCTTCGGGCTCGAGCGTCTCATTTCAGAAAACAGTTAATATTTAAGCCATTCTCATCCTTTAATCGCAACAAGGTGCATTACATAATCTAAGCCATATATTAATATACTTATCAATTCATCCGAGTCTACGCTCCATTCCCTCACTTGCTTAAATACAACATTAAGTTCACATGATAGATTCCTAACATGAAGTTCATTACACACTTCTACATGATCTCAACAACAGATTATATTCACCTCATATCAACATAATAATCTCCATTTATTCACATAAAAATGCTCATAACAAGAAATGTTCGGAGACCAATCAAATATAGTCATTACATAAGCATACAAGTCATTACGCAGGGTCTAAACCTACAACCATAACCTACCTCAATTTTGGACGCGAAGAGTAAATCCGGAGCCTTGCCCTTTCTTATAGCTTCGGAATGCTTGTAATCTATAACAAACAAATAGTAATTTATTACTCCCTTTTTGAGATAAGGGTTTTAGAAGATCAATGTTATGCCCCACCATGGGAGGCATGACTGGCACCTGGTGCCACACTACAGCTAACTGACCTAGCTCGGCTTATGCACATCTGGTGCCAGCCTGCGACCCACTTCAAGAAAACAACGAGCTATATCTCGACGGTAAATACAACCTCCGGCCCACAAGGCCGTATAGCCACTTGTAAACGAGAACAGCTAACCAACAATAGTAAATAGAGGGGATCCTATGCAGGCCGACAAGGCCACCATGCTGTCTAGTTATAATAGAAATGGAGACAAACTACTATCCTAGGCCCTACACGACCAACATATGAAACATAACTGATTAAGGCCCCACACGGCCAACATACAACTAACTAACTGACGATTGTAGTCTGCAAGCCTCTAATAATATAAATAGTGATCGGGACAGGGCCCTGACCTACCCAAAATGCTATATGACTGGAATACCGAAATCTCTACAACCTGGAAACTCCAAATGAAAGGAGTTGTCCCAACTGCAAACTCTGAACAGTTGTTATTGGAGATCCTGAACCCTGTCCGTTTAAACCTGCAGGCAAGTAATGCAGTGCCCAGGGGAGGGCGTCAGTACAATATGTACCGAATATGTAAGGCAATAGATAAGCTGATAAAGATTGGAAGTGAATAGAAAGAAGGGCAGAAAGATTAACCTGTACACCTACTGGTTCGTAATCTGCATCTAACCAATACTACATGTAAGTAAGATAAGATTGTATAATTACACATTTATAAACTATAAATAGCAGACAAGAATACAAACAAGAATCTCACCTGGCCCCCATAAGTCGGAAGGTACAATCAACACTGAATAACTCGTTGAGGCCCCGATAAGCCCTGGCAAGAACATCTCAATCTATATACCCCTACCCAGGTTTCTATGACTCACTGGTACTGTAGATAACTACCGGTCCCCTGGGTATATAACTGAGCCCTCTCTGCCCCTGAACTGTAGCTGTGTCTAAGTCCGAGGGACTCCTGATATCTGCACCCTAGGCACCAGGCTCGATGGGGGTGTGTAGATCCAACCACGACATATGAAGACCTGGGACCCTATTTTCGTCCCTCGCGGACGGCATACCGCTTTGTAGAGCAACGTCATCTCACCCCTGACGAGCGTCGATACAACTCGTAACCCTGGTGTGTCTCAGGATGGCTCCTTAGTGAGGGAAACCCCAACCAAGGTGTTGTACTAACATCTCAATCTAGCCACTCAAAGGCGTAACTAGCCTTCTAGGCCTAACTCCATTGCTGCTCGCCCCCTAGGATAGTTTGTAAAGCTGCTAGCAGGCACGTCGTGCACCTTTATCTGATCAGAGGATCCTGATATTGATCATGATCTCTAATAGTCTGGACTGAATAGGGCGATATTTGGAGTGGTCTAACATAACTCTGAATGTCCTGCCCAGACAACTCTAACTCATAAGCAACTACGCGGTCGCGAGTGACTAACTACTTAGCTCCTCTGCTTAGGATAACTGTAGGGCTGGTACTGGACGAACATGCTTTTGAGCGATCGCCCCATAATCCCCCACAAAAAGTTTACTGACATCTTTAGCCTATGGGCAGTACTATACTAACATGGTACTACTAGTGCCTTAGATCTCATCTTGGTCTAATAGGATCTTATACTACTTTTATAGGTGATTCTTAACCTTATAGGCAAGTTTATATAGGCTTAGTCACTCCTGGGAATCTGTACCTAAGTACCTTATAAGAAATGGCTGGGGCGCTGGCCCAGCCTCTAACTGCTGATAAGGTCCCCGTCCTTGGGGTACCCACGGGTCTATTTGACCTGGACGACTGGGCTGGCTTCCTGGACGACCTGTATAATAACTGCTAAGTCAACTAAGGCTGACAACCTCTGGTAATGGCTAATAGAATGGCAGGTTGCCACTCGGTGCACTAGACAACCCTAGTGTCACTGATTCTAAAGTATAACTATTCTGCCTATAATTCTGGCCCTGGGGCGTGCGAGTACGTCACGGGCTCCCAGGCGTGCTTTTCTGGCAACCCAGGTGCCAAACTAGTAGTTGTATCACCCAATCGCACCTATACAATTTAATTCACTACCCAATAACTATTCACGAGCTTCTAAGATCCGGACCTGGCAATTGAACATACAATTCTACTAATACAACAAACTGGAGAATAGAAGAGCTTCTATGACGCTTCTAGCGCGTATCACACCTAACATGTTCCTTCTCAACGAGACACTGCGGTATAATCTATATACGCTCTCTAGTAGCTAACCAGAACCTATATAATCGTAATGTACTGATAGCAGCGAATCATAGCGTGCGTGTCTGATCTCTATATAATAGAAACAACTAATTACAACATATCTAATCACAATCCAATGGTAGCAGCTATCTACGGTATTTCTATTCTAGAACATAAGTTGTAACATTGTAAGATGAGTATACTTGCCGAGGGTTAAGCCTTACATACCTCAATTGTTGTTTCAAAGATAACCAACGAGTTTCAACTTAGATTCATCAGCTCTTTCCTGCTGTAACCATTATACTGGAAGAAAGACGAATTTTAATACCAAATTTGGCTTGAAACGATAACTTTATATATAAATATTAACTATATTTCAACTTAATGGAACACGGTCGAAAACTCATAATTTCTCAAAATTCCAGAAGGGAGAAATGCTTACTTGAAGCCTGTGATCATATAGAAATTAGTTTGTAGCAATTCCAACAACTTTAGCTCTGCGGGGTTACGATTTGACAGGCGAATTTCGTGAAAATAACTCCGTAGAAATGCTCTCTGCAGCCTTAAACTTCAATACCCGAAGTTAGTTTGAGTTCGGGCAGCATTTAATGTCATAAACGGAGGAAAATCACCTGATTTTTGCGTAGCTTTTACTTCTGGTCGCGGGTCTGTTTTAATTTGAAGTGAACAATGAAAAAAAACATTGAACTTATATATAACTTGGGTGGTGGACACGGGGTCCGTGGCACGGACCCTGTCGCGCCAATTCTGGGCCATGCCACAGAGCCTAACGCGCCAGGGAGGGTCCGTGCCATGTTGCCCCTTTGGGCAGCTGGTCTGGCCTTCTCCCGCGCGGTCCCGACTCCGTGCTCATTCGACCTTCCCCCGGGCCCTTTCTCTGATGTATTGTATTCTAAAACTCTCAACCAACGTACGAGTAGGCCATCTAAACATTAAAAACTTACGGGGTGTAACATCCTCCCCCCCCTAGGAACATTCGTCCTCGAATGTCACTTTGGCTCACGGGAGTCTAACTCTTTTAACTACAATTCTGAAAAATTTTTGGCAGAGTCTCCCCTATAATATGGAATATCTGAAAATCTTGAAACGCAGAAATGTCCAACACAGGTACTTCACATAATACTTTAGAAACTATTTCACAACAAGGCTGGAATCAACTGAGCAATGTATATATATAGCACAAATCATGAAAAAACAACTGGATCAATAACTTACCTTAACTGCATAATCTGGACTAAGCCCGGAACAAATGAGGGTATCTGCGTTTCATGTCGTCCTCAGCTTTCCAATTCATTTCCTCTCTATTCTTGTTCTTCCATAGTACTTTAACTGAGGCTACATCTTTAAGTTCTCAATCGTTGAAATTTCTAATCTAGTATGGAAACTGAAACCTCTTTATAAGTTAGTTCCTTAATAACTCTTATGGTCTCAACGGGCACAACTTGGGATGGGTATCTTATATGTATTCCACAATATTAACATGCAAAAGACTTACTAGACCAATTTTGGTTTTGAAGGCAATTTTAGCCCCTATGCCACTTTGCTTGCTCTCGGGAAGATATCATATGGCCAATGAATCTAAGGTTAAGCTTGCCTTTTCTCTAATTCTCGTGGTGCCCGTCATCGGCGAAGCTGCTTATCCTTAACTGTCTATGTTGTACGTTTGGGTAAGACTTCCGACAATACTGGGCTATCGGTACCCATTTCTTGATAAGTTTAACTTCTTCCGTCTGTCTGTTATAGTGTACCCTGGTTCACTTCCTTTGATTTACCTGCTTCAATTCATCATATAGAGGGCCTACATCTCCACCCGCAATAGATCTCCGGCATTCGAACCGAGTGCTCTTCTTAGCTATTCATTTAGGGATGAGGAGTCGTATTCAACTTAACATGCCTCCCAACCTATTCTGAAAGCCTTTCTAAAACTTAGCTGTATGTTGTGCCTTTCTGTCAGAATTTGCTAAATACTTGGGCCTGACGCAACCGAACTACTCTTTAAGCATTTAGTTCAACATAACCTTCAGCTGAAATATAACTCACCTAGCGAAATATGAATTGACCTTGTTAGCCTTTCTACATTGACTCAAGTGAGGTCAATTTACACCTAGTACGAGGTAACCTTCTAACTATGATTAAATTGACTATTCTCCATTCCTTTTGCAGGCACGACCATCTCCTGGATTGGCCTGCTCGGTTTATGCTGTCCAATCTTCCCTGGTTGGTCATTAAGGCTCTGTGCTATAACTTAATAATGTCTTCCTCCTCTCATGCCATCAGTAGGTCTTTCTTACAGCCTGATACGTTTTCATTAAACTCTAGATGAAGGGAATAACAGACATGATATACCTTAGCTAGAATCTGCTGACGAAGTTCGGTCACCTTTGGGACACAGAGGCAGCCTCTGGGTCTTTTGACTTAATCCCTTATTATCTTGAAGGCCAATAACTTCCTACTAGACTTGGTCTCTGGATTGTACTAAGTTAAAGTCTTTGTGTCGTCGCTCCTCTATCTCTACAACTGGTGATGGTATTGCCGTATTCTGGGTTACAACTTCATTATCTTTTAACTGTTAGCCCGATGTTCATTTCTGACATTCAGGAGTGGTCCTACGCTCTGTCAATTTACTCTTAGCTTGGGGTGATTTTATTTCCCCCAGAGTCAGATACTCGTGCCTTTCCCTTTACTTTCATGGGCTGAGTTCTGGAGTTCGTGCCCTCTGCCCCATATTGTTAAAGACACTACTGACCAAGTTTGTTGACCGGTATCGTTTTGACTCATACTCAGGCCAAATTCACTCATATAATCTTTTGTTCTCGACATAACCAACAAGGGCCATAGCCATTATTCTGCCGGTACATTCTATTGTCATTAACACACTGCGGCAAAATTGGCCTAATTATGACCTGAGCTTTACTATTGCTAGGGGTTTATCACTTGTAAACTCTCACACGCACTTTGAGGGCTACTGGTAGTCTTACCTACTCTCCTGATTTACTACCGTGAAGGTCTAGACAATTTACTTAACGCCAGGGGTCTCCACCACTTCCTAACACTTCCCAGAATCAACAAATCCAACCTTCCTTCGCCATTTACTTTGGGCAACATCGCCTCAATTCTTACGCTCTTGCTACACTGAAAAAAATTAGAAGGCGGGAATAACCTTTTCTTACACACTAAGATTGAAGTATGGAACTATGCAACATTTGAAGGGTTGGAGGTAAGAATTCCACAATTCCCTCTCTTTTTCATACCCTTCAGGTAATCTAATGTTAACTGTCGCCCTTGCCAAATCTTGTATATCTAATAGATAAGTCGACTCATATATATGCTACACTCCTGACCTTATACTCTGAGGTTATAAAAAGAACTGTGCACGGTGCTAGCATATCTACTACCTTATGAGATTCCTGGTGCCCCAGGAATATACTGAGAAAATTAAAGGACATTCGCCTTCGTCCTCAAACTGGTTGTCCCTCAACTATGGTATCACACTGGTACCATTTCCTGCGGCAGCTAACTAGCGGCTAGCTAGAGTCTGTCTCATATCGGACCTTATCCTAGACAGATATAGCAACAAAAGCTTAGGGACTCAACCCTGTATAACTTGGCTCTATAGCATGATCTAAGAAGAAGAAAGGGTAACCATACTATTATGCCTCATAGCCTCCTGCTTATCGAATGCGGTGCACGACACATTTATAAGCAAGACTCTACTAGACACGACTTGCAGGCTCCCTAGGATACGAACTGCTATGATACCAAGTTTGTCATGCCCCACCTTTGGAGGCATGACTGGTACCTGGTGCCACACTGGAAACTAACTGACCTGGCTCTGCTTATGCACGTCTGGTGCCAGCCTGCGACCTACTTCAAGAAAACAACGAGCTATATCTCGGCTGTAAATACAACCTCCGCCCGACAAGGCCGTATAGCCACCTGTAAATGAAAATAGCTAACCAACAACACACAACAGAGGGGATCCTATGCGGGCCAACAAGGCCACCATGCTATCTAGTTATAACAAAAATGGAGAAAAACTACTATCCTAGACCCCACACAGCCACATACGAAACATAACTGATTAAGGCCCCAAACGGCCAACATACAACTAACTAACTGACGACTATAGTCTGCAAGCCTCTAAGAATACAAATAGTGGTCGGGACAGGGCCTTGACCTACCTAAAATGCTATATGACTGGAATACCGAAATCTCTACAACTTGGAAACTCCGAATGAAAGGAGTTGTCCCAACTGCGAACTATGAACAATTGTTATTAGAGATCTTGAACCCTGTCTGTCTAAACTTGCAGGCAATTAATGCAGTGCCCAGGGGAGAGCGTCAGTAAAATATGTACTGAATATGTAAGGCAATAGATAAGCTGATAAAGATTAGAAGCGAATAAAAAGAAGGGCAGAAAGATTAACCTGTACACCTGCTGGTTCGTAATCTGCATCTAACCAATACTACATGTACGTAAGCTAAGACTATATAACTACACATTTATAAACTATAACTAGCATAAAAGAATACGAACAGGAACCTCACCTGGCCCCAATAAGCCGGAAGGTACAATCAACACTGAATAACTCGTTCAGGCCCCCATAAGCCCTGGCGAGCATATCTTAATCTATATACCCCTACCCAGGTTTCTATGACTCCACTGGTACTGTAGCCAACCTACCAGTCCCTTGGGTCTACAACTGAGCCCTCTCGGCCCCTAAATTATAGCTGTGTATGAGTCCGGCGGACTCCTGATATCTGCACCCCGGGCACCAGGCTCAACGGGGGTGTCTAGAGACAACCACGACATATTGAGGACCTGGGACCCCATCTTCGTCCCTCGCGGGCGGCATGCCGCTTCGTAGAGCGATGTCATCTCGCCCCTGGCGGGCGTCAACACAGCTAATAACCCTGCGGTGGTCATGGATGGCTCCTAAGTGAGGGCAACCCCAACCAAGGTGCTGTACTAACATCTCAATCTAGCCACTCAAAGGCGTAACTGGCCTTCTAAGCCTAACACCACCGCTATTCGCCCCCTAGGATAGTTTGTAAAGTTGCTAGCAGGCACGCCGTGCACCTGTATCTGATTAGAGGATCCTGATAATGATCATGATCTCTAATAGTCTGGACTGAATAGGGCGAGATTTGGAATGGTCTAACATAACTCTGAATGTCCTTCCCAGACAACTCTAACTCATAAATAACTGAGGGGTCGCGAATGACTAACTACTTAGCTCCTTTGCTTAGGATAACTATAGGGCTGGTACTGGATGGACATGCTTTTGAGAGATCGACCCCTAATCCCTTATAGGAAGTTCACTGACATCCTTATCCTGTGGGAAGTACTATACTAACATTGTACTATTAGTTCCTTAGACCTCATCTTGGTCTAATCGGATCTTATACTACTTTTTTCTGGGCAATTATTAACCTTATAGGAAAGTTTATATAGGCTTAGTCACTCCTGGCAATCTGTACCTAAGTACCTTATAAGAACTGGCTGGGGCGCTGGCCCATCCTCTAACTGCTGATAAGGTCCCCGTCCTTGGGGTATCCACGGGTTTATTTGACCCGGACACTGGGCTGGCTTCCTAGGCGACCTTTATAATAACTGCTATCAGCTAGGCTTGACAACCTTTGGTAATGGCTGATAGAATGGCAGGTTGCCACTCGGTGCACTAGACAACCCTAGAGTCACTGATTCTAAAGTGTAACTATTCTGTCTATAATTCTGGCCCTGGGGTGTGATAGTACGTCACGGGCTCCCGGGCGTGCTTTTCTGGCATCCCAGGTGCCAAACTAGTAGTTGTATCGCCAAGTTACACCTATACAATTCAACTCACTACCCAATAACTATTCACGAGCTTCTAAGATCAGGACCTGGCAATTGAACATACAATTCTACTAATACAAAGAACTGGAGAATAGAGGAGCTTCTAGGATGCTTCTAGCGCGTATCACACCTAACATGTTCCTTCTCGATGAGAGCCCCTGCGGTATAATCTATATACACTCTATAGCAGCTAACCAGAACCTATATAATTGTAATCTATTGATAGCAACTAATCATAGCGTGTCTAATCTCTATATAATAGCAACAACTAATAACAACATGTCTAATCACAATCCAATAGTAGCATCTATCTACGGCTCTATTCAATAACATAAGTTGTAACACTGTACGACGAGTATACTTGCTGAGGGTTAAGCCTTACATACCTCAATTGTTGTTTTTAGAATAACCGACGAGTTTCAACTTGGATTCGTCAGCTCTTTCTTGCTGTAACCATTATACTGGAAGAAAGACGAATTTCAATACCAAAATCGGCTTGAAATGATAACTTTATATATAAATATTAACTATATTTTAACATAACAAAACACGATCGAAAACTCGTAATTTCTCGAAAGTCCAAAAGGAAGAAATGCTTACATGAAGCCTGTAATCGTATAGAAATTAGTTTGGAGCAATTCCAACAACTTTAGCTCGGCGGGGTTATGATTTTCTGGCCAAATTTTGTGAAAATAACTCTATAGCAATGCTCCTGCAGCCTTAAACTTCAATACCCGAAGTTAGTTTAAATTCGGGCGGCGTTTCGTGGCATAAACGGAGGAAAATCACCTGAAATATGCGTAGCTTTTACTTCTGATCGTGGGTCTGTTATAATTTGAAGTGAACAATGAAAGAAAAACATTGAACTTATATATAACTTGGGAAATGGACACAGGGTCCGCGGCACGGACCCTGTCGCGCCAATTTTGAGCTGTGCCATGGAGCCCAATGCGCCAGGGAGGATACGTGCCATGTTGCCCCTTTGGGCAGCTGGCCTGGCCTTCTCCCGCGCGGTCCTAACTCCATGCTCGTTCGACCTTTTCTCGGGCCCTTTCTCGTATGTATTGTATTCTAAAACTCTTAACCAACGTACAAGTAGGCCGTCTAAACATTAAAAACTTACGGGGTGTAACAATCAAACCCTCCCCTTCAGGGCACTTTCGAAAGTGAACCCTAATTCTACTAAGTTCTAGGTCCCAATTCTCGCATAATCCTTGTCCTCAACAAAATCTTAGGAGAGTGATCAGTACTCCTAATTATCAAGTCTAAACACACCATAATCTTTCCATATTTCTGCCCTCGTCTAACTATCTAAGGTTTTCTCTCTCCCAAGATTCAACTATTAAAGGTCTATAAGGATTCTAGAATCAACATCACTCATGTAGAGATAAACAATCAAAAACTCTTACCTTGGGGAAGAGTTTCACTGCTCTGGAGGGTTTTCTCGTTCTTTAGACCTCTTGATCGTGTTTTTGTGAATAATGGGGTAAAACCCCGTAATTCCCACTTATGACCCACTTTTTGATTCCCGTGGTCCACTGCAGCGCCATAGTGTTGCTGCGGCAGTTCCAGCGATTACTTCCCAAATTTGCCATGATGGAATATCGACCTTCACAACGGTCTCCTTGCAGCAGAAATCCTTCCGCTGAAGCAGTCCCCCGAACCAGTAACTATACGAAATTCACCAGTTTCACACTTAGAAAAATTTCATAGCCCTTTCTATTCCTTCCCTAGTCAGTGTTATAGGCCCTTAACCATCCCGTAACAACGTCCAGGTCATTACATCAGACATCAATTAAGACACCATTCATCACCGAACGGTCTATACAAAGAATAGGGAAAAGTACTTACCAGATTATGGAAATAACTGGGGATACTTGACCCATATATTAGCCTCGGTCTCCCAAGTGGCTTCCTCAATCGGACGATTCTTCTATTGGACCTTTGCAGTAGGAATCTCCTTGGACCTCAATTTTCGAACCTCTCTAGCCAATATCGCCACAGGCTCCTCCTCCAAGGACAGATTGTCATCCAGTAACACAGAGTCCTACTTGATGATATACGTTCCATCCCCATGGTACTTTTTCAGCATAGACACATGAATGTCAAATGCACTCCAAACATTCCTGGCAGTAATGCCAACTCATAAGCCACTTCCTCCACATGCCAGAGGATTTCAAATGGCCCAATATACCTCGGACTGAGCTTTCCCCTCTTTTCGAACCTCATCACCCCCTTCATAGGGGACACCTTAAGCAGCACTTGCTCCTCTTCCATGAACTCCATGTCCCCTACTTTCTTATCTGTGTACTGCTTCTGCCTACTTTGAGAAGCTACCAGGCAGTCCTGAATTATTTGAACCTTTTCTAAGGACTCCTTTAACAAATCAGTCCCCCAAGGCCTCACCTCAAACGCATCAAACCACCCAATTGAAGACCTGCACTTTCTCCCGTACAAAGCTTCAAATAGTGCCATGCCAATGCTCGAGTGGTAGCTATTATTATAGGCGAACCCTGCCAAGGGCAAGAATTTGTCCCAATGGCCCTCGAAGTATATCACACATACCTGGAGCATGTCCTCCAATACCTAGATAGTCTATTCCGACTGTTAATTTGTCTGAGGATGAAAGGTTGTGCTCAAGTACAACCTCGTACCCAACTCGGCCTGCAAGGTCCTCCATAAATGGGAAGTGAACTGAGTGCCCCCGTATGATACAATTGAAATAGGAACTCTATGCAACCGAATTACCTCCTTCACTTATAGCTTGGCTAGTCTCTCAGCGTTATAAGTCACCTGGATCAGCAAGAAATTAGCAGACTTGATCAATCTGTCCACTATGACTCAAATTGAGTCAAACTTTCCTAAAGTCTTGGGAAGACCAACCACAAAGTTCATAGCTATCCTCTCCTATTTCCACTCAGGGATCGGCATTCGCTGAAGTACTCCTCTAGGCTTTTGGTGCCCGTACTTCACCTGCTGACAATTCAAACACTGAGCAACGTAGCCCATAATGTCCCTCTTCATCTTGTCCCACCAATAGTGCTATTTTAGATCGTGGTACATCTTGGTGACTCCAGGGTGGATGGAGTACCTCGAGTCATGAGCTTCTACCAAGAGAGTTTTAATTAGCTCACTAACTCAGGGAACACCCCCCTTTTATTCTCAAGACCCCTTCATCATCTAACACTGCTTCCTTGGCTTCTCCCTGCAGAACTTTATCCCTGATCTTACCCAGCTTTTCATCTTAAAACTGTTTGGTTTTGATTTCCTTTAGCAGTGAGGATTTAGCCTCCAGGTTGGCTAGTATCCACACGGTTTCGATCAGCGACAACCTCACTAAGCTATTTTTCAAAGTCTGTACATCCCTGGCCATTGGTCATTGAGTAGCTTCCAAGCAAGCTAAATTGCCTATGCTCACCGTCCTCCTACTCAACGCGTCTGCCACAACATTGGTCGTTCCTGGGTGGTACAAGATGGTGATATCGTAATCCTTAAGCAGCTCCATCCATCTCCTCTGCCTCAAATTGAGATCTTTCTAGGAGAATACATACTGTAAGCTACGATGATCCATGAACACCTCACATCGAGCTCCATATAGATAGTGCCTCAAAATTTTCAGGGAAAACACCACCGCTGCTAACTCCAGATCATGCACAGGGTAATTCTTTTCATGCACCTTAAACCATTTGAGGCATAAGCAATAACATGTCCTTCCTGCATTAACACAACACCCAACCTAGACTGTGATGCATCACAATAAACAAAAAAGTCTTTACCTTCCTCGGGTAACACTAGGATTGGTGCTGTGGTTAGTAGAGTCTTGAGTTTCTGAAAACTTGCTTCACATTTCTCTGACCACCGGAAAGATATCTTTTTGCGTCAACTTGGTCAATGCCAAAGCGATGGAGGCGAATCTATTCACGAACTGACGGTAGTAACTGGCCAGCCCCACAAAACTCCAGATTTCCATCACATTAATTGGCCTCGTGCAGTTTCTGATTGCCTTCACCTTCTGTGGATCAACTCAAATTCCCTCATTGGAAACCACATGCCCCAAAAAGGACACTGATTCCAACCAAAACTCTAACTTGGTGATCTTAGCATACAACTGCTTCTCCTTTAGTAATTCTAGCATAATCCTTAGATGATTTTCATGCTCCTGCTTGGTCTTAGAATACACCAAGATATCATCAATAAACACAATAATAAAGGAATTCAGGTAAGGTTTGAAAATACCATTCATCAGGCTCATGAGTGCAGTTGGGGCATTAGTGAGTTCCAATGACATGACCAGAAACTCGTAATGCCTATACCTGGTCCGAAAGGCTATTTTGGGAATGTCTTCCGCCTAGATTTTTAACTGGTGATAACCGAACCTCAAATCAATCTTTGAAAACACAGCCACCCCCTGTAACTGGTCAAATAGATCATCTATTCGAGGAAAACGGTACTTGTTCCAAATAGTTACCTTGTTAAATTGGCGGTAGTTAATGCAGATCCGCATACTACCATTTTTCTTCTTTACAAACAAAATGAATCCTTTACTGAGCAACTCCTGCAACTGCTCCTTGAGTTCCCTCAACTCAGCAGGCGCCATTCGCTATGGACGAATAGAAATGGGTCTGGTACATGGTTCCATATCTATACAGAAATCTATATCTTGGTCTAACAACATGCCGGACAAATCTGTAGGAAACACCTCTAGGAACGCACAAACAATCAGGACTAACCCTATGAAAGGACCCTCTGAACTAGTGTCCCGAACATGCACCAGATACGCTGAACAACCCCGCTCTATCGGCATGAATATATGAAATCAGTTTCCTAGGAGCAGGGCTACAATTCCCTTTCAACTCCAACCTATATGACTCTAGACCCGATATAGTGACGGTCTTGGAATAGCAATCTAGAATGGCGTGGTAAGGGGACAACCAACTCATTCTTAAAATTATATCAAATCAACCATGTCTAGGATCACTAAATCTGCCAGAGTGTGAAATCCCACGAAATCAACAATGCAATCACGAACAACCCTATCCACTAACACAAAATCCCCAACAGGAGTAGACACATGAATAGGAGTATTAAGCACATCATAAATAAGATCCAGATCCAAAGAAAAATAAGCAGACACATAAAAAAATACAGAGCCCAGGTCAAACAACGCAATAGACATTTTGTCACAGACAAAGATAGTACCTATAATGATAGTATCTGAAGTCTCTGCCTCGGGCCTACCAGGAAAAAACATAAAAGTAGGCCTGATTACCAGTCTGAGAATCACCCCGGTTTGGCTGTGCCACCCCTACCCACCTAAGCACGTCCTCCACCTTGTTGAACACTGCCTCTAACAGCTGGCGAACCACCTCATCCCAACTGTGGATGATTCTGACTGAATGCACTACCTCCTCTTCCGACAACGGCCAGAGTTGAGGAATTGAGTGAGGAACAATCTGTCTGGCTTGTATGAACCTAGGGCACCATTTACAGATGTGTCCATACTCACCGCACTCAAGAAAGACCTTCTCAATAACAGACCTCTAAGCCGAAACAGAAGAAATAGGACGAGCTGCGAAATCAGAATGAACCATTTGTGTACCCGCCACTACACCTGACGGTCACGGAGCTGTCCCTGGCGAACCTCCGCCTGACACCTGCATGGAAAACTGAATAGGATGCCTAGAGAAACCCTGTGGTGCCATAATCTTAGCATAAGAACCACTGAAAGATCCACTCTCCAAGCCTTCTTCTCGACATTTCTTATGTAACTCTCCTGTCTCACCCCTTCAACCGACTTCAGATACTCTACTACCGCTTGGAAGGTCTTACCTGAGGAGACCATTTGCAACACTGATACCTGGAGACCCATATTAAGGCCTTTAACAAAACACCTGATCCTCTCCTCCTCTGTGGGAAATAACGATAAAGCATACTAGGACAGTGAGTGAAATCGAGCTTGTAGCACCTGCAATAGATGAGCTCCCCTATTCAATGGTGGTGAATTTATCTCGTCTCCTATCCCTTAGAGTGCGGGGAACATATTTCTCTAGAAACATGGAGTAGAACTGGGTCCAAGTCAATGGGGGTGACTCCGCTGGTCTGTATTCCACAAAAGCTCTCCACCAGAGCTTGGCATCCCCCATCAACTGAAAGGTAACGAAATCTACTCCGTACCTCTCCACCACCCCCATCTTGTGGAGCCATTCATGGCAGTCAATGCTAAACTCATAGGCATCCTCCGACTCTGTGCATTTGAAAGTGGGAGGCATCATCTTAGTGAATCTCTAAAATAAGCCATGCTCCTCCCCTGTCATCACCGGTCCTGCTACCGGCCTCAGAAACATAACAGCCTCAAACATGTCATCAATTCACAGAGCCACAGCAGCTGCATGCTATATCCCCAACTATTATCCTACTGGAGTTGCTAGCACTGCCCCAAAGCCCACATGGCTTCTCAGAAGGTTGGGGACCTAAGCTGGTATCTCAGAGGATACTGGCACGGCAGGAGTTTCTCCCTACATCGGGACCTCGACCTCAATAGCCACTCGCTCCTACACTGCTGGTGGCATGGGAGATGGAGACCTCTCCCTGATTAGAGCAGGAGAATGAGCCCCTCCTCTAGCCGCAGCGTGTCTCTGGTCACGACCTCTTCCCCTTCCTCTACCGCAAATTGCAGCTGCTACTACTGGCTCAGGTGCTGCGTCTCTATTGCCGTTGGCGTGTGTTCTCACCATCTGGGAAAGAAAGAAGAGAAAGTTTTTAGATACCAATTTGGATCACCAGATACCAATTGGAATACAGTAATCACACGAGAGAAAAGAAGAAAGGAGTTTTTCTAAAATCCTGCAGCCTCTCGAAGATAAGTTACGGATGTCTCCACATCAATCCGCGAGACTCTACTAGATCTATCATAATGCAATGAGATCAAAGAACCTAAAGCTCTGATACAAAATTTTTCACAACCTAATTAGCTGTGATTGGTATCCGCGCTAAACTTCCCGGTGGGCAAACCAACGATTCCCAACTGTTACCCCGAAATTGATCATTTATAAGAAAATTTTTACCAAAAATAAAATGAACTAAATTAGTTATCAAGAGCAACCGATTTCACAAAACCTTCACTATGAATCCCAAGACCTGATTAACATTGCATCAGACGTCTTCTTACAACTTTACAAAATACTAAGTCTAAAGCATAATGAACAGAAAAAAATCAAATGTTTGAAAAAAGAAAGACATCCTCAATGGGAGAGTAGTATTTCCTCCTTGATCATCTCATCTTTCAAACTCCGCTACTGCTTTATAGGTGAAGACATGAGAAACTTCCTAGATCAAGTTCTGTACACAGAAAAGAAGTGTAGGCGTAGAGTCAGTACAAAATATGGTACCGATAAGTCTCATCGGCTGACCCTAAATAATAACAAATATGCACAGTAATAACAATACAAGACCAGTCCTCAACGTAAAAAGAACCTACAGAACATTTCATACACATTAGCTCCACTCATGGAAACAACTGGTTTGCTTATTGGATTGGGCCATTTGCTGCAGCGGTCATACTGCACTTTCCTAGTTTTTCAGCTTATCAGGTTCAGTATTCACATAATCCACCAATGTATCTCAGATAAGCACACTTAAGAAAAACAATTAACATCAGCAGGAATCACTCACGAGTTCAACAGGAAATACAACAAAGTCCACTCGTCAAGTACCGATATTGTGACTAGTCACGCTTAGAAATAGAGACATGTTCGCCCATATCCAAAATCACATAAAATAACTGTAATTGACACAAGCCCTTAGCACAATTTTCATACACTTCGTTTGCATATAAGGACAACACCACATAAGAAACGTGCATAATATGAAAATCAAAGGTGACATGACGGGCACACGCCTCCACCATCTCACCATAAACACTCAACCACAAAATCAGTGTAGGCACATGTCAATGCATCTTATTTATACTATAACCTAAGCTGGCAACGTAGTTCTAGGAAACTGGGTGTGCTAGAACCCCGGCCGACTTGATGCTAAGTTTTGTTCCCACTAGAAAACCTAAACTGAAGTCTAAGCTGATAGCTCGAGATTGGGGTCCAAGACTAGTCAGGGTTATATAACTGAAAGTACCCTGAGAGTCTTATCGGACCAGATTCTGACGCTGGGTTCTAGACTGGTTAGAGCTGCTTATCTAGAAGCATCGTAACTGTCTAAGAACACACTGTAATCTGACTGTGGTCTTAAGGCTAGTCAGAGCTGATTATCTAAAGTGTCATGACCACCTAGTGGACCAATGAAACTGAGTTCTTAGTCTGATTCTGCTAACTGAGAGGTATCACAGACACCTCAAGGAGTTCTAATGTCAAGCTGATGGTTGACAAATTCTACATATTTCTGAGGAGATTCTATGTTCTAACTGAACTGAGCTACTAAGCAGCTAATAAAGAATTCAACTTATTCCAACAACACAGGAATCCACAATATGGTAAAAATTTCAAGAAAATAGGGAATTCTCATCCGTCAAGTTGAATTATAATTTTCTCATTCGTACCAACGCTAAAATCATTCTTATCAAGGGATAAATTACTCAACATCTAAATGATAAGGAATACTAGAAAAATTAGCCCAAATCACACTTCACAAACCATGAGAAATTTAATACGTAAATATGTTTCATTCGAAAGCTGAGGGCTTAAATTCACTTTTGCAGGAATATCAACAATTTGGTCAAGAACTGATGGAAATCATATCAACAATAAGCATGGATATCATTCTATGTGAAATCAACTAAAACAAACATGTAATCTTTTTATACTTGAAAACTCAAGGCAAAGACTGATAGAGAAACTATAAGAGGGTTTTGGGGGACACAAGGGAAGAACTATTCCCTTATTGAATTCCCACATACCTGACTAAAAGTTCCCCGAAGAAGAAAACTCGAACTGCTGCAATGGAGAAAAACCCTAAACTTGCTTGAGAGTTTCATGAGAGAACTCTTTGATGTTGTTTCTGAGAATAAACATGGGGAATGAGGGGAAAGGCCATTCATTCCCACTAATAGGGTATGAAATTCTGTCCAAAATGACGTAGTTTAAAGTTTAGGAGAGTAGTAAATTACTAAACAACCCTTAGAAAATTGCAAGGTAAAACTGTCAGGTGGTCCTAATAAGTAACCTAACGGGTCATGGTCAGTGACCACGACTCGTGGTCACACTCATTGAGTACACTGCCCAGAAATCCCTGAAGGTCACCACGAGGGACCTAACGAGTCGTGGTGAGTGACCACGACTCATGGTCACCTGTCGTGGACCACACTGCCCAAATGTCTGAAGCTCCCCACGAGTAACACCACGACTCATGGTGTCCCACAACGAGTCATTGTGAGGATTCATGTGGTACACTGCTTAACTCTTAGAAATCCTCCTCTAGCTGATCATGACTCACCTCACGATTCGTGGTGCCTGACCATGACTCGTGAGATCTTCCATTAGGTACACTGTCTCTCCCTTTTCATTACTCAATCCCCCTTCCCACGATTGACCTAACGAGTCGTTAAGTCTCATAATGACCCATTAGGTGAGTCATTCTGTGGCATTTTCTATAGATTTCCAGATTTTCTAATTTATGTCCCGGATCTAGTCTTTGAGTTTCGGGGCATTACAACCTCGGACACGAGCCTCTCATCTCAGGGTAAGGTATACCAGCAATCTCATTAACATTCACCACAGGATAAGAATCTATTATCCCTCACTCATCAACATATGCAACATGATATCAACCAGTCAACTCGTATGACAACTCAGCAAACCCATTTATCAAACACGGATCCTAGGCATACATTCCTACATTATACTTCGTTAACTCGTGTGACCATTTAGAAAGAAGTAACGAATCAACAATAAGCAGTATATTTATCATAAAATTTCACTCGGTCAAGGTGACCACTCAACAAGGTATATAAATCAACAATAATTAGTACAGTTCATCAAGTATTTCATTAGGTCAACACATATGACACCACAAAGCACACACTACTTATCTCAATTACCCTTAACTCTCACCATGACAATTATCGCATTGAGCTTCTCAAACCTCATCTACAATCATATAAGATATTAACATTATTCTACACGATCAAGGAACGATGACCTATTAGCTATACCACAACTCACCATATTTACCAATTATCTAGTTTAAGATGTGATTCTTCCTATATCGTGACTCACTAATTTATTAGTTATCAATTACTAAATAAGTAGTCTAGCTTCAATCAAAATTTACAACCAAGCCATTGTAAAGATATTATTCACAATTCCTCAGGATAAATTTACCAGGCCTCTTATTACCTAGGGATCCATCATTCATTCAGGTTCTTTCAACCTTATTACATCACCTTAGTTCTATGACTTTCCATTTTAAGGCAGTTTATTCGGGTCAAATTTTGGCCCATTAGTATTTCTAATTTTTTAATGTCAATTCATCAACACATAAGATTAATTAGATAAAATTGAGTCTAGATTACTCAACCTGGTTAACTATGAATTCTTACAATTACTTATTCTTTTCTTACCTCAAATTCGTTCTAAGCTAGTTAATTTATATCACCGATTCACTTTCTCATTCATGGCATATAAAAGGGCACCGACAAATTCACATAACCCCATTAGGTTTATTCACCTTGCTTCTTTCTTGTTCCTCTCCTTTTATACAACACATATACAAAGATATATTCATAATTTTTACCATCAAATACACCATCAAAATATATTGTCATGCCCCACCTTGGGAGGCATGACTGGCATCTGGTGCCCTACTAGGATCTGAACTGACTTAACTAGGCCTATGCACTCCTGGTGCAGGCTTACTTCTCAATTCAAGAAAACAACAGGCTATATCTCCGCTGTAAATACAACCTCCAGCCGACAAGGCCTTATAGCCACCTGTAAAGGAAAATAGCTAACCAGAAACAGGTAATAACAGGGAATTCTATGCGGGTTGACAAGAGCACCATGATGTCTAGTTATGACTGTAAAGTAAAACCAGTGTTAAGCTAAACTATGGCCGACAAGGCAGCTAATCTGTCAGCTAGACAAGGCCCCACATGGCCAACACGTAAACTAAAACACATATAGGCCCCGCACAGCGAATAACAACTAACCACAGGAAAATAGAAATAATCTGCAAGCCTCTAGGAGTTATATGATGATCGGGACAGAGCCCCGACCTACCCATGAATTGTACTATCAAAAAGAAATAAACCTGCTATCTACAAGCTCCGGAAGAAAGGAGCTAACTACTCTGATGATGCTGGCTGAAGCCTACGAGGAACATGCTCCTCGTCTATCCGTACCTGTAGGCAAGTAATGCAACGCCCTAGAAAGGGCATCAGTACAATATGTACCAAATATGTAAGGCGATAACTGTAGATGACTGAACTAAAGAGATAGAACTGAGAATAACTAAAATGGAGGGTTAGAGATCATACCTAATTAATAAAACTTCTTACTATCTAATTTATGAATAACTAAAGCAAGAAAAAACCTTACCTGGCCCCCATAAGTCGGAAGGTACAATCAGCACAGAATAACCCACTTGGAGCCCCCATAAGCCTGGTGAGTACACTTCAGTTTATATACCCCTATCAAGGTCGCACTGGGTCAACTAATAGCTATAGATATCCTACTGGCCCCCTGGGTCTACAACTAACCCCGCTCGTCCCCTGACTGCAGATGTGTCTGAGTCCAATGGACTCCTAATATCTGCACCCTAACCACCAGGCTCGACGGGGGGTTATAGAGCCAACCACGGCATATGAGGACCTGGGACCCCATCTTCGTCCCTAGAGGATGGTATACTGCTCCATAGAGTGACGTCATCTCGTCCCTAGCGGGCGTCGACACAGCTAATAACCCTGGGGTCGGTCATGAAGGTGAGGGTACCTAGCTTTCATATCTTCTTCAGCTTCCCACGTCATTTCCTCACGATTCCTGTTACGCCACAATACTTTGACAGACGCAACATCTTTAGTCCTCAGCCTACGAATCTGTCTGTCTAAAATAGCTACTGGAACTTCTTCATATGCTAACTCTTCTGTGACCTGGACATCCTGAACGAGAACTACTGTAGAAGGGTCTCCTACGAACTTCTTCAACATAGAGACATGGAATATTAGGTGAACAGATGCTAACTCCGGAGGCAAGTTCAATTCGTATGCAACTCGGCCTATTCTTCGCCGAATCTGATATGGCCCAATGAATCTCAGGCTAAGCTTGCCTTTCTTGCCAAATCTCATCACCCCTTTCATCGGAGACACTTTCATATATACCCAGTCATTTACCGCAAATTCTAGATCTCTGCGCCGTACATCTGCATATGATTTCTGGCGACTCTGTGCAGTCAATAGGCGTTCTCTGATAAGCTCTACTTTCTCTTCTGACTGCTAAACAAGGTCTGACCCAATCATCGCTGATTCTCCTATTTCAAACCAGCCAACCGGCGATCTGCACTTCCGCCCGTATAAAGCCTCAAAAGGTGCCATCTGAATAGCCGAGTGATAGCTATTACTATAAGCAAGTTCTATCAGTGGCAAATGCTCGTCCCAACTACCATCATAGTCTAGCACACACGCTCGCAGCATATCCTCGAGCGTCTGAATAGTGCGCTCAGCCTGTCCATCTGTCTGAGGGTGGGAAGTTGTGCTTAGATTAATCTGCGTCCCCAGCCCCTTCTGGAATGATTTCCAAAACCTAGCCATGAACTGCGCTCCTCTGTCTGAAATAACGGATACTGGCACTCCATGCAATCTGACTATCTCTCAAATATACAACTCCGCATAATCTCCAGCCGAGAAAGTAGTTCTAACTGGCAGGAAATGAGCTGATTTAGTCAATCTGTCAACTATTACCCGTATAGAGTCATGTCTGTGTCTGGTATGGGGTAATCCTGCCACAAAATCCATATTCACTGCTTCCCATTTTCAGAGAGGCACAGCTATGTCCTGAGTTAACCCGCCTGGTTTCTGATGTTCTACTTTCACCTGTTGGCAGTTAGGACACTAGGCTACAAATTCAGCAATTTCTCTTTTCATACCTGGCCACCAGTAGTTCTCTTTGATGTCATGGTACATTTTGTCGTACCGGGGTGAAGAGAATAACGGGCGTAATGTACCTCGTTCAGAATCTACTGGTGGAGCCCTGAAACATCTGGAACATATAGACGGCCTTTACAACGCAACACTCCACCCTCTGTTACCTGAAAACCTGGCATTTTCCCCTACTAACCAGGTCAGGATTCTTATACTACCGTTCTTTTTATTTTCACAACTGATGACAACACGGCGGTGTTCTCGATTATCGCTCTGTTGTCCTTCATTTCTATTACACGAACGGCTAAATTGACCAATTGATGTATCTTTCTGACCAACTCCCGTTGCTCGGGCTGCCCATACACCACACTTCTAATAGATCTATAGCTAAGAGCGGTTGTTGCTCCATTACCTCTTCTTGGCTGATATAACATTTTCATACTTAGAGAGCTCGGCATATAATTGACGGTTATACTGACTTGTCTTGCCGAAGAGATCGATAGGTAGTTTACAGGCGTAACTAGAGCTTATCTGGCCCTCCGGCCACATGCTAAGGCTACTTGTTGCTGGGATAACCTGAACGACCGTCTGCGCACCTTGTGCCTTTATCTGATCAGAGGATCCTGATATTGACCATGACCTCTAATGATCTGGCTGCATAACCTTAAATAACTGAATAGTCGGGTTGAATGACCCGAATGTGGCAGTAGTCTAACAATGCTCTAACTGTTCTACTTGAGTACTTATAGTTCATGCATAACCGCAGACTTGTGGGCATCTAATTGCTTCGTTATTTGCTTGAACCACTGTAAGGCTGGGCTTAATCAAACTTACTCCCAGGAGATCAATCTCTGGATCTTCACCGGGAGTCTACTGATCCCCTGGTCTTAATAAACACTGTGCTAGCAGGGTACTATCAATTTCTTACGCCTTGTGTGTATCCACTTGGATTTATACTGCTATTCTGGGGAATTCTCGATCTTATGAGCTATTCTGTAAATACTGGCCTTCTGCTAGGGCTCTGTATCTGAATATCTTAGGAGAACCAGCTGAAGTACTAGTCTATCGCTGACTACTGATGTGGACCCTTGGGGTACCCACGGGTATTGTGACTGGGACGGCCGGCTGACTTATGGGGTGTTCCACATAATAACTGCTAGGTTGGCTAAGGCCGACTCTCACCTACAAGGCTGGGAAAATGACGTACGACCACTTAACATACTAGAACAATTCTGGTATTGCTAATCTCTGAAATTTGCCTATTCGGCCTCTAATCCTGGTTCTAGCACATGTACTACTGTTACCGATCTTCAGGGATGCCTCCCTGCTAATGCAGGCGTCAGCTGGTCGGTAGACCGTCTAACTGCGCCCTTATCATCTAGCCATCTGTTTTAGGCCATTAACTCTGGTAAGCTCCTAGAGCCTAGATCTAACAACAACACATAAGGCTATTAACCTAATAACTGAGAACTGAGATAGTTTCTATGACTTCATACGTAATTCACACTTAATTCGCCCTTTCTCTTCTCCTTTCCCTTTCTCCTTTCTTCTCTCCTTTTCTTTCTTTCTTCTCCCCCTTTTGTTTTTGGCAAGGGGGGGGGGGGTCCTGCAATGCAATCTGTACATGCTTTCCATTACTAATCAACATCTGTGATTGTACCCCTTACAGGAAGCTGCTCACATCATATATATTATCTGTATATATATATATATATATATATATATATATATATATATATATATATATATCAATAGCTACGTACAATATGTACTGAATTCTGCGGTAATACATAATCTCTGACATGCTCTGCTGAGTCTCATACCGTACATGATACACCGCTTCTACGACCTAATAATATCTCCTGCCCTGACTTATCATTTCATTGTATTGTCACCCCATTCTGAAAGTAACAAACATAAACACTTTAGTTATTGTCTGCTGTTTGAAATTCCGCCACTCTTGCGATGTGGGATCAACGTTCGAATCTTGTAGCCTTACTAGGCATATATTGAGAGCCCATGACTGTCTGCTGGGCCTTATCTCTAGGCTACACTAGATTAGAATTGCTGTATCGGTAACTTCTTAACTTCTCCATAGTGGACATACTGCGGTATTCTGAACCGCAATCTTACTGTCAGCCCGAGGCTTAATCCTTAATACGATATTTTATCAATCCGGGGGTAATTCTAATTTCCCAACAAGATCTGACATTCCTGCTTCTTTCCCTCATCTTACTTAAGCTGAACTCTGGGGTTCAAGGTACCTGCTCTTCATTGTTAACAAGATTGCTGGTCCAGTATCAGTTCATACTTCCCCTGACTTGCAGTCAGACCTATCTGATCTACATGACCCCTCACCCTTTCGATATTACAACCGGATCATAACTACAATCTCACAGGTATGTCTTGCTATCTGTTAGCATACGTGGCGGACTTGGCCTTTTTCTGACTCGAACTTGACTATTACCCGGCATTCATCACTAACAGGTCTTTTACCCCTGCTTCGGGTAAGCTAACGGTCTTACTTCCTCTACTGGCTTATTATCATAAGGGTCTGCACAACTTACGGAATCATAGGGGCTCTTTATACTTTCCAATACTTACTAGGATTAATCAGCCCATCTTTACTTACTGCTTGATTTGGCAACCCCATCTCAAGTCTTATGCCCCTTTACTATACTGGCATCAAAATCAAGAGGTAGGAATAGTCCTTTTCTTATTGCAACAAATAAAAGCATTTAATTGTACCATATCCAAAAGATGTATTTGGGATTCCTGCATTTCCCTCTCTTTCTTATACTTACCTGGTGGTCTGACCTTGTCTGTAATCTTAATCAGATCTTATATAGCTAATAAATAAATCAACTCGTATGCACATTACACTCCTGACTTCCTATTCTGACGTTATCAACGTATACTGGGGATAGTACCGATAAAGGTATCATGCTGGAAGGTCTCGGGTACCTCCTCCTGCTGCCGTAGTTATCATGTAACTGGCTGATGCCTTCTTCTATTGCTATATCTGATCTTCTGCCTGTAATAGGGTAATGCTGATCTCCCTTTGTATCTGTAATCAAAGAATACGGTAAGTTTTTAGAGACTCCACCCTATACTGTACCGCTCTAAAGCACGACTGACTGAGAAGGAAGGGTAACCATCCTATCATGCCTCGCAGCCTCCTGCCTATAATATGTGGTGCACAACACATCCATAGACAAGACTCTACTTAGAACGGCTTGCAGACTCCCTGGGACACGACCTGCTCTGATACCAAGTTTGTCACACCCCGCCTTGGGGGGTATGACTGGCACCTGGTGCCCTACTAGGACCAATACTGCTAGACTGCTGAGCCTGAGCACATCTGGTGCCTGGCTGGCTCTAACTCACATTTCTAGAAACAAAGGGCTATATAACGGCTGTAAACACAGCCCCCGGCCCATTGGCCTATAGCCTCTTGTACCTGTAATGACAGCTGACCAGAAACATGCAACTATAGGGAAACCTATGCGGGCCGACAAGGCCACCATGCTGTCTAGTTATCTATAACTCAACTATGAAGTACTGGATAGCTACGTGACCGGCAAGGTCACCACTACTGTCAAACTATGGCCCCACACGACCAACATAAAGAAAACAGAAGTACTAACAGCTAAACAACTGCACGGCCTTACACGACCGGCTTATCTGACCACAGGGAAATATATACAGACTGCAAGCCTCTAGGAATAACAATAGAAATAATCGGGACAGGGCCCCGACCTACCCGTACTGTACAACAAAAGAAAACAAAATACACCTCTGGGATTCAGTCTCCGAATGACAGGAGCTGAATACTCAATCGCTGACAGGAATCACGAGGGATCGCCTGCTCGTCTATGAGTACCTGCAGGCAAGTAATGCAGCGCCCCACCGGGCGTCAGTTCCGCTGGTACTGAGTATGTAAAGCAATAACTGAAACAAATATCTGAAAATAACAATACAACTGATGAAACTGAAGTAGAAAGGAATGGATTAATTGTCTGATAATGTATATCATACCTTCTTTTAATTATACCGGAAGGAGTAGGAGTCATACCTGAGGATTTATCATTCTACTATCGATCTACTCCTATCTACTGTAACACGGCATAACATATCATAACATAACATAGCACACACGAACCTTACCCGGCCCCCATAAGCCGGGGGGGTACAACCAGCACAGAATCTATACCCCTACCCCGGTCATCCCATCTCCTATAATAACTATAAGCATCCCGCCGGTCCCCTGGGTATGCACTTGGGCTCGCTGAGCCCCTGACTATAACTGCATCTGAGTCCGGAGGACTCCTGAATCAACACCCGGGCGTATCCGCTCGACAGGGGTGTGTAAGGGCCAATCAAGGCACAATATGGGGAAAACTGGCATCCCATCTTCGTGCCCTGTGGGATGGTATGCCACTCCGTAGAGCGTATCCTCGTCCTCTGGCGGACGAGTCGATACAGCTATTAACCCTGGGGTGGTCATGGATGCTAGGTAGTCCAACCCCAAACAATACAACGGTCTCAACTAGTAATACTATCTGCATGTCCCACATACTGAAGCTAATAGTGGTAACGTATTTGTATATACTATATGCTAAGCTAGTGATAGTAATATGTGCGTACTTAATACATGCTGAGGCTGGTAATAGTATATACGTATAAATATAGTCTTCTGCCAGACTGTACTGGGTCTAATGCTGAAAAAGATATGGTCTTTCTGCTGAAAACTATGTTGTATGCTGAGTTTCTATAGTAACATGATTTACTATTCCTAACATGCTTTCTAACTTCATTTTAACTTATCATTCTTCTTCTGAGATGTCTTACAGATATTACATTGCTTTACTGGGTTTCAACTGAATACAATGATATCCTAACATTCTGTGTCACATCACATACTGAGCATGTTGTGCAGTTCCTAACACTTATATTAGAATCTATATCGTGCTAACAAGTTTCGCGCTAAATACAACATGATGCTTCTAATATCGTACCAACATTCGTAATAAACACAACACATGACTTCTGAATATTCTACTGGCTTTTAAATTGCTTTACTATACCGAGATTTACTAACTTGCCGAGGAAACTAGCTTTACATACCTTATCCTCGAACTATCCGTCTGTCGGACGACGCTCGGCCAGTACTTCAACTATTTTCTCCCAACTGCATTCATAAATATGTCAATTAATACTAAATACAGCTTTATTTTAAAGAGCAATGTCACTTTCGATATAGTTTATAGCCTAAACTTAGGCTTATCGAAGGACAGTCGAAAACTCGCTATTTTTCAGAGGTCCAGAAGGGAGAAATACTCACTTCACAGCTAGGAACACATAGACATTAGTTTAGAGCAATTCCACTTACCTTAGCTCGGTAGCTCGACGATTCGTCGGCCGTATTTCATGAAACTAAATCCGTAGGAATGCTCTCTGCCGCTAAATACCTCGGTATCTGAGGTTAATTTGAGTTTGGACAACGTTTAGCAGCGTAATCGGACGAAAATTATCTTACCTCCTTCGTTCTTATCTTTCCTTTGTTGATCCCTCTCTGTTTCACTGGAAATTATAAGTGTTTAATGATTTAAAACCGAAGTGGGGCTTTATATACTTGGGCCTGGACAAGGCCAACGTGTCACGGAGCCAACGCGGAGGCCTCACCTCCGTGACACGCTGCCATCTCGGAGGGGCTCTGCCTCGTCTCCTTCAGCGATGGTTCGACAGGTTTCTCGTCCGATCTTTTCCCGGGCCTTTCTTTAGCACGTATGGCCTTCAAATATGCTTAACCAACGTGCGAATAGGTCATCTAGGTGCCGGGAATCCTACGGGGTATAACAGGTTGCCTCCCGTGCAGCGCCTGGTTTACCGTCGCGGCTCGACGTCCTTAAGCTCAGTCATCTTCTAGGGTGACGAACATTTTCTCTCGACCCCCGTCCTCACCCCAGTAGTGCTTACATCACTCTGGTGGTTTTCCCAATAACTCTCGTGACTCAACTATCTGTGCATCATCAGCTCGATCAATCACGTTGATCACCGAGAGTTCCTCGTACACAGTCGGGAGCTTGGTGGCCTTGTATACATCAAACACTTCCACCTTGTCGTGTGCTCGCATAGTTACCTGCCCTGCAGCTACATCAATCAGCGCTTTCCCGATCACCAAGAAAGGACATCCCAAAATAAATGGGACTTCCGCGTCTGGCTCAAAATCCAGTACGACGAAATCTACCGGGAAGATAAGGGAGCCTACTTGCACCAGCATGTCCTCCACAATGCCATCAGGTCTGGCTAAGGAATGATCCGCTAGTTGCAATATCACTGTTGTTGGTCTAGGACTCCCTAGACCCAACTTTTTGAATACCGATGAAGGCATCAAATTAATGCTCGCTCCCAAATCACATAATCCGCGAGCTCGGATACTCTGGCCAATTGTAATTTGTATAGTAAAGCTCCCAGGGTCTTTGAGCTTTGTGGGCAATCGGTTTTGTATCCGGGAAGTGCACTCCTCCGTGAGAGCCACCGTAGCATACTCAGTCAACCGACTTTTGTTTGCCACGATGTCCTTAATATACTTTGCGTACTTCGGCACTCCCTGCAAAACATCAACAAGAGGTAAGTTAATATGTACCTGTTTTAGCACCTCCATGAATTTCTTGAAACACGCCTCCTCCTTGTGTTTCTTTAATCTTTGAGGGAACGGGGGTGGTGGTCTTTCTGGTTCAGCCTCCTTTTTCTTCCCCCTCTCATCAATTTGCTCCCTCTCAACTTCTGCTGCTCCTGATTGTTGAGGTGGTCTTTCTGGTTCCACCTCTTTAAGCTGCAAACCACTCCTTGTGGTCACTGCATTCACTTGCTTGGGTTTGGGATCCGTGTCGCTCGGGAGTCCTCCTCTAGGCCTGGTGTTTTGGGCTCCAGTGAATTTCCCAAATTGATACTCCAGTGCCTTAGTAGCTAACTGGTTGGTTTTTACCTCGGCTGCCAATTTCACATAGTTAGCCTGCGATTGAGCTTGGTTAGCTATCATTGTCTTGAACATCTCCTCAATGCTGGGTGATGATGGTGGAGGAGGTGCATTGTTGTTTCTATATTGTGCCTGATAGTTCTGTTGCCCTCCTTGATTCCTCTGCGCCCCCTGACTCGAACTCTGCCCTTGATGGTTGTCGCTACCCCAAGAGAAATTCGGGTGATTCCTCCAGTTGGAATTGTAGTTGTTTCCATACTGTAGGTGGTTGTTCCTCTGTACATTTCCCACAAAGTTCACCGAATCAGGATTTGCTCCACAACACTCAGCTGAGTGCTCACTACTCCCGCACACTTCATGATCTTGGGCAAATTTATATGCCCAAGTGATACTCAAAAGTACCATTTTAGCCTTGTTTATCTATCAATGTGTATACATTCTCATGTAATTGGTAATAAAATGTGAATTTATACTAACCAACATGATTAGCATTGTTTTGTAGGTAAAATGTAATTTCGGGAAGCTAAAATGCATGTTGGAGGATATCGGGGTTGGACTTGGATGCGAGCAAGGAACAAGACATTGGACAACATGAAATAAAGGGGATCCGCGATGGAGCCGTGTCACGCTGCCATCGCGGAGGCCTTCTTCCTGGATAGGGAAATTTCGCCCAAATTCCAGAGAGGGTCCGCGTCCGGTCGGTGGCACGGTGGCTTGGCTCCGCGTTGCACGCCGTGCCACGTTGAGCTTTAATTCCTGGACCCCCAGTTCCAGTGAAGGTCCGCATCCGTAGCGTGTCACGGAGGCAGTGCTCTGCGATGCACTCCGTGACACGTTGCTCGTTATTCCGGGAAAAATTCCCAGCAGTATAAATAGAACACTTAGGTTCATTTTTCAATATTCTGACTTGGTGGAGCAAGAACGTGGGTTACACGCAGTTGAGGGGACGAAATTCTCAGGGTTTTTCTCTCTTTCCTTCTTCTTGTATTCAATTGCTTGTATGATTAACACTCATTTGAAGCTGTTTAATCCACAAATGAGTGGCTAAATCCTCTTCTTGCTGAGGTTATGAACAATTGTGATGAAATGTGATCATTGATTCTTTGGTTTTTCATCTTTTCTTCCATGTTGTTCTATTAATTCTTATTCTTACTGCATTAATGTGTGGCCTACGTTAGTGTACATCTAAGAAGTCTGGTTTCACTCGAGAGAGCAAGAAATTGGAAAGTTGTGAATTAATAGGATATGATCTTTACTTGATTTGGGAAAATTGGGAATTAATTTACTTTCAGGATAGAAATATACCTGAAAGTCGTATTAGTCAATTTAGTAACCGGGTTTGTATGGCTAGAACATGAATTGCATTTAATCACAGAAATGTAGGTGGATGGTTCATGATTCTTAAGTGAGGTTAAATACGAGAGTTTTAATCTCTTGGCAAATGTTCTTGGCTTGCAACTAGAGGAAAAGATTAACCAAATTATGATGATAATTAATTTCATTACATGTTCGTTTAACCTCAGCATGCTCTCATTCATAGTTCAGACTCAAAGTAGATAATTGTTTTAGCTTTAGTATAAAAATCATAAAACAAAATATCAAACTTTTGGTTACACTGTTGTCTGCATTTTTAGAATCGAAATATAGTACATTTGAGCAAATTGCACTTCATCCAAGTCCCTGTGGGATTGATACTTGGCTTACTAAAGCCACTTACTACTTGTTCGACCACGTGCACTTGCGTGTCGTTTTATATACCCCACAAACAACCCGAACAAGTTTTTGGCGCCGTTGCCGGGGACTTGGCAATTGGTGATATTGTTTCAAGTGTTAATTTACTGTATTTTTATTTTCTTAAGTGTTGACAACTTGGTCTTGGCCTGTATTTTGCAGATTTAATTTCTGTTGAACACTGGCAAGAGACAAGGAGCTGGTGGAATTGTATATAGAGCCAGAAAGATTATTTCACAGTAAACGGAGAGAAGCTCTACAAAGAAAGCTGCAGTTGCTCAGACAGACGATCATGGAGCAACAACAGAATCCACCGGTAGTATGGGCAGTGTTAGTGCTCGAAGAAGTAGCAGCTCGGCCGGTTCGCGAGTTGGCAATCCCACATGCTAGTAATGTCACATCTAGCATCCGCAAACCTGAGCCAGGAGGGAGGTTTGAACTTAAGCAGAATATGGTGCAATCGCTGCACACTAGCGGGCCGTTTACCGGTCTCCCTCATGAAGATCCACAGCAACATCTCCAAAATTTTTTGGATATAAGTGACACTTACATCCCCGCTGGAGTGTCATCAGATTATGTCCAGCTTACATTGTTCCCATTTTCTCTATTGGGAGAAGCCAAGAGGTGGTTGAAAGCTGAGCCACCGAATTCTATTTCTACGTGGGATGATCTTGCAAGGAAATTTTTGATACGGTTTTTTCCCTCCGGGAAAACAGCAAGACTTAGAAGTCAAATTCTAAGTTTCAAACAGAGAGAGGGAGAGAATTTATATCAGGCCTGGGAGAGATTCAAGTCCATGTTGCGGGATTGTCCTCATCATCATCAGTCCAATGATGTGCTGGTGCACACTTTTATTGAGGGTTTGGAACCCCACACCAAAATATTGCTAGACTCAGCAGCTGGAGGACAAGCGCTGGAGAAAACTTATGAGGAGCTGTATACCTTGTTGAACCGTATTTCGCAGGGCAATCCGGAATGGAATGCCGATTCATCAAGAGGTGGGACAAGGAAAGCAGCAGGAGTGCTAGAAGTGGATGGGTTTACAGCTATTGCTGCACAGATAGCTGCTTTGCAAAATCAACTTAACACCCACTTCAGCAACATGACAATGAACCAGCCTCAAGCCCCAGTTAATGCAGTGCAGCAGATGTGGTGTGAAGTGTGCGGAAGCAGTGAGCACTCAGCTGAGTGTTGTGGAGCCAATCCTGACTCGGTAAAATTTGTGGGTAATGTGCAAAGGAACCACCAACAGTATGGTAATAGCTACAATTCCAATTGGAGGAATCACCTGAATTTCTCCTGGGGTAGCAACAACCATCAGGGGCAAAGTTCGGGTCAGGGTGTGCAAAGGAACCAAGGAGAGCAGCAGAATTATCAAGCACAATTCAGAAACAACAATGCACCTCCTCCACCACCATCACCCAGCATTGAGGAGATGTTCAAGACCATAATAGCTAACCAAGCTCAATTGCAGGCTGACTATGTGAAATTGGCAGCCGAAGTGAAAAACAACCAGTTAGCTACCAAGGCACTTGAATATCAATTTGGGCAATTTGCTGGAGCCCAAAACACAAGGCCTAGAGGAGGACTTCAGAGCGACACAGATCCCAATCCCAAGCAGGTAAATGCAGTGACCATAAGGAGTGGTTTGCAGCTGAAAGAGGTGGAACAAGAAAGACCACCTCAACAGTCGGGAGCAGCAGAAGTTGAGAAGGAGTAAAGTACTGAAAGGGGGAAGACTAAGGAAGCTGAATCAGAAATACCTCCACCCCCGTTCCCTTAACGATTAAAGAAGCACAAGGAGGAGGCGTGTTTCAAGAAATTCATGGAGGTGCTGAAACAGGTACATATTAACTTACCTCTTATTGATGTTTTGCAGGGAGTGCCAAAATATGCTAAGTATATAAAGGACATTATGGTAAACAAAAGTCGGTTGACTGAGTATGCTACGGTGGCTCTAACGGAGGAGTGCACTTCCCGGATTCAAAATAGACTGCCCACAAAGCTCAAAGACCCTGGGAGCTTTACTATCCAGATTACTATTGGGCAGAGCATCCGAGCTCATGGATTGTGTGATTTGGGAGCGAGCATAAATTTGATGCCTTCATCGGTATTCAGAAAGTTGGGTCTAGGGAGTCCTAGACCCACAACAGTAATCTTGCAATTGGCGGATCGATCCTTAGCCAGACCTAATGGCATTGTGGAGGACGTTCTGGGGCAAGTTGGCTCCCTAATTTTCCCGGTAGATTTTGTCGTGCTGGACTTTGAACCAGACGCGGAAGTCCCATTTATTTTGGGATGTCCTTTATTGGCAACCGGGAAAGCACTAATTGACGTAGTTGCAGGGCAGCTAACAATGCGAGCACACGACAAGGTGGAGGTGTTCGATGTGTACAAGGCACCCAAGCTCCCGATGATGCACGAAGAACTCTCGGTGATCAATGTGATTGATCAAGGTGATGATAAGCAGATTAAGGATTCACGAGAGTTAATCGGAAAACCACCTGAGAGGTGTAAGCACTACTGGGGGGAGGAAGGTGATCGAGAGAAATCGTCCATCACCCTAGAGGACAACTGAGCTTAACGACGTCGAGCCGCGACGGTAAACCAGGCGCTGCACGGGAGGCAACCCGTGAAAAATTTTTCTTTCTTTTTGTAAAGTGTAAATAGATTTTTCTTTTTCTTTTTCTTGATTTACTACAAAATTTTTCGTTTTAGTTTTTGTTTTATTTGTATTTAGAGTGAAACCTATAGTTCTAACCAATTTGTATAGTGAGATGAATTTCAGGTCAAACAGAGGAAAATATGCACGGAATCGCAAAGGAAAAGTCGAGGTATGAAAATTAACAAAAAAGTGGCAAAACAGTGAGCTGGGGCGACAGCTCCGTGTCATGGAGGTGGACCTACACGTTACCTCCGTGACACGTTGAGGTACAATCTGGATTTTTTAAAAATTTCCAAAACAGGCTCGCGATGGCTCCGTGTCACGGAGGCAGTGCACCGCGATGCACTCCGTGACACGTTGCCGTGTATATTGTGACGGGTCATACCGGGTCGCTGGGTGGCCCGCGCGATTTCCCTACTTTTTAACCCCGAAAAACCCCTTCCTTTCCTTATTTTTCAATCACTCCGCGACCAAAACCCCCCAAAACCCATCCCCCTTCAACGTGACATGGAGGAGGCGTAGAAAATCATCAAATTTTCTTAATTTCTTCAACTTCAAGGTATGTTCTTCAATTCCACCTCAATTTCTTGTCGATTTTCTTCGATATTGAGCATGTGAGGTGAGCTAAATTTCCCTAAGTAGAAATTAATCATGAATTCAATTTAATTGTTGTTGATGAATGTTCAGAATGTCGTTATGATTGCTTGAACTTGTCAATTGCATAAATTAATCGAATTTGCTTGATAATATCATTTCTAGGGCTTGTTTTTGAATTTGAAGTTGAAAATGTAGTGAACTTGTGAATTTCATGCTGGGATGTACATATTGAATGAGATGAGTCGATGTACTAATTGTTAGGATGTTAATAGAACGACAGATTCTCGGGTTAAGGGAATGTTGAAATTTGTAAGAATTTGGTTGGTTGTATAGGTTCGTGTAGATAAATTTTTGTTGTTGTTTTCGTTTCTTTGTTTTCCCTTGCTAAGTGCGATGGGTAAAATGTTAGTGATGGTAGTGATTGTGATTGGCTGTACGAAGTCTGAGTAGTACACAGAAGATATACCGTCGAATTCTTCGAATGCACTAAGCATGATTGTATAGTGGGTTATTGTGTGTAAATAAGTATAATCTTGCCGCATTGTTGTAACTATAGCTAAGGACTAAGTGTTGGTTAACCTAGCTTAACCCGACCTTAGTCAAAGTTAATATCCGTTAGCTTAACATTGATCTTGTCTACTTGGGTTGACAGGTAAAATGGCAAGCAGACAAGAGAAAGGGAAAGGCGCGTCAACTTCGGGCGCCGGAAGGAAGCGAATCAGACTGGGCACAGCAGTCCCAACAGCACCAGCAGTTCCACGTGGCCAACGCTGCCAATACAGAACGAGATGGGTGACTGATGAGGGGAAAAAATGGTACGCAAAGCACAAAGAAAACAAATATTTCCCCGAGGAGCATATAGCACGGGAACCATTGGCACGGGAGTTCCCTAGGATGGTACACCTAATCGAGGCAGTTGGGCTCAATTTCATCTTTGAAGAGCCCAAGGAATGCAATTTGCACCTGGTTTGGGAGTTCTATGCCAACTGGAACCCGACGATCAGAAGTCACACCATTAAAATTAGAGGGCAAATACTCACTTTGGAGCCCCACCACCTCAATGCCATCATAGGAGCGCGGGACACAGACGCCCACGTACTCCGACAGCTGAACATTACCCCACCGTATGCGGACATCAGACGCACATTGTGTGGGACTCGATCGACAGCTAGATGGAGCAGACACAAAGAGAGGGGCTACCACCAAACTTTGCCCTATTCACAAATGAACAGGGAAGCCAGAATATGGCTGAAGATTGTATGTTCCTGCCTCATCCCGGGGGTACATATGACAGATGTAACCCGGGATCGTGTATGCCTGGTGTACGCCCTGATAAAAGGGCTCGAGATCAACGTGGGGGCGGTGATTATCTCCGCCATGAAGAGAGCCCGGTTGCATCAGCGGCACAGGTATGGTTTTGGTGGACTACTCACCACCTTCCTCAGGGGCCTAGATGTTGAGGAGGAGGCCCTTGACTATATCCCGCAGATGGAGCGGCGGGCCTTAGATGTTACTAAAACTAAGGCTCCCGACACCACCCATGGGCCAATGCTTACACTTGGCGAGCGACACGGTTGTGATGATCAGTATATGGCTCGAATGTATGGGATGCAGATGCTCCAGCTGAGGATAGGCGGGAGGCCGGCGACAGAGGAGGAGCTATGGCAGCTCGAGCTAGACTACCCCTTCGGCGAGAACGCTAGGGCTCTATGCCGAGTGGGGCCAGGATTTGTAGAGCCCATAGATGATGACGTCCCCACAGACGAGGAGACATGTCGGGAGGACTCCGATGTGGAGTCCAATAATGACGACGGGGGCGATTCAGACATGGGAGATGAAGCAGCAGCACCCGATGAAGAAGTGGAATACTTTGACTGATCAGGGAGTTCCACCACCCGATTTTGTGCTATTTTAATTTTTGTGAACACTGGGGACAGTGTTCGAGCTAAGTGTGGGGTGGGAGTAGTTAGGTGTTGGGCTGTGCTGTTTTGTATGTATGCTCTAATCTGTTGTCGTGCATGTGAAATTTTGTTGTTCCCTGTGAGTTGTGAATTGTTAAGTTGTTGTTTTGTATTTGTAAATTTATGTGAAATTGATGTGTGTTGCTGAATGTTGCTAGTTGATTCTGTACATATTTTTGTTATCGAAAGGATCGATAATTTTAAAAATTTTAAAATATTTTGTACATATTTTTTTCTATTGAAATGATCGATAGTTTCGACTTTTTTTTACTTCTTGGGTTTCTCAGCGTTTGTTTTTGGTTCTTTTACCGAGAATGGTCCCATTGAACCGAAGTCATAGTAGTGACCGTTCTCTGTGATGGATGGATGACGACCGTCTTAAGGGAATTGTAGTCATTAGGAGTAGTTTTTTTTTCAATTATTTTTCAGTTTTTTTCTTTGGTGGGTTGCATTCCAAAACCTGTAGTTACTATATGGTTGCGAAATTCTGGTTGCGTGTTGTACATGATATTTAAAATGCAAAGGTGATTCGGATGAAAGCATGCAACTTTGTAAATATGTTGAGATACCTAGGCCATAGAGTTCGATTCAGTGTGATTGAGGCTTAATGTTTGAATTCCTGTAATTAGCTTATTGAAGAGTCTGTGAATACATCTTGAATTGAGCATGTGCAAAAAGTGTGAAGTGAGGTGTTGTTATTCCATGCTATTGTGAAGTGTCTAGAACTTGCCTGGTGTGTGTGCAAAACAAAATGAAGGAGGTGTATTGTAGGAAAGGATGTAGGAATTTCTTTGTTTTAACCGAGATTTTCTATTTTGCCTTGTCGTACCCACCTTGATTGTATACCCTAGTCAGCCCGTTGAGCCTTTAGCCTATTATTTTTTTTTTGTCAAAAAGTGTAAACCGAGCTTAATCCCTTCTTTTCATTAGCCGTAAAGTCTATACAAAACTCTTAAGCGCTTAAGAAGAGAAAATCATTTTCCCGAAGTGTCAAAGAGTGAGAATGGTGGAAAGAAAAAGAAAAGCAGAGTGATAGAAGAAAAAAATAGGTTGAAGGTGCACTTGCTATAAATAAACTATAATGAAGGTGCATGAATAATCTTTGTTGTTGTGTCAAGTGTGCTTAATACGATGGGCCCAACTAAAGAAAAACATCAAGAATGGGATGATGAAAAAAAAAGAAACAATGTCCATGAGTTGATGGGATGTGTTGAAAAGGCGCTTAAGGATGCTAGTGGCTATTATTGGCTAACCCAATATTTACTAGTTCCGTAGCTTCCATTACAACCAATTAAAGTCCTACGTGATCTTACATCGCACTTCTTTATATTAGTGGAGTAATACACTAAGGGCAAGCTTATGGGTCATGACATGATGCATGTGAATTCTTTTGGGAGAGAGAGCGAAATTTTGCTTACATACCCCTGCTTAAAATTTTGTGAGTCATATGAGCAAAAAGGGGAAGATTCTCTTGTGTTGTGAGAGCACATGCTTGATGAGAGATTAATTTTCATGTCGGATATCTTGATTAGCTGATTTGCATGAGTTTGCCAATATCGAGAGTCGATTCTTAAAGTCTAGGAGGTCTTGATGTATTGAAGGTCATTGCATTGATAAGACCATGCATGTTTTCTTGATGATTTGCTGTATTGAATAATCGGTATGACCGTAGCCTAAATTGTCGAACCAAAGTAGCGAGGTTGGGATGTAAATTGCATGAAGTGTAGGATTGTTGTTCGAGGACGAACAAGGATTTAAGTGTGGGGTAAGTGATCTTGGGCAAATTTATATGCCCAAGTGATATTCAAAAGTACCATTTTTGTTTATCTATCAATGTGTATACATTCTCATGTAATTGGTAATAAAATGTGAATTTATACTAACCAACAAGATTAGCATTGTTTTGCAGGTAAAATGTAATTTCGGGAAGCTAAAATGCATGTTGGAGGATATCGGGGTTGGACTTGGATGCGAGCAAGGAACAAGACATTGGACAACATGAAATAAAGGGGCTCCGCGATGGAGCCGTGTCACGCTGTCATCGCGGAGGCCTTCTGCCTGGATAGGGAAATTTCGCCCAAATTCTAGAGAGGGTCTGCTTCCGGTCCGTGGCACGGTGGCTTGGCTCCGCGTTGCACGCCGTGCCACGTTGAGCTTTACTTCATGGACCCCCAGTTCCAGTGAAGGTCCGCGTCCGTAGCGTGTCACGGAGGCATTGCTCTGCGATGCACTCCATGACACGTTGCTCGTTATTCCGGAAAAAATTCCCTGCAGTATAAATAGAACACTTAGGTTCATTTTTCAATATTCTGACTTGGTGGAGCAAGAACGTGGGTTACAGGCAGTTGAGGGGACGAAATTCTCAGGGTTTTTCTCTCTTTCCTTCTTCTTGTATTCAATTGCTTGTATGATTAACACTCATTTGAAGCTGTTTAATCCACAAATGAGTGGCTAAATCCTCTTCTTGCTGAGGTTATGAACAATTGTGATGAAATGTGATCATTGATTCTTTGGTTTTTCATCTTTTCTTCCATGTTGTTCTATTAATTCTTGTTCTTATTACATTAATGTGTGGCCTACGTTAGTGTACATCTAAAAAGTCCGGTTTCACTCGAGAGAGCAAGAAATTGGAAAGTTGTGAATTAATAGGATATGATCTTTACTTGATTTGGGAAAATTGGGAATTGATTTACTTTCAGGATAGAAATATACCTGAAAGTCGTATTAGTCAATTTAGGAACCGGGTTTGTATGGCTAGAACATGAATTGCATTTAATCACAGAAATGTAGGTGGATGGTTCATGATTCTTAAGTGAGGTTAAATACGAGAGTTTTAATCTCTTGGCAAATGTTCTTGGCTAGCAACTGGAGGAAGAGATTAACCAAATTATGATGATAATTAATTTCATTACATGTTCGTTTACATGTTCGTTTAACCTCAGCATGCTCCTCATTCATAGTTCAGACTCATAGTAGATAATTGTTTTAGCTTTAGTATAAAAATCATAAAACAAAATATCAAACTTTTGGTTACACTGTTGTCTGCATTTTTAGAATCAAAATATAGTACACTTGAGCAGATTGCACTTCATCCAAGTCCCTGTGGGATCGATACTTGGCTTACTAAAGCCACTTACTACTTGTTCGACCACGTGCACTTGCGTGTCGTTTTATATACCCCACAAACAACCCGAACACTTCACACCAAATCTACGGCACTACATTCACTGGGGCTTGAGTCTGGTTCATGGTCATGATACTGAAGTGGGTGTTGAGTTGATTCTATAAAGCAGCTATCTGTGCAGCAATAGCTGTAAAACCATCCACTTCTAGGACTCCTGCTGCTTTCCTTGTTCCTCCTCTTGACAAATCAGCATTCCACTCCGGATTTCCCTGCGAAATACGATTTAACAAGGTATACAACTCCTCATAAGTTTTCTCCAATGCTTGTCCCCCAGCTGCTGAGTCTAGCAAGATCTTTTTGTGGGGTTCCAAACCCTCTATAAAAGTGTGCACCAGCACATCATTGGATTGGTGATGATGAGGAAAATCCCGCAACATAGACTTGAATCTCTCCCAAGCCAGATAGAGATTCTCTCCCTCTCTCCATTTAAAGCTTAGAATTTGACTTCTAAGTCTTGCTGTTTTACCAGATGGAAAAAATCGTATCAAGAATTTCCTTGCAAGATCATCCCACGTAGTAATAGAATTAGGTGGCTCAGCTTTCAACCACTTCTTGGCTTCTCCCAAAAGTGAAAATGGGAACAATGTAAGACTGACATAATCTGATGACACTCCAGCGGGGATGTAAGTGTCACTTATCTCCAAAAAGTTCTGGAGATGCTGCTGTGGATCCTCATGAGGGAGACCTGTGAACTGCCCGCTGGTGTGCAGCAATTGCACCATGTTTTGTTTGAGCTCGAACCTCCCTCCTGGCTCAGGTTTGCGGATGCTAGATGTGACATTGTTAGCATGTGGGATTGCCACCTCGCAAACCGGCCTGGCTACCATTTCCTCGGGCACTAACATTGCCCTTACAACTGGTGGATTCTGTTGTTGCTCCATGATTGTTCGTCTGAGAAAATGCAGCTTTTTCTCTAGAGCTTCTCTCCTTTGAAGATGAAATTGTCTTTCAGGCTCTAAATATGAGTCCACCAGCTCCTTGTCTCTTGCCAGTGTTCACAGAAATTAGTGTCTGCAAAATACAGGCTAAGACCAAGTTGTCAACACTAAGAAGAAAGTATAAACTAACACTTAAGAGAAAATTTACCAATTGCCAGTCCCAGGCAACGGCGCCAAAAACTTGTTTGGTCTATACATAATGGGTATATAGCTACATGCAAGTGCACGTGGTCGAATAAGTAGTAAAGTGGCTTAAGTAAGCCAAGTATCGATCCCACAGGGACTGGGCTAGGGTACCAATCTACTCAAGTGTCGATAAACCTTAACTCTTAAAATGCAGACAATAGTGTTAAGAAAAGTTTGATATTTTGGTTTCTAATTTTATACTAATTATAAAACGAATAAACAATTTGAGTCTGAACTATAAGTATGAGAATGCTGAGGTTAAACAAACATGTAGAGAAACGAATCATCAATACAATTTGGTTAATCTTTTCTCCGGTTTCTAGTCAAGAATTATTACCAATGGATTAAAACTCTCGTATTTAACCCAACTTAAGAAGCATGAACCGTCCACCTACATTTCTGTGATAAAACGAAATTCATGTTCTAGCCTTACAAAACCGATTCCTTAATTGACTAATATGACTTTCAGGTATATTTCTATCCTGATAGTAAATCAATTCTCAATTTTTCCAAACTAAGAAAAGATCATATCCTATCAATTCACAACTTTCCAATTTCTTGCTCTCTCGAGTGAAACCGGACTTTTTAGATATACATTAATATTGGTCACACATTAATGCAGTAAGAACAAGAATTAATAGAACAACTATGGAAGAAAAGATGAAAAACCAAATAATCAATAATCACATTTCAATACAGTTGTTCTTAACCTCAGCAAGAAAAGGATTTAGCCACTCATTTATGGATTAAACATCGTTATGAGTGTTAATCATACAAGCAATTGAAATAAAGAAGAAGGAGATAGAGAAAAACCCTGAGATTTTTGTCCCCTCAACTGCCTGTAACCCACGTTCTTGCTCCACCAAGTCAGAATAATTAAAAATGAACCTAAGTGTTCTATTTATACTTGTGGGAATTTTTCCCGGAATAACAAGTAACGTGTCACGGAGTGCATCGCGGAGCACTGCCTCCGTGACACGCTACCAACGCGGAGCCTTACTGGAATTTAGTCGTCCAGGTACTTAGGCCCAACGTGGCACGGCGTGCAACGCGGGGCTAGGTCAACGTGCCACGGCCCCAACGCACACCTCCACTGGAAATAGGCATAATTTCACCATCCAGGCAGAATGCATCCGCGATGGCAGCGTGACACGGCTCCATCGTGGAGCCCTTTTAATTTGTGCCTTCAAGTGCTTTTTCCTTTGCTCGCGTTCGAGTCTAACCCCGATCTCTCCCAACATGCATTTTAGCTTCCCAAAATTATATTTCACCTGCAAAACAATGCTAATCATGTTGGTTAGTATAAATTCACATTTTATTACAAATCACATGAGAATGTATAAACATCGATAGATAAACAAAGCAAAATTGACACATTTGAGTATCACTTGGGCATATAAATTTGCCCAAGATCACATACCTAGAATTTGACAATCACCAGCTAGCCTTGAACCCCAATTAAATTTAGGAGGAACTTGAGCAAGAACCCTAGAAAATCTTATTAGGGTTTTGAGAGACTTGATTCTTCAATTAAGAGTGTTATGAGAGGAATGGATGATCTAATATGAATAATACCCTTAAAACATTCTTACCCAAGTTTAAACTGATGTAGTTTAGGACTTAGGAGCTTAGAATTTATAAAAATACCCTTAATGATTTTGCAGGATAAACCCCACTGCTGGATGCCACAACTCGCACCATGAGTCGTCCTTCCATACCATGACTCGTGGTATCGCTCGTCACAACCATCCAATTTTTCCCAGTTCTCAAACCTTCAAATGATGGCTAGACAGGACAAGTTGTTACTCGTCACAACGATCGGTTACTTTCTCTAATTGTCACTATTGGTATCATGTATAGTTTCTAAAATCCTCCCAATGGACACACACAATGATTCGTTACTGGTGACAACGAGTCATTGCACCCTTTTGTTGCCACTAGACCAAGCTTCCCAACTTTACTGCTTCTCACCACGGCTACTTACCACGACTCGTTTCCCACAACGAGTCATACCATGACTAGTACTATCTAGCCTAGGCATACCAAAATCAAACAATGACACCTAACAAAGGCCCTTTATAGGGATCTATGATTTGTACCATGACTTGTCATCCTAAGCCTTTTTCTGCAGAGACTAACCATGGCTAGATCCAATGACCCATTACTCCACACCACTACTCGAACAACGAGTCGTTCTGAGATATTTTTAAACTTTCTCTGCTGATTATATTTCCAATCCCGAATCTATTCTTAGAAACTTTTGAGGTGTTACATAAGTACTACTCCCACTGAACTCCCAAGTATAACTAACTGAACTGATTAGCTTGAACCGGTGTCTTAAGGTTAAATCAGAACTACTTATCTGAAAGTGTCCTGAGAGCCTAAACACCTAGTGACTGAAAATACTGAAATGTTGGTAATACTGACATTGCTGATATTGCTGAGTATACTGACTGTGCTAATAGTATTGTAAAGCATGGTTACAAATATCATGAGAAAATCATATATACTTTGAAAGATTATACTATTTTCGAAACATTGATAGTTCTTGAATGAAAATTCAAAATCATATAAGAATCAAGAATTTGGATAGTCATTTTACAAGTTAATATTAACATCCCAATTAGAGCATATTACTAGTCATGAAAATTCAAAAGATTAAGGAGACAGGGAATTTCAAGAACTAGAAGAAAGCCCTAGGCCATGATTTCTAGAAATCTTGAAAACTAGGGTTCACTAGTTATTTTGAGGCACAAGGGTGGAAGGAATACCCTTTCTAAATCCCAACATACCTGTAGAAGAATTCCCAGAGAAACACTTGAAATCCTAAGAAGAAAGTTGAACCCCTAGTTCTTGCCTTGAAATGCCTGTCTAAGTTCTTACGTGAAGTTATGAGAGATTAGGAAAGAATGAGAATAGAGGGTCGACTAATCCCATAAATTTCCCTATAATAGATCCCAATACGACATACTTTAGAACTTAAAAGCATAGGAAATTACTAGAAGTCCCTTAGGAAAAATGACCTGGGAACTGTCTGCTAGTAGTCACGACTTACACCACGAATTATTGGTTGTCGCCATGACTTGTGGTTACGAGTCTTTACTTGTGCCCTTGATTTTTCACCTTTCTAAACTCCAACCCATGGGCGCCCATCACGACTCATATTTAGATATCATGAGTCGTTCCATGACTCGGGGTCAGTTAACTAACCTTGCACTTCATCTGATTTTCCATCCCAGGACTCCTTATAATGACTTGTTACTAGATGTGATGGGTTGTTACATGACTCGTTATATGAGGGGAAGACTTAACCAGGTTTTTGGACTTCACCCCACGAGTTTGAGGTACGACCTGATCCATGATACAACGGACCATTGTTTGTACACGTACCATCTGAAACCCCATTGATTATTCTTTGAAGTTTGTCCTACGAAGGAATACCATGAGTTTTCCTTGAATCGTGGTCACGGAAACAATCTAATATAGTTCTTTGAAGTTTATCCCATGATCCGTTACCACAGCCAGTGGTATGGCCTAATGAGTCATACTACGACTTGTGGGTTCTAGAATCTAGGACCTGAAATTTCAGGCTTCTCACCATGAGTCTAACCACGACTCATGGTACCTTTCAACAAGAAACCAATGCTCATTATAAGATAAAATTTAGCACTCTTTGCTGGTTCCATGCTTCATATACAGGGTCTAGTCTTAGGGACTTCTGGGGTGTTACAAAAACTCCCCCTTGGAAACATTTGTCCTCAAATAGAGACTAAGTAAGCTGGAAAGATAGCGAAAGAGCTACAATCCCGAAACTGAGAACTATAAACTGAATGATGAAGGAGTGATTGACTCTGAAATGAGATAGACATACAAGAGCAAGTACTAAGACGCGAATAGGATTGATGAGCATGCAACTGATATAAAACTGAATATAGTACTGAGGAGGAATTTAGTAGCTGATGCTGAAGCTAAGCTGGAAGGGAAAAGGTGAGGGTATTTAGCCATCAAATCTGCTTCAGCTTCCAACGTGGATCCCTCTACAAGCTGATTCCTCTATAGAACTTTCACTGATGTGACCTCTTTATTCCTCAACTTAAGAACCTGATGATCCAAAATCTGTACTTGAACCTCTTTGTAGGAGAGACTATCTTTTACATCAACTCTATCTAAAGTTACGATTGAGGTCTGATCATCCATGCACTTCTTAAACAGAGACACATGAAAGATTGGATGCACCAGTTCTAACTCTGCAGGCAGGTCCAGCTGATAGGCCACATTGCTAATGCACCTTAGGATTTTGTAAGGACAAACATAGCGGGGATTGAGTTTTTCTTTCTTTCAAAACTTCATCACCCATTTATTAGGTGAAATTTTTTGATATACCCAATTATCAAACAACAAATTCCAGCTCTTTTCTCTTCACATCTGCATATGATTCTAACGACTTTGAGCTGTTTTCAGCCGTTCCCTGATAAGTTGAACCTTCTACATGGCCTTAAGTACTGAATCAGGCCCTATTAAGGTAGCTTCACCAACTTCAAACAACCCTATAGGAGACCTATACCTACTACCATATAGTGCCTCGAATTGGGCCATCTGAATACTGGAGTGGTAGCTATTTTGATATGCAAACTCAAAGAGAGATAGGTGATCATCCCAAATGCCCTTGAAATCAATCAAGAAAGCCCTCAACATATCCTCTAGAGTCTAATAGTTCACGTAGCTTGTCCATCTATTTGCGGATGGAAAGTTGTGCTGAGCTTAACCTGAGTACCAAGTCCTTTCTGAAAGGACTTCCAAAAGTGCAAAGAGAACTGAGTACCCTTATTTGAAATGATGGACAAGGGGACTCCATGCGATCTAAATAACTCCCAGATGTATAGTCTAGCATAATCCTCTACTGAATCTGTGGTCTTAACTAGTAGAAAATGTGCTAACTTAGTCATCTGGTCTACAACCACTCAAATTGAGTCATGCTGGTGGCGCGTATGAGGTAGACCTACAATAAAATTCATGTATACTTCTTCCCACTTCCAATTAGGAACGGTGATATCCTGAGTCATACCCTCGGTCTCTGATATTCAACCTTGACCTATTGGTGTAGCGTCCCATTTTTCTTGTGAAAAACGAAATCTAATATGTGACAACTCTTTTAGAATTAAATAAATGAAGAGTTGCCACCTAACGAATTATGGTGCATTAGGGCATCGAACTAAATTAATTAACAAAAATCCTATGTAATTAACCTAGGTCACCAGAAATCAGGTAAGGGTTTAAGTTACCTCAAAAGGATGGTGTTGGACACCTTTTGAGGTCCACAAATGTTATTCCGTTTCAAATTTATTGATTATGTGGGAGAAATTATCGAGCAAAGAGAGTTAATAGTTATCAAGCCTAAAACATGTCTAACTAACTAGGTGATTTAAATGAGCCTTATTAACATAAAAATATATTCAAAGACTTATATATAGCTATAGAATTAAAAGAAGAGAATTCCAGACAAGCGAGAAGAATGAAATTTGAGCCATGGTATATGAAAAGAAATCTTATTATTCTAGCAGTTTATACAAATAATAATTGACAAATAAGGACAAAGAATAAAATAACAAGAAAAAAGAATAAAATTTTAAAAGAATTAGGCCGAGCCTCATAGAGACACCTACATATCCCTAAAAAGGAATTAGGTCTAATGTAGTTCCATGCAAAGATAAGAGGGAGTTATTTTAACCTAACGGGATCACCCGTGCAACTAAAATAATACTTCACAACCATTTATGTTGCTCATATTATTCATCGAGCATAGACTATTATATCCCAATACCCACCTAATTAATCAATTATTAGTCCTAACAGCGTTCTAAAAGAAAAAAAATTAAACGCCCTAATGAGTGCCTACCCATCCCAGGCCTAATGTCCAAGAGGCGTTCAGACTGCTATTTTGAATTTGGGATCTAGAGTTCTTAGGGATATTAAAGATGTGATTAGTGTCAAATAAAAAAATAAATATATAAAAGTTCATGTAGCATCAAATCGAATAAATTTTATAAACACGATTTCTAAGCATGTGTAGAAAGATCCTATGAGTATGATTTCTAAACATATGTAAACAGATCCTATGAACATAATTTCTAAACATATGTAAACATATCCTATGAACATGATTACTAAACATGTGAACAGATCCTATGTACGTGATTTATGATGAAAAAATTATATTTAAGTATGCAACACATAATATAACCCTTTTAGACAGGATTTATAATTTAAATAAATTAATACGTGATTTTATAGGCATTGCATCTATGTATATGTAAACAAATAGTATCAATACTTCCACTATATTACTGTTACACCCCGTAAGTTTTTATCATTTACAGACGCGTGCGTGCGTATGTTGAGAGTTTTGGAGTACGACGCATGCGAGGAAGGGCTCAGGGGACGAATATACGAGAATGACATCGAGCGAGCATGAGACTGGGGCCATAGGCCAGGAGCACTGGGCGCTGCGCCGTGCTAGCCAGCCTGGCGCTATGGCCGGTGCGTCGCGCCTCTTGGTTGGCGCTATGGGTAGAGCGTCGTGCCCCCTAGGCCACCAACCCCCCACCTATATATATGTGTTAAATGATGTTCAATTCATTTCCACCACTTCAGTGAACAGACCCTCGACCCGTATGTAATATTCTCTCAACTTTCGATCAATTTTTAGCAGAATTACGCCGTTAAACTCCATCCAAGCACAAATTCATCTTGAATAACAAGTTCTAGGCCTATGCGAAACATCCTTATGGAGTTATTTCTTGAAAATTTGCTCGGAGGACTAGAACTCCACCAAGTAAGAGTTGTCAGAATTACTTCAAATTGAGTCCTAAGTGGCTACAAGTGATAGGTAAGCATTTCTCTCTTCTAAATTCTCGAGAAATTGTGAGTTTTCGGCCGAGTTAAATGGAGTTGAATTATAGTTAATATTATCAAAAGATATCATTGTTTGCCGAGTCTTAGTATTGAAAATAGCCCTATTCTCTCAGCGTAAGGGATGCAATTGAGTGGAATCGTCGGCTGCATGTTTGAACTAATCGGATAAACGAGAGTCTACATTAGAGGTATGTTAAGGATAATTCCTTTCGGTAAGTTACTCTTGTTGTTTAGCTGATAATATCAATACCCTATAGTAGCTTGTGCCTGTAGTGTTGTGGTTAGCTATTGCGAGACGAATTGAGGTTACAGTATAGTATTCCTCATTGGGAGGTTTATACCCAGATTTGATTATCGCTAGAGGCAACATAGGAATTCCTTGTTTAGTTGTTTACCAAGTAGAAGGATTAGTAGGCACTTTGTTACCACATTGAGGCCACAGAGGCCTGAGGATGGTTGTTAGCATACCTTGCTAAATTAGGCAGTGTAAGTCATGGTTTGGCAACACAATATATAGTTCTACGCAAATACAGTTACAAGAGCCCAAACGGATCACATACAGTTACAGGAGCCCAGATGGCTCATATACAGTTATAGGAGCCCAGACGGCTCAGATACAAGTACAGGAGCTTAGACGGCTCAGATACAGTTGCAGGAGCCCAGATGGTTCAGGCATAATTACAGGAGCCCAGATGGCTCAAACATGATTACAGGAGCCCAGATGACTCAGGCATGATTACAGAAGCCCAAATGACTCAAATACAGCTACATGAGCCCAGATAGTTCAGATCCAGTTGTAGGAGCCTACCAGGCACAAATGCAGCTTCAGAGGTCGAGTATACCTTAGTTACAACATGTCTACAGGCCTATAGTAGCTCTGATAGGAGGAGTGTGCATTGCTTGTAGTTTCCGGGGCTTATGGGGGCCCAGGTAGGTTATTTTGTGCTAGTCAGACCTTCCAATCTTATGGGGGCTCGGCTAGGTTGCTGTTTGTATATATACTTGCTAGTTATGATTTAGGTAGTGAGGCTTTTCAGGTTATAACTCTTATTCTTTCTTTTGTTTACTTTCAGATGTTTATCAATTCTATTCAATCATTATTTTAACTGCCTTACATATTCTGTACATATTGTACTGACGCTCATTTTTAGGCTCTGCGTACTTTCCTGCAGGTGCGAATAGATATGGTTCAGGACCTTCTTAGCTATCAGCCAGAGTTAGCAGTGCAGTCAACTCCTTTTCTCTGGAGTTGATGGTTAGAAAGGTTTGCTCTTTTTGTTGTACAACTTTTGGGTAGGTCGGGGCCCTGTCCAAGCAATTATTCCACTATTAGAAGCTTGCAGACTACAGTCTTCCAATTGTTTGTTGTTGTTGGCCATGTGGGGGCTATGTATGTTATATGTTGCGTGATGGCCATGTGGAGCCTAGTTTAGATAGCTAGTTAGTATCCTTGTCGGCTATAGTATGAATATGTCTGTCTATCTTCTATCTGTTATAACTAGATAGCATGGTGGTCTTGTCGACCCACACAGGACCTCTTTTATGACCTTGCTGGTTGGTTAGCTATTTTCTTTTACAGGTGTCTATGTGGCCTTGTCAGCCCAAGGCAGTGTTTATAGTCGAGATATAGCTTGTTATTTTCTTGATTTGAGTTGCTGGTATGTACCAGAGGCGCATAACCCAAGCCAGGTCCCAGTGTGACATTAGGTCCCAGTGATGCCCCCCCCCCAAGGTAGGGCATGAAAAACTTGGTATTAGAGTAGGTCGAAACCCAGGGAATCTGCAAGCTGTGTCTAGTAGAGTCTTGTCTATCAGTTTGTTGTGCACCACATTCTATAGGCAGGAGGCAATGAGACGTAATAGTGTGGTTATCCTCCTTCCTCATCCACTCATGCTATAGAGTATGTTTTATAGGGTAACTTCCTAAGCTTACATTATTCTGCTTATCTAAAGATAAAATATCTGATGCACGACAGACCACGACTGGTCGGGAGTTGAATACTACAGCAGGAGAGGGCACCAGTAGGGTGCCACAGTCAGATTTGGCCCAACCTGAGGGCGAGAGGGAGATGTCACTTCGATGCCCCTAACATCCATTGCCACATAGGAAGCCCTCCGGTGCAGTAGATATAACAGTACCACCCCCAGCCATCCTTGTGTGTCATGCCCCGAGTTTACACCCTGGACGGAACATGGTATTTGAAGCCACAAGTGACCCCAAGTCAACCCCAAGTCTATCATACACTGGCATTCTGAGTAACATAAAATACATGCAGCAGAAATTTAAAGCAAAAATATAATACTTGAAAATATTAGATCCAAGACTGTATATCTAACAAACCAATTGAAGTATGAAATAAACAACTTTACGTCTGAAAGCCACTAAGTCTGATGAGCTGTTGGGACAATCCTCCAGCTAACTCCAAAACTGAATAAAAAGAATAGAAGCATAAGTAAAGAAAATAAGTTCCATCCTCGAAGGATGAGGACTCACCAACTGGAATAGCTGAGATCTTCGGTGAGCAGTCGGCTAACGGGATTGTGATTGTGATTCTGCAGTTGTATCATAAAATGATACAACATAAAAGTATGCATCAGTACTTTGAATGTACTGAGTATGTGAGAGGAACATAACACAATAGAAATAATAAAAATGAAATGCTGAACTGAATAGACATGCGATGACCAAATAAATCTACTAAACTGAATAACTTAAATAATTGAGGTAGTTTGATAGATCCTATCTGATGGTCAAAGCATATTTTAAGTACGGGGTACTGATCTGAGCTGAACTAGACTGAGACTAGAATGAACTAACTAGTGGGAGAGTATATAACCGACATGTAACCACATGAGCTAGACGTGGAGTCCGATGTATACACCCCACCTGTAGGACCCAATATACCTTGCTAGGGTATACAAGAATGAACTGGGTGATCACAAAAGTCTGGGGTCAATCAGGCTAATAAATACTAAAACCTGCACTGGCAACCTAGGTGCATTGGAACCCCGGTTTGCTTGATGCTAAGTCTCACTCCCACTAGATAATCCTAAACTGAATACTAAGCTAATAATTGGAAATCGGTGCCTAAGACTAGTCAGGGATATATAACTGAAAGTACCCTGAGAGTCTTATCGGACTAGACTCTGAAACTGAGTTCTAGACTGGTCAGAGTTGCTTATCTTGAAGCGTCATAACTATCTAAGAACAAGCTAAAATCAGAACTGCGGTCCTAAGTCTAGTTAGAGATATATATCTAAAGTGTCATGACCACCTAGTGGAACAATAAACTGAATCCTGAATCTCATTCTAATAATTGGGAGGTAATACTAACACTTTAGGAAATTCTGTAGTCAAACTGATCAGCTGACATTTCTGACTCACTAAGTATTTTCATACTTTGACTAAAGCTAGACAACCATGTATTTGACTGAGAAGTTAGAATGTAAGATAACATGGGAATTCACTACATTGTTATAATCAAGAAAATTTTAAGGTTTATCATTTCAGCAAAATCTCTAGTCTGTTCTACCCTCAAGAACTAGGGCTAAACTCAATGCATAGGGATAAGCATTTTCACTAACTGGTGGGAAAATACCCATAACTAAAATAGAAATATAATTCCACAAGGATTAAATGAAACACTATCAAGAATTTCTTAACATTCGAAAACCTGCAGGGCTAGAATTCACTTTTGTGGGAATAATATCAATTTAATCATGAGCTGATGGATATCACGTCTAAAATAATTATGGATATCATTCTTTGCGAATTCAAAGAGAATTTACATATAGTGTCTTGGCATTCGAAAGCTTAGGGGTAGGGTTCATAGAGAAATTAGAGAAGGGTTTTAGGGGATACAAGGGAAGAACTATCCCCTTGTTGAATTTCCACATACCTGACTAAAATTCCCTAGAGAAAGAAGATTGAATTGCTGCAATGGATGAGAAACCCTTGACCTTGCTTAAGAGCTCTTGAGTGAGAACTTGCGTAACTTTTTCTGAAAATCTGAGTAGGAATGAGGGGTAAACCGTTTAACCCCTCTAAATTCCCTTTAAAATAGCCCAAAATGACTTAGTTTAGGATCTAGGTGGTTAGGAAATTATCGAAACACCCTTAGCAAAATAGTAGGAAATAACTACCAGGTGGTCCCAACGAGGAACCTAACCACTCATTACCCGGGGCCACAACTCATGGTCTGATCCGTGAAGTGCACTGCCTCTCAAGTCTCCTAGGCTCGTCACGAATGACTTAATGACTCGTTCCCGGTGACCGCAACTCGTGGTCACCATCGGTGATGTACACTGCCATAGCCTCAGATATATTGTTCCCCGCTAGGTCACGACTCTCCCCACGAATCGTGGTGACTGACCACGACTCGTGGAGTCGTCAAGTGCACTACCTCCCTCCTTTTACATTTCTTACTCTCCCACTCCACAACTGGCATAACGACTCGTGGGGCCTGACCACGAGTCGTTGTCACACCCGTAGGGACCCTTTTCCTCCAACTTCCAATCTCCTCACTTGGCCTCCCCACGAGTCACATCACGACTCTTACGCTGCACCAACGGGTCACATCATGACCATTATGTGCCTGGTGCCAATTTTTAAACTTTTCTTCATTTCAACTCACGGGTCTAATCTTTGAGCTTCCGAAATATAACAATATCTTCCCCTTGGGAACGTTCGTCCTCGAATGTTGGAAAACACACAGAAAAGTAGAGAGATGCAATTTTAATATTCAAATACTGATCATTAAACCAAAAACTGATGGAATGAATACCTTCAATTCAAACTACTTAGCTTAACTGAATTCACTTTTCATACATACCTCCATAAACACAACAGAAACTTAAACACATGAATTGAACATGAAAAGCAAATTGAGTTCTTGGGCAAAACTAATATCTCAAGCTGTAACAGAGCCAATAGAGAATAAGTGTGGGTATCTGGCCACACTATCTGCTTCGGCCTCCCACATAGCTTGCTCTACCTGGTGATTTCTCCATAAGACCTTGACTGAAGCTACCTCCTTGTTCCTCAGCTTACGAACCTGATGGTCAAGGATCTGGACTGGGACCTCCTCGCATGAGACTATCATTTATTTCTACACTGTCCAATGGAACAATTGAAGTTGTCTCACCAATGCATTTCTTCGATAGTGACACATGGAATACTGGGTGCACAGAAGCCAACTCTGAAGGTAATTCCAACTCATAGGCTACCTTGCCAATTCACCTCAGAATTCTGTAGGGTCCCACATATCTCGGACTAAGCTTTCCCTTTTTTCCAAACCTCATCACCCCTTTCATGGGTGAAATTTTTAGATAGACCCAGTCATTCACAGCAAACTCCAATTCTCTTCTCCTCACATCAGCATAAGATTTCTGACGGCTTTGAGCTCTTTTCAATCTTTTTCTGATGAGATGTACCTTCTGCATAACTTCATGAACAGAGTCTGGCCGATTATTGTAGCTTCACCAACCTCAAACCATCCAATAGGAGACCTGCATCGTCTACCATACAATGCCTCAAACGTGGCCATGTAGATGCTGGAGTGATAACTATTGTTGTACACAAACTCGATAAGAGGCAAGTGGTCATCCCAACTGCCCTTGAAATCGATTGTGCATGCGCTCAACATATCTTCTAGGGTCTGAATAGTCCGCTTAGCTTGACCATCTGTCTGCGGGTGAAAAGTTATGCTGAGCTTGACCTGGGTACCAAGTCCCTTCTGAAAAGATTTCCAGAAGTTGAGGTGAACTGGGTACCTCTGTCTGAGATGATGGATAATGGAACCCCATGAAGCCTGACTAACTCTCCGGTAAAAAGTATAGCATAGTCCTCAGCTGAATTCTTCACTTTAACTAGGAGGAAATGTGCTGACTTAGTCATCCGATCCACTACTACCCAGATGGAATCATGTTGCCGATGAGTTCGAGGTAGACCCATAATAAGGTCCATATTTATTTCCTCCCACTTCCACGTGGGTATGATAATATCTTGAGTCATACCTCCAGGTCTTTGATTCTCTACCTTGACTTGTTGGCAGTTTGGGCACTTGGCTACGAATTCAGCGTTTTCTCTCTTCATGTCGTTCATGTGTAAATATCCCGCAAATAGCGGTACATTTTGGTAGCACCAGGGTGGATGGAGTATCTCGAACTGTGTGCTTCATCCAATATCTGTTGTCTCAAGTCACTGACGTCCAGGACGCACAATTTGCCCTGGTAACAGAGCACACCATCTCCCCCCTTTGGAGAAAGCCTCAACCTCCTTCCTGAGAACCGCTTCCTTGAGTTTAAGTAGGATGGGATCTTCATCCTGTTTGGACTTAACTTCAACAACCAAAGAGGAGTCTAACCCACTTTGCATCACCACTCCACCCTCAACTGAATCAACCAACTGCACCCCTAACTGCGCTAGTCTGTGAATATCCTTTGCCAACTCCTTTTTTCCTTCCTCAATATGAGCCACGCTACCCATAGACACTCTGCTTAGGGCATCAACCACTATATTGGCTTTGCCTGGGTGATACAGCATGCTCATGTCATAATCCTTCAACAGCTCTAACCACCTTCTCTGACGTAGATTCAGGTCCTTCTGATTGAACACATACTGGAGGCTCTTGTGATCGGTGAAAACATCAACGTGAGCCCCGTATAGATAATGTCTCTATATATTCAATGCAAACACTACTTCTTCCAACTCCAAGTCATGAATTGGATAATTTTTCTCATGAACTTGAGTTGTCTGGAGTCATAGGCTATCACTTTGCCCCGCTACATCATAACGCAACCGAGTCCAACTTTGGAAGTGTCACAATTTATTATAAATCCATCCTATCCTTCTGGTAGAGTCAATACTGGAGCAGTAGTGAGTCGAGCTTTTAACTCTTGGAAACTCTTCCCACACACATCTGACCACTGGAATTTCACCTTCTTCTGAGTCAGCCTAGTCAGTGGAGATGTTATAGAAGAAAAGCCTTCTACAAAACATCGGTAATAACCGGCCAGACCCAAGAAACTTCTTATTTCGATTAGGGAGGTGGGTCTGGGCCAGTCTTTCACTGCTGTTATCTTTTGAGGATCAACCTGAATACCTTCACCCGAGACCACATGACCTAGGAAAGTCACAGTCTTCAACCAGAATTCACACTTGTTGAACTTGACGAACAGCTGGCGGTCTCTAAGTGTCTGAAACACTATCCTCAGGTGATTAGCATGCTATTCCTCATTCCTGGAGTATACCAGAATGTCGTAGATAAATACAATGACGAACATATCCAGGTACTACTTGAAGACTCTGTTCATTAGGTCCATAAAGGCTGCAGGGACATTTGTTAGTCTGAAGGACATAACCACGAACTCAAAGTGACCATACCGAGTCTTGAAAGCTGTTTTCGATATGTCACACTCTCTTACTCTTAACTGATGATACCCCGACCTGAGATCTATTTTGGAGAAACAACTGGCTCCCTGAAGTTGGCCGAATAGGTTATCAATTCTAGGTAGGGGATACCTTTTTTTGACTGTGACCTTATTCAACTGACGGTAGTCGATGCACATTCTGAAGGTACCGTCTTTCTTTCACACCAATAGCAATGGAGCACCTCAGGGAGAGATGTTGGGTCTGATAAAACCCTTATCAAGAAGATCTTTTAGCTGCTCCTTCAACTCCTTAAGTTCAGGCCGAGCCATTCTATAAGGAGGAATGGAGATGGGTTGAGTATCTACTATAAGGTCTGTGCCGAAGTCAATTTCCCGTTCAGGAGGAACTCGAGAAGATCTTCGGGAAACACATCTGGAAACTCTCTAACAACAGGGACTGACTAGATGGTTGGGGTCTTAGAATCAGAATCCTTGGCCTGAACTAGATGATAAATACATCCCTTAGAATAAACTTCTTGGCCTTAAGGTAGGAAATAAACCTACCCTTCGGCACTGAACTACTGCCCGACCATTCTAGAGCTGGCTCATTAGGGAACTGAAACCTGACAACCCTAGTTTTGCAGTTGACTGAGGCATAACTAGAGTGTAACCAATCCATACCAAGAATGAGGTCGAAGTCAACCATGTCTAACTCTACAAGGTCAGCTGGAATAACTTTATTGCAGACTAAGATTGGACAGTTTCTATACACCCGGTTGGCTCTAACTGACTCGTCAACTGGGGTGGAGATTTAGAAGGGTTCTGATAGTACTTCTGGACTGATATCGAACTAACTGCTATGTAGGGAGTCACGAATGATAGTGTGGCCCTCGATCAAGCAGGGCATATACATCTAGGTGGAAAAGATATAACATACCCGTGACTACATCCGGTGATTTCTCCTAATCCTGACAAGATCATAATGCATAAAAATGGTTTTGGTGTTGACCGCCCTCCATACCTGATGTATTATCCTGTTGAGCTGGTCGGCCTGCTGGAGCTACTGAGGTGGTGGATTGTGATCTCCCTCGTCCTATTGACGGGCATTCCTTAAGTAGGTGCCCAAGTTGTCCACAACCAAAACAACTCTCTCAACCTTGAAGACACTCTCCTGGGTGGTTCTTGTCGCACTTGAGGCAAGATAGATACCTATTCCCAGCACTGTAGCTCTAAGACTGAGAGCCGGATGCTCCACCCCTCCGGTCCTGGCGACACCAAAAGGTAGGGGCGCTGGTTGAGCTGGGCGTTAGAGCCCTCTACTGCTGCTGCTGCTGCTGTGGGTGGTTGCTACCGCCATACGTCTTATGGCCATGATCTGACTGGCCAGTCCTTGCTCACTTATTCTTTCTCTCCATATCTCTTAGTTTTTCAGTCTCAATCTGCTGGGCATAGACAATCAAACTAGAGAGGTCAATATATTTGATTAGCATCACCGTTCTGCACTCTATAAGGACCAGGTTTGACACTGCATTTATGAATTTCAGCATGCGAGCCCTTGGCTCAGCCACCATCTCTGGAGCGTATTTGGACAAGTTGGTGAATTCCAAATCATACTCTTCTACGGTCCTGTTTCCCTATTTCAGGTTTATGAACTTCGCTACTTTGGCCTCCCTGAGCTCTTGAGGGAAAAAACTGTCTAGGAAGGCTGTGTTGAATTCCTCCCACTCCACCGGTCTTGCTCCCATTGGTCACCCCTTTTTCCATTGTTCATACCAGACCTGGGCTACCCTTTTTAGCTGGTAAGCAACCAGGTCAGCACTCTTAAAGGAGCTGACACCCATTATGTGGGTAATCTTCTTGTCCACAAACTCTTGGGGGTCCTCCCTCACCTTGGAACCCTGAAAGGATAGAGGGTTCATTCGGGTGAAGTCCCGCACCCTAGAAGCTGCTACGGACCCATTTGTGTTCACCAGCACTACATGCTGGTTCACCTGGTTGGTCACAGTTTGGGCGAGTAGCTGAATGACCTTCTTAAATTTTGCGGTAAATACCGAGTCATCCTGAGAGGCTGGTGGGGCAGTCCGCTGGGCATTTCTGCCCCTCCTTCCATTACTGCATCGTGGAGGCATAATTCACTGAAATGAAGCAAAGCACGAGTTAGATGAATGATTTTGGAACAAAATTTCAATGCACGATAAGGAGTATGAAATAAAGGGAAATTTCCTAATGACATCTCATAGCCTCCTCGTCATAAGGGTAGCGTGCCTCACACCAATGAAGAGGACTCTACTCGATGCGGCTTTCAGACATCCGAGGATACTCAGAACCTAGTGCTCTGATACTAAGATTGTCACGCCCCGAGTTTACACCCTAGATGGAACATGGTACTTGAAGCCAAAAGTGACCCCAAGTTAAACCCAGGTCTATCATACACTGGCATTCTGAGTAACATAAAATACATGCAGTTGAAATTTAAAGCAAAAATATAATACTTGAAAATATTAGACCCAAGACTGCATATCTAACAAACCAATTGAAGTCTGAAATAAATAACTTTACGTCTAAAAGCCACTAAGTCTGATGAGTTGCTGGGACAAACCCCCAGCTAACTCTAAAACTAAATAAAAAGAATGGAAGCATAACTAAAGCAAATAAGCTCCATCCTCGAAGGATGAGGAATCACTAACTGGAATAGCTGAGATCTTCGGTGAGCGGTCGACTAACGGGACTAGGACAGTGATCCTGCAGTTGTATCATAAAATGATACAAAATAAACGTATGCATTAGTACTTTGAATGTATTGAGTATGTGAGAGGAACATAACACAATAGAAATAATAAAAAGGAAATGTTGAACTAAATATACATGCGATGACCAAATAAATCTACTGAACTGAATAACTGAAAAACTGAGGTAGTTTGATAGACCTTATCTAATGGTCAAAACATGTTTTAAGTCTGGGGTACTGATCTGAGCTGAACTAGACTGAGACTAGACTGAACTAACTAGTGGGAGAGTCGATAACCAACATGTAACCATGTGAGCTAGACGTGGAGTTCGATGTATACACCCCACTGGTAGGACCCAATATACCTTTCCAGGGTATAAAGGCATGAACTGGGTGATCACAAAAGTTTGGGGCCAATCAAGACAATAAATACTGAAACCTGCGGTGGCAACCTAGGTGTGTTGGAACCCCGGTCCACTCAGTGCTAAGTCCTGCTCCCACTGTATAATGCTAAATTGAATACTAAGTTGATAGCTTGAAACTCAGGCCCAATACTAGTCAGGGATATATAACTGAAAGTACCCTGAGAGTCTTATCAGACTAGATTCTGAAACTGAGTTCTAGACTGGTAAGAACTGGGGTCCCAAGGCTAGTCAGAGCTATATATCTAAAGTGTCATGACCTCCTAGTGGACCAATAAACTGAATTCTGAATCTGATTCTGATAATTGGGAGGTAATACTGACTCCTCAGGAAATTCCGTAGTCAAACCGATCAACTGACATTTCTGACTCACTGAGTATTTTCTTACTTTGACTAAAGCTAGACAACCATGTATCTGACTGAGAATTTAGAATGTAAGGTAACATGGGAATTCACTACACTAGTATAATTAAGAAAATTTCAAGATTTATCATTTCAGCAAAATTTCTAGTCTGTACCCTCAAGAACTAAGGCTAAACTCAATGCACAGGGATAAGCATCAATATTTCACTAGTGGGAAAATACCCATAACTAAAGTAGCAATATAATTCCACAAGGATTAAACGAAACATTGTCAAGAATTTCTTAACATTCGAAAGCCTGGAGGGCTAGAATTCACTTTTGTGGGAATAATATCAATTTAATCATGAGTTGATGGAAATCATGTCTAAAATAATCATGGATATCATTCTATGTGAATTCAAAGAGAATTTACATATAGTCTCTTCGCATTCGAAAGCTTAGGGCTAGGGTTCATAGAGAAATTAGAGAAGGGTTTTGGGGGACACAAGGGAAGAACTATCCCTTTGTTGAATTCCCACATACCTGACTAAAATTCCCTAGAGAAAGAAGCTTGAATTGATGCAATGGATGAGGAATCCTAGACCTTGCTTGAGAGCTCTTGAGTGAGAACTTGCGTAACTTTTTTTGAAAATCTGAGTGGGAATGAGGGGTAAACTATTTAACCCCTCTAAATTCCCTTTAAAATAGCCCTAAACGACTTAGTTTAGGATCTAGGTGGTTAGAAAATTACCAAAATACCCTTAGGAAAATTGCAGGAAATAACTACCAAGTGGTCCCACTAACGACTCGTTACCCGGGGCCACGACTCGTGGTCTGATCCGTGAAGTGCACTGCCTCTCAAATATCCTGGGCTTGTCACGGATGACTTAACGACTCATTCCAGATGACCATGACTCATGTTCAACATCTTTGATGTACACTGCCATAGCCTCAGATATATTGTTCCTCGTTAGGTCACGACTCTCCCAATGAATCGTGGTGACTGACCACGACTCGTGGGGTCTCCCATCAAGTACAATGTCTCCCTCCTTTTTCATTTCTTATTCTCCCAGTCCATGACTGGCATAACGACTCGTGGGGCTTGATCACAAGTCGTTGTCACGCCCCTGGGGACCCTTTTCCTCCAACTTCCAATCTCCCCACCTAGCCTCCCCACGAGTCATATCATGACTCGTGGGCTGCACCAGTGGGTCACCTCACGACCCATTATGTTCCTGGTGCCAGTTTTTAAACTTTTCTTCATTTCAACTCCCGGGTCTGATCTTTGAGCTTCCGGGGTATAACACTATGCCATCAGATCAGGAGATTAGAAGCGCAGTTTACATGTTGGTTCAAATTATAGTTGGCCAGTGTCAACCTCAGCCAATAGTATCAGCTATTGTCGAGCCCACTAAGGGTCCTGGGAGTTCGAGAGTCTGCGAGTTCCTTGCTTTAAGTTCTCCTCAATTTACAGAAATAGACCGTTGAGAGGACCCTCAGAACTTCATAGACCAGTTGTAGAGGATATTCAGGGTTATGCATGCTTCATCCACAGAATCAATTGAGTTAACAGTATTCCAATTGCGAGAGATAGCAGTTTTATGGTATGAAAGTTGGGAAAGGACCCGAGGCAGAGATGCACCTCCACCTATGTGGCCTAGCTTCTCTAAAGCCTTCATAGACCACTATTTTCCCTGAGAGATCCGGCAGGCCAAAGTAGAGCAATTTTTACATCTGGAGCAGGGCAGAATGAGTGTCAGAGAATATGCGTTGAGGTTTGATTCCTTGGCCAGATATGCACCAACATTTGTTGACACTATGCCAGCCAGGGTACATTGGTTTATTATGGGACTTGCGCCAGAGTATGTGGAATCTTGTATAACAACCACACTGCGAGAGGATATGGACATCTCACAGATTCAGGCCTTCGCTCAGAACATAGAGGAAATCAGGCAGTGTCAGTACGCGATTGATAGGGCAGGATAGGAGCAGCGTCGGAGCGCTAGACCTGCCGACTTTCAGGCAGAATCTCAAGTGGGCCCAGGCCTCATTTTTTAGGTAGGTCACCTAGGCCCCCATTTCAACAACAACAGGGTAATAGATCAGATCGTCATGGACAGTCAGGTCCCTACAAAAGTTCGCGAGCGTCAGGCTTACAATAGTAGAGGGGTCTAGATCAGATGAGACCAATTATACTATGTTGTAGTACCTGTAATAGGCGACACTTGAGGAGATGCAGATATGGCTCCAACTCCTGTTATTCCTGTGGAGAGGAGGGACACATGATAAGGGATTGTTCGACTAGGCACCAGGGTGATTGGGACTAGTAGAATAGGTCCTAAACAGGTTCATATTCTCCAGCACCTTCTGCAGTGCGCAGGCCCTCAACTCCAATAGGTAGATGCAAAGGTAGGTCAAGGGAATCTAGTTCTAGAAGTGGTTCGAATCACACTTATGCTTTACCAGGGCGACAGGAGTCAGAGTCGTCACCAGATATTGTGACAAGTATGCTGGATGTTTGCTCTCACTTAGTTTATGCTTTGATAGATCTAGGTTCCACTTTGTCCTATGTTACTCAGTTAGTGGCCTAGAAATTTGGTGTAATGCCAGAACTACTTTAGCAACCCTTCTTGGTGTCTACACCCATCGGCGACTCTATTATTGCTAGGAGAATTTACCGAGGTTGTACAGTAGAGATTGTCGGTCGCCAGATTTTAGCAGATTTAGTGGAGCTAGAAATGATGGATTTTGATGTAATTATGGGTATGGATTGGCTAGCAACATGTTATGCTAATGTGGAATGTTGGACCAAGACTGTTCGATTCACTTTCCAGGGGAGATAGTGCGGGAATGGAAAGGCAATGTAGCTACGCCAAAAGGTAGGTTCATATCCTATCTTCGATCGAGGAAGTTGATAGCGAAGGGCTATATTTACCATATTGTTAGGGTTCGGGATATGCAGGCAGAATCCCTGGCTCTTCAGTCTATTCTTGTGCTTAGTGAGTTTCCAAATGTATTTCTGGGTGAACTTCCTGGTATTCCCCCAGAATGGGAAATTGACTTCCCCATTAATACACTATCGAATACGCAACTCATATCTATTCCTCCATATATAATGGCCCCAACCGAATTAAAAGAGATGAAAAAGCAGTTGAAAGACTTGTTAGAAAAGGTTTTTATTAGACCTAGTGCTTCATCGTGGGGTGCGCCGGTTCTATTTGTAAGAAAGAAAGACGGCTCCTTACGCATGTGTATAGATTATCGGTAGTTGAATAAAGTTACTATTAAGAACAAGTATCCTCTTCCAAGGATAGATAACTTGTTTGATCAGCTACAGGGGGAAAAATGTTTCTCTAAAATTGACTTAAGGTCCGGAGATCATCGGGTGCGAGTTCGGGAGAAATATATGCTGAAGACAACTTTCAAGACTAGGTATGGTCATTTTGATTTCTTAGTCATGTCCTTCGGATTGATGAATTCCCCAGACATGCTTATGGATTTAATGAACAACATCTTCAGACCGTATTTAGATCTGTTTGTGATAGTGTTCATCGATGACATTTTTGTATATTCCCACTCAGAAGCCAAACACAGAGACCATCTTTTAACGGTACTCCAGATCCTTAGAGACTGCCAGTTATATGTGAATTTCTCGAAATGTGAGTTCTGGTTGAATTCCGTAGCTTTATTGGGCCATATTGGGTCGGATGCAGGTATCCAGGTGCACTCACAAAAAATTGAGGTTGTAAAGACATGGACTAGACACACAACTCCAATCAAGGTTCGTAGTTTCCTAGGGTTAGCCGTGTATTACTGAAGGTTCATGGACGTATTTTTGGCCTTATCCGCACCGTTGAGAAGGTTGACTCAGAAGGTAGCTAAATTTCACTAGACCAAGGCTTGCAGGCAGAGTTTCCAGGAGCTGAAGAATGGGTTGACATCTGCACCAGTATTGGCCTTACCGAAAGGTTTAGAGGGCTATTCTGTATACTGTGAGACTTCAGGTGTTGGGTTAGGATGTGTTCTGATGCAACATGATAAGGTGATTGCTTATGCTTCGAGGCAGCTAAGAAAGCACGAACAGAACTTAACCCCATCCATGATTTGGAATTAGCTGCAGTGGTTCATGCTTTGAAGATATGGAGGCATTACTTATATGGTTCATGTGGATATTTTTACCAACCATAAAAGCCTCCAGTATATCTTCAAACAGAAAGAGTTGAATTTGCGGCAGCATCGTTGGCTAGAATTGCTAAAAGAATACAATGTGAACATCTTGTATCACCGGGGAAAGCTAATATTGTAGCCGATGCCCTTAGCCACATATCCATGGGCAGTTTAGCATATTTGAGACTAGAACAATGAGAAATGGCTCGAGAACTACACCAGTTAGCCAATTTAGCAGTCCGGGTAGTGGATTCAGAATATAATCGGGTTGTAATTTAGAATACGGCAGTGTCATCTCTAGTTGTAGAACTAAAAGAGAGACAGTACCAGGACCCTAGTCTAGTAAAACTCAGAGATAAGGTTCAGCAGGGTGAATTATCGACCTTTGAATTAACAGAAGACAGGGCCTTGAGATTTGGAGGTCGACTCTGCGTACCAGATGTAGTAGGACTTCTCCAGCAGATCACGACAAAAGTACATTACTACAGTTACTCTCTTTATCCAGGTTCAACAAATATGTACCATGATATCAAAGAAATATACTGGTGGCCTGGAATGAAGAAAAGCATAGCTGAGTTTGTCATATAGTGTCCCAATTTCCAGCAGGTAAAAACTGAACATTAGAAACCTAGCGGACTAACTCAAGAAATAGCTGTATCTACGTGGAAATGGGAAGCGGTTAATATGGACTTTGTGATAGGGCTACCTTGCACTAGGCGCAAATTTGACTCTAGATGGGATATTGCTGATAGGTTGACAAAATCAGCCCACTTCTTACCAGTTCGGACTACATTCTCAGACAAATATTTTGCCGAGTTATATATTAAGGATATAGTCCAACTGCATGGTGTCCCAACATCTATCATTTCCAACAGAGGGGCACAGTTTACAACTAGATTCTGGCAGTCATTTCAGAAAGGTTTGGGAATACAGGTTAATTTGAGTATTCCATCCCAAACAGACGGTCAGGCAGAGCGCACCATTCAGATGCTCGAGGAAATGTTATAGGCGTGTGTGCTAGACTTTGGAGGAAGTTTGGACGAGCATCTACTCCTTATGGAATTTGCATACAATAATAGTTATCATTCTGCTATTTAGATGGCGCCTTATGAGGCTTTATATAGGCAAAAATATAGGTCCCACATAGGATGGTTTGAAGTAGGGGAGTCAGGGTTGATCAGACCTGATATGATCTATCAGTCAGAAGAGAAAGTGAAACTTATCAGAGAACGCTTGCTGACAGCCTAGAGTCGTCAGAAGTCCTATTCCGATGTCTGGCGTAAAGACTTGGAGTTTAATGTTGATGATTGGGTATTTCTCAAGGATTCACCTATGAAGGGCGTGATTAGATTTGGCAAGAAAGGCAAGCTTAGCCCTAGGTTCATTGGCCCATATCGAATCCTTCGAAGAATAGACTGAGTGGCATATGAGTTAGAACTGCCTTCAGGGCTAGAATTTGTTCATCCTATTTTCCATGTATTAATGCTATGAAAAAGTATAGGAGACCCATCCTGGGTTGTTCCAGTTGAGGATGTTCAAGTTACTGATGAGTTGTCCTACAAAGAGTCTCCAGTTGCTAACTGGATCGACAGGTTTGTAGATTGAGGACTAAAGATGTAGCCTCCATTAAAGTCTTGTGGAGAAACAGAAATATAGAAGAGATGACTTGGGAAGCTGAGGACGACATGAGGTCTAGATATCCCCGCTTATTCCAGACCTGACCCAGATTATACAGTTGAGGTGAGATTGTAGTTCAGATGTTACTTTATTGCTTATAGTATTAGTACTGTTCAGTTGTTCACTTCTATGTTGTGAAGTAGTTATTTATAGCATCCTGTGAGACGCCTATGTTGGAATTTTCTGCGTTTTAGGTTTCCGTATAGTCCATATTATAGAGGAGACTCTGCTGAAATTTTTCTAGCGGTAGTTAAAGGAGTTGAGTCTTTTAAGCCTAAAGTTTACATTCGAGGATGAACGGTCCTAAGAGGGGTTGATGTTACACCCTGTAAGTTTCTATCATTTAATGGACGCGTGCATGAGTATGTTGAGATTGTTGAAGTATGATGTATGCGAGGAAGGGCTCGGGGGACGAATATACGAGCATGGCATCGAGCGAGTAGGAGTCAGGGCTGAAGGCCAGGCGCACTAGCGTCGCGCTACCCCAGCTAGCCTGGCGCTATGGATGCGCCTCTTGGCCGGTACTATGGGCGGTGCGTCGCGCCCCGTAGGCCACCAATCCCCCACCTATAAATATGTATTAAGTGATGTTCAATTCATTTCCAACACTTAAGCGAATAGACCCTCGACCCCTGTAATATTCTCTCAACTTTCAATTGACTTTTAGCAGAATTACACTGTTAAACTCTGTCCAAAGGCAAATTCATCTTGGATAAGGAGTTCCAGGCCTATGAGGAACATCCCTGCGGATTTATTTCTTGAAAATTCGCTCAGAGGAACGAAACTTCGCCAAGTAAGAGTTGTCGGAATTGCTTCAAATTGAGCCCTAAGTGGATAAAGGTGATAGGTAAGCATTTCTCCCTTCTAAACTCTCGAGAAATTGTGAGTTTCCATCTGAGTTAAACAAAGATGAATTATAGTTAATATTATCAAAAGATATCACTATTTGGCGAGTCTTAGTATTACAAATAGCTCTAGTCTCTCAACATAAGGGTTGCAATTGAGTGGAATGGCTGGCTATAGGTTGGAACTAATCAGATAAATGAGAATCGGCATTTGAGGTATGTTAAGGCTAATTCCTTCCATCATATTATACTGACGCCCATTTTTGAGCGCTGCATACTCGCCTCCAGGTGAGGATAGACGTGGTTCAGGACCTTCTTAGCTATCACCCAGAGTTAGCAGTGCAGTCATCTCCTTTTCTCCAGAGTTGATGGTTAGAAAGGTTTTTCTTTTTGTTGTATAGCTTTTGGGTAGGTCGGGGACCTTTCCCAACCATTATTTCACTCTTAGAGGCTTGTAGACTACAGTCTTCAAGTTGTTGGTTGTTGTTGGCCATGTGGGGCCTATGTATGTTATATGCTGTGTGATGGTCGTGTGGCACCTAGTTTAGATAGCTAGTTAGCATCCTTGTCGGCTATAGTATGAATATGTCTGCCTGTCTTCTTTCTGTTATAACTAGATAGCATGATGGTCTTGTCGGCCGCATAGGATCCCTTTTATTGCCTTGCTGGTTGGGTTAGCTATTTTGTTTTATAGGTGGCTCTGTGGCCTTGTCGGCCCGAGGCCGTGTTTACGGCCAAGATATAGCTCATTTTTTTCTTGATTTGAGTTACTAGCACGCACAAGAGGCGCATAAGCCCAGCCAGGTCAGCCTAGGTCACAGTATGGCATTAGGTGCCAGTCATACCCCTCCCCCAAGGTGGGAGGTTCCCTGGATCCACGTGTTCCTAGCCGTGCCTAAATGGATGAATGAAGAAGCGCACCCGTGACAATTACATACAAGATGATCTTATAGACAGATTCCTTAGTGGAAAATAATTAACATATCAATATGAATGACCTACATGCGTGATTTCTATTTCTAAGATTGGTGTATCACAGTTGTATCCCTGCAGATAGAATTGATCCTATAATCAAAGTTTCTAATACATGGAGACAGATCAAAGATTGTGAATCATAGAGGCAGGTTTTTGATGTGAATCATACATGCGAAAAGAAGCAGATTGCAGATTTTGGTTATTAATTTCTTCTAGACATGGTATCTACATTGTAATATAAGACGTGCTTCATGCCCAGAAAAATATTTTAATTCAAACAGTTTGTTGTTAAATAAGAGTTTAAGCCTATATGCAGGATATCTATATAAACAACTTTATTGAACATGCTAGTATCATTAATGACAAATAGATCAAGAATACAAACACGGAGCGAAAGTAATTCCTACAGGCAGGCTTACTAAAATTCAAACATAAACATACTTCAAATCAAATTATTTTAGTTCTTATAGGCATATTTCTAATAGAAATAATTAAGTTCGTCAATCCTATAGGCATGGTTCCTATTGTAATTTTATCGGATTCTTAACTAACAGTCAAGAGAAAAGCAGTAAAGAGCATACAATCCTCGCCCCCAAAGAAAATAGACCATTTTTTACTATTACGGGTATTTATTACAATATTGCAATATATACTAATAACTAAAAATACATAATTAATTTTAAACTAGTTTAAACAGCCGATTCATCTATTTTCAGGTCCAAACCCAAGGCGACTCTTCGATATTATTCCTTCGAAAGAAATCTTGTTATGCAATGAAACAAACCAATAAACATATACAAACATATATGCACTCTAGACTTAAAAATGTCATATTTTAAGCTAAAACACATCACATAGGAAACAATAGATATAAATTCAGAGAGATAAGTAATTACTATAACAATATGCGCGTAACATATTTAAGCATGCTGTTATAAGAGTATAACATAGAAAGTATAATAACCGGTTAAAGGAGACTAAAGAGAACTCTTGAAAATAGATATGTATTTTAAAGTATTGCTAGGAGAGAAAAATCTATTGCTAGAGGAAAAGGTTGTTCAAATGTTATATTGCTAAGAGAACAGCGGTGCCGAATGACTAACAAGAAAGGAGGAGGTCCGGTTTTATAGTAGAGATAGACATTCAGTTTAGAGAATAAGGGGGAAGAATAAAGTGGCCCCTAAAATCAGTTAGGAGATTATTTTCCTTAAATTAAGTCAATCTGCATATATCATAAATAAATTTCCTTAAATAACTTGAGCAAGAATAATTAGTGAACAAATCAAACTTACCAAAATAATTGAGTACTGATTCCTAAACTGGTGTCAAGGAAATGGAAATAATCTCAAAATCAAGAAACAAAATTCTTCTTTAATTAATCAAAATGAATGCAGAATGATCAAAATTGCCATAATTAAACAAGAATTTTTTTTTAACATTTTTAACATCCCAACACACTATTGAGATCACTTTGTTGACACCCAATTTTCTCAATTTTGACCTCCCTATACCCATATAACTTGCTTATTAATATATATATAATGCATATTTTTAAAATTACCTCTTTTACGTAACCATTTATTCCTCATTCATAACATTTTAATAATTAATTATCATAATTCTTAAATTTTCGCATAATTATTCCATTATAATTTTAAAAATGTTTATTTACATTTTAGTTTCAACTTATTAATTTTCTAATGTTATGAATTATGTCATATCTAGTATATTGCATAATAGCTTGAATTAAACAAGATTTTATTTTAAAATATATAATTTTACTTAAATTTTATAAAATATTTACATAATAATATTCGCATAATTTTACTTGAATTTTATAAATTATTTATATTAATAATAATATTTACATCTTTTATTATAAATTAAACTATTATGTTACCTATTTATTAAATTATTTATAAAAAATAGTATTTTATTAATTATATAGCAGTTATTTTAATTTTCTTTCAATTTATTTAAAATCTATCCACTTTCTACCTAAATTTTATTAATTTTAGCTAGTTTGATCAAATTCTGGCTATTATTTATATTCAAATTCAATATTAATTAATCCTACCCAATTTACCAAATCCGATTAACCCATTTATGACTCGCGATCCGACCAATCTTATGACTTTTAATCTCAGCCATTCATTGTTGCACCCCATTTTTCTCACAGAAAATGGAACTTAACACGTGACAACTCTTTTAGGATTTTTAAAAAAAGAAAAGAGTCGCCACCTAACGAATTATGGTACGTTAGGGCACCGTGCTAAACTAAAGGTCTGTTTAAACTAGACTAGGTCGTCTGATGATCTTTCAAGAATAATCTCTTTTTACCATAATTACAAATACTTAAAGAAAGGAAAGAATCAATCAAGAAAAATTTACCTTAAGTTAAGACACATTATATGGAATGAAAACCTTACCAAAGCACAAGCTGTCATTAACTATATTCAAAAGTAGATACTAAGTTACCATATTTCAAATCAATATATGCAATCACATATACTACTAATTACCATAAATTTCTCTTAAAGCAAGACATAGGTGTAAATGAATCCAAGTTTATCGAGAATAGATAAGTAATACAATTATCTCAAATTGGTACCAAAACTTATCATAAATGACAAGATAATGATAGTCACACGATTATGAATCTTATTATGAAAAGGGGGAAAGAACAATAACTCATAGCTATCAAAATTTAGAGTATTATCAAATTACAACCATGAATCAATGTTTAAACAGGAAAAGAAATAACATTAGATGAACTTTCTATCAAATAATGAATCCCAATTCAATGAACAACATGATATTCTCTAAACTTAAGATAAATGGGTAATTGAAATGTGTAGAACAATGAAGGACAAGGTACGATTGAGAACTCCACATAACTTGAGAAACCTAACGAAGGAGTAAAATCATCAAGTTTCGGTAGAAATTAACAACTAAAATTCAAAAAAACTTAAATGTAATAAAACTATTAAGAATAGATAATCAGACCAAAGATAAAGGCAAGCAAACACAATGTTAAGGTTTCATACTGAAAAAAGACTCATAAGAGTCCGCTATAAGGGAAAATCCCATCTGAAATTTGGTGGTGTTGGTGGTCAGTGATGACGTTTGGTTGTCTTCAACTGTTCGGGGATTGTCGGAGCAGTAGCGGCGGGGTAGCTTCTGGTGGTTGTTGTGGTTTCATCGCAACTGCGTATGGTGGCTGGTAGGAGTAGCGGGGATGGGAAGCCGAACCAGTGATGGCCAGTGATCGAGAAAACATATGAAAAAAAGAAAAGAAAAAAAAAGGTGACACCTATCTGGTCTTTCGTCGGAGCCATGAGAAGAGTAAAGAGAGGGAAACGACGTTGGATTATGGTTGTTCGCTGGAGAAGGCAGTGGAGGAGAGAATAAAGAGGAAGAGAAGAGAAGAGGGGTAAGGGTGCGGTGGATCTGGTCTGGCAGCATTAATGAAACAATGTAGACGAGAGAGAGAGAGAGAGGTACGACGATGTAAGGTTGAGCTCCGGTGGCTTGTTTCGGGTAGAAATGGAGAGCAAGAGAAGGGTGCGGCGATGGTGAGGAGTAGAGATGGAGAAGAAAAATGAACTAGTTTTTAGGATTTGGGGGTATTGCGAGAAAGATATGGGAAGTGTGGGATTTAATCTAAGCCATCGGATTAGAGAAGATTGCCGGGTGAGATTAAATGTGAGTTAAGTGGGTCCGATCTTGGATCTGGGCTGCCTAAATGGGTAGAATTAAATTAAGGCTGAATTGAATTTAAATAATAGATAAATTGATAAAAACAAATGGTTAAAATTGGCACAAATTAGATAGAAGTGACTAGATTTTAAATAAATTGAATGAAATTGAATTTTGTTGCTATTCATTTAATAAAAATACTTCATTTGTAAATGACTTAGTAAATAGGTAACGTAATCGTTTAATTTACGATAAAATTATGTAATTATTATCATTATAAAATTAACATAATTAATTTATAAAATTTAAATAAAATTATATTTTAAATAAAAGGCTGTTTAATCGAAAGTACGCATGTATATATTACTTCGCGAGATACTATATATGGCAATTACGCAAAATATTAGAAAATTAATAACTTGAAACTAAATGCAACAAAATATTGTTGGTTGAGACACGGGATGATAGGGCGGGTGGCCGACTTTCGGTACTTTCTGCCAACTCGATTTCAATACTAAGTAAGCTCCTCATCGCATAAGTAAGAAAGTTCAGCTACAGAGGGTAAAGAGAGGGGTGTTCAGCCACTTGACTTTTAAAAAGTATAACTTGAGAGATAAATGATAAATAATTATGTAAAAGATAGATATGTATGATAATTAATATCAAAATATTATAGATACGAACTAAACAATTATGCAAAAAGGGTGATTTTAAAATACACACATATATATTAATACGAAACTTCGACGGGGCATAAGGAGGTCCAAATTAGGTGTCAACATTTATCTCGCATAATCCTACGGTCACGATTAAAACCATACCCACTTTCTTTCTAATCTATCCAACTCCCAAACCTAATCCTAACTTTCATTTTCCCTCTACCAGTCGTCGCACCCTTCACCCCATTCTCTTTCGTCTCCCTCATTCTATTCCAGTTGTCTCTGGCCAGAACCACCACTAAATCCATATCACCGACCACCATCGGCCATTGAACCACCCGAACAGCCGCCGTATATCCTCCCTCTGTTCCTCCTGCCTCCGATCAGTGAACCACCAGATCTCCCTCCTCTCCTCTTTCACCTCCATTAATTCCAGCAACAGCCACCAGTCGTCTCCCTTGTCTCGCCACTGCCAACACTAATGCCGCACCTAGGCTTCTTCTCTATCTCTTTTTTTCCTTATTCTTTATCGACATACATTCCTCCATTAACAACCACCCTTAACCTCTCCTCTTCCCCTTCGTCTTCTTCACTCTGACAGGCATACCTCACCACCAGACCTGTGTCGCTGACCATTGTCCTCGCCCATTTCTGCTTGTTTGCGTGATTATTTTTTATGTTATATTCCTGGATCTGAAATTCACAAAGTTTAGGTGATTGGTTGTTATTGTGACTCGAGTTTACCTTTATCCATAGTTCTCTAATAAGTTGAATTTGGCTATTTAGTTATGCTTATTCCTTTATATTTTATGTTATGTTTGCAGAGCTCATGTCTATCTCCTTCTTTCTCTTTTTGTTTTGTTTTCATGTTATTATGTGTTTAATGGATACACCTTAGATTTATAATTTATCATCAAAATTGTAATTCTTTGATTTGAAATGTTCTTGACAAAGCATCTCCATAAACATTTTCGGTATTTCAAAAGAAGTTGTGTTGTGCAGCATGTGTTGTAGCCGTCGTAGTACATGTCCGTTGATGCAAATTCCTTGTTTTTTATTCTGCTGAAATAGTTTTAATTTAAAAATAAAGATAACATTAGCAACTAATTTCTTGAATATAATGCCAGGTTATGTTTGTTTCTATCAATTGGTATTTTCCTTTTGTAGGCTTACAATAGTGTAGTACCCAAATGTTCTACAACTTTTGATAATGATATGAGAAATTCGTCCTTTCTTCCAGAATCTATTTCTTTACTGACTGATTATGATAATCTCAGATTTTACTTAATACAGTCATACAACCCATGATTCGTTCTGTTGTGATTGAATATTATGCCAACATCTATTTTTTTTTGTTTAAAAAATACTCTTCCTTGATTCATATTTCCTCCACCTTTTCTTAAACTGATTGAGAAGTTTAGCACCCGATTTTATGATAAACTTTATATTTGCTTCCCTACAGTCATATGCTAGCATATGATAATAGAGTAATCCGATTCTTTTTAATTTATGCAATGTGTGGCAAATTTTGGTACTTGACTATTTATGGTAAATTTTCGAACCTTGCATTCAAATTTAGTTGACTTCTATGAGAATATACTTATATGATAGTGTGTTTGATTAACTTTCTTCATATTTTAAGCATGACGTGTATTATGGGAGAAATTACAATATTTGACCATATATGGACCCGAGATTTCATACCTGCTTAACTAATTCTCAACCAAGTAATAGCTGCATTATTTTTATGGCAAGTCTATTTTAATTGATTTAATTATGAGTGATTGATCAATTTTTCTGTTTCCGTGACTGATTTAGTTTATTCATTTAAGGTAAATTGTGATAATCTTTAGACTTAATTGATTTGATTGTCAATAAGGAAAAGATTCCTTTTGAATAATTTTCTTTATTATTTTCCTTTCCTTCATCTAATAGATTTTGTGACTTATTTGGTAGTATTTTCTGCCCATACTGAGTACTACAGATTGGCTATAAAAGCATCCCTCTTCTTTTTGTTTAGGCATCCGGGCATTAGCTCTAAAACCCGAAATTACCTTAAGCACTCTTGTTCTTCATTTTGCTATTAATTCTTAAAACTACTCCATCCCTCCTCAACACAAGCAGTGCTCAAAATCCTTGAGATTTTTGTGATCTTGATGTGTTGAGTTTGGATGATAAATCAAGACTTTTGGAGTATTTATTGATTCTCTGATTCTCTTTTGATTTTTGTCATCCAACTGGTTAGTTTATCTACTCTAGCAAGTCATTATATGTTAAAACTTGTTATTGCTCTCTTATTGTGATTATGTGTTAATATGATCTTTAACATGATTTATTAAGTTTGAGTATTGTTGTGTCTACTGTTGTATTTTACCTTTAAGCAGGTAGTTTTAAATTTGTTCCGAACCCGTTGGAGAGTCGTTGAGGACAATAGTTGGCTTGGGAGTTTTAAATATTTAGAATTTTGTGTTTTATTGTAATTTATTACTTATTTATTTCTCTTTCGCCAATGGTAATAATTGTAATAAACATTGAAAATAGTGAAAAGGATTTATGGGGGTGGAGATTATATATTTTCTTTGTTATTTCCTAGACTGCTAAGTTTCACCTAGAAAGCATGCTTATAGGAATTTAATTTATTCAATAATAACGTTAGATATCATTCCTATAGGATTAATATAATCATGATTATTTTGCTAGAAATTATGCTTATAGGAATTAAAACAAACCTGATTGTTTTGCTAGAAATTATGCATATAGAAATCAAATAACGTGTGCAAACTCTTCTTATTACTCAACCTAGAAATCGTGCCTCCATAATAGGTTTCAACATACTAATCACTTAGAAAATATGTTTATATATATATTTGTTAATGTTGAAATATATTTTTTACTTGACTAATTATGCAAATGCAAATAAATTTAAATCTGTTATATCATGCCTAATATTTGACTATCTGATTTACATACTTGATTCTATAACACTGCCAAGTAGTTTTTTTTTTCATGAGCGTAACTAGAATTAAAGTATGTAAATCTGGTAGTAGAAGAAATATGTTTATACGATGTAAATCAGATTGATAAGAACCTGCCTGTAATTACATTTCTACTTATAGTATTTGAAAAGGAAAACAACATAATTAGTGACTCTTTGTTGTGTTTACAACGAATAACTTATAGTTTACAAGGATTATTTTGTTGAATCTTTTCCTTTCATTTAGAAATCATGCCCATAGGTTCAACATAGAGGCTTACGTGAAACCTTTGTATGTTAATTATATTATTTAATTTTATTTATCGTTTAGCATTTATCACCTTTAAAAGTCGTAAGAATTTTTTGACCCCAAAATCCAAATAGTAGTCCAAACGCCTCTTGGACATTAAGTTTGGGATGGATAGCAAACGCTAGGGAGTTAGTTTTTCTTCACCTAGAACGCTCTAGAATTAATGGTTAATTAGTTACGTGGGTAGATGGGACATGATAATCTGTGCTCGCAGAATAATACGAGCAATCTTAATGATTGTGAAGTATTATTTTAGTTGCACGGGGTGATCCCTTTACTTTAAAATCCTCCCCTTTTAAATGCAGAACTACGCCCGACCTGATTCTCTTCGGGGATATGTAGGCCCCTCTCTGAGGCTCTGTCCAATCCTTCGAATTCTTATATGTTTGGTTTATGCTTTCTTTGTTTTTCATAAATTCGTAATCCTTTCTTATGAATTATTATTTGATGTGCTTAATTTTGTATTTACTCTTGTTACTTTTTATCAATTATTTAAATGTTATAAAGAGTTGTAATAACCAATTATATCTTTATCTTTTAGTACATATAGTCTCAACTTCTTTCTTCTCGCTTGTCTGAAAGTATGTTATTTTATTCACATAGCCTTTACCTTTTTTAATTTTGTTTAAAGTTAAATAAAATAAGTTAAAATCAATCCTTTCTTTTTCGACTAGTTAACTCCCCACATAATTAATGAATCTAGAAGGGACCCATATTTGTGGACCTCAAAGGTGCCTAACACCTTCCTTTCAAGGTAACTTGAACCCTTACCCGACTCTGGCAATCTAGGCTAGTCTAAATAGGCATTTAGTACAGAATAGGTGCCCAAATGCATCTTAATCCGTTAGATGGAGAGTTTCCTTTATTTAATCCTTCAAGAATTGTCACATGTCGAGTTTCATTTTTCGCGAGAAAAATGGGGCGCGACAACATGACGACTCTGCTGGGGATATTTTAGGTTCTAACCATTACGTGTTCATATTTATGTGGGGATTTTGTGTTTGGTTTGCATGCTTATTTGTTTTTTTACTTATGAAATTTATTTGTTTCATTTTTAGTTAAAGTTAAATTTTCTTTTTTCTTGCATATCTATTTTTTTGATATATTTTATTTCCTTATGTAATATATTATGTTCTAGTGTTTTCTTTTTGTTTATTTGTTGCCTTATTTGAATTATTTTCTTAACGTGATTAATTTCTTTCCTTTTTCCTTTTATTTATTTCTATGAACAATTAATCTATTTAGATGATGAATCACCTATCCTTTAGTTATTTCTTTATGTGATTAATTACTCTCATGTTTCTCTATGCCACATATTCTAAAATTGTTATTTTAATCATGTCTTTCCTTGGAAATTTCACACTCACACACTTGATAACGGTTGTGTGATTTCACGACCGTTCACTATTATAATACCTCTCTAGGAATGCCTCATGATTTGGTCGATCAGCGGTGCGTTGAAGATCATGAGTTTTCCTCTCTCTCAAGTCTTCCGCTTGAGGGAACCGTGTCTATTAAACCCCCTTATCCTGTCTATTTATTTGTCGTGTACTTTTTCTTATTCTCTTTATTTGCTAACATATCTAGATTATCTTTTCGTACATGCTTAATCCCTTTCCTTATTCCCCTTATTTGGTGTCATATTTAAATTATCTTGCCTATTTTCTCTTCTATTTTCAATTACTAACAAATTTCTTTGTCTTACTTAATATTTAGTTCTCATTGCTTTATTCACTATTATTTGATATTTTAATTGTGTATCATTTTTTAATTGTTATTGTTTTTATAACTGTCATTCCGCTCATATCCTCCTCCATTTTGGAACCTTTTTTTTTGGAACAGTTGCATGTTCACATGGACGTTCATTTCTAAAACACCGATATCGGAAAATGTCTTGTGGATTGGTCGATTAGCGGTGCATCGACATCCATGAGCTTTGATCTTGGGCAAATTTATATGCCCAAGTGATACTCAAAAGTACCATTTTCGCCTTGTTTATCTACCAATGTGTATACATTCTCATGTAATTGGTAATAAAATGTGAACTTATACTAACCAACATGATTAACATTGTTTTGCAGGTAAAATGTAATTTTGGGAAGCTTAAATGCATGTTGGATGATATCGGGGATGGACTTGGATGCGAGCAAGGTATAAAGCATTGGACAGCATGAATTAAAGGGGCTCCGCGATGGAGCCGTGACACGCTGCCATCGCGGAGGCCTTCTGCCTGGATAGGGAAATTTCGCCCAAATTCCAGAGAGGGTCCGCGTACGTTCCGTGGCACGGTGGCTTGGCTCCACGCTGCACGCCGTGCCACGTTGGGCCTTAATTCCTGGACCCCCAATTCCAGTGAGGGTCCGCGTCCGTAGCGTGTCACGGAGGCAGTGCTCCGCGATGCACTCCGTGACACGTTGCTCGTTATTCCGGAAAAAATTTCCACTAGTATAAATAGAACACTTAGGTTCATTTTTTAATATTCTGACTTGGTGGAGCAAGAACGTGGGTTACAGGCAGTTGAGGGACGAAAATATCAGAGTTTTTTCTCTCTTTCTTTCTTCTTTAATTCAATTGCTTGTATGATTAACACTCAATTAAAGATGTTTAATCCACAAATGAGTGGCTAATTCCTCTTCTTGCTGAGGTTATGAACAATTGTGATGAAATGTAATCATTAATTCTTTGGTTTTTCATCTTTGCTTCCATGGTTGTTCTATTAATTCTTGTTCTTACTGCATTAATGTGTGGCCTACGTTAATGTACATCTAAAAAGTCCGGTTTCACTCGAGAGAGCAAGAAATTGGAAAGTTGTGAATTAATAGGATATGTTCTTTACTTGGTTTGGGAAAATTGAGTCTTGATTTGCTTTCAGGATAGAAATATACCTGAAAGTTGTATTAGTCAATTTAGGAACCGGATTTGTATGGCTAGAACATGAATTGCATTTAATCACAGAAATGTAGGTGGATGGTTCATGATTCTTAAGTGAGGTTAAATACGAGAGTTTTAATCTCTTGGCAATAGTTCTTGGCTAGCAACCGGAGGAAAAGATTAACCAAATTATGATGATAATCAATTTCATTACATGTTCGTTTAACCTCAGCATGCTCTCATTCATAGTTCAGACTCAAAGTAGATAATTGTTTTAGCTTTAGTATAAAAAATTAGAAAACAAAATATCAAACTTTTGGTTATACTGTTGTCTGCATTTTTAGAAGTAAAATATAGTACACTTGAGCAGATTGCACTTCATCCAAGTCTCTGTGGGATCGATACTTGGCTTACTAAAGCCACTTTACTACTTGTCCGACCACGTGCACTTGCGTGTCGTTTTATATACCCACAAATCACCCGAACAAGCTTTCTCACTCTCAAGTTGTCCGCTTGAGGAAACTGCGTCTATACCCACACCATGCTCTTTAGATCTTAACCATGTGTCCTTTACTAAGGAATACACACCATGTTACACCTAGGAAGTCGCGACGCCCATGGTGCGTCAAGACTGATACTAAAACTTTGTCATTGAGTTTGAAGGGATTCTCAATCCCGAAAAGGACGTCTTCATAATCTATATGCATTTAAATTATTCCCTTTTCTTATCTCCTTGTTTAAATTATTCTCCCTTGTTTAACCCTTTTTTCTTATTCCCTTTATTTGTTTCTTTGCTTAAATTATTTTCTTCCATTTTTAGCTTTTCCTATTTCTTTATTTGTTTTTCTTCTCTTATTACCTGATTAATTTGTTGTGACTATCCCTTTACTTATTTATGTGATATAACTTATGACTTATTTATGCATAATTTTTTTTCTGTATTTACTTTTATTGCTTCATTAAATAATTGTTGCTTTTTTCTTAACTGCTTATTGTGCGCACATGATAATTATTATAGTTTTTCATTCTGCTCATACTTCCACCACTTGGGAAATTCTCACAATCGCACATTATACACACGATTGCACTTCTCCAAATTTCTTTCAAACACCCATTTAGAGAGTTGGCATATACGTAGGATGAATGGATAGTTTTAATACCATATGACCACGTGTCTTTTCACATAAGAAAGCCTTTCACTCCGTGTCTATCCAACTCTCAGAAATCTAGGGCATGTCATGCATGCATTATTTCTAGGAGGTCTTGATACCCTTAGTGTAATAAAACCAATAGTTTGATCTTTCTCAATGTCCCAAAGGGGTTTACAACCCTGAAAAGGACACTATCATGCTTATTTGCATTTTGTTTTGAGAGGTAAATATGCCTAAAAATGTAGACTATTTGCACTCTAATGGGGAAGGATAAACTGACGTTTTTATGATGCAGGTTATTGCGGGAAAATCTAACATGAATTTTATAAGATGTGAAGAAGCCGAAAGGAGGAGAAGCATTTCATTTTTGTAATTCTTCATTTCATTATGTAAAATAAAGAAAAAATTATTTATATTATTTATATTGGGTACTTTAGTGGAAGAAAATAGGATGATATATTAGCATTCATTCTTTTGCAGTCACATAATTATCTTATATATTCAAAATAAGTTCAAACTTCACTTTAGTTGATAGTCTTGCTACTAAGTTTTCGATATCTCGTCAATCTACCATAACTTTTGTTCATCTTAGCATAATTCATCACTTTTTACTTAGCAGTACATATCTCCTTTTTTTTTAATTAAGGATCCGATTGGCCAGCACAAGTTGGTTTTGCTCATTCCATTGATTTGCTAGCACCGTCACCATCTACTCGCTCAAAATTCTATAGCCTTTGTCAATGTCACATGTTTGAAATCACGGTTTTCATCACTTTTATCCACGCCATACCTTGAATTTTTCATTATGTTAGAATTTAAAATTTTGCTTATTTGGCTTAAAACTCTTTAACGAGTTTATCATTTGGATGTTGTTGTTGTTATTATTATTATTATTATTATTATTATTATTATTATTATTATTATTATTATTATTATTATTATTATTATTATTATTATTATTATTATTATTATTATTACTACTACTCATGCTATGTGTTAACTAGTGTTCACATTTGATTTGCTTAATTTTAAAAGGTTGTCAGGTATTTGAACATCAACTCAGTTGAGAACCCGAATTTTGACAAAATTTCCATCATCCCAGACAGTTCTAGTCCTATTTCTAACACAAACCTTGATCCTCTCCCAACACAAAGTATCTTCTCGATGGTACCTCTCCATCCAATCCCATCTGAGACACTCCGTCAATAGATTCCTGTTACACCCCATAAATTTTTGACATTTAGATGGCCTATTCGCATGTTGGTTAAGAGTTTTAGAATGCTATACATGCTATAAAAAAGTCCGGGGAAAGACCGGACAAGCGCTACGTCGAACCATCACAAGAGGAGGCTGGGCAGACCCCCTCCCCGATGGACAACGTGTTACGGAGGGCTCCCCTCTGCGTTGGCCGGCGTGTCACGGAGGTGACGTCTAGCCCCAAGTATATAAATCCCCCACTTCGTTTTAATTTCATTTCTCTTCATTTAATATCCAGAAACAAACAGAAAACAGAGTGGAATGAGGGTTTCCATTAAAATTCCTTCCGTTTATGCTGTCAAACGCGGTCCAAACTCAAATTAACTTCGGATACCGAAGTATAGAGCTGCAGAGAGCATTCCTGCGGAGTTCGTTTGGCAAGAATCATCCGGTAAAGCGGCGACCCGCCGAGTCAAAGTAAGTGGAATTACTCCAAACTAGTGTTAATACACTCCTAGCATTAAAGTAAGTATTTCTCTCTTCTGGACCTCCAATAAATAGCAAGTTTTCTGCCGTTCTCCGAAAAGTCAAAGATTGGGCAGTATATATATTCAAAGTAGTGTTTTCTTCCAAAATATTGATGGGTTTAGTTTTATTTTCTATGAATATGAATGCAGTTGGAAGAAATAGCTGGATATTGGCCGAGCTACACTAGTTAGCCAAGAAGTCAATAACTGAGGTATGTAAAGCTAGTTTCTTCGGCAAGTTAGTAATTCTAGCATAGTAAAATAGAGTAAATTCCAGAAGAAAGTTTAAGAAGTTGAGTATTATGTCCAGTGTGAATTCAGTAAGCATGTCTGAGTTATTATACCATATGCAGAATAAAAGTCAGTAAATTAGTATTAAGCAGCGAGATATTATTTCAGACCCAGTACCAGATTCAGTTTAATTCAGCCAGAGAAATAGAATAGAATATCAGAACATGAACAGTATTATCAGATTAATTATACATGTTATATGTGATTATTGTTGTTTGTTGAGACCTGATTGTGTTATGTGGGCACCCTTAGAGCTTCCTTGCCGCCCCAGGGTTAATAGTTATGTCGACTGCTCGCCAGAGGGTGAGGATACGTCTGGCATGCCTTCCGCAGTAGGACGAAGATGGGATGCAGCATTCCCCATAGCAAGCTGATCAACATTATAGCATACCCTATCGAGTGCTTGCGTCTAGGGCACAGATTACAGATTACAGATACAGATCTCAGATTATAGTTTACAGGAGTTCTCCGGACTCAGATATGGCTATAGTCAGGGGCCCAGGGAGCCCAAGTTGCATACCCAGGGGCCTGGCGGGGTGCTCATAGTTACTAGATGAGTGGAGTGAATTGTTATTTTTTGATGGCAACCCGGGTAGGGGTATATAGATTGCATGTTGATTGGTACCTTCTGGCTTATGGGTGCTGGTATAGGTTCTTGTATGCTATATGTCTTATTTATTAAACTGATAGATAGAAGGACGTTGCATTGACAGGTATGATTCTCACCTTCTCTCCAGTACAGTTAAGCTTGGTTTAGATTCTGCCATCCCAGATAGTCTTAGCCATCTCTATTATTCAATAATTATCAGTATTACTGTTTATTTTCAGTTATGTTTAGTTATTGCTTTGCATACTCGGTACCGGTGGTACTAACGCCCGTTTAGGGGCTTTGCATTACTTGCCTGCAGGTACTCATAGACGAGGAGCCAATCCCTCGTAATTCCAGCCAGCACACAGAGTCATCAGCTTCTGACATCCGGATCTTGACAGCTAGAGGTTTATTCCTTTTCTTTTGTTGTACCGTACAGGTAGGTCGGGGCCCTGTCCCGACCATCTTATCGGTATTCTTAGAGGCTTGCAGATTGTATATTCCCTGTGGTTAGTTGTATCGGTCGTGTGAGGTCGTGTCTATGTTTCAGTTTGCTTGTGATGGCCGTGTGGGGCCTTATTCAGTTAATAGTTCGTGACCTTGCCGGTCACAGAGTAGTTTAGCACTTGATTCTACTTTTCAGTGTTAACTAGTCAGCATGGCGGCCTTGTCGGCTCGCATAGGTTCCCCCATGATCCTGTTGTTCTAGTTAGTTGTTGTTTTCTTACAGGTGGCTATAGGCCTAGTCAGCCGGAGGCTATATTTACAACCGTTATATAGCCTGTTGGTTCCATGTATCTAGAGTTAGAGCCAGTCTGGCACCAGAAGTGCTTAGGCTCAGTAGTCCAGCAGTCCAGGTCTTAGTAGGGCACCAGGTGCCAGTCATGCCTCCCAAGGCGGGGCGTGACAAACTTGGTATCAGAGCAGGTCGTATCCGAGGGAGTCTGCAAGCCATGCTAAGTAGAGTCTTGTCTATGGATGTGTTGTGCACCACATACTATAGACAAGAGGCTGCAAGGCATAATAGGATGGTTACTCTTTCTTCTTATTCAGTCGTGCTATAGAGCGGTGCACTATAGGGTTGAGTCCCTAAAACTTATCATACTCTTTGATTACAGATACAAAGTCAGATCAGTGACACCCTATCACAGGCAGAAGATTGGATATAGCAGTAGAAGAGGGCACCAACCAGTTGCAGGGTAACTACAGCAGCAGGAGGAGGTATCAGGGACCTCCCAATGTGATACCTCTATCGGTAATCCCCAGTACATTTCTATAACTTCAGAGTAGGAAGTCAGAAGCATAGCGTATATATGAGTTGATTTATTTGTTAGATATATAAGATCTGACTAAGATGACAGATAATATTAGATTATCGCATAGATGTGAGAAAAAGAGGGAAATGCAGGATTCTCACCTCCATCCTTTCAGATGTGGTATAGTTCCATGTCTTCGTTTCATTGCAGTAAGAAAAGGCTATTCCTGCCTCTTAGTTTTGATTCCACTACAGTACAGGGCATAAGGATTGAGGTGATGTTGCCTAAAGTAAGTAGTAAGTGAAGACGGATTGGTTGATTCCAGAAAGTGTTAGAAAGAGTAAGGAGCCCTATGATTATGTAAGTTGTGCAGAACTTCATGGTAACAAGTCAGAAGAGCGAGTAAGACCACTACATTACTCAAAGTGGGTGTAGGAGATCCATCAATGATGAACTTCCAGTAATAGTCAAGCTCAAGTCAGAAAAAAGGCTGAATTCGCCGTAGCATGCTAATGACGGTAGGATACATCTGCAAGATAATAATTATAATCTTAGTTGTGATATCGAAAGACGGGGAGGTTATATGAATAAGATGGGTCCGACTGCAAGCCAGAAGAAGCATAGGTTGAAACTTGACTGGTAACCTTATTGACAATGTAAGGCAGGTACCTTGAACCCCAAAGCTCAGTTTAAGGAAGATAAGGGTGAGGAGTATGAATACCAGATTTTGAGGGGGAAAATTAGAATCACCTCTAGATTAATAGAACATCGTGTATTAAGGACTAAGCCTCGGACTGACAGCTAAGAGACAGTAAGGTCGTAGTCTAGAATGTTGTGGTATGTCCGCCTAGGGGGAAGGTAGGAGAGTGCCGACATAGAGGCTCTAATCTAGTGTGGCCTAGAGACAAGGTCCAACAGACAGTCATGGGCCCTTAATATAATGCCAAGTAAGGCCACAAGGTTCGGATGTTGACCCCATGTTGTAAGAGTGGCGAAATTTCAAATAGCAGATCATAACTAAAGTGCATGTGTTTGTTGCTTCCAGAACGGGACGAAAATCTAATGAAATGGTACGAGAGGACAGGAGATATCATTAGACTGTAGAAGCAATATATCATGTGTAGTATGAAATTCAGTAAAGCATGTCAGAGATTACATATTACTACAAAATTCAGTATGTATTGTACCTAGTTGTTGATATATCTATATATATATATATATATATCTATATATATATATATATATATCTATATATATATATATATATATATACAGATATCAGATATGCTGTGAGTAGCTGCCAATAGGGGTTACAGTGACACAGATTCTGGTTAACTGCTAGGAAGTATATACATATCGTACTGTAGGACCTCTCGCCAAAAAAAGGGGGCAGGGTAAGTGTGATCCACGTATGAAGACATAGATACTTTCTCAATTCTCAGTTTATTGAGTTAATGGACTTATATGCTTGTTGCCAGGTTTAGACTTCAGAAGCTCACAAGAGTTAGTAGCCTGAATCAAGTGGTTAGATAATACAGGCGCAGTTAGGTGGTCTAACGACCAGCTGGCGCCTGTACTAGCAGGGAAGCACCCCTAAAGACCAGTAACATTATCGCATGTGCCAGAATCAGAGATAAAGACCGAATAAGCATACTCCAGAGGTTAGCAACACCAGAATTTTCCAGTATGTTAAGTGGTCGTACATCGTTTTTCCATTCTTGTAGGTGAGAGTCAGCCTTAGTCAACTTAGCAGTTATCATATAGAACACCCCGCAAGTCAGCTAGCCGTCCAAGTCAGACAAACCCGTGGGTACCCCAAGAAAAGGTCCACATCAGTAGTCAGTGACGGACTAGTACCCCAGCCGGTTCCCGTAATATATTCAGATACAGAGTCCTAGGAGAAGGCCAGTCTTTACAGAATTGCTCATAAGACCAAGAATTTCTCAAAACAACAGTATAGATCCGAGTGGATACGAAAAAGGCATAAGGAATTGGTAGTACTCTGCTAGCACAACATTTACTAAGACAAGGAAATCGGTAGATTCCCTGTGAAGATCCAGGGGCTGATCGCCTGAGAGTAAGTCCGACTAAGCTCAGCTCTACAGTTGTTCAAGTAGAATAACAAAGCAATTAGCTGTCCACAACTTCGCAGTTATGCATGAGCTACAGATGCCTGAGTAGGACATTTAGAGCATTGTTAGACTATTTCAGCATTCAGGTCATTAAGCCCAGTTATTCAGTTATTCACAATTATTCAGCCAGATTATTAGAGATCATGATCACTATCAGGATCCTCTGATCAGATACGTGCACATGGTGTGCAGACACTCATATAGATTATTCCAGCAGCAAGTAGCATTAGCATGCGGCCCAAAAGGCCAGATAAGCTCTAGCTATACAGATAGATTACTTGTCAGTTTCTCCGATATAATAAACCAGTATGATCGTCAGTTACATGCCAATTTCTCTAAATGTGAATTTTGGCTGAATTCAGTAACCTGTTTGGGTCACATTGTGTCGGAGGCTGGTACACAAGTAGATACACAGAAAATAAAAGCAGTGAAAACATGGCCAGAACCACCACTCCGACCGAGGTACACAGTTTCCTGGGGTTAGCCAGGTACTACAGAAGATTTGTGGAAGAATTTTCCACCTTAACAGCACCTTTGACTAAACTGACACAGAAGGCATCAAAAAATTTCAGTGGACTGAGGCATAAGAGCGGAGTTCCAAGAGTTGAATTTGGGGCAGTGTCGTTGGTTAGAGATGTTGAAAGACTATGACGTGAATATTTTGTATCACCTAGGAAGGGCCAACGTAGTAGCAGATTCCCTCAGCGTGAATCTGTGGGGAGTTTAGCGTACTGGCAGCCCGAGCAGCGGGATTTGGCCCGAGAGTTGCATCAGCTAGCCACTCTAGCCGTTCATGTAGCAGAAACAGGGGACAATAGAGCGGTAATCCAAAATACTACAGTGTCATCTTTAGTTGTGGAAGTAAAGAAACGGTAGTACGAAGATCCTAGCCTGGTTTAGCTCAGAGACAGAGTTCAACGGGGAGAGGTGACAAATTTTCAGATAACCGAGGATGGAGTGTGGAGATATAAAGATCTCCTTTGTTTTCCAGATGTTGCAGGGCTTCACCAACAGAATATGGGCGAGGTATACTATGCCCGTTATTCTCTTCATCCAGATCCGACGAAAATGTACCACTATATAAAAGAAATCTACTGGTGGCTCAATGTTCCAATTGCCAACAGGTAAAAGCGAAACACCAGAAACCAGGTGAACTGACTCAAGATATAGTTGTGCCTCTATGGAAGTGGAAAGCAGTGAATATGGATCTTGTAGCAGGATTACCCTGCACTAGGCATCAATATGACTCAATCTGGGCGATAGTTGACAGGTTGACAAAAATCAGCTCACTTTCTGCCAGTAAGAGCTACCTTCTCAGTTGAGGATTATGTTGAGCTGTATATTAAAGAGATAGTCAAGTTGCATGGTGTTCCATTGTCAATTATCTCCGATAGAGGGGCGCAGTTTACAGCTAAGTTTTGGCAGTCATTTTAGAGAGGCTTGGGGATGTAGGTTAACCTGAGCATAGCTTTTGATCCTCAGACAGATGGGCAGGCAGAACGCACCATTCAAATGCTCGAGGATATGTTGCGAGCATGTGTGTTGGATTTCAGAGGTAGTTGGGATGAACATTTACCACTCATTGAATTTGCCTCTAATAACAGTTACCATTCTGCAATCCATATGGAGCCTTATGAAGCGTTGTATGGGCGAAAGTGTAGACCTCCAGCCGGTTGGTTTGAGGTAGGAGAATCAGCATTGGTTGGGCCAGATATTATTCGTCAATCAGAAGAAAAAGTAAAGCTTATCAGAGAATGTTTACTGACTTCTCAGAGTCGCCAGAAATCTTATGCTGACGTGCGGCGCAGAAACTTAAAATTTGATATGGGGGATTAGGTGTTCTTGAAAGTTTCACCAATGAAAGGTGTGATGAGATTTGGCAAGAAAGGCAAGCTTAGCCCATGGTTTGTTGGGCCTTATCAGATTCGCCAAAGAATAGGCCAAGTGGCATATGAGTTAGACTTACCTTTAGAGTTAGAGTCTGTTCACCCAGTTTTCCACGTGTCCATGATAAGGAAATGTATAGGGGATCCCTCTTGAATCGTCCCAGTTCAGGATGTCTAGGTTATGGAGGAGCTGGCTTATGAAGAGGTTCCAGTAGCCATACTGGACAGGAAGATTCGCAGGTTGAGAACTAAAGATGTTTCTTCTGTCAAGGTGTTATGGTGTAACAGGAACTGAGAGGAAATGGCTTGGGAAACAGAGGAAGATATGAAAGTCAGATATCCTCAGTTATTTCAAACTTAATCAGCCAGAGGTACATTAGTATTGTTGTTTTATGAATTGCCTTACGTTATGTGTATGAATGAGATACTTGACTCTAGTCTACTGCGGGATGAATGCTATAGTATTGTGTGGAGTATCGGTATTGGACTTATTTGCATTTCAAGAATTTTGAGATAGTCCATGTTACAAGGGAAACTCTGCCAAATTTTTTTTAGAATAAGTCGAGTAAGTTGAGATTCCTGTGAGAAAAAGTTTAAATTCGAGGACGAATGTTCTTAAGGGGGGAGGATGTTACACCCTGTAAATTCTTGACATTTAGATGACCTATTTGCATGTTGGTTAAGAGTTTTAGAATGTCATACATGCTACAAAAAGGCTTGGGGAAAGACCGGACAAGCGCTACGTCGAACAATCACAAGAGGAGGCTGGGCAGACCCCCTCCATGATGGCCAACATGTCACGGAGGGCTCACCTCCGCGTTGGCCGGTGTGTCACGGAGGTGAGGTCCAGCCCCAAGTATATAAAGCCCCCACTTTTTTTTAATTTCATTTCTCTTCAATTAATTTCCATAAACGAACAGAAAATAGAGAGGAATGAGGGTTTCCATTAAAATTCCTTCCGTTTATGCTGTTAAATGCGGTCCAAACTCAAATTAACTTCGGATACCAAAGTATAAAGCTGCAGAGAACATTCCTGCGGAGTTAGTTTCGCAAGAATAATCCGGCGAAGCAGCGACCCGCCGAGTCAAAGTAAGTGAAATTACTCCAAACTAGTGTTAATACACTCCTAGCATTAAAGTAAGTATTTATCTCTTCTGGACCTCCAATAAATAGTGAGTTTTCGGCCGTTCTCCGAAAAGTCAAAGTTTGGGCAGTATATATATTCAAAGTAGTGTTTTCTTCTGAAATATTTATGGGTTTAGTTTTATTTGCTATGAATATGAATGTAGTTGGAAGAAATAGCTGGATATTGGCCGAGCTACACCAGTTAGCCAAGAAGTTAGTAATTGAGGTATGTTAAGCTAGTTTCTTCGGCAAGTTAGTAATTCTAGCATAGTAAAATAGAGTAAATTCCAGAAGAAAGTTTCAGAAGCCGAGTATTATGTCCAGCGTGAATTTAGTAAGCATGTCTGAGCTATTATACCAAATGCAAAATAAAAGTTAGTAAATTAGTATTAAGCAGCGAGATATTATTTCAGACCCAGTACCAGATTCAGTTTAATTCAGCCAGAGAAACAGAATAGAATATCAGAACATCAACAGTATTATCAGATTTATTATACATATTATATGTGATTATTGTTGTTTGTTGAGACCTGATTGTGTTATGTGGGCACCCTTAGAGCTTCCTTGCCGCCCCAGGGTTAATAGTTGTGTCGACTCGCCCGCCAGAGAGTGACGATACGTCACTCCAAGAAGTGGCATGCCATCCGCAATAGGACGAAGATGGGATGCAGTATTACCCATAGCAGGCTGATCAACATTATAGCATACCCTGTCGAGCGCTTGCGCCCAGGGCACAGATTACAGATTACAGATACAGATCTTAGATTACAGTTTATAGGAGTCCTCCGGACTCAGATACAGCTATAGTCAGGTGCTCAGGGAGCCCAAGTTGCATACCTAGGGGGCCGGCGGGATGCTCATAGTTACTAGATGAGTGGAGTGAATTGTTATTTTTGGATGGCGACCCGGGTAGGGGTATATAGATTGCATGTTGATTGGTACCTTCTGACTTATGGGTGCTGGTATAGGTTCTTGTATGCTATATGTCTTATTTATTAAACTGATAGATAGTAGGACGTCGCATTGACAGGTATGATTCTCACCTTCTCTCCAGTACAGTTAAGATTAGTTTAGATTCTGCCATCCCAGATAGTCTTAGCCATCTTCTATTATTTAGTAACTATCAGTATTACTATATATTTTCAGTTATTTTTAGTTATGGCTTTGCACACTCGGTAGCGGTGGTACTGACGCCCGTTTGGAGGCGCTGCATTACTTGCTTGCAGGTACTCATAGACGAGGAGCCGATCCCTCGTAATTCTAGCCAGCACACAGAGTCATCAACTCCTGTCATCTGGAGCTTGACAACTAGAGGTTTATTCCTTTTCTTTTGTTGTACAGTACGGGTAGGTCGGGGCCTTGTCCCGACCATCTTATCGGTATTCTTAGAGGCTTGCAGATTGTATATTCCCTGTGGTTAGTTGTACCGATCGTGTGAGGCCGTGTCTATGTTTCAGTTTGCTTGTGATGGTCGTGTGGGGCCTTATTCAGTTAATAGTTGGTGACATTGCCGGTCACGGAGTAGTTTAGCACTTGATTCTACTTTTCAGTGTTAACTAGTCAGCATGGCAGCCTTGTCGGCCCGCATAGGTTCCCCCATGATCCTATTGTTCTAGTTAGTTGTTGTTTTATTATAGGTGGCTATAGGCCTAGTCGGCCGGAGGCTGTATTTAAAGTCGTTATATAGCCTGTTGGTTCCATGAATCAAGAGTTAGAGGCAGCCTGGCACCAGAAGTGCTTAGGCTCAGTAGTTTAGTAGTCCAGGTCTTAGTAAGGCACCAGGTGCCAGTCATGCCTCCCAAGGCGGGGCGTGACAATTCCTTCATTACATACCCATCATGGCACTTTGCAAGACATGACAGCATTCGAAGGAGAGATCATGCCACTACAGAAAGAATTTAATAACTTGGAAAAGATTGTGGATGAGAAACTACGCTCGAGAGATATTCCAGATTTAAGCTATAAGAAGTTGTGCCTACAGCCAAGTGTTAAAATGCCGCGGGGGTACAAGATCCCAAAATTTAACATTTTTGATGGGCATTATGTAACACCCCAAAACTTTCGTAGACCAAACTCAGACCTTGCAAGAAACATCTAGAAGAAACCATAAATTTTTCCTCAGAATGACCGTGACAATGAGTCGTGGTCAGCTCCAACGACCCGTTGTTAGATTCGTAATCAGCCTTTCCTTGGTCCTTCGGGGACCAATTGGACATGGAATGATCAGTTGTGAGGAACAACTAGTCGTCTTGTCACTCGTTAGTCCCCAGCTCAAAACTCCTTTTACTAGGAACCCATGAATCAACCAATGAGCCGTCATGTGATATGACTCATAGTGTGAGTAGTTAGTTGGGACTCCTAGATATTCCCTTCAGTGACAACAAGTGGCAATAACGACCCATTGTATCACACGATGAGTCATTGTGACCACCCGTGGTGATAGGTTCAGGGATCTTAAGAATTTTTCTAGTGGAGGTGACGACTCGACACAACGACCCGTTGGGTATACCAACAAGTCGTTGTGTTGCTCATTGTTAGGTTTCCTAGATTTCTCTTCCAACAACCACGGGAGGTACCAACGACCCGTTGGTTCATCCAATGAGTCGTAGTCCCTCTCATTGTCAGTTTCAGTGAGCCCACAACCCATGCCCCAGGACCAACGACTGGTCCCAATGAGTCATGTTCTCAACCAATGACTCGTTGAGTGACCCATTGGTCCCTATCAACAGTTTTTCCAAAATTTCCCCTAGGGATATTTTAGTAATTTCCCACCTCTTTAATCCCTAAACTACATCATTTTGGATTATTTTTAGGGCATTTAGAGGGGTAATCAATGATACACTTCATTCCTCTCAGTCCCTCAGACGTTAGATCGTAAAAACTCTCTTAGAAAGACCTAAAGAAGAAGCTAAGGAAATTGAATTTCTTCTTATATTCTCAAGGGGATTTTCTCTGGAATTTGTTCACCAGGTATGTGAAAATTCAATAAGAGAATTGTTCTTCCTTTGTGTCCCCAAAACCCTTCCATAATCTTCTATCAGTTATAGCCCTGAGGTTTCAAAAATTAGAAAGTTTTCAGACAGAATTCTATAAGTTTCAGGTGGAATATTATTCATGTTATTAGCTGCTATATTATCCCAATTCTTAGAAATCATGTGAAAACTAGCTTTTTGTAAAATGATTTAGCCATAGCTTTGGCATTCAGTAAATTAGAGTCTTGCATATTTGACTAGTTATTCATGTTGCTTAATTCTATCATTGTTGGAATTCCCTTGTTGTTAAAATAAGATGAAATCTCAGTCAGATGCATGCTAGTCCAGTTTCAGTCAGAATATTAGTATACTCAGTATTATTCAGAAATGTCAGTTAATCAGTTTGACTACAATCCTTTCTTGAGGTGTCAGTGGTTCCTCCCAATTATCAATTATTAGACTCAAATATCAGTTATCAGATTTTAGTTGGTTCTCTAGATGGTTATGATGCTTCCAGATAAGCATCTCTAACCAGTCTTAGAACACCAGTTATAGAATTCGGTGCAATAAGACTCTCAGGGTACTTCCACATAGGTATCCCTGACTTAGTCTTGGACACCAGTTTCGAGCTATCAGCTTAGAAGTCAGCCTAGGACTATCCAGTGGGAGTACGACTTAACACCGAGCGAACCGGGGTTCCAGCACACCTAGGTTCCTAGAACAATGTTGCCAGTTATTTTATTGGCCCTATAGCCCCAAACTTGTGATCGCCCAATTCATTCCTTAATATCCTGGCAAGGTATATTGGGTCCTACTGATGGAGTGTATATATCGGACTCCACATTTAACTCATGTGGTTATATGTCAGTAGAGAGACTTTCCCACTAGTCAATACAATTTCAGTTTCGTTCAGCTCAGTACAGTTCCATATATACTCAGTCCAATTCAGTTCAGTACAATTAGCTCAGATCAGTATCTCAAATTTAGGGCATGTTTATGACCACCAACCAGGGTCATTATTGACCATCTCAGTTATATTTCAATTGTTCAGTTTTCAGTATTTCAGTTGGTCATTACATGTCATTATAGTTCAGTTATTTGTTCTTTATGTTGTATTTTCTCCCACTTACTCAGTACATTCAAAGTACTGACACATACCTTCTATGTTATATCGTATTATGATACAGGCACAGGTTCTTAGCCTCAACACCGTTAGAAGATTTTCTTCAGGTGATATCAGCAACAACAATGGTGAATCCTCATCTTTCGAGGATGATATTTACTTTTTCAGATATTTTCTTTCAGTTAGACTTTAGAGTTAGCTAGGGGCTTGTCCCAGCAACTCATCATTAGTAGATGACTTTCACACATTCAGTTTTTCTTTCAGATGTATGAACTTTTATCAAATTAGCTTTCTTAAATATTTTTATTATTTAAGCTTCCTCTATAATTACTCAGATTACTAGTGTTATGATAGACCATGGGTTGGCTTAGGGCTACTTGTGACTCCAAGTACCGTGTCTCATCCAGGGTATAGACTCGGGTCGTGATACATGGAGATCCTATCGAACATCTAAAGGACTATTGCGAAAGATTAGTCGGAATTGGACATGACGAAGTTCTTCTAATGAGGTTATTAATACAGAGTCTTTCACGGATGGCATTCACTTGGTACATCAAGCAAGACTTTAGTAAATGGCATTCATGGGAAGATATGGCTCGAGATTTTGTAGAGCAATACAGGTTTAACACTAATGATGATCCAACATTTCTGGATTTGCTTGAGGTAAGAAAAACGGCTCACCAATCTTTTGAGGAATACGTGATTCGATTGAGGAGGGAAGCTTCTAAGATACATCACTCGAAGAGGAATTAGTCCAATATTTCATCAAACCACTAGACAGTATATACCGTAAATACTTATATTTCACTATTGTTCATAGCTTTGCAAGTTTGATTCAAATTGGAAAAGAATTGGAATATGGCATTCGAACAGAGAAAATATTGATATTGCCACAATACAAACAAGTTTCAAGCATAAGAAAGTCTTCCAAATAAAAGAAAAAAGGGTATCTCAACTACTATTCCTCCACCACAACACCATCAGGGTGTACAATAAGTATGCACCATCTTTGACTCTGACAATGAGCAGAGTTCCCAATACTAAGTTTATCAGACACCGCTTGATTTTAACCAACATGATTTTCGATACCATGCTCATCCTATGCAATCCAATCAATTAAAAGAAGTAAGATCTCACACATTTACCCCTCTAACTGAACCTTTGACAAGCATATTTGAAAGATTGAGGGCCCAAGGAGTTTTGAAACCAAGGGAAGGATGGATTCCCAAATATCCGTCCCCAAATTTTAATCTATCCAAGAGATGCGCATACCATTCAAATATTCGAGGCCATGATATTGAAGAATGTGTAGCATTAAGTATTAAGATTCAAGATTTGATTGAGAAGAGGAAGATAATAGTTCATCAAGGACCGATGAATTATGACTCCCTTACTCCCGAAGATATCGTTGTTCAAGGTGATCTGGCATAAATAGTTTCAAGGAATTTGAGAAGAAAGCATAAAAGGAACTGATAAAGACGAGACCTTCATAAGAAAAGTGCATTCATTCACCAATTTCCCATTCCATCTTTATTCATTTCTTTGTACGCTGAACTATATGTGACCTAATTTTCTTTATGGATACGTAGGTAGACCACTTCTGGGTTCGATCTCAATTAAATAAAACTTTCTTTTTTCCATAGCCAAATAAAATATCTTGCTCATATCCAAATATGAAATCCATGTCAATTTGGTTCGACCTTTGAATGACAAATGTGGATTCAAAACTGAATCTTGATGTTCAAATATAAGACAACAATTTCTTTTGAACTGATAATTTTATTTGACTAAAGCAGGAATACGAAGTCCTTAAGTCAAACTGGGGAGGAAACCTCAAAAATTTCAGAATTAGGCAACAAAGAGGTGTGCAAAGCATTTTGCTCTTTAAACTGGGGCAGAAATTTTTGAGGATCACCCAAAAATTTCACCAAGACAAAGTGCAAAGTCCAAGAGGTCGAAACAACAATAAGGAGCAAAGGACAAGCAAAGGTACATACCAATCTCACCTTTTAAAACTCATTACTTTTCTTTGAGTGTAGGAGTAACAGGCCCGCAACGCCAGAGACACGTATTCCGCTTCTTTCTAGCTATTATTATATCTTAAAGATTCAAGTTATTATGTCACCATATCAAGATACTGTCATTAAATTATTATTGTGCTACTTGCAAGCTATTATACCTCCAGATTCAAATTATTATCGTGCCTCCATAATCAAGTCATTATCATCAGACTACTATTATAGCACTCCATCAAGCCATTATTTTGCTCCTATCAAGCTACTATTATGATGCACTCAGCTACTGCCAATGTTATGCTACTTTTAAACTATTATTCAAGTTATTATCATGCAGTATTATGCCACTATTATTTAATCAGGCCCATATTATTATACTATTATGCCCGTATTATGCCACTATTATGCCTGTATTATGCCACTATTATGTTATTTAGTTAGGCCCATATTATGCTACTTCAAGTTGTTATTCAGTCTGGCCCATATCATGCTGTGATTACTCAATCAGGTTCATATTCTACTACTATTATTTGAGCTCGTCCTCCCTAAAAATGGACATTTGGGCTCGTCTGCCTCAAAAACAGACATTTGGGCTCGTCCGCCCCAAAAATGGACAATTAGGATAGTCCGCCCTAAAAATAGGATATTTGGGGTTCGTCTGCCCTAGAAACGGACATTTGGGCTCGTCCATCCTAAAAATGGACAATTGGGATAGTGTGCCCTAAAATAGGATATTTTGGGTTTGTCCACCCTAAAAATGAATGATTAAGCCCAAGTATGGTATATTTTGAGCCCCAATGATGTTTTAAGCCCATTATTTACGATTAAGCTCCGTAATCGCATTTGAGCCCTATGATTTTCATTTGAGCCCATTATTCACGATTAAGCCTGTCAATCTTGGAACATTTGGGTTGGTCCGCCCTAAAAATGGATAATGGGTTTATCCTCCCTAAAATAAGATATATCAATTCTAGATAGTTTTTCAAGTACTAACTAACTTATCCAGTTTTGCAGATATTCTCCTTAGAAAGTTGAAACTGGGGCAGATTTTTTTCGCGGTCCCTAAAAGATATATCTTCGCCTTACTTTACCTGACATTATATTATTATATTTTACTCATGTTAACTATTTTATCTAGTAGTGTTAAAGACAACAGGTACAAGCGCATCAATGGATCTTTCATCATATGAAATCAGTTCCGTATTCATTTCACCCCTCAATCTTTTATCTTCCAAATTTAGCCTCACTTTAATGTCACCACAATTTGGTGTCGAGTAACAATTTCTTCTATATCTTTCATATTCTTTTCATTCCTCCTTCAAAACCCATATTTTTATCTACTTTAGGAATCTTGTCCATTTCTAAATCTAGAACTACAAACGGTCTGATTCTCGTAGGCCCGAGATATGTAATCAACTTGATACCGAAGTCTCGGCCACAACATATTCACAACTATATATTTCATTTTGCTTGGTCCCACTGAGATCGTTCCCTCGGTCAGACAAAATTGGCTACTAAGTCAACATTCTTTGCTCGACAATTCATTCTTTATTCCCGAGCAAAAAAGGGGTAGCTATTGACATCCAATTTTCACCTATGCCCGTATAAGCTGCTTATTAGTATATATAATGCATATTTTTAAAATTACCTCTTTTATGTAACCGTTTAGTTCGCATTCATAATGTTTTAATAATTAATTATTATAATTCTTAAATTTTCACATAATTATTCAAAATTATAATTTTTAAAATGTTTATTTACATTTTAGTTTCAACTTATTAATTTTCTAACATTATGAATTATGTCATATCTAGTATATTGCATCATAGCTTCAACCAAACAAACTTTTGTTTTAAAATATATAATTTTTCTTAAATTTTATAAAATTTTTACATAATAATATTCGCATATTTTTACTTGAATTTTATAAATTATTTATATTAATAATAATAATTATATCTTTTATTATAAATTAAACTATTATGTTACCTATTTATTAGATTATTTACATGAATAACATTTTATTAATTATATAGCAGCTATTTTAATTTTCCTCCAATTTATTTAAAATCTAGCCACTTTCTACCTAAATTTTGTCAATTTTAGCCAATTTGATCAAATTTTGGATATTATTTAAATTCAAATTCAATCTTAATTAATCCTACCCAATTTACCAAATCTGATTAACCCATCTATGACTCGCAATCCGACCCATCTTATGACTTCTAATCTCAGTCGCTCATCTCACATAATCCTACGGTCAAGATTAAAACCCTACCCACTTTCCTTTTAACCTATCCAACTCCCAAACCTAATCCTAACTTTCACTTTCCCTCTACCAACAATGCACCCTTCACCCCATTCTCTTTCGTCTCCCTCTTCCTATTCTGGCAGTCTCTGGCCAGAACCACCACTAAATCCATATCGCCGACCACCATCGGCCATTGAACCACCCGAAAAGCCGCTGGATATCTTCCCTTTGTTCTCTCCCGCCTCCAACTAGTGAACCACCATATCTCCCTCCTTTCCTCTTTTACCTCCATTAATTCCGGCAACAGCCACCAATCGTCTCCCTTGTCTCGCCACTGCCAACACCAATGTCGTACCTCAGCTTCTTCTTTATCTCTCCCACTCCTTATTCTCTATCACCATATAGTCCTCCATTAACAACCACCCTCGACCTCTCCTCTTCCCCTTCGTTTTCTTCTCTTCGACCGGCAGACCTCACCACCAGACCTGTGTCGCTGACCTCCATCCTCGCCCATTTTTGCTTGTTTGCGTGATTATTTTTAATGTTATATTCCCAGATCTGAAATTTGCAAAGTTTAGGTGAATGGTTTTTATTGTGACTCGAGTTTACCTTTAGCCATAGTTCTCTAACAAGTTGAATTTGGCTATTGAGTTATGCTTATTCCTTTAGATTTCATGTTATGTTTGCAGAGCTCATGTCTATCCCTTGCTTTATCTTTTTGTTTCGCTTTCATGTTATTATGTGTTTAATGTATACACCTTAGATTTATAATTTATCATTAAATTTGCAATTCTTTGATTTGAAATGTTCTTGTTAAAGCATCTCTATAGACATTTCTGGCATTTCAAAAGAAGTTGTGTTATGCGGCTTGTGCTGTAGTCGTCGTAGTACATGTCCGCTGATACAAATTTCTTGTTTTTTATTCTGCTGAAATAGTTTTAATTTAAAAATAAAGACAACATTGGTAACTGATTTCTTGAATATAATGTCAGGTTATGATTGTTATTATCAATGGGTATTTTTCCTTTGTAGGCTTACAATAGTGTAGTACCCAAATGTTCTATGACTTACGGTAATGATATGAGCAATCTATCCTTTCCTCCAGAATCTATTTCTTTACTGGCTGATTATGATAATCTCAAATTTTAGTTAATACAGTCATACAACCCATGATTCGTTCTGTTATGATTGAATATTATGCCACATCTATTTGTTTTGTTTAGCAAAGATTCTTCCTTGATTCATATTCCCTCCACCTTTTCTTAAACTGATTGAGAAGTTTAGCACGCAGTTGTATGGTAAACTTTATATTTTCTTCTCTACAGTCATCTGCTAGCACATGATAATAGGGTAATCCGATTCTTTTTAATTTATGCAATGTGTGGCAAACTTTGGTACTTGACTATTTATGGTAAATTTTCAAACTTTGAATTCAAATTTAGTTGACTTCTATGAGAATATACTTATATGATAGTGTGTTTGATTAACTTTCTTTCTATTTTAAGCATGACGTGTATTATGGGAGAAATTGCAATATTTGACCACATACGGACTCGAGATCTCATACCCGCTTAACTAATTCTCAACCAAGTAACAACTGCATTATTTTTATGGCAAGTCTATTTTAATTGATTTAATTATGAGTTATTGATCGATTTTTCTATTTCCTTGACTAATTTAGTTCATATTTATTTAAGGCAAATTTTGATAATCTTTAGAATTAATTGATTTGATTGTCAATAATGAAAAGATTCCCTTTGAATGATTTTCTTTGTTATTTTCCTTTCCGTTATTTCTCTAATATATTTTGTGACTTAATTGGTAGTATTTTCTGCCCGTACTGAGTGCTAAGGATTGACTATAAAAGCATCTCTCTTCTTTGTTTTAGGCATTCAGACATTAGCTCTAAAACCCGAAATTACCTTAAGCACCCTTGTTTTTCATTCTGGTATTAATTCTTAAAAATACTCCATCCCCCCTCAACACAAGCATTGCTCGGAATCCTTGAGATTCTCGTGATCTAGATGTGTTGAGTTTGGGTAATAAATCAAGACTTTTGGAGTATTTATTGATGCTCTAATTCTCTTTCGATTTTTGTCATCCGACTGGTTAGTTTATCTACTCTAGCAAGTCATTATAAGTTAAAACTTGTTATTGCTCTCTTATTGTGATTATGTGTTAATATGATCTTTAAAATGATTTATTAAGTCTAAGCATTGTTGCATCTATTGTTGTATTTAACCTTTAAGCAGGTAGTATTAAATTTGTTCTGAACCCGTTAGAGAGTCGCTGAGACAAGAGTTGGCTTGGGAGTTTTAAATATTTAGAATTATATGTTTTATTGTAATTTATTACTTATTTATTTCTCTTTTATCAATTGTAATAATTGTAATAAACATTGATAATATTGAAAAGGGATTTATGGCTGTGAGGGTTGTATGTTTTCTTTATTGTTTTCTTGACTGCTAAGTTTCACCTAGAAAGCATGCTCATAGAAATTGAACTTATTCAATAATAACATTAAATATCATGCCTATAATATTAATACGATCATGATTATTTTTCTTGAAATTATGCCTATAGAAATTAAAACAAACCTGATTGTTTTGCTAGAAATTATGCATATAAAAATTAAATAATGTGTGGAAACTCTTCTTATTAGTCAACCTAGAAATCGTGTCTGTATAATAGGTTTCAACATACTAATTACTTAAAAAATATGTCTATAGATATTTGTCCATGTTGAAATATATTTTTTACTTGACAAATTCTGCAAAAGTAAATAAATTTAAATCTTTTATATCATGCCTAACATTTGACTATCTGATTTACATACTTGATTCTATAACACTACCAAGTAGGTTTCTTTTTTCATGAGCGTAGCTAAAATTAAAGTATGTAAATCTGGTAATAGCAGAAATACGTATAGGATGTAAATCAGATTGATACGAAATTTAGTGGTAGTGTTTTTTTTGAATTATTTCAATTGAATTTATTTCCCTACCAATAATTATGTTTCTGCTTATTGTATATGAAAACGAAAACAACATAATCAGTAACTCTTTGCTATGTTTATAACGATAAACCTATAATTTACAAGGATTATTTTGTTGAATCTTTTTCTTTCATTTAGAAATCATGCCCATAGGTTCAACGTATAGGCTTACGTGAAACCTTTGTATGTTAATTATATTTCTTTAGTTTTATTTGTCGTTTGGCGTTTATCACCTTTAAAAGCCATAAGAATTGTTAGACCCCAAAATCCAAAGTAGTAGTCCAAATGTCTCTTGGACATTAAGTTTTGGGGGTAGGCAAATGCTAGGGCGTTAGTTTTTATTCACCTAGAATGCTCTAGGATTAATAATTAATTAGTTAAGTGGGTAGATGAGACATGATAGTATGTGCTCACAGAATAATAGGAGCATTCTTAATGATTGCAAAGTATTATTTTAGTTGCACGGGGTGATCCCCTTAGGTTAAAATCTCCCACCCCTTTTAAATGCAGAACTATATTCGACCTTATTCCCTTCGGGGATACGTAGGCGCCTCTCTGAGGCTCGGTCCAATCCTTGAAATTCTTATATGTTTGGTTTGTTCTTTCTTTGTTTTTCATAAATTCGTAATCCTTTCTTATGAATTATTTTCTGTTGTGCTTAATTTTGTATTCACTCTTGTTACTTTTTATCAATGATTTAAATGTTATAAAGAGTTGTTATAACAATAATATCTTTATCTTTTAGTACATATAGTCTCAACTTCTTTCTTCTCACTTATCTGAAAGTATGTTATTTTATTCACATAACCTTTACCTTTTTAAATTTAGTTTATAGTTAAATAAAATAAGTTAAAATCAATCATTTCTTTTCCCACTAGTTAACTCTCTACATAATTAATAAATTCGAAAGGGACCCACATTTGTGGACCTCGAAAGGTGCCTAACACCTTCCTTTTGAGGTAACTTAACCTTACCCGACTCTGGCATCCTAGGCTAGTCTAAACAGACATTTAGTGTAGTGTAGAATAGGTGCTCTAACGTATCTTTTTTGTTAGATGGCGACTCTCCTTTATTTAATCCTCAAAGAGTTGTCCCATGTCAAGTTTAATTTTTCGCGAGAAAAATGGGGCGCGACACACTTCACCTTATCCCTTCTTGCTCATCATCTTCATCTTTTTTTTAACAAGAGCCACCCTTATAACACTGTATTCCACCTTTTGCCTCATCTAAGCAAGAGGTAACACCTTTAACTATTCTTTCTCTTTTCAATGCTACATGGTTCTTCAACCAACCAATTCATTCATTTTAATCACAATTTGGTGTCACCTCACGTTGAAGCTCTCACATTTCTCCCTTTTCTTGTGAACCCCCGAACTTAAGCTTTTTCCTTATTTCCATACATTTCCTTACCTCTCCTTATGTCTTGGGCTTGAAGCCCTGCTTTTTTATTTTTTCACCACTAACAACTAGGGAGAATGGGTGCCAAAGACGAGGATTAAAAAGGGTTATTGGGCTTGTAATGTGATTTTCAAGAAAAAGGGTCAACGATGCAACATTAGCTAACAAAGGAAGATGTTTAAGGAGGTCATTTTAGGTGAAGTGACTAGATATAGAAAGCCTAAAATCATGTTCTAAGTGCAGCTACATCTAGGATTTCTCCTTGAGTAACACTTAGGGCAAGTTCTAGACAGGCGTATATGCATGGGAATCATTCAATCAGCCTCACCACACAAGGCATCACACTCCAAATAGCTCACAAAATACATCACCACAGCCAGATTATGACTTAAGACAATTGAGCATGTGAATCAACAAGCCAAACAAGGAATGTGCAATATATGACAAGAGGGTATTATATCTTTCATTTCAAATGCCCCATTTCTTCAAAATTTATTTTTCCATGCCACACAAAAAGTTTTGGTGGTACCTCTCAAAAACAATTTCAACAAGACTCAAAAAATGACATTTTCCCCTAAGAAAGCCGCCTCATAATCTATCACTGGAAAATGTCACCCGGTTCAATAATAGAAAAAAGAAAAGAAAAAAATTGCTCTCGGAAAAGAACTATGATATAAAAAAAATCCTCGGAGTTTATTCACTAACTACTATTCACAAAAGTGAAAATCAAACTTGGGTCATGAACCTTTTGGCAATTTAAACAAGGACCCAATCATTTGTACTAACAATTGAAGATTAAAATTTTCATTTCATTCATACTGAGCCCTACAAAGGCTCAACAACAAGTCAATAATTTTTGAAACAACAAATTGACAAGGGAAACACCAGCATAATCAATAAAAGCCTTACAAGGGCACAAAATCAACAACAATGACCATAAAAGAGATACATCCATCCCTTTCCTAATTAAAATAATACTTGTCTCCAATGTATGCATACAAAACACGTGAGCGTAAGAACTCCCTGAAGTGGTCACTCCTTATCATCATCATCCTTAGCCTCAGCATCCCCATCATGGTCATCATCTCCCAGATCCACCTCATCATCCCCTAAGCCCTCGAACAAGTCATATATAGGGCCTTGGTCTGTAGATGAGGCAGTCATAGCTGCATCAAGTGCGCTTATATCGGGAACCTTCATGGAAATCCGACCTTTTTATTCCCTCACTTCAGCTCGGAGAGATGTGACAACCCCCCCCCCCACAACATCCATGCTAAAGCACAACTTTCTCAATATATCATACATCGACTTCATCTCCTTTTTCACCGTCTTGGCAATTAGAACAAGGAGACTTTTAGCAAATTTCTGGAGCTAGTTCTCATGGGAGTATGTCATCTCCGCGAGCTTGTGGAGGCCGGTTGGGCAAAAAGTTGTGGGAGGAGGTAAGGCTCCCCAAATAGGTGCTTCTCTAGAAGCCTGGCCCGACGCCTCAGGTTATGGCATGTTGAGATTGGGGGCCTGCTCTAAACCATGGGAAATGGCCTCCTCGGGGACCTCAAAGGCTTGCATCCGCTTCTTCTTGCTCTTAAGAGCACCTGCGTCCCTCTTTCTATCCATATTGATCACAGCAGTAGTGGAGCTGGGGGCCTCATCTGAGAAAAGTGGCATTCCTACTCAGAGGCAAAATTGGGATATGAGCATAGCATAGAGTATTAAGGTGTCAGCTTTCCTCGCCTTTCTTTTCATCTGAATCGCCACTATTTCCCCAAAGTTTATGGGGACCCTATCATGATAGCAGTGATGAGGATGGTCGCCTCCAAACTTACCCTCCGATCATTCTTTGAGGGCATGATGCGGACGCAAATAAAATCAAGCCACAACTTGGCTTCAAACTTCAAATCATGCTTGGAGATCTCGCCACCCATATAATCCTAGAAATGTGTGTCGGTGGCAATGGTAGGCGTAATCCAACTAAACTGATCCTCTTTATCGACAATTTTGGCTGCATACTCGGTTTCGAGGTCAATCTAATCCTACTAAAATAAAGAATTGATGGCCGCCGGTGTGATGTCAACTTCCACATCCCTCTCCATAACTGAGAAAGGCAGGGAAATTCATCAACCTTGCCTTTATGATGCATTCTCTCCTGCCTGGCCTGGTATGATGCATAGAACTCGGGCACTAGGCTAGTGTAGAAGTCTAGCAAAGGATTGGAAAAGACGTGCCATTGGAGGTCAGTGAATTGCACTGTGATATTAGAGAAGTCATCCTGCAACCCCACCAAATCGAAGCGTTTCTCTACAGTGATAGAGCGCCCCTTGCAAATAGCATAGTGCCCCTCCATGTCGAGCACGCAAAAGATAATGACTTCTCTAGTGTTGGTGGGGGCTGGGGTTGCCCTTGCTTTCCCCTTGCCCTTGGGTTTAGATGTGGCTGGGGCCTTCCCTTTGCTTGGTTGTCTAGAGAAAGTCATAATCTGCAAAGCCATGTTAGTGCCACATAATAATATTTCTTTTTGTATTTTTAATGAAAATAAAGAATGAACATATGTTCTAAGATAAGGCAAGAAATTATAAAAATTGGATGACAAAAAAATTGAAGGGTTCAGGAGTTAAGTGCTGGCAGCACTGGTGGAACGTAGGTAAAGACCCGCGAGGCGCCGGTTAGCCGCCGGTCCTTTACAGTGGACTGGGGAAACAATGTTCATCCGGTGCCACACTGACATTTCTCCATTCTTGACCCATGGAGCGCTGGTGAAATGTAGGTCTGACGCAGTGGCCTGAAGCCTTGTACCTCGATCTACACTTCATCCGGCATTTTGTTGGGCCTAACTGGCGGTTCACCGGTGAACTATGTTCATTGAATTTCACCTCTAAACTCAGTTAAGCAAAAATCTTTCACATTTATGGCTTACACACCCAACACAACAAAGACACAAAAAATTAATAATTTACTCTTAAGCAAGACATCACTTTAACTATTATCGGGCAAATCATGCATTCTAAGAACTTGGGGCTACTCAGGCTTCACCCCCAACAAAAATCAAGAACATCAAGAATAAAGCATTTTACCATAGAGCATACCCATATTAACATTCAACATTTTTTCACCATCCCCAACATACCCACAATATGAAAAATATCCAATCAATGAAAAGTATAAGAAATGGGTTATGGGGAAACATGAGTGGGGACAATGTGGACTCTACCATGCTTGATTGTAGAATCACATTTCTAAATATTAGCACATTGGAGTTGGGACACACATACCAAATGGCAACTTTGAGAAGTGAAAATTAATTCAAGCTTGACCAACAATGGTGATACAGAGAGGGATGATTTATGTTGCTTTGAGAGGGATTTTGGGTGAGAAGAAGTGAGAGTAAAAGAATGAAGATGGGGGTTTATATAGGTGGAAGAGGGGGGATGTGATTGGGTAGTGGGAAGGTGGAAGTTAATGGTAGGTGTTAATCGAGGGGAATTAGGAAGGTTTTAGGAAATTGAGGAATTTTGGGGAAGGTGAAAGGGTAGTGGTTAGGTGAAAAGGTGGGAATAGGAATAATGGAAGAGTAAAAAAGGGGATTTTGACTGGTTCTTGGTATTTTAAATTTATTTCGGGTCGGGTTTGGTCAACGGGTCGATCAACATAAAAAAATATATTCACTTACCTCCATCGATGCTAGACCTGCAACCTCCACTGGGTACCAGCGTTTCACCAGTGATCTAACCATATGCCCAGTTCACTGGTTCAGACTGCACTCCACCGACGTCTCGCGGGTCAAGACCTGCATTTCACTCGGTGAGTCGCAGCTCACCCTTATATTTCAAAAATTCTTCCAAGTGCATTGAGTCGCACCCAAGCCAGATCGGCGCTTTGTGGGTTGGCACCAGCGGTTCACCCCTATACCGCCGATTCTCTCCTCTTTTTCATCGGATTCTAGAGTCTTCCTTTATATGCGCGATGACCCGCTCTTGATCACCGGCGTTTGCCGGTTCAGCGTAGTGGCTTCCCTATTTTTCTTCTCCTTATTTTTTTCATTAATCTACCTATAAAATCAAAAAACAACAAAAACATCAAAGTGCTCAAAGTAAAAATGTTTGGGTTGCCTCCCAAGAAGTGTTGTTAACGTCGTGGAATGATAGATACCTTCTCAATCTATAATAATTTGGAGGGTCATCCTCCGATTCAATCTCATCATCCACTGGTTCATCGTGCTCCAGTTCACCATCAAGCACTGCTATGACCTTATACTCATTCGGGGGCTTGGTAGGCTAATACATATTGAAGGCGACCTTATCACCATCTACTTGGAACTTAAGATCCCCAAGCTCCACATCAATCAAAGATATTCCCATTGCTAATAGTGAGCTCCCCAAGATAATTGGCACCTCGATGTCCATCTCACAATCCAGCACAACAAAATTAGCTGGAAGTATGAATTTGTCCACTCTTACGAGGACATCTACTATCACTCCAATGGGTTGTTTATTCGACCTATCCGCCATCAAAAGCCTCTTGAATGTAGGTTTGGAATTCCCCAACCCAAGTTTCTTGAAAATCACTAGAGGCATTAAATTAATACTTGCGCTGAGGTCGCAAAGAGCTTTATTGAACATGCACAAACCAATTGTGCAAGGAATGGTAAATGCTCCAAGATCTTCACATTTTGGGGCAAGGCTGCTGGACATCACAACACTATAATGATGGGTCACCTCCTCGATGACCATATCACCACCTTCTTTTTCTTCAAGAGTTCCTTCATAAACTTTGCGTATCCCTTCATTTGAAGTAAGGCATCCACAAGCGGTATATTGAAGGACAATTTGCTGACAATTTCTATAAACTTGCGAAATTGATTACCCTCCTTCTTGGTCAACCATTGTGAATATAGAGGTGGAACTCTTGCTTCTTGGTCTTTGTCATTGGGGGCCTTCTTTCCCACATTTACATTCAGCTCATTTGAGGGAGTCAACTTAACTTCTCCGTCATTCTTCCCTTCTTCATCATCACAAATACTTGGTATTTTTGGCACCTCTTCTAACTCATCCTCATCATTTGGCATTAGGGAAACAACACCATTGGGCTTCACACCTACATCATTCAATATCTTTTCATTCCTAGTCACGATTGCAATACAATGATCATCTTTCTTTGAATTGGGAACAATGTTACTAGGGAGTGCACCTTTCATGCAGGATTTCATTTGTGAAGACAAATAGTTGATTTAGGCTTCAAAGTGCTAAATCAACATCAAGTGGGAACTTACTGTTTGGGCGAGGTTAGACACCTCCCCTTTTAATTCTTTAACCCCGCTGTTGGTGGATTCTACCTTCTTCAACACCTGAGACAACATGTCTTAAATCTTCAAGTTGCCTACATCACTCAATCTAGGCTGCCCTTGATATGCTTCTGCTTTTGGAGGAGGCACATAGGGGTTATCACTGTGGTGATAGCACTCTCCTTTGCGATTTTGATCTCTATTCCTCCATCGATCGTTTCTCCCCCCCCCCCCTCCTTGATTATCATGATTTCTCCAACCTTGATTCTCATCCTTGGGTGCCAAGGGCCTTGATTAGAACCTTAATACCCAGGGCGAGGACCCCCCACTTGGCCCACTATGTATTGAGACTCCTCTTCATATCTCAATGATGAAGTGTCATCATCAAATTGAATAAGGCCTTGGGCACTTACAACATCACACTTTTTACACCAGCTCCCATCACATGTTTCATCATCAACTCTAGCTGGGTCATCATCTTAGTAAGAGTTTCATCTCTAGCCTGATCCCTTTTCCTCATCTCAGCATTCATAAGGTTGGGGGCAACACCACTAGAACATATCTCCGTTTCTCTAGTATGCCATACTCGATTGGTCTTAGTCATTCTGTCAAGAAGTGCCTTGGCCACTCCATAGGGCAGTTCCGTGATTGATCCCCCCCGCTAAATTATTTTCCACAGGCTTGTTGATAGAATTCAATGAATGATAGAAGCTTTGAAGTAGAACTCCAACGGGCAACCCATGGTTTGGGCAAATGGAAATTTTTTTCTTAAACCTCAACCATACTTAATGGAGTTTTTCCCCAACAAGTTGTCAAAAATTAGTAATGTCATCATCCCTCAACTATAGCATCTCGAGGGAGGGAAGATCCTATCTAAAAATGCTTCAGTAAGCTCATTCCAAGAGGTAATAGACCCGGGAGGCAACTCCTCCAACAAAACAGTGGCTTCCCCTATTAGTGAAAATGGGAAGAGCCTCAATCTAATCGACTCTTGGCTTATATTTGTGATGTTGAAGGGTTGTCAAATCTCAAAAAAATTGAGGAGATGCCTATTTGCGTCCTCACTCAACATTCCTCTGAAGAGTCCTTCATTTGGAGTAAGTACAGCATTGTACTCATTACATGAAATATTGCATTTCCTACCGTCGGAGGTAGGCGAATGGCACCCAGTACATTGGGCATCACGGGATCATCATCCTCATGATCCATATGCCCATCCACTGAACCTTCTCCTTGTTGTGAGTGTTGACTCATATCAAGATCAACCTAGATGGCACCAATCACAAGATTAAAGTCAAACCAACTAAGATGCAACAAATTAATTCAAAAAAACAAACAGCTAAAGTCTATGAAACATTCTAATCCATCATTGGGAAATGTCACCTGGTTCAACAAAAAATAAGATAAGAAAAACTTGCTCCTTGGGAAAGAACCATAGTATAAAGAAAATCCTTGAAGTTTATTCATTGACTACTATATACAAAGGAGATGCTAATTAGCAAGTAATTACGACTTTACCTTAAGAAAGCTGCTATCCAATCTCTCATAGGGCCATATCGTACATCATTCACAAGGGGATCTCTTAAACTTTACCGCTTAACAAAACATAAAACAACAAAACAAATAAAACAAAATAAAAACACTGCATTGCCTTGATCCGCAAAGGTACACGAAATAAGCGAAGGGTGAGTGAAAGAACTCCCTGGACTAATGGAGGCGTTTGCATTAAAATTCATGCCTTGTGGATGATCCTGCGTTTCGCCGGTTGCTACCTGCATTTTTCATGTGGAGTGCTGAATCTCTCCTTCTGAATTTTCTCCTTCCAAGTATTCTGATTATAACCTGCACCAGACCAGCGCTTTGCGACTTTCAACATGTGTTTCGAAGGTCTAATGTCGTTTTCTCAATTTTTCTCCTTCCACTTGTAATCACATTCCACACCTTATTCAACCCTGCAACACTCAAAGACAACACTAACGTGAAGTAAAAAGAAGTAAAACAAACAAGATGCAACATAAGTTTGAATTAGTAAATAACTAATGACTTATCACAACTCAATTCCCCAGCAATAGTGCCATTTTTGATAAAGTTCAAATTCACCCCTCGCAAAGATGGAGTGTAAATGGTCATTGATAAAATAAATATACCCAACGAGTATCGGGGTTGAATCTCATAGGGAATAGTAGTTGATCACACAAGAGTTGTCTATCAAATTGAAGTAACTTGAATCAATGTCTCAAAAATAATAAAGTAAAAATTGGGAAAATCACAACTTGTTAATTGAACTACAAATTCGCACACGAAAATAGGGACAAAGCATAGAAAATACTGAAAGAGAGAATACTAGGGGTGTGATATTAACGGGACATCATCAGATTGGAATTACTAACAGCTCCAAGCATTACTCAACTAGTATAATTAGATGTGGATAAGATGGCACTTTACGTTTTTCAACCAATTAGGTGCCTTATACCTTAGGCTATCTCAAACCCCAAAGTCCTTTTCATAACAACCATATCAACTTAGATAAGAATCAACTATTTCTAGATTTGATTCTCAATGGGTGTGGGACAATGGGTTTTGGATATCTCTAGCCCAACCTCACATGATTAACACCCAATTAGCGACTAATGTATCATCACCCATACTCTAAATCCCATTTTCAAGCAAAATTAGAGTAAGTAAAGACAACCCACATTTGCAACTATGAGTATTTAGATTAAAACTCAAATCAAATACTAGAATTATACCAATTGAGTAAATCTAATATCAATTAAACAATACCCAATCCAAATCAATCCCAATCATTCACGCACCTCTAGCAAGAAATTTAGCTACTGTCAAGCCCCGAGCCTACACCCTGGGCGTAACACGGTACTTGGAGCCACAAGTGCCCCAAGTTAACCCCTGGTCTATCATACACTAACATTCTGAGTAAACATGCACCGCAGAACTTATAAATAACAGCTTTATCACTTTAAGAAAATGTAAAGACTAAAAGTAATATATATGAAAAACAAATCTGAAAGACAAGTCTGGTCTGAAAGCCAACTACTGAGGAGTCGCTAGGACAGGTCCCCAGCTAACTCTAAGTCTAAGCAAAACCATAACTAAATGAAATAAATAAATAAACAAGGCCCTCAAATGATGAGGACTCACACTCTGATCTGCTGGAATGGAAAGCCCTAAAACTGAAGTAACTATCCGTGCTGGACCTGAGAACCTGCAGCTGTATCATGAAACGATACAACATGAAAAGCATGCGTTAGTAGTTTGAATGTACTGAGTAAGTGGGAGAAACATACTGAATATAAAGTCTGAACTGAAAATGACACGCCATGACCAACAAGTAAACTGAGCTGAACTACTGATATAGTCTGAAAAGGTCGAGATGACCCTGTCTGATGGTCAAGGACATGCCCTAAATCTGAAACACTGAATCTGGGATATTGTACTGAACTGAGCTACTTAATTTGATACTAGACTGGACTGATTAGTGGGAGAGTCTATAACTGACATTTAACCACGTGAGCTAGAAGTGGAGTCCGATGTATACACCCTATTGGTAGGACCCAATATACCTTGCCAGGGTATAAAGGCATGAACTGAATGATCACAAAATATATCTGGGGCCAATCAGGCAAAAAAGAACTGAATCCTACACTGGCAACATAGTTTTGGGAACCTGGGTGCGCTGCAACCCCAACCAGCTCGGTGCTAAGTTCTGCTCCCACTAGAATCTAAATTGATCTACTAAGCTGATAGCTCAAAACTGGGGCCTAAGACTAGTCAGGGATGAATCATTTCATGTACCCTGAGAGCCTTATCGGACTAGAATCTAAAACTGGGTTCAAAGACTGGTCAGAGCTGCTTATCTAGAAGCATCGTAACCGTCTACAGAACAATTAATAACTGAACTGGGGTCCTGGGCCTGGTTAGAGCTATAACTAAATGTCATGACCGCCTAATGGACCAAATAATTGAAATCTGAATTTGAGTCTAACAACTGGGAGGCACCACTAACACCTCAAAAATAAACTAGAGTGAAACTGATCAGTTGACAATTTTCTGAAGGATTTTCAAGAGACTCTACGTTCTAACTAGTCTGAACTACTAGCAGCTAATAGAGAACTCAACTTATCCCAACAATATGGGAATTTCATAAATATAGAGCAAATTTCAAAAATTTCATGGAATTTCATTCAACAGGGCTAACGTCATTCGCATTAATGGAGTATCTACTCAACATATAAATATAAATAGGAAATTATAGAAAATTTAGCTCATAGCGTCCTTCCTTCACTAAAGAAAAATTTAATAAGCAACAACCTTTACTCAAAGATTAGGGCTCATATTTACTTTTGTAATAATACTGACAAATTGATGAGGAACTGATAAAGATTATATCAACAATAAATATGAACACCATTCTAAGTGAAATTAACGAGAATAAACATGAAGGTTTCTCATACTCGAAACTCAGGGCTTAGAAGTTCTAGAAGAAACTGAGGAGGATCTTGGGGGCACAAGGGAAGAACAATCTCCTTGCTAAAACCCCACGTACCTGCTGAAGAACCCACAAAAATCTTGAGAAATTGAGGAGGAGAAAGCTGCCTTAGTTCTTTCTCTATGAGTTCCTGAGAGAGCTTACGGTGTATTTTCTGAGTGCTTGAGTGGGGAATGAGGAAAAGGACCCATTACCCCCACTAAAACATCTGAAACCGCAGTCAAAACAACGTGGTTTAATGCTTTATAGAATATGAAATTAATAAATAGTCCTCAGAAATTCGCTGGGAAAAACTGTCAGGTGCTCCTAATGGGTGACCTAACGACTTGTTACCAGGTCCAACGAGTCATTGGATCCTCTCGTCAAGTTCACTGGAAAATCTCTACTGACTCCTGAGGGGAACATGATGAGTCGTCATGACTGAAAATGACTCATCGTGTCATCCGTCAGGTACACTGATAATAAAGCTGGAAAGGACTGAAACGAAGGACCTGACGACTCGTTACTGCTGATGACGACTCGTGGTGTCCTTCCATCAAGTACACTGTCTACTTCTCGAATTCTAAACTCCGACTTGGCAATGGGCGACTTAACAAGTCATGCGTCCTGATAACAACTCGTGGGGTCGTCCGTTGGGAAACACTAACTCATTATCTTGTCATCCTTCTCACGGTTGACTTGACGAGTCATTGGGTCACTTAACGACTCGTTAGGTTAGTCGTTCTGCAACTTTTCTGTAGTTTTTCAGATTTTCTAAATTAAGTCCCGGATATTGATTTTAAGCTTCTGAGGCATTGCAATATCTCCCTCTTGGAAAAATTCATCCTCGAATGTTAGAAAACTTATAGCAGCCATAAAAATAACAATCAAAGCATTCAAATACTGCTCATTCAACTTCAAAACGACCGAAGTAACTACCTCCATTTTGGAGAATATAACTGAACTAAAATTTTATTTTCATAAACACAACCAAAGTCAGAATGAAAATTTAGATACATGAACTGAATTCAGCAACTAGTTCAGGTCTTAAAACAAAATTCACATATCAAACTGTAACAGAGTCGGTAAAGAACAAGTGTGGGTATTTGGCCCTCATATCTACTTCGGCCTCCCACGTAGCTTCTTCATCCTCCATAAAACCTTGACTGAAGCTATTTCATAGGTGAGGCTATCCTTGACTGCCACATTATCCAATGGCACCACAGAGGCTGGATCTCCGATACACTTTTTCAAAAGTGATACATGGAAAACTGGATGTACAGCTGCTAGTTTTGAAGGTAACTCCAACTCATAGGCTACATTGCCGATATGCCTCATAATTCTATAAGGTCCCACATACCTTGGACTGAGCTTCCCATTCTTTCCAAACCTCATCACCCCTTTCATGGGTGAAATTTTTAGGTACACCCAATCATCAACTTCAAACTCCAACTCTCTTCTCCGCACATCGGCATAAGATTTCTGGCGGCTCTGGGTTGTTCTTAACCTTTCTCAAATAAGATGGACTTTTTGCATCGCCTCATGAACTGAGTCTGGCCCTATCAAAGTAACTTCACCGACTTAAAACCATCCTATAGGAGATCTACACCTCCTACCATATAATGCCTCAAACGGGGCCATCTGAATGCTAGAACGGTAGTTGTTGTTGTACGCAAATTCGATAAGGTGGATGGTCATCCCAATTACCCCTAAAATCAATCACGCACGCTCTTAACATATCCTCTAGAGTCTAAATAGTCCACTCAGCTTGCCCATCTGTCTGTGGGTGAAAAGTTGTACTGAGCTTGACCTGGGTATCTACTCCTTTTTGAAAAGATTTCCAGAAGTGAAGACGTGAATTGGGTACCTCTGTCTGAAATAATGGACAAAGGCACCCCATACAGTCTGACTAGTTCCTGAATATAAAGTCTAGCATAGTCCTCAGCTAAATCTGTGGTTTTGACTAGGAGTAAATGGTCATCCGGTCTACTACCACCCAAATAGAGTCATGTTGCCGACGAGTCCGCGGTAGACCCATAATGAAGTCCATATTTACTTCTTCCCACTTCCAGGTGGGTATCTGATATCCTGAGTCATACCTCCTGGTCTCTGGTGTTCTACCTTGACCTGTTGGCAGTTTGGGCACTTGGCTACAAATTCAGCAATGTCTCTTTTCATATCGTTCCACTAGTAAATGTCCCTCAAGTCGCGGTACATTTAGTAGCACCAGGGTGAATGGAATACCTTGAGCTGTGTGCCTCACCTAAAATCTACTATCTCAACTCACCGATATCTGGCACACACAACCTTCCCTAACAACGGAGCACTCCATCTCCCCCTTGGGAGAAAGCCTCAACTTCATTTCTAAGAACCGCCTCCTTGAGTTTAAGTAGAACTGGATCTTCATCTTGTCTGGACTTAACTTCAACAACCAAAGATGAATCTGACCCGCTTTCTACTACTGCTCCACCTTCGGCTGAGTCTACTAGTTGCACCCCTGGCCAAGCTAGTCTGTAAACATCCTTTCCTAACTCCATCTTTCCTCCCTCAAAGTGAGATACACTTCCCATAGATCGCCTGCTTAGGGCATCAGCCGCCATATTGGCCTTGCCCGGGTGATACAACACACTCATGTCATAATCTTTCAGGAGCTCTAACCACCTTCTCTGTCGAAGGTTTAGGTCCTTCTGGTTAAACACGTACTGAAGACTCTTGTGATCTGTGAACACGTCCACGTGAGCTCCGTACAAGTTGTATCTCAATATTTTTAATGCGAATACCACTACTTCCAACTCCAATTCATGAGTTGGATAATTCTTCTCGTGAACTTTGAGCTGTCTGGAGGCAGAGGCTATCACTTTGCCCCTCTGCATTAGAACGCATCAAAGTCCAACTCTGGAGGCATCATAATATACAAACCCATTTGTTCCTTCTGGCAAGGTCAAAACTGGAGCGGTAGTGAGTCGAGTCTTTAACTCCTGAAAACTCTTCTTACACTAATCCGACCACTAAAATTTTACCTTCTCTGGGTTAACTTGGTCAGAGGAGATGCTATGGAGGAGAAACTTTCCACAAACCGTTGGTAATAACCTACTAAGCCCAGAAACTCCTGATTTCTTTCGGAGAGGTAGGTTTGGGCCAATCCTTCACTGCTATTATTTTATGAGGATCTACTTGTATCCCTTCACCTGAGACCACATGACCCAAGAAAGTCACAGACTTCAACTAGAATTCACACTTACTGAACTTGGCGAATAACTGGTGATCTCTGAGAGTCTGCAATGCTAACCTTAGATGATTGGCATGCTCTTCCTCATTTCTAGAGTACACCAGAATGTCATCAATAAATACGATGACGAACATATCTAGGTACGGTTTGAAAACCCTGTTCATTAGATCCATGAAAGCTGTTGGGGTGTTAGTCAACCCATAGGACATCACCACAAACTCATAGTGACCATACCAAGTTCTGAATGTTGTTTTTGGTATGTCACTTTCTCTAACCCTTAACTAATGGTATCCTAACCTGAGATCGATCTTGAAGAAACAACTGGCTCCCTGAAGCTGATTGAATAGGTCGTCAATTCTAGGTAAGGGATATTTGTTCTTGACTATAGGCAGTGGAAACCCTGGGAAGTCAGGAAGTTCAAGTTACTTTGTTCAGCTGGCGGTAATCTATGTACATTCTGAGGGTATCGTCTTTCTTAGCATGAATAGCACTGGAGCACCCCAGGCAGAGATGTTGGGTCTGATGAAACCCTTCCTCAAGAAGATCTTTTAGCTACTCCTTCAACTCCTTAAGCTCATCTGGAGCCATTTTGTAAGGAGGGATGGATATGGGTTGAGTATCTGGAAGGAGATCTATACTGAAGTCTATTCCCGTTCAGGGGGAACTCCAGGAAGATCTTCAGGAAATACATATGGGAATTCGCTGAAAACTGGAATTGACTGAATGGTTGGGGTCTTAGAGTTGGAATCCTTAACCCGAACCAGATGATATAGACACCCTTTTGAAATGAGTTTCTAGGCCTTAAGGTAGGAAATATGCCTACTCTTAGGCACTGAACTGCTACCCGACCATTCTAACACGGGCTCATCTGGAAACTGAAACTTGACAACTCTAGTCCTGTAGTCAACTGAGGCATAGCAGGAGTGTAACCAATCCATGCCTAGAATAAGGTCGAAGTCGACCATGTCTAGCTCTACAAGATCAACTGGAATGATTTTATTCAAGACTGAAACTGGGCATTTTCTATACACCCAACTGGCTCTAACTGACTCGCCAATTGGGGTGGAGACTAAAAAGGGTTCTGATAGGACCTCTAGTCTAATGCAAAACTGGACTGCTACATATGGAGTTACAAACAAAAGAGTATCTCCTGGATCTAGAAGGGCATACACGTCTAGGTGAAAGAGACATAACATACCAGTAACTATGGCAGGTGAGCTTTCCTGATCCTGACGAGAAGAGAGAGCATAAAAATGATTCTGGCGTTGACCGCCATCTGTACCTGATGGGTTGGCCTACTGAGCTGGTCAGCCTGCTGGAGCTGATGAGGTAGTGGATTGTGATCTCCCTTGTCCTGTTGATGGGCACTCCCTAAGCCTGTGCCAAGCTATTTACACCCAAAGCAGCCCTCTCGTCCCTGAAGGCATTCCCCTAGGTGATTCCTACCACACTTGGGACAAGCTGGATACTTGTTTCCTGTACTGTGGTCCTGAGATTGAGTGCCAAAAGACCCACCCCTCCGATTCTAGCGAGACCAAAAAGGTTGGTACGCTGGCTGAACTAGGTGTTGGGGCCCTCTGTTGTTGTTGTTGCTGCTGTGGGCGGCTACTACCGTCAGATCTCTAGTGGTTGAAATCTGACTGGCCTGTTCTTGCCCGCTTGTTCTTTTGTTCCATATCCTTCAGTATCTCGACCTCAATCTTTTGAGCATAAACAATTAGGCTAGAAAAATCTATGTTTTTGATCAGCATTGCGATCCTGCACTCCTTGAGGACCAGGTTAGACACTCCATTCACAAACTTCAGCATGCGAGCTCTCGGCTCGGTACCATCTATGGAGCATACTTTGATAGTCTGGTAAACTCCAGAGCATACTCCTCCACTATCCGGTTTCCCTGTTGTAGGTTCATAAACTCTGCCATCTTAGCCTCCCTCAGCTCCCGGGGAAAGAACCTATCCAGAAAAGCTATGTGAAACTCCTCCCACTTAACTGGTCCTGCTTCTGCTGACCGCCCCTCCTTCCACTGCTTGTACCAGACCTGCGCTACCCCTTTTAGCTGGTAAGCAGCCAGGTCAGCACTCTCAAAGGAGCTGACACCCATGATCCGGGTGATCTTTCTGACCTCATCTATAAAACCTTGCGGGTCCTCTCCCACATTTGTTCCGTGAAAGTCTGGAGGGTTCATCCAGGTGAAATCCCGCACCTGGGCAGCAGCTGCAGACCCACTTGTGGCTATTGGAACCACCTGCTGGTTCACTTGATTGGTGACTGTTTGAGCTAGCAATTGAATGGCCGCCCTGAATTCGGCGGTGGATAAGGATTCATTCTGAGGAGCTATCGGAGCTGGTAGAGCAGGTCTGTTGGCATTTTTGGCTCTTCTTCCATTCCACGTCGATGAGGCATTATTCAACTGAAAGGAAAAAGGACACGATTTAGAAAGATGTCTTCGGAATAGGACTTTAACACATGATAAAGAACATGAACAAAAGGGGAATTTTCCTAATAACATCTTGTAGCCTTCCCGTCATAAGTGTGGCGCTCTTCACACCCATGAAAATGACTATACTCGATGCGGATTTCAGACTTGCCGAGGATACTCTAAACCTAGTGCTTTGATACCAAGATTTTAAAGCCCCGAGCCTACACCCTAGGCGTAACACGGTACTTGGAACCACAAGTTACCCTAATTCAACCACAGGTCTATCATACACTAACATTCTGAGTAAACATGCATCGCAGAACTTATAAATAACAGCTTTATCAGTTTAAGAAAATGTAAAGAATAAAAGTAATATACCTGAAATACAAATCTGAAAGACAAGTCTTGTCTAAAAGCCAACTACTGAGGAGTTGTTGGGACAGGTCCCCAGCTAACTCTAAGTCTAAGGAAAACCATAACTAAATGAAATAAATAAACAAGGCCCTTGAATGATGAGGACTCACACTCTGATATGCTGGAATGGAAAGCCCTGAAACTAAAGTAACTATCTGTGCTGGACCTGAGAACCTGCAGTTGTATCATGAAATGAGACAACATGAAAAGCATGCGTCAGTAGTTTGAATGTACTGAGTGAGTGGGGGAAACATATTGAATATAAAGTCTTAACTAAAAATAATACGCCATGACCAACAAGTAAACTGAACTGAACTACTGATATAGTCTGAAAAGGTCGAGACGACCCTGTCTGATGGTCAAGGACATGCCCTAAATATGAAACACTGAATCTAGGATACTGTACTAAACTGAGCTGCTTAATTTGATATTAGACTGGACTGACTAGTTGGAGAGTCTATAACCGACATTTAACTACGTGAGCTAGACGTGGAGTCCAATGTATACACCCCACCGATAGGACCCAATATACCTTGCCAGGGTATAATGGCATGAACTGAGTGATCACAAAATATATCTGGGGCCAATCAGGCCAAAAAGTACTGAATCCTATGCTAGCAATGTAGTTCTGGGAACCTGGGTGCGCTGGAACCCCGGTCAGCTTAGTGCTAAGTTCTGCTCCCACTGGAAATCTAAACTGATCTATTAAGCTGATAGTTCGAAACTGGGGCCCAAGACTAGTCAGGGATGAATCACTACATGTACCCTAAGAGCCTTATCGGACCAGAATCTGAAACTGGGTTCTAAGACTGGTCAGAGCTGCTTATCTAGAAGCGTCATAACCGTCTATAGAAAAATTAATAACTGAACTGGAGTCCGAGGGCTGGTCAGAGCTATAACTAAATGTCATGACCGCCTAATGGACCAAATAACTAAAATCTGAATCTGAGTTTGAAAACTAGGAGTCACCACTAACACCTCAAAAATAAACTGGAGCAAACTGATCAATTGACAATTTTCTGAAGTATTCTGAAGAGACTCTACGTTCTAACTGGTCTGAGCTACTAGCAGCTAATAGAGAACTCAACTTATCCCAACAATATGGGAATTTCATAATATAGAGAAAATTTCAAGAATTTCTTGGAATTTCATTCAACAGGGCTAACGTCATTTGCATTAATTGAGTATCTACTCAACATATAAATATATATATATATATATAGAAAATTATAGAAATTCATCCCATAGCATCCTTCCTTCACTAAAGAAAAATTTAATAAGCAAGAACCTTTGCTCAAAGATTAGGGCTCATATTCACTTTTGTAATAATACTGACAAATTGATGAGGAACTGATGAAGATCATATCAATAATAAATATGAACACCATTCTAAGTGAAATTAACAAGAATAAACATAAAGGTTTCTCATACTCAAAACTCAGGGCTTAGAATTACTAGAAGAAATTGAGGAGGATCTGGGGGCACAAGTGAAGAACAATCCCCTTGCTAAAACCCCACGTACCTGTTGAATAACCCACGAAAATCTTGAGAAATTAAGGAGGAGAAAGCTACCCTAGTTCTTGCTCTGAGAGTTCTTGAGAGAATTTTTGATGTATTTTCTGAGTGCTTGAGTGGGGAAAGAGGAAAAGGACCCATTAGCCCCCACTAAAATGTCTGAAACCACAGTCAAAACAATGTGGTTTAATGCTTTGAAGAATAGGAAATTACTAAATAGTCCTCAGAAATTCGCTGGGAAAACCTGTTAGGTGCTCCTAATGGGTGACCTAACGACTCGTTACCTGGTCCAACGAGTCGTTGGATTATCTCGTCAAGTTCACTGGAAAATCTCTACTAACTCTTGATGGGCACATGACTGGGAATGACTCGTCGTGTCGTCCGTCAGGTACACGGGTAAGAAAGATGGAAAGGACTGAAATAAAGGACCTGATGAGTCGTTACTGCTGATGACGACTCGTGGTGTCCTTCCATCAAGTACATTGTCTACTTCTCAAATTCTAAACTCCAACTTGGCAACGACGACTTAACGAGTCGTGCAGCCAGATAAAGACTCGTGGGGTCGTCCATTGGGAAACACTAACTCATTATCTTGGCATCCTTCTCACGGTTGACCTGATGAGTCATTGGGTCACTTAACGTCCCGTCAAGTTGGTCGTTCTGCAACTTTTCAATAATTTTCCAAATTTTCTGAATTAAGTCCCGGATATTGATTTTAAGCTTCCAGGGCATTACAACTACTCATGTAAGTAGAGAAGGAATTGCATTAAGTATAATTCAATATTCATTCAACAAAATGAGTAAGAAAATTCAAGCAGAAGGTTCTGGTCTCCAATGGAGTTTTTCTACCTTTTCAAAGAAGATGAAGAAGATGAAGATTTCTCTCTATACAATTCAATTCTCCAATTCCTCTCTACTTTCTATTAAATATTCAATATAATTGAATGTTCTATTCTCCTCCTTTTTAGAAAGGTACAAAAGTAGGGTACAAAATGCTCTTCTTTTTTTTTTGAACCGGACGCTTTTGCTCTTTTCTAATGGACCTCATTTGTGAGGCACCAGCGGTTCACTAGTGCCGATCCGCTGTCCGCCGGTCTATCACATTTGTTGGCCAGTGGGTTCTGGAGCAAATCGGCATTGGTGCCAGCGGTTCACTGGTGCTAATTCGCAGTCCGCCAGTAGCCATTTCTCTTCAGCATAGTAGGCATATGCGATCAGTCGATGTTTTTTCGATGTCCTCCTATGGAGCGTCGGTCCTCATCTCAATTTTTATTCTTTTTGCTCAATTTCATGGTTTCTACTCAAGTTAAGTACCAGCAAAGATCAAGGAGAAAGGGCATAAAATCCACTTAAATGACTTAAAAACCAAAACAAAACTCATGCCTAAGAGCCTAATGAGTTGGTAAATTACCAACTCATCAGCTCCTGGATCGAGTAAAGCATAAACATCTGTCTAAAAGAGACATAACAAACTGGTGACAACATCAGGCGAGTTCTCTTGGTCCTGGCAGGAGGATAGGGCACAGAAGCGGTTCTGCCGCTGACTGCCACCTGTACTTGAAGTACTACCCTGCTAAGCTAGGTGACCCGACGGAGATTCTAATGTAGTGAATTGGGCCTTGCCCCGTCCGACTGACGGGCAATCCCTCAACCTGTGACCCAATTGGCCACACCAAAGGAAACCTTCTTGCCCAGACGGCCAATCACCTGGATAGTTCTTACCACACTTAGGACATAACGGAAAAGTGCGGCTACTGGAGACATGGCTCTGAGACTGGGAGCTTGATGCTCCACCCTTCTGATCCTTATGGGACCTAAAAAAATGAGCACTAGTTGAAGAAGGTGCTGGAGGTATCTGTTGCTGTTGTGGCAACTACCATCGCTCGATCTCTATTGTGAATGCTCTAATTGAACAATTCTTGCCCGCTTACTTTCCCATTCTATCTCTTTTAATTTCTCCGCATCTATTCGTTGTGCATAGACTATAAGCCTAGAGATGTCCATGTCGCTGATGAGCATGGTAGTCCTGTACTCCTTAACCACCAATTCTGAGACCTCATTTACAAATTTGAGCATGTGAGCCCTCGGCTAAGCAACCATCTCTAGAGCATACTTTGACAATTGAGTGAACTTTAAGGTGTACTCCTACACTGTCATGTCATTCTATTTCAAATTAACAAACTTCGCGGCCTTTGATTCCCTTAACTCCTGAGGAAAGAACCTATCCAGAAATATGATCACGAACTCGTCCCACTTCACTAGACATTACCAACCCGTCTCCCCTCTTTCCATTATCTATACCATATTTGAGCCCACTCTTTTAGTGTAATGACCCATGCGTCATTACGAGGGGAGTAAGTTGGGAACACCTTAACTGGCCTAGATTGTGTGTAGGAAGGGGTAATTGTGAGATATGGTGAAAAGGTTGATGCTGGGGAGCTACTGGTTACGGGGGACCCTACAGCAGTCGAATTCCCGCTGCAGCGAGACCATGGTAATGGTCGAAGTTCCACCATGATAGACTGAGAGAGAAACTGCCGGAACCATTGTAGCGGTGTCCTGGCCACCATAGCAGGTCCGCTGTAATGGAAAAGTGATCGCTATAGCGGACGACGGGAATCAAAAAGTGGGTTTAAGTGGTATTTTACGGGTTATACCCCATTATTTCCAAAGTATTAAAATGCAAGAACTGAAGGAAATTTTTCCCCCAGAGAAATCAATTTACCTTCTCAAGGTAATATTCTTAACTTGCTACCACTACGATTGATTGCATAAACACTTAGAAATCTAGGAACATCTAATGGTGATTTTCTAGCAAAGAAACCCTAGGTTGATAGAATTAGGGCTGAGTCATGGGGAACTAATGGGAGTTTAATTTTAAGATTAAAAAGGGAGTAACAATCATTCCTAATGTGTAGTTCGTATAGGACGTGGTTCATGTGGAAATTGGGACCTAGAACTAGGTGAATTGGGACTTTACCCTTAAAATTGCTTAAAAGTGGGGGCTTGAGAGAGTAATGTTAGGGAATTGAGCCATGAGTAACGAAGTGACTAGTGGCAATAGATTGAACAGGATGGGTTGATTAGACCCATGTGTCGGTAGTAGATTATCAAATTGTGTTATATTCTTATTTTAGACTTTGCGTGTTCGGAAGAATTGAAGATAGACTAAGCTCCAATAGAGTAATTCTCATTCAAACCCTCCAAAATCGAGGTAGGGTATGGTTTAGAGGAGTTAGACTTTATATAATGTCATGTATGTATATGGAAGGATAAAATGTTGATTGGTCTCCGGACTGAGTTATGTGATAATTTTCATGTTTGATGTAATCCCAGAAGTGAAGTTGACATGTTGTTGGTCCTTAAAAGAGTTGTAATTGATGTCTGAGATGATATATGTATTCTTTGTGTTGTCATAACTGTAAAGGATGAATTGCTTGTTAATTAAGGGAATGGAGATAATTGAGACCTCCTAAAAGTCAAACAACGGACTCATTGATAGTATACTCAGTATGATATGGAATGTGGATAATATGAATATCCTGAGAGGAGTGGCTCGTTCCCCAGGGGAGCATCCGAACGAACAATACTGATTGAGTGGCTCGTGTCCGAGAGGAGCATTCAAACGAGCATATGAGTGAGAGCGGGTAGCACACTAGTATAGTACATGGATTTCTAGAGTCACCTATAGGTCATGACTAGAAGGGCAGAAATAAGACCCTCTGGCATGTGTATACATCGATGTTTAATGATAGAGTGTTCATGGTGATGTGATGAAGGCGTCTGCCCAGCATGTCACCATTGGATCTATTATGTGATGTATTGTAAGAATGTTAGAATTGAAATGAGTACGTGGTATTTGACTAAACTGAGCATGTGATTAGGTGTTTGTTGCCTGAAATGTGAGGCGTTGCAATGACTGGATGGTTGAAATAGTTAAATGTGAACTAATAATTGAGTTGTGCCATCTTTGTGATGTTTCATTCTATATCGCATGTAGTTATGTAGTATTTTGTATATCAATGATGGTGACATATGTATATATGAATGAATAAGATGATGTGTGAGTTCCAAAGAGTAAATAAAATGATGAAGGTGCAGCTAAGTCGAGCTATTGCCCAGGGCAGTACCGCTGCAGCGGAACTTATTCTACTATGGCGAGACTGTGGTTGCGTTCGGGCAATTGCTGCAGCGAATGAACTAAACTAATGAGCAGGCTGATTGAAACCTGAGTATGTTTGGTTCCTGAAATGAGCATTGTTGTATATGATTGATGTTTTGGGCTGATCCTATATTGTTGTTTTTGTGCTTACGTGTTATTATGTAAGGTTGGCCAATGATGACTACCAGTACTATATTTCATACTGATGCTACTCCTGCACTTCTTTTCTAAGTGCAGAATCCAACCCAAGAAGCTCTTCTCGCCCTCACCTTAGAGCAGCAGTAGAATTTTCAGAAAGGTAAGCGAAGCAAGACAGGCAGTCCCACTCTCCCTTCCAAGATGTCTTTTGTCCAGACATTATGGTTTAATTTATGTCGTTTCTTTTCTTCATAGACATTGTTAGCTAGACATATAAAATGCAATGACAATCAGTTCCTGGATGTATAATTGTAGAATTTGGGTTTTTATTTGTCTTTTCCCTCATTTATCGATGATCTGTTAATTTACTATTAAATGCATTAATCGTCTTTAATGTGTTGGTTTTTAGAAAAAATTGTTGAGGAAGGTTGGTTCACCCACTAGGGTTTAGTGTGGTTTCCAGTCATGGTCATTTGGATCATGACATTTCAGCTCATTAGCAGTCAAATCTGCACTTTCGACGGAGATAACACCCATGATTTGGGTGATATTCTAAACTTTGTCAATAAAGTCCTGTGGGTCCTCATCTACCTTAGAACCATGAAATTCCAGGGGATTCATTTAAGAAATGTGTCGGACTCTGGCAGCAGATGTAGGCCCAATTGTATTGGCAGTTAAGATGGCCTGCGGGTTGACCTGGTTGGTCACAACCTGAGCGAGCATCTAAATAATGGCTCTGAACTCGGCAAGTGTCACCTGATCGTCCTAAGGAGCTTCTGGAACTAGTGGGACTTGCTGGTTGGCATTACCAGTCCTCCTTTCATTTACTCTTCTAGGAGGCATTGTAACCTAAAAATGGTAGAGCACGAGTTAGAGGGACATTTTAGAGTTTCATACTCTACGCCTAATAACAATCATGAAGAAAAGGAAATTTTCCTAAGACAACCTTGTAGCCTCTCCTCATAAGTGTGGCGCGCTTCACACCCACAAAAAAGACTCTACCTGACGCGGCTTTCAGATACCCTAGGACACTCTAAGCCTATGGCTCTAATATCAAGTTTGTCACATCCCGAGTCTACACCCTGAACGCGACATGGTGCCTAGAGTCACAAGTGACCCCAAGCTAATCCATGGCATAGTATATCACTAACATACTTAGAAGTAAATAGAAAACTGAGCGGAAGTTACTAAAGTGTAAAAACATTCTTTCATATGAATAGATAATATCTTATAAATACTGAAGTTTTAACTAACACTGAGAATGATAAGTTGAGACTATTACTATGCTGTCTGAAAGCCTCTACTACAAACTGATGAGTTGCTGGGACAAGCCCCCAGCTAACTCCAAAGTCTAAAAACTAGAAATGAAAATAACTGAAATAAAGAGACTCCTATCCTCGAAATATGAGAATTCACCACTATCAATTGCCAGATATTGCCAAAGAAATAAGTTGCAATGCTGAGGTTGGGTACTTGAACCTATATCATAAAATGATATAGCATAGAAAGTATGCGTCAGTACTTTAAAAATACAATGCGATAAGTAACCTAAAAAATCTAAAAATACTATCAAGCTAGTAACAACTGATTAAGGGTAATATACAAATTATGAGATCTAAGAATAGACTATACTGTGGAAGAGCCCGTTAATCGATATATAAACACGTGAACTAAATATGGAATTCGATGTATACGCCCCATCGATAGAACCCAATATACCTTTCTAGGGTATAATAGCAAGGCGGTGTGATCACTAACTGAGGCCCATTCAGGATAGAGACTTATGGTGGCATGTAGTTTAGAGGACCTAGGTGCACTGGAACCCCGATCCGCTCAGTGCTAAGTGCTACTCCCAACTAAACTCCTAAGTATAACTAACTGAACTGATTAGCTTGAACTAGTGTCTTAAGGATAAATCAGAACTACTTATCTGAAAATGTCCTGAGAGCCTAAAAACCTAGTGACTGAAAATGCTGAAATGCTGGTACTACTGACATTACTGATATTACTGAGTATACTAACTATGTGAATAGTACTATAAATCATGATTACATAAATCATGAGAAAATTGTTTATACTTTGAAAGATCATACTATTTTTGAAATATTACTAGTTCATGAAATGAAAACTCAAAATCATGCAAGAATCAAGAATCTGGAGAGTTATTTTACAAGTTGATATTAAAATCCCAATTACAACCTAGTACTAGTCATGAAGACTCAAAAGATTAAGGAGATAAGTAGGTCTGGGCAAAGAGCCGAGCCAAGCTCCGCGCATGTATTTAGCTTGGCTCGACTCGTCTCGTTTTGAAAAAAAGCTCGACTCGGTTTCAATTAAATTTTGGCTCGACTCGATAAAATCTCGATCAAGCTCGGCTTGGTCAAAGCTCGGGCTTGATTGAGCTGGCTCGGTTGGCTCGATATAAGAAATAATACATTTTTATTAAGCTCAATTACGAAGTACATTAGAAAATTAACTTAACATATTATATTAATTTAATATTATATAATTAAGATTTATCCAATGTTAGCAAATTTTTAACCACAATGCAACTTAAGCCTACTATATCAGTATAAGTATTCATAGTTCGATTTGGTTCAATTTTTATTATAATCAAATCAAATTAAGTTTCAATTATTAAAATCAAGTAAAATCAAACATAATACATATTCATCGATTTGGTTGATGTCAAATATGGTTATATTTTTTTTTTCAATTTTTAAAAAATCTAATATTATTCGTCTCTTTATTTTTCTTCCAACAATTACCAAAAAAACATTATTTGTCAACTTATAATCCTTTGATATCCTTTTATTAAGGTGGATATAATTTCTTTGAATTATTGAGAACATGTCTTGAGATCTATAAGTATTAATGAGGTAAATAAAATTTACAAAAAATATAAAAAAGTCTAGATAAAAAAGAGTTGGCTCAGCTCGGGCTTGGTCAAAATTAAAAAAAAAGCTTGGTTGAGCTCAGCTCAGTACTATTTAAATCTCGATAAGACTCGACTCGACTCGGTATACACTCGGCTCAGTTAGGCTCGGCTCGCTCGGCTCGATGTCCAAGCCTTGATATAAGGAATTTCGACAACTAGAAGAAAACCCTAGGTTATGATTTCAAGAAAGCTTGAAAACTAGGGTTCACTGGTTACTTTGGAGCATAAGAATAGAAGGAATACCTTGATAAATCCCCACATACCTATAGAAGGATTCCCAGCGAAAACACTTGAAATCTTGAGAAGAAAGTTGAAGCCTTAGTTCTTGCCTTGAAATGCATGTTTGTGTTCTTATGGTGAAGTTCTGAGGAATTAGGAAAGAATGAGAATAGAGGGTCAACTAATCCCCTAAAAACCCCTCCAATAGATCCCAATATGGCGTAGTTTAGAACTTAGAAGCATAAAACATTACTAGATGCCCTTTGAAAAAATAACCTGGGAACTATCTCCCAATCGTCACGACTCACACTAGGAGTCATTGGCTATCACCATAACTCATGGTTACGAGTCGTTACTTGTGGACCTGATTTTTCACCTTTCTAAACTCTAATCCACGGGCTCCCATCACAATCGTCTTGGATACCATGAATCATTCCATGACTAGTGGTCAGTGAACCAGCCTTGCACTTCCTCTGATTCTCCATCCCACGACTCCTTATAACGACTCGTTACTAGCTGTGACGGATCATTACATGACTCGTTGTATAAGGGGCAACCTTAACCAAGTTTTTAGACTTCACCCCACGAGCATGAGGTACGATCCATACAACGGTACAATAGACCATTATTTGTACTTATACCATCTAAAGCCCCATTGATTATTCTCTGAAGTTTGTCCTACGAAGGAGTACCACGACCCATACCCGGATACCACGAGTCATTCCTTGACTCGTGGTCACGGAAATAATCCGATACAATTCTCTCAAGTTTATCCCATGATCCGTTACCACGGCCCATGGTATGGCCTAACGATTCGTACTACGACTCATGGGTTTTGGAATCTGGGACCTGAAATTTTAGGCTGCTCACAACGAGTCTAACCATGACTCATGTTACCTTCCAACAATTCATACCAAGACTCATTCTGAGATAAAAATTTCCACTCCTTGCTAGTTCCATGCTTCATATCTAGGATCTAGACTTAGAAACTCCTGGGGTGTTACACCTATAAAGCAAGAGACTCAACACATAGAAGATGTGTTATTTTTCTTTGAATGGAAGGTTGTAATATTGTATGAAAATAGTGTTGCTTTTAAGTTCAACTGAAGGAAAGATACATCAAAGGAGATCGAAATAATCATATTTCACCAAATTTCTTTTCATGTATGTCTTCCAACAAAATGATATGATGGATGTTCAACAAGTTCGTTTCATAAATGACTTGGTAGATCACTAAAGCCTTACCAACATCAACATTACAGAAGTTGATATCAAGATTGGAATGCATCGTCTTCAATAAATAAAGTTATGTTTTCATCAAGGGGAGAAAATACGCATTGTACTCTTTTTCTTAGCTAAGGTTTTATCCTACTGGATTTTCCTAGCAAGATTATTAATGAGGCAGCAAGTAATGCGTATCATGAACAACTATGTATACTTTTCTTTTACTAGAATTTTTCTTTACTGGACATCCAAGGGGGAAGTGTTATGAAATAGATGTCCTCATTTGTGTCCAAGAAATGGAACACTCAGTACCCAAGTTACGCTACTTTGTGCCCAAGTTTATGGGCTCTATATATGCCCCTCTTCTTGTAATATGATAGTGATCCATGAGAAAAAATAAGAATAAATCTCTCTCTCTCTCTCTCTCTCTCTCTCTCTCTCTCCCTCTCTTCTTCTTCTTCTTCTTATTTGTTTACTTTTATGTTAATTTTTATTTTATAACATTGATCTCTTTCTAGAATATTTTGATTTGTGAAATTTATTGTGTTATAATTGAGTTGAATAGATTCCGATTTTCATATCTAATCTTTGTCGGTATTAAGGATTAATACGAGACAGTATGTTAACAACAAGAATATTAGTGTTCCGAAAATATAATGGGGTGCATTTCAAATTCTTTCGAATAGAAAAAAGTAAATTTGAATATTCTCTTGTATGTAAAAATATTCATATTTGTCATATTGTTATTTTCAGAATGATATCATACAAATTGAGTAAGATGATTATTTAAAACCACATTTACTGAAAGTGAAAAACGTTCTATTTAATAAGAAGTTTAAACCCCTTTAAAATTTTGAATTAGGTTAGGTGGTTCATGATCCAACTCATTTTATAGTTCATTTTAAGTCCAACTTATTTAAAGTCCATATAACTTTTGTAGTCAATGTTAGCAACTCATCTTAATCTGTTCCATTTCGACCCACCCATTTAACACCCTAAATAATTGGAAAAAAAAGATACATATTAACTTATGAATAGCATATACTAACTTCTAATCTAACGGACTAAACATCCAATAAGAAATAACCTTTGCATGGTAATCCTGGTATAATTAATTCCTAAATAACTCATGTATGCACAATAAATTTATATATAACTAAAACCTGTCTTAGAACTAAAAGATTTCTTTGGGGTCGTTTGATTATTGGATAAGGCCCAAGCTAATAAATGAATAACTTGGCTATTCATGTATTAATTTTATACATTATTTAATTTTTAAATAGAAAAAAATAATACATATATTACTTTTATACAATGTTTGGTTAGTAGGTTTCAAATGTTGTATAAAAATTATTCATGTACTAATTTTATATGGTGTTTGATTGTGTTTTAGCAATTCTACATAATTAATACTCACATAACTTATGAGAAAATCTATTTATAATTTTATGCAGGGTAGAAGGTGGAATAAGTTATATGGGTATTAGTTATACATGAATTAAAATAATAAAATTATACATATACCCCTATCAATTTACTTTTAAAATCTTTTTTAGTTCGGTAATTTTTTAAAAAATTATCACTTTCTTCTGTGTACATTTGTACATAATTAGTTATCACTTTTTTTTATTCAGTGTTTTCTTGTTTTGGTAATATGGATATTATATACATATAATAAAACCACTTTGTTTCATACATTTACACTTCCAGTTTCTTCTATTTTTTCTTTAAAAAAAATTAATTATACAATAGAATTTTATACTATTTGTTTATTTATTTATTTATAAATAATATATATTAATTTACAATAAATTAAATATTCAATAATCAATAATTCATGTATTGAAATTTCTATGTAACAAAACCCTACATAAATAATACCTACATAATTAATATTTGCATAACCAAAACCTACATAACTAATACATGAATAACTAAAATATGTATAATTAATCCCTGCATAAAATAATATATAAATTTTCTCATAATTAATCCATGTATTACTAATACCTGCATAACTCTAACTTGTAACCAATCGGCCCCTTAGTGTAAAAAATTCAAAGTGTCTTATCATATCTATTAAAGTTACTAGTATTTGGACACGTGTGATGCACGGGTGTCCCAGTTAAATTAGTATATATATTTTTAAAATAATATAGATAATATTAGAATATGTTTATGTCATAGAGTAACTAAAAATTTTAAGGAAAGAAGTTCAACTTGTATTTGTTATGCAATCACCCTACTCGAATGACTTGATTGTTCAATATAAAATTACTATGATCGTCGTATAAACCTATAGAGTTGGACAACTAAATTTAATTAGGAAGGTGTAAAATTTAATGAGAGAAATTTTGATGTAATTCAATGCAAATGTGTGATATGATTATATTAAACATAATACTTTCTCATAAAGAATATTCTTGGAGTGTGTTTACTATGCAATCCAATATTTGGTTACTTAGTCATGATTAATACTCTTGTTATGAACTACAAAAAATCTAATTATAACCGCTATGGAATTCTTTTATTGTTTCATCTTGACCTAAAAAGCTATTTCAATTTAGATGATTAATACAACAAATAATTAGCCAATAAAAGATTTTGAATAGGGTGAAGGAGGACTATATATAGCATGTTATGCAAAAAACTATTTTCTTATAGTCATGCTCAAATCAATAGGATAGTGTAATAAAGGCGCAAGGGAACTTTACTGAATCTCATTTGCTAAAGAATTATACTATGTGAACATGTGTGTGCGTATGTATGTGTTCGTCAGTGTGTGGGTGTGTTATTGAATCTCCTTAGTATAATTTTTTTTTGAATTTCCTTAGTTGAATCACGATTTCATCGATCAAAGTACATACTGATTTTTTTTTAGTTTGATTATTTAAAAAAAATTAGTCTTTGTTGAATAATTTTATATTTGATCATTTACGAAGATCAAAAGTTATATATTGCAATTAAAGAGAATAATTGTAATATAAAATCATGATAGTAAGAGACATGCATAGGAAAACATTCTTTAACCACATATATGATGAAAATAGTATTACAACAATTAATTAACAACAAAGTAGAAGTAAATCAATTGAATAGTTCATAAAGTGTAGTAGTCGTCATTAAAAAAACTTCTTTATAATAAAATTAAAATAAAATTTTACCTGAATATCATAGTTGGAGCTGAACACTACAAAAAATAAAATGGTTATGCTTTGAACACTTTAGTATCTATTTTTATACAGTGTTATCGTAATAAAGTATGAGTAAATGTAATGTTATAAATATTGCTCTTGCAACTGAAGGATCTTAGAGGACCAAATAAATAATAGTTGGAATAGGAAAAGATGATAATCTAAATAATATTAAGAAATATGTAAAGGTGTAGCCTATATGGTAATTATTAGTGTTTCAATATAGTTGATTTTATAGTTATTAATTCTTAAAAGAGTTATTTATTTGATTCAAGGATAAAATTATCACTCAATTTTAATGAATAAATCTGTAAATTATAAATTTTAACATTCATAATACTGTAACGATCCGGACGTCGTTACGGGATGGTTAAGGGCCTAGAACACTGGAACTGGCTAGGGAAGGAATAGAAAGGGCTGTGAAATTATTCTAAGTGTGAACTGGTGAATTTCGGGTAGTTACTGATTCGGGGGACCGCTGCAGTGGAGGAATTTTCGCTGCAGTGGAGGAATTTTCGCTGCAGCGAGACTGTGGTGACGGTCGGTGTTCCGCCGTGGTGAATTTGAGATGTAACCGCCGCAGAGACACTATGGCTGCTGCAGCGGGTCCGCTGCAGCGAAAATGTGATCGCTGCAGCAGATGATGGAAATCAGAAAGTGAGTTTTAAGTAGGAATTACGGGGTTTTACCCCATTATTCTCAAGATCACGATCAAGAGGTCTAAAGAATGGGAAAACACTCTCGAGCAGTGAAACTCTTCGCCAAGGTAAGATTTTTATATTGCTTATCTCTACATGAGTAATGTTGATTCTAGAATCCTTATAGACCTTCAACGGTGGAATTTTGGGAGGGAGAAAACCGTAGATAGTTAGACTAGGGCTGAAATATGAGAAGATTATGGTGTGTTTAGACTTGATAATTAGGAGTATTGATCACTCTCCTAAGATTTTTATCGAGAACAAGGATTATGCGAGAATTGGGACCTAAAACTTAGTAGAATTGGGGTTCATTTTCGAAAGTGCCCTAAGAAAGAGGGTTTGATCTTCTAAAACCCTTATTTCAAAGAGGGAGTAATGAATTAGTCTTTTTTTATTATAGATTATGAGCATTCCGAAGCTGTGTGAAAGAGAAAGCTTCCGGTGGAGTAATAGACTCTTCGTGTCAGAAATTGAGGTAGGTTATGACATTGGGTTAGACACTACGTAATGGCTTGTATGCTTATGTAATGACTATATTTGATTGGTCTTCAAACATTCCTCGTTATGAGCGTTTTATGTGAATAAATGGAGATTATCATGTTAATATGAGGTAAATATAATCTGTTGTTGAGATCATGTGGAAGTTTGTAATGAACTTCGTGTTATGAATCTATCATGTGAACTTAGTGTAGTATTTGAGAAAGTGAGGGAATGGAGCATAGACTCCGATGAATTGATATAAATATGGTTTCAATTATGTAGTGCATCTTGTTGTGATTAAAGGATGAGAATGGCTAAAATATTAACTGTTTCCTGAAATGAGAGGCTCGAGCCCCAGGGGAGTATTCGGGCGAGCGAATATTATTATTGAGTGGCTCATGTCTGAAATATTGGCTTGATTGGCCCAGACTTTTGTGATCACTAAATTCATGCCTCTATACCCTATCAAGGTATATTGGGTACTACCGGTGGGGCATATACATAGGACTCCACATCTAGCTCACAAGGTTATATGTCGGTTATAGACTCTCCCACTAGTCGGCTCAGTCCATTTTCAGTATAAGCAGTTCAGTTCAGTTTCATCTCTATCAGTTTAGATCAGTTTAGTACAGTATCTCAGACTCAGTACTTTTAGACTTAGGACACGTCTTTGACCATTAGATAGGGTCATCTTGACCATCTCAATTTATTACAGTTATTCAGCTCAGTATCAGTTGGTCATTACATGTCATTTTCAGCTTAGTCTTTTATATTATGTTATGTTTTATCTTGCTTACTCAGTACATTTAAAGTACTGACGCATACTTTCATGCTGTATCATTTCATGATACAGTCGCAGGTTCTCAAACCCAGCGTCGTTAGCCAATTTCGTTCAGGTCTCTCTCCCAACAGTAAAAGTGTGAGTCCTCATCTATCGAGGACGTTATTTCATTTATTTCAGTTTCCTTTATTATTATTTCAGTTAGAATTATAGTTAGTTGGGGGTCTGTCCCAGCAACTCCTCTGTTAGATGGCTTTCAGACACAAACGTGGTTTCGGTTTATTAGTATTGCTCAGATGTTTTAAACTATGTGATTCAGAATTTCTTTCATGAATGTCCTACGTCATTATTTTTAAGCTTTCGCTATTATGTTTACTCAGAGTTCTAGTGTATCATAGGCTAAGGGTTGAGTAGGGGTTACTTGTGACTCCAAGTATCGTGTTCCATCCAGGGTGTAGACTTGGGGTGTGACAAACTTGGTATCAGAGCACTAGGTTTAGAGTATCCTTGGAATGTCCGAAAGCCGCATCGAGTGGAGTCCTTTTCATAGGTGTGCAGCGCACTACACTTATGACGAGGAGGATACGAGATGTTATTAGGAAAACCTTTTTTCGTTCATACTCTTTATCGTGCATTAAAGTCAGACCCAGAAATGTCCTTCTAAATCATGCTCTATTTCGTTTCAGTGAATCATGCCTCCCAGACGCTGTAACAGAAGAAGGGCCAGTAATGCCAACATACCTGCCCCACCAGCCCAATCAGCCACTCAAAATAATTCAGTATCTACCGTCGAATTTAGGGCGGCCATTCAACTGCTGGCCCAAACAGTCACCAACCATGTGAACCAGTAGGTGGTGCCGATGAACACCAACAGGTCTGCAGCAGCTGCTAGGGTGCGAGACTTCACCCATATAAACCCTCCATCATTTCAGGGATCCCAGGTGGGGGAGGACCCCAAGAGTTTGTGGATGAGATCAAGAAGATTATCCGCATTATGGGCGACAACTCCTCTGAGAGTGTTGATCTGGCTGCCTACCAGCTAAAAGGGGTAGCTCAGATCTGGTATGAATAATGGAAAGAGGGGCGGCAAGCGGGAGCAGGACCAGTAGGGTGGGAGGATTTCAACATAGTCTTCCTGGACCGGTTTTTCCCTCGGGAGCTGAGGGAGGAAAAAATGGCAGAGTTTATGAACTTGAGACAAGGCAATAGGATCGTGGAAGAGTACACATTGGAGTTTATCAGGCTGTCTAAGTACACTCCAGAGATGGTAGCCGATCCAAGGGCTCGCATATTGAAATTTGTGAACGGAGTGTCGAACCTGGTCCTCAAGGAGTACAGGACAGCAATGCTGATTAGAGATATAGACCTCTCCAGCCTGATTGTCTATGCGCAGTAGATTGAGGCTGAAAAACTGAAGGACATGGAATGAAAGAACAAACGAGCAAGGACTGTCCAATCAGATCATGACCACTATAGGTTAGGCAATAATAGCTGCCCAAAGCAGCAGCAATAGCAGTAGAGGGCTCCAACACGCAGCTCAGCCAGCACTGCTACCTTTCAGTCCCACCAGGACCGGAGGGGTGGAGCATCTGGCTCTCAATCTCGGAGCTAACAGATATCCAGCCTTCCCCAAGTGTGGAAAGAATCACGTGGGAGAGCACCTTCAAAGTCGAGAGGGCTGTTTTGGTTGTGGACAGCTCAGACATCGGCTTAGGGAGTGCCCATCAGCCAGGCGAGGGAGATTACAATCCACCACATCATCAGCTCCAGCAGGTCAACCCGCCCAACAGGCCAACACATCAGGTACGGATGGCGACCAGCGCCAAAATTGTTTCTATGCATTGTGTTCCCGTCAGGATCAGGAGAGCTCACCTGACGTAGTCACGGGTATGTTACGTCTCTTTCATCTGGATGTGTATGCCCTCCTAGATCCGGGAGCCACTCTTTCATTCATGAACCCCTTCGTAGCAGTCCAATTTAATATCAGTCCATAGGTCCTCTCAGAACCATTCTTAGTCTCCACCCCTGTTGGTGAGTCAGCTACAGCCAGCTGGGTGTATAGAAACTACCCAGTCTTAGTCCTGAATAAAGTCATTCCAACCGACCTCGTGGAGTTAGACATGGTCGATTTTGACCTTATCCTCGGCATGGACTGGTTACACTCCGGTTACGCCTCCAGTTGACTGTAGAACTAGAGTTTTCAAGTTCCAGTTTCCAAATGAGCCAGTGTTAGAATGGTCGGGCAGCAGTTCAGTGCCTAAGGGTAGGTTTATTTCCTATCTTAAGTCCCAGAAACTCATTTTCAAGGGATGTATTTATCATTTAGTTCGGGTTAAGGATTCCAACTCTAAGACCCCAACTATTCAGTTAGTTCCAGTGGTCAGAGAGTTCTCAGATGTATTTCCCGAGGATCTTCCCGGAGTTCCCCCTAAAAGGGAAATAGAATTCGAAATAAACCTCCTTCTAGATACTCAGCCCATCTCCATCCCTCCTTATAGAATGGCTCCAACTGAGCTTAAGGAGTTGAAGAACCAGTTTAAAGATCTTCTTGACAAGGGTTTTATCAGATCCAACATCTCTCCCTGGGGTGCTCCAGTACTATTCGTGCGTAAGAAAGACGATACCCTCAGAATGTGCATAGATTACCATCAGCTGAATAGAGTCACAGCCAAGAACAGGTATCCCCTTCCCAGAATTGATGACCTGTTTGACCAACTTCAGGGAGCCAGTTATTTCTCTAAAATCAATCTCTGGTCGGGGTATCATTAGTTAAGGTCAAAGAGTATGACATACCGAATACAGCGTTTAGAATTCGGTATGGTCACTATAAGTTTTTGGTTATGTCCTTCGGGCTAACAAACACCCCCCTAGCATTCATGGACTTGATGAACAGAGTCTTCAAGCAGTATCTGTATATGTTCGTCATTGTATTTATTGATGACATTCTGGTATACTCTAGTAATGAGGAAGAACATGCCAATCACCTGAGATTAGTATTGCAGACACTCAGGGACCGCTAGTTGTTCGCCAAGTTCAGCAAGCATGAATTCTAGTTAAAGTTCGTGACTTTATTGGGTCATGTGGTCTCAGCTGAGGGAATACAAGTAGATCCTCACAAGATAGAAACAGTGAAAAATTGGCCCAAACCTACCTCTCTGACGGAAATCAAGAGTTTTCTGGGCTTAGCGGGTTATTACCGATGGTTTGTGGAGGGCTTCTCCTCTATAGAATCTCCTCTGACCAAGTTAACTCAGAATAAAGTGAAGTTCTAGTGGTTGGATGCGTATGAGGAGAGTTTCCAAGAGTTGAAGACTCGACTCACTACCGCTCCAACTTCGACCTTGCTAGAAGGAACAAATAGTTTTCTATTGTAACGCTTCCAGAGTTGGACTTGGTTGCGTTCTGATATAGAAGGGCAAGGTGATAGCCTATGCCTCCAGACAGCTCAAATCTCATGAGAAGAATTATCCAACTCATGACTTGGAGTTGGTAGCGGTGGTGCTTACGCTGAAAATATGAAGACATTACCTATACGGGTCTCACGTGGATGTGTTCACAAATCACAAGAGCCTCCAGTGTGTGTTCAGTCAGAAGGACCTAAATCTTCATCAGATAAGGTGGTTGGAACTACAAAAAGACTACGACATGAGTGTACTGTATCACCCGAGCAAAGCCAATGTGGTGGCTGATGCACTAAGCAGGTGTTCTATGGGAAGCGTAGCTCATGTTGAAGAGGGCAAGAAGGAAATGGTAAAGGATATTCACAGGCTAGCTCGGTTGGGAGTACAGTTGGTGGATTCAGTCGAGGGTGGAGTGGTAATGCAAAGTGGGTCAGATTTCTCCTTGGTAGTTGAAGTGAAGTCTAGACAGGAAGAAGATCCCATCTTACTCAAGCTTAAGGAAGCAGTTCTCAGAAAAGAAATAGAAGCTTTCTCCAAATGGGGAGATGGTATGCTCCGTTACAAGCAGATTGTGTGTACTGGATGTCAGTGAGTTGAGACAATAGATACTAGCTGAAGCACACAGCTCGAGATACTCCATTCATCCTAGTGCTACTAAAATGTACCACGATTTGTGGGATATTTACTAGTGGAATGGCATGAAGAGAGACATTGAATTCATGGCCAAGTGCCCGAACTGCTAGCAAATCAAGGTAGAGCATCAAAGACCAAGAGGCATGACTCAGGATATCAGCATACCCACATGGAATTGGAAGAAATAAACATGGACTTCATTATAGGTCTACCTCGGACTCGTCGGCAGCATGACTCAATCTGGGTAGTAGTAGATCGGATGACTAAGTCAGCACACTTCCTCCTAGTCAAAACAACAAATTCAGCTAAGGACTATGCCAGACTCTACATCCGAGAGTTATTCAGAATTCATGGGGTGTCATTAGCTATCATTTCATACAGAGGAACTTAGTTCACCTCACATTTCTGGAAGTCTTTTCAGAAGGGACTAGGCACTCAGGTCAAGCTCAGCACAACTTTTCAACCGCAAATAGATGGGCAAGCTTAGCATACTATACATACTCTAGAAGATATGTTGAGAGCGTGGGAGATCGATTTCAAGGGCAGTTGGGATGATCATTTTCCTCTTATCAAATTTGCATACAACAACAGTTACCACTCTAGCGTTCAGATGGACCCATTTGAGGCATTGTATGGTAGGAGGTGCAGATCTCCTATCAGGTGGTTTGAAGTGGGTGAAGCTGCTATAATCGGGCCAAACTCGATTCACGAAGCTATGCAGAAGGTACAGCTTATCAGACAAAGATAGAAAACAGCTCAGAGCTATCAGAAATCTTATGCGGATGTGAGGAGAAGAGAATTGGAGTTCGTTGTGGATGATTGCGTTTACTTGAAAATTTCGCCCATGAAAGGGGTGATGAGATTTAGGAAAAAAGGAAAGCTCAATCCGAGGTATGTGGGACCCTACAAGATTTGGACACAAATTAGCAAAGTAGCTTATGAACTGGAGTTACCTACAAAATTGGCATCCGTGCACCCCGTATTCCATGTGTCACACTTGAAGAAGTGCATCGGAGATCCAACTTCTGTGGTGCCATTGGACAGTGTAGAAATAAAGGATAGTCTCTCATATGAGGAGGTGCTAGTCCAGATCCTTGACCGTCAGGTTCTTAAGCTAAGGAACAAGGAAATAGCTTCAACCAAGGTCTTATGAAGGAATCAGCAGGTTGAGGGAGCTACTGGGAGACCGAAGCAGATATGATGGCCAAATACCCGTATTTATTGTCTACCGACTCTGTTACAGCTTAAAATATTAGCTTTGCCTTAGAAACTAATTTAGTTGTTGGGTTTAATTCATGTGCTTAAGTTTCCCTTATGATTTTGGATGTATGTATGAAAGGTGAATTCAGTTCAGTTATGTATGTTGAAACGTGGTTATTCATTCTGTCAATTTTGGAGTTAAATGAGTAGTATTTGATCCTTATGATTGTTATTCCCTTCTTTCCTGGGTGTTTTCCAACATTCGAGGACAAATATTTCCAAGGGAGAGATATTGTGATGCTTGGAAAACTCAAAGACTAGATCTAGGACTTAAATCAGAAAATATGAAAATCTGCAGAAAATGCCACAGAACAACTCACCTAACGGGTCGTTATGAGACTTAATGACTCGTTAGGTCAGTCGTGGAAAGGGGGATTGAGTAATGAAAAGGAAGAGACAGTGTACCTAGCAGAAGACCTCACAAGTTATGGTCAGACACCACGAGTCGTGAGGTGAGTCGTGATCAGCTAAAGGAGGATTTCTGAGAGTTAAGCAGTGCACCCCACGAGTCCTCACCACGACTCATTGTGGGACACCACGAGTTGTGCTGTTGCCCATGGGGATCTTCAGACATTGGGTCAATGTGGTCCATAACAGGTGATCACGAGTTGTAGTCACTCACCATGACTCGTTAGGTCCCTCGTGGTGACCTTCAGGGATTTTTGGGCAGTGTACCCGATGAGTGTGACGACGAGCTGTTAGGTCACTCGTTAGGACCACCTGACAGTTTTCCCTGTGATTTTCTAAAGGTTGTTTAGAAATTTCCTACTCTCCTAAACTTTAAACTATGTTGTTTTGGAAGTAATTTCATACCTATTAGTGGGAATGAATGGCCTCTCCCCTCATTCCCCACGTTTATTCTCAAAAAAAAACATCAAAGGGTTCTCTCAAGAAACTCTCAAGCAAGCTTAGGGTTTTTCTTCATTGCAGAAGTTCGAGTTTTATTTGTCGGGGAACTTTTAGTCACGTATGTGGGAATTCAATAAGGGAATAGTTCTTTCCTTGTGTCCCCCAAAACCCTCTTATAGTTTCTCTATTAGTCTTGGCCTTGAGTTTTCGAGTATGAAAAGATTACATGTTTGTTTTCGTTGATTTCACATAGAACGATATCCATGCTTATTATTGATATGATTTCCATCAGTTCTTGACCAAATTGTTGATGTTCCTGCAAAAGTGAATTTAAGCCCTCAGCCTTCGAATGAAACGTATTTATGTATTAAATTCCTCATGGTTTGTGAAGTGTGATTTGGGCTGATTTTTCTAGTATTCCTTATCATTTAGATGTTGAGTAATTTCTCTCTTGATAAGAATGATTTTAGCCCTGGTACGAATGAGAAAACTATAATTTAGCTTGCCAGATGAGAATTCCCTATTTACTTGAAATTTTTGCCATATTGTGGATTCTCGCGTTGTTGAAATAAGTTGAATTCTTTGTTAGCTGCTTAGTAGCTCAGTTCAATTAGAACGTAGAATCTCCTCAAAAATATGCAGAATTTGTGAACTATCAGTTTGACTACAGAACTCCTTGAGGTGTCTCTGATACCTCCCAGTTAGCAGAATTAGACTCAGAACTCAGTTTCATTGGTCCACTAGGCGGTCATGACACTTTAGATAATCATCTCTAACTAGCCTTAGGACCCCAGTCAAATTACAGTGTGTTCTTAGACAGTTACGACACTTCTAGATAAGCAGCTCTGACCAGTCTAGAACCCAACTTCAGAATATGGTCCGATAAGACTCTCAGGGTACTTTCAGTTATATAACCCTGACTAGTCTTGGACCCCAATTTCGAGCTATCAGCTTAGAATTCAGTTTAGCTTTTCCAGTGGGAGCAGAACTTAGCCCCAGTAGGTCGGGGTTCCAACGCACCCAGATTCCTAGAACTACGTTGCTAGCGTAGGTTACAATATTTATTGGCCTGATTGGCCCAGACTTTTATGATCACCCAGTTCATTCCTCTATATCCTGGTAAGGTATATTGGGTCCTACAGATGGGGCACATACATCGGACTCCACGTCTAGCTCACGTGATTATATGTCAGTTATAGACTCTCTTACTAGTCGACTTTGTCCAGTTTCAGTATAAGCAGTTCAGTTCAGTTTCAGCTCTATTAGTTTAGATCAGTTCAGTACAGTATCTCAGACTCATAACTTTCAGACTTAGGACATGTCTTTGACTATTAGACAGGGTCATCTTGACCATCTCAGTTTATTACAGTTATTCAGCTTAGTATATCAGTTGGTCATTGCATGTCATTTTTAGCTTAGTCTTCTATATTCTGTTATGTTTTCTCCTACTTACTCAGTACATTCAAAGTACTGACGCATACTTTCATGTTGTATCGTTTCATGATACAACCGTAGGTTCTCAAACCCAGCGCTGTTAGCCAATTTCATTCAGGTCTCTCTCCCAGCAGCAGAAGTGTGAGTCCTCATCTCTCAAGGATGTTATTTCATTTATTTCAATTTCCTTTACTATTATTTCAGTTAGACTTCGAGTTAGCTAGGGGCCTATCCCAGCAACTCCTCTGTTAGATGGCTTTCAGACACAAATGTGGTTTCGATTTATTAGTATTGCTCAGATGTTTTAAACTATGTGATTCAGAATTTCTTTCTTGAATGTCTTACATCATTATTTTAAAGCTTCCATGATTATGTTTACTCAAAATTTCTAGTGTATCATAGGCCAAGGGTTGACTTGGGGTTACTTGTGACTCCAAGTACCGTGTTCCATCCAGGGTGTAGACTCGGGGTGTGCAGAGGTGAGCATCCGAACGAGTGAAATTGTATTTATATGAGTACTTGGATATGAGTGGCTCATGACCAAGGTCAGCAACCGGGCGATCAATATAAATGGATACACAGACAGGTGTGACTAAATGTTCATACGGTTGGGTGTACGGATATGAGTACACAGCTATGTGTGATGAGAGGTTCATACGGCTGGGTTTACAGTACATGGATTTCTAGAGTCCCCTGCAGGTCATGACTGAAAGGGTAGAAATATGACCCTCTAGCATGTGTGTATAGTAATATGGCAAAGGCATGTGCCCGGCACATCGCCGGTGGTATGATGGTAACAGAGGTCAATACAGGTATGTCATTAATATATACATCTATGTGACAGAGTTCAGTGATGGGTATGACATCGATATGGGTACAGATATTTGATAAGACGAAATTAATGATGACAGGTCTATTTACCGTGTGTCTAGTGTGCATGTGATTTGCCGCATAATTGTGACTTACTTGTATTGTAACTCTTGGTTCTTAATAAAATTAATTGTGTATAAGTTGATATTTGTGTGCATAATCATTTGGTATATGTGATTTACGTATTGTTTCTGGGTTACTCTGAACTGTGAGAATGTTTTATAAAAAGGGAGAATAATTGAATGATTGTGATAAGATATAAAGTGGTGAATGGTATAACTAATTGAGCATAGATTTCTGTATGTTTTTTGTGATGTTAGGCCTTGTATAATTGATGAGGGGTTGAAAGAAGTAAGGTTGCCAGCAAAGTCGAGTTACTGCCTAGAATAGTACCACTACAGAGATAGAGCTTTTGCTGCGGTGAGACCGCGAAAGCGGTCAAGTTACCACTGCAGTGAGGCCTAAATAGTATGCAGGTCAGCCTTTGTGGCTAAGATGGATAGAGAAATACGGATGCATGATTAAATAACTGTCGTAAGTTTAGAGTAAAGAAATTGTCTTGATAAATTGTTGCATGGTTGTTTAAACTGAATTATTAATTGCATATTAAATTTATGTTGTTGTGTAAACTAATTGTAGTCGGCAAATGATGCCTACTAGTACGTATGGGTGTACTAATACTACTCTCTCTACATCTTTTTTGGGTGTAGGTTGTGGCAGGTTGAAGTTTTTTAATTGATTTGGCGTACTCAGCATCAGCTTTCGCATTTTCTCCGCTGGCAAAGCTATGTCTTTTTTATTTGTCAGTATTTCATTTAGAGTTCTTGTACCTTTCTATATTAGATCTTGGGAGAGTCAAGGTTTTTGGGAAGCATTTTATAGAACTTTCAAAACATTGTTGATTTTATGAAAATTTATGAGAATTATAATTATTAGTTTACGTTATCCAAAAAGGGGTTCTCCTATCGAATTAAAGTCGATGTAGGTTCCCGGGCGATCCATTCATTTGGATCGTGACATTACCATTCATAATGTTGAGCGCTACACTATATCAAAGATATCATTAATGGTCATTTTGATATCGGTTCCAATACGACATAACTTATGAGATCTCTTCATTTTTCATCATTTTCAGGTACCTGAACCTTTGCCAAGGTTTTCTGAAATATTATGTCGTAGTGCTCTTTCAAAGCACTTGCCTCATTATTATGACCATCTTGATTATTTTCTCCTCTCCTTCTTCAAGGAGTTTTTACCTTTGAAACCGATTAATTTATCACGCTTCAGGCGTGTCATAGACTTGTATTTTTAGGACTCTAATTTTTATTGGAGCATTTGCAGCTAGATTATAATATAGGGTCAGCAAATACATCTGACAATTGATTTGCAATATTTCTCAAATGAATTATCTCTTGAACTTTAAGTTCGCAACTTTTTTTCTCAAGTATCTAGATAATTCATCCTATACATAATTTTCAGCTGCTAATTATTTCTCCCCCAAATGTTAGATAATTTAACATTTACCCCAACCTCATTTGGGGACTCATCTTTGTGCGTGTGGTGGAGAAATTAAATCATATACCACTCATTCAAATTTTAAAATGAGAATTATTTGATTCCTGACCCTGAACCAATTGTGATAGAGGAACTTTGTTGGCTTGATGCATATAAATGTTGCTACATGTTAAATAAACATATCTCATACTAAATTATATTTGGGAGTTATATTCTCGTAATTAATGGTTTAACTATAATTGGAGGCATACAATTTATGCTAAATCAACTTGAGTATAAACCAATATTATCAACATAATTATATAATTGAAATTGTGCTCTTAATTTAATAATTTGAGCAACCAACCTTTGCAAAAAAAAGTCAAATTGCAAATCAATTTCAAATGCACATGTTTTCTTATCATAGATACATCTGTTAAAATTATATAATAACAAATGGTCCACATGGCAGGTCAACGGACACATATTTTTCTTTTTATACATTTCAAAAATTTAACGATACAATCCCAATCTTAGCAAATATAATAATTAATTTGTCATGAGAATAAGAAACACAAGAGAATCTTGAAGATATTTTTTATTTATTTCTTTAACATATAACTTAACTGTGTGAATTCTCAATTATTTTTCCATCACTTTGAACGGGGATGACCAACTGGTTATGCCAACTAAGTTTTTTCTTTAAACTTTTAGTTTACTATCGCATATGATTTCATCATCATGCCCATATTTGTATACTACAAATAGGAGAAAAAAACTGATAACCTTCCATATAAATATTTATAACCCACTTCGATTATAGTAAGATATCAAACCATTTCATAATTTGTAGTCTCAATATAGTTCATTTTTGGCAAAATATCCTTGAAACTTAATCCCAATATTATAAGAAAAACTGCCAGGTGACCCTAACGGGTCATGGTGACTGACCATGACTCGTGGTCACGCCCGTCAGGTACACTGGCTAAAAATTAACTAGGGCTGGTAAAGGGGGACATAACGAGTCATTACTGGGGACCGCGACTCGTTGCCCCCATTTGTCATGTACACTGGATAACACAATATTTTCTCAACTCAGGTCTGACCACGAGTGACCTAACGGGTCGTGGTCAGTTACCACGACTCATGAAGTCCCTCGTTAGGTATCCTGCCTCCCTCCTTTACATTATCCAGCCTCCTCCTCATGACTCACCTAATGAGTCGTGAGGTTACTTAACGACTCGTCATGTGGGCCATCCTGCAACATTTCTACAGCTTTTTAGATTTTCTGCTTTAAGTCTCGGATATTGATTTTGAGTTTCCGAGGCATTATAAAAAGTCTAAGCGAGGTCGGCTAATGATGCTGAGACTAAGAACCTGCATTTGTATCATAAAATGATATAGAATAAAAGTTATGCGTCGATACTTGAATGTATCTCAGTAAGTGAGAGAAACCATAACACGGAGAATAAAACAATTGAGATGTAAATACATGCAATGACCAACTGAAATACTGATTTGAATAAACTGAATATGCTGAAATGGTCAAAATGACCCTAACTAATGGTCAAATACATGTCCTAAATATGAGATACTAATCTGATGTACTGTACTAAACTGAGTAATCTAGAACTGTTCTAACTGAGCTAATCTAAGACTGAACGGAATTTACTAGTGGGAGAGTCTATAAGCGACATATAACCACATGAACTAGACGTGGAGTCCGAGGTATACACCCCATCGGTAGGACCCCATATACCTTGACAGGGTATAGAGGCATGAACTGAGTGATCACAGGTTTGGGGCCATGAGCCCAATAAAATATAACCTACGGTGGCAACATAGTTCTGGGAACCTGGGTGTGCTGAAATCCCGATCAGCTCGATGCTAAGTCCTAGTCCCACTGGATAGTCCTAGACTAACTACTAAGTTGATAGCTCGAAGTTGGGGCCCAAGAATAAGTCAGGAATACCTATCTAGAAGTACCTTGAGAGTCTTATCAGACCGGATTCTGTGCTGGCGTTCTAAGACTAGTCAGAGCTGCTTATCTAAAAACGTCATAACCGTCTAAAGAACAAACAGTAATCTGAAACCGAGGTCCTAAGGTTGTTTAGACCTGATTATTTAAAAAGTGTCATGACCGCCTGAGGAACCACTAAAATATGATATTGAATCTAATACTGATAACTAGGAGGTGTCACAGACTCCTCAAGGATTAACTATAGTCACGCTGATCAGCTGATATTTTTTTTCTAGACAACACTGAGGTTGCTAAAAAGAATTTGGCTGAGACTATACTGACATGATTCTAACTGAGATTTTAACATAAATTAAATACATGTGCTTCCCAAAACTGATGGAACAATGCTACAGGGAAAACTAGTTCAACCCACAAGTTTCTAATTTCTACTGAGTTGTGAGTAGGGCTGAATTGTGCTACTAGCTGCAATCTTTCACAATTCCTAAAAATAGGGAATAAATAAGAAATCTAAAATCATGAGAAATATTCCCTTTGAATCCACAAAGAAATCTATCTGAAAACTTTTCACATTTTGAACTACAGGGTCATAACTGATTGAGAGGATAGAGGAGAGTTTTAGGGACACAAGGGAAGAACTATTCCCTTGTTGGATTCCCACATACCTGATAATGAAATATGAAGAAATCTCTTAAAAGTATGAGGAGAAGTGGACTGCCCTAGTTCTTGCTCTAAGAGCTCCTGAGAGAATTTTACAATTGTTTTCTGAAGGTCTGAGTGGGGAAGGAGGGAGAAGAACCATTCAATCCCTCTAAATCCTCTTAAGTTAAACTTAAATGACGTAGTTTTGGGACTAGATAGGTGGAAAATTAGAAAAATAACCCTAGAAAATTCATAGGAAAAAGGACCCTACCAGTCCCCACGAGTCGTGAGGTCAGGGCGACTCATGGTGCTAAGTCGTGATGTGCACTGGAAAGTTTCTAAAGATTCCGCAACCTGCCAACGACTGACTTCACGAGTCATAAGGAGACCTGACGACTCGTGACGTCTCCGGTTGCCACTGAACCAGCATTCCTCTTTAGGGGTCACCACGGGCTACATAACGACTCGTTACTGGTAACCACGACTCATGGTTACCTTACATAGCCCTCACTGCCCAAAACCACCTGGGGGTCACCAAGAGCGACGCCACGACTTATGGTGTCCCAAAAGAGTCATGGTGAAGACCCGTTAAGTGCACTGCCCGAATTTTTCCAACCTTCATTCAACCCTTGACCATGACTCACACAATGACTTGTGGTGTTGACCATGACTGGTGGTCACACCCGTGGTCGCTAAATTTCCAAATTTTTCAACCAAGTTCGGACCCTTCCTCACGAGTCACTCCATGACTCGTAGCCTACACCACGGCCACAGGACGACTCGTTCTGTGACCTGTTGCAGAAAATCCTATTTTCTCTATTTCAACTCCCAGATCTGGTCTTAGAGTTTTTGGGGCATTATAACATTCATTCTCGAATGTTGAAAAACACACAGAAAAGCAAAGATTTGCAATCATTATACTCAAACACTGATCATGAAAGCTAGAAACTAACGGAATGGCTACCTCCGAACTGAACTACATGACTGAACTCAACTCACGAATCACACACACATCCATTAACATGAAAGAAACTGGGACACATGGATTGAATATGTAACTGAATAGAGTTTTTAGGGAGAAAATTGATACCTTAAACTAAAACTGAGTTGGAAGGGAATAAATGTGGGTATCTAGCCATCATATCTACTTCGGCTTCCCACATAGCTACTTCAACATGTTGATTTCTCCACAAGACTTTGACTGAAGCTGCTTCTTTGTTCCTCAGCTTACGAACTTGATGGTCAAGGATCTGAATTGGGACCTCTTTGTAAGAGAGACTATCTTTTATTCCCACGCTGTCTAGTGGCACAACCAAGGCTGGATCACCAATGCACTTCTTCAATAGTGACATATGGAAGACTGGGAGCACGATGCTAACTCTGGAGGTAGTTTTAACTCATATGCCACATTGCCAATTCACTTCAAAATTTGTTAGGGTCCCATATATCTCGGACTGAGTTTTCTTTTCTTCCCAAATCTCATCACCCCTTTCATGGGTGAAACTTTTAGATAAACCCGCTCAGCCACTGCAAACTCTATTTCTCTTCTCCTCACATTTGTATAAGATTTTTGACAGCTCTGAGTTGTTTTCAACCTTTCTCGGATGAGTTGTACTTTCTACATAGCTTTATGAACTGAGTCTCGCCCGATAATAGTAGCTTCACCATCCTCAAACCACCCGATAGGAGATCTACACCTCCTACCATACAATGCCTTAAACAGGGCCATCTGGATACTGGAGTGGTAGATGTTGTTATATGCAAACTCGATGAGAGGCAAGTGGCCATCCCAACTACCCTTGAAATCGATCATGTACGCTCTCAGCATATCTTCCAAGGTTTGTATAGTCCACTCAGCTTGTCCATCTGTCTGTGGGTGAGTGATGAGCTTGACCTTGGGTACCAAATCCTTTCTGAAACAACTTCCAGAAATAAGAGGTAAACTAGGTACCTCTATTTGAAATAATGGACAATGGCACCCCGTGAAGTCAGACCAACTCCAGGATATAAAGCCTGGCATAATCCTCAGCTAAGTCTGTAGTTTTAACTGGGAGGAAGTGGGCTGACTTAGTCATTCGGTCTACTGTCACCCAGATTGAATCATGCTGTCAACGAGTTCGAGATAGACTTGTAATAAAATCCATATTTACTTCTTCCCACTTCCATGTGGGTATGCTGATATCTTGAGTCATACCTCCCGGCCTCTGGTGTTCTACTTTGACCTGCTAGCAGTTCGGGCACTTAGCTACAAATTATGTGATATCTCTATTCATGCCGTTCCACCAGTAAATATTCCATAAATCACGGTACATCTTAGTAGCACCTAGGTGGATGGAATATCTCGAACTATGTGCTTCAACCAGTATCTTCTGTCTTAACTCACCCATATTCGGTATGCAAAATCTACCTTGGTAACAGAGTATACCATCTCCCCCTTGGGAGAAAGCCTCCACTTCTTTTCTGAGAACTGCCTCCTTCAGTTTAAGTAGTATGGGATCTTCATCTTGCCTTGACTTAATTTTAACTACCAACGAGGAAACTGATCCACTCTGCACCGCTACTCTGCCCTCGACGGTATCAATCAATTGTACTCCCAACCGAGCTAACCTATGATATCCTTTGCCAGTTCCTTTTTGCCCTCTTCAACATGAGCCACGCTCCCCATATACACTCTGCTTAGGGCATCAACCACCACATTGGCTTTGCCCGGGTGATACAGCACGCTCATGTCATAGTCCTTCAGTAGCTCCAACCATCTTCTCTAACAAAGATTAAGATCTTTCTGACTGAACACATACTGTAGGCTCTTGTGATTGATGAAAACATCCACGTGAGCCCCGTACAGATAGTGCCTCCATATTTTTAATGCAAACACCAACGCTGCCAACTCGAAGTCATGAGTCGGATAGTTCTTCTCATGAACCTTGAGCTGTTTGGAGGCATAGGTTATCACCTTACCCCGCTGCATCAGAATGCAACCAAGTCCAACCCTAGAAGCGTCACAATATACCACGAACCCATTTGTTCCTTCCAGCAAGGTCAACATTGGAGCAGTAGTAGTCGAGTTTTTAACTCTTGGAAACTCTTCTCACACGCATCTGACCACTGAAATTTCATCTTCTTTTGAGTCAGCCTAGTTAGAGAGAATGCTATAGAGGAAAATCCTTCCACAAAACATCGATAATAACCGACTAGGCCCAAGAAACTTCTAATTTTAGTTGGGTAGGTAGGTCTAGGCCAGTCTTTCACCGCTGCTATCTTTTGAGGATCCACCTGAAATACTCTCATCCGAGATCACGTGACCAAGGAAAGTCATGGACTTCAACCAAAATTCACATTTGCTGAACTTGGCGAACAACTAGAAGTCTCTGAGAGTCTGAAGAACTATCCTCAGGTGATTAGCATGCTCCTCCTCATTTCTGGAGTATACCAAAATGTCGTCGATAAATACAATGTTGAACATATCTAGATACTACTTGAAAACTCTATTCAACAGGTCCATGAATGATGTGAGGGCATTAGTCAGTCCAAAATACATAACCACAAATTCGTAGTAACCATACCGAGTTCTGAAAGCTATTTTCGGTATGTCACTTTCTTTGACTCTCAGCTGATGATACCCCGACCTAAGATCTATCTTAGAGAAACAACTAGATCCCTAAAGCTAATCGAACAAGTTGTCCATCTTGGGTAGTGGATACCTGTTCTTGACTGTGACCTTGTTCAATTGATGGTAATCGATGCACATTCTGTGGGTACTGTCTTTCTTTCGCACGAATAGTACTAGAGCACCCCAGGGAGAGAGGTTGGGTCTGATAAAACCTTTATCAAGAAGGTCTTTTAGCTACTCCTTAAGCTCAACTGGAACCATTCTGTAAGAAGGGATGGAGATGGACTGAATTTCTGGGAGAAGGTCTATACCAAAGTCTATTTCGTGCTCAGGAGGGACTCTAGGAAGATCTTTGAGAAATACATCACGAAACTCATTGACAACTGGAGCTAACTGGATAGTTGGGGTATTAGAGTTGGAATCTTTGACTTGAACTATATGATAAATACATCCTCTAGAAATAAGCTTTCTGGCCTTAAGGTAGGAAATAAACTGATCCTTAGGCGTTGAACTATTGCCCGTCCACTCTAAAGCTGGCTCATTAGGGAACTGAAACCTGATGATCCTAGTTCTGAAGTCGATTGAGGCATAATCGGAGTATAACAAATCCATTCCAAGAATGAGGTTAAAGTCAACCATGTCTAACTCTACCAAATCAGCTGGAATTACCTTATTCAAGATTGAGACTTGGAAGTTTTTATACACCCGACTGGCTCTAACTGACTCGCCAACTGGGGTGGAGACTGAGAATGGTTCTGAGAGGACCTCTGGTCTGATATCAAACTGGACTGCTACATAGGGAGTCACGAACAAAATTGTGGCTCCTCGATCTAGTAGGGTATACACGTCTAGATGAAAAAGGTGTAACATACCCGTGAACACATCCAGTGAGCTCTCCTGATCCTAACAAGAGGAAAAAGCATAAAAATGGTTTTGGCGCTGGCCGCCATCCGTACTTGAAATGTTGGCCTGCTGAGATGGTCGGCCTGTTGGAGCTACTGAAGTAGTGGATTGTGATCTCCCCCGTCCTGTTGTTGGGCATTCTTTGAGCCGATGACCAAGATGTCCACACCCAAAACAACCCTCTTGGCCCTGAAGACACTCTCCTGGATGGTTCTTGCCACACTTAGGGTAAGCTGGGTAGTTGTAGCGGTTGTTGGCGCTATGACTCTGAGATCGTGAGCAGATGCTCCACTCCTCCGATCCTTGCGGGACTGGAAGGAAGGGGAACTGGTTGAAGTAGTGTTGGAGCCCTCTGCTGTTGCTGCTATGGGCATCTACTACTGCCAGATCTTTGATGGCCATAATCTGACTGGCCGGTTCTTGCCCGTTTGTTCTCCAGCTACAAATCTTTTAAATTTTCTTCCTCAATTTGTTGAGCATGGACTATGAGGCTGGAGAGATCGTTGTCCTTAATAAGCATTGCAGTCCTACACTCCTTGAGGACCAAGTTTGATACTCCATTAACAAATTTCAGCATATGAGCCCTTGGCTCGGCTACCATCTCTGGAGCATATCTAGACAACCTTGTGAACTCCAGTGCATACGCTTCCACCGTCCAATTTCCTTGTTTCAAATTCATGAATTCCTCCACTTTTGCCTCCCTGAGTTCCCGAGCGAAGAATCTGTCTAGGAACGTTGTAGTGAATTCCTCCCATTCCACCGATCCTACTCCCGCTGGTCTCCCCTCCTTCCACTGCTCGTACCAGATCTGGGCTACCCCTTTCAACTGATAGGCAACCAAGTCGGCACTCTCCGAGGAACTGACACCCATAACTCGGGTGATTTTTCTAATCTCATCCATGAACTCCTGTGGGTCCTCTTCCACCTTAGATTCGTGGAAAATTGGAGGTTCATCCAAGTGAATTCCCGAACTTGAGCAGCTGTTGCGGACCCATTAATGTTGACCGGAACCACCTGCTGGTTCACCTGATTAGTAACTATCTGTGCGAGCAGCAGGATGGACGCCTTGAACTCTACAGAGGACACTAAGTCATCCTGAGGGACTACTGGAGCTGGTGGGGCAGGTCGGTGAGCGTTACCATCCCTTCTTCAGTTACCACATCGTGAAGGCATGATTTCACTTAAATAAAATAGAGCACAAGTTAGGAGAACGATTCTGGAATTGAATTTCAACCCACGATAAAGAGTATGAACAAAATGGAGTTCTCCTAATAACATCTAGTAGGCTCCCCGTCATAAGTGTGGCGTGCTTAACACCCATGAAAAGGACTCTACTTGATGCATCTTTCAGAAATCCTAGGATACTCTAAACCTAGTGCTCTGATAACAAGTTTGTCACACCCCAAGTCTATACCTTGAACGAAACACGATACTTGGAGTCACAAGTAATCCCAAGTCAACCCATGGTCTATCATAACACTGGCATTCTGAGTAAAACATAGCGGAAGCTTTAAAGTAATATCATAACACATTTATGAAAAAGATTTGAATCAGAAATTTTGAAAACAACTAAGCAAAGCTAAAAGTCTGAAACTATGTCTATGTCTGAAAGCCAACTACAACTGATGAGTTGTTTGGACAAGCCCCCAGCTAACTTCTAGTCTAAATAAAAGAAATATAACTGAAAGGAATAATCCTCATCCTTGAAAGATGAGGACTCACCAATTATGCAGCTAGAAAAGTCTGAGCGAGGTCGGCTAACGGTGCTGAGACTGAGAACCTGCAATTGTATCACAAAATGATACAGCATAAAAGGTATGCATCAGTATTTTGAATGTAGTAAGTGAGACAAATCATAACATGGAGAATAAAACAATTGAGCTGTAAATACATGCAATGACCAACTAAAATATTGATACTAAATAAACTGAATATGTTGAAATGGTTAAAATGACCATGTCTGAAGGTCAAAGACATGCCCTAAATCTGAGATACTAATCTAATGTACTGTACTAAACTGAGTAATTTAAAACCGTTCTAACTAAGCTAATCTGAGACTGAACTGAACTGACTAGTGGGAGAGTCTATAACCGACATATAACCAAGTGAGCTAGACGTGGAGTCTAATGTATACACCCCATCAGTAGGACCCAATATACCTTGCTAGGGTATAGAGGCATGAACTGAGTGATCACAGTTCTGGGGCAATGAGGCCAATAAAATATAACCTACGGTGGCAACATAGTTCCGGGAACCTAGGTGTGCTGGAAACCCCAATTTGTCGGTGCTAAGTCATACTCTCACTGGATAGTCCTAGACCGACTACTAAGCTAATAGCTCAAAGTTGGGGCCCAAGACTAAGTCAGGAATACCAATCTGGAAGTACGATTTTGTACTAGCATTCTAAGACTAGTCAAAGTTGCTTATCTAAAAGCGTCGTAACCATCTAAAGAACAAACTGTAATCTGAAGCTGGGGTCCTAAGGATGGTCAGAGCTGCTTATTTGAAAGTGTCATGACCGCCTCAAGAACCGTTAAAATTTGATACTAAGTCTAATACTGATAACTGCGAGGTATCACAGACACCTCAAGGATTAACTATAGTCAAACTAATCAGCAGACATTTTTTTCTAGACAACACTAAGGTTGCTAAAAAAATCTAACTGAGACTAGACAGACATGATTCTGACTGATATTTTAACATAAATTAAATACATCTGTTTCCCAAAACTGATGGAACCACGCTACAGGAAAAACTAGTTCAATCCACAAGTTTCTAATTTCTATTAAGCTGTGACTAGGGCTAAATTATGCTTTTAGCTAAATTCTTTCACAATTCCTAGAAATAGGGAATAAATAAGAACTCTAAAATCATGAGAAATAATCCCTTTGAATCCACAAAGAAATTTTTCTGAAAACTTTTCACATTTCGAACTACAGGGCCATAACTGATTGAGAAGATAGAGGAGATTTTTAGGGACACAAGGGAAGAAATATTCCCTTGTTGAATTCCCACATACTTGATAATGAAACTCGAAGAAATCCCCTGAGAATATGAGGAGAAGTGGACTGCCCTAGTTCTTGCTCTAAGAGTTCCTGAGAGAATTTTACGATTATTTTCTGAAGGTCTGAGTGGGGAAGGAGGGAGAAGAACCATTTAATCCCTCTAAATCCTCTTAATTTTTACTTAAATGACATAGTTTAGGGACCAAATAGGTGGAAAGTTATAAAAATAAAATTCACAGGAAAAAGGACCCTACCAATCCCCACGAGCACCCCATGAGTTATGAGGTTAGGGACGACTCGTGGTGCTAAGTCGTGATGTGTACTGGAATGTTTCTAAGGATTCCCCAACCTACCAATGACTAACTTCATGAGTCTTTAGGAGACCTAATGACTCGGGACGTCTCCTGTTGCCGCTGAACCAACATTCCTCTTCAGGGGTCACCACGGGCTACCTAACGACTCGTTATCGGTGACCATGACTCGTCGCCACCTCCCGTGCCCTAACTGCTAAAAACCACCTTGGGGTCACCACAAGCGACACCACGACTCGTGTTGTCCCAAATGAGTCGTGGTGAAAACCTGTTAGGTGCACTGCTCAAATTTTTCCAACCTTCAATCAACCCTTGTCCACGACTCACACAACAATTCATGGTGTTAACCATGACTCATTGTCACACCTATGGTCACTAAATCTCAAAAATTTTCAACCAAGTTCAGACCTTTCCTCACGAGTCACTCCACGACTCGTGGTCTGCCTCACGGATCACAGGACAACTCATTCTGTCACCTGGTGCATAAAATTCTATTTTCTCCATTTCAAATCTCGGGTATGGTCTTAGAGTTTTCAGGGCATTACAATTTTCTTGTGGAACTATAGATCTCAATTTGGGGTCAACTAAAACTCAAACGTCAAATCATGTTATTACCCTTTCTTCATGTTTTACAGTTACTTATTCCTGTCTTGGGTGTTTTAGGTATTCCTAATTTATCGGACATCTCAGAGCGGGTGATTTTAAAATGGTATGGCCTTGCGGTGGAATTCAAACCATCACAGTTTTAACCATCTGCTATAGTGAGTATATTTACCGTTACAACAGTTCCGCCGCAGTGAAAATTGGTCCACTGCAGCAGACAACAGGATTAGTAAAAGGACAGAGTGGACGGTTTTCAGTTCATCCTATTTTTTTCTTCCTTCACTTTTGTGCAAACCTCTTAATTCTCTAGGTGATTTCTCTCGGTTTCTCAGGTAATCCTCATCCTTGTGTCTTACTTACTTCCTTTGTAGGTGAATAGTTGTGGTATATTTCCTATTTGCTTCATTTTTTGGTAGTTATAGGGGCGATATGGATAGGTTCATTTTTCGAATTCATAGGCTAGATTATAAAAGCATGCTGCTTAAATTTACGTTCTTAAGTGATCTCTATTGTTCTCTGCGTGATTCTAGCTATTTTCATGTTGTTGCGGGGTCAAAAATGAGGGGGTTGGGTAGGGCGGTGCTTCTGACTTCTTCAGAACTTTCGGGCTCAAATTCGAATCGTATTGGGGTGGATAATGGTTACTAGGTATTGGGCAAGTTCTCCCCTTGCCCGATCTGTAGTTTATTTGGAGGAATTCGGAGGTTGAAATTTTAACCTCCGTTGATGGGGTTCAGAGGTCTGGGAAAGACGATGTTCGCTAAAGCAAAATAATGATTGCTGCAGCGGTATCGTCATAGCAGTCCCCATCCGGTGTCACTGACTCGCTGCAGTGAACACGTGACCACTGCAGCGAACACATGACCACTGCAACGATTCACCTGGGTAGTAACTCTATTTAAAATCCTATTTTCCTCTGCCTTTCTTTTTCTTAGTCTTTTCATTCATTTTCTAATACTCATTATTAATGCAGGTTTGTTACAATGGCTTCCTCTAGCAGCAGCATTCACACAGCAGGCTACTTTCATTTCATGAATGATTAGTGTCAATTCTGGCACAATGAGTAGGATCTGAAGGATATACTTCACGAGAGGGGGATCATCATGCAGGACGTGGAGAAAAAAGCGCCCAAGTTTTATGCCCTTATCCAGGAGATGGGCTGGGGCCCATTATTGGAGGACCTGGGTAAGGTCAACAAGTCTTGGGTTAGGTAGTTATATGTCAAACTCTCAACCGTGGTATGAAATCGTAGGCAATTGGTGGCCTATGTTAGGGGCAGACAGATTTTTCTCACTCTTGCTGTCGTTAATGAGGCACTAGGTCTACCAAACCCCCCGGAGAAAAAGCTGAAAGCCCGAGATGTGGATGGAAAAGGACAGTGGTTGGTGGATACATTGGTGGTGGAGGAGCATAGGGTCTTAACAAATTGGGTTATTACTAGGAAGGGCATCTAGAGCACTCGTTTTACTGTGGGGGCCAAGAGGTGGCTCAATTTGGTGTCTCGGAGGATCTGCCTATCCTCCAATGTTACGTACGTAGAGCTATTCCCCTACTTTGGTAGTGGCATGTGTATTGAGTAGGGTGAGGGTAAATGTGGGAGCTCAAATTCTGGAGGAGTGGAGGTACTTCTCAGCTAAGACCATCACTGGCATGCCTTTTCCTTCTCTTATTACCAGGCTCTACAAACAGGATAGAGTGCACCAGGAGACCAAGGACCTCTACGTGGGTTGCGACGAGCCTTTTGACCCTTTGAGGGTGAAGGGGGCTCTAAAGAGAGCCAGGAAGAAGAGGAAGTCTGCCTCAGCTGAGGATGACGGTGGGGCCAGCACTTTCAGGTTTGCGGTGTAGTTCGAGCGGATAGAGAACAAGATGGACGCCATGTAGGAGCTACCAGGAGGGTTGTCCAGACCTCCTTCCCCCAACAGACCCTCCGCTAGTAGACCCTCCAGTGCAGCAACTGTCGATCCAGGGGAGATGCAGGGGACGATTGTTGTTCTATTCTAGGCCCATGTTGAGCTCCAGGAGGACTTGGAGTGAGAGACAAGGAGGCGATGGTCTCGGGACAAACTGCTTGTCTGCATATAGAAGGGGATCAAGAAGATCCTAAAGACCCTTGCTCCCAGTGCCAGGACCCCCCAGGTGACCAGGAAGGACCGATTTATCCTCTCTATGGGATTAAATCCCAAGTATTACGAAGTAAAAAATAGCCTCGAGTTCTATTTCATTAGCGGGTTTGAGGAGGGAGTGGACGAGGAGGTAGGCACGGCAGCAACGAGGCCTCCAACTAGATGGTGTTCTCCCCCCCCACCTACTACTTTTCTTTATTACTATTTTGGGTAGCCTCCATTAGGGGATTATAATACAATATTACTTCTTTCCTTGTTTTTTCTTATGTGAATGTTGATACTGGTGTTTACGAATGTCGATCTAGCATTCGCCGACATTGACTGTGCTTTGGCCCCCTTATGATATGTTGTAGTTTCCCTATATTTTCCTTGCTTGTTCTTTTTCAGTATGTTATATTTGTCGTTGTTGTTCGTAATAGGGGATTTTGGAATTTTGGAACCTAGCATTCTGCCTAACCATGTCCGCTGCAGCAATTACTTTACCACGACAGCGAACCCGCTATGGCGGGGAATAATCGTTGTAGCGAGTCTGCTGCAGCGAGACATATCGCACTCTAGCAAAACTTGTTAAACCAAATACCGTGGGAGTTCTCATCTATCATAAACTGCTGTCACTTTTATTATCCTGTTATGGACAGTAAACTTCAGGGTAATCTGTTGTATACTATCCATCAAAATCTAAACACTCTAACCTTCTTTCTAAAATATCCAAATTTTTGATGAACTATTGGCTACAACATAGTGAAAGCCTAACCAATTTCTGTAATTATCCAACTCTTTTGGTCCTTAAAAAGGTTCCCTTAGAGCTATGAGTGCATAATGATGTCTTCTGTTCAAGTCCATTAATCTCTCAAAAGCATTTTGAGAATTAACATACCTTATATTCCAAAAAAAAATTGTCTATCATTGATCAGTTTTTGTGCCTCTATCCCTGCTAATCCTTGTTTGAACTTGTAATGGTATGCTTGGCTGACCATTTTTTTGCCTTTTAGATCCACTTTTCAAGTCTGCTACCTACCTTGGAGATAAATCCCCTTCCTTAGCAGTATTTAAAATGTTAGCCTCCATATCTTCATCTTCTTGTTGATCCTGAATTTGTTGTTTTTGCCCTATTGCGAGTTCCTTGGTATCATGTATTTATTCCCCCATTTCATTTGCTTCTGCTCTATCTGGGTGCTTCTCATTTTCCTTGTCCCCCTGGTCTATATCCCCTTCCGTATCTGGATTCCACACCACAATGGTTGTATTATCATTCTTGTCTGTAATACCCTAAAAGTCCCTAAGATCAGACATGAGGGTTGAAATGAAGAAAGCAAGAAAATCTGCACAAGCCACGGAATGACTCGTCAGGTCACCCGATGAATCATTTAGTGGCCCGTCAAGGAGAGGTAGGCTAGAAAGGAGTCTTTGTCAGGAGGTCACCACGAATGGTGTAACGACTCACCCTTTGACACAACGAGTCGTTAGGGTGCCCATTATGTGCCGAAGAACTTGCACACAAGGAAACCTAATGAGATGTGGAATCAGTCGTGGTGTCACCTCATGACTCGTTAAGTTGGTCATTGTCGGGATGGCTGAGATTGAGGTGTAACACCCCAGATAATTTAAGTGATAAAAATCATTCTTTCGAGGTAGGAATAAGAGTACTACATAGACTAAGAAGGAAGTATTATGAGTTATTTGAATCACTCTATGGTCATATTTAAGATTGGACATCAATCAAGTTGTAGAACAAAATTCGGAAAAAGTGATTGCAAAATTTCCTTTTTGAGATTCTTTGAAATTTAGGTCAAATGTCTCGAAGCTTTTTTTCCCGATTTATAAAGCGTTATGTGGTGTGCGACATATCAAATTAACGATCTAAGAGTCTAGTTTCTAACGCATTAAACCATTCGTTAATCTAACTTCGAAAGTATAGAGATATTCGCATTTTCGCGAGACCGCACAAGCAGGCACGTCACAAGGGTCTAAGGCGGTGGAAGGCTATTTAAGCCCCTTTGGTCGGTTTGAAGTCATCCAAATTCATTTTCCAGCAACCTACTTTGTAATAAACCTCTCTCAACGTCTCTCCATGGTTTTCTTTGGGTTTTGATGCTAGAAGACATGGCTCAACATGATTTTGTTGTCGGGAAGTCGGGAATCGCGTGTAGTCTGTGTTTGGTGTTTTTACCAGGATGTTGGTGGCTGCTTCATGGTGAAGCTTTTGGTAAGCCTTCTTTCTTTGTTCTCCTTAGTTTTTAAGGTTTTTTATAGGTGCTTTAACGCGGTTAGGTTATTGTCTCGGAGTTTCTACCGTCAAATTCCTATGAATCTTATTGGGTAAACTTCGTTTGTCTTGTCTTGTTGTTGAGTTGTGGTTGCTGCATTTTGGAAGAATTTTGGACTGCCTTTAGGCAGTAGGTTCATGGTTTTGAAGGCTCAATTTTGGATAGGCTTGAAGCTAAGGTATGTTAGGCTTGTCCCTCCCTTTGTCGGCATGAATTCCATAGTCGTTGTCGTCCGTGTTGACGTATGTGTTGGCTGTTTGTAATGGCTTGTATTTTGCTATTATTGAACTCTTGTTCTGCTATTTATATGGTGATAATGGTGTGTTTAAGGTACTGATTTATTCAGTGGCTCAGGCTTGAGTGCGGAAAATTATAGACATGGCAAATTATTAGGCTCATGTCGAGAGGTCGTATGTGAGGCGTGTGGTTCCTATAGAAAGTTATGGGCTGTTTGAGTGAATAAGATTAGGTGATTATATTGTCAAGTGAATGAGCGATTAGAGTGGTTAAGGTCAATGGCTGCGACAATCCTTTGTTATATTTGAATCGCCGATCATGTCGACCGCGTCGAGGGCACGTGACATTGAAGAAGAGGCTCTAGACTACAGACCAAGGCTAGATTGCCACTTTGGACGTGACTAAGACTAAGGAACCAGACACCACATACGGTCATATGCTCACGTTAGCAGAGTGACACGCTCGAGATGATTGCTATGCAGCCAGGATGTTTGGACTGCAAATGCTACTGTTGCGTACAGGTGGACAGCCCGCAACAGAGGATGAGTTGTGGCAGGTGGACATGGACTACCCGATGAATGAGCACGCTCGAGCCATATGCAGGATTGGCCCAGCATTTGTAGAGCCGGTGACGATGATGTACCCACCGATGAGGAGAGATGCCGAGATGACTTAGAAATTGAGTCATATGAAGATGAGGGAGATGACTCAGACCTCGGTGACGAGGCCTATGCACCAAATGAAGAAATTAAACCAATTAATTGATCAGGGAGTTTTTACCACCCTAACTCTATTCTTCCATTGATTTGTGCAAACACTGAGGACAGTGTTCACTTTAAGTGTGGGGTGGAGGTTATCTTATGTTTGTTTATTTGTGTGGTTCTATGACTGTGGCATGTATAAACTGGTTTGTAATAGCTAGTAAGCTCTGTCCTAGGGCGCTTTGTTGTGCTTGTGAATATTTTTCATGTTTTGGGTTTCTCGGGTTTTGTTCTTGATGCTTTTCCTGAGGATAGTCCCTTTGAACCGAAGTCATAGGTAGAGACTATTCCCTATGATGGATGGATGAAGACCGTCTTAAGGGAATTTAGTCACACTAGGAATTAGACAATAAAACCATCATTATTGGGCTAAAGCATTTCACTTGGTTAGATGCTAGACTTCATGGAACGTACATTTGGATAAGCAAATAGTTAACTCTAAGCGGATCACATAGGTAGTGATGTTTAACTCTAAATTGCCAAATTTTAGGCTTAATTGTGCTTGTCACTCAATATGGATGCAATCATGAAAGGAGTCTAAGCTAACCAAAAGTGACCCTCTGTGCCATGTGTGGTGAGAACTAGTTGTATTTCGTGCAAACTAACGTCTAGAATTTGCCTTGTGTGTACAAAAAGTCGGAAATGGCATTAAGCTTAGAGGATATGATTAAGGCACTTCTTTGTGAACCGAGATAGTTGACCCATCTCATTCAGTGTCCCTGACCTTAATGATTTCCCCTAGTGAGCCCCGTTTGAGCTTTTGAGCCTAATTTTATTGGAACGACCTCACTAAGAAACCTTACCCCCTTTGTTCAAATGGCCTCAATGTCGTTTTTGATCCAAGTAGATCCCATTGCACTTTACAAAGGCAAAATGTTAAAGGAGGAAGTGAAAAAGGGGAAAGAAGGAGTGTGGGTGCCTCATTTGTAATCATAAGCTATATATATATACTTGTTCTTCTAAAAAAACAAAAATAAAAAATAAAAAATAAAAATATATATATAAAAAATTATATGATGTATATATTTATACACATGTGTATATATAGTCTATTGATGAGTTCAGTCAAGGGTACAAAATCTGTACATCTAGGAAGACACCTTGAAAGGAGTTAAAGTGAAAGGCGAAAGAAATAAGTTGCTAAAAAGCAAAATGTGTAATTGTCCTAAAGTACATAGGGATAAGAGTCACTACAACCCAAATAATCCTACCAGTCCCTTAGCCGACATTACAACCTGGAAAAAGCCCTTTTGATCCTATAAGTGATGTTATGGTCGGTTGAGTAGTACACTAAAGACAAATTCATGATGCATTAGATTTGCTTCGAATAATCTTTGGAGTGTGAGCGATTCAGTGCATAATATGCTTAAATATGATTATCTTGGTTTCATGGAAATAGAACCGTTGTACACCAGTGAGGGCACATGATGGTGAAATTTTGGTTAAGCTAATACTTCGCTATTATGATTCAGACATGTTGGCCAGATTTTCAGTTGAAAAGTTATTCATTAAGGCTTGTCTGATTCTGCTCATGAAGATGGTGAGTGAATACCATACTTGATGAAGTAAATCGTACTCCATGATTAAAGTGTTTAGCACAACTAGATGTGAGTTACTTTGGTCCGATAATGATGGTAAAGTATTTGAAATCATGTCGAGGATACTAAAAGTTTGTCCGAGGACGGACAAGGGTATAAGTGTGGGGTGGTGATCTTGGGCGTATTTATACGACCAAACTCTGTATTTTCAACCCTTCGGGAGTCTGGATAAGGAGAATATTGATGTATTCACGCATGTTTTGAGTTAATTAAGGTTGTTTTTCTTTTTCATATTGATAATTTGTCACACCCCGCCTTGGGGGGGTATGACTGGCACCTGGTGCCCTACTAGGACCTGAACTGCTGGACTGCTAAGCCTGGGCACATCTGGTGCCTGGCTGGCTCTAACTCATATTTCTGGAAACAAAGGGCTATATAACGGCTGTAAACACAGCCCCCGGCCCATTGGCCTATAGCCTCCTGTACCTGTACTAACAGCTGACCAGAAGCATATCAATATAGGGAAACCTATACGGGCCGACAAGGCCACCATGCTGTCTAGTTATCTATAACTCAACCCTGAAGTACTGGATAGCTACGTGACCGGCAAGGTCACCACTACTGTCGAACTATGGCCCCACACGGCCAACATAAAAGAAACAGAAGTACTAACAGCTAACAACTACACGGCCTCACACGACCGGCTCATCTGACCACAGGGAAACATATACAGACTGCAAGCCTCTAGGAATAGCAATAGAAATGATCGGGACAGGGCCCCGACCTACCCGTATTATACAACAAAAGAAAATGAAATACACCTCTGGAATTCAGTCTCCGGATGACAGGAGCTGAATACTCGATCGCTGACAGGAATCACGTGGTATCGCCTACTTGTTTATGAGTATCTGCAGGCAAGTAATGTAGCGCCCCACCGGGCGTCAGTACCGCTGGTACTGAGTATGTAAAGCAATAACTGAAAGAAATATCTGAAAACAATAATATAACTGATGAAACTGAAGTAGAGAGAAATAGATTAACTGTCTGATAATGTAAGTCATACCTTCTCTCAATTATACTGGAAGGAGTAGGAGTCATACCTGGAGACGTATCATTCTATTGTTGATCTACTCGTATCTATCATAACATGGCATAACATAACATAGCATAACATAGCACACACAGACCTTACCCGGCCCCCATAAGCCGGGAGGTACAACCAGCACAGAATCTATACCCCTACCCCGGTCATCCCATCTCCTATAAACCCTGTAAGCATCCTTCCGGTCCCCTGGGTATGCACTTGGGCTCGCTGAGCCCCTGACTATAACTGCATCTGAGTCCGGAGGACTCCTGAATCAACACCCGGGCGTATCCGTTTGACAGGGGTGTGTAAAAGCCGACCAAGGCATAATATGGGGAAAACTGGCATCCCATCTTCGTCCCTTGTGGGACGGCATGCCACTCCGTAGAGCGACGTATCCTCGTCCTCTGGTGGACGAGTCGATACAGCTATCAACCCTGGGGCGGTCATGGATGCTAGGTAATCCAACCCTAAGACAATACAGCGGTCTAAACTGGTAATACTATCTGCATGTCCCACATACTGAAGCTAACGATAATAAAGTGTTTGTACATACTGCATGCTGAACTAGCGATAGTGATATGTACATATTTAATACATGCTGAGACTGAACATAGCATATGTACATAAATATAATCTTCTGCCATACTGTACTGAGTCTAATGCTGAACATGATATAGTATTTCTGCTGAAAACTATGTTGTTGTTCGGCTATTTCGGTTGATATTATATATTATAAACCGACACGCAAGTGCACGTGGTCAAACAAGTAATAAAGTGGCTATGTAAGCCAAGTATCGATCCAAGGAGGCTCAGGATATGTAAAATTTGCCTAAGTATACTATATTCTTATCTTACTTCTAATTATGCTAACAACAACGTAACCAACAGTTAAATGAGTTTTTGTTTATAAAATATATACTAAAACTATTAACAATTATTTACTGTGAATTTAAACTATGGATATGAGCATGCCAAGGTTAAGAACAAGTAATGAATTCAATTATAATAATAATTCGGTTAATCTCTTCTTCATGTTGCTAGCCAAGAACAGTAGCCTAGAAATTAAAACTCTCGTATTTAATTTCACTTAAGAATCATAAACCATTCGTCTACATTTTTGTGATCAAATGCAATTTACGACCTAGCAATACAATTCCGGTTCCTAAATTGACTAATACGGCTTTCAAGTATATTTCTATCAGGAAAGCACATCAAAACCCAATTTTCCCAAATCAAGTTAAGAACAATACCCTATTAATTCACAACTTTCCAATTTCCTGCTCTCTCGAGTGAAATTGGACTTTTTAGATGTACATTAATGTCGGCCAAGCACTAATGCAGTAAGAACAAGAATTAATAGAACAACATGAAAGAAGAAGAAGAAAACCATATCATTTACAATCAAAATTCACTACACATGTTCAAAACCTTAGCAAGGAAGAGAATTAGCCACTCATTTGTGGATTGATCATCCTAAAACAAGTGTAAATCATACATACAATTGATAGAAAGAAGAAAGGAAGAGAAGAAATCTCTTAGCTTTTTCGTCCCTCAACTGCTGCTAACCCACGTCCTAGCTCCACCAAGTCTGAACTAATTAAAATAAACCTAAGTGTGCTATTTATACTAGTGGGAAATTTTTCCCGGAATAACAAGCAATGTGTCATGGAGGTCAACGCGGAGCACTGCCTCCGTGACACGGCGTGGACGCGGACCTTCACTGGAAATCCAGGGTCCGGTAAAATAGCCTCAACGTGGCACGGAGGCCAACGCGGAGGCCTTTCTCCGTGCCACGGAGCTGTCGCGAGGCCTCACTGGAATTTGCCATTTAATTTCCTCTCCAGGCAGTGTGCCTCCGCGATGGTAGCGTGGCACGGCTCCATCGCGGAGCCCCTATAATTTGTGCATTCCAATGTCTTTTCCACGCTCGTATCCAAGTCCAACTCCGATATAGTTCCAACATGCATTTTAGCTCCTAAAAATCATATTTTCCTGCAAAACAAATGCTAATCATGTTGGTTAGTATAAATTCACATTTTATTACCAATTACATGAGAAGATATACATATTGCACACAAACAAGGAAAAAATAATACGTTTGAGTATCACTTGGGCATATAAATCTGCCCAAGATCAGCTGTATACTGAGTTTCTATAGTAACAGGATTTACTATTCCTAATATGCTTTCTAACCTCATTTTAACTTATCATTCTGCTACTGAGATGTCTTACAGATATTACATTGCTTTACTGGGTTCCAACTAAATACGATATTATCCTAACATCCTGTGTCACATCACGTACTAAGCATGCTGTGCAGTTTCTAACACTTGTATCAGAATCTATATCGTGCTAGCAAGTCTCGCGCTGATCATAACATGACGTTTCTAATATCGTACCATCATTCATAGTAAACATCAAACATGGCTTCAGAATATTCTTCTGGCCTTTAAATTACTGTACTATACCAAGATTACTAACTTGCCGAGGAAACTAACTTTACATACCTTATCCTCGAACTATTCGTCTGTCGGACGAGGCTCGGCCGGTACTTCAACTATTTCCTTGTTATACCCCGTAGAATTCCCGACACTTAGATGACCTATTCGCACGTTGGTTAAGTATATTTGAAGGCCATACGTGCTAGGGAAAGGCCCAGGAAAAGATCGGCCGAGAAACCTGTCGAACCATCGCGGGAGGAGCCGAGGCAGAGCCCCTCCGCGATGGCAGCGTGTCACGGAGGTGAGGCCTCCGCGATGGCTCCGTGACACGTTGCCCTTGTCCAGGCCCAAGTATATAAAGCCCCCACTTCGGTTGGAAATCATTTAACACTTAGTAAAATTTCCAGAAACGCTGTGAACAGAGGGAAGACGAAGAAAATTAAATATTTTCGTCCGATTACACTGCCAAACGCTGCCCAAACCCAAATTAATCCCAGATACCCGAGTATTTAACAGCAGAGAGCATTTCTACGGAATTAGTTTCGCGAAATACGGCCGACGAATCGGCCAGCCGCCGAACTAAAGTAAGTAGAATTGCTCTAAATTAATGTCTATGTGTTCCTAGTTGAGAAGTAAATAATTCTCCCTTCTGGGCCGCTGAAAAATAGCGAGTTTTTGACCGTCTTTCGATAAGCCTAAGTTTAGGCTATAAATTAAATCGAAAGTAACGTCGCTCTTTACAATAACGTTGTATTTAGTATTGATTGACGTATTTATGAATGCAGTTGGGAGAAAATAGTAGAAGTACCGGCTGAGCCTCGTCCGACGGACGAATATTCAAAGATAAGGTACGTAAAGTTAGTTTCCTCGGCAAGTTAAGAAATATTGAGACAGTATGGTAATTCACAGACCAGTAGAATGTTCAGAAGTCGATTATTGTGTTATTATGAATATTGGTGCAATACGAGAAGTTTTGGGTTGTAATGTGTACAATATCTATCCGCATGATATAGATTCGGACGTAAGTGATTAAGATTGCCCAGTATATTCAGTATATGATGTAATATGCCATGTTAAGATATTGTTGTGTTTAGCTGAAGCCTCGTGAAGTAGTACAGTATCCGTAAAGCATTCCAGACATAGAATTGTAACTAAATAAAGTTTAGAAAGCATGTTAGAAATAGGAAATCATGTTAATACAGAAACTCAGTACACAGTATAGCTTTCAGCAGAAACACCTTCTTGTATAACCTTTGCCCCAGCACAGTTTGACAGGAGGCTATATTCATATTTATACTTACCTGTCTCAGCATGTATCAGACACTTACAGATTACTATTATTAGCTCAGTATGTGATTTATATGATACCTTACACCTGTTAGTCGTAGCTTATGAGATACACAGACAGCATGACTAGTTGAGACCGTTGTATTGATTGGGGTTGGATTACCTAGCATCCCTGACCGCCCAGGGTTAATAGCTGTATCGACTCGTCCGCCAGAGGACGAGGATACGTCGCTCTACGGAGTGATATGTCGTCCCGCAAGGGGACGAAGATGGGATGCCAGCTTCCCCATATTGTGCCTTGGTCGGCCCTTATACACCCCCGTCGAGCGGGTACGCCCGGGGTGTTGATTTAGAGTCCTTCAGACTCAGATACAGTTATAGTCAGGGGCTTAGCGAGCCCAAGTGCATACCCAGGGACCAGCAGGATGCTTACAGCCACTATAGGAGATGGGATGACCGGGGTAGGGGCATAGATTCTGTGTTGATTGTACCTCCCGGCTTATGGGGGCCGGGTAAGGTTTGTGTGTTCTATGTTATGCTATGTATGCTATGCTATGTTGTATTAGACGTGAGTGGGTTGGTAGTAGAATGATACGCCTCCAGGTATGATTCCTACTTCCTTCGGTATCAGTAAGAACAGGTACGATCTACTTCATCAGACAGTTAAGTTATTCCTCCTACTTCTGCTTCATCGGTCATAGTATTGCTTTCAGATGTTGTTTTCAGTTATATTATTTCAGTTGCTTTACATACTCAGTACCAGCGGTACTGACGCCCAGTGGGGCGCTGCATTACTTGCCTGCAGGTACCCATAGATGAGGAGGTGATACCACGTTATCCCCATCAGCGGTTGAGTATTCAGCTCCTGTCATCCGGAGACTGAATTTCTAGAGGTGTAGTTCAGTTCCTTTTGTTGTACAGTACGGGTAGGTCGGGGCCCTGTCCCGGCCAGTTCTATTACTATTCCTAGAGGCTTGCAGTCTGTTTATATTCCCTGTGGTCAGATGAGCCGGTCGTGTGGGGCCGTGCAGTTGTATAGTTGCCTTTACTCTTTCTTTCTTTTGTAATGGCCGTGTGGGGCCATAGTTCGTCAGTAGTAGTGACCTTGCTGGTCACGTAGCTTCTTAGTATGCTATGTTTGAATTATAGATAACTAGACAGCATGGTGGCCTTGATGGCCCGCATAGGTTTCCCTGAATTACTATGTTTCTGGTCAGCTGCTAGTGCAGGTACAGGAGGCTATAGGCCAATGGGCCGGGGGCTGTATTTACAGCCGTCATATAGCCCTTTGTTTCCAGAAATGTGAGTTAGCGCCAGCCAGGCGCCAGATGCGCCCAGGCTTAACAGTCCAGCAGGTCAGGTCCTAGTAGGGCACCAGGTGCCAGTCATACCCCCCAAGGCGGGGTGTGACAAACTTGGTATCAGAACAGGTCGTATCCCAGGGAGTCTGCAAGCCGTGCTAAGTGGAGTCCTGTCCATGGATGTGTTGTGCACCACATACTATGGGTAGGAGGCTGCAAGGCATGATAGGATGGTTGTCTTTTATTCTGATTCAGTCGTGCTATAGAGCGGTACAGTATAGGGTTGAATTCCTAAAATCTTACCATATTCTTTGGCTACAGATAATGTCAGACCAGCGCCATCCCGTCACAGGTCGGAGCTTAGACATTGCAGCAGGGGAGGGCACCAGCAGGATGCCTCCCCCTCATTTGGAGACAGCTCGATCAGAGGGCCCTACAGAGGCTTCATCCCAGCCTCCTCAGCAGTCTCCACCACGTCAGGAGCCACTTGGGGCGACATTACCTTCAGCAGCCCCTATATTGACACCCTCCGACCAGGAGGTTAGGAGTGTTGTAGTTCTGTTAGCACAGATGATGGCTGCTCAGCGTCAGCAAATGCCATCTACAGTTGCAGAATCTTCAGGAGGGCCCGGTAGTTCGAGGGTCCGAGAGTTCTTAGCCCTGAATCCCCCACAGTTCACAGGCACGGACCGAACAGAGGACCCCCAGGATTTTCTGGATCAGACAGAGAATCTTCAGGGTTATGCATGCTACACCTACTGAGTCAGTTGAATTGGCCGCATTCCGGTTGCGAGATATTGCGGTGTTATGGTATGAAAGCTGGGAGAGGTCCCGAGGGAGAGATGTTCCCCCTCCCACCTGGTCCAGCTTTTCTTGAGCCTTTCTAGATCACTATTTGTCGCGGGAGGTTCGACAGGCCCGGGTAGACCAGTTCCTACATCTAGAACAAGGGGCCATGAATGTTCGGGAATATTCCTTGCGGTTTGATTCTTTGGCTCGATATGCACCAGCTTTTGTTGATACCATGGCATCCAGAGTGCACCGTTTTATTATAGGGTTGAACCCAGAATATGTCGAGACTTGTATCACGGCCACACTGCGAGAGGACATGGATATTTCCCGAATCCAGGCATTTGCCCAGAATATTGAGGGCATCAGACAGCGACATCGGGAGATCAGAAGGGTCAATCAGGAGCAGCGTCGCCGGGATAGGCCAGCTGAGTTACAAAGAGAGGCCCGGGGAGGACCCAGGACACGATTGTCAGACAGGCCGCCCAGGCCCCCGCCTCCACCGCAGTCCCAGGGAGGTAGATTCAGTCGTAGAGGGCATTCAGAGGCTGGTAGAGGCTCGCAGACGGCAGACTCACCCTTACAGAGGAGGGCGGAGCAGAGTAGGTATACCCTACCACTTTGCCCTATATGCAGTCGACGCCATCCTGGAGCATGCAGGTATGGTTCCACCGCATGCTATATTTGTGGCCAAGAAGGCCATTTGATGAGAGATTGCCCAGCCAGAGGTCGTGAGGACCGGGACAGACAGGATAGGGCATCAGCAGGATCGCGAGTTACAGCATCCCCGACTAGGCGCAAGCCCTCAGTTTCAGCAGGCAGGGGTCGGGGCAGATCAGGGGCCTCCAGTACAGGTGCGGGTCCAAGCCGCACATATGCCTTGCCAGGGAGGCAAGATTCAGAGGCATCGCCTGATGTTGTGATAGGTATGCTAACTATCTGCTCACACCCTGCTTATGTGTTAATTGATCCAGGGTCTACTTTGTCCTATATTACACCATTTGTGGCACGGAAGTTTAGTATTGTACAAGAATCATTACAGCAGCCCTTTCTAGTATCTACGCCCGTTGGTGACTCTATCACAGCTAGCCGAATTTACCGCGGATGTACAGTAGAGGTTGCTGATCGTCAGACCACAGTGGATCTGGTCGAGTTAGAAATGATAGACTTCGATGCCATAATGGGTATGGATTGGTTAGTACCATGTTTTGCTAATGTTGAATGTTGGACCAAAACGGTCCGATTCCACTTCCCGGGGGAGGCAGTACGGGAGTGGAAGGGCAGCACCGCGACGCCAAAAGGTAGGTTTATTTCCTACCTTCAAGCGAGAAAATTGATATCTAAGGGGTGTATTTATCATCTGGTCAGAGTTCAGGATGTCCAAGCAGAATCTCCGACACTCCAATCTGTCCCAGTGGTAAATGAATTCCAAGATGTATTTCCTGATGAGTTACCTGGTATTCCCCCAGAAAGGGAAATAGAGTTTGCTATCGATTTGTTACCAGGCACTCAGCCAATATCAATACCTCCTTATCGGATGGCTCCTGCAGAACTCAGAGAATTAAAGGAGCAGTTGAAAGACTTGTTAGATAAAGGTTTTATCAGGCCAAGTACTTCCCCATGGGGTGCGCCAGTCTTGTTCGTGAGAAAGAAAGATGGCTCGCTCCGGATGTGTATAGATTATCGGCAGCTAAACAAAGTTACAGTAAAGAACAAGTATCCGCTTCCCAGAATCGATGACTTATTTGATCAGCTACAGGGAGCCAGATACTTTTCTAAGATTGACTTGCGGTCCGGCTATCACCAGGTCCGAGTACGTGAGAGGGATATTCCTAAGACAGCATTCAGGACCCGATATGGGCATTTTGAATTTTTGGTTATGTCCTTCGGGCTAACAAATGCCCCAGCAGTCTTTATGGACCTGATGAACAGTATTTTCAGACCTTTCCTGGACTTGTTCGTGATAGTATTTATTGATGAAATTTCGGTGTATTCTCGCTCTAAAGCAGATCACCGGACTCATTTGCGTACTGTGCTCCAGATTCTCAGGGACCGCCAGTTGTACGCAAAATTTTCGAAATGTGAATTCTGGCTTAACTCAGTAGCCTTTTTAGGGCATATTGTTTCAGATGCTGGTATACCGGTAGACAAGCAGAAGATAGAAGCAGTTAAGTCATGGCCTAGGCCTACCACCCCGACTGAAGTTCGTAGCTTTCTGGGGTTGGCAGGATACTATCGGAGGTTCGTTGAGGGATTCTCAACCATTGCAGCACCTTTAACCAAATTGACACAGAAGGCAGCAAAGTTCCAGTGGATGGAGGCATGCGAGCAGAGTTTCCAGGAACTGAAAGACAGATTAACCTCCGCCCCAGTATTAGCACTGCCGGAAGGCACAGAAGGGTATTCAGTTTATTGTGACGCGTCAGGTATCGGGTTGGGTTGTGTGTTGATGCAGCATGGTAGAGTAATTGCATATGCTTCCAGACAGTTGAAGAAACACGAAAAGAATTACCCCACCCATGATCTAGAATTGGCCGCAGTAATTCATGCCTTGAAGATGTGGAGGCATTACCTGTACGGCGTCCATGTTGATATATATACAGATCATAAGAGCTTGCAGTACATTTTTACTCAGAGGGAGTTAAATCTACGGCAACGTCGCTGGTTAGAATTGTTGAAGGATTATGATGTGAACATCCTGTACCATCCGGGAAAAGCCAATGTTGTGGCAGACGCCCTGAGCCGTAAGTCAATGGGGAGTTTGGCGTATTTGCGACCTGAGAAACAGAAATTAGCTAAAGAAATTCATCAGTTAGCTGGACTAGCTGTTCGGGTAATGGAAACAGGAGATAATGGGGTCGTAATTCAGAATTCTGCAGTGTCATCGTTGGCTACAGAGGTAAAAGAACGACAGTACGAGGATCCCGATTTAGTCCAGCTCAGAGATAGAGTTCAGAAGGGTAAGGAACCAGATTTTCAGATAACCGAGGATGGTGTGCTACGCTGTAAGGGCCGCCTTTGTGTCCCGAACGTCTCAGGCCTTCGTGGGCAGATTATGCACTAGGTACATTACGCTCGCTATTCCCTTCATCCAGGGGCGACAAAAATGTACCACGACATCAGAGACATTTACTGGTGGCCAGGTATGAAAATTGAGGTAGCTGAATTTGTATCTAGATGTGCTAATTGTCAGCAGGTGAAAGCAGAGCACTAGAAGCCGGGTGGTTTGACGCAAGAGATAATGATACCTACGTGGAAATGGGAAGCAATAAATATGGATTTCGTAACAGGGTTACCCCGTACTAGACGCAAAAATGATTCCATTTGGGTGATAGTTGATAGGCTGACAAAATCAACTCATTTCCTGCCAGTAAGGGCTACCTTCTCAGCTGAGGATTATGCCGAATTGTATATCAGAGAAATAGTTAGATTGCATGGAGTGCCGGCATCTATCATTTCAGACAGAGGGGCACAGTTTACAGCTAGGTTCTGGCAGTCATTTCAGAAAGGTCTGGGGACGCAGATTAATCTGAGTACAGCATTCCATCCTCAGACAGACGGGCAAGCTGAACGTACAATTCAGACGCTCGAAGATATGCTACGAGCGTGTGTGTTAGATTTTGGGGGTAGCTGGGATGAACATCTTTCGTTAATCGAATTTGCTTATAATAACAGCTACCATTCAGCTATTCAGATGGCGCCTTTCGAGGCATTGTACGGGCGGAAATGTAGATCGCCGGTGGGCTGGTTTGAGATAGGAGAATCAGCATTAGTTGGCCCAGACATTGTTCGGCAGTCCGAGGAAAAGATAAAGCTTATCCGAGAACGTTTACTGACCGCTCAGAGCCGTCAGAAGTCATATGCAGATAGACGGCGCAGAAATCTAGAATTTTCGATAAACGACTGGGTATATCTGAAAGTGTCCCCGATGAAAGGGGTAATGAGGTTTGGCAAGAAAGGCAAGCTTAGCCCAAGATTCATTGGGCCGTATCAGATTCGGCGAAGAATAGGTCGCGTGGCATACGAGTTAAACTTGCCTCCAGAGTTAGCGTCGGTTCACCCAGTATTCCATGTTTCTATGTTAAGGAAGTTCGTAGGGGACCCTTCTACAGTAGTTCCAGTTCAGGATGTTCAGATCACAGAAGAGTTAGCATATGAAGAGGTTCCCGTAGCCATTTTAGACAGACAGATTCGCAGGCTGAGAACTAAAGATGTTGCATCTGTCAAGGTATTGTGGCGTAATAGAAATTGGGAGGAAATGACGTGGGAGGCTGAAGAAGATATGAAAATCAGATACCCTCACCTATTTCAGGCCTAGTCGGACGACAGGTATGTCCGTATCATTACTTATACAGTATCTTATGTTTGTGTGTTTGTAAATGATAAAGAAGAAGTGATATTTAGTTATCCAATGAATCTTAGATCATTGTGTGCGGAGCCTGTGTTGGACTTTTCTGCATTTCAGGTTTTTGCGATAGTCCATATTACAGGGGAAACTCTGCCAAAAGTTTTCCAGAAAAGTAAAGTAAGTAGTCCTCTAGATAACAGTATACATTCGAGGACGAATGTTCTTAAGGGGGGGAGAATGTTATACCCCGTAGAATTCCCGGCACTTAGATGACCTATTCGCATGTTGGTTAAGTATATTTGAAGGCCATACGTGCTAGGGAAAGGCCCGGGAAAAGATCGGTCGAGAAACCTGTCGAACCATCGCGGGAGGAGCCGAGGCAGAGCCCCTCCGCGATGGCAGCGTGTCACGGAGGTGAGGCCTCCGCGATGGCTCCCTGACATGTTGCCCTTGTCCAGGCCCAAGTATATAAAGCCCCCACTTCGGTTGGAAATCATTTAACACTTAGTAAAATTTCCAGAAACGCTGTGAACAGAGGGAAGACGAAGAAAATTAAATATTTTCGTCCGATTACACTGCCAAACGCTGCCCAAACCCAAATTAATCCCAGATACCCGAGTATTTAACAGCAGAGAGCATTTCTACGGAATTAGTTTCGCAAAATACGGCCGACGAATCGGCGAGCCGCCGAACTAAAGTAAGTAGAATTGCTCTAAATTAATGTCTATGTGTTTCTAGTTGAGAAGTAAATAATTCTCCCTTCTGGGCCGCTGAAAAATAGCGAGTTTTTGACCGTCTTTCGATAAGCCTAAGTTTAGGCTATAAATTAAATCGAAAGTAACGTCGCTCTTTACAATAACGTTGTATTTAGTATTGATTGACGTATTTATGAATGCAGTTGGGAGAAAATAGTAGAAGTACCGGCCGAACCTCGTCCGACGGACGAATATTCAAAGATAAGGTATGTAAAGTTAGTTTCCTCGGCAAGTTAAGAAATATTGAGACAGTATGGTAATTCACAGACCAGTAGAATGTTCAGAAGTCGATTATTGCGTTATTATGAATATTGGTGCAATACGAGAAGTTTTGGGTTGTAATGTGTACGATATCTATCCGCATGATATAGATTCGGACGTAAGTGATTAAGATTGCCCAGTATATTCAGTATATGATGTAATATGCCATGTTAAGATATTGTTGTGTTTAGCTGAAGCCTCGTGAAGTAGTACAGTATCCGTAAAGCATTCCAGACATAGAATAGTAACTAAATAAAGTTTAGAAAGCATGTTATAAATAGGAAATCATGTTAATACAGAAACTCAGTACACAGTATAGCTTTCAGCAGAAACACCTTCTTGTATAACCTTTGCCCCAGCACAGTTTGACAGGAGGCTACATTCATATTTATAGTTACCTGTCTCAGCATGTATCAGACACTTACAGATTACTATTATTAGCTCAGTATGTTATTTATATGATACCTTACACCTGTTAGTCGTAGCTTATGAGATACACAGACAGCATGACTAGTTGAGACCGTTGTATTGATTGGGGTTGGATTACCTAGCATCCCTGACCGCCCAGGGTTAATAGTTGTATCGACTCGTCTGCCAGAGGACGAGGATACGTCGCTCTATGGAGTGATATGCCGTCCCGCAAGGGGACGAAGATGGGATGCCAGCTTCCCCATATTGTGCCTTGGTCGGCCCTTATACACCCCCGTCGAGCGGGTACGCCCGGGGTGTTGATTTAGAGTCCTTCGGACTCAGATACAGTTATAGTCAGGGGCTCAGCGAGCCCAAGTTCATACCCAGGGACCGGCAGGATGCTTACAGCCACTATAGGAGATGGGATGACCGGGGTAGGGGCATAGATTCTGTGTTGATTGTACCTCCCGGCTTATGGGGGCCGGGTAAGGTTTGTGTGTGCTATGTTATGTTATGTATGCTATGATATGTTGTATTAGACGCGAGTGGGTTGGTAGTAGAATGATATGCCTCCAGGTATGATTCCTACTTCCTTCGGTATCAGTAAGAACAGGTACGATCTACTTCATCAGACAGTTAAGTTATTCCTCCTACTTCTGCTTCATCGGTCATAGTATTGCTTTCAGATGTTGTTTTCAGTTATATTATTTCAGTTGCTTTACATACTCAGTACCAGCGGTACTGACGCCCAGTGGGGCGCTGCATTACTTGCCTGCAGGTACCCATAGACGAGCAGGCGATACCACGTGATCCCCATCAGCGGTTGAGTATTCAGCTCCTGTCATCCGGAGACTGAATTTCTAGAGGTGTAGTTCAGTTCCTTTTGTTGTACAGTACGGGTAGGTCGGGGCCCTGTCCCGGCCAGTTCTATTACTATTCCTAGAGGCTTGCAGTCTGTTTATATTCCCTGTGGTCAGATGAGCCGGTCGTGTGGGGCCGTGCAGTTGTATAGTTGCCTTTACTCTTTCTTTCTTTTGTAATGGCCGTGTGGGGCCATAGTTCGTCAGTAGTAGTGACCTTGCTGGTCACGTAGCTTCTTAGTATGCTATGTTTGAATTATAGATAACTAGACAGCATGGTGGCCTTGTCGGCCCGCATAGGTTTCCCTGAATTACTATGTTTCTGGTCAGCTGCTAGTGCAGGTACAGGAGGCTATAGGCCAATGGGCCGGGGGCTGTATTTACGGCCGTCATATAGCCCTTTGTTTCAATAAATGTGAGTTAGCGCCAGCCAGGCGCCAGATGCGCCCAGGCTTAACAGTCCAGCAGGTCAGGTCCTAGTAGGGCACCAGGTGCCAGTCATACCCCCCAAGGCGGGGTGTGACATTCCTCCCAACTACATTCATAAATATGTCAATTAATACTAAATACAGCTTTATTGTAAAGAGCAACGTCACTTTCGATATAGTTTATAACCTAAACTTAGGCTTATCGAAAGACGGTCGAAAACTCGCTATTTTCAGAGGTCCATAAGGGAGAACTATTCACTTCTCAGCTAGGAACACATAGACACTAATTTAGAGCAATTCCACTTACCTTAGCTCGGTAGCTCGACGATTCGTCGGCCGTATTTCATGAAACTAAATCTGTAGGAATGCTCTCTGCTGCTAAATACCTCGGTACCTGAGGTTAATTTGAGTTTGGACAACGTTTAGCAGCGTAATCGGATGAAAATTATATTATCTCTTCGTTCCTTTTTCCTTTTCTGCTGGTTTGCTCTGTTTTCTTGAAATTACATGGGTGATTAATGATTTAAAACCGAAGTGGGGCTTTATATACTTGGGCCTGGACAAGGCCAACGTGTCACGGAGCCAACACGGAGGCTTCACCTCCGTGACACGCTGCCATCGCAGAGGGGTTCTGCCTCGGCTCCTTCCGCGATGGTTCAACAGGTTTCTCATCCGATCTTTTTCCGGGCCTTTCTCTAGCACGTATGGCCTTCAAATATGCTTAACCAACGTGAGAATAGGTCATCTAGGTGCCGGGAATCCTACGGGGTATAACATAATTGTGTTGTGTCTATTTGCAGGTGAATAAAACAGAGATGTCAGCTGGGGGAGCAAGTTAAACTCCAAGGGGGAGTAGGCAGATATCTGGAGGGCGTAAACAGTGAGTTGAAAGTTCACCACCATGTCACGCTAAGGATGGTCCGAGTTGAACAACGTGCCATATTACATGGGTGGAGGAAGAAAATTATGAAAAAAATGAAAGGCGCAAAACAATGAAGGTGCGTGATGGCTCTGTGGCACAGAGTTGGAGCTCCGCGATGGCCTCTGTGCCATGTTGAAGGAAAATTCAGCCTCGCCCAAATTCCAGTGAAGCTCCGCGATAGCTCCGTGTCACGGAGCTATTTCACTGCGTTGAGCTCCGTGCCACGGAGCTAGTTTATCTCTGGGAAATTTTCCACTTGTATAAATAGAACACTTAGGCTTTTATTTTGGGATATCTGACATTTTGGACGAACGTGGGAACAAGGCAGTTGAGCTGAAGAAAATTCTAGGGTTCTTTCTCTTCTCTTTTCTTCTAAATTTCAATTGTTGGTATGATTAAAACTTGTTTGAAGATGTTTAATCAACAAATGAGTGGCTAAATTACCTCATTCTGAGGTTGAGGCTAACTGCAGGATTGTGTAATTTCATATTATTTCAGCTGAATTCTCTTCCTTCATGAACGGGTGTTCTTCTATTCTTGATTTTCATTGTTTTAATGTTTGGCCAGCATTAAGGTAAAATTAGAATCCTAATTTGATTATGAGAGGAAAATTATTAGGGTAGACTTGGAATATGGGAATATGTCCTTATCTTTGTTGTGAATTAGAGGTAAGGTTCGCGTGCAGGATAGAAATATACCTGCAACGTCATATTCGATTATCAAGGGAAACTATTTTGATTCGCCAGAGGATGAGTTATTTCATCACAAAAATGTGTAGTGCAGGGCTCATAACACAGTAATTGGCTAGAGGTTTGAAAGACCATAGCCATATTCTAATCTTTCCCAACCATAAACCTAAGAGAAAGGGTAGCTGAAGAATAAAATAAATTATACATGCCTGCATGTCATGCCTTAACCTTAGATTGTTCATGATATTGTTTAAATCACATTTTCTTGTTTTAATTAGTGTTACTTTAGATATTACTCTTTGACAACTTTTAATTCGGTGTGTTATTCACATACTTGCATAAAGAAATTGTGACTACTAAAGTAAAAAAAAATTACCTCTGAGCTACAGTCCTTGTGGGTTCGATACCTGGATTGCAAGAGCCACTATATTACTTGTACGACCACGTGCACTTGCGTGCCTTGGGGCGTGAACAAGTTTTTGGCGCTGTTGTCAGGGACTGGTGAAACTGGTGGATCAATTTTTTTTAGTGTTGGTTTTTGTAGGTTTGTGCAAGTATTGACAACTTGATCTTAGCGGTTACTCTTGCAGGTACTGAGTAGTTTCTGAACACTGGCAAGAAATAAGGAATTGGTGGATCCATTTTTGGAGCCAGAAAGACAGTTTCATTTACAAAATAGGGAAGCTCTAGAAAGGAAGTTGCAGTTGTTACAGAGGGAAATTCTGGAACAACAACAGCATCCACCAGTTGGACGGGCAGAGTTAGTGCCTGAAGTGATGGCAGCAAGACCAGTATGCGAGATGGCAATCCCACACACAAATAATGTGTCATCTAGCATCCGCAGGCCAGAGCCGGGAGGTAGATTTGAGCTGAAATAGAACATGGTGCAGTTACTGCATACCAGCGGACACACAGGTCTTCCTTATGAAGATCCACAGCAGCACCTACAAAATTTTCTGGAGATCAGTGACACGTACATACCCACGGGGGTATACTCATATTATGTGAGGTAAGATTGTTCCCATTCTCATTGCTGGGGGAAGCGAAGAGGTGGTTAAAGGCTGAACCGCCTAATTCTATTACCACATAGGATGATCTGGCGAAGAAATTCTTAATTAGGTTTTTTCCATCAGGGAAGACAGCTAGGCATAGAAGTCAGATTCTAAGTTTCAAGCAGAGAGATGGTGAAAACTTGTACCAAGCCTGGGAGAGGTTCAAGTCAATATTGAGAGATTGTCCCCACCATCATCAATCAAATGATGTGTTGGTGCATACTTTTATAGAAGGCTTGGAACCTCATACCAAAATCCTGTTAGATTTTGAAGTTGGGGGGCAAGCGTTGGAAAAGACATATGAAGAGTTGTATACACTATTGAACCGTATTTCACAAGGTAATCCCGAATGGAATGCTGACACAACCCGAGGTGTGGTGAAGAAAGCGGCAGGGGTCTTGGAGGTAGATGGAATCACAGCTACTGCTGCACAGATAGTTGCATTACAGAATCAGATCAACACTCATTTTAGTAGCATGAGCTTGGGGCAGTCACAAGCCCCGGTCAATGCAGTCCAGCAAGTATGGTGTGAAGTTTGTGGTAGCAGTGAGCACTAAGCTGATGTATGTGGTGCTAATCCAGACTCAGTTTATTTTGTTGGGAATGCAACAGTCAGCAGTATGACAACAATTACCACCCCAATTGGAGGAACCATCCGAATTTTTCCTGGGGTAGTAATAGTCATCAGGGGCAAAGTTCAAACCAGGGTCTGCACAGGAACCAGGGGGCTCATCAGAATTTCAAGCCTCAATTCAGAGGGAATAATGCACCTACTTAGTCCAACAACATTGAGGACATGTTGAAGACCATTATAGCTAACCAAGCTCAGATGCAGGCTGACCAAGTAAAATTGACAACTGACATGAAAAACCAACAGTGAGTTGTATACACTATTGAATCGTATTTCACAAGGTAATCCCGAATGGAATGCTGACACAACCCGAGGTGTGGTGAAGAAAGCAGCAAGGGTCTTGGAGGTAGATGGAATCATAGCTATTGCTGCATAAATAGTTGCATTACAGAATCAGATCAACACTCATTTTAGTTGCATGAGCTTGGGGCAGTCACAAGCCCCGGTCAATGCAGTCCAGCATGTATGGTGTGAAGTTTGTGGTAGCAGTGAGCACTAAACTGATGTATGTGGTGCTAATCCAGACTCAGTTTATTTTGTTGGGAATGTGCAAAGGGGCAACAGTCAGCAATATGGCAACAATTACCACCCCAATTGGAGGAACCATCCGAATTTTTCCTGGGGTAGTAATAGTCATCAGGGGCAAAGTTCAAATCAGGGTCTGCACAGGAACCAGGGGGCTCATCAGAATTTCAAGCCTCAATTCAGAGGGAATAATGCACCTACTTAGTCCAACAACATTGAGGACATGTTGAAGACCATTATAGCTAACCAAGCTCAGATGCAGGCTGACAAGTAAAATTGACAGTTGACATGAAAAAGCAACAGTTGGCCACAAAGGCTTTAGAGATTCAGTTGGGACAGTTAGATGGAGCGCAGAATACTAGACTGCGGGGTGGGTTGCCAAGTGATACAGACACAAATCCCAAGTAGGTGAATGTTGTCACCATTAGAAGTGGAAAACAACTGAAGGAGTTGGGACCCGAAAAGCCACCACAGCAAGCTGAAACAACAGAGCAGGCTGAAGAGAATGATAATATGATAGGGAGTGGAAAGGCAGCAGATAATGAAAGACCACCACCGCCCCCTTTCCCACAGAGATTACGGAAGTATAAGGAAGAAGCATGTTTCAAGAAATTTATGGAAGTATTGAAGCAGGTACACATTAATCTTCCTTTGGTAGATGTTTTGCAAGGAATTACTAAGTATGCAAAGTACATAAAGGATATCGTGGCAAACAAGAGCAGACTAACGGAATATGCCACAGTTGCACTTACTGAGGAGTGCACCTCTCGAATACAAAATAGATTGCCTACAAAGCTCAAAGATCCTGGAAGTTTTACAATCCAGATCACTATTGGGCAGTCTATTCGAGCTCGTGGTTTGTGTGATTTGGGAGCGCGTGTTAACTTGATGCCTATGTCTGTATTCAAGAAGTTGGGGTTGGGTAGTCCCAGACCCACTACAATAATCTTGCAGCTAGCCGATCATTCATTGGCGAGGCTAGATGGAATTGTGGAGGATGTGCTAGTGCAAGTGGGCTCCCTTATTTTTCCGGTGGATTTCATAATTCTTGATTTTGAGCCATATTCGAAAGTCCCATTTATTTTGGGACGTCCCTTTTTGGCAATTGGGCGAGCTCTAATCGGTGTAGCTGTTGGGCAGCTAACCATGAGAGCCCATGATAAGGTGGAAGTATTTGATGTCTACAAAGCTATGAAGCTACCGGCTATTTATGAAGAACTGTCAGCCATCACTATTTTGGACCAAGAGTCCGCACTTCAGCTTATTGGCCCAAAGGATCCCTTGGAAAGAGCATTGGTGGGACATGGTCAGTCAGGGGATGGTGCAACATATGAAATGGTTCAAGATCTGAATGAGGCTAAAATGTTCTTCCGGAAGTAGGAGTTTGAGCCCTTGCAGCGGTCCTTAGAACCACCACCAAAGCCATCAACAAAGGAGGCACCCAAATTAGAGCTAAAAGTGTTGCCTCCACACCTGCAGTATGTATTTTTGGGAGAAGATGACACATTGCCTGTCATTATTTCAGCAGAACAAACAGACTCACAGGTGCAGGAAGCATTAGTGGTTCTGAGAAGGCGAAAAAGAGCTATAGGGTGGCAGGTGTCAGACATCCGTGGAATCAGTCCAGCTTTCTGCATGCACAAGATATTGATGGAGGAAGGATCTAAGCCAACTATACAACATCAAGGGAGGCTAAACTCGGTGATGAAAGATGTAGTTAGGAAGGAGGTGATTAAGTGGCTAGATGCAGGAGTGGTATATCTGATCTCTGACAGTGTGTGGGTCAGCCCGGTTCAATGTGTCCCAAAGAAAGGGGGCATGACAGTTGTCACTAATGAGAAGAACGAGTTGATTCCCACTCGAACAGTCACAGGTTGGAGGATTTGCATGGATTATAGGAAATTAAATGAGGCCACTCATAAGGATCACTATCCCATACCATTTATCGACCAAATGTTGGAAAGACTTGCAGGGCAGGAGTATTATTACTTTCTAGACGGCTATTCTGGCTATAAGCAAATAGTTATAGCCCCAGAAGATCAGGAGAAGACCACATTTACCTATCCATATGGGACATACGCCTTCAAGCGTATGCTCTTTGGGTTATGCAATGCACCAACCGCTTTCCAGCGATGCATGCTGGCAATATTTCCTGATATGGTGGAAGACTATGTTGAGGTATTTATGGATGATTTTTCTGTTTTTGGTAACTCGTTTGTTGTATGTTTGCAGAATTTGGACAGGGTCTTGGCGAGGTGTGAAGACTCAAACCTAGTGCTCAATTGGGAGAAGTGTCACTTTTTAGTTAAGGAGGCATTGTTCTTGGCCACAAGGTGTCTCACAGAGGTTTTGAGGTTGATTGCGCAAAGGTTGAGGTGATTGAGAAGCTACCACCACCGGTATCGGTTAGGGGTGTCCGCAGTTTCTTGGGACATGCTGGGTGTTCGGTGTTTTTGCTTTGGGTATAAAACTACACGCAAGTGCACGTGGTCGAACAAGTAGTAAAGTGGCTTAAGTAAGCCAAGTATCGATCCTACAGGGACTGGGATAAGGTAGCAATCTACGCAAGTGTACTATATTTTAACTCTAACAATGAAGACAACAGTGCAAAGAAGAGTTTGATATTTTGATTTCTAATTTTATCCTAAATCTACAAAGATTATATAATTTGAGTCTGAACTATGAATGTGAGCATGCTGAGGTTAAACGAACATGTAAGGAAATAAATTATCGATATAATTTGGTTAACTTTTCCTCCGGTTGCTAGTCAAGAACTATTGCCAATGGATTAAAACTCTCGTATTTAACCCAACTTAAGAATCATGAACCGTCCACCTACATTTCTGTGATTAAAACGAAATTCATGTTCTAGCCATACAAAATCGGTTCCTTAATTGACTAATACGACTTTCAGGTATATTTCCATCCTGAAGGTAAATCAATTCTCAATTTTCCCAAACTAAGAAAAGATCATATCCTATTGATTCACAACTTTCCAATTTCTTGCTCTCTCGAGTGAAACCGGACTTTTTAGATGTACATTAACATTGGCCACACATTAATGCAGTAAGAACAAGAATCAATAGAACAACCATGGAAGAAAAGATTAAAAACCAACTTAATCAACAATCACATTTCAATACCATTGTTCTTAACCTCAGCAAGAAGAGGAATTAGCCACTCATTTGTGGATTAAACATCGTTAAATGAGTGTTAAACATACAAGCAATTGAATTAAAGAAGAAGGAGATAGAGAAAAACCCTGAGATTTTTGTCCCCTCAACTGCCTGTAACCCACGTTCTTGCTCCACCAAGTCAGAATTCTGAAAAATGAACCTAAGTGTTCTATTTATACTAGTGGGAATTTTTCCCGGAATAACAAGCAATGTGTCACGGAGTGCTTCGCGGAGCACTGCCTCCGTGACACGCCACTAACGCGGAGCCTCACTGGAAATTGACTATCCAGGTAATAAGGCCCAACATGGCATGGCGTGCAACGCGGAGCTAGGCCAACGTGCCACGGCCCCAACGCGCACCCACACTGGAATTTGGCCAAAAATTCCTTATCTAGGCAGAAGGCCTCCGCGATGGCAGCGTGACACGGCTCCATCGCGGAGCCCCTTTAATTTGTGCCTTCCAATGCTTTTTCCTTTTAACATCCGAGTCCAACCCCGATCTCTCCCAACACGCATTTTAGCTTCCCAAAATTACATTTCACCTGCAAAACAACGCTAATCATGTTGGTTAGTATAAATTCATATTTTATTATAAATCACATGAGAATGTATAAACATTGATAGATAAACAAGGCTAAGATGACACATTTAAGTATCACTTGGGCATATAAATTTGCCCAAGATCACTTACCCCACACTTAAATCCTTGTTCGTCCCCGAACAACAATCTTACACCTCATGCAATTTACACCCCACCCTGGCTACTTTGGTTCGACAATTCAGGCTACGGTCATATCGATTATTCAATACAGCAAATCATCAAGAAAACACGCATGGTCCTATCAATGCAATAACCTTCAACACATCAAGACCTCCTAGACTTAAGAATTGACTCTCGATATTGGAAAACTCATGCAAATCAGCTGATCAAGATATCCAACACGAAACTTAATCTCTCATCAAGCATGTGCCCTCACAAAGCAAGAGAGTTTTCCCTTTTTAATCACATGAACTATAACTGTTACATGCAGGGGCATATAAACACAATTTCACTCTCTCTCCCAAAAGAATTCACATGCATCATGTCATGAACCATAGGCTTGCCCTTAGTGTATTACTCCACTAATATAAGGAAATGTGATGTAGGATCACGTAGGACTTTAACGGGTTGTAATGTAAGCTACAGAACTAGTAAATATTGGGCTAGCCAATAATAGCCACTAACATCGTTAAGCGCCTTTTCAATACATCCCATCAAACTCATGGGCATTGTTTCTTCCTTCATCCTCCCATTCTTGAAGTCTGTCTTTAGTTTGGCCCATATCTTTAAGCACACTTGACTCGATAACAAAGATTATTCAGACACCTTCATTATATTTTATTTATAACAAGTGCACCTTCAACCTTTTCTTTCCTTTCATCAGTCAACTTTTCTTTTCTTTTCACCATTCTCACTCTTTGACACTTTGGGAAAATTATTTTCTCTTCCAAAGCGCTTAAGAGTTTTGGATCAAATTTACAGCTAATGAAAAGAAGGGGTTAAGCTCGGTTTACTCATTTTGACACAAGAAAAAAATAATAGGCTAAAGGCTCAACGGGCTAACTAGGGTGTACATTCAAGGTGGGTACAATAATGAAAAAAGAGAAACTTTCGGTTAACACAAAGAAATGTCTACATCCTTTCCTACAATACACGTCCTTCATTTCATTTCGTACACACACCAGGCAAGTTCTAGACACTTCACAATGGTATGGAATAAACAAAACCTCACTTCACACTTATTGAACATGCTCAATTCAAGACGTATTCACAGACTCTTCAATCAGCTAATTACAAGAATTCAAACACTAAGCCTCAATCACATTGAATCGACTCTATGGCCTAGGTATCTCAACATATTTACAAAGTTGCATGCTTTCATACGACTCACCTTTGCATTTCGAATATCATGTACAACACGCAACCAGAATTCCGCAACCATAAAGTAACTACAGGTTTTGGGATGCAATCCAAAAAAGAAAACAACTGAAAAATAAATGAAAAAAATCTACTCCTAATGACTACACTTCCCTTAAGACGGTCGTCATCCATCCATTATAGGGAACGATCACTACTTAGGACTTCGGTTCAATGGGACCCTTCTCGATAAAAGAACCGAAAACAAACGCCGAGAAACCCAAGAATTGAAAAAAAAACAATTTTTTTAAAAATATCGATCATTTCGATGAAACAAAAATAAAAAATATCGATCATTTCAATGAAACAACAATATGTACAAAATCAGCTAACAACATTCAGCAACACACAACAGTTTCACATTTAATTACAATACAGAACAAAAACTTCACAATCACAAATCACAGGGTCACAAAATTTTTCCACAAGCACAACAACAGAACAGAACATACACACAACACAACCAGCACCTAACTACTCCCACCCCACACTTATCTCGAACACTATCCCCAGTGTTCATAAAAATTCAAATAGCACAAAAATTTGGGTGGCGGAACTCCCTGATCAATCAAAATACTCCACTTCTTCATCAGGTGCTGCTGCTTCGTCTCCCATGTCTGAATCACCCCCATCGTCATCATCGGAGTCCGCACGACGTGTCTCCTCATCTGTGGGGACATCATCATCCGTGGGCTCTACAAAATCTGGCCCCACTCGGCATAGAGCCCTGGCCTTTTCGCCAAAAGGGTAGTCTAGCTCGAGCTGCCATAGCTCCTCCTCTGTTGTCGGCCTCCCGCCTATCCGTAGCTGGAGCATCTGCATCCCGTACATGCGAGTCGTGTTCTGATCATCCCAAGCATGTCGCTCGGCTAGTGTAAGCACTGGCCTGTGGGTGGTGTCGGGAGCCTTAGTTTTGGTGACATCTAAGGCCCGCCGCTCCATCTGCGGGATATAGTCAAGGGCCTCTTCCTCAATGTCCAGACCCCTTAGGAATGTGGTGAGTAATCCGCCAAATCCGTATTTGTGCCCCTGATGCAACCGGGCTCTCTTCATGGCGGAGATAATCACCGCCCCCACGTTGATCTCCAGCCCTTTCATCAGGGCGTACACCAAGCATACACGATCCCGGGTTACATCCATCATATGCACCCCCGAGATTAGGCAGGAACACACAATCTTAAGCCATATCCTGGCTTCCCTGTTCATCTGTGAGTAGGGCAAAGTATGATGGTAGCCCCTCTCCTTATGTCTGCTCCACCTAGCCGTCGATCGGGTTCCACACAAAGTGCGTCTGATATCCGCATATGGTGGAGTGATATTCAGCTGTCGAAGCACGTGGGCGTCTGTGTCCCGCGCCCCTAAGATAGCATTAAGGTGGTGGGGCTCAAAAGTGACTATTTGCCCCCTTATTTTTATGGTGTGACTTCTGAGGGTCGGGTTCTAGTTGGCATAGAATTCCCGAATCAAGTGCAAGTTGCATTCCTTGGGCTCTTCAAAAATGAAGTTCAGCCCAGCTACCTCGATCCTCTGGACAATCCTGGGGAACTCCTGTGCCAACGATTCCCTTGCTATGTGTTCCTCGGGGAAGTACTTGCTCTCCTTGTGCTTTGCGTACCACTTCTTCCCCTCCTCTGTCACCCTCCTGGTTCCATATTGACGGCGTTGGCCGCGTGGAACCACTGGTGCTGCTGGGACCGCTGTGCCCAGTCTGATTCTTTTTCTTCCGGCGCCAGATGTTGATGCGCCTTTTCCCTTGTCTTGCCTGCTTGCCATTTTTCCTGTCAACCCAAATAGACAAGATCAATGTTAAGCCAATTAAAATTTGCTTCAACTAAGTTTGGGTTAGGCTAGGCTACCCCACACTTAGTCCTTAGCCAAAATTACAACATTAAGGCAAGATCGTGCTTACTTACACAAACAAACAACAAAACATAACAAATATGCTTAGTGCATTTGGAGAATTCGACGGTATATATTCTATGTACTACTCAGACTTCGTACAGCTAGCCACAATCATTACCATCGATAACATTTTATCCCATGGCACTTAGCAAGGAGAAACAAAAGAAAATTTTAACTACATGATCCTCTACAATTCACCCAATTCTTGCAACTTCCAATATTTCCTTCACCCGAGAATCCGTCGGTCTTTTAGCATAGTAACAGTTAGCACATCGACTCATCTCGCTCAACATGTACAACCCAGCATGAATTTCACTAGTTCAACTAAATTTTTCCATTTCAAACTCAAAGGCAAGCCCTAGCTATGATTTTATCAAAAATTCAAGTAAACTATGTAATTTACGAGTTCAAGCAATCACCATGATACTCCGAACATCAATCAACAATAATTCAATTGAATTTAAGCTTAATTTCTACTTAGGGAAATTTTAGCTCATATCACATGTTCAATCTCGAAGAAAATTGACAAGAAATGAGATAGAATTGAAGAACATACCTTGAATTCGAAGAATTGATGAAAACTCAATGAAATTCTTGGCCTAAGTCCGTGTCACGTTGAGGGGGAAGGGGTTTTTGGGAGGTTGGTCGCGGAAGATATGAAAAATGAGGAAAATAGAGGGGGAATCGGGGTTTAAAAGTGGGAAATTTGCGCAGGTCACTCGGCGACCCGGTGTGACCCGTTGCGATATACACTTCAACGTGTCACGGAGGGTAACGCGGAGCATGCCCTCCGTGACACGGAGCTGTCGCGTGGGTGTTCTAGAATTTTAAAAATTCCAGATTTACACCTCAACGTGTCATGGAGGGTAACGCGGAGGCCCTCCTCCGTGACACGGAGCCATCGCCCTAGCTCACTGTTTTGCGACTTTTTATTATTTTTCATACCTCGAATTTTCCTTTGTGATCCCTTGCACATTTATCCTCCGTTCAACCTGAAATTCATCTTATGGCAAGAAATTGGTTAGAATTATAGGTTTCACTCAAAATAAAAATAAAAACAAAAAGTATAAAAACTAAAACTTTTGTTGTTAATCAAGGAATAAAAAGAAAAACAAGAAATCTATTCACAATTTACAAAGAATAATTTCACGGGTTGCCTCCCGTGCAGCGCCTGGTTTACCATCGCGGCTCGACGTCATTCAGCTCAGTCATCTTCTAGGGTGATGGACATTTTCTCTCGACCACCATCCTCACCCCAGTAGTGCTTACATCTCTCCAGTGGTTTTCCCAATAACTCTCGTGAATCACTTATCTGCGCATCATCACCTTGATCAATCACGTTGATCACCGAGAGTTCCTTGTATACAGTCGGGAGCATGGGGGCCTTATATACATCAAACACTTCCACCTTGTCGTGTGCCCGCATGGTTAGCTGCCCTATAGCTACATCAATCAACGCTTTCCTGGTCGCCAAGAAAGGACATCCCAAAATAAATGGGACTTCCACGTCTGGCTCAAAATCCAGCAAAACAAAATCTACCGGGAAGATAAGGGAGCCCACTTGCACCAGCACATCCTCCACAATGCCATCAGGTCTAGCTAAGGACCGATCTGCTAGTTGCAAGATCACTGTTGTTGGTCTAGGACTCCCTAGACCCAACTTCTTGAATACCGATGACGGCATCAAACTAATGCTCGCTCCCAAATCACATAATCTGCGAGCTCGGATACTCTGCCCAATTGTAATTTGAATATAAAGCTCCCAGGATCTTTGAGCTTTGTGGGAAAACGGTTCTGTATCCGGGAAGTGCACTCCTCCGTAAGAGTTATCGTAGCATACTCAGTCAACTGACTTTTGTTTGCCACGATGTCCTTAATGTACTTTGCATATTTCGGCACTCCCTGCAAAACATCAACAAGAGGTAAGTTAATATGTACCTGTTTCAGCACCTCTATGAATTTCTTGAAACACGCCTCCTCCTTGTGTTTCTTTAATCTTTGAGGGAACGGAGGTGGTGGTCTTTCTGATTCAGCTTCCTTTTTCTTCCCCCTCTCATCACTTTGCTCCCTCTCAACTTCTGCTGCTCCCGATTGTTGAGGTGGTCTTTCTGGTTCCACCTCTTTCAGCTGCAAACCACTCCTTGTTGTCACTGCATTCACCTGCTTGGGATTGGGATCTGTGTCGCTCGGAAGTCCTCCTCTAGGCCTGGTATTTTAGGCTCCAGTAAATTGCCCAAATTGATATTCAAGTGCCTTAGTAGCTAACTGGTTGTTCTTTACCTCGGCTGCCAATTTCACATAGTCATCCTGCAATTGAGCTTGGTTAGCTATCATCATCTTGAACATCTCCTCAATGCTGGGTGATGGTGGTGGAGGAGGTGCATTGTTGTTTCTATATTGTGCCTGATAGTTCTGCTGCCCTCCTTGATTCCTCTGCGCCCCCTGACTCGAACTTTGTCCTTGATGGTTGTTGCTACCCCAAGAGAAATTCGGATGATTCCTCCAGTTGGAATTGTAGCTGTTGCCATACTGTTGGTGGTTGTTCCTCTGTATATTTCCCACAAAGTTCACCGAGTCAGGATTTGCTCCACAACACTCAGCTGAGTGCTCACTACTCCCGTACACTTCACACCAAATATACTGCACTGCATTCACCGAGGCTTGAGTCTGGTTCATTGTCATGTTACTGAAGTGGGTGTTGAGTTGATTTTGTAAAGCAGCTATCTGTGCAGCAATAGCTGTAAAACCATCCACTTCTAGAACTCCTGCCGCTTTCCTTGTTCCTCCTCTTGACGAATCAGCATTCCATTCCGAATTACCCTGCGAAATACGGTTTAACAAGGTATACAGCTCCTCATAAGTTTTCTCCAATGCTTGTCCCCCAGCTGCTGAGTCTAGCAAGATTTTTGTGTGGGGTTCCAAACCCTCTATAAAGGTGTGCACCAGCACATCATTGGATTGATGATGATGAGGAAAATCCCACAACATGGACTTGAATCTCTCCCAAGCTTGATATAGATTCTCCCCATCTCTCTATTTGAAACTTAGAATTTGACTTCTAAGTCTTGCCGTTTTACCGAAGGGGAAAAGTCGTATCAAAAATTTCCTTGCAAGATCATCCCAAGTAGTAATAGAATTTGGTGGCTCAGCTTTCAACCACCTCTTGGCTTCTCCCAATAGTGAAAATGGGAACAATGTAATCCTGACATAATCTGATTACACTCCAGTGGGGATGTAAGTGTCACTTATCTCCAAAATATTTTGGAGATGCTGCTGTGGATCCTCATGAGGGAGACCTGTGAACTGCCCGCTGGTGTGCAGCAATTGCACCATGTTTTGCTTGAGCTCGAACCTCCCTCCTGGCTCAGGTTTGCGGATGCTAGATGTGACATTGTTAGCATGTGGGATTGCCACTTCGCGAACCAACCTAGCTGCTACTTCCTCGGGCACTAACATTGCCCTTACTACTGGTGGATTCTGTTGTTGCTCCATAATTGTTTGTTTGAGCAATTGCAGCTTTCTCACGAGAGCTTCTCTCCGCTGACGATGAAATAGTCTTTCAGGCTCTAAATATGAGTCCACCAGCTCCTTGTCTCTTGCCAGTGTTCAGCAGTACTTCTGCAAAATATAGGCTAAGACCAAGTTGTCAACACTAAGAAAAAAGAATATAGTAAATTAACACTTAAGAAAAATTCACCAATTGCCAGTCCCCGGAAATGGCGCCAAAAACTTGTTCGGTGTTTTTGCTTTGGGTATAAAGCTACACGCAAGTGCACGTGGTCGAACAAGTAGTAAAGTGGCTTAAGTAAGCCAAGTATCAATCCTACAGGGACTGGGATAAGGTAGCAATCTACGCAAGTGTACTATATTTTAACTCTAACAATGAAGACAACAGTGCAAAGAAGAGTTTGATATTTTGATTTCTAATTTTATCCTAAATCTACAAAGATTATATAATTTGAGTCTGAACTATGAATGTGAGCATGCTGAGGTTAAACGAACATGTAAGGAAATAAATTGTCGATATAATTTGGTTAACTTTTCCTCCGGTTGCTAGTCAAGAACTATTGCCAATGGATTAAAACTCTCGTATTTAACCCAACTTAAGAATCATGAACCGTCCACCTACATTTCTGTGATTAAAACGAAATTCATGTTCTAGCCATACAAAATCGGTTCCTTAATTGACTAATACGACTTTCGGGTATATTTCTATCCTGAAGGTAAATCAATTCTCAATTTTCCCAAACTAAGAAAAGATCATATCCTATTGATTCACAACTTTCCAATTTGTTGCTCTCTCGAGTGAAACCGGACTTTTTAGATGTACATTAATGTTGGCCACACATTAATGCAGTAAGAACAAGAATCAATAGAACAACCATGGAAGAAAAGATGAAAAACCAACTTAATCAACAATCACATTTCAATACCATTGTTCTTAACCTCAGCAAGAAGAGGAATTAGCCACTCATTTGTGGATTAAACATCGTTAAATGAGTGTTAAACATACAAGCAATTGAATTAAAGAAGAAGGAGATAGATAAAAACCCTGAGATTTTCATCCCCTCAACTGCCTGTAACCCACGTTCTTGCTCCACCAAGTCAGAATTCTAAAAAATGAACCTAAGTGTTCTATTTATACTAGTGGAAATTTTTCTCGGAATAACAAGCAACGTGTCACGGAGTGCATTGCGGAGCACTGCCTCCGTGACACGCCACTGACGCGAAGCCTCACTGGAAATTGACTGTCCAGGTAATAAGGCCCAATGTGGCACGGCCTGCAACGCGGAGCTAGGCCAACGTGCCACGGCCCCAACGCGCACCCACACTGGAATTTGGCCAAAAATTCCCTATCCAGGAAGAAGGCCTCTGCGATGGCAGCGTGACACGGCTCCATCGCGAAGCCCCTTTAATTTGTGCCTTCCAATGCTTTTTCCTTTGCTAACATCCGAGTCCAACCCCGATCTCTCCCAACATGCATTTTAGCTTCCCAAAATTACATTTCACCTGCAAAACAACGCTAATCATGTTGGTTTGTATAAATTCATATTTTATTATAAATCACATGAGAATGTATAAACATTGATAGATAAACAAGGCTAAGATGACACATTTAAGTATCACTTGGGCATATAAATTTGCCCAAGATCACTGGGTTTTATAGACGATTCATTTAGGATTTCTCAAAGATCTCTAGACTAATGTGCAGACTATTAGAAAAATATGTGAAGCTTTAGTTTGGCACAGAATGTGTGAAAGCATTTGAGGAGCTGAAGAAGAAGCTGGTGAAAGGTCCCATTCTCATTGCTCCTGACTGGGAACACCCCTTCGAGCTGATGTGTGATGCCAGTGATGTTGCTGTGGGTGCAGTATTGGGACAGAGGAGGGAAAAGATTTTTCACTCCATCTACTATGCAAGTAAAACGCTAGATGCCGCGCAGGTGAACTATACAGTCACCGAGAAGGAGATGCTGGCACTTGTTTATGCATTTGACAAGTTCAGGTCCTATCTGGTTAGGACAAAAGTGGTGGTACACACGGAACATGCTGCAATACGGTACTTATTCAGCAAGAAAGGTGCAAAGACCAGGTTAATTAGGTGGATATTATTTCTACAAGAGCTTGACTTGAAAATCCGAGATAGGAAAGGTAGTGAAAATCAAGTAGCAGATCACCTGTCACGACTAGAGGACAGATCACATGTGAATGAGGTTGGGCGCATCCGAGAAGAGTTCCTTGATGAACAACTCTTGGCACTGAGTGAGGCGGAACTTCCTTGGTATGCAGATATAGTAAACCTGATAGTAAGTGGAGTGTACCCACCAGAGGCAACCGCTCAACAAAGAAAGAAGCTGAAGCATGAGTCCCGATACTATATGTGGGATGAGCCATACTTATTCAAGCAAGGACCAAATCAAGTAATAAGACGGTGCATTCCAGAGAGTTAGATAGTTGAAGTGTTGAGAAGTTGTCATTCATCACCGCATGGCGGTCATCATGGAGGAGAGCATACCGCTCATAAAGTGCTCCAGTCCGATTTCTTTTGGCCAACATTATTCAAGGATGCAGCAGCATATGCCAAGTCCTATGATCAATTCCAGAGAATGGGGACAATCAGCAGGAAACATGAGATGCCATTGCATAACATCTTGGAAGTTAAGGTATTTGACATGTGGGGGATAGATTTTATGGGGCCCTTTCCACCGTCGTTTGGTAATCAATATATTCTGGTAGCAGTAGATTACGTGTCTAAATGGGTTGAGGCAGCAGCTTTTCCCACGAATGATACCAAGGTAGTGGCCAAGTTTGTGAAGAAGTAGATTTTTACCAGATTTGGAACCCCACGAGCAATTATCAGTGATGGAGGTTCACACTTTGTTAATGCCTGGTTTCGAAATTTGTTGGCTAAATATGGAGTGCGGCATAAAGTGGTTGCAGCATATCACCCCCAAACTAGCGGGCAGGTAGAAGTGTCAAATCGGGAAGTCAAGCAGATTTTGCAGAAAACTGTGAATGCTCAACGAAAGGATTGGGCAAGCAAATTAGATGATGCTTTGTGGGCATATAGAACTGCTTATAAGACGCCAATTGGGACTTCACCGTGTCGGTTAATTTATGGGAAGGAATTTCATCTACCTATGGATCTTGAACATCAGGCCTATTGGGCTGTGCAGAAGTTGAACATGGATCCCGAGTTAGCTGGAAAAAAGCGGTTGTTGCAATTGTGTGAGTTGGATGAGTTTCGATGGCATGGATATGAGTGTGCTAAATTGTATAAGGAAAAAAATGAAGAGGTGGCATGACAAGCATATAATGCATCGAATATTTGAGCCTGGCCAGTTGGTGTTGCTATTCAACTCCAGGTTGAAGTTATTCCCGAGAAAACTGAGATCTAAGTGGTCTGGACCATTTGATGTAGTGAGGATGACCCCGTAAGGGGCGGTTGAATTGTGGCAAGAAGATAAAAGTGCCACATTCTTAGTAAATGGTCATAGGTGTAAGCACTACTGGGGTGAGGGCGTGAATCGAGACAAGACGTCTATCACCTTAGCTGATGAATGAATATGAGAGGCATCGTGCCACGATGGTAAACCAGGCGCTACACGGGAGGCAACCCGTGAATGTAATGTAATAGTTAGGAATTACTGTAAAAAAATGGTTCAAATTCATGCCATGACTAAAACTATGGCGCTAGGTGGGAGGCAACCCACTATTTTCTAATTAATTGGTTTTTTTTGGATGATTTTCAGGATGTACGGAGCCAAACAAAATTTACAGAAGTGTGAGCCAAGGTAAGGTTTTGGAAAAATAAGGACAAGAGACAGAGGGCCTCTGCGATGGCCCCGTGGCACGGAGCTGGAGCTCCGCAATGGCCTTCGTGCCATGTTGAGGTGTTATGCAGAGATGACCTATTTCTAGTGGGCTTACGCGATGGCTCCGTGGCACGAAGCACGTTGAGGTGATATGGGCGACGGGTTTACTTAAAAAACTGGGTCGACCCGGCCAAAAACCCACCCTTTTTACCTAAAAATCTGCATACCTTCCTCATTTTTTATATTTGTTCCGCGACACAACCCCCATTCCCCCTTCCCCCTTGAGCGTGCCACGCCAGATCATCAACAATTCATCCCATCTTCTTCACAACTAAGAGTAACATGTATGTTTTAGTGTTCTTCTTCCATTTTTATGCAAATATCTTAGCATGAACACATAGTTGAGTCAAAATTCCACCCTAAGTCATGGGAACTTGATTGAATCACGTTTTTATGGGTGAACAATGGATTTAGGATGGTAATTGCTCTATGCACTCAATAATGACATGACTTATTGCACTTCGTTTGTTACCTACATGTTGGGGTTGCTTGATGAGTTGAAAAAAAGAAGAAAAAGAGGGAAAAATAGAAATTGGGCTATTCATTCTTGTGTTTTTAGAATTACCAATAGGAACTAAGTATGGGGTGCTTGAAAGGTTGGGGGAAAGATGACCAAGGGAAAGTGAAAAACAAACAAAGAGAGGGAAGTTATGCCTAAATTCTACAGTTAATGTGCACATTGTTACATATTCCCATATTGCATAATCTCTATTGTGAAAAATGATAGTCTTTGTAAATGCAAGCATGTAAAATTAAAGAGGCTAGTGTTCCTAAGTGTAAGTTTCCAACTGCTAAGGCTGAGTAAAGCAATATTACCTTCATGAAATTGCTAGACTAAATGAACATGAGAAATTTGATTGTACGAAGTCTGAGTAGTACAAGACGATCGCCCCATCTAATGTTTCAAATGTAATGCGCCCTATTGGAAAATGCTGTATAATGTTGTGTTTGCTTTATCTTGTCAAAGTGGTGATTCAGATTAATTTTGGGAGTAGTTAGTCATTGAAGTGTAAAGAAGGGGAATTCTGAGTACCCAAATGACTATGACTCGTGAAACCTCGCTATCAACTAAGTGTGGTGTGACCAATTGAAGCCCTGCTTTAGTATCGGCTAGCCGTGTTTGTTACTAGCAACATTAATGTATGATTTTGGTTGAACAGGAATGATGTCGGCTCGACGAGATAAGGGAAAAGGTGTCTCAACTTCTGGCACAGGCAGAAAAAGGTACCGAATGGGCTCAGCTGTTCCAGCAGCCCCACCAGTTCCCAGGGGCCAGAGAAGGCAGTTCAGTACTAGATGGGTGGTGGATGAAGGTAAAAAGTGGTATGGAAAGCATAAGGAGTCAAAATACTTCCCTGAAGAGCAAATTGAGCGGGACCATTTGGCACAAGAGTTCCCCCGGATACTGCACAGGATACACGCCTTGGGTATGGACTTCATCTTTAATGCACCCAGGGAGCGTAATTTACACATGGTGTGGAAATTCTATGCGAATTGGGACCCTACTCTATGCAGCCACACAATCAAGATCCGGGGGCAGGTGGTTCCCTTGGAGGCACATCACTTAAATGCCATCTTGGGGACACCTGACACAGACCCACATCCTCTCCACCAGCTGAATATCACCCCACCATATGCTGATACCTGACACACATTATGCGGAAAAAAATCAACAGCCGGGTGGAGGCGTCACAAGGAGAAAGGGTACCACCAAACATTGCCATATTAACAGATGAACAAGGAGGCCAGAGTATGGTTGAAGATTGTGTGCACTTGCCTCATTCCCAGGGTGCATATGATTGATGTCACCCGCGACAGAATCTGTCTGGTATACGCCTTGATGAAAGGCATGGAGATTAATGTTGGGGCAGTGATCATATCAGCCATGAAAAAGGCAAGGCTGCATCAAGGACACAGGTATGGGTTTGGTGGTCTACTCACCACCTATCTCAGAAGCCATGACATTGAAGAAGAGGCTCTAGACAACAGACCAAGGTTAGACTGTCGCGCTTTGGACGTGACTAAGGCTAAGGCACCAGACACCATATACAGTCCTGTGCTCACGTTAGCAGAGTGACACGCTCAAGATGATTGCTATGCAGCCAGGATGTTTGGAATGCAAATGCTATAGTTGCGTATAGGTGGATGGCCCGCAACAGAAGATGAGCTGTGGCAGGTGGATATGGACTACCCGATGAATAAGCACGCTCGAGCCATGTGCAGGATTGGCCCAGCATTTATAGAGTCGGTGGACGATGATGTACCCACCGATGAGGAGAGATGCCAAGATGACTCAGACATTGAGTCAGATGAAGATGAGGAAGATGATTCAGACCTCGGTGACGAGGCCTGTGCACCAAATGAAGAAATTAAACCAATTAATTGATCAGGGAGTTTTTACTACCCTAACTCTATTCTTCCATTGATTTGTGCAAACACTGAGGACAGTGTTCACTTTAAGTGTGGGGTGGAGGTTATCTTATGTTTGTTTATTTGTGTGGTTCTATGACTGTGGCATGTATAAACTGGTTTGTAATAGCTAGTAAGCTCTGTCCTAGGGCGCTTTGTTGTGCTTGTGAATATTTTTCATGTTTTGGGTTTCTCGGGTTTTATTCTCGATGCTTTTCCTGAGGATAGTCCATTTGAACCGAAGTCATAGGTAGAGACTGTTCCCTATGATGGATGGATAAAGACCGTCTTAAGGGAATTTAGCCACACTAGGAAATAGACAAAAAAACCATCATTATTGGGCTAAAGCATTTCACTTGGTTAGATGCTAGACTTCATGGAACATACATTTGGATAAGCAAATAGTTAACTCTAAGCGGATCACATAGGTAGTGATGTTTAACTCTAAATTGCCAAATTTTAGGCTTAATTGTGCTTGTCACTCAATATGGATGCAATCATGAAAGGAGTCTAAGCTAACCAAAAGTGACCCTCTGTGCCATGTGTGGTGAGAACTAGTTGTATTTCGTGCAAACTAACGTCTAGAATTTGCCTTGTGTGTACAAAAAGTCGGAAATGGCATTAAGCTTAGAGGATATGATTAAGGCACTTCTTTGTGAACCGAGATAGTTGACCCATCTCATTCAGTGTCCCTGACCTTAATGATTTCCCCTAGTGAGCCCCGTTTGAGCTTTTGAGCCTAATTTTATTGGAACGACCTCACTAAGAAACCTTACCCCATTTGTTCAAATGGCCTCAATGTCGTTTTTGATCCAAGTAGATCCCATTGCACTTTACAAAGGCAACATGTTAAAGGAGGAAGTGAAAAAGGGGAAAGAAGGAGTGTGGGTGCCTCATTTGTAATCATAAGCTATATATATATACTTGTTCTTCTAAAAAAACAAAAATAAAAAATAAAAAATAAAAATATATATATAAAAAATTATATGATGTATATATTTATACACATGTGTATATATAGTCTATTAATGAGTTCAGTCAAGGGTACAAAATCTGTACATCTAGGAAGACACCTTGAAAGGAGTTAAAGTGAAAGGCGAAAGAAATAAGTTGCTAAAAAGCAAAATGTGTAATTGTCCTAAAGTGCATAGGGATAAGAGTCACTACAACCCAAATAATCCTACCAGTCCCTTAGCCGACATTACAACCTGGAAAAAGCCCTTTTGATCCCATAAGTGATGTTATGGTCGGTTGAGTAGTACGCTAAAGACAAATTCATGATGCATTAGATTTGCTTGGAATAATCTTTGGAGTGTGAGCGATTCAGTGCATAATGTGCTTAAATATGATTATCTTGGTTTCATGGAAATAGAACCGTTGTACACCAGTGAGGGCACATGATGGTGAAATTTTGGTTAAGCTAATACTTCGCTATTATGATTCAGACATGTTGGCCAGATTTTCAGTTGAAAAGTTATTCATTAAGGCTTGTGTGATTCTGCTCATGAAGATGGTGAGTGAATACCATGCTTGATGAAGTAAATCGTACTCCATGATTAAAGTGTTTAGCACAACTAGATGTGAGTTACTTTGGTCCTATAATGATGGTAAAGTATTTGAAATCATGTCGAGGATACTAAAAGTTTGTCCGAGGACGGACAAGGGTGTAAGTGTGGGGTGGTGATCTTGGGCGTATTTATACGACCAAACTCTGTATTTTCAACCCTTCGGGAGTCTGGATAAGGAGAATATTGATGTATTCACGCATGTTTTGAGTTAATTAAGGTTGTTTTTCTTTTTCATATTGATAATTGTGTTGTGTCTATTTGCAGATGAATAAAACAAAGATGTCAGCTGGAGGAGCAAGTTAAACTCCAAGGGGGAGTAGGCAGATATCTGGAGGGCGTAAACAGTGAGTTGAAAGTTCACCACCATGTCACGCTAAGGATGGTCCGAGTTGAACAACGTGCCATATTACATGGGTGGAGGAAGAAAATTATGAAAAAATTGAAAGGCACAAAACAATGAAGGTGCGCGATGGCTCCGTGGCACAGAGCTGGAGCTCCGCGATGGCCTCCGTGCCACGTTGAAGGAAAATTCATCCTCGCCCAAATTCCAGTGAAGCTCCGCGATAGCTCCGTCTCACGGAGCTATTTCACCGCGTTATCTCTAGGAAATTTTCCACTTGTATAAATAGAACACTTAGGCTTTTATTTTGGGATATCTGACATTTTGGACGAACGTGGGAACAAGGCAGTTGAGCTGAAGAAAATTCTAGGGTTCTTTCTCTTCTCTTTTCTTCTAAATTTCAATTGTTGGTATGATTAAAACTTGTTTGAAGATGTTTAATCAACAAATGAGTGGCTAAATTACCTCATTCTGAGGTTGAGGCTAACTGCAGGATTGTGTAATTTCATATTATTTCAGCTGAATTCTCTTCCTTCATGAACGGGTGTTCTTCTATTCTTGATTTTCATTGTTTTAATGTTTGGCCAGCATTAAGGTAAAATTAGAATCCTAATTTTATTATGAGAGGAAAATTATTAGGGTAGACTTGGAATAGGGGAATATGTCCTTATCTTTGTTGTGAATTAGAGGTAAGGTTCGCGTGCAGGATAGAAATATACCTGCAACGTCATATTCGGTTATCAAGGGAAACTATTTTGATTCGCCAGAGGATGAGTTATTTCATCACAAAAATGTGTAGTGCAGGGCTCATAACACAGTAATTGGCTAGAGGTTTGAAAGACCATAGCCATATTCTAATCTTTCCCGACCATCAACCTAAGAGAGAGGGTAGCTGAAGAATAATATAAATTATACATGCCTGCATGTCATGCCTTAACCTTATATTGTTCGGGCTTTTGTTTAAATCAAATTTTATTGTTTTAATTAGTGTTACTTTAGATATTACTCTTTGACAACTTTTAATTCGGTGTGTTATTCACATACTAGCATAAAGAAATTGTGACTACTAATTGGAGTCCCGCTGAGTTGGTGCGCTCCACGTCTTTCGGAGTTGCCAGATGTTTGAGTTAAGGGTAGTTCGGGGCCCTATCCCGATCATTTGATTACTAATGTATTCATCGAGGATCATAGACATTAATGTGGTTTTAGTATGTTGTTGTAGGCCAAGTGGGCCATGTTGTATAGTTGTTTTCTTTTCCGCGGCCTTGACAGCATATGGTATTTTTTTTTTGGTTGCTTAGGTGAGCTAGCTTCCACTATAGTCTATCATCTTATTATAATTTTATAGTTGTTGTATTGTTGAACCTCATTGAGTTTGGCCTTTGTTTTATATTTTGGGCGTTGGATATTCTCATATCAGGGGTGGCACCAGGTGCCAGTCACGCCTCCTCGGGTTTGGGGTGTGACAGCCTTGGTATTAGAGCAATTCGTCCTAGGGAGTCTATGAGCCGTGTCTAGTAGAGTCTTGTTTATGTGTGCATTGCACAGTGTACTTATAAACAGGAGGCTACAGGACATTTAGGATTTTTACCCTTCTTTCTGGATTGAAATCGTGTGAGAAGTCAGATGTCTTAGGAGTCGGGTCTAGACTCATATTTGCTGGCTTGTGCAAGGATGCTTATAACTTGATTATTTATAGCCTTGCCAGTGGCTAAACATGGCAGCAGGTAAGATTCTTATTTTGATTATGGTTATAGTCGTGTCGCGCCTCAACAATGTGCAAGGTTTTAATTTTTGGAGTTGTTTATGGTAGGCTTTTCAAGTGAGGCTACGTCGTGTGATGTCGTGTTGTGTCAGTCCTTGAGTTGGAGTCGTGCGTGTCGTCCAACATTCGAGGACGAATGTTTCTAAGGGGGGAAGGATGTAACACCCAGGATAATTTGAGCGATAAAAATCGTGCTTTTGAGGTAGGAATAAGAGTACTAAATAGGCTAAGAAGGAAGTATTATGAGTTATTTGAATCACTCTACAGTCATATTTAATATTGGACGTCGATCAAGTAGTAGAACAAAATTCGGAAAAAGTGATCGCAAAATTTCCTTCTTGAGATTCTTTGAAATTTAGGTCAAATTTCTCGAAGCTTTTCTCCCAATATATAAAGATTTATGTGGTGTGCGACCTATAAAATTAATATTTATGAGTCTAGTTTCCAATGTATTAAACCGTTCGTCAATCTGACTTCGGAGTAGAGAGATATTCGTGGTTTCGCGAGACCACGCAAGCAGGCACGTCACAAGGGTCTAAGGCGGTGGAAGGCTATTTAAGCCCCTTTGGTTTGTTTGAAGTCATCAAAATTCATTTTCCAGAAACCTACTTTGTAAGAAACCTCTCTCAACTTCTCTCCATGGTATTCTTTGGGTTTTGATGCTAGAAGACATGGCTCAACATGATTTTGTTGTCGGGAAGTCGGGAATCGCGTGCAGTCCGTGTTTGGTGTTTTTTCCAGGCTGTTGGCGTCTGCTTCGTGGTGAAGATGTTGGTAAGCCTTCTTTCTTTTGTTCTCCTTAGTTTTTAAGATTGTTCATAGGTGTTTTAACGCGGGTAGGTTATTGTCTCGGAGTTTCTAGCGTCGAATTCCTATGAATCTTATTGGGTAAGCTTCATTTGTCTTGTCTTGTTGTTGAGTTGTGGTTGCTGCGTTTTGGAAGAATTTTGGACTGCCTTTAGGCAGTAGGTTCATTGTTTTTGAAGGCTCAAGTTCAGCTAGGCTTGAAGCTAAGGTATGTTAGGCTTGTCCCTCCCTTTGTCGGCATGAATTCCATAGCCGTTGTCGTCCGTGTTGACGTATGTGTTGACTGTTTGTGATGGATTGTGTTTTGCTATTATTGATATGGCGATAATGGTGTGTTTAAGGTGCTGGTTTGTTCGGTGGCTCGGGCTTGAGTGTGGATAATTGTAGACATGGCAAATTACTAGGCTCGTGTCGAGAGGTCGTATGTGAGGAGTGTGGTTCCTATAGAAAGTTGTGGGCTATTTGAGTGAATAAGATTAGGTGATTATATTGTCAAGTGAATGAGGGATTAGAGTGGTTAAGGTCAATGGCTGCGACAATCCTTTGTTATATTTGAATCGGCGATCGTGTCGACCGCGTCGAGGGCACGTGACTTGGGCTGATTTGGCCGTATCCCTTGATGTTAGTGGTAAGTAGAGTGGCATATGGGTTGTTTGTAAATCTTGAGGATATACTAGTTATGATGGTGGTTCTTAGCTTGATTAGTGGCTCGTCGGTGGACGGCTAGACGTGAAAGAATAGTATTGTTTTGTAATAGTTGGGTTGTGGGGTTTGACAGCCGATTGTGGATATTTGAGCATGTACTGTTATAGTTATTGATTGTGTGTGTGTTATGTTTGAGGCCTTGTGGCTTGTGGATACCCGACGCACGAGGGTGTTTCCGACTGAGGGGTTGAAATGACCTATGGGGTTGAGAATGATGTCCTTCGTAGTGTTGAGTTGATACATGATTCGAGACCGGTACGACATGTCTGAGCCTTCCTAGTATCGCAATTTGGTTCTCCCATATGGATTGAGCTCTACTAACTGTGCACAGCCGAGAGAGAGTCTGACGGTGCTTGATTGATGATGTTCACTAACTGGTGTTTACTTTTTATATGCTTGGCATTATGTTGTAATTGTGGCTCGTGTTATATGTTATTTGATATCAGTGGATGCTACATGGTGGCTGGTGTTAGCTGGAGGCCTTAGAGAGGTGTAGAAGAGATGATAGTTGAGCTATGTTGGCTAGGTGCCACTGTGTTATTGTTTACTTTTAGACTTACCGGGCTTATGGGGACCAGATAGGTTTTGTTTGTATGTTTGTTCGTACTTTCCAGGATTATTAGGGCTAGGTATATTTTATGTGCTTACTTATGTTGAGTCTCGTTCTGCAATTTCTGGTATAACTGTTTATATCTAATCTGTCTTCCAGTTGTTTTTGCCTTTCATGCTAGGTATACTGTTGTACTGACGCCCTAGTCGGGGCGCTGCTGTCACGCCCCGCCTTGGGAGGCATGACTGGCACCTGGTGCCCTACTAGGATCTGGACTGCTGGACTACTGAGCCTAAGCACTTCTGGTGCCAGGCTGGCTCTAATTCTGGATTTATGAAAACAACGGGCTATATAACGACTGTAAATACAGCCTCCGGCCGACAAGGCCTATAGCCACCTGTAGGAATATAACAGCTACCCAGAACAACTGAACATAAAGGAACCTATGCGGGCCGACAAGGTCACCACTACCAACTGAATAAGGCCCCACACGGCTGCTGCATACAACTGAAACACACAAATGGCCCCACACGGCCTACACAGCTAACCACAGAGGATATATACAATCTACAAGCCTCTAAGAATAGCAAGATGGTCGGGACAGGGCCCCGGCCTACCCATACCGTACAAATAAAAGGGAAGTCAACCTTTGTCTTTCGAGCTCCGGATGAAAGGAGTTGAAGGCTCTGTATGCTGGCTAGAACTACGATGGATCTGCTCCTCGTGTATGAGTACCTGCAGGCAAGTAATGCAGCACCCCAAACGGGCGTCAGTACCATTGGTACTGAGTATGCAGAGAAAAAAATGAAAGTACTGAATGTAAACAATAAAACTGATAGAACTGAAGTAATAAGGAAGAAGACTGTAACTGACTGGAAATGTGAATTCAAGACTGTCCTTAACTACACTGAAAGGAGTAGGAGTCGTACCTGGCAACGTGGCATTCTACTGTCTATCCATCTATATCTAGCATAACGTAACATAACATAGCATACATGAACCTTACCTGGCCCCCATAAGCCGGAAGGTACAATCATCACACAATCTATACCCCTACCCCCGTCATCCCATCTCCCCTAGTAACTATAAGCATCCTGTCGGTTCCCTGGGTATGCACTTGCGCCCGCTGAGCCCATGACTATAACTGTACCTGAGTTCGGAGGACTCCTGAAATCAACACCCCGGGCGCAAGCGCTCGACGGGGGTGTATAAAAGCCGACCAAGGCATAATATGGGGAAACTGGCATCCCATCTTCATCCCTAGCAGACGGCATGCAACTCCGTAGAGCGACGTATCCTCGCTCTCTGGCGGATGAGTCGATACAGCTATCAACCCTGGGGCGATCATGGATGCTAGGTAATCCAGCCCAAAACAACACAAGCAAGTCTCAACTGATAATAATACTGCACACAATACATGCTGAAACTGATAATAATATTGTATACATATATATATATATATATATATATTCTCTGACATGCTGTACTGAATCTGGTACTGAAACAAGACATAATATTGCTGGAACATTCTGGTGAGAATCATGTTATTCAACTAAGTTCCATGCTAAATTCGAGTTAATATTTCTAACGGGCGTTACTAAATTCATACTGAACATAATATAGGGCTTCCGAAACATTCTACTGGAATTTGTACCATTTTACTATACTGGAACTACTAGCTTGCCGAAAGAAACTGGCTTTACATACCTTAACTGTCGGCTTCCTGATTAATTGGTGCAGCTCGGCTAATATTCAGCTATTTCCCTAACTGTATTCATATTCACGAAGGAATAGAATTAATTCTACTATTATTTTGGAGAGAAACCATACTTACGAATATATTTACTACCTATTCTTCGACTTATCGAAGAACGGCCGAAAACTCGTAATTTCTCGGGAGTCTAGAAGGGAGAAATACTTACTTTAATGTCGGGAGTGTATTAACACTAGTTTGGAGCAATTCCAATCACTTTGACCCGGTGGGTCGCCACTCCGCTGGGCGATTCTCACGTAACTAACTCCATAGGAATTCTCCCTGCAGCTTTATACTTCGGTACCCGAAGTTAATTTGAGTTTGGACTGCGTTTGCCGGCGTAATTGGACGGAAATCTACGTTAACCCTTCGTCCTCTCTGTTTTCTGGTCGTTTTCATTGAAAATAATATAAGAAAGTGGGAGGCCTTATATACTTGGGGACTTTAAGTCGCATTTGTCGAATGCGACTTATAAGTCGCATTTGCCTTGCGACGCTCCAACTTGGGGCTTGTCCGGTCTCTCCCCGGTCCCTTTTCTCGTACGTATGGCATTTTAAAACTCTTAACCAACATGCGAATAGGCCAACTAAGTGTCAAGAACTTATGGGGTGTAACATCCTCCCCCCCCCCCCCTTAAGAACATTCATCCTCGAATGTTAACTTCTGTTTACAGAAATTTTAACTTGCTCTACCTTTTCTGAAAAAATTTCGGTAGAGTTTCCCCTGTAATATGGACTATCTCAAAAATCCTGAAACGCAGAAAAGTCTAATACAGGTACTCCATATAATACTATAGCATCCATTACATAATAAACTGAAGTCAACATCTCACTCATACACGTGAATATAAAGCAACTCATAAAACAGCAATATCAACATACCTCTGACTAACTAAGTCTGAAATAACTGAGTGTATCTGGCTTTCATATCTTCTTCTACTTCCCAAGTCATTTCCTCTTGGTTCCTGTTACGCCATAATACTTTGACAGAAGCAACATCTTTAGTTCTTAATCTGCGGATCTACCGGACTAGTATGGCTACTGGAACTTCTTCATAGGCCAACTCCTCTGTAACCTGAACATCTTAGACTGGGACAATTCTGGAGGGATCTCCTATGCACTTTCTCATCATTGATACATGGAAAATTGGGTGGACAGATTCTAACTCTAGAGGTAAGTCTAACTCATATGCCACTCGGCCTATTCTTCGATGAATCCGATAAGGCCCAACAAACCTCGGGCTGAGCTTGCCTTTCTTGCCAAATCTCATTACACCTTTCATCGGTGAAACTTTCAGAAACACCCAATCGCCCACATTAAATTCCAAGTTTCTGCGCTGCACGTCAGCATAAGATTTCTGGTGGCTCTGAGCAGTCAGTAAATGTTCTCTAATAAGCTTTACTTTTTCCTCTGACTGACGAATGATATCTGGCCCAATCAATGCTGATTCTCCTACCTCAAACCAACCAACTGGAGATCTGCACTTTCGCCCATATAATGCCTCATAAGGCGCCATCTGAATGGATGAATGGTAATTGTTATTATAGGCGAACTCAATGAGTGGTAAATGTTCATCCCAGCTATCTCCGAAATCCAACATACATGCTCACAACATATCCTCGAGCATTTGAATGGTGTGTTCTGCCTGCCCATCTGTTTGAGGATGGAAAGCTGTGCTCAGGTTAACCTGCGTCCCCAAGCCTCTCTGAAACGATTTCCAGAATTTAGCTGTAAACTGTGCCCCGCTGTCGGAGATAATGGACACTAGAACACCATGCAACCTGACTATTTCTCTAATATACAGCTCAGCATAATCCTTGGCGGAAAAGGTAGCCCTTACTGGCAGAAAATGAGCTGATTTTGTCAGTCTGTCAACAATCACCCAGATCGGATCATATCTACGCCTGGTGCGGGGTAATCCTGCTACAAAATCCATGTTTACTGTTTCCCATTTCCATAGAGGCACAACTATATCCTGAGTCAGTCCGCCTGGTTTCTGATGTTCAGCTTTTACCTGCTGGCAGTTGGGACACTGAGCTACGAATTTTGCTATCCCCTTCTTCATTCCTGGCCACCAGTAGATTTCTTTTATATCATGGTACATTTTAGTCAAACCTGGGTGGAGAGAATAACGGGAATAATGTACCTCGCCCATTATCTGCTGGCGAAACCCTGCAACATCTAGAACACAAAGGCGATCTATATATCGCAATACCCCATCCTCGGTTATCTGAAAATCTATCACCTCTCCTTGCTGAACCAGGATAGGATCTTCACACTATCGTTCCTTTACTTCCACGACTAAAGACGACACTGCAGTGTTCCGGATTACTGCTCAGTTGTCCTCTGTTTCTGCTACACGAACGGCTAAACTGGCTAACTGATGCAATTCCCGAGCTAATTCCCGTTGCACAGGCTGTAAGTATGCCAAACTTCCCATAGATTTACGGCTAAGGGAATCTACCACCACATTAGCTCTCCTTGGGTGATACAGAATATTCACATCACAGTCTTTCAACAGCTCTAACCAGCGACACTTCCACAAATTCAACTCTTTCTGGGTGAAGATATACTGTAGGCTTTTATGATTAATGAAAATATCCATGTGGACTCCATACAAGTAATGTCTCCATATCTTTAAGGCGTGAATCACAGCGGCCAATTCCAGGTCATGGGTAGGATAGTTTTTTTCATGTTTCCTCAGCTGTTTGGAAGCATAAGCAATTACTTTACCATGCCGCATCAACAGACATCCTAACCCAACACCCGAAGCATCACAATAAACTGCATAACCTTTTGTACCTTCTGGAAATGCTAACACTGGAGCTGATGTTAACCTCTCTTTCAATTCCTGGAAGCTCTGCTCACATGCCTCAGTCCACTGAAATTTTGCTGCCTTCTGCATCAGTTTAGTCAGAGGTGCTGCTAAGGTGGAAAATCCTTCAACAAACCTTCTGTAGTACCCTGCTAACCCCAGGAAACTGCGTACCTCGATCGGAGTGGTAGGTCTGGGCCATTACATCTTCTATCTTCTGTGTATCTACCTGTATACCAGCATCCGACATGATATAACCCAAAAAGGCTACTGAATTCAGCCAAAATTCACATTCGAGAACTTGGCATACAGCTGACGGTCTCTGAGAATCTCGAGCACTGTCTGCAAATGATCTTGGTGGTCTGCCTCTGAGTGAGAATACACCAGAATATCGTCAATAAACACTATCACGAACAAGTCCAGGTATGGTCTGAAAATACTGTTCATCAGGTCCATAAACACGGCTGAAGCATTCGTCAGCCCAAAGGACATGACTAAGAATTCAAAATGGTCGTATCTGGTCCTGAAGGCAGTCTTTGGAATGTCCCTTTCACGAACCCGAACTTGATGATATCCGTACCTTAAGTTAATTTTTGAGAAATACCTGGCTCCCTGTAACTGATCAAATAAATCATCTATTCTGGGAAGCGGATATTTATTCTTGACTGTGACTTTATTCAGTTGTCGATAGTCTATACACATACGGAGGGAACCATCCTTCTTTCTCACAAACAAAACTGGTGCACCCCAAGGTGAAGTACTCGGCCTGATAAAGCCCTTATCTAATAAATCTTTCAACTGCTCCTTTAGTTCTCTGAGTTCAGCAGGAGCCATGCGATAAGGGGGGATTGATATGGGCTGGGTGCCTGGTAATAAATCAATTGCAAAGTCTATTTCCCTTTCTGGGGGAATACCAGGTAACTCATCTGGAAATACATCGGGGAATTCATTCACCACTGGAATAGGCTGGAGAGTCGGAGGCTCTACCCGAACATCCTGAACTCTTACAATGTGGTAAATGCACCCCTTGGCTATCAATTTTCTCGCCCGAAGATAGGAAATAAACCTACCTTTTGGCATAGGTGTACTGCCCTTCCACTCTTGTACTGCCTCCATGGAAAGTGGAATCGAACCGTCTTGGTCCAGCATTCTACATTGGCATAGAATGGAGCTAACCAATCAATACCCATAATGGCATCAAAATCAACCATTTCTAACTCTACCAAATCTACTGTGGTCTAACGGTTAGCAACCTCTACTGTACACCCTCGATAAACCCTTCTGGCTATAACAGAGTCACCGACGGGTGTAGATACTGAAAAGGGTTGCTGAAGAAATTCTGGTAATACACTAAACTTTCGAGCCACTAATGGGGTAACATAGGACAAGGTAGATCCTGGATCGATCAATACATAAGCAGGGTGAGAGAAAATAGTCATCATACCTGTCACAACATCTGGAGACGCCTCTGAATCCTGTCTCCCTGGTAATGCATAGCTAAGGCTTGGCCCCGCACCTGAACTGGAGGCCCCTGATCTACCTCGGCCTCTACCTGCTGGAACTGAGGGCTTGCGCCCTGCTGGGGATGCTGGAGCTCGTGACCCTGCTGATGACCTGTCCTATCGATCCCGGTCACCCTGACCACTGGCTAGGCAATCTCTCATCAGGTGACCCTCTTGGCCACAAATATAACACCCGGTGGAGCCATATCTGCATGCTCCAGAGTGGCGTCGGCTGCAAATAGGGCAAAGTGGTAGTGTATACCTACTCTTCTCTGCCCTCCTCTATTGCGGTGAATCTGCTGTTTGCGAACCTCCATCGGACTCTGACTGCCCCCGGTGACTAAACCTGCCCCTCTACTGCTGTTATGGAGGTGGGGGTCTAGGCGGCCTATCTGACAATCGTGGCCTAGGTCTTCCCCGGACCTCCACTTGTAACTCAACTGGCCTGTCCTTACGGCGCTGTTCCTGGCTGGTTCTCCTGATCTCCCGTTGCCGCTGTCTGATGCCCTCAATATTATGAGGGAATGCCTGAACTCGGGCAATATCCATGTCCTCTCACAGAGTAGCCGTAATACAAGTCTCAACATACTCTGGATTCAATCCCATGATGAAACGGTGTACTCTAGATGGCATGGTATCAACAAAGGCTGGCGCATACCAGGCCAAAGAATCAAACCGCAGGGCGTATTCTCCAACACTCATTGCCCCCTGCTCCAGGTGTAAAAACTGATCAACTCGGCCTATTGAATCTCCCGTGGTAGATAATGATCCAGAGAAGCCTCTGAGAAGCCGGACCAGGTCGGAGGGGAAACATCTCTCCCTCGGGACCTTTCCCAACTCTCATTCCACAACACGGCGATGTCCCGTAACTGGAATACCGCCAATTTGATCGACTCTATGGGTGTGGCATGCATTACCCTAAAGATTCTCTACATCTGGTCTAGAAAATCCTGGGGGTCCTTTGTCTTATCCGTACCTGTAAACTGCAGGGGATTCAGTGCCAGAAATTCTCGGACCCTCGAACTCCAGGGCCCTCCTGAAGACTCTACAGTTGTAGATGGCATCGGTTGACGTTAAGCGGCCATTGTTTGTGCTAACATGACTACTGCACTCCTCACCTCCTGGTCAGACTGTACAGGAATGGGGACTGCTAGAGGTGGTATCGTCCCAAGTGTCTCCTGATGTGGTGGAGATTACTGAGAAGGTCGGGATGATGCCTCTGTATCGCCCTCAGATCGGGCTGATTCAAAACGAGGCTGAGGCATCCTACTGGTGCCCTTTCCTGCCGCTGTATCCAACCTTCGGTCTGTGATAGGATGCCGCTGGACTGACATTTTATCTGTAAACAAAGAGTATAGTAAGCTCTAAGGACTCAACCCTATATTATACCGCTCTATAGCACGACTGAATGAGAAGAAAGAGTAACCATCCTATCATGCCTTGGAGCCTCCTGTCTATAGTATGTGGTGCACAACACATCCATAGACAAGACTCTACTTAGCACGGCTTGAAGACTCCCCGGGATACGACCTGCTCTGATACCAAGTTTGTCATTCCCCGCCTTGGGAGGCTTGAATGGCACCTAGTGCCCTACTAGGATCTGGACTGCTGGACTACTGAGCCTAAGCACTTCTGGTGCCAGGCTGGCTCTAATTCTAGATTTATGAAAATAACGGGCTATATAACGGCTGTAAATACAGCCTGCGGCCAACAAGGCCTATAGCCACCTGTAGGAATATAACAGCTACCCAGAACAACTGAACATAAGGGAACCTATGCGGGCCGAAAAGGCCACCATGCTTACTAGTTCATCTGAGTAATAAAAATAAGTACCAAGCTACTATGTGACCGACAAGGTCACCACTACCAACTGAATAAGTCCCCACACAGCCGCTGCATACAACTGAAACACACAAATGGCCCCACACGGCCTACACAGCTAACCACAGGGAATATATACAATCTGCAAGCCTCTAAGAATAGCAAGATGGTCGGGACAGGGCCCCGCCCTACCCATACTGTACAAATAAAAGGGAAGTCAACCTTTGTCTTTCGAGCTCCGGATGAAAGGAGCTGAAGGCGCTGTACGCTAGCTGGAACTACGAGGGATCTGCACCTACAGGCAAGTAATAGGAGCCCCAAACGAGCGTCAGTACCACTGGTACTGAGTATTCAAAGCTACAAATGAAAGTACTGAATGTAAACAATAAAACTGATAGAATTGAGGTAATAAGGAAGCAGACTGTAACTGACTGGAAATGTGAATTCAAGACTGTACCTAACTACACTGAAAGGAGTAGGAGTCGTACCTGGTAACGTGGCATTCTACTGGCTATCCATCTATATCTAGCATAACATAGCATAACATAGCACACATGAACCTTACCTGGCCCCCATAAGCCGAAAGGTACAATTATCACACAATCTATACCCTTACCCCGGTCATCCCATCTCCCCTAGTAACTATAAGCATCCTGCCGGTTCCCTGGGTATGCACTTGGGCCCGCTGAGCCACTGACTATAACTGTACCTGAGTCCGGAGGACTCCTGAAATCAACACCCCGGGCGCAAGCGCTCAACGGGGGTGTATAAAAAACCGACCAAGGCATAATATGGGGAAAATGGCATCCCATCTTCGTCCCTAGCAGACGGCATGCCACTCCATAGAGCGACGTAGCCTCGTCCTCTGGCGGATGAGTCGATACAGCTATCAACCCTGGGGCGGTCATGGATGCTAGGTAATCCAGCCCAAAACAACACAAGCAAGTCTCAACTAATAATAATACTGCACACAATACATGTTGAACCTGATAATAATACTGTATATATATAATATTCTCTGACATGTTGTACTGAATCTGGTACTGAAACAAGATATAATATTGCTGGAATATTCTGGTGAGAATCGTGTTATTCAACTAAGTTCCATGCTAAATACGAGTTAATATTTCTAACGGGCATTACTAAATTCATACTGAACATTATATACGGCTTCTGAAACATTCTACTGGAATTTGTACCATTTTACTATACTGGAACTACTAGCTTGCCGAAAGAAACTGGCTTTACAAACCTTAACTGTCGGCTTCCTGATTAACGGCGTAGCTCGGATAATATTCAGCTATTTCCCCAACTGTATTCATATTCATTAAGGAATAGAATTAATTCTACTATTATTTTGGAGAGAAACCATACTTACGAATATATTTACTGCCTATTCTTTGACTTATCAAAGAACGGCCGAAAACTCGCAATTTCTCGGGAGTCTAGAAGGGAGAAATACTTACTTTAATGCTTGGAGTGTATTAACACTAGTTTGGAGCAATTTCTATAACTTTGACTCGGCGGGTGACCGCTTCACCGGGCGATTCTCGTGAAACTAACTCCGTGGGAATGCTCCCTGCAACTTTATACTTTGGTACCCAAAGTTAATTTGAGTTTGGACTGCGTTTGACGGCGTAATCGGATGGAAATCTACATTAACCCTTCGTCCTCATTATTTTCTGGTCATTTTCACTGAAAATAATATAAGAAATGACTTAAAAATGAAGTGGGAGGCCTTATATACTTGGGGACTTTAAGTCGCATTTGTCAAATGCGATTTATAAGTCGCATTTACCTTGCGACGCTCTGACTTGGCGCTTGTTCGGTCTCTCCCCGGGCCCATTTCTCGCACGTATGGCATTTTAAAACTTTTAACCAAAACATGCGAATAGGCCAACTAAGTGTCAAGAACTTATGGGGTATAACAGTTGCATTCATGCCTGCAGGTGAATATGGGCTGTTAGATCTAGTTCTTGGGTGCTGATTGGAGTTCCCGCTGAGTTGGTGCGCTCCAGGTCTTTCGGAGTCGCCAGATGTTTGAGTTAAGGGTAGTTCGGGGCCCTGTCCCCATCATTTGATTACTAATGTATTCATAGAGGATCATAGACATGATTGTGGTTTTAGTATGTTGTTATAGGCCAGGTGGGCCATGTTGTATAGCTATTTTCCTTTCCGTGGCCTTGACGGTATATGGTACTTTTTTTTTTGTTGGTCAGGTGAGCCAGCTTCCACTATAGTCTATCGTCTTATTCTAATTTTATAGTTGTTGTGTTGTTGAACCTCCTCAGTTTTGGCCTTTGTTTTATATTTTGTGTGTCGGGTATGCTCATATCAGGGGTGGAACCAGGTGCCAATCACGCCTCCTCGGGTTTGGGGTGTGATAGACTTGGTACCAGAGCAGTTCGTCCTAGGGAGTCTATGAGCCGTGTCTAGTAGAGTCTTGTTTATGTGTGCATTGCACAGTGTACTTATAAACAGGAGGCTACAGGACATTTAGGATTTTTACCCTTCTTTTTGGATCGAAATCGTGCGAGAAGTCAGATGTCGTAGGAGTCGGGTCTAGACTTATATTTGTTGGCTTGTGCAAGGATGCTTATAACTTGATTATTTATAGCCTTACAAGTGGCTAAACATGGTGGCAGGTAATATTCTTATTTTGATTATGGTTATAGTCGTGTCGCGCCTCAACATGGTGCAAGGTTTTATTTTTTGGAGTTGTTTATGGTAGTCTTTTCAGGTGAGGCTACGTCGTGTGATGTTGTGTTGTGTCAGTCCTTGAGTTGGAGTCGTGCGTGTCGTCCAACATTCGAGGACGAATGTTTCTAAGGGGGGAAGGATGTAACACCCCGGATAATTTGAGAGATAAAAATCGTGCTTTTGAGGTAGTAATAAGAGTACTAAATAGGCAAAGAAGGAAGTATTATAAGTTATTTGAATCACTCTATAGTCATATTTAATATTGGACGTCGATCAAGTTGTAGAACAAAATTCAGAAAAAGTGATCGCAAAATTTCCTTCTTGAGATTCTTTGAAATTTAGGTCAAATGTCTCGAAGCTTTTCTCCCAATCTATAAAGATTTGTGTGGTGTGCGACCTTTCAAATTAAATATCTACAAGTCTAATTTCCAACACATTAAACTGTTCGTCAATCCAACTTCGGAGTAGAGAGATATTCGCATTTTTGCGAGACCGCGCAAGCAGGCACGTCACAAGGGTCTAAGGCGGTGGAAGGCTATTTAAGCCCCTTTGGTCGGTTTGAAGTCATCCAAATTCATTTTCCTACAACCTACTTTGTAAGAAACCTCTCTCAACTTCTCTCCATGGTTTTCTTTGGGTTTTGATGCTAGAAGACATGGCTCAACATGATTTTGTTGTCGGGAAGTCGGGAATCGCGTGTAGTCCGTGTTTGGTGTTTTTTCCAGGCTGTTGGTGTCTACTTCGTGGTGAAGATGTTGGTAAGCCTTCTTTCTTTTGTTCTCCTTAGTTTTTAAGATTGTTCATAGGTGTTTTAACGTGGGTAGGTTATTGTCTCGGAGTTTCTAGCGTCGAATTCCTACGAATCTTATTGGGTAAGCTTCATTTGTCTTGTCTTGTTGTTGAGTTGTGGTTGCTGCGGTTTGGAAGAATTTTGGACTGCCTTTAGGCAGTAGGTTCATTGTGTTGAAGGCTCAAGTTCAGCTAGGCTTGAAGCTAAGGTATGTTAGGCTTGTCCCTACCTTTGTTGGCATGAATTCCATAGCCGTTGTCGTCCGTGTTGACATATGTGTTGGCTGTTTGTGATGGCTTGTGTTTTGCTAATATTGAACTCTTGTTCTGCTATTTATATGGTGATAATGGTGTGTTTAAGGTGTTGGTTTGTTCGGTGGCTCGGGCTTGAGTGCGGAGAATTGTAGACATGGAAAATTATTAGGCTCGTGTAGAGAGGTCGTATGTGAGGCATGTGGTTCCTATAGAAAGTTATGGGCTGTTTGAGTGAATAAGATTAGGTGATTATATTGTCAAGTGAATGAGGGATTAGAGTAGCTAAGGTCAATGGCTGCAACAATCCTTTGTTATATTTGAATCGGCGATCGTGTCGACCGCGTGAGGGCACGTGACTTGGGCTTATTTGGTCTTATCCCTTGATGTTAGTGGTAAGTAGAGTGGCATGTGGGCTGTTTGTAAATCTTGAGGATATACTGGTTATGATGGTGGTTCTTAGCTTGATTAGTGGCTCGTCGGTTGACGGCTAGACGTGAAAGAATAGTATTGTGTTGTAATAGTTGGGTTGTGGGGTTTGACATCCGATTGTGGGATATTTGAGAATGTATTATTATTGTTTTTTATTGTGTGTGTGTTATGTTTGAGGCCTTGTGGATTGTGGATACCCGACGCACGAGAGCGTTTCCGGCTAAGGGGTTGATCCTAAAGAGTGAAATGACCTATGGGGTTGAGAATGATGTCCTTCGTAGTGTTGAGTTGATACATGATTCGAGAGTGGTACGACATGTCTGAGCCTTCCTAGTATCACGATTTGGTTCTCCCATATGGATTGAGCTCTGCTAACTGTGCACAGCCGAGAGAGAGCCTGACGGTGCTTGATTGATGATGTTCACTAACTGGTGTTTACTTTTTATATGCTTGGCATTATGTTGTAATTGTGGCTCGTGTTATATGTTATTTGATAGCAGTGGATGCTAGATGGTGGCTGGTGTTAGCTGGAGGCCTTAGAGAGGTGTAGAAGAGATGACAGGTGAGCTATGTTGGCTAGGTGCCGCTGTGTTATTGTTTACTTTTAGACTTGTCGGGCTTATCGGGACCAGATAGGTTTTGTTTGTATGTTTGTTTGTACTTTCCAGGCTTATTAGGGCTAGATAGATTTTATGTGTTTACTTGTGTTGAGTCTCGTTTTGCAATTTCTGGTATATCTGTTTATATCTAATCTATGTCTTCCAGTTGTTTCTGCCTTTCATGCTCGGTATACTATTGTACTGAAGCCCTAGTCGGGGCATTGCATTCATGCCTACAGGTGAAGGTGGGCTGTTAGATTTATTTCTTGGGTGTTGGTTGGAGTTCCAGCTGAGTTGGTGCGCTCCAGGTCTTTCGGAGTCGCTAGATGTTTGAGTTAAGGTTAGTTCGGGCCCCTGTCCCGATCATTTGATTACTAATATATTCATAGAGGCTCATAGACATTACTGTGGTTTTAGTATGTTGTTATAGGCTAGGTGGGCCATGTTGTATTGTTGTTTTCCTTTCCGTGGCCTTGACGGCATATGGTATTTATTTTTTTTGGTTGGTCTAGTGAGCCAGCTTCTGCTAAAGTCTATCGTGTTATTCTGATTTTATAGTTGTTGTATTATTGAACCTCATCTGATTTGGCCTTTGTTTTATATTTTGAGTGTCAGGTATGCTCATATCAGGGGTGGCACCAGGTGCCAGTCACGCCTCCCCGGGTTTGAGGTGTGACATGAAGGATGGGAATTCCAGCGGTGACAACGATAGGAGGTAACAAGTCCTCGTCCCTGTTAACAACTTTTCGTGTCAGTTGGCAGTTGTCAGTTGAGGGAGTTCAGTAAATGATGACTTTTCCAGTGAAGGTAACCAGTGAGGACCACGAGTCATTCGTGGACCCAACAACTTGTTAAGTCCCTCGTGATGACTGGCAGTATCACTTTTTTTGCAAAATTAGTAAGAGCGTTTTCGTAATTCCTAAGATCCTAGCCTTAAACTACATGGTTTTATGCTCTGAAAAAGGTGTATTAAGAGGGGTTAAGCCTATTCTAACCATTTCCCTCCCACGCATGCAAGTCTAGACCTGTCCATTGAAGATCAAGCCTAGAATCCTCCAAATTATTCTCAAAATCCTTTAGACTGTCTAGGGCAAGTGTAGATTAAGTTCTTTCAAGTATGTTAGGCCATGAATGAGGGTTCCTTTCATTCTCATGATCATAATTATCCTCAATTCTATGAATTCAAGTTCTAGATCAAGCTCATAATCCTATAGGGTTTTATCCTAATGATATGAAATTCTTTATGATTTATATATAGGTCAATTCCCTTCATGTTTCAAAGTATGTTTTAAGATTCATGGGAAGATTTTATATCTATTTTTATTATAAATTCATGATTTCAAATTTTAGAATATTATACTCAATTATGCAAGTTCATGAAAAGTCTAGTTTATGATTAATGGTTTCAAGTATGATGAAGTATCTGGCATGTATGTATGTTTCCAAATTACCCATGTATGAATCATAGACGTTGACTTATGAAGTCTACTTCAAGTATGCATGATTCTAAGGTTTGGGCAAGCCCACACAAGTTAAGTATGTTTTCATGATTTAGCCAAGGCTAATAAGATCAAGTTATTGATAACGCTCAAACCACACTTCCAACTGAAGTATGAAGCGGACATTGTCAATAAAGAACCCAACTTAGAGGTTGGGGTTGATCCCACGGGGGATATGGAAGATCTAGATTACAGCCGGTAGATGAACTAATATGGTAATTACTTCACAATGGGGGGATTCTAATGAAAATCAATAATAGAAATAAACAACAGTCAAGATTATATTTGCAAATCAATAATTAAAGGATAACTAGGGTTGATGTTCCCCATGGGTTCATAACAGCTTTGGGTAATACACTCGTGATCTTTACCAATACTTACTTACAGAACTGATAACTTAGGTTCATTCAAACGATCGACCAATCCCTATTGAATGACTATCCTCAATTACTCGACCAAGTCTCATGAGTTTTGCAAACTGACCATTATCACTAAGTTCCAGATATAACTATCTTGTGACCACAGCTCAAGTTAATACAATAATCATCAAGATCAAGGCTCTATTGTAATTCTCTTTCCGAATCTCTACCTCTTCGACCAAAGCAACTAAAGAATTCAGGCACTTCCTAACGTTGCGCACCGCTAAGAATTATTAAAGATGAAGAGAATACAATATAAGTAATTAGTATTGGTTTTAGAATCACTTTGTGCAACCCTAGCTTGTTAATCTGCCATGGTTCCCACAACCCTAGCTATGGAGGTTTTAGCCTCTCATAGTTGCAAGGTTGTGAATTGTGTTCATGGTTGAAGACATAAAACAATACTTACAAAGATGATTGAGAAAAAACGATTCCTTCAATTAATCCGTGAAATCTTGAATAACAAGTAGCAAAAATAATATGAATTCAAGAAAAGGTTGATCACAAGGCTGAACCAACTCAATTCTCTCTTTCAATGAAGTAAATTTGCTTACTACAACGTTTTTCTACTAAAATTAAGTATATTCATCGTCCTCCCTAAAAAATAAAAAATAGAAAGAATTTATAGAGACACAAGAATCTTTTTTCTAAACTAACAGGACTGCTTTCCATATCTATCGCCGAGCTCGTCATGGGTCCTCCTACGACTCATAGGGCTTCTCACAGACCGTGGCATCAACTCGTGGCTTGAAGTGTTGGCTGAATTTTGGCTAAGTATTAGGAAAAGGTACGATTCGTACCTACATCCTACGACTCGTACATTGCACTCGTGGCTTGGTCCTGATACTTTGAACTTTGTCTAAACTTCACCACGACCGGAATGGTACGACTCGTACCTTCATCTCACAGGTCATAGGGCACTCTCGTACTGAGAATCAGCCTCCTATGCAATTCTTCCAGATTTCATCACGACTGGCCTACCATGACTCATACCATCATGGTACCATCTGCGACAAGTCTCATGGGATCAGTCTTCCAGGTTAAACTTTCAGCTTCTTATCAAGGCCCTCAGTACGACTCGTAGGTCCATCCTACGGATCGTACTGTGGACTACACTTTTTGCCCTTTTTTGCACACTTTTAGCTTACTTTTACAATTTATTGTTCCAACACCCATTTATCTTGAAATTAAAGGAAAAGTGCCTCATATCCACATAAATACACCTAAGTCCATGCTATTTTCTTAGTTTTGAGCATCAATAGTGTTGTAAACCCACAGCACATCAATACCCTCAACTTAAGACTTTTGCATGTCCTCAAGCAAAGAAAAAGAAAAACTAAACACGACGCTCAACTAGAAAATAAACTTAAGATACTACAGCCAAAACTCAAACAAATTTGAGCACTCTATATACAAACTCTATTGACCCTTCCTCCTGAAACATCATCAGCTAATGTATTGCAAGCAACATCAAAACATCATATTCAGGGATTAAGACATGTCATCTAACTATCAACAAGAAATCAAGTCAATCACCTATGTGTTTCACACAGACCAATGGTAAAAGCAAACATAATCCATGTACCCTCACAAAAAAGAAATCCCCACTATAGTATGAAGTATCAAATGAAACATGGGACTAGGCAAATGAAGCACTTACTCTCTCAAAGAACTGCAAGTATTATGCATCAGATACCATAGGCTTGCCCTTATTTTCTCTATTTTGGTTTGTTTGATGGTCAATTTAAGATCACTATAGGACTTGATATGGATTATAATGTAGGCTTAGGGTTGGACATGATAAAGATGGAAGATTTTATGAGTGACTATCCCTTCCTTGGTACTACATCCATTGGCTACACCATTTTCCTATTTCACCCTTTATTCTTTGTCTTCTTTTCTTCCCTTTTTCCCATTTTAAAAATATTTGCATGGATGAGGTGATTTTTCATATTTTTCAACAATTTCAAGCTCTTTTGAATTTTTCTTTTTTTCCATGTTCTCAAATTTTCAGCTTTTTACTTTTTCACCTCACCACACCTTATTTTTCACCATTTTTTTCTCTTCTCTCTTTTTTTTTCTTTTTCTCCCGCTCCCACTATTTATGCACCCCTAATCTAGACACCCTCAACTTAAGCATTTTATTTATGTTGAGGTTCACAATATCCAAGAAAGGACCAGGGCCAAACAGGTTTATTATAAACAAATGGGTACGGTTAATAGGTAAATCAAAGAAATATGGTCTATTAAGGCTCAAACTTGGGATCAAGGGATTCATGAAACTTTGGTAGGGAAATATAGGCTAAAAGTGAGCTAAAACAAAAATGTACTATGATCATCTCCTAACCAACCATCCTTAACCTATGCAGAGACTAACTAGGCAAGTTCTAGATCTTCAACAACATACCGCAATAAATACTAAGACCTCACTCACACATGGTACATGAACTATTTTTACTTTACCTGTCTGTTTCATACATGGCTTAACAAGACTAGCACTATTAGTAACTAAATGACAAAAAATGATCCATAGAAATCATGCATTGTTGTCACAAATACATAGCAAAAATTTTTAGCAGGGTCAATTTTTTCAAAAACAACAAAACTAGTGCATATCCATTAGCTGAGTATTCCTAAGTTACTTTCTAATCAAACAAAAATCACGACTATAAAACAAAAATCCTAACACATACCGGTTGTACTAGATCGCATGCCTGAGGAAAAAGAAACACGGTAAGAAAAACCCTCAAACGAACAAAAAATCCCAAAAATACAAGTACACCCCCCCCCCTTTTTTAAGAGATGAGCTTCGTCCCCGAAGAATAAAATATAAGCATGTAGGGAGAAGTACATACCTGTGGCTACTCAGACTTCACCTTTGTTATCTTGCGAAGGTGGTACCTCCGCGGTAGTAGTGGCGCTAGCGGTGGCTGGCGCACTCAATGGTGTAACAATGGGGGAGTGGTCCCCCCTCTGTGGATTTAGTCGCTTGGACGGCCTCTGTGGTAACTGGGGCTGAATGTGGCTCACACGAAGGGTCATGGCCACTAGCACGCTCGGGCTGAGCTGTGGTAGAGCTTCCCGCTCCTCTAACTCTCTCATGTAGCTCAGTCATATGCTTGTCATGAGCCCGCATACTCTCCGCTCTAGCCCACTTATGCTCTTTCTTCTCCTTCTTTCTCTTTTTTCTCAAACTCTCCTCACCAGCATCTTCATCAGCTCTCTTCTTGCCTTTATCACCAGCTGCAATTGGCCCCCAGTATGCTGCCAAATCAATATCCTCATCAAGCTCGGCATCTAGGTTTGGAAGAGCAGGGGCTACTATAACAGTTAGTTGTCGTAAAGACAACTCAACCACTTGACTCCGAAAAGCCCCCAACTCCGCACGGACACTGCTAGTGTCAAATTGCTCCACCATCCTCATGTTAAATCTGCTCTCAAAACTATCCAAGCGGGCATAAAGGGCCTGAGCTGCTGCATCTATCTCGGATTTGGCCCATGGCTTTACATTCTCCATCATTGCCTGAATTTTGCGCTCAACCCTGGTCAATATCTTGACTAGCTTTTGGAGGAAATCCTACGGTACCAAGATGTACCCCGCCGGAGTCAGAGTCTGTACACTAGGCAGTGGTGTAGCTGAGGTGCTGGGAGCTGACTCTGAATGATCGATATTTGTAGCCGGTGTCTCGCTCTGCTCCTAAGTACTAGGGACATTCACCTGTACGTCCCCTGCTGGCTGAGCTGCTGGGATAGCTGTAGGCATCCTGGATCTTCTTATCGGGTTCATCTCATCCCGGATAAAGCATATGTCTACAATTCTTTTGCCTCCAATCAATCTCTCATCACCCCGCTGAACTCTCGCCTACCTGCACAAACTGTATACGAGGCTCGGGAATGCGATAGTAGGGATTACTTTCACTGCCCAGTCTCGTATCTCTGTAGCTATGATCCTCAAGATGTTAAGAGGGTAGCGAGACACGAGGCATGCCACCAAAGTCGCTCTGTCAGCACTCAGCGTATTGTCGTTGACTGTGGGTGCTAATCAATGTCTCACCAGGGTCCAGCAGGCCTTTGCTATGAAGTTCAGTGAATTCTTTGTCACCTGCTTTCCACCTGTAACCCACTCGACCTCGTCCTTGTTCTCAGAGATCACATCTGCTAGCCATTGCAGCTGTCTCTGTCACTCACCCCTGCTCAGACTTCTGATCTGCTTCATTGCCTCCACCCTGTAATCATACTCTGGTGTTATCCTTGTTGGTCTGAACTGAGGTCCATATAACATTCATGCAATAGTCCAATCAGATACATCTACTACTCGCCCTCGAACTAGAACACTCTCCAAACAAGGTTGCTCCTTTATCTTTGCCCCTCATTTGCTTTCTCCTCCATTGTGGCCAGATAGTTGGCATAGAACTCCCTGATGATCTTTTATGTGTATTTTGTAGGGGTCTTGGCCATCCATTCTAACCCATAGAAGCTAAATATATGTTTCATCTCCTCAACTTCGTTTAAGGAATTAGTGAGGATCCGTGGTTCTTCTTAGATGCTTCTTTTTGGTTTGTTCTTGGCGGTGAGAGCAATGCCTTGTTCATATATTTCTTTAGCACCTGGCACTCTCCACCGCATTGTTCTATTTTCTCTGGCAGGGGTCTCCTCCTCAACTTCTTCATCACTGCTTTCCGCATTATTTTGGGTCCTCTCTGACCTTTCCTCAGTGTTACAGTCAGTTTCCGGCCTTTGTTGTTCCTCTCTAGCTCCCTCCTCAGACTGGGGAGCTTGAGCGGATGTGGCAGTTGTTGCTCAGGCTTGGGCCTTTGCTCTTGCCCTAGTGGTTCTGGTTCCATCGGTGTCTGAGGTGTCTACTTGATAATCTTCAAGTGACCCACTAGGTGAATCTCAAGCCTTATCAGACTCTGAGTCAGTTGTTTCATCAATCAATGTTCGACGGGCTTGTGTTTTGTCTATCCTGCATTTTTATGTCATTGTACCTATAGAGAAAGAGGTTAGAGCTATGTTTTTGGAAGAGAAAAATCAGAAAAGACAAGTTTAGAATCTCATCATGGGTCCTCACTATGAGTCGTACCATGAAGGTACGACTTGTGAAAAGTCCTGATGATGCCCCATGACTCGCAGGTATGACTCGTACCATGAAGGTACAGTGCGTACCTTGAGTCGTTTGATGAAGTCCCATTTTTATTAAATCTCTGTTTTTCACCACGACTCATGGTATGACCCATAGGTCGATTCCACGAGTCGTAGGGTGGGCTTCCCAGATCAATTTTTCAAGATAAGTGGATGAGCACTTAGTACGACTCGTAGTGTCAACCTACGACACGTACTATGTTGCGTACCCTTTTTCACACCATATTCACAATTCTTTTGCTCAGTGTGTAAGTGTTTGTTTTGCACATTTTTGGGTATTCAAATTTCCCCCAAGTCTAGCATATGATAAACTCCATTTTTACACTACTTAATCCTCCCCTACCCGTAACTTCCTTTAGGTGTTCCAGGGCCAAAGTTCAGTAAGTTGCAATTGGGTTTCCAGTCAAGTTGGTGTTTTCGAATATACCCATTGATTTTCAAGCATACCCGATGATTCTTATGGGTTTTTAACTCCCTTAAGTTCACTTCCAAACATTTAGAGCTTGCAATGTAAATAACTTACTTGATTGTCGATTCATAGACTGGAAATCAGCTTCAAGGGCTTCGCACACTTAGCTGAAGCAAGAATTTCTTCTTTTTCTTGATGATGGGAAGTTACGGGTGTTGGGAAAAGGTTTCTCAAGTCATCGGTTGTGGGTTTGTGAGGTGTTCGCATGGGAGAAAGGCGAATTTTGAAGTTTAAGTAGGTAAGGGCAGATTTAAAAATCTGGACCGAATCGGGTAATTTTGACCTGTCATGACTCGTACCACGAGTCGTAGGAGCAACCTATGACTCATCCCCTGACCCGTAGTGATTTTAACAAACGAGAACTTACCTGGTGACCTACGAGTGAATCCTATGACTCGTACCATTGAGGTACGAATCGTAGGATGAGTCGTAGGTCGGACTTTGCTCCGAATTTTCTCTGCTTTTTACCACCACTACTGCCACGGCTTGTAGGACCTCACCACGATTCATACTGAGATCTTGTAGAAACAGATTTTTTAGACACCTGTTTTTCTTTCCCTGCACACTAAGCACACATTAGTTCACTAACTTGGGTTGCCTCCCAGGAAGCATTTGATTTAACATTGCGGCACGACGCAGGTGGTCTGGTTACTTAGATTTCACCAAATCACCACTTGGGATGCCTCCCAAGAAGCGCTTGATTTAACGTTGCGGCATGATGCAAGCCTCTTGACTACTCAGAATTCATCAAGTGACTCATACTCATCCTCAAGTGTTGAGATCACACTAAATTCCTTTGGTTGCTTCATGGTTCGACAGATGTTGAACATGACCTCTTCTTTGTTTAGCCTGAACTTTAACAGGCCAGCTTCCACATCTACTAGAGCTCTCGCAGTAGCGAGGAATGGTCACCCCAGAATGATAGGGACCTTATAATCGACCTCGCAATCCAAGATCACGAAGTCTGCTGGGAATGAACTTATCAACCTTGACGAGCACATCAACTAGGATGCCCACTGGTTTCTTTACAGTTCTTTCAGCTATTAGTAGCCGCATGTTGGTTGGTGTGGGTGATCCCAATCCTAGCTTCTTGATAACCGCCAAGGGCATTAGATTAATGCTAGCTCCCAGATCACAGAGTTCCCTTGCGAACTCGATATTACCGATGGTGCAAGGTATCGTGAAAGCACCTGGGTCTTCCTTTTTTTGAGCTAAGACACTGGTTGCTATGGCGCTGCAGTGATGGACGTTGTCAACTGGCTCATAGCTTACAAATCTTTTCTTCATCACCAGGTCCTTCATGAATTTTGCATATCCTGGCATCTACTCTAGTGCTTCGACCATCGGTATATTCACCTAAAGTTGTTTGAGCATTGAAAGAAATTTTTGGAACTTACTATTGTCCTCTTTTTTCTTCATCCTTTGTGGGAATGGTGGCGGTGGTCTTGGGATAACCTTTTGCACTAGAATTTCCCCTTGGTCAATTTCGCATTCCTTCTCACCCCTAGGGGCCTCTTGCAACTCATCATCTTGTGTCTCATCAACAACCTCTTCTTCCTCATCTTTCCTCCTTTCAACTTCAACAGGGAATGGGGGGTCAATTGTGGTTTTACCACTCCTAATCATCACTACCATACAATGAGCATCATTCTTTGGATTCTAGACAGTGTTGCTAGGAAGTGTACCCTTTTTCCTAGGGTTCATTGATTCTGACAATTGCCCAAGTTGGTGTTCTATCTGCTTGATGGCGGTGGCATAAGATTCCACTTTCTGACCCATGCTAGATAAGTCACTTCGAATTTCTTTTAACTGATCATCCGTGGACCTCACCTTTTTCAGCATTTCGGCCATCATGCTCTCCAACTTTGATTGTCCAGCTTCCCCTTCTCGAGCGTTGGGGGGCACATAGACTCCATCCCGGTCATTGCGATATCCGTCATTTCTTCTCCATTCCCCCTTTCGCTCACGGCCACGGCTCCTATCTCTAAACCCGTTCCTGTTGTAGTTGTCTCTGTATTTGTTCTGGCCTTGATTTCCAGAACCTTGGCGCCAATTGTCTTGTCCAGATGCTTGGGCGTTGGCTCGGAAACTCGCCACTTGGCTATCTAGGAAGTTTGCCTCTTCCTCAGAATTAGAGTGATCTTCTCCTTGCTCCCTTCCTTGAGTTCCCACTCCATTTACCTTTTTGGCTCCTGCTCCCATGATATGCTTTGTCAGAAAATCCAATGATGTGCGCATGTGAGCCAACTCCTGATCGCGTTCTTCCTCCTTCCTTCGTTGGTCTGTAGTAAAACCAACAACATATGTACCTGCCACTATATCAGCCTCCCTCATATGTCAGGCGCTATTTGTCGTAGTCACCTGTCAAGGATAGTGGCTACTTCCTCCCAGGTGTGACTCATCAATTCTCCTCCAGCCACCATGTCTGCTACAACCTTGGTGCTATTATTAAGAGATCTGTAAAAAAATTCCAACAAACTGTAATCTGGGATTTTATGGTTCGGGCACTTAGTCAACTTCTTTCTGAACCTCAACCAGGTTTCATGAAGTGCCTCCGTCTTAATTTGCCGTAAATAGTAAATCTCATCTTTTAACTGTAACATCCATGATGGTGGAAAGAATCTCTCCAAGAAGGCTTGTATAAGCTCCCTCCAATTGGTTATGGAGTCGTTGGAAAACTCCGATAACCACAAAGTAGCTTCCCCTGATAGAGAGAAAGGGAAGAGTCAAAGTCATATGGCATCCTCGCTTACTCCGGGCAACCTGTATGGCTTGCATATTCCTACGAAGTTTATTAAGTGTGGGTTGGCATCATCCGCTGCGTGGCCACAAAACACCCCTTCATGTTTAACAATTGAATCATGGTGCTCGTAATATAAAATTTGGCCCCAACGGGTAGTGGTGGTGGCACAATTACTCCAGTTGACCCAACTTCATCAACATCTTGGTCCTCATCATCGAAGAACTGGGGGGGCAAATCTCTGAGCTCGGTTGCCCCTCCCATGTCGACCAGCGCTTACCACCTCATCTCTGTCATCACCAGCTTGCTAAAGCGCAGCTAACCGAGCTAGCTCGGCTTGCCTAGCTTCTTCAACTAAGCGGGTTTCTCTTTGCTTAGGGTTTTCTATTCTATGCAGTGCTCGTTTGATTTTGGGATTTAGTGGAACAAGGGGGTCTCCTCTACTCTGAATGCTTAGCATTCACCGGAGGACAGCCTGTGGGTAATCAAAAACACAAAAATAAACGTAATTAAGGAAATAACTACCAAAAAGTCAACTACAAGCATATAACCTAGTCTTATCCGTATTCCCCAGCAACGGCGCCACTTTTTGATAATGCTCAAACCACACTTCCAACTGAAGTATGAAGCAGACTATGTCAATAAAGAACCCAACTTACGGGTTGGGGTCGATCCCACAGAGAATATGGAAGATCTAGATTACAGTCGGTAGATGAACTCGCATGGTAATTACTTCACAATGTGGGGATTCTAATGAAAATCAGTAATAGAAATAAACAACAGCCAAGATTATATTTGCAAATCAATAATTAAAGGATAACTAGGGTTTGTGTTCCCCATGGGTTCATAACAGCTTTGGGTAATACACTCGTGATCTTTACCAATACTTACTTACAAAACTGATAACTTAGGTTCATTCAAACGATTGACCAATCCTATTGAACGACTATCCTCAATTACTCGACCAAGTGTCATGAGTTTTGCAAACTGACCATTATCACTAAGTTCCAGATATAATTATCCTTCGAGCACAGCTCAAGTTAATACAATGATCATCAAGATCAAGGCTCTATTGTAATTCTCTTTTCCTAATCTCTACCTCTTCGACCAAAGCAAGTAAAGAATTCAGGCACTTCCTAACGTTACGCACCGCTTAGAATCATTAAAGATGAAGAGAATACGATATAAGTAATTGGTATTGGTTTTATAATCACTTTGTGCAACCCTAGCTTGTTAATCTGTCATGGTTCCCACAACCCTAGTTATGGAGGTTTTAGCCTCGTAGTTGCAAGGTTATGAATTATGTTCATGGTTGAAGACATAAAATAATACTTACAAAGATGATTGAGAAAAACTGATTCCTTCAATTAATTCGTGAAATCTTGAATAACAAGTAGCAAGAATAATATGAATTCAAGAAAAGATTAACAACAAGGTTGAACTGACTCAATTCTCTCTTTCAATGAAGTAAATTTGGTTACTACAATGTTTTTCTACTAAAATTAAGTCTATTCATCGTCCTCCCTGAAAAATAAAACATAAAAAGTTTTTATAGAGACACAAGAATTCTTTTCCTAAACTAACAGGATTGCTTTCCATATTTGTTGTCGAGCTTGTCACAGGTCCTCCTATGACTCATAGGGGCTTCTCATGGATTGTGGCATCGACTCGTGGCTTGAAGTATTGGCTGAATTTTGGCTAAGTATTGGGCCAAGGTACGATTTGTACCTACATCCTACGACTCGTACATTGCACCCGTAGCTTGATCCTAATACTTTGAACTTTGTCTGAACTTCACCACGATTGCTATGGTACGACTCGTACCTTCATCTCACGAGTTGTAAGGTACTCTCGTAGTGAGAATCAGCCTCCTGTGCAATTATTCTAGATTTCATCACAACTGGCCTACCACGACTCAAACCATCATGGTACGATCCGTGACAAGTCTCATGGGATCAGTCTTCCAGGTTAAACTTTCAGCTTCTTATCAAGGCCCTCAGTACGACTTGTAGGTCCATCCTACGGATCGTACTGTGGACTGCACTTTTTTGCCCTTTTCTGCACACTTTTAGCTTCCTTTTGTAATTTATTGTTCCAACACCCATTTATCCTGAAATCAAAGGAAAAGTGCCTCATATCCACATAAATACACCTAAGTCCATGCTATTTTCTTAGTTTTGAGCATCAATAATATTGTAAATCCATAGCACCTCACTTATCATACGTTTTAGAGTCAAGACTTCTACTACAGCTTATGATATGTTTTGGAGTCAATACTCCCCATGTTCAAATTTCAGACGATGCATGTAGTTATGATTTTAGCTTTGTTGAAAAATGATGGGAGCACTATGCGTGTTTTTGGGAGTAGTGTCTAGCACCGAGTAGGCTTGGGCTTCCAAGGTTCCCTGGTCTTAGAATAACGCACCAACATAGGGTTTACATATATACTTGGGGTCTCTCAAGAGAGCTTTTCTCGCCCGCAAGGGGGCTTCAGCTTGATATCAATATCATGCTAGCGTCCTTAGCCTTGGCAAGATTTTGGACGGCTCTGCCCACTTGAGTGTAATAGTTGGGGCATCACATAAGCTCTATCATGATAGAGTTAGTTATATGACGAGTATCCCATTATCCCTCATGATTTCAGTTATGCATGATTATGATTTATGATATTATGTTTTCAGCAGGTTTGATCTAATGTTCAGTTTATAAGCTTTTACTCATGATTTCAGCTATGGCAAGCCATATGATTCTATTTTCAGCTTTGGGTCATTCTACTCAGATATGAAGTTCAGTTTATGACTATACATGTTTTCAGATATTAGCATGCAGTCCTTACTCTCGAGATCTTATGACTTATGTTATATGCATGATTTAAATTATACTTACTCAACCTGTTTTACTTATCTTGCATACTCAGTATATTCCAAGTACTGGCCATATATTCTATGATGTATCATTTCATGATACAAGTTCAGATGTTCATACTCAGTCCCGTCGTTAGCCAGTCTCTGCAGCCCAGTCCATTTCACTTGATCGGTGAGTCCTTATTCTTCGAGGACCTTCAGACTGTTGATTCTTTATTTCTTTTAGTTTTAGACTTTTAGTGAGCTAGTTGGGGATGTCGTCCCATCAGCTCATCAGTTATGTTGAAGGCTTTTCAGACAATGTGTAGAATCGCAGCTTGACAGTATTGACTCTGTATAGTTGATGCGCATTTAGAGTTCCGCTATTTCAGAATTCAGTTATAAGCTTTTCTTAATGTTAATCTTTAGTTATCATGTTCATGCCATGGATTGACTTGGAGCCATTCATGCCTCTAGGTTCCGTGTCTAGATCCGGGCCTATGTTTGGGTCATGGAAAACTTGATATCAGAGCCTTAGGTTTTAAAGTGTCCTAGGGTGTCTGAAAGCCGTATTAAGTAGAGTCTTTTTTATGGGTGTGAAGCGCGCTACACTTATGATGAAGAGGTTATGAAACGTTTTAGGAAATTTTCCATCTTTCATGATCTATGTCATGTGATGAAGTATCTCTTTATCCTTCTAACTCATGCTATACACATTTGCAGAATCATGCCTCCACACCGTGTAAATGGTAAAAGAAAAGGAAATGGAAATGGCCATGAAGATGGCAATGGAGATGGGCAACAGCAAGCCCCGCCCGCACCAGCAGGTCCTTTGCCCGAACAGGTCTCTCATGTTGAGTTTAGAGTGAAATTTAAGATCTTGGCCCAGCATTGACCGCTCAGGTCAACCAGCAGGTGGTGGCCCATGTCCCTCAGGATGGGAACGCAGCGGCAGCTCAAGTTCGGGACTTTCTCAGGATGAACCCACCTGAGTTCCTTGGGTCAAAAGTGGATGAGGACCCGTATGCATTTCTTGAGGAGGTACAAAATATCACCCAGATTATGGGGGTGACGGGAGAAGAGAGCGCGGACTTAGCCTCCTATCAGCTGAAGGGGTTGCTTATATTTGATACCATCAGTAGTGGGACAGTAGAGCAGTGGGCACATTTCCCATGAGCTGGGATGAGTTCATGACAGTCTTCTTAGACAGATTCTTCCCTAGGGAGTTGAGGGAGGCAAAGGTGGCGGAGTTCGTCAGCTGGAGGAAAAATGATATGACTGTTCAGGAGTATGCCTTAGAATTTACCCGAGTGTCCAAGTATGCGCTGGAGATGGTTGCGGATCGGAGAGCCCATATGAACAAATTTGTATATAGAGTGTCAGATTCGCTGGTCAAGGAGTGTAGGACCATAATGTTGAACAGTGATCAAGAATTCTCTCAATTGGTTATATACGCCCAACAAATAGAGGTGGATAAAATGAAGGAAAGGGAGAGAGAGGCCAAGAGGGCCAAGATAGGAAGCTTTGGGTTTTCATAGCAGAGGTCCAGTGGTGGACATCGTCAACAGTCCCACCAAAGGTCATCATCCCCAGCACCGCCATCAGCCAGCGTGACATTCGGATCTAGGCATGAGTAGAAGGGACAGGCATCAGGCTCTCGAAGTCAGGGGAGCATGTCAACAGATCCTAGCATTCCAATTTGTAGCAGGTGTGGTAGGAGGCACATCGGAGAGTGCTTAGCACGTACAGGTGCATGTTTTGGGTGCGGGAAGCCTGGTCACATGCTTAGAGATTGTCCTTCAGCCAGACAAGGCCATGGCAGAGGCCGTGAGCCAGCCACCAGTTCAGCAGCCTCCCCCCCAACATGCTCATCTCAGTAGGGTGCTTCCACTAGTACAGGTGGTGGTCCGCGTCATGAGCAGGAAGTCTCCCCCGATGTGGTCACTGATATGTTGCGAGTAATTTATCTTGATGTGTATGCATTATTATATCTAGAGGCTACTTTATCTTTTTTGACGCCCTATATTGTTATTAGTTTTGAAGTTAGTCCCAAAATCCTATCAGAACCCTTCTCAGCCTCTACTCCAGTTGGTGACTTAGTTATAGCTCGACAGGTATAAAAAAATTGCCTTGTCACAGTCCTTCAAGAAGCCATCTCAGCCAATCTAGTAGAGTTAGACATGACTGATTTTGATGTTATCTTTGCTATGGATTGGTTGCATGTATGTTATGCCTCGATGAATTTAGAACCCGTTTGGTAGAGTTCCAATTTTCGGGTGAGCCAGTCTTAGAATAGAAGGATAGTTCAACTATGCCTGAAGGTCGCTTTGTTTCCTACCTTAAGTCTAGAAAAATGATTTTCAAGGGTTGCGCGTATCATCTAGTTTGGGTTAAGGATGCTACATCCGAGACGCTGACTCTTTAGTTTGTCCCTGTTGTGTGTGAGTATCTGGAGGTTTTCCCAAATGATTTACCATGAGTCCCTCTCGAGCAGGAGATTTACTTTGGTATTGACCTTCTTCCAATACGCAACCTATATCTATTCCTCCATATATAATTGCTCCAGCTAAGTTAAAGGAGTTAAAGGAGAAATTGAAGGATCTTCTAGATAAGGGATTCTTCAGACCTAGCAAGTCCCCGTGGGGTGCACCAGTATTCTTTATTCGAAAGAAAGATGGGTCCCTTTGTATGTGCATTGACTATCAACAGTTGAACAAGGTCGCCATTAAGAACTGATATCCCCTCCCTAGAATTGATGACTTGTTTGACCAACTTGAGGGTGCTAAGTGCTTCTCAAAGATATACCTCAGATCCAGATATCACCAGCTCAGAGTTAGGGAGAGTGACATTTCGAAGACAGCTTTCAAGACTCGGTATGGTCACTATGAGTTTGTAGTTATGTCATTTGCTCCAGCAGCTTTCATGAATCTGATGAACTGGGTATTCAAGCCATATTTGGACATATTCGTGATTGTCTTCACAAACAACATCCTTATATACTCTCGGAGAGAGGAGGAGCATGCCGCACATTGAGAATATTTCTAAAGACTCTTAAGGATTGCCAATTGTTTGGTAAATTCAGCAAGCATGATTTTTGATTGGATTCAGTAGCATTTTTGGGTCATGTTGTGTCAAGCAAGGGTATGCAGGTGGACTCTTAAAAGATAGAAGCTATAAAGAATTGGACTAGACCAGTTAATCCTTTGGATATCAGAAGTTTCTTGGGTTTAGCTGGCTATTACAGGAGGTTTGTTGAAGGATTTTCATCCATTATAGCACCGTTGATTAAGTTAACCCAGAAGAAAGTCAAATTTCAATGGTTGAATGCTTGTGAGAAGAGTTTTCCGAAGTTAAAGACTCGGCTCACTTCAGCCCTAGTATTCACCCTACCTGAGGGTACAGATGGATTTGTGGTGTATTATGATGCCTCTAGGATTGGTCTTGGGTGTGTGTTGATGCAGCATGGTAAGGCCATTGTGTATGCCTCTAGACAGATTAAGACTCATGAGAAGAATTATCCAACGCACGACCTAGAGTTGGCAGCGCATTGAAGATTTGGAGACACTACTTATATAGGGTCCATGTGGATGTGTTTACAGACCAGAAGAGCCTAAAGTATGTGGTCACCCAGAAGGATTTGAATTTATGACAAAGAAGATAGTTATGCTGCTCAAGGACTATTACATGAGTGTCCTTTGTCATCCGGGCAAGGCCAATGTAGTGGCGGATGCCCTTAGCAGATTGTCTATGGAGAGTATTTCTCATGTGGAAGATGGAAGGAAAGAGTTGGTGAAGGATGTGCATCAGCTTGCATGAGTAGGAGTTCGCCTCGCAGATTCAACAGACAGTGGTATCATTATACAGAATGGTTTAGAATCTTCTTTGGTGACTGAGTTCGAGGCTAGACAAGATGAGGATCCTATTTTGGTGAAGTTGAAATAAGTGGTTCAAAATTATAAGGTGGAGATCTTTTCCCAAGGGGGAGATGGAGTACTTCATGATCAAGGTCGTTTGTGTGTTTTGGGTGTTGATGACTTGAGAGAATGGATATTGCATGAGGCTCATAGCTCACGGTATTCTATCCACCCAGGTGCCACCAAGATGTACCGTGACCTACGGAAAGTCTATTGGTAGCATGGCATGAAGAAGGACATAGCGGAGTTTGTGGCTAAGTGTTCGAATTTTCAGCAAGTGAAAGTGAAGCATCAAAGACCTGGAGGTATGCTACAAGACATCAGTATCCCTACATGGAAGTGGGAGGAAATCAATATGGACTTCATTACAGGGTTGCCTCATACGCATCGACAATATGACTCTATTTGGGTGGTTGTAGACAGGTTGACTAAAGCAACCCTTTTTCTACCAGTCAAAACTAGCGACTTAGTGGAGGACCATGCTAAATTGTACATTAGGGAGTTAGTCCGATTGGATGGGTGCTTTTATCCATCATTTCAGACATAGGTACTCAGTTTACCTCACAATTTTGGAGATCGTTCCAGAAGGGACTTTGTACTCAGTTCAAGCTTAGTACAGTTTTTCACTCGCAGAAAGATGGTCAGGCTGAGTGGACCATTCAGACTCTCGAGGAATATTTAGAGCATGTGTGATTGACTTCAAAGGTGATTGGGATGATCATTTACCTCTCATCGAGTTTGCTTACAATAATAGCTACCACTCCAATATTCATATGGCTCCGTGTGAGGCTCTTTATGGGCGGAGATGTAAATCCCCTATTGGATAGTTCGAGGTAGGTGAGACTATGTTGATAGGACCATATTTAGTTCATGTGGTCATGGAGAAAGTTCAACTTATAAGGGAAAGGCTGAAAACAGCCCAGAGTCATCAAAAGTCATATGTTGATATGAGGAGGAGAGAACTTGAGTTTGAAGTTGATGATTGGGTGTTTTTGAAGGTGTCTCCCATGAATGGAGTGATGAGGTTCGGAAAGAAATGGAAGCTTAGTCCCCAATATGTTGGTCCCTACAGGATCGTGAGACATGTTGCCAAGGTGGCCTCTTAGTTGGAGCTACCAGCGGAGTTGGCTTCGGTACATCCAGTTTTTTATGTATCATTGTTAAATAAGTGCATTGGTGACCCGACTTTGGTTTTCTTGGTGGAGAGAATAGGTGTAAAGGATAACATTAGCTATGAGGAGGTTCCAGTTAAGATCCTTGATTGTCAAGTTTGGAAGTTGAGGAACAAAGAAGTAGCTTCAGTGAAAGTCTTGTTGAGGAATCAGCTTGTTGAGGGAGCTATGTGGGAAACCGAAGCAGACATAATGACTAGATACCCGCATTTTTCCCTTATGGATCAGTTCTAGCTTGAGGTATAAGTTTCCTCCTAAGTACTCTATTCAGTTTTATGTCTCGTTCATGTCTATCAGTTTCTTTCATGTCAGTGCATGTATGAGTGATTCATGAATTCAATTTCGTTCTGTATATAGTTCGGAGTCAGTCACTCAGTCAGATTTTCAGCTCCAGATGTTTAGTATTTGAGATTGCAATTTTTTTCCCCAACTATTCAATATGTTCACCCACATTTGAGGATGAATGTTCCCAAGGGGGAGATATTGTAATACCCCAAAAGTCCATAAGACTCGAGGGTTGAAATAGAGGAAAAAGGAAAATCTGCACAGGCCACGGAATGACTCGTCAGGTCACTCGATGAATTGTTGAGTGGCTCATTAAGGGGTGTCAAGCTAGTAAGGAGTCATTGTCAGGTGGTCACCATGGATGGTGTAACAACTCGTTGTTTGACACAACGAGTCATTAGGTTGCCCGTTATGTGCCGAGGAAGTTGCAGACTAGGAGACCTAATGAGATACAAAATGAGTCGTGATGTCACCTAACAAATCGTTAATTTGGTCATTGTCGGGATGGCTAAGATTGAAGGATGGGACTTCCAGTGGTGACGACGATAAGAGGTAACGAGTTGTCGTCCCTGTTAATGACTCGTAGTATCAGTAATCAATTGAGGGAGTTTAGTAAAAGAAGATTTTTCCAATGAAGGTAATGAGTGAGGACCACGGGTCATTAGTGAACCCAATGACTCGTTAATTCCCTCGTGATGACTGGTAGTGTCACTTTTCCTGCGAAATTAGTAAGGGTGTTTTCGTAATTCCTAAGCTCCTAAGCCCTAAAATACGTCATTTTAAGGTCTGAAAGAGGTGTATTAATAGTGGTTAAGCCTATTCTAACCATTCCCCTCCCACGCATGCAAGCCTAGACCTCTCCATTGAAGATCAAGCCTAGAACCCTCCAAATTCTTCTCAAAATCTTTTAGGCTTTCTAGGGCAAGTGTAGATTCAGTTCTTCTAGGTATGTGAGGCCATGAATAAGGGTTCCTTTCACTCTCATGTTCATAATTCTCCTCAATTCTATGAATTCAAGTTCTAGATCAAGTTCATGATCCTATAGGGTTTTACCCTAATTTTATGGAATTCTCTATGATTTATTTATGGGTCAATTTTCTTCATGTTTCAAAGTATATTTTAAGATTCATGGGTAGATTTTATATCTATTTTGATTATAAATTCATGATTTAAAATTTTAGAAAATTAAGCCCAATTATGCAAGCTCATAAAAAGTCTAGTTTATGATTGATGATTTCAAGTATGATAAAGTATCTGGCATGTATGTATGTTTACAAATTACCCATGTATGAATCTACGATTTTAACTTATGAAGTCTACTTCAAGTATGCATGATTCTAAGGTTTGGGCAAGCCCACACAAGTTAAGTATGTTTTCATGATTTAGTCAAGGCTAATACGATCAGCTTATCATATATTTTGGAGTCAATACTCCCCATGTTCAGATTTTAGATTATGCATGTAGTTATGATTTCAGCTTCGTTGAAAAACGATAGGAGCACTATGCATGTTTTTGGAAGCGGTGTCTAGCACCGAGTAGGCTTGGGGTTCCAAGGTTTCCCAGTCTCAGAACTATGCACTAATATACGTTTACATATATATTTGGGGTCTCTCAAGAGAGTTTTTCCCGCCCGCAAGGGGCCTTCAACTTGATATCGATATCATGGTAGCATCCTTAGCCTTGGCAAGGTTTTGAATGGCTTTTCCTACTTGAGTGTATTAGTTGAGGTATCACGTAAGCTCTATCGTGATGGTGTCGATTATATGACGAGTCTCCCATTGTCCCTCATGATTTCAGTTATGCATGATTATGATTTATGATATTATATTTTCGGCAGGTTTGACCCAATGTTCGGTTTATAAGCTTTTACTTATGATTGCAGCTATGGTAAGCCATATGATTCTATTTTCAACGTTGGGTCATTTTATTCAGATATGAAGTTCGGTTTATGACTATACATGTTTTCAGATATCAGCATGCAGTCCTTACTCTCGGGATCTTATGACTTATATTATGTGTATGATTTCAGTTATACTTTCTCAACATGTTTTACTTTGCATACTTAGTACATTTCAAGTACTAACTGCATACTCTATGTTGTATCGTTTCATGATACAGGTTCAAACGTTCAGACTCAGTCCTGCCGTTAGCCAGTTCCTACAGCCCAGTCCGTTTCTCTTGATTGGTGAGTCCTCATTCTTCGAGGACCTTCAGATGTTGAGCTTTATATCTTTCAGTTTTAGACTTTTAGTGAGCTGGTTGGGGATATTGTCCCATCATCTCGTTAGTTATGTTAGAGGTTTTTCAGACAATGTGTAGAATCGCAGCTTGTCAGTATTGACTCTGTATAGTTGATGCATATTCAGACTTCCGCTATTTCAGAATTTAGTTATCAGCCTTACTTAATGTTGATCTTTAGTTATCATGTTCATGCAATAGATTGACTTGGAGCCATTCATGATTCTAGGTTCCGGGTCTAGATCTGGGTCTATGTTCGGGTCGTGACATTGTCTTTTTGCACCTTGTGCCTCTGCTTTGTTTCTCTCCTTATGCCTGTTTACTGAACTTTTCTCTAGTGGTTCTGTTTTATTAGTTACCTCATTACCTAAACCAGGCTCTTTTGATTGTTCTGTCTCTTTTCCCACTTCCTCTTGGTTGTTCAGAACCTCAAATTTGTTATTTGTGTCAACCTGATGTTCCTTTTGCATTAAAATTTGACTCCATATCTTGTTACCTTATCTTCTTTTGATCCTTTGAACTCAGAAGACCCCCTTTGCTACTTCTCCCTTCTCCTTATTTTCCTCCATCTTTGTATCCCTCTGTCTTGTTTGTATCACCTTCTCCCCTTCTCTAACTTCCTTTTTGGATAAAGTTGTGGATGAATAATATAGTATTCCTCCTTATTATGTCCCTAGATTTTGCAACTCTTGCAATATCTTGGAACATAATCATATTTAATCCGAATCCATTTTTCTGCTATTTCCCCTGACTACTTCCTCACGCCAATATTAATTCTTTTGGGGAATTCAGTCAGTAAGTCCACTTCCACCTTGCACAACTGGGCTTAGTTTGATTCTTAGTTGTCATGTCTACCTTCAAGGGCTTCCCAACCGCACGACTAATGAGAAGATGGCTTCTTTGGCAAAAAAAGTTTGAAGGTAGTGAGAGGAATAGATCCATGCAATTGTTATTGTTGTTTCTTCCTCCGGATCAAATAATGGGTCTCACTTCAATGTCCTCATGGGATATGTCCATTGTCTGTGAGTTACGTAGAAAGCAGGTCCGCATAAGAGATTCACATAGTCCTCAATATTCATAGCTCTTATCAAAACGTGTCTGTTGCTTAGTAACCCTATATTGCAATCTCCCTTTAGTTCGCATTGTTTAGGAATAAATTTTCACAATTCTTGTATGTCTGGCCAGTCATACGAGAATTTTTCTATGACCGCGAATTATAAATTCTCCTTGTATATTAACTGTATGACCTCTTCTTCTTCCCAAATTACTCTGGGTTTCCCATGTAAATAAGTAACAGTTTTCATCGGGATGGGTTTTATGATGGTAGATGCAGGGCATAATTTGGATGCATAATTTGTTTTCGTACCTTGTAGGTTTGCCTCAGGCGGAGGTTGACTTGACGACGTGGTGGCCATTGCCACCTTGAAACGTAGGCAAACTAGGATCAGTGATTTTATTCTAAGTTTGTGGAGCAATATAAATACTTTTTGTAGGGTTTTTATACATAATCTCTTCCAGATGTTAGGCGCACTAGTAAAAGCATTGAGCATTGCTTTTTCTTGTCGTCTTTTAGGAGAAAATGTTCGTTTTTTGTGATCGTTAACGAAGACCGAACTTCAGTTAAGTTATGCTATTATATATAAGGTTATTATGGTCACTCAACATAATAGGATTATTTTAGTTTCACCCACAACCTTTAAGTTGGAGGAGAAAGGTGCTTACCATCCGAACATCCCTATTGCTTTTAATTTTGAAATTTTTACTTATATAATATGATGATATGATAATTAAATGAAGATCGGGCTCCAATTAAATTATGCATGAGGAAAAATAGTGCACTTTTTTTTTTCCTCCTGCTAAGAAAGCATTAATGCGTTAATTTATTTCTCAAAATATTTTAATTGATATACCTTTAAAAAAATTAATTTAGATAAAAATATTTAAAATTTGAGAGAGGTCAAATTTTAAAAGAAAAAATTGTAAACTCTGATTATTTTTAAATAATTTGAAATTAGGCTTCACAAATTTAAAGTTTGTGCACTTTCCCACGTCTGCTGTTGGCCTGAATTAGCAGATCCATTAGAATCGGTAACTCTCCTCTCCTGCGAATTCTAGGAGTATATAATACAAATACAATATACTATATGTTGATGTCTCCTCACACATTCCTACACCCTCAACTTCTGCGTGCAACCCACTCCTCAATTACCCCTGCCTTCGTGAGCCACACGTCACTGCTAGCGCGTGGAGATCCCTTTGTTTTAACGCGCTTTGCAGAAGAAAATTTGCCCTACACCACTTGCCTCTTCTATATCCACCATGAACAACCACCGTCTGCGACTCCGATCACCTACTTCTATCTCTTTTCCATCACGGCTCAATTGCCATTAATTTTTTATCGCCTCTTCAATCTTTCGGATTATCGATCTTCTCTTCGTAAGGTCAGTATAGTTTTTATTTATTTATTTTTAAAGAATTTGTTAGTTTTCATTTTTCGAAGCTCCAGATCTTTCTTTGCTAATATGAGTGTTGAATTTGGTTTCCGGATTTTTTTGATTTGGTTTTTGAAGGGTCAAAAAATGGAACCTATGGACATCGTTGGTAAAACAAAGGAAGACGCTTCACTTCCCAAAGGTTTCTTCTTATCTTCCTTCGTTTTTCCTTTGTACTATGTTTTGTTGCCGTTCGTGTACGGCATCTTCAGATTATTAATTTGTAGTTTTGTCTAGTTGCAAGGTTTTTGTTGGTGTATTTTCTCCTCTTGTTACTCCTTTCCTATTTGGTTGACCTAACTACCAGATTTTTGAGAGGATCAACAGGTAGTGAGTGATTGAAGCAATGGAATGTGTAGATATCTCTTTCAAGTGATGGTTGACACGCGAAAATATTAGTAATTTCTAGCCAGCATATCTACGCTTAATTACTGTTACTTGGATTTCGGACCAAATCAAACGAGTTTCTCATGATATTTGGTGGGGAAAATTTTTTATTAGCTTAACTTATGAGTATCCTGTCCAAAATATTAGAGCTTTCGCGAGATATTAGCTAGGACAAGGCGTGTTAATCAGCATCCCTGATGTGGCTTCATCTGCAGGGTGCAGTTTAGGGTTTTTGATCCTTTTTACTTGTTGCTTATCCAAAAGACGACCTAGTTAGCTGGGTGGTCGGCGAAGGATAGCATTTTGGTGTAGATGTTGAGTTTTAAGTCGAAAATAGGGTTGAGCAGTGCCCAACCTCCTAAATTCTAAAATCAGTTCCAGTTAGCTAGTAACTTGATTTTTTGTTCTGTCTAAAGTTATCTGTTTTTGTTCTACCTCGACATTGTAAGTAGGATATTTGGTGTTAAATTTCTTAAGTTCCCGTTGCATTATATATCGAGAGCCAGAGTAACATCAATCTTTCTCATAAACTGAGTTAAGAAAAGAGGCAGCTTTCATTGTTTTACCTTTTGATAAAACTTATTTGACATAGTGTTAGAATGATGAGCTTGCTGATTCACCTGTGAACAATGATATTGAAACTTCAGCTAGCTAGCAAATTTGCTATTTGATATAAATGACTTAGTTTCGTTAATGGCTTACTTTCTTGGCTATACTAACCATTGTATCTCTTCTCAGCAACTATGACAAAAATTATTAAAGAAATGTTGCCCCCAGATGTTCGTGTTGCCCGAGATACTCAAGATCTTTTGATTGAATGTTGTGTAGGTGAGTTGATCTTAATTTTCCCAGTTTAATTCCTTGAGTTCAGCTTATTTATCATGACAACTATGATTGTTGTTAAGCATCGTTTGTTAATGACCACAACTCTGCTTCTCTCTGATTTTAATTGGAACTTTTATCGAGCTGATTTTTTTTTTGGTAATGGTGATGTTCGGGCTAACTTGCAAGCACAACAACTATTTCATCGGGTACTTGCTACCTCCCATTAGCACAATTACCGGGAACTCTATCCACCAAAGGCTTAGGCAAATGGGAAGAAATCACCTAGTATTTGTTGCCACTGTTGGGATTCGAACTTGAGATCTCATGGTTTTCTTCCCATTTTATTTATCATTAGGCCACAATGAGCCAGCTGATTTTGATGGGAATATGTTGGTTTTATAATCTGTTTCGCAGGGGAAGTTTATGGATTGAAGGGAAAGTGTGCCTTAAAGGACTCTTTGTCCTCAAATTATGTAGTCTGATCAGACATAGCAAGAAGTGCATGGTAGTGACTACTGAGCACATTTTAAGATATCAAGTAGGTTACTGTGGGCACTTTTGAAGGGGTTCGACGTTTTAACTTTTTGACAGATCATATGTTTTATTCTAAGATGATTCATACAACTTAAACAGATCAAGGTTGGAATCCTGGCAGAGGCAAAAAAGAGAGTTGATTCTTCCCATTTGCCTAAGTTGTGGTTCAAGATATACCTAGAACTTGCAATAGTGGAAGGATGCAAGTACTTGGTGAAATAGCTGAGGTGCGCACAAGTTAACCAGACACTAATATAGTATTATTTTTATTATATACATGATTAATACAACTCAAATAGAATTCTTCCAGGTCTCATTTATACTAACATATCCAACATTCGGTGATCTCCTTTTCTGCTCCAGTCTAGTGTGAATTTGGAAGTAATAATTTATTTTTGGTGCTGAGCTGCTGTTTCCATAGAGGTTCTGGATGGTGATGTGTCTTTGCTATTTAAACATGGTTAAACTATTTCCCTTGTTCTCCCCAAATAGATAATTGAATATCACCTTTTAATTATAGTAAGAAGATAAAAAAATCTGCTTTATTAGTACTTAAATTAGCTTCAGATTATTATATAAATTAATTTCGTAAAGTCATTGCCCTCTTTCGGTATCCAAGTATTTGTTACTTTTTCTATGTTGTGCAGAGTTCATTAATCTTATCTCATCAGAATCCAATGAAGTTTGTAATAGAGAAGAGAAACGAACAATCGCACCCGAACATGTACTCAAGGCTTTACAGGTGCTTGACCTGACCTGTAGTTCTGCTTCTTTAGTTCTATGTTTATCTGCTTAAAGGTAGTTCTGTTTTCCAATTCTCTGCTAGCACTTTTTACTGTATGATTTATCAGTTTACTCCAAAGCGAGAAAGATCAGTTCACACCTAGTTTTCCTCTAAGAAAAAGTTAGGTCAATAAGGATAACAGACTATTTGCTTCTTGACTTTGGAGTCTATTTCCTGTGCCCTAGAAGTGATATCAGGTGTTATCAATGACCAATGCAAATACCTTTCATGATTCTAACTGATGTCTGCATTATGTGTAAATCATGGTTTCTTGCTGCGTCTCAAGGAATATGTTCACCACAGAAACCAATGGAAGCAGTTTTAAACTATGGTATATAATAATAATAAAATTTTATTTCATCACTAACCATCCAGAAGTCCTTTTTTCCCTATCTTAATAAGCACCAGCCAGAAGTTAGAATCATGTAGTGCCCTTTCCATCTTAACCTCTTGGTATTATCTGCTAGTGAATTTTGATGATATCCTTGCGTTGACTTGGGAATGAAAAATAAAGACATGATTTGGTAATCAGAACTTGCTTGTATTGTGTTCTCCAGTGGCAGCTTATATTAAGTGATGATCTCTCAGGTTCTTGGTTTCGGGGAATATATTGAAGAAGTATATGCTGCATATGAACAACACAAGCTAGAGACCATGGTAAGTTCTCTTTTCTCTGTTGTCTTACTTTAGTTTTAACATATGGATGACCTGTTATTTCAGCTTCGCTGTTGGATAGCTGTGTCTTCTACTGAGCTACCATCTCTTTCTACTTTAAAGGCTCTCATCTTATTGGTTTCTTTTCATTTGTGTTTTCTCCTCCCCTTTGACTCCACAACATGTATCTAAACGATCTGAAGTGCAATAGTTTTTATCATTTGTATTGCCTCATGGTGTATTTTTCTACCATATAGGACACTGTGAGAGCTGGAAAATGCAGTAATGGAGCTGAAATGACTGAAGAAGAAGCATTAGCTGAGCAACAGAGGATGTTTGCTGAGGCACGTGCAAGGATGAATGGTGGTGTTGCAGGTCCCCCCAAGCAGCAAGATTCAGAAGCAGAGCAAACCTTGAATAGCTAACTTCACTTTTTTGTTGTTCTGTAGGAAAAAAAAGCATCTTTAGTCTGTTTTGGTAGCAGGATCTCTCTTTTATTGTGTACAAAAAGGCTCCTGGCGCATGTGTCCGCTTGTGAGGGCTCTCTCTAGTTCAGCTTGTACTGAGATGCATTATGTTCATATATTCTGTAAATTAGTCAGAATATGCTTCAGAATGTCCCCCGTCATGTCACTGAAATGTTAATTAGCTCACATGTTTGATTTATTTGGATGTGCCTCTTTCTAATTTGCCCAAATAAAAAATAGTCTCAACACTGAAAGTACTGAGGAAAGAATTTTAAAATTTGTCACAAACTGAACTAGTGGGAAAGAGTGATGATTTTGATGGTCGCAATACAATTAGTGCTTAGTGGCTACGACTCTTAGGGGACATTATAAATTTGCCTAAATGGGCATTCTTTATTTACTCGGATCCACCAGATCACCACTATATTTGGTGCAATTCCTTTTTTTCCCTTTCCGGAAATTTGAACATTAAATGGCTCCTCTGCATACTTTAGGCCCACGATCACTTTTTCATGGTAACCTTTGTGGCTCTTTTGTTTATTGCAAATAATTGTGCCTTAAGTAGGGAATCTAAGTGATTCCTGAGCTAAGCCCAACGTCATCACTGGATCTTGTCCTCTGGGCATAATTTGCAGTGTTATCAAAAAAAAACATCAAGCAGAACGTTATGTTGGGGGATGACTACTGTAATAAATAGCAATGGTTCTTTGGTTCTCAGTAACTTTGTGACCACCTTCCTTTATTCATCTGTGTTTCGGTTGAGGACAAGAAAGAGACAGTCAAGCCACTCTTTTTCAAGAAAGTGAAATAACGCTATCCTATGTTTCACTGAGATTCCTTTAATTCAAAATATTATTCTGTTTCTGGGGTATTTCCTTACCTCAACCTCAAACCTGTCCTTTTTCTGTATTTCACTCCCAGTTCCCATGACAGTTGGTGGGGTAGCTTATGTTATCTCTCTGTCAGATTCTTGTACTCTGACTATGTACTAGAAGCAAAAACAAATTAACCAAAAATAATAATAATAATAATAATAAATAAATCATTTTCCTACCCAACACTACTTTAAAGGTGCAGCCTACTTTGCTTTACTTTCTCAGATGAAGACAATCATGGCCAAGAGTTTCCAAGACTTGTCCTCCAAGAAGCAGTTCAACTGGACAACTAAAGTCAGCAATGAAGAACAAGAAGTAGCTGAAGAAGATCCATCCCTTAAAGCCTCCTCAAACACAAACAACACTGAAGATGGAAAAACAGACAACATAAAGTTATCTCCTTTGAAACCTCCAGAAGTCTCAACCACCAAATCTTCTTCCTTAAATACTATTCATGAAGACAAGAAGTTGATTCAAGAATCAGAAACAGCAGCTTCAGCATCTGCCTCAACAAGGAGGAAAGCAGTGGCCAAGCTGAAATCTGTATTAACATCACTTGGTAGAAACAAAGGAAATTTGCAACAAGGCCTCGGGACCAAAGTTGTGGGTACCCTTTTCGGACACAAGCGGGGGCATGTATATTTTGCATTTCAGAAAGATCCCAATTCACAACCAGCCTTCTTGGTAGAACTTGCCACACCCATAAATGAACTAGTACGGGAAATGGCATCGGGCTTGGTTAGGATTGCATTGGAATGCGACAAGGAAGGAGAGAAGAAATCAACTAGACTCATAGATGAGCCTTTGTGGAGGACTTACTGTAATGGGAAGAAGAGTGGCTTTGCAACAACAAAGGAATGTGGTCCAAAAGAATTGCAGATTCTGAAAGCTGTGGAGCCTATCTCCATGGGTGCTGGTGTTTTGCCAGGGAATGCAGAAGAGAGTGCTGAATGTGATTCAGGGGATGTGATGTACATGAGGGCTAAGTTTGAGAGAGTTGTAGGGTCTAGAAATTCAGAGGCATTCTACATGATGAACCCTGACAGTGATGGAGCTGCTGAACTTAGTATCTACTTGCTCAGAGTCTAATTAAGTAGACTGAGACGGACTTAAATGAAGTGTCATTGATATAGCCGACTCCAACTTGTCAGGGATTGAGACATATGTTGTTAATACGTAGTTCTTTCTTGATCCAAATACATGGAGATGTAGCCATGTTATGTCTTTACTTTTTGTTTCTGTTTCCAAAAGAAAATCCGGTAGGAGAACGGAAACTTGTTGATGTATTTCCTTTTTCTTTCCTGGGTGGAATGGGAGCTATATATTACTGAGATAACCAAATTATACTTGCAGTTCACTTGTTCATTGTGTTTGTATTCTTAATTCTCAGTTGATGTCAGTGTTCTTGGCTTCATAAACTCGTATATTCATCAAAATTGAAATATATTATCTTCCCAAATTGCTATTTGGCTTGGCCAAGCTTGTGGATTGTGGCAACACCTTTGCATCACATATTGATCATTAGTTGAAATTGTTGTTTTCTGTCACTACTCACTACACACTGATGAATCTCAATCATATTATGACAGTATTTGTATCGGTATTGAGGTAGTAAATACCTGGTATGGAATAGTTGAGATCGGGAAACTACGGTTACAGGAAAAAATTATTAAATATCTTAACTGATTTATAACTGCAATATTAATTTAAAATCAATGCAGAAATTCATAAACTTCAAATTCTGAATCCATCTCTAATTGGTGTGCGAAAAATGTGCGATATGGGGCAAACGTTTTTCCTGTTTGCAGATGTGAACCAGGGTTATTTTTAAAATATCCAAAAAGCTAATGCTTCTTTTCTTGACTGCTTTCCTCTAATTTTGAAAGATTTGCCACCTTCTTTTTCCTCATTTTAAGTGTTTAATTTGTTACATGTTTTGGTGCGTATGTTTTGTCTGAGCTTGATCGAAGTAACATAGAATCCCAAGAGATTAAATTATTACTCTATCCATTCTGATTTATATTATGTAGTTTGATTGTGCATATAAATTTCTCTGGATTTTAATTTATATGATGTAGTTTGACTGATCATATAAACTTTTAAATAGAATAGTACTTTTTTATAAATTTTTTGTCAAATAAGTGGAATACAATATGAGTAAATTGTTAATAATATCATTAAATATTTGCCAAATAAAAAAAAATGTCATTTTTTAGATTGCATGAGTTAAAGATTATTTAGATTTTATATGCATCAATGAGTAGCTGCTTGTCACGTTCTTAATAAATAGCCAAAGTTACTTAATTGGGTCTTATGCACTTTAATGGAATTGCCTTTAGCGCTAAATTGAGTTGTTGGAAGGACTATGAAAAAAAGTATATCAAATAAATTGAGACTACTGTAATAGCTTAATCATAGAAGTCCATGTGAGCAAAGCCAATCAAAGATTTCTTTGCCTGACATACATACATCTTACCAATGTTTTCAAATACGTTTTCGGGGAGTGTCCGGGCGGAGCGTATCAAAAACACATCGGAGCGTAAATAAAAGGCATAGATTCATAAAGCATAAGCCTCAGAATTTGGGGCGTAAGTCTTAAGTGTAAAAGCATAAGTTTCGGACGTAAAAATGTAAGTTTCGGGCGTTAAATTTGATTTCTATTATTTTAAAAGTATTTTTTTATATAAATAATATTTCTATTACTGGTGCAATAATATTTATACTTTATACTATCATGTTTTCATATTATAGTCATTTTTTCTAGAATATATCAATAATAAAAACAACTCTCATAGAAAATGACGTTATAAATAGTTTTTTTTGTATGATTATGCCTAAAAATGATAGGATAGAGATTTCATAGCCACATGCTCCTGAAAAATATCTATATTTTTATATTTCTCTTATAATATTTATCTTTATCCTTCTTTGAAATATATATAAATAATAATCAGTGTAAATATTAATTAAGAGTGAGAAGAATTACAGGAGATCGATGATGAAATAGATGATGATTTTATTTTAAAGATTATCTCGGTTATTATCATTTTTTTTTGTTATCTTTCTCAAATAATAATTATAATATTTTTTTTATATTATTGGGATTTGTTTGAATTTATTTGCAGAATTATTTAAAATATTATATTTACATATTTTCTTAATAATAAAATTATAAAATTAAAAATACATGAGATATACGCCCCATAGATCTATGGGACTTACGTCCCGTGTCTCGGAGCTTATGTCTAGCCCCATGCTATGTAAAACGTCTCGCCTCGCTCCCCCCTTTTAAAACATTGCATCTTACTCACTTGCATAATTTAACTCTCTTTTACAAGCAGAGGCTCTAAATTTTAAGTTTCTAGATCTCCTTCTAAAGAATCTAATAATAACTTGTAACAACAATAATATATTTGGTGTTGTTAGGATTAAGTGTTTACATCATGTCAAAAGCTATATTTGATAGTAAAGGCGTAACTTTATTTCTTAACTAAATCCACCAAGCAAGCGTCATGTTCGATCATGACTCCGACCCGGGTCCTCAGCCCCCTTATGGGAGGCATAAGCAGAATGTTGGCCTTACCCAACAGGTGTGTAATATCATAAATAAAATTTAAGAAAGGTGATGTATACGCAGTCTTATCCCCAAATAAAGAGGTTGTTTTTCATAAATTCTTTGGTTCATGAATAATAACTCACACTTTAAAAAAATTAGAAGACCAAATTAAATTCTTTTCAATGAGGTGGTTCGGCCATAATTCAAAGAATAGTTGTTTGAGCAATTTTCATAAATAGCACTATATAATAAAATACCTACACAAAAAGCATGTTTTATCTTAATTATATAAAGTAGTATTTTTTTAAAATAGATTAATGAAAATTTTGAGTGTTGTATCAAATATTCAAACCCTTAATTTTTCCTATAACGGCTCTATTTAATGTCTAATTAACTAAACTTGCATATTTAATGGGAGAAAATCTCTCTCTATTTTGATCTCAATTTTTTTTACTATATTTAGAAATGTTTAACCAATTAAATCATATCTGCAAAAATTTCAAAAATCGTAGATTTCGTGGGGAAATACTTTTTGAATAATCCTGGTACCGATACATGTATCTAAACTTAACTATCTACATTCATAAATTAATACATTTATCTATACTAATACATGTATAAAAAACTCATCTATCTAAATGAAAATTATGTGTCTCACTGAAAATATTAATACATTCTAAAAACAGATACACAATCAAAGAGTCTATATTCTGCAAAATTCCATAACATTAAATATTTTATAAAAATTGATACTATTGTCATACATTGATAAATATGAGGGTAATATCCCAATTTATAATTTATACAAGATACTGATACATGGGCAACAAAGCAATAATAAACAAAGATTTTTCAAATTGATACACAAAATAATATAGGTAATTTACATTCATGTATCACTGGAAAAAAAATTGATACATACTAATAACAATTGGAACAAATGTCTTGACACATACAAAGCAATACATTGGTGCATATTCCGAAATTATCAAAAATCTGATACTGATACATGTATAGAAAAACTCATCACCTAAATGAAAATTATGTTCTTTTCAATGAAAAATTGATACATACTAATAAACATCAAAAGATTTGATACATATATAAATATAACACATAAACACAGTATCATCAATAATTTTCAATAGTCAAAATCCAAAAATAAATAAATAAATGCACAATCAAAGAATCTTCTATAATAATTCTACTTCAATTTCTTCGTCAATGGTGAAGAAGAGGTTTCTTCATCAGAAAGATTGCTAATCAAATTCGGAATACAATTTTATGCATCTTCTTCACCAAGAAGTTCAAATCCTTTTTTGCTTTCTGTAGAGATTCTGAATCTTTTAGTATTGGGGCTCTATTTTATGTAAATCTAACAAGACTTTCATAATAGTTTTCTTCCTCTCTGTCTCAATCAGGATAAAACCAAACTTTAAATGTATCGTCATGGTTGAGAGAGAGAGAGAGAGAGAAAGCAATTAATTACGGTCGAATTGATGAGAGAGAAAATTGAATGAAATTTTGAGGGTTTTGGGAGAGAAATTTTCGGACAGTTACAATGAGAGAAAAAAGAAAATTAAATTGGAGAAAGAATATAGAAATTTTGATGCCATAATAATTATTTTTAAAAAATAATAATTTGCTAGTTTATGTAATTATTTTGCTATTTTTTTAAAATTTTTAATAAATTTATTAATTATTATAAATACCTAATCAAATTTACTTGTTTGTGTAATTTTTTCCAGATGTTTAGGTATAGCCCGTCATTGGTCTCCAAATATCAAGGATTTCTTATTGTTTTTGTTTATTTTGGCTTTCTCTTTCAGAAAGCAAAAAAGAAAGGTTAGGGCTTTAGGGGTCATCTATCTTAGTGTAAATGGCATTGATTACAACTTAAAAACAAATTAAAGAGATCATATTAAGATTACATCCACAGTTTTTGATGTTTTCTTTTGATCATTTTGTTATCATTACTCAAGATTCGTAAATTGTTTTAGGCAGATAAAGCCTAGTCTTTTTTTATTTTATTTAGAATCTAATTGAAACGATATGTTATAATTGAATTTGAGTATAGTTAAATATATTTATATAATTTTAAAATATCTTCTGACTAAGTAAATATGAAATTAAATGAAGTAATTATACTTTTTAATTTTCAAGAAAAGATAAAGAAAAAAGTAATTACATGATTATAAAGTGAATTTTCAAAAATTTCTTTTATTTTTATTTTGTCTTTTTATTATTTAAAAATTGTACCAAATTATAAACTTCAATATTATATTAACATGATTGGAAGTTACCGATTATTTTTAATAATATTAGTCTTCTACTTCATAGCTGTTTAATATAATTTCAAATAATTTAAATACCAAGTAGTAATAAATAATTTAAATATTAAGTAATAGTTTCACTAGCTGAATTTGATTATGTTATTGTTATTGTGATAAATAATAAATAATATTTAATATATATATATATATATACTTTTTTTCAGATACAAATTGGTAGATTTTTTCTGCAAATAAAAGGAAATAGAAAGAACATAATGATGTACATATTACCCGAGATTACATCAACCACTTTGGCACTGATAAGTGATGAACTTCCAAATTATATTAATGGATAGTTATTAATATATATACCGACCATTCAATTTACTAGTCTAATAGTACGTGTTTTGTTCGTGTCCCTCGTATTAATAAAAATAAATTTATAAAAATAGTATTGATAATATTTAAAAGATGTGTTTGTGTAACAATATAAGAATTTAAAAAGAAAATTATTAATTTCAAATTGGTAAATTTAAGAGTTTGATTCATTCTAGTAGTTATTTCCTCAATTTGTTCTAATACTTATTTCAATGAATAAAAACATCATAAAAATAGTATTTGATTGAAAGGTAAAAAAATTATTCGCTTTTACATGGGCACTTAAATGCATGCATTAGTGTATATATAAATATTAATATTTTCTATATATTTCAAATAAGAAAAAATTAATGCATAAAATTTAGTTAATTTTAAAATTATAAATATTAAAAAAATAATTAAATAACTATTTTGTCAAGTGTGAACTCTATTTATAAAAAGGTAAACAGGTGAATTATATTTTGCTATGAGGTTTCGTACTTTAAATATTTAATAATAACTTAATTTTAAACTTTTCATTTTACCCTTTATGAGATGATTTCAACTCAATTTTTTCCTCTTTCTCTTAATCTATGTGTTTACTTAAATACTTCACATAAATTGAAACTATAAAAAATAGTGTAGATTTAACTAGAGAGAATAAATAACAAGAGTACTCGATTAATTGAAGCAACTTAAAGTATGTTATGTTTCTATAATTTTTTATTATTATTATACAATTTTTTTAAAAAGAAGAAGGAGGAGGAGAAATTCACGTATTAATGCACAATAAAATTTCACTCTTTAATTTATGAATTTTCGTATTGAAATATTGTAATGGATAATTAGTTAGATTAATAAATAATGGATTGATAGATAAGTTAACAGAATTGTAATTGAAAGTCTTCAATGTTATGACTTTTAATATAGTTCAAATAGTAAAGATTTAAGAAATAAAATTTTATTAATTTTAAAATACTAAATATTAGGAGTTTACCTTTTATAAATTAGCAAAGATCTATAATAATTAAATAACTAACTGAAGAAAATAGTAAATGACAATTTTATTTATTATTGAATCTTTTAAATAAACATTTATAATGACATTCGTGCTTATATATACAAAGTATCTTGTTAAGTAAATATAAGTAAAATATGAATGTTAGATTATTGATAAATCTAAAGAAATTACAAAAGATTGTTCTATTGAAAGATTGTATTGCATCTTCAAATGAAACAAAATTATTTGAAAAAGTAATTGTAGAAAAGTAATTGTTTCATTCCTAAACTATAATGTTGTCATTGAGCCCAACATCGATCTCCTCGTTTAGTGATACAAAATTAGGATTAACACTATAAATGTTAGTTTATGATGTAATAGATCTTATCTTGTTGTAAATATTTTTTTCATTTTTCAATATATAATTATTGAAAAGTATAACATGAACTTTTGTATTTGCGAAAATTAAACTTAATGGTGTGTGTGTGTGTGTGTGTGTGTGTGTAATAAAAATAAATAAGAACTCAGACATATATATAAAAATATAAAATATAAATATAGAATATAATACGAAAAAGAATTATTACCTTTTCGTCAACTAATATTATACTCATTCGTGTGCCTACCTTTGTTTTCTTTTTTATATTCTATTAATCTAGCTCCAATTACTAAGACTTTTATTACAATGAAAATCATATCGTCTTAAGTTATTAATTGACACAATTTTATTCACAAAATTCTTTTAAGATTCCGTTGCAATATTATCTAAAATAAATTATGGATAAAAGTTATAATTATAATAATTTATAATTTAGTAAAAAAAATTAATTTTATGAGATGAATAGATTACTTTACCTGAATAGATGAAACTTGTTAATGTGTGAGTAGATGAAGAATGTCAGTTATAAATAATACAAAATCTAAAACACATAATATCAATATAAGACTCAATTAAAGGAGATAACATGTACCAATATTAAATTTAACGAGACTATCTAAGTTAAATTATTTTGAATACAAACACTTGAACTGACATAACAAATTATTGTGTTTTTCAAATCCACAACATAAAATGAAATTCATAACATGAAAAAAAAAAGATAGATTAATATGAAAATATACCAGATTGGAGATTGAATCAAAGGTGTTGATGTAGTAGAGTTGATGAATTAAATTATGCAATTATAAATTCTTTTATAGAAGTTGAAGGATTTATAAATAAAAAAGAATTTGAAAGTATAAGAATATTAGGACATTACAATTAAAAAAATATATTTTTATTAAAAAAGAAAAAAAAATTGTGACTATAAAAAAAAAAAAAAAAGAACTTTTATAAAATTTCACCACTAGCAAAAAGGAAAAAAAGAAAAAAAGGAAAAAAATATCAAATCAAAAAGGGAAAACCTTTTTCGTGGAAGACTTTTTTTTTAATCTTTTATTATTATTATTATTATTATTATTATTATTATTATTATTTACACTATAAATAAAATTATGCCATAAGTAGAAAATCTAATAAGATAAAATAAGATAAAATAATTTCATGACTATCAAAAAGAAAAACAAACTCACGAAATTTTTTTAGATTTACACCACAAATAGAGTTACGCCATAAAATAGAAAACCTAATATGATATTTTATTTTTTTATATATCTACACTACAAATAGAGTTATGCCATAAATAGAAAACCTAATATGGTAAAATAAGTGATAAAAATAATTAAAATAAATAATTTTAAATAATAATTGAATAAAAATAGAAAATGACAATTTTGTCTAATGTGATCTCTTTTAATGAAGGGCAAAAAGTTCAATCAATATTTCTAAGGGTCTTCACACTTTTAATATAATATAGATTAAATACCATTTAAGTATATATATTAGGTTGTATATGGTGTGTATATGTGTATATAATATGTAAATTTGTACACTATCTATACACTATGTATATATTTTGTAAATTAGATGATCCATAGATATTAGGCTGTAAATTTTTCTATATTAACTCGGTTAATTTTGATCCGCCTAATTCAACCCATCAAAAAATTGAGTTGGTATACAACCTAAATTGACCATGAAAAAAATCTTAAGTATCAAAAATATTTTTAAAATGATATATTTTTTTTTGTTTGATATGTTACATATAGTCATAATTAAGAATAATTTTTATAAAGTACTTAAATAGATTACAAAAAGACAAACAAAGAAATGAAAACTTAGTAAAAAATGGATAGATTGGGTTATGATCCATTTATTTCATTATAATCGAAGTAACTTTTATGTAGTTGATCGACTTATTTTAACCTAGCTAAATTCAGCCAAAAGTGAGTAGCAATGAAATGAAATTACATTCATAGACATTCGAGAGGCTATAACTCTTTCCTGCTAATTTTTTACTGTGATTTATTGGACCTCTATTTGTGCCTCCTGGATTATTATAACACGATGCTCACCAAAATTCAGAAATGTTCTGCTATTCCTGATTCCAGAGAGTTTGCAGTTTTTTTCAATACCTCAAAGGTCTCATCATTGTAGCAGAAAATTACGTAGGATCTAGACGTAAGAATCATAGATAAAAATCGCATGATACATTTAGACATATCTCATAAACGAAATCGTGAGTAGATAGAATCATGAATGACATAACATAGAACGCGGTAAGCTCCTCGACATGCCATCATATCGAAATAATTAATACCTTGAAACAATCTTTGTTTCACCAAGATGTGTGCTTATTGAACTGACATTTATTTTGCTCCTATGTGGTCGAAGAATTCTTACTTTGTCACAACCATTTACTTCTATCACATGTCTACGGCCCAAACTTACACTACTAACAACTGATTTTCCAACCATACTAACTTCTTAGTACAAGAATCAAATAACTTTCTCAATCAAGATTTGAATAGATTTGAAGAAATTACTATTTATGTGAAATTTGACTTGCCATATAAAAACATTACTTTAGTACGCAAAACGTAGTATGACGTGTGGGAAGTACAATCGATTGAACTCGTGTCAATGAAGCTTAAAAAATACTCCCTCTGTTCATTTTTACTTGACAGGATAAGGTTTTCACGTCCTTTAAGAAAATATTAATAAAGGTTATAATTTAATTTGACACAGGTACTTTTTGGAAACATACGATAATTATTTTTTTCATATTCTAGAGTGACTTAAGTGCTAAGAATAGTATTGAAAAAAAAAAATCAATTATTTCTCGAGCTTCTACATTGACAACTATTTTGGAACAAGTAAAAACGAACGACGGAGTAGCAAAATGCAAACCTCTTGCTTAATAGGGTAAAACAAATTATGTCAACGTTGAAGCCCAAAAAACAAATTCCATGAGAGTTCATTCATAATCACTAGATAGATGCACACTTCCAAGTACCTAATAAGATTATAAAAGAAAACCTAAAACATTCAAGATTCGTAAACTACATAAAAATACCTACACAAAACATGGCCACAACCATCATTCCATTTATAACATTAGCCCCGGTAGCACCAGCAATAGTAGGTGTGGAAGTATGGTTAGCAGATTGAGGAGGAGGAGCTCCTGCTTCTAAAACTTTGATGATCATCTTCAAACCCCTCTCACAGTGTCCTGATACCCCACTGATGAAGTAGTACAGCCCAGGTTGCTCCAATTTATAGACTGTCTTCCCATTGTTGGAGAAGAAAATTGGATGACTCGACTTGCATTTCTCGTGCTCCTCTTTAGTCACCACCAAAACCGAATCTTTCTTATACTCAAATCCTGCCGTACATCTCACAAGTGAAAAATGAGTAGAGATGATCCAGGATTTGAATTTTATTGGCTCAAGTTTGAAATTCTACAATAGTACATTTGATTTTATTGCAATTAGATACATATATAGAGTTTGAGCTAAAGCTATTGTCCGAGATGGATCATAGCAAATGCACTTGGTCTACCCTTCTAGATGAGTTTATGTTATATGCACGGACAATAGGAAGAGGACGTAGTTTTAAGTTTATATACTATGTTATGAGGACTAAAATTAAATTGTGGATGCCTTTGAACATGAAGAGATACAATAATAAGGATGAATGCTTAAAGGGAACTTACTTAAGGTGTCGTTAATCTTAAACCTATTCTTTCCAGCCCACTGGTTATATAATTGATCATCTTTGACTGTAGGAACAACCCATCCTTTGTCGCCGCCAACAGCAAATTCAGTGGCAAAAGCCAAGAAGAAATGAAGTGAACATAAGAAGAGTAAGCACAGAAAAGCTTTAGAAGAAGCCATGAAAATACCAAGGATTCTTTTTTCTTATTTTGGATTTAAAAGAAGGGAGCTCTCTGCTCTTTGAATGCTCTGTTATGAGAATCAGAGCGGTTTTGATTACTTAAAAAGGGAGGGGGGTGGGGATTGATTTCGTGGTGGATTGTGCCATCATATCAGCAGAGAAAGATGGGAGAATTGTGGGGTTCATGTTGGCATCAGTTTAGGGTGGGAAGTTATACTACTAACTGTTTCTCAAATCTTTCACCGGAAATCGCTCAGCAGCATATTAGATTACTTTTTTTTTTTTTTTTAAAAGAAAAAATGTGATCATTATCTACTCATCTTTAATCTTTGATTCTAATTGGTTAAAAACAGGGTATAGATATTGGCGGCACAAAGAGAAAATGTTCTTTTCCTTTGGGGGAGTCTTGATGGAAAATGTTAGACCATTCCAGCCGACTTTACCCGAACGAAAAGGGAAAAAATTGACATGAACCATTGGAAATAAAGTGATATGCCTTGTGTTTGCTTCCGTGGTACACAAATATCCTTACCGTTAGTCAAGTAGAGCAAATATACCCTTAAACTATTGAAAATAGCGCAAGTGTATTCTTATAGGTAGCCAAGTGTCATAAAATAAATGAATGGCTTAATTGTTTTATGTTCAATAATTTAAAGGAATTTTTGAATATTTTGCCTACATTCTACTATTAGTCATACCAAAGCGAGAAAATCTTACTCCTTGTCTGACCTAACAATAGCCCCTCTCTCGCCAACCAAGATAGCAACCCTAAAATCTTATTTTATTTTCTTCTGATTGCTTTTTATTAGTGTTCATTGTTGTGTAATTGCTCGCTATCTAGCTAAAAAAATGGTCTGAAAGCTTCAGAAGGCACTAGACTGACCAAGTGCAAGGGAGAGGGTCCTTTCTTTATGCAAATTGATCATTAATGTTGATCCTGTGCTTTTCCATATCATAACAAAAAGGACAGAAATAATCCAACTTGCTTTATCTTTTTGGTTAACAATTATTGCTCCATTCTACTCATATTGTGAAGAATCTATGCAGATCAAAGTTTCTCCCCAAACAAGTCAAGATTCTGTTAGAAAAGCTCTAGTCTACAGGCAGAGCAAAATAGGCAAGAAAGCACCATTCTCTTTTCTCATAGAATGAGGCGCGAAATTTATTCATAAAAATATGATCGATAGAAGAGCCATAAGCATCATCCTTGCAACAAAACAAAATGTAAAACGACAAACAGCATGGCCTGAGTGCCCAAAAGAAGCTATAATATGGTGGGGATTTTGACTCAGATATTCATCCTTTAAACTGGGGTCTGAATCTTTACTGTCTACTGTGCTTTCTTGTTCACATTGTTTTACTCCTTCGGGGAAATGCCTTGTTGACATTAACTCGAGGGACGAGCAGAGATTCATATTTTCTGAAGCTCGGAAACGACTCCTTAACTTTGAATAGAACCTTGGTGAAAATTCAAGTTTCCCTGTGAAATCATTTCCATCCAAATACAAAGCATTAATAGTTGGTACGTTCTCGAATTTTGATGGAATAATTCCTGAAAGAATGTTATTGCTGAGGCTGAGGAATCTCAGCTTCTTCATTTCTGTCATGGAATTTGGTATATTCCCTTTCAGTCCCATGTTTGAGAGATCCAACATTTCCAAGTTTTTCAGGTTCCCCCATTGAATTCTTGTAACATAATCGCCTATCGGATTGTCAGATAACACGAGTTCTTCTAAGGAATCCATTTCTTGAAATGTCTCTGGCAACCCCCCAGAAAAATCGTTGTGGCTGAGATCTAGCAGTGTTAGACACTTTAGTCCTCCAATTTCTCTAGGCAATTTTCCATCTAATCGATTGTTGCTCAAGTCGAGCTTTATGAGCGAAGATAAATTACCAATTGACACAGGTAATCCACCAGATAGAAAATTCCTGCTAGTGTCAAATATCAAAAGATTTGTCAATCTTCCTAGACTTGTCGGAATAGGACCAACAAAATTGTTGCCTGCCAAAACTAGGCGCTTCAGTTTACTTAAATTGCCTAATGCTTCTGGTATTTCTCCTTTCAGTCCATTTTCCAGCAGCACCAAAGATTGAAGATTGTTAAGGTAGCCAAAACTGGTGGGAATTGTCCCAGTAAGACCAGGATTTGATCGGAACTCTAACGATTCAAGGCTGTTTGCAAGACTATCCCAACTTGATATGGGAATCGTAATTGGTTCAAGCTGATCTGAGAGGAAGCAATTCGAGAAAGAAAGTCTTTTTAGATGCTTGAGCTCAAACAAGTGTTCTCTGAACTCTGCAGCTTGGGAGCAGCGAAGGGAATTGTCATATAGGTCTCCAATATTTAAATCCGTTACGTGCCAGAAGCCATTGGAAAAATCACATGATACTCCCTATGCATTATAGTAAAACAAGAGTTTACGGAGCTGATAAAAGTACATAAACTACTAAACTAGAGTTTATGTTACAGTATAAAGAATTTTTACACTATTACGTCAAGTTAACCTACAAGAACAAGTGACTCTTCGTATCAAGCATGATAATGTTAACTTGGAAAATAGATTAATAACCTATTGGTTAAATTGCATTTCAATGCATATAACTTAAACTAGTTCATGAAAATAATTTACAAAGATGAATTAGATGAGAACTAAGGAAGTGGAAACTACTTGGTTTTAGGAATGAATTGCATCAAGATAAAGCCAAAAGGAGATCACTATAACAAATATGAAACGCACACTCATATCACGCTGTTCGCAAATCCAGAACAGAAATAGTAAGAATTTGGGGAAGTCTTTGTCACTTAACTAACAATCTTTGAGAGGACAGCTTGATCAAAATAGAAAAAAAAAATATTTGATGACAGAGTTGATGGAAAAAAAAATCCATGCATAGCTTAGTGACATACTAGTGAGTGTTGGAGCAACACTTTCTATTTAACTTATGTTGTTTGAACTAGCATTGCTCTTTTCTTGATTTTGAACTAGAACAAGAGGGGGAAAAAAACAAGAATGGTTAAAACATAGTACTAGAATTAACTAGCAAATTATCAAGTCATAAGTTTAGTATAGTACCTCAATTGTTGTCCAACCACAAGGATCAGGATAAAGAAAGGAACCATTCCACTCATTTCCAACAAAACCTTGAATGGCAGAATACAATGCCTCTTTCTCATATTTCTCCATTGGAGATATAGAAGCATCCGCTGCACCCTTGTACATAATAATATAGACCCCAACAAGAACAAGCTGAAGAAACATAATGTGAATTTTGGTAAACAGGTTATTTCTCATTGGTAGCCAGAATTAGCAAACAAGAAACAGAAAAGTGCAAGAGCAAACTTTGAAAGTCAATCTCTGTTTGTAGACAAGAAAAATAACACAAGAAGAAAGTTTTAATTGTGGACTTTGATGAAAGACATGCAGAAACCAAAGAAAATAAAGAATAGAGCAGAGAAAACGGATCAATCTGGGAATCTCTGAAACTGGTAGGAGTACTAAATATAAGGAAAGGAAGAGGTTAGAGAGAATGGAGCACAGAGGATATGAAACTGTCCTTTTTTGCTTTATTTATTGCTACAGCAGTAAAGCAGAGAGGAAAAAGTAGTAGAATAACAACAAAAGACAGAAGATCTAGAAAGCCTTGCAGCCAAGTACAAGAAGAAATGTGGCTCGAGGCTAAAAAGGCATAGATGGTAATAATCAGAGTAGTAATAACTATAATAGCAGAGCTAGCAGTCAGCTGTGAAAAGGAGATATGAAGAAAGGAGCTTTTAAATCTGGTTAGGTGCATGGCTATACCCTGCAATATCTTGTGATATTGTTGGCTTGGTGCTTCTCTTTGTTTCCTTTCTTTTTGTTTTTTTTTTTTAATGTGAGAAAATGTTAAGAGCAAATGCTTATTATTATGTCAAATGATATAGTTTATAAAAAAGGGGTAACTTTATTTATAAAACAAACGTCGTGTTCAATTATGATTTTAACTTTCGTTATTCCAACCCCCTCGTGGGCGTACGGTATATTAACATTACTCAAAAATCTCCTTCCCAATACCTATCTCATGCAACATGTTACTATTAGGAATTGAACTGATAACTACGGGTAGCAAACAGGCGAGTTGGGCTGAATTTAGGCAGGTCAAAATGGGCTGAGTTAATAAATGAACGGATTATTGACACCCGACCCCCTCCAAAAGTTACTTAGGTTGAAACGGGCTAAAATGTGAGTCATAATTCAGCCCCTCCAACTCTAACTAAGTTTTAATTGTTTTATTTGTTCTTTTATAATATTTTAGTAACGTATAAAATTATTTTATTTTATTTTATTTTATTTTAATTATGACTAAATATAACATATTAAATAAAACAAAATACATTTTTGAAATTATTTTGACAAGAATTCTCATGAATCAATTTGGGTTAGATATTAGCCCAAACTTTGATGGGATGAAATAGGTTGAGCTAATAAATGGGTCAGTCAATAGTCAGCCAAAGGTTAAACAGGTTTGGGGGTTATAATTTCATGGGCTGATTTTGTTACCTCTAGTCATAACTTGACTCTTATTACCATTTGTTAGGATCACGTGTTTATGATCAACGCCAAAAACTGATCACCCATAGCAAAAATGTAACTCTATTTTTTAACTAAATCCACCAAACAAGCAATCAACCCCGGCCTTTGAAATTGGGGGATAATGAGTTTCGTTACATGAAGCAGGGGTCAAATTTGTGACCTAAGTTACAAGTTTTTCAACCGTTACAGCTTGACCTTAGCCCTGGGTAGTATTGCTGCTTTTGTTAGATGGTTTTATTACTCCCAACGTTTATAAACAACATTAATGAGTATAGGTTAGTGGATTTATTTTGTGAGGTTACAAGAATTTGAATATTTTATGGTAAAACATGAAGTGTTAGTGTTTTGAAATGGGGTTATGGTTTTGAAGGGGACCAGCTTAACGTCATTGGATTTTGGACCATCTTCCATGCAGATTGCAGAAGACAATTGCTTTCTTGTGATGCATGTTAGGATGATTGATGTTCTTTGTTACTCATCTGGCCTGTGTATGTCACCCGTTTTTTAGCCTCAATTAATTTGGATTTAGGATGCTACAAAATTCATTTTCTTTTTCTGAGGGCTAGAACATAAAGACCTAATTAAAGTTCAAAACATCTTATCTATGCACCATAACCCTCAACGTGATATAATTTGATTAATTTTTTTTTTCCTGAAATTTTCTTTTTCATTTTACAAATGGATATGCTAAATCATATATAGATTGATGAGTAAACTTGCACCTGACCCTTAACTCCATTATATGTTATATTTGAAGTAGTTCTCCTACTCTGATAAATGAAGGGCGATAATACACAATGATTAGGTAAAGTATTATTGCAAATTAGGTTTGAGAGCTAAAGTCTGATAGTATACATAATAATAGCACTGACGACGAGGTTTGGGGCTATGCTGCATTTTAGAGGAAGCTATATATAATTAGTGTACACGTATTAAATAATGGAGCAATCTTCAACTTTATTGTTTACAACATGGTTTTTCCTTTTCTTTTCTTTCTTTTACCAACAGCCCAATGAACTTTAACTCTCAGATTACCTCAAAAAATAACCATCCACATTAAATTTAGATTCCTAATCTATAAAAGACAGACAAATCACTTATTATATCGTACTATTAAAATGTATTAATAATAATGTAAGAAGATTTTCCTTTTAAATATATAATATTATTAGATTAATCTAATTTAATTTAAAAATTAACTCAAATTTAGTTGAAAATACTTATGAAGTGCTGTATTGATCAGCTTCACTACTTGCAATGGAACTACAAAAGTCAACACCTATGAGAAGAACCTAGTTGTTGTGGACCACAAGAATAAAGAAAAACCAATTAAGAAGAATACCGGCCTATGAATAAAAGATGGGCTGAGCCCATGTTTTTGTTACTTTATCAGGAAATGACCAAACAAGTGGCCAGTCCAATAATGTTAACTAATAGTTCCATTCCTGTGCTATAATATTGGGCCATGCCTTCTTCCTTTATTTTCTCTTGACACAAAAAAAATATAAGTTTAAGATAAAATTGACATTTTTATAAGTCAAAAATATTAGCAAAATTTTAATCTTTAAATTAATGATAATTTATAGATAAAAATCACTAAACGACACCTCAATATTTAAAAATAATATTGTGGCTTTTTCATAGACATAAATCTAGGGATTTAATATACATAAGAACTTTAACTATAATTTTTTTCTTAAAAAAAGAAATAGCTGCCTACAAAATTGCATAAGCAGTTTTTTTTTTTTTAATTTTGCTGCATTAACTGATGATGCAAAACAGATCACAACATTAACTTTTCATTCAAGAAAACTTTCAGATATATTCATAAATTTTAATTAATCAGATTTATATGTTTATAAATTTTATACGAATGAAAAATATTGAATAACTAATACATTATAATATTTACCTTTATATATGTTTGATGTATATATTTATAAATTTTACATTCCAATTATTGAATGTATATGTCAATATTTATTGAATATATATATATTCTGAAATTGTTTTAAAAAATTAATTATATTTGTATTCGTGAATTTTTTTTAAAATTTATCTTGAATATTGCATGTTTATTTTGTTATCGTCATATATTTTTACGTATAATAATTGATGTATATATGTATATGTCATTATAGTATACATTGACTATAATCAGATTGTATTCAAAAATTTATTTAGATTTGTATTCATGAAACTTTTTTTTAATTATCTTGAATATTACGTGTTTATTTCTTTCTCGCCATGTACTTTTACATATAACATTTGATGCATATATGTATATGTTATTATAGTATACATCGATTGTATTGATAATTGTATCCAAAAAATTATTTAAATTTGTATTCATGAAATCTTTTTCTTTATCGCCATGTACTTTTTACATATAATAGTGGATGTATATATGCATACGTTATTATACTATACATCGAATATAATCATATTTGTATTCAAAAATTTATTCAGGTTTGTATTCATGGAACTATTTTTAAAATTATCTTGAATATTGCGTATTTATTTCTTTCTCGTCATGTACTTTTAAATATAAAATCTAATGTATATATGTATACATTATTATAGTTAATTCCCATAAAAAATAAATCATGTATAATTTTAAAAATATAATTGGTCATACAATATAATAAATAAATTTAAAAAAAGGTTATGTTTCTATAACAATGTAAAGTCAATTACCTTCAATATTAAATTTTAAAAAAAGTACTTTTAAATCTCAATAAAGTGAAATACTTTGCCTTTTTAAAGATAATTGTGCTTATTTAAAATAGATTTGCTATAGAACTTTTTTTAAAAAAAAATATTGTCATTCCCAATAAAAACTAAATAAAAAATCTGTCAAGTTCCTATAAAAAAGTGAAAAACTTTCAAGTTTCTTCTAGTAAACTGTGTATTTATAATAAAAAATTTGTCATATAATATTAAATAAATGTTAAAAAATAATGTCAATTTCCTGCTAAATAATGAAATGCTATAAATCTATTTTAAGTAATTTCGTATATTTTTAAATAAAAAATTAGTCAAATAATATTTAAAAATATTTAAATACAAGCTGTCCCATAAAAAAGTGAAGCTTCAATCAAACAAAAATTTGATTTTCTATTAAATATAACTATTACAATATTTTTTTATAAAAAAATGTCAATTTCAATATAAACAAAAAACTTCACGATTTTGTTAAAATAACCACCCCATTTTTTTCTCAACTTTTAGGGACACTACAAATGGGCAATTTTAACCCAATAATTATAAAAGACTTATTACATACCAATTAATTAAAAGTGAGCTATTTTATGCCAATTTTTTTTAAAAAAAAAAACCTGATATACTGTGCCAATTTTCCTATTTCTTTGACTATTTGGCATCGTATCATAAGTTAGCCTATTAAATGTAGAGCCGTCAATATGGCCTAGGTCCATTGGGCCGATCCAACTCAGCTCGTAATTTAATAGGATTTAGCTTAATTTTTGGAGCTCATTTAAAAATGAGGCTTTTAGGCCGATCCAAATAAGCCCGGGCCCGTGTGGCTTGAGCAAAGTAGGTAGGGATGGCCCGAGGGTTCAATAAAAAATTAATTAAAAAATCTATATTATATTAAAAGTGTGAAGGCCCTTAAAAATGTTGATTGAACTTTTTGCTTTTCATTAAAAGACATCGCAATAGATAAAAACGTCATTTATTATTTTTATATAATTATTGTTTAAAATTATAATTTTTAATTATTTCTATCATTTTATTTTATCATACTAAGTTTTCTATTTATGGTGTAAATCTAAAAAAAATAAAAAAATTTCATTGAAACTTTTTTTTCTTTTTCATAATCACAAAAAGAAATTTATTTTATTTTATTATATTAAATTTTTTTTCTCATGGTATAACTCTATTTATGGTATAAATATAAAATAAAAACATAAGAAGAAGAACTGCTTCCACGAAATCTTTTTTCCCCCTTTTTCATTTGGTGACTTTTTTTTCCTTCCTTTTGATGGCAGGAGTTTTTATAAAATTCTCTTCTTCTTTTTTCTTTTTCATAGGAATGAATTTTTACTTTTTTTTTTTTTTTTGATAAAAAGAAAATTTTATTTTTACTAGTAATGTTTTAATATTTTTATACTTTTAATTTTTTTTTTAATTTATAGTTTTTTTCACTTCTATAAAAGAATTTCTAATTGATAATTTAATTCATCAATTCTTCTACATTAATAACTTTGATTCAATCACCAATCTTGTATATTTTTGTGTTAATCTATCTTTTCTTTCTTCATGTTATGATTTTTTTTTTAATATTGTAGATTTGAAAAATACAATAGTAATTGTTATGCCAGCTTGTTTGTACTTAAAATAATTTAATTCAAGTTGTCTCCTTTAGTTGATTCTAATATTGATACTATATTATCTCCTTTAATTCAATCCTATATTGATATTATGTGATTTAGATTTTGTGTTATTTATAACTGAGATTCTTTATATAATCATACATTCACAAGTTTTATCTACGCAGGTAATATAATCTCTTCATCTCATAAAATAATTTTTTTTAATAAAATTATAAATTATTATAATTATAACTCATGTGTACAATTTATTTTAGATAGTATTGCGGTGGAATCTGAAAAGGATTACGTGAATTACAAAATTGTGTCAATTAACAACTTAAGGCGATATGATTCTCATTGGATAATAGAAGTTTCAGTAAGTGGAGATGGATTAAAAATAGTATAAAAAGTGAACAAAGAAAGGCACACAAATGACTATAACATTAGTTGACAAAGAGGTGATAATTCTTTTTCGTATTATATTCTATATTTATATTTTATATTTTTACATACATGTTTGAGTTCTTATATATTTTTATTATATTTTATATTTACAACACACACACATATATGTTTTTTGGACCACTAAAGTTTAATTTTTTGTAGGGTACAAAAGTTCATGCTATACTTTTCAATAATTATATATTGAAAAGTAGAAAAAATATTAACAAGACAAGATCTGTTACATCATAAACGGACGTATCAATAGTGTTAATCCTAATTTTGTATTAGTAAACAAGAAGATTGATGTTGGGTTCAATGACAGTATTATAGTTCGAAAATGCAACAGTCACTTTTTCACATAATTTTATTTCGTTTGAAGAGGCAATACAATCTTCCAGTAAAATAATCTTTGGTAATTTCTTTAGATTTCATCAACTAATCTAACATTCAATATAAGCATAACATTTTACTCCCATTTACTTAACAAAATCTCTTTGCAGATATAAACACGAAGGTCCTTATAAATGTTGATTGAACTTTTTACCCGTCAATCTATCACAATACTTTAATACAAAAAATAAATTAAAGAGTATAATTTTCTTCTTTTAACAAATTGTATAATCAAAAAAAATTATAGAAACATAACATTCTTTAAGTTTTGTCAATTAATCGAGCACTCTTGTTATTCTCTCCCTTTAATTAAATCTACACTATTTTTTCCATTTTAATTTATGTGAAGTGTTTGACTAACCCATATAATAAGAGAAACAATAGAAAATAAAAGAGTTGAAATAATATCATAAAGGGTAAAATATAAAGTTTAAAATTAAGTTATTATTAAATATTTAAAACAAAGCCTCGTGGCAAAATATCATTCACCGTTTTACCTTTTTAAAAATAGAGTTCACGCTTGATAAAATAATTATTTAATTATTTTTCTAATATTTAGAATTTTAAAATTTACCAAATTTAATGTATTAAATTCTTTCTTTTTTAAATATATAGAAAATACTAATATTTATATATACATATAATGCATGTATTTAAGTGCTTATGTAAAAGTGAATAACTTTTTTACCTTTCTATCAAAAACTATTTTATGATGTTTCTGTTCATTAAAACAAGAATTAGAATAAACTGAAGAAAGAACGACTAAATTTGACTGCTCTTAAACATAATCATTTATCAATTTGAAATTCATAATTTTCTTTCTAAAATTTTATATTGTTACACAAACACGGCTTTTAAATATTATTTATGCTATTTTTGTAAATTTATTCTTATTAATATGAAGAATACGCGCGAGACGCGTACGCTTAGACTAGTATAAATAAAATAGAGTACTAAATAATCAGAGGAGTCAAAATTCAGTAGTTAGTATACTTAAACCATCATATATTAATATTACAAAGTCCAAAATCTCATTAATTTTTTAGTTTTCATATTAATATATCTATTTGATTCGAAGGATATCATGTCAAAAGTTATTCAATTTCGTAGAAGCTTTATGTTCATCGAGATTGTATTCTTGTAGGGTTGTATCCAAGATATTTGAATAGAATGACAGTTGTTTCAGATTAAAGTCATACAATCAAATCTTTACTTGAAGCCAAATTTAATAAATATTGTTAGGATTATTTTTGTTTGTGAATTTAAGACTTGACTAACAAGTAGTAACACCATGTAATATTATCTTGTAAATATTTATGTTAACATTTTAAAATTAGAATTTAAATTATTTTAAAAAAATATTTTTTTTAAAAAATGGGGGTCTGGCAAGGCCCGCAGCCCACGTATTGATGGGATGAGCTTGCTATTTTATGGCCCATCAAAATGATGGACTGGTCCGGCTTGACCTGTCAAACTCCAAAGCTTGTGTAGATTACTCCGGACGGATTGGGCCGGTCCGACCCATATTGATAGCTCTAATTAAATAATATAACAAAGGATAATTTAAGAAATTGGCACCCGTTATAATTCACACACATTTTTTAATGCTACAGATTTGAATTTATGATCGAAAATTTCTTTCATTAAAATAACTTTAAATTGATTTTTAAAAATTTTCAAATCTTACTCACTAAATCTCTTTATCATTATTCATAACATCTTCTCGTAAATCTCAAATCTTGTCCTAATAATTTCTCCAATTCAGCGAAATCAAGATGCCATTTTAAACAAAGAGAGATGAGAGGATCACTTTTTGGAAATTTCTAAAGTCAAAATTGCTGCACTTAGAAGAAAATTTCTTGATAATTTTCTATTGCATATTTATAAAAAGTAAGAGTATACCAATTGATTAGAATAGTTAGGAATTGATTCATTGTAAATTTGGATGTAGTTGTCATATTGGTGGCGGCATGGTGTTTCTGACGGGTTATTAGGATTAGGTCCGTGAAGTTTGAAATTTTTGTATATATATATATATCTCTGATATGTATATGATGGAATGATGGTGTTTTCTAATGAGTGTTTATATATTGTTATTATGCTTATCGAATTTCCTAAAGTTTGAGTGACTTTGAAAGATGTTTATGAAGTTCGATGGAGGAGAAGAATACCATGTACACACTCACACATATATATAGTCAAGTATCATGTATATATTTTGATATATATTTGGTCAGCTAATAAATCTATATTTAAATACACATTTTGAATTAATAAATATACCCTTTCACTCCTTTTTCAATCGCGTGCTTTCGTGATCGACAGGCAAGCAAGAAAGAGATCAACTACTAGACAAACGTCAATAAAGAGACTATTAAGTTATACATATTATGTGGTACAGACGATATCTATTTGATATACATATTGTGAAGAACCGGTGTCACTAGAATCATCTTCAGTTATGTGTGTACAATGACAAAAATATATATAATGTAGTGCATATATAGAGTGAGTCAATTCGAAATACATATACATATTATAAAAATATAGAGGACATTATTTCTTTTTTATACCCAACAATATATATCAAAATCATACCAATGTATATCACATAATGTATACAATGCATTGATATCACACATATAAAAGTAAACTGACTTTGGATTCTAATCGCAGGTATTACGTAAATATTATTTGTTAAGTATGCGTAATATATCATGATTTTAAATGAAAATACTTTGCTCAGCATGTTTAGCTTGGAAATTTCACGTTGAATTGGTTCAGGGGGTAATAGAATCCCCACAAAATTAAAGTATCTTTTTGAGAATGAGATACAAATTTAAAAGAATAATTATGTATTGTCTTTATTTTAAGACTTAAATTACTAAGTAAAATATTATTTTTAAAATATGCCAATTCTACGTAGGAATTATATATATGTACATGTCAAAATTCCCTTCTTTTCTATCTCGATTTTTTGCCAATAGAGCTCCTCACCTTACAAAAATTATGACGGATTGTTGCTTTTTCATAAAAGCCTTTGTAAGTAGCCATGACAGTCTAATGTTGATCAGTAAAGCTGAGCAATATAATGAACATAGACTCAAATCTAACATTAATTGAAAAATATTTTTTTTAAAGAGCTATATTTTCATATTTTTTTTTTTGAAATAGGGATAATCTAAATGGCGATCTTAAAAAAAGTCACTCGATTGTAAAGAGAGGAGGCTATAGAGAAAGTTTTTTTAATTCCTTTGTTTCGAACTTCGTGAAGAACCCCATTCTATCTCTCCCTGGTTACGAACAAACAAGTGGAATGAAATCCTAGTTATACACTCTCGATGTGAGGACAAGGGGCTCTACATTGAGACTTCTGGTCATATGTCCTCCACACAGGCCTTGAATGCTTCTTCTTATGATGAAGTCGAGTTATGGCATCGTAGATTAGGGCATCTTCATGTGTCAAAGATGCGACCTACGTAAATTAATTAGTGCTAAGCTTATAATTGCCTTTCGTAGAATAAGAATCTTGCAAAAGAATTTATTTCAAGATTCTTCATGGCACATAAATTATGTGCCATTCAGAAGAAATAAGTAAATAACTATTATATTATAGTGAATAATATTATAATAAATGATTATTATAACAAGGTTCCACTATATTATGTTGTTCCAAATCAGCGGTACTATATTTTGTGTCTTCTGAATATTACATGTTATTTCAAATCCTCAACTGTCAACGAATTTTCTTCGTTCCTATCTTTCTCTGCGTGTTCTTTATCTGTTTTTCTTTTCTTGAATTATTGAATGACTTTAGTGTTATACTGGAGCTGTCCTAACTGAGTTAGTGAAGAGGATGGGGAAATCAAAATCAGAACATTTTGCATACTGTAACATCAAGTTGATTAACCTATTTTGCCTACTCTTTTGGTCATGTCTGATCTGTAACATTTTCCTCTCATCTCTAGTTTGATGATTAAATCATAATAATAAAAACAATATGAATATAAGGAGATATTGTATTTTCAAATCTTATCCGCTTTTACGGTCAGAATGGTGATTATTAGAAGTAGACAATGACATTGTCGTGTTGGTTGCCTCAAGATGTTCGCCTCTCAATTGGCCCAAAAAGGATGGGAACGACATCCTGACTAAACAAGAGTTTTTTCAATTTGGTCGAAAGTCATAAAGAAGGCACCGAATAAGCAGCTAAGACAAACTACTATCGTACAGCGCATTTCGTCAGCAGCCATCATTCATAGAACGAGACGCTAACCTACGCCCTTTGGGCTTTGACTAAACCCTTCTCCATTTTCTCCTTTTTCATAATTTGTTCATCAGTTGTCTCGTAACCCATTCAAAACCTGTCATCCCTTTTCATTGCCACGAAAACAAATGATGATATTCAAGAATATCTGAATCTGCTTTTCAAAATTTACTATAAGAAAAATGTATCGAATATTTTGTGCAAAGCATCACAGGTAAACTAACCAAATGACAAAGGTACAAGCTTCACATGTCGTTTATCACTCACTAATTAATAGTTACTCTTTCCAATGCTCTTTAAGTCACAGGACCATCATCTTATGAAAATAAATGAACAAAAGAAGTCCAATAACACCAGAATGCGAATGAAATAACCTCTTTCCTGTGTTATAGTCAATTGACATGTTATAACAAAATCAAATTAAAATTCATGAAGTATTAATTAACACAATTTTTTAATACAACTAATAGGGGTCAACCATACAACAAATACAATAGGACACATGTGACCAAATGGGGAAATAAAGTAGCTAGAAAAGAAATTGTGTTTGAGTAGCACATTTTAACTTAAATGTATACTTGATGTTTTGAATCTCATCTGTTCTAAGATCTAAATATCTCTTTATTAATCTCTACCAACAAAGATTGCCTGTACCAATTTCACAAAGCATTAGTTCTACAATTTATCCGCAGAGAGGTAATATATATACTTGTGCATGTCATTCTTTCTTCTTCTTATTCTAAGGTTTTTTCTTGAATGACTTTTATTATCCACATAAATTATGTGCCATCAAGAAGAAATAAGTAAATAACTGCTTTTCTTGCTCTTAGTTATTTGTTTAAAGATACGAAAATTTAAATTATATTTTTTTTAAATTTATTTAATTAGGGGCAGGGTAAGAGAAATGAAGAAGGAATTAAAAGATGAAAAATCAAACTTTATTTACATAGTCCACAAACTAAATTATTAAGATTTTCCTTTTAAAATTATGTTCATAGAGTTATGTGATTTAAGTTACTCATCAAACTACTAGTAATGAGGAAGAAAAACATAACATGTTGTAATAAAAGTTATTCGTCTAGAATAGTGGAATCACTACATTAGAATACCTATCGTCCTAAATGTATTGTTTTACTTTCCATAACTCATCCTTAATCATGTTTGGTCAGTATTAATTGTATATTACAATTTTTTTAAACGTTTTAAATACCAAAATAAAGTATGTGAAAAGCATTTAATAAATTCTAGTCTGTTATAAGTACAATGAATTGTGGCTGTCCATTTAATATGAATCAATTGAATTGTGCGGATGTTTCATACAATGAACTCTTCAACATATATGTATCATATTAACGCATTATTTAATATTTGTAACCTTTGGGTGACTTCTCATACTATAAATTGAGATGTTCTTCACCTTTGAAAAACACATTTGAAAGAAAAAGAAAATTATTCTCCCTTTTCTACATCTCTTGTCTAAGATATCTTGTTTTATATTATTCCATTTGCTATTAATTTACAACACGTTATCAACACGAAACTTTAATCAACTGAGAAGATTTTCGGTATGATTTTCATTTTGTGTTGCGAACATCAGGCAAAGGGTACGCTTTTCAAATAATTTACTTTTCTTTGGATTTTGAAATGCGAAAACATATTTACGGTTACATTTTACTACATGTCATTCTAAAAATTTATATCTTAAGTTCTCAATACATAAGCATGAAGTAATATTAAAGATATTGGTCTTTATAGTAACTAATGAAACGAAAGTCCACTAATATTACAAAACTCTTTAGTTCAAATTGATATAAATCAATTATATTTATTCTTATAATTACAATCATGTTTGTCACAAAATTATGTGTTTGAATATATATGGTACGAAAAAAAGTATACCATTGTTCATATTTGGTATTGTTTGATTATCCACATTTTCCATAAGTAAATTATGGTGGTTCACAATTAATTATATGTTGATTGTCTTTCATATTAAGAGAGTGATGATGATCATAATTATTTGTGCATATCAATATTAGATATATCCTTATTAAGGTTTTAAAGGTTATAATATATAATATACGTGACTGTTTTAATGCAACTTACAGAATTGTAAGAAATATATGACCATTACACTGATGATAAATACTTTAATTAAGGCTTATTAAAACTAAGCATATTCATTTAACTCTATAACTGTTAAATTAAGTGATAATACGTTCAATGGTTGATTATTATGATCACTAAAAGTGAATATCTATAAATGTTTGTTATGTTCATATTATTGATGAATTGTTCTACTGCTTGTAGAAAATTTATTTATAAGTTTTCTAATGATGTGAAAAGTTGTAGCTCACAACCGTATAAGAAAAGAATTAATTCTGAAAGCCCCCATCAGGTAAGGATAATGTCGCGCCCCATTTTTTCTCGCGGAAAAGCGGGATACAACATGTGACAACTCTTAAGGGTTTATTAATTTGAAGAGTCGCCACCTAACGGATTAAGGCGCGTTAGGACACCGTTCTAAATTAAGTTCGTTACCTAGGTTACCTGAGTCGGGCAAGGGCTTAAACTACCTCGAAAGGAAGGTGTTAGGCACCTTTCGAGGTCCACAAATGTGGTTCCCGACCGGATTCATTAAATGGGGGAATTAGCTAAGTGACCAATTAAAGTTGATTTGAACTTATATGTGCTTAAACTAAAATGATAAAGTTAAATATAACGAAGTTTGGATGAACGAGAAAGAAATTTGAGCGGAATGAAAGTTAAAAGTAATTTATCTTATTTTATTTTTCTTAAATAAATACAAAAGTCGTGGCAAATAACAGAACCATTTATTAATATTAAACAAATAAATAAACACTTTTAATTATGGGGCCGAACCTCGATGAGGCGCCTACGTATCCCTTAAGGGAATCAGGCCAAACATAGTTCTACCCGAAAGAGAGGTTGTTTGACCTAAATGGGATCACCCCGTGCAACTTAAATAATACTTTGCAATCGTTTAGATTGCTCGTATTATTCAGCGAGCACGGACTATCATTTCCCGTCTACCCACCTAGTTGATTATTAACTTAAAATACGTCCTACGTGATAGACTAACGTCCTTATATTTGCCTACCCGCACCAATCCTAAAGTCCAAGAGGCATTGGACAACTATTTTGAATTTTTGGTCTAAAATCCTAAGGTTGTTAAGAAAAGAAAAAAAAAACGCCAAACAAAACAGTAATTCTCACAATGAGCATATGAAGGTTTCAAATAGACCTCTTCGTTTAAACTTATGAACATGATTTTTAAATGAATGCAAACCTATGAACATAATTTCTAAATGAATGCAAATAAGGATAGATTAGAGAAAGCAAAGGGAATGCCAACTTAACATAGATGAACATTGCATAGTCATTAAAAAGTATGATTTAAGCAAGTAAGCACCGTATCCCATAGGGATGATCTCTAGGTTGAACAATAAGAAGAGTTGTACACCTTCTATAATTTATGACAAGGCAAATGGGTCTGTTTTAAGAAACTGCAGTAATAGTGCTTAAATTTAAACATAAAACATACTTCAACTTAATTATTTAAGGACCTAAAGCATGATATCGTTAAAATTTCCAGTAGATGACAAAGAACAAATAAAATGGGTTATGGTTCCTGGTTGAGCAAACAAATCATATTAGGTTCATGATTATGTGAATCGATCCAAAAGATTAAATCATATAGACATGTTACTAATGCACATATATTATATTCACACATTTAATGCAGTAATATAATATATATCAACCAGAAAGTATTCATATATGATGGTATATGACAATTATTCAGTATTTGGGCAATAATTAATTAAAGCTTGCAACACTGAAATTCCTAAAACTTTGATTAGTCAGCCATATTGACAAAATACATTTCAGATTTAACCAAATTATTACATATGAAAGTGGCGTTAAATTGGCATAATTTCGTTACAAATAGTGGCTAGACAGACAATGTCCAAATACGGACAGTTCATGTGAGAACAGTTTGTTACTCAACGTCCTAGATAATATTTAAGACTAAATAATAACCTCTAATATTAGGTGTTAACTAGTTCAATAATTTCTTAACATGACCAATTATACTTATATTAATGCTATAGACACGATATTTGCAAATATAAATTTTACTAATTTTAGTTAAGCCTATTATTATGAAAACTAATGTGAATTGTTCATGAATGATTATTATGAGGCAAATTCACAACATACCTACGTATAAATTAAATTCTTACGTGCGTAATTTTAAACTAAACAAACAAATGCGCGGCGTTCTTATAGAGATTACTAAGTTTAATAGGTTTTAAACTAAATCACTCAAGACCTTATAGGCATGATTTCTAATGCTGCATATATCATTATAACCTACGATCATGCTTTCTAGGTGAATTTGGCCATTAAAGGAGAGCAGTAAAGAAATCCCCCCCCCCCCCCCCCCACAAATAAAAACCCGCTTCACTATTATAGCGTTTATTACAAAGTTACAATTGATAATAATAAACGAGATGAAAATAAATATAAAAAATGAAACATAATGATTTTAAACTAATAGAAACAGCTAATCCGAAATATTTTACTCCACACCCAAGGCGACTCTTTGGTACTTGCTTTCGGATAAATCTGCTAAATAATGAAATAACATACACACGTATACTCTAAACCTAAAACAATTCACATTTTAATCTTGCACCACATAGAAAGAACCAATAAATTTAGAAGGATCAAAATTACTCAAGAATACACGTAATAGATTTTTAAAGTATATTATTACAAGAATATAACATAGAAGATATACTAACCGGTTGCAAAAAAAGTCGAAGAGAAATCTTGAAAGTAGATGTTTGTTTTGAATTAATTGCTAAAAAGAAGTTTCTTTTCTTTTGAGGAAAGCACTATTTTGAACACAGTATTGATATCAAAAATCCAATGTTCAACTGAATTAAAAGAAAAGAGAAGGAACCATTTATAGTAGAAAAGGTCAGGAGGGATTAAAGGAGAAGATAGGACCGAACCGCAATCAAAGAAAAATTTTCTTTTACTAGCAAAGCCAAAACGGTTAATCATACTTCCCATAATAAATAAATAGTAAATCAATTCCAAGGAAGGAAATAATAATCCGTCCCCAATCAAATATAAAATGCACTCCTATCACAGAAATTTTATCCTTAATTAGCAAAACTGAAATTATAAATAAGTAAATAATCAAATAATGGGCAAATTGAATCAGAATAAACACTAATTCAATTAAGGGAGGAAAATAAATTAGGAAATTTTTTTTCCTTAATTGAAGAAAATCAGAAATATTATTTTCCTTAATTGAAAAAATAAAAAATAGAGACCTACCAATAAATCTATTTACCATAACTAATAAATTCAAAGAATAAATGAACCAGATCTCATATGAGTACAATTGAATCGAATATTTCATTATCATATGCATACCACAGTCAGTAGTTGTATTGGCAAATCAAGATCCAAAAATAACTTTATTTGCCTAATTTAGAAGTAGAAATTGAATCAAAAGAGTTTTATCAAATCAGTGAATATTAAATTATTTAACTGCCATATTAGAATCTGATAAGGTAATCAAACAACAAAATTATCAACTAATCGGGATTTTAATCAACACGAATCATAATGTAAATATAAATTGCAACTAGATTAAGTTAAATCTATAGCATAAACTTTATACAAACAACATAAGTCACAATCTTTGACAGAAGAAAATTAAGTAAACAGGAAAATGCATATATTAAAGTTCTATCAGAGGATGAAAGCGAACCAAACAGTGATACACACACACATGTATCTAGGCGTGTCAGAGGATACAAGGTAAAAACAGTGACATATAACCTACATGCAAAAAAAAACCTGAATTCCAAATAAACAATAATTTTCAACAAGAAGAAATCGGCTAAAAAATCGGGTGTGCCAGAAACAAAACTTGTAAAAAAAAATTAGGGTTTCATGACATTTTAGAGGTGAACAGTAATATTAACCACGATATTTTCAGCCAAACGTAAAACAATGATTAATTCTTAGCTAAAAAAAACTGGAATAGAGAAGGAAACCAAGTATCAAGTAACCAAATTTTGGACAGATTCATACAAATCTGTCTTCAACTTGACATTACTATTTAAAAATAATTCATGATTAGGGATAGCGGCGGCGGCAAAGAGAGGGGGGAGATCTGTTCACGGTTGTTCTCCGGCCACGGTGGCCGGAAATAATGGTGATAGAGGAAGATGTGGTTGGATTTGGTGGTCGTGGTGATTTTTTGCCGGTGTTAATGGAGGTTTTCGGCCGGCAGTGAGGTGGTGTGAAAGTGAGAAAAGAGAGAGAGCAGAGGCAGAAGGTGGCGCCGCTGCCGGAAAAAATAGAGAAAAGGGGGAAGAAGAGGGAAAGGGTGTGCGGCGCTGCTGTTGGATGCCGGCAGTGGTGGTGCGCCGGAAAAGGGAGGAAAAGAAGGAAGGGGAGACGGCTATGGTGTTGTTCGGTGGGATGGAGAGGAAGTGGTGGCGGCGTAGTCCGGTGGTGCGCCGGCGTCTGTGAGGATGAAGAGGTGAGGGGACGAGAGAACAGAGGGAGCTGCAGCGAGTTTTTTGGTGGTTGTTTCACCGGAGGCTGCGCGGCGATGGAGTCTGGGGGAGGCGACTGTTATTTGGGTGATGGTCGGAGAAACCGAGGGAGAGAGGGAGGTAGGCGGCGCTGTTGGGGTGAGGGAGAAAATGAGAAATGTATTGTAGGGTTTGGGGGGGGCGGGGGGGGGGGGGTAATTGGTAAATAAGGAAGTAAGGTTAGCGTTTAATTAGAGCCGTTAGATTAGGTAAGATGGACGGCTAGGATTAGTTTAGGCTAGATGGGTCGGTTCACGGGTCATATGCGGGTCGCGGATCTTTAAATTGAATAGGCTGAATTAGTATTTAAATTATGGCCAGAAATTGATCAAGGTGGCTAGAATTGATATAAATTAAATAAAGAGTGGCCAGAATTGAAATAAATTGGATGAAATTGAATAGAAAAATGGCTAGAATTTAAATAAATTGAATGAAATTGGATTTAGCTGCTATTAAATTAATAAATATACTACACTTGTACATAATTTAATAAATAGATAATAAAATAGTTTAAATTATAGGAAAATCATATAAATATTATTATTAATAAATAAATCCTAAATTTAAGTATACTTATGTAAATATCATATAATTACATTATTATATTTAGAAATAATTTAAAAACTAGAAAACAAAATTAAGTTATCAAATATTATAAAAATTATATTATTAACATAAATAATTTATAAATTCGAGTAATATTATTATTCAAATAAATTTGTAAAATTTAGTAAAATTAGGTAAATAGTTTATTAAGTAAAGAATATATTTCAAAATAAGGGCGCATATTAGTACGAAATATATTATATACTACATAATTATTTAATGTCAAAAATTAAAATTAATATGAGTCATATATATGTAACTTGAAATAATTTTCACAATATTATAATAATAAATTACTTTATAAATATAAAAGTAAGTCGAATATTTGCGTAAAATAAATAAATAAATAAATATATATATAAGCAACATATTAAGGCGCAGGGAGGTCAAAATTGGGTGTCAACAGATAAGTTATATTTCAATCTTTTTGACTTTTAAGATTTGAAAAACATTATGAAATTATTTTATGTCTAGTTGTGGTTATGCAAAATTATAGTCCATTCCTTGGAGTGAATGAGACAACTGATGATAAATATCATATAAAGGAAAGACATCGGGTTCGAGTCCTGATGCACCATGATTGTAAGACATTGGGTTCTAGTCGCAGCGCATTATGGCCTAACACGCCTTATATGGATAAGATATTGGGGTCATGTCCCAATGCACCATATTGATAATATAAATGATGATTAAGGTAAAATAATCCCTTATTATGAAGTCCTTCCCACTGGATCTGCTCCATTCTATAAAGAGAATGTGGGAGCGATAGATCAAAATTCTGAAGAAGACTAATAATTATCAAGGCCATAGTAATGAATGTGGGGGTGGCAAGATACGAAATAATAATCGTCATCACGATGGAAGCTATAAATAAGAGAACATTATTGGTTCTCAGAAATAATCCTTCAAAAGGTGAAGGTGAGATCTGTCATCAATGTGGTATGAAGGGGTATTAGGCATGTGCCTGTCATTTGCCCGAATAATTTGTCTAGCTTTATTAATCCTCCATCAAAAGAAAGAAAAACAAAGTGAGGCCACATTTGACCTTTGAAAATGATGTTGAGGTTGGGCCATATGAATAATTATGATAAATGTTACGACAAAATAAAAGTCATGAGGCATGTCTGTATGATTATAATGTGACCATATGAAATAAAGTTTATAAATTCGGACCTGCTCATGATTGAAGAAATACCACAACTCATCTCCAAGGGAGGTTTGAGAGATATAAAGAAAAAAAATATTTCTCTCATTTGACTATGAAAAAGGCATATGTTAATACAATATGTGGTAGTACAAAATTGATTGAGGGATCTGGAAGAGCGACTTTATTACTATCTGGAGGAACAATATTGGTTATTAACAATGCACTATATTGTAATAAGTCTCAAATAAACTTGTTAAGTTTCAAAGTTTATTCGCTAAAATGGCTATCATGTTGAGACTGCTAATGAAGGAAATGTTGAATACATTTATATTACTACAATAAAGGCGGGAAAAAACTTGTGCATGAAAAATTATCCGCATTTTCTTCTGAGTTCCATACAAGTGTTAGTATGGTTGAATCACATGCCGTAGTAAATAAAAAATTTACTGGTTATAATGATTTTATCATTTGGCATGATCAGTTGGGCCATTCTGATTTTAATATGATGCGCAGAATTATTGAAAATTCATATGGGCACCCTTTGAAAAAACAAAAGATTCTTCAATCAAATGAGTTCTCTTGTGCTAATTATTCTCAAGGAAAGTTGGTTATTAAACCATCAACAGCTAAGGTTGGGACTCAATCCCCTGCATTTCTGGAATGTATACGGGGTGATATATGTGGGAAAATTCACCCTGCATGTGGACCATTTAAATATTATATGGTTTTGATAGATGCATCTATAAGATGGTCCCATGTGTGTTTATTATCAACTTGCAACATGGTTTTTGCGAGATTGTTGGCTCAAATAATAAGGTTAAAAGCACAATGTTCAAATTATGCAATAAAGACAATACATCTTGATAATGCTGGTAAGTTTACATCTCAGGCCTTTAATAATTATTATATGTCCACTGGAATAACTGTTGAACATTCGGTTGCTCGTGTTCATACTCAAAATGGTCTAGTAGAATCATTGATTAAACGCCTACAATTGATAGCTGAACCATTGCTAATAAGGACAAAATTTCCTATTTCAGTATGGGGGCATGCCATTTTGTATGCAGCTCACTTGTGTGTATAAGGCCTACCAGTTATCATGAATTCTCCCTATTGCAGTTGGCTAGATTCAGGAGCCAAATATTTCCCATCTTAGAATTTTTGAATATGCGGTATATGTTTCAATTGCTCCACCACAACGCACAAAGATGAGTCCCCGAAGAAGGTTGGGGATATATGTTGGGTAAGAATCTCCTTCTATTATAAAATATTTGAAACCGATGACTGGAGATTTATTTACGACAAGATTTGCTGATTGTCAATTTGATGAATCAACATACCCAACATTATGTGAAGAAAATAAGCAGTTGGAAAAGGAGATAGATTTGAATGCATTATCACTATCTCACTTAGATCCTTGAACAAATCAATGTGAACAAGAGGTTCAAAAGATGATTTATTTGTAAAATGTTGCAAATCAACTGCCATATGCATTTGCTAACCTTCCAAGGGTTACTAAATCTTATATTCCAGCTACAAATGTTCCAGTTTGAGTTGATGTCCCGATAGGACAAATTATTCATGCAAATGAATCTAAACCACGTCTGAAACGTGGTAGGCCAATCGGTTCCAAGGATAAAAATTCTTGAAAAAGGAAAAAAAATAAATGATCAAAATGATCATAATATAGAAATAACAAATGATAAGACCAATGAAGTACCAAAAAATAATGAGAATGAAGAAATCTCAATAAGTTACGTCTCCACGAGAAAAAGGTGGAACATATATGATATTGTGGTTGACAATATTTTTGCTTATAATATTGCTGTTGAAATAATGCAATAAGATGAGGATTTTGAACCAAAATCTGTCGATGAATGTAGATAAAGAAATGATTGGCCAAATTGAAAGGACGCAATTCAGCGAAATTGACTTCACTTGAAAAACGTGAAGTTTTCAGACCGATAGTCTGAACACCTGAAGGTGTTAAGCCAATGGGGTATAAATGGATTTTTGTGCGAAAATGAAATAAAAAAGGTGAAGTCGTAAGATATAAAGCACGACTTGTGGCACAAGAATTTTCACAAAGGTCTGACATTGATTATATGGAGACATATTCTCCTGTGGTGGATGCAATTACCTTCAGGTATCTAATAAATTTGGCAGTTCATGAAAAACTTGAAATGCGGCTAATGGATATTGTCATAGCCTATTTATATGGCTCGTTGGACCACTACATTTTTATGAAAATTCTTGAAGCATTCAAAGTTCCTGAAGCATACAAAAGTCACAAGAAATTGTTCAATAAAGCTTCAGAAATCCTTATACGGATTGAAACAATCAGGGCGGATGTGATACAATCATCTTAGCAAATATTTGTTGAAGAAATGATACAAAAATGACCCTATTTGTCCTTTTATTTTTATAAGAAGGTCTGGATCTGAGTTTGTTATAATAGTTGTGTATGTTGATGACTTGAACATCATGGGCACTCCTAAAGAGCTTTCAAAAGTTATTGAGTGTTTGAAGAAAGAATTTGAAATAAAAAATCTTGGTAAGACAAAATTTTGCCTTGGCCTACAAATTGAGCATTTAACAAATGGAGTATTTGTCCATCAATCAACATACACTGAAAAGGTCTTAAAGTGATTTTATATGGTAAATCACATCCGTTGAGTATTCCGATGGTTGTGAGATCGCTAGACATAAATAAAAGATTTATTTCGACATCAAGAAAATGATGAAAAGCTTCTTGGTGATTAAAACTCCATATGTTAGTGTAATTGGGGCACTAATGTATCTAGCCAATTATACCCTACCAGATATTTGTTTTGCAGTAAGTTTATTGGCAAGATTCAGCTCCTCTCCAACAAGAAGATATTGAAATGGTGTTAAACATATATTCAGATATCTTCGAGGAACTATTGAAATGGGATTATTATTTTATTCTAATGAATCCAAGTCAGAAGCAATTGGTTATGTAAATGCATAATATTTTTTTGTCCACATAAAGTTCGATCTCAAATGGGCTATTTGTTTACATATGGAGGCACAACTATATCTTGGCGTTCAATGAAGCAAACAATAGCTGCCACTTCTTCAAATCATGCAGAAATAATAGTCATTCATGAAGCAAGCCGGGAGTGTGTTTGGTTGAGGTCAACGACTCAACATATTTAGAAAATGTGTGGTTTTCTTTGAAAAAGGATATTCTAACTACATTTTATGAAGATAATGCTGCATGTATAACTCAATTGAAGGGAGAATACATTAAAGGAGACAGAACTAAACACATTTCACCAAGATTCTTCTTTACTCGTGATCTTGAGAAGAAAGTGAAATAGAAGTTCAACAAATTTGCTTGGTTGATAATTTGACGGATCTGTTCACTAAAGCATTACCAACCTCAACATTTGAAAAGCTTGTAATACAAGATTGGGATGCGTCGTCTCCAAGATATTATATGAGGTTTACATCAGGGGTAATAAAGTATGCGCTGCACTCTTTTTCCCTTGGCCTAGGTTTTGTTCCAATGGGTTTTCCTGGTAAGATTTTTAACGAGGCAGCAAATAATGCGTACTACAAGATATGTGTACTCTTTTTCCTTCACTAGGATTTTTTCCCACAGGGGTTTTTCCTAGTAAGGTTTTAACGAGGCACATTATCTATGGACATCCAAGGGGGAGTGTTATGAATACAATGAATTGTGGCTGTCCATTTAATATGAATCCATTGAATTGTGTGGATGTTTCATACAATGAACTCTTCAACATACATGTATCATAATAATGCATTATTAATATTTGTAACTGTTGGGTGACTTCTCATCCTATAAATTGAGATGTTCTTCGCCTTTGAAAAACACACTTGAAAGAAAGAAGAAAACTATTCTCCTTTTTCGACATCTCTTGTCTAAGATATCTTGTTTTATATTATTCCATTTGCTATTAATTTACAACATAATCAGTATATCTAGGTTTAAAATGTTTGACTCTTAGAACATTGGAAAATGAATTTAACATGAATAATCAGGTTATTCATGTATTAATTTAGGCCTTATCCAGTAATCAAACGGTCCTTGAGTATATTATATTTATATATATTCATCCAATAGAATTAGAGAAATTTACCTCTCACAACTACTTAACACTTTAAATTACTAAACATAATAATATTTTTCCTTATCTCAAAACATAACATTTGTTTCTTTAGAAAGAACTATTTCATCACTCCTCCTCCTTTTTTTTCTTCCTTCTTCTTTCTTCTTTCTTTTTTATTTTTTCGATTTACTAATTTTTTTTTAAAATTAAAATCTCGAATTCACCCATTGATGAACCTTTTCTTATATATATATATATATATAAAGACACTATTTCCCTTCTCCTTCTCCTCCTTTATTTTCTTCCTTCTTTTTTATTTTTCAAATTTATTAAATTTTTCTTTGTAAATTAAAATCTCGAATTCCATTATTGATGAATTTTTTAAGTTTCAAAGTTGAAATTTGATTTTGAAAAATTAAAATAATTTCAGATTGAGTGTGTTTCAAAAATTTGAGAACATCTTAGGGAGTTTATATATCAAATTTAGGATGATTTGATGTAGATTTGATGTGGTTTTGAATAAATTTCAGATTGAATCTCGAATTTCATCATGGATGATACTTGAAGCTTCAAAATTGAAACTTGGATTTGAAAAATTAAAATAATTTCGAAATGGGCGGGGTTCAAAAAATTAGAGAACACCTTGGGGAGCTTATATATCTCAAATTTAGGATGATTTAATGTAGATTTAATGTGGCTTTGAATAAAGTTTCAGATTCACTCTCGAATTCCACCATTGATGATGCAAGCTTCAAAGTTGAAACTAATTAGATTTGAAAAATTAAAATAATTTCGAAACGGGTGTGGATCCAAAAATTAGAAAACACCTTGGTATGACCTGTGGTAGTATTAAATTTGTATAAAAGTTTATACACAATGTTTGTTATAGATGTATTAAATTTTCAAAAATGTAATATAATTTTTTATATAATTTTATATTATTATATACGCATTTCATACCGAATTTGAGAGAGTTTTTTATGCCTTGAGCGAGATATATACATTTATACTGATTTTATACAGTTTTCATATACAGAATTTTGAGCGAGTACACATTTTACTCCCAAATTTTGAGTGATTTTTTTTAAAAAAAACCAATGTTATGTTTTGTAAACTGAAAATCTTGGTAAATTTTGTAATAGTGAATATTATTTATGTATACATATGAAATTTGCCCATATAACTCCTTTCGTTTCTTTTTACTTAATAGGTATATTAAAAATAATTATTTTAAAATAATTGCTAATATAAAAACATAAGAAATAATTGACTGTTCTTTTTCTTAATTCTGACTTTAGTACTTAAGTCACTCTATAATATAAATAATAATAATAATAATAATTATTATTATTATTATTATTATTATTATTATTCTATGTTTTAAAAAAAATATTTATCAATTAATATAATTATATTAGTCAAATTATAATTTCTGTTAAAATTTTTTTTAAAAAAAAATATGTAAATCTTATCGTCCCAAGTAAAAAGAAGACGAAGGGAGTATTTTACGAGTTAAGCATTTATTTGTCACATTAGTTCGTTAAATAGCACATGAATAAACTAATTCAGTTTATAACAGTATACCGACAAAAATAATATTGAATAATATTTAACATTTGAAATTTACATCTTTTCATGTTTATAATATATAATTTTCATCACGGGCCATGTATACATTTGACTGTTCTTGGCAAGTTTAGTTCTTTGTCCTAATATATTTCAACATTCAATCAAATTTCTAAACTTGATTGGATTATTTGATAACTTTTTTTTATTTTTTATTTAATATTTAATATTTATATTAGAACTTTAATTAATTTAAATCCGTATTATGTAAAATTCATTAAAAGAAAAAGCAGTTTTTATCATACATCTTTAATTACTAGTGAAGAAATTATATTTATTCTATCATCATTATATTTTTAACAATATTACTGGATAGTTACATTACATTGTCAATGTATTAATACATGTATCTTTGATTTACGCAGGAAGGAATTTTTATTTTTTATATTGAAAGACATAATTATCTAGTAGATATATTAAACTTTAAAAAAAAAGAGTAAAGTGTGGTTTCTTCGTTCACTTAAGCAACATATTGTTTAGCCGCTAAAAATATAATATCACTTTTTTATTAAAAGGAGAAGATTTTATTTATATATATAATGAAGATACATGCACAGATAATAGTTCAAGAGCACTGTTAGGTTCAGTGATTACAGACAGGTTGTCAAAATACACTAACTTATTACAGGTTGATGTAGATACTATCTTAGGGGATGTTACTCCATCTTGATATGCTTTGACTAGTTTTTCAACATTTGCTGGCTGAGAGAACATCACATTGACGTCATTACTATTTGTTACTCCCTCCGTTTTAAAATAAGTGGTGTTTTTAGCTTGGACACATCTCTTAAGAAAACTACTCATTTTTAGACAGAAAAATGTATTTTTACCCACTTACCTCTAATAAATACCTTGAAAAAGATGTAACTCTTTAATATTTTCTTGATTATGTAAAACTCTCTTCACTTAAATTAAAATTGGAAGAACATCATTAATGTCTTCTTGATTATGTAAAACACCACTTATTTTGAAATAAAATTAAAAAGGCCAAAATACCACTTATTTTGAAATGCAGGGAGTAGCTTTGAACCTTGTCTGGCCAAAAAGTCAGATACTTTGTTTGATTGACGGAAGCTATATCAAAGTGGAGGATTCCCTAGTCTCCTCAAAAGTGACCTGCAAGATTCCACAATTGTTGAAAAAATAGGGTGAGAGTATTCCAAGGATTCTAATACTTCAGTAGAATCAGTTTCAATTTCAAAGGGGAATAAATTATGGTGAATAGCTAAATGAAGGTCATGCTCCAATGCTTCAAGTTCAGCCATTGTGTGATTATGAGCACTGATTTTTTTGAAAAAAACAATGATCCAGTTTACATTGAAATTTCGGGGACGATGCCACTTATACCGCTAGTATCCTTTCTAATGGAGTAGGCTCCGTTTGCATTAAGCTTGAAATAGTTTCCGTGAGGGGTAGTCCATTTGATTCGCACTTCTCTTTTTGAGTAGGGAGAGGGCGCCGCAGTAGTACAGTAAACGTATTCTAAGGTTTTTATGTTCACCCTATCGATAGGGAGAAATTTGTGGGTTTTGTTAAAGATGTTATCGTTTTGATTCAGCCAAAGGTGCCAGATGGCAAAAGAGAAGAATCTGTTCCACTCAAAATGGAAGTTGTTAGGGTAGGGAATTTATGATTTCTAAGATCGGCAAGCTAGTCACTTTGGTCGTGGAAAATGAGATCAATGTTTAGCCCTAGGTTGAGCTAATTCTTTTTTCAATATAACAGTTGAAGAAGATATTTTGAATGTTTTCATCAGCAATTTAACAGATTTGACATAAAGAGTCATTGGTAATGCAAAGACAACGGAAATGCGTATTAGTGGGAAGTCTATTATGAGAACACAACCAAATGAAGAATTTAATCTTGCTGAGAGTGTGAACTTTCCATATCCAAAAAAAAGGGTAGGGACTATAGGTATCAGTGGGGGTAATAAAGTTATAGACCGATCTAGTGGTGAAAATACCATTTTTGTTGATAGCCCAATAAGGTTTATCAGTGGCCCCTAAACCGAAATTTGGTTTGATGCTAAGACTTTTGTTCATAACTTCCTGAGGGATATTTAAGGAGAGTCTAGACTAATTCTCTTCCTCCCCCCCCCCCCCCCAGCTGAGAAAGCTTCAGATCTTCTTCTCCTTTATTGAGAGGGCCATGAATCATTTCTCTAAGAGGAGGATTATTGGGGATCCAACGGTGATGCCACAAACTGATGGCTTAGCCAGTTGCAGGGGCCCAGGCGATGCCCTTGGAGCATATTTCTCCGCCTGTAAGAATATTATCCTAGATTCAGGAGGAGGATTTAGGGGGGGGGTTCTAGTATTGCACTTACTAATCAAAAGGAGAAATGATTATTAAAAAGTCTCCAAGAAAGGCCTGTGAGCAAGGTTCTATATTTGTGAAGAGCAATTTTTGATCCCAAGACCTCCATGTTCCTTCGGGGTAGTAATTTTTTCCCAAGCAATATAGTGATTTTCTGTATGAGTATCAGTGGTGCCCCGAAGAAAATTCCTTTGGATTTGGTCAATGTGTTTGCAAATAGAGGTGGAAAGCTTGAAATACTACATAGAGTAGGTGGAGATACTATTAAGAGTAGCTTTAGTGGGAACAACCCGTCTAACCTGTTTGAGGAAATTGATTTTCCAGTTGGCTAGACGGTTTCTCCTAGCATCAATAATGTACTAAAAATCGGCAGGTTTGGATTTATGGTTTATAATCGTGAAGCCCAGGTATTTCTCAAACTGAGTGGAAGGCTGAATATGGAAAAGAGCACTAACTGTAGCACAAATACTTTGGTCACAGTGGTATGAAAAGATTGTTTTTGATTTGGAAGTGTTTATTTTTTGACCGAAAAAACGGTAGAAATAGTCCATGCAAGGGTACATGGAGTGAATAGATTTATCGTTTGCCTTAGAGACAAGGATGAGGTCGTCAGCATAAAACAAATGAGAAATCTGAGGCCTCTTTTTGCTAAGGATGATGGAATCCCATTTTAGAGTATCAACGTGGTAATTTATATAGGTGGAGAGAAGTTCCAAATAAAGAATAAAGATGTATGGGGACATAGGGTCTCTTTGTCTTATGTCCCTCGACGAGGAAAAGTATTCAGTTTGGGTGCCATTATCAAGGATGGCTATACTAGAGGAGGTAATACAACTCATGATAAGATTAGTAATTTTTGGAGGAAATTTAAAATAGTGCAAAGTATGAAAAACAAAAGACCATTTTATGCGGTCAAAAGCTTTTTCCAGGTCTATTTTGAGCATAAGGATGCCTTTTTTGCTTTTGGTTTTATTAAGGTGGGAGATTAATTCTTATGGACTAGGATGACATTATCACACGACCTCCTTCCTTTGAGAAAACTGGCTTGATAAGGACCAATAAGTTTATTAAGATAGGGATTTATATGGTTAGCAATAATTTTAGTAATGACTTTGTAGATAGTGTTACACAAATCAATAGGCTGGAAATTCTTTACATGGTTTGCATTTTTAAATTTGGGGATAAAACAAAGAAGGATTCTGTTAAGTCATTCAAGGATGGTCTAAGTCATGAAAATATAATGGAAATAATCAAGAACTGATTTCCCCACTATACTCCACTGGTGTTGAAAAAAGTAAGGGTGGAGACCATTTAGACCAAGAGCTTTGAAAGGCTTGAAAGAAAAAAGGGCTTAGGTAACTTCCTGATCAAGAAGAGAATTGTTTAAGGGAGATAGATCAATATTGTGAAAACTATTATTAATATTTCTAAAATTATTAATATTACAGGAAATATGCTCAGAAGTATAGCACAGTTGAAAATAATTAGAAGTGCAATCAATCAACTTGTTTCGATCAGTGATCTACTCATCGTTGTCATCTTTGAAGAAGGAGATTTTGTTTTTTCTCCTTCTATTAACAACGGAGAGATGATAAAATTTGGTGTTAGCATCACCATCATTTAGCCCGTTAACTCTAGCCCTAATTTTTCAATAGTCTTCCTCAATGTAACACCCCGGAAATTTGAGTGATAAAATTGTACTTTCGAGGTAGGACTAAGAGTACATAATAGGCTAAGAAATAAGTGTTATGAGTTATTTGAGTCACTCTATGGTCGTATTTAAGATTGTACATCAATCAAATTGTAGAATAAAATTCGAAAAAAGTTATCGTAAAATTTCCTTCTTGAGATTTCTTGAAATTTAGGTCAAACATCTCGAGACTTTTCTCCCAATCTATAAGGAGTTAGGGGATGTGAGACCTATAAAATTAAATATCTATGAGTCTAGTTTCCAGTACATCAAATCATTTGTCAATCCAACTTTGGAGTAGAGAGATATTCGCGTTTTCGTGAGACCGCGCAAGCAGGCACCTCACAAGGTCTTAAGGCGGTGGAGGATTATTTAATCCCTTTTGGTCGGTTATTGGTCATCAAAAATTCATTTTTCAACATATATTTCGTATGAAACCTCTCTCAGGTTCTCTCCATTATTTCCTTTGGGTTTTGGGGCTAGAAGTCATGGTTCAACATGATTTTTGTGTCAGAAAGTCGGAAATCGCTTGTAGTTCGTGGTTTGGTGTATTTTCGGACTGTTGGTGGCTGTTTCGTGGTGAAGCTATTGGTAAGCCTTCTTTGTTTTGTTCTCCTTAGTTTTTAAGGTTGTTTATAGGTGTTCCAATGCCGATAGGGTGTTGTCTCGGAGTTTCTACCGTCGAATTCCTATGAATCTTATCAGGTAAGCTTCGTTCGTATTGTTTTGTTGTTGAGTTGTGTTGACTGCATTTTGGCAGAATTTTGGACTGCCTTTAGGCAGAATTTTGGACTGCCTTTAGGCAGTAGGTTCATGGTTTTGAAGGCTTAAGTTCGTCTAGGCTTGAAGCTAAGATATATTAGGCTTGTCCCTTGATAACGCTCAAACCACACTTCCAACTGAAGTATGAAGCAAATATTGTCAATAAAGGACCCAAACTTATAGGTTTGGGTTGAACGCACAGGGAATATGAAAGATCTAGATTACAGCCAGTAGATGAACTTGTATGGTAATTACTTCACAAAGGGGGAATTCTAATAAAAAGAAATAATAAAAATAATCAACAGTCAAGATTATAGTTGTGAATCAATATTTAAAGGATAACTAGGGTTTATGTTCCCCATGGGTTCATAACAGCTTTGGGTATACACTTGTGATCTTTACCAATACTTACTTACAGAACTGATAACTTAGGTTCATTCAAACGATCGACCAATCCCTATTGAATGACTATACTCAATTACTCGACCAAGTCTCATGAGTTTTCCAAACTAACCGTTATCACTAAGTTCCAGATATAACTATCCTGAGACCACAACTCAAGTTAATACAATAATTATCAAGATCAAGGCTCCGTTGTAATTCTCTTTTCCTAATCTCTACCTCTTCAACCAAAGCAAGTAAAGAATTCAGGCACTTCCTAACGTTGTACACCGTTAAGAATCATTAAAGATGAAGAGAATACAATATAAGTAATTGGTATTGATTTTAGAATCACTTTGTGCAACCCTAGCTAGTTAATCCACCATGGGTCCCCACAAACCTAGTTATGGAGGTTTTAGCCTCTCATAGTTGCAAGGTTGTGATTTTTGTTCATGATTGAAAACATATAACAATACTTACACAGATGATTGAGAAAAACAATTCCTTCAATTAAACCACGAAATCTTGCATAACAAGTAGCAAGAACAAGATGAATTCAAGAAAGGTTGATCACAAGGTTGAACCAACTCAATTCTATCTCTCAATGATATCAAATTCGCTTACTACAATGTTTTCCTCCTAGAATTAAGTTTATTCGTCCTCTCTCTATAAAAAAAATAAACATAAAAAGTATTTATAGAGACACAAGAATCCTTTTCCTAAACTAATAGGATTGCTTTCCATATCTGGTGCCGACCTCATCATGGGTCCACCTACGACTCGTAGGGGCTTCTCATGGATCGTGACATCAACTAGTGACTTGGAATGTTGGCTGAATTTTGGGTAAGTGTTGGGCCAAGGTACGATTCGTACCAACTTGCTATGACTCGAACATTGACACCCATGGCTTGATCCTGAACTTTTGAACCTTTTTCTGAACTTCACTATGACTGGTATGGTACGACTCGTACCTTCATCTCACGGTTCGTAGTTTCTCTCATACTAAGAATCAGCCTTTAGTGCAATTATTCTGGATTTCATCACGACTGGTTTCCCACGACTCATACCGCCATGGTACGATGCGTGACAAGTTTCATAAGTTTAGTCTTCCAGGTTAACTTTCAACTTTTGATCAAGGCCCTCAGTACGACTCGTAGGTCTATCCTACAGATCGTACTGTGGACTGCATTTTTTGCCCTTTTTTTGCACGCTTTTAGCTTTCTTTTGCAATTTATTGTTCCAACACACATTTATCCTAAAATGAAAGGAAAAGTGCCTCATATCCATATAAATACACCTAAATCCATACTATTTTCTTAGTTTTGAGCATCAATAGTGCTGTAAATCCACAACACATCATCCCTCCTTTTGTCGGCATGAATTCCATAGCCGTTGTCGTCCGTGTTGACGTGTGTGTTGGATGTTTTTCCATGGCTTGTGTTTTGCTATTATTAAACTCTGTTTTCTATTTATATGGTAATAATGGTGTGTATAAGGTGCTGGTTTGGTTGGTGGCTCGGGCTTGAGTGCGGAGAATCGTAGTCATCGCAAATTGGTAGGCTCAGGTCGAGAGGTCGTGTGTGAGACGTGTGGTTCTTATGAAAAGTTGTGGGATGTTTGAGTGAATAATATTAGGTGATTTTATTGTCAAATGAATGAGGTATTAGAGTGGTTAAGGTCAATGGCTGGGACAATCCTTTGTTATATTTGAATCGGCAATCGTGTCGACCGCGTCGAGGACACGTGACGACCGTGGTGACACTTGGGCTGATTTGGTCGTGTTCCTTGATGTTAGTGGTAAGTAGAGTGGCATGTGAGCTGTTTGTAAAGCTTGAGGATAGACTGGTTAGGATGGTGGTCCTTAGCTTGGTTAGTGGCTCGTCGGTGGACAACAAGACGTAAAAGAATACTAATAGTTGGGTTGTGGGGTTTGAGAGTCGATTGTGGGCTATTTGAGCATGTATTATTATTTTTTTGATTGTGTGTGTGTTATGTTTGAGGCCTTGTGGCTTTTGGATACCCGATGTATGAGAGTTGTTTTGTCTAGGGATCGAGCCCGTGTGGCTTGTGGATACCCAACGCACGAGAGTGTTTCCGGATGAGGGATTGAGCCCAAGGAGTAAAATGACCTATGGGGTTGAGAATGATGTCCTCCGTAGTGTCGAGTTGAGACATGATTCGAGAGTGGTCCGACATGTCTGAGCCTTCCTGGGATCGCGATTGGTTCTCTCAGATCAATCTTCGCTAACTGTGTGCAGCTAAGAGAGTGTACGGCAGTGCTTGATTGATGATGTTGATTAACTGGTGTTTACTTGTGATATTTTTGGCATTATATTATGGTTGTTGCTTGTGTTATTTGTTATCTGATAGTAGTGGATGCTAGATGTTGGCTGGTGTTAGCTGAGGCCATTGAGAGGTCTAGAGGCGATGACAGGTGAGCTGGGTCAGCTAGGTGCCATTGTATTGTTATTTACTTTTTAGACTTGCCGGGCTTATGGGGGCCAGGTAGGTTTTATGTGTTTACTTAAGTTCAGTTCTCCTTCTGTGATATTTGGTATATCTGTTGATCTCTAATCTTAATCTTCCAGTTGTTTCTGCCTTTCATGTTCGGTGTATTATTACACTGACTCCCTAGTCGGGGCACTGCATTCATGCCTGCAGGTGATGGTGGGCTATTAGATCAGGTTCTTGGTTGTTGAGTGGAGTTCCAGCTGAGTCGATGTGCTCTAGTTATTTCGGAGTTGCCAGAGGTTGAGTTATGGGTAGTTCGGGGCCCTGTCTCGAGCAATTAATTTCTATTATATTTTTAGAGACTCGTAAACATTAGTTGTGGGTGTAGTGTCATTGTTATAGGCCAGGTGTGCCATGTTATATAGTTGTTCTTCAATTCTGTGACCTCGACGATATATTGTATTTATTTTTTTTGGTTGGTCAGGTGAGCTAGCTTCCGCTATAGTCTATCGTCTCATTCTAATTGTATAGTTGTTGTGTTGTTGAACCTCATCGGTTTTGGCCTTTATTTTATATTTTGGGTGTCGGGTATGCTCATATCAAGGGTGGCACCAGGTGCCAGTCACACCTCCCCGGATTTGGTGTGTGACACTCAATACGCAGGATGTCATCATAATCCCTAGTGAGCGGTTTCTCAAGATTTTGAAGAAACATGCTAGTAGGGTAGGAATTCGAATTTTGAATACCATTTATTCTAGCTATAGTTTTTCTTTTTTTCGTATAAATATTATCGAAGGTCCTATTACTCCAGTCAATAGCAACTATTTGGAAGGAGTTAATAGCAGTCGATAAATTAATATTGTGTCAGCTATTGCGGACTAAATTGTTAAAACCAGGATGACCAAATCAGAATTTTTCTAATCTAAAAAGTCTTTGACCATTTGACTTATAGACATTTGCTAAGGTAAGGAGGAGAGGAGCGTGATCAGAATGCATTTTAGGAAGATTGGTAATCTGAGAGTTAGGAAAGATTTCAAGCCAATTATTATTTGTAAAACAACGGTCTAGTCTTTCAAGAATGAAGCCACCATTCCGTTTTTTTTTAATGATTTGACCAGGTGTAATGATTTCCTTTAAAATCCAGGTCAAAGAGGTTACAATTTTTAATACAGGATAAGAAAGTGGAACTATGCTTATTATTTATAGGTTGCCCACCCCACTTGTCCTCTTGAGAAATAATTGCATTAAAATCTCTTGCTACAAATCAGGGGCCCGTAAATGTACTGTTAATAGTTTGAAGATTATTCCACAGGATAGCTCGTAGTACTAGCATAGATAATAGTAAGCCACCAATTATTACAGTCGGGGAGTACCTAGATCATTGCATGTAAATTCTAATCAAATTGTCTAATGTAAGTCACAGTGATCGCGCCGGTGATCCAAAAAAAAGGACAATACCTCCAGATCTTCCCTGGCATAAAACTTCCAAAAAGTCATCGAAACCAAAATCACTTTTAAGAGTTAAATGATTCTCCATTTTTATTTCCAGTAAGTCAACCATGCATGGATTATGAGTGCGAAAAATCTCTCTAAAATTCCTTCTAAAGTTATCATAGTTCACACCTCTAGTGTTTCACACTACAAAACCCGTTGGTTGAATCATGAGATTCAATTGTTTGGGGGGGGGGGGGTCATAGTGACTGGAAATTCCTTGTTGTTGAATTGGCTCGGCCTGAGGGTGGGAGTCGTTACAACTGCATATTTGGCTAGTCCCTTGTTCAAGGATGGCCTAAGGTTGAAAGAGCACTTCACTAGAGCTAAAGGGCATTTGTGGATGTATTTTTTGTCCTCTTTCTCGAAAAATATCATAAGGGTCGCATTTCTGAGATTTGAAATTTCGATGAACGAGCCCCTTACGATTTCGTCGGAGTCCTCTTGGACAAATTGAGTCTGTGGCATGTCCATTGGGACCATGTTAAGGATTATGATCAGCTGGCCCTGGACTACCGGGATGGGTTGCCAGTGGAAGAAAAGGGGAGTCATATTGATTAACTCTTGATGATTGAAGAAAGGCAGATGATTGAGATTGGTCATGTGCGGATGTGGAATGAAGTGGTGAGGTAGGTTCCAGAGAGTCTACATTGTATGAAAAAGAGCTGGTGATACTCCTGGAGCTAATGGGTCCAACACGTTCGTCATCCATTATGGTTTGCAAGTTTCTTCGTGGCAAGTTTCATGCCCTCAGATATTAATTAGGCCAGGAAGTTTGGATTCTGCAGAATTATCATGGTCTCCACCCCATTGATTTTCATTGTGAATATTACCGCTTGCCCTTGGAGTCCCATCCCCACCTAAGATTGTGGTGGGGAGGGTGGACCGGTTGGGTTGCAAACACGAACGAGTGTTGAGCAATATGAGGTGGTATTGGAGGTATATTGTTCATTGTTTGAGAGAATAGTCGTGGTGGTCTGTTTATTGGGAAGACATGAATTTTGTGATGAAGAGGAATAGTAAATTTGGACATCTTCAATATTTGTAGATATATTTTCAGGACAACGAATTAAGATGGATAATGATGACAAATCTTTATAGGGGGTGGTATGGTTTAAATTATTGGTTTATAGGTCTAAGTATTTTGTTTTAGCAAAATAATAAGGGGTGTGTTTGGTACAATAGAAAATCCACTAAAATTATTTTCTTTGAAACACATTTTTCATTATAAAGAGAAAAATATTTTATTCACTTATGTTTTTCTCCATAGATCTATTTGAAATATTTTCTAAACTTTGAAAGTGTTGAATTGTGAGATAATTTTCTTCTTTTTTCTTGAGTTTTCGAAAAACCGTCCCCAAAAAAATATATTTCTTCACACTCTAATTTTTATTTAATAATTGTGAACTTCTTAATTAACCATAAAAAAATGAAAATATCATAAACAAGAGATGGAGGGAGTGTTTTGAAATTATATATACCATCTACGTATGGACGTTAAATTGAATGAAAATAAAAGAAAAAGAAGCAATAATATATATAACAAAGATTAACATATAATTTAAGTTTTACGAGGACATAAATTTTTGTAATTTTATTATACATAAATGAACTCCTTCACGAGAGTGAGCCAGACTAAAATGCCCTTAAATAATTAATTCTTTGAATTAATTTGATTAATTATTTTTCTTTCATTTTTTACTGAGCATCAATAAATTATAAATTTACTGGTGATCCCTAGTTGAATTAGGTTCACCTCTCATTTTAGTAATTAATAATTTCATTTCATTTAATTATATCGTCTTCAATTAGGACTTTATTGTTCGATATTTTTAACTATCATGCATTCTATAATAAAAAATGAGACATTAATAAAAGATTCAAATTATTCTGTGATTATTATTACTATATATTTTAAATTATATTACACATATGTTGGTGGATACATTATAAATAATAATTATAAATAAAATGAGCAATAAATAAATAAATAAATATTTATATTGGGGCGCAAATATCTCGTTTCTTTAAGGAGTTAGATTCAAGCTTACTGCAATATAATCTTCACCAATCCAGCAATAATACTCTTGACTTGTGCCCCTCCAAGATACAACATTCCAACAACATTGTATGATTCAAACAACTCTGGATTAGTTGAAGAGTCCAAAGCTCAACCAAAATAATGTCTTCCTTTGATATAAAGTTATTCTCTCTTTTGCATAGTGAATTAGTTGGAGATTTCGAATGTTTTTTTGTTTCAATTTTCTCTTTCACTACTACAATAATAATTTTTCACCTTTTTCATAATTTTCATACATAATACAATAATCGCATATCACACTCATAAAAGAGACACCTCTATATATAGGTATAAGAATTCTTTCTAAATTAAATAACAAAGTAGTGCGTCAATAATATTGTAGAATATGGATTGGTAATGAGTAATTAGTAGTAGATTGTGATATTAGTGGTTACATGAGTTATATCAAGAATAATTAATCATTATTTTTGTAAAATTATACCCACTAACATAAAAAGATAATGCACTTTAATATTAAAATATACATACTTCAAAGATCTCAAACTAAACCTATTTTAAAACATAATTCTTTTACAACTTATTCACAAACAAAATAACAAGAGTTCCAAATTCTCTTGGGGTCTGTTTGGAAAGCCACTGTACAATTGGAATTGATGTAATTAGTAGGGTGGTAATTGCATAATCTAATAATTGCACAGTATAGTAATTCCAATGACCTGTTTGTTTGCCGTGATATAATTATAGTGTAATTACAAGAGTTCTATTTGGTTGTACACGTGTAATACACAATTAGATTAAATATTTAAAATAAAATTTTAATTATCAAAAATTAATATTTGACAAATATGTGTGTTTATAAATGATATTTAATTAGGTATTTCAGATACATATTGTCTCCAAAAAATATATTAATTAATAAATATATATTTTAACTAATATTATAAAAAATAAGTCATATATATATTTTTAAATTAATAATATTTTAATTTAATTAATTATAAAAACTAAAGGTCATATTTATTAAGAACATCATGAAATAAATATTTGACAAAAATATTAATATTATAAATATAATACCGTAAAATTATTCAAATATTTAACAAAAAATAATCTATCAATTCTAACTTAAAAATGAATAACTTGTAATATGAACTAACGAATCAACACTACTAAAACAAATAAATTAGAACAAAAAATATAACATAAATTCAAAAGTTAAGAAAAAAGTTAACATAATACTCTTATGTCAAATTCAAATATAACTTAAAATAAGTTGCAATTAATTTAAAAGAAAAGAAAAACATAAGTTTGTAACATCATTCAACAATGAAATTATACTTTAATTCAAAAATTAGAATAATAATGCATTTATGATAAATGAAGAAAAAAATAACAAATAAAAAATACGAGCAATTACATAGAATCACAAGAAGTAAAGGTTGGGAAATAAGAAGAATAGAAATAAAAGATAAATAATGTAAAATAAAAAATAATTTTAAAATTAAAAAAATAAAAAAATAAAAATTTAAAAAAGAAATTAAAATAATAGAAATTTAAAAAATAAATTAATTTAAAATAAAAATAAAAACAAAAGACAAAAACAAAAACAAAAACAAAAACAAAGAAATTAAAAAGTGACCTTGTAATTACACCATGCAGTTACCTGCAATTCTCACCTCCTCCTGTGAATTGGAGAGTGTAATTATTCTCTCTCAGTTACATCCAATTTTCTGCTAACCATGTAATTATTCGGCCAAATAAATATGTCAAAGTGTGTAATTAGAGGTGACTTTCCAAATAGATCCTTATTTTTGGTATTAAATAAAACTTAGACGAGTGTTATTTCAAATATAACCATTAAATATTATGGTAAAATAAATGGATGTTATTTCAATCTTAACAAGAGATCAATAATTTGAGCTTGTGAATAAAATCATCTTTCGCAAGAGGAATTTTACATTCAAAATAGAATGTTTTTTTTTTCGCAAATTCAAATTAATTGAACCTGAAAGATAATACTTCCTCCATTTCTTTTTAATTGTTAGGATAAGATTTGCATATCCATTTAAAAAAATTAATAGAAATTACAATTTGACTAAGATAACTCTATTAATTGATAAATTTTATTTTTTTAAAACATACAATAATCATTCTTTTCACATTCTAAAGTGACTTAAGTACTAACAGGCAGTGTGGTTACAGGTTAGAATTATGCAGGTATTAATAATACATGAATTAGTTATGAAGAAATCTATGTATTATTTTATGCAGAAATTAGTTATGCAGGTTTAGTTATTTATGTATTAGTTATGTAGGTATTAGTTATGTAGAGAATACAATACATGAATTATTGATTATTGAATATTTAACTTGTTGTAAATTTATACATATTATTTATAAATAAATAAGTATACAAATAGTATAAAATTATTGATAATTTTTTTTTAAAGAAGAAAATGGAGGTGTAAATGTAGGTCGAATAAAAAAAGGATCAATAATGGTTTAATTATATATATAACAAAATCATATTATCCAAAAAAAATTAAAAATACACAAAAAAATAGCTAATTTTGGGTAAATATACACAGAAGAAAGTACAATTTTTTAAAAGAGTACCGAATCAAAAAAAAATTTTAAAAGTAGATTGATAGTGGTAAATGTGTAATTTTATTATTTTAGACTATGTATATTTAATACTCATATAACTTATTCCACCTTCCACCCTACATAAAATTATACATAGATTTTATCATAAGTTATGTAAGTTCTATTTATATAGAATTGCTAAAAACATAATCAAGCATTGTATAATATTAATACATGAATAAATTTTATATAATATTTAAAACTTACCAACCAAATATTATATAAAATTAATACATAAATAACTCTTCTCCTATTTAATAACCAAACAATATATAAAATTATTCAATGTATTATTTTGGTAACCAAATGGCGGAGCGGAAGGACTTATCAAAAAGCTTATAATATGGAAAAAGAAAAATTAGTTGCCGAAAATCCTCTTTGGTTATATTTTAAATGTGAAGCCAAAGCAAGATATAATGACAAAAAGACAAGGAAAAAGGTATTAAAGGGAAAGGGAAATGCACTTCTCGTGTGATTAGCTCTACTGTTTTACACTAGGCAGAAAGAAGAAGAACCAGCGTTGGGTCTCAACTCTTGCCAGGTGACATCTAAAACCGGAAGCGGTTTCTTGTGGATTCTTCCTCCTCCAGATTATCTGAATTTTTCTCCCTTTTTCTTTTTTTTCGGTTTCGCGGCACTATAAATTCATTAGCACTGATTCATTAGGGTTTCAGTTTCAACACCACCGATTCCTCAATGGCAACGGCGGCCTCTAAGGCAGCCGACTCCTACATTGGGAGTCTCATTTGCTTGATTACCAAGTCTGATATTCGTTATGAAGGATTTCTCTTCCATCTCGATGCTCAAGAATCGACCATCGGTCTTCGAAACGGTATACATTCCTTTCTTTTCCTCACTCACAGTTATTTTTTCCCTTCTGTTTGGTATGCTGTGTCTGTTTTGATCACTCTGTGTTCTAGTTTTATTCATAAAAAGGAAAGGCCGGCAAAATAGTATATAATTGTTAGTTGTTTGTGAATGTGCAAGGGTTTTGGTGCGCATGTTTGTGTTATCAGACCATTTAGGTGAACGAAGCAGAAAATTTGAAACCGTTTCCGTGTTGTATGAGCTGAGAATTGAATTATACAGTTTGAATAAACTGTGTGATCATGCTCATGCTTATTAATGCTGTTATTAATTTCTGCTCTTTAGAGTTTAATACCTGAAAGGCAAAAAAGATATAGATCTGTCAAAGGTAAAAAAGGTATAAGAATTTCTGAAAGAATGTGTTAGGGTTAATTATTTAAAAAGAAAAAAAGAAAGTGTTAGGGAGGAATATGAAGATGAAAGAGGCACCCAAGGTTGTGGCCTAGCGGTCGATGAAATGGGTTGGGAATCATGAGGTCTTCAGGTTTCAATCACAATAGAGACAAAAATACGAGGTGATTGCTTCCCCACGCCACCGTTATTAAAACGGAAAATGAAGATGAAGGAGTAAGTGCGGGCAAGGAAAGATAGAGAACGTGTTCTATTTGTTTTGCCCAACTTAAGTTGGAACTGATGCATAATTGTGGTTGTTGCTGTTGTTGTTCTTTTTCTTTTGATCTTTTGTAATGCTGTTTCCAGTTTGTATCATCCATTGATTTCTTGTTTCGGTCATTGCTAGTTTAAATTCAATTCACGCATAAAACACAGGAAAACATGCATATTTTTGTTTTAGGTTTGTGATTTAACCATGAAGCGAAAATTGATATTCTGACTTATCAAAAGAGTTCTTAAGCGGGAATAGAAATGGAAAAAGTGAATAGTTTGGATAAACATTATCATCATGATCATGCGTATTTGGGTTATTATCAATTCTGATGCTTAGAGTATGATAAATGAAAGGAAAAAAAGAAAATATAGATCTATCCAAAGAGAAAAATGAAGAAAAGAAAAAAGAAAACAGCTTTCTGAAAGACTGTCATCTGTTGTCAAGCTTTGAGATATCTCCATAGTGTTAAGGAAGGAATGTAAACAAGGGAAAAGTGCATACAAGGAAAATAAAGATGTAAGGAGAAAAAAGATAGAATGGTCAGAGGGAAGAGAAAAGAAGAATATCAAATGGAAAGGTACCAAAGTATTTTATCACATCATCTTGATGAAGTTCTCAAACATTTTTCAGTTTCAAAAATGATAAAGCAAAGTAGAGGGGCAGGTACATGCTTTGAAAAGTCCAACAAAGAGAGATGGAGTTGCCTTTATCAAAGAAAGAGGCGGATTTACACGGTTTAAAGGGGGGAGAGCAATTTAGAGGGAGCACAGATTGGCATGTTCTTTTAATTTCGTTTTTTCCTGCTGCAGAGCCTCTGGTGTGCCAGCATAGGATATGTTATGATTAGATAAAGCCTAAAAGCAATTAACAACCTGCAAAAACGTTTACTTCTTAAACTAAGTGAGAATTTTTTAGTTGTTTAATTTTTGAGAACAACTCTTCTCTTTGCAAAGGAATCAGAATTCAGAAGAAAAGTAATCTTAAGCTTTAGTTCATGGACTTATACCTAATAGAAATCTAGTTTAAAATTTGTAAGTAACTTGAAAGTTTTCTCTTACTTGGGGAAAGAAACAGCTATTCATAAGAAAACATTCCTACTAAATTGCAGAGGGAACTCCTAACGTAGAATGGAAAAAAATTAATGAATTGGGAGATGCTGGCCATTATCAGGGTATTTGTGCATATTTTATTCTATTGAATGTCGTTTTGGGGTGAAGTGCTTTTCAGTAAGATTGATATTAAAGCTGCAATAATTTGCTTATTTCAACATCCAACCTTAAAAGGGAAAAGTTGTTTGACAGTGGTGGTAATTGTTTGGTAGCTCCGCCTTAAATGGAAATGTGAACTGAGGAACACTTGCACAACCATCCTAGAATTTTTTTTTTTAAAAAAAATTAATGAATTAATTTATTCATATAATTCACCCTGAAGTTCTGAGTGATCCATGCATGCACATAACATGTCAAGAAAAGTTTTATAAAAAATATAGATATGTTGCAAGATTTGATGTCTAGGTGTGTCGGTGAATCGAACATCCTATTTTTGGTGCCGTAATAAAGTAAATAAAAGCTGAATCCTTGTAATCTTTTATTACTATAATGTAGCTGGTCTCCTGAGTAAGTGCTCAGAAGGAAACATGTTTTAGTCCAGTTTGTCAAGCTTCAAGTTGATATAAAGGCTAGAGTTGAATGGCATCCAAGGGCGTGACCTAGTGGTAAATGAAGTGGGTTAAGAACAATGAGGTTTCATGTTCAAATCCCAACGAAGAATATATGAGTTGTTTTTTTCATCTGTCTTAGCCTTGATGGACGGAGTTATGGTATATGTTGCTGGTGGGAGGAAATTAGTCGAGGCATACACAAGCTGGCTCAAACACCACAGTTATCAAAAAAGAGAAAGGCTAGATTTGAATTTACTTTATCAAAAAAAATAAAAGCTCAAATTTCAAGAATTTGTTCAAAAGCAGATTACTTCTCCAACAAGTATTTTAAGATTGAGGGCAAAATAAAAGGCAGCCCGGTGCACTAAGTTCCGCTATGTGCAGGGTCCAGGGAAGGACTGAACCACAAGAGCCTATTGTACGTAGCTTTACCTTGCATTTATGCAAGAGGCTGTTTCGACTACTAGAACCCGTGACCTCCAAGTCACATGACAAACTTTACCAATTACGCCAAGGTTCCCCTTTAAGTGTTTTAAGACTAAGCTCCTCCCTTTTTAATGGGGAGGAACTAGCGAATCTTGTGGTTAGTGTCTCCTCGTGTCATAACAAGTGTGATGGACTTTTCTAGTTCCTGAATTTATGACTTGCCCTTCTCTTATTGCCTTTTTGTAATGATAATTATTGAGTTGTTTGGCTAAAGTAATAGTGCTTAGGTATTTGGTGGTATGGTTTACTTGTTTCATCTTGAACTCATAACTTCTTATTGTGTTCATTTATGACACATGAGTCATCTGTTTGTGGTCCAGTGAAATCTTATGGGACAGAAGGACGAAAGAAGGACGGGCCTCAGATATCTCCCAGTGACAAAATTTACGAGTACATTTTCTTCCGAGGTAGTGACATAAAGGTGAGCTCTACTTCTGTGTTTACCTGCTTACTTGTATGCTTGGATTTTATTGGAACTGGATTATTGTAATTAAAACTTCAAGAAACTGGTCCCCATCGCTGACCAAGTGGTCAGGGCCCTTCAACATGTTTCTTTTGGTGGTGGCTGGGTGGTACATCCTTTTGAGGGGTAGGGGTGATACAGAAGAATTGCTTTGGCTATTCCAACAAATTTCGCCACTGTACCTCCTATTTAATTCCGATTGCTTTAGCCTGTTTGTCTTTGCAAATATGGTCAAAAGCTAGCACCCTAGTTTTTTCCATGCATCTCTTCAGATGCTTTTTCAAGTTTGGTTAAGCAACTAGGATCTTGGTTTCTATTGTATTAATAAGTGAAGATAGTTATTTCATCTTTTTTTTTCCATGTTTAATGTCCTCTACTCATGTGGAAAAAGTACATCATCTCATGCATGCATTTGTGAGGAGTGTCCATTGATGGTTCCGCTTCTTTTTTTTTAGCTTGTCAAGTCACCAATGCATAGAAGATAGAAATCATATGCAAGAGTAACACCAGCTCACAGTAAGACTCAAACCAACTTTCCATTCTGAAATTCTTGTTTTCTTCATATTGAGCTTTTCCCGACACCTACAGATAGCTACCATGCAGGAGTAGTTGAATTATTTCTTGTTCAATGTCTTACATGGTCGTTCGTGTTACCTTTTTTTGATTGTACTCCTCCAGAGTTGTTAATCATTAGAATGCATGTGATAATCATCAATAACTACATAACATACCGACACTGCTTGCATCTTCACGACACGTACAGATAGCTACCATGCAAGGGTGGTTAAATTTTTTCTTGTTCAGTGTCTTACATGGTCCTTCCTGTTACCTTTATAGAATTGTACTCTTCCAGAATTTGGCGGTTAATCGTTAGAGTGCATGTGATAATAGTCAATAACTATGTAACATGCTGATTCTGCTTGTATTTCACGTCCAACTGTTTCTAGTTGCTTAAAACCTCTATGACCATGGGGTAGGATAAGGTAGGATTGACAGATTCAACAGTGAGAATTCTTATCCCGACTGACTAAATAGCATTAGTGAGGATGCCCAGGCCCAGTCCATTAGCTTCTTGTTCAGCCTATCTTCAAGTCTAGCTGGCTAAATTAATAAGAGTACACCACTGATAAGGATGTATAAGTTCTACTGTTATCCTCGTGTGTACAAGGTATACTTTTAGTTTTTTCTTTCGTGTACAAGGTATACTTTTAGTTATTTCTTTCCTTGAACAGGGACACCTCTAAGAGAATGCTGAGACCCATAAAGCATTTTCTGATCACGTAAGATTACTCTTACTGCTAAGCTCATGCTGCAGCAATAATTATTTCCCTGAAATGGAAAAAATTGGCTTGAGATTTTATAGATTTTAATAGCTCGTTGAATTTTATTTAGGAGATAGAAATGCCGCTGTACAGGAGTTAATCCTTTCCTACCATTTTCCATCCACTGGACGCTCATCAATGAATCCTGTACCTTTCTTTATAAAAATGAGACATAGGAGGTTCCCAGGTTCTCATTTCTTTCCTTTTTTAGATTTAAGCTACAGGGTAACTTATGTTTCGCTTAAAGCCTCAAATTACTAGAAAACATAGAAATCTTCCAGGTTGTGAGATCCAGTGGTTTAGAGAGTGGTATTCAAGGTTTGACATCAAAAATCTAAGAATGTTTAGATGGATCCTGGTGCCTTAATTGAAGCTACATCAATTTGATGGATTATAATAAGAAAGAAGCCATGTGGAGGGAAAAGGGGATTGCTCTTTTCAGTTGGAGAAGTGATCTTACATTTGACTTCTCCTGAAATGTTGTATAGTGTATGTCTGATGAGGTACAGCTGAAGTAATATTAGACCCATTCATCTGAGAGTTTTTGTTTTGCTGTAAGTATGGGCTCATTCTGGATTTTGTCCTTTCTTTTTCCTCGTCTCACAGGATCTGCAGGTTATATCTTCACCACTCCCTCAAAGTACTTCAGTTGTACCTGATGATCCTGCCATAATACAGGTACTTTGATTTTAATCTGGTGGATTATCCTTCTGTTGCATCATACAGATTTAACTAACTTTGTCAATGTTAATTATTCAGACTCATTTTCCTAACCCAACTCCATCAAGCATGGGCATGACATCTCCTGGTGCTGCACAAGTAGCAGATGTTAGTACCAGTGCACCGTCTATGCTCCCTGTTGCACCTTTCCTAGTGAATCTGCCCCCCAATCCGTTGCTACCAAGTTCTAGCCTTTGGGGCTCGTCACTTCCTCCTCCACCTGTAAATATCAATGGGCCTGCTGTGCCTAATTATTGGCCAGGATTAGTTGGGTCCTCAGGAGGAGTTTCTCATTTTCAACAGCAACGTTTTCCTCCGCCACCACAGAGTTTGGTTGCATCCCTTCCCATTCAGCAGCACGCTCAACACCAAAATGTGAATGCATTAGCCGGAGGATCTAGTTTGGCTGCACAACATCACCCATTGCTGCTGCCTATTACTACTACTTCCCCAAATTTACTTCCTGCCTTGCCGTCTCCATCTGGGCAATCCAATCCTGGGCAGCCTGCTAAACCGGCTTTTAATTTGTCATCTATTCCAATGCCAAATAATGCATCCTGTGCTCTTCCAACTGTAGCAGTAGATTCTTGCCCAAGAACATTGTCTTCTCTGGAAGCAGAACTTAATGCCAATGCTATTCTGGCTCCAGTGATGAAAGAACCAAGTTCCGTCGTTAGCACTTCAGTTTCTTTCCCAATGTTTTCGCAAGCTGTGTCATCTATTGTAGACACAAAAGGCGCATCTCTCAGCAATCTGTCAAGACTATCACTCTTGACACCAGAGGTACAGTCAGGAGTGAAGGATTCCTCATCATCTCAGTCAACGCAAACTCCAAACTTTAATTTACACACTGCTCAAGCATCAGTATCAGAACCGCTGCCATCAGGAAGTACTGAAGAAACCCTGGAGTCATTACCAAAATCGATAACTAAAACAGTAAGGAACCTAACTCTCCCTCATTTTCTCTTCCATTCCTTCTCTCCTATATTGTGATGTGTCCATTAATGGTAAACTGTTGATATTTTAGCTTAGATATTAATATGGGGAACCTACTGTTGCTGTGTTTTCATGATATCTTTCCTTTCCTATTTTTTGATGTTTGTGTGCGTGGTTACACTTTGTTGTTATTGAGTAATTCAATTCTTGCCTGTGCAGAAGTAGCCAGCTTGGTATTGTTGCAGTTACTTTAAACTGCATTAGAGAAATAGAATTAAAGAGACCCTTAACCAACATCCACCAACATTCTGAGAATCATATTGTTAATCATATTCATTTGAGGCTTATTTTCACATTTACCAGTTAAAAACACTTTTGCTGGAACCTTTAAATAAATGCACAGGGATATCATCATAAGCCAACTTTATGTTTCCTATTTATTCCCTCGGTCCAATTTATGTGGCATTATTTTACTTTGCACGTGTTCTTTTCAAACAAAGACTTTTCTTTTTAGGAAGGTGATTCCCCAGCGTTCTTCGAAGCTGATTTGAAAATAAAACATTTGTTCCGTCGAGCTTTAAGAAAGAAATGAAGACTTTTGACACTTGTGGTCTAAAACAAACCTTATACATCTGTGTCTTATCATTAAGGGGTAGTTTGGTAGGATGCATTAGAAAAAATAATGCATGCATTAGCTATGTGTGTTGCTAATACCTTGTTTGGTACACTTTTTCAACTTATGTATAACAAATTAGTTATACACTCTATTTGGTATTAGTATATGTATAACTAATATATGAAAAATCATGGTATTAGTAATGCAATGATTTTTAATGCATGCATTAACATGGTTAAAGATGCAATTGCCTCTCAAAACCTTTTCCACATCCTTTCTGTCTTATTTGTGGAGGGTACTTTTATAAACACATAATATTTTCTTAGAAATTATGCAATGAATGTTATTTTTAACACATCAAACCAAACAGTGCATAAGAAATAATCTCAGCATAACTGTACCAGCATTACTAATACACCCTATTCAACATTATTCTTATACATCCTTTCTATCTTATTTGTGGAGGGTATTTTTATAAACACAATATATTTTTTTAGAAATTATGCAATGAATGTTATTTTTAACACATCACCAAACAGTGCATAAGAAATAATCTCAGCGTAACTGAACCAGCATTACTAATACACCCTATTCAACATTATTCTTATACATCCTACCAAACGGCCCTAAGGGTAAAATGAGAATTTTAAAGTTGAATGGTTTCTAAATATAGAAATGTGATATTTTCTGGGAAGTGTGCATAAATTGGAATAGAGGATTACTAAAAAAATTCTGTGATGTACTTGCATATAATTGTTCTGTTATCGATTGCATTAATTTCCTCTATTTTCTTTTTCTGTTTGCAACGTTGTATTTTTCCAGTTTCTCGCATGTTGTCTGCTTCTGAATTTCATGATTTTTCTATTTGATACAATAACTTGGTTTGCTTGCTGTGACACCGTCCTTTCTTTTTCTCTAGTTACGTGGATCTACATCATCTCATCACAATAGAAGTCACTTTGCCCGGGGAAGAGATGGGGTAATTTTATGCAATACTTGTAGTTTTTATTCTCATTTGAGCCTTAAATAGTGTTGGTGTTACCTTATTGGCTGTTTTATTTTCATTCAGGCACATCGAGACACATTATCCACTCATCATAATAGTAGAGGCCCCACACACAGAGGAAATGCGGTAACCTTTATTCACTTATTTGTGTGCCTAGGCAAACCACAAGGCCCTAAGCCAAAAAAGAATAGATTTGATTCTGCATGGATTCTGACATATGCCCTTTTGCTCGTCGTAATTTGTTTCAGCCAAATGGAGGTGCTGTATATACACATCAAAGTTACAGGAAACATGCATCAGGAAGAGGAAATGGGGTAATTCTAATTAGTTAGAGCATGCGATCCATATACTTTTGTCTTATATGTATTTTGGCTAAATTAAGTATGGAATTATGTCATTATCTTACCATTAACCAGAAAGTAAAGGAAGTGATTTCTACTTTTCTTAACCTTCCAGCTTATTGGAGCTGCTCTTCATTCTCGTCAGAGTAATATGGGCATGGGCAGGGGAAAAGTGGTAATCCAGTTGGCTAGTTTTCTATTGCTTTTTAAACTGCTTGCTTATAATTCTAATCATTTTCATGCTTTTGTTATGATCCTTTTTGGAGTTGTTTTTCTCTCTGATAATTCAGTATTGTGAAGACTTTTCACTAGTAGTTCATTCTCCCCTTTCTTTTGATGGCTGCCAAATTTTGGTTGTCCTTTTGATTCTGTAAACTATCTACTTGAGTACTTGCATTTTTCTTATTATGGCCTATCACATTCTTTAACTTATTTTCCCACATCACTCCAGCCAAATGGTGTTCCTCAACACAGTCATCGCAATGTAGGAAGTCAATTTCGGGGACGTGGAGCTAAGGTAACTATTCTTTTAGCACTTTTGATCCCTTTGAAATTCTTGTGTGGACATGACATCTTTGTGAATTCCTTGTTGCTATATTTCCTTCGTGATATACTAGTTCAGTTACCTCGAGGCATTAAAGCCTTGTTGTGATTCTCAGATTGTGTTTATTTTGCATATTTGCCAAATTCTACCTACTTCTCATTTTCTGAAATTGCCTTCACCATTAACCCACTGTAGAGGTCACTATTGTCAATATGCCTCTGTATACCTCCTAGTTCTTTTATCATGGTAAAGTTTGCATTATCACCTGAGATGCTTTCTCTTATCATCTGATGTGTAATAGACAATGCGTACTTTAGACGCATGAAACTTGGAATTGGAATTAGTGTGTTCTGATTATTTTTTTAAGAAAAATTAGAAATAGCTAAATATCCATGACGTGAAGCGTCTCATTTGAATTAATGTCCCTGAAATATGCCTTAGCTTTGATGCAAAATCTTTGATCATTACAATTTACAAGTGTTCAGATGTTAGCCATCAAATTGCATTTCCAATGGGATGAAACTTGTGTCGAATATTACATAGTTTGGGGAGAGTTGCGTGATGATAATTGTGTTGGCTGGCTTTAAACAAGCTGCAAGGAATGCAGGCTTCTTGACATTTTCTCTTCTAATCTCATTTTGATACACTAATAACTTAGCAAACTTTGCCTTTTCCTTCTGAATCATTGGGAAATAGGAAGCATGATCTGCTTCTCATGGAAACATATGCTCTCAAATATCAAGACAAAACAACCTGTCTGTTTGTTAACTGACACAATTCTTTGTACTCAGAGCATACTTTAATTTTTTTTCCCAGAATCCCCATGTGGTTAAAAGGTTCTCTGAGGATTTCGATTTTGAGGCAATGAATGAAAAATTCAATAAGAAAGAGATATGGGATTCTCTAGGCAGGAGTAACAAAGCTGGATCAGACGACGGAATCGGGGATGAGAAAGAGATGGATGACAGTGATGCAGAAGATGAAACTGCGGATGGAAGTGCAAAACGTGATTATAAGGTAAGCTGCAGTGGAAAATTATTTTCCTCATATCCCTCAATTTGCTGCAATTAACTTTTTGTTCTACAGCCTGTTTATCGTAAGGACAACTTCTTTGATTCTCTTTCTTGTCACACACTTGATCGCGAATCTGGAAAAGTGAAGTTCTCTGAACAAAGGAAAAAAGACGCTGAGGTAATTTAATTATTTGCCTCATCTCAAAGAGGGGACGGGGGGTGAATAAAAATCTTTGCTTTAGAATTTCTCCGTAATGTTATTCCTGAAAAGACTTCTTGGTGTGTTTTCTAGACATTTGGTGAGATTCAGAAGAACCAACGGGGTCGTGGTCAGGGAGCTCGCATGTCAGGGATATCTCAACACTCATATCGGGGAAGAGGATATGACAATGCACGTGGTGGCCGTGGCCAAGGAAGAACCGTTTGGGGTCGTGTCACTTAAAAAGAGCTTCTATGTGTGCCTGTGAATGGTGTTCAGGAAGTAGACCTCACCAGGCATTATCTAGTATCTAGTCATAGTAAACTTCTAGTCAGGTTTAACTTGACATTATTGTTAGTTATATAACAAATAAAGGACGGGTAGACTTTGCTGCCGAACACCGAGGATATGAACTATTTAAAGATGAGCTATGGTAAAACTTGGGAGTCCGGTGATTGTAAGAGTGTGTAGTCAGTCACAACTGGTTACCTTATAAATGGAGGCAGGTTGGAATGTATGGGCGTAGACTAGAGTCTTGTCCTACGAATGATAGCCTTTGAAGGCCGCCCAGGGGATGCGCTGTATGGTAGTAGTTTATGTTAGCTGTTTGTTCGATGCCTTGACATTTGACCTTTGCTCTACTAGGAGAAACAAGTAGCAAGGCTTAGCTGCTTTGAATAATATCTTTCATGTATTTTGTGAATAATGATGCATTGACATGAAAACTTTTTATAGTATCGTGCTTTTGTCAGTGTTTAAAAATTGGCTGTGTGGTAAGCTAGTGTCGACCTGCAGTTGGTTTCTGTATGGTCAGCGACTACCGTGCTGAATGCAATTGGTACATTTCCAGAAACTGAGAATAGTTTGTGTTGGTTACAACTGACCAACAATTGACTGATTGTGTTATGTCTGGTAATTAGCTTGGCGCAATGGAGTGTAAAAGGTGCTGGCAAAATTGTTATCACAGGTTGAATTGATTTTTTGGGGGAGTGCCGGTGTAACCTAGTTCTGTCCATTGGGCTTTGCTTCAAAGGAATCATGTCATGACTCAAGTGGTCATAATTGACACTCTTACTAATCCCTCGGTGGTTGACTATCATTTCCCAACTAAGCAATTCATTTATACAATCATTTATTCGAACTGAAGCAACTCAGAGTGTTATGCAATAAAATCAGACTAAAATTTAAAAACGGTACGGAAGTTATCTATTACAATCTCAAAGATTCGAAAGTCATTGTCTAGGACTCTAAATCAAAAACATAGAGTAGTGAATCTAAAGAAGACAAAAATAGTATCCGTGCGGTCAGAAATTAATACAGACACAAAGGGTTAGCTCACCCTCAGATCTTTCAGTGATAGTGCTAGAGATGGAGTCTCAAAAAGCTTCTTGGATCACATTCTACACTTAGTAAAAGAAGTGCAGGAGTAGCATCAGTACAAACACAATGTATTGGTAGGCATCATAGGCCGATCTTGAATAATAACGAGTATTAGGGCTGGTTGACGGGACGCGACATCCCGGTACTGGCCCGATGACTTAATGGGATTAGGGGGGACGGGATATGGGACAGGACAGGACGGGTATTTTTACCGATTGTCCTGGCCCGGCGTCCCAGTACTAGCCCCGTTCTGTCCCGATTTGGATCGGACTTTTTAATTTTTTTTGAAAGAGTTGTTTCCGGCCGTTGGGGTGGAGTCCCCCAATGGCTTTATTCCCTGAAAATCAGCCCCCCACCCCTTTATTTTTTTTTAATTTTTTACATCCCTTGTTTTAGAAATTACACTTTGGTCCTTTTTTAAAAAACTATAAATATCCTCACATTTCCACAATTTATTCATAATTCATATCTTCTCTTCTCTAATCTCTACTACACACTCATTCTCTCAAATATTATCAATTCTCAATTTCTCTCAAATCTCTCTACAATCTACATTCTCTAATTTTCCAAATTCCAAAATTTACAATTTTCAAATTTAAATAATGTTAGTTATTTTAGTTTCAAGTTTCAACTTTAAAGTCTCAAGCTGCTACTTGCTAGTTGCTACATCAATTTTTGAATTCCGACAATTGCTTATAATCGTTTGTTTTACACAGACGTTTGGTACATTCGTTCCATATTTACTTTTGTTAATTAGTTATTTTACGGCTTTATGCATTTAATTTTTCTATCTTATTTATTTAAATATACTTGTGTTATATTTATTTAGTCATAATTTTAGTTGTGTTATATTTATTTATTCATAAATTATAATATGAATTTGGAAAAAATATTCTGGAAAGGAAAGGGTGTTATGACCAAGGTTGCAGGTGCGTTCGATAGTAGTACTGGTAAAAAAAGTACAGGTTCTAGTTCTACTGCTAAAAAGATTGGTGGTTCTTCTTCAGTGCCTAGAGTTAGAATTAATAACGAAGATTTTATGCAATTTGATAATACTCCTATTAATATTACTTCGAATAATCCATTGGATAATGAAATTATGGAAAGACGTTATGGTAATTTATTAGACGAAGAATTAGATGAAGAAGTAGAAGTAGAAGTAGTAGTAGAAGAAGAATTAGATGATTCACCTACTAGTCCCATTACCGAAGCTCCAACTCAGGATACTCTTCAGTGTGAAGCTCAACTTTCCCCCGTATCCTACTAGGGGTAAGACTAGGGTTCAACGGGCTAAAACTTCAGTTGTTTGAAAATTTATGCATCAAAATGAGGAATGAACGAAAGCTATTTGTAATAAGTGTAAAAAGGTAATTAAGCATGAACGCGGTGGAAGTAAAGGTGGAACATGAGGGTTACATAGATATTTATTACAATGTTCTGAACTTGAACATTCGGCGGCCAACGAAGCCACTAAAGCCGTCGGTTGTGATGTCCCTATTGGATCGGAAGGGGGTTCCAATATGGTTCAGGACCAGTTAAACCCTTCAAACCCAAGTGCCCTGTTACACAATTGAAATACGATAGGGATAGAGACCGTGAAAATATTGCAAAAATGGTTGCGGTCTGTGGTTTGCCTTTTAGTTTTCCCTCCCATCCCAAATTTATTATGTATATTTCAACAAACATATAATCCTTCTTTTCAAGGTTTTTTGCGAAGCATGGTTAAACGTGACATTTTTAAATTTCAAGCAAAACATTCTCATTATCTTCGTTGTTTATTTAGTTATTTTGATGGTAGATTTTCTATTACATCTGATATAGATCGTAGTGTCAATTCCGTTGATTATTTAACTGTTACTGCACATTGGATTGATCGTAACTGAAATTTACAAAAAAGAATAATAGGTTATAAAATTTGTGAGCAGAGAAAAACTGCTCATATATAGTTGCTACTATACTTGAAGTTTTACAATCTTTTGACATTTGTAATAAAATATTGAGTATTATACTAGATAATGCTTCTTCTAATACTAGTGTTGTTAGTATGTTAAGAACTCGATTATGTCCAATTAATAATAATGCTTTCCATGTTAGATATGCTGCTCATATATCTAATTTGGCTGTACAATATGACATTAAATTATTTGATACTGAGTTTTGTAAAGTTGAATTAGCATGTTTTTGAATTTTTCGAATGAATAAAAGTTCTAGAATTCGTGAATTTAAAGAACTTTGTAGAATATGTGAACTTTCATATAGAAAAGTTCCAAAACATGTAAAAACTAGATGGAATTCATTATATGAACTATTAGAAGTTGCATATATTTATACAAAGCCTATCACTATATTGTATAATGCTCATAATTCTGAACCTGATTTGAAACTTGATGATAATGACTAGGAGAAAATAAATGAACTTAATCAATTTTTGAAATTATTTTATCAAGCAACAAAAATATTTTCTGGCGTGTATTTTGAACTTAATGAAAAGTTTGCACCGGCTAATGAGGTCATGATTCAAAAGTTAAGAAAATATTTTTTTCCTATCCCTCAAATTTATTTAACTGCTATATTTTTTAACCCAGAATATAAAGAACGATGTACAAGAGGAGCCGTTCAAAAAATTTATGAAAATTTAGAAATAGAAGATAATGAAATTTCAAGTTTGGAAACTTGTAAAAGTAGTATTAGAGTGCAGGCTAAATTAATGCATGACTTATTGCCAGTTGCATAGTGGTAATTCCGTTAATGCTCTTGAAACTTCTAGGGTCTGAGTAGATAGTACCCATGGATATGTGCAAAGTCAAATTGGTCTTAATTTTTTTGACAGTTGTGATTTTGATGACTATCTTTCTTCAGCTAGGAAAATGTTACAATTGCCGCTGATGGCACGCCGGACATTCTGAGTTGGTGGAGGGCTCGTGGAAGTGTATTTCAATGCTTAGCAAGATGGTTCGGGATGTGCTAGCTATTCAAGCATCATCTGTTGCTTCGGAGGCCACTTTTAGTGTGGCAAGATTTCAACTTGAAGATCACCGATATTCACTAGCAGAAGACAACTTGGAGGTATCTATAACTTTTAGAAATTGGATCAACATGGAGCGAGAAATCTCGGGCAACGAAGTTAACTTCTCAGCAAGAAGCTTTTTTGTCAGCAATTAACAATGACGATGATATGGAAGCACAAGACCGACAACAATCTATGCCAGTGCCGGTAAATATTCGGCTCAAGAAATAGAAGAATTAGAAAGAGATTTCACAAAAATATATAGATATTAATATTATATTCAACGCTTAATCCAAATAGAACCCTTCCTAGAAGGTAGCTGCGTAAATTAGGCGCTCTATTAAAATATATGTATAATTGTAATACAAATTTTTATGATATTATTTTAATTTTTATATGAATAAATTTAAAGGCTTTTAGCTTTTAGTCTTAATTTTTAATTTCATTATCTGTTGTATTATATCTTAATTATTTACAAATATTTAAATAAACTTATAGATACAAATAAATATTCAATAATTACTTCATATTTCAAAATTAAAATTTTAAATTTCAAAAATTAAAATTTCAAACTTTAAGTCTTTAAAAGTTAAGAGTTAAGACTTTAAGTCTTTGACAAACTTTAGAAATTATTTATGCCTTAAAATATTAAATTCTTAATTTCAATTTTCAATTTTCAAATAAATAAATAAATAATTACTTCATATTTCAAACTTTAAGTTTTTAGACTTTAAGTTAAGACTTTAAGTCTTTAACAAATTTTAGAGTTTAGAGTTTAGACTTTATTTGAATTTTTAGCCTTAAATTTATATTTCAAATTTAAAATTTAAAATTTCAAGTTCAACTTTGAAGTTTTTTGAAACTCTAGGATAACCCGTAGCCAATACAACCAAGTTCAACTTTGAGATTCTTATTTATAAATTCTAAGTTTCTAAGTTCTAACTATAAGGCTTTAAATTAAATTCTTATTTCTAAATATAAGACTTTAAAGTATAAGACTATAAAAATTTAAAAAATATTTAAATTATAATATTAAAAAAAATATTTTTCGTCCCGTTTGTCCCATTTATCCCGTCCCGTTAATATAGTAGGACGGGACGGGACTATTGGTCCGTCCCGGCCCAGTTTTCCCAGTTTCGTCTCGGTCCGTCCCGTCCCGGTCCAATGCCCAGCCCTAACGAGTATATAATATAGCTCAACAAGCAAGCAACAAACACTAACAATCAAATACGAAAATCATCCAACTCATAAATTCAGGTAATCACTAATGTTAAGCAGTCGTATTCACATCATCAGGCCTAACATTGCCAATCAAGAGGAATATATATATGATCCTCAAAATCAGACAACAAAAAATCACAAGTCTATAATGTAAGCAAGTCACAATAAATGCAATAGAGTCATGCCTATATTGAACATACCACTATTTACCTTTGTATCTCATTAATTTCACATCTATACCAAACCTGGTCTCATATTAGTTACTCATCAGTCTCATATCTGTACACACATGCCAGAGGGTCTTATATTTGCCCATCCAGTCATGACCTGCAGGGTACTCTAAAAATTCATGTATTGTACCGACGTGGTACCCAATCCCACTTATCTGCTCGTCCGTATGCTCTTCTCAGACACGAGTCACTCATATCACAACTGCTCGCCCAGATACTTCCCTCTAACACGAGCCTCTCATCTCAGGATAATGGAGTATTACCCAAACATTACCAACATATATTAATATGTGCTCACATCAGTCATCAAACAAGACAAATCATAAGTACATATTGATTATCACAATCGCACTTTAAAATCATGAATAATATTCATAGAATTAGATAATTCAGAACTCATTCGAATGGTACAACTAAGTCACAATAGTCTCTATCACAATTAATGTCATGCTCATCAAGTCACAAAACATACAAGGCATTAAACAATGTCTAACTCCATATAAAATCGTAACTTACCTGATTTAAATGTCAAGCTACTCCGCAGGAGCTTTGCCTTTTCTCAACGTTTCAGAACGTTTAAAATCTAAAACAAGCAAATAAAGAATATTTAATAGTCTATTTCTCTAATAAAGAACTTGAAAATTCAAACCCGGCCTATTATACCCGCTATTAAGGTTCAATTCGTTACCCACAAGGTAATTTATCATGCTCTACTCCCACAATGATCATTCCACCTAAGTAATGGAGTTTCTACTCCTTAAATCCTTTTAAAGCAGTTTTTATATGCTAACGGACCAAACTTAATGATCGTCTAGATCTCACATTACCACCATTGCGAACTATGATAATCAATTCCATCCTAGAAGTGTTAGTCATTCACTTAGAATCCTAAGAATTAAGAACTATCAACACCCGAACAACTTACCCTTACTTTAATAGTTCCAGGGTTCTTAGCTAGAAGTTCACCATCAAAGATCACCCATTAATTCTAGGGTGTTAAAGGGTCAAGATATGGAAGGATTAACTAAAAAATCTTTCCTTGGGAAGAAGAAACTGCTCTACTCTGAAAAAATCTCCCTTAAGCTCTCAAATTTCGTGTCTTAGAATAATGGGGGTGAAAACCCCAAAATTCTAACTTAAACAGTCATTCTGCCTCGCGTCGATTGCTGCAGCGATGCGCTGCTAACCAATAGCTCAGTAATTCTGATGCTTTTCCATTCCCAAAACACAAACATTTTATCTCAACTTTCCAACACCCTCAAAATATGTACTTAGCTGTAAAACAACGGTACGAATTCCCTCGTAGTTTTAGAATTCCCTACGGAGGTCTAGTTCACTAGGTCACCCCCTAATAGAACACAACACATGAAGATTTCAATTAAAGCTAATCACATTTCAGTTTTTAAAACCGCACCATTCTGGAGTATTTACTAACTCACTTCTACTATGAGGACTCTAAAGGGTGCTAGGACCCTAACCATTCCATAACTTCCGGAGGGGTCGCTACAAATGAAGGTGCTAAATTATTCACTATGTTGGTTCATTTATACTGTATTGAGTAAATTAACCTGTATTATCTTTGTCACGGTGCTTATGGTCTTCTGTGTTGCTAATAGTTGCCTCGCATGTCAATGTTAGTATGCTAGTATAGTATGTTAGTTGGCCCCTTCATATAATTACCTAGCCTAGCTAGTTCCCTTAAAGAAAATTGATTGCCGCTATTGTGTCGTCATAGAGCGTATAGTTTGATCATGTTGCCGCTATTGTGTCGTCACTCACAAGTATTATTACCCAATATGGGGCTCTTCATATACACATGGTTAAAATAACTTGTTTTCATTTAAACTTCTAAGCTAGACAATTGTATTTGTGGCCCTCGCGTCTAATGCATTTCTTATCTTTGCTATTCTTGTGAACTAATCTTTTCTAAATTAGAACTATTGGTAACATTTATTACGTTTATGAAGTATCTAAATTTACCAATTCAATTACGATTCTTCTCGTTATTAGGAGCCTTACCATCAAAATAAATTTTATCGACATCATTAATAATCAAATGAATACATATAATCCATCAACGACAATTATACTTCACTGTTTTTTTTCTTTCTACTTAACGTTTTATCGGTAAATCAATCAGAGAGATTCCTAATTTGCAGGATTTGATATAGTTGTTATTCTCAGTAACGTATTAGCCTTAAAACGTGACTCACAGTAGCGATTTTAATGCTCGTATAAATTATGAGGCAGAGCGTCGTCGTCCGCGATAACGAATTAATAAAACGTTACTCGCAATTATATATTTATGTTTAATATTGTTAACATCAGTTAAATATTTTTTTATCTAATATGTTACTGTCACGTAAGTTTCTTTTAGTTTCATAAATTTTTTAAAATATATATTATTATGATGAATTAATTTAAATTATGACTTATCTCGATCAAAAATTCTTGTAATCTTATACTTAAATTTCCTCTGGGTTCTAGGAGCAGGGGATGATGCATAATAAACAGATTCAGTTTTAAGTTCTTTTTAGTGACACTGGATTAAAAAAATATCTAAACAATCACATCATTTATATAGTAACTAGTGAATATGATTATCGCTTCGCGCGATTACAAAAAAAAAAGAAGTTATTAAATAGTGAAGTATTTTTTATAAAGTGAAGAATTCTTATTTTTCATAAAATTTTCTATTACGTACATAGAGTGATAAGTAATGATAATTTTTTCTCTTGACGATAAAAATTGATCGGCCATCAATTAAACAATCTAATCGAAAAAAATAAAATTTGTAGAGTATGATCTTAAAATAGCATATAAGACAAAACTTCTAAAGATGTTATATATATGAACTTCAAATTTATGTCTAATCTATTTTACTTGATAATGACTCTCTAGTAATCTTTTCATATTGCATTACAAGTATTCATCCCAAAAGTAAAACTTTCTTATAACAATTAAAAAATACAAATAGTAAAGTTACTCTAATTTTTTATAAAGAAGACCGAAGTTATATCTAATCTTTTAACTCTTACACTTTAATAGACAAACAAAGTGGTAAAGACTATTGAGAAAAAGAGAAGATCACGCAAATAAAGGCTAAAAAAGATCATATTAAGCAAGTGTGCCCGTGTATTCCTAACAAAATGAAAACAAGTATGTAAGTCAACTGAATTACATTTAAAATTAATTAAAAAAAATAAAGAAGTGGATAATGAAAAGTATAGTATAAGCCTATAAATTGCTAAGAAATAGTGGATAATGAAAATATAACCCTACAAAAATCGGGGATTATAGAACAACGAAAAATATATTATTATGGAAAGTATATTTAATTTAAACTTTTAAAAATGGTTAGTTTTGCAAGCTACAATTTTTATATAAAACGTGAAAATTTAAGTAATTAAAATGTGAAACTGGTTTAGGTCATCTATAATATAAAAAACAGACTTTAACCTTTTTTTGTCATAGAAATATATATCACATAATAACCAATAACAATCGTGCTCGTCTTAAAAGAAAACGTATTAACCAAAGGTGAACTTCTTGAAATTGATTAATATGAGAAGAAAAAATATAAAAGAAAATAATATAACTACTTAAACACCATACTTTACTGCCTAAAAGATTTGCTGTCACTATTTTTATTTTTTTCAAAAACAAAAAAAAGATGAAGATATAACAATAAAAAGCTCCTCAATCCATCAAATTTATTTGTTTTCCAACTAAAAATATAAATCAAACTCAATTAATTTCATTTTCCGTCCTTCCGTTGCCATTGAAAGATTGTTCGCGGTAGAATCCCCGACTTTCATCTCCTTCTCCTCTTGAATAGTATCCATCATTCAAGTTCTACATAAATTTTGAGAGCTTTTAAAGATGCCATGGTATGAACTCTGATATGCCAAAAAAATAAAGTCCTTCGTAGGAGTGGGTAATCGAAACTTGAAGAGCGACTCCATCTATCTAGCAAATAATCTTTCACATAAACAATTGATCCGGTGTTATTACTGTTAAATGTTGGTATATAAAAATTAATAATATTTAAAAAAAAACTCAAATCCAACAGATACACAGGTCGATCAACCTGTAAAAAGTAACAAATCTAAAATAAATAAGATATGAGAAATTATTATAAACATAAAAGGAATAAAGAAACACCAAAAACTAAGAAAACAGAGAGGGAGAAAGGATCCGTGTTATGGGAAGAAGAGGGAAAGGTCATAACTCAAATCCAGCAAATACACAGGTCGATCAACCTGCAAAAAATAATAAATCTAAGATCAATAAGATATGAGAAATTATTATAAACACAAAGGAATAAAGAAACACCAAAAACTAAAAAAACAGGGAGGGGAAAGGATCCGTGTTACAGGAAGAAGAGAGAAAGGTCATAACTCAATAGAGTTAATAGAGAATGTATTTGAGTCTGGAGGATTAATGACATGTCGGTTACATAAGATATTTAAGGTATAACTATTTATGAATAAATGAGATAACTGCTAAAAATAGAGCAACTATTGAGATTCAAATATGAATTTATAATATTCTCATAATTTTAATTTTTATTTAGGCTCATGGTGAGAATATTTTTGAAATCTGCATCAACTTACAAAAATTCATTATAAAAAAATAAAATAAAAAGAGATTTGAGTATTATATTACTTTCATATATAGCAGTGACTACCTTGAGATATGTCGCTGTTACAAGGCTACATATGAGATCCCTTATGTAAAGGAAGACCCAACACAATGGGTACCAGTAATAATTTATTTTTTAAGCTTACGGGGTGTATATATTTTTTTAAAACTTCATCAACTTTGTATACATAACTTTCAAAAGAATAAGATAACTGTTGGGATTCTTAACTTATCACATAAATAGAAAAAATTAGGAAAAGACAGAAAAGAGAAAAAAGTGGCAATAACTTGAGTAATTTATCATATCATTAAATGGGTAGAAATTTTTTTGATTTAAAATAGAAAAAAATATTCAGAAAAACAAGAAAAAAGGTAAATGCAAATGAAGGTTTTAGAAGTACGCTGCATAAGCACATCAATATCCTTCTTTTATATATGTATATAAATTTATTTTTATTTTATTAGTGGAGGGTTAAAATGGTAATGCAACTTTGAAGTTAGAAAATTTTCACTTTTATTATATTATAATTTAATTTATTTTTATTATTATTTATTTATTTTATTTAGTGGAGTTTGTTTAATGACATAACATTAAATGAAATTAATTAAATAAATGAAACAAAACTAATTTTAAAATAGAAAAAAAAATTCAAAAAAATAAGAAAAAATAAAAATAAAAATAAGAATGGAGGCTTTAGATGCATGCCACATAAACATGCTTCTAAGTCTCCTTTTATATTTATTTTTATTTTATTTAGTGGAGGGTTAAAATGGTAATGCAACTTTAAAGTTAGGAATTTTTCACTTTCATTCTATTTTAATTTAATTTATTTTTCTTGTTATTTATTTATTTTATTTAGTGGAGCTTGTTTAATGATATAATATTAAATAACATTAATTAAATAAATAAAATAAAAAATAATTTTAAAATAGAAAAAAATTAAAAAAACAACAAAAAATAAATAATAAGAATGGAGGTCATTAGCATGCCTCTAAGTCTCCTTTATATATATACTAGAAAATTTATCCGCGCTTCGCGCGGTTATTAAAAATAAAAATAATAAAGATAAATTTAGTACGAAATATGCATATATTAATAATTTTTAAAAAATTACATGTATTTCGTATCTCCAATTCTACACAAAAGACATCTATAATATGAAAGATACAGAGAGTGAAATTAAATTAAATGATGGTATTATACTCCATATTTTATATATAAAATCATTTAACAAAAATAACAATTATTGAAGCATACATGATACTCCTAAAATACTTAAGAAAAATGTTACCAAATTCTTAACAAATTCTCTGATAAAGATCAAAATGTCCTAGGAGTTTTTCTCTTCTTATTCTAACTTTAATTTAATCACATTTCTTTTGTTTTCTCTGAGTATTGGACTATTACTTCAGTCTTCAACTCTTTATCATTTCTATACTCAAGTCTTAAATAGGTTATCTGAAAAAATGAATGAATATAAAACGAAAAAGTTGTTAGATGAGAAGAATAATACCTAACCCCTTTTCATACTAATATAACAACTCTTTTCAAACTTATCGTCAATAACAATTTTATTTAAAATGAAGAATACCTTACATGTTTCTTCTAGTCCTTTTTAATTTAAGAAAAAAGTTATAGCATGGAAGAATTGAGAAGAGATTCAACTAATGAAAAAAAGTAAATTACACCTTACTTTTGGTGGAGTGTTAATGCATATTGTCTTCATGTTGTCAATATTTGCTAAAAATAACCACATTGCGCTAATTTCTAATGATAAAAATAACATTATTACTTGAGAGATCAACATTATATTAATGTTTAATTACGTGTTGAAAAATTTCTACCCTATCACCTTTCAACTTGGACTGGAAAGTTAATTACCTTGACACGTTTAATTATGTTGATGGGAGATGAATAAAATGCAAAAGAGAGTCAGCAAGTAAATGATATAAAAAATAATAAAATAAAGTAATGAATATAAATTATAGATGCAACACACAATTTGATTCAAAATTCTATAAAGAAAGTAGGATAACCAAACAACGACAACTTCATATTAATTAATTATAAATTTTGATTAGCAAAACTAAATTCAAATACTACAAATCTCAAAATTTTAAAACACAATTTTATTTTATCATTATAAACTCAATAACAATCCAAGCAGCAAATTAATAATAATAAAGAAACAATAGTGTAATACTAACATAAAGAAATACAAGATGTTATAAATGCTTGTTACAATTAAAACTTACCAGACTCTCATGCCCTTTGATCAAAAGTCGGAAACTAATGAAAAATTAAAACTTCTTATAAAATCTCTATCAACAAAATAATAGTAATATCTGTAAAGATATGACATATGGGCCTAACTCAACCTCAAAAGCTAGCTCATGAGGGGAGGATTGCCCAAGTCCATATAAACAAACCATCAGTCCATTCCCCAACCAATGTAAGACTTTAACCTATTAACACCCCCCTTCACACTCAGGCCCGACTGGAGTGTGGACTGGGAGCCCAAACGGAAATGGACCTGGCTCTGATACCATGTAAAGATATGACACCTGGGCCTAACTCAACCTCAAAAGCTAGCTCATGAGGGGAGGATTGCCCAAGTCCATATAAACAAACCATCAGTCCATTCCCCAGCCAATGTGAGACTTTAACCTACTAACAATATCAACTCGAAAATGAGAATGAAAGCATCAAAAGCAAAGCAAGTAGTTTTAGATAACAAAAGAAATTAAATATTAATCATTCGACCATTTCCTTGGCAATCGAATTTCTTTTTAGCGAAAAGGAAATAAATCATGTGATTGCTCGTGATCCTCTTGAGTGACTCAAATACTTCGTCTATAATATTGTAATATATAAATACTTGCGAGTAATTAACATTAATTGAAAGAATATTGTATTAAAAAAAATTGAAGAGGAGTTAGAAATTATAACAAAAATGTTTCTTTAATTGCTTGTTTGTGTAATTATCCCGTCCTTTTTATTTTTTATTGGTTGAACTAAAAGTTCACAGAGGTGGCTGTTGAGTTTTTGTTAAATATAACATAAATAATAAATAAAATTAAAAGGGAAAAGACATAAATAATAATAATAAATAGGATTATTAACTAAAGAAAGGTGTCAACTCATAAAAAAAGAAGAAAGGATTGAAGTGTGATTAAGAAGATTAAAAAAGTAGTTTTTGCGATTTATAACATAACAAAAAAATATTGTCACAAGACCACATGTATTTCACCATTAAATTTATTTTAATCGAAATAATAATATATTAAAAAGAATGCTTTGCTGGAGACGTGGGTGGTAACATCAACAATTAACAGAGAGAAGAGTTATTACAAAAAATTAAATTTTTACAAAATTGATGGTAAGTAATTTTTTTAAAAAATATATAATTTTGATTATCATGGTACTCAATGATATATTATTTAACAACTGAATAATAAATTCAAGATATTTCATGCAAGATTTTATACTAATATAAACTATTGAACAAAAAAATAACATTGTCAAAATTTAAATTCAGAATGTATAATTTATAATCGTAGTAAATTAGATTGATGAGATAATTAATTTCTTAGATCATATTTTAAAAATAACTTAGTGCTATCCATGATAATAATGTGAAAAATTTTTGAAACAAAAAAGCCATCACCTATCATTAGATTAAATGAATCGAGCATTAGTATAACTCCTATATTTATATTTTTTTACCAAAAAAAATTATTTAAAATTGTTTTTTATACATTGACGAAGAATAATTAATTTTATTTTTCGAAGGATAAAATGATCATTCAATATTTAATGGATATTTTGGTAATTCAACTTTTCAACTTAACTTGTTCCCACTTTAAAATAGTGTGTGTGTGTGTGTGTGTGTATGTGTCCATGAAATATTGAACGACTATTTTACCTTTCAATTTAAAACTATTCCTAGAATATTATATATATTGTAAAAGCTAAAATTACATAGAAATAAATATTATTATTGCAATAGATATTATTAGACCATTAAATATTTTAGAATGAATTATTTAGATGATAATGAAGAAGTGAACCTATTTATTATTTAAAGGATATATTTGTCTCTCATTGGAAAGTTATTTTAGTATTTTAACTTTTCACTTTTTGCCTTTCCACTTGTATATTATTATTGTTGTTGTTGTTGTTATTATTATTTATTTATTTATTTATTATTTATTTATTACTATTATTATTATTTTTATTTATTTATATTTATTTATTTATTTATTTTTCACTTATATAGTAACAAATATATAAATATGATATGATATGATATGATAAAATATTAATATTTAATTATGTATTTAATTTAATTTTCATTTAGTGGAGGGAAAAAATAGTAATCTAATTCTTTACTTTTTGGCTTTATTATTATTTTTTATTATTATTTATTTATTTATCTTCCACTTATATAATAAAAAAATATATAAATATGATATGACATGATAAAATATTAATATTTAATTATGTATTTAATTAAATTTTAATTTAGTGGAGGAATGAAACGATAATCTAAGTTTTCACTTTTTGGCTTTACACTTATATTATAATAATAATAATAATAATAATAATAATAATAATAATAATAATAATAATAATAATAATAATAATAATAATAATATGATAAATGAGTTAAAAAAATAATTTTAAAATGAAAAAATTAGTCAAAAAAATAATAAAAAAGAAAAATTGGAATAGAGCTCTTAAAGGCATGCCACATCAGCATGCCTCTAAATCTCCTTTATATATATATACTAGTATTTGGGTACCGCGCGTTGTGCGTGTATTCCATATAAAATATAAGTAGAAAATTTTGTTAAATCACATAAATATTATGAGTACTAAATTAGTGTTCGAATTGGTAATTTAATTTTTTTTATTTGAAGACCAAAACTTGAGTTGTTCATTGACTTAGCAAAAGCAAAACATTATACATATATGCTTGAATAGAATAAACGCAAATCAGATTTATAAAAGAAACAGATGAAAAGTTGTCGACCTTACTAAATTCCTAAAAAAAATAATTCTAAAAAATCTACGGTTTGTAAATCTTAAAGTTTTAATTTTTGGCATCGCCGCCATTCATTCAATTAACTTTCTTCCATATGCTGACTCTTTCTTGACATGCATTTCTGTCATTGTGCCCTGAATGTGGATACATTAAAATATAAATTAGAGAATATAATAAGTTAATAAAAATATATTAATCATGGAACAACTATTTTTCGATAAAATAAATATGGTGTAATAGGGCAAAATAAATATTGTTTAGCAAATAAATGAAGTCAATCGAGAAATAATTAAATAGAAAAAGTAATTAAAACACAGCTTAGAAGACTTCACAGGCTCAAGATTAATGACTTGATTATATCACAACATCAACAAACATCCATTGCATCATCTAAACAAAATGTCACCAATTAAAATAACGAAAGAGAAGACTAACCATCACCAACAGGGACACATTTTGAACACGAAAATATGTCATTGAGTTTTGTCTTTAAGTAATGAATGAATTAATATATTTTCCATTAGGAAGTTGAAAGATGAAGAAACTAAATATTGAATAGACATATTAAAGATTGATATTAACGGACATTTGTAATAGATAGAGAAGATTAAAATAATTTTAAATTTAGTTGATTACAATAAATGACATTAATTTTAGAAACATGAACCATCTTCATATTATTCATCTTTTACATTTTAGTAGATGAATAGGTTTGAAGTAAAGGGTAAATATGGTCGTTTAATTTTTTATGAATATTTTGGTCTTTTAACTTTATACATAGGTGTTTCCCACTTTTAGTATAATCATATTATTATATAAGTGGAAAGCCAAAAAGTGAAAAGCTATATTACCATGAAAGTAAATTAAAGATATATGATCTATAAGCAAGTGTTCGTGAAATATTAAATGACCATTTTACCCTTCAATCTAAAACTAGTCCTATAATATTATATATACGAAAAGCTAAAATTGCATAAAATTAAATATTATTGGACCATAAACTATTTCACAATGAATTATTTAGATGATGATGAAGGAGTAAACCTATTTATTATTTGAAGGGTATATTAGTCTCTCAATATTTGGAGGTTATTTTAGTATTTTAACTTTTCACATTTTGCCTTCTCACTTATATATTATTATTATTATTATTATTATTATTATTATTTAGTTAGGTATTATTTATATTTATTTCTTATAATTTATCTTTATTTTTATTCTTATTTATTATTATTATTATTATTTTTTATTAGTTATATTTATTTTTATTATTTATTTATTTATTTTAACTTTTCACTTTTTGGTTTCTCACTTATATAGTAATAAATGTATAATTATGTTATGATATGATAAAATATTAATATTTAATTATATATTTAATTAAATTTTAATTTAGTGAAGGGGCAAAATGGTAATCTAATTTTTTACTTTTTGCTTCCCACTTATATAATAATATAATATGATATGATGATGATTTTTACATATTATATTTATTTTTATTTTATTTATTTATTTTATTTAGTGGAGGGTTAAAATGGTAATGCAACTTTGAAGTTAGGAATTTTTCACTTTTATTATATTTTAATTTAATTTAATTTAATTTTATTGTTATTTATTTATTTTATTATGGAGCTTTTTTAATAACATAACATCAAATGACATTAATTAAATAAATGAAATAAAAAATAATTTTAAAATAGAAAAAAATTTAAAAAAACAAGAAAAAAGAAAAATAAGAATGGAGGCTTGTGGAATGCCTCTAAGTCTCCTTTATATATATATATATATATATATATATATATATATATATATACTAGTATTTGGGTACGCGCTTTGCGCGTGTATTCTATATAAAATATAGATATAAAATTTTGTTAAATCACATAAATATTATGAGTACCAAATTTGTGTTTGAGTTGACAATTAATTTTTTTTTGTTTGAAGACCAAAAATTGAGTTGTTCATTGACTTAACAAAAGCAAAACAATATACATATGTGCTTGAATAGAATAAATGCAAATCAGATTTATAAAAGAAACAGATAAAAAGTTGTCGACCTTACTAAATTCCTCAAAAAATAATTCTAAAAAATGTGCAGTTTGTAAATCTCAAAGTTTAAATTTTTGGCATCACCGCCATTCATTCAATTGACTTTCTTTCATATGTTAGCTCTTTCTTGACATGCATTTCTGCCTTTGTGCCCTGAACGTGGATACATTAAATTGTAAATTAGAGAACATAATAAATTAATAAAAATATATTAATCATGGAACAAATATTTTTTAATAAAAGTGATCGTTTAAGTCGCGATAAAATAAATATGGTGTAACAGAGCAAAATAAATATTGTTTAACAAATAAATGAAGACAATTGAGAAATAATTAAATAGAAAAAGTAATTAAAATACAACTTAGAAGATTTCACAGGCTCCGGATCAATGACTTGATTACATCACAACATCAACAGACCTCCATTGCATCATCTAAACAAAATGTCACCAATTAAAATAACGAAAAAGAAGACTAACCATCACCAACAGGGACACACTTTGAGCACGAAAATATGTCATTGAACTTTTTATTTAAGTAATGAATGAATTAATGTACTTTCCATCAGGAAGTTGAAAGATGAAGGAACTAAATATTGAATAGACATAATAAAGCTTGATATTAACACACATTTGTAATAGATAGGGAAGATTAAAGTAATTCTAAATTTAATTGATTATAACAAATGACATTAATTTTTAAAACATGAACTATCTTCATATTATCATTTTTTACATTTATTATGTACTATCACTTTATTATTTTTTAAATATAAATTACATTTTAATAGATGAATATGTTTGAAGTAAAGGGTAAATATGGTCGTTCAAACTTTTATGGATATTTTGGTCTTTTAACTTTAGATATAGGCGTTTCCCACTTTTAGTATAATCATATTATTATATAAATGGAAAGTCAAAAAGTGAAAAACTATATTACCATGAAAGTAAATTAAAGATATATGATCTATAAGCAAGTGTTCGTGAAAATATTGAATGACTATTTACCCTTCAATCTAAAATTATTCCTATAATATTATATATACTAAAAGCTAAAATTAAATAAAATTAAATATTATTGGACCATAAACTATTTCACAATGAATTATTTAGATGATGATGAAGGACTAAACCTATTTATTATTTGGAGAGTATATTAGTCTCTCAATATTTGGAGGTTATTTTAGTATTTTAACTTTTCACTTTTTACCTTCCCACTTATATAGTAATATGATTATTATTATTATTTATTTATTTAGTTAGTTAGTTAGTTATTATTTATATTTATTTTTTACATTTATTCTTATTCTTCTTCTTCTTCTTCTTCTTATTATTATTATTATTATTATTATTATTATTATTGTTATTATTATTATTAAAATTTATTAGTTATATTTATTATTTATTTATTTATTTATTTATTTTAATTCACTTTTTGGCTTCTCATTTATATAGTAATAAATATATAATTATGATATGATATGATAAATTATTAATATTTAATAATATATTTAATTAAACTTTAATTTAGTGAAGAGGCAAAATAGTAATCTAGCTTTTCACTTTTTGGCTTCCCGCTTATTTAGTAATATGATATGATGATGATTTTTATATATTATATTTATTTTAATTTTATTTATTTATTTTATTTAGTGGAGGGTTAAAATGGTAATGCAACTCTGAAATTAGAAATTTTTCTCTTTTATTATATTTTAGTTTAATTTATTTTTATTGTATTTATTTATTTTATTTAGTGGAGCTTGTTTAATGACATAACATTAAATGGCATTAATTAAATAAATAAAATAAAAAAATAATTTTAAAATAAAAATAAATTCAAAACAACAACAATAAAAAAAAAAAAGAATGGAGATTTTAGAGGCATGCCACATCAGCATGCCTCTAAGTTTCCTTTTTATATATATATATTGATTGATTATATATTATTTTCTTTTCATTAATTTATATAGCCTAATAAACATGGGAGTTTAAATTATATGCACACATCATAATGTAAATAAATTCTCACACTATCGAAAAAATATCTGCAAGTAATTATCCTCCATAAAATGATGAGATTTGTCTTCTTAAAAACAAGACTAAGTTACCTGTTACTATAGGTAAAGACATTATGATAGTGTAAAATATCTACAGTATCGATATATATCAATTAACTCTAGAAATGGTAAATGATCTGCTATAATAGCTAGATTAAATTATATTTATGATCACGTTTTTTTCTTCTTCCAATTATCAAAGTTATATAACTTAAAATCTAACTGTACTATGTTTTGCCAGTTGTAAATTGTGATGTTAACATCTATATCTGTATATATATAATAAAGCTAAGATAAAAAGAGGTGACTGTGGTATATTTTTAAAGTCAAGAATAATATTTTTTTTCTCAATTTTTTTGATATTTTTTCTATTTATAAGAATCTAAAATTATTGGGTGAAAATCGTTTTCACCTCCCAACTTTGCTTTAAAATCAAACTCCCCCTTCAACTTTGAATAATAGACATTCTCCTCTCTTTATCCTAATTGACTTTTTAAAATATCTATTTTACCCTTCAATCCTCCATGTATATAATACTTTTTTATATTATATATAATATTTATTTTGCAACGTAGATATTTATAGTTTCCTATTTAAATTCACTAACATTATAAGTAGAACAATACTTTTATGAATTTGTCACAAAATTTAATGCTATTTAGTATTTTTTTTTATTTTTATTAAAATATTATATGCATTAAATATGTATATATGCATGTGCATGCATGTATGTGTATTTATGTTTCTCCTTTTTCTTATCATTTATTATCTATATAAATAAATAAAATTTGATTGTTATTAACAAAATATTTCGTAACATATAATTTTAAATTAATTTATATTATAAATAAATAATTTTTAAATTTATTTCTATTTTATTAATTTTTTTTTTGTATTTCATACATTGAAATATATTTATAAAATTATTATTACCTTTTATTTTCACTTGTATAAATACATATTAGAGTTTTGATTATTATTAGTAAAATAATTTTTTTTTATTCTGTTAATTTATTTCATTATAGAACGCCATTAACTTATATACTCAATTAGTATTTTTTTAGTTTATTTTTTCTCAAAAGTTAATATTTATTAAAAAATTATTTCATAGATTAATATATATATTATGATTCTAAAAAATGAAAGGAAGAAGACAAAGTTGATAATTTAAGGGTAGACATTTTAAAAAGTCAATTATGATAAAGGGGGGAGAATGTCTATTGTTCAAAATTGAGGGGGGAGTTTGATTTTTAAAGCAAACTTGGAGTTTTCACCCTAAAATTATTTAATTATTTCTTAATTATATTTTCTTACTTATCCATTTCTTTTTCGGTTTAGAAAATCCAAAAATCACTTTCAATAACTTATTGATTATTTAATATATATTCAATTTATTTATTTGATTACCTTACTCAATTAATTTTTTTAATTATTTAACTCAAATAATTATGTGTATGTTCTTTCATATTAATTGTGTATATATTAATAAATCTTTTCAAGAAAAGTTAAATTATGCATTTATATGTATGTATGTATGTGTGTGTGTATATATATAACACTTTATTTAACACAACGAAGTAAGAAAGAAAATAACGGTAATATATATGCTTAGCCTAACAAAGTCAAAATAACCAACAAAGGCAGTAAATAGGAATTCATTTTCTTACCGAGCCCATATAATCATTGTTCTTAAATTCATTCATTCGCATTGTCTTTTTCTCTTCTTTATTTGTTTATTTTTTCTCCTTTTGTTTGCTTTAAAATTATTGTCTCAATAACTCATACTTAATTAGCTATTTACTTTCTACTCTTAATAATATTTATAACTTTCATGTTTTTCATATTCATAATCCCAAAATATTTAATTTAAAAAGTTAAGATATCTTATGATAACGTTCATTTTCATATATATAAATTCATATTTTTGACTTCATGAGATCCTACTCAAAATTATTTTTTTCATGACACCTCTCTATGACTTACAATAATATTTTTCTTTCTTCTCAAATTTTTTAATATTTCTTCTATTTTTCTTCACTTATGTGCTATAAAAAAGAAAAAGATGTAGAAGTCACTTTTTAAAACAATTATTCAATATTAATTATTATTTATTATGTTTCACTCCCTTTAGATAACCTTTAAAACTATCATTATATATCATTATCATGTGAGGCAAGAAACGACTAGCAAGGCTATTTATATTTTTTTGTTGAGTTTTTGACCTTTTCTTCTTATATTTTTTCCTTTAAAGGATTTGATGAAAGAATTAAGCACTCTATCATTAAAAAAAATTGTAATTGTTTACATTGATTGCTTAATTAAAAATTTAAAAGGGCGTCAAGATGAAAAGACATGACCTATTATTTCAAATGCTTTGATTTTCTAGGAGCCGTTACACCTGAGATTGTAAATATACTTTAAAGAAATAAATCATATATAAATATAAAAATGAGATAGATCCAGCGACCTTGAAGCACATATCTGTTGAAAGGTCGTTGCAGTGTAAAATGCGATATTACTTTGCACTGCAACAATTTTATTTAGAGATGAAGAGAATTAGAGAAAGTGGAAGGAAAGAAATAGAGGGAAGCTCCATATTTTAAAGTTTTACTAGAGAGTAAGGGGGTTAGTTGCGTATACAATAAGGGGTAGATGTATTTAATTGATTTAGTTTCATTCTTTTTCTGTATTTTGTTACCTTCCTTATTTTTTAGTTTTTGCTTATGTTTTGTTTGACAAGAATGAAAAGTTGTCATATGCAACATGTTCATTAACAATTAATACTAAGAAATGAAAGAAAACAATGGTATTTTCTCTTTTTCATTAGTTTTTTATTTATATTTTTCTTATCTTTTCATTATTTTTAAATATTATATTTTTCCTATTCAAGTTCTCATATATTGATTAAGTGAGATGTTTCATATATAATCTAAAAAATTTCACACGTATTTTTTTTATTAAAATAATTTATATATGTAGGATTTAAAAAGAATTAAGGAAAGAATTTTTGTTTAAAAAAATATATAGAATTTTAAATTATGGTATTAATATATTTAATTATATTTCATAATTATTGCGCAAATTACCGAGAAGTACACTAGTGAATAAATAAGGGAATAAAGACATACAACTGTGTAGAGAAATGGTGAAGATTGGATTTTCATTTATGATTAGGCAAAAGGTATAATAATAGAATGAGTTTGTTACCTGTCAATTTGACAGAATACCTAGATATTACTCATTAATAATGTCGGCAAAATAAGTTTATATTTTGATAATTCGCTCTGCTGATATTTTAGTGGATTTGGTGAGTGACTTTTTAGATGGGTAAAATTTGAGTTTAAACTAATATTCAACCTATAGAAGTATGGGTATTCATGAGTAAAATATGAATTAACTTAATTGGTAAAAATTTCAATTTTTATTCACTCTAAATTTATGATATCACAAAAATGCTATAACTTCCCTTCCTTTATGTTTTTTTTTATTTTATAATCTTTATAGTTGATCATTTGAAACTTTTTTTCCTCTAAATATTATTTAATATTTTAAAAAAAGTATTTTTTTGTAACATATTTAAATACCCATTGCAAAAATAATAAATATATAATTATTTTATATCGTGGTTGGGGTCAAAAATCGGGTCTTGAATCTCGAGCCGATGTTAAAAGTTGGGTCTCAGATCGGAATAAAGAGTCAGGTCTCGGGTCGATTTTGAAATTTGGGGTTGAAAATCATGGTCGAAGGTCAGGTCGGGGTCGGGAGTCGGGTTTCGGGAACCAAGTCTTGAGTCCTTTATTTCTTCCTTCTTCTTCATTTGTCCAATTTATCAATTTTTTTTTTGTAAATTAAAATCTCGAATTCTACCATTGATGAATTTTTGAAGATTCAAAGTTGAAATTTGATTTTGAAAAATTAATATAATTTCGAATTGAGTGTGATTTCAAAAATTTGAGAACGTCTTAGAGAGTTTATATCTCAAGTCTAAGAGGAATTCATGTAGATTTGATGTGGTTTTGAATAAGATTTTAGATTCAATCTCGAATTCCACCATGAATGGATTTTTGAAGCTTCAAAGTTGAAACTTGGGTTTGAAAAATTAAAATAATTTCGAAATGAATGTGGTTCCAAAAATTAGAGAATATCTTGGGGAGCTTATATATCAAATTTAGGATGATTTGATGTAGATTTGATTTAGTTTTGAATAAATTGTATAAATTTAAGTTTATGTTATTGTGGTAGTATTAAATTTGTACGGAAGTTATATATATATTTGTTGTAGATGTATTAAATTTTTAAAAATATAATATCAATTTTTACATAAATTTTATATTATTAAATACACATTTTATGTCAAGTTAGTTATCCTTTACTTTTTCTTATATCAGATAGTGATAGTGAAAGGAGGGCTGCTCCAGAAGCGGAGATCCGAGCAAAAAATAATTTTACTTTATAAGCTATGCACCAACAATTTTAAAGATGAAACTTGCAATTTCAAGAGATAAAGGATGTCACTGCTGAATAAAATGAGACAATGGTTGAACTTAGGAGGGGAAATCAACCTGTTGTACCACCCAAAAATAATCCTAAACCTCAAAATAGGAGAAATGTACTCCATGCCCCATTGTGAATCAAGAAAGTATTATATATGATTTGATTGATGGTTTTGATATAAATCTAGATAGGATATGGAGAGATAAGAGAGGACAACGAGCTAGATTGCAAGATGACAACATAAATAGCATAAAGATGAAGATGTCATTTTTCAAGGGTACAAGAGATTCATATTTGTACCTTTATTGGGAGCGGAGAGTTGAGGACATTTTTTATTGTCACAATTATTCAGAAGGTAAGAAGGTTAAGCTTGCTGTTGTTGAATTTTCTGACTATGCTTCTATTTGGTGAGAAAAGCTTACAAGAGATAAACAACAAGATGGAGAACTACTAATTTCTACTCGGCCTGAGATGAAGAGAGTCAAAAGGTCTATGCTTTCCCATTTTCAAAGAGACCTACAATGGTGTCTTCAATCATTGGAGCAAGGAACCATGATTGTTGATGAATACTTCAAGGCTATGGATATGGTTATGATCCAAGCTAATTGCATGGAAGAAGAAGAGGCTACTATGACTAGATTTCTTAATGGTTTAAATAGACAAATAGCTGACGTAGTAGAAATACAACCATATGTAACTTTAGATGAGTTAGTAGATTTGGCTATAAAAATAGAAAAGAAAAATAAAAGAAGGCGGCAGACTAGCTCATGGAGGAATTAACCAAACACCATTTCCAAGAAGCCATGATCAAAAGAAGAAATATCTTCTAGATCTTATAAAAACAAGGGCAAAGGTAAATAAAATGAGAAAGAGGGAGGTAAATCTTTTTTTCCTAAGTCATGTAAACCTTCCAGCTCCATTCAATGTCATAAATATCATGGGAGAGGGCATATGATGCATGAAATGTCCAACTAGAAGAAATATTATCTTGAAAGAAGATGGAAAATACGAGAATGAAAAAAGTGAGGATGAAAAAGAAGAGGGGTGTATGAGTGAAGATGATGTAAAATTTCCTAATGATGATTTTGTTGGGGTAGCTAGGAAGATTCCTAAAATAGAATGTGAGAGCAAAAAAAGTGAGAAAGAGGAAGAAGATGAAGGTGAGAGTGAAGATGGTATAGAACTTTCTTTTAATCATGGTTTGACTGTGGTAGTTAGGAGGCTTATGTCTATTAATTTGGGAATAGATAGTGATGAACAAAGGGAGAATATATTTCATACTAGGTGTGGGATAAAGAAAAAAACTTGTTTTATGATTATTGACAATGGTAGTTGTGCTAATGTGGTGAGTTCGCACTTGGTAGATATGTTAGGGCTTGCATGCATGAAACACCCTAATCCCTATAGACTCCAATGGTTGAATGATAGTGGTGAAGTGAAAGTCAACAAAAAATTCATGATTTCATTCAATGTTAGTAGGTATGAGGATGAAACTCTTTGTGATGTGATTCCTATGCAAGCTTGTCATATCTTGCTTGGTCGTATGTGGCAGTTTAATAGACATATTTTTCATGATGGAAGAAAGAATAAATATTCCCTTTATCTTAATCGAAATAAGTATACTCTTGCACCTTTAACTCATTCTCAAGCATTTGAAGATCAAAAGAGATTGAGGAAATCAATAGAGAAACAAAGGGGAGGGAATAAAAGTGAACTTGAGGTAAAAGAAAAGAGTTCTGGCTAAGAGTTAGGGAAAAATAGAGATGGCCAAGAGAGAGAAAAAGAGAGCAAAAACATAAGTAAATAGGTAAAAGAGATTTAAAGTGGAAAAAAGTTGGTGAGAGGAAAGAGACTAAGGAAAAGAAAAAAGAGAGTTTCTATATAAAAGCCAAGGAGTGTTTGAATGCAAGAAAAGAGGGACTGCCCATAATACTACTTACTTATAAAGAAGTCTTGATTAATTTTGAGATACTAACTTCTTCTTTGCCAAGTAGTATTACTTCTCTTTTGCAGAATTTTGCTGATATCTTTTGTGAGGATATTCCTAAAGGTCTACCATCATTACGTGGCATTGAGCATCAAATTGACTTTGTACCTGGAATACAAATTTCAAATAGGCCTGCTTATAAAAGTAAGACAAGTTGAAGAGTTACTTGAAAAGGGGTTTATGCGAGAGAGCATGAGTTCTTGCTCTGTTCCTGTTCTATTGGTTCCCAAGAAAGATGGATCTTAGAGAATGTGTGTGGATTATCGAGCTATTAACAAGATTATGATAAAGTATCTTCATCCTATCCCTCGTCTTGATGACATGTTAGACCAATTGCATGCATCTAAATTTTTTCTAAAATTGATCTAAAAAGTGGTTACCATTAGATTCAAATGAATCTTCGAGATGAATGAAAAACTGCTTTTAAGACTAAATATGGGCCTTATGAATGGTTAGTTATGTCTTTTGGCTTGACTAATGCACCCAGCACTTTCACGAGATTGAGCTAATATATTTTAAAGAATTTTCATAGAAAATTTGTGGTGGTTTATTTATGATATCTTGATCTTTTTTAAAAATCTAGATGAGCATGTTGAACACCTAAAATAAGTTTTTGAAGTTCTTAAAAAGCAACAATTGTTTGCTAATATCAAAAAGTGTACCTTTTGTATGGATCGTGTGGTATTCTTGGGTTTTGTGGCCAGTTCTAAGGGAGTTGGAGTTGATGAAGAGAAAATCAAGGCAATCAAAGAATGGCCTAAACCTAAGAGTGTAACTGGGATTAGGAGTTTTATGGGCTTGCTAGTTTTTATAGTAGGTTTATTAGAGATTTTAGTATCATTGCTGCTCCTTTGATTGAAGTCACTAAGAAGGACAAGCTTTTCACATGGGAAAAAGAATATGATGCTGCTTTTAACTTATTAAAATAAAATTTGTGTTCTTCTCCTCTTTTACAATTGCCTGATTTTTCTAAGTCTTTTGAGGCTGAATGTGATGCCTCCCTATTTTAATGCAGGATTCCAAGTCCATTGCATACTTTAATGAAAAGCTGAGTGGAGCTACAATGAACTACTCAACTTATGACCAAGAGTTATATGCTTTGCTAAAAACTTTAGCTACATGGTAACATTATTTATGGTCTAGAGAGTTTGTGGTTAAGATTGACCATGAATCCTTGAGATAATTGAAGAGCCAAGGTAAGATTAATCGCAGGCATGCAAAATGGATTGAATTCATTGAAATCTTCCCATATATGATTGCTTACAAGCAAGGAAAAGAGAATATGGTCGCTGATGTACTTTCAAGAAGGTATATCTTGGTCTCTATTCTTCTAAATTGATGAATTTTGATTAAATCAAGGGCCTTTATGCAAATAATTCTAATTTTGGCAAGGTTTTTGCAGAGTGTAAGTTGGATCCTTATTAGCAGTTCAATCTTCAAGATGGATTCCTTTTTAAGAAAAATAAATTGTGTATTTCTAATAGCTCTTTGCGTGAATTATTTGTTAGGGAAGCACATTGTGGTGGACTCATATGATACTTTGAAATTTTTCAAAACTTGGAATATACTTATTGAATATTTTTTTTGGCCTGGCATGAGAAAGTGTGTTCTCAGTGTCTTGAATGTAAACAGGCCAAATCAAAAGTGTTACCACATGGTCTTTGTGCTCCTTTACCTGTTCCTACTTATCCTTGAATTGATATTTCCATGAATTTTGTGTTAAATATTTTCCTAGAATTAAACATGATAAGGATAATATATTTGTAGTGGTAGACCGATTTTCAAAAATGGCTCACTTTATTCCATGTTTGAAGACTAATGATGCATCACGCGTGACTGATTTATTTGTGAAAAAAGTGGTTAAATGACATGGTAAACCTGAAACTATTATTAGTGATGCTAAGTTTTTAAGTCACTTTTGCAGAGTTCTTTAGGGAAAGTTGGGGACTACATTGTTATTTTCTAAATCTTGTCACCAGCAAACTGATGGGCAAACAGAAGTAGTTAATAGGACTTCAGGGAATATGTTAAGGGTTTTTAAAGGGAAAATTAACTTTTTGGGAGGAATATTTGCCCATGGTAGAGTTTGCCTATAATAGAACTATCCATTTTTCTACTGGTAAATCTCCTTTTGAAGTTGTCTATGAATTTAATCCCCCCATGATAACGCTCAAACCACACTTTCAACTGAAGTATGAAGCGGACATTGTCAATAATGAATCCAACTTAGAGGTTGGGGTCGATCCCATAGGGTATATGGAAGATCTAAATTACAGCCGGTAGATGAACTCGTATGGTAATTACTTCACAATGGGGGGATTCTAATAAAATCAATAATAGAAATAACCAGCAGTCAAGATTATATTTGCAAATAAATAGTTAAAGGATAACTAGGGTTTGTGTTCTCCATGGGTTCATAACAGCTTTGGGTATACACTCGTGATTTTTACCAATACTTACAGAACTGATAACTTATGTTCATTCAAATGATCGATCAATCTCTATTGAATGACTATCCTCGATTACTCGACCAAGTCTCATGAGTTTTGCAAACTAACCGTTATCACTAAGTTCCAGATATAACAATCCTGCAACCACAACTCAATTTAATACAATGATCATCAAGATCAAGACTCTGTTGTAATTCTCTTTTCCTAATCTCTACCTCTTTGACAAAGCAAGTAAAGAATTCAGATACTTCCTAACATTGTGCACCGCTAAGAATCATTAAAGATGAAGAGACTACAATATAAGTACTTATTGGTTTTAGAATCACTTTGTGCAGCCCTAGCTTGTTAATCCTCCATAGTTCCCACAACCCCAGCTATGGAGGTTTTAGCCTCTCATAGTTTCAAGGTTGTGAATTGTATTCACGATTGAAGACATAAAACAATACTTAAAAAGATGATTGAGAAAAAATGATTCCTTCAATTAATCCACGAAATCTTGAATAACAAGTAGCAAGAACAATATGAATTTAAGAAAAGGTTGATCACAAGGTTGAACCAACTCAAATCTCTCTTTCAATGATGTAAAATTGCTTACTACAATGTTTCCTACTAAAATTAAATCTATTCGTTGTCCTCTATGAAAAATAAAACATAAAAAGTATTTATAGAAACACAAGAATCCTTTTCCTAAACTAACAGGACTGCTTTCCATATCTGTAGCCGACCTCGTCACGGGTCCACCTACGACTTGTAGGGGCTTCTCACGGACCGTGGCATCGACTCGTGGCTTGAAGTGTTGGCTGAATTTTGGCTAAGTATTGGGTCAAGGTACGATTCGTACCTACATCCTACGACTCGTACATTGCACCCGTGGCTTGATCCTGGTACTTTGAACCTTTGTCTGAACTTCACCACGACCGGTATGGTACGACTTGTACCTTCATTTCACAGGTCGTAGGGTACTCTCGTACTGAGAATCAGCCTCCTGTGCAATTCATCTGGATTTCATCACGACTGGCTTACCACGACTCGTACCATCATGGTACAATCCGTGACAATTCTCATGGAATCAATCTTCCAGGTTAAAATTTCAGCTTCTTATCAAGGCCCTCAGTACGAGTCATAGGTCCATCCTATGGATCATACTGTGGACTGCACTTTTTGCCCTTTTTGCACACTTTTAGCTTCCTTTTGCAATTTATTGTTCCAACACCCATTTATCCTGAAATCAAAGGAAAAGTGCCTCATATCCACATAAATACACCTAAATCCATGATATTTTCTTAGTTTTGAGCGTTAATAGTACTGTAATTCCACAACACATCAACACCCTCAACTTAAGACTTTTGCATGTCCTCAGACAAATAAAAAAAAAACTAAACACGACGCTCAACTAGAAAATAAACTTAAGATACTACAGCCAAAACTCAAACAAATTTGTGCACTCTATATACAAACTCTATTGACCCTTCCTCCTGAAACATCATCAGCAATGTATTGCAAGAAACATCAAAACATCATATTCAGGAATCAAGATATGTCATCTAAATATCAACAAGCAATCAAGTCATCACCTATGTGTTTCACACAGACCAATGGTCAAAGCAAATATAATCCATGTACCCTCACAAAAAATGAAGTCCCCACTCTAGTATGAAGTATCAAATGAAACATGAGACTAGGCAAATGACTCACTCTCTCAAAGAACTGCAAGTATTATGCATCAGATACCATTAGGGGTGGGCAAAAAAATCTAAAACCGAAAAACCAAACCGAACCGAATTAATTCGGTTTTTCGGTTTCGGTTTTTTCGGTTTTTCGGTTCGGTTTCGGTTTTCATATTTCGGTTTTTCAGTTTTTCGGTTTAACCGAAATTTTACACTTTTTTTTTTTTAAATTATAACTTAATTTCAAAAAAATAAAAATACTACACCCAACCCAAATCTCAAAGCACATTTACATTTAGAGAATTATTTATATAATTGATACAATTGCTTAAGTTTTTTTTACAAATAACAAATTTTATAATAGTTTTAGCATGTTAAGAAAATTCTTACTATTATTAATATGCTTTGAAAGAAAAATAAAATATATAATATTTATTTAACAAGAAATTAGGGACCATAGATTATTAAAATCTTAAAAGACCCTTAACTTTTTATTGGTTTTGTTATAAGGATATTAAGCATATGAGAACATTTATTATCAAAAATTCAAATGTTATGTATGTACTACTAAATGTAAATCAATTGATCCCACTATTTTCTTTATTTAAAAAGTTAAAATTAAGCTTAGTTGAATTAAATTTTAGAATTCAAACTTAAAATAATTTATTTTGAATTTAGAAAGATAAAACAACTCATTTTTAATTTAAAAAGTAGCTCATTTTGTAAGTTAAAAAATAGCCCATTAATTAGGCCCATAACCGAAAAAACCGAATTAGAAAAACCGAAAAAACCGAACCGAATTTGAAAAAAACCGAACCAAACCGAATTAGTTTGGTTCGGTGTTTGGTACACTACATGAAAAATCGAAAATCGAAAAAATCGAACCGAAATTTAAAAAAACCGAACCGAAAAACCGAATGCCCACCCCTAGATACCATAAGCTTGCCCTTATTTTCTTTGATTTGGTTTGTTAGATGGTCAAATTAAGATCGCTATTGGACTTGATATGACTTGTAATGTAGGCTTAGGGATGGACATGATAAAGATGAAGGATTTTATGAGTGACTATCCCTTCCTTGGAACTACATTCTTTGGCTACACCATTTTCCTATTTCACCCTTCATTACTTTTTTGTCTTTTTTTCTTCTTTTTTTCCCATTTTAAGAATATTTGGATGGGTGAGGTGATTTTTCACATTTTTCAACAATATCAAGCTCTTTTGAATTTTTCTTTTTTTTTTTCAATATTCTCAAACTTTCAGCTTTTTACTTTTTCACCTCACCACACCTTACTTTTCACCATTTTTTCTCTTCTTTTTTCTTTTCTTTCCTTTTCTCCCGCTCCCACCATTTATGCACCCCTAATCTAGCCACCCTCAACTTAAGCATTTTGCTTATGTTGAGGTTCACAATATCCAAGGAAGGACCAAGGCCAAACAGGTTCATTATAAATAAATGGGTACGGTTAACAAGTAAATCAAAGAAATATGGTCTATTAAGGCTCAAATTTGGGATCAAGAGATTCATGAAACTTTGGTGGGGCAATATAGGCTAAAAGTGAGCTAAAACAATAATGACCTATGATCATAGATATAACGTCGCGGCACGACTTTACTTTTGTGATTTTCTCAGGTATCATCAAGGTATATTTCCTCCACTCTTTTCAATTCATCTTCATCTCCATAATTCATTATCACAGTTTCCAAAGTATCATTGGTCACAATTCCTTCCACTAAGGTTGGCAGCTGATCATGTTCCATTTTTGAGTGTTTGAATGGAGGGTTTATCCCTAGATGACAACCAGAGGATGTCACAAATGAAAAACAAAGGAAAAAATGTAAAAAGTAAAGTAACTACCAACAAGTCAAATACGAGCTAATAACCTAGTCTTAGCCGTATTCCTCGACAACGGCACCACTTTTTGATAACGCTCAAACCACACTTCCAACTGAAGTATGAAGCGGACGTTGTCAATAATGAATCCAACTTAGAGGTTGGGGTCGATCCCACAGGGAATATGAAAGATCTAGGTTACAGCCGGTAGATGAACTCGTATGGTAATTACTTCACAATAGGGGGATTCTAATAAAATCAATAATAGAAATAACCAACAGTCAAGATTATATTTGCAAATCAATAGTTAAAGGATAACTAGGGTTTTTGTTCCCCATGGGTTCATAACAGCTTTGGGTATACACTCGTGATCTTTACCAATACTTACTTACATAACTGATAACTTAGGTTCATTTAGACGATCAACCAATCCCTATTGAATGTGACTATCCTCAATTACTCGACCAAGTCTCATGAGTTTTGCAAACTAACATTTATCACTAAGTTCCAAATATAACTATCCCACGATCACAGCTCAAGTTAATACAATGATCATCAAGATCAAGGCTCTGTTGTAATTCTCTTTTCCTAATCTCTACCTCTTCGACCAAATCAAGTAAAGAATTCAGGCACTTCCTAATGTTGCGCACTGCTAAGAATCATTAAGGATGAAGAAATTACAATATAAGTACTTAGTATTGGTTTTAGAATCACTTTGTGCAACCCGGGCTTGTTAATCCGCCATAGTTCCCACAACCCTAGCTATGGAGGTTTTAGCCTCTCATAGTTGCAAGGTTATGAATTATATACATGATTGAAGACATAAAACAATACTTACAAAGATGATTGAGAAAAAATAATTTCTTCAATTAATCCACGAAATCTTGAATAACAAGTAGCAAGAACAATATGAATTCAAGAAAAGGTTGAACCAACTCAATTCTCTCTTTCAATGATGTTAAATTGCTTACTACAATATTTTCCTACTAAAATTAAATCTATTCGTCGTCCTCTATGAAAAATAAAACATAAAAAGTATTTATAGATATACAAGAATCATTTTTCTAAACTAACAGGACTGCTTTCCATATCTGTAGCCGACCTCGTTATGGGTCCACCTATGACTCGTAAGGGCTTCGCATGGACCGTGGCATCAACTCGTGGCTTGAAGTGTTGGCTGAATTTTGGCTAAGTATTGGGCCAAGGTACGATTCGTACCTACATCCTACGACTCGTACATTGCACCCTTGGCTTGATCCTGGTACTTTGAACCTTTGTCTGAACTTCACGATTGGTATGGTACGACTCGTACCTTCATCTCATGTGTCGTAGGGTACTGTCGTACTGAGAATCAGCCTCCTGTGCAATTCTTATGAATTTCATCACGACTGGCTTACTACGACTCATCCCATAATCAATTCTCATGGAATCAATCTTTCAAGTTAAACTTTCAGCTTCTTATCAAGGCCATCAGTACGACTTGCAGGTCCATCCTACGGATCATACTGTGGACTGCACTTTTTGCCCTTTTGTTTCATATTTTTAGATTCCTTTTGCAATTTATTGTTCCAACACCCATTTATCCTGAAATCAAAGTAAAAGTGCCTCATATCCACATAAATACACCTACGCCCATGCTATTTTCTTACTTTTGAGTGTCAATAGTGCTGTAATTCCACAGCACATCACGCCACTCCCCTTGATTTGCTGCCTTTGCCTACTAATGATATTGTTAATCTTAATAGTAGGAAGAAGGCTGAAATGATGAAGAAGATTGATGAACAAACAAGGCTTGCAATTGAATGGAAGAATGAACAAACTGCCTTAAGAAGAAATAAGGGGCGAAAATATGTTACTTTCAAGCCCGGAGATCTAGTGTGGGTGAATTTTAGGAAGGAAAGGTTTTCTGCCAAAATAAAATCCAAATTACACCCAAGAGTAGATGGTCCATATGAAGTCCTTGAAAAGATTGGAGACAATGCTTACAAACTTGATCTTCCTAGTGAATAACAATATAGTGCTACCTTTAATGTTTCTAATCTTTCTTTATTTGATACAACATTGAATTTGAGGATGAATTCTCTTGAAGAAGAGGGGAATGATAACATCCATGGAAACTCAACATCAACTAAGGAAGCTTTGGAAGTTCCAAGAGGCCCCATGATAAGATCACAAACAAGAAAATTTGAAGACCAACTTAATGGGTTGAAATTAGCTATTAAAAAGTGTCTTGTGATGAAAGAATATCTCAACTCCAATAAAGATATTTTCTTCAAGTCTTACATCTATTTGGATGCCCAAATTAAAGTCCAAGAGGAGATGAAATAGGGTCCAAATCAGCCCCCAAAAGGAGAAAATACTAAAGTATTTTTTTAATTAGTTTCTAGAATTATATTTAAGAGTTGTTTAATTCAATATTGACTTCCTAGGACTTTGTATGTGGCAGCCTTCTATGCCATATAATAGTTGTTTTGTTCTATGTTGACTTCATAGGATAATGTGTATGGTAGTTTTCTAGGCCCTAGGATGTATCACTATCATTTATGTTATCTTTGACCAATCCCTTCTGCACTACTATATAAAGGGGTCTTTCTTTATTCATGAAAATCATATTTTGAATATTAATATATTTGAGAGTTCTTTTGAACCTTTGTGGCAGATTACTTTTGAATTTATCTTGTAACTTAACTAGTTCATAGTTTATGGTAGTAACATAATTTTTTTCTTGATATCTTTGGTTTCTTCTTGCTATTCTTAGAAGGCGATTAGTACACTTACTAATTATTGTCTAACTTTACTCATTAAGCAGTCAAGATCTAATTATAAGCTTGATTAGTTTCTCAAGTAAAGGCGTTTAGTTTACCTATAGCAAATTTATTGTTACTTGGATCTTGTCAAATCTATATCTCTTAATTTTTGTTTAGAATTTTTCAATTAATTTCCTAGTTTTGCTTCCACATTTGTTTTAAGTTTATAATCTAGTTTTAGAATTCCCAACCTTTGTGTTATCAGGTACCATCCCAATCCATTTTACCATGTGCAAAACGGAAATTCCTAAACAAATTAATTACACTTGGGAGGATAAATTTCTCCTGATTTCATTGTCATGACACGGAATCAAAATTTATAATTAAGAATGAAGTAATATTTATCATCCTACAATAATACTTGATAAGGTTTATATATATTTAATGAATCTCTTAACATACATACCGGGTCCAAACCAACACTACGGAATCGAATAAATATATAATTGTTATACCTCAGAAGTCCAAAGATTGGATCCGGGAGTTGAAATAGAGAAAAATAGAAATTTGGCATCATGATCATAACGGTTCGTGAGGTGACCCATTGGAGTAGCCCACGAGTCTTGATGTGACTCGTGGGGAGGCCCAGGTGATGAGTTTGAAATTGGGAAGTGGGATCCCCATGGACGTGATCACGACTCGTGGTCAGACCCTACGAGTCGTTAGATTAGTCGTGGGATGGGATAATTGAGAAAAGAGGAAGAGAAAGATAGTGTACCTAACGAAAGGCACCCACGAGTCATGGTCAGTCACCACGATTCGTGGAGTGATCCGTGGCCAGCTTGGTGAAAATTATTTGAAGTCATAGGTAGTGTACCTGACGAATGGTGATCATGAGTCATGGTCACCGGGAAATGAATCGTTAAGTCACCCGTGAGGATCCCTAAAGACGTGATGAGCAGTGTACTTATCGGATGACTCCATGAGTCGTGACCCATGATGACGAGTCGTTAGGTCCCTCGTGGGGACCAACTGACAGTTATTTTTTGCGAATTTAGTAAGGATTTTTCCGTAATTTCTAAAATCCTAAGGCCTAAACTACGTCATTTAGAGTTATGAAAAATGACTTTTAAAGGGGTTAAGTTCATTTTAGGCCATTTTTATATTTATGCATGCAAAAGTGATAGTCTAGAGAGGTGATGAACACAATCCTTCAAGGTTTTCTTCAATTTCTTCTTGGGAATTCAAGGGAGTGTAAGAATCATCCATTTACAGGTATATAGGGTTATGAGTGAGTGTTTTTGTTCACACCCATGCTCAATCCCTCCTAATTCATGAAGTATTGTTCAAAAATCTTATGAGATTTTATCCTAAATCTTGTGGAATTCTAATGATCTATCCACGGGTTATTGCTTTTCATGATTTACATTATATTTTATGAATCATGATCAAATTTTACAACTAATTCGATTATATTATTTCAATTTCTAATAAATTATGCCTAATTATGCATGTCCTATGATGAATTGAGTTATGATCTTTACTTCTATTGTGGATATTCACAAACCCATCATGATTTATGAGTCATAATATGAATTTATTCAAATCTCCATTTTGAATTTATGATTTACAAAGTCTATACATGACTTACAAGTATGCATGAATATCATAATTTACTAATGATGTTTTTGGCCGACTCACGAACCTTACCCTCATAGCTAGTTCATGTATTTACAAGCATGCTTATGATTATCATGATTTAACTAGCCCATGAATCTCATGCATATCATACTATGAGTACTATATATGTTTTGGGAGTAGTATTTAACACCGAGTAGGTTTGGGACCAAGGTTTTTCCTCGAATCTCAAAACTACGTGCCACCGTAGGACATGATGGGACCTCCCTTGTGACTGTCCCCTTTGCCCAAATGGGCCCTTTCATGTGTGATATCACGCCTTTCACGGTTCTACCCTTGGCAAGGTACGAACACTCTCCCAACTAGGAATTTACAGGTCGGGCTCATGTATGCTCATATGGGGTATGTCGTTATAAGAATCTCCCATTGTTCTGCATATTTTATGCATTGTTATTTTTATGTTATTTTGGCTCAAGTGATGATTTAATAAAGTTTCTCTTATAACTATGATGATGAATGAATTACGAACGATTTGAAAACCTTGAGCCTTATGTTATCTTAGGATATTTATGTTACTAGCATGTTGTCCCACTTTTTATAATCTCTTATGAGTTTTTATCTATTTTTAAATATTCATTTTACTTAACTTTCATACTCGGTATATTCCACATACTGACTGTATACTCTATGTTGTATTGTTTCATGATATAGGACCAGACTCTCAGCCTCAACCCCGTTCATAGTCAGTATTCAGAGTTAGCATCTTACATTGTTGGTGAGTCCTCATCTCCTGAGGACTAGACTTATTCAGACTTTCTCTATATATTTTTTGTTTCAGCTTTGTTGAGTTAGTTGGGGGTCTTGTCCCATCAACTCGACATGTTTAAAGGCTTTTCAGATAAAGGATGTATTCATCTTCAGATTGTGTATCTTGTTGTTATGTTTAATTTAGACTTTCACTAAGTTTATCATGTTGATTCTTCAGTCTTATTGGAAGAGTTAGATGTATGTTCATGCAATGGGTCGACTTGGAGTCTCTCGGGGCTCCTTGCCTCGTGTTGCAATCCGGGCCTCCGCTCGGGTCGTGACAAACTTGGTATCAGAGCAATAGGTTTGAAGTGTCCTAGGGTGTCTGAAAGCCGCATTAAGTAGAGTCTTTTTCATAGGTGTGAAGCGCGCCATACTTATGACGAGGAGGCTACAAAACGTTCAGGAAATGTTCCCTTCTTTCATGATCTATGTCATGCGATGAAATGTCTCCTTATCCTTCTAATTTGTGCTATTCGCGATTGCAGAATCATATATTCTCTCAGAGTAAATGGTAGGAGGAATAGAAACGGAGACGACCACGAGGATGGCAACAGGAATGGGCACCAGCAGGCCCCACCAGTTTAGGAGCACCATGCACCAAAGCTCATTGCCCATGCTGAGTTTCTGATAGCTATTTAGATGCTCGCGTAGGTCTTGACCACTCAGGTCAATCAGCAGGCAGTTGCGCAGGTTTCGTAGAATGGCAATGCGGCGGCGGCTCGAGTCAGGGATTTCTTGAGAATGAACCTGCCGAAGTTCCTTGGGTCAAAAGTGGATGGGACCTGCATGAATTCATCAATGAGATTTTGAAGATCACCCAAGTCATGGGGGTGACAAATGAGGAGTGTGTCGATTTGGCCTCTTATCAGCTGAAAGAGGTGGCGCATATTTGGTTTAAACAATGGAGAGATAGTAGGGCAGTGGGAGCAGGCCCTAAGGTTGGGAAGAGTTTCATGCAGCCTTTTTAGATCAGTTCTTCCCTCGAGAGATGAGGGAACTGAAGGCGGCCGAGTTTGTAAATCTGAAGCAGGGTGATATATCAGTTTAGGAGTACACTTTAGAGTTCACCCACTTATCTAAGTATGCACCAGAGTTAGTGGCAAACCAGAGGGCTCGTTTAAGATGATTTGTGCATGGATGGCGGACTACCTAGATAACGACTGTAAGATCGCCATACTGCATCAAGATATAGATTTTCCTCGCATAGTGTTGCATGCCCAACAGATGAAGATAGTATATCGGAGGCAGAGAGAGGCCAAGAGGGCCCGGACAGACAATTATGGGATTTCCCAGCTTAGATTGGGGGAGGGGGGGGAGAGGGGGGGGGGACAGCGCCAGTAGTCTCATCACAGGTATTTCGCCCTAGCACCATCGTCAACCAATACACCATCTAGATCACGAGGGGATTGGAGAGAAGTAGGGCTTCAGATTTGAGGGGCCAGGGTAGCATGCAGATAGAGCGCACCTTCCCAGCTTGTGTAAGGTGCGGTAAGAATCACCTAGGGAGGTGCCTTGTTGGCTCAGACGCTTGTTTGGGTGTGGCAAACCCGGACACAGACTCAAGGATTGCCCTTCATCCAGATCAGGGGGCGGCAGAGCCAATATGCCAGCCGCTAGTTCAGCCGCTCCAGCAGCACAACCCTCCAAGCAAGGCGCCTCGATTAGTTCAGCCGACGGTCAGCGCCAGAATAGGTTCTATGCCCTGACGACCCATCAGGAGTAGGAGACCTCACTGGATATGGTTACTAGGTATGTTACGAGTGCTTCACCTTGATTCTTATGCTTTGTTAGATCCAGGGGATACCTTGTCTTTTGTGACACCTTATATTTCTAGTAGCTTTGGAGTCATTCCTGAAATTTTATCAGAACCATTCTCAGTCTCTACTCTCGTTGGTGATTCAGTTGTAGCAAGGCGAGTGTGTAGAAGTTGTCCGATCACAATATTGCATAAAGTCATCTCTGCAGACCTTGTAGAGTTAGCCATGACTGACTTTGAAATTATTCTCGGCATGGATTGGTTGTACGCGAGTTATGCTTCTATTAGTTATAGAACCGGGGCAGTAGAGTTCAGATTTCTGGGTGAACTAGTCTTAGAGTGGAAGGTTAGTTCAGTTGTGCCTGTAGGTCGTTTTATTTCCTACCTTATGGCTAGAAAGATGATTTCTAAGGGTTGTGTGTACCATCTAGTTAGGGTTAAATATGTTGAATCCGAGGCCCTGACTATCCAGTTAGTTCCAGTAGTATGTGAGTATCCGAAAGTCTTCCCAGATGATTTACCGGGAGTCCCTCCCAAGGGGGAGATTGATTTTGTTATTGACCTTCTCCCCAACACGCAGCCTATATCTATTCCTCCCTATAGGATGTCTCCAATCGAGCTAAAGGAGTTGAAAGAGCAGTTGAAGGACCTGTTAGATAAGGGTTTCATTAGACCGAGCAAGTCTCCATATGGTGCACCTGTTTTATTTATTCGAAATAAGGATGGTTCCCTTCGGATGTGCATTGACTATCGACAATTGAACAAGGTTACCATCAAGAACAGGTATCTTCTGCCCAGGATTGATGATTTATTTGACTAGCTTTAGGGTGCCAGGTGCTTCTAAAAGATAGATCTCAGATCCGGGTACCATCAGCTCAGAGTTCGGGTGAGCGATATCTCTAAGACATCCTTCAGGACGCGATATGGTCATTATGAGTTTGTAGTTATGTCTTTTGGACTAATGAATGCTCCTGCAGCTTTTATGGACTTGATGAACATGGTGTTCAAGCCATACTTGGATATGTTCGTGATTGTGTTTATTGATGACATCCTGATATACTATCGGAGCGAGGAGGAGCATGCTGCTCATTTAAGAGTGGTGCTACAGACTCTCAAGGATCGCCAATTATATGCAAAATTTAGCAAATGTGAGTTTTGGTTGAACTCCGTAGTATTTTTGGTCCATGTGGTATCAAGTGAGGGAATAAAAGAGGATTCTCAAAAAATAGAAGCGGTAAAGAATTGGCCTAAATCGGTGAATCCTTCATATATTCAGAGCTTCTTGGGTTTAGCCAGATATTATCGGAGATTTGTTGAGGGTTTCTCATCTATTGCAGCACCTTTGACCAAGTTGACCCAGAAGAAGGTGAAATTCCAATGATCAGAGGCTTGTGAGAAGAGCTTCCAAGAGTTGAAGACCCGACTTACTTCAGCACCGGTGTTAACTCTAGCGGAGGGAACTGATGGGTTTGTGATGTATTGTGATGCTTCAAGGATCAAACTTGGGTGTGTATTGATGCAGTGCAGGTAAGTTATAACATATTCCTCTAGACAGTTAAAGGTTCATGAGAATAATTATCCGACCCATGACCTCAAATTGGCCGTGGTGGTATCCGCCTTGAAGATATGGAGACATTATTTGTACGGGGTCCACGTGGATGTGTTTACGGACCATAAGAGCTTACAATATGTGTTCGCGGAAGAATCTCAATCTTCGACAAAGGAGGTGGTTGGAGCTACTCAAGGACTATGATATGAGTGTCCTTTACCATCCGGGCAAGGCTAATGTAGTAGCGGACGCGCTTAGTAGACTCTCTATAGAGAGTGTGTCTCATGTGGATGAGTGGAAAAAGGAGCCAGTGAAGGATGTGCATCGACTCGCAAGGTTGGGAGTTAGGTTGGTTGACTCGACCAATGGTGATGTTGTGGTTCAGAATGGCTCAGAATCGTCCCTAGTGACTGATGTAAAAACTAGACAAGATGAGGACCCGATTTTGTTAAAGTTAACGGAAGCCGTTCAGAATCAGAAAGTGGAGGTTTTCTCCAAAGGGGGAGATGGTGTGCTTTAGTACCAGGGTTGCCTATGTGTTCTAGATGTTGATGAATTGAGGAGCCGGATGTTGCACGAGGCTCATGGATCTAGGTATTCTATCCATCCAGGTGCCACCAAGATGTACCATGACTTAGGGGAAGTCTATTGGTGGAATGGCATGAAGAAGGACATTGTACAATTCGTAGCTAAGTGCCCAAGCTGTCAGCAAGTAAAGGTCGAGCACCAGAGACCTGGAGGTGTGCTTCAGGATATTAGCATTCCTACTTGGAAGTGGGAAGAAATTAATATGGACTTCATCATAGGTTTACCTCGTACTCATCGATAATATGACTCCATTTGGGTTGTGGTAGATAGGTTGACCAAGGCCGCCCATTTTCTATCGATCAAAACCACAAATTCGGTAGAGGATTATGCCAAACTATATATCTGGGAGCTAGTTTGATTGCATGGAGTGCCCTTATCCATTATTTCAGACAGGGGCACCCAATTTACCTCTCAGTTTTGGAGGTCATGTCAAAAAGGACTTGGTACTCAGATTAAGCTCAACACAGCATTCCATCTGCAAATAAATGGCCAAGCAGAGTAGATAATTCAGACTCTTGAAGACATGTTGAGAGCATGTGTGATGGACTTCAAAGGTAGTTGGGATGATCATTTGCTTATCGAGTTTGCATACATTAACAGTTATCATTCCAGTATTCAGATGGCACCTTTTGAGGCTCTCTATGAGCGGAGATGTAGGTCGCCCATTGGTTGATTTGAAGTTGGTGAAGCGGCAGTGATAGGGCCAGATTTGGTTCATGAAGCTATAGAGAAGGTTCAGTTGATAAGGGACAGGTTGAAAATCGCTTAGAGTGGCCAAAAGTCCTATGCCGACGTGAGAAGGAGAGAATTAGAATTTTGAAGTTGATGATTGGGTATTTCTAAAGGTGTCTCCTAAGAAGGGGGTGATGAGGTTCGGAAGGAAGGAAAAACTTAGTCCCCGCTATATCGGCCCGTACCGGATTGTGAGACGTGTTGTCAAGGTAGCATACCAATTGGAGTTTCCCTCAGAATTAGATTCTGTGCATCCTGTATTCCATGTATCACTATTAAAGAAGTGTTTGGGTGATCCGACTTTAGATGTCCCGGTAGGAAGTGTTGGTGTGAAGGACAATTTCAATTATAAGGAGGTTTCGGTAGAAATACTGGATCGTCAAGTTCGAAGGCTAAGGAACAAGGAAGTAGTTTCAGTTAAAATATTATGGAGGAATCAACATGTTGAGGGAGCTATGTGGGAAGCCGAAGCAGATATGATGGCTAGATACCCACATTTATTCTCTACCGACTCAGTTCCAGCTTGAGGTATCAGTTTGACCTAAAACTCTATTTAGTTTTCACGATCAGTTCATGTTCGGGTGTTTGCTATATGGTTAAAAACCGACACGCAAGTGCACGTGGTCAAACAAGTAGTAAGTGGCTTAAGTAAGCCAAGTATCGAACCAAGGAGACTCTGGATAAGTAAAAATTGTTCAAGTGTACTATATTCTATCTTACTTCTAAATATGCTGACAACAAAGTAACCAAAAGTTAAATAATTTGTTTATAAATTATATACTAAAACTATTAACAAATATCTACTTTGAATTGAAACTATGGATATGAGCATGCCAAGGTTAAGAACAAGTAATGAACTTGATTATAATCATAATTTGGTTAATCTTCTCTTCCAGTTGCTAGCCAAGAACATTAGCCTAGAGATTAAAACTCTCGTATTTAATCTCACTTAAGAATCATAAACCATCCGTCTACATTTCTGTGATCAAATGCAATTTATGACCTAGCAATACAATTCCGGTTCCTAAATTGACTAATACGGCTTTCAAGTATATTTCTATCAGGAAAGCACATCAAAACTCAATTTTCCCAAATCAAGTTAAGAACAATACCCTATTAATTCACAACTTTCCAATTTCATGCTCTCTCGAGTGAAATCGGACTTTTTAGATGTACATTAATGTCGGCCACACACCAATGCAGTAGAAACAAGAATTAATAGAACCACATGGAAGAAGAAGATGAAAAACCATATAATTCAATAATCAAAATTCATCACCATTGTTCATAACCTCAGCAAGGAAGAGAATTAGCCACTCATTTGTGGATTAATCATCCTAAAACAAGTGTTAATCATACAAACAATTGATTGAAAGAAGAAAGAAAGAGAGAAAAACCCTGAGCTTTTTCGTCCCTCAACTGCCTGTAACCCACGTCCTTGCTCCACCAAGTCTGAATTCATTAAAAATAAGCCTAAGTGTTCTATTTATACTAGTGGGAATTTTTCCCGGAATAACAAGCAACGTGTCACGGAGTGCATCGCGGAGCACTGCCTCCGTGACACGGCGTGGACGCGGACCCTCTCTGGAAATTTAGGGTCCGGGAATAAAGCTTCAACGTGGCACGGCATGCAACGCGGAGGCTTGCCTCCGTGCCACGGAGCTGTCGCGAGGCTCCACTGGAATTTGACTAATTATTCATCCTCCAGGCAGAATGCCTCCGCGATGGTAGCGTGACACGGCTCCATCGCGGAGCCCCTTTATATTGTGCAGTCCAATGCCTTTTTCGTGCTCGAATCCAAGTCCAACTCCGATATTGTTCCAACATGCTTTTTAGCTCCTCAAAATCACATTTTTCCTACAAAACAATGCTAATCATGTTGGTTAGTATAAATTCACATTTTATTACCAATTACATGAAAATGTATACACATTGCACAATAAACAAGGCGAAAATGATACGTTTGAGCATCACTTGGGCATATAAATCTTCCCAAGATCACTTACCCCACACTTAAATCCTTGTTCGTCCTCGAACAACAAATACACAATTCATGCAAATTACATCCCAACCTTCGTCACTATGGTGCGACAATTTACGCTACGGTCATACCGATCATTCAATATTGTAAATCATCAAGAAAACATGCATGGTCTTAACAATGCAATGACCTTTAATACATCAAGACTTCCTAGACTTTAAGAATCAACTCTCGATATCGGCAAACTCATGCAAATCAGCTAATCAAGATATCCGACACGAAAATCAATCTTTCATCAAGCATGTGCCCTCACAACTCAAGAGAATCTTCCCCTTTATGCTCATGTGACACACAAACATTCAAGTAGGGGCATGTAGCAATTACTTTCACTTTCTCTCCCAAAAGAATTCACATACATCATGTCATGACCCATAAGCTTGCCCTTAGTGTATTACTCCACTAATATAAAGAAATGCAATGTAAGATCACGTAGGACTTTAATGGGTTGTAATGGAAGCTATGGAACTAGTATATATTGGATTAGCCAATAATAGTCACTAGCATCCTTAAGCGCCTTTTCAACACATTCCCATCAACGTATGGACATTGTTTCTCTCTTTTCTTTTTTTTTCTTCACCCCATTCATGATGATTTACTTTCGTCTGGCCCATTTCATCACGCACACTTGACACTAAAACAAAGGTTTTTCATGCACCTTTCAGTATCATTTAATTATAGCAAGTGCACCTTCACCCTTCTCTTTTCTTTCCTCACTCTGTTTTTCTTTTTCTTTTCACCATTCTCACTCTTTGACACTTTGGGAAAATTTTTGTTCTTCTTAAGCGCTTAAGAGTTTTGTATAGACTTTACGGCTAATGAAAAGAAAGAATTAAGCTCAGTTTATACATTTTTGGACAAAAGAAAGAAATAATAGGCTAAAGGCTCAACGGGCTGACTAGGGTATACAATCACATAAAAAGGAGAGTATGACAAGAAGAAAAAAATAGAAACTCTCGGTTAAAACAAAGAAATGCCTACATCCTTTCCAACACTACACCTCCTTCATTTCGTTTTGTACACACACCAGACAAGTTCTAGACACTTCACAATAGCATGGAATAACAATACCTCACTTCACACTTCATGCACATGCTCGATTCACGATGCATTCACAGACTCTTTAATTAGCCAATTACATGAATTCAAAATTAAGCCTCAATCACACCGAATCGAATTCTACAGCCAAGGTAACTCAACATATTTACAAAATTGCATGCTTTCATACGAATCACTTTTGCATTTTGAATATCAGTTACAACACGCAACCAACATTTCACGACCATATAGTAACTACAGGTTCCATGATGCAATCCACCAAAAGAAGAAAAAAAAAACTGAAAACAAATTAAAATCACTACTCCTACCGACTACATTTCCCTTAAGACGGTCGTCATCCATCCATCATAGGGAACGGTCACTAACTATGACTTCGGTTCAATGGGACTATTCTCGGTAAAAGAACCGAAAACAAACTCCGAGAAACCCAAAAAAATTAAAATTAAAATTTTTTGCAAAACATCGATCATTTCGATGGAGAAATATTTACAAAATATTTTAATATGTACAAAATATTTTCGCAAAATTTTAAAAATATCGATCATTTCGATAGAGAAAAAAAATAAATTAAGCAAATATTTACAAAATTTTTTTTTTACAGACTTAGCTAGCAACCACAACATTTCACAACACACATCAATTACCACAAATATGGACAGATACACAGTAGTTTACACTTCACAAACACAGGGAAACATAAACATACAAGACAAAACAGAGGAAAAACATACAGCAGACCAGCCTAGCCCCAACACCTAACTACTTCCCACCCCACACTTAAATCAAACACTGTCCTCAGTGTTCACAAAAATTTACAATCACAAAATTGGGTGGTGGAACTCCCTGATCAGTTGAAATATTCGACTTCTTCATCCGGTGCTGCTGCCTCATCGCCCATGTCCGAGTCACCTCCATCGTCGTCATCGGACTCCACATCGGAGTCCTCCCGACGTGTCTCCTCGTCTGTGGGGACATCATCGTCAGTGGGCTCTACAAAGGCTGGCCCCACTCGGCATAGAGCCCTGGCGTTTTCGCCAAATGGGTAATCCAGCTCGAGCTGCCATAACTCCTCCTCCGTGGCTGGTCTCCCACCAATCCTAAGATGGAGCATTTGCATGCCAAACATCCGTGCCATGTACTGGTCGTCACGAGCATGTCGCTCGCCAAGCGTCAGCACTGGCCCGTGTGTGGTGTCGGGGGCCTTAGTTTTGGTCACGACAAGGGCCCTCCACTCCAACTGCGGGATGTAGTCCAAAGCCTCTTCCTCGACGTCGAGGCCCCGGAGAAAGGTGGTGATAAGTCCTCCGAACCCATACCTGTGGCCCTGGTGTAGTCGAGCTCTCTTCATGGCGGATATGATGACCGCCCCAACATTAATCTCCAGCCCTTTCATCAGGGCATACACCAGGCAGACACGGTCCTGGGTTAGATCAGTCATGTGCACCCCTGGGATTAGGCATGAACAGACTATCTTCAGCCAGATTCTAGCCTCCCTGTTCATTTGAGAATACGGCAGAGTCTGGTGGTAACCCCTCTCCTTATGTCTGCTCCATCTGGCCGTGGATCGAGCCCCACACAATGTGCATCTGATATCGGCATATGGTGGGGTGATGTTCAGCTGGCGGAGAACGTGGGCGTCTGTGTCCCGCTCTCCAATGATGGCATTTAATTGCTGGGGTTCCATAGTGACTATCTGCCCTCTGATCTTTATTGTGTGGCTTCTGATTGCCGGGTTCCAATTAGCATAGAACTCCCGGACTAGATGTAGGTTGCATTCCTTGGGCTCCTGAAATATGAAGCTGATCCCAGCTGCCTCGATCCTTTGCACTATGTGGGGGAACTCCTGTGCTAGTAGTTCCCGTGCAATATGCTCCTCGGGGAAGTATTTATTCTCCTTGTGTTTGGTATACCACTTCTTCCCTTCATCGGTTACCCACCTCGTTCCATATTGGCGGCGTTGGCCGCGTGGAACTGCTGGTACAGCTGGGACTGCTGTGCCCAGTCTAAGTCATTTTCTCCCGGTGCCTGAAGTAGATGCACCCTTACCCTTATCTTGCCTACTTATCATTGTACCTGTCAACACAAATAAACAAGCGCAATGTCAAGCTAAATGAATATTAACTTTGGCTAAGGTCGGGTTAACCAAGTTTACCCCACACTTAGGCCTTAGCTACGGTTACGATACTACGGCAAGAATCACTTTATTTACACCAAAAACTAACAACTATACAATTCATGCTTAGTGCGTTCGCAAAGAAAAATTCGACGGTATAACTTTAGCGTACTACTCAGACTTCATACAGCTAATCCCAATCACTACCATCTTTAGCAATTCAACCATCGCACTTAGCAACGAAAAACAACAAAACAAAAACAATAACAAAACTTCTATATATACATGAACCTATATAATCAACCCAATTTGAACAATTTTCAACATTTTCCCAAAATCCCGAGAATTCGTCGTCTATTACATTCAAACAATATTTACAATGACTTATCTCAATTCACAAGCACACCCCGGCATATAATTCACCAATTTACCAAGTTCCCCATTTTGATTTCAACAACCAAGCCCTAGAATTTTAATTTCGCAATCAAATTCGAATCATTCACGCAATCGACAAGTTCAAACGCTCATTACAACATTCCAAACAATTATCAATCAAGGAACAACTCAATTTCATGCTAAAATTCGACTTGGGGTGATTTATCTCACCTCCCATGCTTAATTTCGAATAAATTCGACAAAAACTTGAGAGAGAATAGGAAAACATACCTCGTAGTTGAAGAACCGAAGAAACTCGATAATTTCTTTGCTTTATACCGTGGCACGTTGATGGGGGAGGGAATTTTGGGTGTTTGGTCGCGGAGAAGTGAGAAAATGAGGGAAAAGGGAATAAAATCGGGGTTTAAAATGAAGGAAACATGCGGGTCACCCGGCAACCCCGTGTGACCCGTCACAAATTATAGGGCAACGTGTCACGGAGTGCATCGCGGTGCACTGCCTCCGTGACACGAAGCCATCGCGATAGTTCACTGGAAATTTTAAAAATTCCAGATTAAACCTCAACGTGTCACGGAGGGTAACGCGGAGGTCCTCCTCCGTGACACGGAGCTATCGCCCCAGCTCACTGTCTCTGCATTTTATTCATTTTTTCATACCTCGCCTTTTCCTTCCCGATTCCGTGTACATTTTTCTCCGTTTGACCTGCAAATCACCTCACTAAACAAAATTGGTTAGATTAATAGATTTCACTAACTAAAATGAAAAAATACTAACTAAAACGAAAAATTTGTACCAAATCAAGAAAAAGAAAAATAAAATAAAATCTATTTACACTTTACAAAACGAAAGAGAAAGAAAAAAAAAATTTCCACGGGTTGCCTCCCGTGCAGCGCTTGGTTTACCGTCGCGGCTTGACGTCCTTTATGCTCAATTGTCCACTAGGGTGATGGACGATTTCTCCCGATCATTGTCCTCCCCCCCAGTAGTGCTCACCCTTATCCGGTGGTCTTCCCATCAACTCTCGGGAATCATTCATTTGTTTAGCATTCCCATGATCAATTACATTGATCACCGAGAGTTCTTCATTCACCATCGGGAGCTTGGGTGCTTTGTACACATCGAACACCTCTACTTTGTCATGTGCTCGCATTGTAAGTTGACCCGCAGCCACGTCGATTAATGTTTTCCCGGTTGCCAAGAAGGGTCGTCCCAAAATAAATGGGACTTCCGCGTCTGGTTCAAAATCCAGAACAATAAAATCTACCGGGAAAATGAGGGATCCCACTTGCACAAGCACATCCTCAACAATGCCATCCGGCCTAGCTAAGGATCTGCCTGCCAACTGCAAAATTACGGTTGTAGGTCTAGGACTCCCTAGACCTAACTTTCTGAATACCGAAGATGGCATCAGATTTATGCTCGCCCCCAAGTCACATAATCCACGAGCTCGGATACTCTGCCCAATAGTAAGCTGGATAGTAAAACTTCTAGGGTCTTTTAGCTTCGTAGGCAGTCTATTTTGGATCCGGGAAGTGCATTCCTCCGTCAAAGCTACCGTGGCATACTCAGTCAGACGACTTTTGTTAGCCACGATGTCTTTAATATATTTGGCATATTTTGGCACACCTTGCAAGACATCAACAAGAGGTAAATTAACATGTACCTGTTTAAGCACCTCCATAAATTTCTTGAAACACGCCTCCTCCTTGTGTTTCTTAAGTCGTTGAGGGAACGGGGGTGGAGGTCTTTCTGATTCTGCTTCTTTGGTCTTCCCCCTATCCGAAGTTTGCTCTCCCTCAACATCTGCTGCTCTTGACTTTTGAGGTGGTCTTTCTGGTTCCACCTCCTTCAGCTGCAAACCACTCCTTGTGGTCACTGCATTTACCTGCTTCGGATTTGGATCTGTGTCGCTAGGCAGTCCTCCTCTAGGCCTTGTGTTTTGGGCACTAGCAAATTTCCCAAATTGATACTCAAGAGCCTTGGTCACTAATTGATTATTTTTCACTTCGGCTGCCAATTTAACATAGTCAGCCTGCAATTGCGCCTAATTAGCGATCATGGTCTTGAACATTTCCTCAATGCTACGTGATGGTGGTGGAGGAGGGGCATTGTGATTTCTGAATTGAGATTGGTAGTTCTGTTGCCCTCCTTGATTTCTTTGCATACCCTGACCCGAACTTTGGCCTTGTTGGTTGTTGCTACCCCATGAAAAATTTGGATGGTTCCTCCAATTTGAGTTGTAGCCACTACCAAACTGCTGCTGATTTCTTTGTGCACTGCCCACAAAGTTAACAGAATCAGGATTTGCTCCACAGCACTCAGCTGAGTGCTCACTGCTTCCACACACTTCATACCACATTTGCTGGACCGCATTGACTGAAGCTGAAGGCTGGTTCAAATTCATGTTGCTGAAGTGGTTGTTCAACTGATTCTGTAAGGCAGCTATCTGTGCAGCGATAGCTGTAAATCCATCCACTTCAAGCACTCCTGCTGCTTTCCTTGCTCCACCTCGTGATGAAACAACATTCCATTCTGGATTTCCCTTTGAAATCCGGTTGAGCAAAGTGTACAGCTCCTCATAAGTCTTTTCCAGCGCTTGCCCTCCAGTTGCTGAATCTAGCAAAATTTTAGTATGGGGTTCCAAACCCTCAATAAATATGTGCACCAACACCTCATTGGACTGATGATGATGAGGACAGTCCCGCAACATGGATTTAAATCTTTCCCAGGCTTGATATAAATTTTCTCCCTCCCTCTGTTTGAAACTTAGAATTTGACTTCTAAGTCTGGTTGTTTTACCAGAGGGAAAAAATCTTATCAAGAACTTTTGTGCTAGATCATCCCACGTTGAGATAGAATTTGGTGGCTCAGCTTTTAACCACCTCTTGGCTTCACCAAGTAATGAGAACGGAAATAGTGTGAGCCGAACATAATCAGGTGACACTCCAGCGGGTATATAAGTGTCACTAATCTCCAAAAAGTTTTGGAGATGTTGTTGTGGGTCTTCATGAGGGAGACCGGTAAATTGCCCGCTTGTGTGCAATAGTTGCACCATATTCTGCTTGAGTTCAAATCTCCCTCCAGGCTCTGGTTTGCGGATACTTGAATGTACATTGTTGGCATGTGGGATTGCCACCTCGCGAACCGGCCTTGCTGCTGCTTCGTCGGGCACTAACACTGCCCTCACAACCGGTGGATTTTGTTGCTCCATAATAGTCTGTCTGAGCAACTGTAGCTTCTTTTGTAGAGCTTCTCTGCATTTACTATGAAATTCACGTTCAGGCTCTATATAAGATTCCACCAGCTCCTTGTCCTTTTCCAGTGTTCACAGAAATCAAGTCTGCAAAATACAGGCTAAGACCAAGTTGTCAACACTTAAGAAAATAAAGTAAAAATACAGTAAATTTACACTTAATACAATTTCACCAATTGCCTAGTCTCCCCGGCAACGGCGCCAAAAACTTGTTCGGGTGTTTGCTATATGGTTAAAAACCGACACGCAAGTGCACGTGGTCAAACAAGTAGTAAGTGGCTTAAGTAAGCCAAGTATCGAACCAAGGAGACTCTGGATAAGTAAAAATTGTTCAAGTGTACTATATTCTATCTTACTTCTAAATATGCTGACAACAAAGTAACCAAAAGTTAAATAATTTGTTTATAAATTATATACTAAAACTATTAACAAATATCTACTTTGAATTGAAACTATGGATATGAGCATGCCAAGGTTAAGAACAAGTAATGAACTTGATTATAATCATAATTTGGTTAATCTTCTCTTCCAGTTGCTAGCCAAGAACATTAGCCTAGAGATTAAAACTCTCGTATTTAATCTCACTTAAGAATAATAAACCATCTGTCTACATTTCTGTGATCAAATGCAATTTATGACCTATCAATACAATTCCGGTTCCTAAATTGACTAATACGGCTTTCAAGTATATTTCTATCAGGAAAGCACATCAAAAACTCAATTTTCCCAAATCAAATTAAGAACAATACCCTATTAATTCACAACTTTCCAATTTCGTGCTCTCTCGAGTGAAATCGGACTTTTTAGATGTACATTAATGTCGGCCACACACCAATGCAGTAGAAACAAGAATTAATAGAACCACATGGAAGAAGAAGATGAAAAACCATATAATTCAATAATCAAAATTCATCACCATTGTTCATAACCTCAGCAAGGAAGAGAATTAGCCACTCATTTGTGGATTAATCATCCTAAAACAAGTGTTAATCATACAAACAATTGATTGAAAGAAGAAAGAAAGAAAGAAAAACCCTGAGCTTTTTCGTCCCTCAACTGCCTGTAACCCACGTCCTTGCTCCACCAAGTCTGAATTCATTAAAAATAAGCCTAAGTGTTCTATTTATACTAGTGGGAATTTTTCCCGGAATAACAAGCAACGTGTCACGGAGTGCATCGCGGAGCACTGCCTCCGTGACACGGCGTGGATGCGGACCCTCTCTGGAAATTTAGGGTCCGGGAATAAAGCTTCAACGTGGCACGGCATGCAACGCGAAGGCTTGCCTCCATGCCACGGAGCTGTCGTGAGGCTCCACTGGAATTTGACTAATTATTCATCCTCCAGGCAGAATGCCTCCGCGATGGTAACGTGACACGGCTCCATCGCGGAGCCCCTTTATATTGTGCAGTCCAATGCCTTTTTCGTGCTCGAATCCAAGTCCAACTCCAATATTGTTCCAACATGCTTTTTAGCTCCTCAAAATCACATTTTTCCTACAAAACAATGTTAATCATGTTGGTTAGTATAAATTCACATTTTATTACCAATTACATGAAAATGTATACACATTGCACAATAAACAAGGCGAAAATGATACGTTTGAGCATCACTTGGGCATATGAGATAGTCATTCCGTCAGTTTTTGGCGTAAATGATCGGTATTTGAATATGATGATTGCATTTCTCTGTTTTTCTATATGTTTTCCAATATTTGAGGACGAATGTTCCCAAGGGGGAGATATTGTTATTCCCCAGAAGAACAAAGATCGGATTCGAGAGTTGGAACAGAGAAAATTAAAAATTTGGCATCAAATATCAGAACGGGTTGTGAGGTGAGCCGTTGCATCATCCCACGAGTCATGATGTGACTCGTGGGGAGGCTCAGGTGATGAGTTTGATATTGGGAAGTGGGATCCCCACGGACATGATCACGACTCATAGTCAGGCCCTACGAGTCATTAGATCAGTCGTGTGAAGAGATGATTGAGAAAAGAAGAAAAGAAAGACAGTGTACCTAACGGAAGGCATCCAAGAGTCGTGGCCAGTCACTAAGATTCGTGGAGTGAGGCGTGGCCAGCTGGGTGAAAATTATTTGAACTCATTAGCAGTTTACCTGACGAGTGGTGACCACACAGGCAACGAATTGTTAAGTCACCCGTGAGAAGCCCTGAAGACCTGATGAGCAGTGTACTTGACGGATGACTCCACGAGTTGTGGCCCATGATGACGAGTCGTTAGGTCCCTCGTGGGGACCAACTGGCAGTTATTTTCTGTGAATTTAGTAAGGATTTTTCTGTAATTTCTAAGATTCTAAGGCCTAAACTATGTCATTTGAGTTATGAAAAATGACTTTTAAAGGGGTTAAGTTCGTTTTAGGCCATTTTCATATTCATTCATGCAAGAGTGATAGTCTAGAAAGGTAATCAAGACAATCCTTCAAGGTTTTCTTCAATTTCTTCTTGGGAATTCAAGGGAGTGTAAGAATTAGCCATTTACAGCTATGTAGGGTTATGAGTGGGTGTTTTTGTTCACACCCATGCCCAATCCCTCCTAATTCATGAAGTATTATTCAAAAATCTTATGAGGTTTTATCCTAAATCTTGTGGAATTCTAATGATCTATCCATGGGTTATTGCTTTTCATGATGTCACGCCCCATCTTGGGAGGCACGACTGGCACCTGGTGCCCTACTAAGATCTGAACTGACTTAACTAGGCATGTGCACTCCTGGTGCAGGCTTAGTTCCCCAAATCAAAACAACAACGGGCTATATCTCGGCTGTAAATACAACCTCCAGTCGACAAGGCCTTATAGCTACCTGTAAAAGAAAACCAGCTAACCAGAAACATGCAATAACAGGGAATCCTACGCGGGCCACCATGATGTCTAGTTATGACTATAAAGTAAAACCAGTGCCAAGCTAACTATGGCCGACAAGGCCGCTAATCTGCCAGCTAAGCAAGGCCCCACACGGCTAACACGTAGACTAAAACACATATGGGCCCCACATGGTCAGATCATAAACTAAGGCATATATAGGCCCCACACGGCCAATAACAGCTAACCACAGGAAAATGGAAACAATCTGCAAGCCTCTAGAAGTAATATGATGGTCGGGACAGGGCCCCTGCCTACCCATGAACTGTACAATTAAAAGAAGTAAACATTCTATCTACAAGCTCCGGAAGAAAGGTCCTAACTGCTCTGGTGATGCTGGTTGAAAGCTACGAGGGACCTGCTCCTCGTCTATCAGTACCTGCAGACAAGTAATGCAGCGCCCCAGAAAGGGCGTCAATATAATATGTACTGAATATGAAGGCGATAACTGTAAATGACTGAAATAAGGAGATAGAACTAAGAATAACTGAAATAAAGGGGTAGAGATCATACCTGAGTAATAGAACTCCTTAATATCTAATTTATTATTAACTAGAGCAAGCAAAAACCTTACCTGGCCCCCAGAAGCCGGAAGGTACAACCAGCACAGAATAACCCACCTAGGGACCCCATAAGCCCTGGTGAGTACACTTCAGTCTATATACCCCTATCAAGGTCGCGCTGAGTCAACTAATAGTTATTGTTGTCCTACTGGCCCCCTGGGTCTGCAACTGAGCCCGCTCGGCCCCTTGATGTAGTTGTGTTTGAGTCCACTGGACTCCTGATATCTGCACCGCAGGCACCAGGCTCGACGGGGGTGCATAAAGCCATCCACGACATATGAGGACCCGGGACCACATCTTCAACCCTGGTGGATGGCATACCGCTCCGTAGAGCGATGTCATCTCGCCCCTGGCGGGCGTCAACATAGCTAATAACCCTGGGGTCGGTCATGAAGGCTATACAGTCATAATCCATCCCAAACTAATATGGAATACTGATCTCAGCTAATAAGAACTACTAATCATAATAGACATACTTCTGGTATTCTTATTGGGATTCAAACTGAGCTATCATGCTAAAGAAACTAACTTGTCGAAGGAAACTGCCTTAAAATACCTCGTTCGCTGATTACTGATTAACTAGCGAGTTTTAAATTGTATTCAACTATTCTTTTCAACTGCAATTGTATTACTGGGGAAAAATGACCAATTTCAATACTAAATTTGGAGAAAAACGATAGCTTTATATATAAATATTAACTATATTTCAATTTGACGGAACACGGTCGAAAACTCGTAATTTCTCGAAAGTCCAGAAGGGAGAATTATATTGACACTAGTTGGGAGCAATTCCAAATACTTTAGCTCGGCGAAGTTACAATTCGCCGGGCGAATTTCGTGAAAATAACTCTGTAGCAATGCTCCCTGCAACCTTAAACTTTAATACCCGAAGTTAATTTGAATTCGGGCAGCATTTTTGTAGCATAAACGAAGGAATTTAACTTGTTTTCTTCGTACTCTCACTTCTCTGGCCATTTATATATTTGGAATATAACTTAAAATCAAAGGATGGAACATATATATATACTTGAGGCGGTGGACAGGGGTCCTGGCACGGACCCTGTCGCGCTAATTTACAGGCGTGCAATGGAGCCCATCGCGGAGGGCATGGTCTATGCCACGCTGCCCCTTTGGGCAGCTAGCCCCGCCTGCTGCCGTGCGGTCCCGACTCCATGCTCATCTGATCTTTACCCGGGCCCTTTCTCAACGTATTGTATTCTAAAACTCTTAACTAACGTAGGAATAGGCTGTCTAAATATTATAAATTTACGGGGTGTAACATCCTCCCACCTTAGAAACATTTGTCCTCGAATGTTTTACTTTAGCTTATAGATACCTCAACTCTTGTAATTACTTATTCTGGAAAAATTTTGGCAGAGTCTCCCCTGTAATATGGACTATCAGAAAATCCTGAAATGCAGAAAAGTCCAGTATAGGCACTTCATACAACACTATCACAACTATTTCACAATAAGGTTGGAGTCAATTGAGCAATATATATAACACGAATCATGAAACAACGACTGAATCAATAACTTACCTTAACTGCATAGTCTGGACTAAGTCTGTACAAGTGAGGATATCTGGATTTCATGTCGTCCTCAGCTTCCTAAATCATTTCCTCTCTATTCTTATTTCTCCATAGTACTTTAATAAAGGCAACATCTTTAGTACTTAACCTGCAAACCTGTCGATCTAATATAGCTACTGGAACCTCTTCATAGGTTAATTCCTCAGTGACTTGGACATCTTCAACTGGCACAACTCGGGACGGATCCCCTATGCACTTTTGTAGCATCGACACATCAAAGACCAGATGAACGGATTCCAATTCTGAAGGCAAATCTAGCTCGTATGCCAAGACCTATTCTCCGGAGTATTCGATACGGCCCAATAAACCTTGGGCTAAGCTTACCCTTTTTGCCAAACCTCATTATGCCATTCATTGGCGAGACTTTTAGAAACACCCAGTTGTGTACATTGAACTCCAAGTTTCTACGTCGCATATCAGCGTAAGATTTCTGGCGGCTCTGAGCTGTCAGCAGACGTTCTCTGATAAGCTTCACTTTCTCTTCTGACTGATGAATTATATCTAGCCGAATTAACCCTGTTTTTTCAACTTCGAACCAACCAATTGGGGACCTGCATTTCTATCCATATAAGGCCTCATAAGGTGCCATTTGAATTGTTGAGTGATAACTGTTGTTGTAGGAAAACTCAATAAGGGGTAAATGTTCCTCCCAGCTGCCCCCGAAGTCTAGCACGCACGCTCGTAACATATCCTCGAGCGTCTGAATTGTACGTTCTGCCTTCCCATCTGTTTAAGGGTGGAATGTTGTACTCAGATTAACTTGGGTTCCCAAACCTCGCTGGAAAGACTGCCAGAACCTAGCTGTGAACTGTGCTCCCCTGTCAGAAATGATATATACTGGGACACCATGTAATCTGAATACCTCCCTGATATAAATCTCGGCATAATCCTCAACTGAGAAAGTGGTCCTGAGTGGCAGAAAGTGAGCTGATTTCGTCAACCTGTCAACAATCACCAGATGGAATAAAATTTATGCCTGGTGCAAGGTAACCCTGTCACAAAATCCATATTAATCACCTCTCATTTCCACATAGGCACCGCTATCTCTTGTGTCAGTTTGTCGGGTTTCTGATGTTCGGCTTTCACTTGTTTGCAATTAGGACAATGAGCTACAAATTCTTGTATCTCCTTTTTCATTCCCGGCCACCAGTAAATCTCTTTTATAGCATGGTACATCTTTTATTGACCCCAAATGAAGAGTGCAACAGGAATAATGCACCTCGCCCATAATTTGCTGGAGAAGTCCTACCACGTCTGGAACACAGAGGCGATCCCTATATCACAAAACTCCATCTTCGGTTACTTGGAAATCTATAACTTCCTTTCGATGAACCTTATCTCTAAGATGAACCAAGTTAGGGTCTTCATACTACCATTCTTTCACTTCCACAACTAATGATGATACTACTGTATTCTGAATTACTGCTCTGCTGTCTCCCGAATCAACTATACGGACGGCCAAACTGGCTAACTGATGCAGTTCTCAGGCTAGTTCCCATTGTCCTGGATTCAGGTGTGCTAAACTCCCCATGGATCTATGGCTGAGGGGATCGGCTACAACATTGGCCCTCCCTGGATGATACATAATATTCACATCATAGTCTTCAACAGCTCTAACCAGCGACGCTGCGTAGATTCAACTCTTTCTGTATGAAAATGTACTGGAGACTTTTATGATCAGCGAAAATATCTACATGAACGCCATACAGATAGTGCCTCCATATTTTCAAGGCATGAATCACTGCGGCTAATTTCAGGTCATGGGTGGGGTAGTTCTTCTCATGTTTCCTCAGCTGTCTGAAAGCGTAAGCAATTACTTTACCGTGCTGCATCAGAAAATATCCTAACCCAACGACTGAAGCATCGCAGTATACCACATAACCCTCTGATCCTTTTAGCAAGACTAATATTGGTACTGATGTCAACCTGTTTTTCAATTCCTGAAAACTCTGCTCACATGCTTCAATCCAGTGAAATTTAGCTTCATTATGAGTTAACTTGGTCAAAGGCGCTGCTAAGGTGGAAAAATCCTTCCACGAACCTTCTGTAATACCCGGCTAACCCTAGGAAACTACGTACCTCAGTCGGAGTGGTAGGTCTAAGCCATGTTTTTTACTGCTTCAATTTTCTGCGAGTCTACTTGAATGCCAGCATCTGACACAATGTGGCCCAAAAAGGCCACTGAATTCAGCCAAAATCCCTCTCACGAACCCGAACCTGATGGTACCCTGACCTTAAGTCAATTTTGAGAAGTACTTTGCCCTCTACAATTGGTTAAACAAGTCGTCCATTCTGGGAAACGGGTATTTATTCTTGATACTGACATTATTCAACTGCTGGTAGTCTATACACATGTGGAGAGAGTGTCGCGCCCCATTTTTCCTCGCGGAAAGCGGAATACAACATGTGACAACTCTTAAAGGTGGATTATTGAAGAGTCGCCACCTAACGAATTTAAGGTGCGTTAGGGCACCATTCTAAGTTGAATTTTATTTCCAAGGTAACTAGAGTTGGGTAAGGGCTTTAATTACCTCGAAAGGAAGGTGTTAGGCACCTTTCGAGGTCCACAAAAGTGGTTCCCGGTCGTACTCATTAAATGGAAAATTTTAACTAAGCGATCAAATAGGTTTGTTTTAAACCAATATTATTTGCATAAAAGGTTGATAAAACAAGTCGATAATGCAGGATTAACTCTATTTAGATGAGTGAGAAAAGAAAATAATGGATTTCAAAAGAATTTTAACTTACCATATTTTTACGCAAAGATTATGGCAAATAATACAAAAACTAGAATAAAACGAATAAATAATTTATTTAATTGTGGGGCCGAGCCTCGATAAGGCGCCTACGTATACAACTATCATTTCCCGACTACCCACCTAGTTGATTAATTAACTTAAAACGCTCTAGGTGATGAAACTAACGTCCTACTATTTGCCTACCCGCACCAATCTTAAGGTCCAAGAGGCTTTGGACAACTATTTTGGCTTTTTGGATCTAAAAATCCTATGGTTATAAAAGAAAACGTCAAGCAAAACAAATAGATTTTAAGGCAGTTTAGTAAGGTTTCACATATGCCTCTTTTATTAAAATTAGCAGATAGCAGTGTCTATGGGCATGACACCTATCATGACAATTCTTATAACAACCGTATCTAATGCAAGAAGTCAGATTTCGAACATGCAACATATAAAGCAACATTTAACAGTCAAAATATATGCTTATGAATAAGTACGTATTAGATCCTATAGGCATGATGTCTTAGTATAAGAATAAATCCTATATGCATATTTTGATGCGCAAATATCGTGTTTATACATTTAGCGCATAAATACAATATATAATAATAAGATTACACAAACGAATGATTCTATACGATATTTGTTTAGCACTTCCGGCAATAGTTTATATAGAAAGAACTTTACCGATTCAAATATTAGTTAGGTATAGAAAATTTCTTCATGTAGAAAGATTACTCCTTTTAAGTAAGAATTGAGGACATATCCAGCTTTTAAAAAATAATACTATTGAACGTATCCAAACATGAGCAGAATCATTATAAGCATGAAATCTAAGTGATGACGAGCAATTAAAAAAAATGCAAGAAACTTATGGACATGATATCTAATTGGCCTGATAGAAGTTCTCTAGCAATCAGGTTATGTAAAGCGAACAAATGATTTAATCCTAAAAAGCATAATGTCTAACAAGTACAAAGTCATGGATTCATTGTTATATATGCAATTTTATGAAGCAAACATGTGGTTAAGTAAACATTCGCATACCGATTTCATCATATCTGCCTACAGGTACTTGCACAAATTGACAGATATGGCTTCTAATATTCGCATGTTTAGACATACTATACCGAGAATTAACTTCTATAGATATGGCACCTAACCAAATAGGAATATATAATCATATTTACTTTGTTAGCCAAAACGTCACAGCAGATAACACAAAATATGCTTCAACAAACTGCATTAGACCTTATAGGCATGATTTCTAATGTTGTATTATCGCATTAAATTCCTATAGGCATAATTTCTAATGGTTCATGTATTTGTTTTCATATGAGACTAACAGTATAAAAAAACAGTAAGAAAAAAAAATAGAAGCCCCACCCCCAAAACCACTTTCCACTATTTATCATTGTCTTTTACAATTTACAAAAGAATAAAAATAAAAATAAAATAAGATAACAACTAAATACAACCAATTAAGCGAAATTAATAAATAAATCCTCGGTCCTTTGTATCCCGAACGACTCTTCAATACTTGTCTTCTTAAGAAATCTGTTACGCAATGAAATAGAACAAAACAACATATATAGACACCCTAGATCTAAGAGAAAATCATATTTAAACCTGTATTCACGTAGGGAGAAAAGTATTATAAAATTTAAACCCAAACTACTATAACGAAATTCATATAGCATATTTAAAGAATGTCATTGCCAAAGTATAAAAAAAATATACTAACCGGTTGAAGGAAGCTTAAAGAAAATTCTTGGAAATGAATCTTTATTTTTCAGATATTGTTTTTGAGAGAAAAGTTTTCTTGCTTGAAAGAAGAATTAAGCTTATTCTTGCTAGCAGAAAAAATATTTTTTATCTTCAAATGAATCCTAAAAAGAGGACTAATGGTTTGCTTTTATAGCCATAGAGCAAGAAAGGGTTAAAGGAAAGAAATAAAGTGGGAAACTAAATCACAGGAATCATTTCCCTTCAATCAGCCAAGCTAAAACAAATTTCTAAATCCAAACATATTTTCCCTAATTAATAGATAACGAAAAGGAAGGAAATGAAATCCGTCAAACGGGTTTCCTTAAATATTATCAATAAAATATTATTAGTCATAAATGTCTTTCTATCAAAGAAATCTTATCCTTATTTAATAAATCACATGAAATATTTATTGTAAATAAACAAATCAAATATGAAAAATAAAATCAGTCATTACTCTAAATATTTTCTAAATTTATCAAGAATTAAACTACAAAAGATATTTATTATTAATCAATAATACCATATGGGGAAAATTAAATGAGAAGATTTTCTAAATTAAATGAGTAGCATAAAATATATCTAAATAAGTCAAGAATATTTTTTCTTAATTGACGGAAAATTAGAGATAAAAGATCCACTGATAAAACTTCATTTACCCTAATTAATGAAAGAAATGAGAATCAGATCTTGGAATATTTACTTAAAACTTAGCCAGATTGAATGAAAATATAACAAATTATCATTTAATAATTTAAGAAAAAATTGATACTAAATTTTCATAATCCATATGCCAAAAGATAATTAGAAGAGAACTCTTTAACTAGAGTGGTCAATGATACGAAATATTTCAAACAATACTAGAATCAAACAATAATAATTTTATAATTTAATCAATACTAAATTGTCATGCAAATTAATCTATCTACCGAATATATATTATCAACTAATACAGAATTTTTCCAGACAGATTAAGTAACTAATAGTCATTTATTATATAAATACACAAACGAAATAAAGAGAAAAACAATATATGTTACTTATATATACATACAGATATATTATATCTATTATATATATAAATGAACAGAAAGGAACAACAGTATATATAGCTATATATATATTTATACATCTATCATAGATACATATATTATATTATATATATTTATATACATATATATTACATATATATATTATATCATATACAAATGGAACGGAAAAACAATATATTATATATATCTATCATGTATAAATGAACAGAAAAGTAGAGCAACATATATAGTTATATATATATATATATATATATATATATATATATATATATATATATATATATATATATACATATATATTATATTATATATCTATATATTTATTATATACATATATGCATAAATAAAATAAAATAAAAAATAAAAAATCAACAATAAAAATAAAAATAAATACGATCTGTCCGATCCATCGGTTTGGGGGTATTTCCGGCGATGGGGTGTGTTGCGCCGGTTGCATGTAGTTTTACGGTGGTGCTCGGCCAGAGGCGAGGAGGGCGACTGGTGATCGCCGGAATTGGTTTTCCAGCGACGATGAGAAATAGAGAAGAGGAAGACCGGCAGGAAGGTCTGCTGGTGTTTTTCGGTGGCCGGATGAAAAGAGAAGAAGAGAGGTCGGCGGTGTTAATGGAGGTCTATTTGGTTGTTGGTGGTGTTGTCCGGATGGCGGTGGTGTAGTGGCGCAGTGACGGGAGAGGAGGAAGTTCCGGCAGTTGTGGTTTTTCAGCGAAGGGAAGAGTGAGGGAGATCCGGTGGTTGTCGGTGTTTCCGGCGTTCATGCAGTAGTTGTAGGAAGGCGATGAAGGAGAATAGAGGGAAGTTGAGAGGAGGTCGGCGGGCTGTTGTTTTTCGCCGGAGTGAGAGGAGGGTGCACCGGTTTGGCAGTGGGGTGAGGGTGAAGGGTTGGTGTGGTGATGGAGTTTCGCCGGAGAGGAGAGAGGAAGAGGGAAGGCTGCTCTCGCCGAGCATGGTGGCGGCGAGAAGAAGAAGGCGAGGGGAGGAAGGAGATAGAGAGGAGGCCGGCGAGTGTGGTTTTGGTTCGGTTGTTTTTCGACGAGATGAGGGGCTGGGGCTGGCCGGTTGTTGTTTTGACCGGAAAAAATGGGAGAGGGAGATGGGCACGGCGGCATGGGTTCGGTGGTGGCCGCCGATGGGAAGAGAGAAGAGGGAGAGAGGGTAGGGGCGGCTAGGGTAGTGGAGAGGAAAAAGAATGAAAGTGTTTAGGGTTTTTTTTTTTTTTTTGGGGGGGGGGGGTAAATAGTTAAATAAGGAAATATGTTAGGGCTAATTAGGACCGTTAGATTAAATTAGATGAACGGCTAGGATTGATTCTGGGATAAATGGGTCAGTTTATGGGTCAAACGGGTCGTCCGAATTTGGACCAATGGGTTGGATTTAATTTAGGCTGAAATTGAATTTAAATAATAGCCAAAATTGATCAGAAGTGGCTAAAATTGACATAAATTGAATAGAAAGTGGCCAGATTTGAAATAAATTGGATAAAATTGAATAGAAAATGGCTATAATTTAAATAATTGAATGAAATTGAATTTAGCTGCTATTAAATTAATAAATATACTACACTTTTAAATGATTTAATAAATAGATAATAAAGTTACATAAATTATCACATAAACATTATTATTAAATAAATCCTAAATTCGAGTATACTTACGTAAATATCATATAATTAAATTATTATATTTATAAATAATTTAACGACTAAAGAATAAAATTAAGTTATCGAATATTATAAAAATCATATTATTAACATAAATAATTTATAACTTCGAGTAATGTTATTAGTCAAATAAATCTGTAAAATTTAGTAAAATTAGGTAAATAGAATATATATTTCAAGATAAGGGCGCATATTAAAACGAAATACATTATATACGGCGTAATTATTTAATATCAAAACTTAACATTAATATAAGTCATATATATATAACTTGAAATAATTTTCACAACATTATGATAAGAAATTATTTTATAAATGTAAAAGTAAGTCAAACATTTGCGTGAAATAAATAAATAAATATATATATAAGCAGCATATTGAGGCGCAGGTCGGTCAAAATTGGGTGTCAACAGGGAGCCATCCTTCTTTCTCACAAATAGGACTGGCGCTCCCCACGATGGAATACTCGGCCTGATAAAGCCCTTATCTAATAGATCTTTCAATTGTTCCTTCAACTCTCTTAGCTCAGCAGGAGCCATTAGGTACAGAGGAATAGATACGGGTTGAGTACCTGGTAATAAATCAATTGCAAAGTCGATTTCTCGTTCTGGGGGAATGCTAGGAAGATCATCTGGGAATACATATGGAAATTCATTAACTACTAGAATGGACTGAAGAGTCGGAGATTCTGCTTAGACATCCTAAACTCTGACATTATGATAAATACATCCTTACACTATCCATTTTCTCGCCCGAAGATAGGAAATAAACCTACCTTTTGGCGTGGCTGCACTACCTTTCCACTCATGTACAACCTCCCTCGGAAAGTGGAATTGAACAGTCTTGGTCCAACATTCAACATTGGCATAGCATGGCGTCAGTGAATGCATACCCATAATTGCATCAAAATCAATCATTTCTAGTTTTATCAAGTCTGCTAAAGTCTGACGACCAACAACCTCTACTGTGCATCCCCGGTAGACCCTCTTGGCTATGATAGAGTCACCGATGGGTGTAGACACTGAAAAAGGTTGCTGAAGCGATTCTGGCGTAATACCAAACTTTCGAGCCACTAATGGGGTAACATAAGACAAGGTGGATCCTGGATCTATCAGTACATAAATAGAATGAGAGCAAATGTCCCGCATACATGTCACCATAGTACTTTAATAAAGGCAACATCTTTAGTACTTAACCTGCAAACCTGTCGATCTAATATAGCTACTGGAACCTCTTCATAGGTTAATTCCTCAGTGACTTGGACATCTTCAACTGGCACAACTCGGGACGGATCCCCTATGCACTTTTGTAGCATCGACACATCAAAGACCAGATGAACGGATTCCAATTCTGAAGGCAAATCTAGCTCGTATGCCAAGACCTATTCTCCGGAGTATTCGATACGGCCCAATAAACCTTGGGCTAAGCTTACCCTTTTTGCCAAACCTCATTATGCCATTCATTGGCGAGACTTTTAGAAACACCCAGTTGTGTACATTGAACTCCAAGTTTCTACGTCGCATATCAGCGTAAGATTTCTGGCGGCTCTGAGCTGTCAGCAGACGTTCTCTGATAAGCTTCACTTTCTCTTCTGACTGATGAATTATATCTAGCCGAATTAACCCTGTTTTTTCAACTTCGAACCAACCAATTGGGGACCTGCATTTCTATCCATATAAGGCCTCATAAGGTGCCATTTGAATTGTCGAGTGATAACTGTTGTTGTAGGAAAACTCAATAAGGGGTAAATGTTCCTCCCAGCTGCCCCCGAAGTCTAGCACGCACGCTCGTAACATATCCTCGAGCGTCTGAATTGTACGTTCTGCCTTCCCATCTGTTTAAGGGTGGAATGTCGTACTCAGATTAACTTGGGTTCCCAAACCTCGCTGGAAAGACTGCCAGAACCTAGCTGTGAACTGTGCTCCCCTGTCAGAAATGATATATACTGGGACACCATGTAATCTGAATACCTCCCTGATATAAATCTCGGCATAATCCTCAACTGAGAAAGTGGTCCTGAGTGGCAGAAAGTGAGCTGATTTCGTCAACCTGTCAACAATCACCAGATGGAATAAAATTTATGCCTGGTGCAAGGTAACCCTGTCACAAAATCCATATTAATCACCTCTCATTTCCACATAGGCACCGCTATCTCTTGTGTCAGTTTGTCGGGTTTCTGATGTTCGGCTTTCACTTGTTGGCAATTAGGACAATGAGCTACAAATTCTTGTATCTCCTTTTTCATTCCCGGCCACCAGTAAATCTCTTTTATAGCATGGTACATCTTTTATTGACCCCAAATGAAGAGTGCAACAGGAATAATGCACCTCGCCCATAATTTGCTGGAGAAGTCCTACCACGTCTGGAACACAGAGGCGATCCCTATATCACAAAACTCCATCTTTGGTTACTTGGAAATCTATAACTTCCTTTCGATGAACCTTATCTCTAAGATGAACCAAGTTAGGGTCTTCATACTACCATTCTTTCACTTCCACAACTAATGATGATACTACTGTATTCTGAATTACTGCTCTGCTGTCTCCCGAATCAACTATACGGACGGCCAAACTGGCTAACTGATGCAGTTCTCAGGCTAGTTCCCATTGTCCTGGATTTAGGTGTGCTAAACTCCCCATGGATCTATGGCTGAGGGGATCGGCTACAACATTGGCCCTCCCTGGATGATACATAATATTCACATCATAGTCTTCAACAGCTCTAACCAGCGACGCTGCGTAGATTCAACTCTTTCTGTATGAAAATGTACTGGAGACTTTTATGATCAGCGAAAATATCTACATGAACGCCATACAGATAGTGCCTCCATATTTTCAAGGCATGAATCACTGCGGCTAATTTCAGGTCATGGGTGGGGTAGTTCTTCTCATGTTTCCTCAGCTGTCTGAAAGCGTAAGCAATTACTTTACCGTGCTGCATCAGAAAATATCCTAACCCAACGACTGAAGCATCGCAGTATACCACATAACCCTCTGATCCTTCTGGCAAGACTAATATTGGTACTGATGTCAACCTGTTTTTCAATTCCTGAAAACTCTGCTCACATGCTTCAATCCAGTGAAATTTAGCTTCATTATGAGTTAACTTGGTCAAAGGCACTGCTAAGGTGGAAAAATCCTTCCACGAACCTTCTGTAATACCCGGCTAACCCTAGGAAACTGCGTACCTCAGTCGGAGTGGTAGGTCTAAGCCATGTTTTTTACTGCTTCAATTTTCTGCGAGTCTACTTGAATGCCAGCATCTGACACAATGTGGCCCAAAAAGGCCACTGAATTCAGCCAAAATCCACATTTAGAAAACTTCACATACAGCTGGCGATTCTTGAGAGTTTGGAGCACTGTTCGTAGATGATCCCGGTGATCTGCCTCTGAGCGGGAATATACCAGAATATCATCAATAAATACTATCACAAACAGGTCCAGATATGGCCTGAAGATGCTGTTCATCAAGTCCATGAACACTATTGGAGCATTCGTCATTCCGAAGGACATGAATAAAAATTCAAAGTGGCCATACCTAGTCCTGAAGGTAGTCTTTGGAATATCCCTCTCACGAACCCGAACCTGATGGTACCCTGACCTTAAGTCAATTTTGAGAAGTACTTTGCCCTCTACAATTGGTTAAACAAGTTGTCCATTCTGGGAAACGGGTATTTATTCTTGATACTGACATTATTCAACTGCTGGTAGTCTATACACATGTGGAGAGAGTGTCGCGCCCCATTTTTCCTCGCGGAAAGCGGAATACAACATGTGACAACTCTTAAAGGTGGATTATTGAAGAGTCGCCACCTAACGAATTTAAGGTGCGTTAGGGCACCATTCTAAGTTGAATTTTATTTCCAAGGTAACTAGAGTTGGGTAAGGGCTTTAATTACCTCGAAAGGAAGGTGTTAGGCACCTTTCGAGGTCCACAAAAGTGGTTCCCGGTCGTACTCATTAAATGGAAAATTTTAACTAAGCGATCAAATAGGTTTGTTTTAAACCAATATTATTTGCATAAAAGGTTGATAAAACAAGTCGATAATGCAGGATTAACTCTATTTAGATGAGTGAGAAAAGAAAATAATGGATTTCAAAAGAATTTTAACTTACCATATTTTTACGCAAAGATTATGGCAAATAATACAAAAACTAGAATAAAACGAATAAATAATTTATTTAATTGTGGGGCCGAGCCTCGATAAGGCGCCTACGTATACAACTATCATTTCCCGACTACCCACCTAGTTGATTAATTAACTTAAAACGCTCTAGGTGATGAAACTAACGTCCTACTATTTGCCTACCCGCACCAATCTTAAGGTCCAAGAGGCTTTGGACAACTATTTTGGCTTTTTGGATCTAAAAATCCTATGGTTATAAAAGAAAACGTCAAGCAAAACAAATAGATTTTAAGGCAGTTTAGTAAGGTTTCACATATGCCTCTTTTATTAAAATTAGCAGATAGCAGTGTCTATGGGCATGACACCTATCATGACAATTCTTATAACAACCGTATCTAATGCAAGATGTCAGATTTCGAACATGCAACATATAAAGCAACATTTAACAGTCAAAATCTATGCTTATGAATAAGTACGTATTAGATCCTATAGGCATGATGTGTTAGTATAAGAATAAATCCTATATGCATATTTTGATGCGCAAATATCGTGTTTATACATTTAGCGCATAAATACAATATATAATAATAAGATTACACAAACGAATGATTCTATACGATATTTGTTTAGCACTTCCGGCAATAGTTTATATAGAAAGAACTTTACCGATTCAAATATTAGTTAGGTATAGAAAATTTCTTCATGTAGAAAGATTACTCCTTTTAAGTAAGAATTGAGGACATATCCAGCTTTTAAAAAATAATACTATTGAACGTATCCAAACATGAGTAGAATCATTATAAGCATGAAATCTAAGTGATGACGAGCAATTAAAAAAATGCAAGAAACTTATGGACATGATATCTAATTGGCCTGATAGAAGTTCTCTAGCAATCAGGTTATGTAAAGCGAACAAATGATTTAATCCTAAAAAGCATAATGTCTAACAAGTACAAAGTCATGGATTCATTGTTATATATGCAATTTTATGAAGCAAACATGTGGTTAAGTAAACATTCGCATACCGATTTCATCATATCTGCCTACAGGTACTTGCACAAATTGACAGATATGGCTTCTAATATTCGCATGTTTAGACATACTATACCGAGAATTAACTTCTATAGATATGGCACCTAACCAAATAGGAATATATAATCATATTTACTTTGTTAGCCAAAACGTCACAGCAGATAACACAAAATATGCTTCAACAAACTGCATTAGACCTTATAGGCATGATTTCTAATGTCGTATTATCGCATTAAATTCCTATAGGCATAATTTCTAATGGTTCATGTATTTTTTTTTATATGAGACTAACAGTATAAAAAAACAGTAAGAAAAAAAAATAGAAGCCCCACCCCCAAAACCACTTTCCACTATTTATCATTGTCTTTTACAATTTACAAAAGAATAAAAATAAAAATAAAATAAGATAACAACTAAATACAACCAATTAAGCGAAATTAATAAATAAATCCTCGGTCCTTTGTATCCGGAACGACTCTTCAATACTTGTCTTCTTAAGAAATCTGTTACGCAATGAAATAGAACAAAACAACATATATAGACACCCTAGATCTAAGAGAAAATCATATTTAAACCTGTATTCACGTAGGGAGAAAAGTATTATAAAATTTAAACCCAAACTACTATAACGAAATTCATGTAGCATATTTAAAGAATGTCATTGCCAAAGTATAAAAAAAATATACTAACCGGTTGAAGGAAGCTTAAAGAAAATTCTTGGAAATGAATCTTTATTTTTCAGATATTGTTTTTGAGAGAAAAGTTTTCTTGCTTGAAAGAAGAATTAAGCTTATTCTTGCTAGCAGAAAAAATATTTTTTATCTTCAAATGAATCCTAAAAAGAGGACTAATGGTTTGCTTTTATAGCCATAGAGCAAGAAAGGGTTAAAGGAAAGAAATAAAGTGGGAAACTAAATCACAGGAATCATTTCCCTTCAATCAGCCAAGCTAAAACAAATTTCTAAATCCAAACATATTTTCCCTAATTAACAGATAACGAAAAGGAAGGAAATGAAATCCGTCAAACGGGTTTCCTTAAATATTATCAATAAAATATTATTAGTCATAAATGTCTTTCTATCAAAGAAATCTTATCCTTATTTAATAAATCACATGAAATATTTATTGTAAATAAACAAATCAAATATGAAAAATAAAATCAGTCATTACTCTAAATATTTTCTAAATTTATCAGGAATTAAACTACAAAAGATATTTATTATTAATCAATAATACCATATGGGGAAAATTAAATCAGAAGATTTTCTAAATTAAATGAGTAGCATAAAATATATCTAAATAAGTCAAGAATATTTTTTCTTAATTGACGGAAAATTAGAGATAAAAGATCCACTGATAAAGCTTCATTTACCCTAATTAATGAAAGAAATGAGAATCAGATCTTGGAATATTTACTTAAAACTTAGCCAGATTGAATGAAAATATAACAAATTATCATTTAATAATTTAAGAAAAAATTGATACTAAATTTTCATAATTCATATGCCAAAAGATAATTAGAAGAGAACTCTTTAACTAGAGTGGTCAATGATACGAAATATTTCAAACAATACTAGAATCAAACAATAATAATTTTATAATTTAATCAATACTAAATTGTCATGCAAATTAATCTATCTACCGAATATATATTATCAACTAATACAGAATTTTTCCAGACAGATTAAGTAACTAATAGTCATTTATTATATAAATACACAAACGAAATAAAGAGAAAAACAATATATGTTACTTATATATACATACAGATATATTATATCTATTATATATATAAATGAACAGAAAGGAACAACAGTATATATAGCTATATATATATTTATACATCTATCATAGATACATATATTATATTATATATATTTATATACATATATATTACATATATATATTATATCATATACAAATGGAACGGAAAAACAATATATTATATATATCTATCATGTATAAATGAACAGAAAAGTAGAGCAACATATATAGTTATATATATATATATATATATATATATATATATATATATATATATATATATATATAATATTATATATCTATATATTTATTATATACATATATGCATAAATAAAATAAAATAAAAAATAAAAAATCAACAATAAAAATAAAAATAAATACGATCTGTCCGATCCATCGGTTTGGGGATATTTCCGGCGATGGGGTGTGTTGCGCCGGTTGCATGTAGTTTTACGGTGGTGCTCGGCCAGAGGCGAGGAGGGCGACTGGTGATCGCCGGAATTGGTTTTCCAGCGACGATGAGAAATAGAGAAGAGGAAGACCGGCAGGAAGGTCTGCTGGTGTTTTTCGGTGGCCGGATGAAAAGAGAAGAAGAGAGGTCGGCGGTGTTAATGGAGGTCTATTTGGTTGTTGGTGGTGTTGTCCGGATGGCGGTGGTGTAGTGGCGCAGTGACGGGAGAGGAGGAAGTTCCGGCAGTTGTGGTTTTTCAGCGAAGGGAAGAGTGAGGGAGATCCGGTGGTTGTCGGTGTTTCCGGCGTTCATGCAGTAGTTGTAGGAAGGCGATGAAGGAGAATAGAGGGAAGTTGAGAGGAGGTCGGCGGGCTGTTGTTTTTCGCCGGAGTGAGAGGAGGGTGCACCGGTTTGGCAGTGGGGTGAGGGTGAAGGGTTGGTGTGGTGATGGAGTTTCGCCGGAGAGGAGAGAGGAAGAGGGAAGGCTGCTCTCGCCGAGCATGGTGGCGGCGAGAAGAGGAAGGCGAGGGGAGGAAGGAGATAGAGAGGAGGCCGGCGAGTGTGGTGTTGGTTCGGTTGTTTTTCGACGAGATGAGGGGCTGGGGCTGGCCGGTTGTTGTTTTGACCGGAAAAAATGGGAGAGGGAGATGGGCACGGCGGCATGGGTTCGGTGGTGGCCGGCGATGGGAAGAGAGAAGAGGGAGAGAGGGTAGGGGCGGCTAGGGTAGTGGAGAGGAAAAAGAATGAAAGTGTTTAGGGTTTTTTTTTTTTTTTGGGGGGGGGGGGGGTAAATAGTTAAATAAGGAAATATGTTAGGGCTAATTAGGACCGTTAGATTAAATTAGATGAACGGCTAGGATTGATTCTGGGATAAATGGGTCAGTTTATGGGTCAAACGGGTCGTCCGAATTTGGACCAATGGGTTGGATTTAATTTAGGCTGAAATTGAATTTAAATAATAGCCAATATTGATCAGAAGTGGCTAAAATTGACATAAATTGAATAGAAAGTGGCCAGATTTGAAATAAATTGGATAAAATTGAATAGAAAATGGCTATAATTTAAATAATTGAATGAAATTGGATTTAGCTGCTATTAAATTAATAAATATACTACACTTTTAAATGATTTAATAAATAGATAATAAAGTTACATAAATTATCACATAAACATTATTATTAAATAAATCCTAAATTCGAGTATACTTACGTAAATATCATATAATTAAATTATTATATTTATAAATAATTTAACGACTAAAGAATAAAATTAAGTTATCGAATATTATAAAAATCATATTATTAACATAAATAATTTATAACTTCGAGTAATGTTATTAGTCAAATAAATCTGTAAAATTTAGTAAAATTAGGTAAATAGAATATATATTTCAAGATAAGGGCGCATATTAAAACGAAATACATTATATACGGCGTAATTATTTAATATCAAAACTTAACATTAATATAAGTCATATATATATAACTTGAAATAATTTTCACAACATTATGATAAGAAATTATTTTATAAATGTAAAAGTAAGTCAAACATTTGCGTGAAATAAATAAATAAATATATATATAAGCAGCATATTGAGGCGCAGGTCGGTCAAAATTGGGTGTCAACAGGGAGCCATCCTTCTTTCTCACAAATAGGACTGGCGCTCCCCACGATGGAATACTCGGCCTGATAAAGCCCTTATCTAATAGATCTTTCAATTGTTCCTTCAACTCTCTTAGCTCAGCAGGAGCCATTAGGTACAGAGGAATAGATACGGGTTGAGTACCTGGTAATAAATCAATTGCAAAGTCGATTTCTCGTTCTGGGGGAATGCTAGGAAGATCATCTGGGAATACATATGGAAATTCATTAACTACTAGAATGGACTGAAGAGTCAGAGATTCTGCTTAGACATCCTAAACTCTGACATTATGATAAATACATCCTTACACTATCCATTTTCTCGCCCGAAGATAGGAAATAAACCTACCTTTTGGCGTGGCTGCACTACCTTTCCACTCATGTACAACCTCCCCCGGAAAGTGGAATTGAACAGTCTTGGTCCAACATTCAACATTGGCATAGCATGGCGTCAGTGAATGCATACCCATAATTGCATCAAAATCAATCATTTCTAGTTTTATCAAGTCTGCTAAAGTCTGACGACCAACAACCTCTACTGTGCATCCCCGGTAGACCCTCTTGGCTATGATAGAGTCACCGATGGGTGTAGACACTGAAAAAGGTTGCTGAAGCGATTCTGGCGTAATACCAAACTTTCGAGCCACTAATGGGGTAACATAAGACAAGGTGGATCCTGGATCTATCAGTACATAAATAGAATGAGAGCAAATGTCCCGCATACATGTCACCATAGTACTTTAATAAAGGCAACATCTTTAGTACTTAACCTGCAAACCTGTCGATCTAATATAGCTACTGGAACCTCTTCATAGGTTAATTCCTCAGTGACTTGGACATCTTCAACTGGCACAACTCGGGACGGATCCCCTATGCACTTTTATAGCATCGACACATCAAAGACCAGATGAACGGATTCCAATTCTGAAGGCAAATCTAGCTCGTATGCCAAGACCTATTCTCCGGAGTATTCGATACGGCCCAATAAACCTTGGGCTAAGCTTACCCTTTTTCCCAAACCTCATTATGCCATTCATTGGCGAGACTTTTAGAAACACCCAGTTGTGTACATTGAACTCCAAGTTTCTACGTCGCATATCAGCGTAAGATTTCTGGCGGCTCTGAGCTGTCAGCAGACGTTCTCTGATAAGCTTCACTTTCTCTTCTGACTGATGAATTATATCTAGCCGAATTAATCCTGTTTTTTCAACTTCGAACCAACCAATTGGGGACCTGCATTTCTATCCATATAAGGCCTCATAAGGTGCCATTTGAATTGTCGAGTGATAACTGTTGTTGTAGGAAAACTCAATAAGGGGTAAATGTTCCTCCCAGCTGCCCCCGAAGTCTAGCACGCACGCTCGTAACATATCCTCGAGCGTCTGAATTGTACGTTCTGCCTTCCCATCTGTTTAAGGGTGGAATGTCGTACTCAGATTAACTTGGGTTCCCAAACCTCGCTGGAAAGACTGCCAGAACCTAGCTGTGAACTGTGCTCCCCTGTCAGAAATGATATATACTGGGACACCATGTAATCTGAATACCTCCCTGATATAAATCTCGGCATAATCCTCAACTGAGAAAGTGGTCCTGAGTGGCAGAAAGTGAGCTGATTTCGTCAACCTGTCAACAATCACCAGATGGAATAAAATTTATGCCTGGTGCAAGGTAACCCTGTCACAAAATCCATATTAATCACCTCTCATTTCCACATAGGCACCGCTATCTCTTGTGTCAGTTTGTCGGGTTTCTGATGTTCGGCTTTCACTTGTTGGCAATTAGGACAATGAGCTACAAATTCTTGTATCTCCTTTTTCATTCCCGGCCACCAGTAAATCTCTTTTATAGCATGGTACATCTTTTATTGACCCCAAATGAAGAGTGCAACAGGAATAATGCACCTCGCCCATAATTTGCTGGAGAAGTCCTACCACGTCTGGAACACAGAGGCGATCCCTATATCACAAAACTCCATCTTCGGTTACTTGGAAATCTATAACTTCCTTTCGATGAACCTTATCTCTAAGATGAACCAAGTTAGGGTCTTCATACTACCATTCTTTCACTTCCACAACTAATGATGATACTACTGTATTCTGAATTACTGCTCTGCTGTCTCCCGAATCAACTATACGGATGGCCAAACTGGCTAACTGATGCAGTTCTCAGGCTAGTTCCCATTGTCCTGGATTCAGGTGTGCTAAACTCCCCATGGATCTATGGCTGAGGGGATCAGCTACAACATTGGCCCTCCCTGGATGATACATAATATTCACATCATAGTCTTCAACAGCTCTAACCAGCGACGCTGCGTAGATTCAACTCTTTCTGTATGAAAATGTACTGGAGACTTTTATGATCAGCGAAAATATCTACATGAACGCCATACAGATAGTGCCTCCATATTTTCAAGGCATGAATCACTGCGGCTAATTTCAGGTCATGGGTGGGGTAGTTCTTCTCATGTTTCCTCAGCTGTCTGAAAGCGTAAGCAATTACTTTACCGTGCTGCATCAGAAAATATCCTAACCCAACGACTGAAGCATCGCAGTATACCACATAACCCTCTGATCCTTCTGGCAAGACTAATATTGGTACTGATGTCAACCTGTTTTTCAATTCCTGAAAACTCTGCTCACATGCTTCAATCCAGTGAAATTTAGCTTCATTATGAGTTAACTTGGTCAAAGGCACTGCTAAGGTGGAAAAATCCTTCCACGAACCTTCTGTAATACCCGGCTAACCCTAGGAAACTGCGTACCTCAGTCGGAGTGGTAGGTCTAAGCCATGTTTTTTACTGCTTCAATTTTCTGCGAGTCTACTTGAATGCCAGCATCTGACACAATGTGGCCCAAAAAGGCCACTGAATTCAGCCAAAATCCACATTTAGAAAACTTCACATACAGCTGGCGATTCTTGAGAGTTTGGAGCACTGTTCGTAGATGATCCCGGTGATCTGCCTCTGAGCGGGAATATACCAGAATATCATCAATAAATACTATCACAAATAGGTCCAGATATGGCCTGAAGATGCTGTTCATCAAGTCCATGAACACTATTGGAGCATTCGTCATTCCGAAGGACATGAATAAAAATTCAAAGTGGCCATACCTAGTCCTGAAGGTAGTCTTTGGAATATCCCTCTCACGAACCCGAACCTGATGGTACCCTGACCTTAAGTCAATTTTGAGAAGTACTTTGCCCTCTACAATTGGTTAAACAAGTCGTCCATTCTGGGAAACGGGTATTTATTCTTGATACTGACATTATTCAACTGCTGGTAGTCTATACACATGTGGAGAGAGTGTCGCGCCCCATTTTTCCTCGCGGAAAGCGGAATACAACATGTGACAACTCTTAAAGGTGGATTATTGAAGAGTCGCCACCTAACGAATTTAAGGTGCGTTAGGGCACCATTCTAAGTTGAATTTTATTTCCAAGGTAACTAGAGTTGGGTAAGGGCTTTAATTACCTCGAAAGGAAGGTGTTAGGCACCTTTCGAGGTCCACAAAAGTGGTTCCCGGTCGTACTCATTAAATGGAAAATTTTAACTAAGCGATCAAATAGGTTTGTTTTAAACCAATATTATTTGCATAAAAGGTTGATAAAACAAGTCGATAATGCAGGATTAACTCTATTTAGATGAGTGAGAAAAGAAAATAATGGATTTCAAAAGAATTTTAACTTACCATATTTTTACGCAAAGATTATGGCAAATAATACAAAAACTAGAATAAAACGAATAAATAATTTATTTAATTGTGGGGCCGAGCCTCGATAAGGCGCCTACGTATACAACTATCATTTCCCGACTACCCACCTAGTTGATTAATTAACTTAAAACGCTCTAGGTGATGAAACTAACGTCCTACTATTTGCCTACCCGCACCAATCTTAAGGTCCAAGAGGCTTTGGACAACTATTTTGGCTTTTTGGATCTAAAAATCCTATGGTTATAAAAGAAAACGTCAAGCAAAACAAATAGATTTTAAGGCAGTTTAGTAAGGTTTCACATATGCCTCTTTTATTAAAATTAGCAGATAGCAGTGTCTATGGGCATGACACCTATCATGACAATTCTTATAACAACCGTATCTAATGCAAGATGTCAGATTTCGAACATGCAACATATAAAGCAACATTTAACAGTCAAAATCTATGCTTATGAATAAGTACGTATTAGATCCTATAGGCATGATGTCTTAGTAAAAGAATAAATCCTATATGCATATTTTGATGCGCAAATATCGTGTTTATACATTTAGCGCATAAATACAATATATAATAATAAGATTACACAAACGAATGATTCTATACGATATTTGTTTAGCACTTCCGGCAATAGTTTATATAGAAAGAACTTTACCGATTCAAATATTAGTTAGGTATAGAAAATTTCTTCATGTAGAAAGATTACTCCTTTTAAGTAAGAATTGAGGACATATCCAGCTTTTAAAAAATAATACTATTGAACGTATCCAAACATGAGTAGAATCATTATAAGCATGAAATCTAAGTGATGACGAGCAATTAAAAAAATGCAAGAAACGTATGGACATGATATCTAATTGGCCTGATAGAAGTTCTCTAGCAATCAGGTTATGTAAAGCGAACAAATGATTTAATCCTAAAAAGCATAATGTCTAACAAGTACAAAGTCATGGATTCATTGTTATATATGCAATTTTATGAAGCAAACATGTGGTTAAGTAAACATTCGCATACCGATTTCATCATATCTGCCTACAGGTACTTGCACAAATTGACAGATATGGCTTCTAATATTCGCATGTTTAGACATACTATACCGAGAATTAACTTCTATAGATATGGCACCTAACCAAATAGGAATATATAATCATATTTACTTTGTTAGCCAAAACGTCACAGCAGATAACACAAAATATGCTTCAACAAACTGCATTAGACCTTATAGGCATGATTTCTAATGTCGTATTATCGCATTAAATTCCTATAGGCATAATTTCTAATGGTTCATGTATTTGTTTTTATATGAGACTAACAGTATAAAAAAACAGTAAGAAAAAAAAATAGAAGCCCCACCCCCAAAACCACTTTCCACTATTTATCATTGTCTTTTACAATTTACAAAAGAATAAAAATAAAAATAAAATAAGATAACAACTAAATACAACCAATTAAGCGAAATTAATAAATAAATCCTCGGTCCTTTGTATCCGGAACGACTCTTCAATACTTGTCTTCTTAAGAAATCTGTTACGCAATGAAATAGAACAAAACAACATATATAGACACCCTAGATCTAAGAGAAAATCATATTTAAACCTGTATTCACGTAGGGAGAAAAGTATTATAAAATTTAAACCCAAACTACTATAACGAAATTCATGTAGCATATTTAAAGAATGTCATTGCCAAAGTATAAAAAAAATATACTAACCGGTTGAAGGAAGCTTAAAGAAAATTCTTGGAAATGAATCTTTATTTTTCAGATATTGTTTTTGAGAGAAAAGTTTTCTTGCTTGAAAGAAGAATTAAGCTTATTCTTGCTAGCAGAAAAAATATTTTTTATCTTCAAATGAATCCTAAAAAGAGGACTAATGGTTTGCTTTTATAGCCATAGAGCAAGAAAGGGTTAAAGGAAAGAAATAAAGTGGGAAACTAAATCACAGGAATCATTTCCCTTCAATCAGCCAAGCTAAAACAAATTTCTAAATCCAAACATATTTTCCCTAATTAACAGATAACGAAAAGGAAGGAAATGAAATCCGTCAAACGGGTTTCCTTAAATATTATCAATAAAATATTATTAGTCATAAATGTCTTTCTATCAAAGAAATCTTATCCTTATTTAATAAATCACATGAAATATTTATTGTAAATAAACAAATCAAATATGAAAAATAAAATCAGTCATTACTCTAAATATTTTCTAAATTTATCAGGAATTAAACTACAAAAGATATTTATTATTAATCAATAATACCATATGGGGAAAATTAAATCAGAAGATTTTCTAAATTAAATGAGTAGCATAAAATATATCTAAATAAGTCAAGAATATTTTTTCTTAATTGACGGAAAATTAGAGATAAAAGATCCACTGATAAAGCTTCATTTACCCTAATTAATGAAAGAAATGAGAATCAGATCTTGGAATATTTACTTAAAACTTAGCCAGATTGAATGAAAATATAACAAATTATCATTTAATAATTTAAGAAAAAATTGATACTAAATTTTCATAATCCATATGCCAAAAGATAATTAGAAGAGAACTCTTTAACTAGAGTGGTCAATGATACGAAATATTTCAAACAATACTAGAATCAAACAATAATAATTTTATAATTTAATCAATACTAAATTGTCATGCAAATTAATCTATCTACCGAATATATATTATCAACTAATACAGAATTTTTCCAGACAGATTAAGTAACTAATAGTCATTTATTATATAAATACACAAACGAAATAAAGAGAAAAACAATATATGTTACTTATATATACATACAGATATATTATATCTATTATATATATAAATGAACAGAAAGGAACAACAGTATATATAGCTATATATATATTTATACATCTATCATAGATACATATATTATATTATATATATTTATATACATATATATTACATATATATATTATATCATATACAAATGGAACGGAAAAACAATATATTATATATATCTATCATGTATAAATGAACAGAAAAGTAGAGCAACATATATAGTTATATATATATATATATATATATATATATATATATATATATATATATATATATATATATATATATATATATATATATATTATATTATATATCTATATATTTATTATATACATATATGCATAAATAAAATAAAATAAAAAATAAAAAATCAACAATAAAAATAAAAATAAATACGATCTGTCCGATCCATCGGTTTGGGGATATTTCCGGCGATGGGGTGTGTTGCGCCGGTTGCATGTAGTTTTACGGTGGTGCTCGGCCAGAGGCGAGGAGGGCGACTGGTGATCGCCGGAATTGGTTTTCCAGCGACGATGAGAAATAGAGAAGAGGAAGACCGGCAGGAAGGTCTGCTGGTGTTTTTCGGTGGCCGGATGAAAAGAGAAGAAGAGAGGTCGGCGGTGTTAATGGAGGTCTATTTGGTTGTTGGTGGTGTTGTCCGGATGGCGGTGGTGTAGTGGCGCAGTGACGGGAGAGGAGGAAGTTCCGGCAGTTGTGGTTTTTCAGCGAAGGGAAGAGTGAGGGAGATCCGGTGGTTGTCGGTGTTTCCGGCGTTCATGCAGTAGTTGTAGGAAGGCGATGAAGGAGAATAGAGGGAAGTTGAGAGGAGGTCGGCGGGCTGTTGTTTTTCGCCGGAGTGAGAGGAGGGTGCACCGGTTTGGCAGTGGGGTGAGGGTGAAGGGTTGGTGTGGTGATGGAGTTTCGCCGGAGAGGAGAGAGGAAGAGGGAAGGCTGCTCTCGCCGAGCATGGTGGCGGCGAGAAGAGGAAGGCGAGGGGAGGAAGGAGATAGAGAGGAGGCCGGCGAGTGTGGTGTTGGTTCGGTTGTTTTTCGACGAGATGAGGGGCTTGGGCTGGCCGGTTGTTGTTTTGACCGGAAAAAATGGGAGAGGGAGATGGGCACGGCGGCATGGGTTCGGTGGTGGCCGGCGATGGGAAGAGAGAAGAGGGAGAGAGGGTAGGGGCGGCTAGGGTAGTAGAGAGGAAAAAGAATGAAAGTGTTGAGGGTTTTTTTTTTTTTTTGGGGGGGGGGGGGTAAATAGTTAAATAAGGAAATATGTTAGGGCTAATTAGGACCGTTAGATTAAATTAGATGAACGGCTAGGATTGATTCTGGGATAAATGGGTCAGTTTATGGGTCAAACGGGTCGTCCGAATTTGGACCAATGGGTTGGATTTAATTTAGGCTGAAATTGAATTTAAATAATAGCCAATATTGATCAGAAGTGGCTAAAATTGACATAAATTGAATAGAAAGTGGCCAGATTTGAAATAAATTGGATAAAATTGAATAGAAAATGGCTATAATTTAAATAATTGAATGAAATTGGATTTAGCTGCTATTAAATTAATAAATATACTACACTTTTAAATGATTTAATAAATAGATAATAAAGTTACATAAATTATCACATAAACATTATTATTAAATAAATCCTAAATTCGAGTATACTTACGTAAATATCATATAATTAAATTATTATATTTATAAATAATTTAACGACTAAAGAATAAAATTAAGTTATCGAATATTATAAAAATCATATTATTAACATAAATAATTTATAACTTCGAGTAATGTTATTAGTCAAATAAATCTGTAAAATTTAGTAAAATTAGGTAAATAGAATATATATTTCAAGATAAGGGCGCATATTAAAACGAAATACATTATATACGGCGTAATTATTTAATATCAAAACTTAACATTAATATAAGTCATATATATATAACTTGAAATAATTTTCACAACATTATGATAAGAAATTATTTTATAAATGTAAAAGTAAGTCAAACATTTGCGTGAAATAAATAAATAAATATATATATAAGCAGCATATTGAGGCGCAGGTCGGTCAAAATTGGGTGTCAACAGGGAGCCATCCTTCTTTCTCACAAATAGGACTGGCGCTCCCCACGATGGAATACTCGGCCTGATAAAGCCCTTATCTAATAGATCTTTCAATTGTTCCTTCAACTCTCTTAGCTCAGCAGGAGCCATTAGGTACAGAGGAATAGATACGGGTTGAGTACCTGGTAATAAATCAATTGCAAAGTCGATTTCTCGTTCTGGGGGAATGCTAGGAAGATCATCTGGGAATACATATGGAAATTCATTAACTACTAGAATGGACTGAAGAGTCGGAGATTCTGCTTAGACATCCTAAACTCTGACATTATGATAAATACATCCTTACACTATCCATTTTCTCGCCCGAAGATAGGAAATAAACCTACCTTTTTGCGTGGCTGCACTACCTTTCCACTCATGTACAACCTCCCCCGGAAAGTGGAATTGAACAGTCTTGGTCCAACATTCAACATTGGCATAGCATGGCGTCAGTGAATGCATACCCATAATTGCATCAAAATCAATCATTTCTAGTTTTATCAAGTTTGCTAAAGTCTGACGACCAACAACCTCTACTGTGCATCCCCGGTAGACCCTCTTGGCTATGATAGAGTCACCGATGGGTGTAGACACTGAAAAAGGTTGCTGAAGCGATTCTGGCGTAATACCAAACTTTCGAGCCACTAATGGGGTAACATAAGACAAGGTGGATCCTGGATCTATCAGTACATAAATAGAATGAGAGCAAATGTCCCGCATACATGTCACCACGTCCGGTGAAGACTCTGACTCCTGTCGTCCCGGTAAGGCATAAGTGCAATCTGGACCGGTACCTGATCTACCTCGGCCTTTGCTGGCTAGAGCTAAGGGCCTATGCCATGCTAGAGATGCTCGAGCACGTGATCCTATTGAAGATCTATCCGGTTGGTCCCGATCATTCTAACCCCTGGCTGGACAATCCCTCATCTAATGACCCTCTTGTCCACAGGTATAACATGTCGTAGAACCATACCTGCATGCCCCAGAGTGACGTCGACTACAAATAGGGAAAAGCGGCATGGTGAATCTACTCTGCTCCACTCTTCTCTGCTACTGTGAACTTGCTGATCATGAGCTCTCACCGGGTCCTGACTGCCCCCGACGACCAGATCCACTTCCCAATTGTTGTTTTGGGGGTGGGGGTCTGGGTGGTCTGCCTGAAAGTCGTGGCCTGGGTCCACCCTTGGACTCCGCCTGCATGTCACTAGGTCTGGCCCTACGGCTTGCTCTTGATTTTCCCTCCTTATCTCCCGTTCCGCTGTCTGATCCCTTCAATGTTCTGAGCAAAAGTCTAAACGCGGGCAACATCCATGTCCTCTCACAAAATGTCCATGATACAGGTCTCCACATATTCTGGATTCAGCCCCATAATAAACCGATGCACCCTAGTCAGCATGGTATCTATAAAAGCTGGTGTATATCGGGCCAAGGAGTCGAACCTCATAGCATACTCCAGGACACTCATCAACCCCTACTCTAGATGTAGAAACTGGTCAACTTAGGCCTGTCGAATTTCTCGTGGCAGGTAGTGATCCAGAAAAGCTTCTGAGAAGCTGGGCCAAGTAGGAAGGGAAACACCTCTCCCTCGGGACCTCCCAACTCTCGTACCACAGTACTGCAATGTCCGGTAGCCGGAATACTGCTAACTCAACTGACTCTGCATGTGTAGCATGCATCACCCTGAAAATCCGTTGCATCTGATCCAAGAAATCCTGAGGGTCCTCCGCTCGATCCGTCCCTATGAACTGCGGGGGAATCAGTGCGAGAAACTCTCAGACCCTCGAACTACCAGGTCCTCCCCAGGACTTTGAAACCACAGGCATCACTGGATGATACTGTGCAGCCATCATCTGAGCTAACATAACAACAACACTCCTAACCTCCTGATCCGATGGTACCGGTATAGAGACTGCTGGAGGCGGTGTCGTCACATTTACCGCTTCGAGCGGCTCCTGGATGTGGTGAAGAATGCTGGGGAGACTGAGATGAAGTCTCCATGTTGCCCTCAGATCAGGTTGACTCTGACTTATGCACCCTGCTAGTGCCTTCCCCTGCTGCAATATTCAATATCCTACCAGTCGTGGTGTGTCGCGGGTCTGTCATTTCTCTGTAGATAAAAGAATATGGTAAGCTTAAGGACTCATCCCTATACTATACAGCTCTATAGCACGATTGGATAAGAAGAAAGATTAACCATCATATCATGCCTCGCAGCCTCCTGCCTATAGAATGTGGTGCACAACACATCCATAGACAAGACTCTACTTAGCACGGCATGCAGACTCCCTGGGATATGACCTGCTCTGATACCAAGTTTGTCACGCCCCACCTTGGGAGGCACGACTGGCATCCGGTGCCCTACTAAGATCTGAACTGACTTAACTAGGCCTATGCACTCCTGGTGTAGGCTTACTTCCCCAAATCAAGAAAACAACGGGCTATACCAACAAGGCCTTATAGCCACTTGTAAAAGAAAATCAGCTAACCAGAAACAAGCAATAACAGGGAATCCTATGCAGGCCGACAATACCATCATGATGTCTAGTTTTGACTGTAAAGTAAAACCAGACCAAGCAAACTATGGCCGACAAGGCTGCTAATCTGCCAGCTAAGCAAAGCCCCACACGGCCAACACGTATATTAAAACACATATGGGCCCACACGTCCAGCACATAAATTAAGGCACATATAGGCCCCACACAGCCAATAACAGCTAACCACAGGGAAATGGAAATAATCTGCAATCCTCTAGGAGTAATATGATGGTTGGGACAGGGTCCCGGTCTACCCATGAACTGTACAATCAAAAGAAGTAAACCTTCTATCTACAAGCTCCGGGAGAAAGGAGCTAACTGCTCTGGTGATGCTGGCTGAAAGCTACGAGGGACCTGCTTCTCATCTATCTGTACCTACAGGCAAGTAATGCAGCACCCCAGAAAGGGCGTCAGTACAATATGTACTGAATATGAAGGCGATAACTGTAAATGACTGAAATAAAGAGATAGAAGTGAGAATAACTGAAATGAAGGGGTAGAGATCATACCTGAGTAATAGAACTCCTTAATATCTAATTTATTATTAACTAGAGCAAGCAAAAACTTCACCTGGCCCCCATAAGCCGGAAGGGATAACCAGCACAAAATAACCCACCTGGGGACCCCATAAGCCCTGGTAAGTAAACTTCAGTCTATATACCCCTAGAAAGGTCGCGCTGAGTCAACTAATAGTTATTGCTATCCTACCGGCCCCCTGGGTCTGCAACTAAGCCCGCTCGGCCCCTAACTGTAGTTGTGTCTGAGTCTAATGGACTCCTGATATCTGCACCTCAGGCACCAGGCTCGACGGGGATGTATAGAGCCAACCACGACATATGAGGACCTGGGACCCCATCTTCGTCCCTGGCGGACGGCATACCGCTCCGTAGAGCGACGTCATCTCGCCCCTGACGGGCGTCGACACAGCTAATAATCTTGGGGTCAGTCATGAAGGCTATACAGGCATAATCCATCCCAAACTAACATGGAATACTGATCTCAGCTAATAACAACAACTAATCATAATAGACATGCTTCTCTTATTCTTATTGGGATTCAAACTGAGTTATCATGCTAAAGAAACTAACTTGTCGAAGGAAACTACCTTAACGTACCTCTTTTGTCGATTACTGATTAACTGGCGAGTTTCAGTTTGTATTCAACTGATCTTCTCAACTGCAATTGTATTACTGGGGAAAAATGACTAGTTTCAGTACTAAATTCGGAGAAAAATGATAACTTTATATATAAATATTAACTATATTTCAATTTGATGGAACACGGTCGAAAACTGGTAATTTCTTGAAAGTCCAGAAGGGAGAAATGCTTACTTTAAGCCTGTGATCATATTTATACTAGTTTGGAGCAATTCCAACAACTTTAGCTCGGCGGAGTTACGATTCACCGGACGAATTTCATAAAAATAACTTCGTAGCAATGGTCCCTGTAGCCTTAAACTTCAATACCCGAAGTTAATTTGAATTTGACAGTGTTTTGTAGCGTAAACGGAGGAATTTAACTTGTTTTCTTCATACTCTCACTTCTCTGGTCGTTTATATATTTGGAATATAACTCAAAATTAAAGCATGGAACATATATATACTTGAGGCGGTGGACAGGGGTCCGTGGCACGGACCCTGTTGTGCCAACTTACGGGGGTGCCACAGAGCACATCGCGGAGGGCATGGTCCATGCCATGCTTCCCCTTTGGGCAGCTGGCCCGGCCTGCTTCCGCGCGGTCCCGACTCCTTGCTCGTCCGAACTTTCCCCGGTTCTTTCTCGTACGTATTATATTCTAAAACTATTAACCAACATACGAATAGGCCATCTAAACATTAGAAACTTACGGGGTGTAACACATGATTTACATCATATTTTATGAATCATGATCAGATTTTACAACTAATTCGATTATAAATTTAATTATTTCAATTTCTAATAAATTATGCCTAATTATGCATGTCCTGTGATGAATTGAGTTATGATCTTTACTTCTATTGTGGATATTCACAAACCCATTATGATTTATTAGTCATAATATAGATTTATTCAAATACCCATTTTGAATTTATGATTTACAAAGCCTATACATGACTTACAAGTATGCATGAATCTCATGATTTACTAATAATGCTTTTGGCTGACTCACAGGTCTTACCCTCATGGATAGTTCACGTATTTACAAGCATGCTTATGATTATCATGATTTAACTAGCCCATGAATCTCATGCATATCATACTATGAGCACTATATATGTCTTGGGAGTAGTATTTAACACCGAGTAGGTTCCGGGCTCAGGTTTTGTCAAAACTACGTGCCACCGTAGGACATGATGGGACCTCCCTTGTGACTATCCCCTTTGCCCAAATGGGCCCTTTCATGTGTGATATCATACCCTTCACAGTTCTACCCTTGGCAAGGTACGAACACCCTCTCGACTAGGGATTTACAAGTCGGGCTCCATGTGCGCTCATATGGAGTATGTCGGTTATAAGAATCTTTCATTGTTTGACATGTTTTATGCATTGTTATGTTCCTTTTATTTTGGCTCTAGTGATGATTTAATAAAGTTTCTCTTATGACTATGATGATGAATGGATTACGAACGACTTTAAAATCTTGAGCCTTATGTTATTCTAGGATATTTATGTTACTAGCATGTTGTCCCACTTTTATTATCTCTTATGAGTTTTTATCTATTTTTAAATGTCTGTTTTACTTATCTCATATACTCGGTACATTTCACGTACTGATCACATACTCTATATTGTATCGTTTCATGATACAGCACCCGGCTCTCAGCCTCAGCCCCGTTCGTAGCCAGTATTCAGAGTTAGCATCTTACATTGTTGGTGAGTCCTTATCTCCCGAGGACTAGACTTATTCAAACTTTCTCTATGTATTTTCAGTTTCAGCTTTTTTGAGTTAATTGGGGATCTTGTCCTGTCAACTCGTCATGTTTAGAGGCTTTTGAGATAAAGGATGTATTCAGCTTCAGATTGTGTATTTTGTTGTTATATTGAATTTAGACTTCCTCTAAGTTTATCATATTGATTCTTCAGTCTTATTGGAAGAGTTAGATGTATGTTCATGCCATGGGTCGACTTGCAGTCTCTCGGGGCTCCTTGTCCCGTGTTGCAGTTCGGATCTTCGCTCAGATCGTGACAATAATCCTTCCCTTCATTAGTTCAACTGAAAGTTCCAAACAAAACGTTCATATATGGTCCTATTATTCTGATAATAGACGAGTTGAAATGAGAATGATAAAAGTTTTGCCTAGTTTGTTATAGAAAGCTGGCTAAATGGCTCTTAAACTTGTGTCTTTGGGATACTGCCTTCAATCAAAAATAAATGTATTTTAAAATTTTGACATATTCATTAAGAAATCTATTTAAGAGCATAAACCATATTAATTATTCCAAAAGAGTAGATATTTTAAAATTTATATGTCAATGAAAAATATTTAAATGTTACATATATTTTCAAATTTTCTTTACAAAAAAGTAATAACCCATATAGATAAAATTTCGTTAAATCGTAATTTGTTGATCTCATCTTTTATGGAATCAATTTATTCTTTGACTATATAAGAATATATAAAACTCACCATGTCTAGAAGCACGAGTTTAATTTTCTTTTGCCAGTGATATATTTAGGAAGACTCAAATATTTAGTTAAGTTAATTTATAAATATTGTTGTAAAGAAGTCGAAGTGAATTTCTCCAACATATTTAAGTGCTTTTATCCTTTCTAAAGAATAGAACTATTGAATTTTTATATTTTTTATTGTTTGTGTACTTTTTTTTATGCGTGATTTTTTCACTCTGTAATGAATCTTGCCTACAGTCTAATTTGTTGCAACTTCTTAAATTATTCAAAGTTTTAAAGTAACAAACAATTTCTTTTCGCTCCTAGATTAACTTTTTGAGTTATCTTTATTGGAATGCCTATTACATCAGGTACGTATTTCACAAGTATCTATATTAATGAGTACACAAGGTTTTAAAAAAATCAGTTAAATATTAGTATTAGATAATGTGTTTGTATATATAAAATTTTAAAAAAAAATTAAAGAAAACTTTCTGATGATTGAATTTTATTCTCATCTAATTAGTAGCTAAAAAAAATTGAAAAATCATATATATATAGTGAAAAGAAGGGGAAAAATTAAAGCAAAGTGAAGTGTCTTCTTAAAATAATTTTTATCTAACTTTTATTTGCACATTTCTAAAAAGATAAATCTAAAACTACTAAATTCATCTTTCTCTATTGCAAATAGGATGAAATTAATTTATCGTCACCTCTGGAAAGCAGTAAAGAGATTAACATCCAAAGCATAATAAGAGATTAAAAAATAGTAGGAGAGTGAACAATAAATAATAATTAAAGCCACATTTTTAGATTGTAATTTAAATCTTTTAACTATGAAAAATTATATATACACTCTAATTTGCAAAAATATCTTCTCCAGAGATGCAAAAGAAAAACACAAAAAATTGCATAAAGATAGAATATATCTACATACATAACATGATGTTATAGTCTATTTGTACTCATTAGTCAACCAACAACTACATCTATTTCATGACATTAGAATACTTCTGAAACAACTTCACAAAACTTAGCTTGAATTCCAGTGAAGGGTGACTGCACGCTTGTAATTCACCTAACATTTTCACTACCTTTTTTATTTAAAAAAAAGGGGGAAATGAAAGAGTAAAAAGATTTGCTAAACCAAAAAGACATCTTTGAGGAAAATGAAAATCAATTCTTCTCTTTATATAGTTATTTTTTTTATTGATGCTCTTTGGACTTCTCTTTCACATAATTATTAATTGAATTAGCCTTACATTTAATTTGTTAATGGATTATTAATTCTACAATTTTTTTTTGTATTAACAAAGAGGTTGGGTAATGAAGGGATAAGTTGCAAAGTTATATAGAAGATGAAATGTGAAAAGCTTGATCTTGTAAATAAATATGATTTATTTTATTTTATTTTATAATGAATTGATTTATTTTATTTAGTGGAGGGACAAAATAGTAATCTAACTTTTCACTTAAGGTTTTTCACTTATATTATAATATGATTTATTTAAAATAATAGAATCGGCACAAAATAATTAACGCCTTCTTAATTTTCTGAAGTGATTTTTATCTTAAAACAAATTTATTTTTGTTACAAAATATATTATATTATGGATGTTCATTTATATTCACAATCTAAAGCTTGCAAGTAGCTTACACAACAACTTCTATCTGCAAGAAGATTACACAACTGCTTATTAGCAGCTTCTATCTGCAAGCATCTTATCAGCAGCTTACACAACTGCTTCTGTTCTTCTATAAATAGGAAGCTAATTCAGTTTATTTGTATATTAGTTGAAAGTTGAATAAGACATCAGTTTTTCTCTATACTTTTCTCTAGTACATTTACTTTATAGTCCTTATTTTATAACACGTTATCAGCACAAGACTCTGCCATCTCAAGCAAATACTTTGAAAAGTATCAAAGAATCTATGGCTACCCCCGCAAATTTTATTTTGATCAATGATCGATCATGAGGATATTTGTGTAGTTGATAGTGGAACAACACACGCCATATTCAAGAATGAGAAATACTTTTCTTACTTAGGAGAAAAGCAAGTGTTACTACAATTTCTGGTAATTCAAAATTGATTGAAGGCTCCGGAAGAGCTACTATATTTCTGTCTAAGGGGACAAATCTTGTTATAGAAGATGCCTTGTTTTCTTCTAAATCCCCAAGAAACTTGTTAAGTTTTAAAGATATCCACCGATATGGATATCATGTTGAGACAATAAATAAAATAGATACTGAATATCTTGGTATTACCAAGAATATCTCAAGCCAAAAATATGTTGTGTAGAAATTGCTAACTATGTCTTCTGGCCTATATTATGCAGAAATCAGTACAATTGAAGCACATTCTATCATAAACCATAAGTTTAATGATTTAAATATTTTTGTGGTTTGGCATGACCGAATGGGTCATTCTGGATCAATAATGATGAGACGAATCATTGAAAACTCAAATGGACATCCATTAAAGAACCTGAAGATTCTTATAAGTGATGAATTTTCATGTGCTACTTGTTGTCAAGAAAAATTGATTACTAGGCCATCACCAATGAAGGTTGACATTAAATCCCCTAATTTTTTAAAGCGTATACATGGGGATATATGTAGACCTATTCACCCATCTAGCGAGTTATTTGGATACTTTATGGTCCTAATAGAAGCGTCTTCAAGATGATCCCATGTATGCTTCTTATCATCTCGCAACCTGGCGTTTGTTAAGTTATTGACACAAAATAATACGACTAAGGGCGCAATTTCCAGATTATCCCATTAAGGCTATTCGCCTCGATAATGCTAGACAATTTACATCTCAAGCTTTTGATAATTATTGTTTATCAGTTGGGATAAGGATTGAATATCATGTTGTTCATGTTCATACTCAAAATGGCCTAACTGAGTCATTTATTAAGCGCCTACAATTGATAGCAAGACCACTACTAATGAAAACAAAATTGCCCACTACTGTTTGGGGTCATGATACCTTACATGCAGCGTCACTTGTTCGTCTCAGACCGACTCATTATAATAAATACTCTCCGTCACAATTAGTTCTTGGTCATGAACCAAATATTGCTCATCTACAAATTTTTGAATGTGTTGTATACATGTCAGTAACACCACCACAGCGTACTAAGATGGGCCCTCAAAGAAGGTTAGGAATATATGTTGAGTTTGATTCACCCTCCACAATTCTCTATCTTGAACCATTGACGGGAGATTTATTCACTGCTCAATTTGCAGATTTTCTTGATGAAATAAATTTCCCGCAATTAGGGGGAAATACAAAGGAACTCAAAAGAGAAATGGCGTGGAAGGTTTCATCACTATCTCATTTTGATCCACGTGTCCTATATGTGAACAGGAGGTCCAGAAGATCATCCACTTACAGAAAATAGCAAATCAAATGCTAGATGCATTTACTGATTTGAAAAGGATAACAAAATCACATATCCTTGCAGAAAATGTGTCTATCCGAATTGATGTCCCAATAGGGCTATCTACTGGTGTCATAGCTTCTGAATCTCATACACGTGTGAAGCGTGGTATACCATTGGGTTTCAAGGATAAAAATTCTAGAAAAAGAAGCTTGAAAAATAACCAAAATAACACTATAAAAGAATCTCATGAAGAGATTCAAGATCTGATTAATCCTGATATTCCTGAAGAAATCAGTGAACCCGTGACTCAAGTGAATAAAGAACTATCAATAAGTACTACTGGTGATGCAATAAGTTTGAATCGATAGAAAGTCATGGTGGATAATGTTTTTGCATATAGCGTTGCACTTAAGATTATGCAAGACAATGGGGATCTTAAACCTCGATCTGTCGAAGAATGTCGACAAAGATATGATTGGCCAAAATGGCAAGAAGAAATTCAATCAGAATTAAATTCCCTTGCTAAACGTGAGGTTTCTAGACCAGTAGTTCAAACTCCTAATGGTGTAAAGTCAATTGGCTATAAATGGGTCTTTATTAGAAAAAGAAATGAGCGAAATGAAATTGTAAGATACAAAGCACGCCTTGTTGCACAAGGGTTCTCTCAAAGACACAGTATTGATTATGAGAAACATATTCACCTGTTATGGATGCAATAACATTTTGATATCTCATCAGTTTAGTTGTACATGAAAATCTTGAAATACATCTAATGGATGTGGTTATAGATTATCTTTATGGTTCACTTGATAATGAAATTTATATAAAAATCCCATAAGGATTTAAAATGCTTGAAGCATATAGTTCAAAGTCTCAAAAAATGTACTCAATCAGATCACAAAGATCATTATACGGTTTGAAACAATCAGGGCGCATGTGGTATAATCGCCTCGGTGAGTACTTGATAAATGAAGGTTACATAAATGATGTCATTTGTCCTTGTATTTTTATTAAGAAAATAGCATCAGAATTTGTTATACTTCCTGTTTATGTTAATGACATAAATCTCATTAGAACTCCAGAAGAGGTCCAAAAGGCAATTGAATATTTAAAGAAGAAATTTGAGATGAAAGATCTTGGGAAGACAAAACTTTATCTTGGTCTGCAAATTGAATATTTAGCAGATAGGGTCTTCATCCATCAATCTGCCAATACTGAGAAGATTTTGAAATGGTTTTACATGGACAAAGCACATCCATTAAGTACTCCAATGGTTGTCCGATCACTGGAAGTGAGTAAAGATCCGTTCCGACCTCAAGAAGAAAATGAGGAGCTTCTTGGTCCTGAAGTACCATATCTTAGTGCTATTGATGCACTTATGTATCTTGCTAACGCTACAAAGCCTGACATAACATTTTCTGTTAATTTACTGGCAAGATATAGTTCTTCTCCTACACGGAAACATTGGAACAGAATTAAGCATATATTGTGATACCTAAAAGGGACCATTGATGTGGGTTTGTTTTATACTAACAAAGGCGGTGCAAATCTTGTTGGTTGTGCAGACGCAGGTTATTTATCTGACCCACATAAAGCTCGATCTCAAACAGGCTATCTATTTACACGTGGAGGTACTGCCATATCATGGCGATCTACAAAGCAATCTATTGTTGCTACTTCTTCAAATCATGTTGAGATAATAGCTATTTATGAAACAAGTAGAGAATATGTATGGTTGAGATCAGTGATACATTTCATCAAAGAAAAATGTGGCCTGAAGTATGATACAAAATACCCACGGTCCTATATGAAGACAATGTTGCATATATAGCCCAACTAAAAGGAGGTTTTATAAAAGAAGACAGAACGAAGCATATCTTACCAAAATTATTCTCAGAACGAAGCACATCTCACCAAAATTTTCTTCACACATGATCCCAGAAGAATGGTGATATTGATGTACAACAAATTCATTCAAGTGATAATCCAGCAAATTTATTCACCAAATCCTTATCAACTTCAACTCATGAGAAGATGATACACAAGATTGGAATGCGAAGACTTAACCGTCTGAATCGTGGTCTTCATCAGGGGGAGTAAAACACGCGTTGTACTCTTTTTTTCCTTAACCAAGGTTTGATCCCATTAGGTTTTCCTGGTAAGGTTTTTAACGAGGCAGCTAGCAACGCATATTACTAGATATGTGTACTCTTTTTCTTTCACTAGAATTTTTTCCACTAGATTTTTCCTAGTAAGGTTTTAATGAAGCACATTATCTATTGATGAACATCCAAGGGGGAGTTTTACAAAATGTATTATATTATGGATGTTCATTTATATTCACAATTTAAAGCTTGCAAGCAGCTTACACAGTAGCTTCTATCTGCAACTAGCTTACACAGTAGCTTCTGTCTGCAAACAGCTTACACAGCAGCTTATCAGCAGCTTCTATCTGCAAGCAGCTTATACAGCTGCTTTTGTTCTTCCATAAATAGGAAGCTAATTCAGTTCATTTGTATATCAGTTGAAAGTTGAATAAAACATCAGTTTCTCTCTATACTTTTCTCCGGTACATTTACTTTATAGTCCTTATTTTATAACAATTTTTAATATGATAGTGTTTGTTTTGGACCGAAGAAGCATTTTCGAAAATCTTGACCTTTTATTGTTTTTTTACATTTAGCGCTTCAAAAGTGACTGGGTTAAAGTTAGGAAAAGTAGGTCTATTAACATACTTTGAAATGATAAATTTTGTTGGATAAAGGAGTTGAGGAAGCATTGGTGTTTTGATTTTTTTTGTTTTTTGTTTTTTTGGGAGGGATATAAAACACCACTACCAATATTTCAAATAATTTTATTTTGGATAAAAGGTGGAATGGATTAGCCCCTCCCCCCTCCCCCCTCCCCCATTTGGACCGTTGGAAGTGTGAACTCAAGTTGTTCAATTGACATATTGGGTCCATCCTACGAACAGCAACTTGGACTTTACATGTGATGCCTGATCAACGCATTTCCTTGAAATTGCCCCCACAATTTCTAGATATATATAAAAAAAAATTCCTTTTTTTTTTTTGAGCTTTGATACAAAGTTTCTTTGGTCGGCCACAGCATTAGTTTCTTATTTTCTTTAGATTAGATAGATAATGATGCGTTTGAAAAATTTGTGCATATCTTTTTATGGTTCACTATCACTAGTATATATATTGATAATTTTATATATATAAAAATAGATGGAAAAAATCGTCTAACTATATTGTTGGCGCAGATTCAAACTCAACCGGTAGATCATACTTTTCGGGAGCAACATTGACTTTTCAAAAGGTCGAAGGATCAAAAATATATATAAAGTATTTTGATTTTTTAAATTTTATATTTGAATTATGTGTGCGTGTTCTCTGCATGAATTATCATCAAATGTTTATGAAAACACACCTCAACTATCAGTGATTTCATTTTTGAGTGAATGATCAAAAACACATCGAAAGTATTTTATTTTTTTGAATTTCGTATCCGAACTATCAAGTGTTTACTTTTTCTACCTGAACTATCATAAAATATTTATCAAAACACACCCCAATTATTAGTTGCTCATTTTTCTTAACATGAGCAGTGAATTGTTGAGGTGTGTTTTGATAATTAAAAAAAATCGTGACACTTTAGCTATGTTTTTCACTCTTCACTCTCTTATTTTTTATCTGAACTAATAATTAAAATATATTTCAATAAATAATTAATAATAGTACAAATAAAAAAAAATTGAACATAAGATAAGTTATACCCACTATAACCTTTTGAAGAGTTGGTCAGTGTCGTACGAGAATTTTGCCGGTAGTGGCAATAATTGCATTTGAGGGTCAAAAATTATACCCACTATACAAAGTAGTAACACCAAAAGTACAGGTACAAAGAGCATAAAGTTTTGGCCCTTAATTCCCAAGTGAGTGCTATCATGAAAGCGATGTTCTTATTACCTGTTTTATTACTATTTTCTCGGTCTCAAAATAATTGTTATATATATATATATATATATATATATATATTTATATATAATTAATTTACTTAATTTTTAAAATTAAATTTTATTAAATTAATTTAATATTAAAAATTATATAAAAATATTACAAATCATAATTTTCTCATATAAAATTTACATAAATTGATTGGCGAGAAGCAAATCACCTAATTTGGAAAGGAGGAAGTATTATATCTTTAGTAGGCGTTTGGTCATATATTTCAAATACTTTTCACTTTATGTCGAAATTTGGGAGTTGAAATTGAAGATAAAGTTATGTTTGATTACACTTTTTGTAAACAATATTTGAAACAATGTTCATGTTTGAATGTACTTAAATATAACTGAAAAAGTGAAACGTGAGTTGAAGACAAGTTATGAGCTATTTTTTAAAATTTAAGCGACGACTTCAAATTAAATTTGAAATATTTATAATCGGATATTGATTTTTAAATAAAATGAAAAATTATATTTTTTTTAAAAAGAAAAAGAGCAATTTTTATGGGCAAGCGGGTTCTTGTAGTGCAAAGAGATTTTTCAGAAATGAGATTTGGTTAAGCTGGCCTAGTTGCCTACTTTTTACCAAATGTGGTCATTGTTCGGTTTAAGACTCATCATCCTCCACCACGCCAGGCAACGGATAAGAATTTGCTTCAATTACGCATTTGAACTGTGGAATTTTTAACAGAGTCGGTCAAAAATATATTGAAAATATTATGATTTTTTGAGTTTTATTAGGTGTATGATTTTTTTTATTTGAACTATCATCAAATATTTATCGGAACACAAATTAAGTTGTTTCATTGTTCTATTTGGAATATCATCTTTGATAGTTAATGTGTTTCTATAAATTGTTGAAGATAGTTCAAGTAAGAAAAATAACACTTAATAATTCAAATATGAAACACAAAAATCTGTGATATTTGAGATGTGTTTTTCACTTTTCACTTTTCATTTTTTTTATATTATTATTATGATGACGACAACAACAACAACAAGTTCGTTTCCATCTATCATTACTAATTGACGTTTTATCATCCTATTAAAACCATTTAATGACTTAATTTCGTGATTTGTATACATATTTTTTATACTGTCGTGTAGGAATAGACATAAATACCGAAAAATCGGATTGAATCGAACTAATTCGATTTTTCGGTTCGATTTCGGCTCTTTTTTCTTAAAATTTCAGTTATTCGATTCGATTTTAGAATTCGGAATTTCGATTTTTCGATTTAACTGAAATTTTATATATATTTTTAAAAAATTAAAAAATAAAACTATAATTTAATTTCAAAAAATAAAAATACTACACTCAATCTAAATCTCAAAGCCCATTTAAAGAATTATTTATATAATTGACACAATTGCTTAAGTTTTTTTTTTACAAATAAAAAGTTTTATAATAGTTTTAGCATGTTAAGAAAATTTTTACGATTACTAATATACTCTGAAAGAAAGATGAAATATATAATACTTATTTAACAAGAAATTAGGGACCATAGATTATTGAAATCTTAAAAGATACTTAATTTTTTGTTGGGTTTGTTATAAGGATATTAAGCATATAAGAAAATTTATTATCAAATGCTATGTACGTACTGCTAAATGTAAATCAATTGATCCCGCTATTTTCTTTACTTAAAAAGTTAAAATTAAGCTTTGTTGAATTAAACTTTAGAATTCAAACTTAAAATAATTTATTGAATTTAAAAAGATAAAACAATTCATTTTTAATTTAAACAAAAAATAGCTCATTTTGTAAGTAAAAAAAATAGCCCATTAATTAGGCACATAACCGAGAAAACCAAATTAGAAAAATCGAACCGAACCGAATCGAATTTGAAAAAATCAAACCGAGTTAGTTTGATTCGGTGTTCAGTACACTAAATAAATTATCAAAAATTAAAAAAACAGAACTGAAATTTTAAAAACCGAACCGAAAAATAAAATGTCCACTTCTACTGTCATGTACATGTCTGATGATTGATTTAAACTATAGAACTATTTAGATGGGCACAAAGTGGAAAACAATGTAAATTTAATGGTTTATTTGGTATTAAACAAAGTTAGCAATTCCGAGTTCCGACTCATATATTTAGGAAAAATTATATAATTAAATAAATCTTACTATCTATTTACATTATATAACAATATTTTTAAAAATTACAAAAATAGCGAATTATCATATGTATTAATTTTTCTACCTTCTCTTTCAAATCTACTACCCATATTTCTTACTAATAATTACATTATATAACAACACTTTAAAAAAATTACAAAAAATAGCAAAATAATTACAGAAATAGCGAATTATCATTTTTTTTAAAACTAATTAATATTGTATCAAATTTTGTATATTCTCTTTCCAACTTATTGTATTCTCTCTCCAATTAATCCTTTTTCTCTCTCATTGTAACTACCTAAAGTTTTCTCTCCCAAATCTCTCAAAATTTTATCCGATCTTCTTTTGGAAACTGCTTCATCTTCGTCTCTTTTCTCCGGTGAAATCCTACGGAAAGTTTCCTTCAGCTCTCTCTCTCTCTCTCTAAATCTCAAGCCAAACTGCATAATTTATGACATGGACATCTAAAATTGCACAGAAAAATAGTATCCCAAGAATTATTTTTCATGGAACTTGCTGTTTCTTTTTTCTTACAAAATATTCTCCTCCAAGATTCTTGAAAATTTAACCTCTAACTGATACACAATTGATACAGACTTTGTGTTCATATTAATGATATGTACAACCGATAATGAACTGATTAAAAATGATATAAACAATGTCCATCTTGTATCTGAGTTATAACATTTTATGATACAAAATTTATTCTTATATTAATGATATAATATATCATCTCTTCTCCTTTTTTATTGATACAACCAACTACTTGAACATCACTTTCATATTAATGATACAATACTAAATGTATCAATCGATAATAAACTGATACATAAAGAACTGTTTTAAGTTAATTCTAATACATATATACATTGAACACATTATAATAGTATTGTTTTGTATCAATTTTAAAAATGACAGTTGGTGTGTACTAATGATACTTGTCATATATGAGAAACATACCCAGTAAAATATCTTTCAATGTTTTTTGATAACATGCATAAGTATCAATATAATTTTTACAATACAAAAATGATACACATTGACATGTTTGTATATTGTTGATACATCCATAAACAAGGACATATTTTTCAAACGATAGTAACGATGATACACCAAAAAAAAAAGTTTTACCAAACCCGCAACGACGATACACCCCACCCCACCCCACCCCCCAACGAAAAAAGAAATTCTCCCCAATATCTGCGATTTTTCAAAGATGATAATTTTTTCAGATATGAATTAATTGTTTCAACATTTTCATAAATAGTGATGATGCACCAAAAAATAAAATAATTTCTCCCCAAGATTTGCGCTTTTTTTAAGGAGATAATCTTTCTTGATAAGGATTAATTGTTTCAAATTTTTTAGATATGGTAAGGAGATAATCTTTCATGATATGGATTAATTGTTTTAAATTTTGTAGATATGCTAAAAAAAGAAAAGGCCGAAATCAATTAGAGAATCATTAATTTCCCGAAATCACGTTGGATCTGTTAATTACTTAATAATTAGCACAATTATAGAAAGTTAGTTAAGGTTCAAATTTTAGATACATTAATCATGCTTTGCTGTAAACTGTATCAAAAAGAAAAAAACAGTTATTTTATGTAAATAAGATAAACCATGCTATTTTCTGTAATTATTTTACTATCTAGTGCTAAATATGAAAATTGTTATTTTTGATAATTCCAAAATTATTATGTACCAATGTATTGCTTTGTGTATCAATACATTGTACCAATTTGTTATTAGTGTGTATCAATATTTTCAGTGATACATGAATGTAAAATACCCATATTACTTTGTGTATCAATTTAGAAAATTTTTGCTAATTATTTGCTTTGTTGCCATGTATTAGTAGTATCTTGAATAAATTACAAATTGGAAAGTTCTCATCCATATTCATCAATGTATGACACTATAAAATAATTAATGTTATAGAATTTTGCAAATTATATATTTTTTAATTTTGTATTTTTTTTTAATTTTAACTATTGAAATTGATGATACTGTGATTATGTATTATATTTGTATATGTATCAATCTTTTTTATGCTTACTAATATGTCTCAATATTTCTTGTGTAACACATAGCTTTCATTTAGATAGATGAGTTTTTGATACATGTATCAGGACAAATTTGAAAAAAGTATCAAAATCTGCAATGATGATACACTCAAAGAAAAAGAAAAATTCTCCAAAATCTGCAATTTCATATTTAGAAATTACACAAATATGAAATTTTGGTTTAAGATTTTAGATATGAAAAAAAAAAGTCTAAGATCATAAAAAGAGTAATTTACTCCATTAAATATGTTACTTCCCTTTTAAAAGAAAAACAAACATCACCAATTAAGGAGAAATTGCAGGGTTTGAAATTTAGATACACCATAATAATTATAATAAATTCTATCAGAAAATAAAAAAATATGCTATATTCTGTAATTTTAATAAATCATGTTATTTTTATGTAATTATTTTATTATGTACTGTTATTTATGAAAATCGCTCATATACTTATTCACGCCAAATCGACCCATGAAAAGACTATATATATACATTGATATACATTTCTTTTCATCAATTTTCATATAATTAGTCTGAATATTTTTGGAATAAAATAAAATGGGAATCATTAGCTAAATAATATTGATGTATACATTCAAACATCTCTATAACAGTCATTGGTTATAACAGTATTTTACTATAACAGCCTGATTTTTTTTTTAAAACCGATTTTTCATATTATGTTTTACTTCTCTATAACAACATTCTACCTATAACAGTAGTGGTGTTTATTATAGTGGTACGCTCTTTGTAAAATTACCCCTCTTTAACATTCATTCTCAAATATTGTGTAATAATATTATATAAGAAATATATTATGTGTAAATTAATCATTATTAATGTCATGCACATAGTAAATTTCAAGTACGAATATCTAAAAGAAAAATATTATATTAAAATAGTATCCACTAGTTATGGTCGTAACTTCATGAGGAAAGACTTTAATTTTAACGTTCATACACTTTCTATTTTTTGGTTAAAATGATTAATAAATACATTTCTTTTTCTTAATACACAAAATTATTAAGTTAGATATTTAAGTATTTTTATTTATAATAGTTAAATAAGATTTAAATGTCAAATGTCAGTATATATATATATATATATATAACAAACACCTCATGACTATAGCAATCATAAAATTTTCTGACAAATGTCGTCATGTTTTGACTGTATCTACAATCTTATATAAGGCGTGGAATTGCATTTTTTGGTAATGGAAATTATAACTTGATTTTCGCCGTCGAATAATAGTAATACTTCCACGTAGGTGTTTCATGTGTACGTATGTATATACTCATAGATATTAGATTAATACTGCCCCACGTTTATAGTTTTTTGCACTTACATTTGTCGATTTGGTAGTAACAGTATAAAGGTCATTGATAGGTAGCCATGATGATTCAATGATCACGTTTCAAAGATACTCTTAGATATTTTCTAAAAAAAGATCGATCAGATTTATTATTTATTTTTTCTAGTCAGTTATATAAATTATATATAATTTTATATATTTGTCGTTTATTTGATTGAGCAGCTATTCGAGTTAATTTTTCTACGAGACTCAATTATAGGTGCTCGAAAGCTTCAATATTTTTTTTCTTTGGTTTGAAACATTATAGTAGATGTGCAAAGTCATTACTGGTTTGGTATCCAAAGATTTCATTCTCCAAACTCAAACTCCAAATATGACCCAATGCATGTTTTTAAAATGGTCTTAGTGTGCACTGTGTAGTATGATCACATGATGATCCCAACAACTTTGTTGGGCTCACTGGTCCGCTTGTTCTAAAGTTTAAGTTTAATTTTGTTCATGTGCATTAGAAATCTTATTCCACTTCTTTTTGCAAAAGAGGGGTTTACCCAATAATATCTTAAAAAGTTCATGCAAATGAAAATGATAACGTTGAAATTGTCCTCTTTAATTTCTTTTTATTTTATTATCAAAGAATGTGATGCAGTAGATAAAATTTTCTTCCCTTCACTAGACATTTCGATTTCAAGCTAAGGTATGAAAATTTTTTTGAGAGGAAGCACTTCCCTCGAAGGGACTCTATATAACGAAAATCTGAATTATTTGGACTCCAATGCAAATACCGAATATCCAATGAGAAATTTAAAAAAAAAATATGAAATTAGATTTTTTCCCCCAAATGATTATTTAAGTCTTTATCCTTTATCTTAATTTATTTTAGCATATTCCTTCCTTAATGAATTTTTATGGTAGTTTATCTTACCTTTATCTTTTTTCCTTTTTTTTGGCCACTGAAGTACTTTCAAGATTTTATATTAAATTATATTAATTTATTAATATCTAATGAGAAATTTAAATAAAAAATAAGAAATTTGATTACTAATGATTTAGCTTGGGAAACTATGGATAATACGTGCAACACGATAAGCTATTCCCTTTTCCCCTCATCCTTGCAAATAACAAAAAAAAAATATAACCCACAAAAGACATAACTAGATGCACCTTATGCCACAAGTATGTGAGTCATTAATTATTGCTCTAACATGCACTTATATTTGGACAAGGACTATTCTTAAAAGACCATTTGACTGCATATATAGAACGGAAACAGAGAATTATTCAAGTTTGAATGTTTGAAAAAAAAGAGATATAATTAATTAGAAAGGAAATTGAAAACTCAAGATTCAAGATGACTAGATCCGTGTATGTCCTCTTATATATCAGTGTATATCTTCCTTACATATCCGTATATCTCCTGTAATCATATACATTGGTGTATCCATGAAAATATTGCTTGACATACATGATAAACATTATTATTTCAGCTCTGAATTTTTACCCCAAACATGTCCAAATCACCTCCAATCTATAGACTCATCCTTGTATTTGTAACAAATTCCAACCACCCACTCAAAATATCAGAGAAAATTATTTTTGTATTGAATAGTAGAATCAATTTTGGACAGAAAATGGAATCAATTGAAAAAACTCACTTGATGATATGCAAAACACCCATTGATGAGCTCCTGTTAATAAAGAAGAAAAAAAACAAAAAGGAAAAAAGAAGAAAGAATGAGAAGAAAAAAATTAGCAGTTTTGGAAGAAGACTTTGTACCTAATAGAAAGGGGAGAGTAACATAAAAAGAGAGAAAAAAAAAACCAAGTCATGTGGTATATTACCTATATTTAAGCTAAATTCCTGGGCTTGTGGGAAAGAGCTGCAAGTTTCTGAAGAGACTGGTGCCTCTACTTGTTGCTGCAGATTCTCAAAGAAAGAGCTCCCACATATATTAGAATGTGACCTTTGTTTCTTAGAAGAGGAGCAGCTGGCTTCATCATGGAGTTCATATCTGCTCCTCCTTGTCCCAATGCAATGTTCTGTTGGTACATCATTATTTTCCCTCATTTGTAACAAGCCCTCAAGCTTAGGTTCATAGTCATTTGGTGTTTTTCCATTTGCCTTAGATGTATCCCATAAGCCAGCAAAAGGTACCAAGAAAAAATGAATAGTAGATTCTGGAAAATATTATGGATGGTTTGCTAAGGCAAGTTTCTGGGTGATACACGGCATCCCATCATAACTAATCAAGTGAGCTGTGGTTTCAATTAATCTGCCAGAGTAACATACAGCAAATCCCAGGGAGTTATCACATACGTTCCAATTTTCTGGCAAATTGACTGATACACTTTTATCAGTTCCCCGATGGTGGAACCAACTTGGGATATTCTTCCCAGTGGTAAATACTCTTAGTGACAAGGAATCTGAAGCAGAGATGTCATGCTGCAATGATGAGATATTCTGAAACAACGAATTACAGATTGAATTATTGCTCCAACTGCATATATGGTATCTAATTGCTGTGGATGTTCTGGCAGATGTGTAAGCCTCTTGCAATGTGATAAGTCCTAGGATCGAAGAGCACCAACTAGGGCTATGCTTCGAGGCAAATGCTCAAAATTGTTTCCCCTAAGATACAACTCATAAGAATCCAATGTCTTCCGGAAGTCCTCCATCTATTAAATTGCAATAACTGAGATCCAGATGTTCCAATGAGAGTAATCCTTCAGCCACCGGAGGGAACACAAAGTACACTTCATCTTCAAGGCCCACTTTTGATTTTTGTTTTGCAAAAGTCAAGAATTTAAGCCTATTCAAGTGGAAGATGGAAGATGGAGGTTGTGAGATTAGAGTATATCTACCATCAAGCTTCACCAGGTTTTCTAAATCACCTATCTCTTCTGGCAAACTTTCAAGTTTTGAGCAATCAGATACATCTAGACTAACCAAACTTTTCAACTTACAAATGCTGCTTGGAAGAGCTACAAGGTTTTCCATATCACTCAAATGTAGCTCTGTATAACGAGCTTGGTGCTGAATAATAGATGATGGTAGTTCTCTTATCCCAAAGCGTCCCATCTGAATCTCTAACTCCGGCTTCATTCTTCCGAGGATTTCTGAAAATTTCTCTAATTTAGAGCAATATCGTAGATCCAGATATTCAAGAGATTCTACATTAACGCATGGAAACCTCTTCAGGATTTCACAACCATGCAAATCTAACTCAATGAGTTTTCTGGAACGCCCCAGGGAATGGTGAACCTCTTCAACTCGTACATTCCTCCAGATCCAAATATTTCAAATTTGGCATCCCCGTGAAATCTGGTGTTCGCATCAGGCTTACAGAGAAGCTGAGATGTAGCTTTCGCAGAGACGACAAATGCTTCTATTCAGAACACAGTAAGAATGAGATAGGAAACAACAGCTAGGGAAAAGTGTTATTATAAATAGGACTATTTGTTTCAGTTGTGTATTTTTTATTTTAATATTATATTTTTTTTTTGGGGGGGGGGGGGGGGGGGGCAAATCTTTAGCAAAAGAACTTGGCTAGAACGCCATTATTAGCAAAACCGAAACTTTTGCCAAAATAATGGAGTTCCAATTGTTTTTTTTTTTTCAATTTCTTGTTTAGGTGCAATGACTGTTTATTTCTTCTAATAGTTGTACCCCTTATGTTTTAACAAGTACTCCTTCCGTCACACTACATACAAGCTTAGGATGAGATTCATATCTTAATAGGAAAATGTTTGAATGAGTTAGCTCTTAGAAAAAATCATGATAGGTAGAATTGGGAGAAAATCGAGATAGAGGTTATAGTAATATATATGAGAAAAAATTAAAATAAACTAGATGTACCTTTGTTCCCTTCCATAAATGATGCAGTTTACTCTGAGAGAGTTCAAGATGAACAAGCCTTTGGGGTTCAAAATTTTCTGGCAATGACTCTCAAGGATAGTAATTCCAGAAAAACCAACGCAAGTTATTGGGCAGGTACTCAATAGAGCCATCATGGCACATAATGCCATCATCGGACAATCTCTTGTCCCAACATATGTATAATATCCTAAGCATCTTCATATTTTTCATGGCCTCTTTGCTAAAGCATAATTGTTGACAATAAGTAGACCAGATTGCTTCCCTGATTTGGTACCCTGTAAAAAGATTTTTAGTTTACAAAGTATATATATATATCTGGGTTAAGGTCACTAATGGCCCTGAAATGGGATGATGTCTTGAATTTTTGGACCCAATAAGTAAAGTTTAATAAAAATAGTCTCCATTACATTTATTGAAAATTAGTTGGACTATCTCATACACTAGAATATTTGGTGTATGAGCAGGACTTCCGCATAAACGAAAGCTAAAACTTATTATTAGTGGCTATCTATGTTGTTAGAATAACGTTAACCAAGAGATGCCAGATAGGCATAAGTATAATGCAATATTCAACCTAATTATACATGTGATTTAATATCAAGTGTTGGCAAATGGCCAAAACATGCCAATGCTGGGAATGCCCTTACATAGAAACGGCAGAATCGTATTTTCCAGTACATAAAAATGGACTGGTGGTTAATTTCTCAACTAATAAGAAAAGGAGGACAAAAATTCAAGACCCAGCGTAATTTCCTGTATTTTGCTTCAGATGTCATAATAAATTTGCTTGCCAATATGACTACTTTATCATTCCTCATAGTGCTATACTTTGTCATGGTTTGTACAATAGATATATGGCATAATACATAAATAGACACTCAAATTTGGCCTTAGTTGGTAAGCAAGCACTCCAAACTTTGAGTATTAGACACCTCAACTCGTCTTCATTGTGTTAGTTGAATATTCCCACTTGCAAAATAATCATCTAGACGTCAGGTCGGGTGTCCACAAACACAGTTGAGATGAGCTGGAGTGCTTAGTTGTCAGTTGAGACAAAGTTGAGGTGTCTAGATGTGCAATTTCAAAGTTGGAGTGCTTACTTACCAATTGAGGCCAAGTTTGAGTGTCTATTTATGTATTATGCCTAGATTTATTATTACACTTGATGCTCTAGAAGAGCTAGCACCTTCTAAAAAAAAATTAAGATACAATATTAGTTTAAGAGAAATACTTTGTGCAATTGATTACGCGATTCTACTTTCAAATGATACATTTTTTAAAAAGTTTCTTTAGAGCCAAGTCTAAAAGTTTTTTATGTAATAATAGAATGAAATTAGTTGAAGTAATATTTTGAATAAAAATAATCAATGGTAAAATGAATCCCTGATTGAGTTACTAACTTATTATGTATAAAATGTCACACAAATTTCATGTTAATCCAAAAAATGGAATTGGATTAAACAGATAAAATGATACTAGACTAATTCATGGCTTAGTAACATAAGAAAATGAATTAGGCAACATTAATTTAAGTGGCTACTTGTGTGTTAGGCAATTAATATTACATTTGCTTCTACAAAAACAATTAAAACAACTCACGTGCGAGAATGTGAAGAAAGAAAAACAAATGATTGGAATTGAACCTTATGTCTTTGGAATATGAAAATCAGAAATTGAATTTTATTGCATTATAAGCCTACTTACCATATTGTTGACCATCACTTCTTCGAAATCTTCCGTGTCCCATTGTCTGCTATGTTCACCCGGATCCTTTTGCATTTTCACAATATATTTACCCATATCTTGTATTAAGTCATGCATTTGAATCGTGCCATATTTAGAGATGAACATGAGAGATTTATCTATTAGTACCCTCAATCCGATATTTGCTCCTGAATAACAACTCTCAAGAATTGGCATGATGTATCTTTGTCTTTCCCTCGAAGAAGCATGCTATATCTAGAAATATATCTCGTTGTACGGTCTCTAGTCTATCATAGCTAATTTTGAGCTTTTAGGTGATTTATGAATTAGAGTTAATTTTCATTTGCTCAATAGCACTTCTCTACTCAGTTATGTCCCTCTTATGTAAGAAAGAACCCCAAACTTTCAGGGCTAAAGGAAGGCCTTTAGCATGACTTACAAAACATTCATCTGGAACTTCTTCTTTGAAAGCATATTCATTGAACAATTGAATGGCATCGTGGTCTAGTAGTGTAGTCACTTCATATACCACATCAGTCTTCCCTATCAAATGTTTGTCTCTAGTTGTTGCTATAATCCTACTACCCTTGCCAAAGCAACCAAGATCTCCTGCTAAGTAACCCAAATGATCTCTGTGATCTGTGTCGTCAAGCACAACTAAAACCTTCTTAAAACAAAGTCTACGAGCTATCATGTGCTTTCCATCCTCCTTGTTATTCACATGATTTTTCTTTTTTCCTTAACAAATCAGAGAGCAGGATATTTTGCAAAGAATGCATTCCACATTTGTTTTCTTCAATATCCTCAAGGAAACAAGCACCATCAAATTGATTTGAGTTTATATCAAAAATAGCCCTTGCTATTGTCGTTTTACCGACTCCCCCCATTCTCCAGATCCCCACAATCCGAACATCATTGCTTTCCATCTCTAGTAGGGATTTTACTTTCTCTAAATGACTACCTATTCCCACAATTTTTTGCAAATAAGATACTGAAGTCTTGCATAATTTGGACGAAATTTGGTCAACAATATGTTGAATACAATCTGATTCAATCCTACAAAAAATAAGAATATTCCTGATATATACAGATAAGAAAGTCAAGAATAAAAAGCATTTCACATTGTGGAGTCCATAATTATGACAAAATGGACTATATCAAACTCTTGAAGAACCAGTCAAAATATTATCCACCTAACAATGTCATTCAGTAATAAAACTTATAGGAACTATTCCTACTTACAGATAGAAATACATAACCAACCATCATTTTATTTTTAGAAAATATGAAAAATTTATTTAAGATTCTGTTTGACTCATTTTTGTAGGTAGTCTTCACAGAGGCATACAAATTTGAATGGAAATTATTCCGTTTCTTTCTACATGAAAAGCAATTATGTGTTTTTAATTCACCTGCCACGGATATCACATCCTTTTAGATTTACCACAGCAGTTAGGGTGGTCCTCCATCCTTGCATCTTTTGCATCCCCTCTACATCATCCTTATACTTTAATTCATGTTCAGCAAATGCTTCAGCAAAGCTCTCCCTTTGGTTTCTAACATGTGATGGATCCACATCATAGAAGACCAGTATGACTGTTTGTCCATTTCCATCCTCGTTGCATTCCATGATCTTCACTAGTTCATCTAAGCACCACCTTGATGTAGCATAGTTCTTTGAGAAAACGACGAGGGAAACTTGAGACTCTTTGATATCTTTCAAGAGTTCTTCTGGGATTGAATCGCCATGCTCGAGCCTTTTTATCATCTTGAAAGGTGAATATTCCCCTGTTTTCCAAACCTTCGTATAAGTGACTTGTAAAATTTCTGAGAGTATCTTCACCTCTAAAACTTAGAAAGACATCGTACTTCAAGAGAAAACACAAGCTGTTGTAATTATAAGATGAAGAAACAGAAAGGAATGAAAGATGAATGTTTCTCTCTGTAAATTATTAATGCTCTACTCCACTTGTCATTATAAATATTGTTGAAAAAGTATATTTGAAATTGTATAATATGTTTGATAATGGTTTCTTCGTTACCGAAAGGAGACAACACAATGGCGTCCTACTTGAATGGAAAAGAAGAATCAACAACTGTAAATAAAGAAAGCACAGAGGAAATTATTAGTATAAGGCTATTTTAACAGAAGGAAATTCTTTTCTTTTTCTAATTTTATGATAGGTGGTGTCACTATCTCGACCCCTATTTTAAGTATTGTTACCTCCCACTAGCACAAATACGAGATAACTCAGCTCACCAAGATTTTGACAAAAGGAAATACATCACCGAATAATTTTTTTCCTCCATGTATAATTTGAACCTGAAATCTCATATCGACTTTATTAACCACTAGACCTCATCTTTCCTTAAAAAAATGTATAGAACTTACGAGAAATGAGGGAAGCTAGGCTGTGAAATTGTAAAAATATTACCATGTCTTATAGATAGTTGAGGAGAGGGCCATCTAATTTGTTAGTTTAGTTTTTTTTTCGTTTTCAAAAAATTAATACTAAACTAACAAATTTATTGAGTTTTGATTCCGTTTTAACACATTTTGGATGTATAGATTCTTTGTTCTATAGTAGAATACGTCTAAGGCTTCACAGAAGCATCCATATTAGGATGGAAATTATTCCATTTCTTTTTTCATTAAAAGCAATTATGTGCTATTAACTCACCTGTCACGGATATCATAACCTTTGAGATTAGCTGCTTCAGTTAAAGCTGTCCTCCATCCTTGCGCCTTCTGCATTCCCTCAACATCATCCTTATAGTTAAATTTGTGTTAAGCAAAGGCTTCTGCAAAGCTTACCCTCTGCTTCCGAACTTCTGATGGATCCACATCATAGAAAACTGGTATGATATGACTGTTTGTCCATTTTCGTCCTTGCATTCCATGATCTTCACAAGTTCATTGAAGCACCACCTCGATGTAGCATAATTCTTTGAGAAAACGATGAGGGCAACTTGGGACTAATTGATAGCTTTCAAGAGTTTTTCTGGGATCGAATCGCCATGCTCTAGCCTTTTATCATCCTGAAAGGTGAATATTCCCCTGCTTGTGAAACGTTTGTACAAGTGACCCGTAAACGTTCGGTTTGCATGCAGAAAGACCAGCTTTTGACAATAAATCCAATGAATACTTGCACTGGGTTCCAAAACTCTTTGCGACCTCATCACTTGAATCTCCAGAAGAGACTTTGAGTCTCTAAATCTTTCATATCAAACTGGGTTCTTAATCTTCCTCCGAGTATCTTCACCTTGAAAACTTAGAAAGACATCATACTTCCATCGAGGACAGTACAGTGAACTACTCCCAAAAGAAGAAGATGATGCTATGGATGTCTGAAAAAGAAAACACAAACTGTGTGTAGGTGTGGTAATAGAAACAAAATGAAAGATAGAAAGTTTCTGTGAATTAAGCAGCTTCTTAATTTTCTACTAATGTTATAGGATTTTCTTTGAACTGTAATAGAAGGAAGTGGGAAATTCCCCCAAAGACCACCCACGCACCCTGCACCAAAAATCCACCATAACACGTACACAATGGACAGCTAAAAGTAGAATTAAGCCCATGAAGCTACAAAGGAAAAGAAGGATAATATCCGAGCAATTTCTTTTTCACTGTCAAAAGCTGCAGGATGACGACTTGACTTCATTCATTCATTGCGATTGAAGATAGCAGTAAAGTTTGGTCCAATTTTTCTTTGTGCAGATGGAAAGTGAAAACAAAAAATTGGGTATTGGGCAACATAAATGAGAAAGAAATTTACTTTTTCTCAATTTGGAACAGAAGAATCAACAAGTGTAAGTTAATTAAAAGAAGAAAGAATAGACGAGGAGGAAGACGATGTTAAAAACCAAATATTTACCTTGTAATTCTCTTGCAAAAGAAATCCCAATCTTTAAACACTGGTCGCAAACTTGAATCCGCAATTTACCTTCAATCTTAACACTCATGTATGCTGATTACCCATTCCATTCCCAAATCCTCAATTTCATGTATTTTTCATTAGCATTTCCGGAATTTACTTTCAAACTCTGTCAATGTTCAGCATTTAAGTCCCCCAAATTCATGAATTTAACCTAAATTCTCAATTCTCGAAACTCAAATTCATAAATTTTGGGATCGATTGGACACACTTCTGCAAATATTAACAACTCCAGCTCCTATTATTATCATCATCATCATTATTATTATAACAGAAATGATATGGATTAATCAAAGGTCATTTGTACAAAACAACAGGAAGCCTCATTGACAATCCAAACCGAAAAGTTTTCACGCCAAGAGACTTCAAAAAGCAGTGATAAAGCAAATTTTGCTAATCTATGGTTATTGGTTATAAGTATTAGCACGCCTACTTGTATATATAAAGTCTATATCATTGGGACAAAGTCTAAGATGACATATCTCCTCACAAATATTCATCATTTTTTAAAAAGAAGAATTATTCTTCTCTTTAATATTCGAGTCATTGTTATTGAATCTGTCAAGATTGTATGTTCCTCCACCCTTGCTTCACCGCAATTTAAATTGCTTTCTGAATTGTTAAGCATTCAGCTATCACAGTTTTTTCAATAAAAGGAATTGAATTGAATTATCATAGACATGATGCACATTGTCATTAGCCTTCAAGGCTACTACTGCAATACTAGCTCGCTTTTCAAGTATTTGGCATCAAACCTGCATCAACATAAAGCAACACGTTTTCTGGAGGAAAGATTAGTAAAGTTGGGTCAGTCACAATATGTCTCTCATTTAGTAATTTTGTATTGTTTGGTAAAATTTAAAAAAAGAATCATTTTTAACGATTTATTTTTAAATCAAAATTTTAAAAAAAGTTAAAAATTATAAATTAGAAATTCTAACTTATTACTTTTGACGTATAAGTTATAAGTCCGTCCAAACTAATTAGTTGTTAGCCCCCAGTTGACTAGTTGATTCAGTTGTAGTGCGACAGTGGCAAGATTGTGGGCATGTTGGCCTTGTCACTTGGCATACGCAAGGGCGTTATCGACATGCAATGGAACAAGACGGCAACAAGGTATTGTCATAGCTAAGGTGTGTGCAATGGCACCAAGATGTGGCATCGAAGTGGCAAGTGCGGCTTGAGTGTAGCAAGGCAGCTTGGTGAGAACTTGACAAGGTGTGGAAGAAACAGGAGCACGAGGGCATGGCATTGATATTCAGGACAAGGCATTGGGCCAAAGACTAGCACGGCTAAGGCATCAAGGAGTGGGACATTGATACCAAGACAAGGCAATGTGCGGATACATTGACATTGGCATTGACAAAGGGCATTGAGCGGGAGCAATGCCCAACAGTGGTGCACAGAGTTAGACTGTGGCAGGCATATAAGCTGCGAAGTCAGCTGGGTAACGCAGGCACAAGCAGGCAATGGTTACAAATGGTATATCATGTACATGGCAAGCGGTTGGGCAGTTGAGACTTGTTCAAATTCGGTTGTGGCTAAGTTTAGGCGCCTGTTTTTGCATTATATTAAATTTCCCAAACAGTTGTAGGTTGTCAACTGCATAACATAGAAATAGGCTGAGTGGGTCAAGTATTCCTATGAACTAGTGCCACATGTCGGCAAGGGGCTGGGGCATGAAATTATAAATGTGCAGTCTACCTTCATGGGCAAGGACGAATTTAGTAATCTAAGTGTTGAAGGTAATACTTGAGGGCAGAATCTAAAAAGGTCTAGGGAATCTTAGTATCTAAGATGGTATGAAATTGCAATAATTCTCTTATATTCACTTAATAATATGAGTTGGGAATTGGCTTTCTTATAAATATGTGTCTTGTTATTTCGTTCCTTACATTTGATTTCTTCCACAAATTGCTGCCTAAAATGACTATGTGTTTTCCTTCATTATTGCTGTCTAAAATCGAGCAAAGAATAAAACAGCCTAAAATTTTGCTAAGTGTTGAAATAGACTGAATCAACAAGGATGCTGACTGCCCTGATAAACCTCGCACTGTCAAGTGTTCAAAAACACCCCTATGACACTAGTCAAGTAGGCAAAAGGATTCAAAGTTACTAGTGTGATATTATACTTTTTTTTTGTTACTAGTGTGATATTCTACTATTATTTTATTTTATTTTTATCTCTCACATAAAATTCATAGCTCTTGTCACCAGAGACATGGGGCTTCCCAGTGACCTGCCATTTTTTTCGATTTTAAAGGACTACTTAGAGAATTTTATGGGTTTTAAGTGAAAATTGGGTGAGAATATCCATTCTTTTGAATTTTTTGGGGGTAAATTTCATATATATATATATATATATATATATATATATATATATATATATATATTATACTCAATATTATAAAATATATTAATATTTTTCAGTTTACAAAACATAATATCAAATTTTTTTAAAAAAAAGTCGCTCAAATTTTTATTTAAAATTTCGTGTATAAAAATGGTATAAAATGTGTATATCTCACTCAAAATTCTAGGTATAAAAATTGTATAAAATGTGTATATCTCGCTCAAGGCTTAAAAAATTCCCTCAAATTTGATATAAATTTGAAGGACAAACAATCCTTTTTAACAAAGAAGGACCTCAAATTCGCAACCCAACAAGTACCAAGTTCTTAGAAAGACCAAAAAGGAGATGATTCCCTTGCAACCCTCCTCTCTACATAATTAACAATCCAAAGCTACACAAAAGTTAAGCAATTTAATACACTCAAAATATTCTTTGTTCAAAGTCATGAAAATCTCATATCAACAAAATCTATCTTTCAAATTAGATGAACACCTATTTATACTAACTAAAGAAAAGGGGAGACTATTATAAATATGCTCTTAATGAGTAAGGGCTTTATTTGGATGGTCTTCATTCTCCTTGAAATTCAAGAATGGAAAATTGCACATGTAGCCATTTTCTTCACTCTCTTAGCCATCTTCAGTCTTTTTGTCATCTGATGCTCCTTCACCCCCCCCCCCAAGCTATGATCCAAACATGGGCCCTTTTGCATTGCGTCATTCTCCCTTTCTTGAAAAGGATTCGTCATTGAATTTAAACCTTGAAAAGCGTAGAGAAGACAAACAACAATAAAGTTCCTCATAGAATGAGAGTTAGCACAAGTGTAAATAGGCCAAACCAACACACATACATCCAAAGGGCCATCGGGGTCAAAATAAAATGATGTCCATCCATTTTGATCAAAACCACAATCAATCATCTCAATAAAAACCCTTCTCTTACAAGGACAGACCTCAATGCAATCATGAGTATCATCATAAGCAAAGAAATAATAAAAAAAAGTGTCGAACAATGCAACTTCATTCAAAGTATCCTCATATGTAAAACCATCACTAGAGACAAAAGCATCATCAAGCATATGATAAAAAATTGAGATACTCAAAGACGAAGTACCTATTTGAATATAAGCATCACTTTCTTCATCAATATTTCGTAATGGGTTGTCGTACAATTTATATATATGGATAGCTACACCACTAACATGTTGAACAATACTACGCCCGACATTAGAAGTGATCTCATCATCATCAAATAAGATATTGTCCTTTAAGAGAGAACAATCAAACGAAGATGAAGAGTCAAAGCATATGATATCATTCTCAAAAAGACCAATATCATCAGTCAAAGTATTTTCATTCACGTGACTTCTATGAGCAAAACAAGTAAAAGGATCTAAAATGGAGATGCTTAAAGAGTCACACTTTTTCAAATGACCAACTCATCTACATCATCACTAAATTGATACTTATTAACAACATCACAAAATTTCTCAATTAGTAGACAAGTATCACAAACAAGTTGATCATTAAAAGCTTCACATTATAATGTACTATCATTCACATCACAAGTGTTAACACTAGGTGGACACAAATCGATCCTGCAAGAAGAATCGATTTGGTCATCAAAAGGATCAACTAGTATTTGAACATTCTCAACATTGACACTATCAATATATGGAAAGGTTGTGGTGGATAGAACATACGATAAAGTCTTTCTATTCGAGCATCAAATCTATCCAATCACTCATCAAGTCGGATGCAAGTTTATCAAGTCAAACTTAGTGGGTTCCCCAGTGAGCACCCGAATCACCTCTTCGTGATTGGTCATTGTACCTATTAAAGACACAAAATCAAATCAAGCAAACTCGTTAAGTTAGTGAAAAAAATTCACAGTCGCTCAAGGAAAGCTCACCTTATATGCCTCAAAATTGCCACGGCCAAGGATTGTAGCTTGTGTAATCCATTGAGTTTCAAGTGGCCAAGATCAACTTGAGGTCTAGAATGAATTTTTGTTGACTCAATGAAGAAAGTCTCAAGCTAACGTGATGAAATCAAGAAAGTTCAACGAGAATAAATAAAAAAATATAAAAGAAGAAGCACGAAAAAAAATCGGACTAAAAAAAACTAAATAACAAAAAGTAGGTGAAATACTTAATATTAGTAGTTTTCGAAAATTAAAGAGATGAAAAAAAGATGAAAAATTGATTAAAAACTAATTAAATTTGTTAATTAGTGTAGAAAATCGAAAGAAAAATGAGTTTGGAAGAAGAACCGTGAAATTTGGACACTTAGAAAAATTTTGGGGTCCAAATGTCATGCCCCACCTTGGGAGGCATGACTGGCGCCTAATGCCACACTGGGATTTGGGCTGACCTGGCTGGGCATATGCACCTCTAGTGCCTACCAGCGACTCAAAACCAAAAAAATAAACTGCTATATCTTGACTGTAAATATAGTCTCGGACCGACAAGGCCACGCAACATTTATAAAAGAAAACAGCTAACTCAGCCAACATAATAATAAAAAGGATTCTATGTTTGCCGACAAGACCATCATGCTGTCTAGTTATAACAGAATGAAAAATAGGCAGTCATATAAACACCACAGCTGATAAGGCTGCTAATTGAAAGCTATACTAGGCCCCACACGGCCAACATACAAAACTAAACATATATAGGCCCCACACCGCCAATACGGACAACTAACTGAAGACTGAAGTCTACAAACCTCTAAGAATGAAAATACTGGTCAGGACAGGGCCCCGACCTACCCAAATGCTATACAAATAAAAGACAGGTAACCTCTACAACTTGGCAAATCCAAATAAACTGAGCTGGCCGAACTGCTGACTCTGACAGCTGCTAGGAGATCCCGAAACCTGTCTATCTATATAGTTAGGCGTTAGTACAATATGTACCGAATATGTAAAGCAGTAATAAAAAGCTGAATAGAAGATGAGAAAACTGAAAGTGAGTAGCAAGAAGGGATAAAGGTTAACCCATAAGCTTTCATACCCATAACCTGCATCCAACAGACCACTACACAAGTAAGAGCTGAAGCTGCACAACTATACCTTCATAATCTATAACTAGCAAGAAAGTATAGAAACAAGAACCTAACCTGGCCCCCATAAGCCTGAAAAGTGCAAGCAACACAGAAATAACCTACGAAGCCCCCATAAGCCCTGACAAGTACAATCCAATCTATATACCCCTAACAAAGTTCTTATGATTCTACTGGTGACTATAGCCAACCTACTTGGCTTCTGGGTCTAAAACTAAGGCCGTCGGACTCCTATAACTGTGTCTAAGCCCTCTAAACTCCTATAACTGCACTCTGGGCACACAAGGCTCGACGGAGGGTAAATAATACCAGTACGACATAAGAAGAGGTTCATACGTGGATGGACGTAGACATGGTCTTATAGACCTGAATATAGTCCCTTGGGACATCACATAGCTCCTCTAAGCAATCTATAGCTCCGTAGGCGACAACACAGTTAGTAAACCTGAAGTTGGTCAACGGAAGGCTATCTTAGTTGGGGTCAATCCCAACCGATATACTACACTTAGGTCTCAATCTACCCACTCAAAAGGTGTATCTGGCTCTTAAGGCCTAACACGAATGCTAGTCGCCCCTAGAATAGTCTGCACAGCTGCCAGCAGGCACACCCCATGTGCCTACACCCGATCAGAGGTCCTGGCAGTGACTATAGTCTCTAACGGCCAAGACAGAATAGGGAGAGGTCTGGAGTGGCCTAAACAATACTCTAAATGTCATACTAGGACAATGATAGCTCATAAGCGAACAGTAAGGCCACAGACGACCAACTATTTAGTTCCTTCGCTTAGAACAACTGTAGGGGCTGCTACTAATTGGACATGCCTCTAAGAAGTCAGCCTTAACTTCCCGCAGGCAGTTTACTATAACTCTTAGCCTGAAGGTAACGCTATGATACTATGGTTCTAGTCTCTTTATACATTAATTTGGTCTATCTAGATGTCATATGGCCCCTCTGGGCAATTCATAGCCTCGCAGGCAAGCATATCTGGACCTAGCCCCTCATGGAAACACATACATGGGCATCTATAAGAGTGGCTTGGGGAATTGGCCCCACATCTAGCTAATAACAAGGTTCCCTCCTTAGGGTATTAACTAGTCTTTCAAACTTGTAACAACTGGGTGGTTTCCCGAGCGACCTGAAGGACAAGTACTGAGTCGACTGAGACTAACGGTCACTGACAGGCCAATCATATGGCAAGATGTCGCACAGTTCACTAAGCAACCCTGGTGCCACTAACTCGAAGGTAGGACTACCCTATCCAAATTCTGGCCCTAGAGGTGTCAAGGTACGCCAGCGGCCCCTAGGCGAGCTTTACTGTCTATATAGGCATCAAACAGAAAGTTATATCACCCGGCTACACCCTATGTTGTCCTACTTGCCAAGTCAGGCCCAACAATTTATCATAAACTTCTAAGGCCTTGGCATGGCAGCAAAAAATCAGAATCCCACTAATATTCTGAACAGAAGAACAAAAGAGTCTCTATGACTCTCCTAGCGTGAGTCACACTTAACATACTCTTTTCCTATGAAGGATACTGTAGTATACTCTCAATACGTCTTTTAGCGGCTAACCACAACATACATAACATTATCTACTGGCAGCAGCTAATCACCACATATAAGATCATAATCTACTTTTAGAAGCATAGGTCGTATCACTATACGACGAGAATAACTTGTCGAATAGACAAGCCTTAACATACCTCGAATGCCGATTCTCGTTCAACCAACAATGCCAACCTAGAGCCTCTAATTCCACTCAATTGCAGCCTTTACACTGAGAGAGTAAGCCTATTTAAATAGTAGGAGTCAGCAAACAACAATGTCTTTCAAAGAACGTTGACTACAATTCAACTTTGTTCAATTCTACCGAAAACTCACATATTCTCGAGAGTCTTGAAGGTAGAAACACTTACCCGTCACTTGTAGTCGCTTAGGACCCGATTATAAGTGATTCTAACAATTTTTATTTGGCAGGGTTCCGGTATTCCGAGTGAATTTTCAAGAAATAACTCCGCAAGGACGTTTCTCGTAGGCTTGAAACTCATTATCCAAGATGAATTTGCATTTGAACGGAGTTTAATGGCGTAATCTTATCAAAAAACGATGAAAACCTCGTGAAATACTCTCCCTACCGCTGCTCTTTATTTGGGAAATGTTTTGAATGATTCAGTAACATACACTTAAATATATATAGGTGGGGGTGCCAAGAGTCGGGCGCGATGCGCTGCTCAAGGCGCCGGGCTGGCTGGCACAGTGCGGTGCCCAGTGCGCCTGGCCTCCGGCCACGACCTCCTGCTCGCTCGACTCCGTACTCGTACGTTCATTCCCCAAACCCTTTTTCATATGCGTCGTACTCTAAAACTCTCGTACTCGAACGCATTCGATTAAACGATAGAAACTTACAGGGTATAACACCAAAAAAGTCCCAACACTTAAAAGTTTTTTAGCTAAAAAGCCAAAAATCTGCACACATGCTCTCTGAAAATGAGACTCACATGCCAAGAGTGAGAGTGGGGAAAGCTGAAGCTGCTTCAGCTGATGTGTCTATTAATTGGCGTTGATGTGGTGTTGAGTCAGCGCTGACGTGGCCACTGAGTTGGCTGCCTTACTGGCAGTCCAGTGGCAGATTTCTGCTGATTGGGCACTGACATGGCTGATGACGCGGCATCCACATGGATTTTTTAAAATAAATTAAATTTTTTTCAACTTATAATTTTCACAAGTGGACCCACCAACACTTTTTTTCACAAAAATCAAAGAGAGAAGGATCAAAAGTACCTTGATGTCTTCTTCTTCACCTTGAAGATATGAAGATCTTAAAGAACACCAAGAACATGAAGAACAAACCTTTGATCAAAACTTCTCCAAATGACCTCAAAATTTAGAATTATGTTTCCCTTGATGTAAAGAACAAACCCCAATTAAAATTAAGCTCCAATTCAACCCCAATTAATACGACCCAATTGCAATTTTTATAAAGTCTTCAAACCTTCAAAGTCTTCAATGGTGAAAGTTTCTCTACAATTTCAAATCACTTCAAACTTTAGAATTATGTTCACCTTGATGTAGAGAACAAATCTCAATCAAAATTAAGCCACAAATCAAGCTCTACCAATGAAACCAAATTGCAAATTTCTTCAGCTCTTCAAGCTCAACAGTCTTCAATGATAGAATTAAGTCCAAAATTCAAATTTCAAGAGAAACCTAAGATCTAGACTCAAAAAACACTAGGGAACAAGAATCTAGTATCAAAAATAACAAATTAAATTAAAAAATTCTAAGTTTTTTAATTTTTTTAATGTTTGGTTTAATACATCAATTCAAGTTTAGTATTGTAAGAACAACACTAATTCTATCTCTAGATGCCAAATGATACAAGAAAAAATAAAGGATAACTAACTTGACACAAAATTAGAAGGACAAAAAATCTTTGTTAACGAACAAGGACCTCAAATCCGCAATCCAACAAGCACTGAGTTCTTAGAAAAACCTCAAGGGAGATGATTCCTTGCAACCTTCCTCTCTACATAATTAACAATTCACTAGACAAAAGCTAAGCAATTTACAACACTCAAAATATTCTTTGTTCAAAGTCATGAAAATCTCTTATCAACAAAACTTATCTTTCAAATTAGATGAACACCTATTTATACTAACGAAAAGGAAAGGGGAGACTATTACAAATCTGCCCTTAATGAGTAAAGGCCTTGTTTGAGTGGTCTTCCTTTTTCTTGAAATTCAAGAATGGCCAGTTGCACATGTAACCATTTTCTTCACTCTCTTAGCCATCTTCATTCTTTTGGCCATCTGGTGCTCCTTCAACCCTCGAGAAATGATCCAAACATAGACCCCTTTGCATTGCATCACTATCACCTATATTAGACAACTTAAAAAAAATGGTGTATCACTCAAACTTTGACTTTTTTCCGTCAATTATTCTCACACACTCTTGCCTTTTCCCTCTCAAATTATCTTTGAAAAGAACTTTGTGGATTTATATTAACTCCACCAGTGTCAAGTCCATAGTAGTAAAATAAAATTTGGGGCACAAAAAGTGAAAAACCAACCCTAGAAAGAATAGAATTTAGTTGAAACAGACTCGAACAAAAATGAAAGGATTTTAGAACAAGATAAAGATCTAGGATCCTCTCTTCTTATGTTCTATCAAAACATCTTTTTTATATAGAAATAATTAGATGAGAAAAATTTCTTGAATAGTAATATTTTATTTTATTTTTACACTTTTTCTTAGTGTTATTATTCACTACCACTTTACTTTTCATTTTTTAACTTTATTGTTTACTGCTACAGTAATTATTTTTTTTGCTCTTTCTTCATAAAACTCCTAAAATTATCAAGAATGAAATTTTGATAGAACCACTTTGATACTACTTGATAACACAAAGGTTGAAAATTCTAAAACTAGAGTATGAACTTAAAACAAATGTGATTATAGAAGATTAATTAAAAAAAATACTAAGCAAGAACTAAGAGATATGGATTTGACAAGATCCAAGTAACAACGAATTCGCTATAGGTAAACTAAACGCCTTTACTTGAGAAACTAATCAAGTTTAGAATCAGATCTTAACATTTCATGAGTAACGTTAGACAACAATTAGTAAGTGTATTAATCGCCTTCTAAGAATACCAAGAAGTAATCAAAGATATCAAGAAAGAAATTATGTTACTATCATAAATTATGAACTAGTTAAGTTACAAGATAAATCCAAAAGTCATCTGCCACAAAGGTTCAAAAGAACTCTCAAATATATTGTATATTCAAAATATGATTTTTATGAATGAAGAAAGACCCATTTATATAGTAGTGAAGAAGGTTGGTCAAAGAAAACATAAATGACAGTGATACTTTCTAGGACCTAGAAAACTACCACATACATCATCCTATGAAGTCAACATAGAAAAAAATAACTATTATATGACATAGAAGGCTGCCACACACAAAGTCTTAGGAAGCCAATATTGAAATAAACCACTCTTAAATATAATTCTATAAACTAACTAAAAAAATACTGCAGTATTTTCTCCATTTGGGGGCTGATTTGGGCCCCATTCTATCTCCTATTAGACTTTAATTTGGGTATCCAAATAAATGTAAGACTTGAAAAAAATATCTTCATTGGATTTGAAATCTTCTTCCATCACAAGACACTTTTTAATAGCTATTTCCAGTCCATTAAGTTGGTCTTCAAATTTACTTATTTGGGATCTTGTCATGGGCCCTCTTGAAACTTTCAAAGCTTCCCTAGTTGATGTTGAGTTACCACAGATGTTATTAATACCAGAAAGAAACCTATGATTTCTTTCTTTCTGAAGCTTCATTTTATTTATTGAAATTGCTAGATGAGTATGTTTATGATACGGGTAAAATATAAGTTTTTGCATTAAATTTTAGTTTACTGTGCCACCGATTACATAGAAAAGTTGAGCTCTCTGTGCTTCTTAAGATGTGTAATCAACATGCCTGGACCAATTGAATGTTTTCACAAGAATTTTCAATCCAAGCCTTTTTATTAATTCGAGGTGTTTTTTTATAATATAATTTTTTATTGTTTAAATTAGAACTAGAAATACATCGGGATTTTTTATGTTTACTTATATTACTTTTGATTTTTGTATTTTGTACATAATATTTTATATTAGGTTTTATTTGAAATATCTTAAAGGTTTGAATATACATACATACATACATACATACATACATACATACATACATACATATATATATATATATATATATATATATAGTGACATCTACACAAATCTCTATGTAATGTAATATTTGTGTGCATGTGTCTGTGTGAGAGAGAGAAAGAGTGAGTTAAACTTCGGTTTTTACTTGTATCTTAAGATTTTTGCTTTTAATCTTCTCTAATTTAAAATGAAAATGGTTATGCCTTATGTTGATATTTAAAAAGAGATATAAATTTCAAGCATGAAATTAGGAGGATAATCTCCGGTTATCTAGTTTAGGGATGTGTAACGACCCGCCTATCATTACAAGGAAAAAAATAAGTCAGAAACAGCCCTCTTGCCTAGGTTGTTGGAGGTAAGGAGTTGTGTGAGTGTTAGTGAAATTTTAAAGTTGAGAAATGGTCTGTGTGCAGGAAGTGGGAGCTATTGGTTACGGGGGACCGCTACAGCAGAGTGATAACCGCTGCAGCGAGACCGTTATCACGGTCGGGAGCCAGCAATAATGAACCAGTAGATTTACCATTGGATTCACTGTGGCGACGTATTGGAAGCTATAGCGAGTCCGCTGCATCGGGAATGTGACCAATGTAGCGGATAACGGGAGACAAAAATAGATTTTAAGCAAGATTTCAAGGAATTTTCCTATGATCCTAAGGCACGAAGTTGGAGAGCTCTTGTGCGAATTGTCAAGGACTAGGGCAATTTCGTATTCCAAGGTAAAAGTTTCCTGTTAGTCATTTCATCTTGGGATTCTCTAACACCCCAAATTTAATGGGTGCTCTGTAATTGTGATTTGAAAGTTAGGAACCCTAGAACTAAGAAAGTAGGATAAGTTGGTTGGATGTTGAAGATTATTAATTCCTAGGCTTGTAAGTATGTAACTAATACTCCCTAGGGTGAATGTGAGGGTGCTAGTTCATTATTGCTTTAATTAGAGACCTAAAGTTCGGTAGAAGTGGGGATTTTAGTAATAAAAACTGCTTGAAAAGGGGTTTGAGGAGTAGAAACTCCATGAACTCGATTTGAATGAGCGTGGTGGAATTAAAGCGCGATAACTTAACTCACAGGTAATGATTAGGATCATGAGGACAGGTAGAATGGGGAGGGGTTGAATTTTCAAACCCTTGTTTCCCGAAACAGACTATTGAATTACCCTTTAATCTCTTATTTTTAGATTTTGAATGTTCCGAAATACTGGGGAAAGGAAAGGCTCCAGTGGAGTGATTATTATTCGAATCTTTCAAATCGAGGAAGGTTATGGTTCGAAAGGAGTTAGAATGCATAATAACATGTATTTATGTGGAATGATAATGTGCATTAGTCTTCGTGCATTGCTTGTTGTATTATTCTCTTGTTGAATTTCATTATTGAATGGTGTTACTATGATATCGTTATTTATGTGATGTGGATTTGGATGTTGATAGGTTGTTCATATTCTTTTGTATTGTTTGAAAGTGATTCATGAATTGTGTGAGTATTCAAGTTAAGGGAGGTAAGATGAGGCCTCTCAAGGATCAAATACTTAGCGGTAAACTATTGAGATATGTGAATAAAAGTGGATAATATTTTTTATCTTGAGATGAGTGGCTCGTGTCTAAGGGTAGCATCTGGGTGAGCGATGATGGTTGAATGGCTCGTGTCTGAGGAAAGTCCAGACCAGCAAATGAGTGGGAGCTGGTATCGTGTCGGTATAATACATGAATTTCTAAAGTTCCCTGCAGGTCATGACTGGAAGGGCAGAAATAAGAGCCTTTTGCATGTGTGTATATCGGTGATCAGTGTTGGAGTATTTATGGTGATGTGATGGAGGCGTGTGCCCGGCAAATCATCATTTATTGCGTTATTTGATCGGTTTGGGACTGTGAAAATGTGAATGAAACTGATTCCTTGCTATGTATTTGAAATTTTTGATGCGTTCATGACAATTCGATGATAATTGTAAAGTTGAGTAAGAACTCGTGATGAGCTGTGAAATTTATTGTGAGTGGATCATTGTGTATTCCATGTGATTACGGTATATTGGTTATTGTACTAACGACTATGAGTAGCTTGGATTTCTATGATAAGTAGAATGTTGAAAAAGAGTTAAAGGGAACTGTAACAGTGCAGCTAAGTCGAGCTACTGCCAAGGCAATACTGCTGCAGCGGGACCTATTCCACCGTAGCGAGACTGTGGCAGCGGTCAAGTGACTACTACAACGAGGCCCAATCCAGTGAGCAAGCTCGCTAATACCCTGCACAAATTGAATTTTTGAATGAGCATTATTATTGAAGTTGTGTCCTGGGATAATTGCATATTGTTGTTTCGCTTATATGTGTTATTATTTATGGTTAGTCGATGATGCCTACAAGTACTATATTTTATACTGACGTTACTCTTATACTTCTTTTTTGAATGCATACCTTGACCCTGAAAGTTCATCGCAACCCCATCTCTAGAGCAATGGTAACCTAGTTGAAGGTGAGCGGACTCGGATGTGCTGCTTCAAGTCTATCGCTGAAGATGTCTTTCTTTTCTAGACATTATTTTATTTTGAATTTTCTTAAATTATTCCTCTGTAGATTTGGCTAGGTAGATGTCCATTCGTACAATGACTGTCAGCATCTGGGGATGTTTTAGTCAGTTGGATGTAATTTTGTTCCTTCCATTTAATTAATGTTTCGCTAATTATTCTTATAATGTGACTTACTTGTATCTGTTGTCGGATTTGGGTAACTAGTTGGGATTTGTTGATTCGACCACCGGAGGGGATAGTATGGGTGTCAATCACGGTCGTTTGAGTTATAACAGGATGACAATTAAGGAAGAGAGAGGCGGGGCAGGCAGGATAAATGCTAACGCTGCGGGACACGACGACGCTTACATAGGATAGGACAGGATGAGGTAGGGAAAAATTTTAATTTTTTAAAATTAATTGGAAGTACGTTGCCACATATTGCAAAATAATCCCAGATTTCAATTACGTGTAAATGCTATTTATATGGCATTACACATTTGAAATTAGGATTTGGGACGGGGCGGAATAGTTATCTAATTATGTTATATTATCACACTTTAAATTATGGGCTAAAATTAAATTAAAATGTGTTTAGTAAAAAAATTCATGTGAGAATGGCAATAAAAATTAAAAAAATATTAACACTATAGAAGAACCATTATAAAATAATCACTAACTAATAAATTAGAAAATTACTAAAACAAAAAAAAAATAAAGATGATGTTGAAGTAATTAAGTGAAAGAAACATTAAATTTTGATAACAAAAATAAAAAATATGTAAATAGGGGTTAAATAGGGTGAATGAGGAAGGGCATGGCAAAATCTAAATAGGGCAAACAGTTAAGTGGGATGGAATAGAGCATGACGAAACTTTAGTAGAGAAAACTTAACCCATCTCGTCCTATGTTTCATCCCTAATCTAGTTGATTCTCATTGGTAGAGCTGTCAAAATGGGCTTGGCCTGTGAGGCCGGTCCAACCCAACCCTTTAATTAAGTGGGGTTGGGATAATGTTTTACAACCCGTTTAGCAATGAGGCCTAAAAGTCCAGCCTCATTTGACCCGCCAGCCTCAGAGGCCTAGCCCGTGAGCCTCAGAGGCCAGCCCAACCCGGCGAAACTTAAAAAATAACTAGTTATTAAATATGTAATGTATTAACTAATTAAGAAAATAAAATAATAAGATAAGATAAAATAAAAAGAATGAAAAGTTGTGCATTGTACATTTGTATAGCAGCAGTACATACGTACTACAACTAAACTACTAGAAGTCTAGAACTATTGATATTTAACAGGATTATATTTTATATAATAAATTAAAATAAGATAAAACTTTCAATAAATTAGGTTTAAGTCTTCTAAATTCTACGCTTTTCTTCTCGCTGTTTTAGCTCCCCTGCAGCCTTTCTTCTTGAGCAGTCATGGTATCTGCAAATTTTTTATCTCTTCACTTTTAGTGAGTGACTAATTAATTATATTTGTTCATCTTTTGGTTCATCTTAATTATTATCTTATGTACTTGTTGTAATAATGAAGACTTATAATGGTTGGTGATTTTTAAGTAATCACACTTTTTCATTTATCATGTTTTAGATTATGTTTAAACTTTATCAAAGGGTCAACCCATCTTAACCCGTGGCCCGCTTAGGGTTGGGTTGGGCTGGGTTGCCATTTTTAAGGCCATTTTATTAAAAGGGCCAGTTTGTCCTAACCCGTTTAACTCGTTGGCCCGCTGGAGTTGAATTGGATTGGATTGGACCAGCCCATTTTGACAGCTCTACTCACTGGATATGACTATACTAGACAAAACTTTTTAGACTTCAGTTATCTAATAGTATATTTATTGGCCAAAAGTATATTAATAATGGTTGGGAGAATTGACGTATACATACACGTGCTATATAAAATTGACATGATTTTAATTAAATATTTATTTTGCAAATAAAAGTCCAAATTGGCATTCGATAGCATTTGTGTATCCAGGTCGCAAAAATATAGGAGATTGAATTATTTTTTCTGATATCATGCTATTTACACCCAAAAATAGAGGAGAAATTATTTTTTAGTATCATTAAAAAATATGTCTTAATTGATACATTGTCTTCTCTTCAACAATGTTGCCTCTCGAATTAAATTTAGTTTCAGTTATATATATACGAATCAATGTATATCAATTTCAGCTCAAACAAATGTATACAATTTTGTTAGTTAAACATGAACCAATATATAAAATTATATAAATACTAATTCAAATAAATATATATCAATTTATTAGATGAATGGAGATCAATTTATACCAATACAAATGTATACCAATTTATTTAGTGAATACGGATCAATAGATAATAATGCAAAACAAATATATATAAATGAATATTGATTGGATTTCTGGTAATAGCTTCTAGCAAATAGTTGAGAAAAAGAAGTGGGTGGTGGATTAGAAGGAGAATAGTCGTAATTGAATAATTTTTGCTAATTTTAAGAAGAGACAGTTCTATATATTTTATTGTTAATTTTGTCAATAATTCTTACGGTAATCTCCCCCAATGATCGATCCAAATTTTTTATTAATTACAGTGGACCTCGGTCCATCGGCCAAAGAACATACTAACCTGCTTTACATCTTTCCTCCTTACTATCTCCTGCGTCAATTAGAGTTGTCAAAATGGGTCAATTCAGTTCAATTCAGTCTAAGTCTCATGGATCAGAGGATTTAATAGGTTAGGATAGATCGATTCTTCATTTTAAATGGTCTTAAAATGATCAGTCCAACCCAGTTCTAAAAGGGTTGCGAGCTAGCCCTTCATTTTTTTGATTTTTTTTTTATAAAGAAATACTTTTTTTCAATATACGTTTAAACTTATAAGACAATTTGTTAAGATTTTATAACATATGATTATATGAAAGTACATAATTCTACAATAACTTATAACATATTCAACACACACATCGTCAAACATATTTGAATTTGCTGATAAAATTATCTTAATTAACATCTTCACTTTCGTCTACATTCATATGCAAATTTAATTAGTTAAATTTTATCAAATAATTATATATCAAAATTAATAATATTTAAATTCACTTTAAAATATTACCATTTTGAATTTGGATAAAATCGTGCAACCGATTTCTAGTTGCAACAAGTGTTTGAACATTTTCATGATTGATGTAATTTTTTACTTGGTGAGTATAAATTTTAATATTAGGAATTTAACGCTAAATGAGTAAAAATATGTAAGGTATTAAGATTTATTCGATAATCACTATTCTTAGTCTTTACTTCTTTTTCATAATCTTCTTTTAAATTTTAATTTAAATTAAATAGTTTTTTGGCCTCCGGACCGGCCTCGGCCCAACCTCAATTAAGCCTCAAAAGTCCAGCGGCTAACTTGGCCTAGACTTATAAGCCTAAATTTAAATAGATTTTAAAAAGAAAAATTTTCATAAATAGCATTATGTAATAAAATAATTACAAAAAATAGCGGTATTTGTCAAATTTACATTCATTAGCAATTTTTTTACTGCTTTGATACCATTTTTCGACAAGGACTGGGATTGTATCAAAGTATGAAACCCTTAAATACACAAATTTTGGTGTGTATCAACATGCAAACCCTTAGAAAAATATGCCTAACTTAATGGTATTGTTTCTTCATTAAGGTGAATGGACTCCGGATAATGAATATAAAGATTATTCCATAGATGGAATCATCATCAAGGATTACATTTCATATGACGGACTTGTTGGAGCTATTATGAATCAATTGGGAATTGATGATACAGATAAAAAAATTGAGATAAGATACATTGTTGAAGGTAATTCCACAGCAATGGAGATAAGAAATGATATGGGAGTGAGATTACATGTTGAGCTAAAGATATTTAACAGAGAGTTTGGATTGTATCCATTATGTATCAATATTGAGAAAAATGGTGTTATCATGAATTTTAATAGTAGTGATGATTATGTGCCGGTTCTTAGTTCGGAAGCAGTGGTTCAATCGAATTCAATGGATACAAAAAATTGTATCTGAAATCTAATATTGTTGAAATATTTGTTATTCTTATAAAAAATGGATACATTAGCAGTGGAAATATGATACATGAACGTATCTTTTTTTAAAATATTTGTGTGTATCAGAAACCTCATTTATATGTATACAATTTAAGTTTTTCTTTTTAAAAAAAAATATTTTTCATAATTGTATGTATCATAATATGCAGTGATACACTGAAATTATGGAATTGAGCAATTTCTTTTAGTATGTTTTTTTTTTAAAAATTTACGTATTGATAAACAATATGGTATTTTATATTCATGTATTACTGAAAAAATTGATATACTAATAACAAATTGGTACAATGTATTGATACACACAAAATAATACATTGGTACGTAACAATTCTGAATTATCAAAAATCTGATACTGATACATATATCAATTCCGTCATTGATACACAAAGACAAGAACAAGCTTGAAAAAATTACAATGTATCAATTCTTCTTCCTTTCTTCTTCCTTGTACCTCCTCTCAGAATGTATCACAACAGCAAGTGCACTTGTACCAAGTGATTGTTCTTGAGGAAAAGACACAGATCAAACGATGGACAATCTTATATAGATTATTCATTAGATGATGTACCTCGAGTTAGCCTTCTAGTGGATGATTCATCCACCATTTTTAAGCAATATTATACTTTGATAAAAATTCAAAAAATTTAAAGATATTGAAAAAGTTGATAGTATATGAAATATGAAGTAAAAATCGTAGAAACTTACACAAGAATCACGAAATAGTGGTGTTATACCCCGTAGAATTTCCGGCACCTAGACGACCTATTCGCACGTTGGTTAAGCATATTTGAAGGCCATACGTGCTGGAGAAAGGCCCGGGAAAAGATCGGACGAGAAACCTGTCGAACCATCGCAGAAGGAGCCGAGGCAGAGCCCCTCCGCGATGTCAGCGTGTCACGGAGGAGAGGCCTCCGCGTTGGCTCTGTGACGCATTGGCCTTGTCCAGGCCCAAGTATATAAAGCCCACTTCGGGTTTAAATCATTTAAACACTTATTAATTTCCAGAAAACAGAGGGTAAGCAGCAAAGAGAAGGTAAGAACGAAGGAGGGATTATAATTTTCGACCGATTACGCTGCTAAACGTTGTTCAAACTCAAATTAACTCCAGATACTGAGGTATTTAGCAGCAGAGAGCATTTCTACAGATTCAGTTTCGTGAAATACGGCCGACGAATCGTCGAGCCACCGAGCTAAGGTAAGTGGAATTGCTCTAAATTAATGTCTATGTGTTCCTAGCTGTGAAGTGAATATTTCTCCCTTCTGGACCGCTGTAAAAATAGCGAGTTTTCGACCGTCTTTTGATAAGCCTAAGTTTAGGCTATAAACTATATCGAAAGTGACGTTGCCTTTTAAAGTAAAGCTGTATTTAATATTAATTGACATATTTATGAATGCAGTTGGGAGAAAATAGCTGAAGTACCGGCCTAGTCTCGTTCGACAGACGAATAGTTCAAGGATAAGGTATGTAAAGCTAGTTTCCTCGGCAAGTTAGTAACCTTGGTACAGTACAGTAATTTAAAGGCCAGTAGAATGTTCAGAAGTCATGCGTTATGCTTATTATGAATGTTGGTACGGTATTAGAAGTATCGAGTTATAATTTGCGCAAAACTTGCTAGCCCGATATAGATCCTAATACAAGTGTTAGAATCTGCGCAGTATGCTCAGTATGTGATGTGACACAAAATGTTAGGATATCATTGTATTCAGTTGAAACCCAGTAAAGCAATGTAATATCTGTAAGACATCTCAGAAATAGAACGATAAGTTAAAGTGAAGCTAGAAAGCATATTAGAACTAGTAAATCATGTTACTATAGAAACTCAGTATACAGCATAGTTTCAACAGAAGGACTATATCATGTTCAGCATCAGACCCAGTGTAGTCTGGCAAAAGACTATATTTATACATATATATATTTACCAGCCTCAGCATGTATTGAATACGTACATACTACTATTACTAGTTCAGCATGTGATATATACAATATTTTACCACCATTAGCCTCAGCATGTGAGATATGCAGATAGGTTTACTAGTTGAGACCGTTGTATTGTTTGGGGTTGGACTACCTAGCATCCATGACCGCCCCAGGGTTGATAGCTGTATCGACTCGTCCGCCAGAGGACGAGGATACGTCGCTCTACGGAGTGGCATGCCGTCCCACAGGGGACGAAGATGGGATGCCAGTTTTCCCCATATTATGCCTTGGTCGGCTTTTACACACCCCTGTCGAGCGGATACGCCTGGGTGTTGATTCAGGAGTCCTCCGGACTCAGATGCAGTTATAGTCAGGGGCTCAGCGAGCCCAAGTGCATACCCAGGGGACCGGCAGGATGCTTACAGGGTTTATAGGAGATGGGACGACCGGGGTAGGGGTATAGATTCTGTGCTGGTTGTACCTCCCAGCTTATGGGGGCCGGGTAAGGTTTGTGTGTGCTATGTTATGCTATGTTATGTTATGCCATGTTATGATAGATACGAGTAGATCAGCAGTAGAACGATACGTCTCCGGGTATGACTCCTACTTCTTCTAGTATAATTGAGAGAAAGTATGACTTACATTATCAGACAGTTAATCTATTTCTCTCTACTTCAGTTCATCAGTTATATTATTGTTTTCAGATATTTCTTTCAGTTATTGCTTTACATACTCAGTACCAGTGGTACTGACGCCTGGTGGGGCGCTGCATTACTTGCCTGCAGGTACTCATAGACGAGCAGGCGATACCACGTGATTCCTGTCAGCGATCGAGTATTCAGCTCCTGTCATCCGGAGACTGAATTCCAGAGGTGTATTTTTCTTTTGTTGTATAATACGGGTAGGTCGGGGCCCTGTCCCGATTATTTCTATTCCTGTTCCTAGAGGCTTGCAGTCTGTATATGTTTCCCTATGGTCAGATGAGCCGGTCGTGTGAGGCCGTGCAGTGGTTAGTTGTTAGTACTTCTGTTTCTTTTATGTTGGCCGTGTGGGGCCATAGTTCGACAGTAGTGGTGACCTTGCCGATCACGTAGCTATCCAGTACTTCAAGGTTGAGTTATAGATAACTAGACAGCATGGTGGCCTTGTCGGCCCGCATAGGTTTCCCTATATTGACATGTTTCTGGTCAGCTGTTAGTACAAGTACAGGAGGCTATAGGCCAATGGGGCGGGGGCTGTGTTTACGGCCGTTATATAGCCCTTTGTTTCCAGAAATGTGAGTTAGAGCCAGCCAGGCACCAGATGTGCCCAGGCTTAGCAGTCCAGCAGTTCAGGTCCTAGTAGGGCACCAGGTGCCAGTCATACCCCCCAAGGCGGGGTGTGACAAGTGGAGAAAAAAATCGAATGAAAATCGTGAGAGTGAAACACTGAGAAAATATTGGGAGATTTTGGAAAATGAAGAAAAGTTATTTGAATTGGAGTAAAATACGGCTAATGAAATTGGAGAGAGAATGTTAAAAGTTTGATGCATGGTAACTTACTATAAAAAGCTATTTATGTAATTATTTTACTATTTTGTGTAATTTTTTAAAAATGTTATTATATATTGTAAATATGTATTAACATTTAGATCCCATTTTTATGGCTCTGGCAACTAGCATCAATGATAAAGTCCAAATCTCACAATTAAATAAGAAATTTCACCGAATGTCCAACTTAATGATTAGTGTTTAAATTTTTTTCCGTTAAAAAATAGTTCAAATATAAATATTTGTCAGACTTGTGCTGCTACTCCTGCTTCTTCATCCCTTTTTCCCATCTACTTCATATGTGTTATGAAAAATTAAACACTTTTTGCTTATTCGTGGTTAATTTGAATTGATTTGGTTGAAACAAATTTGATTGAATTTTATCATTGAAAATTATTGAGATTGAGATAAGAATGGATATTGGATATTAAATTCAGAGTTATCGAAATTATATTTTGGAAAAATTTGAATTATTTATGAGCAATAGAGGTGAACGTTCGATTCTTCGATTTTCGATTTTGAAAAAAAAAATGCACCGTACACCGAATCAAACTAGTTCGGTTTGATTTGATTTTTTCAACTTTGGTTCGGTTTGATTCGTTGTTTTTAAAACGGTTTTTCCGTTCTGAGAAACAAAATTATCAAAATATTTTATATGAAACAAATGTGTTCGACAATGCTATTTCATATAACTTCTATAATAATCAATAACTTAGCACATTAATTTAAAACATTACAAATAAAATATAATTGAAACTTAGAAACTAACTACTACCTAACACCTAACAATTAACATTTCTTGATTTCTGGGACCGCTAGTATATCGTATTAGACTATAACTTACACAAATACCATTTTTAAAAAAATTATAATTACAAAAGTTACAACTTCTTAAATAAAATTACATAAATACAAACCATTTAAAATTTTATCTTTTTAATTACATTTTGTACAACTTTTACTTTTCTAAAATATCTATTCTAATTAAATATAAAAAAAAGATTATATACCTAATATAACAATTTAAATATATAAAATAATATAAAATACTCTCTTTTTCTTTTTTTTGTTTGCAGAAATTTTAAAAATCCTCCAAAAATCCCTCTGTCTTCTCAACATTTATTTTTTCAAAAATTCCTATAATTCCTCTCTCTTCTCTATTTTTTATTTTTCTAAAAATTTCTCTATCTTGTCCATATTTATTTTTTCAAAAAATTCAAAAATTCCTCTCTTTTTTTCAATTTTTATTTGATTTCCTAAGAATCTCTTTCTTCTCTTTTTTTTTATAAATCAGTTGTGATTTATTAAAAATTTATTTTTATTTTATCGAAATATTTTAAGATACTTGAATAAAGTGTGAATTCATCAAAAGGTTCATCAAAGGTATTTATGTATTAATAAAAATTGTGTATAATATAAAAAATAGATGCATATATATGCTTCAATTATATAATATAATATAATATATTGATACACATATGAATAAATATAATATATAATATATGGTGCTTAATATATATTATGCTCATATCTTTATATGTGAAAGACTAAAGTAAAATAAAATTTATGGATGAAGAATATGAGAATAATATGAACAATATTTTTTAGAAAAAAATAATTAATACATATTTGGAATATGTGTTATGTCAAATCTTTAGTATAAAATTTATTAATAAAAATTGTGCATATATAAAAAATACATGCACATATATGCTTTAATTATATAATATAATATATTGATATACATATGCATATATAATATATAGTATATGGTGTCTAATATATATTATATTCATAATCTTTATATGTGAAAAACCAAAATAAAAGAAAAATTTATGGATGATAAATATGAGGATAATATTAATAATTATTTTTTAAAAAATATAATAATACATATTTAGCATATTTAGAATATATATGGTGTTAAATATAATTATATATATTAAATTTTTACCATATTTAATCTACTTAAATTATGAAAGAAATTAATACTTATGTCATTTATAAAAAATTATCATATTTATAATTTTTATTCATTTAATCATATATAATGTATATATTGTATATTATGTAATTAAGAAAATAATTGTAACTTTTGTAATTACAATTTTAAAAAGTTGTATTTATGTAACCTCCCCTTAAACTTAAATGTTGGGCTGAGTTGGGTTAAATGTAAATATAAAGTGAAGGCCCAAACCCCAAATGGGTTGGATTTTAAAACTTAAATATAAATATTATTTTAAAATATAATTAATAAAACTTCGGTTCTTCGGTTCACCGAAGAACCGTGACTCTCATATCGAATATCGAACTGAAGAACCGAACTTTTCAAAAAAAAAAAAAATGAACACCGAATCAAAGAACCGAATTAATTTGGTTCGTTCGATTTTTCAATTTTTCGATATTTATGCCCACCTCTAATAAGCAAAAGTGTAATAGGATTACATTTTCAAAAATTTCGAGTGATTTGGCACTCATACAATTTGTATTAAAATCCTAGTGATTTGTTAAGACTTGTGGCAAATCCTCCTTTCAAATTTATAAATAACTTTTCAAAGTTACAACACAATTTGTACTAAGATCTTGATGGTCTACAAGGACTTATGGTAAGTCCGTCCATCCATCAAATTTCACAGTGATCCATCAAGATTTCTTGTTCTAAATCTTGATAATTCACGATGAATTGTGCCAAAACAAGCTTTTTAGTAATTTATTAAAAATTAAATCCTAACGTGAAAATTGATTTCACATAACTTTAGGATCAAAAGTTAAATAGCCACGCAAAATGATTCAGTTGAAGTACGAATTAGAGTTATTTAAGTTTTAAAAGAAAAAGTGAGACAAACATTGATTAAGTTGGGCCACATAATTGCCCATTTGAGCAATATGTGAGCAAATATTATATCAAGTCTAATATTTTTCTCAAAAATAATTTTTTGTTATGAAATAATAAAAGAAGAATAAAAATATGTAGAGAAACAGAGAAGCAGAGAAATTCTTATTTCTCTTGATGGGATGAAATACAATGAAGGAGAACCCCACTATTTATAGGGATAATTCCTCCTAACTTTTCTCCAAAAGATAGACTTTTACTATAATATAAACACATGTATCCACTACAATACAAATACTTTTATGTACATTCACTATAATATAAATATGTTTATAACACTCCCCCTTGAATGTCTATTTGATAGAGAATGTGCCTCGTCTAGAAAAAATCCAGTTGGAAAAAATCTAGTGAAGGAAAAAGAGTACACATATCTAATAATACGCATTTTGGTTGCCTCATTAAAAGCCTTACAAGGAAAACCCAGTGGGACAAAACCTCGTAAGGGAAAAAGAATACAGTGTGTATTAACTCCCCCTAATTAGAACATTTTTGAATCTTTGCATCCCGATCTTGTGCACCATCTTCTTGAAAGTTGCAGTTGGTAGAGACTTGGTGAATAAATCAGCATATTGTCACTTGAACGAATCTGTTGCATGTTGATATCACCATTCTTTTGGAGCTCATGTGTGTAGAAGAACTTTGGCGAGATGTGTTTCATTCTATCTCCTTTTATGAATCCTCCTTTTAGTTGTGTTATGCATGCTGCATTATCTTCATATAAAATTGTGGGTACTTTGTTACATTTCAAACTACATTTTTCTCTAATGAGATGTATCATGGACCTCAACCACACACATTCTCGGCTTGTTTCATGAATAGCTATTATCTTAGAATGATTTGATGAAGTAGCTACGAGAGACTGCTTTGTAGATCTCCAAGATATGGCAGTACCTCCACATATGAACACGTAGCCAATTTGAGATTGAGCTTTGTGTGGGTCAGAAAAATACCCTGCATCGGCATAACCAACAAGATCGGGACCGCAATTGTTAGAATAAAAATAAGCCCATACCAGTAGTCCCTTTTAGATACTGCATTATGAGTTTGATTCCATTCCAATGCCTCCTAGTAGGAGCAGAACTATACTTTGCTAACAAATTAACCGAAAAGGCTATATCAGGTCTTGTAGTATTAGCAAGATACATTAGTGCACCAATTGCACTAAGATATCGTACTTCGGGACCAAGAATTTCCTCATTCTTTTCTTGAGGTCGGAATGGATCCTTATTCATATCAACTGATCGAACAACCATCGGAGTACTTAATGGATGTGCACCATCCATATAAAATCTTTTCAACACCTTTTCTGTATAGGCAGATTGATGAATATACCGTTTGTCAAATGCTCTACTTACAAACCAAGACATAATTTTGTCTTTTCAAGATCTTTCATCTCAAATTCCTTTTTTAAATAATCAATTTCCTTTTGAAGCTCTATTGGAGTTCCAATAAGGTTTATGTCATCTACATAAACAATAAGTATGACAAACTCGGATGTTGTTTTCTTTATAAAAATACATGGGCAAAATTTATCATTTATATAACTTTCCTTAGATAAATATACACTAAAATGGTTATACCACATGCGTCCAAATTGCTTCAGACCATACAATGATCTTTGTAATCTAACTAAATACATTTCCCGAGACTTTGAATGATATGCTTCAAACATTTTAAATCCTTCAAAAATTTTCATGTATATCTCATTATCAAGTGATCCATATAGATAGGTTGTAACCACATCCATCAAATGCATTTCAAACCTCTCATGGACAGTGAAACTAATAAGATAACGCAACGTTATTGCATCCATAACTGGTGAGTATGTCTCTTCATAGTCGACACCAGGCCTTTGTGAAAATCCTTATTCAACAGGGCGTGCTTTGTACCTTTGTACCTCATTTTTCTCATTTCTTTTTCGCACAAAGACCCATTTATAGCCAATAGGTTTAATAACATTAGGTGTTTGAGCTATAGGTCCAAAAACTTCACGCTTGACAAGTGAATTCAATTCTGATTGAATTGATTCTTGCCATTTTTGGCCAATCATTTCTTTGTCGACATTCTATGACAGATTGAGGTTCAAGATCCTCATTATCTTGCATGATTTTTGTTGCAACATTATATGCAAAGATATAATCCACCATTATTTTTGATCAATTAATTCCAACATCACTTGAATTTATGGATATTTCCTCATTTTTTTGATTCTCGGGCTCATTGATTCCTTCATGGATATCAAAATTGCTCAAGTCTTGAACTTCCATATGTGGTTCTTTCGTAGTATCATATTGACCATTTATTTTTATTTTTCTACGATTTCGATCCTTAGAACCCAATGGTCTCCCACGATTTAGGCGTGCTTTGGACTCATTAGCTGACACTAGTAGATGGTCCTTCATGGACATTAATTCGAATTGGGACATTCTCTGCAGGAATATATGATTTAGTAATTCTTTTTCAAATCTGTAAATGCGTCTGACATTTAATTTGCAATTTTCTGCAGGTGAATAATATTTTGTACTTCTTGCTCACAAATAGAAGTACGTGAATCAAGATGAAACAGTGATGAATTTTTTCATAAAACTTCTTTTTTGATTTCATTATTTTCTCTCCCTTAATTTTGAGAAAACTATCTCAAAAAACCGACAATCTGCAAATCGAGCAGTGAACATATCTCCAGTTAATGGTTCAAGGTTGCAAATAATGGAGGGCGATTCAAACACAACATAAATTCCTAACCTTCTTTGGAGACTCATCTTTGTGCGATGTGGTAGTGCTACAGGCACATATACAACACATCCAAAAATTTTCAAATGAAATATATTAGGTTCTTAACCCAAAATCAATTGCAACGAAGAAAATTTATGATTATTTGTCGGCCTGAGACAAACAAGTGTTGCAGCATGCAGAACCGCATGACCCCAAATAGAAGCAGGCAGCCTAGTTTTCATGAGCAATGGTCTTGCTATCAACTGCAGCGTTTAATTAATGACTCGGCAAGGCCATTTTGAGTGTGAACATGAGCTACAAGATGTTCAACTTTTATCTCAATTGATAAGCAATAATCATTAAATTTTTTGGATGAACTCTGCAGCATTATCAAAGCAAATGGACTTAATTTGATTATCAGAAAAATGTGTCCGTAATCGTATTATTTGTGCCAATAATATTACAAATGTTAGGTTGCGAGATGACAATAGGCACACATGAGATCATCTAGAGGAAGCATCTACTAGGACCATAAAGTATCTAAACGACCCAGGTGGGTGGATGGGTGCACAAATATCCCCATGTATATATTTCAAAAACGGAGGGGACTCAATCTCAACCTTTGTTGATGATGGTCTCATAATTAACTTGTCTTGATAGCAAGCAGTACAAGAAAATTCACCATTTAAAAGAATCTTCAAGTTCTTTAATGGATGTCCATTTAAATTTTCTATAATTCATCTCATCATTATAAATCTAGGATGTCCCAGACGATCATGTCAAAGTACGAAAGTAATGGAATTAGTAAACTTCTGGTTTACTATAGAATGTGCCTCAATTGCACTAATCTTTGTCCAATTCAACCAGAAGATAAAACAGGAAACTTTTCTATAACACATTTGCCCAGAGACATTCTTGGTGATACCAAGGTATTCAAGATTCATCTTATCCATTGTGTTGATATGACAACCATTTTCACGGATATCTTTAAAACTCAACAAATTTCTCCAAGTCATTATTTATGATGAGTTTAGTTCCCTTAGGCAAAATTATAATGGCTTTCCCAAAGCCTTCAATCAAATTGGTACAACCAAATATCGTAATAACACTAATCTTGCCCATGTTTAATTGAGAAAAATATTTCTCATCTTTGAATATCATATGTGTTGTACCAGAATCAATCAAACAAATGTCTTCATAATTGGATAACTTGCTTTGAGAATTATCCATATCTTAGCCTTCAAATTTTGAGACAGTAGAGTCTCGTGTTGATAACGTGTTATAAAATATAAAAGAAGAACAAGAACATGTGGAGAAAAAGAGAAGGAGAGAAGTTCTTATTTCTCTCGATAGAATGAAATACAATGAAGAAGAACCCTTCTATTTATAGGAATAATTCCTCCTAACTTTTATAAACACATATATTCACTACAATACAAATATTTTTATGAACATTTACTATAATACAAATATGTTTATAACATTTTTTTAATAGTTACATTTTTATACTTTTTAAAAAATCGAGATCAAATCTAAATGTTGGGCATAAAAAAGATATGCCCATCTTTTGCTGTCAAATAAACTTGAATAAGATGATATATTAATGATAGCTGAGGAAATACTAATTAGTACTTAAAAATTATTGTGATGAAAAATACATCATGAAATATTATATGTTGAAAGATGGCACGATGAGAAAATAATACTTAAGAAATAAATTTTTGACAAATTTCTGATTAAACATTAAACTCAAACTTTAATGGGTTAAAATAAGTTAATTAATAAATGAACAGATAAATAATCAGCCCAAATTTAAATATATTAGGCGGGTTAAGATTTCATGAGCTAATTTTATCACCTCTAAATAAATTGATATAATTAAAAAAGAAAAAGGCACAAAAACACAATTAATTTATAGTGAAACTATAAGTTACATATCACTGATTTGAAGAGGTAAGATTATTTTGTTGTAAATTTCAACTCTATTCCTTCTTAAGAGTTGCATTTTGAAGTTAGGGATTTCAAATTTGTTCCTAAAATCAGTGTATAATTTTAGTATTAGCTATATACCTAACACCCAATAATCCTAGGATCTTTTTTAAGTTTTAACAAAATTATAACTGTAAACACAAAAATAAACATTTTGTACATAAGTGGGTAAGGCTGGTTCCAAAAAAAAAAAAAAAAAAAACTTTGATCAGATAACTGTGAAAGCACGAAGGGATTGAGATTTGAGAGCAAGGGCAATTTTATAGATATTATCATGAGGCATATAAATAGATGATCTTTATATAAAATTAAATATTTTATGTACAGATTTTTAAATTTACTTATATATCCATACAGACATATGATTTCAGTAAAATAGTGAGGGCTTTTTGTGTTTTTACCAAAATTTTAATATTAAACATATTATTCTTCCTCATTTGCAAAACTATCTAATTGCTCCTCCTCCTCGTATCCTTTTCCCATTTTCTGTTGTTTGTTCTCCTTTGTCAAAGTCTCATGGAAGAAAAGTGAAAAAAATAGTTGGGCAGAGTAAAAAATTAATGCTAATTCTTTTTCTATTTATGAAGGGTGAAGTTAGGCAACTAAGAAAATAAACAACTCAATTTCACAGAGCAATTAGTATAACCATTTCTCAACATGACGATTGATGAAATTTAATGACTTGGACACTACTAAAATGATCGGAAAATTGCATTGCCCAACTATGATTTCCAATCAAGCACTAAGAGATAACCAACCAGTAGTAAAGACTCTGCTCTACTGGGTTGTTTAAATATTTCATTGAAATTTCCAGCCCATTTTACGCTGCTCAGATAATAACTGAGGAATTACTTGAATCAAAAAATAACAAAGGAGTGAAAGGCTTTGAATTGAAGTTGGGATAAAAAGACAAAATAGTCACTGATATTATTTAGTTCCTGGTATTATAGCAAGGGTATGTATATAAGAAAATTAAAATAAAATAAAATAGTGCTGCAGCTGATTAAAATTGAATTAATCAATTCTCATATTTTAGAAATTGTAGATGCTTGTTTATTCATTAGGTCATAAATTTCAAAAGGGGGAAGCCTATATAGTTCAACAAGTAAATTTGACTATGTTTTTATGATTTATATCCTTATTTTTTAAATTGAAGAAGAGTCACTCAGTTCAGCGGGATAATCGACACGCAAGCGAACTCTAAAAATAGAGAAGCCTGCAATCCGGTCTGTTGAGCTTGAATATTATGGAGTCGTCATCGCGACCCTTCTTTTAACAAATAAATTAGAACAAAAAAGAGAATTAGAAAAAACAGTAAAACTGGACAGAAAAAAAATAAAACTTGCTCACCGGTTTCATTGAAAAAAATCTCATTCATCACATATTCAAAATTTTAGTTATATAGCGCTTCTCATAAGAGTGTTATACTGCTCTATTACTTATGTGACCAAACGAGTTTCGTGTGAAAAATGCTTTTAAAACACAAACTAAGGGCCAACAGATATTACCCCCTCCCAAAGATCTTGCCGTGGCTCTATGTGGATTTCTCAAATTATCATCATAAAGATAGAATAACAAACATATAGAATGCTTCACTTAAATGAAGAGAATCTTCAACAAAGTTCATTGTAAGCTTCCGTTTCTGAAAGGGTAAAGTTTGATATAGACGACACAAATTGTAACAATGAACAAGTATATGAAAGCAATTGAACATCAAAAAGGCATAACAAAAAGCCACCATCATCAGAACAAAAGATAAATTTCATTCACAGCCATAACTGGCTGTGTCCAAAGGTGTCCTAAGATAGATCTGTGTCATCATTTGACTTCTGGCGACTTTAAAACTAAGTTAAAAGAAAGTTGAACAAAGTACATTTAATAAAAAAACAGTTGGAAAATGTACCCCAATTAAAAACTTAAACTAGCAGCCGGTATGTGATTCAGTTGCAATATAAATATCATCACTTGTATAAGATCAGTCCAAGTGTTGGAATAAAAATAATTGCTTCATCATCATCACCATAAAAGCAACAAACATAAAAACCATTTACAAACAACATATTAAAAGACGATTGTAGTTTTCATAGAGAGATCAAGAGTAAAAGATCATTCAGTAATGGCAAATTATTTTATTGGTTCGATTCTGCCAGCGACTTCCTCACCGATATCAGAAGAGGGAGCTTAGATATCCTCATTATGATCCCATTTTCAAAAATCAATTTTTTTGTAATCATTATAAAAATAAATAAATTCAAAAAAAGAAGTCACTCAGTTCAGCGGGGTATCGACACGCAAACTTAGCTCTAAAATTAGAGAAGCCTGCAATCCGGTCTGTTGAGCTTGAATATTATGGACTCGTCACCGTGACGATTCGAAAAAAAATAAAGAGAATTGGAAAAGTAAAAGTACAAAAATAGAAAATATAGATCTGGGGGAGGAAGAAAGTGCTCAGTTGTGGCTAGTTGTTATTGGTTCGATTCTGCCAGCAAGTTTCCTCAACTCTAACTCAGAAGAGGGAGCTTTGGAATCCTCACAGCAAAATCAACCTCCCCAAAAATTGTTTCTAAAAATAGACATAAAAGCATTATATGAATATAAAATATGAAAGATGTAAGAAGAGATCGCTCAGGGAAGAAGGAGATCGACATGCAAAGGCAGAAGCCCCTGGCAATCCGGTCTGTTGAGCTTGATCTTTTATAGAGTCCTCATAGCAACTCTTCCTTCTACATCAACCAAAATGTATAACAAACAATTATTGAAAGAGATTGCATTAAAGAGAGAAAAAGAGGACGAGGAGGAGGCTGCTGCTCTGTATGTATGGTGTGGTGGGCGGTGACTATCAATATATAGAAGTTCTGCTAGGGTTTCTTGGTTTAAGATGGACTACCGAAATGACAGATTCAACCCCGGATTTATTCAAGTATTACAGATTAATTCACCAACAAACTCCTATTTTTCCTCTGGGCTGAGAACTTGAGAGTCCAATAAGTTTTTATGGACCACATATTTTAAACTCAGGGAGGTTTGCACGATAGATACATTACAATTTAAATTTTGTCCATATTTTAAATTAAAAAAATTATATAAAAAAATTATATAACATATTAAATTATATATATTGTTGATATTTTTTTATTATTTATTAAAATTAATTTTTATTTATAATATATAGTACCTTTGTAAATTAACGTGCATATAGTTATTTTGAAAAAAGTAAGCTTAATTTTTGAAAGTACATTTGTGGGCTTACTTTTTGGTGGATTTGAATCAAAAATGGATAATTTTTTGGGTCTCTCCTTAATCAAAGTAAATGAGGTAAAAATATGCTTTTATTTTCTCTTTCTTTAAATTTATCAATTTTTCACTCTCTTTTGACTTTTCTTCTTCTTTATTCCTCTATATTTAATTAGTATTTGGGTATACGCGTTGCGCGTGTATTTCATATTAAATATAAGTATAAAAATTTGTTAAAATCACATAAATATTATGAGTACTAAATTTGTGTTAAAATTGGCAATTTAATTTTTTTTATTTGAAAGACCAAAAATGGAGTTGTTCATTGACTTAGCAAAAGCAAATCATTATACATATCTGCTTGAATAGAATAAACGCAAATCAGATTTATAAAAGAAACAGATGAAAGTTGTCGACCTTACTAAATTCCTCAAAAAATAATTCTAAAAAATGTACGGTTTGTAAATCTCAAAGTTTTAATTTTTAGCATCGCCGTCGTTCATTCAATTGACTTTCTTTCGTATGCTGGCTCTTTCTTGACATGCATTTCTGTCTTTGTGTCCTAGACGTGGATACATTAAAATGTAAATTAGAGAACATAATAAGTTAATAAAAATATATTAATCATGGAACAAATATATTCCGATAAAAGTGATCGTTTTAGTCACGATAAAGAAAATATGGTGTAACGGGGCAAAATAAATATTGTTTAGCAAATAAATGAATACAATTGAGAAATAATTAAATAGAAAAAGTAATTGAAACACATCTTAGAAGGCTTCACATGCTCAGAATCAATGACTTGATTATATCACAACATCAACAGACCTCTATTGCATCATTTAAACAAAATGTTACCAATAAAAATAACGAAAGTGAAGACTAGCCACCACTAACAAGGACACACTTTGAACACAAAAATATGTCATTGAGCTTTTTTTCTAAGTAATGAATGAATTAATATACTTTCCATCAAGAAGTTGAAAGATGAAGGAACAAAATATTGAATAAACATATTAAAGATTGATATTAATGGACATTTGTAATAGATAGGGAGGATTAAAGTAATTTTAAATTTAATTGATTACAATAAATGACACTAAATTTTAGAAACATGAATCATCTTTTACATTTATTATGTACTATCACTTTATCATTTTTTAAATGTAAATTACATTTTAGTAGATGAATAGGTTTGAAGTAAAGGGTAAATATGGTCGTTCAATTTTTTATGAATATTTTGGTCTTTTACTTTAGACTCATGCGCTTCGCATTTTTAGTATAATCATATTATTATATAAGTGGAAAGCCAAAAAGTGAAAAGTTAGATTACCATAAAAATAAATTAAAGATATATGATATATGCAAGTGTTCATGAAATATTGAATGACTATTTTACCTTTCAATCTAGAACTATTCCTATAGTATTATATATACTAAAAGCTAAAATTGCATAAAAATAAATATTATTAAACTATTAAATATTTCACAATGAATTATTTAGATGATGATGAAGGAATAAACCTATTTATTATTTGAAGGGTATACTAGTCTCTCAATATTTGGAGGTTATTTTAGTATTTTCACTTTTCACTTTTTGTCTTCCCACTTATATATTATTATTATTATTATTATTATTATTATTATTATTATTATTATTATTATTATTATTATTATTATTATTATTTATTAGTTATACTTATTTTAACTTTTTACTTTTTGGCTTCTCACTTATATAGTATTAAATATATAATTATGATATGATATGATAAAATATTAATATTTAATTATGTATTTAATTAAATTCTAATTTAGTGAAGGAGCAAAATGGTAATCTAACTTTTCATTTTTGGCTTCCCACTTATATAATAATATGATATGATGATGATTTTTACATATTATATTTATTTTTATTTTATTTATTTATTTTATTTAGTGGAGGGTTAAAATGGTAATGCAACTTTGAAGTTAGAAAATTTTCACTTTTATTATATTTTAATTTAATTTATTTTTATTGTTATTTATTTATTTTATTTAGTGGAGCTTGTTTAATGACATAACATTAAATGACATTAATTAAATAAATAAAATAAAAAATTAATTTTAAAATTAAAAAAAGTTCAAAAAAATAAGAAAAAAATAAAAATGGAGGCCTCAGAGGCATGCCACATCAGCATGCCTCTAAGTCTCCTTTATATATATATATATATATATATATATATATATTAATTCTTGCCATAGAATATTCAAACACTCACATTCTTGTGTTTCTTTCTTTGAATAACCGAAGATTTCATATTATTCATCATTTTGTGCATTACCACAGTCTATTGAACCAATTTTTTTTATCAACTTCACTATCTTTATATACAATACACGACTTTCATATATACAGTGAAATTTTCTATTCGTAAGAGCATTCAAATCAATTAGATCTACATCTTCAAGGCATTCAAGCAAATTCATTCAGATATTGGAGTCTCTATTAGGACCATGAGATTATGAACAGTTTCATCAACGATTATTTTTGAGAAATTGGCTTAAGAGTCTTCTAAAGAAAAAGAAGATCATTGATTATGTAATGAAGGATGTTGATGGAAAATCTAATTGTTTGGGATCAATTTACTGTTTTCATTATTAGTGAAAGTTTTTCACTATGTATTATATTAGATTTTGTTTCAGTATGTATTGTATGAATAGGATATGTAATATGATATGTTCACCTTATTATATAACTTTTTAAAACTATGTATGAAATGAGTATAGAAATTGACTTAATCTTTTTTATACCAGGTTATATACAAACACGATCTAGTGTGTGAATTATGTATAAAATATGATATGTCTAACTAGTTTAGGTGTGTTTTTATTTTCTGGAGTCTGAAATTTGTGCAGAAGCTGGTGTATCTTCATTTTTATGTTGTTTTTACATGTTAGTATGTAAGAAATTTGTACGTATTTTAGTATATGGATTATGTATAAAATATGATATATTAAACTAATTTATATGCGTGTTTATTCTTTGGATATAATTTGTAGAAGCGGGTGCATCTTCATTTTTATGTTGGTTTTATATGTTTGTATGAAAGAAATTTGTATACGAACTGGTAACGACCGTGTAGGCGAAATTATTCACTAAATTCACTGTATCGTAAAAAAATAAATCATGGATATTTATAAATATATTTTAGTGAATAGGTTATGCATAAAATATGATAATTTTAACTAGTTTAAGTGTTCTTTCATTTTTCGGAGTCTGAAATTTGTAATGAAATGGGTGTATCTTCTGTCATTTTTAGTTGTTTATCAAGTTGTATCGTTCGTCAATGAGAATTTTGGGGGAAAATATCAGTGTGGATTTCAATAATCTGAGAGAAATTTGTGAAAAAAATAATTAATTTTTTTGGTGGGATTATCAAGGAAATGTTCGTGAAGGGATTGTGTCTCCTTAAATAAATGTGATTTAATAAAAAAGAGTATCATCTTTTCAATTTTTACATTAGGTTTTGATAAAATCTACTGTTATGTTCTGAAAAGTGAAAACTCCTTTTAAATTTTGTAATATTGATTCTTATATAATATGAATACATTATTTTCCCTTTCAAATATTTGTGCGGAATTAATTTATTAAATTTGATGAAATAAATTTCAATTGAATATTTTTCTAATTTAAAATAACTAATATTCTGTTTACACTGAAATAATAAGGTTTCTTAGAATTTGCAATTTTAATTTCGATCCAACTCCTTCAAATATGTTTTATAGAAACAAAATTTCTAAACATCAACACAAATAATCTCTAATTTACCAATTGAGTTAAATAAAATGAAATCAGGAAGATCTATCTTATCTGCTTCAGCATTTTCTATAAAACAATAATAGAGTTTTGTGATTCTTCAAGCAAATTACTAAATCAATTCAACTAGAAATTTAATTATAAATAATCGATATTTAAATAATTTAATAACGATTATCAATCAACTTTGAATGTTCACTCAAACAAATTTCAAGCTTTCAAATTGAAGAACTATAGTGCTCTTCAAATTTCATCCAACCAATTTACCAACACAACGTATAAAATAAATCTAACACTGAGAAATAACTAGATTTCAATTATCAACCAATAATCAAGTACTGGTTTTAAATTACTTAACTTGTTGAATTATTCACTAATGAATGACGGATTAACCAAACTTTACACTATCATCATGTTACCTATTTAGTTAAATTGTTCACAATGCGTGATAGATTAGAAATACTTGGTACTATCTTTATTCTATATATCTTATTAAATTTTTCACAAGCCATGAATGACTAACAAAATTTGGTACTATTTTTACTTAACCGATCTTGTTAAACTGTTTACAAGTCATGACGAATTGACAAAACTTGATACTATATTCATTCTACCTGTTGGAATTTGTAGATATTTTAATATTAAACTTGGCACCCGCTCCCACTCATAAACTTGTCTGGATGCTTTCATCGGACATGAGCCACTCATATATTATTATTCGCTCGCATGGATACTCCCCTCAAGCTCTAGCCTCTCATTTTAGAATGTTAAATCTTTTCATTCATCATTCTCATAAAAAACATGTCAAGTGCACCATTGTGGCATACAGAAAGTTACAATCTACTTCTGAAATAAATCATCATCAATTAACCATTCTCTCATTAACGGAGTGGGATCATTTTACTAACCATCCATCACAGGTAATTGCATTAACATATATACACAATATTTTAAACAAGTCATCACAATACAATATCACATCTTAGTCAATTTTTAAGATAAATTAACAACAACAGACTCACATACCACGTAAATGTCCGAAGACCAATCGTATATCAGTATTGCACACTATACATGCCATTGTATAGGTTTATCCTTATAAACCGTAACCTACCTCGATTACTTGAAATTATCGGCTTCGCTACTCTGTAGGAGCTTTGCCCTTTCTCAATGTTTTGGATTGTTCGAAATATACACATATATAATCATTGATTAATCACTCTCAAGATAGGGCCTAATTCAATTAAACCCTTCTCTTTTTAGGGTAATTTAATAGAAAATCCTTCCCTTCCACCTAGTTCTAGGTCCTCACCTTGTCTAACCAATCAACATTAACAAGAGGGATCCCATGAAGTAAACATTACTCAAATTTTCAACAATCAACCCTCCCATTACTTCCCTACAATCTCGGCCCTAGTTCATCAGCTTAGGATTTTTCTCTATATAATTTTCACCATTAAATGTCACAACCAATTTAGGATCAACACTAATCGAAGTAGAGGTAGAAGGATTGAGATTCTTACCTTCAAAGAGTAGTTCATTGCTTTGGAGATTTTTCTGTACCTTAACCCTTCTGAACGAGGTTTTGAGAATGATGGGGTAAAACCCTATAATTTTTACTTAAAACCCACTTTCTGACTCCCGCTGTCCGCTGCAGCGGTCCTGCTACAGGGGCCATAGGATCGCTGTGGCGATTCTCGCAGTCACTTTGTTATTTCGCCATGGGGGGACTTCGACCGCTACCACAGTCTCGCTGCAGCAGAAATCCCACAGCTGTAGCGGTCTCCCAGACCAGTAGCTACTCAAAAATGCACAGTTCTATACTTAGTTTATTTCACCACCTCCCTATCTCCTCTTTAGCCAGTTTTGGGTGTTCTATGCCTTTAAACATCCCGTAACGACGTTTGGATCGTTACATCTTGAAGAGACATTAATGTGTTATTGGTATTTCAATCAAGATTTCATCTCTTCTTTGTAAGTTAAATCTTCTTTAATGAATATAATTGTTATTGTGATTTCAATTATCATGTGTGTCTAAGTTTCAATAGTAGGATAGTGCGAATCATGGTAGATTGACATAGTTACGGTGATTGACGTGTGGATAGTCTTGTGTAATCGTATGTACTATCACTTCTTTCATTTTGAATGATTTTTAATGATTGAAAACATTAGAATAAGTCCTAGATTTGACTTGGTTGAGTAAGAGGTACAAATCTGGAAAAAGAAGTGATAATAAGGATACAAGATTTTAATCCTTATATAATAATTAATGTTGTAGCAAGATTAAGCAATTTAGGTTAATTATCAAAACTCTTGGTTCATCACTCTTAGTTTGAGAATATAAGAGTGATATCTGTCTGAATAGGTTGAGAAGCCTTTGGATGGAGCAATTGAGTCAACAACCTACTTACGCAGCATTAAACGTATCCACTACAGTCAATTATTGAATGATGTTTATAAACCATGATGATCATAACTCTCGTTTCATCTCTACTTGAATTTAATAGTAATAAATCATAATTGGTGTCTCTTTCTTTTGACTGATATTGAAGCATAACTAATTTTTTCAAACCCTCATTTTTACCAAAATAATTGGGTAAAAGTAAATAACCCAGACTTAATTTTCACCATATTTCCTTTGAGATTCGACCTCAACCTCGTTAGGTTCTATATTTGACAACGATCGCGTTATACTTCTTATCATAAATGTGTAATTTGGGTGTACCACACACTAACATGCGCCGAGAGAAAAAGTTCATCCTGTATTTTTTATTTTTTATTGTTCAATGGCTACAATTGAAAATTCCGTGGATGTCAAGATGGGAGATCTTAACAAGCCTTTTTGGTTCAACGATACTTATTTCAAGAGATCGAAGAGTAAAGTACTTTTCTACTTAAATCTTCTCAATGATTCTTATGTGTTAACTGAAGAAAATCCAAATAAAATAGACAACTATTCCATCAATAATGATGAACGTATTTCTCTTCAAGAGTTGAAAAGTACGATGATGATTCCTACAAATATCGATAGTATCTTCTTAATATCTATCTGATAATTTCTACGATTATTATGATAAAAAATACTCTAGTACAAAGAAAATTTGAAAAGCATTACAGAGTAAGGCCTCATTTTTTTATTATTAAGATTAAGACGTTTGAATCTGAATACACATCTGAATCATTAAGATGTTATCTCTAGTTCTGAACACTGAGTGATTAAAACTATTTCTTTTAGCATCTAAATATGCATAATTTAGCAATATATAAACACAAAAAATATAAAATTCAAATAAAACTGCAACTAGGTGTTAAATTAATATAATATTAAAAAAACAAACTATTTCAATTTAAATGCACGAATATAAGAATGTTCAAGTAACAAATTGTATAATAATCTGATCAAATTCTAACATACAAACGTATAAAAAATAATTTAAATAAATAAACTATAAGATTCTCAAGTATTGTATCTACATGGCATTAGCTTAAGCGCAATTTCCTCGCGCATATTGCTCATTATTTGAGAATTTTAGTTGTTCAACTAGGTCTATTTATTTTATTCAATATTTCTTCTTGTTGTCCTTCTTCCTCAAATATCATTTTAGTCAAGTTAGATTGATTAAATAAATCATTATTTATACACTCCTTCCCAATAAAATTATTTACTGCAAAATATGCAATAACAATATCTCTTTGGACATCAATAGAATATGGTGTCATTTTGTTCAATATTGAAAATCTTGCTTTCAGCACTCCATAAGCATGTTCAATCACATTTCTAAGTTGTGCATAAGCATGATTAAACCTTTCCTCCTTATTTATGGCACGTCTTTGATGATGATCTCCTAACCAATATTGAAATATTATGATATGGTGCTACTTGCTAGAAATTCTTAAGTGTTAGGATACGCAGCATCATATAAATAAAACTTATCTGAAATTAAAATAAAAAGGTAAATGATCATAATAAGAAGCTTAATTCTCATTTTTATATTTGGAGTTGTATAACCTACTAGGTGGAGGAAATGAAAAATCATTATTTGGATTAGCTGCAATTTCTGTTAGAACATGTGCATCATGTGCTACCCCTTTCCATCCAACATAAACATAAGTGAAGATCATTGAAATCACATATTGCGAGAACATTCTGGTAATATTTTCCCTTTCCTCTTCCTCTATAAATAATTTGTTGATTGCCAGGAATAACTGCATGTACTAGTTCCCATCTAGTGCACCTATTTCTTTCTACAAATATATGAATGTATATATTATAAGTTATTGAGGAAATTAAACTTTATAAAATTCTACAATGATAATAAAGTAAATAATACCTTAAAAATTCTTTATAATCTTTTATGATCACAATAAATATTATGATTAGCATGGATTATTGTAGATACTATCATCTCTTTTGCAAATTTCATTATTGCTTCAAGAACTTCATAAAAATATTTGTGAATTATTTGCGAAGAATGTTGAAATCTTCTTTTGATAACCACAAAATGCTTATTGTATCCTATGATAGTTAAAAATATTATTATCTTCTCTTCTACCGATATATGTTGGCTATCAATGAGTCAGTCATTACATTTAAAATATTGACATGGTCAAACATATGCATCACGTGGCATGCACATCAATTTTACGCATTGTCAATCAGGGCCAGATAATAATTCTAATGTATGCTTTTTACCAGATAAGATGATGTTAAATCTTTATTTCTTTGAACATGCTCGAATCTAAACCGATTGTTATGCCAATACATGATCATCAACCATAGTAGTAGATCATCGTTATCCATGATTAATGATTAATCTGTTTTAACAAAGAGAAAATATAACATCCAATAATAAGAATGATATGATATATATTTGACAAACGTAGAGAGTTATATAGCCACAAGAATTGACTACGAAAATTGATTCAATACTGATCAAACATTCACTAAACAAGAGATTTAAAAAAAAAAAAGGAAAGAAGAAAAATCTATAAATACAATCCATAATATTTGGATAGACATAAAAAATACTACTTGAAAAAGTAATTTAAAAAAAATCACAGGATCAATATCTAATGTATTTTTCTTCTAATCGAAAAAATAAAAAATTTCCATTTTTATTCCCGACCCCTTAACTTAGCTTTCTAATATATTCTCTGGCATTGTCATCCAAGCTTTCTTGTAGCTATCACCTTCACAAAGTATACTAACAGCTGTATTGTATAACGATTCTTTCAATCCAAGACCATATAATTTTTTCATACATTCCTCCATTTTAGGCCTACTATATTTTTAATCAATAAATTCAATGCAACACTTATCTTCTCATTAATTTTCAATTGAGATGATTTTTTTTCTTTCCTGAAATTTTTCGTTCCATCGGAACTGAAGAGTGAGATGGAGTATTAGTAGAAATATCAGTTTTGTCATTAATAAGATCTTCAACATCATCCATTATATTTATATTTATATTAGTAGATACAGACGAAGCACCAGGACGTGGAGTCGTACAACTTGGACTCCAACCATGAATCCTGCAGTAGTAGAGCCCTAAAAAGTATTCCACATGTATCTGAAAAGGGTAACGGTGAACTCCTCAATCTCTTTACCTTTGGATGAGCCTATATCATATTATTATATAAGTGGGAAGCCCCTAAGTTGAAAGTTAGATTACCATTTTTCTCCTTCACTAAATTAAAATTTAAATTTATATATTTATTACTATATAAGTCGGAAGCCAAAAAGTAAAAAGTTAAAATAAATAAATAAATAATAATAATAATAATAATAATAATCATTTTATACTAAAAGTAGAAAGCTCTTATTCTAAAAGTTGGATTACCATTTTGCCTCTGTAGTAAATCTAAATATAATAAAATATCTAATTAAATAGTTTTATTTTACCATCAAATATCTAATATTCTTATATATATATATATATATACACACAAAAATAAAATGAATAAAGTCATTCATTGTACCGAGTAAATAAGGATGATTGTTTCACCTGCCATTAATTTTTTTTAGGTTACACTTTTATATTTTTTTAATTATTATTTCATATACTACCTTTTCACCTTTCAATTATTTCATCTTCTAAACTTCTACCGGTTACAATAGTATTTATACATAATCCTCTAATGAAGCTCTGTACCATTACTCAGACTCAATATGAAAAATATATATATTCGTGTCATGATTATAATCTACATATTTTAATAGGCAATATGAATTTGTTGCATTATTTCTTCTTTTTTTTTGATAGTTTTTCAAATATTTTCTGATTTACCTTCTTGTGTTTGTTGTTATTTGCATTTTGGATTTGTATGAAATGCCCATAAACTTGATAGAAGTAGGCTCAAATCCGCAGATTAAATTTACTCTTGGCGCGTGGCTTATATTTATGCCCATCATAGTAACTTGTATTTTATGTAATTCTTGCATTTTTCTGCATAAATGTTGAAAATTTTTTTGTTTTCATTTTATTTTGGTGATCTTGTCACGCTTTATACTTAATCATCATCAAAGCATGATTAATAAACTAAGATAACCAAAACGCTAGTTCAATCATTTTGAATTTACACTTATCACAACTTTATATTTAATTATTTAATATAGATATACTCGTGCGAAACACGTGTCCAGAAACTAGTCCAAATATAAGAGATCATACTTTCAATATACATTTAAATTTTTTTCTCTTTACAACAAAAAGAGAGAAATTACTAAATAATGAACTAACCTTTATGTACTCATCCCACTCACTATTAGACATTCGAATGGTTTTAGTTATCAGAAGATAAATATTGCCAATCTTTTTAGTTATTGGTAACCAAACTTAATATTTTCTTTTAGATAATCATAATGGTTCTTCATCTTTTTTTTGTGTGTGTAACTATAAATTCATGAGAAGTCCCCGGAGTAATTTTAACCTTGTTCCGTAAATCTGGCTTCAAACTACTTCTATGTCTCCGATTCAATGATACATCTTGAATACAAAATTCTAAAAAAGGTTTTACTACATTCATTCTTCAAGTCACTCTTGAATTTTTGTTAGCTTGTTCCATAATTGAAATATAAAATTCTAATAATCATAGCATATAGACTAACACAAACAAAAGATCCATATTTTATACAATAGTTGCTCAAATAGATAAAGCATTGAACTGGACAGTATCAAAGACAATAAACATATGAATTACTAGCATTTGTTGGGTTACTGACTCTCAATCCACCTTATCATCAGAAATTGAAGTAGTTGGTTACAAGAAAAGAATCAAAATAGTGAAACATATGTAAACTTTATACTAGTAATATGATAACATTAAGGTTAACGTAATAAAGTATTAAGAATCTGATTGTGTTTTACTGTTAGCTTTTAGTATTAAAGAGGTATCTTTCATTTTTTTCATTGCAAATATGCCATTAGATTTTTTTTTTTTTAAAAAAGAAGTGGTTTAAAAATTCTATTATTCTATTTGTTAGGAATCTTTTTAGTTGATCTATATATTTTGATTATGCTTATTAACAAAATTTATTAGTAATAAATTTTTATCATTATATTTACTTTTAGTTAGTTATTTGTGCCATCTTGTAATATTAGAGAAATTTTGATATATGAGAACTAGAATGAATTTCTTTTTTTTTTTATGGTCGTTCAAGTGTGTTTTAAAAAAACCAAAAAGGTAATGAAACTTTTACTTGAAATGAAATAAATAAACGAGTTGCTCACAATAAATTTTAAAATAATTTTTTTAATGTTATCCAAATATTCTTTTCTCCTGTTATTTAATAAGGAGTTGCCTTTATACCATTTCAAAACTTTTACTGATGTTTGAGATTAAAAAAAATAGTATTTATTGGTAATATATAATGTTCGTGGAATCTAAATTTGTAAAGGAGAGATCAAAATTTTTAATGAGTTTGCAGGTTACCCATAATTTACCCATCAAATAATATCACTGGACCTCAAATTGTTCAAGAAAAAAATGTGAATGATGATGTTATAGTTGATAGAAAGGAGTAATTTTATAGGTGTATTATGAAGCAGAAAGCAATAGAAAGAATCTTATTTTTGTATGAGAGAAATATGGGCAACTAAAGCAATGGCTATGTTGAAACTCTTACGGAAAATACATGGTCACATAACCCGTGGAGAATTCTCTATAGCTTGATGCATGTCAATGAATGTCCTTAAGGATATTTCACCCCATATAGATGTATCTCTTAGAATTCAACACTCTCTTCAAGTATAAAACTAGGAGTACCGAAACTAACAAAGATTAAATTATATAAAACCCAGCAAAAGAAAAGGACAAGTAGGCTCTATCTCCAACTATATTTGAAGGTAAAAGAATTTGAAAATATAGGAGTTTATCTTTTTATCTATCTCCTCAAGGTGAATCAAAAAATGTAACGACCCGCCCGTCATTACGAGGGGAATATGCCTAGAACGCCCTAACTGGCCTATCTGGTCCTTATAAAGGTGTTATTAAGTGAGATGGTGAAATTTTGATATTGAGAGTGAGTTGAGAGCTGGAATTGGGAGCTACTGGTTACAGGGTACCGCTACAGTGAGACCGTCGTAACGGTCGGAATTCCACTATAACGGATTGGGGGAGGGGGGGGGGGGGTGAGTAACCATTGGATCCGCCGTAGCGGTGTCCCCACCGCCGTAGCGGGTCCACTACAATGGAAAAGTGATCACTGCAATGGATGACAGTAATCAGAAAGTGAGTTTTAATTGAGATTTCTGGGGTTTTTTCCCATTATCTCTAAAGTACATATTTCTAAAGTTAGAGGCGATCTTCCCAAGAGCAGAGTGCTTCTCCTTCCAAAGGTAAGAGTTGTTTTGACTTTTTTGTTATTTTGATTTCCTAGGCCCGTAGAATCAAGGAGGGAAACCTCTAATAGTGAATTTCTAGCAAGAAAATCCTAGGTTGGTAGAGCTAGGTCTGAAATCATGGGAAAACTATGAGTATTGATTCTAAGTTCAAAAGGAAATAATGATCGCTCCCTAATGTGTTATTCTTATAGAACATGGTTCATGTGGGAATTAAAACCTAGAACTAGGTGGAATAAAGTCTTTAACCCTAAATTGCCTTAAAGAGGGTTTTGAGGGAGGTAATAAATATGAATTGAACCATGGGAAACGAGATGGTTATGATAATAGGTAGATTGGGGAGGGTTTGAATCCCCAAAACCTTTGTTTTGATAGTAGATTATTGAAATTGTATTTCTTTCTTGTCTTTAGACTATGAGCGTTTAGAGGCATTGAGGAAAGTCAAGGCTCCAGCTGTGTGATTATCGTTTGAATCCTTCAAATCGAGGTAGGTTATGGTTTAGAAGGAGTTAGACCTTCCATAATGGTATGTATAGATGTGGAATTGTAATGTGTATGATATCTCTGGATATTAAATATTTTACTATACTTTGTTGAATTCCCTGATTTTGTGACTCTAATGTGGTGTAGTTACCTATGCAATGTGAAATAAAAATGTGTATGTTGTGCATGTCTTTTGTACTTGCTGAAAATGATTGAACAGTTAAAAAGGGTTAAGTTAATGGGGGTAGAATGAGACCTCCTAAAAGTCAGAACAATGGCCTCATGTTAATGTATGAATTATGAGGATGAATGTGGAGAATATGAATATCCTGAGTTGAATGTCTCATTCCCGAGGGGAGCATCCGAGCGAGCAGGACTGACTGAGTGGCTCGTATTTGAGGAGAGCATTCGGACGAGTATATGAGTGGGAGAAAGTACCACGCTGGTACAGTACATGAATTTCTAGAGTCCCCTGCAAGTCATGACTGGAAGGGCAGAAATAAGACCCTCTGCCGTGTGTGTACATCGATGTTCAGTGGCTGAGTGTTTCTGGTGATTTGACGGAGGCATGTGCCTAGCATGTCACCATTTGTTGTGTTATTGATGCTTGTAAGAATTGTGAGATTCTGACTGACTATGTGTAATTAATTGAAATGAACTTGTGGTCATGTTCCTGTCGTCTGAATTATTGAGGCTTGCAATGACTTGATGGATAGAATAATGGAAAGAAATTAGTGATTGATGTGCAATCTTTAGAAATGAATCATTATAATACCCTATGTGATTATGTGATATCTATTGTTTTATGGATCACTGTGGCATACATGGATGTTTTGTAATGATGTATTGGTTATAAAGAGTTAGTGAAATATTGAATGAGCAGCCAAGTCGAGCTACTGCCAAGCGGTACCGCGGCAGCGGGACATGTTTCGCCGCGAGGAAACCATGGCAGCAGTCAAGTGACCGCTGCAGCGATGGCCTAATCCAGTGAACAGGCCGGTTAGTACCTGCGTAGAATTTAATTCTTGAATTGAGTAAGCTTATGTATAAATAACGTCTTGGATTAAGTGCACATTATTTTCTATATATATGGTGTTATTATGTGAGGTCAGTCGATGATGCCTATCGGTAATGTGTTTTGTACTAACGCTACTCCTGCACTTCTTTTCTGAGTGCAAAATCCAACCCCAGAAGCTCATCTCGAAATCAACTATAGAGCAACAGTGGGTCATTGAAAGGTGAGTGATGCAGGAGGTGCGGTTTACTCCTCCGTTGAAGATGTCTCTAGTCCGTACATTTTTAGTTTTACTTATTTCCAGTTTTTATTGATATTAGACATGTACGTAGACGTCTAAAGTGTAATGACATTTGGGATTTGGGAATGTTATGTGAGAATTGATTTTTCTATTTGTTTCGAATGACTCATTTACATTAAAAGTGAGGTGTTTGGGCAAGCGATTGAGAGAAAAGAAGTGTTTTTGGGGAGTAACAAATGTTGTTTTTTAAAAGGTGAAAAAATAGTTTTTCCCTAAAAGATACTTCGAGAAAAATACACTTAGAACCACTTTTGAAAATTTATAGCCGCCAAAATGTGCGAGATCACACAACCATTTGTAGTTTCAGAGAATACTCTACTGGATGCAGAGGCCTCTGACATACCATATACTTCACAATTTTCGACTTCGAACATGATTTTGCCATTTTATCTGTTTTTCACTTCTTTATCATTATTGCTTGCTTCGACCGCATCTAGTAATCCACACATCTAAAACATGACAAATTTCATAAGATTGAGCAAAATACATACTAAAAGAATTATAAAAGCATAAAGTAAATAAGGGTGAATAATCACCACTTGTCACTTACCTCTTGCGTCTCGCGGTCGGGAAGAAGGCATCGAACACTAGACACTTAAAAATCAGTTGTTGTAGTTTACGTTTCAATCATATCGAAACACCGTCAAGCTCCTTAGATCCAAACCCGGGCATGTCAACAAGTCCAAATAATATACTATGGACATATGTGAAGTCTTAAATTACCTAACGACACACTAATGCTTATAAGGAGGGGTCAAGTTCCTCAATTTGGCTTTAAGACTTCTAAAACAAAATCTGTCAGAACTCTTTAGGTAGGTCTCAACACGGACCATTTCACTAAGTACTTTCTGAAGCATTAAAACATGGAGTAGAGTACAAATACTCAAAAAGAAGGTTTGGGTTGTTGCACCCATAGTTAAAGGAAGATCTTTTTGGCTTAACTCATAGACTCTATCTATTTCATTCTAGCGGTAGTAATTTTTTTTTTTTTCAGATATTGATTGTTTCAGACATATTATTATTGTACTCTAGGAATGCCCTATTGACATGTACTAGATTTTAATTTCTTAGATATTCATGATTGTCAGTGGATTATGTTTCAGATTACATTTCATTGAGTTCATTATTTAACTTTCAGACATATCAACTAATTACTTTATTGATTTTTCTTATTAAAGAGTTAGTTCATATATAATTTTCATTTAGTTAGAATAAGGTTCATTCAATGAGTAATAGAGGTGGGGGTGTCAATCATGTCTCACTTTAGTTTAGGGGCGTCACAGACATATCTATTTGTTAACGAAAATAGACTCTCTTCCATTAAAAATAGATATATATGGTATGTTTAATATTTTTTTATTTTTTTGTGTTTGGTTGGTCAAAAATATTGAAATTTTTTTGGAAAAATAAGCTCCTTCAAAATAAGTAAAATGACTTCCCTAATGAAAGTAGGAAAAACAAGTCACATTGTCTCTTGCTACTCCACACTTATCCACTCCACTGACCCACCCCCAACCACCTAGATCCCAACCAACCCCAACCCCCTACCCCCACCTCCCACCACCCCCTACCCCAACATACCCTCTACCCCCTACCTCCTACTAGACCCTACCCCAACACACCCTCTATCCCCTACCTCCTACTACACCCTACCCAAACACACCCTCTACCCCCACCCCATCCACCCCTACCACCACCATGACCACTCTCCTACACAATCCCCACACCCTACCCACCTCCCACCCGCCCCTTACCCATCCAATCCCCACCCCTCCACACACTCCTACTCACCTCTCAACCCCACCCCTCTATCCTCTACCCCATCCCTCCCCTCCGCCCTCGATCCCCCCACCCCCCACCTTACCCCATTCTAGGGGTGTTCATGGTTCGATTTGGATCAAATTTTGATCAAAATCAAAACCAAACCAATTTAGTCGGTTTTAAAATTTTTAAAATCAAACCAAATCAAATAAAATAAAAACCATCAGTTTGGTTCTTGTTGGTTTGGTTCGATTTTTCGGTTTATAACTAGCTAAAATAATAAATTTATAACAGTAAAACAACAAAGATATGAGATAACTATTTCAAATGAACATTATGAATTAACAAATTTCTCTCTACTATCACAGGATGAATGTATCTGAATTTTCTATTATTTTTCAACACTATTCCAAAGTTCTAGCATGTTCAAGTTACATAACTATAGAAGTTCTTCCACTTCACATGTTTAATAGCTACACAAAAATAATATACAACTTTAAATAGAATGATCAACTCTCCAAAAATCAAAGGGGCAATTAATTGAAGAGTAGATGAATGTCTTAGCAAACAAAATTAAAAATCAACAATACGCCACACAACATATAGATACTTATACTTAGAGTGTCAATACTAAAAATAGTCAAAAAACAAGGGTCATTTCCGACGGACAACATCGGTTTTTTGGCTAAAAATCAACGGACAATGGGTTGTCAGAATATATCGCGTTGGGAAATAAAAAACCGACGGACAACATCGCATATTACAGACGGACGTCCGTCAGTTTGGTGAATTTTAATTCCGTGAGTTTTTAAAATATTACCCGATAGGAAAAAAATTACCGACGGACATCGTCGGTAATTTTTAACTACTAATTAATTTTTTAAATCATAATTACCGACGGTGTCCGTTGGTATTTTCTTAGTTTTAGAAAACATACCGACAGACACTGTCGGTTTTCTGGGTTTCTTGTGGTATGTATTTGCAGAAAATCGATGGACTTAGCTACACTGTCCGTCGGTTTTCTGCAAACGGACTAGCAACAAAAAACTGCAATTTTTGCATTTCCACCTGCCAAATCAAAAATCAGTTCAATTTCAGCTAATATCCAGCACCAATTGCTACCAAATAAATTTCAAATAAACAAGAACATCAATAAGATAGTAATTATCGAATTAAAACATCAAAAGCAATACTAAATATCCACCAAAATTATCAATAAAATTTAAAAATATCAAAAAATATATACAAAGTTTGTTTTCAATTTACAATAATCCTAACAACTAAGGTGTCTCTTCGACATTTTCATCATCTGTCAAAAATACTTCGTCATCCGAAGGAGGAGAATGGGAACATCATCTTCGCCTTCCACTAGCTAGGCTGTTCACTTGTGCCTCGAGAGCCTCGACGGTATGACACACTGTCCTACTCTCTGCAATGCGCACGTGTATGCTGTTCAATCTTCGCGACATTGCAGCGATCTGAACACAGTCAACCGCCTCGGCCTGGCTAGAAGAACTAATACCTTCCAGTCCAGAATGAATCCATCGAACTGGGTTTCTAGATCCTAGGCCGTAGACTCTCCCCTTTTGCCTCCCCTCGTACACTTTTTTAGTTCAAATCTGGGTAGCAACATCCAGTGGAGGCTGAGTCGGCCCACCTAGGGCTTCTTGAGTCTGGTTGTACTTAGACAAGAGCCACTGATAATCCATCTACATAATTAAAAAAAATTAATTAGTATAATATGGTTGTTCAAACTAAACTTAACATATTACTATTTATATATAATATGTATGAACTTACATAGGCTTGTTCAGCTCTTTATTCGATCCATGTGTCAGCATCAGACTCATTCTTCTTCTTCTTTTCGTGGGTAGCCCAAAATAGCTCCTCCTGAGTAGGGTCACGACCCAATTTTTTGGCTTGCAAACAAAATGTAATCAAAGTAAAACAATATGTAAAGTTTAATCAAATTTATATAAGTATTAAATATAATAATTACCTACCAATTCTCTAGCTATCGTTCCTTGGCTCTTTGCACCCACAATGTGCAACGAACCACCTTTTCCTTCACTCCCTGCCTTCTTCGCCTGTTCACACTTTGCCTTAAATTCAGGCGTGTTCTAATATTCCTGAAGTGCCTTGAAAAGATGAGGTAGCATCCATTCAGGCCTCTTGTTCTTTAATCTTGCATCCCTAAACCAATCTGACATCCTTGAACTGCCCTTCCTCTCGTAGTTCGTGGCTATCTTCTTATCGTGCTGAGGTAGCCTAGTACACAATGTCTATAATCAAGGATCAAAAGTGTTAGATGATATATAATAATCACGGGTCAAAGAAGAATTTTATGAAATAATAATTCATTTATATACCTTAAACTCATTAAACATGTCCTGTCGAACCCGATGTGGTATTTCAGTCCAACTCGGATAAGATCGATCATATATCTTCCGAATGCTCTCCCTTAGATGATTTCTGACCTCTTTTCCCGGATGAAATCTGTAAAAATGACAATAAACATGTCAGTCATAAATATAACATTAAGATTAAATACTATAAATCTAAATCAAAAATAAAATCAAACTTATCCAAATCCATCAGGCACGATCACTAGTCTACCGATATTGTCTATATCTCCTGGCTGTGGCTCTCCAGCTGCTGGTGCTGGTCTCGGTGGTGGTGCCGGTGTCGGTGCTCTATATGACTGGGTCAAAAGCGGAGTATTAAAAGCATCCTGTGAGTCTGAGTCAGAGCTTCTATCTTTGAGTCGCAAGCCGGCAATGTCAGGAGATAATCCAATCAAGGAAGGAGTATCGGACGATGAATACGTCGAGTTCCCCCGTGATGGATGAATGCCAGGTGTAGGCATGAAAGTGTGAGAAGTAGTAGGAAATGGAGGCAGAGATGAATGTGTTGAATGCCCAGTACCATAGGGGACATAGGACAAACGTGGAGAAGAATGTGTATCTGGAGTAGATGAAAGGCCACCCGAAGCAGCACTAGAATCTAGTGGTCTCCTATGTGTTTTCCTACTACTCTTACTCGATTTACTACCCTTACTAGTTTGACCTCGATCACCTGACGACATCTGCATATAAGTTTACATGCATTATAACATATAATTAAAATAATAATATAAAGTATATATTAGATATAATAATTACTTAAAAGAATTAATTAAGTTACTTGCTAATCATCATTCTCCCATTCTTCGTCCTTACTTGTTTCATTTCCATCATTCTCCCATTCTTTCTCATCACTTGTTTCATAATCATGATTTGATTCTTCTCCCTCACTTGGTTCATTTTCATTATCTGATTGGTCCTCAACATTTGCAATTTCAATTATTACATCATCATTAGAAACTTCTTCTAATATGTGTTCAGAATGTTCTAAACTTTGTTCTAACTCAGCATCCACAGTTTGATGAACAACTGTCAAATTATTTTGGTACGCCATATCCAACACATTATCAATCTCTATCCGACCCACGGGATTAGTCTTTATAACAACCCACCAATCAGCCTGTCTTTACGTAGATGATATGAAGCATAATACACCTACTTAGCATTTTGTGCAATGATGAAAGGATCATAACGGTCATACTATCTGGTGTGCTTAACTTTAGTTATATTATGTTGTTGATTAACCCTAGTACCTCTGTGCGATGGATCAAATCACTTACACCGAAATAGTACTATCTTTTTTCTTGGCATCCAGCATACCTAACTTCTATTATCTCTTGTATCACACCATAATAATCAACAGTTTGGCGATTACCGTCTACATCGCCTTTAATGCACACTCCGCTATTATTGATTTTATTATACTTAGAAGTTTCCTCTATTTGAAACTTGAAACCATTGACACAATATTTATGTATGGACTAAATTTGACTATCAGGCCCGAGTGCAACATCACTCACAATTTGCAAATGTTCAATATTGTTATTTTCATCATGAACCTACATAGTGTTTAAAAAAATTATTTAAACAAATGATTATGTTGTACTTATATCGTTAACATGATATTGAACACTTACATAGTCTTTCAGCCAATCAGAGAACCTCGTATATATGACATCATTACCCCATTGTCCTACAAAGTAACTGTTCAATCACATTAATTTTTAAACTAGTTTAAGCATTAGTATTTAAATAATATTATTCAATAATATCATTTAGAACTTACTAAAGATATGGTTGTAATTTGGGGCAATTAAACAAAACGTGTGTCACAATAGATTGCATTTTCATACTACTCAAACCTCGTCTGGTTCGTTGTTTAGAGCCTCAACCTGGTTGATTAAAAAGTGAACGCGGGCAGCTTGGATCAATATCACCATCGTTATTGTGGGTTAGCTTATTTCTTAAAGTTTGCACTTACTGCTCAAAATAGTAAGAACAAAAATGAGCAGTTTCCGTTGCAAGATAAACTTCATAGATAGATCCTTCAATCGTAGACCGCTGCTTAACAGTTCTTTTGCACTTGCCAATAGTTCTGTATAAAATTTTGATGTTAGTAATTTGGTTAAACCAACTTTAAAAAAATGAATTCATTGTGTACAAAGTCATAATTTTAGTACCTTTCGAGCATCCATCTGTATTGAACTGGGCCTCTAAGACGCGCCTCATGTACGAGGTGAATCTGTAAATGTTCCATCACATCAAAGAATCTACACGGAAAGATCTTTTCCAACTTAGTAGTAATCACAGGAATATTCTTATCCATCCTTTCTAAGTTATCCTCCCACAAAGTGTTACTACACAAATCTTTGAAGAACAAACTTATCTCTGTGATTGGCTTCCATATCCTATCAGGTAGCCGGTTAAATGCAATGGGAATCAAAGTTTTCATGAAAACATGACAATCATGGCTTTTCATACCACACAACTTCCCTTCGTTCATATCTGCACGATTCCCCAAATTTGAAGCATAGCCTTCAGACATCCTCAAAATTTTAACTCACTCATAAATCTCACGTTTTTCATCCAATGTGAATGAAAAGCTTGCCTTGGGCTTTAACAATTTATTATTGTGTGTTTCTTGCAACTCTAGTTCTTTTCTTCTGCAGTATTCTTTTAAGTCCATTCTAACCTTTGGATTATCTTTTGTCTTACCCTTGACATCCATCACGGTGTTGAATAAATTACCAAAATAATTTTTTTTAATGTGCATCACATCAAGATTGTGTCATAGAAGGTTGTCCTTTCAATACGGCAACTCCAAAAAAATGCTCTGTTTTATCCAATTATGTCCAACACCATATCCAGAAAATCTACAAGGTATAGCATCTGTAACCTTTGGTAAGTGACAAACTTTCTCCCAAATTTCACTTGCTGACAATAATGGAGGTAGCAGATCATTTTCAACCATATTCTTTCGGAAGGCATGTTTTATTCTTCTAAACTTTTCATCCACTGGCAAGAACTGACGGTGACAACCAAACCATGAATTTTTACGATCATATTTTAATGTGAATGCTTTACTATTTTCCATGCAATATGGGCAAGCTAATTTTCCAGCGGTCATCCAACCAGACAGCATCCCATACGCTGAAAAATATTTATAGTCCACATTAAACAAGCACACAAAAGAAAATTCTGCTTAGTTGATATGTCATAAGTCACTACACCTTCAGACTACAATTGTTTTAACTCGTCTATCAGAGGTTGTAGATAAACATCAATTAAACTTTTTGGATTATCGGGACCCAGGATAATACAACTTAGAAATATGTAGGGACTCGTCATACACATTTTAGTGGAAGATTATACGGAGTAAGGAATTCAGGGCCAGCAACAGTAGGGTGCAGTAGAAACAGAGAATGGTGTAAAACCATCTGCACACAAGCCTAATCTAATATTTCTTGGTTCACTAGAAAAATTAGGATAAGTTCTATCAAAATGTTTTGAAACTTCTCCATCTGATGGATGAGACATAACACCATGAGCCCTTCTATTCTCAAGGTGCCATCTCATATGCGGAGCAGAACTCATCGACACGTACAACCTCTTTACCGAGGTATAAAAGGTAAATAATGCATCGCCTTAACTGGAACCATCTTCCCACCAGGAGTCCGCTTAAAGCGAGCATGTCCACAAAACTTGCAATTTTCTATATCCCCATCATTCTTATAGAACAACATGCAACCATTTTCACAACAATGAATTCTGTCATACGACAATCCTAACTTGAAAACCAATTTCTTTGTCTAATAGAAATTCTTAGGTACGTTCAACTCAGGGTTAACGAGTTCCCCCAAAAGACCAACCATAGAGTCCATAGCAGCTTGAGGAACACTCCAATCTGATTTGATATTGATTAGTCTAACTGCAATGGACAACTCAGAATGCGGACTGCCTACACATAGTGGATGACTAGCCTCTTCTAGTTGTTTGTAGAAACACATTGCTTCTTCATTGGGAGTTTCTTCGAAATATTATTCGGGTTCCATCCCATATTGTATTCCGAACGCATTATTAACCATTTCATGCACTCTCTCATGTTGAACACTACTTTGATCATGTGCAAACCTACTACTTTCACTGATCAAATTATAAATTATACCATTCTCCCCATCAGTCTCACCATGATCAATCCACACAAAATATCTAGGCTTAAACCCATTACAGTAAATATGAACTACAACTTTATCAGGTTTAAAAAACCTCATGCAATTGCATCACTTACAATGACACCTAATCAATCCATCAGTTTGAAAAGGGTATAGGGACATTGCATGGTTGATAAATCCTCTAACACCTTCAACAAATTCATCTTTCATGCCCCCACGATTTGCATTAGTTCTATCATACATCCATAAATGATGAATCATCTTAAAAAATAAAAATATTTTAAATTACACATATAAATTAAAATTAATTAATTTATATTGATAATTAAATTTTATTATTTAATGGTCACTAATTATCATTTAAACATCCTCCAAAAGTAAGTCAAATTTTGATGAAATTATTGAATTAATATTCAATAATTATTAATTACTAAAATTATATGTGGTCAAGGAATTTGAGTATGTAATGATAAATTTTTGTAATTATTGAATTATTAATAGGAAATTTTAATAATTATTAACTTTGAATTATTATATTATTAATTTAAATTTTAATAATTATTAAATTTAAATTATTAAACTATATAACAATATCAAGAACCTAAATTAAGCTAAATTTTTATAATTATTGAATTATGAATATGAAATTTTAATAATTATTAACTTTGAATAAATATATTATTAATCTACATTTTAATAATTATTAAATTAAAATTATTAATCTACTTAACAATATCAAGAACCTAAATTAAACTAAATTTTTGTAATAATTGAGTTATGAATATGAAATATTAATAATTATTACATTTGAATTATATCTACATTTTAATAATTATTAATCTACATAACAATTTCAGGAAACTAAATTAAACTAAAATATCAACAAACAAACAAAATATCAAGAACCGAAAATAAACTAAATTTATAAATTCTAAATTAACTAACACATTCATATTAACAATGAACAACAAATAAAATTATTTCAATAAAAAAAAAAAAGACATCAATACACATACTTAGATTAACAAATCTCTACTTTTCTCAAGAATTTAAGTTAATACACATTAATTACTTGATAAATCACTAAATTAATGGATAACAATTAACCTAAATAGACTAATATATTAATATTTAACCTAAAATCAAACAATAATAATGTAATTAAAAATTTTAAAAATCCTAACCTTGAAATTGAAGAGGAGGGGCGGCGGCTGTGGACGGAAGCTAGGCGGTGGGAGGTTCGCCGGTGATCTGGGAGGGATGCCAGTGACAAGGGAGGTCCGACAATGAGATTTGAGAGTGGGAATCGCCGGAGTGAAATGAGAGAGAAGAGAGAAGGGAGAAATGGGAGAAGAAAGGGTCTGGTCGACCGATATTAAACGACAAATTGACGGACAGGGTCAGTTAGTCCGTCGATTTGTCCATTTAATGAGTTGACCCAGATCTTAACTAATAACCGACGGACAAATCGACCCTGTCCGTCGGTATGTAGAAATTATTTTAAATTTGTATATTGTTATTATTATTTTTATTTAAGAAATAATAATTAATTCATTTACCGACTCTGTCCGTCGGGTAAGTAAATTAATTTTTTATTTTTTTAATTCCACACGACTCTATCCATCGGATCTTAAAATTATATTCTGGTAAAAATTATTCACGCAAAAATGCGTGAAACTTACCGACAGAGTATCTGACGGACATCGTAGGTTTGTTAAATAATTATGTAAAAATTAAATAAAAAATAAATAAAACAACGGACAAAGTCCGATTTTTCCTCAGCTTTTCACCACCGTCCCTGTCCATTGGTTCCTTTCCCTCGGTATTCACACAATTTTTAGTAGTGTGTTAAGTTTGAACATATTTTTTAAGAAATAGAATTTAAAAGTATTGTAGTTCATGTAAAATAAGCATATTAAAATTAAATTAATGATTAAAATGTATAAAATATTTATAATTATTTATGAAAAACTAATATCATATATTCAAATAACTATAAAATTTATATATGAATTTATCTGTTCGACTTGGTTATTTCTTCGACTTTTTTTAGTAGAACATAAAACTAAACTAAATATTATCAGTTTTTAAAATTTAAAAGCAAACCAAATCAATCCAAATCAAATATTGATTTTTTTTAAGTGATTTGATTTGGGTTGCGGTTTGGTTTGATTTTTCACTAAACCATGAACATTCCTACCCCACTCTCATTTTCATAGTTTTATTTTAGATATATATATATATATATAAAAATAATTTTAGAATAATATTTTTTATTTGAATACCAAACACAAAAAATTACATAAGTAAGAAATAACTTATTTTCCTGGAAAACATTTTTCATAATCGTCGCACACCCAATTTTTTTCGAAAAATCCATAATAAAAACAAAATTATCCATTAGCTGAAGCTAAGCTGCAGTATCAATTAATTTTAAAAATAAAAAAAAACTGTTCCAAATGCTCGCACCATCGACATTTTTATTCTTGAACTAAGACCTACACATCACTCATATACCCATTCCATTTCTCATTCTTTTTTTTCTTCTTCTTCTAATTGGATTTAAATTTCAAATAAACAAACAAAAAATAACCATACTTTCACATACTAGATACAGGATGAAATAATCTAATCAAACAACAATAATTACGAGATAATTTAAGTTCGAACTCGTTATACTTATTTTCAAATATCAAAATTAGAATTCGTCAATAATTAAAAGATAAAAGTGCAGTTAAAGTTAACCTCACATTTTTCATACATAATTTCGGACCTTTTTTTCCTGAAAAAGAAAACACCCATAAATAAAGTATTCAAAAAAAGAATAAAATGTTATGAAATAATAAAGAAAGAACAAGAATATTATAGAAAAATAGAGAAGGAGAGAAGTTCTTATTTCTCTTGATGGGATGAACCCATCTATTTATAGGGACAATTCCTCCTAACTTTTCTCCAAAAGATATACTATAATATAAACACATGTATCCACTACAATACAAATACCTTTATAGACATTCACTATAATACAAATATGTTTATAACACTCCCCCTTGAATGTCTATTTAAAAGATAATGTGCTTCGTTAAAACCTTACTAGAAAAAACCCAGTGGAAAAAAATCTAGTGAAGGAAAAACAGTACACATATCTAATAATACGCATTTTGGCTGCCTCATTAAAAACCTTACCAGGAAAATCCAGTGGGACAAAACCTCGTAAGGAAAAAAGAGTACAACGCGTATTAACTCCCCCTAATTAGAACATCCTTGAATCTTTGCATCCCGATCTTGTAAACCATCTTCTTGAAAGTTGCAGTTGGTAAAGATTTGGTGAATAAATTAGCCACATTATCACTTGAACGAATCTATTGCACGTTAACATCACCATTTTTTTGGGGCTTATGTGTGTAGAAGAAATTTGGCAAGATGTGCTTCTTCTATCTCCTTTTATAAATCCTCCTTTTAATTGTGCTATGCATGCTGCATTATCTTCATATAAAATTGTGGGTAATTTGTCACATTTCAAACCACATTTTTCTCTAATGAGATGTATCATGGACCTCAACCACACACATTCTCGATTTGCTTCATGAATAGCTATTATCTCAACATGATTTGATGAAGTAGCTACGAGAGACTGCTTTGTAGATCTCCAAGATATGGTAATACCTCCACATATGAACACGTAGCCAGTTTGAGACTGAGTTTTGTGTGGGTCAGATAAATACCCAACATCAGCATAACCAACAAGATCGGGACTGCGATTGTTAGAATAATATAAGCTCATATCGATAGTCCCTTTTAGATACCGCATTATGTGTTTGATCTCATTCCAACGTCTCCTAGTAGGAGCAAACTATATCTTCAGGACCAAGAATTTCCTCGTTCTTTTAAATCCTTCAAGGATTTTCATATATCCTTAAGTCTCTCTAGACATGAAAATAATTTTATTATGCGCATATCGAAATTTTCATATATTGCTAGACTTATAAGGAACCTCAAAATAATTGCATCCACCACAATAGGACCTCTCCATATATAATGTTAGAATTTACGAAAAATCTTTATGCCACAAGAATTCATTTATATCCACCGGCATTATACTTGAATTGCGTATTTTTAATTGGCTAATCATTTATCTGTCCATACTTTTTGACAGATTTAAATTCAAGATCCTCATCAATATTTATAATATTGAGCGCTACATTATATCAAAGGTATCGTCGACGATCATTTTGATATCAGTTTCAATGCGACATAACTTATTGAGACCTCTTAATTTTTCGTCATTTTCAGGTACCTGAACCTTTGCCAAGGTTTTATGAAGTGTTATGTCGTGGTGCTTTCTTAAAGCACTTGCCTCATCATTATGACCATATTAATCAATTGCTCCTCTCCTTCTTCAAGAAGTTCTACATTTGGAACCGTTTGGTCTATCACGCTTCAGGCGTCTCATAGAACCTGTCCTTCAAGGACCTTTCCTTGGAGCATTTGCAACTGAATTATAAAATAGAGTTAGCAAATATATCTGACAATTGATTTGCAATATTTTGTAAGTGAATTATCTATTGAACTTTAAGTTCACTTTTTTTCCCGAGGATCTAGATAATTCATCCCACACTCAATTTTCAGCTGCTAATCACTTCTCCCCCTAATGTTAGAAAAACTAACACTTACCCCTCAAACTTATTTGGGGACCCATCTTTGTGCGTTGTGGTGTAGCGATTGAATCATATATCGCACATTCAAATTTTTAGATGGAATTATTTGGTTCCTGACCCTGAAGCAATTGTGATAGGGGAACCTTGTTGGCTTAATGCATTCAAGTGTTGCTATATGTTAAATAAACATATCTCATACCAAATTTTATTTGAGAGTTTTGTTCTCATAACCAATGATTTAGCTATAATTGGAGGCATACAATTTTTACTAAACCAACATAGATATGAATCAGTATTATTAACATGATTTTATAATTTGAAACTACGCTCTTAATTTAATAATTCGAGCAACAACCTTACAAAAATCAATTGCAAGTTGATATCAAAACACATGTGACCATACCAAAGATACATCTATTAGCAAACGGTTCACATGGTAAGTGAATGAGCTCATATTCACCCTTTTATAAGTTTCAAATTTTCAAAAAATATAATTCCAATCTTAACTGATTAAGATCATTCTATCACGAGAACAAGCAACACAAGAGAATTCTTGAAAAATATTTTATCTCTCAACATATAGCCACGTGAATTTTTAATTATTTTTGCATCACATTTGAACTGGAATGGCCAACCAATTATGCCAACTTATTTCAGTAAACTTCTAGTTTACTTTCGTATGTGATTTCATCATCATACAAATTTGAAAAACGGCGGGTAATCTTTTACATAAATATTTATAACCCGCTTCAATTGTAGTAACATGAAGATATTAGATCTTCCCATAATTTATAGTCTCAATTTTTTTTCAATGTTCTTGAAACTTATAAGTTTCCTTTTGAGACTTACTACAATAATTTCATTCCTTCAAGTAGTAATACATTAGCTCTTCCGGAGCTCTCAATTAATTTTGTGTAGTACCACATATTCAATCATATCAACATCATTAATAGTTTCTCCACATAGTTTCAACTTAGAAAAAAATTTGAATGTTGATGAGCTATACTCATGAACAGACTTAGTATTGATGGATCCAATCATATCGTGCCTTTGGGTGTATGACCATCTTCAGATGCTTATACCTTTCTTTTAGGCTATTCCACAAAACAAGTAGATCATTAATCGTGAGATATTCAATTTTAAGAATTTCGTCAAGATGATGACGCAAGAATATCATCGTCTTAGCACGATCTTGGTTTGATGCTTTGTTTTCACTTTTAATGGTGTCTCCAAGACCCATTGCATACATATGGATCTCAGCATCCAACACCCATGAAAGGTAGTTCTTGCCCGAATTTTGAAGGGCAACGAGATCAAGTTTTGTAAGGTTAGCCATATTAAAAGAAAGAGAAAATAATACCTTGGCCTTCAAATTTTGAGATAGTAGAGTCGTAGAGCAACAATATCACCAAAGGAATATCACTCCTGTGGTTAAGTAGTACATACCTCAGATCTTTCAAAGTGAGTGTTCAAGGCAGCGACTCGTGCTGATAACATGTTATGAAATAATAAAGAAAAAACAAAAATATTATAGAGAAATAGAGAAGGGGAGAAGTTCTTATTCCTCTTGATGGGATGAAATACAATGAAGGAGAACCCATTTATTTATAGGGACAATTACTTCAACTTTTCTCCAAAAGATAGAATTTCACTATAATATAACCACATGTATCCACTACAATACAAATACCCTATCATACAAATATGTTTATAACACAAAAAATAATAATTATCCAATCCTCCCCCATTAATTGCATGGGTCGGCATTAGGAATTAATAAAAATGACCCTGTGACACGTACAAACCACCCGAATTTTGTTTTATATAGTTCGGCATTAGATTTTTGATGACCCAAACACTTACCGCCGGAACAAAGCTTGATGCTCTTTCTTGTCTCCTTTTTCATCTGAGCTAGCCGGTCCATTTGCTCTTAGTTAATCTCCATGAACTTTGTGATCTGATTTTTTTTCTGTCTTGAGAAATGGTGTGCGCAGGGCGAATGCTGTATTTATCTTGCTCAACGACGCCGTTTTCTCCCTCCACTTCGGCGTTTCCTAGCTCCACATATCTCCATGGAAATCGGAGAAACAGAATTAGATGGCGATCCATGGCCTCCGATGCTGATGCATCTTCATACGCTACTTCCATAGATTCTGAATCCTCCGATAAAAACGCAGCCGGGTAATTCTTCCACTGTTTTTTGAGAAATCATTTTAATGTGTCTTTTCATTGTTTGAATGTTTCGATGATTTGAGGGACTTATGATTAATTATTGAAAGTTATAAGGACACAAAAAATTGATATTTTTTGGAGGATTTGGGATTGATTTCCGCAGGTTTTGTATAATAGAAGGGCCTGAAACAGTAGAGGATTTTGCCAAAATGGAGTTGCAAGAAATTCGAGATAATATTAGAAGTCGGAGAAACAAGATATTTTTGCATATGGAGGAGGTCTGTCTTCTTTTCTTCAGATTTGTATCTTTTCTCTTCTTTTGGTAAGAAGGGAACTGTTATGTCTACTTAGCTTTGTGTGCATACGTTTGTAGCTTTAGAATACCAATCATTTAATCTGAAGTGATTTAATTGGGAAAATAATAGTACCGGACCTAAGGATAACTCTATATACAAAACTATATAACATAGCAAATAGTAATTTTTTTTATCATAATTATAAATCACACATAATTCACATTAATGACCGGAGAAAGAAAAAGCAAAGAGTAACCCTTTATAAATATTTTTTAATTTTATGACTTTTTTACAAGAAATTTTATTTTTATACATAAGAGACTTGAAAAGATCATTTTCTTTTATTCAAATTGTAAAAGAGCGAGACATCTCATTTTCTCGAAAAAGGATGAAAGACCTTTCATTTATATAAATATTCTTCCACTTAACTATTACGAAGGAATATGTATTTTTCCTTAAATTTTTTACACTTAGGTTAATGTGAACCAGGTGTCAAACAAGTATTTTTCCTAATATGGAGTAAGAAATATGATGATGTGGGAGACATGTCACTGTGTTAGAGTTATGACTTATGACCTTGGTAAAATAAGCTAATTTGTTGCATAACTCTCAATGTCAGTTTTGCCAACAATAATGGAGTATTATTTACTGTGGTTTTCATTGCACTTTTGCCGATATGTAATACAATCTGCTTTCAGTATTGCCTCCCAATGTTTCTGTGTTGTTGCCTATCATGAATAGAGATGTTACCATTATTGTATAGGTCAGACTCCTATTTGAGATTTGAAGTATCTATACTTGTATCCGTGTTAATCCCTGCTCTGCGTTTGCAGTGTGACAGGGGCACAAAGACGTTTGATTGCTATAGTTGCATAATCAGATTTTTATGCTCAAATTTGTTATTCCTTCCATCTTCAAACTTGAGCAGGTACGCCGGCTAAGAATACAGCAAAGGATAAAGAGTGCTGAGCTTGGGATACTAACGGAGACACAAGAAAATGAGCTTCCTAATTTCCCATCATTTATTCCCTTTCTGCCTCCTCTTGTAAGTACTCTTAGCTGTTGCAAAATGTTTATGTAGTGGTCAGCAACTTATAATAAACTAACGTCCCAGTTAACGTAAAGTAAGGAGATTCTTTCTTTTCCTTATGTTCTCCAATCCGTGTGTATTTTCATGGACTTTCTACCTCTCCTTTTTTACCCTTTTGGTTGGTCGTGCTGCAGGTTCTGCAGTATTTAACTGACAGTTATATATTTTTTGCAGTCATCAGCAAATCTTAAGCAATATTATGCTACTTGTTTATCCCTCATTGCCGGATTTATGCTTTTTGGTGGACTTCTAGCACCCAGTGTAAGTTTTTCTTTTAACATTTTTACTTTCTTATTATTGTTATCATTTGGCAAATTGACTTAAAGGTGAAAATCTGATTAATTCTGAGGAATTCTTAGATGCTGACATTCAGTTCAAACTCCTATACAAGCCTACTACTTTTACCATCTAAAGCATGCTCATATTGCTGCAGTTGGAACTTAAATTGGGATTAGGAGGCACATCGTATGCTGATTTTATCCGAAGCATGCATCTGCCAATGCAACTGAGGTACGTTTATGATATTGTATGTTTGCTTAGTGAAGAAGTATATTCACTTCTTTACCACCAACAGCAATGACTTCATAACATTTTGGCTCACCGAAACAAAGGTCGGTTTAGTAGATAAGACAAGGTACCTACTTTATACGCAACTTCAAATTACTCTAATTCTTGATCATCTTTTTAACAAATGTGCCACCCTTTTCATATCTACAGTTACACTGACCTTTTCTTTTTTAGTAATGAGTTGTAATTAGTGCATGGAGAGAATTATGATATATGCAGATAATCTGTGGTAGAGTTTGTTTGTGAAAACCTTCTTGAAAATTTTCAGATTACATGCTTGTTAGGTTTTCCAAAAATAACTGTAAAATGAAGAATGGGAAAGGGGCAGTTTTTTATTGGAAAAGTTCTTCCTGCGGACCTGCACTCTTAAAAAATAATAAATCTTCAAAAACTGCAGATATCCAAACATGTTAGTCCAAACAAATCTCACTAGGAGCATGTTAAGTGCTTCTCAAATTTTAGGTGTGTAATTGACTAATTGTCGAGACACTCATCTTATGTTGTGAGAAGTCAGAAGCTCTCCACGACTCCTCCATACAAGTCACCCATGCATAGAAAACAAGAAACAAAACAAAAGAAAGATAAGTTGCATTCTTTGATAATCATTCTCTGACACTGGACTCAAATAGGAAATGGATTGAGTAATTATGCAATATCTGCAGCTTCTTCTTCCTTAAATTTTTCTTCTACTGTTTGTTGGAGGAAATACACAAGAGCTTAAGATCAGCAATTCTAGGAGCAAAGCAAATGCAGGACTAAACTCCAGGATCCATGTTTAGTTATTACTAGAGAAGAGTAATATCAAGAGAAACTACCGTGAGAACACCTTTATGCTCATTGCTCACAGGTTCATATTTATGTTGGATAGATGTGGAACCTGATCACACTTGCTAATCACTTTTGAAACTGAAAGTGATATAAAGCCAACGAATCCACCATTTTTAAGTATTATTAAAATTTCAATTTTTGGGTTATTTATCATATACTTGAAATATCTAATTATTTGGTCGGGCAATGCTTTGTGCATGTATCTGTTTGTAACAATTTCAGAATAAGTTATTGTACTTTGCAGTCAGGTTGATCCAATTGTGGCATCATTCTCCGGGGGTGCAGTTGGGGTGATCTCTGCTTTGATGGTTGTTGAAATCAATAATGTGAAACAGCAGGAGCATAAGAGATGCAAGTACTGTCTTGGAACAGGTGTGTAATCTGTTAATAATTCAAAATTTAAAAGTCTAGTTACTGATTTGCAAAGTAACTATTTGGCAAAATATTTTTCAAGTTTTCTATGGATTACCTCTCAAAAGTGCTAGACTTCTTCAAATAGTTCAGCCATCACAGAAGGTCCTGCAAAGTTGCGCTTTCTGTTTAAATCTTTGGATTCTGGAAGGAAGTTTCTTTTTTCCTCTTTGAATGGGGGATATATTTTGTAGAAATAGCATCCAACTGGGAAGCAATTGGAATACAGGTGAATTTTATGATGGGTTACTAAATGCATATGCAGGATATCTTGCTTGTGCTCGATGTTCCAACACTGGAGCTCTTGTTCTTATCGAACCTGTTTCAACAATTAATGGAGCGGACAAGTCTCTGCCACCACCTAAAACAGAGAGGTGTCCCAACTGTTCAGGTTCAGGAAAGGTGAGTGTATTTTTCAAATTTATTGGCTCCAAATAGTTCACTCTGTGCACTTACATCAAATAAATTAGAATGGATAAACTGAACATCTCTTTCCTGACCAATGTTCAAACGATGTGAACTTCCGATGAAGTAGCCTGGAAGATATATTTGCAAAATGCCATAAAATGTTAAACATTGTGATCTTGGAGCCCGGGGGGTTGGGGGGTGGAAGAGAGGGCACTTATTCTTAACATTTGGATTGACTGTCTAGTTAGATTAAAAATTTGACGCTGGTTAAGGAGCACTCATGTTTCTGTGCCTTTAAAAGTGGAACAAAAGGCACACGGGGGGAATTTCAACTAAAGGATAACGAGAGGAGAGGAACGTACTGATTGACTTCTACATTTGCCACTTAAGGTCAGAGCTACTCATGGCTGACCCTTGGTGGACTATGGAAACATATTCGAAATAACTCTAGTAGCCCATTAGACATTACTAAGAAGTATCCTGGTATATATATAGTGATTTGAGGGTTTCTTTTATGAAAATTAATAATAAGAATTTTGTTTAATATAATAAGCAGATTGTACTCTGTCTGCATATGGCAGGTGAAATAGAAAGCTAATATTTCTCCTATCAGTATTTGCATCACGTACCATTCTGTATTTTTGTTGGATGTATCATTCTTTGGAATTTTGCACTCTAGTTTATCTATTCAGTGACATGAAATTAAGTTGAGCTTCTATCTTTTGGCAGGTCATGTGCCCTACGTGTCTTTGTACTGGGATGGCTATGGCAAGTGAACACGACCCACGAATTGATCCCTTTGATTAAATAGAACATAGATTTCCTTACTGGGACTGTTAACATTTAATATGTAAAGTTTTAGATGAAGTATCACAGCTAAATGAACAACACCACCTATTTAATAGAAGAGTTTAAGCCAAGGACGATTATTGTTGAACCTTTAAATACATGATATGCTTTTTTATGCAAGTCTAGCGGACATCTCCGTTAATCTGGAATTTGTAAAATTTATAATACAAGTATCTAACAAGCTACCAGGAATAAAGCAAAAGCAAGCAGTGAAAGTGAAATAACAGCTACACAAATATATATATAAATATATATAGTGAAATTTGTGAAACGATGCTTAGCGGAGGCAACTTTACAATGTGAAATAACAGCGTCTACACCATGCACAAATTTATAAATAGTGTAATAACGCCAAAATCTACAAGAGAGAACATACTTCATCTATATGAACTGACCAACCAGGCTATGGAAAATTTCGAGATCATAGCACTGTAATACCCGTATGCATAGACCTTGTTTCCCTGTCGAGAAACTGATGATGGTACTACCGATGCTGACATGCCAGAATCTCTCGGGAATTATGGAATTTTTGCATCAAGTCTCAATCTCTTGCTACAGGGATTTATATTCCTCAATCAGTCGTGATGCATGGAGACGGGACGTAGGAACCATAGTGCATCCTAGACTCTGAAGATATGCAATCTGCCACAAGAGAACGAATCAACTGAATGAGACACCCTGAGTCCCAAGACCATCATGCCCTTATCTTACAGCCTTACAGGCAATATTACTGTGTGCGTGTGCTGATTATTGTTAAAATTTGTTACCATAGCAAATCATGTGCCTGATTTATAATGTTTTCCTAATATTTATTTAATCTAACATCCACTAAAAGCAAGTGAAAGGAACGCCATTAAGGAAAACCTTGACCCCTCGAGCCTTATTTATTATAAACCACTAAAGAGTACGAAGGGATGGTAGGCTATTTTGCTCGGACTCTTGTTGAATTCTCCAAAAGTAATGTATTTTTGGAGAATCCGACACGGATGCGGCATCGAAAGTGAAGAGTTCGTGCAACTTAGATGGTAGGTATGCCTAAGACATAAGAAGATAAAGAATCACTGACACATAGCAACTTAGTACTCTATATTAGTAGCTAGCAACGATATTCATATTGTTCCCACTTTATTTGTAACATACTTCCGGATGTCTTTGACTGTCCAAGTCTGCTCACTAAGTTTGAAGAGCAAACGCAAAGTTGCTTACAGGTTTCAGATTAAGTATATCAGTTTATATTTTTGGATATGCTTTATAGTTGGTTAAACTTACAATTCCGTCATTTTCCCTGTAAAAAGTAAAGGCAAAGTGTATAAAACAAAATAAGATGAGGGAAATAACAAGTTCTGCATACCTGTTTGGAAGTTGGTGCTGATGTACCCATTGCACTTTCAATCCGTAGTTTTTGGAAGTACTCCTACAAGGGAAAACGTGTGATTAACAAGTAAAGAATAATAATCATTGGGGAAACAGCAATGCACATTAAGCTTTCTCTGTCTTCTTAGGGAAAGGCTCACAGACAGGGAAAGGGATGGATTGCCGATAACATCATCCATCCACGTTGTGCTTATGAAATCTGTAAAGCCCTGTGATTTTTAATAATTAACCTGGACTAGTTACGGGCTTAATGACATAAGTAAAGTAACCCCAAGGTGTGACCATATGAGGGTAGTGAACTAATTGGTACAAGTTGGAATGTGTTTGAAATGGAAATAGTGACTAAATGTTGAAGGGAAATAACCAAGGCAAGTCCCAGGGTGCCTTGCTGAAGGCCTTGTGCTGCAAGAATGCTAGCGAGGGAGGCCCCAGGGAAATGGCGGTGGCAGAATAGTTCTGGTAGCAGGCGCATGATGTCTCTTGCAATGCGGTCTCCCTTTCCAAATTCCTGGGCAAATAAGTTGAGCATGGGGAGCGAGAGTAATTCTGAGATATTGAGTTACGACCTTTCCTTAGAAGAGCAAATCAAGGGGGATTTCTACCACTTTAAGGTTAGTATTTCAAGGATGTTTTTATGATCATTTCGCTCCCTAACCACAATTATTAACACTATATACCTAGTAAATTACTAGAATCTCCTCAAATCTTCAAAGTTGTCAACAACACCCACAAGTTGGATTTTCAAGATTTAGCATGTGCTTGGTACAGAGGAAAACTGTTTTCTAATTTTTCCATGTTTGGTTGGCCAAAATGTTGTGGGAAACATTTTCTCTGGAAAACAAGTTCCTTAAAAATGAGAAAAATGAGTTCCCTAATAAAAATAGGGAAAACAAGTTTCATAAGTGACATTCCAAGTTCATTGTCTCCTCCCCCACTCACCTAACGCTCCCAACTCCCACTCCTTGACCATCCCATCCCGCCCAACCCCAAACCCCAACTCCTGACCATCCCACTCCCCATGATGTTTTGTTAAATTACATATAAATACTTTTAGGATAATATTTTCTTGTTTACTTACCAAACACTAGAAAATAAGTAAGAAATTCACTTGTTTACAAGAAAACTTTTTCTAGGAAAATATTTTCCTACATGCCAAAGACACCTTTTGTCAAGTTGATGTAATTCCATCACTTCAACTCCAAGTGATTACTTTTTATTTTTTAAGTCTTGACGGACAGAGTTACTCAGTACCTGTATTGGTGAGAGGTAGCAGGCCGTGGCACATAAACTGATCCAAACATCACGTTTTTGTAAAAAAAATAATGATGGTAGATGGTATTTATGGTGTTCGTTGGTGGTTGGAAATTAATATTAAATGAACTTTAGTGATGGCCATTAATGGTGGTAGGTATAAAATTGAAGGGGATGATAAATTGTAATTGGATATTGGAAATTATTAATTATAATGACCTCAATGACTCAATAAAAGTATAAGAATTGGATGGGTGAACTATGTTATACCTAAATGGGTTGAATTTGACGATTTGGATGTCTTGAGTCAATAGTTCTTGATTGTTGAGCTAAGATAAAATATAAGGGAAGCATAATTATCGAGTTAAGTTCAGTTATTGTAGATCGTGAGTTCACGAACGCCCGGGAGCATAAATTAGATTGAGGGACGTTTGAGTTAAGTTGAGACGTACCCTTATCTTAAGCTTAAAATTCATGCCTTCTAAATTTTTAAAACATTTCAACTGTCAATGTGTTCGTAAGAACGAGCAAGCATACTGTAATATCCCAAAAGTTCTTAAGACTAGACCTGGGATTTGGAAATGTGATCGGCAGAAAAATTGAAAAATTTGCTTCAGTATGACTCAACATACGAGTCGTAGGAAGACCTGCAGTTCAGATCAGAGAATTTGTTTCCCAGACCACGAGCCCCTTACGAGTCATAGTATGTGGGTACGACCCGTGGTCAGGAGTCGTAGTAGGTCCTTGGGATTACCAGGTGATTGATTTTGTGGGTGATGGTACGGTTCGTAGGATGGAGTTATGGGTCGTGTACGAGTCGTGACAGCCAACAGTTCAGTTTTTCCTGCAAATTCATTAAGGGTATTTTTGTAAATCCTAAGCTCCTAAACCTCAAACTATGTCGTTTTAAGCTCTGAAAGAGGGTTTTAAGGGAGTTTAACTTATTCTAAATCATCCCCCTCCCATGCATGTAAGATTAGACCTTCCCCATTGAAGATCAAGCCTAGAATACTTCAAGTTCTTCTCCAAATCTCTTGGGCTTTCAAAGTCAAGTGTATATTCAGTTTACCCAGGTATGTAGGGCTGTGAATAAGAGTTTCCTTTCACTCTCATGCCCAAATTCCTCCTCAAGTTCATGAATTCAAGTGTATTAATTCCCTTCATGTTTCAAAGCATGTTTTAAGATTCAAGGGCAGATTTTATATACTAATTGATTATAAATTCATGATTTCAAGTCTTAGAAAAATTATGCTCAATTATGCAAGTTCATGAAAAGTCAAGTTTATGATTTATGATTTCAAGTATGATGAGATATCTAGCATGATTGAATGTTTACAAATTACTCACGTATAAATTCATGATTTTACTTATGAAGTCTATTTCAAGTATGCATGATTTTGAGATTTGGACAAGCCCATACATGATAGGTATGTTTTCATGATTCAGTTCAGTTTTATAATATTAGAACACCATATGGTTTGGAGTGATACTCCCTATTTTTAGCCTATGGTGTGTTTGGAGCCAGGACTCCCGATATTCAGATTTCAGACTATGTATGTAATTATATTATCATCTTCATTGAAAAATGATGGTTTCAGCTTCGTTTCAAAACGATGGAGAGCACCTTGCATGTTTTTGGGAGTAGTGTCTAGCACCGAGTAAGCCAAGGGGTTCATGTAAACCCCGGATCTAAAAAATATGCGTCAACGTAGGCTTATATATATATTTGGGGCCTCTCAAGAGAGTTTCCCCCGCTCACAGGGGGCCTTCAGCTTGATATTGATATCATTATAGCATCCTTAACCCTGACAAGGTTTCGGATGGCTTTGCCCACTTGAGTGTAATAGTTGGGGCATCACGTAAGCTCTATCGTGATGGTGTCGGTTGTGACGAGTCTCCCATTATTCCTCATCATTTCAGTTATGCATGTTTATGACTTATGATATTATATTTTCAGCAGGTTTGACCCAATGATCAGTTTGTAAGCTTTTACTTATGATTTCAGCTATGGCAAGCCATATGACTCTATTTTCAGCTTTGGGACATTCTATTCAGATATGAAGTTCAGTTTATGACTACACATGTTTTCAGATATCAGCATGCAATCCTTACTTTCATGATCTTATGATTTATGTTATGTGCATGCAATCCTTACTCAACCTGTTTTACTTTCATTGCATACTCAGTACATTCCAAATACTGATCGCATACTCTATGTTATATCGTTTCATGATATAGGTTTAGACGTTCAGACTCAATCCCGCTGTTAGCCAGTCTCCGCAGTTTAGTCCAGTTCTCTTATTGGTGAGTCCTCATCCTTCGAGGACCTTCAGTTTGACGAGTTGTGTTACTTTCAGTTTTCAGACTTTTAGTGATCTAGTTGGGGATGTGTCCCATCATCTCTTCAGTAATGTTAGAGGCTTTTCAAACAATATGTAGGATCTCAGTTTGTCAATGTTGAATCTGTTTATGATCTTTATACATGCAGACTTCGTTATTAGTTTTCGTCAATTTATGCTCCTTGGCAGCTATTTCATGTCATGGGTCGACTTGGAGCCATTCGTGGTTCTAGGTTCCGTGTCCCGGTCCCAACCTATATTGGGTCATGACAAACTTAGTATCAGAGCGAAGTTTTAGAGTGTCCTAGGGTGTCTGAAAGCCGCGTTAAGTAGAGGCTTTTCCATGGGTATAAAGCACGCCACACTTATGGGGAAGAGACTACAAGATGTTTTAGGAAATTTCTCTTTCTTTCATGATCTATGTCATGCGTTGAAGTATCTCTCTATCCTTCTAACTCATGCTATACGCGTTTGCAGAATCATGCCTCCACGCCGAATAAATGGTAGAAGGAACAGAATGGAATGGACATGAAGATGGCAATGGAGATGGACACCAGCAAGCCCCGCTAGCACCAGCAGGTCCTTTGCCCGAGCAGGTCTCTCATGCCGAGTTTAGACCGGCATTTCAGACGTTGGCACATGCTTTAGCCGCTCAAGTCAACTAGCAGGTGGTGGCCCATGTCCCTCAAAATGGGAACGCAGCGACACCTCGAATTCGGGACTTCCTCAGGATGAATCCACCTGAATTCCTTAGGTCAAGAGTGGATGAGGACTCGCATGAGTTTCTTGAGAAGATATAGAAGATCACCCAGATTATGGGGGTGATGGGAGAAGAGAGCGCAGACTTAGCCTCCTATCAGCTGAAGGGGGTTGCTTATATTTGGTATCGTCAGTGGAGGGACAGAAGAGCAGTGGGTGTAGTTCCCATGAGCTGGGATGAGTTCATAACTGCCTTCTTAGACATATTCTTCCCAAGGGAGTTGAGGGAAGCAAAGGCGGCAGAGTTCGTCAACTTGAGACAGAACAATATGACTGTGCAAGAGTACACCTTGGAGTTCACCCCTCTGTCCAAGTATGTGCCGGAGATGGTTGCGGATCAGAGAGCTCATATGAATAGATTTGTGTATGGGGTGTCAGATTCGCTGGTGAAGGAGTGTAGGACTGCAATGCTAAACAGTGATCTAGACTTCTCTCGATTGGTTATATACGCCCAGCAGATAGAGGCGGATTAGATGAAGGAAAGGGAGAGAGGCCAAGAGGACCAGGACAAGGAGCTTTGGGTTTTCCTAGCAAAGGTCTGGTGGTGGACATCGCCAGCAGTCCCACCAGAGGTCATCAGCCATAGCACTGTCATCAGCCAGTGTGCCATCCAGATCTAGACATGATCAGAGGGGACGAGCATCAGGCTCTCGAGGTCAGGGGAGCAGGTCAGCAGAGCCTAGCATTCCAGTTTGTAGCAAGTGCAATAGGAGGCACACCGGAGTCTGCTTAGCCGGTTTAGGTGCATGTTTTGGGTGTGAGAAGCCCGGACACATGCTCAAATATTGCCCTTCAGCCAGACGGGGTCAGCAGCTCCACCAGCACGCTCAGCTCAGCAGCGTGCATCCACTAGTGCAGGTGGTGGTCAGCGTTAGATCAGATTTTATGCCCTCTCATCTCGTCGGGAGCAGGAGGTCTCCCCAGATGTGGTCACTGGTATGTTACGAGTCTTTCATCTTGATATGTATGCATTGTTAGATCCAGATGCTACTTTATCTTTTGTGACGTCTTATGTTGCTATTAGTTTTGGAGTCAGTCCTGAAGTTCAATCAGAACCCTTCTCAGTCTCTACTCAGTCGGTGACTCAGTTATAGCTCAACGAGTATACAGAAATTGCTTTGTCATAGTCCTTCAGAAAGTCAGCCAATTTAATAGAGTTAGACATGACTGATTTCAATGTTATCTTTGATATGGATTGGTTGCATGCATGTTATGCCTCAGTGAACTGTAGAACCCGTACGGTAGAGATCCGACTATCACCAGCTCAGATTAGGGAGAGTGACATTCCGAAGACAGCTTTCAAGACTCGATATGGTCATTATGAGTTTGTAGTTATGCCGTTTGGACTAACGAATGTTCTTGCAGCTTCTATGGACTTGATAAACAGGGTGTTCAATCCATATTTGAACATGTTCGTGATTGTCTTCATAGACGACATCCTCATATACTCTCGGAGCGTGGAGGAGCATGCTACTCATGTGAGGATTGTGCTACAGACTCTCAAAAATCGCCAGTTGTTTGCTAAATTCAGCAAATGTGAGTTTTGATTGGATTCAATAGCATTTTTGGGCCATGTGGTGTCAAGTGAGGGTGTGCAGGTGGACTCTCAAAAGATAGAAATTGTAAAGAATTGGCCTAGACCAATTAATCCTTCGGATATCATGAGTTTCTTGGGTTAAGCCAGTGTTTTGGATGGCGAAAGAAGACAAACGGTGACAAGGGTCTGCCTCGCCACGAGGCGAGGCGCTCGCCTTATTGAAGTGAGACGCCAATTAATACCAAAAAATTAAAATATTTAATTGCATATATAAATAATCAAAATCTCAATAACAATAACATATTAGCAAATATTTAAATTCAAAAAATTAAAAATAGATAGTAGATACTAAAAGTCTAGAACTTGAATGACTCAACAATCCATAAGACAAGCAATACTAAAACTCTAAAAGTCTATTCTTCTTCAAGATTTTCAAAATATTCAAATAGAGGTTAACAATCAACTTAAGAAGAGAAAAAATAGAGGTTAACTGTTAGCAGTTAACTAAAGAAAAAGAAAGAAGAAAAAGAGAAGGAACTGAAGAAGAAGAAATATGTATCAGTCCAGAAGTTGCTGGTGTTGGACCTGCTGGTCAGACTTTGCAGTCAGGAAGTCGATGCCTCGATCGTGTGGTGTCAGACAGTTGAGAGAAGTTGATGGTCTGCTCTGGAGAAGTCGCTAAGCCCAGAGCCCCAGAGTCGATGGTAAGTGCAAAATCGCAATTAAAACCCTAAAAATTCTTTTTAACTGTTAAATCCCTAAATTGATGGTGTTTTTTTAAAAAAGTAAAAAAGGCGACGCATTGTCGCCTTTATCGCCATGCTGCCCCATCGCCATTCTTGCCATCACTGCGTCTTTTGAATTTTGCATCGCCACGACACTAAAAGGCGATATACTGTTGCCTCGCCTCGCCTCTCGCCTTTGCGGACGAGGCGCTCGCCTTTCACAACACTGGGTTAAGCTGGCTATTACAGGAGGCTTATTGAAGGATTTTCATCCATTGCAGCACCGTTGACTAAGTTGACTCAGAAGAAATTCAAATTTTAGTGGTCGAATGCTTGTGAGAAGAGTTTTTAGGAGTTAAAGACTCGACTCATTTCAGCCCCAGTATTGACCCTACTTGAGGGCACAGATGGATTCGTGGTATACTGTGATGCCTCTATGATTGGTCTTGGGTGTGTGTTGATGCAGCATTGGTAAGGTCATTGCGTATGCCTCTAGACAGATTAAGACTCATGAGAAGAATTACCCGATGCATGACCTAGAATTGGCAGTGGTGGTGTTTGCATTGAAGATTTGGAGGCACTATTTGTATGGGATCCATGTGGATGTGTTTAGGGACCACAAGAGCCTACAGTATGTGTTCACTCAGAAGGATTTGAATTTGCGACAAAGAAGATGGTTAGAGTTGCTCAAGGACTATGACATGAGTGTCCTTTATCATCCGGGTAAGGCCAATGTAGTGGCGGATGCCCTTAGCAGACTGTCCATGGAGAGTGTTTCTCATGTGGAAGATGGGAGAAAAGAGTTGGTGAAGGATGTGCTTCAGCTTGCACGATTAGGAACCTCGTGGATTCCACAAATGGTGGTGTCATTGTTCAGAATGGCTTGGAATCCTCTTTGGCGACTGAGGTAAGGCTGGGCAAGATGAGGACCCTATTTTGATGAAGTTGAAAGAAGCAATTCAAAATCAAAAGGTGGAGGTCTTTTCCCAAGAGGGAGATGGTGTGCTTCGATATCAGGGTCATTTATGTATTTCGGATGTCGATGATTTGAGAGAACGGATGTTGCATGAGACTCGTGGTTCCCAGTATTTTATACATTTAGGTGCCACCAAAATGTACCGTGACCTACGGGGAGTCTATTGATGGGATGGCATGAAGAGAGACATAGCGGGTTTGTGGTTGATTTTTCAAATTGTCAACAAGTAAAGGTTGAGCATCAAAGACCGGGATGTATGCTACAAGACATTAGCATCCGCACTTGGAAGTGGGAAGAGATCAACATGGACTTCATCACAGGGTTGCCTCGCACTCGCCGACAGTATGACTCTATTTGGGTGGTGGTAGACTGTTTGACCAAGGCAACTCATTTCCTACCGGTCAAAACTACCGATTCAGTTGAGGACTATGCTAGATTATATATTCGAGAGTTAGTTCAGTTGCATGGAGTTCCCTTGTCCATCATTTCGGATAGAGGTATTCAGTTTACCTTGCAGTTTTGGAGATCGTTTCAAAAGGGACTTGGTACTCAGGTCAAACTCAGCACTTTTCACCCGCAGACAGATGGTCAGGCCGAGCGGACCATTCAGACTCTTGAGAATATGCTGAGAGCATGTGTGATTGATTTCAAAGGCAGTTGGGATAATCATTTACCTCTTATCGAGTTCGCTTACAAAACCAGTTACCATTCTAGCATTCAGATGGCTCCATTTGAGGCTCTTTATTGGCGGAGGTGTACATCGCCTATTGGTTGGTTCAAAGTAGGTAAAGCTACGTTGATAGGGCCAGATTCAGTTCATGAGGCCATGAAGAAAGTTCAGCTCATAAGGGAAAGGCTGAAGACAGCTCAGAGTCGTCAAAAGTCATATGCGGATGTTAGGCGGAGAGAACTTGAGTTTGAAGTTGATGATTGGGTGTTCTTAAAGTGTCTCCCATGAAGGGAGTGATGAGGTTCGAAAAGAAAGGGAAGCTCAGTCACCGATATGTAGGCCCGTACAGGATTTTGAGGCATGTTGGCAAGGTGGGTTATGAGTTGGAGCTACCAGTGGAGTTAGCATCAGTACACCCAGTTTTCCATGTATCGTTATTGAAGAAGTGCATTGATGACCCGGCTTTGGTTGTTCCGGTGGAGAGCATAGGCGTGAAGGATAGCCTTACCTATGAGGAGGTACTAGTTGGGATTCTTGATCGTCAGGTGCGGAAGTTGAGGAACAAAGAAGTAGCTTCAGTGAAAGTCTTGTGGAGGAATCAACTTGTTGAGGGAGCTATATGGGAAGCCGAAGAAATATGATGGCTAAATACCCGCATTTATTTCCGTCTAGCTCCGTTTCAGCATGAGGTATCAGTTTCCTCTCTAATACTCTATTCAGTTTCATGTCAAGTTCGTGTCTCTCAGTTCCTTTCATGTTTTAGCATATATGTATGATTCATGAATTGTTCAGTCATGTTTTCCATCCAGAGTCAATAACTCCATTAAATTTCAGCTTCATATGTTCAGTATTTGGGATTGAATTTCCTTTCCCCAATCTTTCAGTATGTTAATCCACATTCGAGGGTGAATCTTACTAAGGGGGAGATATTGTAATATCCCGAAAGTTCCTAAGCCTAGACCTGGGATTAGGAAATGTGATCAGCAGAAAAAGTTGGAAAATTTGCTTCAATATGACTCAACCTACGAGTCATAGGTTGTTTGTATGGGTCATAGGAAGACTCGTGGTTCAGATCAAAGAATTTGTTTCCCAGACCACGAGCCCCATTACGAGTCGTAGTATGTGGGTACGACCCGCGGTCAGGAGTCGTAGTAGGTCTTTGGGTATTACTAGGTGATTGATTTTGCGGCTGATGGTACGGTTCGTAGGATGGAGTTATGGGTCGTGGTACGAGTCGTGACAGCTGACAGTTCAGTTTTTCCTGCAAATTCATTAAGGGTATGTAAATCCTAAACTCCTAAGCCCTAAACTATGTCGTTTTAAGCTCTAAAAAGAGGGTTTTAAGGGAGTTTAACCTATTCTAAATAATTCTCATCCCATACATGCAAGATTAGGTCTTCCCTATAGAAGATCAAGCCTAGAATTCTTCAAGTTCTTCTACAAATCCTTGGGCTTTCAAGATCAAGTGTAGATTCAGTTAACCCAGGTATGTAGGGCTATGAATGAGAGTTTCCTTTCACTCTCATGCCCAAATTCCTCCCCAAATTCATGAATTCACGTATTAATTCAAGTGTATGACCTTATGGGGTTTTAGCTCAATTTCATGAAATTGTCTATTGATTCAAAGCGTGTTTTAAGATTCATGGGCAGATTTGATATATAATTGATTATAAATTCATGATTTCAAGTCTTAGAAAAATTATGCTCAATTATGCAAGTTCATGAAAAGTCAAGTTTATAATTTATGATTTCAAGTATGATGAGATATCTAGCATGATTGAATGTTTACAAATTACCCACGTATGAATTCATGATTTTACTTATGAAGTCTATTTCAATTATGCATGATTTTGAGATTTGGGCAAAGCTCATACATGTTAAGTATGCTTTCATGATTTAGTTCAATTTTATAATATCAGCTTACCATATGGTTTGGAGTGATACTCCCTATTTTCAGATTATGGTATGTTTGGAGCCAGGACTCCCCATATTCAGATTTCAGATTATGCATGTAATTACATTATCAGCTTCGTTGAAAAACGATAGAGAGCACCTTGCATGTTTATGGGAGTAGTGTCTAGCACCGAGTAGGCTAGGGGTTCATGTAAACCCCGGATCTCGGAACTACGCATCAACGTAGGTTTATATATATATTTGGGGCCTCTCAAGAGAGTTTCCCCTACCCGTAAGGGGCCTTCACCTTGATATCGACATTATGGTAGCGTCCTTAATCCTGGCAAGGTTTTGGACGGCTCTGCCCACTTAAGTGTAATAGTTGGGGTATAACGTAAGCTCTATCGTGATGGTGTCGGTTGTGGCGAGTCTCCCATTATTCCTCATCATTTCAGTTATGCATATTTATGACTTATGATATTATGTTTTTAGCAGATTTGACCCAATGATCAGTTTGTAATCTTTTACATATGATTTCAGCTATGGCCATATGACTATATTTTCAGCTTTAGGTCATTCTATTCAGATATGAAATTCAGTTTGACTATACATGTTTTCAGATGTCAGCATGCTGTCCTTACTCTAATGATTTTATGATTTATGTTATGTGCATGATTTCAGTTATACTTACTCAACCTGTTTTACTTACCTTGCATACTCAATACATTCCAAGTACTGACAGCATCTATGATGTATCATTTCATGATACTGGTTCAGACGTTCAGACTCAGTTCCTCCGTTAGCCAGTCTCTGCAATTTGGTCCAGTTCTCTTATTGGTGAGTTCTCATCCTTCGAGGACCTTCAATTTGATGAGTTTTCAAACTTTTACTAAGCTAGTTGGGGATGTGTCCCATCAGTTCTTTAGTTATGTTAGAGGCTTTTCAGATAATAAATTTTTAAAAAATTCAAAATTATATTTCCTATGGTTTTGGTAACTGACTCAAATTCCAACATAAACTAAATCTAATATTATTCGTAACACATAGTAATATAAATAAATAATTTAAATTGAAATTAAGAAGATATAATAAATTTGGTTTAGATCTCTTTCGGAGATAAAGTAGTTCAAGTTTAAACGAATTTTAAAATAAGCATTTCAAATTCTAGCATAAGTAGATAAGTACAAGCTTAATTTGAGATGAAAGATTATGTTTAAATTCTACATGCTAAAGATTAAAAAAAAGTACACATAATTCTTCGTATAAATAGATAAATCCAATTTTATTATAAGTGATAAGAACCTATAATATCTCAACAAATTTCCATTTCCTGTTTTTATTTATTGAACATGCAATTATGTTAAAGTCTTGAAAAGTTATCCAAATTCATTTTTTATATATAAGACAATAGGTTTATATTGAGTTATCCAAATTTTTATATATATATATATATAAAGTTAAGTATAGACAAGCCGATGTGGCACCTTTCTATGGCCTAGAAAAATATTTATCTTTTTTCTCCTTTTTTAAACATTTTTTCTATTTTTTTCTCATTTATGTGTCATGTTAAAAAACTTAAAAGTCACTCTTTTAACTCTCTGAACTATATTAAATATTAAATATACTACATTAATATATATATATATATATATATATATATATATCTTTGATCAAGAATTCTATTTATCTTTTCGTTTTTTTCTTTTTTTCTTTTATTCTATTTATTCATTTTTTTAAATATTTTTTCTATTTTTTTCTCATTTATGTGTCATGTTAAAAAACTCATTTATTGTCTAATTTTTTTCCTCCCTTTCTACTTTCTCAATTTTTGATTTTGTGCAATATATTTTTTTCATTTATTTTGTTATGTTACCAATCCCAAAAGTCGTTTATTTAATCCTCTTAATCACACCTCAATCCTTTCCTCTTTTTTCTTTAATATTCTTTACTCCTCTTAATAATAATTTTCTATGATCAAATTAATCATCTCTCTCTCTCTCTCTCTCTCTCTCTCTCTCTCTATATATATATATATATATATATATATATATATATATATATATATATATATATATATATATATATATATATATATATATATCCTCTTTTTTCTTTAATATTCTTTAATCCTCTTAATAATAATTTTCTATGATCAAATTAATCATCTATATATATATATATATATATATATATACATATATACAAGGATCCTATTTATCCTTTTTCTCATTTTTTTAAAAATTTTACTCTTATTTTTTTAAAAAAAATCATCTCTATAAATCATAACTTTTCATCTTTATAACATCTACTCTTAATTAGTATTACTAATATCCATAACTTCCAACTTTTATGTTTATAACTCCAATTATTTAATGGACAAGTTTATGACACCTTAAAATCACCAAAATAAAATTGTTTTGAGAAGTATTAGCTATGCTATACTTTGTAGTGCAATAGTCACCGAAAAAAGCATCTGATTTTTGAACAAAAAAATCTTGAAATGTGAGTTTTCTTCCTTTTTTTAATAAATTGATTACGTTATGTTGCAATATAGTTCATCTTTCCCATTCAATTCTTAAATATCGTATTCTTTAAAATTTTCATTTGCTTAGTTAATTTTTTTCTTCTATTCTTTTTATTGATGATGTTAGTTTTTTGTTTCTCCAGACCACAGTGTTTTCAAAAGTGAAAGCAGGCTGGGGAACAAAGTCAACTGCATGTTGCTTAAGAAAGTATGTATGTGTCCTTTAACAATTATGTGGATCAATTCTTAATAAGTCTATTAATAGAACATGAGGATATAAAATTATTTTATAATTTTCAAACTATTGTCTAATTCATATAAAAATTATTTATTGACATATAAAAATGCAGTCCTCAAGTTTTTTCATTTTTTGTTGTTGGTAAAAACACTCAATATTTTAGATATTTATAGATCATTACAATTGTTTGTTGGTCTATATCCTTTAAAATTACTACTTGAAAAATACAAAAATATTGAGTTAGATAAAAATAATTCAATAATATTGTTTGTCTTTCTCTCCTCACTTTCTTCTTCAATAAAGAAATTTTTGTTTTTTTAACTCTGATTCGTTATTTATTATTTTTATTGATAACAATTTTTTATGCTAATTAAAAGATTTTTTTTCTTAGTAGTTTAAACAAGGCAGAGAATATTAATGAATAAGTAATGAGGAATTAGTCAAGATAAAAAGTAATTTTAAATTTTTTTATAAAATTAGTAAGAAGTGAAAGGAGATCATTTATTTGATTACTCAACGAAGAATAACAGTTTCTGAAGGGTATGAATATAAGCAGGAAAAAAGCATGTATTATGATTTATAATTTATGATATATTTTGTTAAATATCTAAATTATATCTTGAATAAGAATTAATATACATATAAGATAAAGGTTAGATCGTAAATCTTTTAAAAGTAGAAAAAGAACATGATAATTAGATAAAAAGAGTAATTAAATCTAGAATTATTGTCAATGCTACTCAAATCGGAACAAATGTTCCAATTTTTTTTAATAAATAAGAAGGATGATAGAATATTGATATTATGACTTTCTAAATTTATAAGGCTTCTTTGTGTAAAAAAATATTATTTGCAAGAATATATATATATATATATATATATAAAGACAAATTTGAAAAATATCGTATGAAATTATATGATCAAGATCATTCATAAAAAATATTGTATAAAGAATAATTCTCGAGAAACATTGGAGTACATTTTGCTAATGCATTTTATTGGCATGTGATCTTTAAAAATTTTGGAAAAAAATATGAAAAATAATCAATTATATTCAAAATTATTTGTGAAGCTATTTTTAATTAGCAATAAATCATGAAAAGTATTTTTAAAAAGCTAATCAGGAAGAAAAATTAATTTTGGGATTTTTCATAAAATTAGTAGAAAAAAAAGGTGAATTACCTTGATTATTTTAAGAAACGATAATAATTGTTATTAATTATATGGAGGAATTAAAGAAGCAAAAATTAATAAACGAAAAAGAAAATGACTAAAAGGGAGATCCGAGAAATAATGTTCAAGTGAATACAAAAAAAAATGTAAGAATACATAACAAAAACTATTATTAAAATAAAATTAATAGAAATAATAATTATCAAGAAAATAACAAAAGGAAAAAAAGGAGATTTAAAAAATATCAAAAGGTAATTAAAAAAACAATATATATATATATATATATATATATATATATATTTGCTTTTTCTTAATTAAATTCTTAAATTTATGAAATTATTTTAATTTAAAATATTTACTAGCAATATCAAGAAAATGATTAAGACTAATAGGTTAAAATTACATGATTCTTAATTTGACATATGCAATTGGAGGATCAAAACTAAAGAGGGTCATTTGTTCAATAACTGTTTAGTTGAATTTTCTTTTACTGTTTGATATCAACCTTACACATGAAAAATAAAGAAAAAATAAAATCAATCAATGTATAAATATTAGTATTTTTTATTAAAGTTTTTATTAAAGTTTTTTAAGATAACCGCGCGAAGCGCAAACAAATTCACTAGTTTTTATTTAAGAACAAATATCATTAGTAAAACTCTACTAGATACTCTCATAGAAATTCTTGAAAAGACACGAATGATGGGATGTAGACCCATTGACACTCCCAAAGATCTGAATGCTACTCTTAGTAGGACAAGGAGAACAACTCAGCGGTCCTGGAAAATATAGCCATCTGGTTAGTGAGTTGAATTATCTCACAATGACTAGACCTGACATTTTTTTTCCAGTGTTATAAGTCAGTTTATGGATTCTCCTTGTGATAGTCATTGTGATTCAATTGTCCGCATTCTGTGATATATAAAGTAGCTCCGGGTAAAGAACTACTCTCCAAGGATTGAGGGCATGAACAGATCTTTGAATATAAAGTCATTGATTGAGCAAGATCACCTTCCGATAGGCGTTCTACATGTGGATATTTTGTGTTAGTCGGAGGTAATTTGGTGTCCTGTAAGAGAAAGAAACATAGGTAATTTGGTGTCCTAGAAGAGAGAAACATAGTGTGGTTGCTCGATCTAGTGCAGAAGCAGAATATCGAGCAATTGTAGTAGCAACTTGTGAGCTAGTTTGGATTAAACAATTGCTCAGAGCACTAAAATTTGGAGAAATGAGTCATATGGAACTTGTGTATGGTTGACGGCCCTATTTTACAAGAGGACTAAGCACATTGAGATTAACTATCACTTCATCAGAAAAAGAACACTCTCTAGAGATATTGTTACAAAATTCATGAAGTCCAGTAATCAGCTTGCAGATATTTTCGCCAAGTCCCTTACTGGTCCTCGTATTAGTTACATCAGCAACAAGCTGGTATACATGACTTGTATGCACTAGCTCGAGGGGGAGTGTTAGAATAGAAATAGGATTTGTATATAGAATCCTATGTAGAAAAGGATTGGAATGTAGTGTCTATAAATCGGGCTTAGTTTAATAATGGAGATTCACAATTCAATAATATTTTCTCCTACATTTCTCACCAAGGCTAAAATGAGAAGTTAATTAATTGTTTTTTAAACTTAAAATGGGATCATTTTCTTTTAAACGAACTAAAAAAGGAAATAGATTTTCATAAATTGAAACAAATGGATTATGTTATTTCAAATACTTAGACCATTGGTGCCATGTTTATGTTTTAAGGAAATGATATTAAACTGTTCATGCTTGTCATTCATGCATGGGTTATATCTAGTATAGAATGATGCTGGTTCGCCTGATAAAAGTTTAAGGTATAGGGTTCCAGTTACACTCCTATAGAAATGAAGCGTGACAAAATCAGAGCAACTCTCGAACTTAACTACTGTTTTTCATATGCTTGACAAGCACTATAATAGCATAATGATGACAATTTATGAATTAATGTGCAAATATGATCACCATGAATTTATGCTCTCCAGAATGGCCTTCCACTTGTTCATGTATGTGATGATAAATTTGCATGAGAACCAAAGGAGATTGAGTTCAAGCCGATACCTGTTTCTCTCTCATTAAGTAAGCACGCTTCTCAACAGGAATTTTCTCCCAGTTCAACACCTATGCGGACAAGAAATATTTGTTGGAGATGCTAACTTACATTGCGGTTCTTCAGAATAAATCTATACTTGATGTAAACATAAGAAACTGCGGATAGAGATGCTATCTTACAGATTCAGCATAATGTAAAGCTTCCTCACAAGTTAATGAGGACTTTAAGGCACGTAAAACATCCTGGAAAATCAACAAAAAAACACGAGAGCACATTGAACACGTGGAAATGAATTTCAGAAAGACTAAGAGGTAAAACTTGGATCATAAATATTCTTTAACTAGTAATGCCCCATTCAGATCACAAGAAATAGGCCTACTTCACTTTCTGAAATCCTATCATCACCAGACCATGCCTAGTCTAAGCAATCAAAGCATAGCTACCATCTACCTCAACTTGAAAGATGAATGAACATAAACTGTATAAATGATAAGCATAGCAACAAGTATCTATGACTTCGACCACATTTTTCCTCATCAAGAACATTGAATATGGATCCCACTTCTTCTTCCCTTGTCAAAATCTTCAACTTTTCAAACTTCAAATTGAATAATGAAATTTTTTTTTTTTGATAAAGGTAATGAGAATAATGAAATTTTTTAAATTAGACAGATGCATCAAAAAGTAGGTCTTCTATTCTAGTGTCTCTTTAAGCTGTGAATAGTTAGAATGCAAAAGATGGAAGAAACTTGTTGGAAAAGTGGGATAGTGAGATGAGCTACTTTAAGTGAAAGTCTTGGGTTCTAACTTGAAATTAATGATTTATCGAGCATAATATTTCCGACTCTCCTATGGCACAAGTCAGTTTAAGGATCTTCCTTTTCTGCACCAATAGTGGGGCTAGTGCGGAGCTGTGGATTTGTCTAGGATGGTCATGTTAGGCGTGGAATGTGACGATAGAGAGCCCTTAAGGTGGCAGATATTAAGTTTCACAGACAAAGCTGTTTCGTTGTATGGTGGCAAAAATTCTTTTTCATATTATTATTGATTTTTCTGAAGATAGAGATTCGACAAGAGGAGAAATGGAGAGTGGAACCAAAGGAAACAGAAAGCATCATGCTTCTGGAGACTGGAGGTAACCAGTTTTTCATTATCCTTTCAATAGGCAATAGCCATGCCCCCAACCCCAGAGACGAGAGACTAGCAGATAACAAGGGATGAAGGCACGGGGTGGCTACTGAAGCGGAAGGCGGGGAAGAATTTGGTGGAGAAGAGGTGCAACTGGTGGGATTCCTAAAATGAGAAACAGACCATGAGGTTTGGTTATCTAATTTTCTTTTGGCATTTAGGCCATTTTGGTGTTGGCACCAAACATCAGCTTTGACCTTTGAGCAAGGGGCATGTGCTGCCCAAAAGTAAAAGAAAAATATCAGGGAATGAATTACTAGAACTTTTGGAGTCATGTTTATCTGAACTAATGCAGTCAAAATTGGATGATGAAATGGGAAAAAGAAACAGGGCTTAGACCTTGTGAGTGCTCTTCTTGACTCGAAGGCGCTCATCAATGACAAAACCTACCTGAAGATGCCAAAAAACAGATACATTAAGATCCAACCTTGTGTTACGGTAATGAAATAAACTGTTTAAAAATCTTCAAGGTGAGATTCTCGCCATTTGCCAACATCCATAAGCGGGTCTTTGCCTGTGTTGACTAAAAATATATTGGAATATTGAATACATGAAGTTAAATGTTAATATTGTTCCTCTTGACTAAGAAATATACCCAATCATAAAGAAAATAAAACAAATGAACAAACTTTGACCTTCTTAAGCAACCTCTGTGGTTCCTGAAATGCAGGCTTTTTGGCCCATTGATGGAACAAATGAGATACAACTGCTCGGTCTTCCGCAGTAAATCTGGGTAGATGAGTTCAGAAATTCAAAGTTAGGCTCCAAATAGTGGAACAGGAATATTCTTATGTCTCTTTGTCCAATCATAAGTGTCCTAATTTACCAGTATTAGGAAAAAATAATTCCATGTTATCTTCTTTTTTAATAAGGGTGGTATCTCAGCCAGCTTGTGCGCGTCTCGACTATTCCATCGAGTATCTGCCACCTCCATCTGGCACATGTACTAGGAAAAACTCTGCCCGCCAAGGCTTAGGCAGATAAGAAGGAATCACCTATTTTTTTTGCCTCCGCTAAGATTTGTAATTCATGTTATCTAACAGAATCATGTCACCTTTTACATATAAGCTATTGAAAATATTGCATGCTCTATTTGTTATAAATGAAAGATATTGTAGGCTCTATTTTATTAATCAAGAAGTACAACCAAAGTTATAGTGAGCCGATATGTCACGAGTAAACCTCGAAAACTCATTATTTAAATAAACAAACTCAGTTTGAACAATATGGTTGCTGACATGTCACTGTATCAGCCAACTGGGGTGAGAGTCAAGGAAAAACCATGTTCTTCAGTCAAGCTGTTTCTTTGCCTCGTCAAGTTAGAGCTCTTTTGAAGAATGTTCAAATGTGTCTTCCGTGTCTTAGGATTAGACATGCTAAGGGTCAATTTGTTTTTGTTTAACCTCTATGATCATTGCTTATCATATAGAGATGCATAAATTTAGGACAGCCTATTACGTAGGTCACCTTTTATTCAAGGATGAACTATTCATCATTCATGTTTCACAAGGAGGCAAGGATACAAAGCCACCTCTTGTATCTAACTCTTTTGGTTGATATGAATTGTTGGGTTCTCCAACCCAAAACCCACCATTACGGTGGTTTTGGAGGGGAAAATGTTTGAGCTCACTGTCAAGCTCATATAACAAGAGTCACGCTTGCAAAAGATTGACTTGACTTATTTACTGTTCACAAAAGCTCAGCTAACTTGGATTTTTATATATCAATTTTTACTTTATAAGAAATTTCCGTTGTCATGCATTTAGCATGTTATGCTAAGTCTTGTTTCCATTCAAAATTTTCTTTACTGGCTCCTTCAGACTACTTAGACAATATAAACAAACTATACATCAACCAACTATACGAACGGGCTCGAGTTCGAGCTAGTAGAAACTTGAAAGAGTGAAGTTGCCTCGTTAAAGGGTAAGTTGAATTCAGCTCGCTTACTAAGTATGACAATCAATTTGGGACAGGGGAACTAATATCATTTTCTACCCATCAAGACGATTAAATGAATAAAACCTTTTCAGGAAGATTTTGGAATTGCATAGCTCCATTGTGTCAATTGTCTCTTTGGACATTCCATCAACTGGATCACTGAGAGGATCATCTAGCGTTATTCTATGATCAACAGATTCCACCTTTTCAGCTGAACCACTCTGAGGAGTTTCCTCCTGGAGTTTTTGGTGATTGGTCAGCTCTACCTATAAGAAAAGACTGTTAGCAAGAAGGTATTTGATTGATCTACCAGAAAAACATGAACTGCAAATAAAGCATACAATGACAGGTGATCTACTTTACTCATAAGAAAATTGGCAAAAGTGCAAGGTAGTGATTGAAAACCCATTAGCTCCAGATGAATTTACTTACAGTTGTTTAGATATCAAATATAAAGCAAGTCAAAAAAACAATATCATCTCTAAACAGGTAATAGAAGTCGTTAGTTGCAGTCTCTGCAGAAAGTCAAGGGCATCTTGCCCACCAAAAAATTATAGTGGATTGGATAGTTGCTATTGACTAAGGTGGCGTTTGTTTTGGAGTTTCCAAAAACTGTCTCCAAACTCATTTTCCGTTTTCTGGACATTCTTTGAAGATTTCCAAACTCAGTTTTAACTCTTTTATAAGAACTCAAAAGCTCTAAACACAAGCTTTTGAGTTTTAAAGATTTCAAAATAATGAGCAAGAAAATTTTCAAAGTACTTTAATTATTTTGCAAAAACAACTCCAACAACCACTTTTTGCAAAAACTGAAAAGCAAACACAGTTTCTGGAAACTTCAAATAAACATCGCATAAAAGGTTTCATGGGCACTGATGCAACTTATTTAATTAATAATCTAATGTGGATGCTTATTTATCAAAAATATAATCTTAATCTCAGACTATAGTGATACAAAACAAAATGTTGTCAAAAAGAATAGGATCCACACGCTACATTATCTAAATTAAGCAATTCAACTTAAGAAGTATTTTACTTCAATATTTTAGGATAACATCCATAAAAGTGATTCAATTAACTTGCATATTAGAAGCATATGCAGATCAATTAAGAGTAACTTTGTTGGATGTTTCATAGGCGTATAGATAAGAATTGAGCTGAAGTTTTAATAAAAGATATTTGAAGTTGAAAAAGAGTGTCGTTCAGTTTGTGTCTGGCTATTCTCATAAACAACATCTTTACTAAACTAAAAGAAATGGAACTAACCTAAGTTACTCGGACTCGGGTTTGGTGTCTGATACGGTACAGATTTAGAGGTCAGATCCTTTATGATCTAGATTTTTAAGATTCAAGGATACGGATCTAGGTATGAATATGGGTGTGGGAGTTCGGCTAAAAATAATTCAAGTATCTAAAAATAGAGTTATCAAAATATGCCTAAATTATGGTGGACTATTTGGAAGGAAAAGAATGCACAAATTTCCAGAGTAAGTCTGAACCTGTAATTATTATTAACTACAAATACATCTTCTTACTATTTTTCTTGCATAATATTGCTATGTTAAATGATATAGAGGCCATGATATACTTCTTGAGTTCATTTCACATTAAGCAATGATGTTGACCTGCAATATCTTTAAAACACCTTCTGGTTGCTAATTTTCAATAAAAAAATCTTTTAACGAAAAAAAATATGCGTAAATTATGATTTCACTCTAGTTTTTTAAATTTATTTCAGAAATCATTGTATTTATCTCGAATTTCTATCAACTTTGGTCAAAGCACCCAAAATCAATTGACCATATCCGATACGGATCTCACACCACACCTTCGTAGAGTCGACACGGGTGCAGCACCAAATGTGAAGAATCCGCGCGACATAGGAACAAACAACAAGCATTGGCAAGATAAGGCACCAGGCAAGTCAGAAAGCCCAAGGGGTTGAGAAAAGTTGCAGAACTCAGTCAGAAACAACATTTAATAACAGATATTTACAACTGAAACACATCTTACCTCGGTCTCTTGAAGATGACGAGGAATTTCTCTTAGAAAACGTGAAGGTTGAAGAACCTGAAAGCAAGTGTGTCTAGACTTGAGAAAAAATAATAAAGCTAAGTATCAACCAGAGCAAGCTGTTCATCACACCTGCCAATTTGAATCCATAATTACATACAAAATGAAAAGCTTTTTCCGTGCACGAGTCATTGCCACATATAGTAAGCGTCTCTCCTCCTAAAGTTGCAAAGAACAAAAAAAAAAGTTACGTTAGAACTGGATAAAAAGAGATTTATATCATAGAAGGGACAAATTACTCTAATGGTTCAAATTTTGAATACATAAATACCTCAATTGAGTTACTCCTTTCATTTGTGATGCCATTAAATTCATGTAACAAGGGAATCTCTGATTCATTTGCCTGACCAATCGATGCGAGCATCAGCTCCAGATTATACCTTTCTCGTTGCAAATAGTAATGTTTGTTATAGAGAATAAAAGATCTCCGACTAAAAGGGGTGGGAAGAGGAGTCTGCTATCCCTCTCCTTGCTTGTCCAATTAATGCGATGCAACATTTGATATACGGAGAATGAGAACAATACTGAAAGCACGGATCTCAGATCATACCTTCACTATGAAAACTGTATCCCACTCTAAGCCTTTTGACTACACACAAAATCAAATGGAAGAAATGAAAAAGGGGGAAAATACAATTAATTTTTACAAAATATAGACATCGGAATGAATACAATTAATTTTCACAAAATATGGACATCAGAATGAAGTACCAGGAAGCAACGTGAAAGAACACTGTGCTAGAGAATTCAAAAACCTGATGAATTGTCGTGACTGTAACAGAGTCTTTGTTATCATGTCTCCTTGTACGAAAATTTTCACTCTCCCGTTCAGAAATATGATCGATAAAAGCTTTCAGTATGTTGGCGCAACCTTGTCCTTCTGTTTTGCATTCACTTTCTCCTTTTATGGGATACTTATGAGTTTTTAGGAAATCAGACACATCGTCCAACAGATATTGAAGAACCTGCGCCATCAAAACAAACAGCTTCTGATGCCTCTGCTCATTTCACTTGCAGCAATGATTTTTATACAGGGCAAAATAATAAACGAAGAATCAAACAGAAAAAGAAGATAAAGAGTAAGTTCACACAGAAGAAGTCATGCATTGGCAGTGAAGGTAAAAAAAAAAAAGAAGAACAAGGCCACAAAGAAACATATTAGACTTACAGGTCTAACATCATGATCTTCGTTAAGCAACTTCCCTCCATCATTATCATGAACTGCCCGCTGTTCAAGAAGGTATTTCTACAAAATGAAAGTCACATGTGAAAAGATTAAGGTGCTTACAGTATAAAACCTGTAATCTGAAAAGACACTTTGATTAGCATGAAATAGACACTTAATGAGAAGAAACTTTCATTAGCTTGAAATAAATAAAATCAATAGATGGATAGTGCAGGTAATGAACAAATAACTAAGATTTGATTTGACGAAGACGTGAGAAATTCTCAACGAGATCTCCACAGGCAATAGTAGGAAACTTGTTATCGTATATTCCCTCTGTTCTATTTATGTGCCATAGTTTGATAAAGGCACGGTGTTTAAGAAAGAAAGAAAGAAAGACTTTTGAAACTTGTGGTCTTAATCTTAATCATGCTACAACATTTGTGCGGCTATAAAAGCTTTTCATTAAGAGTAAAAGAGAAGTTTTGAGTTAAATTATTTGAAAAATTAGAGTAATGCTGCCACATAAATTGGAGTGGAGGGAGTATGTTTTTCTTCTTCCCCATAAAAATATAACTTTTTAGAATTTGTGTTTTCATAATACAAGGACCAACCTGGGGTATCATGTTAGCCACTGAAGTAATGACAGCTGAAATTGACTCTTCCTGCAAGTATAAAAGTAATATTACCCAAGAATTTGGTCTGAGCAAACCCCATATGACCCTTGAAGTATGAGATATTTCGCTGTACACAGATAAATTATCATTTAAATCCAAGACTTTGTCCAAGAAGTTTCCCTCTAGTAATAAGGAAAAGCTCAGCACCAAAATGCACAAATGAAACCCTATATCGTGTAAACCAAAATCAGTCATCAGCTACATGAATAATCAATCAATGCCCTTTGAAGATGCCTTTTCAGTTGTCCAGACAGATAACCAATTTTGGCAATCCAGCACACATGATAAAATATCAGTAAAGCTTCACATTATTTTACATCCAAATAGAACAGAACTATCCATAAGATTCAAAAACTTACCCTGTTGACAAGTTTCGAAATCATGTCAATCATGAGCAACACCTTCCGCCCTTGAGTGAGTTGACTCCTGTAAATAAATAGAGACAATTTAATAATCCCGTTTGTTGCAGTCAAGACTAATTCACAGTGAATTACAAATGAAAGGAGCAACTAGGTATTTTGAGGCTAGTTGCTTGTATTGGACTCAATATCAAGCCAAATCAGAGGACCAAAAGCTTTTTCTTTGTTTCCAGAAGACAAGAAAAAGAAAGAGAATAAGTGCAGGGAGGCAAAGCAGAAAATGGAAATCCAGATAGTATTTGAGGACACATAGATAGATACATAATATTGCCCAATGAAGTAGTCGAAAAAATGAATGGCCAAGATCATAACTAGTACTACTAAAAAGATCACTTATCATTGACAGCTTCACAGCAAGAAGTTCTAGAACAAACCTCTTGAATGTGCCAGATACTTTAGCACTAAATATGTCTCGTGCTGCTGAAATGAAGCTACTTTTCCTTACAGTAGAAACTTTTTCAATGTGTTCAATTACCTAGGACAGAAAATGTCAAAAGAAGCTTTAACAAAATAGACATTGAACAGCCATGGTACCCACATGTGAAGCAAAATAGATAGGGAGGACCACCTTCTTTTTTTCTTCTTTTTCTGAAGGCAGTAAGGCCTTGAATACTCTTCGAAATGAACCATCATCGGGACCAGGCAAAGTTGTCCTAAGCATAGCAATGATGGCCCTGACCACCTATTGAATGAATATACCAGGTGAATGACTATTTAAAAACATATGAATCTATCTGGCAGTGATGGGAGGTGAGAAATACCTTTTTCCTATAGAAGGCCACACCATGAATATTGAATGGGATTTTTCTACTACGAAATGCCTCTTGAAAGATTTTTCCCGACACCTGTTGTACTACACGAAGCCACAGAGGCAGAAATATTTAGCCAAAAAACCCGCAAAATTTTTTAACAAGTTTGCTTTTTCAAAAGGTAAAGCTTGACCTGCCTCCGGAATAGAACTGCTATGTTGCCGAAAGAGGACTTTTCAGTTGTGCCAGCAGAAGTAATTTCTAATATTTTATCAACAATAAACGAACATTGTGCATCCTCATTGCAGCATTCTTTGATAGTTATCTGAAAAGTGTCATATGTTAAAAGGTACTCCTATCGAGGATGTTTATCTTTATAAGAACGCTAAAATTATTTACCTTAGACCCAACAGAATTATCAGTAAGAACACGCTTCGATTGGCACCTTTTCGAATTATTTTGTATAAGAAATGATGCAGCTTCAACAATGCAGCGTGTGGACCGGTAATTTTTACTAAGTCTGACCTGAATAGAGATTCATATACATCACAAGGATAATATCAGAACCGTATGCAAAGTTCATATAAACAAGGACTAAAAAATGAGCTATAATAAAAAGTTTGCCAAACCTCTTTGTGCAAAGGAAAATCTTTCCGAAATGAATCAAATCCAGAGGCATCAGCACCACTAAAACCAAAAATGGACTGCAGAATGATATTGAAAACTCTGAGCAGCAAGGTATTTAAAAGGAAAAAGAAGTAAAGAACTTGTCACAGCAAGACGAAAAGAAAATGTTTCACTGGATAAAGTAAGAAAAGACTAGCTTCACCTGATCTTCATCACCAACAATAGTTATGCGTTTATGCAATGCAAGGATACGTAAAAGTCCATATTGCACAGCACTTGTGTCTTGAAACTCATCAATAACCATTGCTTTCCATAATTCCTGGCACTCTTCAAAAACTTCATTTGAAGAAAACGAAAATCAAACAGATTCAGACAACTGGGATATCACAATGCACTAGGTTACAGTCTATTATGAAACACTTGGTCTACCTTCTGGAAAATCAGTCAAGAGCTCGACAGAACAACTGATCAAGTCATGGTAATCCAAAGCATTGCATGATTTTAATATATCGTTGTAGCTTTGCAGAACTGCAGCCTGATCAATATTCCAAGATCAGAATAAGGAAATATGAATGACAAAATACCAAAAATCTCAATTATAGGCTTACTCCAGTTTCATTTCCAATTTTGCAGTAGTCATCAGGCGTCCTTCCCGCAGACTTAGCCTGTATTTCAGTGGAAGTGATGTAAGTGCAAGTATAACAACCATTAAGCATGCAGCAGCACCGTCCTATTTGAGTATGAAAGGAAAACGGATACAGTTTGACATGTAATAGTTATTTATTAACATGCCAAGAAGAAGATAAAATATATGGTGTTAATTTGGTTTATACATATTCAAATAGTTCACTTATATGTTATAGACAGACAATCTTTTCGAAATCAGCATATCCAAGTATTATCACTCCTATGGAGAAGAGTCAGCAGATACTGCATTGTCTAATGGAAAGAAGGTTACTCTTCATGTACCCGGCATAAATGTGAAACATCAAAAGATTGTTGGATTTATACTTCAGATAAAACTAATCAAAGTTGTGTCCTCCTTTTGACAAAATATAAACTTGAAAGACAGCAAGGTTTTGTGACCAAACATATGTGGGACAATATCTTTAACACAAAAACTACTTACTTGAGTTACAAACTTTAACCATTTCTTTGATCTCTCCTTAAAATGTTGCGGAGAATTCATGTCATTAAGCTGGCAAATCTCATCACAAGGTCCATTTTTTTTGTCGTCCAGTAAGCGAACTGCTTCAATGACAGCTCTTCTCTGCTGCCCATGTCCATATATAAGAAAGTCAGGTGTTCGGCCTAACCTATTAATGAATTAACATGTGTCAATTAGAAAATTTTACCACTGTAAGAAACTGATACACTGCAATGAACAGCCTTCTATGTGACAGAAAGGTATGAAGGTGAAGGAGAAATCAGATAAAAATGCATTAGTTTTGGAGGAGAGAGATAGAGAACTTCTAAACAATGTTTTAAAAGGCTAAGGTGAAGGTGTACGCCTTGATCAAAAGGTGTTAGTTTTTGAACTTCCAAGAACAGCAACAAACTCAGTGTAATCCCATAGTGGAGTCTAGGGAGGGTAGAGTATAGATAGACCTTATTCCTATCTCATGGAGGTAGAGAGGTTGTTTCCAAAAGACCCTCAATCAAGTACGTAATTCGGAGCTATGAAAAAAGACATACAGAAGTAAAGAAGACATAGCCAATAACACAAAAAGCATTATATAGCATTCAGAGAAAAGGAATAGTAGCAATAGCAAAATAATGCAATAACCGAAGCACAAGAAAGAGCAAGTAGTAACAGAAAACTAGCGACAAGCAACTACAGGAATATTGCTGATATTACTGCTATGGAAGGAGAAACAGATATGGTGCGCCAAACAAACTACCAACAAGCCTAACCCATCGGAAAGTGAGACACTGCTCCACTACGTACTAACTTTCTCCTTAATCCGCGACCTCCATGGCTTCCTATCTAAGGTCATGTCCGCGGTAAGCTAAAGATGTGTCATGTCCTGCCTTATCACCTCCCCCGATACTTCTTCGGCCTATCTCTATGATAACATCCATGGCAACTCAACGTCATTAAAGGAAGTTTGGAAGTTCCAATAAGACCCATGACAAGATTTTAAACAAGGAAATTTCAAGACAAGATCAATTGGATGGAATTAGCAATTAAAAAGTGACCTGTGATGGAAGAAGAGCTCCAGCCCACTAAAGATATTTTTTTCAAGTATTATATCTATTTGGAGGCCCAAATTAAAGTCCAAGATGAGGTGAAATTGGGCCTAAATCTTGCCCCAAAGTGGAGAAAATACAGCAGCACAAAACTAGTGTTCTTTTAACTAGTTTGCAGAATCTATAATTTAAGAGTTGTTTTATTCTATGTTGACTTTATTGGACTATGTGTGGGAAGCCTTCTATGCCCCTGGGAAATATCATTTCCAATTAATTTTATCTTTGATCGTTCCCCTTATTTTCTACTATATAAATGGGTGCTTTGTTCATTCATTTGAACATACATTTGAAGAATATTAATACTGAGAGTTGTTTTGAACCTTTATGGCAGATAGCTTTGGGATTTATCTTTCAACCTAACTAGTTCATAGTTCAAGGTAGTAAGATAACTTCTTTTTTGATATCTTTGGTTTCTTCTTGGTATTCTTAGAAGGTGATTAATACTCATACTAATTGTTGTCTAACATTACTCACGAAGTGGCAAGATCCAATTCTAGGTTTGATACATTTCTAAAGTAAAGACAATTGGTTCATCTAAGAAGCAATTCGTTGTTACTTGGATCTTGTCAAATATTTGGAACTTGCGTTCTTGGAACTATTCCTTGAATTTCCCATATTTTTTATTTTGTTCAGTCTTTTTCAATTTGTTTCCTAGTTTTGTTTCCACATTTGTTTTAGTTCATACTCTAATTTTGGGATTCCCATTCTTTGTATTATCACTCTACCTCTCCTCAAATCCACCAGTGTCAACCTCTCACACCTCCTTACTGGGGCATCTGCACATTCCTCTTCACATGCCCGAACTATCTCAGCCTTGCCATGTCCTTTTTTATTTGTAACTATGGTGTCCGAACCAGTTTGGGCACGCCTCGACTAATTCCATAGGATATCTTCCACCTCCCACCCACAATATATACCAACAAACTTTGTCCACCAAGGCTATGACAGATGGGAAAAAATCACCTAGTGTTTTTATCTCTATTGGGATTTAAATCTAAGACCTCCTGGTTCTCAGTCCCACTTCACTAACCACTACGCCACATCCTTGAGTGCTTCTTCTTCATTCGTCTTCTTCTTTTTTCTACTTTGTTTTGTTGTTTTCTCTCCTCTGTTTTTCTATTTCTTTGCTTAATTTATATGTTGCTGAAGAATGAGACCAATGATTAAACAATAATGTTGATTATTTTTTTTAAATATTAACAATCAAAAATGTCTGACCTAACTTATGGAAAAAGAGCTAGTGATATCATTAGGACTGCAGTTGTATGTCTGTTTTGTGACAAGACAACTAAAAAAAGCAGAATCTTTCGCCACAAACATCTTATTAGTACTTATAGCAACTTCGCGCACTGTGCAAAATGCCCGGAGATTGTGAGGGAAGAAATAAAAAAATATGTTGAGGAAAAAAAGGAGTTAAAATGTCAAATGTTGCATCAATCAAATGTGACTAATTTGATGATGATGAAGAAATGGAAGAAGGTGAAGTTATTGATTTGTCGCTTCCTCCAAAATCACAAAAACGGGAAAAGAATGCAACAATCTCTTTAAGTTATGGATCAACCGGTAGAAAAGGTCCTTTAGATTGTTACTTCCACAAAGCCAGGAGATAATGCAGGGAAAAGTGGTAAAAAAAGTTTGCATGATGTTGCCAAGGATAATCTAAGGGATCGTGCAGTTGCGGCTTTTTCATGCTGGGAGTACGATGCAAAGCTCCCTACAATTGTTTCAATCATACCGACACTTTTGGAGCCTTCATTGAGGTCGTAGGCCAGTTTTGTCCAGGAATGAAGCCCCCCACTTATCATAATGTAAGTATTAATTATCTAACCAAAGAAGTGAAAGAGACCAAAAGAAATCGCAGAGGATCATCGAGTAGAATAGAACAAGTTTGGATGCTCCACTGTGATGGATAAGTGATGGCAAGAACTATAAAAATGATCATCAATGTGTTAGTGAATTCTCCAAAAGGAAGCTTATTTCTTGAATCCATTCAGCAAGCGACTCGTCTACTGAGTCCATCAAAATGTTCTCCTTGTCTCAAAACACCATAGAGAAGATTGGAGCAGAGAATTTTTTCAAGTTATTACAGATAATGCAGCTGAAAATGTTAAAGCAGGTGATATGTTGAAGGGAGTGTTCCCACACAATATTGGACTCCATGTACAGCTCGTTGTGTAAATTGGATGTTTCGGGACTTCAAGGAAAGACCTTTCACAAATGTTTTCACTAAGACAGTTAGGGCACATTCTTATATTGTTCAAAGGACTTTGTTGTTGAATTTGATGAGGAGATTCACAAAAAAGACTTGGTCAAACCTAGCAAGACTAGATTTGCTACTAGTTTCTTGACCTTGCATAGTATACTACACAAAAAGCCAATTTGAGAAGCTTGTTCATTAAGAATGGAACACTAGTAAATTTGCAAAGAAGTTATGAGGAAAGAAGTTGCATACATAATGCTTTCTTATATCTTTTGAAATAATGTTTTTCATGTTCTTAAAGCTAGTGGTCCCTTGATTAAAGTACTTCTTGGTGGATGGAGAGCAAGAACCACCAATGGGATACCTTTATGAAGTTATGGATAGGGCTAAGGGGCTATTCAAGCGGCATTTAGTGACGAGTGTAAATATGCAAAGGTCTTTGACATCATTGATATAAGGTGGGCAGGTCAACTTCATCAACTTTGCATGCAATTGGGAATACTTTGAATTCATCACTCTTTAATGATAATTTTGATATGGATTTACTAGATAAAAAAGTGAGGAAGGGATTCCAAGATTGTGTTTCTAAGTTGGTTGCTGATGAAGATGTGCAAGATGCAATAACGGATCATATTAGTACTTACATGAGCGTCAATGAACTTTTTGCATTATCTTTTTTTTTTGAAAGGTAATGTTGTATTTCTCAGCATTAAGGTCATGCTAGATACCAGTCAAAAATAATTTTATATCAAAAGCACAAAGGAAGAGAAACTACTAGAAAAACTATAAGGAGCCTATAAAGTCTAAAATCTGTCTAATATCCTCTATACCCTTTTCTCTACACCAAAAGTAAAATGCTTTCACACAGTTCCATTTAATATTCTAAACTGAATTAGTAATATTATCAAAACATCTGTTGTTCCTTTCTCTCCAAATTGACCACCACTTCTTCTAGCTTTTGCTCCTTCCTTTCCTAATCCAACAGTTAAGAAGGTCAGTTGTATGTTCTGGCAATGAACACTTAGTGTGTGAGATCTAGGAATAGCGCCCACACCTGAGCAGCAACTTTAGAATGCAAAAACAAATGGCTATTAGTCTCCTCTGATTCATAGCAAGTGAGCACCATGAGGCTATTTATAAACCTCTCCTTTGTATGTTTTGGCAATGAATACTTAGTGTGTGAGATGTAGGAATAGGCCCATACCTGAGCAGTGACTTTACAATGCAGAAACAAATGGCTATTAGTCTCCTCTGATTCATAGCAAGTGAGCACCACGAGGCTATTTAGAAACCTCTCCTTTGAAGCTCTTCATGTGTGAGGCAAGCCCTTCTCACCATCAGCCAAGTAAAACCGTTTACCTTAACTGGTACACTATTTTTCCATACCTATCCCCAAGGACCAGCTTTGCATCTTGGTATCTCTTTCACTTTCTTATTGTATAACCTGTCATTGTCATGCTTCCACTTCATTGCATCTGCTTCTGTGTTTATGCCTTTGACGCCACTAAGTTCCTGCAGCATCACAGCTACTCTCTCTATTTCCGAATCATTCAAAAGTCTTCTGAAACTCAGATTCCAGCCTTGGGGAGACCAAGCCTCATCAATCCTTACTTTTGGGGAAGTGTTGAGAGAAAATAAATCTAGGAAAGATATCATTAAAGGCTCTTGACCAAACCAATACTCTTTCCAAAATTGAATCTTTGAACCACTTCCTACCTTGTAAATAGTATTCCTAGCCAGCTGGTTCCACAAATCCCTGATAGTTCTCCACAATGAAGCACCATCAGTACTAGTCATTGTGTTGGAATACCAGTAAACTCTCTGGCCATATTTCATAGAGATTACTTCCTTCCACAGTGCTTGCTCCTCGGTGCAAAATCTCCTGAGCCACTTGGCCAGCAAGTATTCATTCTGTAACCCCAAGTTCCTAATACCCATTCCACCAGATATTCTACTTAGCTTAGAAGTTTGCCATCTGACCAAATGTATCTCTCTCCCCTCCTTGTTTCCAAGCCATAGAAAGTCCCTTCTCAATATTTCTAATCTTTCGTCTACCTTAGAAGGCAAAGGAAAGAGAGACATGACATATGTTGGTAAAGAGTCCAGTACAGAGTTTATCAGAGTGGTCCTCCCTTCCAGAGAGATACTGACCCATCCAGTTAGCTAGTTTCTTCTCAATTTTTTCAATAATTCCATCCCAAATAACTAGCTTTCAATTCTACACCCAAGATATTTGCCAAGTTTTGCATCTATGTAACTTCTTTGATTGGATATAAGTTGTTCTTCCCAGTTAACAGACATTCCAAAAACTGCCTCAAAGACCACCAAAATTAGGTGTGGGCTTAATTACCGAAGAACCGAAAAACAGAATCGAACCAAATTAATTCGTTTTTTCGGTTTCAATTCTTCGGTTCGATGTTCGATTTTTTTTTTTTTTGGAAAGTTCGATTCAGTGTTCGGTATGAGAGTCACAGTTCTTCGATGCACCAAAGAACCGAAGTTTTATTATTTATATGTAAGTTTTAAAACCCAACCTATTTGGGGTTTGGGCCTTCACTTCAGATTTATCATTTATCCCAAAAAAATAGTCAAATACTCAAGCCCCAACCCAACCCAACATTTAAGTTTAACCTAAAAGTTTGCCTCACCACTTAACTTAAAATCTTATACGGTATACTACCAATCCTAGAAATCAAGAAATGTTAATTGTTAGGTGTTAGGCAGTAGTTAGTTTCTAAATTTCAATTATATTTTATTTGTAATATTTTAAATTAATGTGCTAAGTTATTGATTGTTGTAGAAGTTATACGAAATAGCATTGTTGAACACATTTGTTACATGTCAAACATTTTGATAATTTTGTTCTCATTTTGTTTCTCACTTGCACCGAAAAACCGTTTTAGAAACACCGAACCAAAACGAACCGAAGTTGAAAAAACTGAACCAAACTGAATTAGTTTGGTTCGGTGTATGGTGCACATTTTTTTAAAACCAAAGAACCGAACAGAACTTTGGTAAAACCAAGACGAAGAATAGAACGCCCACCCCCAACCAAAATCATCTTGATAATACTAAATTCTTCCTCCTTGGCTTCACAAAAGATAATTGTGTCATCTGCATACAGCAAATGGCATATCTGCATATCCTCCATCGAGTGACTGTCAACTTTGAACCCCTTTAACCAGGCATTCTGTATGGCTGACCTTATCATGCTATTATAACCATCCATGGCTAGAATGAAAGAGAAAAAAGGATAGAGATTCCCCGTGTCTAAAACCTCTTTCCGAAGGAAAAAATCACGCAGGTTCTCTGTTCACCAAAACTGAGAACCTACAGTTTTAGTCCTGAACTCAATCCATTTTAACCATCTCTCACCAAACCTCATTTGTTGTATAATGTTGAAAAGAAAATCTCAATTGACACGATCATAGGCCTTCTCAATATCTAACTTGCACATAATACCTAAAACATCACCCCTGAGCCTAGTGTCCACACACTCACTGGCTATAAGGGCAGCATCCATGATTTATCTTCTATTTATGAATGTTATTTGATGTTTGTTTATCAATTTGCTAATCATTGTTTTCAACCTCTTTGTCAATAACTTAGCTATAAACTTATAGATACCATCCATAAGACTTATTTATCTAAAATCCCTAAGTTTTGCAGCCTTGTCTGTTTTGGAACGAGTGCAACATATGTAGAATTCAAGCTTTTCTCAAATATCTGATGGTCATAAAAATGCCTAATAGTGTTCATCGTATCTTCCTTGATAAGCTCCCAGAAATTCTAGTAGAAACTCATTGGGAAGCCATCCGTCCAGGAGCTTATCAATGGCTATTAGATAAAGAAACAAAAAGCCACCATGTGAGCAAGTGCATTTATGTTTCTTTATAGCTTTAACTTTTAAAAGTTATTTCATTATACTCGTTATTAAGTTTTAAATATTTGTACTTTAATAGTTGAATGGTGGAGGCTTATGATTCAAGAACTCTTGAGTTACAAAAGTTTGCCATCAAAGTTCTAACTCTAACTTGTAGCTAACCCAGATGTGAGAGAAACTAGAGCGTGTTTGAATATCAAAGAACTAAGAAGAAAGATTTAGTATATTGAGATAACTAAATTATATCTCAATTATCTTAACTCCAACTAATTACTTGCCACAACTTATTTGTAGATTCAAACCAAGAAGAGGAATAGACTAACCTAAACCACCTCAATGACCTAGTGTTCATAAAATACAATAGAACATTGAGGCGTCGTTACAACGCTTGCAATGTAATTGATCCAATTTGTTTGGACAATATTGATGATGCCAATGAATGGCTAACCGGAGTCGAGAATGCTAAAAATGAAGCAATTTTTTTAGGAGATTCTGATTTCACTTTTGGTGTTGTTATAGAGGCAATAGAAGTAGGGAAGAACTATTATGGTTTAAGGGGAGTACTTCAACCGAACATAAGAGGGGAAAAGAAGTAGCTACAATATCCCTAGTTGATGAAGTTGAAAAAGATGATGGGGTTGAAGAAGATGATAGCAATACAATGATAATGGAGGAATACAAGATTTTGACAGGCTTGTAGAAGTAGAACTTTAGAAGAACAAGAATTAGATGTTGAACCATTAATAGCTATGATTTTGTTTGTCCTATTGTCTATGGAGGATTTTGTGATTTCTACTTTTTAGTTTTTAATTTGAACTTTTGCTTATATATATATATATATGTGTGTGTGTTGTCTCTATTAATTTTGGTCTTTTTTCTTTTAAATTATGCTACACTTCGATGATGTGAGCGCTTCACTTCACTCTTTAAGCGAAGCAAGGACTTGTCGCTTTTTTTTCGCTTCACGCTCCCCAGAACACTGTGATGGATAGGGCCATTGCAAGAGGATTATTGAGAGGTTTCATTGCCTCATTCAGGGGGCAATGCAATCTGAGGGTATCCTATCTTTTATTTGCAGATGATATGTTGGTGTTGTGTGATGCAAATGTCTCTTAGCTGTCTTATTTGAGACATATCCTTATTTGGTTTTAGATTGTCTCGAGAGCTTAAGGTCAACCTCAGTAAGTGTGAAATCCTACCAGTATTTTGGAGAGCGAGAAGCAGAAAAAAACGACAAGGGCTCACTCGTGCACTTTTTTCAACTAAAGCGCATTTTAATACAAAAATAAAAAATATTAAATATGCATAGATAAATGACCAAGAACTCAATAGAAATAACATATTAAGCAAATCTTTCAATTCTTAAATTAAAAATTAAATAATAGATACTAGAACTGGATCTCTTTTTTGGCTTGATTCCATTGAACAAAAAAATAGAATTTACTACAATCACAACAGTGAAAACATAGAAAAAATTTCAGAACAGTCAATGGAGACAGAAAAAATTTCAGAACAGTCAATGGAGACCAAAAACAGAGCAGAACAAAGAAAAACATTACCAAACAGAGAAAAAATTGCAGAACATAGACAAAAATAGAGCAGAACAGAGAAAGAAAATACAAAGCAGAGAAAAGAATTGCAAAACGAAAAAAAAAAAAGAAAAAGCAGAATATAGAAAATAATTGCATCAAGTTGAAGAACTGAAAAAATGTAGAAAAGAAGAAGACAAAAAAGAGTAACCCTAGCAGTGCAGTCGCAGTAGAGAAAATAGAGAAAAGAAGAAGAGAAGAAGAGGAGAAAAAAGAGGAGAAGAGAAGAAGAGGAAGAGAACAAGAGAAAAAAAGAAAAGAGGAAACTTACCTTGAAAAGAAATCGCAGCAGTCTTGTAAGAGAAGTGGAAAAGAGTCGCAAGGCTTGCAGCAGTTCAGTCACAGAAGTAAATGTTTGGAAGAAGTCGCGTAAAAGTGTTTTTACAAAATTTTAAAACAAAACCCTAATGCAGCAGTCGACCTCGCTTAAGCGAACTTTTCTCGCTCTCACTTTTGTGACTGAAGAGCGCGCTTTTTTTTCCACGCCTCGCTTTAGGGCAAAAAAGCGACAGTGCTATGCCTCGCCTCTCTTCTGCATTTAAAGCGAGAAGCACTCTCTTTTAATGACATTGGATTATACCGTGGGTGAGGTGGGGAAATTGAAGAGTCAGCGCAAGTATTGAGTTGTAGAGTCGATGTTGTACCAATTACCTATTTGGGGGTTCCATACTAATAAAGATATTTGCAGTATGGAACCCGGTTGTGCAGGAAGTCAAGAAACGGCTAGAAGGTTGGCAGAAGAGATGCCTCTCAAAAGGAGAGAAGGAAGTGTTGATAAAGAGTACTTTGTCTAGTATTCCTACATACTTTATGTCATTGTTGCAGGCCTTAGCCATGATGACTAATAAGTTGGAAAGACTTCAGGGAATTTCTTATGGAATGCCCCGAATGGTACAAGCAAAGTTTCATTTAGTGAATTGAAAAGTTGTCACATCACCATGAAGTGGGGAAGACATGGAGAAAGATCTTAAGGTGTTCAATAAGGCGCTACTATGAAAAATGGATATGGAGATTTGGAATGGAGGAGAATGTTGTATGGAGGAAAGTGTTAGCGAAAAAATATGGAATGATAGGGATGGAGGATTAGAAACATTACAACCTCTATGGATGTGGTTTTGGGAGGGAATTATGAGGGGGTGGGAGGCGTTCATTAGACACGCTCAATTCAAGGCAGGCGGGGGATGGATGTCAAATGAGTTTTTGAGGGCATAAGTGGTGTGGGAAGAGTGAGTTGAAGTTTGTTTTCTCCAACTTATATAGTATATCGTGCCAAAAGGAGATGACAGTACAACAAATGTCACCGGGATTTGAGATTCAGAAGTAACCTTCAGGACTGGAAATTGGAGGAATTCCAAGTTTTGGTTGAATTATTATATAAGCAAAATATTCCTCATGGCATTGTTGATTTGTGGAGATGGCGCGAGAGTAGAGATGGTGTGTTTATTGTCAAATCACGTTATCAGATCTAGCTAGTGAGAGGAATCAGATTTTCCATATCAGTCTATTTGGATCCCCAAGCCACCTAGGAAGGCGTGTTTCTTCACGTGGTAGGCAGCTAGGGGAGTGTTCCTGACAAGAAAAAACTTGACAAAGAGGAGGTTCACCTATGTTAGTTGGTGCTATATGTGTAGGTGCTCCAGAGAAGATGTAGATCACCTTTTGTTGCACTGTGATGCGTCTATACGGTTGTTGGCAGTGGTTCATTCAGGAGAAGGAAGAGAAGACGAAGGGCATGGGATGTAACTCCATAAGCCATCGTGTGGGTTCTTTTGAAAGAGAGAAATATGAGAGCATTTGAAGGATTTACTAGTGATTTTGTTAAGTTGCAAAATAACCTCTTTTTTCTTATATTCTTTTGGTGCACCCATAAGGTGCCTACGTGTATAGATAGAAAGATAAAATGTGCAACCTAATAGAAATTACTAGATTTAGAATCTAGTTGTTACAAAAAGAAAGATTCTTTCAAGCGGTTGTGTGATAACTTTTTCTTCTCCATCATTCAAGATATTATGTGAATTATTATATTACTGAATCTAAGATTGGTGTTCATTTTTTTGTAGGTTCTCTCTTTTGATATACGGCTTGTATACAGGATTTGTCCATGCATTGATAAAATCATTTACCTTATGTAGAAAAGCAAGGTATTAGGCAAACCAATATTTTGCTTCAGCAAATATCATGATGAGGATAGTGTGAAAATATTGGGTAATACACATAACTATTGTAAACTAGATTCTGATGCCAATTGGAACAACTTGAAAGTCTAATCAATTGTCCAAAATAAGCATGGCTAAAATGATTTGACCCACTTATAATAATATACTAGTCCATTGAAGGCAAGTTTAGTGTACCAGGTAAAATATGCTATTACAAAAGGAGGTACAGCTTACTGCAGGACAAACACTCTTGAACCATGAAAAAAACAAAAGGCATAGCTCTGTACTAGTCTATAATTTCAGTACAGGAACATGGATTATGGAATTCACTAGCAATAACTTGATCTTAGCATATGATAAACTAAGTAACTAACTCAACAATGGTAATAGCCTACATTACCCCGTGATTTCCTGTTTATTAGGATATCACTCAATCAATTAGTGGCAATAAGTCTAAAACAGTGGTAATCATTGTGGTTCAAAAAATTCAAGTATGGAATTTTCCAGTTAGATTTTCTCTTCTGCCATCTTCTCATAAATGTTTGCCAGCTACACAACCAAACCCAAAAAAACATGTAAACTGAAGGTATTTGAGCTACATGAGACTCATTTTTTCAACATAAAGAGACATAGAAAGCAAAAGATTACTTCTTTCGGTGTTCAACTGCTTAAATTGTTAAGAACCAAGTCAAGATTTACGTACTTCTCAGCATGCATGCGGCAGAGTTGCAAAGAAAACGAGTGAAATGTGCTGATCGTGAGCTCTTTTGCTGCTGTCTTGCCAGCAACTCTTCCGATTCTCTCCCTCATTTCAGAAGCTGCTGCTGTTGTAAAAGTCATAGCAAGAATGTTTGATGGACCAATACCCTATAACAACGAACAAAGGGACGGAGAGGAAGAAAACTCAGAAGTAGATACTTGACTAGATCCGTCACTTGCCATACATGGCATTGACAATATAATAGCACTTATAGTCATCGCACTACCTTGTGCAGTAGCATCAGGACTCGCCCAACCATTGTAGATGTCTGACATGCAATAGAAGATATCAAACAACTATTGACGAAGAAATACAAATTTCATTATTAAACCATGAGAAAGCAAAGACCTTGCCACTTCCTGGTCCAGCAACAATGATTAGAGGGATTGAAATGTCACTACAAGCTGCCTCCTGTTGTCTGTCATTCAGCGATTCTATATACTTTATATAATCCTCAGGCATGTTCCTGGTATCTGTTGCCTCCAACTTGCTCCCAGTATCTGTGGCATTGGAACTTTTTGGCTCCTGTACTTCACTTTCTTGATTACCAGTTGAATTCCGAATGCATTCAAGTTTAAAAGTTTCATCTGAACAGACAAGATTTGAATTATCAAGTTCGCTACTCTTTGGTCTTTCTGCTTCACTTTTCTTATTGCCCCTTGATATCAAAAAGCATTCATGTCCTAAACTATCACTAGAAACAACGGGATTTAAGTTATCCTCCTTGTCCAAGTTGGTTATGTAATGATTTTCAATTGGAACGCTGTTGAACCGCCTCATTTCATGCTTTTCTTTTGAGCTTTGCTCACATAAAGCATCTATTTCGTTCAATATGTGTTCATCAAAATCGTCATCTAGCACAGTTGATAAAAAAGATGACTCACTCAAGCCAGAAAATCCAGGTTGCCTCACTGGAGTTTTACATGTACCCAACCCAACCATGCTTTCCACTTGAACAGTTTCGTCGTTTTCACTTAGTTTTGCTTCAACTGATTCACTTATATTGTTAGACAACTTGAAAGTTTCAACTGTTTGAAACTGTCTCGCACACTCAGTCCTTCCATTGATGCTGCTATCAAGTTCACTGACTTGTGAGCCCTTAAAACTGGTAAACCCACTAAGCTTTTTGTTGGAACCCTTCTCATCGTTGGGAGACGGAGTGTTCATCGGAATCTCAGTAAGAGGAAACCTTTTATCACCATCATTCCCTTCCAAGGATGCAGTTCTCTGAGCTTTCCCAACTCTAGGACAAGAATACCAGATACATCAAAATATTAAACAAGGAAGAAAGATTGTGAAAAGCACGAAACTTACTCTGGAAGCATGTAATGAACAACAAAAAGCATACAAGAAAAAAGAAAACAATTTCCAGATCAACCTAAATTGTTGGTACCTTTTTTTTCCCTAGGTCAATATATCTACCACAAAATTCAAAATAAGAAGAAATGAGTGCACTGGAATTGATTAATCAAGGAGCTATTAAATGATTTCATAACTAAGCGGATGAATAGGACTCTTTAGCAGCATCAAAATTCATAGCCTTTCGAAGGAAAATGGAACTTAGATCACGGAGTGAACGTACTTATGAGTGAAATCTTGTCAAAAGGCAAATTAATAGGTACCAACTTTTTTCCAATCGAGATGTTGTGAATTCTATGCACAATTTTGGTTAGTGTAAATTGTGATCCTAACCTAGAAGGAAGAGATACTTGGTTAGCACATAAAGTTGGATGCAAGTAATGATGTGTTCGGAAGTTTTCAGTTCCACATCATCAGCTTGAAAAGAGGTAACTTCAAATGGACAGTTTCTCAAGAGGCTTCTTCGTGGCCTTAGCGTTCTCCTTAATGAACTTCAAATGTTGCGTGACTTCACTTTCTGCGAACATCATCAGATTCCCCAAATACTTACTTCTTTTCTTTTTAATTCCCCTTTACGATTAATTTTTTTAAATTCCCTTTTCTGATTGAACCCTAAAAAATAAATATACATAATGTGTGTATTTTATAGGTGGACAAATTATGAAGAAGAACCAACAAACAATCGCTTTGAAATTAAAGAAAAGAAAAGAAAAGCATACTTATTGAGGGAGATGGTGGAGCAATCATGGAGTGGCCTTTTGCGAGCAAGAAGTGCCTTTGCAGCTCTGAACTTTGAAGAGATTCGAGCTTTCTGTTCCGCCGTTAATCCGCCACCACTAACAACCACATTCTCCTTGTTGTTTACCGCTTCACTCATGTTTCTACCTCAAGGTATCTGTATCTCTCTCGGCCGCATGGAAGGAGAGTCGGAACCTTGAAGGTTTTTCTTGACTGTGTTGCGCTGTTATTTTCCCTCCGACAATCAGAATGGAGGATTTTTCAAATTATGGGCTGATTGGTCCGTGCCTACTATTGGGCTATCCTTTAGCCTTCCGTGCTTTGGGCGGTAAGTCAGGGCCATTTGCACGAATAGCCACTTCTATAAAATACTAGATAATTTAAGGCCTGTGCACGGATTTAATTGTTACACCCCGTAAGTTTTTAATGTTTAGTTGGCTTATTCATATGTTAGTTAAGAGTTTTAGAGTACAATACGTACTAGAAAGGGCTCGAAAAAAGGTTGAACGAGCACAGAGTCGGGACCATGCGGGAGAAGGCGGGGCCAGCTGCCTAAAGGGGCAACTTGGCACGGACCCTCCCTGGTGCGTTGGGCTCCATGGAACGGCCCAGAATCAGCGCATTGGAGTCCGTGTCACGGACCCCGTGTCCACCGCCTTTATATATAAAGAGCCCTTGACTTCATTTTAGCGACCAGAGAGGGGAACCATGAGGGAAACAAATAATTTTCTTCCGTTTACGCTGTCAAACGCCGTCCAAATCCAAATTAACTTCAGGTATTGAATTATAAGCCTGTAGGGAGCATTGCTACGGAGTTATTTTTGAAAAATTCACTCGGCGAATCGCAACCCCGCCGAGTCAGAGTTATCAGAATTGCTCCAAACTAATTTCTATACGATCACAGGCTTCAATTGAGTATTTCTCCCTCCTGAACTTTCGAGAAATTAAATATTTTCGACCGTGTTCTGGCAAGCTGAAGTATAGTTGATATTTGTATATAAAGTTATCATTTCTGTTGAATTTAGTACTAAAACCAGCCTCATTCTCCCAGTAATATGATTTCAGTTGAAAAGAGTTGTTGAATACGAATCGAAACCCACTAATTAATTAGAAATCAGCAACTGAGGTATGTTAAGGCGTATTCCTTCGGCAAGTTAGTTTCTTCAGTATTGTAACTCAGTTTAAATCTCAGTGAGAGAACCAACAACATATGGATTGTGATTAACTGTTGTTATTAGCTGAGACCAGTATTTTATGACTAGTTTGGGATTAACGTTGCCCTGTATAGCCTTCCATGACCAACCCAGGGTTACTAGCTGTGTCATCGCCCGTCAGGGGCGAGATGACGTCGCTCCGTAGAGCGGTATGCCGTCCGCGAGGGACGAAGATGGGGTCCCAGGTCCTCATACAGTCCATTCTATGCCTGGACTATTATATGTCATATCGGCACCACATCCCCGTCTAGCCTGGTGCTCGAGGTGCAGATATTAGGAGTCCACTAGACTCAGACATAGCTACAGTCAGGGGCCGAGAAGGCTCAGTTGCAGACACAGGGGACTGGTAGGACGGCTATAGCTATTAGTTGACCCAGTATGACCCTGCTCGGGGTATATAGGTTGAGGTGTACTCACCAGGGCTTATGGGGGGCCCAGGTGGGTTATTCTGTGCTGGTTATACCTTTCGGCTTATGGGGACCAAGTAAGGTTCTTGATTGCTTTAGTTGTTGACAAATTAAATAGTAGAAAGTTCAGCTATACAGGTAGAATCTCTATCCTTTCTTTCCAGTTATTTTCAGTTTTATTTCCTCTGTTCAGTTATTTATAATTATTGTCTTACATATTCGGTATATATTGTACTGACGCCCTTTCTTGGACGCTACATTACTTGCCTGCAGGTGCCGATAGACGCGGATCAATACCTTCTTAACTTTCTATCAGGACTAGCAAAGCAGTCAACTCCATTCCTCCGGAGCTAATAGATTAGTAGGTTGACTGTCTTTTGTTGTACAGTATGATAGGTCGAGGCCCTGTCTCGACCAGTATATCACTCCCAGAGGCTTGCAGATTATTCGGATTTCTTGTGGTTAGCTGTTGTTGGTCGTGTGGGGGCCGTATGTGTTTTACCTTATGTGTTGGCCGTGTGGACCCGTATGTGTTTTACCTTACGTATTGACCGTGTGGGGTCTTGCTTAGCTGATAGTTAGCAACCTTGTCGGTCATAACTTAGTTTAGCACTGGTTTTACTTTTCAGTCATAACTAGACATCATGGTAGTCTTATCGGCCTGTATAGGATTCCCTACCATTATTTGTTTCTGCTTAGCTGTTTAATTTTACAAGTGGCTATAAGGCCTTGTCAGCCAGGGACTGTATTTACAGCCGAGATAGAGCCCGTTGTTTTCTCGACTTGAGTGTTAGTGTTACTCATGCACCAGAGGTGCGTAAGCTCAGTTAGGCTAGTTTAGGCCTTGGTAGGGCACCAGGTGCCAGTCATGCCTCCCAAGGTGGGGCGTGACATTAATATAAATAATTATAAATTTAAAATTAATTTAATGTATAGAAAATTTAAATTTTCAATATTATTTTATTTATTTAAAAACATATTAAAATATTATTTATAGAAATATTATATAGCATTTTGATCAATCTTTTTATTTGTCCCAATCAAAACTTTAACATAAATAATATATTATAATAAAATAATTTAACCCAAAAATATTTTCAATAATTTTGATATCAATTATGAAAACATCCATTTTTTAAGTTGTAAACTACTCAAGATTTAATATTTAATTTGCATTTTAGTATCGAATAATGACATAAATTTATTAGAATTCGAAAATAATTTCTTTGTTAGATTTAATGGAGTCATATAACAATTGTGAGTCTTTGTATATTATTATCTTAAAAACCAATACTTTTAATTTATTGCTCACAAGAAAAAATTAAAATTAAGAAGTGCATCTCATTATCACACAAAGTTTAATATATAACTCATCTTAATCAATAACTAAAAAATTATTAGCATGACACAATATTTGTTTTGATTTTTTTTTTTGAAGAGTGATACTCTATAGTTAATAAATACTTATATCATTTAATCAATTTAATAAAAAGATTACATATAATCTCAAATCATAAGTGTATTTTAAATTTCTATTTAGATTAAATTTTAAATTCATTTATGGAATTCATCTACATATTTGATATCTATAGTTACATAGCAAATTTATTTTTTTGGTTAATACCCTTATTTTATTTCAAAATTTGATCTTATCAATATTAATCAGTTATGCAATTTTTATGTTATAATATACATTTGTTAAATTTTGTCCTTTTTTTCTAAATAGTAATCAACATAAATTTATTTACCTTTTTTTATTAAGTAATTTTATTTATTGAGAAAATAAATATTTACAAGCAAAATAAAATTAATTTACTTCTTTAATTGATAGTAAGTTATATCTTCGAAACATGATTAACGTAATAGTTTTTGCTATGAATATAAAGATTGTGAAAACTCAAATTTCTCAAATATAATATTTTCATAGGATTTATTAACTTCTTTTGAAAGAGATAACTTACTGAAAAAAAAATTCTTTTTCCATTCTTGTCTAGACAATTGTTATTTCAAATCATTTGGCTCTTAAAACATAAATACAAAGGAGTATAAATCATATAACACTTCAATGTAATATTTTAATCAAACAAATTTAAAATCTTTATTCAAATCCCTTCTTCATGCCTCTAGATCACACTTCAAATCTGACCTAGCGACATTCAATATTACGGAATCACATCGAAAATACCTTATAGAAATATCACACCACTCGATACCTCCCCGCCCCCCCCCCCTCCCCCCCCCCCTCTCCAATTTTTAATCTTATGCATAAATAAGGTCATCAAATATTAAATTATGCAAGGCTAATCTAAATGAGGAAGTTAATGATATAAATGTCAATTAATGCAGTAATGTGTGCAATAAGTCGAGCAATAACATTACACAATATCCATAACATAACATCTATTTAATTTATAAGAACTTTATGACAGAATAAATTAAATCGAGTCACATCTTAAAAACTAATAAAATAGTAAAGATAATAGATAGATCCCCGCGAGAAGGAGTGTGGACTCACCAAAATCTGACACTAGCAAGTCCCTCCGTAGCGCTACAATTCTTTGGAACATACTCCTCCTCGATACCTAACACATTATCAAAAACAACAATGACATGCCTAAATATTGAGTACTCAGTGAGTGTCTTGGGATAAGGCTTTGATATAAATAGAATAAGATGAATAAATAAATAAGTAAATCAGTGTTAGTGAAAATAGTTCAAATAGATCAGTAATAGAGTAAGTCGTGAATTTTAATTAAAAATATTAGTGTAGAAAGCAAGAATAAGTTCTAAGTTTAAAAGATAAAATCATGCCAATACAGACCCAAATAATGTCTTGTCGATACAAACTCAAGCAACGTTAATACATGCCCAAATAATATTTTACCAACACAGGCCTAAGTCATGACAATACAGGCCCAATAATGCTCGAAAGCAACACGTTATGATCCATAACGGCATTCATTCTCACGAATAGCAAGGCTATCAAATACATGACCAAACAAAAATAGTAGCAGCCATGACATATGTAGCCAAAATTGTTCAAAATCATCATCTCCTTTACAGAGGTATTTTTCAAGTCATGGAAGTAATTTTGAAATCATGTTTCAAACTAAATGGCTTGTTCATGGAGCAAAAAATATGTTAAAGATCACTACTTTAAGGGCAAAACATGACTATATGTATATTTATAGTATAAAAATCAAAGTATGAGAATTCAATACGAGCTTATCCCACATGCATATAAAGCCTTATTCAAACCTTGTAATAAAAAGTATGTTCAAAAAGAGATATACCTCAAATTTCACTAATATTCTCTAAACGAAATCCAAACGTATAACAATTGTTATCTCGAAGTTTTCCCAAAATTCCCTTCAACGTTATTGAATCAAATTTCTTTAGTTTCTGTATTAGAATGGGGATTCGCGTGTTAATTCACGGTAAAATTGATATAGTAATCACGGTAAATTGAGTAAAAACTCTCCTTAGATGTTTAAGAGAAGCCTTTGGGTGTTTCTTACCCAAAAAGTCATCCAAAACATAATGAGACGAAAATTTTGAGCTAAGGCATATTTATAGATACATTTTCTGAATTGTCTAGGACAAACTAGTGTTTTAAAAGGTGTGGGTGCATGGAGAAATGTTTGACCTGATATAGGATGAGGAGTAAGCCTCGAGGCATTGATATAAGCCCCGTGGATCTTTAATTTTTAATATTTTATAAAGTAATATAATAAAAATAAATAATAAAAAGATAAAATTACACAGAAATTATAAAAATTTCAAAAACACATTAAATAAGTGTAAGGGAAAAGGATTAAAAATATTTCTCTACTTTTGTTTATTAGCTAACTTTGTCCCTCGTTATACTATAGGGTCAATTATACCCCTTCCGTTAATAAGTATACAAAAAATACCTTCAATTGGACGGAATCCTTCAAATTAAATTAAAATACCCGAATTTAATTTAATTACCCATTTCCTCTTTTAACCCGACCCGACCCGACCCACATACTTAATTTAACTAATACCAAATTAAACAGTAAAATCAGTCTCTCATCTTCTTCATCGCACCACTTCATCAAGAAACATTCACCATTTTCTTCTAAGTACAAAGGTTCGCTCTTATCACTCCTAAACCAAAGAAATTCAACAACTTCATTATTTTCAACTTCTGTCGGCGGTGGTTTTATTAAGCCGACAATGACTTTTTTCGGCGAGTCTCCTACCATTTTCCAGGCAAAACATTTCCAGTCCAATAAAGCTGAAGAACTGCTCTACTATGAAGAAGATGATGAGATAAATTTTCTTTTGTTATAAGTTTTGCATGTTGGTTTTATTAATTTGATAGTTTAAAAATTATTTATGCTCCTCAATTTTGTTTTCTTAAAAAAAAATCAAAGGCAAGTACTTAAGAATTAAGAGTTTTTTCTTTAAAAAAGAATTAAAAAAATCAACAGGTACTACTTTCGATTTTCGAGAGATTCCAATAGTAGTGGTTGAGACTTTTACTCGAAATGCTCCAACCAAAGAAAAACTCTAATGTAGTGCAAACAATGAACCCAACTCAGATTTACAATACCCACTCATCGGATTTGAATTTTTTAATGCGATTTCAGATCTGAAAATTTTTACTCGAGCTTCAAGCTCCTTTAATGGAGTTTTTAGCTCAAACCTTCAAACTCAGGTATCTAACAGTGTTCATTCACTATTTTAAGCTTCAAACTTAAGCTTGAATCAACTCCAATCATGAATCTCAAATGTTCTTTTATCTGTATATTCGTAATGTCAAGAGCTCGACAGTGAAAATTTGAACCTTGAAGCAATAGTAACGAACCGAGTGGAAATGCAACCTACATTAAGCTTCTCAAAATAGTAGCTAAATCAAATTATGGGTGTGGGCAAGGGGTTAGGTGGGTTTGAGCTCAACCAAGATAGTAGTAACAACTGTGTTCTTTGAGCAAACTGATTTTACTCTTTAATGTAATTTGGTATTGGTTAAATTAGGTGGGTTGGGTCGGGTCGGGTCGGGTAGAAAATGGGTAATTAAATTAAAATCGAGTATTTTAAGTTAATTTGGGGAATTCCGTTCAATTGGAGGTATTTTTGTATACTTTGTTAACGGCGGGGTTATAATTAGCCCTATAGTATAACGAGGGACAAAGTTAGCTAATAGACGAAAGTAGAGGAATATTTTTGACCCTTTTTCCTAAGTTTAATTATACATAAAATTGTTCCATCCTAAAACTTTAATCAAAATCAATAATTGATTAAATAACTAATTAAAAATGCTCATCTAAAAAACTAATAGACATTTTTAAAAAATGAGTAAAAAATTATATATTAACTTTAAAAAAATGAAGAAGGAACCTACAATCAGAATTCAGAAGTATCAAACTGGAGTAAATGATGGAAGATGATGTGTTTTTGCTTTATAATTTTCATATCAATCATTTTTCTCCTTTAGTCAGCAAATGCCGAAGAGAAATTAGTATTAAGAATAAAAAATATTTAGATTTTTAAATTTTTTAACTTCTTAAAATTTAATAAAAAGTTGAATTTTGTGTTTTTTAGCATTAATTTAGGACTTATTTAGTAATTTTAATTTTAAGTAGGAGAGATTTTTTGGGTTTACTGTCACGATCTGAACATAGGCACGGATCAAGACATGGGACAAGGAGCTCCGAGAAACTCCAAGTCGACCCATGGCATCAACATACATCTAACTCCATCAATAAAAACAGAAGATTTATCATAATAAATATAGTAGAAGTCTAAACATAACATATCATCAGAAAATATACATGAATCTAAAACTGATTATACACTGTGTCTGAAAATCCTCTAATTTTAATGAGTTGATGGGACAAGACCCCAACTAACTGTCTAAGTCTGAAACTGAAAATACAAAGATAACTGATAAGGAATGGTCCTCGGGAGATGAGGATTCACCAACTGAGATTGGATGCTAACTCCAAAAATTGACTAGTAACGGGGCTTAGTCTAAAGATCGGAGCCTGTATCATGAAACGATACAGCATAGAGTATGCGGTCAGTACGTGGAATGTACCGAGTATGCAAGGTAAGTAAACCACTAATTAAGTAAAATCATTTGAACATGCATTATATAAAACATAATCAAGATAAAAATCTGAGAGTAGGTCTTGCATGCTATTTCTGAAATCATGATCTGAACATAACTAAACATCATAACTGAATCGAATGACCCAAAACTGAAATCTGATAATCATAAGTAAAACTGAACATTGGGTCAAACCTGCTTAAAAACATATATATATATATATATATATATATATATATATCATGAATGATAGACATGCATAACTAAAATCATGAGGAATAATGGGAGATTCGTCATATAACCGACATTATCACGATAGAGCTTACGTGGTCCCGACTATTACACTCAAATGAGCAGAGCCATCTAAAGCCTTGTTAGGGATAAAGACGCTACCATGATATCGATATCAAGTTGAAGGCCCCTTGGGGCAGGAGAAGGCTCACAAAAGAGGTCCCAAATAATCTGATCATACCTACATTGGCTCGTAGTTCTGAGGCATGGGGTTGATTGATCCTTAGTCTACTCGGTGCTGGACACTATTCCCAAAAAATATATATGCTCTCCATCATTTTTCAACGAAGCTGACCATCGTCTAGTGATGAAGCTGAATAATCATGTACATATAAAATCTGAAATCATACATGAGAAGCCTTGACTCAAACCATACCACAAGCTGAACATAATTGGGAGTCTTGACTTCAAAACCATGTGGTAAGCTAATTGATATGAAATCATAAATCATACTTGAACATATGGGTTTGCCCAATGCTTAAAACATGCTTGACAATACTCGATTCACTTGAAAACATGATCATATACATGGGTAACTTGAAAACATGTCTTTCTCATAAATATTACATCATACTTGAACATACATCATAGATCTCAACTTTCATGAACTTTCATGGATGGGCATCATAGTTTATAAAACCTGAAAACATGATTTATAAAAATTGAAAAGATTGTAAAACTTTCCCATGAATCATAATTCATCAATAGAAACATGCTTAGATCATACCCATGTTATAAATTTAGGGAATTCATGCATTGGGTTAAAACCCCATAGAATCAACATGTAGATTTTCATGAATTAGAGAGGGATTGGGCATTGGTGTGGACAATTTCACCCATTCATAACCTTACATACCTGAGAGAATCTGATTCTACAACTTTTCTGATTGCCCAAGGAATAATTGAGGAAGAACTTAGAAGAAATTAAGCTTGATCACCTCTCTAGACTTCTAAGCTTGTATGCATGAATTAGGAATGGCTTAGAATGAACTTAACCTTCTTAAGAATCACTATTCAGAGCTTAAAACGACGTAGTTTAGGCCTTAGGATCATAGAAATTATGGAAAAGCCCTTACTAAAGTAGCAGGGAAAAACAGACTGCCAACCCCAACGAGAGACTGGATGAGTCGTCATCCATAGCCACGACTCGTGGTCTTCATCCGTTACCTCCACTGGAAATTTCATCTAGGTTGCCACCACGAGGCACCCTACGATTCGTTACAGGTGACCACGAATGGTTACCTCCCATTATCCTCACTGCTAGAAACTACCTGGGTTTCACCACGGGCGACACCACAACTAGTGGTGCACCCAATGAGTCGTGGTGATGACTCGTCAAGTGCACTGTCCAACTTCTCTTCTTCCTTCCGTCAACCTTGACCGGGACTAACCTAATGAGTCGTGGGGCTGACCACGAATTGTGGTCATGCCCGTGGTTACTCAAAACTTGAATTTTTTAACTAGTCCAACTCCTCGCCACAAGTCATTTAACGACTCGTGGTCATCCTGACGGGTCACAGGATGACTCATTCTGTGACTTGGTGTAAAATCCTATTTTCTCCGTATCAGCTCCCGGGTCTGATCTTAGGGCTTTTGGGGTATAACAACATCTCCCCCTTGGAAATATTCGTCCTCGAATGTTGGAAAACATGTAGAAAAGCAGAGAAATGCAATCATCCTATTCAAATACTGATCATATAAGCTAAAAAACTAACGAAATGACTACCTCCAAACTGAACTACATGACTGAACTAAATTCATAAATCATACATACATACTTTGACATGAAAGAAGCTGGAGCACATGAACTGAACATGAAACTGAATAAAGTTTTTGGGCAAGAACTAATACCTCAAGCTGAAACTGAGCCGGAAGGGAATAGATGTGGGTATCTAGCCATCATATCTGCCTCGGCTTCCCACGTAGCTCCCTTAACATGCTGATTCCTCCATAAAACCTTGACTAAAGCTACTTTCTTATTTCTTAGCTTTCGAACCTAACGATCCAGTATTTCCACTGGGACCTCTTCATAACTAAGGCTGTCTTTCACGCTGACACTGTCCATTGGAACAACTAAAGATGGATTCATCCAAACACTTCTTTAAGAGCGATATTGTCATGCCCCGCCTTGGGAGGCATGACTGGCACCTGGTGCCCTACTAGGACCTGGACTGCTGGACTAGTTGAGCCTAAGCACTTTTGGTGTCAGGCTGGCTCTAACCCTGGATTCAAGAAAATGATGGGCTATATAGCGGCTGTAAATACAGCCTCTGGCCGACTAGGCCTATAGCCACCTGTAAGAAAACAACAGCTACCCAAAACAACTGAATCAGTAAGGAACCTATGCGGGCCGACAAGGCCACCATGCTGTCTGGTTATTCCTGAATCAAGAAAACAAGTGCTAAACTGCTACGTGACCAACAAGATCACCACTACCAACTGAATAAGGCCCCACATGGCCATCATAAAAAAATAAAACATACACACGATCGGTACAGCTAACCATAGGGAATATACAATCTGTAAGCCTTTAAGAATACTGATAAGATGGTTGGGACAGGGCCCCGACCTACCCATAGTGTACAACAAAGAAAAGGAATAAACCTCTAGCTGTCTAGCTCCGGATGACTGGAGCTGATGACTCTGTACGCTAGCTGAAATCATGAGGGATCGGCTCCTCGTCTATGAGCACCTGTAGGCAAGTAATGCAGCGTCCCCAAACGGGCGTCAGTACCACTGGTACCGAGTATGCAAAGCAAACCAAACATATCTAAAGATAATCAATAATACTGATAGTTACTGAAATGACAGAGGATAGCTAAAACTATCTGGAATAGCAAAATCCGTGCTGAGCTTAACTGTACTGGAAAGAAGATAAGAATCATACCTATCGATGCGGTGTCCTGCTATCTATCAAGTTAATAAGTGACGTATATATATATATATATATATTTAATAAGTAACATATGTATATATATAACATACAAGAACCTATACCAGCCCCCATAAGCCGGAAGGTGCCAATCAACACGCAATCTATATACCCCTACCCGGGTCAAACCATCTAAAAATAAATTCACTCCACTCACCTAATAACTACGAGCACCCCGCCGAACCCCTGGGTATGCATCTTGGGCTCTCTAGGCCCCTGACTATAGCTGTATCTGAGTCCGGAGGACTCTTGTAACTGTAATATGAGATCTGTATATGTAATTTGTAATTTGTGCCCTGGGTGCAAATGCTCGACAGGGTATGCTATAATGCTGATCAGCCTGCTATGAGGAATGCTGCATCCCATCTTCGTCCTACTGCGGACGGCATGCCACTCCTTGGAGTGATGTATCCTCACCCTCTGGCGGGCGAGTTGACACAACTATTAACCCTGGGGCGGCAAGGAAGTTCTAAGGGTGCCCACATATCACAAACAAGTCTCAACAAGCAACAGTAATCACATATGACATGTATATTAAATCTGAAAATACTATCCATGTTCTGATATTCTATTCTGAATCTCTTGCTGAATTAAACTGAATCTAATACTGAGTTAAACTGAGTCTGGGGTAAGATCTTGCTGTCTGATGCTGCTTTACTGACTTTTATTTTGGATATGACATAATAATACAAACATACTTAATACTCGGCTTTTGGAACTTCGTTCTGAAATTTATTCTATTTTACTATACTAGAATTACTAACTTGCCAAAGAAACTGGCTTTACATACCTCAGTTGTCGGCTTTCCGGCTAACTGGCGTAACTCGGCCAATATTCAACTATTCCTTCCAACTGTATTCACATTTATAGCAGTTAGAACTAAATTCATCAATATTCTGGAAGAAAATGCTACTTTGAGTATATATAGAGCCCAAACTTTGACTTATCGGAAAATAACCAAAAACTCGCTATTTCTCAGAAGTCCAGAAGTGAGAAATATTCACTTTAGGGCTAGGAGTATATTGACACTAATTTGGAGCAATTCCACTTATCTCAGCTCGGTAGGACGACGGTTGGCCGGCCGAATTTCACGAAACTAACTCCGCAGGAATGTTCTCTGCAGCCTTATACTTCGGTATCCAAGATTAATTTGAGTTTGGACTGCATTTGACGGCGTAATCGGATGAATATTTATAAGAAATCCTCGTTCTCCCCTGTTCTCCTTCGTTTCTTCTAGAAATTATAAGTTAAAATGAGATAAAACCGAAGTGGAGGGGTTTATATACTTGAGCCTGGACAGCCCCTTTGTGGTACGTTGGCCATCGCGGAGGGATGGCCTCCGTGGCACGTTGCCATCGCGGAGTAGGTCTACGCGACCTCCTCTTGCGATGGTTCGATGCGGCGCTTGTCCGGTCTTCCCCCGAGCCTTTTTCTAGCATGTATGGCATTCTAAAACTCTTAACCAACATGTAAATAGGCCATCTAAATGTCAAGAATTTACGGGGTGTAACAAATATATGGAAAACTGAATGTACTGAGGCTAGTTCTGCGGGCAACTCCAATTCATATGCTACCTTGCTAGCCCGTTTCACAATTCTGTATGGGCCAACATAACGGGGACTGAGTTTCCCTTTCTTTCCAAATCTCATCACTCCCTTCATGGGAGATACCTTCAAATACACCCAATCATCGACTTCAAACTCAAGTTCTCTCCTTCTCACATCCACATAGAACTTTAGGCGACTCTAAGCTATTTTTAACTTGTCCTTTATAAGCTGAACTTTCTCCATAGCCTCATGGACTAAATTTGGTACTATCGTCGCAGCTTCACCGACTTCAAACCATCTAATAGGCGATCTACATCTTCGCCTATAGAGAGCCTCAAACGGAGCCATCTGAATGCTGGAACGATAACTGTTGTTATACGCAAACTCAATGAGAGGCAAATGATCATCCCAACTACTCTTAAAGTCAATCACACACACTCTCAACATGTCCTCGAGAGTCTGAATTGTTTGCTTTACCTGACCATCCATTTGCTGGTGAAATGATTTACTGAGCTTGACCTGAGTGCCAAGTCCTTTTTGAAGCGATCTCCAAAACTGGGAGGTAAACTGAGTACCTCTATCCAATATAATGGAAAAGGGCACTCCATGCAATTGAACCAGCTCTCGAATGTATAGTTTGGCATAATCTTCCGCTGAATCAGTAGTTTTGACTGGTAAGAAATAAGCTGCTTTGGTCAACTTTTCCATAATCACCCAAATGGAATCATACTACCGACGAGTACGAGGAAAACTTGTAATGAAGTCCATATTGATATATTCCCACTTCTAAGTAGGAATTCTGATATCTTGAAGCATACCTCCAGGTCTCTGATGCTCCACTTTCACTTGTTGACAATTCGGACACTTAGCCACAAATTCTGCAATTTCCTTCTTCATGTTATTCTGCCAATAGACTTCCCGTAGGTCACGGTACATCTTAGTGGCACCTGGATGTATCGAATATCTGGAACCATGAGGCTCATGTAACATCCTCTCCCTCAAATCATCGACATCCGGAACATACAAGCGACCTTGATATCAAAGCATATCATCTCCCCCTTTGGAGAAGACCTCTACCTTCTAATTCTGAACAACTTACTTTAAATCTACCAAAATAGGGTCCTTGTCTTGTATCGCTATCACGTCAGTCACCATGGATGATTTTAATTAGTTCTGAATAACACCACCATCATCGGTCGAGTCCACCAAACGAACTCCCAACCGTGCAAGTTGATGCACATTCTTCATAAGCTCCTTTCTCTCCTCATCTACATGGGACACACTCTCCATAAAAAGTCTAAGAGCGTCTTCTACCACATTAGCCTTGCCCGGATGGTAAAGAACACTCATATCATAATCCTTGAATAACTCCAACCACCTCCTTCGGTGCAGATTTAAGTCTTTTGGTTAAACACATATTGTAGGCTTTTATGGTTCGTAAACACATTTATATGGACCCCATACAAATAGTGTCTCCAAATCTTCAAGGAAAATACTACCGTCGCCAATTCCAGATCATGAGTCAGGTAATTCTTTTCTTGAACTTTCAGCTGTCTGGAAGCATATTCTATAACCTTGCCATACTACATCAATACACACCCAAGGCCGATCCTCGAAGCATCACAATATACCATAAACCCATTTCCCCCTTGGGTAGGGTTAACACAGGTGCTAAGGTGAGTCGAGTCTTCAACTCTTGGAAGCTCTTTTCACAAGCTTTCGACAATTGGAACTTCACTTTCTTTTGGGTCAATTTGGTCAATGGCGCTACAACAGATGAAAACCTCTCAACAAACCTTCGATAATAACCAGCTAAGCCCAAGAAACTCCTGATATCTAAAGGACTCATCGGTCTAGGCCAATTCTTCACCGCTTCTATGTTTTGAGAGTCCACCTTTATACCCTCACTTGACATCACATGGCGTAGAAATGCCACTGTGTTCAATCAAAACTCGCATTTATTGAATTTAGCATATAATTGACGGTTCTTGAGAGTCTATAGCACCACCCTCAAATGAGCGGCATGCTCCTCGCTCCGAGAGTATATAAGGATGTCATCTATGAACACAATCACAAACATACCCAGTATAACTTGAACACCCTGTTCATCAAATCCATAAAAGTTGCAGGAGAATTTTTTAGTCCAAAAGACATAACTACAAACTCATAATGACCATACCGCGTCCTGAAGGCTATCTTCGGGATGTCACTTTCCCGAACCGTGAGCTGATGGTATCTGGATATGAGATCTATCTTCAAAAAATACTTAGCACCCTGAAGTTGGTCAAACAAATCATCAATCCTGGGAAGAGGATACCTGTTCTTGATGGTGACCTTGTTCAATTTTCGATAATCAATACATATACAAAGAGAATGATCTTTCTTTTGGACAAAGAGAACTGGTGCACCCCATGGGGATTTGCTCGGCTGATGAATCCCTTATCTAAAAGGTCTTTCAACCACTCCTTCAACTCCTTTAGCTCAGCTGGAGCCATTCTATAAGGAGGAATAGATATAGGCTGCGTATCAGGAGGTAGGTCAATACCAAAATTGATTTCCCTCTCGGAGGGATTCCCGGTAAATCATCTGAGAACACTTCTGGATACTCATATACTACTAGAACTGACTGGATAGTCAGGATCTCAAATGTAGCATCCTTAACCCTAACTAGATGGTACATGCAACCCTTAAAGATCATCTTTCTGGCCTTAAGGTAGGAAACAAAACGACCTACAAGCACAATTGAACTACCCTTCCACTCTAAGACTAGCTCACCTGAAAATCTGAACTCTACTACCCGGGTCCTATAATTAACTGAGGCATAGCATGCAAATAGCCAATCCATGCCGAGGATAACATCAAAGTCAGTCATGGCTAACTCTATTAGATCTGCTGAGGTGATTTTCTGAAGAACAATGACAGGGCAATTTCTATACACTCGTCGAGCTATAACTGAATCACTAACTGGAGTAGAGACTGAGAAGGATTCTAATAAGTTTTCGGGACTGACTTTGAAACTATTAGCAACATAGGGCATCAGAAAAGACAAAGTAGCCCTTGGATCTAACAATGCATATACATCAAGATTGAATACTCGTAACATACCCGTGACGACATCCGGGGAGACCTCCTGCTCCTGGCGGGTTACTAGGGCATAGAATATGTTTTGGCGCTGACCGTCACCTGTGCTAGTAGATGTCCCTTACTTAGCTGGGTGTGTTGGTGGAGCCGCTGAATTGGAAGCTGGGCCTCGTCCCCTATAATGGCCTTGTCTAGCTGCTGGGCAATCTCTAAGCATATGTCTGGGCTTCCCACACCCGAAGCAAGCACCTGTACCTGCCAAACACTAACCCGTGTGTCTCCGGCCACACCTGCCGCAAACTGAGATATTGGAATCTGTGGGCCTGCTGCTCATCCTCTCTAGTCATGCCTAGATATGGATGGCACACTCATAGCCGACGATGCGGAGCTGAAGATCTCTGGTGGGACTGCTGACAATGCCCACCACCTGGTCTTTGCTGAGAGAACCCATAACTGTCTATCTTGGCCCTCTTGGCCTCTCTCTCCCTCACATACACTGCCTCCATCTACTGAGCGTACAAGACTATCCAAGGAAAATCCATATCCTGATGGAGCATTGCATTCTAGCAGTCCTTGTCTAGATAGTCTGCCACTCTATGAACAAACCTGCTCACTCGAGCTCTCTGATCAACCACTAACTCTGGTGCGTACTTGGACAGACGAGTGAACTCTAGGGCATACTCCTGCACTGTCATCTTCCTTTGTCTCAGATTCACAAATTCGGCCGCTTTCAACTTCCTCATCTCACGAGGGAAGAATCGATCTATAAAAGTGACACGAAACTCATCCCAACTGATAGGGCCTTCTCCGACTGCCCTACTATCCTTCCATTGTTTGAACCAAATGTGTGCAACCCCCTTTAATTGACATTAGGCCAAATCAGCACACTCCTCCCCAGTCAGCCCCATAACCTGGGTGATCTTTAGAATCTCGTCGATAAACTCATGTGGATCCTCGTCCACCTTTGACCCAAGAAACTCTGGAGGGTTCATCCTTAGAAAATCTTTGACTCGTGTTGCCGCCACATATTTATTCTGAGGGGCGTGCGCTACCACTGCGAATTAACCTGGGCGCTCAAGGCCTGTGCTAGCATCTGAATTGCTGCCCTGAATTCAGCGTGGGCAACCGGCTCCGGTGCATGGTGCTCATGGGCTGGTGGGGCCTGTTGGTGCTCGTCCCCATTACCATCCTCGCGGTTATTTCCGTTCCCATTTCTTCATCCATTAACTCTGCGGGGAGGCATGATTCTACAAACGTGCATAACACGAGTTAGAAGGATAGAGAGACATTTCAACGCATGATATAGATCATTTGTCACGCCCTACTTTGGGAGGCATGACTGGCACTTGGTGCCCTACTATAATCTGAACTGATCTAGCTAAGCCTATGCACTCCTGGTATAGGACCAATCCCAACTCTCAATCAAGAAACAACGGGCTATATCTTGGCTGTAAACACAGGTCCCGGCTGACAAGGCCTTATAGCTACATATAAAAGAAAGCAGCTATCTAGAAACAGGTAATAACAAGGAATCCTTTGCGGTCCGACAAGACCACTATGATGTCTAGTTATGACTGTAAAGTAAATCCAATACTAAACTAAACTATGGCCGACAAGGCCGCTAACTGACAGCTAATCAAGGCCCCACACGGACAACACACAAACTAAAATGCATATGGGCCTCACACGACCATTAACAGCTAACCAAAGGGAAACAAAAACAATCTGCAAGCCTTTAGGAGTAATATGATGGTCGGGACAGGGCCCCGACCTACCCAAACTATACTCAAAAGAAGTAAACCTTTTATCTACAAGCTCCGGAGAAAAAGAGCCGACTGTTCGCACCTGCAGGCAAGTAATGCAGCACCCCAAGAAGGGCGTCAGTACAATATGTACCGAATATGTAAGGCACTAATTGTAAACGACTGAATTAAAGAAATGAAACTGAATATAACTGAAAGGAAAGGGTAGAAATAATACCTAGATAACCTAACTTCCTATTATCTAATTTGTCCGTAACTGATGCAAACAAGAACCTTACCGGCCCCCATAAGCCGGAAGGTACAACCAGCACAAAATTACTTACCTGGGGTCCTCATAAGCCCTGGTGAGCACACCTTAATCTATATACCCCTAGCAAAGTCGCACTGGGTCAACTAATAGCTTTAGTCGTCCTACCAGTCCCCTAGGTCTGCAACTGATCTCGCTCGGCCCCTGACTGTAGCTGTGTCTGAGTCCAGTGGACTCCTGATATCTGCACCCCTGGCACTAGGCTCGACGAGGGTGTGGTGCCGATATAACATATAATAGTCCAGCCATGGAATGGACTGCATGAGGACCTGGGACCCCATCTTCGTCCCTCGCGGACGGCATAACGCTCCGTGGAGCGATGTCATCTCTCCCCTGGCGGGCGTCGACATAGCTAGTAACCTTGGGGTTGGTCATGGAAGGCTATACAAGGCGTAATCAATCCCAAACTAAACATAAAATACTGGTCTCAGCTAATAACAACAACTAACCTCGATCACTAATTTCTGATTAACTGACGAGTTTCAATTTGTATTCAATAACTCTTTCCAACTGAAATCGTATTACTGGGAGAATGAGGCTAGTTTCAATACTAAATTCAGCAAAAAGATAACTTTATATATAAATATTAACTATATTTAAACTTCACGGAACACGATCGAAAACATATAATTTTTTGAGAGTTCAGAAGGGAGAAATACTTACTTGAAGCCTGTGATCGTATAGAAATTAATTTGGAGTCATTCCAACAACTTTGACTCGGTGGGGTTACGATTCACTGGGTGAATTTCATGAAAATAACTCCGTAGTAATGCTCCATGCAGCCTTAAACTTTGATGCCCGAAGTAAATTTGAATTAGGGAAGTGTTTCGTAGCGTAAACAGAGGTAATTTAATTGAAAATGGCGTGCTCTCCTTCTCTGGTCGCAGGTATGATTTATCTTGGAATGAACAAATAAAAAACATTGAACTTATATATAATTTAGGCGATCACGGACGTCAACGCGCCAATCCAGGGCCATGCCATGAAGCTCAACACGCCAGGGAGGGGTTCGTGACACGTTCCCCTTCGGGCAGCTGGTCCGGCCCTCTCCCTTGCATGCTTGACTCCGCGCTTGTTTGACCTTTTTCTGAGCCCTTTCTCATACCGTATTGTACTCTAAAACTCTTGACCAACATATGAATAGGCCGGTTAAATATTAAAAACTTATGGGGTGTAACATCCTTCCCCTTTTAAGAACATTCATCCTCGAATGTCGACTTCAGCTTACAAGAGTTTGACCTTTTTCACTACTTATTCTGGGAACATTTCAGCAGAGTCTCCCCTATAATATGGACTATCTGAAAACCCTAAAATGTAGAAGAGTCCAACACAGGCATTCCACATAACACTATAACAATCATTTCGTGACAAGGTTGCAATCAATTAAGTGATATATATAACACAAATCATGAAACAACAATTGAATCAATAATTTACCTCAACTGCATAGTCTGGAAAAAATGAGGATATCTGGATCTCATATCATCCTCAGCTTCCCAGGTCATTTCTTCTCTATTCTTATTCCCCCACAATACCTTAACAGAAGTGGCATCTTTAGTTCTCAGCCTACCAACTTGCCGATCCAATATGGCTACTGGAACCTCTTCATAGGCTAACTCCTCAGAAACTTGGACATCGTCAAGTGGCACAATTTGGGATGGATCTCCTATGCACTTTCATAACATCGACACATGAAAATTGGGTGAACAGTTTTAATTATGAAGGCAGATCTTGCTCGTATGCCACCTGACCTATTCTCCGGAGGATTCGATATGGTCTAATAAACCTAGGGCTGAGCTTGTCTTTTTTACCAAATCTCATTACACCCTTCATCGGTGAAACCTTCAGAAATACCTAGTCACCTACATCAAACTCAGGGTTCCTACCCTGTACATCAACATAAGATTTTTGGCGGCTTTGAGCTGTCAGTAGGCGTTCTCTAATAAGCTTCAACTTTTCTTCTGATTGATGGATTATGTTTGGTCCAATTAATCTTGATTCTCCCACCTCAAACCAACCAACTAGGGACCTGCATTTGCCCATATAAGGCCTCATAAGGCGCCATCTGGATTGCTGAATAATAACTGTTATCGTAAGCAAATTCAATAAGTGGTAAGTGCTCATCCCAGTTGCCCCCGAAGTCTAGCACGTACACTCGTAACATGTCTTCAAGCATCTGAATTGTATGTTCTGCCTACCCATCTGTTTGAGGATGGAAGGCTATACTCAAGTTAACCTGTGTCCCCAGGCCCTTCTAGAAGGACTGCCAAAATTTAGCTGTGAACTGCGCCCCTGTCAGAAATAATTGATATTGGAACACCATGTAATCAAACTATCTCCCTGACATACTGTTCAACATAGTTTTCGGCTGAGAAGGTCTCCCTGACTGTTATAAAATGGGCTGACTTCGTCAACCTATCGACAATCACCCATATAGAATCAAATTTACGCCTGGTACGAGGTAATCCTGTCACAAAATCCATATTGATTGCTTCCCATTTCCACATAGGCATTGCTATTTTCTGTGTCAATCCACTGAGTTTTTGATGTTCAACCTTCACCTGTTGGCAATTAGGACATTTTGTTACAAATTATGCTACCTTCTTTTTCATTTCCGACCACCAGTAAATCTCTTTTATGTAGTGATACATCTTTGTTGATCCTAGATGAAGAGAGTAACGGGAATAATCTACCTCGCCCATGATCTACTGGCGAAGTCCTGCCACATCTGGGACACAGAGCGACCCCTATATCTCAAAACTCCATCCTCAGTTGCCTTGAAATCTGCTGCTTCTCTTTGCTGAGCCTTATCTCTAAGATGAACCAAGTTAGAGTCTTCATACTACCATTTTTTTACCTCCACAACCAATGATGATACTGCAGTATTATGGATCACTGCTCCACTGTCTCCCGAGTCTACTATACGGACAACCAAACTGGCTAACTGATGCAATTCTTCGGCTAGTTCCCGCTGTTCTGGCTTCAGATATGCCAAACTTCCCATGGATTTTCGGTTGAGGGCATTTTCTACAACATTGACCTTCTCTGATACAAAATATTACATCGTAGTTTTTCAATAATTCTAACCAGCGGCGCTGCCGCAGATTCAACTCTTTCTCTGTGAAAATGTACTGGAGGCTCTTATGATTAGTGAAAATATCTACGTGGACACCATATAGATAGTGCCTCCATATTTTCAAGGCATGAATTACGGCCACCAATTCCAGATCGTGGGTGTGGTAGTTCCTTTATTGCTTCCTCAACTGTCTTGAAGTGTAAGCAATTACCTTACCATGTTGCATTAGAACACATCCCAGCTCGACGCTCGAAGCATCACAATACACCGCATAGCCCTTTGTTCCTTCTGGTAAAGCCAATGCTGGTGCTGATGTTAACCCGTTTTCAACTCCTGAAAGCTCTGTTCACATGCTTTAGTCCAGTGAAATTTAGATGCTTTTTGATTAATTTGGTCAAGGATGCTGACAGTGTAGAAAACCCTTCTACGAACCTCCTGTAATACCCAGGTAACCCCAGGAAACCGCGTACCTCCTCGGAGTTGTCGGTGTTGGCCATGCCTTTACAACCTTGATCTTCTGCGAGTATACCTGGATACTAGCTTCTAACATAATGTGACCCAGAAAGGCTATTGAATTCAGCCATAACTCACATTTAGAAAATTTTGTATATAACTGACGATCCTTGAGAATCTGGAGCACTATTCATAAATGATCTTGATGTTCTGCTTCTGAACGGAAATAAACTAGAATATACACTATCACAAACAGGTCCAGATATGGCCTGAAGATGCTGTTCATCAAGTCCATGAACACTGCTGGAGCATTCATGTCACGCCCCACCTTGGGGGGTATGACTGGCACCTGGTGCTCTACTAAGACCTGACCTGCTGAACTGTTAAGCCTGGGCGCAGCTGGCGCCTGGCTGGCTCTAACTCAAATTTCTGGAAACAAAGGGCTATATAACGGCTGTAAATACAACCCCCGGCCCATTGGCCTATAGCCTTCTGTACCTGTATTACAGCTGACCAGAAACAAGGTAATTCAGGGGAACCTATGCGGGCCGACAAGGCCACCATGCTGTCTAGTTATCTGTAACTCAAGTATAACATACTGAAAAGCTACGTGACCGGTAACGTCACCACTACTGGCAAACTATGGCCCCACACGGCCATTACAAAAGAAAGAAGGAGTAAAGGCAACTATACGACTGCACGACCCCACACGACTGGCTCATCTGACCACAGGAAATATATACAGACTGCAAGCCTCTAGGAAGGATAATAGAAATGATCGGGACAGGGCCCCGACCTACCCGTACTGTACAACAAAAGAAACTGAACTACACCTCTAGAAATTCAGTCTCCGGATGACAGGAGCTGAATACTCAACCGCTGATGGGGATCACGTGGTATCGGCTGCTCGGCTATGGGTACCTGCAGGCAAGTAATGCAGCGCCCCACTGGGCGTCAGTACCGCTGGTACTGAGTATGTAAAGCAACTGAAGTAATATAACGGAAAACAATATCTGAAAGCAATAATATGACTGATGAAGCTGAAGTAGAAGGAATAACTTAACTATCTGATAATGTAAACCTTATCTACACTCAATCTTTACTGGAAGGGACAAGAGTCATACCTGGAACATATCGGGCCACTCCTGATCTACTTGTAGCTAATATAACATGACATAACATGAAATAACATAACATAGCACACACAACCTTTACCCGGCCCCCATAAGCCGGGAGGTACAACCAGCACAGAATCTATACCCCTACCCCGGTCATCCCATATCCTATAGTGGCTGTAAGCATCCTGCCGGTCCCAGGGTATGCACTTGGGCTCGCTGAGCCCCTGACTATAACTGCATCTGAGTCCGGAGGACTCCTGAATCTGCACCCGGGCGTATCCGCTCGACTGGGGTGTGTAAGGGCCGATCAAGGCACAAATATGGGGAAAAACTGACATCCCATCTTCGTCCCCTGGCGGGACGGCATGCCACTCCGTAGAGTGACGTATCCTCGTCCTCTGGTGGACGAGTCGATACAGCTATTAACCCTGGGCGGTCATGGATGCTAGGTGATCCAACCCCAAACAATACAATGGTCTCAACTGGTAATACTATCTTAGTATCTCGCATGCGGAGGCTAATAGGGGTAAAGTATCACATATATTACATGCTGGCCAATAGTAATAATCTGTACGTATTTAATACGTGCTGAGGCAGGTAAAGATATATGAATACGAATATAGTCCCCTGCCGGCTATACTGGGCAAATGCCATATGAAAAAAGGTTTCTACTGAAAACTCTGCTGTTCACTAAGTTTCTGTATATACTATATGCTAGACCCGTGATAGAATTAAGTACATACTTAATACATGCTGAGGCTGGAAATACTATATATGCATGCACGAATATAATCTTTCTACTGAACTACACTGTATGCTGGCTTTCTATAGTAACATGATTTACTACTCCTGACATGCTTCCTAAACTTTATTTTAGTCTGCTATTCTATTTCTGAAGTGCTTTACAGATACTGTACTACTTCACGGGGTTTCAGCTGAACACAATAATATCTTAACATGGCATATTACATTACACATCAAATATACTGGCAATCTCTAACGCTTGCGTTAGACTCTATACTGTACTGAGAGGTTTCATACACATTACAACCCAATGGTTTCTCACATCGTACCAATATTCATAATAACGCAATATTCGACTTCTGAACATTCTACTGATCCGTAATTTATTACGCTATACTGATATTACTTAACTTGCCGAAGGAAACTAACTTTACATACCTTCTCTTTGAATTATTCGTCCGTCGGATGAGGCTCGGCCGGTACTTCAACTATTTTCTCCCAACTGCATTCATAAATACGTCAATTACTACTAAATATAGCTTTATTGTAAAGAACGACATTACTTTCGATATAGTTTATAGCCTAAACTTAGGCTTATCGAAAGACGGTCGAAAACTCGCTATTTTCCGACGGCCCAGAAGGGAGAAGTATTCACTTCTCAGCTAGGAACACATAGGCATTAATTTAGAGCAATTCTACTTACTTTAGTTCGGCGGCTCGCCGATTCGTTGGCCGTATTTTGCGAAACTAACTCCGTAGAAATGCTCTCTGCTGCTAAATACCTTGGTATCTAGGATTAATTTGGGTTTGACCAGCGTTTGACAGCGTAATCGGACGATAATTTATAATCTCCCTTCGTTTTCCCTCTGTTCACTACGTTTCTGGAAATTGCTAAGTGATGAAAATGAGTTTAACCCGAAGTGGGGGCTTTATATACTTGGGCCTGGACAAGGGCAACGTGTTACGGAGCTATCGCGGAGGCCTCACCTCCGTGACACGCTGCCATCACGGAGGGGCTCTGCCTCGGCTCCTCCCGCGATGGTTCGACGGGTTTCTCGTCCGATCTTTTCCCGGGCCTTTCCCTAGCACGTATGGCTTCCAAATATGCTTAACCAACGTGCGAATAGGTCATCTAAGTGCCAGGAATTCTACGGGGTATAACATTCTCCCCCCCTTAGGAACATTCGTCCTCGAATGTATACTGCTATCTAGAGGACTGCTTACTCTAGTTTCTGGAAAAAAATTTTGGCAGAGTTTCCCCTGTAACATGGACTATCGCAAAGACCTGAAACGCAGAAAAAGTCCAACACAGGCACTGCACACAATATTCTACAATCCACTAGACAACTAAATATCACTTCTTTCTTTATCATTTACAACATACATACCATAAAGTATTGTGTAAATAATGATACGGACATACCTGTCGTCTGACTAGGCCTGAAATAAGTGAGGGTATCTGGTTTTCATATCTTCTTCAGCCTCCCATGTCATTTCTTCCCGATTTCTGTTACGCCACAATACCTTGACAGATGCAACGTCTTTAGTTCTCAGCCTGCGAATCTGTCTGTCTAAAATGGCTACGGGAACCTCTTCATAGGCTAACTCCTCTGTGACCTGAACATCCTGGACTGGAACTACTGTAGAAGGGTCCCCTACGAACTTTCTTAACATAGAAACATGGAATACTAGGTGAACAGATGCTAATTCTGGAGGCAAGTTTAACTCATATGCCACGCGGCCTATTCTTCGCCGAATCTGATACGGCCCAATGAATCTTGGGCTAAGCTTGCCTTTCTTGCCAAACCTCATTACCCCTTTCATCGGGGACACTTTCAGATATACCCAGTCGTTTACCGAAAATTCTAGATTTCTGCGCCGTCTATCTACATATGACTTCTGACGGCTCTGAGCGGTTAGTAAATGTTCTCGGATAAGCTTTATCTTTTCCTCGGACTGCCGAACAATGTCTGGGCCAACTAATGCTGATTCTCCTATTTCAAACCAGCCCACCGACGATCTATATTTTCGCCCGTACAATACCTCGAAAGGCGCCATCTGAATAGCTGAATGGTAGCTGTTATTATAAGCAAATTCAATTAACGAAAGATGTTCATCCCAGCTACCCCCAAAATCTAACACACACGCTCGTAGCATATCTTCGAGCGTCTGGATAGTACGTTCAGCCTGCCCGTCTATCTGAGGATGGAATGCTGTGCTCAAATTAATCTGCGTCCCCAAACCTTTCTGAAACGACTGCCAGAATCTAGCTGTAAACTGTGCTCCCCTGTCTGAAATGATAGATACCGGCACCCCATGCAATCTAACTACTTCTCTGATATATAATTTGGCATAATCCTCAGCTGAGAAGGTAGCCCTTACTGGCAGGAAATGAGCTGATTTTGTCAGCCTGTCAACTATTACCCAAATGGAATCATTTCCGCGTCTAGTACGGGGTAACCCTGTTACAAAATCCATGTTTATTGCTTCCCATTTCCATGTGGGTACCGTTATCTCTTGCGTCAAACCGCCCGGTTTCTGGTGCTCTGCTTTCACCTGCTGACAATTAGCACACCTAGATTCAGCTATCTCAATTTTCATACCTGGCCACCAGTAGATGTCTCTGATGTCGTGGTACATTTTCGTCGCCCCTGGGTGAAGGGAATAGCGAGCGTAGTGTACCTCATGCATGATCTGCCCACGAAGTCCTGCGACATTCGGAACACAAAGGCGGCCCTTACAATGTAGCACCTCATCCTCGGTTATCTGAAAATCTGGCTCCTTACCTTTTTGAACTCTATCTATGAGCTGGACTAAATCGGGATCCTCATACTGTCGTTCTTTTACCTCTGCAACTAATGACGACACTGCAGAATTCTGAATTACGGCCCAATTATTTTCTGTCTCCATTACTCGAACGGCTAGCCCAGCTAACTGATGAATTTCCTTAGCTAATTTCTGTTTCTCGGGTCACAAATACGCCAAACTCCCCATTGACTTACGACTCAGGGCATCTGCTACCACATTAGCTTTTCCGGGGTGGTATAGAATATTCACATCATAGTCTTTCAACAACTCTAACCAGCGGCGTTGCCGCAGATTCAACTCCCTCTGGGTGAAGATGTACTGTAAGCTCTTATGATCTGTATAAATATCAACATGGACGCCGTACAGATAATGCCTCCACATCTTCAAGGCATGAATTACTGCGGCCAATTCCAGGTCATGGGTAGGGTAATTCTTTTCGTGTTTTCTTAGCTGTCTGGAGGCATATGCAATTACCTTACCATGCTGCATCAACACACAACCCAATCCGACACCTGACGCGTCACAATAAACTGAATACCCTTCTGTGCCTTCTGGCAGTGCTAGTACTGGGGCGGAGGTTAATCTGTCTTTCAGTTCCTGAAAACTCTGCTCGCATGCCTCCGTCCACTGGAACTTTGCTGCCTTCTGTGTCAATTTAGTTAAAGGTGCTGCAATGGTTGAGAATCCCTCAACGAATCTCCGATAATACCCTGCTAACCCCAGAAAGCTACGAACTTCCGTCGGGGTGGTAGGCATGGGCCATGACTTAACTGCTTCTATCTTCTGCTTGTCTACCTGTATACCAGCGTCTGAGACAATATGCCCTAAAAAGGCCACTGAGTTAAGCCAGAATTCACATTTCGAAAATTTAGCATACAATTGGCGGTCCCTGAGAATCTGGAGCACTATCCACAAATGAGTTCGGTGATCCGTTTCAGAGCGAGAATACACCAGAATATCATCAATGAATACTATCACGAACAAGTCCAGGAAAGGTCTGAAAATACTGTTCATCAGGTCCATAAAGACTGCTGGGGCGTTCGTTAGTCCGAAGGACATAACCAGAAATTCGAAATGCCCATATCGGGTCCTGAATGTTGTCTTAGGAATATCCCTTTCACGTACTCGGACCTGGTGATATCCGGACCGCAAATCGATCTTAGAAAAGTATCTGGCTCCCTGTAGCTGATCAAATAAGTCATCAATCCTGGGGAGCGGATACTTGTTCTTTACCGTAACTTTGTTTAGCTGCCGATAGTCTATGCACATTCGGAGCGAGCCATCTTTTTGTAACTTTGTTTAGCTGCCGATAGTCTATGCACATTCGGAGTGAGCCATCTTTCTTTCTCACAAACAAGACTGGCGCACCCCACGGTGAAGTACTCGGCCTGATAAAACCTTTGTCTAACAAGTCTTTCAACTGCTCCTTTAATTCTCTGAGTTCTGTAGGAGCCATACGATAAGGAGGTATTGATATTGGCTGAGTGCCTGGTAGCAATTCAATAGCGAAGTCTATTTCCCTTTCTGGGGGAATACCAGGTAACTCATCAGGAAATACATCTGGGAACTCATTTACCACTGGAATAGACTGGAGTGTCGGAGATTCTGCTTGGTCATCTTGAACTCTGACAAGATGGTAAATGCACCCCTTAGATATCAATTTTCTCGCCTGAAGGTAGGAAATAAACCTACCTTTTGGTGTCACGGTGCTGCCCTTCCACTCCCGTACTGCTTCCCCCGGGAAGTGGAATCGGACCGTTTTGGTCCAACATTCAACATTGGCAAAGCATGGCACTAACCAGTCCATACCCATTATGGCATCGAAATCTATCATTTCTAACTCGACCAGATCTACTGTGGTCTGGCGGTCAACAATCTCTACTGTACACCCGCGGTAGATTCGACTAGCCGTGATAGAGTCACCGACGGGCGTAGATACTAAGAAGGGCTGCCGTAATGATTCCAGGACAATACTAAACTTCCGTGCCACAAATGGAGTAATATAGGACAAAGTAGACCCTCGATCAATTAACACATAAGCAGGGTGTGAACAGATAGTTAGCATACCTGTCACAACATCAGGTGACGCTTCTGAATCTTGCCTCCCTGGTAAGGCATATGTACGGCTTAGGACCGCACCTGTACTGGAGGCCCCTGATCTGCCCCGACCCCTGCCTGCTAAAACTGAGGGCCTGCGCCCAGTCGAAGATGCTGTAGCTCGTGATCCTGTTGATGCCCTATCCTGTCTATCCCGGTCCTCTCGACCCCTGGCTGGGCAATCTTTCATCAAATGGCCTTCTTGGCCACAATTATAACATGCGGTGGAGCCATATCTGCATGCTCCAGGATGGCGTCGACTGCATATAAGGCAAAGTGGTAGGGTATACCTGCTCTACTCTTCCCTCCTCTGTGACGGTGAATCTGCCATCTGCGAGCCTCTACCAGTCCCTGACTGTCCCCTGCGGCTGGATCTACCCCCCTGTGACTGTGGCGGAGGCGGGGGCCTGGGTGGCCTGTCTGACATTCGGGGCCTGGGTCCTCCCCGGGCCTCTCCCTGTAATTCAACTGGCCTGTCCCGGCGACGCTGTTCCTGATTAACCCTTCTGACCTCTCGTTGCCGCTGTCTGATGCCCTCAATATTCTGAGCAAATGCCTGAATGCGAGCAATATCCATGTCCTCTCGCAGTGTAGCTGTAGTACAAATCTCAACATATTCTGGATTCAAGCCCGTAATGAAGCGATGCACTCTGGATGCCATGGTATCAACGAAGGCCGGTGCATATCGGGCTTGAGAATCAAACTGCAAAGAATATTCCCGAACACTCATGGCCCCCTGTTCTAGATGTAGGAACTGGTCTACCTGGGCCTATCGAATCTCCCGCGGCAGATAATGATCCAGAAAGGCTCCTGAAAAGCTGGACCAGGTGGGAGGGGAAACATCTCTCCCTCGGGACCTTTCCCAGCTTTCGTACCATAACACCGCAATATCCCGTAACCGGAATGCGGCCAACTCAACTGACTCGGTAGACGTGGCATGCATAACCCTGAATATTCTCTGCATCTGATCCAGAAAATCTTGGGGGTCCTCTGTTCGGTCCGTACCTGTGAACTGTGGGGGATTCAGGGCTAAGAACTCTCGGACCCTCAAACTACCGGGCCCTCCTAATGATTCTGCAACTATAGATGGCATTGGCTGACGCTGAGCAGCCATCATCTGTGCTAACAAAACTATAGCACTCCTAACCTCCTGATCGGAAGGAGTCAATATAGGGGCTGCTGAAGGTAATGTCGCCCCAAGTGACTCCTGACGTGGTGGAGACTGCTGAGGAGGCTGAGATGAAGCCTCTATAGGGCCCTCTGATCGGGCTGTCTCCAAATGAGGGGGAGGCATCCTGCTGGTGCCTTCTCCTGCTGCGATGTCTAAGTTCCGACATGTAATAGGATGGCGCTGGTCTGACATTATTTGTAACCAAAGAATATGGTAAGATTTTTAGGGAATCAACCCTATACTGTACCGCTCTATAGCACGACTGAATCAGAATAAAAGACAACCATCCTATCATGCCTTGCAGCCTCCTACCCATAGTATGTGGTGCAAAACACATCCATGGACAAGACTCTACTTAGCACGGCTTGCAGACTCCCTGGGATACGACCTGCTCTGATACCAAGTTTGTCACGCCCCACCTTGGGGGGTATGACTGGCACCTGGTGCTCTACTAAGACCTGACCTGCTGAACTGTTAAGCCTGGGCGCAGCTGGCGCCTGGCTGGCTCTAACTCAAATTTCTGGAAACAAAGGGCTATATAACGGCTGTAAATACAGCCCCCGGCCCATTGGCCTATAGCCTTCTGTACCTGTATTACAGCTGACCAGAAACAAGGTAATTCAGGGGAACCTATGCGGGCCGACAAGGCCACCATGCTGTCTAGTTATCTGTAACTCAAGCATAACATACTGAAAAGCTACATGACCGGCAAAGTCACCACTACTGGCAAACTATGGCCCCACACGGCCATTACAAAAGAAAGAAGGAGTAAAGGCAACTATACGACTGCACGACCCCACACGACCGGCTCATCTGACCACAGGGAATATATACAGACTGCAAGCCTCTAGGAAGGATAATAGAAATGATCGGGACAGGGCCCCGACCTACCCGTACTGTACAACAAAAGAAACTGAACTACACCTCTAGAAATTCAGTCTCCGGATGACAGGAGCTGAATACTCAACCGCTGATGGGGATCACGTGGTATCGGCTGCTCGGCTATGGGTACCTGCAGGCAAGTAATGCAGCGCCCCACTGGGTGTCAGTACCGCTGGTACTGAGTATGTAAAGCAACTGAAGTAATATAACGGAAAACAACATCTGAAAGCAATAATATGACTGATGAAGCTGAAGTAGAAGGAATAACTTAACTATCTGATAATGTAAACCTTATCTACACTCAATCTTTACTGGAAGGGACAAGAGTCATACCTGGAACATATTGGGCCACTGCTGATCTACTTGTAGCTAATATAACATGACATAACATGAAATAACATAATATAGCACACACAACCCTTACCCGGCCCCCATAAGCCGGGAGGTACAACCAGCACAGAATCTATACCCCTACCCCGGTCATCCCATCTCCTATAGTGGCTGTAAGCATCCTGCCGGTCCCAGGGTATGCACTTGGGCTCGCTGAGCCCCTGACTATAACTGCATCTGAGTCCGGAGGACTCCTGAATCTGCACCCGGGCGTATCCGCTCGACTGGGGTGTGTAAGGGCCGATCAAGGCACAAATATGGGGAAAAACTGACATCCCATCTTCGTCCCCTGGCGGGACGGCATGCCACTCCGTAGAGTGACGTATCCTCGTCCTCTGGTGGACGAGTCGATACAGCTATTAACCCTGGGCGGTCATGGATGCTAGGTGATCCAACCCCAAACAATACAATGGTCTCAACTGGTAATACTATCTTAGTATCTCGCATGCGGAGGCTAATAGGGGTAAAGTATCACATATATTACATGCTGGCCAATAGTAATAATCTGTACGTATTTAATACGTGCTGAGGCAGGTAAAGATATATGAATACGAATATAGTCCCCTGCCGGCTATACTGGGCAAATGCCATATGAAATAAGGTTTCTACTGAAAACTCTGCTGTTCACTAAGTTTCTGTATATACTATATGCTAGACCCGTGATAGAATTAAGTACATACTTAATACATGCTGAGGCTGGAAATACTATATATGCATGCACGAATATAATCTTTCTACTGAACTACACTGTATGCTGGCTTTCTATAGTAACATGATTTACTACTCCTGACATGCTTCCTGAACTTTATTTTAGCCTACTATTCTATTTCTGAAGTGCTTTACGGATACTGTACTACTTCACGGGGTTTCAGCTGAACACAACAATATCTTAACATGGCATATTACATTACACATCAAATACACTGGCAATCTCTAACGCTTGCGTTAGACTCTATACCGTACTGAGAGGTTTCATACACATTACAACCCAATGGTTTCTCACATCGTACCAATATTCATAATAACGCAATATTCGACTTCTGAACATTCTACTGATCCGTAATTTATTACGCTATACTGATATTACTTAACTTGCCGAAGGAAACTAACTTTACATACCTTCTCTTTGAATTATTCGTCCGTCGGATGAGGCTCGGCCGGTACTTCAACTATTTTCTCCCAACTGCATTCATAAATACGTCAATTACTACTAAATACAGCTTTATTGTAAAGAACGACGTTACTTTCGATATAGTTTATAGCCTAAACTTAGGCTTATCGAAAGACGGTCGAAAACTCGCTATTTTCCAGCGGCCCAGAAGGGAGAAGTATTCACTTCTCAGCTAGGAACACATAGGCATTAATTTAGAGCAATTCTACTTACTTTAGTTCAGCGGCTCGCCGATTCGTCGGCCGTATTTTGCGAAACTAACTCCGTAGAAATGCTCTCTGCTGCTAAATACCTTGGTATCTAGGATTAATTTGGATTTGGGCAGCGTTTGACAGCGTAATCGGACGATAATTTATAATCTCCCTTCGTTTTCCCTCTGTTCACTACGTTTCTGGAAATTGCTAAGTGATGAAAATGAGTTTAACCCGAAGTGGGGGCTTTATATACTTGGGCCTGGACAAGGGCAACGTGTCACGGAGCCATCGCGGAGGCCTCACCTCCATGACACGCTGCCATCGCGGAGGGGCTCTGCCTCGGCTCCTCCCGCGATGGTTCGACGGGTTTCTCGTCCGATCTTTTTCCGGGCCTTTCCCTAGCACGTATGGCTTCCAAATATGCTTAACCAATGTGCGAATAGGTCATCTAAGTGCCGGGAATTCTATGGGGTATAACAATTCATCAACCCGAAGGACATCCAATAAGAATTCAAAGTGGCCATACCTGGTCCTAAAAGCGGTTTTGGGAATATTTCTCTCCCGAACTCGAACCTGATGATACCCAGATCTTAAGTCAATTTTTGAGAAACACTTTGCCCCCTGTAACTGGTCAAACAAGTCATCTATTCTGGGAAGTGAGTATTTATTCTTGATAGTGACTTTATTCAACCGCTGATAGTCTTTACACATGTGGAGGGAGCCATCCTTCTTTCTCACAAACAGAACTGGAGCCCCCCACGGTGAAGTACTCAACCTGATAAAACCTTTATCTAATAGATCTTTTAACTGTTCCTCCAATTCTCTGAGCTCAGCAGGAGCCGTGTACGGAGGAATAGATATAGGTTGAGTACCTAGTAATAGGTCAATTACAAAGTCGATCTCCCATTCTGGGGGAATACCAGAAAGTTCATCTGGGAATACTTCTAGAAATTCATTGACTACTGGAACAGACTAAAGAGTCGGAGATTCTGCTCGAATATCCTGAACTTTGACTATATGATAAATACATTGCTTTGCTATCGATTTTCTCGCCTAAAGATAGGAGATAAACCTACCTTTTGGCGTGGCTGCACTACCTTTCCACTCCCATACTACCTCTACTGGAAAGTGGAATCAGACAATCTTGGTTCAACATTCTACATTGGCATAACATGGCGCTAGCCAATCCATGCCCATAATTGAGTCAAAGTCAATCATCTCTAATTCTACAAAATCTGCTAAAGTCGGGCGACCAACGACCTTTACTGTGCATCCTTGGTAGACTCTTTTAGCTGTGATAGAATCACCGACGGGTGTAGACACTGAAAAAGGTCGCCAAAGCAATTCCGGCGTAATACCAAACTTTTGGGCCACTAATGGTGTAACATAAGACAAAGTGGAGCCTGGTTCTATCAAAACATACATAAAATGAGAGAAGATGTCCATCATACCTGTCGCGACATCCGACGATGACTCTGACTCCTGGCGCCTTGATAAAGCATATGTGCGATCTGGACCAGTGCCTGAGCTAGATGCCCCAGATCTGCCTCAGCCTCTACCGGCTGGTGCTGAGGGCTTGCGCCCTGCTAAAGGGGCTGGGGCATGTGACCTTACTGAAGATCTATCCTGTCGATCCCGATCACTCTGACCCTTGGCTGGACAGTCCCTCATGCGATGACCCACCTGTCCACATGCATAACATACCGTAGGACCATACCTGCATGCCCCAGAATGACGTCGGCTGCAGATAGGGCAAAGTGGTACAGTTAATATACTCTGCTCTGACCCTCTCTGCTTCTGCGAATCTATTAATCGAGAGCTCTCATCGGGCCCTGACTGTCCCCAACGATTAGATCTACTCCCCTGCTACTGTTGTGGAGGTGGGGGTCTAGGTAGTCTGTCTGATAGTCGTGGTCTGGGTCTACCATGGAACTCTGTCTGCATATCACTGGGTCTGGCTCTGCGGTGCTGCTCCTGGTTTGCCCTCTCTATCTCTCGCTACCGTGACCTGATCCCCTCAATACTTTGGCAAATGCCTGATCACGGGCAATATCCATGTCCTCTCACAGGGTGGCCGTAATACAAGTCTAAATATATTCTGGATTTAGTCTCATGATAAAGCGGTGTACCCTGGATGGTATGGTATCTACAAAAGCTGGCACATATCGAGCCAAGGAGTCAAACCTCATAGCATATTCCCAAACACTCATTGATCCCTGCTCCAGATACAAGAACTCATCAACTCGGGCCTGTTGAATTTCTTGTGGTAAATAATGATCCAAGAAGGCCTCTAAGAAACTTGGACAAGATGGAGGGGGAACATCTCTACCTCGGGATCTCTCCAAGCTCTCGTACCATAATACTGCAATGTTCCGTAGCCAAAATACTGCCAACTCAATCGACTCTGTAGGTGTGGCATGCATTACCTTGAAAATTAGCTGCAACTGGTCCAAAAATTCCTGAGGATCCTCATCCCGATCCGTCCCTGTAAATTGTGGGGGACTCAATGCGAGAAACTCTCGGACCCTTGAACTACCAGGCCCTTTTGAAGGCTCTACAACCACCGATGCCATTGGCTAATGCTGTGAAACCATCATTTGAGCTATCATAAAAACGACACTCCTAACCTCCTGATCTGATGGTATCAATATGGAGACTGCTGGAGGTGGTGCCGACACATCTGCTACTCTGGGCGGCTCCTGGTGTGGCGAAGCCTGCTGGGGTGACCGAGATGAAATCTCCCTATTGCGGATCGGGCTGACTCTGACTGAGGCACCCTGCAGTGCCCAGTGGCAGTCCATCGTGCGTCCGACATTTCTCTATAGAAAAGTAGATTATAGTAAGCTTAGGGACTCATCTCTATACAACACAACTCTATATCACGATTGGAAGAGAAAGAAGAATAACCATCCTAACATGCCTTGCAGCCCCCTGTCTATAGTATGTGGTGCACAACACATCCATAGACAAGACTCTACTTAGCACGACTTGCAGACTCCCTGGGATACGACCTGCTCTGATACCAAGTTTGTCACACCCCACCTTGGGAGGCATGACCGGCATCTGGTGCCCTACTAGGATCGAACTAATCTAGCTAAGCCTATGCACTTCTGGTACAGGACCAATCCCAACTCTCAATCAGGAAATCAACGGGCTATATCTCGGTTGTAAACACGGGCCCCGACCGACAAGGCCTTATAGCCACTTGTAAAAGAAAGCAACTATCCAGAAACAGGTAATAACAGGGAATCCTTTGCGGGCGACAAAACCACCATGATATCTAGTTATGAATGTAAAGTAAATACATTACTAAACTAAACTATGGCCGACAAGGCCGTTAACTGACAGCTAAGCAAGGCCCCACACGGCCAACACGCAAACTGAAACACATATGGGCCTCACACAGCCATTAACAGCTAACCACAGGGAAACATAAACAATCTGCAAGCCTCTAGGAGTAATATGATGGTCGGGACAGGGCCCCGACCTACCCAAACAGTACAAATCAAAAGAAGTAAACCTTTTATCTACAAGCTCTGGAGAAAAGGAGCTGACTGTTGTGACAATTTTGGCTGAAAGCTAACAGGGACCTGCTCCTCGTCTATCCGCACCTGCAAGCAAGTAATGCATGTCACACCCCGCCTTGGGGGGTATGACTGGCACCTGGTGCCCTACTAGGACCTGAACTGCTAGACTATTGAGCCTAAGCACATCTGGTGCCTGGCTGGCTCTAACTCAGATTTAGGAAAACAACGGGCTATATAACGACTGTAAATACAGCCTCCGGCCGACTAGGCTTATAGCCACCTGTACATGTAATAGCAGCTAACCAGAAACACACTCGTAGCAAGGAACCTACACGGGTCGACAAGGCCACCATGCTGTCTAGTTATCTGCAACTCAACAATGAAATACTGAATAACTACGTGACCGGCAAGGTCACCACTACTGACTGGATAAGGCCTCACACGGACAACATAAACTGAAATGCTAAACAGCTATAACATACTGCACGGCCTCACATGACTGGCTCAACTGACCACAGGGAAATATATACAGACTGCAAGCCTCTAAGAATACTGATAAGATGGTCGGGACAGGGCCCTGACCTACCCGTACTGTACAATAAAAATAAATGATATAAACCTCTGAAATATCAAGCTCCGGATGACAGGAGCTGATGACTCTGCGCTGGCTAGGATTACGAGGGATCGCCTCCTCGTCTATGAGTACCTGCAGGCAAGTAATGCAGCGCCCCACTGGGCGTCAGTACCACTGGTACTGAGTATGTAAAACAATAACTGAAAGAAATATCTGAAAACAACAATACAACTGATGGAACTGAAATAGGAAGGAATAGACTAACTGACTGAAAATGTAAAGCTATGCCTACTCTCAACTTTGCTGGGAGGAGTAGGAGTCATACCTGGAGATGTATTGCTCTACTGTCAATCTACTCGTATCTAGTGTAACATGGCATAAGATAACATAACATAGCATAGCACACACAAACCTTACCCGGCCCCCATAAGCCGGGAGGTACAATCAACACGCAATCTATACCCCTACCCCGGTCGTCCCATCTCCTATAATAACTATAAGCATCCTGCCGATCCCCTGGGTATGCACTTGGGCTCGCTGAGCCCCTCACTATAACTGTACCTGAGTCCGAAGGACTCCTGAATCAACACCCCAGGCGTACCCGCTCGACGAGGGTGTATAAAGGCCGACCAAGGCACAATATGGGGAAACCGGCATCCCATCTTCGTCCCCTATGGGATGGCATGCCACTCGTAGAGCGACATATCCTCGCCCTCTGGCGGACGAGTCGATACAACTATTAACCCTGGGGCGGTCAAGAATGCTAGGTAATCCAACCCCAAGACAATACAGTGGTCTCAACTAGTAATACTATCTGTATATACCACATACTGAAGCTAGTGATGATAATGTATCTGTACATACTGTATGTTGAACTAGTGATAGTGATATGTAGGTATTTAATACATGCTGAGACTGATAATGGTATATATATATATATATATATAATCTTCTACCATACTGTACTGAGTCTAATGTTGAACAAGATATAGTTTTTCTGCTGGAAATCATGCTGTATAACTGAGTTTCTATAGTAACATGATTTACTATTTCTAACATGCTTTCTAAACTTCATTTTAATCTATCATTCTACTTCTGAGATACCTTACATATACTTATATTGCTTTACTAAGTTACAACTGAAAACGATAATATCCTAACATTCTTTACCAAATCACATACTGGGTATGCTGTACAGTTCCTAACACTTTGTATTAGAACTTATATCGTGCTAGCAAGTTTCACGCTATACATAACGTGATACTTCCAATATTGTACCAACATTCATAATAAACATAACACACGACTTCTGAACATTCTATTGGTCTTTAAACTATTTAACTATACCGAGACTACTAACTTGCCAAGGAAACTAGCTTTACATACCTTCGCTTCTGATTTCCCGACTAACTGGCACAGCTCGGTCAGTATTTTCGCTATTTCTCCCAACTACATTCATATATACGTCAATTAACACTAAATACAACATTATTATGAAAGACGACGCCACTTTCGATAGAATTATAGCCTAAATTTAGGCCTATCGAAAGATGGTCGAAAACTTGCTATTTTCCAGAAGTCCAGAAGGGAGAAGTATTCACTTTACAACTAGAAACACATAGACACTAGTTTGGAGCAATTCCACTTACCTTAGTCCGGTAGCCCGACGATTTGTCGGCCGAATTTCGCGAAACTAAATCCGTAGGAATGCTCCCTGCTGCTAAATACCTCGGTACCTGAGGTTAATTTGAGTTTAGACTACGTTTGACAGCGTAATCGAACGATAATATATTACCTCTCTTCGCCTCACTCTGTTTCTCTACGTTTTCTGGAAATTAAATAAGAGATATGACCTCACAAACCGAAGTGGGGGCTTTATATACTTGGGCCTGGACAGGCCCAACGTGTCACAGAGCCAACGTGGAGGCTCCACCTACGTGACACGTTGCCATCGCGGAGGGGCTCTGCCTCGGCTCCTTCCGTGATGGTTCGACAGGTTATCCGTCTGATCCTTTTCCGGGCCTTTCTCTAGCACGTATGGCTTTCAAATATGCCTCACCACTGTGCGAATAGGCCATCTAGGTGTCAAAAATCTTACGGGGTATAACATTCTCCCCCCCTTATGAACATTCGTCCTCGAATGGAAACTGCTATCTAGAGGACTTCTCAACTTACTTATTTAGAAAAATTTTGGCAGAGTCTCCCCTGTAATATGGACTATACCAAAAACCTGAAACGCAGAAAAGTCCAATACAGGTACTGCACACAATATTTTAGGATTCACTGGATAGTTAAGCATCAATCTTTCTCATTTATTCATACACAACTATAAGGTATTTCGTAAGTAATAATACGGACATACCTGTCGCCTGACTAGGCCTGGAATAAGTGAGGATATCTGGTCTTCATATCTTCCTCCTCCTCCCAAGTCATCTCCTCTCGGTTCCTGTTACGCCACAATACCTTGACAGACGCAATATCTTTAGTTCTCAATCTACGAATCTGTCTGTCTAAGATGGCTACTGGAACCTCTTCATAGGCTAGCTCTTCTGTAACCTGGATATCCTGGACTGGAACTGCTCTAGATGGGTCTCCTATGCATTTTCTCAGCATAGACACATGGAAGACCGGATGAACGGATTCTAATTCTGGCGGCAAGTTCAACTCATATGCTACTCAGCCTATCCTTCGACGAATCTGATAAGGCCCAACAAACCTCGGGCTGAGCTTACCTTTCTTGCCGAATCTCATCACCCCTTTCATTGGAGATACTTTCAGAAATACCCAGTCATTCACATCAAATTTCAGGTTTCTGCGCCGCACATCTGCATATGATTTCTGGCGACTCTGTGCAGTCAATAGGCATTCTCTGATAAGTTTTACTTTCTCTTCTGATTGCTGAACGATGTCTGGCCCAACCAACGCTGATTCTCCTATTTCAAACCAACCAATCGGCGATTTGCATTTTCGCCCGTATAATGCTTCAAAAGGCGCCATCTGGATGGCTGAGTGATAGCTGTTATTATAAGCAAATTCAATTAACGGCAAATGCTCATCCCAGCTACCACCGAAATCTAGCACACACGCTCGCAACATATCTTTGAGCGTCTGAATAGTGCGCTCAGCTTGTCCATTTGTCTGAGGGTGGAATGCTGTGCTCAAATTAATCTGCGTTCCCAGACCTCTTTGAAACGACCACCAAAATTTAGCCGTAAACTGTGCTCCTCTGTCTGAAATAATTGATACTGGCACTCCATGTAATCTGACTATCTCTCGGATATACAACTCAGCATAATCTTCGGCCAAGAGAGTAGCCCTTACTGGCAGGAAATGAGCTGATTTTGTCAATCTATCAACTATCACCCATATAGAGTCATATATGTGTCTGGTACGTGGTAATCTTGCCACAAAATCCATATTCACTGCTTCCCATTTCCAGAGAAGCACAATTATGTCCTGAGTCAAACCGCCTGGTTTCTGATGTTCTGCTTTCACCTGTTGGCAGTTAGGACACTAAGCTACAAATTCAGCAATTTCTCTTTTCATACCTGGCCACCAGTAGTTTTCTTTGATATCATGGTACATTTTTGTCGCACCGGGGTGAAGAGAATAGCGGGCGTAATGTACCTCATTCATAATCTGCTGGCGGAACCCTGAAACATCTGGAACACATAGACGACCTTTACATAGCAGCACTTCTTCCTCAGTTACCTGAAAATCTGGCGCTTTGCCCTACTGGATTCTGTCTTTGAGCTGGATCAGGTCAGGATCCTCATATAGCCGTTCTTTCACTTCCACAACTAACGATGACACGGCGGTGTTCTGAATTACCGCTCTACCGTCCTTTGCTTCTGCTACACGAACGACTAGGCTAGCTAACTGATGTATCTCCCTGACCAATTCCCGCTGCTCGGGCTGCAAATATGCCAAACTCCCCATGGACTTACGACTGAGAGCATCTGCTGCAACATTGGCTTTTCCTGGGTGGTATAGAATATTCACATCATAATCCTTTAACAGCTCCAACCAGCGACGTTGCCACAAATTCAACTCCCTCTGAGTGAAGATGTACTGTAGGCTCTTGTGATCTGTAAAAATATCAACATGGACACCATACAGGTAATGCCTCCACATTTTTAAGGCGTGGATCACTGCGGCTAATTCCAGGTCATGGGTAGGGTAATTCTTTTCATGTTTCCTCAGCTGTCTGGAAGCATACACAATCACTTTACCATGCTGCATCAACACACAACCTAACCCAACACCTGATGCGTCGTAATACACTGAATAACCCTCTGTACCTTCTGGCAATGCTAGCATTGGGGCGGAGGTTAATCTGTCTTTTAACTCCTGGAAGCTCTGTTCACATGCCTCAGTCCATTGAAACTTTGCTGCTTTCTGCGTCAGTTTAGTCAGAGGTGCTGCTATAGTAGAGAATCCCTCAACAAACCTCCTGTAATAACCTGCTAATCCCAGAAAACTACGGACCTCGGTCGGAGTGGTAGGCCTAGGCCATGATTTGACTGCTTCTATCTTCTGCGTGTCAACCTGTATACCAGCATCCGACACAATATGCCCTAAAAAGGCTACTGAATTAAGCCAGAATTCACACTTAGAAAGTTTAGCATATAACTGGCGGTCCTTGAGGGTCTGGAGCACTGTCCGCAAATGAGTCCGGTGATCTGCTTCAGAGCGAGAATACACCAGAATGTCATCAATGAATACTATTACGAACAGGTCCAGGAAAGGTTTGAAAATCATGTTCATCAGGTCCATGAAGATTGTCGGGGCATTCGTTAACCCAAAGGACATGACTAGAAATTCAAAATGTCCATACCGGGTCCTGAACACTGTCTTAGGAATATCTCGTTCACATACTCGAACCTGGTGATATCCGGACCGCAAGTCAATCTTAGAAAAGTATCTGGCTCCCTGCAACTGATCAAATAAGTCATCAATTCTGGGAAGCGGGTACTTGTTCTTCACTGTAACTTTGTTCAATTGCCGATAATCTATGCACATACGGAGTGAGCCATCCTTCCTTCTTACAAACAGAACTGGCGCACCCCATGGTGAAGTACTCGGCCTAATAAAACCTTTATCCAACAAGTCTTTCAGCTGCTCCTTTAATTCTCTGAGTTCTGCAAGAGCCATACGATAGGGAGGAATTGATATCGGCTGAGTGCCTGGTAACAAGTCAATAGCAAAATCTATTTCCCTTTCTGGGGGAATACCAGGTAACTCATCGGAAAACACATCAGGGAACTCGTTCACCACCGGAACGGACTGGAGCGTCGGAGATTCTGCTCGGACATCCTGGACTCTGACCAGATGGTAAATACATCCCTTAGATATCAATTTCCTCGCCTGAAGGTAGGAAATAAACCTACCTTTTGGCGTAGCGATGCTTCCCTTCCACTCCCGCACTACTTTATGCTCCGAGGCTTGCCTTAAAAATACCTTTTAAAATACTTGGACAAACATTCGACGTGTTGTGTCGTCGCATTGAAGTTCATCGCGATGGGGCTTGCCCCGCATGGTCCATCAGGTCTAACACTTGGCAAAATTTTTTTACCACTCAACACTTTCATCATGGCACAACCTCCACCGCATTCAACTTTGACACAGTAGGCATCACATCGTTTATCGCATGGAATTTGGGTGTGATGGCCAATGCTTCCCACCCTTATTTCCTTTAAACACTTAGACAAATTTCTATGTCCAGCTCTAGTAAACATACATAACTTTCGTATAGTGTTCTGATTGACTAACAGTTAGAAATATTGGAACCTAGAAACAAATATCTTCAAATAGAACATGTAGTTTACCATAAATCTCGTTAATTCAATAATTCGGGTCTAACCACAAATATAAAATGAATTTGATATTCTAGCTCGAATTTATGGAGTATTACTGATGTTGGGCATATTTACACACTTATTTATCATATTTTGCCCATGTTTAACTATGATTTGAGAACAAATTATGTGTGTTTTCTTTAGTTTTATATTATATTTGTAAAAAAGATCTAACGCATATGATTAGATGTTTGCAGGGATTGAAGTGATGGATTTGGACTTATATGATGCTTAAAAGAGCAAGAGTTGCCAAGACAATCTCAAAAGGAGCAAGTGCCACAGCATAATAGAAGATGACATCGCGCAGGCACGTCTTTGCAAGGACCTGCACGACGCGCAGGCAGAATCAGGCACCAAGAGGCGCGATGCGGCTCCATATTGGCGTATGCACTGGTGCGATGAGGACCATATGTGGCTGACTCAAAATCTGCAAAAGTCCAATCCCAGTTTAAGTAGGAACAAAAGCTGTAAAATCTAATTCAGTCCAAGCAGGAACAATACAGACTTATTCTACTACTATACATACCCCTTCTTAGGATGTTTTTAAATACAATTTACAACTTACAAAGGACACACCACTTAGAATCAAATCTTGTTAGAAAATTATTTCAAGTTGTGGAAGGCTTTTGTTATTGTCAAACAATTTCATATTATTGTAAGTATTTCATTATGAATTCTTATAAATCTTATGTTATTGTTTCTTCAAACATGAGCGGCTAAATCTTGATCTAGGGTAGTGTAAATCATTATGGATTAACGGAAGTAGACCAAATAAAATAGTGATTCTTGAATGGTGAATTGAGTGGATTGTTATTCTCTTCGTTTTAATGAGTTTTAGCGGTTGCGAACATTAAAACATGCTTGTATCATCAATTTGTTTGACCAAAGAGGTTGAAATTAGGAAAAGAGAATAACAATGGAAATTTGAGGTTACCAACCCTCATCTAATTAACTTGAGCTCTAACCGAGGATAGTTAATACAAGACTTATGGCGAGGGAAAAATATACACACCTAAAGTCCGAGAGGATTTAGGTGAAATTCATCTATGTAGGTCGAGAGACGTTACATGAACATAATCGTCAGTCTTACACAAAATTCACCAAGATAGGTTCCTAACAAAATAAGCCTACTACGTTATGAAATCATGGGGAACATAATTCTAGTTTCATCTCATTAATTTGATAACAATTTAGTCACTGTTTAGATTTACTTTTTCTTTTATTTGCCACTCCCCTTCTAAAATATTAACTACCAGTTGATTTACTCATCAGTATTATATTATTTCTTCTCTATTCCCTGTGAGAACGACCCCAATGTAGTTGCGTTGCTATATTTAACAGCAACCGCTTTATACTTTATTGCGAGGTGTAATTTAGACGTGATCAATTACACTCTAAAATCAATTTTAAGTTTTCTTATATATACTTATAACATTTTATTTCGAGTATCATTTCAACAATTAACTCCAAGAACAAAAATTTGATGTCAACTTATTGTTTATAAATTAATGGTACTCATATGCCATTTGATTATAAAGCTCAGAGAGGCTCGCACTTCATAGAAAATAACTTTAATACTCTTTGGAATTTGATCAGTTTGAAAAAATTAATAAGCATCAGGGATAACAAATGTGATTTTATTATTGCATAAAATAATAAGGATTAAAATTAACAAAAGAGATTCGGACAGAGAAAGAAACAAGGATGACAAATTCAGGTATATATCAGGTGATTTTGCTACTTTTTGTTTAAATTAAAGATATAAATTATAATCCTTTTTTTATTTTTAAATAAAAAATACATTTAAACAATAAAATATTATTTGCAAGAACTATAATCAAACGAAAACTTATTTTCAATCCCAACTTTAAAATTTTTAAATAAAATAAAAAAATATTTGATTTCTACGGGCAAACGCCTGCTTCATATTCAATCCAACTTCATACATTCAAATAAAATTAAAAACAGGTCAAATACATATACAATCTCTTTAATTTATCCCTAATTTTTATTTTGACACTCCATCTCAACCTTGTTCTATTTTAACTATGGGGGGGGGGGGGGGGGATGGACTGAATTTGGACAGGTCAAAGTGGACTGAATTAATAAATGAACGGGTTATTGACCTGCCCAAAAGATACTTGGCCTGAAAGGGATTGGGCTGAAATGAACTAAAATGTGGGTCATAACACAAACCGCCAAATTCTAATTAAGTTTTAATTGTTTTATTAATTCTTTTATAATCTTTTGATAACTTATAAAATTAATATTTTTCTTTATGATGACTAATATAACATATTAAATAAAATAAAATATCCTTTTAAAAATATTTTGACAAGATTTTTATGAATTAATTTGGGCGAGATATTAGTCAAACTTTAATGAATTGAAATGAGTTGAACTAATAAATGGACGGATCAATTATCAGCCCATACTTAAATAAATTGAATAAGTTATAATCTCATATACTTATTTTACCACTTCTAATTTTAATCCCTTAACTCCATTTCATATATATCATTTAAACATAAAACACTTTATCCAATATAAGAAATTCAATCTGTGTGTACAAACATAAAAAAGGGTAACCACCATCCAATTAAGTATTGCCACCTATATTTTTCTTCATATTATCCGAATTTAACTTAAATATCCGATTCCCTAATTTTTAACCCAAATGCATTACAAGGAAAATACGAGTATATACTAATTTGCGAATTGGAATTGTTATATTTAATTTATAGAAAGGACCTTGAATTTTATTTTTATTGTGAAAATCACAGAAGACAAAATATTTTATTTTGTTTAAAGTCAATTGCTATAATAATTTATTATTCTAACCTTATAAAATTATTTTCATATTTAAATTATGCAACATAACTATAATCCCTTTCATATTATTTTTTCTAATTTTGTAGGACCGTAAAATCGATTAACTTTTTATTTATTAATTACTTAAGTAATATTTTTTTTATAATTCTTATGTGCGAACCAATTTAAATTGTGTCATACCACCTTTATCAAATTAAGTTGAATCTTTTACCTTCTGAGTGTTTTACTTTGAAAGAAAGTAGAAGATTTTATAATTTTTAATCAAAAACTTTTACATTAATAATTACCCTGTAACTATTAGGGAATAAAGAGGTTAAGATCTTTCCTAAGTTCTTTATACAAGAAAAATAACTATTAACTACATATAAACATTGACATATGACGGAGGGCATATTTACGCATTTATTTGTCATACTTTGTCTATGCTTAGTTATGTTTTGAGAATAAATCGTGTGTGTTTTCTTTGATTTTATGTGATATTTGTGAAAAAAATCTAACACCATGATTAAATATTTTCAGGGATTAAAGTGACGAATTTGGGCTTAATTGTAGCTAAAAAGAGCAAGTATGTCAACATTGGACCGAGGAAATAAGTCTAATAGAGGTTGGCATCGCATAAGCATAACATTGTTATGGCCTGTACGACACGCAGGCAAGGGCCATGAATAGAGCAGCGCGACACGCCAAGCATATTGGCATTATGCCAGGCGCGATGCACACAGAAGGTTGGGCGGCCAGACGTCCAGTCCCAGTTTGACAAGAAACAAAAGCTGCAAAACCCAATCCTAATCTAAGCAGGAGCAATGAAGGCTTAATCTACTCTACATATACCCTTTCTTAATATGCTTTAGGTGTGCAACTTAGTCCAAGTCTAGTTAATTATCGTCCATTATTGTCCAACAACGAAAACATTAGGGAATTTAGTGTCAAGTTTGCACAATTCATACTTTACGAATTTGTGTAGTTACTTAATCGAATATTTGTTGGAGAATTCATCAAGTTCTTGTGATTCAACTTAGCTTTGAAGATTTAATAAATAATTTCATATTATTGTAAGTATTTCATTATAATTTCTTCTATATCTTATATTATTATTTTCTTAAACATGAGCGGCTAAATCTCTTAAGCTAAGGTTGTGGGAACCATGATGGATTAACGGAAGTAGAAAAATAAAATAGTAATTCTTGAATGGTGAATTGAGTGGATTTCTCCTCATTTTAATATATAATTGCATGTATCTTCAACTTGCTCAACCAAAAAGGTTGAAGTTAGGAAAAAAGAATAATAGTGGTGATTTGAGGCTACCAACCCTCATCTAATTAATTTGAGCTCTAACCAAGAATAGTTAATCCAAGACTTATGGCGAGGGCAAAATATATACACCTAAAGTCCGAGAGGATTTAGGTAAAATTCATCTATTTAGGCCGAGAGACGTTAGATGAACTTAATCATCGGTCTTACATAAAATTCACCAGGATAGATCACTAATAAAATAAGCCTACTACGTTATAAAATCATGGAAAACATAATTCTAGTTTTTTCTCAATAATTTGACAACAACTTAATCATAGTTTAAGATTATTTTTTTTAATTTGAAACCCCCGCTTTTGAAATATTGACTACAGGTTGATTTACTCATCGTCAACATATTATTTCTTTTCTATTCCCTGTGGTATCAACCCCAACATAGTTGGATTACTATATTTGACAGCGACTATTTTATACTTCATTGCGAGGTGTAATTTGGGTGTGATTAAATTTTGGCATCGTTGCGGGAGAATACGGTTTAGAAATAGTTAATTGATGTTTAAAGTCTCTTGTAGTCTTTATTTTCTACTTTACTTCTTGTTGTTGTTCTTGATTCTTTTAGATGTAATGACGAGAGTCATGTCGCGACATTAAATAAGGCGCTTCTTGGGAGGCAACTCAAGAGGTATCTTGATGCAGTCTGAGTAATCAAAACATATGCATCATACCGTGACGTTAAACCAGGTGTTGCTTGGGAGGCAACCCAAAGTAACTTAGTTTTTTTCTTAATTTGTGAATTTTTACATTTGATTTATCTGCTCAGGTGTGTATGTTACGATCCAAGATTTTCATTGAGCCGTGAGAGCACCCACCATCCCCATAGGTGAATCCCATTTCTTTATTAATTATTGAACAGTATGAATGATGCAGAAGTAATGGAAAAAAAACAACTAACTTCTATAAGTATAGAATAGATGAGTCAAAAATTATTGGAACCCCAAGACCTGGTGACACTAGCACAAGAGCATCTACGAGTATGAAACAAGTTTGAAAAACTAACGTCACTTTCTAGAAAGAAATAAGACAGAAAACAAAATAAGAAGTCTTTAGAATTCAGTATTGGCGAAGAGAAAGCAGCTCACCCTGAATTCTAATCGCAACAAATCTCAAATTGTGTAGCAACTCAAGTACTATTAGTACTTGACTTAGTCCCTGCAAGCAAAAAAGTGCAACAAGTATAGGATGAGTACGAGAAACATGTGTACTCAACAAGCTTTGATAACTAACCCTTTCTAGAAGTGATGATGAGATATAATCCTAATAATTCTTTTTCAATAGTTATAATATACAATAATAACAATTCACCCCAACAAGAGTTTATGGATTTAATATCAAACTGTGAAGCAAATAAAATATATATTATCCAAAGTCGGTTATGTTCACTCCCAATTGCACGCAAGTGCACATGGTCGTACAAGTAATATAGTGGCCCTTTTTAAGAGTCGGAATGTCGAACCCACAGGGACTGGTTCAGCGAATTATCAAGTTCAAGTGTTAGTTAAGAGGTTGATTTTAGAAGTTCTCGATAATTTGTAATTAAATCTTGAGGGTGACACGAAATAATCTGGAAGCAATACAAAACAAAACTAGTGTCAAGGCCGGATAATCATGCACTACTATAATTCGTAATGGGTTAAATATGAAATTATCGATTGTCGTCTCACATAATTAAAATTACATGTTCATGGTCTTTCGAGCCTCTAAACACGACAAACTAGCCTCACAACTACATCGTTGAGCGGGGATGTGATATTCTAGTTCGTGGGCAATTCAATTACGTGGATGTGGTTTACGGGGTTATGCTCTTGATTAGGGACTTTCGTACCTCTAATCATTTAACCGAACTTAGCTTCACAACTACTTCTACGAGTCGTGATGTGATAATTCTAAGTTGGTGCCTAGTTCATCCCGTTTTAACAACCAAGCAAGGCAAATTAGGTATAATTCTTATCCTAACCGCAAATTATATCTTAAGATACAAACTAGCTCCCCACATTCTGTGTTCTTGCCTAGGTTTACTTTCTCAAGCTTTAATCTAGGTGTAACGTGTGTGTTTTCATGGTGATCAGTCATAAAAGCAACCATAATTAAGAATGTAAGACAAAACAATAATTAATAACTTAACCCAAAATGAATTTAAGCATTTACAATCATATCCATGGCCTCAACCCTAGATGGAGGGTTCTAGCGACTCATGTTTGTACAAATACTCAAAAACATGTGTAGAGTAATATGCTTACAAGAATAGATGAAAAGAAATAAAGAAAAGATGAACCTTAGGTGAGTTCTCCAAGTCTCCCTCACGCCTCCCTTCGGTTTTTCCAGAAAATCCCCTGTATCCTAATTTTTGGCTAAAGGTTCTATTTATAGTAAATGAGAAAAAACAACTATTTAGCCCGAAGTGGAGTGGCTCCGTGTCACGGAGTGTATCGCGGAGCACTGCCTCTATGACACGGAGGTATCGCGGAAGCCCTATGGAAATCGCCCAATTTAAATCCTGGAGGCAGAACACTGCCACGATGGCTCCGTGACACGGTGCCCATCGCGACACCCTTCAGTGATCCCTCATTTTGTTCCAACTTTGGTGTTTCGCTCCCGATATCATTCCTTCACTTCACCAAATCATAGATTAAGTCCTCAAATGCATTATTTACCTTCAAAAACAAGGACTAATCATGTTGGTTAATACATATTCACATTTACATAAAAACACATGAGAATGTATATAAATAAATAGATAAACAAGGCAAAACTAAGTTATAAAGTATCACTTGGGCATGCAATTATGCCCAAGATCAGGTTACACCACTGATGATATCACAATATGCCTCAATATGATCACTATATCAGTTACACCACTGATGATATCACAATATGCCTCAATATAGTCACCACTGATTATATCACAATGAGCCTTAAATATAACAAGTCAAATCAGTATCACAACTATCTCAATACTTCAAAACTCAACTTAATATGAAATGTAATAAAGATAAATGTAATGCAATGTACCCGCTTCCTCTATTGGATTGTTATACCCCGTATAATTCCTAGCACCTAGACGACTTATTCGCACGTTGGTTAAGCATATTAGAAGGCCATACGTGCTAGAGAAAGGCCGGGAAAAAGATCGGACGAGAAACCCGTCGAACCATCGCGGGAGGAGCCGAGGCAGAGCCCCTCCGCGATGGCAGCGTGTCACGAAGGTGAGGCCTCCGCGATGGCTCCGTGACATGTTGCCCAGGTTCAGGCTCAAGTATATAAGCCCCACTTCGGTTTAATTTCATTTAAACCTTTAAAAATTTCCAGAAAACAGAGGGTGAACGACAGAGAGGAGTAAGAACGAAGGAAATTAAATAATTTTCGTCCGATTACGCTGCTAAACGCTGCCCAAATTCAAATTAACCCCAGATACTGAGGTATTTAGCAACAGAGAGCATTCCTACGGATTTAGTTTCGTGAAATACGGCAGACGAATCGGCGAGCCACCGAACTAAGGTAAGTAGAATTGCTCTAAATTAATGTCTATGTGTTCCTAGCTGAGAAGTGAATATTTCTCCCTTCTGGACCGCTGAAAAATAACGAGTTTTCGACCGTTTTCCGAAAGGTTAAAGTTGGGATAAATATATATATCAAAGGTGACAATTTCTCCCGAATATTAATGTATTTAGTTCTAATTGATGTGTATATGAATGTAGTTGGGAGAAACAGCAGAAGTACCGACGGAAATCACATCGGTCAGTCGGGTACTCAGAAACCAGGTATGTAAAGTTATTCTTTCGGCAAGCCAGGAAGTACAGGGTAGAAAATAAATAGAATAAATGCTATTAACAGATACCTAGCGTACAGGAATGATTTTAGTACAAATTCCAGCAAGCATGCTAGTATATTATTACATATCATGCGATAATCAGAATAATAGATATTTAGGCAATACGTATTTCATCTGTTGAGATTGTATCCAGTAGTAGATGGTACATTTTATATCATTGAGCTATATTCAGTTATAGATGGCATGTACTATGTTATTGAGTTATATTCAGATATAATTAGATAGACAGATAAAGGCCAGGTAGCAGTAAGTCCAGCAGCCAGAAACAGTGTAAGACAGCATATAGCATCAGTTATTTAATACAGATTAGCCTCGAAACAAAAGAAGAGATTATGATTAGTATTTTTTTCATTTGAGCATGCTTGCTGTGTATGTGCTTGTATGTTGAGACTTGTTGTGGCATGTGGGCACCCTTTAGCATCCCAACCGCCCCTGGGTTATAGCTGTGTCGATACCAGATTCAGATGCCGCCACCAGCTGGGCGATGCCGTCCGACTAAAGGACGATGATGGCCGACCACCATGATAATACGGTCCAGACCACCCTGCTTACAGGGGTAGTTCAGTTTACTCTGCGCAGAACTAGCACACCCTGTTTACAGGGGCAGACCACTCTGTGTGCGCACCTGCGCCCAGAGGCAGAAGTCTTCGGACACAGACATAGTTTATTGTCAGAGGCTAAGGCCTGAGCTACGTACCCAAGGGGGCCGGTAGGAGGAGCTCACAGTTATCAGATGAGTGGAGTGACTTATTTTTGGTTGGTTTAGACCCGGGTAGGGGTAAATAGATTGCTTGCTTGGTTGGCACCTTCCGGCTTATGGGGGTCGGTCAGGTATTGTGTGTATTATTATGTATATTGATATGTGCTATTAGATACTGATAGACAGAAGGACGACACGTCTTCAGGTACGCTCAGTTAGTTACAGAATGTACAAACTCTCCCCAGTTATCCTCAGCTAGATAGACTCAGCTACTTCTTGCTTAAATGTCATGTTATTGTTGCTATTCGTTTCAGTTGCATACTTCAGTTTGCTTTACATGCTCAGTACCTGTGGTACTGACGCCCAGTGGGGCGCTGTATTGCTTGCCTACAGGTACTCACGGACGAGGAGCCGATCCCTCGTGATTCCAGCCAGCAGTGAGTCATCAGCTCCTGTCATCCGGAGTCTGATCCCCAGAGGTGTAGCTCCTTTTCTTTTGTTGTGCAGTATGGGTAGGTCGGGGCCCTGTCCCGATCATTTCTATTAATTTCTTACAGTATTCGTAGAGGCTTGCAGTCTGTATATATCTCCCTGTGGTCAGATGAGCCGGTCGGGTGAGGTCGTGCAGTTATATAGCTGTTAGTACTCTTTCTTTCTTTTATGATGGCCGTGTGGGGCCATAGTTTACTAGTAGTGGTGACCTTGCCGGTCACGTAGCTTTTTAGTGCTTCATGATTGAGTTGCAGATAACTAGACAGCATGGTGGCCTTGTCGGCCCGCATAGGCTCCCTTATATCGACATGTTTCTGGTTAGCTGTTATTACAGGTACAGATGGCTATAGGCCAGTGGGCCGGAGGCTGTGTTTACAGCCGTTATATAGCCGGTTAGTTTCTTGAAATAGAGCCAAAGCCAGCCAAAGCACCAGATGTGCTTAGGCTGGACCATTTAGCAGTCTAGAGTCTAGCAGGCACCAGGTGCCTGTCATACCCCCCAAGGTGGGGTGTGACAAACTTGGTATCAGAGCCGGTCGTATCCCAGGGAGTCTGCAAGCCGTGCTAAGTAGAGTCTTGTCTATGGATGTGTTGTGCACCACATACTATAGGCAGGAGGCTGCGAGGCATGTTAGGATTGTCACTCTTCTTTCTTATTCAATCGTGCTATAGAGCGGTACAGTATAGAGTTGACTTTTGAAACTCACCACCCTCTTTGCTTACAGATATTATGGCAGACCAGCGGCACCCAGCTACAGGTAGGAGATTGGATACAGCAGCGGGTGAAGGCACCAGTAGGATGCCTCAGTTACAGCCAGATTCCGCCCGGTCTGAGAGCAATACGGAGGCGTCATCTCGGCCCTCCCAGCAGTCTCCGCCTCGCCAGACACCATTTGAGGCAGCACCGCCTCTCACAGCTCCTGCACCCACTTCATCTGATCAGGAGCTACGTAGTGCGATGGTTATGTTGACTCAGATGCTAGCTGCTCAGCATCGGCTAGCACCACCTACAACAGCAGAATCCCTAGGTGGGCCAGGTAGTTCCAGGGTTAGAGAATTCTTGGCGTTGGGACCCCCTCAGTTTACTGGATCGGATTCAGCAGAGGACCCTCAGGACTTTTTGGACCAGATGCAGAGGATCTTTAGAGTCATGCACATAACTCCAGCAGAATCAGTTGAGTTAGCAGTGTTCCGGTTAAGGGATATTGCTGTTTTGTGGTACGCAAGTTGGGAGAGGTCTTAGGGAAGAGATGCAGCCCCTCCTACTTGGTCCAGCTTTTCAGAGGCCTTCCTGGACCACTACTTACCCCGGGAGGTCAGACAGGCCCGGATGGACCAGTTCTTACATTTAGAGCAGGGGGCTAGGAGCGTCCGTGAATATTCCTTACAATTCGACTCCTTAGCCCGCTATGCTCCAGCATTTGTGGACACCATGTCATCCAGAGTCCATCGCTTTATTATGGGCCTGAATCCAGAGTACATAGAGACGTGCATGACGGCTACTTTGAGAGAGGACATGGACATAGCCAGGGTACAGGCCTTCGCACAGCCAATTGAGGGCCTGAGGCAGCAGCAGCGGGGTGACAGACAGGCGACTTCAGAGCAGCGCCGTAGAAGCAGACCCACCGAGATTCAGAGGGAAATTCCTAGGGGGCCGAGACCACGGTTTTCAGATAGGCCACCCAGATATTTACCGCCGGTACAGCAGCAGAGGGGCAGATTTATTCGCCGGAGTCAGTCAGAGTCCGGTAGCAGTTCACGGACAGTAGCCTCACCTCAGCAGCGGAGGGTAGAACAGAGTAGATTTGCATCTACCCCTTGTCCTATATGCCACCGACTACATTCTGGAGCCTGCAGGCAAGGCTTCCTAGGGTGTTATTACTGCGGACAGGAAGGTCATTTAATGAGAGATTGTCCATCCAGGGGACAGGGTAGTCAGGATGATCTGGATAGAGCATCAGCAGGGCCACGAGTTCCAAAAGCCTCAGCAGGGCGCAGACCCTCAGGTTCAGTAAATAGGGGCCGAGGTAGATCAGGAGCTTGGGCTCAGGTGCAGGCCCCAGTCGTACCTATGCATTACCAGGGAGGCAGGATTCAGAGGCATCTCCCGACGTGGTCACAGGTATATTGATTATCTGCTCATACCCTGTTTATGTATTGATTGATCCAGGGTCTACCTTGTCATATATTACACCATTTGTGGCCCAAAAGTTGGGCATCGAACCAGAATTGCTTCAGCATCCCTTTTCAGTGCTTACACCAGTCGGCGACTCGATTACAGCCAAAAGAGTTTACCGAGGGTGTATAGTAGAGGTTGCTGATCGCCAGACCAGAGTAGACTTAATAGAACTTGAGATGGTCGACTTCGATGCCATTATGGGTATGGACTGGTTAGTGCCATGCTATGCCAACTTAGAATGCTGGATCAAGACGGTCCGATTTCACTTTTCGGGGGAAGCAGTGCGAGAGTGGAAAGGGAGTACACCTACGCCGAAAGGTAGATTTATTTCCTACCTTCAGGCAAGAAAATTAATAGCAAAAGGATGTATTTACCACCTGGTTAGAGTCCAGGACGTTCGGGTGGAACCTCCGACTCTTCAGTCTGTTCCAGTAGTCAATGAATTCCCTGATGTATTTCCGGATGAGTTTCCTGGTATCCCTCCCGAAAGAGAGATAGATTTTGCGATTGATTTATTGCCAGGGACTCAACCTATATCCATTCCCCCGTATCGCATGGCACCAGCTGAGCTTAGAGAGTTGAAAGAACAGTTAAAAGATTTGCTCGACAAAGGTTTTATCAGGCCTAGTACTTCCCCGTGGGGTGCGCCAGTTCTGTTTGTAAGAAAGAAAGATGGCTCACTTCGTATGTGTGTGGACTACCGGTAGCTGAATAAGGTAACGATTAAAAACAAATACCCGCTCCCGAGAATAGATGATTTGTTTGACCAGTTGCAGGGGGCCAAATGTTTCTCTAAGATAGATCTGAGGTCCGGATACCACCAGGTCCGGGTTCGTGAGAGGGACATTCCAAAGACTGCTTTTAGGACCAGGTATGGTCACTTTGAATTTCTAGTTATGTCTTTCGGGCTGACGAATGCTCCCGCAGTGTTTATGGACCTGATGAACAGCATATTCGGACCGTATTTGAATCTGTTCGTGATAGTATTTATCGATGATATTCTGGTATATTCTCGTTCAGAGACAGATCACCAGAACCATTTACGAACAGTACTCCAGATCCTTAGAGAACGTCAGCTGTACGCCAAGTTTTCTAAGTGCGAGTTCTGGCAGAACTCAATTGCCTTTTTGGGGCACATCGTGTCGGATGCTGGTATACAGGTAGACACACAGAAAATAGAGGCGGTCAAGACATGGCCCAGACCTACCACTCCGACCGAGATTCGCAGTTTCCTGGGTTTAGTAGGGTATTACCGGAGATTTGTTGAAGGATTCTCCACTATAGCAGCACCTCTGACAAAGCTGACACAGAAAGCAACAAAATTTCAGTGGACGGAGGCATGTGAGCAGAGTTTTCAAGAGTTGAAAGACAGATTGACCTCCGGCCCAGTACTAGTATTGCCAGAGGGAACAGATGGGTATGCGGTGTATTACGACGCTTCAGGTTTGGGACTGGGTTGTGTGTTGATACAACATGGTAAGGTGATTGCCTATGCTTCTAGACAGCTGAGGAAACACGAAAAGAACTATCCAACCCATGAATTGGAACTGGCCGCAGTGATCCACGCTCTGAAGATTTGGAGGCATTATCTGTATGGCGTCCATGTAGACATTTTTACAGATCATAAAAGTCTGCAATACATTTTCACACAGAGGGAGTTAAATCTGCGGCAGCGTCGCTGGTTAGAATTGTTGAAAGATTATGATGTAAATATTCTATACCACCCCGGAAAAGCTAATGTCATAGCAGATGCCCTGAGCCGTAAGTCAATGGGAAGTTTGGCGTATTTGCGACCTGAGAAGCGGGAGCTAGCTAAAGAAATTCATCAGTTAGCCGGTTTAGCCGTTCGAGTAATGGAAACAGAAAATAATGGAGCGGTAATTCAGAATTCTGCCGAGTCATCACTAGTTATAGAGGTAAAGGAACGGCAGTACGAGGACCCTGACTTAATCCAGCTCAGAGATAGAGTTCAGAAAGGTACGGAGTCAGATTTCCAAGTGACTGAAAATGAAGTGCTACGTTGTAAGGGCCGCCTATGTGTCCCGAACGTACCAGGACTTCATGGGAAGATCATGCACGAGGTACACTACGCTCGCTATTCCCTTCATCTAGGGGCGACGAAAATGTACCACGACATCAGAGACATCTACTGGTGGCCAGGTATGAAAGCTGAGATAGCTGAATTTGTATCTAGATGTTCTAATTGTCAGCAGGTGAAAGCCGAGCACCAGAAACCGGGTGGTTTGATGCAGGACATAACGGTGCCTATGTGGAAATGGGAAGCGATAAACATAGACTTTGTAACAGGGTTACCCCGTACCAGACGCAAAAATGATTCCATTTGGGTAATAGTTGACAGGCTAACAAAATCATCTCATTTCCTACCAGTGAAGGCTACCTTCTTAGCTGAGGATTATGCCGAATTATATATCAGAGAAATAGTTAGACTACATGGAGTGCCGGTATCTATTATTTCAAACAGGGGAGCACAATTCACAGCTAGATTTTGGCAGTCGTTCTAGAGGGGTCTGGGAACGCAGATTAATTTGAGCACAGCATTCCACCCTCAGACAGATGGACAGGCTGAGCTAACTATCCAAACGCTCGAAGATATGCTACGAGCGTGCTTACTAGATTTTGGGGGTAGCTGGGATGAACATCTATCGCTGATTGAATTTGCTTATAATAACAGCTACCATTCAGCTATTCAGATGGTGTTCGGCAGTCCGAGGAAAAGATAAATCTTATCCGAGAACGTTTACTGACTGCTCAGAGCCGCCAAAAGTCTTATGCAGATATGCGGCGTAGAAATCTAGAATTTTCGGTAAATGACTGGGTATATCTGAAAGTGTCCCCGATGAAAGGGGTAATGAGGTTTGGCAAGAAAGGCAAGCTTAGCCCAAGATTCATTGGGCCATATCAGATTCGGCGAAGAATAGGCCGAGTTGCATATGAGTTGAACTTGCCTCCAGAGTTAGCATCTGTTCACCCAGTATTCCATGTTTCTATGTTAAGGAAGTTCGTAGGGGACCCTTCTACAGTAGTTCTGGTTCAAGATGTCCAGGTCACAAAAGAGTTAGCATATGAAGAGGTTCCCGTAGCTATCTTAGACAGACAGATTCGCAGGTTAAGAACTAAAGATGTTGCATCTGTCAAAGTATTGTGGCGTAACAGGAATCGTGAGGAAATGACGTGGGAAGCAGAAGAAGATATGAAAGTCAGATACCCTCACCTATTTCAGGCCTAGTCAGGCGACAGGTATGTCCGTATTATTACTTATGCAGTACCTTATGGTTGTATGTCTATGAATGATAAAGAGTGATATTTAGTTATCCAGTGGATCCTAGAATATTATGTGCAGTGCCTGTGTTGGACTTTTCTGCATTTCAGGTTTTTGTTATAGTCCATATTACAGGGGAAACTCTGCCGAAATTTTTCTAGAAAATAAAGTAAGTAGTCCTCTAGATAACAGTGTACATTCGAGGACGAATGTTCTTAAGGGGGGGAGAATGTTATACCCCGTAGAATTCCCGGCACCTAGATGACTTATTCGCACGTTGGTTAAGCATATTAGAAGGCCATACGTGCTAGAGAAAGGCCGGGAAAAAGATCGGACGAGAAACCCGTCGAACCATCGCGGGAGGAGCCGAGGCAGAGCCCCTCCGCGATGGCAGCGTGTCACGAAGGTGAGGCCTCCGCGATGGCTCTGTGACACGTTGCCCAGGTTCAGGCTCAAGTATATAAGCCCCACTTCGGTTTAATTTCATTTAAACCTTTAAAAATTTCCAGAAAACAGAGGGTGAACGACAGAGAGGAGTAAGAACGAAGGAAATTAACTAATTTTCGTCCGATTACGCTGCTAAACGCTGCCCAAATTCAAATTAACCCCAGATACTGTGGTATTTAGCAACAGAGAGCATTCATACGGATTTAGTTTCGTGAAATACGGCCGACGAATCGGCGAGCCACCGAACTAAGGTAAGTAGAATTGCTCTAAATTAATGTCTATGTGTTCCTAGCTGAGAAGTGAATATTTCTCCCTTCTGGACCGCTGAAAAATAACGAGTTTTCGACCGTTTTCCGAAAGGTTAAAGTTGGGATAAATATATATATCAAAGGTGACAATTTCTCCCGAATATTAATGTATTTAGTTCTAATTGATGTGTATATGAATGTAGTTGGGAGAAACAGCAGAAGTACCGACGGAAATCACATCGGTCAGTCGGGTACTCAGAAACCAGGTATGTAAAGTTATTCTTTCGGCAAGCCAGGAAGTACAGGGTAGAAAATAAATAGAATAAACGCTATTAACAGATACCTAGCGTACAGGAACGATTTTAGTACAAATTCCAGCAAGCATGCTAGTATATTATTACATATCATGCGATAATCAGAATAATAGATATTTAGGCAATACGTATTTCATCTGTTGAGATTGTATCCAGTAGTAGATGGTACATTTTATATCATTGAGCTATATTCAGTTATAGATGGCATGTACTATGTTATTGAGTTATATTCAGATATAATTAGATAGACAGATAAAGGCCAGGTAGCAGTAAGTCCAGCAGCCAGAAACAGTGTAAGACAGCATATAGCATCAGTTATTTAATACAGATTAGCCTCGAAACAAAAGAAGAGATTATGATTAGTATTTTTTTCATTTGAGCATGCTTGCTGTGTATGTGCTTGTATGTTGAGACTTGTTGTGGCATGTGGGCACCCTTTAGCATCCCAACCGCCCCTGGGTTATAGCTGTGTCGATACCAGATTCAGATGCCGCCACCAGCTGGGCGATGCCGTCCGACTAAAGGACGATGATGGCCGACCACCATGATAATACGGTCCAGACCACCCTGCTTGCAGGGGTAGTTCAGTTTACTCTGCGCAGAACTAGCACACCCTGTTTACAGGGGCAGACCACTCTGTGTGCGCACCTGCGCCCAGGGGCAGAAGTCTTCGGACTCAGACACAGTTTATTGTCAGAGGCCAAGGCTTGAGCTACGTACCCAAGGGGGCCGGTAGGAGGAGCTCACAGTTATCAGATGAGTGGAGTGACTTGTTTTTGGTTGGTTTAGACCCGGGTAGGGGTAAATAGATTGCTTGCTTGGTTGGCACCTTCCGACTTATGGGGGTCGGTCAGGTATTGTGTTTATTATTATGTATATTGATATGTGCTATTAGATACTGATAGACAGAAGGACGACACGTCTTCAGGTACGCTCAGTTAGTTACAGAATGTACAAACTCTCCCCAGTTATCCTCAGCTAGATAGACTCAGCTACTTCATGCTTAAATGTCATGTTATTATTGCTATTCGTTTCAGTTGCATACTTCAGTTTGCTTTACATGCTCAGTACCTGTGGTACTGACGCCCAGCGGGGCGCTGTATTGCTTGCCTACAGGTACTCACGGACGAGGAGCCGATCCCTCGTGATTCCAGCCAGCAGTGAGTCATCAGCTCCTGTCATCTGGAGTCTGATCCTCAGAGGTGTAGCTCCTTTTCTTTTGTTGTGCAGTATGGGTAGGTCGGGGCCCTGTCCCGATCATTTCTATTAATTTCTTACAGTATTCGTAGAGGCTTGCAGTCTGTATATATCTCCCTATGGTCAGATGAGCCGGTCAGGTGAGGCCGTGCAGTTGTATAGCTGTTAGTACTCTTTCTTTCTTTTATGATGGCCGTGTGGGGCCATAGTTTACTAGTAGTGGTGACCTTGCCGGTCACGTAGCTTTTTAGTGCTTCATGATTGAGTTGCAGATAACTAGACAGCATGGTGGCCTTGTCGGCCCGCATAGGCTCCCTTATATCGACATGTTTCTGGTTAGCTGTTATTACAGGTACAGATGGCTATAGGCCAGTGGGCCGGAGGCTGTGTTTACAACCGTTATATAGCCGGTTTGTTTCTTGAAATAGAGCCAAAGCCAGCCAAAGAACCAGATGTGCTCAGGCTGGACCATTTAGCAGTCTAGAGTCTAGCAGGCACCTGGTGCCCGTCATACCCCCCAAGGTGGGGTGTGACATGGATAGTCGGGACCCAAGGGGAACTCACAAGGTCCATATACCTGCTAGAATCTTTTTCATCAGCAATCATACATGTCATAATCATTTTCCATCAGCAATAACATACATCGAATCATTTTCCATCGATAATAACATGCGTCAAAACCATTTTTCATTGGCAATAACACATGTCGAAATCATTTTTCATCGATAATAACACACAGGAACTATTTTTCATCGGCATCACAAGAGTATGAATTTTTACAAAATAACTCAATAGGCACTATTAGTCAATAATCATCATGAAACAATAAGAGTGATATGAGTATGCATGAATAACACAAGTTCATCAATCAACCGCACAATTAAGGATCATCAAGTCACAATCAAGTATCACGTAGTGCATAAATCTCAGTAAATCAATCACATTACAAGTTGTGGAATATCATCAATACATATATTAATTTCATGTAAATTTACCCATATCATGACACTGGTATCCATATAAATGCTCATCATCTCATTTATATGGGACCCCCTTATTACCCATTACCCTTAAATTCATTTAATATATAGAAAAATAACACCTCAAAGAATCAAGAAATCTCTACTTGCCTCAAACCGAAGCTCAAGCGTCAAATTTATAAATTTGTCCTTTTGTAATTCTTTCGAACGATCAAAATCTGTTCAAATATATAATCTCCATGAGAATACAAATTCAATGACACTCATATTGCTATAATTATTTTTGGCTTAAAAATTCGGGGTAAAAAAGTCACCTCGAGCTCCAGAGCAAATCTGAAATTTTCTTTCAGACTATATTTACCCATAATGAAACAAATTGCTACACCAAATTTCAATCAAAACGGATCGTTATTCGACCCCCAAATCAAGAATTCTTATTTTTAGAACCCTAGGCCTAAAATTTTAATTTTCTATCCAATTCCATGAACTAAAATGCTAATAAATGGTTATAATCAATTGTAAATACTAAAGTAAAGGTCAATTACTTACCCCTCGCCTTTACAAGAAAAAACACCACAAAAATCGCCTCAAATGGAGCTCTAGAACCCAAAATATAAAGAAAATACTTAAAATTCGATATTTAATACATTGCCAGACAAAATAAACAAATCTAGTTGTAAAAATATTTTTTCCGTCACTAAAAATCACATATCAGGTCGCTAAAGGCATGCACCAGATCCTTTTGCACCAGCAATCCATGTTTTCATTAAACGGATCCTAACTCCCTCATACGATCTCAAAATTCGAGATTTTTTTTGCTATACTTTTAAAATTAGATACAAATCTAATAGTTTAGTAAAACACAATTTGAATCTCATTTTCTCTATGTGGTACTATTTATACTCAAACAACATCTTCGAACGAGCACCCGAAACTCATCCGAGATCCTCCAAACACAAACCAAATATGCAAATCAATCATAAAACACGTAAAAAATCTGTTGGAATCATTAAATTACCGATTCAAGGTTATGTTGACTAAATATTGACCGTGGTCAACTCTAATCCTTAAAATGAACTAGAATGCAACCACTCACTCAAATCACTCATGAACCCCTCGAGATCACTGAAAACTATCCCGCTAAATCATAAATCATCATTCAGAATTAACTGAGCTTTCAAAATCCAAATCCAAGCTCATTAACCTGAAATATCGACTTTGATCAAACCTTTCAAACTTTAAACCTTCAAAATTGAAAATCATATCCGATTTTCATTCGATCACCTCATAAATTGTGGCACCCATCTCTGCATGTCATAAACAACTCAATGAAGCTACAAAAAGGTTCATACTGGGGAAACAGGTCAAAAATCACAAAATGACCATGTGGGTCATTACATCATTTGCCACTTAAACATCCGTTCATCCTCAAACAAGCAAGGAAAAGTATAAGACTGTTCAAGAGCTGTGAATATCCATGGTAGGCCTCATGCATGAGCTATCAAGAAAATTACATCTGTAGTTCTTCTTATTCACCCTAATCGTCAAATCTTCTATTGTTTTAGCCATAAGACTATATCTCCTTATTCAAAATCAGAATTTCTAAAAACAACTGATTTTCATATATTTGAATTATTTTTGCATACAATACCTAATTTGAAATTATAATCATAGTTCTGAATGTAATTAATTCATTTACATGCATTATAGTCACCACAATCCGAAACCTATGCTGAAATCCATTACCGACTCTGTACTAGTAAATACTTTGATTCAACTAATCATTCTTTCACATCCTCCAAAGCCATTATTAGTACCAAGAATCCTTAAAAAAAATACATTTCCACACACATGTCTGAATCATAATTCTCTTATGCCATTAGAGGATCTGTCTATTCTGAGCCAATTATAAGTATTTATGTTAGAAATTGGCATTATCTAAGGCCGATTGCGCTAATTCCAAGTCTGATAATTTTGTTTCGTCAAGCTGAAGAAACTGAGTAGAAAATAATATCTACTACAAATCTTCAAATGATATGCTTCATCCACTATTCTAGAATTTCTGTTCTCAATCCAAATCTATAGAAAACAACTGATCTCCCAAAGGCTTCCCATAGCTATTCATATATTCCCAATACACCATCAACTATCTTTGTAACTCCTTGTAACTGTCTGTGTAGTTGCCATCGACAAGGTAGTATCGCTTCCATATGAAATCCTCAATAAACCTACATAACTGCAAGTCTTCCAATAATACATCTGTAAGCCACCTGGCATAATATGAACAATCTAACCCACTATAGAATAGACGATTACCCCCATATTGCCAATAGTTACCCAAACTGACCTCAACTCTTCACAAAATCACTACTCAGTTCTTTATAAGTTTGTTCTAATCTATTCCATCTTTCACTCATGAATGTTCTACCTTATGCTGTCGTTCCTGAACTCAAAGGCTGAAATCCACAAAATCATCAACTCTGCACCAAGGTTCTATATATAATGTCTTCTTTCTTCACATTTCTCAAGTCATACTAATCACACAATTTTGTAAAACTTCACTAGATTTGAATATATCAAAGTATTAAATATGTGAACCTTTTGTGCTTATCTCTACCATATTTATCACTCTAGACTCTTCGACACACTGTGTGTAGCCTCATACCCATATCTCTGAATCACAAATCACTAAGAGCAACACCTAGTTAAGCCTTTAACAATTCCTAAAAGTAAAACTTATTGCAATTCATGTTTCTTTCTTTTTTTATTTTTTCTTTTTGGGACAAGTTCTCCCGCGTCATCCATAACTGATATCTTTAATTCTCCTTATCATACCAATCCACACTCCAACATAGTCAACTACCACAAATGTAATCTAACGTAGAAAATTCTGATTTCTAATCCAAACCATATAGATAACTCCCTTTACCTGATCAACTTTAGCCCATTCACTTGTGGATGCCATGTTACCACGCACTTTAGTGCACCACAAATCATCTTCCCATTGATCTTATCATGTCAATCATTTGAACTTCACCATTTAGAAACTCAAACCCAATGGAACTTACCACAACTCCTAGCTAAAATGTTCTTAAAATTTCTCCTCCAAGCATACTCAATAATTTACACTTTATTTGATTAGTACATGATAATATCATTATAATCTGAACAAGATCCAGGTAATCATGTTGTTATGAATTTAAGTCCCTATTTTCTGAAGATGAACCCCTAACCTTTCAAATAAAAACAGATATCCTAATCCTTATTTTTACCTAAATGTCGGATTCCATCTTCAGTCACATATACCTTTATAAACTAAAAATCCTTACAAATATGCTCGAAAAGTGTTTTAAAATACTATAAGTCTTTTATAAAAGTTGAAACCAATCATAAGAGTTGTAATAAACCTGTCATGACCCAAATGACCGTGATTGAAATCCAAACTAACTCCCGATGGGTGAACCATCCAAAACAACTTAATTTCCCTAAAATTGCAACATTCAGAAAAGAAAAGATAACGCTTTTAGAGATAAACAAAACATTCCACCTAACTACGTAAATGAACTATTCAAAATAAATTGTCAATGCACTTCAGACGTCTAAGTACATGGCTAAGATCGATAAAAACTAGAAATAAGAGAAACTATAAATGTTCGGACGAGAGAAATGTTCAACGGAGGAGTAGAACAACACACCCTGTATCACTCACCTTTCAATAATCCACTGCTGCTTTAAAGGTGAGGTCGAGATGAACTTTCGGGAACAGATTCTACACTCAGAAAAGAAGTGCAGGAGTTGCATCAGTACGAAATACAGTACTGGTGGGCATCATCAGCTGATGTACATAATAACACACATACATATAGACAAAAATGTGCAATTAGTCTAGAACATCATTCATACACAACCACGCTTATTACTGGAATTAAATTCTATTCAGATGCTAACTGGCCTTCTAACTGGATTAGGCCATCGCTGCAGCGGTCTCTTGACCACTACCATGGTCTCGCCGCGGCAGAACATGTCCCATTGGAGTGGTACTTCTTGGCAGTAACTTGACTTAGCTGCATATTTAATATTTCACTAACTCTTTACAACCAATCCATCATTACAAACATCCACATATGCCACAGTCATCAATAAAATGGTAGATATCACGTAACCACATAAGGTATATAATGAGTCATTTCCAAAGATTGCACAACTCAATCACTAAATCTCTTTCATATATTCCATCCATCAAATCATTGCAAGCCTCCACAATTCAAATAACAAGCACATAATCACAAGTTTATTTCTGTTAAATGCACAAACTCAGTCTAAAATCTCACCATTCTTACAATGCATCAATAACACAACAAATGGTGACGTGCTAGGCACACGCCTCCGTCACATCACCATAAATACTCGATCACTGAACATTATTATACACACATGCCAGAGGGTCTTGTTTCTGCCCTTCTAGTCATAACCTGCTGGAGACTCTAGATATTCATGTAATATACCGACGTGGTATCGTTCCCACTCATATGTTTGTCAGGATGCTTCCTCAAACACGATCCACTCAATTAATCTTGCTCTCCTGGATGCTCCCCTCGGGCATGAGCCTTTTATCTTAGAATATTCATATTATCCACGTTCATTCTCATAGTACATATATTATCGTTAGTCCGTTGTTATGATTTTTAGGAGTTCTCATTCTACCCCCATTAACTTAACCCTTTTTAAATGGTTCAATCATTCTCAACAAGTACAAAATACATGAACAACATATACACTTTATTCCAAATTACACAGGTAGCTACATCATATTAGAATCACTCAATTAAGAAATTAAATGAGAAGATTAGAACACTTAAGATCCAAAGACCACATACACATGATTATTCCGTATTTATGCATATTGTTATGAAAAATTTAACTCCTTATAAACCATAACCTACCTCGATTTGGAGGACTCAAACAACAATCACTCTGCTGGAGCCTTGCTTTTCCTCAACTCTTTCGAACGCTCAAAGCCTAAAGACAAGAGATTAACATAATTTCAATAGTCTACTATTAAAACAAGGGTTTCGGGAATTCAAACCCACCCCTTTCTACCTGTTATCAGAAACTACCTCTTTTCCATGTCTCAATTCTTAACCATTACTCCCTCAAATCCTCTTTAAGGGAATTTTAAGGTTAAAGTCTCAATTCCACCTAATTCTAGGTCTCAATTTTCACATGAACCATATTCTATAAGAACTACACATTAGGGAGTAATCATTACTCCCCTTTTTAAAACTTAGAATCAACACCCATTAGTTTTTCCATGATTCAGCCCTAGTTCTACCAACCTAGAGTTTTCTTGCTAGCATATCACCATTAAAGGTCCCCTTTGATTCTATGGGTTTAGGGAATCAAAATAATGGGAAAATCAAAGCAAACTCTTACCTTGGGAAGGGAAATCACTCAGCTCTTGGGAAGATTGCCTTTGATTTTAGAGTTCTGTACTTTAGAAATAATGTGGTATAACAACTAAAATTCCACTTAAAACCCACTTTATGATTTTCATAATCCACTACAACGATCACTTTTCCGCTACAGCGGACCCATTACGGCGGTCAGAACACGCTATGGCAGATCCAACGGTTATTCTCCCGATCTGTTATAGCGGGACTTCGACCGTCATGACGGTCTCGCTATAATGGAAATCCCATTGCTGCAACGATCTCTCGTAACCTGTAGCTCCCCAATTCCTGCTCTCAACCCATCCTCAACATTCAATTTTTCACTATCTCACTTAATAACACCTTTATAAGCACCACCTAGGCCAGTTAGGGCATTCTAGGCTTATTCCCCTCATAATGACGTATGTGTCATTACATCAAATACCAATTAAAATATGTTCATCCCCAAATGACCTACAAAAGTACGGAGAAAAGAGAGCATACCAGATTCCTCAAATAATTGAGGGTATTTGATCCGCATGTCTGCCTCGGTCTCTCAAGTGGCCTCCTCTATGGAATGATTCTTTCCACTGGAACCGCCCTGGTTGGGTTGTTGAACCCGTCTACCTAACTGAATACCACCCTTTCCAGTCTGAGAACCTCCTCTACCAGTATGGGTGCCACCTCTAATGACTGGCTGACTGCTCCTCCCTAACTGGGGGCGATTCCTATTGAACACACTCCCTCCTCTCCTGGAAGGGGCCGAGCTCGAGGAGTTGGGTGCGGAATAATCTGCTCACCCTGTCCAAACCTAGGAAACAATTTGCGGATGTGACTATACTATCCACACTCGCGGCACACCTTTTCGATCACCTATCTCTAAGTCGGAACTGAAGAAATAGGATGAGCCCCAAAATTTGAGCAAATTATCTGGTTACCTCTGACTGTACCTACTGGTCGTGGAATGGTCCCTAATGGATCCCCAGCTAACACCTGCATAGCTGACTGAACAAGGTGTCCTGAGTAGCCTTGAGGTACCAGAGTCCGAGCAAAAAAACCGTTGTAAGAGCCAACTTTTTGAGCCTTCTTCTCGGCATTCTTCATGTAATCCTCTTGTTTCACCCCCTCCATATTCTTCACATACTCTACTACATCCTAAAAGGTCTTACCTGCGTAAACCATCTGCAGAGCTGATAGCTGAAGTCCCACATTCAGGCCTTTAACAAATCGCCCGATCCTCTCTTCCTATGTGGGTAGTAAGGACAAAGCATACCTGGACAGGGAATGAAATCGAGCCTCATAAGCTGCGACTAAAGAGCCCACTGTTCGATGGCGGTGAACTGATTCTGCCTCCTATCTCTCAAGGTATGAAGTACATACTTCTCCAAGAAGGTGGATTAGAACTGGGTCCAGGCCAATGGTTGTGACCCTGCTGGTCTACACTCCAAAAAATCCCTCCACCAGAGCTTAGCGTCGCCCATCAGCTGAAAGGTGACAAACTCCACCCCATACTTCTCCACTGCCCCTATTTTGTGGAGCCTCTTATGACAGTCAATTATGAATTTGTAGGTGTCTTTCGCCTTAGTTCCATAGAAAGTAGGAGGCTTTATCTTGGTGAACCTCCAAAATAGATCATGTTCCTCCCCAATCATTACCGGTCCAACCACCAGCCTTGAAAACATCACAACCTCTGACATATTGTCTATATGAGGAGCCACAATAACTATATATTGTATCCCCGACTGCTGCCCTACAGGAGTTATTGGCGCTGCCCCATTACCCACGAGGCCACTCAGAAGGTTAAGGACCTGAGCCAGGACCTTAGAGGATGCTGAAGCAGTTGCCGCCTCTCCCTAAGTCGAAACCTCCACCTCCATGACCACCCTCTCTTGAACTGCCGGTGCTGCAGGAGATGTAGACCTCTCTCAAATCGGAGGAGGAGTGCATACCCCTCCTCTGACAGTGCCAAGCCTCCGCTCGCGACCTCAACCATGAATTGCGGTTGCTAGCTCAGGTGCTCCCTTTCTGTTTTTGCCTGTACGTGTTCTCACCATCTGTGAGAGAAACAAAGAAGAGTTGTTAGACACCAATTTGGATCACAAGATACCAATTGGAATTAAGTAATTGCACGAAAAGGAAAGAAAGAAGGAGTTTTCCTAAAGTCGTGCAGCCTCTCGAAGATAAGTTACAGACGTCTGCGCACAGATCCGCGAGACTCTACTAGACCTGTCTTAGTGCTATGAGATCGACGAACCTAAAGCTCTAATGCCAACTTTTTTATTACCCAAGTGGTCGTGATTGGCACCAACACTAACCCCCCAGTGGGTGAACCATCCAAACCCAACTAATTTCCCTAAAACCGCAACATTCAAAAAATAAAATATAACACTTTTATAGATAAATGAAACATTCCACCTAAATATGTAAATGAACCATTCAAAACAAAGAAAACCAACTCTTACAAAATACTTCCAAGAACCAATTTTCATTGCAGTTGAGATGTCTCAGTACATGGCTAATATCGATAAAAACTAGAAATAAGAGAAACTATAAATGTCCGGATGAGAGACATCTTTAATAGAGGAATAGAACAGCATACACTGCATTGCTCACCTTTTAATAATTCGTTGCTGCTTTAAAGGTGAGGTCAAGATGAACTTTCGTGATTGGATTCTGCACTCAGAAAAAAAGAGTAGGAGTAACATCGGTACAAAATACAGTACTGGTAGGCATCATCGGCCGATCTTACATAATAATATACATACATATAGACAGCAATTTACAATTAGTCCAGAACATAATTCATACACAACCATACTTATTATTGGAATTAAATTCTACTCAGGTGCTCACCGGCCTGCTTTCTGGATTAGGCCATCGCTGCAGCGGTCACTTGACCGCTGCCATGGTCTCCCGTGGCATAACATGTCCCACTTCAGCGATACTGCTTGGCAGTAGCTCGACTTAGCTGCATATTTAATATTTCACTAACTCTTTACAGCCAATCCATCATTATAAACATCCACGTATGTCACTGTCATCAATAAAATGGTAGATATCATGTAACCACATAGGGTATATAATGAGTCATTTTCAAAGATTGGACAACTCAATCACTAAATCTTTTTCACATATTCCATCCATCAAATCATATCAAGCCTCCACAATTCAAACAACAACCACATGATCACAAGTTCATTTCTGTTAAATGCACAAACTCAGTCTAAAATCTCACCATTTTTACAATGCATAAATAACACAATAAATGGTGGCATGCCGGGTACATGCCTTTGTCACATCACTATAAAAACTTGGTCAATGAACATCATTGTATACACATGCTAGGGGATCTTATTTTTGCCCTTCCAGTCATGACCCGTAGGGACTCTAGAAATTCATATACTGTATCGTCATAATACTAGTTCCCACTCATATGCTCGCCTGGATGCTCCCCTCAGAAACAAGCCACTCAATCAATCTTACTGACCCGGATGCTCCCCACGAGCACGAGCTTCTCATCTCAGGATATTCATATTATCCACGTTCATTCTCATAGCACATATATTATCATTAGTTCGTTGTTATGAAATTTAGGAGGTCCCATTCTACCCCTGTTAACTTAACCCTTTTTAAATTGTTCAATCATTCTCAACAAGCACAAAAGACATGAACAATATATACACTTTATTCCATATTACACAGATAACCATATCACATTAGAATCACTCAATCAAGAAATTCAACAAGGAGATTAAAAAACTTAAGATCCAAAGACCACATACATATTATAATTCCACATTTATGCATATTGTTACGAAAAGTCTAACTTCTTATAAACCATAACCTACCTTAATTTTGAGGACTCGAATGACAATCACTCTGTTGGATCCTTGTCTTGCCTCACTCTTTCAAATGCTCAAAGTCTAAAAATAAGAGATTAATACAATTTCAATAATGTACTATCAAAACAAGAATTTTTGGAATTCAAACTCACCCCGTTCTACCCATTATCACAAACCACCTCATTTTCCATGGCTCAATTCTTAATCATTACTCCTTCAAACCCTCTTTATGGAAATTTAAGGTTAAAGTCTCAATTTCACCTAATTCTAGGTCTCAATTTTCACATGAACCATGTTCTATAGGAACTATGCATTAGGGAGTATTCACTACTCCCCTTTCTTAAACTTAGAATCGACACTCACTAGTTTCCCCATGATTCAACCCTAGTTCTACCAACCTAGGATCTTCTTGCTAGAATATCACCATTAGAGGTTCCCCCTTGATTCTATGGAGCTAGGGAATCAAAATAACGAGAAAATCAAAGCAAACTCTTACCTTGGGAAGGGAAATCACACAGCTCTTGGGAAGATCACCTTTGGTTTTAGAATTCCGTACTTTAGAAATAATGGGGTATAATGCCTAAAATCCCACTTAAAATATACTTTTTGATTTCCGTCATCCGCTCCGGTGGTCACTTTTCCGCTGCAGCTGACCCAGTACGGTGGTTAGGACACCGCTAAGGCAGATCCAATATTTATTCTCCCGATCAGTTACAACGGGACTTCGAACGTCATGACAGTCTTAATACAACAGAAATCCCATTGCTATAGCGGTAATCTCACTTAATAACACCTTTATACGCACCACTTAGGCTGGTTAGGGCATTCTAGGCTTATTCCCCTTGTAATGACGTATGGGTCATTACAAAACCACAAATCTTAGGCGTCTAAAAGTCTTCCCTACCTTACTCGAATCTTTTAAACAAAAACCTTCAAAATTAGTCGCATCATAGGTACGACCCATCACAAAGTCTTCCAACCAAAGTACCTAGCAATGTCGAAATAATACCTCAAACCTCCAATGCATTGGTTGAAATCTGTAGGACAATTCCCAATCACCAAATGCACGTTCCTACTAACATTCTACTATAGCTTCATGCTAGCCTACCTATTAAGAGCTCCCCTTATCCGCAAGCTCCTTAACCCAATATTGATTCACTTCTCTTGGCCTTAACTGATCTTAGTGGCCTCAATTAAATATCTGAAATGCACTTTACAACATGAACTTGTTAACACCTATGATTGATCCACCACTTTAAATGCCATTACTAATTGATACCTCGCTCAAGTGTCTGTAAGAGATGATTGATTATGAAAAAAATACTCTTTTTGTCTTATCACATTTGACTAGAATATTTTTAATAGACCATACGATTATTCCTTTCTGTCTTCCGACTCCATAGAGTTGCATCAGTAGTGATAGAGAAACTTGCTAGTTCTTTAAAACTACATGCAATGTCGATCTACATTCTTCTAAATAAGCAAAATATCGTATAAATCTTCAAATATTTGGCCTTCACACTTGTTAAAGCCAAATTCATTTTCATTAGTCTCGCTCCATGAAAGCCTACTAGATCCACCACTTTTCTACACCATAACTATTAAGAAGGTCATACCTAGATCACACCAGATATTTCTGTTCATCGAGTAATTGGAAATTCATTACGTAAACCGACCCGTCTTTGGTCCAAAATAGCATGTATCCCTTTATTCATCTCAAGCAAACTTGAAAACATGCTCCTTACTAAAGAATCACCATTACATATTTATGCACTTATTTGTCATATTTTTCCCATGCTTAGTTATATTTTGAGAATAAATTGTGTATGTTTTCTTTGATTCTAAATGATGTTTGTGAAAAAGAGCTAACTGTCACAACCCCAATAGGTAGGTCGTGATGGCACCTACATCGACTCTACTTGATAGGAGAACCCTTGCGAACCCTTACCTTTAGTACCCAATTTCTCATTACTTCTCATTAATCAACAACAACTCCAAATAAGAAAAATAAAAAATACAAACTTTCCAAAATTGTGACTCTCCGAAGATCTAGTCTAGACAGCTAGATGAGCTCTAGTAGAAATACATGACAAAATAAATGACATAACTTTGTCTGAAAAGAAGGACACAGAAGCTGATGCTGAGTACTCCACGCCAATCAAGGAACTTCAAACCTGCCACAACCTATACCAAAAAGGTGTAGCAAGATAGTATCAGTACACCACACATACTGATCAAAAACATCGGCCGACTAAGATTAGTTAACACAACAACATAATAATCAACATACAATCAATGTTACTCAATTCAACAATTATTCCACTTATACAACCACTCAATAACTATTAATACTATATTATCTTTTCTTAAGTCTCGTCAAGGTTTGTGAAATGACCTTACCATTCTATCCATCAACTAATCTTCACTCTGCCTCCTTACTATTCCGCTACAGTGACTACTCAGACCACCACAACGGTCCCGCTACCGCGGCTATTTTTCTGCTGCAGCGACATACCAACAGTCAATACCCGATTTTTGGCTGATCCAGTTTTATTTATTTCCGCTACAAAACTCCGTAGCACCACTATCTCTCTTACCATTTCACTATAATTGACCAAGTCTGTTTCTACCATTTATTAGCCTATTTAATTACCTACAAAATTTTCTGACCCTTTTTAGTGAGGTACATCAATTAATAAAACCTACTCGCTATCTTTTGTTAAACCCATCATACTATCTTTTGTAACCCACAAAACCAATTACAACATAACATTCAATCGCAAATACAGATTAACTAATTTAAGTACGCGCAAAAGTCATCAAAACATAATGAGGGAGTCGATTGCCCCCAAACATTAAAATATGTACGCATACCTGTACGCATACCACGAATCTACCTTAAGATATCATACTTGAATCGTATATCCATATACTATATCCTACACATGTTTCTCAGCTCACCCGAATTATGTCGGTATATCCCGTATCACACTTGTATACCTGTACCTTTTTATCTCTACATCTGTATGTATAATTAACCATACCCGCATATCTATGATCTCACAATCATAACATCGGTAATATTCCAGGCACACACCTCCATCACATCACTGTGCACACATGTCAGAGGGTCTTATGATTGCCCTTCTTGTCATGACCTGTAGGGGACTCTAGAAATCTATGTACTATAAAATCCAGTCGTATGAGTCCTTTATCATATCTTTCTATGTACTCATATCCATACACCCAACCGCATGGTCTTTTAGCCATATATGTCTATGTACTATCTCATATCATTCCCCGGGATGCTCACCTCAGGCACGACCACTCAAGTATCCAATCCTCATTTAGAGTTTGATTGTACTAACCTGTTCATCTGAGTTCTTTACCTTTTGACCCCAGGCCTCACATTTACCATCATATCGTTGATTTAACCTCCATATCATCCATTATCTCAGCAACGCGTTCATTCGATACCAACTCGATCCTAAATCTTGGGATGAATGTCATAGCCCAACAAACAATAAATCACAAACGACAGGAGTTACATATACATATCAACGAGTACAATCACATGCATAATTCTGAACCCAAAATCATACCCAAATAGAAATAATATCAATTATATTAATACATTACAAGTAATTATAACTTGGCCAGCTCGATGGTTTGGGCTCCGCTGCAGTGGCATTACTGCCGCCACAATGGTCTTGCTGCAATGGTACTATTGCCATACTACGATCAATCTTCTTCCCAGCCTCTTCCATGAATCATTTCTTCCCCATCTAGTGTCTCATTCTCTATCATGCCCACCAAAATGAAAGCAACATCTTATCAAGCTTATTTCAACCATTAACTTTTCATGATGAAGCTATTAACACGAACAATATTCACCAATCCAAACAATACGATATTAAGTGCAACACATTCAAGTCATTACGTAAAGTATAATGACCCTAATTCACGTGCTTCAACTCATGTTCTATAATAATTATAACCTATTAATCATTCGTTTATTGCATCTTCTAAATATGATTTACTCGATTAATTGTCACGCCCCATCTTGGGAGGCACGACAAGTACCTAGTGCCATACTGGGACTTGAGCTGGCTTGGCTGGGCATAGGCACCTCTGGTGCTCGCCAACAACTCAAAATCAAGAAAACAACAAGCTATATCTTAGCTATAAATATAGCCTCGGGCCGACAAGGCCACACAATAACCTGTAAATGAAAACAGCTAACCCAACCAACATGATGATAAAAGGATCCTATGTGGGCCAACAAAACCACCATGCTGTCTAATCATAACAGAAGAAAAGCAGGATGTTATGTTCATATTATAACCGACAAGGCTGCTAACTAAAAGCTACACTTGGCCCCATACGACCAACATGCAAAATATAATATACATAGGCCCCACACAACCGACAACAACTAACAACTGAAAATTATAGGTTGCAAGCCTCTAAGAGTGGAATAGTGGTCGGGACAAGGCCCTGAGCTACCTAATACAGTACAACAAAAAGAGCAAATCTTAAACATCTGGAAACTATGGAAGAAAGGAGATAACCAATCTACTAGATCTGGACAACTATTGAGACGGCCTCGAGCCCTGTCTGTATGAAACTGCAGGCAAGTATGCAGCACCCCAAGCATAGGCGTTAGTACAATATATATCGAATATGTAAGGCAGTAAATAATGACTGAATAAAAGCTAATAAACATATGGAATTAATCAGTAATAAGGGCCAGAAGTTAACTTGAATAACCTTACAATATGGACTATAGCTAACAAGTATAGCACAAACTAGAACCTAACTTGGCCCCCATAAGCCTAGAAGGTACAATCAACATAGAATAACCTACCTGGCCCCCCATAATCTCCGGCAAGTACAAGCAATGCACACTCATCCTATCTGACTATTATAGGCCCGTAGGCATGCTGTAACTAAGGTATATTCAGCCTTTGAAGCTGTGGTCCAGTTTTATAGGCTCCTATGACTATACTTGAGCCATTTGGGCTCCTGTAATCATGTCTGAGCCACCCGAGCTCCTATAATTATATCCGAGCCATCTGGGCTCCTGTAACTATATTTGAGCCATCTGGGCTCCTGTAACTGTATTTGAGCCATCTAGGCTCTTGTAACTATATTTGAGTGGAAAGCAGCTATTCAGTTTCTAACATTAGGTAGTTCACTTGAAAAGCTATCCTCCAGTCTATTCGGAAACCTTGGTGCCACTAACTGGGAGGCAAGGTCATTCTATCATGATTCTAGTCCTGCAGGCATCGAGGCACGCCAATGGTTTTCAGGCGAGCTTTACTGTATCACCCAACAATGCTGTGTGCTACCTAACTAATGAAGTGTGCTAGCCACTAATCTTAGTCCCTTTTGGCCCTGGGCATGGTAGCAATGATCTTGGGCAGATTTATATGCCCAAGTGATACTCAAACTTATCATTTTTACCTTGTTTGTTGTGCAATGTGTATATAATATCATGTAATTGGTAATAAAATGCGAATTTATACTAACCAACATGATTAGCATTTGTTTTGCAGGTAAATGTGATTTTTAGGAGCTAAAATGCATGTTGGAACTATGTCGGAGTTGGACTTGGATGCGAGCGTGGAAAAGACCCTGGAATGCATATTTTATAGGGGCTCCACGATGGAGCCGTGCCACGCTACCATCGCGGTAGCACACTGCTTGAGCAAGGATTAAAATGGCAATTTCCAGTGTGCCTCCGCGTCAGCTCCGTGGCACGGAGAGAGGCCTCCGCGATGGCCTCCGTGCCACGTTGAGGTTAATTTACCGGACCCTGGAAATTCCAGTGAAGGTCCGCGTCCACGCCGTGTCACGGAGGCAGTGCTCCGCGTTGGCCTCCGTGACACGTTGCTTGTTATTCCGGGAAAAATTTCCCACTAGTATAAATAGCATTTAATTAGTTTTTAGTTTTTAGACTGAGTTCAGAAGTGGAGAGCAGGAACGTGGGTTAGTAGCAGTTGAAGAACGAAAAAGCTAAGGGATTTCTTCTCTTCTTTTCTTCTTTCTATCAATTGTACGTATGATTTACACTCATTTTAGGATGATCAATCCAAGAATGAGTGGCTAATTCTCTTCCTTGCTGAGGTTTTGAACATGTGTAATGAATTTTGATTATAATTGATATGGTTTTATTCTTCTTCTTTAATGTTGTTCTATTAATTCTTGTTCTTACTACATTAGTGAATGGCCAACATTAATGTACATCTAAAAAGTCCAATTTCACTCGAGAGAGCAAGAAATTGGAAAGTTGTGAATTAATAGGGTATTGTTCTTAACTTGATTTGGGAAAATTGGGTTTTGATGTGCTTTCTTGATAGAAATATACTTGAAAGCCGTATTAGTCAATTTAGGAACCGGAATTGTAGTGCTAGGTCATAAATTGCATTTGATCACAGAAATGTAGACGGATGGTTTATGATTCTAAAATGAAATTAAATACGAGAGTTTTAATTTCTAGGGGAATGTTCTTGGCTAGCAACATGAAGAAGAGATTAACCAAATTATCATGATTATCAAGTTCATTACTTGTTCTTAACCTTGGCATGTTCATATCCATTGTCTAAATTCACAAGTAAATAGTTGTTATTAGTTGTAGTATATATAGTTTAGAAATAAAAACTCAAGTAACTCTTGGTTACATTGTTGTTAGCATAATTAGAAGTTAAATAGGAATATAGTAAACTAGGCAATTTTACATATCTTGAGCCTCCTTGGATCGATACTTGGCTACTTAGCCACTTTATTACTTGTTTGACCACGTGCACTTGCGTGTCGGTTTTTAATATAAATTACCAACCCGTACAACACACCGAACAAGCTTTTGGCGCCGTTTCCGGGGAGGCTAGGCGATTTGTAAAATTGTGTTTAGTGTAAATTTACTGTATTTGTATTTTTATTTTCTTAAGTGTTAACAACTTGGTCTTAGCCTGTATTTTGCAGATTTTGTTTCTGTGAACACTGGCAAGGGACAAAGAGTTGGTGGAATCTTACTTAGAGCCTGAGCGTGAATTCCATAGTCAACGTAGAGAAGCTCTACGCAAGAAGCTGCAGTTGCTTAAACAGTCTATGATGGAGCAACCAAATCCACCAGTTGTGCGGGCAGTTTTAGTGCCCGATGAAGCAGCAGCAAGGCCGGTTCGCGAGGTGGCAATCCCACACGCTAATAATGTACATTCTAGCATCCGCAAACCAGAGCCTGGAGGGAGGTTTGAATTAAAGCAGAATATGGTGCAACTTTTGCACACAAGCGGGCAATTTACCGGACTCCCTCATGAAGATCCACAACAACATCTCCAAAACTTTTTGGAGATAAGTGACACTTACATACCCGCTGGAGTGTCACCTGATTATGTTCGGCTCACCTTATTTCCATTTTCCTTACTTGGTGAAGTCAAGAGGTGGTTAAAAGCTGAACCACCCAACTCTATATCAACGTAGGATGATCTTGCACGGAAGTTTCTTATCAGATTTTTCCCTTCTGGTAAAACAGCCAGACTTAGGAGTCAAATCCTAAGTTTTAAACAAAGGGAAGGAGAAAATCTTTATCAAGCCTGGGAAAGATTCAAATCCATGTTGCGGGACTGTCCTCACCATCATCAGTCCAATGAGGTGTTGGTACACACATTTATTGAGGGTTTGGAACCCCACACTAAAATTATGTTAGATTCAGTAGCTGGAGGGCAAGCGCTGGAGAAGACCTATGAGGAGCTGTACACTTTGCTCAACCGAATTTCACAAGGCAATCCAGAATGGAATGCAGATTCTTCAAGGGGTGGAGCAAGGAAAGCAGCGGGACTGCTTGAAGTGGATGGATTCACAGCTATCGCTGCACAGATAGCTGCTTTGCAAAATCAGTTAAACACTCACTTCAGCAATATAAATTTGAACCAGCCTTCAGCTTCAGTCAATGCAGTTCAACAGATGTGGTGTGAAGTGTGTGGTAGTAGTGAGCATTCAGCTGAATGCTGTGGTGCAAATCCTGATTCTGTTAACTTTGTGGGCAATGCATAGAGAAATCAACAGCAGTTTGGTAGTGGCTACAACTCAAACTGGAGGAACCATCCGAATTTTTCGTGGGGTAGCAACAATCAACAAGGCCAAGGTTCAGGGCAGGGTATGCACAGAAACCAAGGAGGGCAACAAAATTATCAAGCTCAATTCAGAAATCATAACGCCCCTCCTCCACCACCATCACCGACTATTGAGGAGATGTTCAAAACCATGATCGCTAATCAGGCACAATTGCAGGCTGACTATGTCAAATTGGCAGCCGAAGTGAAGAACAATCAATTGGCGACCAAGGCTCTTGAATATCAGTTTGGGCAGTTTGCTAGTGCCCAAAATACTAGACCCAGAGGAGGACTACCTAGCGGCAAGGATCCTAATCCAAAGCAGGTAAATGCAGTGACCACGAGGAGTGGTTTACAGTTGAAGGAGGTGGAACCGGAAAGACCGCCTCAAAAGTCAGGAGCAGCAGATGTTGAGGGAGAGCAAATTTCAGATAAGGGGAAGACTAAAGAAGCTGAACCAGAAAGGCCTCCACCCCCATTCCCTCAACGACTTAAGAAACACAAGGAGGAGGCGTGTTTCCAGAAATTCATGGAGGTACTTAAACAGGTACATGTTAACTTACCTCTTGTTGATGTCTTGCAGGGAGTGCCAAAATATGCGAAATATATTAAAGACATCGTGGCTAACAAAAGTCGTTTGATTGAGTATGCCACGGTAGCTTTAACGGAGGAATGCACTTCCCGTATGCAGATTTATATGCCCAAGTGATACTCAAACGTATCATTTTTACCTTGTTTGTTGTGCAATGTGTATATAATATCATGTAATTGGTAATAAAATGCGAATTTATACTAACCAACATGATTAGCATTTGTTTTGCAGGTAAATGTGATTTTTAGGAGCTAAAATGCATGTTGGAACTATGTCGGAGTTGGACTTGGATGCGAGCGTGGAAAAGACCCTGGAATGCATATTTTATAGGGGCTCCGCGATGGAGCCGTGCCACGCTACCATCGCGGTAGCACACTGCCTGAGCAAGGATTAAAATGGCAATTTCCAGTGTGCCTCCGCGTCAGCTCCGTGGCACGGAGAGAGGCCTCCGCGATGGCCTCCGTGCCACGTTGAGGTTAATTTACCGGACCCTGGAAATTCCAGTGAAGGTCCGCGTCCACGCCGTGTCACGGAGGCAGTGCTCCGCGTTGGCCTCCGTGACACGTTGCTTGTTATTCCGGGAAAAATTTCCCACTAGTATAAATAGCACACTTAGGTTTATTTTAATTAGTTTTTAGTTTTTAGACTGAGTTCAGAAGTGGAGAGCAGGAACGTGGGTTAGTAGCAGTTGAAGAACGAAAAAGCTAAGGGCTTTCTTCTCTTCTTTTCTTCTTTCTATCAATTGTACGTATGATTTACACTCATTTTAGGATGATCAATCCAAGAATGAGTGGCTAATTCTCTTCCTTGCTGAGGTTTTGAACATGTGTAATGAATTTTGATTATAATTGATATGGTTTTATTCTTCTTCTTTAATGTTGTTCTATTAATTCTTGTTCTTACTGCATTAGTGAATGGCCAACATTAATGTACATCTAAAAAGTCCAATTTCACTCGAGAGAGCAAGAAATTGGAAAGTTGTGAATTAATAGGGTATTGTTCTTAACTTGATTTGGGAAAATTGGGTTTTGATGTGCTTTCTTGATAGAAATATACTTGAAAGCCGTATTAGTCAATTTAGGAACCGGAATTGTAGTGCTAGGTCATAAATTGCATTTGATCACAGAAATGTAGACGGATGGTTTATGATTCTAAAATGAAATTAAATACGAGAGTTTTAATTTCTAGGGGAATGTTCTTGGCTAGCAACATGAAGAAGAGATTAACCAAATTATCATGATTATCAAGTTCATTACTTGTTCTTAACCTTGGCATGTTCATATCCATTGTCTAAATTCACAAGTAAATAGTTGTTATTAGTTGTAGTATATATAGTTTAGAAATAAAAACTCAAGTAACTCTTGGTTACATTGTTGTTAGCATAATTAGAAGTTAAATAGGAATATAGTAAACTAGGCAATTTTACATATCTTGAGCCTCCTTGGATCGATACTTGGCTACTTAGCCACTTTATTACTTGTTTGACCACGTGCACTTGCGTGTCGGTTTTTAATATAAATTACCAACCCGTACAACACACCGAACAAGCAACACATTAATATTCTTCTTAAATGGTAGATAACTGAACAGCGAAACCCCTCGTTGCCTCTAGCGATAGACAAAACTAACTATAACTTCTCGACAAGGGGTGCTATGTTATAACCTCAGTTCGTCTAGCAGCAGGTAACCACCACACCACAAGCATAAGCTACTACACAGTTCTAATCACATCAGCTAAGCAACAAGAATAACTTGCTAAAAGAAATTAGCCTTAACATACCTCGAATGCCAATTCTCGTTTAAGCGATTAGTTCTAACTGGTAGCTGGTGATTCCACCCAGTTACAACTTCTATGCTGAGAGAATAAGGTTATTTTCAATACTATAACTCAGCAAACAATGATATCTTTTGGTAATATTAACTATAATTCAACTCCATTTAATTTAGCCAAAAACACATAATTTTTCGAGAGTATAGAAGGTAGAAATGCTTACCTATCACTTGTAGTCACGTAGGAGCCAATTAGAAGTGATTTCTATAACTTTCATGGATTCCGATACTCCAAGCGAATTTTCAAGAAATAACTCTGCAAGGATGTTCCTCGTAGGTCTGAAACTCGTTATCCAAGGAGATTTTGTGTTTGGATGGAGTTTAATAGCGTAATTCTGCTAAAAACTAATATAAAGTTGAGAGAATATATCGTAGGGGTCTTGGGTTTATTTTATGATATGGAAGATCACTTGAACCTAACACATATATATACATATGAGGGCGGTGGCAAGGGGGGGCCCATCGCACCAGGCAGGAGGCGCATCGCGCCGGGCTGGCTGGCACGGCGTGGCACCCAGTGCGCCTGGCCTTGGCCCCGACCTCCTGGTTTCTCAATGTCGTGGTCGTATACTCAACGCCAAGCCCTTTTTTGTATGCGTCATACCCCAAAACTCTCAACATACGTACACACGCATCGATCAAATGACAAAAACTTACAGGGTGTAATATTAACCATCCAAGATTTCAATTGCAAAAGAATGACCTTATAATTCTATACACAGGAAATATATTAAACCACAATGCCAGAAGTCGATCTACATTTAACTGATTCGGTCTCACATACATCCTTAAGCATAGACTAAATATTATTTCCATCTCACCCCGAGGGGTTTTCCCATTACGGGGATATCACTACCGCTTTTCTAATCCTCTCATCCTTAGAATCTCCTGATTTTAATTAATTGACAACATTTATCAAAGTTTCGATCCTACCCATCAAAAGCATATCAATCGTATGCACGTATATATTTGGCTAATCAATGTATAACACATTAGTGAGTAAACTATGGCCTACCTGGTCACCAAGTTATCATCGAGACATTCCCAATTGTATGTTTGCCTCGATTTCTTGAGTTCTTGCGGAAAATCTTAGCCATGGAGGATGAATCTTCACCTCTTAGCCCTTTTTGTTTTTCCCAAAAGTCTGTTCTCTATTTATGGGCATTTTTATTAAGCCTTTTTTAAGGGACTAGGTTTTTAAGATCCTAATTGGAATGGGATTTTTGAATTTTAGTCTACATCACCTGCTGCAGCAAGTCCATTTACTGCTGTAGCGGTTCCGCTATGGCGGGAAGCATCCCGTCGCGGCGGACACGCGCCTGGGTCCACCCGATTGTGACCCAGCCCATTCAACTTGTTCGTCTCGCGCCGTCTGCTTCTCGAAGATTTTGTTTCAAATTTCTAAAAAAATTTATTCACTCGCTCTTGGTTGGTCAAGGAGCTATAATGGCCGGGCGGATCGTTACATCAGATACCAAATTAAAAATTTATTCGTCCCTAAACGGTGCTGCAATATAGAGGCAGGGGGTTTTAGCCACCCCAGGTTGATTCTAACATCAGTCATAAACTTTCCCCTCTCCTAGTCGACACTGGGACTTATCGATTTCTATGTCTTGATCCCCCAGACTGATCGTTGTAGGACCCTTTTATTGCACTATGTTATAAAATTTTTCTACATTGGTCTGTTGATTTCTTGCAGAGCTATAGATCTTCATCTGGGTTTGACCAAGAATCGAGTGTTAAATCACTCAATTACCCCTCCTTTGGGTGTTTCAGACACTTATTTCTGGCTCGGGTGTCCTAGATATTCCTGATTTTTGTTGGAATTCTCGGAGCGGTTGGTTTTGAAATGGTGAGGACTTGTAGTGGAATTCGAAAACCACTGTTTTAACTTTTTTCTGCTACAATGAGTGGGTTTTCTACTATATCGATCCCGCTGCAGCACACAACAGGGTTAATAAAAGGGCAGAAAGGATGGTTTGAGTTCATTCTCTACTTTTTCTTACTCAATATTGCACAAATTCTCACTCTCCTCGGCAATTTTCCTCATTTTACAGGTCATTATCCCCCTTATGGATCCTTTACTTCATTTGTTAGAGCGCATTTGTGAGACATTATCTATTTGCTTTCATTTTTGGGTCAGTTTTAGGGTGATATGGGTAGGTTCTCTTATTTTGAATTCATGGCTAGATTATCATAGCATGCAACTTGTATTTACGTTCTCAAATAATCTCTACTGTTCTTTGTGTGTTTCTGGTCGGTTTTATATGGTTGTGGGGTCGAAAGTGAGGGAGTTTGGGTTGTGTGGTGGTTTAGTTTCCTCAAACTTTTTGGGCTTAAATATGCACCCTATCGGGGTGGGTAATAGTTGCTAAGCCTTGAGCAAGTCCTCCCCTTGTCCGATCTGTAGTTAATTTGAAAAATTATGGGGTTGAAATTTAAACCTCCATTAATGGGGTTTGGAGGTCTGGGGAAGACAATGTTCACTGCAGCGGAACTATGATCGTTGCAGCGGTATCGTAACAGCAGACCTTCTCCGCTATGGAAAACTCGTTGTGGCAGACATACGTCCGCTGCAGCGGTCCACCTGGGCAGTGGCTCCTTCTTAAATCCTGAATTTTCTTTTCTCTCATACTCCGTTCCCCTAGTCATTCGGTCCCTCTTCTAATGCTTTTTATTCATGCAGATTCATCAATATGGTCGTCTTCAGCAGCAACATTCACACCGAGGACTATATTCGCTTTGTAAATGATTAGTGTCAGTTCCATCACAACGAGTAGGCCATGAAGGACTTGTTGCATAAGAGGGGGTTTATCATGCAGGATGTAGAGGAGAAAGAATCGGAGTTCTATGCCCTCCTCCAGGAGATCAGCCGGGGCCTGTTGGTGGAGGACCCGGGTGAGGCTAATGAGGCTTGGGTGAGGGACCAACAGTGGCCTAGAGTCGGGACGAACCGGTTGCTTAAGTCAGGGATATGTAGATCACCTTGACCCTCGCTGCCATAAGTGACGCTTTGGGTCTGCTAAACCCTCCCGAAGTTGAGTTGAAAGCCCGAGATATAGATGGAAATCAGCAATGGCTGGTGGATACACTGGTGGTGGAGGAGCAGAGGGCCTCGAACAACTGGGCCATCACTCGGACAGGCATCCAAAGAACTAACTTCACTATGGAATCCAGGAGGTGGCTCCATTTGGTGTCCTGGAGGATTCGCCTATCCTCCAATGTCACGGACGTGACCTATTCCCGGGCCTTGGTGGTGGCCTATGTTTTTAGTGGTGTGAGAGTGAACGTGGGGGCTCAGATTATTGAGAAGTGGAGGTATTTCTCTGTGAAGCCCATCACCGGCCTGTCGTTTCCTTCTCTTATTACTGAGGCTCTGCATAGGGGCCGACGTCCATCAGGAGTCCCGGAATGTCATTATGGACTGTGATAGTCCCTTTGATCCCTTGAGGGTAAAGGGGGCTCTAGGGAGAGGCCAAAAGAAGAGGAAGATAACGTTGGCTGAGGGAGATGGTGGGGCCAGCACCTCTAGACCTGTCAGGCCATTTGAGCGGATCGAGGCCGAGATGGCGGCTATGCGGGAGTTACTGGTAGTGTTGCCCAGACCTTCCTCTCCCAGCAGGCCCTCCACTAGCAGACCCTCCATAGCTGGCTATCCGATGTAGCAGTTGCCGACTTAGGGAGGTGCAGGGGACAACTGCTGCTCTAGCCCATGCTTATGTGGAGCTCCGGGAGGACTTGGAGCTGTAGAGGAGGAGGAGGCGTTCTCGGGATAAGTTGATCATCTACATGTGAAAGGGGATCAAAAAGACTCTGAAGACCCTTGCTCCCAGGGCCAGGATACCCCAGGCTACTAGGCAGGACCGACCTGAGTTCTCCTTCCTCAGCGGGTTCTAGGAGAGAGCGGGCGAAGATGCAGGCAACGACAATGACGAGGCCTTAAGCTAGATGGTGTTTTCCCCACTCCCTTACTACTTCGCATTTATTACTGATTGGGTAGCCCCTGTTTGGGGCTTGTAAGACAATATTACTTCCTTTCTTATTTTTGCTTGTTGAATGTTGATACTAGTTTCTACAAATGCCCGTTTGGCGTTCGCTAACATTGGCCGTATTTTTGGCCCCCTTATGATTTCGTAGTAGTTTCCCTATGATCGCCTTGCTTGTCCGTTTTCACTATGTTCTATCTGTCATTTGATGTTCGTAACAGGGGATTTTGAAAATTTTAGAACCTGGCATTCTGCATGACCGTGTTCTCCATGAAGGTTACTTTATCGCGATAGCGAACCTACTACGGCTAGGATTCATCACTGTAGCGAGTTCGCTGCAGCGAGACAGACCACGCTGCAGCAAAACTTGCTTAAGCCAAATACTGTGGGGGTTCTCATTCCCCCTCCCTCCTGGTCACACAAGTCAACCCCGTCTACCAGTTTACCTCGTATCCTCAATACTCATCCATATTCAAATACCACACAAGCCTGTCAAGATACTAATTGGAATCTTCAGATATAGTTGTATAACAAATACATCAATTCATCTTTTTTTTTAATCATAATGATTATAATTTAGTACGACTATTTCATTCATTATTTTTAATGAACACTAAATTTATTTTCATAAAATTTTATTGATTATTTAGGCTAATTATATTTTACTATAACATATGTTAACAAATCTGCATAAGAAATGAAAATTTTTTACCTCTCAAAGTTACCCTCGATTTTCTGCCAACGCCTTGGGGACATCAATCAATGCACCCTTCGGTCTATGATATGATGGCCAATGTTCAAATTCAATGAATAGGAAATCTATTCAAGTTTGAGTTCCCAGATAGAAGTAGTCTACATAGTTTTTCTCGATCCTAAAGTGAAAAATTGCAATCCTTAGAATTTGAGCCTGTGAAGTCACAAAAACTTTCTTTATTTAAAATAGTCAACTGCAGGGTAAAAAAGGAGAAACAAAGGAGAGAATGAATTAACAAGATAGACTCAAACATCAGTTGCATGTTATCTCAACAAGTCGTTTGAATTTTTTTTAGGTGGGTGATATAGATGAATGCAAGTAATCACAAGAATAATGCTTTTTAGCTAAAAGCCACCACATATACTGCACTAATTCTAGGTTAAAGAGAGAAGGTTATTATAATTTTTAGACTTTCTTTTAGATCTTCGCAACTATTGAAATTCATAAACAGACCATTATGATCATACAACTAACCAATCATGTTATTCTGTAAGGACAAGCTGTTTTCAAAACACAAGCAAATCCCATCTTATTTTTTTAAAACATGACTTTATTCTTTTTAAATATAGTTTTTTCTGTTTTAATTATCTATATGAAATAGTTGTATTGCCTATACATCAATTGATCTCTTCTTTGATTATAACGTTAATTATTTAGTATGACTATTTCATTCATAATTTTTTTATGAAGACTAAATTTGGTGTTATGATTTTTTAAGCAAGCAATTTGGATCAAGCTCATCAAAAAATTGATAATAATTTTACACTTTTGCGCAGTTACTTATTTTAAACTATTAAAAATAATATAGATACATATTATTAAGGAGAATACACCAATCATGTTACTAAGGAATTTGGATGCTTCAAATGACTTTTGTAATAGCACAAGAATGATATGTTAAAGATTTAACAACAACATATATATGATGTAATAATGAATGGACATTGTGCAATCAAGAATGTGTTTATTCCAAGATTATAATTTTCACCCCTCTAAAAATAAAGGATATTCTTTTAAATTTATTTGGAAGAAATTTTCGATATGCTTTAGCTTTGCAATGACAATAAATAAGTACAAGGTCAAACAATTCCGAATGCTGGCTTATATTTTCCCCAGCATGTTTTCTCCCATGGATGATTGTACGTGACACTTTCAAGAGGAATATCAATCGCCACAACAACAGTCCTGGTTATGACAGACAAATCGAAAAAAATAGCACATACACCAAGAATATCATCTTGAAGTACTAGGTATGAATGTATTGCCAGCTAATAACATAAAAATGTAATTCAATATACATTTGTTTATCTATTTAATTTATATTTTACTATTGAATATTTTCTGATTCTTATTACAATGTGATTTAAAGGTACTCATATCATATGTACCGTTTGCTTTTGCAAGCTCAAAGAATATCTAAGCATTGACCTTTCAACAGAAATGTAATTCAAATAGCTCGATTATTTATATATTTAAACATATATTGTTCTATAAAATAATTTGTGATGCTCATTACAATGCGCTTTTAAGATAGCTCATGCCATGCATATTACTTTCTTGGGACTCAAGTGGAATGTACGTGTCCAAAATTAATAAAAGAATTAAGCATAGGAGGCTACCTTACACGTCTCCCAAATAAATAATTTTATTAATATAATAAATCAACTTTTTATGTCTAAATGATTTATAAGAAATAATGTTGAAGAATTAAAATGTAATAAAGTTAAAATAAAGTATCAAAATGTGAATCGAAGGAAAGAGTATGTATTTGGCGTTAAAAACATTAGCATGTATGAAAAATTTCTATTATATAGAAATATAAAGAGGAGAACGATCAAGTACATTATAGTCATTTTATCTATATATATCATTCATTATTTTTTTATTTTTGATTATCTCAAATTTGATAAATAAATTTATAATAATAAAATAATCAAGTATTTTTTTTTAAATGTCAAGTGTATCCCAAATGATAGGACATCTCATTTGGATTCCACACTTTCCACCATAATTTTTTATAGGATAAAATTTTAACTATCTACGAAAATATAAAATTAATTAATTTTTATTTACACATTTTATTATTGCACGAAATAAATACAATAATAAATAATATTTTTAAAAAATTAAAAGATATTCATTTATCTACACTATTTGAAAATAATTATAAATTAGAAAATTCATATGCTTAAAGATACTTAAAGTATGATTTGTTAAAACTCATAAATTGGTTTAAGCAATGACTTTTGTTCATACTATATTACTATATTAGGATATTATTTTTTGTATTTTTAAATGATGAAATACGTTAATTTAAATAATATACACTATAAAGTAATGAATTTTTTACTATCAGATCTACAGATATTTCTAGGTAACTTTTCATAAAAAGAAATTTATAATTTTAAAGTAAAATAAATTACATATTGTAATAAAATAAATAAATTTAATAATTTACTCTTTTAACACTAATATTATATATGGCATACATTCACTTCTTTCGTGAGTAATTTCTTGTATTAGAGATTGACTAATCCGAATATGTATTGCATAGAGTCCATATGGGGAAACCAATCTCTACCACAAATTTTTCTATATTCGGAAATCGAAGTCGAGATCTTTAGAAGAGCAGTCTCATCCACTGCATCATATTCTTTGGTAATCCATAAATAATTTTTAACTATTAATAAATTGTGTTAAAATTTATCTTTTGTAATTTTATATTATTTCATTATGAAAATTAACATATGACATATTTATAAAATAAAAAACAATTCTTATCTTTTTACCATTCACTATTTTATTTACTTGTTATCTACTAAATTAGTTAAAGAAGACTATAACTTTTTTTATTTAAAAAATTAACATGCATATAATTCATGAAATGATATGTAAATTTTAATTATTTTATCATCTTGATGTAATTTAAAATGATTTATATAAAATATAATTTTTGTTATCTCATTGAATTATTACAACTTATATCACGTTAATCTTTATTAGTATTTTTGAGGTTCTTTTTGTTTGAGATAGTACATTATCTCATCATGCATGCAAATCTCTTTGAAAGCTCTCTTTGCTTATTGTACTAAATTTTTCTCTTGATTTTATCATATATAAGATCATCTTAATTAAAGCTATATAATTTTTTTCATGTTTTATCATGTTATAAAGAATAATATGGTACATTTTAATTTTCATCAAGTAAGCAACACTTGCGAGATGAATTTATGTATATTCAAACTTAATTTAATAATAGATCGAAATAGTTTTTATTTCTTCTAACTTAATGAAATTTGTGTGATTAATACATATAACTTTTATCTACTTTTTTGTAAAAATTTAAATTATAAAGTGAAAAAGATATCATTTATATCAATTAATTATTGATACAATGTATTTATTTGACATGATGATAAAATGAGTATGATATCATTTGTGAGTTGTGACAACTTAATGTCACGACCCAAGTGACCATGTTGGCACCCACATTAACCCCTAACCAACGAGTCCCAACTAATTACCCAATCCCAATAGTAAATACGAGTAAATCACATTATAAAAATAAATAGAGGATGCCGTAATTAAGTTAAAACAATACAGTCGTCAAATCTTTCTAATACATCCCCAGAACCTGAAAATCATTGTACATGAGGTGATCTACCTAACATTGTCTAAAAGGAGTAAACTAAAAAAATTCAAGAAAAGTCAATGTCTTAACAAAAGACAACTTCTACGGTGGAATCGAAGTAGCACATCCTGATCCGCTCACCTTCAATTATCTCATTACCACTCTACAGATGGGGTCGAGATGAACTCCCTAGATCGGGGTCTGCACTCAGAAAAAAAGTGCAGGAATAGCATCAGTACAAAATAAAGTACTGATAGGCATCATTGGACGACTTTAAATAATAATACATATAAAGTGAAACAACAACATCCAATTATCCCCTAAAACAAAAGTTTAGTAATTAATAGTCATTCAAGAAATCAATTAGTATAGAGTGTTTAGCCGGCCTGCTCGCTGGATTGGGCCTCGATGTAGCGGTCACTTGACCGCTGCCACGTTCTCACCTGGTGGTATAGGTACCGCTGCGGCAGTACTGCCTTGGTAGTAGCTCAACTTAGCTGCACACCTATAGTTCCCTTTTAACTTTTGCCCAACATTCTACCCATCACAACCATATTAAGCTACTCAAAGCCATCAGTACAACAATCAATATACAATAACTACATGGTATATACAATGGACTACTCACAACAGATTCTACAACTCATCATGAATTCTTATGTGACTATACAAATAATGTCAAATCATCATAAACACATAAACATTGCTAACATATAGAATACATAGCAAGAAACTAAGTTCATTCAAGTCTCATATTTTCGAGCCAATCTTATTTCTTTACACTCAATCAAGTATAGTAACAGGTAGTGATATGCCAGACGCACGCCTCCATCACATTATCATAAATAATTCAGAAACTGGTCATCATTGTATACACATGCCAGAGGATCTTATTTATGCTCTTCCAGTGATGACCTGCAGGAAACTCTAGAAATTCATGTACTGTGTCAGCGTGGTACCCGCTCCCACTTATCTACTCGTCTGGATACTCCAATCAGACACAAGCCACTCAATCATAATCGCTTGCCAGATGCCCCCTTAGGCACAAGCCACTCAATCATAATCGATCTCTTAGATGCTCCCTTAGGGCACGAGCCACCTAATAATAATTGCTTGCTCAGATGCTCCCCTCGGGCACGAGCCACTTATTTCAGGACAAAATACATTATCTACTTTTATTTATATATCTCAGTATTTTACCATTAAGTTAACTTATTTGATCTTTGGGAGGCATCATATGACCTCCCTCAACTTGAATATTCAAACAATTCGTGGATCACTTCCAGACAATATGAAAGAACATGAAAAACCTCTTAAACATTCAATTCCATATTACATAAGTAACGACATCATATCAGATTTATTCAACAATGGAATTTAACAAGGTAATTATTACAATAAATAATGTCCAAATACCAATACAACATATTATCATTTCACAAATATACATGCCATTATATAAAGTCTAATTCCTTCTAAATCATAACCTACCTCGATTAGAGGACTAGAATATCAATTACTTCGCTTGAGCCTTGCCTTTCCTCAGCGCCTCAGAACGTTTGAAATCTACAACAACAAATTCAGAGTAATCTATTATTTATTCTTCAAATAAGGGTCTAGGATATTTAAACCCACCCAACTCTACTCGGTAACACGGTCTCCCTCACTACCCACTAAGAAATTTATTCTGTTCCATTCTCATGATAATCATTTCAAACCCGAGTCATGGAGTTCCTGATCTTGGGCATATTTACATGCCCAAATACTATTTTATGCCCATATTTTACCCATGTTGTACCTTAATTTAAGAATAATCTCATGTATTTCGTGTAATTTATGGTCATGGACTAACAAATATGATTAGCTCTCTTTGTAGGTTGAAATTGCCAACGTATGGAGCTTAATGTGAAGATAATGGTCCTAATATTGAAGATAAATATTAAGGGACAGATTATGAATGATGAGACAAGCTAAAAAGGACATTTGGAGTCAACTCCGTGCCATGAAGAAGCATTGGGGCTTTCAACAATGTGCCACAGAGAAAAGAATTAATTTATATGAGCGGGGGCTACAAAATAGTGAACATCCGTGATAACAGAGTGTCACGGAGGAAAATCTCCGCAATAGCCAGTGTGACACGGAGCTGTTTCACCACAGGCCAAATTTTGCATTTTTTCAACTTATTATAAATTGAACCCTTAGCTTCTAAATTTATTATCACGAAATATTTTGATAACACCGGAAAGGAGTAGAGGGAGAAGTGAAGAGCTCTACCTAGGGTTCGTTATTTTTCATTCTCTTTTAACTACTCCTATAAGTATCGTACTCTAATTATGTTTTTGAGTATTTGTACGAATATGAGTGGCTAAAATCCTTCCTCTAGGGTTGAGGCCACATGATATGAATGTGATTGCTTAATTTTCATCTTTGGTTTGAGTTTTAGTTGTTGTTTTGTCTTGAATTCTTAATTATTGATGTTTTTATGCTTGATCACCAAGAAAAAAAACTCACTAAGCTTAGGTAAAAGCTCAAGAGAGTAACCCTAGGCTAGAACACAAGAATGTAGGGAGAAAGTTCTTGTCTTTATGATATGATTCACGATTAGGATAGAAATTATACCTAATTTGCCTTGATTGGTTACTAAAATGGGATGATCTAGATACCGACTTAGAATTGTCACATCATCACTAGTAGAAGTAGTTGTGAAGCCAAGTCAGGTTAAATGATCAGAGGTACGAAAGTCCCTAATCAAGGGCATAAACTCCGTAAACCACATCGACGTAGTTAAATTGCTCACAAATTAGGACGTCACATTTCCGATCAATGATGTAGGTGTGAGAGTAGTTTATCGTGTTTAGAGGCTCGAAAGACCATGAACATCACATTTTAACTATTTGAGACAACAAATTGAAGTTTTCATACTCGAACCATTGTGAATTGTAGCATTGCATGATTATTAGGCCTTAACTGTAGTTGCTTCTTGAATTGTTTCTCGATTATTTTGTGATCACCTCGAGATTTAATTATAAGTATTTGAAATCTCTTCTATCAACACTTGTGAAGGTTAAGTTAACACTTGAACTTGAATATTCACTAAATTAGTCTAGTCCCTGTGGATTTGACATCCGGCTCTGAAAAATGCCACTATATTACTTGTACGATCGCGTACGCTTTCATGTGAACTGGGGCGCGACAAGTTTTTGGCGCTGTTGTCCGGGACTGGTGAAATTGGTGAATTTCTTGTTTTTTGTGTTGATGTAGAATTTTCTAAGTGTTGAAAAAAATTATTTTGTAGATTCTGTTATTTCTATTTTTTTAGCTTGATACCCTTATTGACATGACATCATGGAGTACAAATGGTTTGAATGATGGATACACCTATGTCAATGATTCTTGTCTGAATTGTGGAGGACCCCACTTGTGGCAACATTGTGCGACTTGCAGTAATGTGGTGGTCAGGATGACCATTGGAATGGTTCTTCAAATTCATATTCTCATACCTCAACCCCCTACTATGATCCTTTTGTTATTTTTTATGAGTACAGGAATGATGTAGAGGACTTAGAACACTAAGTTCAGATAGAAAATATATTAAAACAGGTCCTTGAGAAGACAAAAGCAATGAGGGAGCAGATGGAAGTATTGGGAGTTCAGACCAAGGAAAATGGAGAGGGCTTAGAAATGATAAGCGCCAAGTTCACGAATATGACGGCTAAGGCTGAAGCTTGCTTTGATTTGAAAGTGACGGTCTTAGTCAATACTCAAGAGGGATTGGAAAGAGAAGAAAAGGTGAGTTCTTGGAACAACCTCAACAGTTAGAAGCTCCTGAGAGTCTCTGTGATGGTCTCACACATATGGCAATCCATTCATGAAAGGAGAGATAGAGTTCCAACCATTTGACATTCAGTGGAGTTAGATGTTGATGTGGAGAAGGTGTACACAAGTAAGGAGGTCCAGCACAATGCAGTTTTAGAGTTGAGGTGTATTATACCCCACTCGAAGCATTTCTCGACATTAAGTTTGGTTGACAACCTAGAAATAGAGTCTTCCAAACTTGTAGAGAAATGTCTAGAGGAGGAACAAGCCCCGTATATTCTAAAATTTGTTGATTCCGAGAGACAAAATACTTCACTTACGTAAGGACCAATAAGTGCCAAAGGCGACATTTTTTCACCACCACCCCTGGAGCATAAGAGGAAACTAGAGAAGAAATTAGGGGAGAGATTCATATCCTCAAAGTGGAGGAAAAAGTGGTGAAACTTGATGCGTCGTGCCGTGACGTAAAATAAGGTGCTGCTTGGGAGGCAACCCAAGAGTACCACAGGTACACTTTCTTTTTAGTGTTTGTAATTTTGGTTATTTTTCACTTGTTGTTGTTTGTTTTTGTTTTTAAGCACAGATTCAGGGAAAGTCTGAGTATCCATGAAAGTGAAAGCTAAGGAGAATGACAAAAAGATGAGTGTGGGGTCGATGACCCACGTGTTCAAAAACGGAGAAAAATATGCTGTTAGCTAGGCCTAGAGGCCTCAGGAAGTATCTCTCACCCTTGTTTTAATTGTAATTTATGCTTTGGGGACATGACATATTTTAAGTGTGGGGTGAGGGAAATTTCAGAATTTGTGCTAAGTTATTTAGGGTGAATGTGGTGCTGGATATAATGTTTTTGTTGAAAAAATTTGAATTGAGCATAGTTCACCTACCTTTTGATTTTTCTTTTCGGTTCTTTTCCGAAGAGGGGGGGGGGGGGACACTTTGAACCGAGAAATAAAATTTTTTATTTGTTTGTACATAACTTTTCAGTTATAGTTAGGGACTTTTCTCGACGATGGATAGACGACGACCGTATTGAGGGAATATTAGTCAATAGGTGTTGTGTTTGAACCCTGAGCTGATTGATAGTTTGATGTTCTTGTTATGTGTTGTACATGATTGTAAGATGCAAGTGGTTTTAATTGAGAAGCATGTTAACCAGTTGTATAACTTTGCTTGAGACACCTAGGCTCTTGAATGTGACTCTATGTACTTAAAGCTTAATTTTAAATTCTTGTGATTAGCTGAGTTAAGAGTCTACTTAATCTGTCTTGAATAGAGCATGTGCTATGAGTATAAGGTTTTTGACTAATCCATGCAATTGTGTAGTGTCTAGAACTTGCCTGGTGTGTATATACAATGAAATGAGGGATGTAGATTGTAGGAGATGATTTATGCATTTCTTTGAATGAGCCAAATTTTTATCCCTCGCTTTACCTACCTTGAATGTCTGATCCTAGTTAGCCCCATTGAGCCTTTAAGCCTATTCTTTGATAGCTGCAACATAAGCTTAATCCTTTTCTTTCAATAGCCTTGAAGTTCATCCAAAACTCCTAAGCGCTTAAGTAAAAAATCCAAAAGAGTAAAGGAGTGAGAATCTTGAAAAAAAAAAGGAAAAATAACAGTTGTGGGAGCTGAGGAAAAGATTAGAGGTGCACTTGTTTGAAAATGTATGGGTATTGGTAGGGAGTAAGAGAACAAAAGAATGAAAAAGTTTCTTAAATACTCCTTACTAATACGCTAAGTGTTCTTAAAGAAATGGAGAAACAAAAGAGGAAATTTATGAGTGAAAAGAATAAAGGTGAAGTAAGAGAAGAGATGTCCGTAATGAAAGTGTGATGTATTAAAAGCGCTTGGGGAAGATAGCCACTATTACTGGCCAGAATAGTACCTACTTGTCCCTTAGCTTGCGTTACAACCTGATAAGTCCTACTTGATCTTACTTTCAAACATTCCTAAATTAGCGGAGTAATACACTAAAGGCAAGCTTATTGGTCAATACATGATGCATGTGAATTCTTTGTGAGAGAGTTGAATTCTTATTCATATACCCATACATGTTATAATTGGAAAACTTCTATCTCTCTTGTTATGAGGGCATATGTTTGAGAAAAGATAGAATTCATGTTGGACTTCTTGATTGGCTAAGGTGCATGAGTTTGCTGTGGTTGTAGAGTCGATTCTTGAGGCTTGGAGGTCTTAACTTGATTGTATTGGATTTGAATTGTGTTATATATTATATATAGCATGCTTTATTTGAACTTGCAATCTAAATCAGTTATTGTAGCCTTAATTTGAGTCGTCTTGCGTCAATTGGTAATTTGTGAGTCTTCCTTGTGCATGAGATATAAAGGATTTGTTCGAGGACAAACAAGGCTTTAAGTGTAGGGTAGTGATCTTGGGCATATTTACATGCCCAAATACTATTTTATCCCCTTGTTTTACCCATATTTTACCTTAATTTAAGAATACTCTCATGTATTTTGTGTAATTTGTGGCCATGGCCTAACAAATATGATTAGCTCTCTTTGTAGGTTGAAATTGCCAATGTATGGAGCTCAATATGAAGATAATAGTCCTAATCTTAAAGATAAATGTTAAGGGACGGATTATGAATGATGAGACAAGCAAAAAGGACATTTCGAGTCAACTCTGTACCACGGAGAAGCATTGGGGCGTTCAAAAACGTGCCACGGAGTAAAGAATTAATTTATATGAGAAGGGGCTGCCAAACAGTGAGCATCCGTGATAGCAGAGTGTCACAGAGGTAAATCTCCGCGATAGGGAGCGTGTCACGGAGGCAAATCTCCTCAATAGCCAGCGTGACATGGAGCTGTTTCACCACAGGCCAAATTTTGCATTTTTTCAACTTATTATAAATTGAACCCTTAGCTTCTAAATTCATTATCATGAAATATTTTGAGAACACTGGAAAGGAGCGAAGGGATAAGTGAAGAACTCTACCTAGGGTTCGTTATTTTTCATTCTCTTTTAACTACTCCCATAAGTATCGTACTCTAATTATGTTTTTGAGTATTTGTACGAACATGAGTGGCTAAAACCCTTCCTCTAGGGTTGAGGCCACATGATATGAATGTGGTTGCTTAATTTTCATCTTTGGTTTGAATTTTAGTTGTTGTTTTGTCTTGAATTCGTAATTATTGATATTTTTATACTTGATCACCATGAAAACAAACTCGTTAAGCTTAGGTAAAAGCTCAAGAGAGTAACCCTAGGCTAGAACAAAAGAATGTAGGGAGCAAGTTCTTGCCTTTACGATAGAATTCGCGGTTAGGATAGAAATTATACCTAATTTGCCTTGCTTGGTTACAAAAATGGGATGAGCTAGACACTGACTTAGAATTGTCACATCACCACTCATATAAGTAGTTGTGAAGTTAAATCAGGTTAAATAATTAGAGGTATGAAAATACCTAGTCAAGGGCATAAACCCCGTAAACCACATCCACGTAGTTAAATTGCTCATGAATTAGGATGTCACATCCCCGTTCAACAATGTAGGTGTGAGACTAGTTTGTCGTATTTAGAGGCTCGAAAGACCATGAACATCACATTTTAACTATTTGAGACAACAACTGAAGTTTTCATACTTGAACCATTGTGAATTGTAGCATTGCATGATTATTAGGCGTTAACTGTAGTTGCTTCTTGAATTGTTTCTCGATTATTTTGTGATCACCTCTAGATTTAATTATAAGTATTCGAAATCTCTTCTATCAACACTTTTGAAAGTTAAGTTAACACTTGAACTTGAATATTCACTGAATTAGTCTAGTCCTTGAGGGTTCGACATCTGGCTCTGAAAAAGGGCCACTGTATTACTTGTACGACCGCGTACGCTTGCACGTGCGTTGGGGCGACAGTTCCCAATCCCTATCCTCTTATTAGGAATTTACTAGGCTAATAACATAACTTTATTGCATTGTCGGTCTTTCTTACTCTACCCTTATGTACATGCATTCACAATTCCCAGAAATAATGCTCATCACTCCCTTCTAGACCTAGGGACATCACCTTCTAGTTCTCATTAAGCATCCCTAGTTTGACCATTCTAGGGTTCTTCAATTAGGAATCTACCATTAGAAGTCTCCCTTTCGATTTAACGAGGTTAGGGAGTAAAAAACAGAGAGCATAAACAGAAGTTCTTACCTTGGGGAAGGAGAATTGCTCAGCTCTTGGAAATTCGCCCTTAGTTTCTTAACAAGTCTTGGTTTGAATAATGGGGTAACCCCCCTGAAATCCTACTTAAAATCCACTTACTAACTTCCGTCGTCCACTGTAGTGGTCACATTTCTGCTGCAGCAGACCCGTTATATCGCTCAGGACGCCGCCACAGCAGAAATGATGGTTCTTATCCTAGTCCGTTGCGGTGGGCCATAGATCATGGTAGCAGTCTCACTACAGCGGTTATCCCCGTGCTGCAGGGGTCCCCGTAACTAGTAGCTCCTATTTACTACACACAAACCATTTCTCAACCTCAAATTTTAACTAATACTCATCCAACACCTTTCCACCAATAATCCAGGCCCAAGAGGGTGTTCTGGACTTATTCCTTCTCCCCTCCCCCCATTCCCCTGTAATGATGGACGAGTCATTACGTCAAATACCAATTAAAATACTGTTTGTCCCCAAATGACCTGCAAAAGCGAGAAAAGAGACATGCCAAAATTTTTAAATAACTGGGGGTATTTGTCCCGCATGTCAGCCTTGGTCTCCAAAGTGGCTTCCTCTATAGGACGATTCTTCCACTAGACCTTTACCATTGCTATCTCCTTCGACTTCAATGTTACACCCCATAAAATGTTAACGGTTAGGCGTACACGTGGATTTGTTATGAGTAAAGAGAGCTTGACACGTAGGGGAAAAATCTCGGAAGTTGGATCGAGCGAGGCCAGGTTGCACGGGCCAGCGCGATGCACCAGCCCTATTGGTGCGTTGAGGGGCACGACGCAGGGGTAGTTTGGCGCGATGGGTGGCTTAGGGCGCCACCCTTGCCACCGCCCTAGCATATATATAAAGCCCTCCTTTCAATTGAAAATTATTTTCCAACATTTGTTTCGACCAGAGAGAGAGTAGAACGAAGAAATCAATCGTTTTTCATCCGATTACGCTATCAAATACCTTCTAATCTCAAATTAACTTCAGGTATTGAATTATAACCTCGCAGGGAGCATCACTACAGAGTTATTTTCTCGAAATACGCCCGACAAACCGAAACCCCGCCGAGAAAAAGTTGTCAGAATTGCTCTAAATTGATTTCTATACGCCATTGGCTTTAAGTAAGCATTTCTCCCTTCTGAACTCTCAGGAAATTATAGGTTTTGGCCATATTTTACGTAGTTCAATTATAGTTGCTATTAGTATTAGAAGTTATCATTTTAAGCCGAATTTGGTATTGAAATTAGTCTCTTTCTCCCAATATTACAGTTATATTTGGAAAGAGCTGTTGAATACAAATTGAAACTCGTCAGATAATCAGGAATCGGCAGCTAAGGTATGTAAGGCTTATTCCTTCGATAAGTTATTCTCGTCGTAAAGCAATACGACTCATTTTTTAAACGTAGATAACGATCCTACATGTTGTAGTTAGCTGTTGCTAGTATATAAGGATCAGATATGCTGTGATAGCTTCTATCAGTAGATTACAGTTACATACGTTGTGGTTAGCTACTAGAAAGCATATATAGATTATGCCGTAGTATCCCTTGTGGAGAAAGAACATGTTAAGTATGGTACACGCTAGAAGAATCATAGAAACTCATCTATTCTCCAGTTCATTGTATTAGTAGAATTGTATGTTTTATTGATACGTCTAGACCTTAGAAGCTCGTGGATAGTTATTAGGCCTGAGTTAGTAAGTTGAATAGCGTAGGCGTAGCTAGGCAATATAACCACCAGTTTGGCGCCTGTATTGTTAGGAAAGCATGCCCAAAGGCCATTGGCGTACCCTCACGCCCCAGGGCCAGAAATTTAGATAGGAGGGCCATACTTTAGAGTCAGTGGTACTAGGGTCGCCTAGTGAACTGAGTGAAAGCCTGCCATCTAGTTAGCTACTACCACTGATTGTCAGTTCTAATTGACTTAGTATTCGTCATACAGGTCTCCACGAAGCTAGCCCAGTCGTTCAGGTCAAATAGACCCATGGGTACCCTAAGGAAGGGGACATTATTAGCAGTTAGAGGCAGGGCCAATACCCCGGCCTGTTCCTATAAGATATTCAGGTACAGATTGCCGTGAGTGGCTAAGTCTAAATAATCTTATCTATAAGGTTAGGAGTCGCCCAGAAAAGTCATATAAGACTTGAATAGATCAAGTTAAGATCTAAAGGACTAGAACCATGTTAGCACGATATAACCCTCAGGATAAGAATGTCAGTAAATTGCCTATAGAAGATTGGAGATCGACCACTCAAAGGCATGTTCGGTCAGTAGCAGTCCTACAACCGTTCTAAGCAAAGGAACTAAGTAATTGATCATCTGCGACCCCATAGTTGCTTATGAGTTATAGTTGTCCAAGAAGGATATTTAGAGTATTGTTAGGCCACTCCAGACCTCGTCCTATTCAGTCTAGACCATTATAGGTTACGCTCACTGTCAGGATCCTCTGATCAGGTACAGGTGCACGGGGTGTGCCTGCTAGGAGCCATACAAATTATTTTAGGGGCGAGCAGTGGTCGCATTAGGCTCCGAAGGCCAGATACGTTTTTTGAGTGGCTATATTGAGACCTTAGTATAGCACCTCGGGTGGGGTTGCCCTCACTTAGGAGCCTTCTGTGACCACCCCAAGATTACTAGCTGGGTCGTTGGCGTTCCAGGGGCTAGATGATGTTGCTCCAAGGAGAGATATGCCGTCCCAAGGGACGGTGATGAGGCCCAAGGGCCTTATACAGTCCATTCCATGGCTGGACTACCAGTTCTATGATGTATCGGCATCACACCCCCATCGAGCCTGGTGCTCGGGGTGCAGTTATCAGGGGTCCACCGGACCTAGACACAGCTACAATTCAGGAGCCGACTGGTAAATTAGCTATAGCACCAGTAGAGTCATAGAAACCTGGTTAGGGTATATAGATTGAAGTGAGCTCGTTAGGGCTTATGGGGGCCCGAGCGGGTTATTTTTTGTTGATTGTACCTTTCAGGCTTATGGGGGCCAGGTTAGGTTCTTGTTTGCATTCTTTTTCTCTAGCTATAGCTTACGAATATATGATTGTACGATCTTAGTTCATATACGTGTAGTGTTTCACTAGATGTAGGTTATGAATAAGCAAACTTCCAGGTTAATTTCTGCCCCTTCCTTCTGCTTACTTTCAGTCTTTTACAACTTTCATTCAGATTATTAATGCCTTACATATTTAGAACATATTATAGTGACGCCCAATTGTGGGGCTTTGTATTACTTGCCTACAGGTTTAGACAGACAGAGTTCAGGATCTTCAACAACAATTACTCAAAGTCAGTACATTGGCCAGCTCCCTTATTCGGAGTTGTCAGGTTATAGAAGATTACCATCTTTTATTTGTATTGTATTTGGTTAGGCCGGAGCCCTGTCCCGACCACCACTTGTGTTCTTAGAGGCTTGTAGACTACAATATTCAGTTAGTTAGTTATGGTTGGCCATGTGAGGCCCGTGTATGTCTTATTTTATGTGTTGGCCATGTGGAGCTTAGTATAGCTGCTTATTTTTCTTTCTATTATAACTAGACAACATGGTGGTCCTTTTGGCTCGCGTAGGATCTCTATTTATGTATGTTGGGTGGGTTAACTATTTTCTTTTACAGGTGTTGTGGTGCCTTGTCAGCCCGAGGCTGTGTTTACAGCCGAGGTATAGCAGTTTGTTTTCTTGAATTCAAGTCAGTAATAGGCACCAAACATGCCTGCGCCCAGCCAGGTCAGCCCATATTCAGTATGGCATTAGGTGCCAGTCATGCCTCCCAAGGTGCGGTGTGACAAACTTGGTATCAGAGCAGTTCGTATCCTAGGGAGTCTGCAAGTCGTGTCTAGTAGAGTCTTGTTTATAAATGTGTTGTGCACCACATTTTATAAGCAGAAAGCTACGAGGCATGATAGTATGGTTACCCCTCCTTCTCAGATTGTGCTATAGCGCGGAGTTGTATAGGGTTGAGCCCCTAAGCTTTCATTGTTATATCTGTCTAGAATAATGTTTGATATAAGGCAGACTTCAACCAGTCGCGAGATGACTACAACGGCAGGAGGAGGTACTGCGAAGTGCCACAATTGGGAGACGGTTAGCCTAAGGGAAGAAGTAGACGTCTTTTACACTTCCCCATCATCCTCCCGAGGCACCGAGAACTTCCTAAGGCAATAAATATGTCAATGTCATCCCTGATTCCTTCTTCAGCTTCGAAATAGTATCTCAGAATAGTATACATATGAGTTGTCTTACCTACTAGATATGTAGAATTAGATAGGGGCAAGAGTTAAGGTTGGACCACCTAAAACATATAAAGGATCGTGCAAGGTTTGTACCCCCAGCCTTTAGAATTGTTGAAATTCGTGCCCTAGACCTGGTATAGAATGATAGGGTTACTTCCCACCTCCTAGTTTATTGTTTCAGTACAATAGAAAGCAAAGGTAGCAATACCATGTTGCCCAAAATAAAGAGTAAATGAGGGCTAGAATTGTTAACTTCGAGAAAGGTTAGAAAGTGGTTAAGACCCCTAGTGTTTACAAAGTTATCTAGACCATCACAATAAGTAAACCAAGAGGGCAGGCGTGGTTGCCAACAACACTTAAGTGCGAGTGAGAGCGTCCATCAGCGATAAACCCTCAACAATAGTAAAGTTCAGGTCAGAAATAGGTCGATTTCGATGTAGTGTGCTAATGACGGTAAAGCATATCTGCAAGAAGATGGTTATGGCCTTAGTTTTTTATATCGAAGGACAGAGAGATCATATGAACAAAATGGGCCCGAGTGCGGGTCAGAAGGAATACAGGTCGATAGACTTGGTTAGTAATATCTTTTGACAGTATGAGATAGAAGCCACGAAGCTCAGAGCTCAGTCTAATGGAAGAAAGGGGAAAGGCACGAATATCTAACTTTGGGGGAAACCAAAATCATCTCCACGTTGACAGAGCATAGGACCATTGCCGAATGTCGAGAACTAAGCATCGAGCTGATAGTCAAGAGATAGTAAGGTTGTAACCTAGAATGTTGCAATACCACCACCGATTGTCGAAGTAGAGGAGTGGCGACACAGAAATTCTAACCTAGTATAGCCTAGAGTCAAGGCCCAGTGGGAAGTTAATAGCCTTTGGGATAATAAGGGCGGAGTCATGAGACCTAAAGGTCGACTTTGAGTTCCAGAGGTGGCAGGACTTCATTAATAGACTATGGCCAGGGTGTACTATGTCCATTACCCCCTCCACCCAGAGTTTAATGAATATGTATCAGGTTGTAAGAGAGACCTACCGATGGTATAGGAAGAGGGAAGATATCATTGAGTCATAACACAGAACTCTAATGACCAGCCAGGGGAGGCTGGATAGCAAGAACGGAGCAGACCAATTCAAGAGGTGGTCATGCCTGCAAGAAAGTGGGAAGTACTAGATATGAATATAGTTATAGGATTATCTCGTACCAGGTTTAAATTGACCTCATTTGAGTCAGTGTAGAAAGGCTAATAAGATTAACTCATGTTTCGCTGGACGAATTGTATTTCGCCAAAAAGGTTATGCCGAGTTAAATGTCTAACAAGTAGGTAGGTTTGCATGGAGCCCAAGTACCTAATAAATTCTGACAGAGAGGCACAACATACAACTAGGTTCTGGGAAGCTGTTAGTACAGATTGAGGTGCATGTTAATTTAAATACGGCTTCTAGCCACCAAACAAATAACCAAGCAGAGCACACAGTTTAGACGTCCGGAGATCTGTTATGGATGGAAATGTAGGCCCCCTAATGATGACCTAAAGTAGATAAATTAAGGGTAGTTGAGCTGGCATAATAATACACTAGCCAAAACGAAGAAAGCTAAACCTTTCAGGAAGGATATATCGGCAGCTCAGGGTTATCGTATAGCGTAGGGAGTTAAAGATTAAAGCGGCAACTGGGTATTCCTGGAAACTCCACTAAGGAAAGGCGTCATGGAATCTAAAAGAAAAGCAAGCCCAGTCCTAGACTCACTAAACTGTACTAGACCCTTTGGGAGATTGGCCAAGCGGCCTATGAGATAGAGTTACCTTCGGGTTAGGATCTGTTCATTAATATTATGCAAGTGCATAGGAGATTTTCTCTCAATTTGACCCAGTTGGTAATATTCAGGCTACCGAAGAGTTGGACAAGTCCGTAAGGGGCCATTTTAAGAATCACAGTTGCAGTCTAGTAAGATCTTATAGAGGGACAAAAAAAAAGAAGAAAGAGATGACCCAGGAAGCTGAGGACGACATGAGATCTAAATATCCTCACTTGTTCCAGGATTGATTCAGATTGAACAGTTAAGGGATGTTATTATTTAACTGTTATTTTACTGCTTATGTTATTAAGTACTGTCTGGCTGATTGCCTCTTTGTGGTGGAATAGTTGTTTATAGCACTCTGAGAGGCACCTATATTGGACTTTTCTATGTTTCAGGTTTTCAGATAGTCCATATTACAGGGGAGACTCTGCCGAAAGTTTTATAAGAGTTGGCTAATAAAAAAGGGGGTTAGTTCCCCTAGGCTGAAAGATGACATTCGAGGACGAATGTTCCTAGGGGGGAGGATGTTACACCCCGTAAAATATTAATGGTTAGGGAGTGTACACGTGGATTTGTGATGAGTAAAGAGAGCTTGACGCATGGGGGGAAAACCTCAGAAGTCAGGTCGAGCGAGGTCGGGCCACACGGGCCAGCACGACACGCCAGCACCCTAGCTTGAGGGCCACGACACGGGGGTAGTTTGGCACGATGGGCGGTGCGTGGCGCCACCCCTGCTACTGCCCTAGAATATATATAAAGCCTCCTTTCAATTAGAAATCATTTTCTAACATTTGTTTCGGCCAGAGAGGGAGTAGAATGAAGAAATCAATCGTTTTTCATCTGATTACGCTATCAAATGCCATCAAATCTCAAATTAACTTCAGGAATTGAATTCTAACCTTGCAGTGAGCATCACTACTGAGTTATTTTCTTGAAATACGCCTGGCAAATCAGAACCCCGTCGAGCAAACGTTGTCAGAATTGCTCCAAATTGATTCCTATATGGCCATAGGCTTTAGGTAAGCATTTCTCCCTTCGGAACTCTCGGGAAATTATAGGTTTTTGGCCTAATTTTACATAGTTGAATTATAGTTGCTATTAGTATTAAAAGTTATCATTTTAAGCCAAATTTGGTATTGAAATTAGTCTCTTTCTCCCAGTATTATGGTTATATTTGGAAAGAGTTGTTGAATACAAATTGAAACTCATCAGACAATCAGGAATCGACAACTAAGGTATGTAAGGCTTATTCCTTCGGTAAGTTATTCTCGTCGTAAAGTAATACGACTCATGTTTTAAACGTAGATAACGATCCTACATGTTGTAGTTAGCTGTTGCTAGTATATACGGATCAAATATGTTGTGATATCTGCTATCAGTAGATTACGGTTACATATGTTGTGGTTAGCTACTAGAAAGCGTATATAGATTATACCGTAGTATCCCTTGTGGAGAAAGAATATGTTAAGTGTGGTACGTGCTAGAAGCGTCATAAAAACTTTTCTATTCTCTAGTTCATTGTATTAGTGGAAATTGTATGTTTTATTGATAGGCCTAAACCCTAGAAGCTCGTGGATAGTTATTGGGCTTGAGTTAGTAAGTTGAACAGCGTAGGCGCAGCTAGGCGATATAACTACCAGTTTGGCACCTGTATTGTCAGGAAAGCACGCCCAGAGGCCATTGGCGTACCCTCACGCCCCAGGGCCAGAAATTTAGATAGGAGGGCCATACTTTAGAGTCAGCGGCACTAGGGTCGCCTAGTGAACTGAATGACAACCTGCCATCTAGTTAGCTACTACCACTGATTGTCAGTTCCAGTTGGCTTAATATTCTTCATACAGGTCGCCAGGAAGCCATCCCAGTCGTTCAGGTCAAATAGACCCATGGATACCCTAAGGAAGGGGACCTTATTAGTAGTTAGAGGCAGGGCCAACGCCCCATCTTGTTCCTATAAGATATTCAGGTACAGATTGCCGTGAGTGGCTAAGTCTAAATAATCTTATCTATAAGGTTAGGAGTCGCCCAGAAAAGTCATATAAGACTTGAATAGATCAAGTTAAGATCTAAAGGACTAGAACCATGTTAACACAATAGAACTCTCAGGCTAAGAATGTCAGTAAATTGCCTGTAGAAGATTGGAGACCGACCGCTCAAAGGCATGTCCTGTCAGTAGCAGTCCTACAAGCGTTCTAAGTAAAGGAACTAAGTAATTGATCTCCTGCGACCCTATAGTTTTTTATGAGTTATAGTTGTCCAGGAAGGCTATTCAAAGTATTGTTAGGTCACTCCACACCTCGACCTATTCGGTCTAGACCATTAGAGGTTATGATCATTGTTAGGATCCTCTGATCAGGTACAGGTGCACGGGGTGTGCCTACTAGTAGCCATACAGATTATTCTAGGGGTGAGCAGTGGTCGCATTAGGCCCCAAAGGCTAGATACGCTTTTTGAGTGGCTAGATTGCGACCTCAGTATAGCACCTCGGGTGGGGTTGCCCTCACTTAGGAGCCTTCCGTGACCACCCCAGGGTTACTAGCTGTGCTGTTGGCGTTCCAGGGGCTAGATTATGTTTCTCCAAGGAGTGATATGTCATCCCAAGGGACGATGATGAGGCCCAAGGGCCTTATAGTCCATTCCATGATTGGACTACCAGTTCTATATCGTATTGGCATCACACCCCCGTCGAGCCTAGTGTTCGGGGTGCAGTTATCAGAGGTCCACCAGACTCAGACACAGCTACAGTTCAGAAGTTGAGTGGGCTCATTTACAGACCCAAGGGACTGGTAGGTTGGCTATAGCACTAGTAGATTTATAAAAATTTGGTTAGGGGTATATAGATTGAAGTGTGCTCACCAGGGCTTGTGGGGGCCCGAGCGGGTTATTTTGTGTTGATTGTACCTTGCAGGCTTATGGGGGCCAGGTTAGGTTCTTGTTTGCATTCTTGTATGCTAGCTATAGCTTACGAATATATGATTGTACAATCTTAGTTCATATACATGTAGTGTTTCACTAGATGCAGGTTATGAGTAAGCAAACTTACAGGTTAATTTCTGCCCCTTCCTTCTACTTACTTTCAATATTTAACAGCTTCTATCCAGCTTATTTACTGTCTTACATACTTGGTACATATTGTACTGACGCCCAACTGTGGGGTGCTGCATTACTTGCCTGCAGGTTTAGACGGATAGAGTTCAGGATCTTCAACAGCAGTTACTCAGAGTTATTACATTGGGCAACTCCTTTCACTCGAAGTTGCTAGGTTATAAAAGATTACCATATTTTATTTGTATAGTATTTGGTTAGGCCGGGGCCCTTCCCGACCATTACTTGTGTTCTTAGAGGCTTGCAGACTACAGTATTCAGTTAGTTAGTTGTGGTTGGCTGTGTGAGGCCCGTGTATGTCTTATTTTATGTGTTGGCCATGTGGGGCCTAGTATAGTTGCTTATTTTTCTTTCTATTATAACTAGACAACATGGTGGTTTTGTTGGCCCACATAGGATCTATTGATGTATGTTGGCTGGGTTAACTGTTTTCTTTTACAGGTGTTGCGTGGCCTTGTCGGCCCGAGGCTGTGTTTACAGTCGAGGTATAGCAGTTTGTTTTCTTGAATTCAAGTTAGTAATAGGCAATAGAGGTGCCTGCACCCAACCAGGTCAGCCCAAACTCCAGTATGGCATTAGGTGTCAGTCGTGCCTCCCAAGGTGGGGCGTGACACTCAACTTGCAAACCTTCCTACCTAGTATAGCCACAGGCTCCTCCTCATAAGATCGGTTCTCATTAAGCAACAGTTAATCCCATTGGATTATGTAAGACCCATCCCCATGGTATTTCTTCAACATTGAAACATGAAATATTAGATGTACTCCTGACAACCCTGGCGGCAAAGCTACCTCCCCCACATGCCAAAGAATCTCGAACAATCCAATGTATCTCTGGCTAAGCTTGCCCTGCTTTCTAAGCCTCATCACTGTTACACCCCGTAAATTCTTGACATTTAGATGGCCTATTCGCATGTTGGTTAAGAGTTTTAGAATGCCATACATGCTAGAAAAAGGGCTCGGGGAAAGACCGGACAAGCGCCAAGTCGGAGTGTCACAAGGCAAATGCGACTTATAAATCGCATTCGACAAATGCGACTTATAAATCGCATTCAACAAATTCCACTTCAAGGCCCCAAGTATATAAAGCCTTCCCACTTTGTTTTAAATCATTTCCCATCTTTTAATTTCCAGTAAGCGACCAAAAATAGAGGAAGACGAGGATTCCATACAAATATTCATCTGATTACGCCGTCAAACGCAGTCTAAACTCAAATTAACTTCGGGTAGCGAAGTATAAAGCTGCAGGGAGCATTCCTACGGAGTTAGTTTCGTGAAATTCGGCTGGCAAATCGTCGTCCTACCGAGCTAAGGTAAGTGGAATTGCTCCAAATTAGTATCAATATACTCCTAGCCCTAAAGTGGGTATTTCTCCCTTCTGGAGTTCCGAGAAATAACGAGTTTTCGGCTGTTTTTCGATAAGTCAAAGTTTGGGCAGTATATATATTCAAAGTAGTGTTTTCTTCCAGAATATTGATGAATTTTAATTTTATTTGCTATGAATATGAATGTAGTTAGAAGAAATAGCTGGATATTGGCCGAGTTACGCCAGTTAGTCAATAAATCGACAACTGAGGTATGTAAGCTAGTTTCTTCGGCAAGATAGTAATTCTAGTATAGTAAAATAGAATAAATTCCAGAAGAACGTTTCAAAGCCGAGTATTATGCCCAGTGTGAATTCAGTAAGCATGCTTGAATAATTATTATGTCATATTCAGAATAAAAGTCAGTAAATTAGTATCAGACAGCGAGATATTATTCCAGACTCAGTACAACTCAGTATCAAATTCAGTATAATTCATCAAGGGATTCAGAATAGAATATCAGAACACAGACAGTATTATCAGATTTAATATATATGTTATATGTGATTATTGTTGTTTGTAGAGACCTGATTGTTCTATGTTGGGCACCCTTAGAGCTTCCTTGCCGCCCCAGGGTCAATAGTTGTGTCGACTCGCCCGCCAGAGGGTGAGGATACATCACTCCAAGGAGTGGCATGCCGTCTGCCAGAGGACGAAGATGGGAGGCAGCATTCCCCATAGCAGGCTGATTAGCATTATAGCACACCCCCGTCGAGCGCTTGCCCCCAGGGTACAAATTACAGATTACAAATACAGATCTCATATCACAGTTTACAGGAGTCCTCCGGACTCAGATACAGCTACAGTCAGGGGCCTAGAGAGCCCAAGTTGCATACCCAGGGGGCCGGCGGGATTCTCGTAGTTACTAGGTGGATGGGGGCCCGGGTAGGGGTATATAGATTGCATGTTGATTGGTACCTTCCAGCTTATGGGGGCTGGTACAGGTTCTTGTATGCTATATGTGTTATTTATTAAATTGATAGATAGCAGGACGCCGCACTGACAGGTATGATTCTCACCTTCTCTTCAGTACAGTTAACCTCATTTCAAATTCTGCTATCCCAGGCAGTCTTAGCCATCTCCTATACTTCAGTAACTATTAGTATTATTGTTTATCTTCAGTTATGTTCTAGTTATTGCTTTGCATACTCAGTACCTGTGGTACTGACGCCCGTTTGGGGGCGCTGCTTTACTTGCCTTCAGGTACTCATAGACGAGGAGTCGATCCCTCGTAATTCCAGCCAGCACCATTCGGAGCTTGACAGCTAGAGGTTTATTTCTCTTTTTGTTGTACAGTACGAGTAGGTCGGGGCCCTGTCCCGACCATCTTATTATCATTCTTAGAGGCTTGCAGATTGTATATTCCCTGTGGTTAGTCGTACTGGTCATGTGAGGCCGTGTGTATGTTTTAGTTTGTTTATGATGGTCGTGTGGGGCCTTGTATAGTTGATAGTTGGTGACCTTGTCGGTCACAAAGCAGTTTAGCATTTAGTTCAGCTTTTCAGTGAAAGTAGTCAGCATGGTGGCCTTGTCGGCCCCCATAGGTTCCTTTATTCTCTTATGGTTCTGGTCAGCTGTTGTTTTCTTACGGGAGGCTATAGGCCTAGTCGGCCGGAGGCTGTATTTACAGCCGTTATATAGCCCGTTGGTTCCATGAATCCAGGGTTAGAGCCAGCCTGAAACCAGAAGTGCTTAGGCTCAGTAGTCCAGCAGTCCAAGTCTTAGTAGGGCACCAGGTGCCAGTCATGCCTCCCAAGGCGGGGCGTGACAATCACCCCTTCATGGGGGAGACCTTGAGCAATACTTGCTCTCCCTCCATGAACTCCATATCCCTCACCTTTTTGTCTGCATATTGCTTTTGTATGCTTTCAGAAGCTACCAGTCACTCCTGAATCACCTAAACCTTTTTCAAGAAATCTTTAAGCAAGTCAGTGCCCCAAGGTCTCACATTGAATGCATCGAACTAATCGAGTGGAGACCTTCAGTTTCTTCCATATAAAGCTTTGAATGGCGCCATGCCAATGATCGAGTAATAGCTGTTATTATAAGTAAATTCTTCCAGAGATAAAAACTTATCCCAACTGCCATCAAAATCAATCACATAGGCCCAAAGCATGTCTTCTAACACCTGAATTGTCCCCTCTGATTGCCCATCTATCTGCGGGTGGAAGGTTGTACTCAAGTCTAACCTGGTATCTAGTTTAGCCTGCAAGGTCCTCCAAAAGTGGGAGGTGTACTGTGTACCCCTGTCTGAGATGATCGAAACTGGCACCCCATACAACCAAATCACCTCTTTCACATACAGTTTGGCCAGTCTCTCAGCATTGTAAGTCACTTGAACAGGTAAGAAGTAGGCTGACTTAGTGAGTCTATCAATAATGACCCAAATGGAGTCAAACTTTCCCAACATCTTCGGAAGTCCAACCACGAAGTCCATCATTATTCGCTCCCACTTTCACTCTGGGATGGGCATCCCTGGAGTACTCCCCCAGGCTTTTAATGCCCATATTTCACTTGCTGACAGTTTAGATACTGGGTGACATGCTCAACAATGTTCCTCTTCATTTAGCCCCACTAATAATGGTGCTTCAAGTCATGATATATCTTAATAACCTTAGGTTGGATAGAGTACCTTGAGTTGTGAGCTTCTGACAAAACAGTTTTGATCAGCTCCCTAACTCGAGGAACACATAGACACCCCTTTATCTTCAGAGTTCCTTCATCATCTATTGTCACCTCTTTTGCTTCACCTCGTAAGACTTGGTCCCGAATCTTACTCAGCCTTGCATCCTCGAACTGGTTGGATTTCACCTCATCTAGCAAGGATGACTTGGCTTCTACACTGGCTAATATCCCACCTAATACCCACATAACTTATTCCACCTTCTGCCCTGCATAAAATTATACATAGGTTTCCATAAAAGTTATGTAAGTTTTAATTATGTAGAATTACTAAAAATACAACAAAACATTGTATAACATTAATACATGAATAACTAAATTATTCATGTATTATTTTGGCTCTTATCCAGTAACCAAACGACCCTTAACTACATGGATATACAATTGATTACTCACAACAGATTCCATAACTCATCACGAATTTTTTTGTGACTTTACAAATAATTTTAAATTATCATAAACACATCAACATTGCTAACACATAGAATACATAGCAAGGAACTAAGTTCATTCAAGTTCTCACATTTTAGATCTAGTCTTATTTCTTCACTCAAGTAAGTATCGTAACATGTAGTGATATGCCGGGCACATGCCTCCATCATATCACCATAAATGTTTCAGAAACTGATCATCATTGTACACACATGCCAAAGGGTCTTACTTTTGCCCTGTCTGTCATGACCTGCAGAGGACTCTAGAAATTCATATACTGTACCAGTGTGGTATCCACTCCCACTCATTTGATCGACCGGGTGCTCCCCTCGAACACGAGCCACTCAACCATAATCGCTCGCTCGAATGCTCCCCTTGGGCACGAGCCACACAATCATAATTGCTCGCTCGGATGCTCCCCTCGGGCATGAACCACTCATTGCAAGACAAAATACATTATCCACTTTTATTCACATATCTCGGTATTTTACCACTAAGTCAACTTATATGACCCTTGGGAGACCTCATCTTACCTCCCTCAACTTGAATATTCAAACAATTCATAGATCACTTCGATACAATATGAAAGAACATGAACAACCTCTTAAACATTCAATTCCATATTACATAAGTAATGACATCATATCATATTCATTCAACAATGGAATTCAACAAGGTAATTATTACAACAAATAATATCCAGAGACCAATATAACACATTATCATTCCACATATATACATGTCATTATATAAAGTCTAACTCCTTGTAAACCATAACCTACCTCGATTAGAGGACTGAATATCAATTACTCCGCTGGAGCCTTGCCTTTCGTCAGCGCCTTGAAACGTTCGAAATCTACAACAATAAATTCAGAGTAATCTATTATTTACTCTTCAAATAAAGTTCTAGGACATTTAAACCCACCCAATTCTACTCGGTAACACGGTTTCTCTCGCTACCCACTAAGGAATTCATTCCATTCTATTCCCATGATAATCATTCCTAACCCGAGTCATGGAGTTCCCACTCCCCAGTCCCCCATTAGGACTTTACTAGGGCTAATAACATAACTTTATCGCATTGCGGGTCTCCCTTACTCTACCCTTATGCACATGCGTTCACAATTCTCAAAAATAATGCTCATTACTCCCTTCTAGACCTAGGGATCAACACCTTCTAGTTCTCATTTAGCATCCCTAGCTTCACCATTCTAGAGTTCTTCAACTAGGAATCCACCATTTGAGGTCTCCCTTTCGATTCAACGGGGTTAAGGAGTCAAAAATAGAGAGAATAGATCAAAGTTCTTACCTTGGAGAAGGAGAATTGCTCTGCTCTTAGAAATTCGCCCTTAGTATTTTGACAGCTCATGCTTTGAATAATAGGAGTAAACTCTTTGAAATCTCACTTAAAACCCACTTATTGACTCCTGTCATCCGCTGCAGTTACCCGCTATAGCTCTCAGGAAGCTGCCAGAGTGGATCTGATGGTACTCATCCTGGTCCGTTACGGTGGGGCTTCGACCATGGTAGTGGTCTCGCTGCAGCGGTTATCCCCAGGCTGCAGCGGTCCGTAACTAGTAGCTCCCATTCCCTGAACACAAACCCTTTCTCAACCTCAAGTTTTAACTAATACTCACCCAATACCTCCCCACCAACAATCTAGGCACAAGATGGTGTTCCGAACTTATTCCCCCCCCCCCCCCGGTAAAAACGGACGGGTCGTTACACTTAAATAAGTTATAAGTTGTTATATGATTTTATAAAAATAAAAAAATAATTTATTATTAAGTGTAATCTCTGTTATCATTCTCAATCGTGCTTAGCTGAAAATAATTATGATTAATTTATTTTTAAAAGGATAATTAAACACCTACAAATACAATTTAATATTGTATCACTTTTGTAACAAAAGCTAAACTTCTTATCTCTCGAAGTTCCAATCTTTCAGAATTGTCACGTTCATAAGTACTTTGATTAAAATAGTTGAAGGCTCTTATTGAAGGCAATATTTTCATTATGTATTTTTTCAAGTTTGAAAGTAGTTGAAAGATTTAGAGAAATGAGATATACCGTTAAGATCTATGAGTTAGCAATACAAGTTGAGTCGAGGGTGTAAGCATAAGTTGTGATTTTTTATGCATTGTGAAAATATCGCGGTATTTGATTTTTTACCCATAAGTTGCGTTAGCAAGGGAGAGGTGTTGGTTTCAGTAGCTATAGATGTACAAAAAAAAAATAAAAGAGATACTCTAAAAATTTATAAGGCAAAACACATATTGTCTTGGCTATGTCTAGTTGCAAAGAAGATTGATGGTGATGATCGCTCTTTTCTTTAATTAAGATCTTGGCCAACATACTCATGTTGGGTGATTTTCAAGGTAGAAGATTATTTTTCTCATAACTTCACTACCAACCTAGGTGCATCTTTATCATGATAAATTTTTTATTCCTAATTCAGTATTATCCTTTTGATATAGAAAATATATATTTCATGAAATTTTTTGTTAATTTATTAATTACAAACATATCCTGTAAAATAAAATTATACTACATTTTAGATTATTGGGCCAGCAAACGCTGCCAAGACTCATCTAGCATATTTTAAAATGGAAAGTGTTTTGGAAGTCGGGACTAGATTGTGACCGAGGCACAGTGGATTCATCGAGGGAGAGCAAAACCAAAAGGGGTACTAATATGGAAGCGCTAAGAGCCTCATACGCAGACGATTCTTCTTCCGACTCCGATTCCGACTCCAATCCCACCCATCCACACCAGTCAGCTTCCACATCCATTACCGAACTGGCCCATCTGCCTCCACCTCCTATTTCACTTCTTCACCCACCCAACTCTCTTGGTAACTTTCTTTTCCATACCATCAATCTCTTACCTAAAGAGGATTTATTCTCACTAAATGTTTGATTTTTTGCTTCTGAAGTTCCTTTGGACTCCTTGCCAAGTAGTCAAGTCAATCGCGTCCGAAGCTTTCCTCACGTTGAAGGCAATTATGCTTTACATGTCTACATCCCAGGTAATTTCTTCGCAGTTGTGTGACTGTGTACGATGTGCATTTCCTTAGTTTCGACATTTCATTGCCACTGCCTGTTTGAATTGTCCTAATCTAGGGAAAAATTTCAGATTCCTCTAATTTTATTTTTGTCAATTAGGTAAAGAACAGAATAACCCAATACTGCTATTTTCTTTCATCTGTTTTTGCCATAATTGGTTAGTTTGTTGGCAGGTTATATAAAATGCTTTTGTTAATATTCGTACTTCTCTTTTTACTTCTAGTTCATATACCATCTGCAACAAGGAAGGAGCTGGCCAGTTTTCTGAAGAAAGTCACAGCACTTGTACCTACTCTGCATGCTGTTGATGTTGATGTACCATTGAGTGGTTTGTTGAAAGATGAAGCCCTGCTTGAAAAAGTGGTGTTGGGGAGAGAGTTTCACATTAGTTTGGGAAGAACTGTCCCTCTCCGCGTGCATCAGATTAATTCCATGGTCTCCATGCTCCGTCAAAAGCTTCAGTTCCAGAGGAGGTGAGGTAGCATTGGTGTTATGCATGCTATCTCTGATTTTGGTTTGGGCAAAACCTTTGGTGTTTTGAGTAATCGTTGTCTATTAATGGACATAGGTATTTGATAGATTTCAACAAATGGGAGATCTTTGTTAATGATGATTCAACTCGCACATTCATGTCATTGGAAGTTTTAGCAGGAGGTTTAGCGCAGGTATGGAAAATGCCATTTCTTGAGTACTTGTTGGAAGCATGGTTTGCTGTTTTGGATTGTTCCACTTCTAGCTGAACTCCGAAGAATGCTCAAAGTCATAAGTAGCTCCTTGTATAGTAGTTTGTTGTTGGTACATCTTTAAGGTCCCTTAATATAAAATGGATATTGAGGCACATGCTTGTGTGTGCCAAATTCAATTTTCCGAGATTTAAGAGCTAATGGAAAGTAATGTAACTTGAGAAAAAGAGAATATGAGATAGATGGGAGGAAAAGGAGTGTTAGGAGATGGAAAATTCCACCCTAGTGACCAGTATAGCCTCCACTTTCCTTGTTAGTGAGGTGGTTACGGCGATGTCTAAGAGAAAAAAGTTACAACAGGCTTGTCCCCAAGGCTTTGGTTTTGTGGTAAGAGCGGAACTTCTGATGTGTAGGTTACGCGTACGTCATGGGCTTGAACCCTGCTGCAGCCCAAAACTTGGTATTTAATTGGAGAAGGGCTCAATTACCAACTTCAAAAAAAATAAAAGTGGAGAAGGGTAGAGGGGAGGGCCCATTATTCATCGAGTTTTGAACCGTGCGCCGGTGGCCTTCAGGGATTTCTTGGCTATCCCAAAAAAAGAAAAGAATTACAACAGATTCACAATTTGAATTGGATCTAATCTTGCTATCCCATATATAATGGTTGCAAATAAACATTCCCCATGGTGTGTTCTGAATTATATAACCTCTTATGATGTCTTTCATTTTCGAGAGAGATATGCCAATGCAAATGGAAGCCACCTCTACAATCAACCGTAAGGACTGGGAATATGTAGAATTGGTAGGTATATGCATAGTATCAATCAATTTGATATTCATGGCTAGTCTAGGGAATCATATACTGGAAGTACAGTTGTACAACTAAAAGAAGGTTATCTCCCTTTGTCTGGGTAATTGGATTGGAGTTATTGCTTATGTGTATTGTCCAAAGCCTCCTCTTCCCACTGCCACAGTCATCTATTATAAGGTCTGTGTATGTTATCTTTTTCTCTTAGGGCCAGTATATCCATAAGCTTCTCGTTGCCGGTGGGGTTCAAATAGATTTTGTAAGAATGTTCACAATTAATATAGTTTGTTGTGCCCACAAACATTGAAAAACTGAAACTAAAATTAACATTTTAAGAAAAATTAACCTATGTGAAATACCGGAAGTTCGACTAATTTTTTTTTTTTTTTTTTTTTTTGAGAAGGGTAACAGTAAGTAGACTATGGGACTATTAACACCTAGAATTCCAAGATATGACAAAATACTATTAAATCTTGGCACAAACTTAATGAGGCTTCAAGACTAAATGTCCTTTACATTTAGGAACGTGTTTGACTTGATTCTGGATAAGAGCAGCACGGTGCACAAAGCATCGCCCATTAGCAGGTACCCAGGAAGCAGCCACTAATTATGGATAAATTGAAGATATGTTGACTCAACCAGAAATTCCCATTAACAAAAAGAATAAAGAAGTAAAGATCAACCATTGAGCCAAGCGCACATTATTTTTTCCGACTAAAGCTATGCAAACAACATCTGTAATATGGAAAGCAAAATCAAGAGTGACTATACTCCTGTCAAGTTGCAATGTGATTAGCTAACGTTTTTTAACTAAGTAGAGATTGAGAAAAGAACTGGATGATGTCTTTACGGCAGACAAATATAATTGGTAGGTCAACAAGTTCAGGGAGGGGGATGACAAAGGGTTGATGTCTTTAGCAACCCAAGAATGTGGCCTAGTGCCTAGTGGTTAATGAGTTTTGGGGGTGGGGGATCATTAGGTCTCAAGTTCAAATTCCAGGAGTTAAAAATACTAGGTTATTTCTTCCCATCGGCTCAAGCTTTGGTGGGCACTGTTACCCAATACTTATGCTAGTGGGAGGTAGTAGTGCAAGCTAGCCTGAAAATCATCGTCATAAGAAGAGGTTAATATCTTTATGGAAGTCATTATGATAGGTTGGCCAACAAGTTTATGTGCATAATAGTCATAATACATTAACCTTTTTAACCAGTAAAAAAACCGTTAACTTTTGTTATTTTATATAGATTTTAACCAGAACAAGTAGTAAGTCAGAAGACGGATGCAATGCCAAGTTTTCAAGTGAATGGATAAATTAAAAACTAGATTAGAACAGGGGTTTCCCCTAAAGCTAGTGGTGGCAGCAGCGTAGGGCATCCCTGGTTCTGTTCACTGAAAGAAAACTCCTTGTGGAAGCATTGTCCATTTTCTTACAATTCAAAAACTGCATTGTGGGTTGTTAGAGGTATTGGTGGTTCTGATTGTTGACTTCTAATCGTAGGTGTGTCTTTGGTTATTGTCTGCTTTAATTTTGATCAACTAATGCTCTACAGTGGTCAATTAGTGTTCATCTTTCATTTGTGTTCCAATTGTGGAACAAAGAGTTTGACCTAAGCTCTCTACTATTTTTCTCTCTGGCATCATTCATGCCAATTTAGATAAAAGCTTATTGTTCTTCCTTGTCCGCATGTGTCTTGCTAATATAGTTATTTCATTTTTGAGGCAAGGGAGGAAACTTACTTGTATTTTGCGTGCCTCAGATAAGAAAGCAGATCCAAGCTGTTAATGAAGTCTACAAACTTCACAACCTTCCAGAATTTTACAAGGTTGACCACATAAACTATGTTTTATTTAATGCAAGTTTCACTTGTAGTCTGTCTAATCTTTGCTTCTTCTTCAAGTGAAAAATTACAATTAATTGGACTTGGTGGCAGGATCCCCGCCCTCACATCTCAGTAGCTTGGGTACTAGGGGACATTAGGGACACCCTGAAGAGAATGGTGGAAGAAGAGATGAAGAAATACAAAGCGGGTTCGAGTTCACAGCAGAAATGTATTTTCACAAGCAAATTCAGTGGCATTTTGTGCAAAATAGGCAACAAGATGCATGAAATCTGCAAGTTTCAGGAAGAATAGCAGTTAGTTGTAGATTCTAATTAACCTTCTCGGTTCAAACCACTACGCATCTCCCAGAAGGCTAATTAGAAGGGCTAATTAGGAGTTGTTATTGTAAAAAGTCAAACTGTGCAAGAGGAAAAACGCAGTGGTTGTTGATAGGTTTGTCGTTTTAATGAAAGATAACAAGAGAAAGACTCACTCTATTCTAGAATCTCTGTCCAATATGTGCTGAAAGAAGATAAACAAGTGATGAGTGCATATTCCCAGCGTATCAATGATGTAGTAACTGACAACAAGGGTTTGATTTGTCTAATTTTTTGAGTTTTAGATTCATCATTTGAGGAAGAAACTTATGTGATGGTGAGCCCCCTTAAAATGTTTTGGGAAAATTGCACTTTGTGTAAGTTCGCTTAAAATTTTTACTTAATGTGGCCAACATTATTTTTTTCACCCGAGGAGGCCCAATTCACACTCATTGAGAACTTTCTTTCATCCACAGTGACAGTCTTTACTGTCTTTACTTTTCATCTATCTTGATCTCTCATTCTCATAACCATCTCTCTCCACCCCCTTCTCTCTTCCCTTTCTCTAATTCATATCAAATTTTTTTAAAAAAAGTGTATTCATACTTCAACCAAAATCTCTAAATTTCTCTTCACCTTTTCCTTTCTCAAGCATGATGTTCTCGAAGAAATTTTTTCTCTTATTGTCATCATCAATTTATTATCTCATTGGAGATCGACGCACTTGCACTAGCTTTGGCCTCATCTGTCAAATTTATCCCAACATTTGTTGTTGATTGTGCTCTTGCTTTTCTTTGGATTCGTGCAACATCTGAAGTTCACATTCTGGTTCAAATTTGTCATTTACTATAAGAAAAAGAACCAGTGTTAAATTTTATGGGTCATCAGTTGTAGAGTAATTTTATGATTATAATTGTATAAATATTTTATCCGAACTGTATATTAATGTAAAACTCCAAAATGTTATCCCTGCTCTATTAGATGCATATTTGGACAAACTTTAAGCTAATACGAAGTGACCTATAGCTATTTAGGAAGAGATAAAAATAACACTTCCATCTTGGGTACCTTTACACAATAGTACCTGGATGTTTTGCCAAAAAACGTCATTTAAGTTCATGAAAATTCTATTTTCTTGTCAACAGTTCTGGGTGTTTTCAGTATTTAAAGTCATTTGACGTTATCAGTAATTTCCTCTGGCAATTGGTCTATGCTACTCAAATTTTCCCTCAGAAAAAAGAAATATCATGCTAACCTTCCATATCATATGCTATTCGATACAATTTCTTATCTCCCTGTGTCTTCCACAGAACGCGTGATTGACTGATTGGTACCTATATTTGTTTATTTAGGGTGCATGTGTAATCTTTTGACGGATGTTTTTTCTCTGAGACGCGCGTGATTGCAATAAGAACTTGTGAATTTAGACTTGGTACAATAATAGATTCTATTATTTTTCGAAAAAAGAGGATAAAAACTAGGACCTGCACATGGGTTAACATGTTTTAGAACGTGAGGCTTTCAGAAATTTTCAAGTATATCAAACCAGAATGAATTCATATCGAATTGTTCGTAGGTAGAACCATCGGGAATGGAACATTGCTGAGAGTACTCTAGCCCTTCAGCAACACCAATATTTTTTGTGTTGGAAACGATCATTTGGTTTTCTTCACATGTAATAATGTTGCTGCAGGGTGAACAAACATCTGTTGATAATGAACTGCTGTTGTTGATCGTTCCAACCACAGCTCTTCGTCGAGTACTATTTTTCTTCTCATTTTCTTTGGTTTGTTTGCGGCTTTTCCTAATCTTCAATTGGGTGTCATGATTCTTCAGTCCAAAATGCTTCTTTAAGTGTGTGTGGAAGAAGTTTTTAACTTCGTTGTCTGTTCTTCCTGGCAATTTTGCTGCAATTGCTGACCATCTGCATAGAAATACATACTCTACTTCTCTAACAAACATTAATTTGATATCAAAGATTAGAGGTGTTATAGATAGTTAATCAAGATTATGCATTTAGGAGCAGGACTCTACATGAACCTATGTGTCCACTTAAGAATTTTGCGGACTTTCTTGTGCAGAACTCCAAGCCTAGCTAACTAATTGATCAATAGGATTGGAAAGCAGGGGGAAAAAAAGACTTAATTTTCTTTTATCACAGGGCACTAAACTAACTACAGAGATTTCCAAAGCTCTGTTGTTTGGGGGGAAAAGAGGCTAATTCTCACCTGCTTCCAATCTCCTGATACATTTTTATCACTGTATCGACTTCTTCTAAAGTAAAGGGTCCTCTCTTAACATCAGGGCGGAGATAGTTCATCCATCGAAGTCTGCAACTTTTCCCCGTTCTTGAAAGCCCTACAGCCATGCAACCGAAGTTCAGGAGACTTCAGAAAACATGAATTACACAAACGAGTTACTACATAAGTTTATTGTTCTGTGCAAGTAGAAATTTATGTGAGAAAATACTGAATGAATTATGATCATTTGAAATCTGAAATGAATCAAATACTAAGCAGTATGGTTTTAGTGGTGGGACCTGCAAATTTGGGCATCTGTCTCCAATTCCAGATGCCATATCTCATGATATAAGATCTCAGTTTTTGGTCTTCCTCTGGAGACCATGCCCCCTTTTTTATGATCTGCTCCATGCTACTACTTTTCTGCTGCTGTTGTGATGGTACTCGTGGAATGATTAATGTAGACAATAGGACTGATTTTGAAGTTCATATAGTTAGTTTTGCCATCCATTGTATATGGATTAATTAATTCTTTAATAAAGACCTTGTTTCCAAGAAAGAGCTACACTTTCCACAACGACTTCATTGCTTTGTCTCTTAGTCATTCGTAATTGTCTTTTCATGTTTTCTTTTTAATCAATTCTTTGAAGGAGGAGTTACTCCCCCATTTTAAAATAAGTGGTGTTTTAACATTTTTATTTTGTTTTAAAAATAAGTTGTGTTTTACATAATTAAGAAGACATTAAAGATGTTTTTTCAATTTTATCCTTATTTAAATGGAAAGAGTTTAACATAATTAAGAAAATACTAAAAAGTTATATTTTTTCAAGATATTTATTAAGAGTAAGTGAGTAAAAATATATTTTATTTTTAAAAATAAATAATTTTCTTAAAAGGTGTACTTTAAAACGTCATTTATTTTAAAATGAAGGAGTAACTTTTCAAAGACTTACAATGGGGTTAGCGAGTAAGAGTAAGAATTGAAGAAGAGCAACTCTTCGTGGTAAAGATTTTTCAAGTCATGATTTAGTTCGATGCACTTTATTACCATACAAATTGTATAGCTTTCACTTATTTAATTGTACCAAGTAACTGAGCACTCCTGATGATTTTGAAATGAGAAGAAAGTTACTTTATATGTTGTTCTCCATCAGGTTTAGTACTCATTTTGTGCCTGACTAATTTAGGTAAGAAAATACTTCATATTAAAGATGATTTCATATTAAAGGCTCGAACACAAAATATTTAATTAAAAAAATTATTTACTATTCCATCATAATTTTTGACAATACTAATGAAAAGTGACTATAAATATAAAAGTATAGGTCTTAGCAACCGTGCTTTGACGATTTTCTAGGAAAATATTTTTCAAGAGTATTTTCCATGGAAATTATTGCAAATAAGAGAGGGTTGTGATAAAAATTAATTTTTGAGTCCTTAAGATTAATTACAATGTCAAGTACTGTTGGTTGAAACTATTAATATAAAGTGAAAAAATTAAAGATAATTGCAAACAACTCTGCCCATAAGTGACGGTACTTATTTTTCTTCTTCTACTAGGTGAATTGAAGCCCGTGCTCTGCTTCTGCTCCGGTTGTTCTATCATATGCTAAGCCATTTTTTGATGGGTCAAACATTGAAATTTTTGCTAATGAAAGTTTCAAAAGATGGAAAGAACTATTTTCTCATTGCTCGATGTTCTTGGTGTTGCACATGCATTATTACATCCACAATCTTGTTTGAAATCTTAGCAATATGTCAATAAGGTATGTTGTCATAATATATTACAAGCTATTTCTAACGATTTGGAATGCCTTAATTAAAAAATTTATCACTGAAGATGTTACCAAACAAAAGTTCGTAGTTGTAAGATCTTACCATTGGAAGATGAGTGACGTGAATAATATGAAAATTCAAATGAATGAATACCAGAAATTGCTTGAAGACTTGAAGGTCGAGGGGATCTATTTATCTGAAAATTTGCTGTTGGGATGTTGATTGAGAAATTGCTTGACTCGTGGAATGATGATAAAGATAATTTAAAGCATAAGTAGATAAGCTTCACTATTGAGGAGATAATAACTCACATTCTAATTGAAGACATTAATAAAAAAGAATCATTTAAAGATAAGGAGCTAGAACTTAAGACAAACTTAGTGCAAAGTCAAAGCAACAACAATAAAAGGTATGGTAATAAGTCTCAAGGTTACAAGCCTAATAACCCCAATTTTAAGAAAAAAAAAGGCTCGTGCTTTACCTGTGGAAAATCAGGTCATTATGCCACACAGTGCAGGCAAAAAGTGAGAAATAAAAAAGAAATGAGAAATCATTCTAAAGCTAATTTGGCTGAAGGAGATGATATTATGTACCTGTTATTTATCAAGTGAACATTATAGCACATATAAAAGAATAGGTGGTAGAGTCTGGGGCTACTCGATATATTTGTGCAAATCAATAAGTATTTACCTCTTATACACTAATGGGAGATGACAGTGAAGTAGTCTACCTTGGAGACTCAAGAACTACTAAAGTTTTAGGTAAGGGTAAAGTATTCCTGAAGTTTACTTTGGGAAAAACTTTAGCTCTTGTGGATGTGCTACATGTTCCTACAATGCGGGCAAACTTGATTTCTGTAGCCTTATTAAACAATGCCGGAGGGAAAGTTTCATTTGAATCTGGAAGAATTACTTTGACAAAAAATAACGTGCTTGTGGGAAAAGACTATTGTAACCAAGGACTTTTTTTACTTAATATTATCTATAAAAATGCATCTACTTATGCGTATATGGTTGAGTTTATTTATCTATGGCATGCTAGATTATGACATATTAATGTTTCATATAAAAACATATACAGTCACTTAGTTTGATATCTTGTTTAGACTCAAATAATTTTGATAAATGCGAAATATGTATTGAAACTAAAATTACTAAGAAGTCATGTTTTTCAGTTAATAGAGAAACTAAATTATTGTCTGTATTTCATTGATTTAGGTGATTTGAAATAGACTATGACTAGAGGTGGCAAAAGATATTATGTAACTTTTATTGATGATTTTTCTAGATTTACTAAGTTGTATTTACTTAGAAATATAGATGACGTCTATGATGCTTTTATTTCTTATAAAATTGAGGTTAAAAATCAACTAAGTAGAAGAATCAAGAGAATTAGATTTGCTAGAGGTGGAGAATATTTATCTTTAAATGCGTTTTGTGAAAAAGAAAGAATTATTCATGAAGTAACTCTGCTTTATCCAGCTGAGTCTAATGGTGTAGCTGAAAGAAAAGATAAACATTGAAAGAAATGATGAACTCCTTGTTAGTTAACTCTAATGCGCCTGATAATTTGTGGGGTTTGAAGAAATCTTATCTGCATGTCACTTGCAAAGTATAGTTCCTTATAAAAGAACTGACAAAACTCCTTATGAATTATGAAAATGTTTTAAGTCTAATTTGAAATATTTAAAAAGTGTTGGGTGTCTTGCTAAAGTTTTTTTGCCTGGACCTAAAAAGAGAAAAATAGGTTCTAAAGCAGCTGATTGCATGCCTATTAGATATGTTGAACATAGTGCTCCATATAGATTTCTTATTTTAAAGAGTGATGTGCTTGATTGTAATAAAATTATTAACACAAAGAATACATAATTCTTTGACCATATTTTTTCACTTTGTGATAAAATTTCTCATGGACCTGATGAAAGAAATAACGAAATTACCTCTAATATTGAGGAACCGAGAAGGACTAAATGACCTAGAAAAGATATTTTTCTTATGAAAATGATTTTCAAACCTTCTTATTGATAATGAGACATTAAAGTATTTTGAAACTATATCTTCTTACGATGCTAAGTTTTGAAAAGAGGCAATAAAAATTGAAGTTGATTTCATCATGTAAAATAATACATGGGTTTTTATTGATTTACCTCCTGGTGCAAAACCTATTGATTATAAATGAACTTTCAAAAAGAAACTTAATCCTGATCAATCTATAAATAAATATAAAACTAGATTAATAGCTAAATGATTTTCTCAGAAATAAAATATTAATTATTTTGATATATTTGCACCAGTAACTAGAATTTCCTTTATTCGAATTTTAATTGCCTTAGCATCAATTCATAACGTTTTTATCCATCAAATAGATGTAAAAACAATTTTCTTAAATGGTGAGTTAGAAGAAGAGATTTATATGGTTCAACATGAGGGATGCATTATTTCGAGACGAGAAAACAAAGTTTGTAAATTAATTAAATCTCTTTATGGACTTAAAGAAGCTCCTAAATAGTGGCATGAAAAATTGGATCAAGTCCTATTAAGAGACAAATTTTCTTCTATTGAAGTATAAATGTGTTTATACTAAAGTAGTAAACAATGATTATGTGATAATATGCTTATATATTGATGACATGCTTATATTTGATACAAGTTTTCATGTTGTACAAAGTATCAATTTATTTTTATCTACTAATTTTAATATGAAAGATTTGGGTGAAGTAAATATGATATTGGGAGTTAAAGTTATAAGGAGTGAAGATGATAAAATGTTGTCACAAGAACATTATATGAAGAGATTTCTTAAGAAATTTGAATATTTTGAGGTGACACATGTTGTCACTCCTTATGATGCTAACTCTCAATTAAAAAAGAATAATAGTGACTCAGTTGCTCAATCTAAATATGCATAGATTATTTGGAGTTTGATGTATTTAATGAATTTTACAAGGCCTGATATAGCCTATGCTATGTGTAGATTGAGTGGATATACTCATAATCCTAATAAAAATATTGGTTTGCATTAAATAGACTAATGAAATATTTGAGAGGAACCATATATTACGGTATCTTGTACAGTGGATTTCCTTCTACTTTAGAAGGTATTATGATGCAAACTGGATCTCTGATTCAAATGAGATAAAAATCTACTTATGGCTATGTGTTTACCTTCGGTGATAGAGAGATATCATGGAAATCAGCTAAGCAGAAGATCATTATTACAACGACTATAGAGTCAAAGTTTGTAGTTTTGGAACTAGCTGGTTTTGAGGCTGAGTGGCTAAGAAATTTCTTAACCATATCCCTTTAATAAAGGATGAGTTGCCTCCTGCATCTATGCATTGTGATTGTCAAGCAGCAATTGTCAAGCAGCAACTGTCATTGCAAAGAATAAATCTTATAATTGTAAGAGCAGACACATAAAATTGAGATATGATGTCATAAAATAGATGTTGAGAGATGAAATAATTTTCATTGATTATGTGAAGTCAAAAATGAATTTGGCCGATCCTCTGATTAAACCTGTAGGAAGAAAATTAATTCTCTAAACCTTAAAAGAGATGGAGTTACGACTAATATGATTGTGAATGGAGATGGTAACCCAACCTATGTAATTGGAGATCCCATGAAGTAGGTTCATATGGATAATAATAAATTGATATTAACTCAGCGCACTAAAGTGAGTGCTTGAACTGCTATTAATTGTGAAGATGAGTTATTAGCTCTTAATGAATTTATAGTCCTCAAGGATGGTGAATTAAAGCAGCATACACTTGATAAATTCACCCATATGAGAAGTGGAGTAAGTCTGCTCCTATGAGATTTTGACCTAGTCTGTAGAGCTCTCATGAATAACTGGCATGCGCATGGCCTATTGGTGTAACGACCCATCTGTTGTTAAGGGAAAAATAAGTCAGAAACACCCTTCTTGCCTAAGTTGTTGGAAATAAGATATTGTATGAGTGTTAGAGATATTTTGAAGTTGAGGAATAATTTGTCTGTAGGAAATAGGAGCTATTGCTTATAGGGAACTGCTGCAGTGCGGGAAAAACCACTGCAGCGAGACCATTACCACAGTCGAAGGCCCGCCGTAATGGACCAAGAGGAATACCGTCGGATCCGCTATGATGGCGTCTTGGGCGCTATAATGGGTCCTCTGAGCGAAAATATGAACGCTGCAGCGGACGACGGGAGGCAATAAATGGATTTAAAGTGGAATTTTTAGTAATTTTACCCCATAATACTAAGACATGAAGTTTGAGAGCTTTGATAAAAAATTTCAAGGGCTAGAGAATTTTTTTATTCCAAGGTAACATTTTATTGTTAATCCTTCCATCTTGTGATTCTCTAACACCTAGAATTAAAGATAGTCTCTAATGGTGAATTCCTAGCTAAGAATTCTAGGTTTGTGAAAACTAGGGCTAGGGTTATGAGAATGATTGGGAGTTGATTTCTAGGCTTAAAAGTGGTAAATTAACACTTTCTAGGGTGAATGTGATTATAGAACATTATTTTGGTGATAGTTTTGAGACCTAGAATTCGGTGAATCCGAAACTCCTAACCTTAAAAACTATTTTAAGAGGGTTAGAGGAGTAAAAACTTCATGAACTAGGGTTGAGTGATTGTTGTATATTTTGGTTATGATAATTTAGACTATGATAATCAAATTAGACCGTAAACAACGGGTAGAATGGAGTGGGTTGAGTTCCCAAACTTTTGAATTGAAGAAGTAGCCTATTGATTGATTCCTTAATGTCTTATTTCTAAACTTTGAATGTTCGGAGGCGTGGAGAAATGGCAAATCTACTGCAGAGTAGTTGCATGTTTCAGTTCTACGATCCAGGTAGGTTATGGCTTACCTTTGCGTTAGACTATAATTAGTGAATCGTATACGCATCTACTATTGATGTACAATCGATAAGGGTAGAGGAATCATAAAATATGATGAATTGATGAAATACTTATAGTGACGTAACTATAAAAGGGGAGGATTAATCCTAACTACGAGAACACGTGGATAAATAATACCTAATATATGATTAATAATTGGGGGGGGGGGGGTTGAGGAAGGGAGGATGCACTCTTAATGTGATGTTATTGACATGTACTCTTGATTGGATATTCTTAATAATGTGAGCTTGATGTTATGATCTTAGTAGTGGAGTCTTGAGGTGATATTCTTGATAGCAGGTGTTGATGACATGTGATTGTAATTGTTCTTGATGGTATATTTTGATGATATAATTGATAGTGTAAATTATGAATATATCTTTGTGCATGTGTCATATAAAAGGAGAGGAACAAGAATGGAGCAAGGTGAATAAACCTATGGGGTTATGTGAACTTGTTGGTACTCTTTTATATTCCATAAATGAGAAAGTGAATCGGTGATGTAAATTAACTAGCTTAGAACGAATTTGAGGTAAGGAAAGAACAAGTAATTCTAAGAATTTGTAGTCAATTAGGTTGAGTGATTCAGACTCGATTTTATCTAATTAATCTTATATGATGATGAATTGTCTTGAAAGAAATTAGAAATACTAATGGGGCAAAGTTTGACCTGAATAGACTGCCTTTAAGATGAAAAGTCACAGAATTAAGGTGTTAAATAAGGTTGAAAGAACCTGAATGAATGATGGGTCCCTAGATAATGAGAGGGCTGGCAAATTTAGCTTGGAGAATTGTGAATAATATCTTTGTGATGACTTGGTTGTGAATTTTGATTGAAGGGGGACTACGTATTTAACAATTGATAACTAATACATTAATAAGTAACGGTATAGAAAGAATCACTTCTTAAACTAGATAACTGGTAAATGTGGTGAGTTGTGGGTATAGCTAATGGGTCTTCGTGCCTTGATTGTGTAGAATAATATTGATATCTTATATGATTGAAGATGAGGTTTGAGAAGATCAATGCGACGATTGTCATGGTGAGAGTTAAGGGAAATTGAGATAAGTAATGTGTGCTTAGGTGGTGTCATATGTGTTGACCAAATGAAATACTTGATGAACTGTGCTGATAATTGTTGATTTATATACCTTGTTGAGTGCTCACCTGAGTTGACTGAGTGGATTTGCATGATAAATAAGCTGCTTGTTGTTGATTCATTATTTTCTTTCTAAATGGTCACACGAGTTAACGAAGTATAATGTATGAAACGTTATGCTGAGGATCTGTGGTTGATAAATGGGTTTTTCAAGTTTTCATACGAGTTGACTGGTTGATACCATATTGCATATGTTGATGAGAAAGGAATAATAGATTCTTATATTGTGGTAAACGTGAATGAGATTGCTGATATACCTTACCTTGAGATGAGAGCCTCGTGTCCGAGGTGAGCATCCGAACGAGTAGAGTTGTATGTGTATGAGTACTGGGATATGAGTTAGGCATGCCCGAGGTGAGTATCCGGGAGAGCAGTATGAATGGGTACATAGACAGGTATGACTAAATGTTCATACGACTGGGTGTACTAATATGAGTACACAGATAGGTATGATTCATGCGGCTGGGTGTATAGTACACATATGGGTTTCTACAGTCCCCAGCAGGTCATGACTGGAAGGGCAGAAATAAGACCCTCTGGCATGTGTGTACAGTGATGTGATGGAGGGGTGTATCCGGCACATTACTGATGATATGATTGTGGCACAGAGAAGTACAGTTATGTCATGATATACATACGACTATGAGGCAGAGATCAGTATATGTATGTTCGATATACATACGACTGTGAGACAGAGATCAGTACAAGTATGTTCGATATACATACGACTGTATGATAGGGTTCAGTGACAAGTATGACACCGATATGGGTACAGACATCCGATGAGATAAAATTAATGATGACATGGTCTAATTATCGTGTGTTCAGCATGCACTTTGTAATGTCCCGGAAGCTCAAAATTAATATCCGGGACTTAATTCAGAAAATCTGAAAAACTGCAGAAAAGTTGTAGAACAACCAACCTGACGGGTCGTTAAGGGACCCAACGACTTGCAGGTCAGCCGTGAGAAGGATGCCAAGAATATGTTTCAGTGTTTCTAACGGACGACCCCACGAGTCGTTATCAGGCCACACAATTTGTTAAGTCGCCCGTTGCCAAGCCAGATTTTTAGAATTTGAGAAGTAGACAGTGTACTTGACGGAAGGTCACCACGAGTCATCATCAGTAGTAACGACTTATCAGGTCCTTCGTTTCCAATCCTTCCTTGCCTTCTTACCAGTGTACTTTACGGATGACACGACGAGTCGTTCCCAGTCATGATGACTCGTCATGTGCCCGTCAGGGATTAGTAGAGATCTTCCAGTGTACTTGACGAGAGGATCCAACGGCTTGTTGGACCTGGTAATGAGTTGTTAGGTCACCCGTTAGGGATACCTGACAGTTTTTCCCTGCGAATTTCTAAGGGATATTTAGTAATTTCTTATTCTCCCAAGCATTAAACCACGTCGTTTAAGCACCAGTTTCAAACGTTTTAGTGGGGGAAAAATGGTTCCTCCCCTCATTCTCACTCTAATCCCCAGAAGAATATCGTAGAATTCTCTCTTAGGGTATTTCAGAGTAAAGGCTAGGGCTGAATTTTCCTCTTCAATTTTCAGGCAGATTCTCCAGGTTTCTTCGCCAGGTATGTGGAGTTTTAGCTAGGGGATTGTTCTTTCCTTGTGCCCCCAAGATCCTCTTCTAATTTCTCTATCAGTTTAAAGCCTTGAGTCTTTTGAATAGGAAGAGTATTCATGTTTATCTTCGTTGATTTCACTTAGAACAATGTTCATGTATATTGTTGATATGATTCCCATAAATTCCTTATCATATTGTTAGTGTTCATGCAAAAAAGTGAGTTTAAGCCCTAATTTTTCGAGTAATGATTTTACTTGCTAAATTCCCTCTAGTGAATGAAGAATGCTTTGGGTTGAATTCCTAGAATTTCTTGTTATTCATATATGTTGGGTAAATATCCCATGAATGAGAATGATTTTTTGCTTTGTTGAATGAAATTCCCAAATTCTTGAAATTTTCTTATGGTATGAATTTGTCCGTGTTGTCGGCATAAATGAGCTCTCTATTAGCTTCTTAGAAATTCAGTTAGTTATAACACATAACTCTATCAGTTTAGTATCAGTCAGAATCATATTAGTCTAGCTTCAGTTGGATTTTAGCAACCTCAGTGTTGTCCAGAAAATGTTAGCTGATCAGTTTGACTCTAGTTTATTTTCGAAGTGTCAGTGGTGCCTTCCATTTTTCCGACACAAATTTAGATTTCAGTTATTTGGTTCATTAGGCGGTCATGACATTCAGTTATAGCTCTGACCAACCCCAGGACCCCAGTTCAGTTATTAGTCGTTCTATAGATGGTTACGACACTTTTAGATAGGCAGATCTGATCGGACTTAGAACCCAGTTCCAGATTCTGGTCTGATAAGGCTCTCAAGGTACATGCAGCTATTCATCCCTGACTAGTCTTGGGCCCCAGTTTTGAGCTATCATCTTAGTAGTTTAGTTTAGGTTTTCCCAGTGGTAGTAGAACTTAGCACCGAGCGGGCTGGGGTTCCAACGCACCCAGGTTCCTAGAACTACATTGCCAGCGTAGGTTTCAGTATTACTTGTCCTTCCTGGCCCTAGATATATTTTTGTGATAACTTAGTTCATGCCTTTATACCCTGGCAAGGTATATTGGGTCCTACCGGTGGGGTGTATACATCGGACTCCACGTCTAGCTCACGTGGTTAAATGTCAGTTAAAGACTCTCCCACTAGTCAGTCCATTCCAGTATCAGATTAAGCAGCTCAGTTCAGTACAGTATCCCACAATCAATGTTTCACACTTAGGGCATGTCCATGACCATCAGACAAGGTCTCCTTGACCATTTCAGATTATATCAGTAGTTCAGTTCAGCTTACTTGTTGGTCATGGCGTTTCATTGCAGTCCAGACTTTATTTTAAGTATGTCTTTCCCACTTACTTAGTATATTCAAAGTACTGATGCATGTTTTTCATGTTGTATCATTTGATGATACAGCTACAGGTTCTCAGGTCCAGCACAGATAGTTACTTCAGTTTCAGAGCATTCTACGTCAGCAAATCAGAGTGTGAGTCCTCATCATTCGAGGGACTTGTTTATTTATTTCATTTAGTTATGGTTTTGTTTAGACTTAGAGTTAGTTGGGGACGTGCCCCAGCAACTCCTCAGTAGTTGGCTTTCTTGTCTCTTAGAATTGTATTATAGATTTAGTATTTCTTTTCTCTACTTTCAGTCTTTATATTTTCTTAATATTTAAAACTTTCGTTGTGCATGTTTACTCAAAGTGCTAGTGTATGATAGACCAGGGGTTGACTTGGGGTCACTCGTCGCTCCAAGTACCGTGTACGTCCAGGGTATAGGCTCAGGGCATGACAAACTTGGCATTAGAGCATCAGGTTTATAGTATCCTCGGCAAGTCTGAAAGCCACATCGAGTAGAGTCCTTTTCATGGGTGTGAAGCGCGCTAAACTTATGACGAGGAGGCTACGAGATGTTATTAGGAATTCCCCTTTTGTTCATGTTTTTATCGTGCGTTAAAGTCCAATTCCAGAGATGTCTTTCTAAATCATGTCCTTTTCCTTTCAGTGAACAATGCCTCCTCGACGTGGAAATGGGGAAGAGCCGGAAACGCCAACAGACCCGCTCACTAACTTCGGCAGTTCCTCAGAATGAATCCTTACCCACCACCGAATTCAGGGCGGCCATTCAGTTGCTATCTCAAATAGTCACCAATCAAGTGAACCAGCAGATGGTTCCATTAGCCACAAGTGGGTCTGCAGCTACTGCCCGAATGCGGGATTTCACCTAGATGAACCCTTCAGAATTTCACGGAACAAAGGTGGGAGAGGACCCACAAGGATTTGTAGATGAGGTTAGGAAGATTACCGGGATCATGGGTGTTAGCTCCTCTGAGAGTGCTGACCTGGCTACCTACCAGCTAAAAGGGGTAGCCCAAGTTTGGTACGAGCAGTGGAAGGAGGGGCAGTCAGCAGAAGCAGGACCGGTTGAGTGGGAGGAGTTTCATACAACTTTTCTAGATAGGTTCTTTCCTGGGAATTGAGGGAGGCTAAGATGGCGGAGTTTATGAACCTACGACAGGGAAATTGGATAGTGGAGGAGTATGTGTGGAGTTTACTAGACTATCAAAGTATGCTCGAGAGATGGTGCCCGAGCGCGAGGGCTCGCATGCTGAAGTTCGTAAATGCAGTGTTTAACCTGGTCCTCAAAGAGTGCAAGACGACAATGCTAATTAAGGACATGGATCTTTCTAGCTTAATTGTGTGTGCCCAGCAGATTGAGGCAGAGAAGCTGAAAGATATGGAACGTAAGAACAAGAGGGCAAGAACAGGCCAGTCAGATTTCAGCCACCAGAGATCTGGCGGTAGTAGCCGCCCACAGAAGTAGCAGCAATAACAGAGGGCCCCAGCACCTAGTTCAGCCAGCGCACCAACCTTTTGGTCCTGCCAGGATCGGAGGGGTGGGTCTTCTAGCACTCAGCCTCAGACCCCCAGTACAGGAAACAAGTATCCAGCTTGTCTAAAGTATGGTAGAAATCACCTAGGAGAATGCCTTCAGGGATGAGAGGGTTGTTTCGGGTGTGGATAGCTTGGACACAGTCTTAGGGAGTGCCCATCAACAGGGCGGGGAAGATCACAATCCACTACTTCATCAGCTCTAGCAGGCCGACCAGCTCAGCAGGCCAACCTATCAGGTACAGATGGCGATCAATGTCAGAATCTTTTTTATGCTCTCTCATCTCGTCAGAATCAGGAAAGTTCACCTGACGTAGTTACTGGTATGTTGTGTCTCTTTCATATAGACGTGTATGTCCTCCTAGATCCAGGAGCTACTCTTTCGTTTGTAACTCCTTATGTAGCAGTTTAGTTTGACATCAGTCCAGAGGTCCTATCAGAACCCTTCTTAGTTTCCACCCTAGTTGGTGAGTCAGTTAGAGTCAGTCGGGTGTATAGAAACTGCCTAGTCTCAGTTTTGAATAAAATCATTCCAGCTAATCTTGTAGGGCTAGACATGGTCGACTTTGACCTTATTCTAGGCATGGATTGGTTACACTCCTGCTATGCCTCAGTTGACTACAGGACTAGAGTTGTCAAGTTTCATTTTCCAGATGAGCTCGTGTTAGAATGGTCGAGCAGCAGTTTAGCGCCTAAGGGTAGGTTTATTTCCTATCTTAAGGCCCAAAAACTCATTTCCAAAGGGTGTTTATATCCTATGGTTTGGGTAAAGGATTCCAACTCTGATACCTCAACCATTCAGTCAGTTCCAGTTATCAGCGACTTCCCAGATGTATTTTCTGAAGATCTTCCTGGATTTCCCCCTGAATGGGAAATAGACTTCGAGATAAATATCCTTCCAGATACTCAGCCCATCTCCATTCCTCCTTACAAAATGGATCCAACTGAGCTTAAGGAGTTGAAGGAGCAGCTAAAAGATCTTCTTGATAAGGGTTTCATCAGACCCAACATCTCTCCCTGGGGTGCTCCGGTGCTATTCGTGTGTAAGAAAGATGGTACCTTCAAAATATGCATAGATTACCGTCAGCTGAACAAATTCACAGTCAAGAACAAATATCCCTTACCTAGAATTGATTACCTATTCGATCAGCTTCAGGGAGCTAGTTGTTTCTCCAAGATCGATCTCAGGTCAGGATACCATCAGTTAAGGGTTAGAGAAAGTGACATACCAAAAATAACATTCAGAACTCGGTATGGTCACTATGAGTTTGTGGTGATGTCCTTTGGGTTGACTAACGCCCCAGCAACCTTCATGGACCTAATGAACAGGGTTTTCAAGCCGTACCTAGATATGTTCGTCATCGTATTTATCGATGACATTCTGGTGTACTCCAGAAATGAGGAAGAGCATGGCAATCACCTAAAGTTAGCATTATAGACTCTCAAAGATTGCCAGTTATTCGCCAAGTTCAGTAAGTGTGAATTCTAGTTGAAGTCTGTGACCTTCTTGGGTCATGTGGTTTTAGGTGAACGAATACAAGTAGATCCTCATAAGATAGCAGCAGTGAAGGATTGGCCCAAACCTACCTCTCCTACTGAAATCAGGAGTTTTCTAGGCTTAGCAGGTTATTACCAATGGTTTGTGGAAGGTTTCTCCTCCATAGCATCTCCTCTGACCAAGCTAACCCAGAAGAAGGTAAAATTCTAGTGGTCGAATGAGTGTGAGAAGAGTTTTTAGGAGTTAAAGATTCGACTCACTATCGCTCCAGTTTTGACCCTACAAGAATGGACAGATGGGTTGGTTATATATTGTGACGCCTCCAGAGTTGGACTTGGTTGCGTTTTGATGTAGAGGGGCAAAGTGATAGCATATGCCTCCAGATAGATCAAGGTTCACGAGAAGAATTATCCAACTCATGAGTTGGAGTTGGCAGCGGTGGTATTCACATTAAAAATATGGAGACACTACTTGTACGGAGCTCACGTGGACGTGTTCACAGATCACAAGAGTCTTCAGTACGTGTTTATCCAGAAGGATCTAAACCTCCGAAAGAGAAGGTGGTTAGAGCTCCTGAAAGATTATGACATGAGTGTGCTGTATCACCCGAGCAAGGCCAATGTGGTGGCTGACGCCCTAAGAAGGAGATCTATGGGAAGTGTAGCTCACTTTGAGGGAGGAAAAGGGAGTTAGCAAAGGATGTTCACAGACTAGCTCGGTTAGGGGTGCAACTAGTAGACTCAGCCAAAGGTGGAGCAATAGTACAAAGCGGGTCAGATTCATCTTTGGTAGTTGAAGTTAAGTCTAGACAAGATGAAGATCCAGTTCTACTTAAACTCAAGGAGGCGGTTCTCAGAAAAGAAGTTGAGGCATTCTCCCAAGGGGGAGATGGAGTGCTCCGTTATTAGAGAAGGTTGTGTGTGCCAGATATCGGTGAGTTGAGACAACAGATTTTGGCTGAGGCACACAGCTTAAGGTATTCTATTCACCCTGGTGCCACTAAAATGTACCGCGACTTGAGGGACATTTACTGGTGGAATGGCATGAAAAGAGACATTGTTGAATTCGTAGTTAAGTGCCCGAACTGCCAGTAGGTCAATGTGGAACATCAAAGGCCAGGGGGCATGACTCAAGATATCAGCATACCCACGTGGAAGTGGAAAGAGGTAAATATGGACTTTATTACGGGTCTACCTCGGACTCGTCGACAACATGACTTTATCTGGGCGGTAGTAGACCGGATGACTAAGTCAGCACATTTCCTCCCAATCAAAACCATTGATTCAGCTGAGGATTATGCTAAACTTTATATTCGGGAGCTGGTTAGACTTCATGGGGTGCCATTGGCTATTATTTCAGACTGGGTTACCCAGTTCACCTTCCATTTCTGGAAGTCTTTTCAGAAGGGACTTGGCACTCAGGTCAAGCTCAGTACAGCTTTTCATCGGAAGACAGATGGGCAAGCTGAGAAGACTATTTATACTCTAGAGGATATTCTAAGAGAGTGTGCGATCGATTTTAAGGGTAATTGGGATGACCATCTGCCTCTTATCGAATTTGCGTACAACAACAGCTACCATTCCAGCATTCAGATGGCCCCGTTTGAGGCATTGTATGGTAGGAGGTGTAGATCTCCTATAGGATAGTTTGAAGTCAGTGAAGCTACTTTGATAAGGCCAGACTCGGTTCATGAGGCAATGCAGAAAGTTCAGCTCATCTGAGAAAGGTTAAAAATAGCTCAGAGCCGCCAGAAATCTTATGCGGATGTGCGAAGAAGAAAGTTGGAGTTTGCAGTTGATGATTGGGTGTACCTGAAAATTTCACCCATGAAAGGGGTCATGAGGTTTGGAAAGAAGGGGAAGCTCAGTCCAAGGTATGTGGGACCTTATAAAATTTTGAGGCGTATCGGCAAGGTAGCCTATGAGCTAGAGTTACCTTCAAAACTAGCAGCTGTACATCCATTTTTTCATGTATCACTTTTGAAAAAGTGTATCGAATATCCAACCTCTATGGTGCCATTGGATAATGTGGCAGTCAAGGATAGCCTCACCTATGAGGAGGTACCAGTTCAAATACTAGACGGACAGGTTCGTAGATTGAGGAATAAGGAAATAGTTTCAGTCAATGTTTTATGGAGGAATCCGCAAGTTGAAGGAGCTACTTAGGAGGCCGAAACAGATATAAGGGCCAAATACCCACACTTGTTCTCTATCGACTCTGTTGCAGTTTGATATATGAATTTTTTTAAGACCTGAACTAGTTGTTGAATTCAGTTCATGTATTTAAATTTTCTTTCTGACTTTGGTTGTGTTTATGGAAAGCAAAATTCAGTTCAGTTATATTCTCCAAATTGGAGGTAGTCACTACGTCGTTTTGAAGTTGAATGAGCAGTATATAAATATTTTGATTGGTTATTTTTCGGGTTGCTATGAGTTTTCTAACATTTGTGGACAAATGTTTTCAAGGGGGAGATATTGTAATGCCCCGGAAACTCAAAATCAATATACGGGACTTAATTCAGAAAATCTGAAAAACTGCAGAAAAATTGCGGAACGACCAACCTGATGGGTCGTTAAGGGACCCAATGACTCGTCAGGTCAGCCGTGACAAGGATGCCAAGAATATGTTTCAGTGTTTCTAACGGACGACCCCACCAGTCGTTGTCAGGCCACATGACTCGTTAAGTCGCCCATTGCCAAGCCGGAGTTTTAGAATTTGAGAAGTAGACAGTATACTTGACGGAAGGTCACCACGAGTCATCATCTTCAGTAACGACTCGTCAGGTCCTTCGTTTTTAGTCTTTCCTTGCCTTCTTACCAGTGTACCTGACGGATGACACGACGGGTCGTTCCCAGTCATGACGACTCGTCATGTGCCCCTCAGGGATCAGTAGAGATTTTCCAGTGTACTTGACGAGAGGATCCAACGACTCGTTAGACCTGGTAATGAGTCGTTAGGTCTCCCATTAGGGATACCTGACAGTTTTTTCTTGCGAATTTCTAAGGGCTATTCAGTAATTTTCTATACTCCCAAGCATTAAACCACGTCGTTTAAGCACCAGTTTCAAACGTTTCAGTGCGGAAAAAGCGGTTCTTCCCCTCATTCTCACGCTAATCCTCAGAAGAACATCGTAGAATTCTCTCTCAAGGTATTTCAGAGCAAAGTCTGGGTCTAAACTTTCCTCTTTGATTTTCAGGCAGATTCTCCAGGTTTCTTCGCTAGGTATGTGGGGTTTTATCAAGGGGATTGTTCTTTCCTTGTGCCCCCAAGACCCTTCTCTAATTCCTCTATCAATTTTAAGCCTTGAGTCTTTCGAATAGGAAGAGTATTCATATTTATCTTCGTTGATTTCTCTTAGAACGATGTTCATGTATATTGTTGATATGATTCCCATAAATTTCTTATCATATTGTCAGTGTTCATGCAAAAAAAGTGAGTTTAAGCCCTAATTTTTTGAGTAACGATTTTACTTGCTAAATTCTCTCTAGTAAATGAATAATGCTTTGGGTTGAATTCCTAGATTTCTTTCTATGCATATATGTTGGGTAAATATCCCATGAATGAGAATGAGTTTTGGCTTTGTTGAATGAAATTCCCAAATTCTTGAAACCTCCTTATTGTATGAATTTTTCCGTGTTGTTGGCATAAATGAGCTCTCTATTAGCTTCTTAGAAATTCAGTTAGTTAGAGTAGAACTCTATCAGTTTAGTCTCAGTCAGAATCATAACAATCTAGCTTCAGTTGGATTTTAGCAACCTCAATGTTGTCAAAAAAATGTCGGCTGATCAGTTTGTCTCCAGTTTATTTTCGAGGTGTCAGTGGTGCCTTCTAGTTTTCAGACTTAGATTCAGATTTCAGTTATTTGGTACATTAGGCGGTCATGACATTCAGTTATAGCCTTGACCATCCCCAAGACCCCAGTTCAGTTATTAGTTGTTCTATAGACGGTTACGACGCTTTTAGATAGGCAGCTCTGATCGGTCTTAGAACCCAGTTCCAGATTCTGGTCTGATAAGGCTCTCAGGGTACATGTAGCTATTCGTCCCTGACTATTATTAATCCCCAGTTTCGCGCTATCAGCCTAGTAGTTCAGTTTAAATTTTTCTAGTGGGAATAGAACTTAGCACCGAGCGGGCCGGGGTTCCAGCGCACCCAGGTTCCCAGAATTACGTTGCTAGCGTAGGTTTTAGTATTACTTGCCCTGATTGGTCGCAGATATATATTTTTGATCACTCAGTTCATGCCTTTATACCCTGGCAAGGTATATTGGGTCCTACCGGTGGGGTGTATACATCAGACTCCACGTCTAGCTCATGTGGTTAAATATCGGTTAAAGACTCTCCCACTAGTCAGTCTAGTCCAGTATTAGATTAAGTAGCTTAGTTCAGTACAGTATCCCAGAATCAATGTTTCAGACTTAGGGCATGTCCATGACCATCAAACAGGGTCGCCTTGACCATTTCAAATTATATCAGTAGTTCAGTTTAGTTTACTTGTTGGTCATGGCGTGTCATTGCAGTCCAGACTTTATTTTTAGTATGTTTCTCCCACTTACTCAGTACATTCAAAGTACTGACGCATGTTTTTCATGTTGTATCATTTCATGATACATCTGCAGGTTCTTAGGTCCAGTACAGATAGTTACTTCAGTTTCAGAGCATTCTACGTTAGCAGATCAGAGTGTGAGTCCTTATCATTCGAGGGCCTTGTTTATTTATTTCATTTAGTTATGGTTTTGTTTAGACATAGAGTTAGTTAGGGACCTGTCCCAGCAACTCCTCAGTTGTTGGCTTTCAGACCAGACTTGTCTCTCAGAATTGTATTGCAGATTTAGTATTTCTTTCTCTACTTTCAGTCTTAATATTTTCTTAATATTTAAAACTTTCGATGTGCATGTTTACTCAGAATGCTAGTGTATGATAGACCAGGGGTTGACTTGGGGTCACTCGTGGCTCCAAGTACCTCTTACATTCAGGGTGTAGGTTCGGGGCATGACACACTTGATCTGTTGCATAATTGTGTCTTACGTATATTGTAAGCCTTGGTATTTTAGTGAATTAATGGTGAATGAATTGATCTTTGTAATCAAAATTATTGGGTAAATGTGATTTAGGTGTTGTTTCTGGGTTGATCATGACTGTGAGAATGTTTCGTGAAAACGAAAATAAAATGAATAATTGTGATGAGATGAAAAGTGGTGAAGTGTATATTTAATTATGTGTAGATTGCTAGTATTTTGTATGATGTTAGATCTTGTGTAATTGATGAGGTGTTGAAAGAAGTAAGGTTGCTAACAAAGTCGAGTTACTGCCTAGAATATTACCGCTGCAGCGATGGAGTTTGCTGCGGCAAGACCACGATAGCGGTCAAGTTACCGCTGCAACAAGTCCTAAACAGTGTGCAGGCCAGCTGGATAGAGAGATATGGATGCATAGTTAAATAACTATCATAAATGAAGAGTAATGAAATTATCTTGATAAATTTTTGAATGATTGTTTAAACTGAATTATTGATTGTATATTAATTTTATGTTGCTGCCTAAACTAATTGTAATCAGCCGATGATGCCTACCAGTACGTGTGGTGTACTGATACTACTCTTGCTACACCTTTTTGGGTGTAGGCTGTGGTAGGTGAATTGCAGTTTCATGATTGACGAGGCGATACTCAGCATTAGCTTCTGTATTTCCTTCGCAAACGAAGCTGTGTCTTTTTACTTGTCAGTATTCTAAATAGAGATCTTGTACCTATCTAGACTAGATCTTGGGAGTGTCAAGGTTCTTGGGGACGATTTTATTGAACGTTTAAAACGACATTGATTTGTGCAATTAGATGAGTCTTACAAATATTTTTATATGTTATTCAAAAAGGGTTCTCCTATTGAGTAGAGTCGTTATAGGTGCCGGGACGATTGCTTATTTAGGGTCGTGACAATTGGTGCAAAACCTAATTGAACAACAAAATTATAGAGAAATGTGATTGATAAAGTCTTCGATTTACAATAAGAATTATTGGTTTATAGGAATTTTATATCTCACCAATAATTCTATAAGTTAAATTTTATTGGTCTAAGTTTGATTTATAGTCCAAAAGATACCAAACCTATTAATTTTGATCATGCCAATTCAATAATTTTTTCTTTTTTATTTCTGAAAAATCTGTAAAACGGTGGGGGATTGTAGTAATATTTTAAAGTTTGTTGGGACACTTGGCAAGATGGACCAAGTGGCTTGAGGTGGCTATTGCATGATTGTTAAAAGACAAATATTGTAACACTTTTCTTCTGTAGAGGTTTTCTTCACCTATAAATAGGCCTCATTCATCCAACAACAATACAAAATTAAGAAAATAATTTTTTATCCTTCTCTCTCTCTCTCCTCATATTCTCCTTCTTTTATATTTAATTTATTTTATTATTTTTTTGTCTCTCTTTTAAGTTTGCTGGTATTAATTAATTTTGTTGAATCTTATATGATTCCAGTATAATATATATTACTTATAAGATTATCATAGTGATAGTTATTTAATTTTCAAAACTATTATTGTATAATAATATTTATATCAGTTATGTTTTTCCTAAATAACCCAATGAACAATTTTTATTAATATTTTTTATTTTTTGAAATGACATTTATTTTTGGATCATATATATTTGACTGAAATTACATCTAAAAGTAATGATATTGTATAGTGAGACATGATATATAGACTCATGTGATGTTAAAACTGTCCAATAGGATTCGTATTATTGAAATTTCACTAGTCTCAAAAGCACAAACTTCAACACAAATTTGAAAATAGACGTATTTTTTTGAAGTTAAAAGATATTATTAGATTATGGGTTGTGGGTTATTCCATGTGGGCTAACCTGATCTAATTAGAAAAAGATAATTAAATTGATTTAAAAAAAGTTATAACCTCCAAAAATTTCTTTTGAAAAAAGAAACGTAAAAAAGACAGTGGGTAGTTATGTTCTTTAATCGGTTACTATCTGTATAAAGAAGAGAAAACAACAGAATGACAACGCATTTTCTTCTTCTTACAAAATTTTCACAATAAGCAAAAGGTAAAACAACGTTATTAGGGCATTTAGTTTGTGAAAAATTTAACTTTGCGTCCTAGTGAAATAAAGTTCTGCTTGAAGCAATTCTTCAACAAAGGTTTTGTGAAGTTTCTACTGCTATTAATAGGCACACAATTCTTGCTCTTATTACGAATTTAAATAATGATATCAAAGCCAGGTTGTTTAATGAAATTTTTTGATAGTTTTATAAAAACTGCTGCTGTGGTATGTTTTCTTAAAATTAGTCATTCCGATTCTTGGGGTGAAACTTATTTATTCATAATATACTTATTTAAGGCTTTCCATTTATATATTACTCTTTAAAATAGATTAAAAATGAGTTGAGATATGTATTTTTGAAGTTAAGCTGAAATTTTTGACAGTTTTATGAAAAAATTGTTGTAGTAGTATGTTTTCTATGAATTAGTTGTTTAAATTTTTTATGTGAAACTTACTTTTCCATGATCTAATTATTTAGGAATTCAAAACAGATTAAAAATAAGTGAAATATGAAATTTTTAAAGTTAAGTTGAAGTTTTTTGCCAATTTATGAAAAAACTGTTGTTATAATATGTTTTCTGGAAATTAGTCATTCAAATTTCCGGCATGAAACTTATTTGTTCATAATCTAGTTGTTTAGAACTTTCCGTTTTGAAGGTAGGATAATTTTTTTTTGAAAGTTTTATGAAAAAACTGTTGGTGTAATATATTTTTTGAAAATTAGTCGTTCTAGTTTTTGTGATGAAACTTAGTTGTTCATAATCTACTTGTTTTGATCTTTCTGTAATATATTACTCATTTAAAATGCATAAAAAATGAGTGAGATATGAATTTGTGAAGTTAGGTTGAAATTGTTTTGATAGTTTAATGAAAAAAATGCTGCTCTAATATGTTTTCTGGAAATTAATCGTTATTTTTAGTATGAAATTTATTTTTTCAGAATCTGCTCATTATTAGCTTTGATGTTTCAATTGAAATGTGTTATGAGAAGATATTTTGTGGATCGCTCCATAGAGAATGACACAACTTGGTTAGAAGAAGATATATTAAACTAGTCTAAAGGTGTTATAACTTCCCAAAACTTCTTTTGAAAAAATAGACATGAAAAAAGGGAGTAAGAAGTTATGCTCTTTAATTGGTTGCTATCTGTAGAAGAGAAAATAGCAAAATGAAAATAATTTTTTTCTTTTGATAAAATTTCCATAACGCGCAAAAAAAACGTTATTAGGGTATTTAATTTGTGAAAAATTTAATTTTTCTTTCTAGTGAAACAAAATTCGTTTTGAAATAATTCCTCAACAAAGATTTTCTGAAGTTTTTTCTGCTGTAAATAGGTACATAATTCTTGTTATTATTATAAATTTAAACAATGGTATCAGAGCCAAGTTGTTTAATGAAATTATTTAGCAGCTTCATGAAAAAAGCTGTTGTTGTAGTATGTTTTCCGAAAATTATTCATTTGAATTTTTGGCATAAAATTTATTTGTTTATAATCTACTTGTTTAGAGATTGCTGTTAATATATTACTCATTTAAATAGACTTAAAACGAGTGAGATATGAATTTTTAAAGTTAGGCTGAAAATTTTTGGCAGGTTTATGAAAAACTACTGTTGCAGTATATTTTCTGGACGTTAGTCATTCAAATTTTTGGCATGAAACTATTTATTTATAATCTAGTTATTTAGGATTTTCTGTTAATATATTACTCATTTAAAACAGATTAAAAATGAGGGAGATAAAAAATTTTGAAGTTGGGCTGAAATTTTTTAATAGTTTTATGAAAAAAACAGATTAAAAATGAGCGAGATAAGAATTTTTGAAGTTAGGCTGAAATTTTTTAACAGTTTTATGAAAAAATTGTTGTTGTAATATGTTTATTGAAAATTGTTCGTTCAGATTTTCAGCATGAAACTTATTTGTTCATAATTAACTTGTTTAGGGATTTCCGCTTTGAAGTTAGGCTGCAGAGTTTTTTTAGTTTTTATGAAAAACTGCTCCTCTAATATATTTTCTGGAAATTAGTCATCAAATTTTCCTCATGAAATTTATTTGTTCATAATCTACTTGTTTATGACTTCCTATTAATATATTACTCATTTAAAATGGATTGAAAACGAGTGATATATGAATTATTTAAAATTAAGATGAAGTTTTTTAACAGTTTTATGAAAAAATTGTTGCTGTAATATGCTTTTTGGATATTAGTTCTTTGAATTTTTAGAATAAAATTTACTTTTTAAAATCTACTCATTATTATCTTTCTATTGATATATTATACATGCAAAATGAAAACATAATATTTATTTTATTAAAACTTGGTAACTTGTTTAGTCCTTATGTTTCTTAAAAAAAAATATTTTGGTCTTCTACAAGTAATTGTGACATAAGTTGTCACGTTGATTGATATAATCATTCTAATTATTTTCTTGTTCCTATTTCAGACATGGTTGAATAGGAACAAACTCAAATTACTCCAAGTGAGAGTTCTCGAAGTCGAGCAAAGGAACAATGCAGAAGAGCACTTCACTATAGGACATATTTTCGAGGGCTTGAAATCATAAGCAATGGTGTCCCGAGGGCGACAAAAAATCTGTTGAGGAATCAAATAGCTATATGAAGGGAAAGAGAGGAAAACTTAGAGAGCTCAAGTTTTTTAAAATGTCCCCTAGTATTTCAATCACTGATTTCATTCATCTTTTTTAAATTAAAACATCTTGAATGAAAAAATTACGTTGAAATATCGAATTGAAAAGCTTTAGCTATTTTAGCAGGCTCTCTACGAGAACCTTGAGTAAGAGATTAACTAATGTTTATTATGAGTTTGACCAATTCAATATTTTAGGGTGTATATACGTTGTCCTGAAGTTAAGTAATTAAAAGTAACTTGAAGTTGTTTATTTATCTCCAATATATGAACTAAGTTGTTTGTCTTTCTTTACAAAATTTCATTTATTTTCTCAATTGAGACTTAATTGGAATCATCACTAAAATACTCAATATCACTAAGAAATATTTTTCACTTTTGATTAAATATTTAGACCGGGATGATGATTGAAAACTTAGGCCTCATTTGTTTATACTTAATGGAGGTCTTAATGGTTCAGACCTTAGGCCATTAAGTGTGTTTGTCTTCATTAAGATTTAAGTACTTATTTGGTATGAATAGGTCTTAACCATTAAGATCTGGAACAAAATCTTAATATCATTAAAAGGTGTGTCACTATCACTCTGTCCACAACCACCGGCTACCACCATTAATCACCTCTATCATCACAACTACCACCACCATTACCATCATCAACCACCAGTCGCGACCACCACCTCTACCACCATTGTCAACCACTACTACCGTCGCCAACCACCCTTGACATCACAATAATCAATGGCAACCACCACTACTACTAACCACTATTGTTAGTTGTTACTATATATACCACTTTCATTATTATAATTATATGTACCACCGCCACCTCTACCACCATTATAACTCACTACCATCACTGCAACTAATCCCTACTATAATCATCTTCACCATCACAAATAACATCCCCACCAACTACTGTTAATACATTGTCAACCACCATACATTCTTCAACCACCATCATCAACACTGTCAACTACTTACATCAATCAAATTCATCATCACAACCACTACTACCAACCGTCACCATCACATCAGTCACTACAACACCTATCACTTTCATTATCATAATTATCACCACTACCAATACTTAACTATCACCACTTAATTACTAGCCACTAACACTAATCATTATCACGACCACCACTACAAACCATCTCTACCATAAATAGCAAACATAAATATTTTTATTTTTTATTAAATAATAAATTTATTTTATTAAATTAATATGTTTTAAATATCTAATTATTTTATTAGAATTGTATATTTAATATATTTATAAATAAATAAAGTATGCATATTCAGATATTGAAATACAAACAGACTTAATCATTCAGTGTTCAGATCTAGAGACAACATCTTAATCATTCAGATGTGCATTCAGATTCAGACTTTTTAATCTTAATGAAAACAAGTGAGGCCTTAGTGATCATTTTGATTCTATGCTAAATGTGAAGTCATTATGAAAATTGATTTGCTTGAGTAAATATATGAATATCTCATACATATATTGATCAACGTAAATATTTATGAGAATAGCTTGCTTAAATTATCTCTCTATTAATAGACATGACATGAAAAAGTATTATTGCTGACATAAATAAGGTAAAAAAACTGAATAGTGATAATTAAGACATTTGAAGTCGTAAAATATGGTATGTACTAGAATAGTAAAATGCTCTTGAAGATATAAATCATAGTTTAAATCAACCAGAAGAGGATAATACTGCATAACACATAAGAGATCTTGAATCTTACAAAGCTTGAAAACAAACATATTCCGCTGCACGTGAAATTATTGAAAGTTCTGTTGTTGATAACGACCTCATTCATGAATTTGAGGAATTTTCTACTGCTCATTCCATTTAGGTACACTTGCGGGAACATATGAGGATATATCTATGACCTGCCTTAGACAGCTGACTATCAAGTTTGACACTTACAAGAAACGTCATGATCAGAACATCAAACAACACCTTAGAGTGATATCAAACATGAATGCTCAACTCAAAAGTGTTGGTCATGTTCTTTCTAATTAGCAACAAGTTCAGGCGGTGATCCAATCTCTTCCGAATAGTTGGGATCATTTGAAGGTTAACTTAACCCACAATGATAGCATCAAAAATTATTCTGATGTTGTCTGTCATGTTGAGCTTGAAGACGAACGACTTGGTACTGCTAAAGTTGTATCTAATACCTTTGTCGAAAAATCAAGTGGTACTAAGTCTTTAGGCTTCAAGCATAAGAAGAATTGAAAATATAATAGGAAGGGTAAGAAAACCAGAGAAGGACCCTCCAAGAAAAAGAACAAGTCAAATTTCAAGTTGAAAGACAAGAGTAAGATGAAGTACTACAACTGCCATATCTTGGGGCATCTTGCTTGTGATAGTATTGACCCGAAAAAGATAGTATTTCTAAATGAATCTCTATGTGCTATATAATTTTCTAGTATTATGTTACTAACTGGATCTTATCTTATGTAGATTGTAGACTCAGGAGCCACCAACCATATGAATCGTGATCTAGAAGTGTTTGTGGAGTTCCGTCAAGTCTCACTTGAATCAAGGTAGATATATGTAGGAAATAATGCAAGAATTGAAGTCAAAGGGATAGGCACTTGCAAAGTGGACTTGCATGGTGGACGAACTTTGATGTTGCATGACGTTCGATATGCTTTAGAGATTCGATGAAACTTAGTATCTATGTCTGTTCTTTTAAATGTCGGTTTCACTTTTATATTTTAGTCGCAAGTATATTAGAATTAATCTAGACAATATTTTTTTAATGATTTTGGACTTCATTATGATAATTTTATCATTTTAGATTGTAATCCTTCAACTTATGACTATTATATTGACCATTGTGTAATGGCGTGTTATTCTAGATGCAATGATGTTTATTTTATTACCTAGCATGCAAGATTGGTCACATAGAACAAGACCAACTAAATAGATTGATAAAAGAAGGACATTTAGGTTCTTTCTCCAAAATTGATATGCCAATAAGTGAAAATTGTCTTGTTGGAAAGATTACATGTGAACTATTTGGGAAGGCTAAAAGAGCTGAGTTCCCACTGCAATTAATCCATTATGATATCTGTGATCCAATGAATTTGAGAGCAAGGTCTGGTGCTTTATATTTCATTATAATAATTGACTATTTTACGCACTTTGGTTATGTCTATTTGAATTTTCATAAATTTGAAGCACTTGAATGCTTTAAAAAATATATGAATGAAGTTGAGAATAAATTGGATAAAAGTACAACGACTTTAAAAATCAATAAAGGTCGAGAATATTTGTCAAATCAGTTTAAAAAATTATATACCGAAAAAGGCATTATCAGAAAATTAACTATTCCTTATATATATCAACAAAATGGTGTAGCTGAAAGAAAGGATAGAACAATATTGGACATGACAAGGTCTATGATGGCATATGCAAATTTACCTATCTCTTTACAGGGAGATGCGTTATTGACTGTAGCCTACATATTGAATAAAGTGTCTTCTAAATCAGTATCTTCCACTTCCTTATGAAATTTAGACTGGTCATAAACTAAACATTAATGATATACAACCTTGGAGTTGTGTTGCATATATTAAAGATCATTTTGGTTCTTTCGGTAAACTGAGTCCAAAAGAAAAGAAATGTATCTTTGTAAGATACAACACTCCAAAGGCTAAGTGTTCATGGTGAGTTGGAGGTGGAAGTGCTACTGAATTTGAATCATGAGATGTCACATTTATAAAAAATAATTTTTCCAAAAAGGGTTAAATAAAGGAAAGTGAGTCTCTTTATGAAATGTTGAATTCAGATGATCAGACAATGTCTTCAGACATATTTTATAATTCAATAATCAAGGATTGGCTTCTAATCTAAGTGGTAGTTTTGAATTCCAAAATTCTATGGAGGAATCTAAGCTTCAATTACGTAGGAGTACCAAAAAAGGTGTACTCTAACGATCTTATGATATTGAGCATTATGTTTTTTTGGTATCTCTCGAAGAATTAGATAAACTTAATGATGTGATTGAGGCTTTAACAGGACTTGAAAATATGAGTGGATAAAAGCGATGAAAGAAGAATTAGAGTCCATGAAAATCAATAAAGTCTAGGATTTAGTTGACCTTCCTCTGGGACATAGAGCTATTGGGAACAAATGGATACTCAAAGTTAAATGCAAGTCGGGTGGGTCAATATAAAGACACAAAGAATGAGTGGTGGTAAAAATATTTTACTCAAAAAATTGAAATATATTATGTGGAAACTTTTTCACCAATTAAGTAGTTTACCTCTATTCGATTAGTTTTGCCTATTGTTGCACGTTTGGATCTAGAATTGCATTAAATGATTGTGAAGATCATTTTTCTCAATGGAGAACTAAATGAGAAAATCTACATGGAACAACATGTAGGTTTTATTGTTAAAGGCCAAGAAAAGAAATTTATAAATAGAAAAGATTAATTTATAGCCTGAAGCAATCTTTAAGACAATGGTACCTAAGATTTCAGAAGGAGGTGATATCATTTGATTTCACCATGATATATGAACACCATTGCATCTATGTAAAGAAGTCCAATGAAATATTTATAATTTTTTTCTTTTATATGGATGATATTTTATTACCCGAAAATAATTTAGAGTATGTGAAAACATAAAGTCACGGCTTCCAAAATCATTTGACATGAAGCATGTGGGTGAAATAGATTATATATTGGATGTTAAGATTCAAAGATATTGTTCCAAGAAGTTTTAGAGTCTATCTCAAAATACATCTATAAAGAAAATTTTGGAATGCTTTCATATGAATAGTTGCAAACCCATGGATACTCTTATAAAAAGAGGTGAAACTTTAAGCCTTGAAATATGTTCAATAATAAAAAAGAAAAGGAAGGCATGTATCGAGTTGCATATTCTAGTGTTCTCGGTAGCTTAATATACACTACATGTGTATTCGCCCAGACATTTGTTATGTCGTGGATCTGATTAGCAGGTATCAATCTAATTTCAGAAGAGATCATTAGAAAGCAGCGAAGAGAATTTTCAGATATATGAAAGAAACTGCAGATTATTCACTATGCTATAGTGGGTCTGATTTACTCCTAAAAGGTTATACAGATGCTAATTGGGTTGGTGACAGAAATGATAGAAAATCAACCTCGGTCTATGCTTTCTTACTTAATGGTAGTGTTATTTCATGGAAAAGTAAAAAATAAACCTGCACAACCCTTTCAACTATGAAAGCTGAATTTGTGGCTTGTGTATCTGTAATATAAGAAACTGTTTGGTTAAAGAGATTCTTTGAGAATTTAAATATTGCGAAGAATTCTCAAGGTCCCATGATTTTATATTGTGACAGTCAAGCAACTATCGCATACACGAAGTATCTTAAGTATCATAGCAAGACCAAACACTTTGACATCAAGTATCACTTTGTGAGATACATATTATCAAGTGGAGAAATAAATTTACAATACATTCCTACATGAGATATAATAGTTGATCCCTTTATAAAAGAAATATTTAAATACTTGTTTGAAAATATTCTCATCAATATTTGACTCTTATAATTTCTGCACATATTTCATATACATGTGATGGTGTATGTCGAACAAGCTGCGAAGTTGAGTCTCTCACACGAGCAATCACCTCTTACGTTAAGAAACATAAAAACATGAGTTCCACCACTATGTATAAATTATTTTATAAGCCAGATATGAGTCTCTCTAAAAAGAAGAATTTGAGGATCATCAAAGAGAGAAATTCTCTAGGATTAAACATCTAGAGGTGTCTAGATCAAGATTTGTACGGTGTTAAATAAGTAAAATGAATGAGTCACACAAGCCAATATAAGGTGAGAATACCATGAGTGTTTCATACCACATATGCTAAGCGATCAATGAGTTAATAGAAGAATGAATCCAGCTTCTCATTGTGTGAAACCCCAAAAAATTATATTAACTTTTCATTAGAATACCTTTGACTTTTGACTATCTCTTGAAGTTTCAATCGGTGATACTACTTTAGCATGTCACTAATAATCATGAGTGATTCGGCAATGCAGTGCACATCTAGGAAAGCAGTTGATCTAAAAATGATAAATTTGAGTAGAAAGAAAAGATAATTAAAAATAATAATTTTACTTGTATATACAAACTGACCATTATGCTTACCATAAGGGTGTCAAATGTAATTGTGGATATAATATTAAACATGAACTCGAGTTCACCTCTTTTGAGGATGACGGATCGAATAGTAAGCTACTAGAGTAGCAAATGATGTCAGGGGTATTGCGAGTAATAAGATCCTCCTGTTAGTAACGAATGCTTTTCGTAAATGATTGAATTTCTATGTGAAGCTTTGATACAACCTTAATAGGTTTGAAATTTTATAGATCTTGATGCTCGCAAGACACACAAACTATTTGCCTATATGAGTTATGAGTGTTATCAATATAATATTATTTTGGGTCTAGCCCATCATGAGAGAAGTGGGAGATGTTAGATTATGGATTGTAGGTCGCTAGCTCCGTGTGGGCTGACCTGACCCGGTTAGGAGAAGATAAATTAAACTAATTTAAAGGAGTTATAACCTCCCAAAACATCTTTTGAAAAAAGAAACATGAAAAAGGGGAGTCGATAATTATTCTCTTTAACCAGTTACTATCTGTACAAAGAAGAGAAAAGAGCAGAATGGCAACACTCTTTCTTCTTCTGACAAAATTTTCACAATAGCAAAAGAAAAAACAACGTTATTGGGGAGTTTAGTTTGCGAAAAATTTAACTTTGCTTCTTGGTGAAATAAAATTCAACTTGAAGCAATTCTTCAACAAAGGTTTCATTAAGTTTCCACTGCTACTAACAGGTACACAATTCTTATTCTTGTTACGAATTCAAACAGATGTAATAGACAAATTATTTTTTATATTTTGCGGTGTTATATGTTGCGTTATCTAAGTCTTTTGGTTCAATCTTTTACTCCTTGCGTTCACTTTTATTTTTTCACAATGGACTTTGCACTCCATTTAAGAAATAATAAATTAAGTGTATATTTTATCATAATACTCACATTAATTGATGTATAGTCTTAAGTATTAAGAAATGATTTGAGAATAAGTTTAATGTTAAGGGTAAAACATTAAAGAAATATGTGTTGCTAAATAGACAAATAAAAATGAAAATCTACTTTTAGTATAATTGACAAGTAATCGTGAACAGAGGGAGTAAAAGATACTTTATCCGATCCATATTAAGTGATGTTTCACGTAATCAAAAATTTTAATTGCTTTCTTCCAAATTTACTCCTATTTAGATAAGTGACTTTTTATTAACAAGAAACTATTACTATTTAATTAAGAGTAAGTTTGTAACATATTTTTTACTTTATAGGAATGATTAAATTTCTTAAGGAGTGTTCCCAATCAATAAATATCACTTAATATGGACTAGAGGAAGTAGAAGTATGTGTGATGTGGTGTTTTTTGTTTATAAAAATATATTTTACTTTCTTGGATTAAGTAGATTTCTTAAGAAGTGTGCTCAACTTAAGAATCCCACATTAGGCTCAATTGAAATATGATCCTAAAGTTCTTTGTTTTCCACCATAGTTGCAAATCCTGACATTAGTCTCACTCTCTCGGCTTATCCCATCACCGACTCATAGTTATTTGTTCAATCAAACTAGAATCTACCAATTTCCTAGTTTCGAAAAACACAAATTCACCGGCTTATGCAAACTTTGAAAATCTTGAGTGCTATTGTAGATTAAGCACCAACCAGAACAATAGAAGAAGATGAACAAAAGGCTAATCCAAATTCTAATTTCACAGAGTGGGAAGAATGTGATTTATTAGAAGTTGGCTCACAGGAACAATGATTGAAGAGTCGATGTTTCTAATCATAGGCTATTCAACGGCTAAATAGATATGGACTTTGTTTGAGAATATATACCTGTAAGCATAGGTAGACCCTTTGCTTCTTAAGAAAATAAAAAGAGACTAAGCTATACTGTAAAAATACAATTCCTATCTCATTTATACATGTGACAAACTAAGTGATCGTGATTGGCACCCACACTAACCTCTCGGTAGGCGAACCCTTGTTCCTTACCTAATCCATTCCAATTAAGCATTCAAACTATTAAAATAAATACTCATAAATCAAAAGCGAAAGTCTTATAACATGAATAGAAAACATTTGCAGAACCGTCTTTTTCAAACCCAAGAACCTGAAAGTCATTGTGCATTGGGCTCTAACTAAACAAAGTATAAGAGTAGTAAGATAAACAAAAACAATAGTCAATGTCTAGATTCCAAAAGACATCAAATAAAGAGGATCTGCGGCAGTCTGAGTAGGAGTCAACTCATCCTCGAATCAAATGTCTACTGCCACGCTAGAGATGAGGTCATGAAGAAGTTCCTGAATCACAGTTTGCACTCAATAAATCAAATGCATAAGTAGCGTCAGTACAACACTATATACTGGTAGGCATCATAGGTCGACCGTAGTAATAACAAGTATACACGGTAATTAGATAAACATACACAATCGAAACGGACAACCATTTCTCGAGCCATCATTTAATGCAAATCAATTCTGCATTGCAAGCTGACTTGTTCACTAGATTAGGTCTCCCTGTAGCCAATTGGACCATGGAAGCGATCTCGCGTAGTGATAATGGTGTCACTGCAGCGGTACAGATCTAGGAAATAGCTCGACTAATGCTGACAACCTTAGTTATTCATTAGTTCCCCAAAATTATCCACTCAACAATTAATTCATCAACTCATCACAGGTATTTATACCATAATTCTTAATAATCAATTCATCAACTCATTATAGGTGTTCATACCATAATTCTCAGCAATCAACACTACCACGTATAATCTCAAGGTCGTTATAAAATTATAACCAACATATCATAAACCTAGTAAAACTAATGCCTGAAGACCAAGCAGTTCATGTTCATCAAACCCCAACATATATAAATCATTACATAAACTTTAACTCCTTGTAAATTGTAACCTATCTCAATTGAAGACTCAAATATCAAGCTACTTCACGAGAGCTTTGCCTTTGATCAACGCCTCGGATTGTTCAAGGTATAAAAAAATCAATAAATAACATTCAATCAATCACTTCTTCAGAAAAAGGCTTGGGAGTTCAAACCCATCCAATTCTACCTGATCATAGAAAAGATTCTCTTATGACTGACTCGCTATTCACTCGATTTTTTATTCAATTCGAAACCCAAGAGTTAACTTATCATAACCCTATCCCGCAATGATCATTACAATCTATTTCATGGAGTTCCCACTGCTTTAAACCCCTTTAGAGCAGTTTTTAAGGTCAAAAGGTCTCAACTTTATTGAATTCTAGGTTTCAAATCATTGTATTGATGAACTAACATATCCACATTACTCTAGAAAGTGTAATTTAATAACCTAGAAAATTAAAAATCAATGATTACCAACACTCATTCAATTTGCTCTAACTTTCATAGTTCTACTCATCATTCCACCATTAATGATCCTCTATGATTATAGGGAGTTGGGGAAGTTCTTACCTTGGGAGGAAAATTGTTCTTGCCTTTTAAAAATCGCCTTTCAGCTTCTAAGAATAATGGGTTGAAAATCCCAAAATTTTGAATTAAACTGTCATACTGTCTCCCGTCATTTGCTGTAGCAGTCCATTTTCTATTGCAGCGGACCTGCTACAGCGATTCAAGACTCACCACGGCAGACCCGATGATTTACCTCTCTAACCACTACGGCGGACTTCCAACCGCTGTGGCGGTCTCGATGTAGTGGGAATTCCACCTCTGCAATGGTCTCCGCTAAACATTAGCTTAGTAATCCTACATATTTCCCCATTTCAAATCACAAGTCTTTCATCCAGACTTCCCAATAATTTTCAATCATGCACTTAGGCGTAAAATGATTCTAAGTCCTTAATTATCCTTTAAGGATCGACGGACCATTATATCAGATACTAGTTAAAACATCATTCATGCCCCAAACATCAAAAGGAAACAAAATAATAGAAAGTACCCGACTCGACAAAAAACTTAGGGTATTTATCTCACTAGTCTGCTTCGGTCTTTCAAGTGACGTCCTCCATAAGATGGTTCGCCCACTGGACTTTTACAGTTGTGATCTCCTTCAATCTCTGCTTGTGGACCTCTCTGTCTAATATAGCTATCGGCTCCTCTTCGTACGACAACTTGTCATCAAGCAGCATAGAATTCCATCAGATAATGTAAGTACCATCCCTATGATACTTTTTCAGCATGGAAACGTGAAACACAGGGTTGAATTCTAGACAACCTTGGAGGCAAGGGCAATTCATAACTCACATCCCCCATACGGTGCAACACTTCAAATGGGATAATATACCTTGGGTTAAGCTTGCCCCATTTTTCAAACTGCATCACACCCTTCATGGGTGAAACCTTGAGCAAGACTTTCTCTCTTACCATAAACTCCATATCTTTAAACATTCGGTCAGCATATTGTTTCTACCTACTCTGAGCTGCCATGAGTTTATCTTGGATTACCTTGACCTTTTCCAGGGATTCCTTAAGTAAATCAGTACCTCAAGGCCTTACCTCCAAGGCATCAAACTAGCCAATAGAATACCTATATCTCCTCCCATACAAAGCCTCGAAGGGTGCCATTTCGATGCTTCAGTGATAACTATTGATCTATGCAAACTCCACCAAGGGTAGGAACTTGTATGAATGCCCCCTAAAGTGTATCACACAAGCTCTAACATATTCTCTAATACTTGAATCGTCCTCTCAAACTGACCATCAGTTTAAGGATGAAACGATGTGCTCAATTCCAATTTAGTACCCAGTTTATCCTGCAAAGGTCTCCAAAAATTAGAAGTAAACTGCATACCTCTATCTAATATAATTGATACTGGCAACCCATACAGTCAATGACTCCATATATTCAGAGCAAAAACCATTGTCGCTAACTCCAAGTCATACGTAGAGTAGTTCTTCTCATGCACCTTCAACTGCCTGAAAACATATGCAATGACCTACTTTTCTTGCATTAACAAAACATCCAAACCAGATCGTGAGGCATTACAATAAATCACAAAGTCTTTACCTTCTATCAGCAGCGCTAGGATAGGGGCGATGGTCAATAAGGTCTTTAGTTTTTGAAATCTCTCTTCACATTCATCTGACTATTGAAAGAGTACATCTTTCTGCGTCAATCGTGTCAACTGAGATACAATGGCAAAAAAACCCTTCACAAACCGACAGTAGTCACTAGCTAACCCCATAAAACTATGAACCTCTATCACCGTCATGGGTCTAGCCCGATTCTGGACTGCCTTCACCTTCTATGGGTCAGCCATAATTCCTTCCTTTGATACCACATGTCCCAAGAAGGACACTAATTCTAGCCCGAATTCATACTTGGAAAACTTCATATACAACTCTTTCTCCTTTAACAACCCCAATACAATCCTTAGATGATCCTCATGTTCCTGCTTAGTCTTTTATCAGGATATTATCAATAAAAATGATCATGAAGGAATCCAAGTAAGGTTTAAAAATATCATTCATCAAGCTCATAGAAGTAGCTGGAGCATTAGTGAGTCCTAATGACATAACCAAGAACTCATAGTGCACATACCTGGTCTGAAATGCCATTTTTGGAATAGCCTCAGCATGATTTTTCAGCAGATGGTAACCTGAACTCAAATCAATCTTCAAAAATACTGAGGCACCCTGAAGCTGATCAAATAGGTCATCTATCTGGGAAAGGGAATATTTGTTCAGAATGGTGACCTTGTTCAACTGACGGTAATTAATGCACATCTGCATGCTACCGTCTTTCTTTTTTAACAAACAACACCCGGGCACCCCACCGTGAGACACTCAAATGAATAAATCCTTTATTAAATAATTCTTGCAGTTGTTCTTTTAACTCTTTCAACTCAGCTGGTGCCATCCTATATGGAGATATAGAAATAGGCTGATTTCCTAGCTCCAAGTCTATGCAAAAGTCAATATCATGGTCTGGTGATATACTAGGCAAATCCATTAGAAATACCTCTAGAAACTTGTGAGCCACTAGAACTTACTCTATGGGAGAAACCTCAATACTAGTTTTCTGAATATGAGCTAGGTAAGCCGAACAATCCGGCTCTACCAATTTATTGGCATGAATAAACTAAATGATTTTCTTAGGAGCAAGGCTACAATCCCCCTTTCACTATAATCTAGATACACCTAGTATAGCTATGGTGACTGTTTTAGCATGACAGTCCAAAATAGTGTAGTCAAGAGACAACCAACACATCCCAAGAATAACATCACAATCTACCATATCTAGGATGACCAAATCTATCCAGGTTTCATACTCCATGAATCTTACCGAATAGGCATAATAGTACTTTATCAACAACCATAGAATTTCCAACGGGAGTAGAGACATGAATTAGAGCATCAAAAGTATCACAAACAAGATTCAACCCCATAATAAAGTAAGCAGAGACATACAAGAGGGTAGAATTAGGATCAAATAAAGAAGCAGCCATTTGATCGCATACTAGAATGGTACCTATAGTAATTGCATTTGAAGCCTCTACCTTAGGTCTGCCTCAGAATGCATAGAAATGAGTCTGACCACATGTCTGTGATCCGCCCCTGCTGGACTACGTACCACCTCAACCGGAGTGAGTACTACCTCTTCCTGTTTGAGTGCCCCCTTTTCTGGGCTAGGCTCCACCCTTACCAGCTGAATGGATGCCCCGCCCAAGATAAGGGTGGTCCTTGCTGAAAGCACTGCCTCCCCTACTTATTATTGTTAGAGCTTAGGGAGTCTGGTGTTGAACGATCTTCCCACCCTGTCCAAGCCTGGGATACCATCTCTGCATGTGTCATACTCGCCATACTCGTGACAAACCTTATCGATCATGGGCCTCTGAGCAGGGACTGAAGAAATAGGATACCAATTAGAAGGTCTGAGATGACCTAGAAAGCACGTGATCATATCATGATCTGATTTGTAAGCCTACTTGGGTCTTGAGTATTTACTTGTAAGAATCTCTTCCCTAGAACTAATTTCTAGTTAATTGATATGAATCAACATACATATTCTTTTAGAGTCTAGATTAGAATAATAGCTTCATCCAGTTTGAAACTCAAAGACTAGATCCGGGACTTAAATTAGAAGATCTAGAAATTTGCAGAAATTATCACAGAATGACTCACCTAACGGGTCGTTGAGATACCTAACGACTCGTTAGATCATTCGTGGGAAGGAGGATTGAAATAGGATAAGGGAGAGGCAGTGTACCCAACGAAAGACCTCACGAGTCGTGGTCAGTCACCACGACCCGTTGGTCATTCGTGAGCAGACCGGGTCAGGAATTTACAAAGTTGGGCAGTGTACTTGACGGATGATGGCCATGAGTCATGGTCACCAGTAATGACTCATTAGGTCCCTTGTTACCAGCCCTAGTTAATTGTTAGGCAGTGCACCTAACGAGTGTCACCACGAGTCGTGGTCACTGACCACGACCCGTTAGGGTCACCTGTTAGTTTTTCCTTGCGACTTTCTAAGCGCTATGTAGTAACTTCCTATTCTCCTAAGATTTAAACTACATTGTTTTGGATGTAATTTCAGTCTTATTAGAGGGTTTGAATGGTTCCTCCCCTCATTCCCACGTTTATTCTCAGAAAGATTATCGAAGAGTCCCTCAAGAAAATCTCGAGCAAGCTTAGGGTTGTGCTCCATTTTAGCATTCCAAATTCTCTTCTCAGGGGAATTTCTTAGCTAGGTATGTGGGAATTCAACAAGGGAAATTGTTCTTTCCTTGTGTCCCCCAAACCCTTCCATGGTTTCTCTATCAGTATTAGCCCTGAGTTTTCGAATATGAAGAAATTATATGTTATTATTCGTTAATTTCACATAGAATGATATCCTTGATTATTATTGATATAATCTCCATCAATTCTTACCTGAATTGTTGATGTTCTTGCCAAAGTGAATTTAAGCCCTAAAATTTTGAGTTAAGACTATTTGTGTATTAAATTCCGTCAAGTTTGTGAAGTGTGATTTGGGCTGAATTTTATAGTATTTCTTATTGTCTATATGTTGAATAAATACTCCATTGACAAGAATGATTTTAGCCTTGTCGGATAAGATTTCGTTAATTCTTGAAATATGTTAAGGAATTCCCATGTTGTTGGAATGAGTTTAGTTCTCTATTAGATGCTTAGTAGTTCAGTTCAGTTAGAACATAGAACCTGTTTCAGAACTATTCAGAAATTGTCAACTAATCAGTTTGGCTACAGTCTTTTTCTGAGGTGTTAGTGGTGTCTCTCAGTTATCAGAATCAAACTCAGAATCCAGTTTATTGGTCCATTAGGCTGTCATGACATTTTAGATATATAGCTCTGACTAACCTCAGGACCCCAGTTCAGTTTACAGTTTGTTATCAAATGGTTACGAGGCTTCAAGATAAGCAGCTCTGACCAGTCTAGAACCCAGTTTCGAAATATGGTCCGACAAGACTCTTAGGGTACTTGCAGTATATGTCCCTGACTAGTCTTGGATCCCAGTTTCGAGCTATCAGCAGAGTAGTTCAATATAGGTTTCCCAGTGGGAGTAGGTCTTAGCACCGAGCGGGTCGGGATTCCAACGCACCCAGATTTCCAAAACTACGTTACCAACGTAGGTCACAATATTACTTGGCCTGATTGCCCCCAGACCCTGTGATCACCCAGTTCATGCCTTTATACCCTGGCAAGGTATATTGGGTCCTACCGATGGGGTGTATACATCGAACTCCACGTCTAGATCACGTGGTTATATATCAGTTATAGACTCTCCCACTAGTCGGTCCAGTCCAGTCTCATAATAAGAAGCTCAGTTCAGTTCCAGCTCTATCAGTCTAGCTCAGTTCAAGTACAGTATCTCAGACTCAGAACTTTCAAACTTAGGGCATGTCTTTGATCATCAGACAGGGTCACTTTGATCATCTCAACTTATTTCAGTGGTTCAGTTCAGTATACTTATTGGTCATTGCATGTCATTTCGATTTAGTTATTTATATTCAGCTATGTCATCTCTTACCTACTCAGTACATTCAAAGTACTAACGCATACTTTTATGTTGTATCGTTTCATGATACAACTGCAGGTTCTCAGACTCAGCACCGTTAGTTGCCGCGGTTCAGATCCTCCACCTCAGCAGTTGAAGTGTGAGTCCTCATCATTCGAGGGCCTTATTTCATTTCTTTCAGTTAGTTCATTATTTTTAGCTAGACTTAGAGTTAGCTGGGGCCTTGTCCCAGCAACTAATTACTTAGAGGGCTTTCAGACTCAGAATTAATTTCATACTTCTAATGTTCTTAAACTTTATGATTTTAGTTTTATTTTCATAAATGCTTTTACGCTATTATTTCAAAGCTTTCGCTATATTTATTTAACTCAGAATACCAGTATACGATAGACCAGGGATTGACTTGGGGTCACTTGTGACTTCAAGTACCGTGTCTCATCTAGGATGTAGACTCGGAGCGTAATAAACTTAGTATCAGAGCACTAGGTTTAGAGTATCCTCGGAATGTCTGAAAGCCGCATCGAGTAGAGTCCTTTTCATGAGTGTGAAGCGTGCCACGCTTATAACGAGGAGGCTACGAGATGTTATTAGGAAAACTCTCTTTTGATCATACTCAGTATCGTGCATTAAAGTTAAATTCCAGAAACTTCCTTCTAATTCGTGCTCTGCTTCATTTCAGTGAATCATGCCTCCCAGACGTGGTAATGGAAGAAGGGCCAGTAATGCCAATAGACCTGCCCCACCAACCCCAATAGCCCACAAGATGATTTGGTATCTACCGCCAAATTCAGGGCGTCCATTCAACTGCTGGCCCAAATAGTCACCAACCAGGTGAACCAGTAGGTGGTGTCGATGAACACCAATGGGTCTGCAGCAGCTGAAGGGTGCGGTACTTCACCCTTATGAACCCTCCATCTTTTCAGGGATCCAAAGTAGGGGAGGATCCCCAAGAGTTCATGGATGAGGTCAAGAAGATTACCCGCATTATGGGTGTTAGCTCCTCTGAAAGTGATGACCTGGCTGCCTACTAGCTAAAAAGAGTAGCTCAGGTCTGGCATAACCAGTGGAAAGAGGGGCGGCCAGCGGGAGCAGGACCAGTGGAGTGGGAGGAGTTTCACACAACTTTCTTGGATAGGTTTTTCCCTCGGGAGCTAAGAGAGGCAAAGATGGAGGAGTTTATGAATTTGAGGCAGGGCAATAGAACCGTGGAGGAGTATGCTCTGGAGTTCATCAAGCTGTCTAAGTACGCTCCAGAGATGGTAACTAAGACAAGGGCTCGCATGTTCAAATTTGTGAATGGGGTGTCGAATCTGGTCCTCAAGGAGTGCAGGACAGCAATGTTGATTAAAGATATGGACCTCTCCAGCTTGATTATCTATGCCCAGTAGATTGAGGCCAAAAAGCTGAAGGATATGGAGAGAAAGAACAAATGGGCAAGGAATGGCTAGTCAGATTACGGCCATCAGAGGTCTAGCAGTAGTAGCCGCCCACAGCAGTAGCAGAGAGCCCCAACACCCAGTTCAACCAGCGCCCCAATCTTTCGGTCCCGCCAGGATCGGAGGGGCGGGTCATCTGGCACTCAGTCTCAGACCCACAGCACAGAGAACAGGTATCCAGCTTGCCCCAAGTGTGGCAAGAACCACCAGAGATAGCTCAGACATCGTCTTAGGGAGTGTCCATCAGCCGGGCGAGGGAGATCACAAACCACCACCTCATCAGCTCTAGTAGGCCGACCAGCCCAGCAGGCTAACGCATCAGGTACGGGTGGCGGTCAGTGCCAAAACCATTTTTATGCTCTGTCGTCCCGTTAGGATCAGGAGAGTATCTAGGGAGTTGGGGAAGATGATAGGGGAAAGAATGAATGGGAAAGTTCTTATCTTGGGAGAAAAATTATTATTTCCTTTGAAAAATTTCCTTCAGCTTCTAGGAAATCGTGATTTAAAATAATGGAGTGAAAATCTCAAAATTCTGACTTAAACAGTCATATTACCTCCCGTCATCTGCTGCAATTGACCCGCAATGGTGACCTGAGACTCGCTACGGCGAACTCGATAGTTTACCTCTCTAATCTCTATGGTGGATTTTGACTGCTATGGAGGTTTTGCTACAATGGAAATCCTACCACTACAGCGGTCTCCACTAATCGGTAGCTCGGGAATCCTGCATATTTTTCTATCTCAAATCACAAGTCTTTCATCTAGACTTTTCAGCAATTTTCAATCATGCACTTAGGCATAAAACGATACTAAGGCCTTAATTATCCTATAACGACGTACGCGTCTTTATAATATATAATTCAAACGCTTGAGAAAAGAAATTAAGCTAGGAAAAACAATTTAGCATTCGGAGTTTAGACTGTCAGTTGGCTATCCCTCTACCTTTGATATGTATTTGCATTTCAATTTCTTAATAGATTGTATTAACATTAAAATTCCCTCCTTGAAACACCAAGAAGTTCCTTTTATATCATATAGAATAAATCACTATGAAAAAAACACAACTAATAATTGAAGTTACTCTAGTTTTCTATTTTGTCACCCTTCTTATCTAATGTAACTCTTCTGCCCAGTTGCCAATAGGCCTGGAGTGGCGTAGCCAAATAAGAAATCTGCTCCATAGCCTCATAGTGTAGGGCATTCAAAGAACAAATGTGTAAATAACTCTACATTCCTTTCACAGAAACCACAGTTCATGGGTACATGAATACCATTTGGAGTTCGCGTACAGTTGTAAGTCTTTGTTGGACAGCCAACCACAAGTTAAATTGAAATCTGGGATGATTTCTGATTGTAATGTTATACTCTTTCAATATGCTCTGGGATGCTGAGATATTAGCAAACAACAGGCCTTCTTAATTTGGTAGCATCCTCCTTTTTGAAGCTCAATCATTCTCTGAGTGAAAGAACATTGTCAGAGGTCAGCTGTATCAAAATATCTTTACAATCCATGATCTTCCTAACCACATAAGCAACAGTCTTAGGTTTATCCATAGTTGCCAAATATCTCTGTTTGAAGTAGTAGTAATGGATCCAAATGTTCTAGATCAGTCTCATAATTTATTCTCAAACTTCTGGAAGTCTTAGAATAAAATTTCAATCCCTAGAGCTGAAAACAAGCCTTTGGACCATTACATGTTTATGCTTAATATAATACCAAAATATGCAACACGTTCTAAACCCGTCCAAAACTCGTCAAAGATAAATCAAAAATTTTTGGACAAGTCTAGAATCATTATACAGATCTGTTGGAGCTTTCAAATCAAGCACCCGAGCTCGTTTAGTCAACTATCTGATAGAGGACAACTCTAAACTTTAAATTCTACGAGAATGCAACTCGAGCATCGATTCTCATCCAAAGTCCTAGATATAAATCAAATATGTAAATCAATCATGTAACGTGTTCTGACTTGTTGGAGTTATCAAATCACCAATTCGAGGTCCTCTTGACAAAATATTGACCGTTGTCAACCCAAATTTTCAAAATAAACTAGAACGCAACCAATGACTCAAATGAATTTGAAGCACCTCGGGATCTATGCAGAACATCCAATCAAGTCATAACTTATCTTTTGGATTAAATGAAATCAACCAAACAAAAATTCAACCTCATTAATCCAAAACTAGTATAATGACCCGCGCGATGTGCAAATAATAATTAATAAACCAACTTAGATTTACAAATTACTCCCTCTATTTCATTTTAACTGCTAGGTATACTATAAATAGGTGTTTCGAAATATTTGTTAGTTTCAAATTTCAGGAGACAATTGATCATGTTTTTTTTTATTTTACCCTTAGTACCTAAAATAATTCTAAAATGTGAAAAAGGGTTATTGTTGTATGTTTTCAGGTTATATTAGTCATATTACCACACCTATTAATTATTTCTTAATATATGTGCAAATCTTATCCTAGCAGTTAAAATGGAACAGAGAGAGTACCAAATGATCATAAAGAATTTCTTTTTATTGATCAAAAGGTAAACCAACAAAGACTAATGAAATTAATGTCAACATCTCTTTTGGTTTATGTTTTCTTGAATAACCCATAAAAATTAGTCCATTATAAATCATCTCTTAGTTAAAACTAAATAAAGCAGCACAATAAAAAATTCAAAATAATTACTGAATTTGACAATTTAATCTATTTAACAACTAAGAGACATCAAAAAATAAAAAGAAAAGAAGTTGAAATAAGTTCTTGGACTTTTTTTAATATATATATATATATATATATATAAAGAGTCGTGTTTAAATTATTTGTAAGTATGGTCATTAGGAATCAGATTAACATCGAACTATTCAACCTCAAAGTTAATCATTTAGATAATATCTAATAGATATGTGACACACAACCAAATAAAAAATCAAATATTTATAATTGCTGGGCAAAAGAATAGCATTAAGAAATTGGTGAATTTTCAATAAGAACTATAAACTAAAATAAAGAAACAAAATAGTTATAAACTTCACCGCACTTTTTAAGGTGCCATTTACATTTTTAGGCATCACCATTGCACGCCAAGAATAGTTTAAGATCAAATACAATAATGGGTATATAAATGAAAATGCAAAAAACAATATCTACAGTTCTCATCACATCTTGAACTACATAAATTTTATCGCAATATTAAATTCCTTCTTTGGATGTTGTCGCAATTAATTTGATCATCCTCTGTTAGATTCATTCCCATATAGTTAGTAATTGAAGATTTTTCAAGTTTCCGCAAGAACATAGGTATATACAAACTATGAAATACTTTAAAACAAAAAATATAAGAGAAGAATAATATATAATAATTAATGACAAATTTATTTAATAAAGTATCAAATTAAATTACCAAAAACTTTGATGTATACTATATATCTAGCTTCATTTTTTATTTGTCCATCATCATCATAAACTAAAATTTTTAATCCTTTCCTACTTGTCACACGTGAAAGAGCAACATACAATTGTCCATCCGTAAACACTGCTTTTTCAAAAATAATCCCACATGAAATAGTAATTGACATTGACTTTTATTAATCTTCATTGTAAAAGACACAACAACCGGAAATTGTCATTGCTGGAACTTAAAAGGTATTCTCGCGTCAGATGGAGTCAATGTCATTCTTGGGATAAATACTTTTTCTCCAGCCATATTACCTGATAAGACCTTAACTTCAATAACTCGATTTTCAAGTCTTGTGATGATCAACCTTGTGTCATTATATAATCCCTATGACTGATCTATATTTCTCAATAACATCACAGGAACACCAACCTTTAGAGTAATAGAGTGATTTGGAATTCCAGAATACTTAATACTATTTAGAAATTTCGGTGTATGTATGTGTTTCAAAGCTGTAAAAGCATGATCAGACGTACAAATTGTATCAGAACTCAAATATGTTTTCTCAGGATTGGGATTGAGTGATACCATATATTCATTGACAGATTCCACCATGTCAAGAGTCGGAGCAAGAATTGCTCTTTGTTGGAGGTAATCTATGTCATTAGAATGACTAAAGAAATTAGGATAAGTACTTTTTACAATTGCAGATATTGGATCATCACAATTATGTATGAGAAAATCACATGGGATTTGAACCTTTTCAATTCCATCAACCTAACTTCCAATTCTTCCATCACCAATTATCAAAATTCAATCTGAAAATTTGTTTAACTCGTCTAAATGTGAGTCTAACTAGTTTCCTTGCAATCTCATATTATTTTCAATTTTAATACTTCATAGTCGGACCATAAATATGAAGAGTTTTTAGTAGCATTAACAATATCGTGTTGAGTACCTTTTGTAATGACAGGCAAAATTTGCCTGAAGTCACCACTAAAAACAACTGTTTTACCTCCAAACGCCGATCTAAACTGGAAGTGCCTTCAAATCTAAGAATATCTCTAAGAGTTTGATCAAGAGCTTCAAATGCATCATTGGCACCTCATCTCAAATAATCAACTTTATCTTGACGATCAATTTTGCTAGGGTACTAACTTGCTTTATATTGCATGTGGAATCTTCAGTTGGATTGAGGGAATTGCAAATCTTGAAGGAGCTGTTCGACCTCCTGATAACAAAAGAGATGCAATCCCACTTGATGCAACAGTTAATACAATATCTCCTCTGGATCGTATGCCAGAAGACAAAGTCCTCCAAATAAATGTCTTACCAGTTCCTCCATAATCATATAAGAAGAATAATCCACCATTGACTTCATCCACTGCTGTCATAATTTTTTCATAGACTGATATCTGTTCAACTGTCAAATTCAGTAATAAACATTGATATTCCTCTAACGAAGAGCGTCTATTATAATGCAATTCATCATGGACTAGTCTATTGTTATTGTCAGCTTCTGCCTCATTGTAAAAAGGTCTTGGTATTGATGAAAATTTCTAAAAACTTCTTCAGCAACCTTTTAAATTTTTTTTAACTTTTCCAAACAACGATTTTTCAATTCATCATCGCTTAGCTCTGCCTCTGAAAGAACATATCAATTATAAAATTTTAATAGCAATAATATAGAAATAAATATTACGTGATTACACAAAAATTGTTCAAAAACTTTAGATTAAGGAGAGATTTAGTCACATATATAATTTACTCAAAATAAAACGTCAACGGTAACAAACATAACTAAATTAAAAAGTGTTTAAAATTATCATTAAATCTAAATGTAATTACAACTATTACTAATGAGTTATAAATGCAAGAGTAGATATTATTTTAATCAGTTGATTTTTTTGACATCTATTTATCTCAACAAAGGTAATTTATCTCCTCTTTAAGCTACATATCCTTATTTGCATACTAAAAATTTTAAAAAATGTTATGATAAACTAAAAACATAAAGTTTATGTTCATATCTGAATTAGTCAATAATATTCATTCTTCATGGAGGATATCCTCTGACAATAATCGCCATGTTTCTTGACAAATATTTTTTGATCGTGACATCAAATTCAATAAAAATAACATAGAAAATAATTGCCTAAGATATGATGGCATACCCCAACTACTTGCCTCTTTTATGGCATCCACATATTCTCTGTCATTATCTAATAAGCCAAGTGCATAACATGCATCTCTAAAAGTGGTATGATTATGGTTGTTGATTCTCTTAATATCCTCATAGAATTTTGGACCTTTAATGACATTCAACAACAATCTAAGATAGTATAACTCACTAGTTCTAGGAGGAACAAAGAAGATCCTTCCAATAGAAAATGCAGAAGTTTTTCTTTTCTCCCATCTTTTCAAGTTTGATTTCCACACAAACTTAAGGGGAAACTCTACATAAGTTAATTCTCTTGCTTCAGGAAATTTTTTATTTGCCTCAAACTATTGCGCTCTAGTGCACTCGCAAGAGTACGCGGTCGTACAAGTAATACAATGGCCCTTTTTTAGAGCCGGATGTCGAACCCACAGGAAATGGACCAATTCAGTGAATTATCAAGGTCAAGTGTAAATTTAACCTTCACAAGTGTTGATTATAGAAATTTTTGGTAAATTATAACTAAGTCTAGGGGTGATCACAAAATACTCAAGAAACGATATAAGAAGCAACTAGAGTTAAGGCCTAATAATCATGCAATGCTACAATTCACAATGGTTCGAGTATGAAAATTTCAATTGTTGAACTCACATAATTAAAATTCTATGTTCATGATCTTTCGAGCCTCTAAACACGACAAACTAGTCTCACACCTACATCGTTGAGCGGGAATATAACATCCTAAGTCGTGAGCAATTTAAATACATGGATGTGATCTACGGATTTTGCACCCTTGATTATGGACTTTCGTACCTCTAATTATTTAACCAGACTTAGCTTCACAACTACTTCTACGAGTGGTGATGTGATAATTCTAAGTCAGTGTCTAGTTCATCCAATTTTAGTAACCAAGCAAGGCAAATTAGGTATAATTTCTATCCTAATTGCGAATCCTATCATAAAGGTAAGAACTAGCTCCCTACATTCTCATGTTCTAGCCTAAGCTTACACTTTTAAGCTTTTACCCAAGCTTAACGCGTTTGTTTTCATGGGGATCAAGCACAAAAACAACAACTATAAAGAATGTAAGACAAAACAACAACTAAAACTCAAACCAATGACGAAATCACGCATTTACAATCATATTATGTAGCCTCAATCCTAGAGGAAGAGTTTTAGCCACTCATGTTTGTACAAATACTCAAAAACATGTTTTAACTAACGTACTTACAAGAATGATTAAAAGAGAATGCAAAATAATGAACCCCAGGTAGAGTTCTTCACTTCTCCCTTCGCTCCTTTACGGTTTCTCAAAGATATTTCGTGATAAATGATTTTTGGAGCTAAGGTTTCAATTTATAGTAAGTGAAAATTTGCACTTTTTGGCCGTGCATGTACTGCCTCCGTGTCACGAAGCTAGTCACCTCAATTTGCCTCTGTGCCACGGAGCAAACGCGGAGGCTTACTGGTTTGTGTCGCTCGGTAGGTCCTCACATTGCACTGGTACGCGTCGCCCAGCGTGGCACGGCGCTGGTCGCGCTGATGGACGGGTATGGCACGGCTTTGTCGCGCAGGCCTCCTACCATGAAATGTCTTCACGCGCGCCTGGCATGAGCGTGGAACGATGCTGGGCGTGCACACGCACAACGTGGCACACTACCAGCCGCGACCAGCCTTGCCATGGCATGCCGTCTTGCAATCTTTTGCAATCCACCCTGAACTCCATTCCTTCACCTCAACCATAATATTTTAGTCCCTCACATGCATTTTACACTTACAAAATAAGGACTAATTATGTTGGTTAGTTTACGCACATAAATAATAAAATTCACATGAGAATATAATTAATTAGATTGACAAACATGACTAAAGTAAGTTACAAAATAGAACTTGGGTACATAATTATGCCTAAGATCACTGCCCCACACTTAAAGCCTTGTTCATCCTCGAACAACTCTTTTATGTCTCATGCACATGAAGACTCACACATAGCAAATTGAAGCAAGACAATTTATGTTAAGGCTACAATGATTGTTTTAGATAGCAAATTAAGAATAGAGAATGCAATATTTAACCATTAAAATCAAGTATAACTATGTAAAGACTTCCTAGCCTCAAGAATCGACTCTCAATCTCACAAACTCATGCAAATTAACCAATCAAGAAATATGATATGAATTTTATCATTCATCCAACATGTGCTCTCACAACAAGAGAGTTACCCATTTCTCACTCACGATTCTTCAAATTTAGAACATGTATGGGTCTATGCATAAGAGACAAGCTCACTCTCACAAAGAATTCACATACCACGTGTATTGGCCCATAATTTTGCCTTTAGTGTTTTACTCCACTAATTTAAGAATGTTCAAAAGTAAGACCAAGTAGGCCTTAATAGGTTGTAATGTAAGCTAAGGGCGGGTAGGTACTATTATGGCGAGTAATAGTGACTATCTTCCCTAAGCACTTTTAATACATCGCACTTTCCTTAAGAATTTCCATCCTCTTCCTTCACCCTTTTACTTTTCTCTCCCATTTTCCTCTTTTGTTTTCCCATTTCATTAGGCACACTAAAGCTGTTAGTAAGGAGTACTTGAACAATTTTCTTAAATTTTCTTTTTCGCTCTTTTCCTTTTTTACTTCCAACTAACTCTTATTCATTTTTAAACAAGGGTACATCTAGTCTTTTCTTTAACTTCCACAACTACTATTTTCTTCCTTCTTCCAACTCCTTTACTCCTTTTGCATTTTCACTTAAGCGCTTAGGAGTTTTGGATCAAATTCAAGGCTAATGACAAGAAAGGATTAAGCTCATTTTGTGGCTAGCAAAGAATAGGCTAAAGGCTCAATGGGGCTAACTAGGATCATATGACAAGATAGGTAAAGTGAGGGATAAAAATTAGGCTCATTCAAATAAATGCCTACATCATCTCCTACAATCGACATCTCTCATTTCGCTTTGTATACACACCAGGAAAGTTCTATACACTACACGATAGCATAGAATAATCAAAACCCTTACACTCACAGCACATGCTCAATTCAAGACAAATTCAGCAGACTCTTAACTCAACTAATCACAAGAATTCAAAATTCATCTTTTAAGCATATCGAGTCACATTCAAGAGCCTAGGTGTCTCAAAAAAGGTTATACATTTGCTAACATGCTTCAAAATTAACAACACTTGCATCTCATAATCATGTATAGCACATAACAAGAACATCAACTCATCAATCAGCTAAGGGTTCAAAGGTAAAAACCTATTGACTAATTTTCCCTCAAGACAGTCGTCATCCATCCATCATTGGGAAAAGTCTATAAGTATGACTAAAAGTAGCTATGTACAAACACAGGAAACTTTTATTGCTCGGTTCAAAGTACCCCTATCAGAAAAGAATCGAGAAGAAAAACCAACGGGTGGGTGAATCATGCTCAACTTAAAAAATTTTCATATCCACTACCATATCAAGAACAAATTCCACCCGAAATCATTAAGCACAAAAAATTTTAATATTTCTCACCCCACATTTAAAATATGTTATGTCCCCAAGGCATCCAATTAAAATATAAACAAGGTGAGAAATACTCCCCGAGGCTTCTAGGCCTAGCTAACAACATGTTTTCTTTCGTTCTTGCCCAAGTGGGTTATTCACCCCACACTCATCCTCTTTCATGCTCCTTAGCTTCCTCTTCTAAGGGTACTCAGACTTCCCCTCAACCTGTACTTAATTCACCACCAGAAACAACAAAAGGTGAAAATAAATAAAATCAAAACAAAAGAAAAACAAAATTGTACATGTGGTACCCTTGGGTTGCCTCCCAAGCAGTGCCTGATTTATATCGTGGCACGATGTGGACTATCCTTCTCAGGACATCCTCAAACCAGTGATTCCTTTCAAGAATCATCTTCTTCTCTTTTTATTTTTCGAGGGAACAACCTCCACCTTGTCCCTTTCTTATTCCAACTCCTTCTCTAACTGAAGTCCTCCATGAGATTCGAGCTGAAATGTGATTATCTCTTACGGTCGTGGACCTATGGAATCTGCCACCCCACACTTAGCCTCTGAGAACACACTGACCTTACAAAGGCCTCTGTAGTGTGTGGGTAGGTTGATTTCTTGGTATACCCGGAAAAGCTCTTCTTCATCATTGACCCTCATTTTTAGGGTCCCTGATCTTACATTAATAATTGCTCCTCCAGAGGCCAAGAATGGCCGTCCCAAGATCAGAGGTATCTTATTATCAACTTTAAAATCAAGTATGATGAAATCGGCGAGTATAATGAACTTACCCACTTTGATGAGAAGGTCCTCAATTATTCCATCTAGTGTCACTTGAGACTTGTCTTCCAGCTGTAGCATCATTGACCCAACCCCAAGGTGTTAAACAAAGATAGGGGCATTAGGTTAACTTCTGCCCCTAAATCACATAGAGCTCTTATCACTTCTGCTTTACCAATTTGTATGGGGAGGGTAAAACTCCCTGATTCTTTGAGCTTTTTTGGTATCTTTCTCATTACCCCATCATTGCACTCTTCAATTAGTGCCACAGTTTGAACATCCACCAATCTGACTTTTTTGGCCACCACATCTTTTAAGTACTTAGCGTACTTGGGCATTCCCTGTTAAACATCAAGCAAAGGCAAATCTATGTGAAGTTCTTTGAAAATATCAAAGAATTTTTAAAGCATTCCTCCTCCTTGCTCTTCTTGAGCATTTGACGGAATGGTGGTGGTGGTCTCTATGCTGGCTACAATGATGATTGTGCATTTTGTTGCATAGCATTCTAATTATCACCCTTGTCAATAGGTGCTCCCTTTCTGACCAGCTCTGGCTATACCTCATTTCTCTTTTGTTTTGGTGGTGCATCAGCCAATTTTCTGTCACTCCTCAGATTGATGGAATTAACCTGTCGGGTATCTGTCTCACTGAGTAACCCTCCCTGAGGTCTGGTGTGCTGAGCAACTGCTAATTGACCCATCTGCTTCTCTGATTGCGGGTGGCCAACTGCTAATTTTTCAAATCTGTTGTCATCCTCTCCCGATTCTCTTTCAAGTGGGTCTGCGTAGCCATAATTTTCTGCAACATCTCCTCAATGTTGCTGCTGCTCGACTGGCCACCATTCAACCTATTCTGCTGCTGATATTGCTGCTGCTAAGGCTTCTGGTAGCTCTTACTCTGATTTCCACCCCAAGAAAAATTTGGGTGGCTTTGAATTCTTGTTGTAGTTATTCCCAAAATTCTGATTATTTCTCTGAACATTCCCAACAAAATTGACCGATTCAGGATTGGCCCCGCAAGATTCTGTATTGTGCCCATTATTACCACAAATTTCACACCAACTAGGAGTTTGCTGAACTACATTCACCTGTCCCTGTTGTTGGTTCATATTCAGTTTGTTGAACTAAGTCATCATCTGATGCTGAAAGGATGACTGGACCTGCCCCTCTACTGCTGTGATGGAGGCGGGGGTCTAAGCGGCCTATCTGATAACCGCGGCCTAGGTCCCCCCCTTCCAAAAAAAATCATCTAGCCTGTCTCTGCGGCACTGTTCCTGACTGGTTCTCCTGATCTCCCGTTGTCGCTGTCTGATGCCCTCAATATTTTGAGCAAATGCCTGTACTCGAGCAATATCCATGTCCTCTCGCAGAGTAGCCGTAATACAAGTCTCAACATATTTTGGATTTAGCCCCATAATAAAACGGTGTACTCTGGATGGCATGGTATCCACAAAGGCTGGTGCATATCGGGCCAACGAATCAAACCGTAGGGCGTATTCTCGAATACTCATTGCCCTCTGCTCCAGGTGTAAAAACTGATCAACCCAGGCCTGTCGAATCTCCCATGGTAGATAATGATCCAGAAAAGCCTCTGAGAAGCTGGACCAGGTCGGAGGGGAAACATCTGTCCCTCGGGACCTCTCCCAACTCTCATACCACAACACAACAATGTCTCGTAACCGAAATACCGCCAATTCAACCGACTCTGTGGGTGTGGCATGCATTACCCGAAAGATCCTCTACATCTGATCCAGGAAATCCTGAGGGTCCTCTGTCTGATCCGTCCCTGTGAACTGCGGGGGACTTAATGCCAGGAATTCTCAGACCCTCAAACTACCGAGCCCTCCTGATGATTCTGCAGTTGTAGATGGCATCGACTGACACTGAGCAGCCATCATATGTGCTAACATGACTACTGCACTCCTGACCTCCTGGTCAGATGGTATAGGTATAGGAACTGCCGGAGGTGGTGTCGTCCCAAGCGGCTCCTGATGTGATGGAGACTGCTGGGAAGATCGAGATGATGCCTCTGTATTGCCCTCAGATTGGGCTGATTCTAATTGAGGCTTAGGCATCCTACTGGTGCCCTCTCCTACTGCTGTATCCAATCTTCTGCCTATAATAGGATGTCGCTGATCTGACATTTTATCTGTAACCAAAGAGTATAGTAAGCTTTAGGGACTCAACCCTATATTGTACCGCTTTTTAGCACGACAGAATAAGAAGAAAGAGTAACCATCCTATCATGCCTTGCAGCCTCCTGTCTATAGTAGGTGGTGCACAACACATCCATAGACAAGACTCTACTTAGCACGGCTTGCAGACTCCCTGGGATACGACCTTCTCTGATACCAAGTTTGTCACACCCCACCTTGGGAGGCATGACTGGCACCTGGTGCCCTATTAGGACCTAGACTACTGGAACAACTGAGTCTAAGCACTTCTGGTGTCAGGCTGGCTCTAACTCTGGATTCAAGAAAATGACAGGCTATATAACGGTTGTAAATACAGCCTCTGGCCGACAAGGCCTATAGCCACCTGTAAGGATAAACAGCTAACCAGAACAACCAACTATAAGGAGTCCTATGCGGGCCAACAAGGCCACCATAATGTCTAGTTATAACTGCAAAATGAGATATGGCGCTAAACTGATTTGTGACCGATAAGGTCACCAACTAACAACTGAAAAAGGCCCCACACGGCCATACAGCTAAGCACAGGAAATATATACAATCTGCAAGCCTCTAGGAATAATAAGATGATCGGAACAGGGCCCCAGCCTACCCATACTATACTAACAAAAGGAAAGTACACCTCTATTCTGTAACGCTGACTAGGACTATGAGGGATCTTCTCCTCGTCTATGGGTACCTGCAGGCAAGTAATGCAGTGCCCCGAACGGGAGTCCGTACCACTGGTACTAAGTATGCAAAGCGATAACTGAAAAATAACTGAAACTAAGTAACTAAACTGATAGTAACTGAAGTAATAGGAAAACAGACTGAATCTGACTGAAGTAGTGGAAATCTGAACTAACCTTAACTATACTGAGAAGGATAGGAACCTTACCTGATAACATGGCATTATACTGTCTATCTATCAATAGCTAAAATAACATAACACAATATAAACCTTACCTGGCCCCCATAAGCCGAAAGGTACAATCATCACAATCTATTTACCCCTACCCAGGTCATACCACATCACCTAGTTACTATAAGCAACCTGACGTTCCCCTGGGTATGCAACTTGGGCCCGCTGGGCACCTGACTATAACTGTACCTGAGTCCGGAGGACTCCTGAAATCAATACCCTGGGCGCAAGTGCTCAACGGGGGTGTATAAAAGCCGACCAAGGCAAAATATGGGGAAACTGGCATCCCATCTTCATCCCTAGCGGACGGCATGCCACTCCATTGAGCGACGTATCCTCGCCCTCTGGCGAACGAGTCGATATAGCCATTAGCCCTGGGGCGGTCACGGAAGCTATACGGGTAATCCAGCCCAAAACAATACAATCAAGTCTCAACTGATAACAATAACTACATATAATACACACTGAATAAGATAATAATAATATAATCTCTGACATGTTGTACTGAATCTCATACTAAAACATGATATAACATTTCTGAAATAATCTGCTGAGACTTATGCTGATTTACTAAGTTTCATGTTAAACACGATATAATATTTTTGACGTACTTTACTAAATTTCATACTTAGTATGCTATACTGTTTCTGAAATACTTTACTGAAATATATATTGTTTTACTATACTGGGACAACTAACTTGCCGAAAGAAACTGGATTTATATACCTCGACTGCCGGCTTTCTGATTAATTGGTGTAGCTCGGCTAATATTCAGCTATTCTCCCCAACTGTAATCATATTCACGAAGGAATAGAATTAACTTTATTATTATACTGGAGAAAAACAATACTATATATATAACTTACTGACTATTCTTCAACTTATTAAAGAACGGTCGAAAACTCGTAATTTCTCGGAAGTCTAGAAGGGAGAAATACTCACTTTAAGCCTGGGAGTGTATTAACACTAGTTTGGAGCAATTCCAATCACTTTGACTTGGCGGGTCGACACTTCGCCGGGCGAATTTCACGAAACTAACTCCGTAGGGATGCTCCCTACAGCTTTATAATTCGGTACCCGAAGTTAATTTGAGTTTAGACTGCGTTTGACAGCGTAATCGGATGAACATTTATGTTGGATCCTCGTTCTCCTCTGTTTTCTGGTTGTTTTTGCTGGAAATAAAATGAAAAGTGACTTAAAAACGAAGTGGAAGACCTTTATATACTTGAAGCCAGTTGCATAGGAACGTGGCACGCTGGCCATCGCACCAATATGGCTCCGTGCCACGCTGGCCATCGCGAATGAGGTGCCTCCGTTCCACGTTGCCCCTCTGGGCAGGACGGTTCGGCCTCCTCTTGCGAAAATCTAACTTGGAACCCGTTCGGCCTTTTCCCGGGCCCTTTTCTCGCACGTATGACATTCTAAAACTCCAAACCAACTTGCGAATAGGCCAACTAAGTGCTAGAAACCTACGTGGTGTAACATCATTAATGGGATACTCATCGGAGGTGTGTAATTTTGATACGATGGAATAGTAGTTAGAACATAGTATTAATTTATTCACTATATAGGGTATGAATTTCAAATGTTTTAGTCATACAAAATTCTGTTGTATATGAATTAATTGGAATGTTTCTTGGAATGATATACGTATTGAATGACATATTTGAGCTCATCACATTCTTTTGTTTTCTCATTTCATTGACGATAACACTTAGAGAATATATATATATCGATTGGAAAATTATTCACGGACAATAATTAGTTCACAGACTAAGTTATATATGTACAATTATAGTGGAAAAGATTACCTGATGGGAATTGACCATTTGTTATATCACACAAAGTAGAATTATTTTTTTCTCGTTCGGTTCTGCTTTCCCTGCCATTATTGGGATCAACATTCTCAGTAGAAGAAATGGTGCTGTTTTGAAAATAAGTTACAGGGAGAAACAATAGAAAAAGAAAAATAGTAAGTACTCTACACAAAGTCTAGCAAAAATATTGTCTCCAACATGTAATCTTCACTCTATATGCTGATGTACCAGCAATATTGTTGATTGGGAAGTTATTATACCTAATTTTTTTGGAAAAAATCACAACATGGTCATGATTTACAACTTATGCTAATTTTAAAAATACAACAATTATACGAAGCCACAAGGAGAAAAGAAAAAGAATTAATCAGCTAGAACTCGATGAAATTATCACTTTTCTCACCCAAATAATAATAACTTAATCAATCAGCTATTGCAATAAATCAGTATAAACTGGATGAAATGCTATCTTACTAAACAGGCATGCACTATAATTTATTCTTTATCTTAGCAGCGTTGATAGAAAATTAAGATACAAAAATAAATTTCTTATGATTATAAGTACCGATCATGCTTAATGGGACCCAAAATAGAATTTTCAATAGAATTACAATCTCAAGACAGTGTACTAAAGCATTATTAATAAGTTTATATTGTATCCAAAATAGAATTGCATCATAATTCTCTTACTACACAACTCCTAATGAAATTTGAATTTCGCAAAATAAAATATCATCTCATTTGTAACTCATCAAGTTAAATCAGCATATTTCATCAAATTTGTGGCCTGAATACAGATAAAGTTTAATATGGTGATTGAAGTTTCATACCATTGCTCTCCGAGTATATTTAGCCCGTTTCTGATTTTGCAAGCATATTTTATTTATTCTCGCAAGTTTCTTCCCGTGATTCTTCATTTCTATGCGTTCTTGAAGCTAGACTTCATATGAGGAGTTGAGAAAATCTGTAGGGATGTGGAGAGAAAGAGAGAGAGAGAGAGAGCACTCTTCTCTTATTAGCATTTTATTTCAAAAAAATGTAGTATTTTTTCTATATCGCGGGTGTTATGAATCGTTCATGTTATGTTGAACAAAACTTCCTAAATATTAAAATATGTCGTAGGAATCTGTCCTGTTAGAATGACTATAATTATGGTATAATTATTTTTTTTTCATATTTATCATGTATTCCATATATAATATTAATAATATTTTTTTTTTCATATCATGATGATTTTGAATTAGAATATTAATAATAAATTATTTTGTCCATATCATGTTGATTATGATATGTCATTCACATATATAGTAGTATATTCCATCATTTTTAGTATTTTTATATTATTATTTATATATCAGATATAATATATTAATAATATTTATTTTTTTGTCATATTATAATATTTTTAAAATAATCTAATTATGACATGATGTATTCCATACATATCATATTAAATCAATCAAATATATTTTTTCATAAATATCAAATATAATCAAATTAATATATTAACAATATTTATTTTTTAATATTATAATATTTTAAAATAATTCAATTATGACATGATGTATTTTATATATATCATATTAATATTAAATCAAATATATTTTCACATATATAGATATACTATATTAATAATATTTATTTTTTTCTATTATAATATTTTGAAATAATTCAATTATGACATGATGTGCCAATCAAATATATTTTTCATGAGTAATTTTTTGATTAACTATTTAGTTTATATTGTGAAATATAAATAATAATATTATAATTTAAAAATATTTAATTTTAAAATCTTATCTCAAATTAAACATAAAATAAATTCTTTTAAAATATATTTTAAAATTAATTATTCTTTTTTTATTGTACCAAATGCATCCTATATGAGTGAATATAATATTAAGCAGTACGTCAATAAACAAAGTGACTCTAATATATATGAAAATTTACAATTTACCTTTTTAAAAAATAAATATATCATATTAATAATTATGATATGATAAACTTAAGCACTACTTTTTAGCAATAATTATGATATATATTATATATATATATTATATTAATGTTATAATTGTATAATTTAAATAATAAATATATATAATATAAAATTATTTTATTTATGGCGTGATTTTCTTATCATATTTATATAATTATGTAATAAGCATAATAATAATATTTATTTATTTTATATTAGAATAAGATGAAATAACTAAAATATGACATGACATATTCTATATATATCATACTATTGCCAATCAAATTCCACATATATCAAATTTTAAAAATATAAAATATTATATTTTTCATATATATCAAATATAAAAATATAAACTAATTCTATTTTTTCATATATATCAAATATAATATATTAATAATATTATATTACAGTCAATCAAATATATTTTTTCATATATGTCAAATAAAATATATTTTAATATTATGACAGTTATTAGAATATTATTTATTAGTAAATAATGATGCATAAATTTATAATCTCAGAATACTGAACTAAATAAGAAATAGATTTTTTCGTAGGATTTCTATAAGTTTAGAATGATTCTTAACATAATTTTTTTTGGATATTGAATTATTTGTTTGGTAATATATTCTTGTAGTTATACTTTACATTAGTTAAATGCAACTATTTACAATATAACAAAATAATTAAGTTAAATTCAAGTTAATTGATTAGTCTAGACCTCTTGTCAGATTTTATAACTTTATAAACTTTATCAACCAAGAGGGACAATTTAGTATATTAGTCTGCAAAATTGTGTTTATTGTGTGTAAAATCTCTAAAGCTTGTTCATAAAAAATAATAATAACAACGTATAATCCATAATAATCCAGCAGAAGAATCAAATAACTTGTCTCATTGGAAACATCATATTCATAACAAAATAATTTACCGAAATAAAATATAACAACCAATTCATAATAATTAAATCTTGGAACCAAAAGAAGCACATGTCTTAATGGAAAACATCTTATTCAAAACAAAATTAAAAATTATCATTTGTCTAATTATCGTCTTCAAGCATCTTTTCTTGCAACAACTCAGGAAAGTTTCTCCTTTTTAACCACTTTGTTGAACTTATTGCTTGAGAATTGTGCACCGGAATCATTATTAACTTCTATGACACACGATTCAATCTCCAATATGTTTCTCTTGGCAGGGGTATTTGTTGAAGTATTCATATCATTATCAGGATTGGAATCCTACAAAATAAAGGAAGATATTCTTTTGAGTTATTTGCAAAAGTCAACTATGTAAAGAATTGTTCACATTAAATTATATAGATTATAAAAGGTAAAAACAAAATCACTGTGATCTCCGTATCTTCATCTGCAACTTATTCACAATTGATATCTGGAACCTATGAAAATCATAATATATAGAAAATTAGAAATTGTACTCAATAATCTATAATTTAATACCGAATAATAAAAATAGTGTGCTATGAAATACATATATAGACGTAACTTACAATGAATGTATCTTCATGGGGAGAATGACGAAACTATTTAATAAGATCTTCATCATCACTAATCTTAATAACAGTATAAACTTCATCATGCACCTCCATATTGCTTCTCTTAACAACCACTTTAAACAGGGTCATTTTATCAAGAATAGTATCGAGCTCCAATGGATAAGTACCACCATCATCGGCATCAGAAGTCTAAAAAAAACCACAGTAATATTAAATTAAGAAGCAGACTTCCCTATTAGCTTTTTTGTTATTATTGAGAAAAATAACAATCACAAAATAATAACACACCTCTTCTAATTGACCATTTAATTGAGAAGCAGACTTCCCTATGAGCTTTATTGCTTCGCGATCCCAAAGTCATAAAGAAATAAAGCCAGTACCATCCATTACTTGTACTTGAAATTTGTACCTGAAACATAAAAATATTTTATAAATTTGAAGTTACATTTTAAATATTCATTTAGAATATTACACTTATGGACAAACCTATGAGCAGCAGAATGATCAACGCGATCACATTTCTTGCAATGAAACTTATTCCCAATTTTATCAACCTTTTTTAGCACCTTTTGCAACCTATATATGACCATTGACGCTGAACTTCTATATGAACGATGGTTGAAACAATCCAAAAGTTTTCTTCCTACATTCAACAGAAAAGGCATCACAATAATCTTAGACAGCGTGTACTTATTTTTTAATTTCAAAATCATAAAAAAATTCTACTCACATGAAGACACTCAACCAATTTATGAATAGTTGTAACTTCCACATCGCTAGAAGTTAACTCATCCGATACAGAATAAGTACGCTGAGTTGAAATTTGGCTAATCTTCTCAGGGTTATCTCCACGTACACAAAGCAATCTGCATTTATTAGTTTGTAATAATTTTTTTAAAAAATAATAATTGTTTGTTTTAAAAATATAAACTTATTATATTATAGAAAACCTGGACTTAAAATCATCAACTTGAGGAAGATCGGGATTGATCAACAGTTTTGAAGCATGCCAAGTGTTACACACAGAATATTTGGCTACACGCACAAAAAAAATTAATCATAGTTTTTTAGAAATATAATACATGCGCAAATATAAATACCTTGAAATTTATGGGCACGTATGAGCTGCATAACCTCTACAACAGGGCTATTGTTAAGTCCTTTTACGTATGGCATAATTGTTCTACAAATTCACCCCAAAAGGTAGTTGGAATATTATTCATCCTAATTAAAAAAATACAACTTCACATGAGAAAAAGCTAGACATTGAAATTTATATGTTAATCTTAACAAAGATGCGAGCTTACTCGTGATCTTGTAGCTCCACATTCATAAAAATACTTGTCTTAAGCCTTGCTTGTGTGATTGCAATTCTCTGTAACTAACGATCTCTCCTATTATATCAATAACATTTAAAGAAATATTCATTAGTTGGCTAAAACAGATCAATGTAAATAAATCGCGAATTTGATAGTTATCAAATAGGTCATTCTCTTCAACATCAAGTTGGTCAATCAACTGCTTATAAGATCATAGAATGAAGATATTCATACCAAATAGTGGATCAGTTACTTCATTAACAATTGTTCTTTAGTAAACGCCAACCTCAACTTGTGTTAATTGATCTTATAGTTCAGGTTATTTGGACCTACAACAAAACTTTTCATTATATACAATACCAACTCTTTTGTTTTTCCTCTGAACATGCAAATAACATATCTACCCACATTTGCGTGGATCTGATCTCCCTACAAAAAAATCAATATTATATTCATAAGAGGGTAGTCAACATATTTATTTATAACCATAATAAATCCAAGAAATACATTTTCATCTTGCAATAACATCTCTATTGAAATTGGATTATCTGCCTTTTTGCGATCAGGAACCATCCGTAATCGCACGACACGAACTTTCAAACACCATTACATTTTTATTCCGGATATCTCACTGATCATGCAATTTTAGTAGACATTTCTTTGAAGAAAGTAATGAGAGAAGTATTGTTTTCTTTCCTATTTCACGGATACTTTGAACTGTTCGTATTATGTTGAACGAAACCTCCTAAATATATAGAATATGTCATAGGAATCTTTCCTTATAGAATTACTATAAATATGGCGTAATTATTTTTCATATTTATCATGTATTCCATATAGAATATATTAATAATATCATGATAATTTTGAATTAGAATTATTAATAATAAATTATTTTGTCCAGTTCATGTGGATTATAAACTGTCATTCACATACCATATAGTATATTCCATCGTTTTTAGTACTCCAATATTATTATCTGTATATCATGATATATTATAATCTTTTAAGATAATTCAATTATGACATAATATATTTCATATTTCATATTACTATCAATCATATATATTTTTCATATATATATATATATATATATATATATAAAAGATTATAATAATTCAATTATGACATAATATATTTCATATTTCATATTACTATCAATCATATATATTTTTCATATATATATATATATATATATATATATATATATATATATATATATATATATATATATATATATATATATATATATATATATATAATATTTTTTTTCATATTATGATGATTTTAAATTAAAATATTAATAATAAATTATTTTTTTTCTTATCAATTTGATTATGATCTGTCATGCACATAGAATATTAATAATAAATTATTTTTTTCTTATCAATTTGATTATGATCTGTTGTTCACATAGAATATTAATAATAAATTATTTTCTCCTTATCAATTTGATTACGATTTGTCATTCACATAGTAGTATATTCCATCCGTTTTTAGTATAGATTATGTTTATAAATCTAATAAATATATTGTTATTCAAATAGTAGTATATTCCATCGTTTTTAGTGTTTTTATATTATTATCTATATATATTTTAATAATAATTAATGATATTTATTTTTTTCATATCATAATATTTTGAAATGATCCAATTAAGACATAATGTATTCCATATATATATATTATATTATTGCCAATCAAATATATCTTTTTTCCATATATATCAAATATAATATATGTATATTATTTATTAGAATATTTATTAGATTTATAGATAATATTTATTTTTTTAATATTATAATATAATTTAAATAATTCAATTATGACATTATAAATATTAAAATATGCCAATCAAATATATTTTTTCATATATATCAAATAAAATATATTTTAATATTATGACAATTATTAGAATATTATTTATTAGTAAACAATTATGCGTAATTTTAGGGTTTGAATTAATAATCTTAGGATACCAAACTAAATAAAAAATAGATTTTTTTGTAGGATTATTTTAAGTTTAGATTTGTAGATAATTTTTTTTTCATATTTATAATATTTTGAAATAATTCAATTATGACATTATAAATATTAAAATATGCCAATCAAATATATTTTTTCATATATATCAAATAAAATATATTTTAATATTATGACAATTATTAGAATATTATTTATTAGTAAACAATTATGCGTAATTTTAGGGTTTGAATTAATAATCTTAGGATACCAAACTAAATAAAAAATAGATTTTCTTGTAGGATTATTTTAAGTTTAGATTTGTAGATAATTTTTTTTTTCATATTTATAATATTTTGAAATAATTCAATTATGACATTATAAATATTAAAATATGTCAATCAAATATATTTTTTTATATATATCAAATAAAATATATTTTAATATTATGACAATTATTAGAATATTATTTATTAGTAAACAATTATGCGTAATTTTAGGGTTTGAATTAATAATCTTAGGATACCAAACTAAATAAAAAATAGATTTTTTTGTAGGATTATTTTAAGTTTAGATTTGTAGATAATTTTTTTTTTCATATTTATAATATTTTGAAATAATTCAATTATGACATAATTCAACTCGAGTGTCGAAACTATCCGAATTCCTAGATATAAATCAAATATGTAAATCAATCTTGCAACGCATTGCAACCTGTTGGAGTTATCAAATCACCAATTCGAGATCCACTTGATAAAATATTGGCCATGATCAACGTAAATTTTCAAAATAAACTAGAACGCAACCAATGACTCAAATGAATATGGAGCGCCTCGGGATCTGTGCAGAATATCCAATCAAGTCATAAATTATCTTTTGGATTAAATAAAATCAACCAAACAAAATATTGAATTTAATCACACCTTCCAAATTCTAAAATGACATACCTGAAAATCTTCTTCAAACCACATCTGATCACCTCAAAAATCATATTATTTTTTCTCGTAAATCATATACAACTAAAGAAGGTTTCGGAAAATATCAGAATGGCGAAAAAAAAATATTCTACAGCAGAAAAAGATATCAAGGGTTATTACATACAGATATTATCACTTTCCATGTCTTAAGATTTACATTTCACAACATGTTATTTTTGATGAAAATATCTTTATCATTTGTGTCCTTTAGATCTACTTTGAATGTAGAATCCAATACGTACAACTTTACATCTTACAAGGAGTTTTCGGATCAAAGTTTTACCTGTGCCCAACATTTATATACCACGCGTCAACACACTCAAAGCCAATCAAATGTTACTGCAATTGACACCTCCAATGAGCACGTCATTTTAACTACCAACAAATGAACGAGTTGGTTTAATTTAACCAGGTTAAAATAAATTAATATAAAATAGATAATAATTTAATTCGTTCTTATTTTATGTATAAAAGTGAGTTAGGCAAAAGACGAGTTAATTCTTATTTTCATGAATAAATTGTACTCTACTGTAGATTTAATATTCCAAAAATATTTTAGGTTTTTTTTGAACGAGGAATATAAAAAATACATTATTTAGTTTTATTATATTTTAAAAGTCATGAACTTTTTCTAAAAAATTTTTTAATATAAAAGAAATTTATGTAATAACAAATGATAAAAATATTTATTATAATCTAAATTTTAAAGTAAATGAAAATTTTCATCTTAGAAATAAAACGTGCTTAATCCAATAGTATCAATAATACTAAAAGATAAAAGCTTTGGAAATGGAGGAACTATTTTATATTTTTCAAAAGTTTAAGGTTAGGTATAAGTCTTTTAAAAATTTGAGGATGGGAATTATCTTATATTTTTCAAGACTTTGATGTTAGAAATTAGAATCTACAGGCTACAACTTCTTAAATATTTTTGTTGATATTATAAAAGGCGCCTGTTTCACCAATTTTTCGAAGTTAATGAAATCGTTTGGCTTAGCTGATTTAAAGTAGCTGATAAGTATTAAGTGTTGATAAATATTTTTAAACGTTGAACTTGATTTAATAAATAAATAGTTACGTGTTTAGATAGAAGTGGTGAAACTAATAATAAATAGTTAAAGTGTTTGGTAAAAAAGGCTAATTGGTTAAATACTTAATTGTCCTTCAAGTTATTGTACTAATAACGACGTTTTTTTATCTATAATTAAATTAAAATATTCAATTATCATAAATATTCTCAGCGATCAAGTCATAAGTTGTAATCCAAATGTTAAAAAGTTACATGTTTTCTATCTTACTTTTTTTTAAAAAAAAAAATTCATCTTGTGTATTTATCAATAATTTTTTTTCAATTTGTTTAGCTTTTGAAATCAATAATAAATATCTTAGAATATCGAGAAGTAGGAGAGTGTTTTATGCTTTACAAAACCCACAAATCAACGACATTGATGTCAAGTTAAAGAAGGGCTCCATACTTAGCCGTAGAACTTGAAGAACTACTAAAAAATATTAGAGAAAAATTTTCTACCCCAAATAATGTCATAAGAACTGCATAATTGCTATTAACATTGAAGAGGTGGAGAAATTTTTAGGTTTGGAAGAACAGAGGTGAAAGTGAAATCATGAAGAGTGTTTGAAATTTTATTTTAATAAAAGATAATTTTGGGGTTACATAAAAATATTAGGGATAAAATTATAAATGGATTGGTCAAACCAAAAGTGCTTATAAGCTGCAAAATCATAAGTTGGGGGTGACCAACTTATGACTTATTTTTTATTTTGGCTTATAAGCACCTCTCAGTATTTACCAAATGCCTAAATAAGTTAAAGAAGTTTATAAGTTAGTTTGACCAACTTATAAGCTTAACCAAATATCCTCAATGTCTACTTTACAATTTAAGTTTCGAAAGTGTTTTTTTAACCAAGAGACCCAAGAAAGCGAGGGATGACATCTAAATTTATTATTCTCTCAGTCTATTTTTATTTGTTCATATTTAATTTAACACACTTTTAAAAAAATAATTAATAAAATGATAATATTACTTTTTGAATATAGTCAACTTAATATTTTAAAAAAATTATAATTAATAATAAAAATAAATTAGAAATTAAGTAATAAGTTATCTTTTAATTTTTTAAAATGAATATTTATTTTTGGTATAATATACAAAAAAATACTTCCTCTATTCTATTTTAGTTGCTATTTGCTAGGTATACTAAAAATATTTATTTCAAGATACTTGCTGGTTTCAAAATTTAAGATATAATTGATCATGTTTTTTTCAATTCTACCCTTAATACTTAAAGTCATTCTAAAATGTGAAAAAAATTATTATTGTATGTTTTTAATAAATTAATAGGGTTATATTAATCAAATTACCGTCGCTATTAATTTTTTCTTAATAGGTGTACAAATCTTATTCTAACAATTAAAATGAAATATAGAGAGTATTAACTTATTAATTGTTTTACTAAATTTATTAGTATTTTTGAAGACGTATGCAAAGCGCGAATAAATTTACTACTCCCTCTATTTCAAATCTAAATGTTTGGATAACATTTGTACATCCATTAAGAAAACATTAATAGGGATAGTAATTTGACTAATATAATCCTATTAATTTTTTAAAAACATACAATAATAATTTTTTTTATATTTTAGAATGACTTTAAATATTAAGAATATAATTAAAAAAATATAATTAATCATTTTTTAAATTTTAATATTAACAATTCTTTTAAAATAAATTTTTATAATATATCTAAAAGTTAAAATGAAACGGAGACCGGAGCTTGGAATAATAAAGGAGGAAGAAACCGAAATAGTGAAAATGCAAAGAGCTGATGTCAGTTCTCTGATGTATGCATTGGGAGTATTAATTGAACAAATTGATTTAAAGAAGAATTTAAGATTCGCGTTATTTAATGTTATAGAGCACGAGGTACATTGAATGCAACCTAGTCATTTTCTTAATTCCTAATTTGACCAATAATGCCGCGTTGTCACTAAATTTTAATTGAAAGTCTATTAAAAATAATTTTTTTATTTTATAAAAATATAAATAAATTTATATATATTTTATTTTTTTTAAAATTTTACTTATAAATTTATATTAATTATTATTATTTTCCGCGTTGTCACTAATCAGTGATCATGTTCTGTATTTTGTGTCAGGTGTCTATTGTCAAGCCGTAAGCCGAAAGGGAAAAGAAAAAGAATTCAGTCCATATATTTAAAACATCACTACGTTAAATTTTCAAATTTGTACAAGTAAAATTTTATTTGTGAAGTTTTAAAACTTCAAAACACTAATGATTATTAAGGATCTGATTCTAATAAACAGAATTTGTGGTTAAACTTCTCAAATTAGTTTATTTTGAAAAGTGTTTTTTGAAAAATGCTTATAAAAAAGGTATTTTTGTGAGAAATAATTTGTGTTTGATCAATAAATTTAAAAATCACTTTGAGCAACAATTAATATTTGGCTAAGTTTTTGAAAAGTGCTTCTAAGTGTATTTTTTACAAAAAGTATTTTTCAAATAAGTGTTGTTGGGGAGAAGCTACTTTTTTTAGCTTTTGAAAAACAACTTTTGCTACTCTTTAAAAGCACTTATTTTCTCTCAAAAGCTTGGTCAAACACCTCATTTTTTTAAAATAAGTTTTTTTTTTAGAAAAAATAAACAATTTTGACCTCCCAAAAACTTCACCAAACAAGTTATTAACTCCCGCCTGATAACTTGCATTAAAGAAAATAATAATTATTACTAATGTGCATTAATTAATTTAATAATTCAATTAAATCATTTCCAAAGTCATCAGGCATCACTATTTTATAGACAACCTTTACATGTTCACATGCAAGACAACGAAGATTTGTTTAACTCTTCAAGGATTAGAATTTTATCTGCTCCTATATAATACATAACAATATTTTATTCTTTGATGAAGATATTGATGATACAAATTAAATCCTGTTTGCCAATATATATATATATATATATATATATATATATATATATATATATATATATATAAATAATTGAAATTGATGTGGATGTCTCCTAGCCACAAATGGTCCATCTATATGCTTCTAACTTGTATATACATAACAGTCAACACGCTCATTTTCTTATAGTTTTGATAGACAAATTCGAATAAGCTTTTCGATGATAGGAGCATATTTGAGGTACGGATGGTAATAGAACGTGGAGGAGCGGCTTATAGCGTTTGCGGAGCAATGCAAGTTAGGGCTTTTGCGGGAGCGGAGCGAAATGGGACGAGTACAAAATTATTTCCTACATTTTAAAATATGTGGTGCTTTTAACTTGGCATATCTTTTAAAAAAGTTACTCATTTTTAAAAAGAAAAATGTATGTTTACCCACTTATTTCTAATAAATATCTTGAAAAAAATATAACTATTTAATATTTTTTTGATTATGTAAAACTCTTTTCATTTAAATAAGGGTAAAATATGAAAAACATCATTAATGTCTTTTTAATTAGGTAAACCACCACTTATTTTGAAACAACATCAAAAGACTAAAACACCACTTATTTTAAAATAGAAAAAGTATTTTTTTTTAAAATCATGCCGGCCGGAGCGAGTTTGCAGGTTATGAATGTTCTGTTTGGATTTTAATGCTAGCTGCTGTTACTTAACTTAATTGGTGCAGAATATATATTTTCTTAGATATACCAATTAGAAAGAGCTGATATTATTTTGGCATCATGGAAGGCGGCTAAAGCTTTCTGTGAGTTTTCTGTAAATTTGTATAGTATTACTATTGACCAATGATAATAAAAAATTGACAAATGATAATATAGTTTCCTGTAAGTTTTCAGAAATAAATAAGTCTAGCAATACAAATGATAATAAATTAACAATTTTTTTGTACGTTAGTTTTTAATAAAAAGATGATAAATTATGCGGGGTCGATTTATGCGGAGCGGGTTCATGCAGGGAAGCGTGGTGGGCTAAAAATATTAAACTATATTATATGAAGAGGGCGAAATGAGTCGAAATCTTTACAAATTTACACGAATTTGCTTGCAACTGCCCTGCACCACCTCGTTTGTCATCCCTAATTTGAGATCAAATTTAAATAGAAAACAAATATGTTCTATTTCCTATAATTAAAAGGCGAATTTGAGTTATTTTATAATAATAAGGACATATCTTAAAAGCAAATTCAAACGGGAGGGTAATATTTGAGTCATTTCACGATGATAAGAATATATTTTAGAACTAAAATCAAATGGAGGGCAAATTATTTTAATTTTTTTTTCCAGTTGAGGCGTATTTTTATCTCTTTTCCTCGTAAACAATTTATTTTCTTTTTGACTGAAGGTATCACCTTATAATGAAGATAAATTTTATCTCACAATTATATGATTTTTTTTATATTATATAAAAGATAAAATAAATAATTCTAATTCTAATAATAATTTCAGGATAATCTGATTTTGAATTAAATAAAGGTAAAAGAAATAGCAAAACTATTATTATTATTTTAAAGAATTCATATTTCCTCGTCAACAAAGACTGAATCTATGTCTAGATTTAGTCAAAATTCGCCCCTCGTGTTTGAAGACCATAGGAAAAGATGGGAATGACTTCCCTTTTAGAAAAAGAAAGTCGCTTTATTTGTGGTGTTCCTAGTCAACTAAGAAATCTGATCTTTTTAAGGTCCGCTTGAAAAGTTACTGTGTAGTTGAAATTTGTATAATTATTAAGTTCATAATTATATAATTTAGTAATTATATAGTATATTAATTACGAATGATTTGTTTGTTTTTCATGATACAATTACACTATAATTATAAGTGTACTGTTTTATTGCACAAGTGTAATTACGCAGTTAAATTAATTTTTAATAATAAAAATTAATTATTAAAAATTAATATTTGAAAAATATATGTCTTTATAAATGATATTAAATTAGGTATTTAAGATACATATTATCTCTAAAAAATATAATGATAAATAAATATATTTTTTTTTACTAATATGATTAAAAAAATAATAGATAAATATTTTTAAATTACAATATTTAATTTAATTAATTATAAAAGCTAAAATTCATATTTTTTAATAACGTCATAGAATGCATGTCTGAAAAAAATATTAATATTATAAACATAATATCATAAAATTATTCAAATGTTTGAACAAATAATAATCTATTAATTCTAACTAAAAAATGAATGGCATGTGAAATAACAAGTCAATACTACTAAAACAAAGAAATTAGAATAAAAAATTAATATAAATTCAAAAAAAAAAGGTAAACATAATACTCTTGTGTCAAAGTTCAACATAACTTAAAATAAGTTCCAATATAATTTAAGTAGATATAATAAAAGAAAATGAAAAAAAAGTCTATAACATAATTAAATAATGAAATTCTACGTTAATTCAAAAATTAGAATAATAATGTATTTTTTTAAAATAAAAGAATAAAATTACAAATTAAAATTATAAAATACGAGCAATTACATAGAATCACAAAAAGTAAAGGTCGAAAAATGAGAAGAAATGAAATAAAAGATAAATAATATAAAATAAAAAATAAAAAAAATAAAAATAAACTAGAAACTAAAATGAAGAAATAAAGAAAATAAATTAAATAATAACAAAATTGAATAAATTAAAAAGTAACATTGTAATTACACCATATAATTACTCCAATTCTCACCTTTCCCTAGGAATTGGAAACTGTAATTACACCATCCCAATTACACCTAATTTTCTGCTGATCATGTAATGATCTGACCAAACAAACATATTAAACTGTGTAATTACACTCGATCCAATTATCAGGTAAATTTTCAAAGAGGCTCTAAATAGCCATGATTAATCAGGAATTATTTTCAATCAATTTGTTTTCTTGAAAATATCTTTTTAGGAATTATTTTTTAAAAAAATGATACTTTTTTATATATTCCCTTGTCGTGTCTTTATTCATTACATTAGGTTTCTTCCGTGAAATATGTTTGATTAATTTATTTTTGCATGCTTACGTCAGCAATCATACGTCACTTTAATTATAACATGGCCTACATGGGGGGTGGCAACATGATTATCTGTCATTATTCTGAATGTATTATTTTTTGGCCTGTAGTGAAAATATAATAAATTCAATAGGAAAAGGAAGAATCACCGGTAAAAATTTATGTCATATACAATAGAATATAAATTACAGCAATAATAATAAAATAAATAAATTTATATGCATGATAGATATTTGACTAAACACCAAAGTTAATGTATAAAGTTTGACTTATGTATATTATAGTCGTAACTGTGAATAAAAATATTTAAGTTATTATAATAAATTAGTCTATAAATTAAAAAAAAATATCACATTAATTTTTTAAAAATTTTGAAAGCTATGACAGTTCTGATAAAATAGAATCAGAAAAAAAGAAAGAAAAGAAATTGCCATGCTTTCTTCACGCCTTTATTAAAAAATCATAAGTTAATAAATGAAGAGACGGAGAAAGACGCAAGGGTAATGTATACTTGCACATTAATTTAAAAACACAACACTAATTTGAGCAACGATCAAATTTAAGTTTCTTTTATAAATAATAAAAAAACATACACGAATAAGTTGTCAGACGGCGAAATTCACATCTAAATTTAAATTATTAGAAAAAAGATATTCTTATTTATCTAATTATATCTACACATATATAAATTTTTATATCTCGAACTAATTCATTTTTTGGCGTTAGAGTTTGAACACATTCAATTAAGATATCAGAAAATAATGTTTTTAAATAAAGGTGGCCGACTGTGCTTGAGGAGAGCTCAGATCTGGAGGTGGTACGTGTCTGAACTATAATATAGAAATATTGTTGCTTTTGGATGACGACATTGAAACTCAAAACTTGCAGCTTAGCTTATCCTGATTTGCTACCCAGTTGAATTATTATACGTGTAATTATATAATTTAAAAGTTTAAATTATTAAAAAAGTTGACAGTTTTATCTAGTTAACTACTATGTCTTTATAAAAGTATTGTCTTGATCGCCCATATATTACTATTGTCGTTTCTTGTTATGGTTGAATTTCTTATCATCTATATAAATCATCCCACAAATAATTTTCAAAACTATACGGAACATACTTCATGAAATATATGTGATTAGGAACGTGCAAGTATATCTAATTATTGAACAATCCCATCTTGGTGGTTAATGAGATGGGTGGTTTTCTTATATGGTCTTGAACAATCTTTCCTTCATGAACTAGTTTTTGAGATTGAGTTAGATCCAAAATTCATTTCTTTATAATAAAGTATGAATACAGGCAGGACTTAGAAATTTTAAAGCGACTAGCTAGTTGCACCTAATTTTAACTGGCATCCTTCTAGCTAGGTACCTTTTTTCTTTTGAGCCGGGAATATATTAGAAATAATACATTTATCCCACAAAAGTAGAATAAGATTTGCGTACATCTTACGCTCTTTAGACCTATTTATAAAATCACAATGGATATATTATTATTTATAAAATGGATATATAATGAGTAATATGATTAAATTAATCGTAGTCCATGATGATTTTGTGCTCCAATTAATTGTTATAAAGAGGTGCATTGGTTCTTATTAAAAAATAAGATTGGTCATGTTGAATATAGTCATGTTATAGTTATCACCTAGAGTCACTTCTTCACTCTAAATGATAGTTAGTAGACAGTTAAATGCAATTAGTTTGTTATTAGCTTTGTTAGTCGATTATAGGTGCACATGAGTAGATTAGCTATTTTCCTTTTTTTCATAATTTGTATATAAAGAACATTGACTCTTGTGATAGAATAATTTGATTGATTCAATATACTCTCTTCCTCTTCTACTCTCACATATTGATCTTAGCTAAGCTCCCAACAATGGCTACTATTGATCTCGCAAGGTCAATGGAGCAATAAAGCTCTTCGATAATTGAAAGTTTACTTGGTATCAAAGTATTTATCAAGTGAAACTAGCGATTTCCCCATTGTTGCTAGAGAGGGATCAAAAGATTCATCAATAGAGGAAGAATTTATTATTGCATGTATGAAAACAGTTGAGATCTATGACAAACATAGTTGATCACAGACATCCTTTTCATTTGCATCCTTTCGATGCACTAGAGTCACATTCTGTTGAGATTCAGCTATCATACATCAAAAGTTACGAGTTATGTAGTCCCGCAATGAAATTGAATCTCCTAGAAAGGAATAAACTTGATCATTGACGGATCTGAGAAGAATGATAGTTATGACGAAGATTTGAAAAAGCGAGGGGAAAGGTGCAATGCTTTGTGGTTTCATGGTTGATGAGCAATGTGAATCCACATCTGTTTAGTGAAATACGATCTTCAATCAGATGCATATCTTGTTTGGAATGATTTAAAGAAAAGATTCGATAAGGTTAAAAAAACTCGAGAGTTTATCATCTACACAAAAATATAATTATTGTTACACAAGGTTTTTCATCTGTTTTTGTGTACTACTCAAGGATAAAATATTTATGGGATGAACATGGTTCTATCATACATCCGCCTTCTTGTGAAAATGAAAAATTAAAGGATTTTGTGAAATATTTAAAAAGGCAAAAATATTTCAATTTCTTATGAAATTGAATGATAGATATGGGCATACTAGATTACAGATTTTAATGATGAATCCAGAACCTAGTGTGAATCAGACATGTATCATGATTATATAATATAAGAGTTAAAAAATGCTTGTAGGAGGGAATTGTGTAGTTGCAGAAAGGATTGAGCAAACAACTTGATACACAACGAAAGGTGCAAGGCAATAATTTTGGAGAAGAAACTACAATTCATATCTCTACTGTGACTTCTGTAACATGAAAGGTCATACAGGATATGATTATTATCAGCTAATGAAATGTGATCATTGCTAGAACAAAGACAACGTTATCATTGATTGGGTACCCTCTAAATTTCAAAGGAAATAAAAGGGCTAATACATAGCAGGAAATCAATAAGGAGTAGATAGTCCAGGACAACCATCATATACAACTAATCAATATCGAGTAGGAAGTTCAGGTGGTTTAGGTCAACCACTGTATAAAGGACCAGGATCTATCTCCAGATCAATATAACCATATATTAACCTTGTTGAATAAGGCTTCTACTAATGATGAGAGTGCTCATATGGCATGTAATTGCGATTGTACAACCAATATAGCAAATAGATCACCTACTAGTTGTAGTGATTGTCTTAAAGTGGATTATAAATGCAGAAGCCACTAACTACATAATAGGTGATGAATGTTTGTTGCAAGTTGATACATAAATAGATGATGTAGGAAAAGTTCAATTACCAACTATAGATTCAATAAAAATCTCACATGTAGGAAGTTGTTAATTAACAAGAGGTGATGTGATTGAGAATGTGTTGTGTATTCTAGCATTCCAGTTCAAATTTTTTGTTTGCGTCAAAGATGACAAAAGAGTTTAAATATTGTGCAATGTTCTTTCCCGATTTTTTCTGTTTCAAGATCTCCCTACTAGGAAGGTGAGAGAGTGTGGTGAGGAACATAAAGACTTACATGTAATATATTCTCAAAAGAGGCAGGGGAAAACATAAGCCATTGACAGTGCAACAAAAAGATTAATGCAAGAACATGACATAGAAGAATGAGGCATGTCTCACTATGACAATTCTAAGAAAATTTTCTTGATTCCAACATGATACTTATTTTACTACAGGACATTCTGATATCTATCCATTAGCAAGACAAACTAGAGTTTTTTCTCAATAAGTACTACTAGAAGTACAAGCATTTTTTAATTGGTACACATGAATATATGAGGACCGTACAAAATTGTTACATGTAATAGCATGCATCATTTTTGTACTCTAGTAGATAACTTTTCTAAATGAACATGAATATTTAGAATTAAATCACATGTCACTTTATTTCTTAACACTTTTATCATAATGTTATAGACTCAATTTAATAAAAAGATTACGTTAGTGAGGTCAAATAATGACTCAGAATTCTTCTATTAAAATTGAAACACTTTATTTAAATCTCACGACCTAATTCATCAAAATTTTTGTCCATATACTCTAAGTAGAATGGAGTCATGGAGAGAAGACACATGAATATATTAGAAACTGTAAGGGCTATCAAATTTCAAGGATGTCTTGCATTAAGGTTTTGGGAAGTTATAAATAGAAGCAGCAATTTATATTATTAATAAAGTTCCATCAATGGAGATTGGTAATAAGTCACCATATAAAGTGTTGTACAATAAGTATCATATTTGAGACACATGAGGGTAATTGTTTTATTTTCTCTATAGCTACTTTGGCAAAGTCCGACCAGTTTAGACCAAAAGTTGTTAAAGCAGTAATGATAGGATACGATGTTCATCAGAAGGGATACAAGTGATTAAATATGGAGGATAATGAGTTTTATATATCTAGAGATGTACACTATAATGAATTTGTGTTTTTTATCCCAGCAGACTACATCTAGTATTATTATGATTTCTTACAACAAAAATGTTTCTACATATAGTTAAACTAATGATTCAACTCTTGTGTTAGAAGAACCTGACCCTTCTGATCATTTTGGAGCACCAAGAAATGGTGATGATGGAAAGTGCCAGTACCAATAGATAAAGAAGCGCATATTGATCCTATAGTTGTAGATTAGTGTTTGCAGCAGGAGAGTTATGTAGAACATGCAGCTCAAAGATCTCAGAGAACTACTACGCCACCTATCTGGCTTAAGGATTTTACAATCATAAACACAAGAAACAACTCATATATATTAGATGCAACAAGCTATAGTGGATTATCAATGCGTTACCAAAGCTATCTATCCAAATTTTTCACTATCACAAAACCACAATCTTATCTGGAAGAAACCAAGGATTATAAGTGAATAGAAGTTATGCATATAGAAATTCCGGTACTAGAAATGAACAAAACATCGGCAGTGGTACCATTGCCCTAAGGAAAAAAATTTATTAGGTGTAAGAAAGTTAACAAGATCAAATACAAGGCCATGAGATATATAGAGGTATAAAGGTAGACTCTATCACGACCCAAAATTACATGTCCATAGGCGAACCTTATTTATTCATTAATCATGTAACAATATTTAATGCAGGACCAACAACTAACTTTCATAGCAAATAAATCATTTCCAAAATAAAGAAATGTCATATAGAATAATCAATAACCCAAAACCTGGTGACACCAGTACAAGAGCATCTAATAATACAAAGAAAATTTGAAAAAAAATACAATTATTTGAAAGGCAAATAAGACAGAAAATAAAGTAATGAATCTTTAGAATCTAGTGCTATCGAGAAGAAAACAGTTCACTCTGAACTCTAACCACAATAAGTCTCGAATGCATTGCAAACTTAAGTACCTCTAGTACCTGGATTGGTCCTTGCATGCAAAAAGATGCCGCAAGTATAGAGTGACTATAAAAAACACGTGTACTCAGTAATTTTTGATAACTACATCCTAAAAATGATGATGAGATATAATTCTAATCATCACATTAGCTACACTACTAATGATATCATAATATACCTCAATATGATTGCCACATCAGCTACACGTTGATAATATCACAATATACCTTAATTATACCAATTCAAATCTATATCACAACCATCTCAACATTTCAACACTCAACACAATATGCAATGCAATGAGATAAAATGTAATGCAATGCAATATACTAACCAAGAACCTGTATACACCTACTTTCTCTGTTGGACAGTTGGGTACCATGGGAGACTAATGAGGTTCATATACCTACTGGAATATTTTCCATCTGCTTACTACTCGTTAGAATCATATTTCATCAATTTGCATGATATCAACTCACTGAAATCATTTTCTTTCAACATCACAAGAATATGGAATTTATCAAAATAATTCAATGGACACTATTAGACAATAATTATTATGCAACAATAAGAACGGTATGAATAGAAAATATATAACACAAGTTCATCAACGACTCTACCATCAAGGATCATCTAGTCACAATCAAGTATCATGTAGTGTATAAGTCTCTATAAATCAATCACATCATAAGTTATGGAATATCATCAAAATATATCAATTTCATGTAAATTTACTCGTATCATGACATCAGTACCCTCATAAATATTCTTCATCACATTTATATGATACCCCCTTTTTACTCATTACCCCTCAATTTATTTATTACCTAAAACACATTAAATAATCAAAAAATCTCTACTTGCCTCAAACTAAAGTCCAGGCATTAAATTACAAACTTGTACTTCTGTAATGCTTTCAGATAGTCAAAATGTGTTCAAATATAGAATCTTGATCTTGGGCACATTTACATATCTAAGTGCTATTTTATACCTTAGTTTAGTCATGTTTGCCAATTAAATTAATTATAATCTCATATGTTTTATGTATAAATGCATGCTTGAACTAACTTATGTGATTAGCCCATGTTTATAGGTGAAATATGGTAAGGATGGGGCTTAGAATGAAAATGCATGAGAAACAAGGAAGTTCAAGATGAGTGCTAATGAAGATGCATGAAGAAGGTGAAAATTTGAGGTTGCCGCACAACCTAGCGGTCACGCTGGCATACTGGCGAGACAGACGTCGTGCCACGCTTTGCGTGTATGCGAGAGGACAAGCCTAGGTAGTATGCTTGTGCGTTTGCGCTGAGCCACGCCATGCAAAGTGCGCGCCCATCAACATGCCATGCTAGGCAACCTCTGCGCTACACTCCATGCCACGCCCAATGGCACTCGTCTAGTGCCCTTCCATGCCATGCCAATCCAGTGATGCCATTCCACGCTGCCTGGTTGGCGCGAATAGCAGCGTGTCACGGAGGGGGCATGTGCACAACCAATTTTCAGTTTCTATAAATTAAACACTTGGTTATTTTATTATTTTTATCATGGTATTATTTGAAAAAACTCAGAGGAGCTAAGGAGAGAAGAAGAAAACTCTACCTAGGGTTCGAAATACTTTCTTATTTTACTCTTATTTTTACATGAATTGTAATTATATAATGAATTCAAGTGTTAGCATGAGTGGATAAGACCCTTCTTCTAGGGTTGAGGCCACAAACATGAATGTAATTGCTTAATTTCATCTTGATTCAAGTTTTCATTATTGTTTGTCTTGCATTCTTGCTTTTTATCATTTTGATGCTTGATCACCATTAAAATGCATTTGTTAAGCTTTGGCAAACTTGAAGGAGAAAAACCTAGGTTAGAACTGGGAATGAAAAAAGTTAGTCTTCAAGACTTGATTCACGGTTAGGATAGAAATATACCTAATTCGCTTTGCTTGGTTACTAAACAGGAAGATAGCGAGACACTTAGGATTAAATTTCACATCACTACTCACAGAGTAGTTGTGAAGTTAATTCTAGATTAAATGGTTAGAGGTTCGAAAGTCCATAACCAAGGAAATTAACCCCATAAATCATTCCACGTAGATAATTGCTAATGAATTAGGTTGTCACATCTCTGCTCAACGATATAGTTGTGAGGCTAATTCACATATGTTTAGAGGCTTAAAAGACCATAAACATTGTATTTATCTTGTGAGATCATAAATGAAATTGCATGCTTGAACCAATGTGAATGTAGCATTACATGATTGTTAGACCTTAACTCTAAATGCTTCTCGTTATTGTTTTTTAATTACTTTGTGATCAAAACTAGATTTAGTAACAAACAACGAAATATTGAAAACTAGCACTTGTGAAATTTGACTTAACACTTGAACTTGGTAATTCACTAAAATAATCTACTCCATGTGTGTTCGACACCCAGCTCTCAAAGTGTCACTTTACTACTTGTACAATTGTGTGCGCCAGAGCTCCAATAAATCTCCATAAAAATATGAACCCAACGACACCATATAGCTATATATATTTTAGTTCAATAAAATTGGATCAAAAGGTTACCCTAATCCCCTAGAGTCGAATCTGAAATTTTCTTTAAGATTATATTAACCCATAGCATAATAAGTGTACACATTCAATTTCAGCTAAAACAAGTCGTTATTCGGTCCCCAAATCATAGATTCTTATTCTAAGAATCCTAGACCTAAAACACCAAATTTTCATCCAATTTCATGGATTAAAGTATGAAATAATCAAGAATTTAGTGAAAAATAATGATTTTATGGTTAAAAACTTATCCCACAAAAGAAATGAATCCAACGCCTCAAAAATTTCCCAAAACTGAGCCTCCTTGCTCTAAAAAATAAAAATAGAATAGTGAGGTCGGGTAGGAAAAATTCAATATAAAACATCCAGGGATCAGCTTCGGGTGTGGCAATTGCGAACTTATCAGTTTGCAATTACGAACCTGACAGTTTTTCCTCAGATCTCGCAAATGCGATACACCCCTCCCCCCCAAAGACAATCTCAAGCTTAATCTCGCAATTGTAAACCCCAAATCTCACGATTGCGAGATCTCCCCTAAAACTCATGAGGCCTCACCTCTGATTTTGCAATTGTGAATCAAAAATGTCGCAAAATTGCAAGATTTTCCCACAACCTGACACCTCGCAATTGTGAATCAGATATCCTAATTGTGAATTGACACTATATATAACATTGAAACTCATCTCAATTCTCCAAATGGATCCTAGGAAACTGTTCGCAACCTCCCGGATATAAATCAAATATGTAGATTAAATATAATACATGTTTCATACTTATTGGAAACACCAAATCACCGATTTGAGGTCGTCTTGATCAAATATTTATCGGAGTCAACTCAAGTTTCTCAAGTGTCTAGAGTTCCTCCCAGTGACCCAAAACACTCTTGTGTGCCTCGGGATATGCAAAGGGTCCAACTAAGTCATAATTTGTCTTCTAGAACAAATGAAAATTTTCAAACTCAGATTCGACCTTATTAGTTCAAAATATTAATTTTTGATCAAACTTTTATAATTGCAACTCTAAAAAATGAACTATCTCCTCTAATACTCATTCAATCACCTCAAAAATTATGTCATTCATCCCATGAAGTCATATATTATATATAAAGACTATCAAAGGGGTTAAAATAGAAAACAAGTAAATTAATTAAACAACTATGAATGTCTTTATAAACTTGTAGCAAAATGGTATAATCAAAGAGAGGGCCTAAACTATGGTGAAAATGGTGATAGTTAGGTCAATCATTACTCTAGTTGCAACTCATAGTTGGCATATTCACTAGATGAATGTGTATTCTACGAGAGGACTTGAATAAGAAAGTCTACATGGAGCCGTTTCAAGGGTTTAAAAGTAAAGGTGGAAAGTTAACGGTTTTTAGATTGCTAAAGTCTTTATATGGACTAAGTCAAGCTTTCAAACAGAGGAATATTGAATTGACCACAACTTTAGTGGATTCAGGTTATGCACAAAGTCATCTACATTATTCATAGTTCACAAAGCACTCAAATGAAAAGCATGCGTTTATATTATACTATAGTGATGATTTATTGATCATATCGAGTGATATTTCTCTAATACAAGAAACTAAACACGTTTTGTGAAATATTTTAAAAATCAAGGATTTATGTGAGCTTAGATTCTTCCTTGAAATTGAATTTCAAAAGCAAAGGTGAAATTCTGATGTATCAGAAAAAAATATGCTCTTGAACTTATCTGTAACATAGAATTGGAAGGAACAAAGCCAATTGGATCACCAATGGAGAAATATCAAAAACTCACTTTTATAATTTGATCAAGACATGAAGATAGGAGAGGATGACCTAGTAGACGATCTGAGTAAATATCAAAAACTGGTGGGGAAGTTAATATACTTATTAGTAACTATACCAAATCTTTCATTTTCAGTACAAAATATCACCCAACTCATGCGCTCACTTAAGAATTCTCACATTAAAGCAACAATCAGGGTGGTCAGGTATATCAAGCAGTCGCCAGGACTAGGGATTCTAATATCTTCCACTACTTTAAAAAAGTTGCAAGCATTTTGTGATGAAAATTGTGTTGGAAAATAATAATCCCACCCAGGAATAATATCCCCGCTAAATAGCAAAAATAAGAGAGTAACAAGGACACCAAATCATTTAACGGGGTAAACTATAATACCCGAATAGAGCAATATAATACAACTGATTATAACTTAGTAGTGTCAAGAGACTACTACACTTTGAAAAGAACCAATACTCTTTTATTTCATACAGCTCACTATAATATTACTCTCACTAGTATTTTCTCACAGACTATAGATATAGTAAGTGGATTACTCTCTATTTCTCTCTCTGTTTGGTCTATTTTAATTGAGAAAGAAAAGACTCCTATTTATAGGAGAGAATACTACAACTTAAAACATGTCATGACCTTTTGCAACTTGTTATGATAACTTATTATGACAACTTCGTGGAAACTTGTTATGACAACTTGTTATCACAACTTATTGTGGGAACTTGTTACCAACTTTTTTTTTTATTCCCACAAATCTCCCCCTTAATTTTTATTTTTCTTCTTCATTCCAATACTTGATGTCAATCTCTGTAAATCTTCAAATTTGAGATCTTTGTAAAGATATATGTAACTTGATCATGTGATTTCACATATTTGAATTTTATCTCCTTCTTGGCAATGCATTCTCTGATAAAGTGAAACCTTGTGTCTATATGTTTGCTCCGATCATGATACACCAAATTCTTGGCAAGTGCTTGTGCAAATTTATTGTCAATACAAATCATCGTGGCTTCAATTTGTGGCAAGTTGAGCTCTTTCAACAATCTTCTCAAACAAATATCATGACACACACAAGATGTTGCGACCACATATTCATCTTTTAGGTAATGAAAAATTCTTCTAGCGACCTTCAAGTGAGCAAAGGTAGGAGCTTCCATGAAGCGACTTACTACTCCAATTGTAAAGAGTATATCTAGCCTTATACAAGTCAAGTACCTTAAACTTCCCACGATACTTTTGAACAGAGTGGATTCATCCTTTTCTCCATCATCAAACTTTGATAATTTTGTTTCACTTTCCATTGGAGTGTTCACTGGGTTGCAATCGAGCATATTGAAATTCTTCAAAATCTCCTGCATATATCTTTCTTGAGATATGAAGATTCCTTCCTCTACTTGGTTCACTTTCAAGCAATATGACATAAGCCCTATGTCCGTCATCTCGAACTCAAGGAACATAGCTTTCTTGAAATCTTCAAACAAACTTGGGTTGTTACCCGTTAGAATAAGATCATCAGCATAAAGGCAAACAAGAAAAATATCTCCATTAGTATGAACTTTAATGTAAATAGCATATTCATGGAGACAACAAGTAAACCCATTATCTTGAAAATACTTGTCGATGCGACTATTCCATGTCGTGGAGCTTTCTTTAGCTTCAACACTTTATCTTCATGATTTTTTACCACAAAGCCTATAGGTTTCTCAACATAGACTTCCTCTTCAAGATATCTATTAAAGAATACTGACTTCACATCTAATTGATGGATTTTTCACTTTATTTGTGCCTCCAAAGAGATCAGCAAATGATTCGTCTCCATGCAGGCAATAGGTGCATAGACTTCCTCATAGTCAATGTCATGCCTTTGCTTGTAGCCTTTAGCAACAAGTCTTGCCTTGTATCTCTCCACTTCTCCATGAGCATTCTTATTTATCTTGTATATCCACTTCACACCAATGGCTTGATAACCATGGGAAGAGTTATTAACTCCCAAGTGTTGTTCTTATCTATTGCCTTGATTTCATCATTCATGGATTGTATCCACCTTTTTTCTGTAACAGCTTCATGATTTCATCATTCATGGTTTGTCTCCACCTTTTTTCTATAACAGCTTCATCAAAATTCATTGGTTCTCTATCAGCAAAGAGACAATATAAAAAATCAAAATTAGTAACTTATTATATATCATCATAAAGCTCTTGGATACTCTTCACCCTTTGTGGTCTTTCACTTGAACTTTCTTGAGAAGAAGGTAATGCAATATTTTCTGGACAAGGAGGTAGGGTTGCATCTTGTGCAGGTGTCATGGTATCTTGTTCTTTATCATCTCCAAAGTATGAAAGAAAATCATATGTATTTTCCTCCTGAGCCTCCTAATTCCATGTCGCCTCTTCATCAAATTCAACATCTCGATTCACCACCACTTTGTTGTTAATTGGGTTGTATAACTTGTAGCCTTTTGAACTCATTCCATAGCCAATAAACACATGCTTGACACTTCAATCGTCATGTTTCTTTCTCCCTTGATGTGGCACATGAGCATAGGCTATGCTCCAAAAAATTCTCAAGTTCTTAACACTTGACTTTCTTATGCTCCATGTTTCTTGGGGCATTTGACCTCTAACATTTCTTGTTGGATACCTATTACTCAAATAAACTGCACAAGAAACAGCCTCGGCCCAAAATTCTTTTGGCAGATTTTTAGATTTCAACATACATCGAGCCATATTAAGAATTGTTCAATTCTTTCTCTATTTTGTTGGGGTGAGTAAGGTACCATTATAGGGAGAGGAATTCCATGTGACTGACAAAATTCATTAAATTCTCTTGAAGTGAATTTGCCTCCTCTATCGGACCTTAAAGCTTTTATTTCATAGCCGCTCTATTTTTCTACAACTGCTTTGAAAATTTTAAAATGCAACAAAAGCTTCTGATTTTTGCTTCAAGAAATATACCCAAGTCTTTCTACTAAAACCATCAATAAAGAGTTTTATCAAATGAATGTGGATTGATTGCACCACACACATCAATGTATACAAGCTGGAGTGGCTTGGTTGCTTTTGACATGGTCTCCTCAGGAAAAGTCCTCCTTGCATGTTTTCTAAGAAGACAAGCTTCACACAGTTGATTTGGATGGTTAATTAAAGGTATCCTATGTACCATGTCCTTTTCTCCCATTGATTTGACTACTTCAAAATTTAAGTTCCCAAATCGCATGTGCCAACACCATGATTCATCTTGCACATTATCCTTCAAACACTTTGCATCAACTGTCTTAAGATTCAAAGAAACAATCTATTCTTTTTTTACCCACTTTTGCAATTAATTTTCCACTTGAATCTCTAAGCCAAAGATGCATATTTTTCACATGAATATCATATTCTTTTTCAAAAAGTTGGCCCAAACTTAAAATATTGCTTTTTAATTTTGGCATATAATAAACATCTTTAATCAACTTATGGCTACCATCTTTAAAAGAGATTAGAACTGTACCTATTCCTTTAATTTGTACCTTTGGAGTGTCTCCAAAGGACACATTGCCATTCACCTTCTTAGTGAGTTTCACAAACTTGTCTCTGCTTTCACACATATAGTTGCTTGCTCTATTATCAAGATATCTGTCACGACCTGAGTTTATACCCTGGACTAGACACGGTACTTGAGTCACAAGTAACCCCAAGCCAACCCGTGGTCTATCATAACAATGGAGATCTGAGTAAACTTATGCGGAAGCTTTAAATAATACAATCATATAAGAAAGCTAAGTTGACAAGAGTCAATACATCTAAAGAAAAGAATATAATACTGAATGTCTGAATCTATGTCGGAAAGCCATCTACTAATGATGAGTTGTTGGGACAAGCCCCCAGATAACTCTAAAGTTTATCTGAAAGAAAATAACTGAAAAATAAAATATCATCCTCGAAAGATGAGGACTCACCACTGTTGTTGCTGATATCACCTGAAGGAATCTACTAACGGTGTTGAGCTGAGTTAAACTGAAAATGTACTAACTAGTGGGAGAGTCTATAACGAAATATAACCACGTGAGCTAAACATGGAGTCTGATGTATACACCCCATTGGTAGGACCCAATATACCTTGCCAGGGTATAAAGGCATGAGATGGGTGATCATAAGTCTGGGGCCATAGGGCTAATAAAATAACCTACGGTGGCAACATAGTTCTGGGAATCTGGGTGCATTGAAACTCCGGTCCGCTCGATGCTAAGTCCTACTCCCACTGGATAGTCCTAATCTAACTACTAAGCTTATAGCTCAAAACTAGGGTCCAAGACTAAGTCAGGGATACTTATTTGAAAGTACCCTGAGAGTCTTATCGCATTGAATTCTGTAACTGGTGTTCTAAGACTAGCAAAGATGCTTATCTGGAAGGGTTGTAGCTGTATAAAGAACAAACTGAAATCTGATAACTGGTATCTGAGTCTAATAACTAATAATCGGGAGGCGCCACTGACACCTCAAGAAAAGACTGTAGTCAAACTGATCAGCTGACAGTTCTAAATAATACTAAATATGCTAATATTCTAACTGAAACTGGACTAGCATGCATCTGACTGAGATTTCAACTGATACTAATAATATGGGAGTCCCCAACACTGATAGAATCAAGCACGTTGGATAATCAATCAATTATGCAAGACTCTAGTTTTACTACCTTCAAAAGCTAGGGCTAGAATCCATTTTACAGGAACAAGCATCAACATAGTCACAACATAGTGAAAATATAACTACAATTATCATGAATAATATTCCACATGATATAGATGAAATCTGACTGAAAATTCACTCACATTCTAAATCTCAGGGACTAGAATTGATAAGAAATTTAGATGGATTTTGGGGCACAAGGGAAGGATAATTCCCTTGTTAAATTACCACATACCTGGTGAAGAAATCCCAGAGAAAATCTCTTGAGAATTAGAGAAGAAAATCGATTGCCCTAGCTCCTGCTCTAAGTATTTCTAAGAGAGTTTTACGATCTGACTTTAGAGGGAATGAGAGGAGTGAAGTATATCATCAATTACCCCTCTAAATTTCCTGAAAATAACCTAAAATGATGTAGCTTAGGAATTAAAAATATGGGATATTATCAAAATATCCCTGGGAAAAAATCTGGAAAAACTGCCGACAGGGACCAACGGGTCACTCAGCGAGTCATTTGTTGAGACCAAGACTCGTTGGGACCAGTCGTTGGTTTTGGGGGATGGATTTTTAGCTTACTGGAACTGGAAACGAGAGGGACCATGACTCTTTGGATGAATCAATGGGTTGTTGGTACCTCTCGTGGCCACTGGAAGAAAAATCTGGGAAGCCTAACAACGAGCAATATGACGACTTGTTGGTAGACTCAACTAGTCGTTGTATTGAGTCATCACCTCCAGTGGAAAAATTCTTAGGATCCCTAAACTTGTCACCATGGGTGGTCACAATGACTCGTTGTGTGATACAACGGGTTGTTGTTGCCACTCGTTGTCACTGAAGGAGATTTCCGAGAATCCCAACTAACAACTCACACCATGAGTCATTGTATCACACAACGGCTCGTTGGTTGAGTCATGGGTTCATGGAAAAGGGAGTTCTGAGCTGGGGACCAACGAGTGACAGGACGACTCATTGTTTCTCACAACGGGTCATTTCATGTTCCGTTTGTTCCCTAAGGACCAAGGCGGGGCTGACCACGATTTAGAAAATGGGTCATTGGAGATGACCACAACTCATTGTCTCGGTCCTTTTGAGCTGAAATTTCTGGTTTCTTCTAAATTTTTCTTGCAAAGTCTGAGTTTGGTCTAGGAATATTTCGGGGTGTTACAATATCTCCCCCTTGGGATCATTCATCCTCGAATGAAGGTTAAACTGCTAGAAAATCGAAAAAAGAGCTGCAATTCCTAGGCTGAGGCTATGAACTGGTTTCTGAAATGACTGACTCCAAACTGATTTAGCCACACTAACAGAGCTGATGCAATTAGGATGCACATTGAAAATCTAAGTAGAGTTGATGAGTATGGAATTGAAAAAAGTATTGAGGAGATATTTAGTACCTGATTTTGGAACTGAACTGGAAGAGAATAAATGAGAGTATCTGGCCATCATGTCTGCTTTTGCCTCCGATGTGGCTCCCTCAACTAGCTGGTTTCTCCACAAGTCTTTCACCGAAGCGACTTCCTTGTTTCTCAACTTACGAACCTGACGATCAAGAATCTGAGCTAGGACCTCTTCGAAAGAGAGACTATCTTTCAGTCCCACACTGTCCAGTGGCACAACTGAATTTGGATCACTGATGCACTTCTTCAATAGTGACACATGGAAGAATGGGTGCACAGATGCTAACTCTGGAGGAATTCTAACTTATATGCCATACTGCCAATTCGCTTCAGAATCTTGTAGGGTCCCATATATCTCGAACTAAGTTTTCCTTTCTTTCTAAACCTCATCACCCCTTTCATGGGTGAAATTTTTAGGTAAACCCATTCATCTACAATGAATTCCAACTCTCTTCTCCTCACATCAGCATAGGATTTCTGTCGGCTTTGTGCTGTTTTCAACCTTTCCCTGATAAGTTGCACCTTCTGCATGGCTTCATAAACTGAATATGGCCCTATCAAGGTATCTTCACCAACCTCAAACCACCTTATAGGAGACCTACACCTCCTACCATATATTGCCTAAAACGGGGTCATCTGAATACTGGAGTGGTGACTGTTGTTGTACGCAAACTCGATGAGAGGCAAGTGATCATCCCAACTGCACTTGAAATCGATCACACAAACTCTCAGCATATCTTCTAAGGTATGAATAGTCCGCTCAACTTGTTCATCTGTCTGAGGGTGAAAAATCATGCTTAGCTTGACCTGGGTACCGAGTCCTTTCTGAAATGACTTCCAGAAATGCGAGGTGAACTAGGTACCTTTATCTGAAATAATAGACAAAGGCACTCCATCTAGTCTGACTAACTCCCAGATATATAGCCTAGCATAATTCTCAGCTGAGTCTGTAGTTTTAATTGGGAGGAAATGTGCTTCCTTGGTCACTCGGTCTACTATCACCCAGATTGAGTCATGCTACCGACGAATACGAGGTAGGACTGTAATAAAGTCCATATTTACTTATTTCCACTTCCATGTGGGTATGCTAATATGTTAAATCATACCCCCAGGTGTCTAATGTTCCACCTTAACCTGATGGCAGTTCAGACACTTAGCCACAAATTCTGCAATGTCTCTTTTCATGTCGTTCCACCAGTAAATACCCCGTAGATTGCAGTACATTTTAGTGGAACCTGGGTGGATAGAATATCTCAAACTGTGTGCTTCTTCCAGTATCTGTCGTCTCAAGTCACCTATATCCGGTACGCAGAGTCTACCTTGGTAATGGAGCACACCATCTCCCCCTTTGGAGAAAGCCTCCAGTTCTTTTCTGAGAACTGCTTCTTTTAGCTTAAGTAGTATGGGATCTTCATCCTGCCTTGACTTAACTTCAAAGACTGAGGAGGATTCTGATCCACTTTGCATTACTACTCTGGCCTCAACTGAATCAACCAACTGCACTCCCAACCGAGCTAACCTGTGAATATCCTTTGCCAGTTCCTTTCTGCTTTCTTCAACATGATCCATGCTCCCCATGGACATCCTGCTTAGGGTATCAGCCACCACATTGGCCTTGCTGGGCGGAACAACACACTCATGTCGTAATCCTTTAATAGCTCCAACCACCTTCTCTGACAAAGATTCAAGTCTTTCTAACTGAACACATACTGAAGGCTCTTGTGATTGGTGAAAAAATCCACATAAGCCCCGTAAAGGTAATGCCTCTATATTTTCAATGCAAACATGAGTGCTACCAACTCAAGGTCATGAGTCAGATAGTTCTTTTCATGAACCTTGAGCTGTCTGGAGGTGTAAGATACCACCTTACCCTGATGCATCAGAATGCAATTGAGTCCCACTTTGAAAGCGTCACAATATACGACGAACCCATATGTTCCTTCCGGTAAGGTTAAAACTGGAGCGGTAGCGAGTTGAGTCTTTAACTCCTGAAACTCTTCTCACACACATATAACCATTGAAACTTCACCTTTTTTTGAGTCAATCTAGTCAGAGGAGATGCAGTAGAGGAAAATCCTTCCACAAAATATCGGTAATAAATGGATAGACCCAAGAAACTTCTTATTTCGATTGGGGAAGTAGGTCTTGGATAGTCTTTTACCGTTGCTATGTTTGGAGGATCTACCTAAATACCCTCACCTGAGACCACGTGACCAAGGAAATTCACAGACTTCAATCAGAATTCACATTTACTGAATTTAGCGAACGAATAGTGGTCTCTGAGCGTCTGTAGCACTATCTTTAGATGGATAGCATGTTCTTCCTCGTTTTTGGAGTACACAGGATGTTATCAATGACAACAATGACAAACATATCTAGATACGACTTGAAAATCCTGCTCATCAGGTCAACAAAAGCTATGGGGGAATTAGTTAATTCGAAGGACATAAAAATGAATTCATAGTGACCATACCGAGTTCTGAAGACTGTTTTCGGTATGTCACATTTCTTGACTCTAAGCTGATGATAACCCCACCTAAGATCTATCTTGGAGAAATGACTGGATCCTTGAAGCTGATCAAACAAATCGTTAATCCTGGATAGGAGATACCTGTTCTTAATTGTGACTTTATTCAATTTACAGAAATCGATACATATTCTGAGAGTATCATCTTTCTTTTGCACGAATAATACTGGAGCACCCTATGGAGAGATGTTGGGCCTAATGAAACCCTTATAAAGAAGGTCTTTTAGCTGCTCCTTCAACTCCTTAAGCTCAGTTGGAGCCATTCTGTAAGGAGGGATAGAGATGGGCTGAGTGTCTGGAAGAAGGTCTATGTCGAAGTCTATTTTCCGCTCGGGAGGGACTCCGAAAAGATCTTTGGAAAACACGTCAGAGAACTCGCTGACAATTGGAACTGACTGGATAGTTGGGGTCTCAGAGATGGAATCTTTGACCCAAACTAGATGACCTTTCTTGCCTTAAGGTATCAAATAAACTGACCCTTAGGCATTGAACTAATGCCCATCCACTCTAAAACTAGCTCATTAGGGAACTGAAATCTGACGACTCTAGTTCTGCAGTCGACTGAGGCATAATTGGAGTGTAAGCAATCCATGCGAAGAATGAGATTGAAATTGACCATGTCTAACTCTACTATGTCTGGTAGAGTAACCTTATTCAAGATTGAGACTGGGCAGGTTCTATACACTCAGCTGGCTCTAATTGGCTCACCAACTGAGGTAGAGACTGAGAATGGTTCTGAGAGGACTTCTAGACCGATTTCAAACTGGACAGCTACATAGGCAGTCACGAATGATAGTGTGGCTCCTGGATCTAGTAGGGAATACACATCTAGGTGGAAGAGACGTAACATACCTGTGACCACTTCAAGTGAGCTCTCCTGATCCTGACGAGAGGACAAAGCATAAAAGTGGTTTTGGCGCTGACCGTCATCCGTAACTGAAGTGTCATCCTACTGGAGTTGCTGAAGTGATAGACTGTGATCTCTTGCATCCTGCTGACGGGCCTGAAGGCATTCCCCTGGATGGTTCTTGCCACACTTAGGGCAAGCTAGATAACAGTTGCTAGCGCTATAACTCTGGGATTGAGAGCCAGATGCTCCACCCTTTCGTTCTTTGAGGGGCCAGTTGGTAGGAGCGCTGGCTGAAGTGGGTGTTGGATCCCTCTGTTGCTGTTGTTTTTGCTACTATGGGTGGCTACTTCCGCCAGACCTCTGGTGGCCATAATCTGATTGGCCAGTCCTAGCCCTCTTATTCTCCTGCTCCACGTCTTCCAAGTTTTCTACCTCAATCTACTAAGCATGAACGGTGAGGCTGGAGAGGTCAATGTCTTTTATGAGCATCGTTGTCCTACACTCCTTAAGGACCAGGCTTGATACTCCGTCAAAGAACTTAAGCATGCGAGCCCTTGGCTCGTCTACCATCTTCGGAGCATATCTTGATAACCGTGTGAATTCCAGTTCATATTCCTCCACCGTCCTGTTTCCCTACTCTAAATTTATGAACCCTGCAACCTTAGCCTCCCTTAACTCCCGGGGGAAGAATCTGTCTAAGAATTTCATGGTGAACTCTTCCCACTCCACCGGTTCTGCCCCTGCTGGTCTCTCTTCTTTCCACTGATCATACCAGATCTGGGCTACCCTAGTAGGCAGCCAGATCCGCACTCTCAGCGGAACTAACACCCATAATCCGAGTGATCTTCCGTACCTCATCCAAGAACTACTGTGGGTCCTCTACCTCCTTGGATCCATGAAAGGGTGAAGGGTTCATTCGGGTAAAGTTTCGAACTCTGGCAGCTGCTGTGGACCCATTTGTTCACTAGAATCACCTGCTGGTTCACCTGGTTTGTTATTATCTGAGCCAACAGCTGGATTGCCTCTCTGAATTCCACTGAGGACACTTGATCGTCCTGAGGGGCTGCCGGAGTTGGTGGGGCAGGTTGGTTAGCGTTGCTGGCCCTTCTTTTATTTTCACGTCTTGGAGGCATAGTTTCACTGAAACAAAATAGAGCACGAGTTAGGAGAATGTTTCTGGAACTGAACTTCAATACACGATAAGGAGTATAAGCAAAAGGGAGCTTTCCTAATAACGTCGTATAGCCTCCCCGTCATAAGTGTGGCACTTTTCACACCCATGAAAAGGACTCTCCTTGACGTGACTTTCAGACATCCTAGGATACTCTAAACCTAGTTCTCTGATATCGAGTTTGTCATGACCCAAGTCTATACCCTGGACGAGACACGGTACTTGGAGTCACAAGTAACCGCAAGCCAACCCATGGTCTATCATAACACTAGAGATCTGAGTAAACTTATGCAGAAGCTTTAAATAATACAATCATTTAAGAAAGCTAAGTTGACAAGAGTCAACACATCTAAAGAAAATAATATAATACTGAATGTCTAAAAGCCATCTACTAATGATGAGTTGCTGGGACAAGCCCCCAACTAACTCTAAATTCTATCTGAAAGAAAATAACTGAAAAATAAAATATCGTCCTCGAAAGATGAGGACTCACCACTGTTGTTACTGATATCACCTTAAGGAATCTACTAACGGTGTTGAGCTAAGCTAAACTGAAAATGTACTGACTAGTGGGAGAGTCTATAACTGAAATATAACCACATGAGCTAAACGTGGAGTCCGATGTATACACCCCAATGGTAGGACCCAATATACCTTGCCGGGGTACAAAGGCATGGGCTGAAGTGATCACACATTTGGGGCCATAGGGTAATAAAATAACCTACGGTAACAACGTAGTTCTGGGAACCTGGGTGTGCTGGAACCCCGATTCGCTCGGTGCTAAGTCCTACTCCCACTAGATAGTCCTAATCTGACTACTAAGATGATAGCTCAAAACTAGGGTCCAAGAATAAGTCAGGGATACTTATCTGGAAGTAGCCTGAGAGTCTTATCAGACCAAATTCTGTAACTGGTGTTTTAAAACTGACCAGAGCTGCTTATCTAGAAGCGTCGTAACTGTCCAAAGAACAAACTAAAATCTGATAACTGATATCCGAGTCTAATAACTGATAACTGGAAGCACCACAGATACCTCAAGAAAATATTGTAGTCAAACTGATCAGCTGACATTTCTGAATAATACTGAGTATACTAATATTCTGACTGAAACTGGACTAGCATGCATCTAACTGAGATTTCAACTGATACTAATAATATAGAAATCCCCAATACTGATAGAATTAAACAATTTAGATAATTAATCAATTATGCAAGACTCTAGTTTTACTACCTTCAAAAGCTAGGGCTAGAATCCATTTTACAGAAACAAGCATCAACATAGTCACAACATAGTGGAAATATAACTACAATTAGCATGAATAATATTCCACATGATATAGACGAAATCTACCTGAAAATTCATTCATATTCGAAATCTCAAGGACTAAAACTGATAAGAAATTTAGATGGATTTTGGGGTATAATGGAAGAACAATTCCCTTGTTAAATTTTCACATACCTGGTGAAGAAATTCCAGAGAAAATATCTTGAAAATATGAGAAGAAAATCGATTTCCCTAGGTCCTGCTCTACGTTTTTCTAAGAGAGTTTTACGATCTGTATTTTAAGGGAATGAGAGGAGTGAAGTATATCATCGATTACCTCTCTAAGTTCCCTGAAAATAACCCAAAACAACGTATTTTAGGGATTAAAAAGATAGGATATTACCAAAATATCCCGGGGGAAAATCTGAAAAAATGGCCGATAAGGACCAACGGGTCACTCAAAGAGTCGTTGGTTGAGACCACGACTCGTTGGGACCAGTCGTTGGTCCTTGGGTCTAGATTTTTAGCTCACTGGAACTGGAAACGAGAAGGACCATGACTCGTTGGATGAACCAATGGGTCGTTTGTACCTCCCGTGGCCACTGGAAGAAAAATCTGAGAAGCCTAACAACGAGAAACACAATGACTCATAGGTAGACCCATGGGTCGTTGTATTGAGTCGTCACCTCCACTGAAAAAATTCTTAGGATCCTTGAACTTTTCACCACGGGCAGTCACAACGACTCGCTGTATGATACGATGGGTCGTTGTTGCCACTCGTTGTCACTGAAGGAGATTTCTAGGAATCCCAACTAACGAATCACACCACGAGTCGTTGTATCACACGACGACTCGTTGGTTGAGTTGTGGGTTCCTAAAAAAAGGAGTTCTAAGCTGGGGACCAATGAGTCATGGGACGACTCGTTGTTTCTCACAACGGGTCGTTCCATGTCCTGTTGGTTCCCTAAGGACCAAGGTAGGGATGACCACGACTCAGACAACGGGTCGTTTGAGCTGACCATGACTCGTTGTCTCGGTCACTCCAAGCCAAAATTTCTGATTTCTTCTGGATTTTTCTTGCAAGGTCTGAGTTTGGTCTAGAAAAGTTTTGGGGTGTTACAATACCACGAACTGCAATCATCCTTATCTTCTTATTTGAATGTCATTAATAATGTTGACTCATCTTCCTTTTTCTTATCGTCAACAAGGTTAGCTTTCTCTTCAACATTACTATGACATTCCTAAGAGTAATGCCCAAATTTATGACAATTGTAGCATTCAATTTTGAATTTTCCATACCTCATTTCGTTGGTACCTTGATAATAGCCACGTCCTCTTCCTCCTCATTGTCTATGACCACGACCTTTAAATGTTTGGGGGCTTTTATCTTCATTGTAGAATTTGTTAACAAAATTTCTTCCTCTTCCACGACTGCTACGACCTCCATGGCCTCTCTCTTGTCCATTTCCTCTATAACTCTTTTCACCTCCATAATATTTTAAGGATGCCTGAGTTTTAAGAAGTTGCTCCACTAGCTCTTCTTTTCTCCTCTTGATCTTTTCTTCATGGGCTTGTAAAGAACCTTTAAACTGTTCTACCATCATAGACTCTAAGTCTTTAGACTTCTCAATGTAACACACACCACATAATCAAATTTAGGTGTTAAAGAGCGAAGAATCTTTTTCACTACATGCACATCATTTACATCCTCCCGGTACCTTCTTAATTGATTCACAACAACCATCACTCTTGAAAAGAAATCCGAAATGAATTCAGATTCTTTCATTTTTAAAACTTCAAAATCAACCCTTTGAGTTTGAAGTTTTACCTTCTTAACTTTATCAACTCCTTGAAGAGAATTTTGTAAAATCTCCTAAGCTTCCTTTGAGGTGGTTGCATCAGCCACCTTCTCAAATATGCCATCATCCAAACATTGATGGATGAGAGTGAGGGCTTATTGATCTTTCTTCCTTGTCTTTGTCAAGACATCTTTTTCATTTTGAGACAGAGTTTCTTCATTGGTTAGTTTTGTATACCCTTTGTCTACAATTATCCACACATCTTGAGCAGCCAAGAATGGTTGTCATTCGTAGACACCATTTCTCATAATTTTCTTTTGTGAAACGGGGATACTGAAAAGACAGTGGACTATTATTTGCAATGGCTCTGATATCACATTGTTAGAAAATGATAATCCCACCCAGGAACAATATCTACGCTAAATAGCAAAAATAAGAGAGTAACAAAGACACCAAATCTTTTAACGGGGTAAACTATAATACCTGAATAGATCAATATAATACGACTGATTATAACTTGGTAGTCTCTTTCAAGAGACTACTACACTTTGAAAAGAAACAATTTATTTCATATAGCTCACTACACTATTACTCACTACTATTTTCTCACAGACTATAAATATAGTAAGTGGATTATTCTCTTTACTCTTTATTGCTCTCTCTATTTGGTGCATTTTAATTGAGCAAACAAAGCCGCCTAATTATAGAAGAGAATACTACAACTTAAAACATGTCATGACCTTTTACAACTTATTATGGTAACTTATTATGACAACTTGTCGTGGGAACTTGTTGTGACAACTTATTGTGGAAACTTGTTACCAACTATTTTCTTTTTTCTTTTTATCCCCACAAATTGAACATTTTGACCAACCACAAGAAGATCAGTCAGTAGTTATCTTGTGAATCTAGGAAATTCACTGATTTCAAGAAAATCAAAGAAGCATCCAACTATATTTAGGAGTTTAATCGACACAGAATATCATAGTCTTGTCTCAACAATGGTTGGAGTGGTTTGGTTAACTGGATTCTTTAAAGAGATAGGACTTGAAGTACAACTATTTGTGAATGTCCCATGTGACAGTAAATCAATATTACAAATAGTAGTCAATCAAGTATTTCATGAACGCACAAAAAACATAGAGATTGAATGCTATCATATTGGAGCAAAAATCAGGTTGGTTTGATCAACACAATATATTTGGCTTCTGCAGATCGAACAAGAAGCTGATATTTTGACCAGATCGAGGACTGCTTGCACCACAACACAACGCAACTATTTGATCTCACAGGGTCAATGGAACAATAAAGCCCTTCAGTTGCGGAAACTTTACAGTTGAGCATCCCAAAGTACATCAAACTGATGGAAGAAGTCGAAATCAGAAATTGTGCATGGGTGAGGATACTCAAAGTGGCAAAGTTGACAACCAAGATTATTTATTTCAGCTGATGTTGTTTCTGGGTTGCTCTCCAATATAACTGGGCTAATTTCCAAGTTATTATTAGCAATAACTGCTTGATCGAAGCAATTCATAGAAACATTCATCATCATTTGATTTTGATCTTCACATGTAATATCATAAACACGATGATCAGGTGATGGTTTGTCGTCATTTGTCATCTCATCATTTTCCTTGGCTTTCTTCGGTGCCCTTTTATTCCTCTTCATCGATGCATCATTTTTCACTCCCAAATATTTATTTAAGTGTGTGTGGAAGAAATTCTTTATTTCATTATCCGTTCTTCCTGGCAATCTTGCTGCAATCGCTGACCATCTGGAGTATAATACACAAGCACTTGTATTAGAATATTCTATTCTATCTTTCTTTTCTTTCTTTTTTTTTAATAAAATTCAAATTAGAACCTTGTCCATCACCTATTTCCAAGTTCTTGATAAGCTTTTATGACAATTTCGACTTCTTCCATGGTAAAAGGTCCTCTCTTAACGTCAGGACGGAGATAGTTCATCCACCTAAGTCTACAACTTTTTCCCCTTCTTGAAAGCCCTGCGGATAATAAATTAATGAAGGGTTACAATATTATTAATTTAAAGTATGCGTAAAAATAAAAAAAATGAATAATTATCACAACGTATTGTGAATTTATTTGGAATGAATAAAATGAACCTGCAAATTTAGGCATGTGGCTCCAATTCCAAATGCCATATCTCATGATATAAGATTTCAATTTTTGGTCTTCCTCCGGAGACCATGCCCCTTTCTTTATGTCCTCCATATCTGTACTTTGATGCTGCTGTAGTGATACTCTTGGCATGATTGTTTTTGGAAACCTGAATTTATATAGAGATTTGCCACCCCACTGTATGGAATTCTTTAATCCAAAGCCTTCTTTCCAAGAAAGCTATAGGACTCACCAACTACGTTTGTTATACTTTGCCCTCTACTGCTTCTCTCTGCTCATACCTTCTGATTTACTTGTCCTTTCGCCATCCATATAGGATAGATAAGGATATTTCAATGAATTAGTTATTTCACTTTTTATATAAAATGATTAATTCTATTATTTTAGTACAAAATAATTTTTGGGACTAAAAAATATTCATAATCAAACACGCGCGAGATGCAATAATATCATATATTTTATCTCAAAAAATTTATTTTTTATCCCACCAACCAAACAGCTCCTTATCCCAAGATTTTATTCTATCAGTGTAAAGAGTTATTCACCTATTTGATCGTTCAAATAATATTTATAGTTAAATCTCCTTAAAAATACTACGTGATTTTATCATCTTAACAACATATATTTACATGTAAACCCTTTCAAAATATGTAATTTATAATCCTAAACATAAAATAGGCTACCTGCTATAGCCGATAAAATATAGAATAATATGATAACATAAAATTTTCTTAGCCTTAACAATGTAACGCTTAATTTTATAATAATTGTCTGAAGGAGCTAAGAGTTGAATTTTTCTAAAGATTGGCAGTAGCAGTAGGGAGAGGGATTTAAAGAGTATGAAAAGGAAAAATGAGTTGTTGCTTTCCCACTTTTGATCAGTTTGTCAAAGAAATGATAACATTAATTGACTGTGCTATTTTATTTGGGAAAGTTAAGTGCAGGGCCAGGATCAAGACTCAAGTTAGGTACTCCTATATGAATTTTTATTAGAATTAGTGCTAATTAATTCAAATCTCATTGTCTGACCTTTCCAACCAACTCTCAGATTTAAAAAATACATTTTGATTCAATATAATCATAAAATAACAAATAATAAACGTTTTCCTTTCCATTTTCTCCTCTCGCTCATCTCTCTCTCGGTTGTGATTTTTAAGCCATTGAAGCTTTTGAAAGAAAAAAAAAATCAAATTTGGGTGGTGCTTTTTAGGTTTATTGGCTTGGACATTACTTCGAGTTCCATTTAGTTACTTTTTGATATGGTAAACTTTAATTCTGGTGTACACCAAGTTTGTGAGGATTGGTTCTTCATATTTTTAATGTCTGGTAATTTGCGTCTTGGGTCTAATGTATAATAGACTAATTATATTATTCGATTCGATTCGATTCAATTCAAGAGAGAACACAAATGAACTCAAACATGAAAATTCTTACTTAGAGCGTCGAAGAGCGGTGCATTGAAGAGATTAAGAGAATAGTCTCATAAACTCACACAAAAAGTAATTTTTTCCATCTTTCAAGTTAGCTAACGCTAATGTATATGAAGACTTAAAAGACTATTTTTAGAACAATATTCCCTCTGTTTTATTTTAATTGTTAGGATAAGATTTGCACACCTACTAACAAAAAGTTAATAAGGATGGTAATTTGATTAATATAACTCTATTAATTTTTTGGAAACATACAATAATAACTCTAATTATATTTTAGAATGACTTTAAATACTAAGGGTAGAATTGAAAAACATGCATGATCAATTATCTCTTGAATTTTGAAACTAGCAAGTATTTTGAAACAACTAGTATACCTAGCAATTAAAATAGAACGAATGAAGTATTATTTTATTGAAAAATAAATAAAAATCATGAATGAAACTTACCTGATTTGAATGGATTCTAGAGACAAAAAAGAGAGAATGGCGAGAATCGTGAGTTTGATAGGAGGAAAAATCGGCTTGATAATGAAGAATGAGGGAGAGAGAGAAGATGGAAGGGAGTTGGGCAATTATTGGAGGATTTTTTAGGTATTAAATATGAGCACAATAAAAAAAATACAAAGTAAAAAAGGAAAAAAATAGCACATTAAATGAAATAAAGTCATAATATGTAATTTTTTAAAACTATAGCTATTATATATAAGTAATTTCATAATTATGATATGTTATGTAATTTTTTCTATTTTATTTTTACCCCAGCCCAACACAAATATAGTCCAATCCTCTCACGAGCCAGATTTAGTCCCCTAAAACTCAAACTAGTTGGAATCGGTATCTTCAACATGATAACCGGACCGACCAGGTTGTATTTTTTTTGGACCGGGTAGTTAGTTCTATAAGTCCGTTTTGGGTGTGTGGTCAAACTAAAATGCTTAGTTAGATTTAGGAAGGAGGAAAATATTTTCTTAAAAAATATATTTTTAAAAAATTAAGTTAATTTCTTACTTATTTTTTTATCTTTGGTATATAAATAAAAAATATTATTCTAAAATTATTTGTATATAATTTAGACAAATATTACAAGAGGTGGAGGTGGAGATGGGGGTAAAGGTGGTGGGTGGTGGAGATGGAGGCTACATGTAAGGATGAAAATGATTTATGTTGGAGAGTGAGGAGGACACAATCAATGTGGAATGTCATTTGTGAAACTTGTTTTCTTTCACTAGGAAAGTTCATTTTCCGGATCTTAAGGAACTTATTTTTCCTAGAGAAATATTTTAACAACTGAACATGGGAAGATGAGAATACACCCTAATCTGTATGGAGAAAAATATTTTCAAAAAATGTTCTTTAATTTTCCTATGTTCGATTGGTCAAAACTTTGAAAAACATTTTCTCTATGAAAAAAACTTTTTAAAAATGCGAAAAATGAGTTTTCTAGTGGAACCAGAAAAAATAAGTTCCACAAATGATACTCCACATTCATTTTGTTTTTCCCACCCTCTAGCACACGTCATCTTCACTTCACCCTCGTGCCCCCGTCCCCACAGCCTCAAACCCCTGCTACCCCATCTCTATATCTCATAATATCATCAAGTATTTTTTACTTACGTACCGATATTAAAAAAATTAAATAAATAAATTAACTCATTTTTTACGAAAAACATTTTTTCCGAACCAAACACACCCTTAGTCTATTCTAGTTAATGAAGTCCATAATGCTCAGGTTATTAATATTATAATTAAAAAAAATATCAAATAAATTAGACTGATGAAATTCTTTTTAAAAAAAAAAAAGGTTATAGAAAAGGAAGGATCCAACAGGGAAGGAGGAAGAAGCACAGATAGTGAGAGTGACAAAGAGGTGATGTCAGTTTTCTGGCGTATGCCTAGAGAAAATATGAGGAAGTGTATATGGGAAAAGAATAATAAGTCAAAAAAATTGGCAAAGAATTATTCAGAGTCCAGCTAATGTTGCAATCAATCACCATCATTCTCATAAGATGACCTTTTTTTAAGTCACATGGCACGAGCTAATATTGAACAAACCTTAACACTTGTCTTATTTTATTTACTTTGAGATTTGACCACATTGTTTATAGTCAATCATCAAATTGCTTTCACATCGAACTAGTAAATAAACAAATCAAGTCGAATACGAACGAATTAAATAAAAATAAGGTAAGTTGCACATCTCTTGAGATGCGTGAACAAAAGTTAGTGAACCCATAAGAAGGCATGGCATCTCTTTTAAATTAACAAATTTATTTCTTACCATTGTTTTCTCATTTCTTTGATTTTCTCTTATTTTAAAAATTCTAAAGTCTCTAAATATAATTACTAATGAATATTACTTATAATAATTAATTATTATTTTTAAATGACACTTAATAAGAATGTGTTTGAGAAAAAATATGTAAGACCAAAAATATCTTATTATGAATAACATTTTTGTCTTGATATAATTCTAGTATCATAAAAGATGTAAATATGTAATGTCTCTCTTAAATTAGACTATCCAATTTACCTTGTTTTATAAAGTTCAACTAAATATAATTACAAATAAGAAGTTATGATATTTATAATTAATACTTATTTATGAATTATATTTAAATAGGAATAACATCGGAAGGACTTATGTAATATCGAAGTTAAAGTCTCTCATTATTGAATACATTTACCTCTAAAGGCAAATTTATATTGTTGAACTTCTTCCCCTTAGGCATAACTTCACGTTAATTAACTTATGTTTTAGACATAAATTGGGCAAATATTTATGTTTAGCTATCTTTATTTTATTTTATTGTATTTGCTGTTAAGGACATTTTTTATCACTTAAAATATCAAAGGACAAATATTAAAGACCACAAATTTAAAGATAAAAGTTAAAGATCACCCTAAAATAAAGAAATTTATGTGAATGATCCCCCAACTAAGGATAAAAACTGAATTAAAACGGACACTTAAAAAGTTTTCTCCAATACATTTAAAAAATAATAAATAAAATACTTACATTCCGTGTTCTTCTAATAAAATTTCCCCCTCCCTTCCCCTTATGCTTCTTCTCCTTAATTCCGTTTATCTTTTTTTTTCTGTCTATCTCTGTTTTTTCATGACTCATTCTTTTCTTTATTTACAAAATATTGAAGAGGTTATTTTGTTTTTTAAGGTTAAATTTAGGTCATGTGTTGAAAAAAAAAAAGGTCTAAGGCATTCAAAAAGCAGAAGATTGATTCGTTCTTTCCAACTCTCTTGCCGATTTAGTCAAAAAGTAGATAGAAAATAATTGATTAAATCTTGTTTAGATCCTTCTTCTTTTTTTTTTTTAGGTTGAAAATTTCATGATTCTTTAATGGTGAATGAAAATTTGAAGCAGAAAAAGAAGTGTGGAGAAGAAGATAAAAACGTGGCACTCACGTTAAAAAAGGGAAATATAGGATTTGAAAGGTTTCTCACGTTTAAGTTTGGATGAAAGAAAGAAATTTTGTCATATTAGTGTAAGAAATTCACGAGACACATATATATCAAGTAAAAATATTAATCTTGTCGCTTGTAATCAATTTAAATGAGTCATCTATGTTACTAGCCTTATTTATAAAAAAAGATTTAGATTTGAAGAGATGCCAAGATTACTTCCATTACTATTTTTTCTATATGCATTTTTTCCTTACATGTTAGTCTTTCTTTTTCTTTCAAATGTATGTCTTATATATCATACCTGAAGTCTATTTTTGATTTAAAGTATTTATCTCAACGGAGGTGATAGTTTGCAAGAATTCACCAAATAGTACAGAGAATCAAGTTTCTCACCTGATTCCATAGATAAGAACAGAAAATAAAGAATATAAGATATTTACGTGGAAATCTCTTTGCTCAAGAGAGTAAAATCACGACCTACTCTAGTAGGATTTTCCAACTTCACTAACAACCGAACAATGTTCAGATTACAACCTATTGCAACCTAGGAACTAAACTCTTAATCGTTTCCCCTTATAGTAACTCTATTATAAGCCCTTTGTAATAACTCTATTACAAAAACAACTAAGGATACCTCTAGCCTACCACAAAGGTTCAATACAGAAACATAAAGCACCTACAAAAGCTTCTCAAAAGAGGAGTAGGTTTACAATGTTAAGAGCAAAAAAACAAAGACTCAACAACCTAGAATATAATACATAACACGTTCTTAAGGAATAGATTCTTTAGAGTTGTTGTAGCTTTGTCTTGTAGAGAGGTCTGATTGTTTTGCAAATGTAGCAGAAGATCAATGTTTTCATTTTGCAAAGACTAAGTTTTGTCTCTTGTCTTGTCCAATATGTACAAGAGGATGAGCGAGAGATGCAATCCTTGTCCATTAGACAAACAAACAGTAGGACTGCAATAGTTCTGCTACTGTGTTGTCGCTCTGCTGTAGCGGCAGTAGCTTTAGAGCTATGAAGGTTGACTTCGACATCAAGGAACGTGGTCCCTTGGGTAATATATATTTAGTTTCTCATCAGGTTTATCAAATCATTAAAAAAAGATGTCTTGTCTTATTTAATATATATGAGAGGAAGAGTGAGGGATGAACTCCTTAAACCGTTGGATAAAGAGTTGGGACTGCAGCAGTGACAACAACTTTATAGCTATAAAGGTTGACTTCGAGATCAAAAAATCCGATCTCTAAACAACCTATCTGATTCCTCATCAGATATGTCAAATCATTATAATAAGGCATAATACTTCAGTGTTTCTGCTTCATCATGAGAGTATGCATCAAATGATAGAGTTGAATCAAAGTTGGCTAACTGATCATTTTCTTCTCTTCGAATTTTTGGTTTCACTATGATGCTTCTTGTATTTAATGATGAAATAATTAAAAAGTAAAGGAAATTTCTTTTTTCAGATTATTGAGAGAAAAGAAGAGAACAAAAAATTTGTCACCTTTATAAACTTATTTTTAATTTTATAAAAAATCTTTATTTACTCTTAAAAGGTATTAAAAGATGATTTTATGTCCTATATTCAAAGTCATTAGGTTTCTTCGATGAAGACACTTGTTTAAAAGATATTAAAAGATGATTTCATGTCACTATATTCAAAGTCATTAGGTTTCTTCGATGAAGACACTTGTTCCTTTACTTTAATTCCTAGTAATATTATTATTATTCTTCACTTACTGAATGATTTATTTTGGCTTGCTTACGTCAGCAAATTGTTCATTTGCTGAGGTGGGAGGCGGCTACAGGAAGGTACGTCATTGAGGTTTTCTTTTTTTCTTTAAAATAAACTAGAATCTAAGGATGCATATCGATTGGTTCAATTTTGAAGGTTATCGGTTTAATTTATTGGGTATCGATTTGTAGACATGCTAAACTATTAAAGAACCATTAAGATATTAGTTAATCGGTTATTAATCGTTATCGATTCGGTTATTGGGTTAACCGTTAAGAACTTACCTGAAGATTTTTATAAGTCATAAGTATGCTTAACTAGAAAAAATTGGGTGAAAAGAGAAAGAACATATAGAATTAGCCCAACTAAAGCAATCAATTTTAATTTAGATTTGAATAACATCACCTTTCCTTGTCATTGACACTTAATTCATCTTCTTGCTAGAGTATTTTATATATTGAAGGCTAAAATTATAATTTAATAAACTATTATCGGATTTTCGGTTCACCCGTTAAAAAAAATTGGCCAAACCGATAACCGAACTAATAACCCAATAATTTGAAACAGTAAACCGTTAATCAAACTGTTAAACCAATAACCCAAATTATTAATCCAATAATCTAATTATCCGTTCGGGTTATTGATTTAACCGTTAATTTGCACAACCCTACTAGAATCTATTCAAAAAGGAAAATTCTTCTCGAGAGAGGGGAAAATATTTCCTTTCAAGATTTCGCTTGGTAACATTAACTTTTTTATTTTATTTAATGATTTTTGATATTACATCCAGTGTTTTAAAACAAGTCTTGAATCAGGACATAATAAGGGCGATCTCTGTGGTAAAAGATGATTGTGAGGCGTAAATTTCATCGATCTGAATATACGCAAGGAGTTGGACGACTTTTTATTTTGGACGTAAACCAGAAAATTTTTCATAATTAAAATTAAAATCTCTAAACAAATTCTTAAGTTAATACCAAAAAGCATATAATTCAACTTTTTATTAAATTTTAAGAAACTAAAAAATTTTAAAATCTAAATATTTTTATTCTTAGCCAATTAGCCCAAATTTTTTGTTCTCTCTCTTTGTTCTATTTTAATTCAACTGAATTGATTCAAAGTCGTCTTTAAAAAAAAAGGGAAATTAATTAGTGTAGTACAGCCAAGTACACAATATATAAAAGCAGTGATTTAGAGATTGGAACGCAGATTGCCAGAATCCCAAATGTTCCTTTATGATATCTTTTAAATAAAATTATATTACAATGGGCAATTTGCAGAAAACTGTTGATTTATAAGTAAAGTTTTCAAGTTAGTGGGAGTAGATTGTCTCTCCAATTCCAATATGATCGAATAAATTATTGAAAAGGATAAGTGCCCGGAGATTTCTCTATTTTATTTCATGAATTTCTGTTTCTAAGCGATATGGATATATATATATATGCAAATATATATGCAAGTTAGATCTTGTTGTAGCGAAAGTGTTTGTTTGATAATTTTAATGGTTGTTACAGTGAAGTGCTATTATATATGTATACTGACATTTGACGTTTAGATCTCATTTAGCTGTTATAAGCAAAAGTACACAAGAATCTAGTTTGTGTACCAAGAAAAAAGAATGTATTTGTTAACCAATTTAACAAAAAAAAATAGAAAGAGTATGAATATAAGAAAAGGCAAACATTAGTAGTCTTTCATCGTGAAGTTACGACCATGACTGGTTGACACTATTTTAATATAATTTTTTGTAGATATTGATACTTGAAATTAACTATGTGCATGTCGTTAATAGTGATTACTATAAATATTTTAATATTTATTTTTATACATAATATATTTCTTACAAAATAGTATTGCATAATATTTGAGTATGGTTGTTATAGAGTGGTAATTCTACAAAGTGTATACCACTATATTGAACGTCGCTGTTGTTATAGATAGAATGTTGTTATACAGAAGTAAAATATACATGAAAAATTGATTATAGAGAAAATCAGGCCATTATAAGAAAATGTTATAACAGAGAACTTTTATAACGAGTTTTGACCGTAGTTCAGAAAATTTTTTAAACCAACTGATTATGTACTCCATATAATCTTCACATTAATTACTTTTGATTTATATCATTCCAAGTAAATTAATTGCTTAATTATACTATGAATTATCATCTGAAGGTTCCATATCACTAATTGCTTAGACTATGAACAAAATTATAATCTCATACGCGAAAAGTAGTACTCTCTTTCTTTCAATTTATTATTATACGTCTACTTGTTTTTCTAAAAATTTGTGTTAAAAAATTATTTATCTTCTATATTTAGTAACTTTTCAGTTTATGAATCTTATATGACTTATTTATAGTCACAAAATTAAAAAGATATTTTGTCATATTATATATTTCTTTAGTTTGAGTTTCCAGCATCCTATAATGTACATTTTGGTACATTATATTCTTTCAATTTATCACATCTTGCTTTTCTTTTTAATTTGTTTTAGAAAAAAAAAATTTCTTATACTTAGTACTTTTTAATTATAATAGTTCATATCTTATGTTTATGATCACAACATTCATAGAGTATTTTAATTTTAATATATTACACATTTTTGTTCTAAGATTATAAGATTTATTTTTAGAAAGAAATTTTCTGAAACTCCTTATGCAGTCAAATTCTGGCACAGAAAATCTAGTAACAAGAAAATTTTATCGGAAATATCGACAAATTCTTGTGGAGTCCAAAATAAAAATTTAACTGACATAACATATATAAGCAATTTACCTGAGTTTTTTTTTATTTTTTTTTATTTTTTATCACAAGCTATATGTTGAAGAGTTTTATGGAATTTCTACCAAAACAAAAGCATCTTATTAATTAAACTATATTGATGTTTTTTGGACATGTGGTAAATCTCGTGTAATGGAAGATAGACATTAGATAATTAGACTCCAAATCCTCGTTATAATTAATCTTCTTCGATAATATAGGTACCACTTTATTTCAAAATTAAGTAAAAGCATATTACATATACTAGTTGCTCATGAACTGTCAAAATCTCCTCTCATATCTACCAATTGGTCGGTCATTTCATAAAATGAGACGGTGCTCATGAACTGTCAAAATCTCCTCTCGTATCTACCAATTGGTCGGTCATTTCATAAAATGAGACGGTGGGCATCATTAAGTAGACGAAGCCAAAATGAATTCGTATCGAACTCATCCAATGACTCGATGCTCAACGACTGATCATGAGTAGTAGTTGCAGGATTGCTCTCCAAGATAACGGTATTTTCCAAAATCTTTTGGTTTTGGTCGAATGTAATAATGCTGCTGCTGGTGGTGGATATTGAAGAAACATCAGGTGATAGCATCAAACTGTTGTTGCAGCTGGATGTAATTGGATTATTATCCAGAAATAATAATGGAGTTTTTTCATGAGCTTTTCTACTCTTGGTTTTCTTGGATACACTTTTGCGTCGTCTTGCCGAGACATCCATATTTTTCACTCCAAGATGCTTCTTTAGATGCGTGTGGAAGAAGTTTTTAACTTCGTTGTCTGTTCTTCCTGGCAATCTTGCAGCAATAGCTGACCATCTGGATTAACACAATCATAATATTCTCTTAGTCCATGTAGGTACACCTAGTTTATTTTAAACTTAGTCGATAGTTTGTTGTGGTTTGTATTTTTTCAATTGGTAATAAAAATTACTCATATAGGTAATTTCCTATAGCTGAGACTTCTCACCTATTTCCAAGTTCCTGGTACATTTTGATGACTGTTTCTCTTTCTTCTATGGTAAAGGGTCCTCTCTTCACATCAGGGCGAAGATAATTCATCCATCGAAGTCTACAACTTTTCCCCGTTCTTGAAAGCCCTGGAACCATATGATACAAAAAATGAACTTTAACATTAAGAAAAGAAAAGAAGGGGTTGCTTAATTGAAAGTGAACATATGTGAGAATGAATTATATTAGCTAGATGGGATGAAATTTGATTTGAAATAAATCAAATATTAGTGGTGAGACCTGCAAATTTGGGCATGAGGTTCCAATTCCAAATGCCAAATCTCATGATATAAGTTTTCAATTTTTGGTCTTCTTCAGGAGACCATGCTCCCATCTTCATTATCTCCTCCATGTTAATTACTAGTTTTCAAAATTCACCACTTTCAGAAGTTTCAACATTCTATTGGGAAAACAATTTGGGCTTATATATAGAGAGAAATTTTCCACTTGGTATTGTATAAAGCCCTCTTTCCAAGAAAGGGGTAGTACTTAGATTGGTTTGTCTTTTCTACTTCTTGTCTTTTGATGATATTTTCTGCTTAATTTTTTTATAATGATTTATAATTCTTTGAAGGAGGAATTGACTTGAGCAGTTAAGAACTTAAGAGAGGGAGTTGGGCGACTAGGAACTGGAGAATAACTTCTCGCTTCATTAGATTTCTATCACCGGAAGCGGATGGAGATTTGTACTTATCTAAATTCTGTACTTTCAATATAAAAAATATTTATATTTAACAAATTACTAAAATAATAATTAAATAATATATTTAAATTTATAATTTTAAAAATACTGTAATTTCAATAGTGAACTTTTAAAAATTAAATTTAACTATAAAATTTAAATCATGAATTAACTTTTGTCTATCACACATGATGATTTATCAGCCATTCTTCGTCATTCAATAGCGAGGACATATTTTCAGTATCCAATAGGAGTAAATAACAAGATCAAGTTCAATGAGTGAAAAATCATTGAACGAAGTAAAAAAAAAAAAAGAAAGAAGAATCTTTTATTGAAAAAACGGGAAAGTCTTATATCTTTTATCTTTTTCCTAAAAATTAAAGAGGAAATGAGATCTTTTTACAATTTGAATAGAAGAAAATGACCTTTTTTAGATCTCTTAGGTGTAAAAATGATGATCTCTTATATGTAAAAATGAAAATTTCTAGTAAAAAAAATAATTTAAAAAAAAATCATTTCTCCCAAAATTAAATGTGTTTTAGAGGATTCTGATTTACTATTTTTTCTTAATCGCATCTATAGAAACGAAAAAAGTTGTGCACTATGTTACAATTCACAAGATGAAACTAGTAAAAATTTGTAGTTACGGTACGTAAGGCATGGAAGTGGTCAAAATTAATGCATGCTTGTAGAGCAAGCACTAGATTTTCGTAATTGTTGATGGTGGCTGGTCAGAATATTATTTTTTGCATAGACTCTAGTACCATATGATGTACACTTTTTACGGTAAACTATAGAAAATTCTTATATATCATCATAAAACTAACGTACTTGCTTCTATTTTTTTATCTACCCGTGTGGATTACTTCATCATCAAGTGTTGATATGAAAGAATAAATTTTGGACCAAGGAGATGGTTGGCGTGCCGCACTCGCCTTAACACCCAAACGGGCACAGTGGCCAGTGCATCACGGTCACTGTACCTCCCAAATGGGTGCAACGCAATTGTTGTGGCATCCAATTTGTGTGATTTGACGAGTGCGACGTGATGTTATGATATCTGAAAACTTTGTGTTGATATTAGAAACTCACCTGTTAAAAATTAAGGTTGGATCTACTTTCCACAGATTCCTTATAAAAATAAAGATGATCTAAAAATAAAGAATTAGATGTTCTCTTTTTCTCTTACTACTCCTTACAAATTATAATTTTATTCTTATAGAAAATTCAAGTTAATTAGTGAAAGCTTAATTTTCATTAGCTTTGTAAAATTTTAAATGAATTATGTCACTATTTGTGCAACAAATAAGTACAAGGCTTAAATTCCTCAAGAACAAAAATTACTCTATCAAAACCGATTTATTTATCCCCCGGAAACCTATTTTATAACACATAGTAATTGCTTCGAAAAGAATATGAATGACCATATAGTTCAAACACTAAAAAGTCAAACTTTCTCTTGGTGACTTAATTATTTGGATCACAAAATCTTTGATCTAGTACTTCTTGGTTCTGTTATCTTTTATAGATTATGAGATACTACAAATTTCAATAACAAATTCTTTATTGTTTCTTTTAAACTTGAGAATTCTTTTAAGTATATATATTTGATTATACATCTATCCTCCTAAAATGAGTAACAGCTTTATGAACTTCTTTTAATTGAATATACATAACTTCTTTTGATCTATTCCATATAATTACTTGCCTTAGGATAGAGCAAATTAAGATAGTAAATGTAATAATTATGAGAAATATTGGGAATTAAGAACAACAAAATATTCCACAGATCTACGGGAAATTAGAAAGAAAAAATTACTAGCAAAATAGGAACGTCGTATTCCCAATTTCTCATATAGAAGTGGATATATTCTCGTGTTGTATTGTATGGCATGATTATTTAATTTGTCAAATTTGTTTCAATATACATTAGGTGTATGGTCAGGTTTTAGACACGAGGTAGTTTGGATATTTATTTATTTATTTTCTTGTCCTAATGTTATATTATCCTGCAGCCTACTATATTTTTTTATAGAATTAATTATGAAAAAAATACAACTAAAATAATTTATCGGAGTTCAATATTTAAACGTGAAGTAATTTAGAGTAGATTTGAATTAGATTTGAATATTAAACTAAATATTTAGACTTTTTGAGTTTGTTAGCTACTTGGATCAGGTGTTGTTCAAATTAATTCTAAACATCAAGGGGGTTAAAAACTTAAATTTGAAGTGATTTGGAGAAGATTTGAGTTAAATTTCAAAAAAAAGCACAATTAAGTCACCTTATGTATACATGGGAGTATAAACATCTCTTATAATTTTATATAACATTTGTATATTGAATGTATAATATTGTGTATCAAATTTTTAGATAGTGTATAATCTATTTATCGGATTTTTAAACAGTACTATAAAAAAATAATGAATCAAGCGATTGAAAACTTAAAAATTAAACTCTATATATATAACATAATATTGTGAACCGCGCTATTATACAATAATTATCTCTTTTATATACCTTTTTCTTCTCTCGCCCCCAATATAATACAATAATATAATATATTGAAATAGTTAAATGAAATTTAGACTACAACACATGAGTGTACCCTTCAACTAGGCAATATTTAAAAATTTCATTGACCGATCGTTTACTCAAACGGAAATGAGTTGATCTAAGCTAGATTCTCTTCGAACAAGAAAATTGGAAAAAGATTATTTTAAAGACAATAATTATACTCCATCAATCATCATTAACGCGGAACGAATATGATGATGCAAAAATATGTTTAGCCGCCTAAAAGGAAAGAAAAAGTCTTGTTAAAATAAAAAATAATTAAATAATGGACGGTGAGAGTCATGACAAAGAAAAGCTCATGTATGTTTTCTGATGTAAGCCCTCAAAATCCATATCAATATTAAAGGATAGTTTGGTTAGCACATAAAATCTAGCATGATTATTTTATATAATGTTAGATTGATTTTTTACGTAAAATATAATATTATTAATGTAATATTTATTGTAATAGTTAGGAGGTAATAATTTTTATATTATTATATATTTTATACAACATAGATGGGATAACTAATTTAATAGCTCATCTAATTCTATATAATCAAATTTTACATAATTAATTTTAATATTATTAATTTACGTACTTCTAATACTATATAACTAGTACTAATATAACTCTAACCAGCAACGAAACAACTATAAAAATGTGTTCATAAGAAGCAAACTGTTTTTCATGAAAAATAAGTTAATGATTCACTTACCTCATGTTAGTTAGTAGTTCTTACCAATTGATTTTCGAGTTTCTAATTGTTTCTGTTTAGAATAGTTATAGTTTAATTCAACGTAACGTACATCGTGCTGCTTTATATATGACCTTAAAATAGAGATTAGTATTAATTATCACCAATTCACTCTGTATTTTTAATTAATTTATGAGCATAATTGATTGTTAGAAAAAATATAATTGAAAAAGAAATTATTTTGAGGCAATGAAAAAATCTTTTATTTTCAATGATATATTGCTTCTATACAGATTGTGAAAGATATAAGTGTGTTATTTTTCTTCAGGTAACAATGCCCATATTTACAATTATCGATTTTTCTAACGCTATTTTAATATATATTTTTTATTTATAGAATTTGAGAGACGACTCTTCAAAATAGTCATTTTTTTTATTCAGACATTACAAAAGACAGACCTCGCCAAGATGTTTGATGAAAATTGACATGAGAAAAGCGTAGATATGGTCAGTTGGGCTTTTGTGGAAGAGGCACTTAAAGGGTATAATTTCTAGATCAGATTTATTCACCTAATCATGACATGTGTAACTTCTCCTATGTTCACTGTCAAAGTGAACGGAGAGGGACAGGGGTTCTTTGCAGGAAAAAGAGGACTTCGGCAGGGAGATCCCATGTTTCCTCTGCTCTTTGTGCTTGTAATGGAATACTTGTCTAGAACTCTGAAGTGTATGGGGGAGTTTCCTGATTTCCAGTATCACCCTATGTGTAAAACTGTTAAACTAAATCACTTAATCTTCGCAGATTGACCTCATGATTTTTCGCAAAGGTAATGTGAGTTCTGTCTCAAGGGTAATGGAGGCACTAGGTCATTTCAGCAAAGTCAGATTATGTGCAAATATAGAAAAATCTAGCTTGTCCATAGCAAGAGTTGAGGATAATATTAAGGAACAGTTATTACTTAGAACTGGCTTTACATTGGGTTCCTTTCCTACCAGGTATTTAGGGCTGCCTCTTTCCTCAAAGAAGTGGAACAAAATGGAATGTCAACAACTCATAGAGAAGATCACCAGTAGAATAACTACAACTTACTCTAAGAAACTCTCAAATGCAGGGAGGCTGCAAATCATCAATGCGATGTTATTCTCTATATATAGTTTTTAGGGATCAGTATTTATATTGCCTCAAAGTGTGTTGAAAGAGGTTGATAAGAAGTGTAGGGACTACATATGGGGCAGCAAGGAGGAAGCTAGGAAAATACCACTGGTCTCTTGGGGCAATATTTGCTTCCCAAAGAAAATGGGAGGATTGAATATCAAGGGAAGCAAGCTATGGAATAAGGCTTATGTTGGCAAACTGCTATGGAAATTGGCTATGAAAAAAGATATACATTGGGTGAAATGGGTACACGAAATATATATGAAGAGTAGCAGAATATTTGGGATCATAAACCTCCATTAGACTCAAGCTGGTATTGGAAGAAGGTTAACTCTCTAAAATATGAAATGAAGGCTTGGTATGCTCAAGATGTTTACTTGTTATTGACTGATGGAAACTACTCAATTACCAAGACTTATAATGCTTCGTTGGGGGTTCGGGACATATTTAAAACTGCTGAATTAGTTTGGAGCTGAATTGACAACCTAAGCATAAGTTTATCTTATGGCTTACTGTACATGACAGACTGTTAACTAAAGAGAGACTACTAAAACTCCACATTTCGATAGAGGATGCTATATGTTGCTTGTGTGATGGTATGATGCAGGAGACGCATTGTCACTTGTTATCAGATTGTGCATGGACCAGGAGATTAAGTACTACTATTGCATAATGGGCTGGAATTCCTTCTCCATTAAACAGTGTTTCACAGGTCATGAAAAGGCTCAAACGGAAGCATTGGAAACAATTTCATAAGGAGGTCATTGCAGCTCTTTTTGGAGTTGTGATATATCAAATTTGGCAGACGCGGAATAGGAAGTTGTTTCAAGAAATTACGGTAGATATAGAAATAGTAGTCTCACATATTAAAAAGGAGTTTCTAGATAGATTAGAGATAGTTAGATTCCACAGTCGTGCACAGAGAAATAGAGGGCTTTCGCAAAAGTTTCTATGTAACTAGAGTTATGTCAGAGGCCTATATCTTCTATCATCCTTTCTAAAAGGCAGGTAGGAGATTAGGTGTTCTTTAGGTGTATTGGTGTGTTTGTTAGTGTCAATTTACTTCGATTACCAAAAAAGAAATTATATCTGTTCAATTTAAGATTCTCTATATATTATAAATAATCTGACAACATCACCTCTGGCTTCTCTTACCCTTTGTTTGGATGGTGGTTACTCATGGTATAATATGGTATCCTTATTAAGAGTATCATGTTTATTTTGAATTTAAAATATATGGTATGATATGGTTTGATTCCATGGTTAAGTAACTATGAAAAGCCTCACTTTATTAGATCACCAATTTGGTGTAATCCCATTATTTTCTAATTTTTCTTTCCAATTATGCCCTTACTAAATATTACATAATTCTATTTTATCCTTTATCCTATATTATTTAATTCCACTCAAAAATCCTATCCTATAGTCTTCTGCGTTCAATTTTCTCTTTTTCTAGATTCGATTTTTTAAACTTCTTAGAAGTCTGCTTGCTTTTTTGTTGAAATTCGAGTACATTTATTTTGACATGTTTTTTTTTATTATATTAGAATTTGCATGAATTTAACAACTTAATATACTTATAAGGCATAATTTGTGATAAATTAGCAGATAAAAATTGTCTTAAATTATTTTATTAATAATTTATTGAGGAATTTTACATACATAATAATTTATGACATTTTAGTAAACTTACTAGTTATGATACAGTATGAGACAGCCAAAGCAAATAATAAGAATATTATTGAACAGTAGCAAACGATACAATCTATCCAAACATTGTAGTTACATTACAGCACAGTACAATATCATACAATACAATACCGTACATTATAAAACAAATGATTACTTTTTACGTTAAGTAATCATTTACTCTGGATTCATTATTTATACATTTGCACCCCAGGTTTATCACTTTGTTAACCATGGTTAGAGTACTACTGTAAGTTGATATAAATATTAGACATAAGTATATATTTCCTATTGATGATTAAGGTTAAAACTATATATAGATTAAAACCAGAGTGTACTGAAACAAGATCATTAGAATAACAATTTGATTTAAAGAAAGATAAAAAGATTTAAAGAATAGTTCATAGGGAGAATTGTTTTGTCTCTTGTTTTAAAGTAATTAATAGTAGGAAGAATATTTTAAAATAATTTGACTAGTTAAAAAGCATTTTTAATCTAAAAATAGTACAAAAAATAAACTTAATTTATTTCAAATAACTCATAAATGTTTTTAATCATTTTTTAGACTTCATGATAAAAAATCGGGATATCTTCAAAAATAATATTCCAATATAAAATATTACATTAACATAGCCATATTTTAAATTCACTTGCATAGTCAAAAAAAAATTGCAATAATATATATACATACGATATACAACTTTATACAATAATATATAATGTTATACAACATTAAACATTTACTGTAGACAATATATTAACTTTATATGAAAATGTATAAAAATATATAATAGTGTATAAAAAGTATTTATACACACTTTTACATAATTATATAAAATTATAGAAACAGATTTTGAATATTGTTTGCATGCTATGATTCATTTGATTTCCTCTAATCACCCTCAAGCACAACTGATCCAAGCTTGCAGGAATCTTGTTCAAAGGGATTGGTAGTGCTTTTGTAAGCATACTCATAGAGAAGAGATCTTATACAAAATTGATATATATCGATTAATTCATTATGATTAACTAGCTTATATTTTTTTTATGCAATACTATTTCAAATCAACAAAATAAAAGGATCGAGAAATTAAAGAAGCAACACTTAATTCTTCATCAAATTTTAACCACAATTTTGAAATGACACCACCAACAATCATCAATATGTTAAAATTTTCAATAAATTTAAAACCCATTTATGATTTTTTAGCTTTTAAGAACTCCAACAATGGAGTTTTGAATTTTTCAATTTAATTTACCTAACAATTAATGTTTAAATTTGTAATGATAAATATGAGTATCACTCTAAATCGATTTTTAAATATCAAAATATGAAATTGATAATCACATCAAATACATTAGATATCAACACTGTAATATCAATACTAAGTCAATATATTTTGCTAGTAATGTCTTTATAAAAATTTACACATATCCCTTTAGAAGAAGAAGCAAATATAATTTGTTAAAAAATTAATGAGGGAACAAAATAAAAATAACTAAAAAGATAATAAATTAAAATATAAAACTAAAATAATAATTATTTTACCATAATTATTATACAATATAATTTTTCCTAAAAGATCTCCTCTTTTTTCTTTTTCCTTTCTCGAAAGGACATATATGTATAAAAGAGTTGATTTTGACGAAGAGTGGGCATCAAGTAATTGGGGTTGAATAAGAACGTAAAATTTTCTAATATTTATTAATTTCTTTGTCAAACAAAGATTAAGGTTGTTTGAACAAAGAAGCCGCCCTCGTGTTGTTTGTCGTTATCCTATTCGTATTTAGAAAAAGTTTTACTTCCCACGGATTACATTATATTTAATTTGATACTAAAAACTAAACTTCAATTATTTTAATTTTTGGTATTTAAAAATTTTATATTATTATTATATTAAATTAATTTAATAATTTTAATTTTAATATCGATATTTATACTATAGTAAGTTGGTAATCATACTTTATGTCACACACCGCCTTGGGGGGTATGACTGGCACCTGGTGCCCTATTGGGACCTGAACTGCTGGACTGCTAAGCCTGGGCACATCTGGTGCCTGGCTGACTCTAACTCATATTTCTGGGAACAAAGGGCTATATAACGGCTGTAAACACAGCCCTCGGCCCATTGGCCTATAGCCTCCTGTACCTGTACTAACAGCTGACCAGAAACACATCAATTTAGGGAAATCTATGCGGGCTGACAAGGCCACCATGCTGTCTAGTTATCTGTAACTCAATCATGAAGTACTAAAAAGCTACGTGACCGGCAAGGTCATCACTACTGGCAAACTATGGCCCCACACGACCATCATAAAAGAAAGAAAGAGTACTAACAGCTATACAACTGCACGGCCTCACACGACCGGCTCATCTGACCACAGGGAGATATATACAGACTGCAAGCCTCTAGGACTAGTAATAGAAATGATCGGGACAGGGCCCCGACCTACCCGTACTATACAACAAAAGGAACTGAAATACACCTATGGAGTTCAGTCTCCGGATGACAGGAGCTGAATACTCGATTGCTGACAGGAATCACGTAATATCGCCTGCTCGTCTATGAGTACCTGCAGGCAAGTAATGCAGCGCCCCACCGGGCGTCAGTTATGTAAAGCAATAACTGAAAGCAAAATCTGAAAACAACAATGTAACTGATGAAACTGAAGTAAGAAGAATTAGATTAACTTGTCTAATAATGTAAGTCATACCTTCTCTCAATTATACTGGATGGGACAGGAGTCATACCTGGAGACATATCCCTCTACTGCTGATCTACTCGTATCTAACGTAACATGGCATAACATGAAATAACATAACATGGCACACACAAACCTTACCCGGCCCCCATAAGTTGGGAGGTACAACCAGCACAGAATCTACACCCCTACCCCAGTCATCCCATCTCCTGTAATAGCTATAAGCATCCCGCCGGTCCCCTGGGTATGCACTTGGGCTCGCTGAGCCCCTGACTATAACTGTACCTGAGTCCGGAGGACTCCTGAATCAACACCCGGGCGTATCCGCTCGACGGGGGTGTATAAAAGCCGACCAAGGCAAAATATGGGGAAAACTGGCATCCCATCTTCGTCCCCTGGGGGACGGCATGCCACTCCGTAGAGCGACGTATCCTCGTCCTCTGGCGGACGAGTCGATACAGCTACTAACCCTGGGGTGGTCATGGATGCTAGGTAGTCCAACCCCAAACAATACAACGGTCTCAACTAGTATTACTGTCTGCATATCTCACATGCTGAGGCTAATAGGGGTAAAGTATCGTATATATTACATGCTGAACTAATAATAGTAATCTGTACGTAATTAATACATGCTGAGGCTGGTAAATATGTATATGTATGAATATAGTCTTCTGCCAAACTGTACTGGGGCAAATGCTATACAAGATATAGTGTTTCTGCTGAAAACTATGTTGTATACTGAGTTTCTGTATTAACGTGATTTCCTATTCCTAACATGCTTTCCAAACTTCATTTTAGCCTGCTATTATATTTCTGAAATGTCTTACGGATATTGCATCGCTTTGCGGGGTTTCAACTGAATACAATAATATCTTAACATTTCGTATTACATCACATACTGAGCATGCTGGGCAGTTTCTAACACTTGTGTTAGAATCTATGTCGTACTAGTAAGTTCCACGCAAGTTACAACTCGATGCTTCTAATATCATATCAACATTCACAATAAACGTAACACTTGACTTCTGAACATTCTACTGGTCTGTAAATTACTATACTGTACCGATATTACTTAACTTGCCGAGGGAACTAGCTTTACATACCTTATCCTTGAACTATTCGTCTATCGGACGAGGTTCGGCCGGTACTTTAGCTATTTTCTCCTAACTGCATTCATAAATATGTCAATTAATATTAAATACATCTTTACTTTAAAAGGCAACGTCACTTTCGATATAGTTTATAGCCTAAACATAGGCTTATCGAAAGACGGTCGAAAACTCGCTATTTTTCAGCGGTCCAGAAGGGAGAAATATTCACTTCACAGCTAGGAACACATAGACACTAATTTAGAGCAATTCCACTTACCTTAGCTCGGTAGCTCGATGATTCGTCGGCCGTATTTTATGAAACTGAATCCGTAGGAATGCTCTCTGCTGCTAAATACCTCAGTATCTGAAGTTAATTTGAGTTTAGACGATGTTTAGCAGCGTAATCGGACGAAAATTATATAATTTCTTCGTCCCTTTTCCTTCTCCTGCGTTTGCTATCTGTTCTCTGGAAATTAATAAATGTTTTTATCATTTAAAACCAAAGTGGCCTTTATATACTTGGGCCTGGACAAGGCCAACGTGTCACGGAGCCAACGCGGAGGCCTCTCCTCCATGACACGCTGCCATCGCGGAGGGGTTTTGCCTCGGCTCCTTCCGCGATGGTTCGACAGGTTTCTCGTCCGATCTTTTCCCGGGCCTTTCTCCAGCACGTATGGCCTTCAAATATCCTTAACCAACGTGCGAATAGGTCGTCTAGGTGCCGGGAATTCTACGGGGTATAACATTCTCCCCCCCTTAAGAACATTCGTCCTCGAATGTACACTGTTATCTAGAGGACTACTTACTTACCTTCTAGAAAAATTTCGGCAGAGTTTCCCCTGTAATATGGACTATAGCAAAAACCTGAAATGCAGAAAAGTCCAACACAAGCACTACACATTTTAAGATCCACTGGATTACTAAGTATCAATCTTTCTCATTCACACACATACAACTATAAGGTACTGCATAAGTAATAATACGGACATACCTGTTGCCTGACTAGGCCTGAAATAGGTGAGGATATCTGGCTTTCATATCTTCTTCAGCTTCCCACGTCATTTCCTCACGATTCCTATTACGCCACAATACTTTGACAGATGCAACATCTTTAGTCCTCAATCTGCGAATCTGTCTGTCTAAGATAGCTACGGGAACCTCTTCATATGCTAACTCTTCTGTGACCTGGACATCCTGAACTGGAACTACTGTAGAAGGGTCCCCTACGAACTTCCTTAACATGGAGACATGGAATACTGGGTGAACAGATGTTAACTCTGGAGGCAAGTTCAATTCGAATGCAACTCGGCCTATTCTTCGCCGAATCTGATATGGCCCAATGAATCTCGGGCTAAGCTTGCCTTTCTTGCCAAACCTCATTACCCCTTTCATCGGGGACACTTTCAGATATACCTAGTCATTTACCGCAAATTCTAGATTTCTGCGCCGCATATCTGCATAAGACTTCTGGCGGCTCTGAGCAGTCAGTAAACGTTCTCGGATAAGCTTTATCTTTTCCTCTGACTGCTGAACAATGTCTGGGCCAACCAATGCTGATTCTCCTATTTCAAACCAGCCCACCGGCGATCTACATTTTTGCCCGTATAATGCCTCGAAAGGCGCCATCTGGATAGCTGAATGATAACTGTTATTATAAGCAAATTCAATTAACGAAAGATGCTCATCCCAGCTACCCCCAAAATCTAGCACACACGCTTGTAGCATATCTTCGAGCGTCTGAATTGTACATTCAACCTGCCCATCTGTTTGAGGATGGAATGCTGTGCTCAAGTTAATCTGTGTTCCCAAACCTTTCTGAAACGACTGTCAGAATCTAGCTGTGAATTATGCTCCTCTATCTGAAATGATGGATACTGGCACTCCATGCAATCTAACTATTTTTCTGATATATAATTCGGCATAATCCTCAGCTGAGAAGGTAGCCCTCACTGGCAGGAAATGAGCTGATTTTGTCAGCCTGTCAACTATTACCCAAATGGAATCATTTCTGCGTCTAGTACGGGGTAACCCTGTTACAATATCCATGTTTATCGCTTCCCATTTCCACATAGGCACCGTTATATCTTGCGTCAAACCGCCCGGTTTCTGGTGCTCTGCTTTCACCTGCTGACAATTAGAACATCTAGATACAAATTCAGCTATCTCAGCTTACATACCTGGCCACCAGTAGATGTCTCTGATGTCGTGGTACATTTTCGTCGCTCCTGGATGAAGGGAGTAGCGAGCGTAATGTACCTCATGCATGATCCGCCCACAAAGCCCTAAAACATTCGGGACACAGAGGCGGCCCTTACAGCATAGCACATCACCCCCAGTTATCTGAAAATCTGACTCCTTACCTTTCTGAATCCTATCTCTGAGTTGGACAAATCAGGATCCTCGTACTGTCGTTCTTTTACCTCTATAACCAATGATGACACAGCAGAATTCTGAATTACTGCTCTATTATTTTCTGTTTCCATTACTCGAACGGCTAAACCAGCTAACTGATGAATTTCTTTGGCTAACTTCCGCTTCTCAGGTCGCAAATATGCCAAACTCCCCATTGACTTACGGCTCAGGGCATCTGCTACAACATTAGCTTTTCCGGGGTGGTATAGAATATTCACATCATAATCTTTTAACAGCTCCAACCAGCGACGTTGTCGTAGATTCAACTCCCTTTGAGTGAAGATGTACTACAGGCTCTTATGATCTGTGTAAATATCAACATGGACGCCGTACAGGTAATGCCTCCATATCTTTAAGGCGTGAATTACTGCGGCAAATTCCAGGTCGTGGGTAGGGTAATTCTTTTTGTGTTTCCTCAGCTGCCTAGAAGCATATGCAATTACTCTACCATGCTGCATCAACACACAACCTAACCCGACACCTGACGCGTCACAATAGACTGAATAACCTTCTGTGCCTTTCGGCAATGCTAACACTGGGGCGGAGGTTAATCTGTCTTTCAGTTCCTGAAAGCTCTGCTCGCATGCCTCTGTCCATTGGAACTTTGCTGCTTTCTGCGTTAATTTGGTTAGAGGTTCCGCAATGGTCGAGAAGCCTTCAACAAACCTCCTGTAATAACCTGCCAATCCCAGAAAGCTACGAACTTCAGTCGGGGTGGTAGGCCTAGGCCATGACTTAACTGCTTCTATTTTCTGCTTGTCTACCTATATACCAGCGTTTGAAACGATATGCCCTAAGAAGGCCACTGAGTTAAGCCAAAATTCACACTTAGAAAATTTAGCATACAGCTGACGGTCCCTGAGAATCTGGAGCACTGTCCGCAAATGAGTCCGGTGATCTGCTTCAGAGAGAGAATACACCAGAATGTCATCAATGAATACTATCACGAACAGGTCCAGGAAAGGTCTGAAAATACTGTTCATCAGGTCCATGAAGATTGCTGGGGCATTCGTTAACCCGAAGGACATGACTAGAAATTCAAAATGTCCATATCGGGTCCTGAACGCTGTCTTAGGAATATCTCTCTCACGTACTCGGACCTGGTGATATTCGGACCGCAAGTCAATCTTAGAAAAGTATCTGGCTCCCTGTAACTGATCAAATAAGTCATCAATTCTGGGTAGCGGGTACTTGTTCTTTACTGTAACTTTGTTTAGTTGCCGGTAATCTATACACATTCGGAGCGAGCCATCTTTCTTTCTCACGAATAAAACTGGCGCACCCCACGGTGAAGTACTCAGCCTAATGAAACCTTTATCCAACAAATCTTTCAACTGCTCCTTTAATTCTCTGAGTTTTGTAGGAGCCATGCGATAAAGAGGAATTGATATCGGCTGAGTGCCTGGTGACAAATCAATAGCAAAGTCTATTTCCCTTTCTGGGGGAATACCAGGTAACTCATCAGAAAACACATAAGGGAATTCATTTACCACTGGAACAGACTGGAGTGTCGGAGATTCTGCTTGGACATCCTGAACTCTGACCAGATGGTAAATACACCCCTTAGATATTAACTTTCTCGCCTGAAGGTAGGAAATAATCCTACCTTTTGGCATAGCGATGCTGCCCTTCCACTCCTACACTGCTTCTCCTGGGAAGTGGAATCGGACCGTTTTGGTCCAACATTCAACGTTCGCAAAACACGGTACTAACCAGTCCATACCCATTATGGCATCGAAGTCTATCATTTCTAATTCGACCAAATCTACTGTGGTCTGACGATCAACAACCTCTACTGTACACCCGTGGTAGATTCGGCTAGCTGTGATAGAGTCACCGACGGGCGTGGATACTAAGAAGGACTGTTGCAATGATTCTGGTGCAATACTAAACTTTCGTGCCACAAATGGAGTAATGTAGGACAAAGTAGACCCCGGATCAATCAACACATAAGCAGGGTGTGAGCAGATAGTTAACATACCTGTCACAACATCAGGCGACGCTTCTGAATCTTGCCTCCCTGGTAAGGCACATGTGCGGCTTGGACCCGCACCTGTACTGGAGGCCCCTGATCTGCCCCGACCCCTGCCTACTGAAACTGAGGGCCTGCGCCCATTCAAGGATGTTGTGGCTCGTGACCCTGCTGATGCCCTATCCTGTCTATCCCGGTCCTCTCGACCTCTGGCTGGGCAATCTTTCATCAAATGGCCTTCTTGACCACAAATATAACATGCGGTGGAGCCATATCTGCATGCTCCAGGATGGCGTCGACTGCATATAGGGCAAAGTGGTAGGGTATACCTACTCTGCTCCGCCCTTCTCTGTAACGGTGAATCTGCCATCTGCGAGCCTCTACCAGTCTCTGACGGCCCCCTGCGGCTGAATCTACCCCCCTGCGACTGTGGCAGAAGCGGGGGCGTGGGTGGCCTATCTAACAATCGTGGCCTGGGTCCTCCCCGGGCCTCTCTCTGTAACTCAACTGGCCTGTCCCGGCGATGCTGTTCCTGACTGACCCTTCTGATCTCCCGTTGTCGCTGTTTAATGCCCTCAATATTATGGGCAAATGCCTGAACTCGAGCAATGTCCACGTCCTCTCGCAGTGTGGCTGTAATACAAGTCTCAACATATTCTGGATTCAATCCCATGATGAAGCGGTGTACTCTAGATGCCATGGTATCAACAAAGGCTGGTGCATACCGGGCTAAGGAATCAAACCGCAAGGAATATTCCCGAACACTCATGGGCCCCTGCTCTAGATGTAGGAACTGATCTACCCGAGCCTGTCGAATCTCCCACGGCAGATAGTGATCCAGAAAAGCTCCTGAAAAGCTAGACCAGGTGGGAGGGGAAACATCTCTCCCTCGGGACCTTTCCCAGCTTTCATACCATAACACAGCGATATCCCGTAACCGGAATGCTGCCAATTCAACTGATTCGGTAGGCGTGGCATGCATAACCCTGAAGATTCTCTGCATTTGATCCAGAAAATCCTGAGGGTCCTCTGTCCGGTCCGTACCTGTAAACTGTGGGGGATTCAGGGCTAAGAACTCTCGGACCCTCGAACTACCGGGCCCTCCTGATGACTCCGCAACTGTAGATGGCATTGGCTGACGCTGAGCAGCCATCATCTGTGCTAACATAACTACAACACTCCTAACCTCCTGGTCGGAAGGTGTCGGTATAGGGACTGCTGAAGGTAATGTCGCCCCAAGTGGCTCCTCACGTGGTGGAGACTGCTGAGGAGGCTGGGACGATGCCTCTATAGCGCCCTCTGATCGGGCTGTTTCTAAATGAGGGTGAGGCATCCTGCTGGTGCCTTCCCCTACTGCAACATCTAAGCTCCGATCTGTGATAGGATGGCGCTGGTCTGACATTATCTATAACCAAAGAATATAGTAAGCTTCAGGGACTCAACCCTATATTGCACCATTCTACAGCACGACTGAATAAGAATAAAAGACAACCATCCTATCATGCCTTGCAGCTTCCTACCCATAGTATGTGGTGCACAACACATCCATGGACAGGACTCTACTTAGCACGACTTGCAGACTCCCTGGGATACGACCTGCTCTGATACCAAGTTTGTCATACCCCTCCTTGGGGGGTATGACTGGCACCTGAACTGCTGGACTGCTAAGCCTGGGCACATCTGGTGCCTGGCTGACTCTAACTCATATTTCTGGGAACAAAGGGCTATATAACGGCTGTAAACACAGCCCTCGGCCCATTGGCCTATAGCCTCCTGTACCTGTACTAACAGCTGACCAGAAACACATCAATTCAGGGAAATCTATGGGGGCCGACAAGGCCACCATGCTGTCTAGTTATCTGTAACTCAATCATGAAGTACTAAAAAGCTACGTGACCGGCAAGGTCACCACTACTGGCAAACTATGGCCCCACACGACCATCATAAAAGAAAGAAAGAGTACTAACAGCTATACAACTGCACGGCCTCACACGACCGGCTCATCTGACCACAGGGAGATATATACAGACTGCAAGCCTCTAGGAATAGCAACAGAAATGATCGGGACAGGGCCCCGACCTACCCGTACTATACAACAAAAGGAACTGAAATACACCTCTGGAGTTCAGTCTTCGGATGACAGGAGCTGAATACTCGATTGCTGACAGGAATCACGTAATATCGCCTGCTCGTCTATGAGTACCTGCAGGAAAGTAATGCAGCGCCCCACCGGGTGTCAGTACCGCTGGTACTGAGTATGTAAAGCAATAACTGAAAGCAAAATCTGAAAACAACAATGTAACTGATGAAACTGAAGTAAGAAGAATTAGATTAACTTGTCTAATAATGTAAGTCATACCTTCTCTCAATTATAGTGGATGGGACAGGAGTCATACCTGGAGACATATCCCTCTAGTGCTGATCTACTCGTATCTAACGTAACATGGCATAACATGAAATAACATAACATGGCACACACAAACCTTACCTGGCCCCCATAAGCCGGGAGGTACAACCAGCACAGAATCTACACCCCTACCCCGGTCATCCCATCTCCTGTAATAGCTATAAGCATCCCGCCGGTCCCCTGGGTATGCACTTGGGCTCGCTGAGCCCCTGACTATAACTGTACCTGAGTCCGGAGGACTCCTGAATCAACACCCGGGCGTATCCGCTCGACGGGGGTGTATAAAAGCCGACCAAGGCAAAATATGGGGAAAACTGGCATCCCATCTTCGTCCCCTGGGGGATGGCATGCCACTCCGTAGAGCGACGTATCCTCATCCTCTGGCGACGAGTCGATACAGCTACTAACCCTGGGGCGGTCATGGATGCTAGGTAGTCCAACCCCAAACAATACAACGGTCTCAACTAGTATTACTGTCTGCATATCTCACATGCTGAGGCTAATAGGGGTAAAGTATCATATATATTACATACTGAACTAATAATAGTAATCTGTACGTAATTAATACATGCTGAGGCTGGTAAATATGTATATGTATGAATATAGTCTTCTGCCAAACTGTACTGGGGCAAATGCTATACAAGATATAGTGTTTCTGCTGAAAACTATGTTGTATACTGAGTTTCTGTATTAACGTGATTTCCTATTCCTAACATGCTTTCCAAACTTCATTTTAGCCTGCTATTCTATTTCTGAAATGTCTTACGGATATTGCATCGCTTTGCGGGGTTTCAACTGAATACAATAATATCTTAACATTTCGTATTACATCACATACTGAGCATGCTGGGCAGTTTCTAACACTTGTGTTAGAATCTATGTCGTACTAGTAAGTTCCACGCAAGTTACAACTCGATGCTTCTAATATCGTATCAACATTCACAATAAACGTAACACTTGACTTCTGAACAAACTACTGGTCTGTAAATTACTATACTGTACCGATATTACTTAACTTGCTGAGGGAACTAACTTTACATACCTTATCCTTGAACTATTCGTCTGTCGGATGAGGCTCGGCCGGTACTTCAGCTATTTTCTCCCAACTGCATTCATAAATATGTCAATTAATATTAAATACAACTTTACTTTAAAAGGCAACGTCACTTTCGATATAGTTTATAGCCTAAACTTAGGCTTATCGAAAGACGGTCGAAAACTCGCTATTTTTCAGCGGTCCAGAAGGGAGAAATATTCACTTCACAGCTAGGAACACATAGACACTAATTTAGAGCAATTCCACTTACCTTAGCTCGGTGGCTCGACGATTCGTCAGCCGTATTTTACGAAACTGAATCCGTAGGAATGCTCTCTGCTTCTAAATACCTCAGTATCTGAAGTTAATTTGAGTTTAGACGATGTTTAGCAGCGTAATCGGACGAAAATTATATAATTTCTTCGTCCCTTTTCCTTCTCCTGCGTTTGCTCTCTGTTCTCTGGAAATTAATAAATGTTTTTATCATTTAAAACCGAAGTGGACTTTATTTACTTGGGCCTGGACAAGGCCAACGTGTCACGGAGCCAACGCGGAGGCCTCTCCTCCTTGACACGCTGCCATCGCGAAGGGGTTCTGCCTCGGCTCCTTCCGCGATGGTTCGACAGGTTTCTCGTCCGATCTTTTCCCGGACCTTTCTCCAGCACGTATGGCCTTCAAATATCCTTAACCAACGTGCGAATAGGTCGTCTAGGTGCCGTGAATTCTACGGGGTATAACACTTTATTTGATTTCGACTTATGTATACTCATATAATAAATAATTATTCCTTTAGTTTTTTGAAAAATATCATAATTTAGTAGTCTAACAATTACCTTCATTAATCAATTGCATAAAAAGAATATCTCAATCACAGTAAAATAGTTAATTCTTTTGAACCTACTCCAAATATAATTCTATTTAAAATAGGTCTAGATGATCAAAAATGTGCAAGAAAATTTAGTACTTTTGATTAAAAGATTAGTTTTGGTGGTAAAATCTTTTATTAAATATAATTTAACATTAAATTAAATATAACATATTTTTTATACTAAACTAGTTTATATATTTAATAATATTAAATTTAATATATATGAATTGTAAATATTATTATAAAACTTCGATATAATATTTGGTATTTCTATATTTATTTTATAAATTATCGAATACCATATTAAATACAAAAAAGATTTAAATTAATACCAAATATCATACTAAATACCAATTATATATATCACTATATTAAAATTTTCAATTTCAATGTGCTATTCGGTATATATCATACCATGTTCATTCCTAATTATGTGAATCTCTATATAATTAAAAATCATATTAAATTAATATTATTAAATTAAAATAATTTAATATAAATATCTTTTACTTTTTAAAAATTTATCTGAACTAAAAATATCATATACGATGAATTATTGGAAGCGTATTATATACCGCGATGATTCTTCGACGAAGGCCAATGTGTTCATTCTTTATTCATTTAAAAAAAAAAAAAGGATTTATTTTGCGTGATTAGTCAGCGAGCAGACATCACTCTATTCCTTTGCTGAGATGAATGGCTATGTTGGACTTCTAATTATTACTCCCTTCGTCCTTGTTTAGATAATATTATTAACTAGTGAATATGTTAACGCTTCACGTCATAATAAAAGTATTATTAAATTTATTAAATAATTAGTAATATAATTATTAATTTAGATATTATTTAATTTTTTCTATACGAAAAAAAAAATTCATAATAATATATGAGTTAATTTATATATTTGGATTAATTCAACCATTTGAATTCTTAGAAAAAATTTAAAAGAATCATTTTTTTTCCGTTCTCGAATACACGCATGATATGATTCATATATTGAAGATTTAAAGGTAATTTTAAAGCCTATATAACGTTATTATTCAAATATCAAAATTAGATATTTTAAAAGAGATTTCAAGTCTTCAAATTCAAATAAATTTAATTCAAAATTTATTAATTTCTTTTTTCCTCACTGAAATTTTAACGTAATTAAACATTTCTATTAACTTTTATACGTGGAACTACATTTCTATAATTTTTTTGACTTCTACAGAAAGAAGAGAGACGTCATTTTTCTTATTTTTGTAAATAGGTAGTTTATTATTTTGTGTTTATATTTGTTATTTTTTCTTGATGAGGTAGTTAAATTTTGATTCAAAAATATTATTTAAAAAGAACTCAAAATTAAAATGGAAAAATCACATAGAATAATAAAAAATCTTCAGACACAACACTAATTCAATTAAAATACTTATTTTCTTCTCGGTAGTATATTAATTCCTCTTCTCCTCTTTTAGGTCCTCCATGTCTACGTTTGTTCGAGAAGGAAAAAAAAATACAATAATCTAAAACTACAATCATACAAAATTTTACCGAATAGCTTATAATACATTAAATCAGAATAATATTACAACTGAAATAACAATATAGGAAATAATAATGACGAACCGCATGTCGTTAAGAAGGGGAGCAGACTTATAACTCTTGAAAAAGCTAGAATCTGTAGAAAATGATTGTGAAAACATTTAAGTGTTAAAAGATGACTTTTGGGGAGCTACTAATTTCGAGGGACCGCTGCCAGTAGGATATTCGTTGCAACGAGATCGTGATGATGGTCGGAGTCCCTCCATAACGGATCGAGGAATTAACTGTCCGAAACCGCTGTAGAAATTTTCTGACTGTTGTAGCGGGCCCGTTGCAACAGAAATGTGACCGCTGCATCGGATGACGGAAATCAGAAGTGGGTTTAAGTGGAATTTGTGGGGTTCTATCCCATTATTTTCAAAACATGATCAGAAGGGTTATTTTTGACACCCAATTTTGACCTCCCTACGCCCGTATATGCTGCTTATATATGCATATTTTAAAAATTACCTTTTTATGTAATTATTTAATTTGCATTAATAATATTTTAATAATTAATTATCATAATTCTCAAACTTTTGCACAGTTATTCCGAATTATAATTTTAAAAAAACATTTATTTACATTTTTAGTTTCAATTTATTAATTTTCTATTGTTACGTAATTATGTCATATATAGTATACTGCGTATTAATATATATGCATACATAGCTTCAATTAAACAAGCTTTTATTTTAAATATATAATTCTACTTAAATTTTAGAAAATATTTACATAATAATATTCGCATAATCTTACTTGAGTTTTATAAATTATTTATATTAATAATAATATTGATCTTTTATTATAGATTAAATTATTATTGTTACCTATTTATTAAATTATTTACAAGAATAGTCTTTTATTAATTATATAGCAGCTGTTTTAATTTTCTTCTAATTTATTTAAATTTTACCATTCTCTACCTAATTTTGTCAATTCTAGCCAATTTTAATTAAATTCTGGCTATTATCTAAATTCAAATTCATCTTTAAATTGATTCCTACCCATTTACCCAATCAACCCAATTCGCGACCAACTCCATAACCCATAACCCAACCCATCCTTATAACTTTTAACCTCAGCCCTCCATCATATTCGATCCAACGACCAAAATTAAACCCTACCCTATTTCCTTATTTATCAATATACCCCGCAAAACCTAAACCTAATTTTCATTCCCCATCTTTTCCCCTCATCAGATCCGCTGCCGCACCCTCAGACTTCTCCCTTCTCTCTCTCTCTCTCATATCCGACTCTCCCCTCTGTCTCCGGTTGCTGCCGGCCAATGAGACCACCAGACCCATGGCCACTTCTCTCTCCTCTGTGTCCCTCTATAACCTACGACGAACCACCGAGCAACCGGCATACCCCTTCTCCCTTCACCTTCGTCCTCTCCTTCTCACCTCAGTCGCGGCTGCCTCGGCCAAACACAGCTGAATAGACGCGAAACCAAATGCATCACCAGATCTCCCTCCTTTCCTCTTACCAGAACTAGCCAAAACCACCCAGCTCCATCTCCATCTACTCTCCAGTTTTCGGCAACCACCAGAAAACAACCGCAAACAATCCAGCCATGCACCATCTCTCTTCTCCCTCATTTTCCCCTCGTCGCACCACTAAAATAAGTCCCACCACCATTGTTTTTGACTGTCACGATTAGTGGACAGTCAAACAACCAAACCCTAGGGAACCTCACCGTTTCCGCCATCAATTCCAGCTATTGTTGGCCAGAAAACCACCCTCGCCGTACACCAGATCTCCCTCCACCGCCCTCTCTTCCCTCATTTTACCTTGGTACTTGATTTTTTAAAATCTGCTTCATCTTTCTAGATTCATTTTATTAGATGATTAGAAATCTTACTTGTTGAAATTCCGGAATTATTTGGCTACCTTGTCATTTGATCTCTCTAACATATTTGTTTTAAGAAAATATCATGAGATCGTTTGTTTTCCTTCTCTTATCAAGGTTGATTCATGTGTCAAATAGGTATTTAGGCACTTATATTTGTGTGCTATGATATAACTGTAGTGGGCATAACACGAACATGAAATCTTTTAGAATTAATCTTAATAACTTGTCTATATCTTGTAAGGCAAGGTTCTGTTTGTCATATACAACATATATTGGCTTATTTAGATACAAGTTTAGTAGAAAATCAGCTTCATTCCACTGTGATTTGATTTTCGACCAGCTGGTATGCTTCTTATGGTAGTTTGCTGATGTGTAATACACTAATCCCCTTTCCCTTCATCGATTGAGATAGTTTTACTTCACTAGCTATAGCAAGTTTGATTTATTTTACGCCTAATTGATTTAATTACATGCTTCAAGGAAAAATCACGGTGACTGATATATTTTTCTGTATCCGGTAATATTTCTTGATAAATTGCTAATCATTCACTTTGCTTTTGATTTTGCCTTCACTCATCAATTAGGAAAAAACCGTAATTTATCCTCATTTTGATTGATCCTCTGTCCTTAATAAGGTTTTTATTTTTAAGCTGTGATTGAATAGCTGCGGTAAGAATTGACTAATTGATTTACTTGGGTTAATTAAGGAAGAGATTTCTTTTTTGTTTGACTTCTCTAAATTTTTCTTTCCCTTACATATTGTGTGACAATTTGAATATATAGTGGTTTTGGTATTTCCTTGTAAGGATATACCTAATTGATTCGTTTATGTTGACTAAGGAAAATAATTGTTTGGGATTGTTTATTCTAATAAGGAAAATCCTTTTTAATTGATTTCCTATATTTCTTTCTCCTTAAGACCTTTTACTCAGTAGCTATAAAAACAAGCCCTCCCTTCTCTTTTCAACTCATTCGAACATTGTTACTTTACTATTACATACTGCCCTGTTCTTCGCTCTATTTAATTTTACAACTCTTTTACCCCGCTTCAACATAAGTACTGCTCAAAATTTTTGAGATTCTCGTGATCTTGATGTGTTGAGGTTTGAGTCTCAATTGTTAGAACGGTCTTTTGAAACTATTGATACTTGCTGTTTGCCAGAATTATTATTGACTGGTCAGTTTCATCTAATGCGCTGTTTAAATTTTCACTAATATGCATTCTCTTATATTTGATGTTTTTACTTCATGACATAATGATATATGTCTGAATTTTTATCTAACATGTTCATGCTCGATTAAGTAATTAAAATTCTAAATGCATGTGCTTGTACGTGTATAGTTGCGGTATCATTTGTTTAACAGGTTATTCTTGAATTGGGAAGAAGAGTTGCTGGGACAGGAGGGACTATAAATTTAGCTAATTTAACCTTTTTCTATATTGTGATGTATTTATTTATTTATTTTTATTTTGTCAATTTGTAATAATGTAAATAAATGCTGATAAATAGTGGAAAGGGGTTTATGGGGGCAGGGAATAGGTGCTGACTTATTTTTTTTCGTTTTCTTACCTTTATCTCCGGATATTATGTTTAACTGATTCCATGCTTATTAGATACTATACCTATAGGATATCAATACTTAGAAACACGCCTACAGGATTAAATGGATTTTAATATTAGAATCCTATTTTATGCGTCAAATTTGCTTAATCTTGAACGTCACTAATCTGCTTATGGAATCAAATGATAACAAGGTTAAAACCTGTTTATTAATTATCACATGTAGTTTTGAGAATGTTGAAAGAATTAATTAGAAATCATGCCTAGGAATTTAAATAATTTAATTTGAAAATATATCTTATGTTTAAATCTTAGAAACTCTGCCTATAGGAATACCACAAACTCAATTATTTCGGTTAGAAACCATGTCTATAGAAATTTATTCAATGTTTATTTGCAAGCGTATTTCATTATGTGGCAACAAGCTAAGTCTGTTAATATCTTCTCACGAATGTAATTTGTTTCATTCTCATAAAATTGCACATATAATTGATGAACTTGCATTGGTTAGATATCATGGCTATATGATTAATACAAGCATAATTACTCAAGGTAGAGTTTTGAAATTAAAATGATTAACTTGTGACGGTATTTTATTGTTTAGCCTTAGAATATATGCCTATAGGATATTAATAATAATTCTTACAACATGTTTACTTTCGATCCATTATTTGTGACCTGTCCGTACTTAAAGACATGCTTGTCAAATTAATTACAATAGATACTATGCTCATTATCTGGTTAGATCTAAAGTATATTTTCTCAACATGATATTAACTCAATATCGTTGCTTATAAGATCAGGTACTGAAATTTTAATCTAGCCGATATTGCCTTATTTGTTAAGTGTGTAAATCTAACATTTGTGCATCAAAAAATATGCTCATAGGATTTACACACATTTAAAAATTATGCTCATAGGATCTGAGGCTACGTGAAACATTTTATATGTTTTATATTTTATACTTATTTGTATGACGATAAGCACCTTTAACAGCCCATAAGAACTTTAGACCCCAAAATCCAAACTAGTAGTCCAGCGCCTCGTGGACGTTAGGATTGGGATGGGTAGGCATTTTCTAGGACGTTAGTGCTCTCTTTTCTTGTCTAGAATACTTTAGGATTAATAATTAACTAATTAGGTGGGTAGTGAGACATGATAATCTATGCCCGCTAAATAATACGAGCAATCTAAATGGTTGCTATGTATTATTTAAGTTGCACGAGGTGATCTCATTAGGTTAAAATAACCCCCTCCCCCTTTTTAAAATGCAGAACTACGTCTGACCTGGGATGGGTAGATATTTGCTAGGACGTTAGTGCTCTCTTTTCTTGTCTAGAACACTTTAGGATTAATAATTAACTAATTAGGTGGGTAGTGGGACATGATAGTCTATGCCTGCTAAATAATACGAGCAATCTAAATGGTTGCTAGATATTATTTAAGTTACGCGGGATGATCCCATTAGGTTAAAATAACCCCCCCCCCTCTTTTAAAATGCAGAACTACGTCTGTTCTGATTCCCTTCAGGGATATGTAGGCGCCTCTTCGAGGTTCGGTCCCATATTTTTAAATTTTATTTATTTGTTTGTTATGTTTTCTTGTATTTATTTCGTCGACGACTTTATTGTATGCATTAACGAATTTGTAGTGTCTCATATTTTATTCAAATTATCTTCTTGCTTACCTTATTTGTATATACACTTCCGTAATTACTATTGCATAAATTTTTTATTAAATCTTATTTTTATTTTAGTAATTCATTATACATTGTAATATTTTTGAAAATAATAATAGTCTCTTTAAACATGTATAGTCTCAAACTTCTTTCTTCTTGCTTGTCTAAATTTTTTTTTATTTTTTATTTACATAATCTTTGCATTTTAAATTTAGTTTAAATTTAAATAAATTAACTTAAAATCAATTATTTTCTTTGCGCACTAGTTAATCCCACATAATTAATGAATCAGGAAGGGACCTACATTTGTGGACCTCAAAAAGTGCCTAACACCTTCTTTTCGAGGTGACTTGAACTCTTACCTGACTCTGGCAACCTAGGCTAATCAAATAGATCCTTAGTTTAGTACGGTTCCATAACACACAATAATTCGATAGGTGACGACTCTTCTTTTCAAATAATCCTTTAAGAGTTGTCACTTGTCCTAACTTGCTTTTCGTGAGAAAAATGAAGTATGACAGCATGACGACGCTGCTGGAAATTTTAGGTTCTGATCACAACGTGTTCGTTATTATGTGGGATTTTTGAGTTTTTTTTTTAAATAAAACCCTTTTCTTTCTCTATTTATTTGCTTCCTTAAATTAGTCAGCTTATCATTCCTTTTCCTTCTTCCATTTATTTGTTCCCTTGATAACTGATTCATTTCCTTATATGTTTTTTCTTCTACTATATATTATATCCTTAAGCATGAAGTTACTAACAACTTTTCTTTTTTTGTTTTTATTTATCCTGTCTTATTTTTATATTATTGTAATTTGTAATAATTATTTAATTACTTGTCTAATTTTTAATCGCTTTCATAAATTGTCATTCCACTCATACTTCCCCCACTTGGGAACCTCTCATTGTCACACACTTAATAACGTTTACGTGGTTTCACGGGTGTTCACTATTAAAACACCCTCTTAGGAATGCCTCATGATTTGGTCGATCAATGGTGCATTGACGGTCATGAGTTTTCTCACTCTCAAGTTGTCTATTTGAGGGAATCGTGTCATACTCATTCTCATTCTTAGATCTTGACAGTGTACACCTTTAATAAGGAATACACATCATATCAAACTTAGAAAATCGCGACGTCTATGGCACATCAAGATTAATAGTGAAACCTTGCCTTGAGTCTTAAGAGGTTTCGATCCCGATAAAGACAACTAATAAATTATGTGCATTTTGAGAGAAAACATGTTCAAGTAACGTCATTTTGCTACTGGGTGGATAGGTTAGCTTAACCTTTTTGTTATGCAGGTCAATGAGCCCCCTATATCTTATCCGAGATTTAGCATGGTCTGGTGTGTGCCCGTAGGAATGAAGTTTTGGTGGACGGATTTGGGTGAATACAATCAAAATGAGGTAAGAAAAGTATTGGGACACTTACCTTCTCTCATGCAAGTTAATCTGTGTCGAAAACTTATTGAAGTTGCCACCATATTTTGGGAGGAAAAAAAGGCCGTTTTCAGATTTGGTAATGTTGAAATGACACCGTTGTTGGAAGAAATCGGAGGATATATAGAAAACGTGAGCCTACTATGGAGGAATAGGAAATGGGAGAAGGCTGAAATAATCATACCAAAACGTGTTACCTTAAAGGATGTGCGTGACAAATTGGGGTTGCAAGGTAGCCACATCGTGGCCTATGTAATGAAGGAAAAATGCCGGGAACCTAATCTATTCGACAGATTTGGTCACAGTTTGTTACATCCCATAAATATCTAATATTTAGACGGCCTATTCATACTTTGGTTAAGAGTTTTAGAATATAATACGTACAAGAAAGAGGCCCAGGAAAAGGTCGGACGAGTGTGGAGTCGGGACCGCGCGGGAGGAGGCCGGGCCAGCTGCCCAAAGGGGCAGCGTGGCACAGACCCTGCCCTCCATGATGGGCTCCGTGGCATGCCCGTAAGTTGGCGTGACAGGGTTCATGCCACGGACCCTTATCCACTGCCCAAGTTATATAGGTCCTCCCTTCATTATTTTGAATATATACATGTTATAATCGACCAACAGAGGGAGAAAATGAATGAATTGATAGAATTTCCTCCATTTACGCTGCGAAACGCTGCCAAAATTTAGATTAACTTTGAATATCGAAGTATAAGGCTGCAAGGAGCATTACTACGGAGTTAGTTTCGCAAAACTTAGATTAACTTCGGATATCGAAGTATAAGGCTGCAAGGAGCATTACTACGGAGTTAGTTTCACAAAATTCACCGGGCAAATCGTAACTCCGCCAAGCTAAAGTTGTTGGAATTGCTCCAAACTAGTGCCAATACAATCACAAGAATAAAGTAAGCATTTCTCCCTTCTATATTCTCAAGAAATTACGATCTTTTGACCGTGTTCCGTCAAGTTGAAATATAGTTAATATTTCTATATAAAGTTTTCATTTTTCATCGAATTTAGTACTGGAATTAGCCTCATTCTTCTAATAATACGACTGCAGTTGAGAAGAGCAGTTGAATACGAGATGAAGCTAGCCAGTTCATCAGTAATCAGCGAACGAGGTATGTTAAGGCAGTTTCTTTCGGCAAGTTGGTTTCCTTAGCATGATAACCCAGTTGAGTCCCAGTAAGAGTAACAGAAGCATGCATATTATGATTAGTTGTTGTTATTAGCTGAAACTCATATTCCATGTTTAGTTTGGGATGGATTATGCCTATATAGGCTTCATGACCTACCCCAAGGTTATTAGTTGTGTCGACGCCCGCCAGGGGCGAGATGACGTCGCTCTACGAAGCGGTATGCCGTCTGCCAGGGACGAAGATGGGGTCCCAGGTCCTCATATGCCGTGGTTGGCTTTATACACCCCCGTCGAGCCTGGTGCCCAGGGTGCAGATATCAGGAGTCCACCGGACTCAGACACAGTTACAGTTAGGGGCCGAGCGGGCTCAGTTGCAGACCCAGGGGATTGGTAGGACGACTATAGCTATTAGTTGACCAGTGTGACCTTAGATAGGGGCATATAGACTGAGGTGTACTCACCAGGGGTTATGGGGCCCCAGGTTGGTTATTCTGTGCTGGTTGTACCTTCCGGCTTATGGGGGCCAAGTAAGGTTTATGTTTGCTTTAGTTATTGATAGTTAGACACTAAGACGTTCTATTACTCAGGTATAATCTCTATTCCTTCATTTCAGTTATTCTCAGTTTTATCTCTTTATTTAAGTCATTTACAGTTATCACCTTACATATTCAGTACCATTGTATTGATTCCCTTTCTGGGGCGCTGCATTACTTGCCTGCATGTATGGATAGACGGGGAGCAGGTCCCTCGTAGCTTTCAGCCAGCATCACCAGAGCAGTTAGCTCCTTTCTTCCGGAGCTTGTAGATAGAAGGTTACTTCCTTTTGATTGTACAGTTCATGGGTAGGTCGGGGCCCTGTCGTGACCATCGTATTACTTCTAGAGGCTTGCAGATTGTTCTTTTTCCCTGTGGTTAGTTGTTATTAGCTGTGTGGGGCCTATACATTCTTTAGTTTACATGTTGGCTGTGTGGGGCCTATACGTGCTTTAGTTTACGTGTTGGCCATGTCGGGCCCATATGTGTTTTAGTTTACATGTTGGCCATGTGCGGCCTTGTTTGGCTGACAGATTAGCGGCCTTGTCGGGTATAGTTTAGTTTAGCACTGATTTCACTTTATAGTCATAACTAGAAATCATGGTGGTCTTGTTGGCCTGCATAGGTCCCTATTGTTGTTGTTTCTGGCTAGCTGGTTTTCTTTTACAGGTGGCTATAAGGCCTTGTCGGTTGGAGATTGTATTTACAACCGAGATAGCCCGTTGTTTTCTTGAATTGAGAAGTGATCCTACACCAGGAGTGCACAACTTAGATTAGTCAGTTCAGACCTCAGTAGGGCACTAGGTGCCAGTCATGCCTCCCAAGGTGGGCGTGACACAGTTCGGCTTGCGAGATTTACAAAATAGAGAGTCTCGATATGAGTTGGTTGACCAACAAGAGGATATTTTCATTTATTGTCTACTTTCTGGGAATGGTGGTCTTTCCATGAGGAGCTGAGGAAGACATTAATATTCATCTTATTTTAGTCGCTCATGCCTTGTGGAAGGCTGTTCACAAAGGACCCTGTACAATTGTCCCAATGATTGTGGCTTACATCTATCGAGCCTTGGGAAAATGCAAAAATGGGTTCAAACATTTTGAAGGATGTAATTTTCTACTTCAACTTTGGCTTATTGAGCATCTTCAGAAGGTGCGTGGCAAGCCAACCATGCCTCGACCTACCGAAACTGATCACATTTCCTAATGAGGTAGAAAAATGGGGTCAGATGTTCAGTAATTTGACAGAAGACTCTGTGCAATGGATGTTTGATTGGTTTCCGAGATCTAACTTCGTGATATATACTAAGTCTCGATACTATTTTGTTTTGTTAGGACTCCGCGGTCTTTAGCCATATTCTCCAATGCAGACTATGCACTATGTAGGAAGGATGGAAATAATACATAGGGTTGCCGACATGGATACATAACAAGTAGATTACAAGGACAATTTTGTTCCGCACGCTCTGGACATTACAAAAGCGTGGAATAAGAATGTCAACCTAAATGAGAAGAGCATAGAGGCGGACCGATATCAGGAAGGCTACATAACAGGGTACATCGAGTGGTTACATGGCGATTGGGTTGGTACTACGGTATCAAGTGTTAAACAAGAAAAACACGTGGAGGATAAAGAAGCTCAAGAACAGACTCTTTACCGGCATCTCAAAAGAAAGGTTCAAGATTCTGAGACTGTTCACCGGCAATTGCATGAGGATAACGCCAAAGAGATAGCTGAATTGGATAAAGAATTGGAATACTGGAAAAATTGTGCTATAGGTTTGGAAGAAAGGATACAAGAGTTGCGGGACGAATTCAACAAACATGGGGAAGAATGTCTGAGTGAACGTCTTGGGAGACAATCGAGCACTGACTTATATCCTATCTAGTGGACATTGTTTTGATAAAGTGTTGAAGGACCCAAAGAGAGAAGACCCCGACGAAGAAATGTTTAAGATATAATTTAATGTTCTTTTCTTTAGTCATTTTCTTGTATTTGCAACAATATTAATAAAAGTTTTATTTCCTTTTGAGTTTATTTTAGGAGCAAAATGACAATACTTAATTGTATGCTTCTCTCTCAAATTCGTTAGGCCCACCTATGACATGAAAGAGGCTCAAAAATTAGAAAACGCATCAACACATTTATTTATTTGTTCAGTCTTTACTTTAAGTAGCATGATTTCTAACCTCTCTTACTAAATTTGGCTTTGTTTGTTGCTTGTCTTATTTTTTCCCTTTTTCAAAGGTTGATCTATGCAATCTGGCCTACTACACAAGGTCCAAAAGGGCTCCTCCTTTTACTCCTCCCTCTCATAGCCGCAACAATAGAGGGAAGAATAAGATAGACGAATATCGCAGCACCACAGATCAGTGTGGTAATAGTATATCCTGGGACGAAAGGGAAAATTCTGAAGGGGGCTGCCCTCCAGGATATAATGAAGTGATAATGAGGCTCGATCAGAAAATTTTTGAGCTCTAAGAAGAGCTAGCTCAGGCACACAGTCTAAACAACCCAGCGACATCATTCGGGGTTCAAGCTGACACCTCTACTTCAAAAGCGCTGGCAAGCTTGCTATGACATCCCAACCCGCAGCTCCACCTCAAGATACCCATCACACTCCACTCCAATATTATCAATACCCGCCTTACACATACCCACAAACTCCAATTATCTCTCACTACCTATCACCAGCCGAAGAAATATCTTCCCCAAAAAGCGTAAATGCAACGTATGCCCGCACCCATATCAACCCAATCTATGTGGAGATGACACCTGTGACTCACCATCTGGAGGAATCTGAGCCTTTAGAGAAGGATAGGCTGATTTAGACTCTAGCAGAAGAGCTAAATAAGATGAACAGTAGACTACAAAGTGTTGAAAGCACCAAGGGGATAACAGGTCTAGATTATGAAGATCTATGCATACACCCCGATGTCGAGCTACCGGAGGGGTACAAGCCTCCTAAGTTCAAATTGTTTACTAGGGCCGGTGATCCAAGGGCCCACTTGAGATTATATTGTGATAAGCTAGTAGGAGTGGGATGAAATTAGAAGATAAGAATGAAACTCTTCACGAGAAGTTTAATCAGTGATGCTCTTAGCTGGTACGTAGAGTAGAACCCGAAGAAATGGCTTACCTAGGCAGAGATGGCCACAACTTTTGTGGAGCGTTTTTGGTTCAAACAAAGAATGCACCTGACTTACATTATATCCAAAAATTAAAGAGAAAGCCCACCAAAACTTTCAAAGAATTTGCAACTCGTTGGAGGACTGAGGCCGTCAGAGTGCGACCTCCAATGGAGGAGGTACATATGAAAGATATTTTCATGCGGACTCTAGATCTGCAGGTTTACGACAGGTTAATGTTGGTTAGTGAGAAAAGCTTCACCGAGATCATTAAATTGGGTGATAAGATCAAGGATGGTATCAAGGATGGTACCATTATTAACTTGAATGCATTGCAAGTTGCTAACAAATCTTTGCAATCCGAAGGTATTTCAGAAAGCAGCAAGAAGAAGAAAGTCGACACAGTTATGATGGCCTAAGGGCCAAAGAGTTATGTTTATAGACCCCAAACCCCACCCCCACACTCCTAAAATCCAACCCCACATTACCAAACTCCACCTCCATAATATCAAGATCCCCCACCTCACTACCAAGCTCCATCACCACAATACCAAACTCCACCACCACAATACCAAACTTCCTATTCTTACCTAGAACAATATCAAACTCCCTCTCCAACCCATTTTCAAACCCCTCCTTCACATTATCAAGGCCCCACCTACCCCATCTATAGCACACAACCTTTTTATCCATAACCTTCTCCTTCTAATTACTCATCAAGCCAGAGGCCCAGGGCCCACTTTAAAAGGAAGCCGACAAAATCCTATACCGCGCTGGCAGAACCGATTGCTCAATTGTATGTGAGATTGAAGGAAGCTGGTTACATTGAGCCTATCCCTGCACTTTCAGTCGATACCCAAGCCAAATGGTATGATCATAACAAAGTGTGGATGTACCATTCAGGTATGAGAGGGCATACCACAGAGTCTTGCAGATCATTGAAGGACAAGATACAAAAGTTGATTGATACAAAAGCCATTCATCTCAAAGACCCTAAACCAAACGTAACGAGTAATCCTCTGCTGAACCACCAGGTGAATATGATTTCTTATGATGAGGGTGAGCATTTTTTGAATACTATTGTGGTCAGAGCACAAATCAGTTTCTTCTTCAAGCCCATCTATAATATTGCAGAGGTTTCCTCTATTGGATGTTGAGGTAGATGCACCAAGGCCTTTATTTATGGTGATAATAGTTGCTTCGACCTCTTACAAAATGGTACCTCGGAGATATGAGGAGAATACCCCACGAGGAACAAAAGTGCTAGAAGTAGATGCAACACAAAGAGTGACTTGTTCTGGACGGATATACACTCCCGATACTCTGGCTTAAGGAGCCAACAAAGGAAAACAACCGGTGGTGTAGGTTCAAGATAATGGTGTTTGAAAGAAAGTACAAGCAAAAGAATACTTTGTGATATAGCAGTTGAGCAATATCCCGGCCCAGATTTCCATTTTGTCCATTTTGCAAAGCTCTAATAAACACCAAAAGGATCTGATGAAGGTGTTGAATAAGGCATATGTGCCTGCAAGTATATCCAGCAGTGAAGTGGCCCATATGGTGGGTCAAGTAGTTGAAGCCCAAAAGATTTCGTTCCACCAAGATGAATTGCCTGTAAAAGGTGTGGCTCACAACAAACTACTGCATATCATGGTGTATCACACAGATAAATTCATCACCAAAGTGTTGATCGACCCGGGTTCTGGTCTAAAAATTTTCTCCCTTAATACTTTAACTCGTCTAGAAGTTGATCTCGCCCGAATCAAGTTGTGTAAGATGAATGTCAAAGCTTTTGATGGGTCGCAAAGGGGTACCGTGGGGGAAATTGATCTCGATATACTGGTTGGCCCTGCCACGTTTACCATCACATTCCAAGTAATGATATCCCAACTTCTACAATCTGTTATTGGGGAGACCATGGATATATGCTGCAGGAGCAATACCTTCAACTCTGCATCAATGTTTAAAGTTTGAGTGGGATCACCAAGAGGTCATGGTCCATGGGGATGATGTTCGTCCTATTTATGCAGCTCCTGTTATCCCAACCATTGTAGGGAGATTAGGTTTAGATGGGGAGAGTTTTCACACTCTAGAGCTTGTTGGTGTCATCGAAGGAGGAAGATGGTAGAGTGTCAAAGTTCTGAGTATGCTGCTGTGGTTAGGTGTTGAACCAGGTAGGGGCCTTGGGGTTAGATTACAAGGGATGATGAAAACTCTGCATGTGGCGACACAAAAGACCATTTTTGGATTAGGGTACCAACCCACTGCCAAGGAGTTGAATGATTCGGAGTATTCTCTGAGGGATAATAATGTCTTACTGCCAAATCCGCTGCCTTCACTACAACAAACTTTTGTGTCTGATGGTTTTCTGGAAATCAAATAGGCCGAAGAAGATGTTGTGCTACTTAGTTTGAGGAACCTGTTCTTAGAGGAGCCGAGCGAAGGAAGTTGTTATGCCATTATTGATGAGGAGTAAGGAGGGGCCTCACTATGGGAAGCTAGAGCTCAAAAAGGACTCGCCAACTGGACAACCATTCCATCCAGAGCTCGCCAGGAATCTGGGTAGATTTAAAAAGATTAGTTTTTATTATTTTGAAATAAAATATTTATTTTTCAAAGTCGTTAAATTCCCTTGAATGTTATATCAAAATTCTGAGCAAGTTTTTCAATTTATAAAATTATTTCCCTTTTATATATTGATTTTGTTTATACTTATATATTTAGCACTTCTAATATTAAACGTGTTGAATCTGAGGCCATGGCTTTTAATGAAACTGTACGACATAATATAGGCGACTCATTAGAAATCGAAGAGGAGGAAGTACCAGCTGAAATTGTCAAAGAAGTAGAGGAGTTTGAGGATAAGACCAAAGCAAATCTGGTAGAAACAGAGGTGGTAATCCTGGAAGATACAGAGACGCCTAAAGGGACCTGAGTCAGCACTTATTTACCAAAAGATGAGTTTGGGGAATACATCAAGTTTCTGAAAGAATAGAAGGATGTCTTTGCCTAGTCCTATGCTGACATGACTGGACTCAGCCATTCCATAGTAGCGCATAGGTTGCCTACTGATCTAGCGTATCCTTCCATCAAGCAAAAGCTGAGGAAGTACAAACCTGACATGAGTTTGAAAATTAAGGAGGAAGTCGCTAAACAAATTGACGCTGGAATTCTTAATGTGGTGGAGTATCCTACTTGGTTAGCCAATATCGCGCCGGTGCCAAAGAAGGACGGAAAAGTCAGAGTTTGTATGGATTATAAAGACCTCAACAAAGCCAACTCGAAAGATGATTTTTTGCTACCGAACATCCACATCCTCATTGACAACTATGCCAAGCATGAGATGTAGTTATTTGTGAATTATTTCGCTAGCTATCATCAGACTAGAATGCATGATGAAGATGCCGAGAAAACTGCTTTCCTTTCGCCCTGGGTTGTATATTGCTATAAATTGATGTCATTCGGGTTGAAAAATATTGGAGGTACGTACATGACGGCTATGACCACTATCTTTCATGACATGATCCATAAGGAGATTGAGGTTTATGTGAATGATGTCATCATCAAATCAAAGAAAAGTCCAGATCATTTGGCTGACCTTAGAAAGTTCTTCGATAGACTGTGAAAGTATAACTTGAAGCTGAATTCGACAAAGTGTGCATTTGGTGTTCCCACAAGGAAATTGCTGGGATTTATCATCAGCCATCGAGGTATTGAGTTAGATCCAACTAAGATCAAAGCCATCCAAGAGCTCCGGCAGCCAAAGAGCAAGAAGGAAGTTATGATATTTTTGGGGCGACTCAACTTCATCAGTCATTTCATTGCGCAATAACAGTTATCTGCGAGCCTATTTTCAAGTTACTGAAAAAAGATGCCGCTACAGAGTAGACTGCGAATGTCAACAGGCTTTCGCTAGAATCAAGGATTATCTATCAAAGCCTCCGATTTTAGTTCCACCAGAATAGGAAATACCTCTACTTTTGTATCTATTCGTGCTAGAAAATGCCTTTGGTTGTGTTTTTGGGCAACATGACGAGACAGGGAGGAAAGAGAAAGCAATATATTATTTGAGGAAGAAGTTCACACGTATGAAGCTCGATATACATTTCTTGAGAGGACGTGTTGCGCTTTGACTTGGGTTGCTCAGAAATTGAGGCACTATTTGTCTTCTTACACAACCTATTTGATCTCTAGAATGGATTTGCTGAAGTATATCTTCCAAAAGCCCACGCCGACAAGAAAGATTACTAAATGGAAGATATTATTGAGTGAGTTTGACATTGTTTATGTCACCCAGAAAGCAGTAAAAGGGCAGGCCCTTATAGATCATCTAGCGGAAAACCCTGTAGACAATGAGTATGAACCTCTGAAGATGTACTTTCCCGATGAAGAAGTAGCATTCATAGACGAAGATATTGCTGAAGAGTATAATGATTGGAGGTTTTTCTTTGATGGATCCGTCAATTTCATATGAGTGGGTATTGGAGCTGTATTGGTGTCAGAGACTAGACAGTATTACACTGTATCAGCTAAACTGCGATTTCCCTGTACTAATAACATGGCAGAATATGAAGCTTGCATCCTGGGTATTTGATTGGCGGTTGACATGAATGTGTAGTCAATATTGGTAATTAGAGACTCAGATTTGTTGATGCATCAAGTAAGAGGAGAATGGGCCATGAAAAACACAAAGATCTTGCCTTATCTGCATTGCGTGCAAGATTTGTGTAAGAGGTTTGTCAAGATTGAGTTCTATCATGTTCCCTGAATACAGAATGAATTGGCAGACACTTTGGCTATGTTGTGCTCGATGATACAGCACTCCGACAAAAACTTCATTAATCCTATTCCCATTTATATACATAAGAAACCTGCTTACTGTTTTCATATTGAAGAAGAGTTAGATGGTGAGTCGTGGTACGCTGACATAAAAGGGTATTTGAAGAATATAAATTACTATGAGAATACCACAAGTGTTCAAAAACACACAGTTCAGAGGTTTGCCAACCAATTTTTCCTAAATAGAGAAATCCTTTATAGGAGGACCCCTGTTTTAGGATTGCAGAGACGTGTGGATGCTAAGGAGGAAAAAAATTTGATTGAGGATATCTACGCTGGAACTTGTGGACCTTACATGAATGGTTTCGTTTTGGGGAAGAAGATTTTGAGAGCTGGCTACTTCTTGTTGACTATGGAGACGGATTGTATCAAATACATGCAAACGTGTCATTGGTGTCAAACCCACGCAAATGTGATTCGAGCTCCTCCCAACGAGCTTCATGCCACGAGCTCACCTTGGCCGTTCGCTTCCTGCGGGATTGATGCTATTGGTCCCATTAAACCTGCAGCATCTAATGGGCATAGATTCATCTTGGTTGCAATTGACTATTTCACTAAATGGGTTGAAGCTATTTCTCACAAGTCTGTCACAAAGAAGGTGGTGGCGGATTTTATTCGAGACCATCTTATTTGCCGATTTGGGATGCCCGAGTCTATCATTACCAATAATGGTGCTATTCTGAATAGTAAATTGATGAGAGCAACATGTGAAAGCTTCAAAATCAAGCATCGCAATTCTACTGCATATAGGCCACAGATGAATGAAGCCGTGGAGGCTGCGAATAAGAACATCAAGAGGATATTGCGTAAGGTGATTGACAAATATAGACATTGGCATGAGAAGTTGTCGTTTGCTCTATTGGGATATCGTACCACTCTTCGAACTTCCACTAGGGCTACGCCTTATATGTTGGTGTATGGAAATGAGGGAGTGATACCGGCTGAGGTAGATTTTCCTTCCTTAAGGATTATTTAACCAGCAAAACTGAACGATGCAGAATGGGTATGAAGAAGATTTGAGTATTTAGCACTCATTGATGGGAGGAGGATAAATACACTCTGTCATGGTTAACTTTATTAGAATAGGATGACTAAAGCCTTCAACAAGAAAGTTCGACCAAGACTCTTCACACTCGGGCAGTTGGTTTTGAAGTGGATTTTTCCACACTAAAATGAAGCTAAAGGCAAGTTCTCTCCTAATTGGCTTGGTCCTTACATGATCCACTGAGTGCTAACAAGAGGAGCACTTATCTTAGTAGAGATGGATAGTGAAACTTGGCCCAAGCCTATCAATTCAGACGCTATTAAGAGATATTATATTTAGAGTCGGAGTTTATTTTGTGCTTTGCTTTGTAATATAACTACGTTGGACCTGATTCCCATTTAAAAGGGATACGTAGGCGTTCCTGTGGGACTTGGTATATATGTTAATAAAATCTTCTTCTCCCCTTTTATTGAGTTTGAAACTAGGGCAGAATTTTTGAGAGGGTCTCAAGAATTCTATTGGGTTTTCTATGGTGACATGGTTAATGAGCTGCAAAATGGGGTAGAATTTTTGAGGTAACGTCACTTCATATGCAAAGGAATCTACATCATGTTCTACACTGGGGCAGAAATTTTGAGAAGGATCTCAAAATTTCATCAGGATTAATTCAAGACAAAGGATTCATTCTCCTAAAGGACGTTGCATTGGTTTTAGAATATGTCATGGCCTATAATTTAACTAGATTTTTCTTACATATTTCAGCCTTTACTTTTATTTTTACTAAATTATTTTCAAAGTATGCCTTTTTATTTAAACCTTGTGCCCGAGCATGTACCTGGACGGAGTTCAACAGGTGTCTAGCATAAATGAAAAGCTACAAGGCAGATGTACAGATCAGCCTCCCTTTTACAAACTAATAATTTTTCTTTGAATACAAAAAATAGCAAAGTGGAAAAGGCAACAATGGAGGACATCTTGTTCGCAAAAAGTGACACAGAGCTAAGTCAATCTATCCTTTCTTGCATTGCGTGCCTGTTATTTATCTTTTGTCCGCTATCTGTATTATTGTAATCCTTTCCTTGAGCCCGTGATATAAATTTCAGCCCGTGATATACATTTTGAGTCTGGGATATACATTTCGAGCCCATGATATAAATTTAAGTCCGTATTTGCATTTTGAGTCTGTTATTGCATTTTGAGCCCTTTATATGCATTTCAATATGCATTTCAAGCCGGTGATATACATTTGAGCCCGCATTTTCATTTTGAGCCCATTATTGCATTTTATGCCCTTTATATGCATTTTGAGCCTGTATTTTCATTTTGAGCCCTTTATATGCATTTTGAGCCATGATATACATTTAAGCCCGTATTTGCATATTGAGCCCGTAATTGCATTTTAAGCCATTATTGCATTTTGAGCCCTTTGTATGTATTTTGAGCATGATATTGCATTTTGAGCCCTTGATTTATATTTTTTGATCCCGTGATATACATTTGAACCCATTACTGCATTCTAAGCCCTATGATTTATCTGCATTGAACTCAAATAAATCAGAGCTACCAATTGAGTTACTTAGGTCCTTAAATAATCTACTTTCTTTAAATTATCATTCTTTTACTCATCCAAATGCGTCATGGTCTAAAGACATTCTTTCATGGTCCGCAGACATTAAGTCATGGCCTAAGGGTTTGCTTCTCGTTTATCAATATTCCTAAGGTGTCATAGTCTAAAGGCATTATCTTTCATGTTCTGTAGACATCATTTCATTGCCTAAGGATTTAATTTTTTTACTTGTCATGCTCCTAAGGCGTCATAGTCTAAAAGACATCATTTTTCACGGCCTGCAGACATCATCTCATGGACGAAAGAGATTTTATTTTGCGTATCATGGCCCAAGACATCATGGCTTAGAGACGTCATCCTTATTGTCTTGAAGCAAAATCTCATTGTCTAAAGGGAACTTGCATCATGTTTAAATTTTATGTCGGTTTATTTTATGGAATGTTTAATGCCTATGCCTAATCATATTGTTTACGCAAATACCAAAATTGAATGAGCTATGAAGGATTGCACATCGCACCTTATTTTTACGACTTACCCCTGTTTATCGCATTGATCCGAGCCGTATTCCCACCTGTTCATTTTGCAGTCCATCCTAAATCTTGTCAATTCGTGCTACCTCCATCCTTATTCAAGCCTCGTATTATCAATTTCTTTTAGGGATTTTGTTCGTCCCTAAATTTAGAACTACACACGGCCTGATTCTCGTAAACCCGAGATATGTAGATGACTTGATACTGATGTCTCGACCACATTATTTCATAACTTTTATTTTCCTTTCATCTAGACCCATCGAGATCGTCCTCGATTGGATAAAATTGGCCACTAAGTCAACGTTCTTTGCTTACCAATTCATCCTTCATTCCCGAGCAAAGAAGGGGCAGTTGTTGACACTCAATTTTGACCTTCCTATACCCGTATATACTGCTTATATATGCATATTTTAAAAATTATATTTTTACGTAATTATTTAGTTCGGATTAATAATATTTTAATAATTAATTATCATAATTCTCAAACTTTTGCACAATTATTCCGAATTATAATTTTAAAAAAATATTTATTTTTATTTTTAGTTTCAACTTATTAATTTTCTATTGTTATGTAATTTTGTCATATATAGAATACTGCATATTAATATATATGTATACACAACTTCAATTAAACAAGCTTTTGTTTTAAATATATAATTCTACTTAAATTTTAGAAAATATTTACATAATAATATTCGCATAATCTTACTTGAATTTTATAAATTATTTATATTAATAATAATCTCTACATTTTATTATAAATTAAACTATTATATTACCTATTTATTAAATTATTTATAAGAATAGTATTTTATTAATTATATAACAGCTGTTTTAATTTTCTTCCAATTTATTTAAATATTAGCCATTCTCTACCTAATTTGTCAATTCTAGTTAATTTTAATCAAATTTTGGCTATTATTTAAACTCAAATTCAGCCTTAAATTGATTCCTACCCATTTACCCAATCAACCTAATCCGCGACCCACTCCATAACCCATAACCTAATCCATCCTTATAACTTTTAATCTCAGCCCTCCATTACATCCGATCCAACAATTAGAATTAAACCCTACCCTATTTCCTTATTTATCAATATACCCCCCAAAATCTAAACCTAATTTTCATTCTCCATCTTTCCCCTCATCAGATCCGCCTCCCCACCCTCAGACTTCTCCCTTCTCTCTCTCTCTCTCTCTCATCCTTGACTCTCCCCTCTGTCTTCGGCTGCCGCCGACCAATGAGACCACCAGACCCATGGCCACTTTCCTCTCCTCTTCTTCCCTCCATAACCTCCTGCGAACCACCGAGCAATCGGCACACCCCTTATCCCTTCACCTTCGTCTTCTCCTCCTCACCTCAGTCGCGTCGCTGCCTCGGCCAAACACAGCGGAACAGATGCAAAACTAACTACACCGCCAGATCTCCCTCCTCTCCTCTTACCAGAACTAGCCAAAACCACCCAACTCCATCTCCATCTACTCTTCATTTTCTGGCAACCACCAAAAAAATAGCCGCAAATGACCCAGCCATGTAGCACTCTCACTTCTCCCTCATTTTCCCCTCGCCGCACCACCAATATCAGTCCTACCACCGTTGTTTTCGATTGTCACGACTGGTGGACAGTCAAACGACCAAACCCCAGGGAACCTCGCTGTTTCCGCCATCAATTCTGACCATTCTTGGCCGAGAAACCACCCTCGTCGTAAACCAGATCTCTCTTCACCGCCCTCTCTTCCCCTCATTTTTACCTTGATACTTGGTTTTTTTAAAATATGTTTCATCTTTCTAGATTCATTTTATTAGATGATTGGAAATCTTACTTGTTGAAGTTCTGACACTACTTGGCAACCTTATCATTTGATCTCTCTAACATATCTGTTTTAAGAAAATATCGTGAGATGGTTTGTTTTCCTTCTCTTATCAAGGTTGATTCATGTGTCAAATAGGTATTTAGGCACTTATATTTGTGTGGTATGATATAACTTTAGTGGAAATAACACGAATATGAAATCTTTTAGAATTAATCTTAATAACTTGTTATATCTTGTAAGGCAAGGTTCTATTTGTTATATACAACATATATTGGTTAATTTAGACACAAGTTTAGTAGAAAATTAACCTCATTCCACTGTGATTGGATTTTCGACCAGCTGGTATGCTTCTTATGGTAGTTTGCTGAAGTGTAATACACTGATCCCCTTTCCCTTCATTGATTGAGACAATTTTACTTCACTAGCTATAGCAAGTTTGATTTATTTTACGCCTAATTGATTTAATTACATGCTTCAAGGGAAAATCACGGTGGCTGGTATATTTTTCTATATGTAGTAATATTTCTTGATAAATTGCTAATCATTCACTTTCCTTTTGATTTTTCCTTCACTCATCAATTAGGGAAAAGCCGTGATTTATCATCATTTTGATTGATCCTCTTTCTCAATAAGGTTTATATTTTGAAGCACTGATTGAATAGCTACGACAATGATTGATTCATTGATTTACTTGGGTTAATTAAGGAAGAGATTCCTTTTCTATTTGACTTCTCTGAATTTTTCTTTCCCTTACATAGTATGTGATTGTTTGAATATACAGTGATTTTGGTATTTTATTGTAGGGATATACTTAATTGATTCTTTTATGTTGATTAAGGAAAATAATTATTTGGGATTATTTATTCTAATAAAGAAAATTCTCTTTAATTGATTTCCAATATTTCTTGCTCCTTAAGACCTTTTACTTTAAAAACAAGCCCTCCCTTCTCTTTTCAACTCATTTGAACATTGTTACTTTACTATTACATATTGCCCCGTTCTTCACTCTATTTAATTCTACAGCTGTTCTATCCCGCCTCAACACAAGCACTGCTCAAAATCTTTGAGATTCTCGTGATCTTGATGTGTTGAGGTTTGGGTCTCAATTGTTGGAATGGTCTTTTGAAACTATTGATACTTGTTGTTGGCCAGAATTGTCATTGATTGGTCAGTTTCATCTGATGCTCTGTTTAAATTTTCACTAATGTGCATTCTCTTATATTTGATGTTTTTACTTCATAACATAATGATATATGTCTGAATTTTTATCTAACATGTTCATGCTCGATTAAGTAATTAAAATTCTAAATGCATGTGCTTGTACATGTATAGTTGCGGTATCATTTGTTTAATATTGTTATTCTTGAATTGGAAAGAAGAGTTGCTGGGATAGGATGGACTATAAATTTAGCTAACTTAACATTATTTCTTTAATATTGTGATATATTTATTTATATTTATTTTGTCAATTTGTAATAATGTAAATAAACGCTGATAAATAGTGGAAAGGGATTTATGCGGGCAGGGAATAGGTGCTGGCTTGTTTTTTCTTCATTTCCTTACCTTTATCTCCGGATATCGTGTTTAACTGATTCCACGCTTATTAGATACCATGCCTATAGGATATCAATACTTAGAAAACACGCCCATAGGATTAAACGAATTTTAATATCAGAATCCTGTTTTGTGCGACAAATTTGCTTAATCTTGAAAGTCATTAATCTGCTTATGGAATCAATTTGATAATAAGGTTAAAATCTGTTTATTAATCATCGCATGTAGTTTTGAGAATGTTGAAAGAATTAATTAGAAATCTTTCCATACGAATTTGAACAATTTAATCTGAAATATATCTTATGTTTAAATCTTAGAAACCCTGCCTATAGGAATACCACAAACTCGATTATTTCGGCTAGAAATCATGTCTGTAGGGATTTATTCGATGTTTGTTTTCAAGAGTATTTCATTATGTGGTAACAAGCTAACTCTGTTAATATCTTCTCACGAATGTAATTTGTTTCATTATCATAAAATTACATATATAATGAACTTGCATCGGTTAAATGTCATGCCTATAGGATAAATACAAGCATAATTACTCAAGTTAGAGTTTTGAAATTAAAATGATTCACTTGTGACGGTATTTTATTGTTTAGCCTTAGAATATATGCCAATAGGAAATTAATAATAAATCTTATAACATGTTTACTTTCAATCCATTATTTATGACCTGTCCGTACTTAAAGACACGTTTGCCAAATTAACTGCAATAGATACTATGCTCATAATCTGGTTAGATCTAAAGTATTTTTTCTCAACGTGATATTAACTCAATTGCATTTCTTAGAGGATCATGTACTAAAATTTTAATCTGGCTGACATTGCCTTATGTGTTAAGTGTGTAAATTTAACATTTGTACATCAGAAAACATGCTCATAGGATTTACACACATTTAAAAATTATGCTCATAGGATCTGCGACTACGTGAAACCTTTTATATCTTTTATAGTTTATACTTATTTGTATGATGATAATTAGCTTTAATTCAAACTAGTAGTCCACCGCCTCTTAGACGTTAGGATTAGGATAGATAGACACTTGCTAGGACGTTAATGTTCTCTTTTCTTGTTTAGAATGCTTTAGGATTAATAATTAACTAATTAGGTGGGTAGTTGGACATGATAGTCTGTGCCCGCTGAATAATACGAGCAATCTAAACGGTTGCGAAGTATTATTTAAATTACACGGGGTGATCCCATTAGGTTAAAATAACCCCTCTTTAAAATGAAGAACTACATCTGACCCGATTCCCTCCAGGGATACGTAGGTGCCTCTTCAAGGTTCGGGCCCATATTTTTAAATTTTATTTATTTGTTTGTTATGTTTTCTTGTATTTATTTTGTCGATGACTTTATTGTGTGCATTAACGAATTTGTAGTGTCTCATATTTTATTCAAATTATCTTCTTGCTTACCTTATTTGTCTCCACACTTAATTACTATTGCATCAATTTTTTAGTAAATCTTGTTTTTATTTTAGTAATTGATTTTACATTGTAATATATTTAAAAATAATAATAGTCACTTTAAACATGTATAGTCTCAAACTTATTTTTTTCTCTCTTGTCTGAAATTTATTTATTTTTAAATATTTACATAATCTTCGCATTTTTAATTTAGTTTAAAATTAAATAAATTAAGTTAAAATCAATCCTTTTCTTTGCTCTCTAGTTAATCCCACATAATTAATGAATTCGAAAGGGACCCATATTTGTGGACCTCGAAAGGTATCTAACACCTTCCTTTTGAGGTGTCTTGAACCCTTTCCCGACTCTGGCAATCTAGGTTAATTAAATAGACCCTTAATTTAGTACGGTGCCCTAACACACTATAATTCGTTAGGAGGAGACTCTTATTTTCAAATAATCGTTTAAGAGTTGTCACTTGTCCTGACCCGCTTTTCGCGAGAAAAATGGGGCACAACAGTTAGAAGGCGATTTTTTCATCTAGAGCAGTGAATCCCTTTTTCAATGTAAGTTTCTTGATTCCCAATCTCAATAATTATTATTGATTACCCTACAGTTCATGAAGAATCTTTAATGGTAGAATTTTAAGTTGAGAAAACCATAGGTTGATAGACTAGGGATGGATCATGGGGAGTTAATGGGATGGTTTGATTAGAGGTTTTAGGAGTATTGATCACTTTTCGAGGTTTACTTGTTTGATAACGTGGATTACGTGGGAATTGAGATCTAGGACTAGGTAGAATTGGGGTTTTACTTTTGAAGGTGCTGTTCGGTGCTGGAGTGGTGAGACTACACGCAAGTGCACGTGGCCGAACAAGTAGTAAAGTAGCTTAATTAAAGCCAAGTATCGATCCCACATGAACTGAACTACAGTACTAATTAACTTAAGCGTCAGTGAACTATGTCTTTATGAATGTAGACAACCAAATAAATAATATTTTGAGAGCTAAGTTTACTAAGTAATAAAAATCTAAGTTAAGCTTATAATTTGAGTCTGAACAATAGTAATGAGCAAGCTGAGGTTAAAACAAACATGCAGGGAAGCAATTTATCAATTCAATTCAGCTAATATTTTCTTCGGTTGCTAGTCAAGAATTATTGCCCATGGATTGGATCTTTCGACTCCTATCCAATTTAAGAATCATGAACCTTAATCTACATTTTTGTGATAAAAGAATTTCATGCTCTAGCCATACATATCCGATTCCTTAGTTGACTAATAAGACTTTCAGATATATTTTTATTCTGAATGTAAATCAATTCTCAATTTTCTAAACTAAGAAGAGATCATATCCTACCAATTCACATCTTTCCAATTTCTTTCCTTTTCAAAATCAAAATTGGATTTTTAGATATACATTAACATTGGCCAAACATTAATGCAGTAAAAACAAGAATTGATAGAACAACCATTGAAGAAAAGATGAAAACTGAAGTGATTAACAATTACATTCTACTATAATTGTTCTTAACCTCAGCAAGAAGTGAATTAGCCACTCATTTGTGGATTAAACATCATCAAATAAGTAGAATTCATACAAACAATTGAGATAAAAGAGAAAGAGATAGAGAAGAACCCTAGAATTTTCGTCCCCTCAACTGCCTGTAACCCACGTTCTTGCTCAACCAAGTCAGAATGTTTAAAATAAAACCTAAGTGTGCTATTTATACTCTTGAGAATTTTTCCCGGAATAACAAGCAACGTGGCACGGAGTGTATCACGGAGCACTCCCTCCGTGCCACGGAGGTATCGCGAACCCTCACTAGAAGTCGGCTCCCCAGGCAATATCGCCTCAGCGTGGCACGGTTTGCATCGTGGAGCCTGGCCAACGTGCCACGGTGCTATCGTGCACCTTCACTGGAAATTGCCAAAATTATTTCATCCGAGGCAGAATGCCTCCGCGATGGCACGTGACACGGCTCCATCGCAGAGCCCCTATTTTTGCTGCTCTCCCTTGTCATTTTCCACTCCTTGTCTCCTAGTTCATTCCCGATCTTCTCCAACATGTATATTAGCTTCCAAAATTTCTTTTTACCTGCAAAACAACACTAATCATGTTGGTTAGTATAAATTCACATTTTAACTAAAAATCACATGAGAATGTACACATAACGATAGATAAACAAGTTGAAATAAAGCATTCGAGTATAGCTTGGGCATGCAATTCTTCCCAAGATCACTTACCCCACACTTAAAACCTTGTTCGTCCTCGAGCAATACTCTCACATCTCATGCAATTGACACCCACGCACCGCTACTTTGGCTCGACAATTCAAGCTACAGCTATACCGATTATTTAATATAGCAAATCATCAAGAAAACATGCATGGTCTCATCAATACAATGAAGTACACCACATTAAGACCTCTTAAGCTCAAGAATCGATTCTCGATCTTGGAAAACTCGTGCAAATCAACTGATTAAGACATTCGACACGAAATTAATCTCTCATCAAGCATGTGCCCTCACAACACAAGAAAATTACCCCATTGCCATCATATGATTTCCAAAGTACTACATGTAGGGGTATATGAATACGATTTCGCTCTCTCTCCTATAGAATTCACATGCATCATGTCATGAACCATAGGCTTGCCTATAGTGTATCAGTCCACTAATGTAAGGACGCGTGATGTAATATCATGTAGGACTTACGGGTTGTAATGTAAGCTAAGGAACTAGTAAATACTGGGCTAACCAATAATAGCAACTAGCTTCCTTAAGCGCTTTTCAATACATCCCACCATCATTACGGCCATTGTTTCTTCCTTCATCCTCTCATTCTTGAAAATTTCTTTTTTTTCTTTGTGTTTGTTCCCATTTCTTTAAGCACACTTGACTTACTAGTAAAGATTAGTTATACATCTTTATCTTATTTAATTTAAGCAAGTGCACCTTTGACCTTTCTTTAACTTTCACAACTTCCGCTTTTCCTTCCGGTTCACACTTCGTACTCCTTTACACTGTGGGAAAATTGTTTTTCTTGAGCTCTTAAGAGTTTTGGATCAAATTCACGGCTAGTGAAAAGAAGGGGTTCAGCTTGGTTTGTACCTCTTCAAATAAAGAAAAAAATAGGCTAAAGGCTCAATGGGGCTAACTAGGATGCACATTCAAGGTAGGTATGATAATGGAGAAACTTTCGGTTTATTCAAAGAAATGCCTACATCATTTCCTACAATACACATCCTTCATTTCGTTTAGTACACACACCAGGCAAGTTCTATACACTTCACAATAGCATGGAATAATTGAAACCTCACCTCACACTCATTGCACATGCTCAACTCAAGACATATTCACAGACTCTTCAATCAGCTAATTACAAGAATTCATTATTAAGCCTCGATCACACCGAATCGAACTCTATGGCCTAGGTATCTCAACATGTTTACACATTTGCATGCTTTCATATGAATTACTTTTGCATCTTAATATCATGTACAACACGTAACAAGAATTCCGAACCATGAAGTAACGACACGTTTGGGACATAAACAAAAGAAAGAAAAGAAAGAAAAAAACTACTCCTATCAACTACATTTCCCTTAAGACGGTCGTCATCCATCCATCATAGGGAACGGTCTCTATCTACGACTTCGGTTCAATGGGACTATTCTCGGTAAAAGCACCGAAAACAAAGGCCGAGAAACCCAACATAAAAAATTTGAAAAAATTCAATAGAAAAAGATAAAAAAAAATTTAATTTGAACAATATTTACACAACACAACCCACAGTAGCTCAACACAACATACAACAGATCAACATTCATTTCAACACCAACTTAATTACAGAACACACAACACAGAGTCACAGGGTCACATTTTGCACAAGCACAACAACAACGTCAAAAAAAAGAAACATAAACATAAACAAAGTAGATGGCACCTAACTACTCCCACCCCACACTTAAACCGAACACTGTCCCCAGTGTTCACAAAATTTCAACATATCACAAAGGTAGGTGGTGAAACTCCCTGATCAATCGAAGTATTCAACTTCTTCATCGAGTGTCGTTGCTTCATCTCCCATATCAGAATCGCCCCCGCTGTCCTCTTCTGACTCAACATCTGAGTCCTCCCGGTGTGTCTCCTCATCGGTGGGGACATCATCATCTACGGGCTCCACAAATACGGGCCCCACTCTGCATAGAGCCCTGGCATTCTCGCCGAATGGGTAATCCAGCTCGAGCTGCCACAACTCATCCTCCGTTGCCGGCCTCCCGCCTAGCTGCAACATCTGCATCCCATACATGCGGGCTATATACTGGTCATCCCGAGCATGTCGCTCGGCTAGTGTGAGTACCGGCCCATGAGTAGTTTTAGGTGCCTTGGTTTTTGTGACATTCAAGGCACGCCTGTCAATTTGTGGGATGTAATCCAGGGCCTCCTCCTCGATATCATGGCCCCTTAGGAACGTGGTAAGCAAACCACTGAACCCATATCTATGCCCCTGATGCAGTCGGGCTCTCTTCATGGCGGAAATGATCAGTGCCCCAACATTAATTTCAAGCCCTTTCATCAGGGCATACACCAAACACACTCTATCCCCAGTGACATCTATCATGTGCACCCCCGGGATCAAGTAGGAACAGACAATTTTCAGCCAAATTCGGGCCTCCCGGTTCATCTGAGAGTAGGGCAAAGTCTGATGGTAGCCCCTCTCCTTGTGCCTACTCCACCTTGCTGTCGATCGGGCTCCACATAGGGTGCGTATGATGTCTGCATAAGGTAGAGTGATGTTCAGATGCCTAAGGACATGAGCGTCTGTGTTCCCCACCCCTAGGATTGCATTCAAGTGATGGGGCTCAAAAGTGACAACCTGCCCCCTGATTTTGACGGTGTGACTGCGTAGAGTCGGGTTCTAGTTGGCATAGAACTCCCAGATAAGATGGATATTGCATTCCCTGGACTCTTCAAAGATGAAGTTAAGCCCCGCAGTGTCAATCCGGTGTACAATTCGCGGAAATTCTATTGCCAGCAGCTCCCGTGCTATCTGCTCCTCTGGGAAGTATTTGATTTCTTTGTGTTTCGCGTACCACTTATTCCCCTCATCAGTCACCCATCGGGTTCCATATTGTCAGCGTTGGCCTCGCGGAACTGCTGGTGTTGCTGTTCCCAATCGTATCCTTTTTCCTGCTGGCACCCGATGTGGATGCGCCCTTTCCCTTGTCTTGTCTTCCCGACATTGTTCCTGTACATTCAAATAGATAGTCCCAATGTTATTCAAGTCATAATTAGCTTCAACTAAGGTTGGGTTTAATTGGGTCACCGCACACTTAGTCTTAAGCCGCAATCCAAACAATTCGACAAGACATTCATGATTTTCCAATTCTTACATTCAACCAGCTTAGTGCATTCATATGAGTAGATGAAACAATTACTGTGTACTACTCAGACTTCATACACAAACTACAAATTTCTCCATCGATTCAATTTCAACATCATAGCACTTAGCAAATTTTTTTTTTCTCAACAACCTATGCAATTCTTCAATTTCATTCTCCCGAAAATTCCTTCTTCTATCTTAAATTCAACATCACTCACAATATATTTCACTTCACCCAACATGCACAACCCAATTTATTTCAACATTTCAAAGAATTTAATCTTCTTCCCATGCAATTTTCAACCCTAGCTATCAATTTCGCAAGTATTCAATAAAACATGCAATCATCGAGTTCATATACTCAAAATGATACTATGAACATCAATCAATCTTAACTCTAGTGAATTCAAGCTTAATTCTTACTTAAGGCAATGTTTACTCACCACACATGTTCAAGAATCGAAAATTTGAGCAAAAACAAGGAAAAATTCAAGCACATACCTTAGATTTGATGAATTTGAAGAAAACTTAAAGAAAATTGATGCCTAGGTCCGTGGCACGTTGGGGGAAGAGGGAATTTGGGTTTTGTGTCGTGGAGGGAATGGAGAAATAGGAAAAAAAATGAGGGGAATCGGGGTTTTAAAATAATTATTCGCGCGGGCTACCCGGTGACCTGGTGTGACCCGACGCGAATTAACCCTCAACGTGTCACGAAGGGTAACGCGGAGCACCCCCTCCATGACACGGAGCCATCGCGCTAGTGTTCTAGATTTTTAAAAAATTTGGAACACACTTCAACGTGTCACAGAGGGTAACGCGGAGCACCCCCTCCGTTACACGGAGCCATCCCACAGGCTCACTGTAATGTGCCAATTTTTATTTTCTCACCTCGATTTTTTTTATTTGCGTTTCTTTGCATTTTTGCCCTCCGTTCCACCTGATAATCATTTCACCACAACAAAATTGGTTAGACCCCATAGTTTTCAACACAAAAGAATTTTTATTTTTTCTTTTTCTTTGTTTTTCTCTTTTTATATATATTTTTTCTTTCCTTTTTTTCAAATAGTTCTACTCATCTATTATAACACATTCACGGGTTGCCTCCCGTGCAGCGCCTGATTTACCGTCGCGGATCGACGTCATTCATTGCTCAATCATCCTCTAGAGTGATGGACGTCTTCTCTTGAATAACGTCCTCACCCCAATAATGCTTACATCTTTGCCCATTCACCAAAAATGTGGCACTTCTATCTTCTGCCACAACTCCACAGCCCCGTGCGGGGTCATTCTCACCACTTCAAACGGCCCTGACCATTTGGACCGCAACTTTCCTGGAAAAAGCTTCAGTCTCGAATTAAATAACAACACCTTCTGCCCCGGCTCAAAGATCCGATGCACCATATGCCTATCGTGCCACCTCTTTGTTTTCTCCTTATAGCATTTGGCACTTTCATAAGCGTGCCAACGAAACTCATCAAGTTCGTGAGTTGCATTAGCCTCTTCTTCCCTGCTAGCTCCAGATCCATGTTCAATTTCCTCATGGCCCAAAATGCTCGATGTTCTAGCTCCACAGGAAGATGACAAGCCTTTCCATAGAATAATCTGTACGGAGAAGTCCCAATGGGTGTCTTGTACGCAGTTCTATAAGCCCACAACGCATCGTTGAGTTTGTTTGACCAATCAATTCGTTGTGCATTCACTGTCTTCTGTAGAATATGCTTTATCTCTCTGTTCGACACCTCCACTTGCCCACTAGTTTGGGGATGATATGCTGTTGCTACCTTGTGCCGCACCCCATACTTATCTAGCAAATTCTTGAAACTTGCATTTACAAAATGAGCCCCTCCATCACTGATAATGGGTCGGGGTGTCCCGAATCGGTGAAAATATGCTTTTTCACAAATTTTGTTACCACCTTGTTGTCATTCCTGGGGAAAGCTGTTGCTTCGACCCACTTGGATACATAATCAACGGCTACCAAGATGTAACGATTACCAAATGACGGTGGGAATGGGCCCATGAAATCTATTCCCTATACATCAAAGATCTCTACTTCTAATATCTGCTGCAGTGGCATCTCCTGCCTTCTACCAATTGTTCCTGTTCTTTGACATCTATCATACATTTTTACATATTCCATAGAGTCTCTAAACAGTGTAGGCCAAAAGAAACCTGACTGTAGCACCTTGTGCTCTGTCCGCTCTCCTCCGTGGTGCCCTCCATACAATGATGAGTGACAACTCCTCAATACTTCTGCAATCTGGCTCTCTGGAATGCATCTTCTCATCACCTAATCCGGTCCCTACTTAAACAAGTACAGCTCATCCCAAATGTAATACCTGCAATCATGTCTCAACTTCTTTCTCTGCTGAGCCGTAGCCTCCGGTGGATAGACTCCACTCACCAGCAAATTCACAATGTCTGCATACCAAGGGATTTCAGCTTCCCTTATTGCCAAAAGCTGCTCATCCGGGAACTCTTCTTTGATGCTGTCACCTTCCTTCACATGCGACCGACTTTCCAGTCGCGATAGGTGATCTGCCATTTGATTCTTGCTCCCCTTTCTGTCCCAAATCTCTAGATCAAACTCTTGTAAAAATAAGATCCATCTGATCAGCCTGGGCTTTGCATCCTTCTTGTTAAACAGATACCGAATCGCTGCATGATCGGTATACACCACTACTTTAGAACCCACCAAGTAGGACCTGAATTTATCAAACGCGAACACCAATGCTAGCATCTCCTTTTCAGTGACTGTATAATTGACTTGGGCTGCGTTAAGTGTTTTGCTTGCATAATGAATAGAATGAAAAATTCTATTCCTCCACTGCCCCAATACAGCTCCTATAGCCACATCGCTTGCATCACACATTAATTCGAACAGTTGCTCCCAATCCGGAGAAATGAGAATATGTGCTTCTATCAACTTCTGTTTCAACTCCTCGAATGCTTTAACACAATCCTCATCAAACTCAAACTTCACCTCTTTTTCTAGAAACCTGCATATTGGTCTAGAAATTTTAGAGAAGTTCTTGATGAACCGTTTGTAGAACCCTGCATGTCCGAGAAAACTGCGAACACCCTTCACTAACACAGGTGGTGGTAGCTTTTCAATCACTTCGATCTTTGCACAATCAACTTCCAACCCCTTGCAAGACACCTTATGGACAAGGAAGATACCCTCCTTGACTAAAAAATGACATTTCTCCCAATTGAGTACAAGGTTGGAGTCTTCACAACGAGCTACCACCCTGTCAAGATTCTACAAACATGTAGCAAATGAATTTCCGAAAACAGAAAAATCATCCATAAATACCTCGACAAAATCTTCCACCATATCGTGAAAGATCGCTATCATGTATCTCTGGAATGTGGCGGGTGCATTGCATAGACCAAATGGCATCCGCCTGAAAGCATATGTCCAATAAGGACATGTGAAAGTAGTCTTCTCCTAGTCCTCCAGTGCTATGGCTATTCGGTTATAGCTAGAATATCCATCAAGGAAACAATAATATTCTTTACCTGCCAACTTGTCCAATATCTGATCAACAAATGGGATAGGATAATGATCTTTCCTCGTGGCATGATTGAGCTTTCTGTAGTCCATGCAAATTCTCCAGCTTGTGACTGTGCGTGTAGGGATCAGCTCATTCTTCTCGTTGGTGACCACGGTCATCCCTCCTTTCTTTGGGACACACTAAACGGGATTGACCCATTCACTGTTTGAAATGGGATAGACCACACCTACATCAAGCCACTTGATCACTTCCTTCCTAACCATATCCTTCATCACCGGATTCAACCTCCGCTGATGTTGTACAGTTGGCTTTGCTCCTTCCTCCATAAAAATTCTGTGTGTGCAAAAAGCTGGATTGATACCCCTAATATCTGACATTTGCCAGCCCATTGCTTTTTTTCTCCTCTTGAGAACCACCAATGCATCCTTTATCTGTGCCTCTGTCAGCTCTGCGGAGATGATGACTGGCAAGGTGTCATCTTCCCCCAAAAATACATATTTCAAATGTGGAGGCAATGTCTTCAACTCTAGTTTTGGTGCTTACTCAATAGATTGTTTTGGCAATGGTTCCAAGGACCTCATCAATGGTTGAAAGTCTTGCCTCCTTAGAAACCATTTTGGTTCGTTCAACATTTGCACCATCTCAAAAGTATCCCTATCTCCGAAATGATCTGAGCCCATCAAAGCTATTTTCAAAGGATCTTGAGAATCAACAATCTGAAGAATTTCTTCCTTGTTTAACACATTGGTTGCTGATAGCTCCTCATAGATGGCCAGAAGCTTCATGGCCTTATACATATCAAATACCTCCACTTTGTCATGCGCTCGCATGGTTAGCTGCCCCACAACTATATCAATCAACGCTCTCCCGGTTGCCAAGAAAGGACATCCTAAAATAAATGGGACTTCCGCATCCAGCTCAAAATCCAATATAATAAAATCTACCGAAAAAATGAGGGAGCCCACTTACACTAACACGTCCTCCACAATACCATCCGGTCTGGCCAGAGAACGGTCTGCTAACTACAATATCACTGTAGTTGGTCTAGGACTGCCCAGCCCCAACTTCTTGAACACCGATGTCGGCATCAAGTTTATGCTCGCTCCCAAATCACATAATCCGCGAGCTCGGATACTCTGCTCGATTGTGATCTGAATGGTAAAGCTCCCATGGTCCTTGAGCTGTGTTGGCAATCTATTCTGTATCCGGAAAGTGCACTCCTCAGTAAGCACCACCGTAGCATATTCTGTCAATCTGCTTTTGTTTGCTACAATGTCCTTGATATACTTTGCATATTTCGGCACTCCCTGTAAAACATCAACCAAAGCTAAATTAATTTGTACCTGTTTCAGCACCTCCATGAACTTTTTAAAGAAAGCTTCCTCCTTGTGCTTCTTTAATCTTTGAGGGAACGGGGGTGGTGGTCTTTCTGCCTCCGCTGCCTTCTCCTTCCCCCTCTCATCATCATGTTCCCCATCTTTTTCCACTGCTCCCGATTGCTGAGGTGGTCTTTTTGGTTCCACCTCCTTGAGTTGTAATACACTCCTTGTGGTCACTGCATTGACCTGCGTGAGATTTGGGTCAGTGTCACTCGGTAGTCCTCCTCTGGGCCTGGTGTTTTGAGTTCCAGCTAGTTGTCCCAATTGGTACTCCAACGCCTTTGTAGCTAACTGCTGATTTTTCATGTCTGTCGCTAATTTCACATACTCAGCCTGCATTTGCGCTTGGTTAGCTATCATTGTTTTGAACATTTCCTCAATGCTATTGGTTGGTGGAGGAGGTGCATTGTTTCCTCTGTATTGAGACTGATAATTCTGATGCCCCCCTTGATTTCTCTGCAAACCCTGATTCGAACTTTGCCCTTGATGGCTATTACTACCCCAAGTGAAATTTGGATGATTCCTCCAATTTGATTTGTAATTGTTGCCATACTATTGGTTATTATTTCAGTGGACCTTCCCAACAAAGTTCACTGAATCTGGATTTGCACCACAACACTCAGTTGAGTGTTCATTACTCCTACATACTTCACACCATACCTGCTGCACTACATTTACTGGGGCTTATGCTTGATTTAAGCTCATACTGCTGAAGTGGGTGTTGAGTTGATTTTGCAACGCAGCTATCTGTGCAGCGATAGTTGTAAAACCATCCACCTTAAAGAATCCTGCAGCTTTCCTTGTTCCTCTTCGTGATGAATCTGCATTCCACTCTAGATTTCCCTGTGAAATATGATTTAACAAAGTATAAAGCTCCTCATAAGTCTTTTCTAATGCCTGTCCCCCAACTGCTGAGTTTAGCAAAACTTTTGTATGTGGCTCTAAACCCTCTATGAAAGTATGCACCAACACATCGTTGGACTGGTGATGGTGAGGACAATCCCTTAACATCGATTTGAACCTTTCCCAAGCTTGATACAGATTTTCACCCTCTCTTTGTTAAAAACTTAGAATCTGACTTCTAAGTCTTGCTGTTTTCCCAGATGGAAAGAATCGTATCAAAAACTTTCTTGCAAGATCATCCCAAGTGGTGATAGAGTTAGGTGGTTCAACTTTCAACCACCTTTTTTCTTCCCCCCATAATGAAAATGGGAATAATATAAGCCTCACGTAGTCGGATGATACTCCAGCGGGAATGTAAGTGTCACTTATCTCCAAAAAGTTTTGGAGATGTTGTGGATCTTCATGAGGGTGACCTGTGAATTGCCCGCTGGTGTGCAACAATTGCACTCTGTTCTGTTTAATCTCAAACCTCCCTCCTGGCTCTGGTCTACGAATACTACATTGTTAGCATGTGGGATTGCCACTTCGCGAACCGGCCTTGCTGCCATTTCCTCGGGCACTAAAACTGCCCTCACAAGTGGTGGGTTCTGTTGTTGCTCCAGAATTGCCTGTCTTAGCAACTGTAGCTTCTTCTCTAGATCTTCCCTTCTTTGATGATGAAATTGTCTTTCCGGCTCTATATATGAATCCACCAACTCCTTGTCTCTTGCCAGCGCTCAGAAGATTTTCAATATCTGCAAGAGAAAGGCTAAGATCAAGTTGTCAGCACTTATATAGAATTTGTAAACTAACACTAAGAAAATAATTTTACCAATTGCCAGTCCCTGGCAACGGTGCCAAAAACTTGTTCGGTGCTGAAGTGGTGTGACTACACACAAGTGCATGTGGTCGAACAAGTAGTAAGTGGCTTAATTAAAGCCAAGTATCGATCCCACAGGGACTGAACTACAGTACTAATTAATTAAGCGTCAGTGAACTATGTCTTTATGAATGTAGACAACCAAATAAACAATATTTTGAGAACTAAGTTTACTAAGTAATAAAAATATAAGTTAAGCTTATAATTTGAGTCTGAACAATAGTAATGAGAAAGGTGAGGTTAAAACGAACATGCAGGGAAGCAATTTATCAATTCAATTCAGCTAATATTTTCTTCGGTTGCTAGTCAAGAATTATTGCCCATGGATTGGATCTTTCGACTCCTATCCAATTTAAGAATCATGAACCTTAATCTACATTTCTGTGATAAAAGAATTTCATGCTCTAGCCATACATACCCAATTCCTTAATTGACTAATAAGACTTTCAGATATATTTCTATTCTAAATGTAAATCAATTCTCAATTTTCTAAACTAAGAAGAGATCATATCCTACCAATTCACATCTTTCCAATTTCTTTCCTTTTCAAAATCAAAATTGAATTTTTAGATATACATTAACATTGGCCAAACATTAATGCAGTAAAAACAAGAATTGATAGAACAACCATTGAAGAAAAGATGAAAACTGAAATGATTAACAATTAAATTCCACTACAATTGTTCTTAACCTCATTAAGAAGTGAATTAGCCACTCATTTGTGGATTAAACATCATCAAATAAGTATAATTCATACAAACAATTGAGATAAAAGAGAAAGAGATAAAGAAGAACCCTAGAATTTTCATCACCTCAACTGCCTGTAACCCACGTTCTTGCTCAACCAAGTCAGAATGTTTAAAATAAAACCTAAGTGTGCTATTTACTCTTGAGAATTTTTCCCGGAATAACAAGCAACGTGGCACAGAGTGTATCGCGGAGCACTCCCTCGGTGCCACGGAGGTATCGCGGACCCTCACTGGAAGTCGGCTCCCCAGGCAATATCGCCTCAGCGTGGCACGACTTGCATCGCAGAGCCTGGCCAACGTGCCACGGTGCTATCGCGCACCTTCACTGGAAATTGCCAAAATTATTTCATCCGAGGTAGAATGCCTCCGCGATGGCAGCGTGACACGGTTCCATTGCGGAGCCCCTATTTTTGCTGCTCTCCCTTGTCATTTTCCACTCCTTGTCTCCAAGTTCATTCCCAATCTTCACCAACATGTATATTAGCTTCCAAAATTTCCTTTTACCTGCAAAACAACACTAATCATGTTGGTTAGTATAAATTCACATTTTAACTAAAAATCACATGAGAATGTACACATAACGATAGATAAATAATTCAAAATGAAGCATTCGAGTATCGCTTGGTCATGCAATTCTTCCCAAGATCAGGTGCCCTGAATGGAAGGGTTTGAACTTCTAGGACCCTAATTTGAAGAGTAAATGATTAAATTACTTTATATTATTGTTGTAGATTTTGATCTTTCCGAAGCATTGAGAAAGGGCAAGGCTCCTGTGGAATAGCTGACATTCCATACCTGAAAATCAAGGTAGGTTATGCTTAAATGGAAATAGATCTATTTAATGGCATATATATTTTTTGCAATGATGATATGTGATTGGTCTTCTGACATTACCTGTTATGAAGTTTTACTGTTGAATGAACTGTAGAAGTAATGTAGATATGATGTGGTCTGTGAATCATTATGAAATTTGTATTGAATGGTGATAATGCTCAAACTACACTCCCCATTTAGAGAGAATGTAAGCAATCATTGTATCAAAATAAATAACCCGAAGAGTGTCGGGGTCGAATTCCACAAGGACTAGAGAATGATTTGCACGAGAGTTGTTTAGTGAATTGAATTGATTCGCATCCAAGCAATGAAAATGTAAATGTAAATTTTGGGGAAAGTGAATGCAAAAATATTGTGGATTCTAAAATCAGCTAATCAAGAGAGCAAGATAACTAAAATTGAGAAATAATAATGAGCAAAGGCTAGAGGTGTGGTGTAGATGGGATGTCAATCAAATTGGGATTTATTAGATAGTCAAATTATTACTAATATGTGTAAATAACCTTGGAAAAAGATGGAGCCCGATGTTTTTCAACCAATTTGGCTCCTTATCCTCGAGTCCTCTCGAATCTCAAGGCACAATTCAACTATTTCAATATGGTTTGGGTTAGGGTTGGAGCTATTTCTAGCCATCAACCTCTAAAGGGATTATGACCATGGATTTTGGCTATTTCTTGCCCAACCCCACATAATCAAATCCCAATCTACTATTAAATTCTCCCCGATTACTTAATTATTCTTTTTCAAGCTAAAATCAAGTAAGAAAATAATACCCATATTTGCAACTATGAGAAATCAACTATAATTTGAGGATAATTTAATATATTTACACTAATCAAGTAATAACAAAATAAATCTAGCAATATCCAATCAAATTAAACACCCATCATCACTCACCTCTAGCTATAAATTTAGCTACTCATAATTGAGAAACACAAGAGCATATTCATTAATAAACTCAATAATTTCATCATTAGGAGTAAACACAATCAATCTCACAATATTTTTACAATGATAGTATACCTTGCTGAAAAAGAAGATAAAGATTGAAGAAAAACAATATTCAAATAATTTCTTCTCTTCTCCAATAGAGTTCTTTCTCTCTCAAAAAGTAAAAGGAATATTCAATGACATGTTTAGAGTACTTTTTTTATAGAATATATATGCAAAAATAGGCCAAACATTCTTCTCTTTTTTAGGGCTGGACGTTTTTGCCCATTTCAAGCATCTCCTCACTTGAGATGGAACCGACGATTTGTCGGTTGTTATCCGTGAGCCACCAGTTCCAGGACCTTCCAACGATGCCTTCGGTGATTCGCCAGTTGCCATCCTCGAACCACTGGTTGATTTCATCATTTGTCCAGCAAAGTCCAGCACCTATCGGTGATGGAATCGACGGATCATCGGTTGCTGTCCGTAAGCCGCCGGTTGCAGTTACTCATCAAGCCAGTGGTTGCCTGTGGTTGACCGACATTTCACCAGTGTCCTCCGGTGGAGTGTCAGTTTTAATCTAAATCCCATCCTTTTTTACTTCAATTCATGCTCCTTCTCTCAAATCAGATACCTGCATATTCAAAGAAAAAAAGGGCATAAAATCCAACTAATAGACTTGAAAACTATGATAAAGTTCATGCTTAAGAGCCTAATGAGTTGGTAAATGGTTTAGTGAAGTTTCTTTGCATTGCTATTGAGATGTTTGATTGTTGTATTTATGCAAGCGAGGGATTAGATTGTAAATCCTGAGTGTTTAAAGAATTCACCCTATATGTTCAGTTGAATGAGAATGATTAAGGATAGTAATAATATCCTAAGATGAGAGGCTCGTGACCGAGGGGAGCATCCGAGCGAGCGATATTGGTTGAGTAACTCGTGTTCGAGGGGAGCATCCGGACGAGCATATGAGTGGGAGCAGGTACCACGCCAGTATATTACATAAATTTCTAGAGTCCCCTGTAGGTCGTGACTTGAAGGGAAGAAATAAGACTCTCTAGGAGTAATAATATGGTGGGGACAGGGTCTCGGCCTACCCATACTGCACAAATAAAAGATATAAACCTCTATCACACCAGCCCTAGAAGAAGAGAGCTGACGGTTCTATACGACTGACTGGAACTACGAGGGACCTGCTCCTCATCTATCTGTACCTATAGGCAAGTAATGCAGTGCCCCAAGAAGGGCGTCAGTACAATATGTACCGAGTATGTAAGGCAATAGATAAGCTGAATAGGACTAGAACCAAATAAAAAGACGAGTCGAAAGATTAACCTATACGGCTGCTGATTCGTAATCTACAGCTAACTGACACTACATGTACATAAGCTAAGACCGCATACTTACACATTTATACACTACAGCTAGAGACAAGAATTCATACAAGAACCCCACCTGGCCCCCATAAGCCGGGAGGTACAATCAGCACAGAATAACTCGTTCATGCCCCCATAAGTCCTAGCGAGCACATCTCAATCTATATACCCCTAGTCAGGTGTCTACAGCTTTACTAGTACTGTAGCCAGTCTATCGGTCCCCTGGGTCTACAACTAGGCCCGCTTGGCCCCTAAACTGTAGCTGTGTTGAGTCCGGAGGACTCCTGATCTCTACACCCCGAGCGTAAACGCTCGGCGGGGGTGCGTATAAGGCCAACCATGGTAATATGAGGATCTGGATGCCCATCTTCGTCCCTTGTGGACGACATGCCGCTCCGTAGAGTGACGTATCCTCGCCCCTGGTGGGCGAGTCGACATAGAAATTAACCCTGGGGCGGTCATGGAAGGCTTCTAACTGAGCAACCCCAACCCAGGTGCTATACTGACACATCAATCTATCTGTATAAAGAGAGCATATCTGGCCTTCCGGGCCTAACGCAAATGCTACTCGCTTCTGGGATAATCTGTATGGCTATCTACAGGCACGCCATGTGCCCGTATTTGATTAGAGGATCCTGATAGTGATCATCATCTCTAATAGTATGGGATGAATAAAGCGAGTTCTGAAGTGGCCTAACAACACTCTGAATGTCCCACTCGGACCTCTATAACTCATGAATAGCTGTAGGGTTGCAAATAGCTAACTACTTTGTTCTTCTAATTGAACAACTATAGGGCTCGGCTTGGTCGAACTTGCTTCTACGTGATCGGTCCCTGGTCCTCCATATGGAGCTTACCAATCTCCTTAACTTGTGGTAAACATTATACTAGCAGAGTACTACTGACTCCTTAGGCCTTGTCTGAATCCACTCGGATCTATATTACTGTTCTGGGCAATTCTCAGTCTTATAGGCAATTCTATATAGATTGGCTCTCTCCTGGCACTCTGTACCTGAATACCCTACAAGAACCAGCTAGGGTGCTGGCCCATCAATGACTACTGATGTGGACCCCTCCTTGGGGTACCACGGGTTTATCTAACTCGGACGACTGGGCTGGCTTGCTGGCGTCTTACATGATAACTGTTAGGTTGACTAAGACTAAAAATCACTGATAAGGCTAAAGAGATGGCAAGCGATCACTCAATACACTGGAGAACCTTGGTGTCGCTAACTCTAGAATATACCTATTCTGTCTTTATTTCTGGTTTTGGAACGTGCGATAATGTCAATGACCTCTAGGGATGATTTCCTTCCAATACAAGCGCCAACTGGTCGTTAGACCGCCTAACTGCGCCCATACTGTTTAACCAACTGATTCAGGCCAATAACTCTTACGAGCTTCTAAAGTCTAGGCTTGGCTACAAACATATAAGTCTACCATCACAATAAACTGAGAACTAAAAGAGTTTCTATAGCGTCCATAATGCGAATCACATTTAACCTGCCCCCTTTCAGCGAAGGGTACTAAAGTACGATTTGAATATGTTTTCTAGCAGCTAACAAGAATTTATGTAACTGTAATCCTTATTAGCAGCTAATCGCAACATATCTGATATTTATATATCTATATCAATAACAGCTAATTACGACATATCAAACTACAATCTAATGGTAGCAGCTATCTACAACATCTGAGATCGTTATTTCTATTCGAGAACATAAGTCGTAACACTGTACGACTAGGATACTTGCAGAGAGTTAAGCCTTACATACCTTGTTCACCGTTTTCTGACTAACTAATGAGTATCATCTTGTATTCAACTGTCCTTCTCAACTGTAATCATATTAATAGAAGAATAGGGACAACTTAGTTACTAAATTCGAAGAAAACAATAACTTATATATATATATATATATATATATATATATTGACTATACTTCAACTTATCGAAAAATGATAAAAAACTCGTAGTTTCTTGGGAATCTAGAAGGGAGAAATACTTACTTTAAGCCTGTGATCATATTGACACTAGATTGAAACAATTCCACCAACTCTGGCTCGGCGGGACGATGATTTGTCGGGCGTATTTTACGAAAATAACTCCGCAGCGATGCTCTCTACAGCCTTATACTTCACTACCCGGAGTTAATTTAGATTTGGATAGCGTTTAGCTGCGTAATCGGATGATTTCCCAATATTTTCCTTCGTTCTTCCTCTGTTCTGGCCGTGATTTATAAATAATGAACTAACTTCTAAGTGTGAGACCCTTATATACTTGAGGCAACAAACAAGGGAACGTGGCACGTTGCCCAATGCGCTGATTCTGCTCCGTGCCACGCTGGCTAAAGCGGAGGAGCAGCTCCGTGCCACTTTGCCCCTCTGGGCAGCTTGGTTCGGCCTCCTTTCGCGAAATCCCGATTTGGCACTCGTTCGGCCTTTCCCCGGGTCCTTTCCTCGTACGTATGACACTCTAAAACTCTCCACCAACATGAGAATGGACCGACTAAACGCTAGAAACTTACGGGGTGTAACAGATTGTCTATATAAATAAATAAAATATTATTGTTAATATTAGAATATTTCATAAATTATAATTTAAAATTAATTTAAATTATAAATAAATAATCTTTAATTTTTTCTTTATTATTAATTTTTTTTGTATTTCATGCATTTAAATATATTTATAAAATTATTATTACCTTTAATTTTTACTTGTATAAATAAATATTAGAGTTTTGATTATTATTAATAAAATAAATTTTTTATTCTGCTAATTTACTTCATTATAGAGCGTCATTAACTTATATACTAAATTAGTATTTTTTTATTTTATTTTATCTCTAAAGTTAATATTTATTATTTTATTTAAAAATTGTTACATAGATTAGAAAAATTTATGATTTTAAAGAAGTAAAAAGAAGAAAACAAAGTTGATAATTTAAGGGTAAAATAGATATTTTAAAAAGTCTATTAGGATAAAGGGTGAAGAATGTCGATTGTTCAAAGTTGAGGGGGGATTTTGTAACGACCCGGACGTCGTTACGGGATAGTTAAGAGTATAGAACACAAAAAATAGACTAAGGAAGAGATAGGAAGGTTGTGAAATAAACTAAGTATTGAATTCGGCATTTTTTGGGTAGCTATTGATCCGGGGGACCGCTGCAGCGGTGGGATTCCCGCCTTGGCGGAATTGGAGAATAACTTCTGGAACTGCCGTAGCGACCCTATGGCTGCTGTAGTAGGCTCGCTGCAGCAGAAATGTGACCACTGTAGCGGACAATGAGAATCAGAAAAAGGGTTTAAGTGGGATTTCTAGGATTAAGTCCCATTATTTTAAAAAATGTGAAAGAGCAAGGTTGAGAGCGATTTCTTTCCCAGAGCAGAAAGTGGTGGTGAAAAGGTAAGCTTCTCGTCCCCTAGCCCCTCTAATGGGTATTATTTATGGTAGAAGCTTAAGGGGGACCCATTAATAGTGAAAAATCTGAACTAGAGAACCTTAGGTTGATGAATTAGGGCTGAGATTGTTAGGGAGTAAGGGAAGGTTTTGATTGTTGAATTTTGAGTAATGTTTACTTCCTAAGGTTCCTCTTGTAACAATCCGCTCAGCCGTTATAGAATCTGATCCCATAAAAATCGAGCGAATTAAATTTTTTAAAAATTCGCAATAAATCCTCGATAAAATAAGGGCACACAGAGAATAAATTCGAACGGGCATAGTGGAGATTGGCTGGAGTGAGCGTCCACTGCAGGGGGAATGATTTCCGTCACAGGAAAACTTCTGCAGCGGGTGACGCGGACCAGAAATCTGCAATCTCATTTTGATTTGGATATTAAAAACCTAGTCCTTGAGGAGGACATATTAAAAACATCTAAAACAGAAAATAAACTTTCTGGAGGAAAATAAGAACATCCAAAGGGTGAAATTTGACATCCATGGCTAGGAACTTTCGTGAGGGAATCAAGAATGGGATAGTCGCAAACGAAGAAGATCGGGACGATAGCTTGATGCCCAGGAAGCTTTGGCTTACTCGCATTTTTGTTAGACTTTGGTTGGATAAACATATACGTGTGTATAATTTATATGCTTTCGAGGAATAGGATTGTACTTTTAACTATGTTATGATCTATTAATCAAAATCTGTGAAAATCTAAGAACGAGAGTATTAGAAGAGGGGTGATGAAAACTCGTAATGATACTTAAACCGATAAATGGATACTTGTTCTAGGTTGTGCTTTGAGTCAAACATTGTGTTGGAGGTTAACTTTCGGGTGTAGTCGGCAAAATGTTCTCGGGTATAAGTATGGACTTCTTCCTTCTTGAAATCGAAACCTTAGATATTTAAAATCACATAGACTCTGTGTAGGGATGCGATTAAAGAACTGAGTAATAAGTTATAACTATGTTTAAGCATGAGAAAAAGCGAGTGGCATAGGATAGTAATCCCTTATACAATGGCTTGAATGTGTTGTGGTCCGTGTTGTATTTTTCAAATTAATAATTGTTATCCGTATCAGTGATGAAACTATGGTAAGATAATTGCTGATGTAAGCTTGTTTGACAGTGTTTCATTATGGTGGGTACAAAGAAACAAAAACATGGGAGAATCGATAATGAAGAATGGTTGCAGTATTGCTGCAGTGGGTGGTATACCGCTACAGTGAGACTGTTGTAACGACAATAATACCGCTACAGCAGAACCCAAACCAGTGAATGGGATGAGTCGAAAATGTTCTAACTTGATTGGATTAAATGTTATTATTTTTGTTCGGACACGAGGTTGATTTAATTTCATGTTATTGTACTTGTTGTGTAACTGAGCAATTCTTGCCATGTGAGATCTGTTATTTGAGGTGTTGCATTATGCGTCCCGCGAGTGAGGGATGAATTTGCATTAAATGAATGTGTGAAGGAGATGATGAATACTATGGAAGGAAGGTTATCGATACTATGGTAAATGAGGGGCCTATGGCCAAAATTAAGGAACTCCGTTGAACAAGTTATTATAGTCAGATTATTGGGTAAGGATTGCATATACGAGTGACTCGTGCCCAAGATGAGCATCTGTGCAAACGGTATAAGAGAGTACACAGACAGGTATGGCTAAAGGACCATGCGGCTGGGTGTACAACTGAGTACGCAGACATGTATGATGAATGTTCATACGGCTGGGTGTACGAGTGAGTACATAGACAGGTATGATGAATGTTCATATGATTGGGTGTACAATACATGAATTTCAAGAGTCCCCTACAGGTCATGACTGGGAGGGCAAGCATAAGACCCTTTGGCATGTACGTACAGTGATATAACGGAGGCCTGTGCCCAGCATATCACCGATGGTATGATTGAGAGACAAAGATTTTGCGGGTATGGTTGATATATATACGGCTGCAGAGGTGGAAAGGTAATTGACATACCAGTGTTATACAAGATATACCGACATGAATTCTGGTTTTGAGGTGAGAAACGGGTATGTCATATCATATAAGGCGATTTAGTCCAGGTATGACATCTTATGACATTTTGTGATATGAGGTCAAGTATGTGCATGTATTGTACTGTTGGGGGAATTGACTCCCTTATGTTGTTTTGATGATTTTTGTGTGAACATGGGATAGTACATTTGTAATTGCGTTTGATTGTTGGTTTTAATTTAATTTGGTAGGTTAAGGATGATAGTATGACAGGTTTGAACGAAAGATAGCACAGTGTCGTGAGATAGCAAGTTGACTCGTTTATTTGATGCACTTCTAAGAATAATGAGAAATCCTATAGGTAACTAAAGAGGTTAATAAAGGGAAGAAATGGACTTGGTCATTCTTAGTGATATGGTAAGAAGGGTAGCAGTGTTGCAATTTTATATCATGAAATAAAGTAGAGCTGGTTTAGCTAAAAATTGATTACTGGCTGGATAGGTAACCGCGACAACGGAATCGCTGTAGCGGCCTAAGCCTTCGTTGCAGCGAAAATAGAGAAAGGCAAACTAATAGGCTAATTAACAACTTGAAGCATATGATAATTGTGTGAACTGAATAAGTCATAAAAACTATATTGTAGTGAATAAATCGGGTGGGATGTTGCCTAAGTGAATTAATTGTTGAATTTAGAAATGTTGATTGTATATGGATTTTTATGTTTTTGTGTTAACTAACCCTAATCGACCGATGATGCTTACCAGTAAGTATGGTGTACTGATTCTACCTTGCTACACCTTTTCTTTTGGGTGTAGGATGTGGCAGGTTGAAGTTTCCTTGATTGGCGTGGAGTACTCAGCACCAACCTCAGTGTTCCTCTACCGAATGAAACTGGGTCATTATGTTTGTTAAGTATTTAAATAGAGCTCTTGTACCTGTCTAGACTAGATATTGAGAGAGTGAAGTTAGAGGAATTTTGTAATGTTATGTTGTTGAGAATTTTTAGCAGATAATGAAAAGTAAATGTGAATGCTTGAAGTTATTTTGTGGCCTAATTTATAGAAATGTTGTAAGGGTTCTCCTATCGAGCAAAGTCGATGTAGGTGCCCTCACGGCTTGTCTAGTTGGATCATGACAAGTTGGTATTAGAGCGTCTCGGTTACCGATCTACAAGTATAAGAGCAATGTCGAGTAGACTCTCGCGGATTGGTGTTTAGATGTCCATATCTAATCTTCGGGAAGCTATAAGACATTTAGGAAGTCACACTTATTTCTTTCCCATCATGTTGTCCGGTTGTGTTGATCGCCCAAGTTGAGTCCAATTGGTATTTGTAAGATTCCAATTGGTATCTCGATAGGCCTAATTGGTATCTGCCTAAGTGTGATTACTGAAAATCGAGATAAGACTGGTGGGTTGGGGTTAATTTGAGTTAACCGGAGAGGAAACTTGTTATAATTACTCTGCTTAGCAAGTCTCATTGAAGCAAAGGCTGTCTCGCTGCAGCGGACTCGCTACAGCAGAAGGAGTACCACTGCAATGGATCTGCTATTGCGAAAAGAACACTGCTGCAACGAACGTAGCCAGACATAATACTAGTTTCTAGGAAGTCCAAGACTCTCTATTCTAAATAACAACCACAAGCCTCAAGCAACCAAAAATCATTCAAGCAATGCAAGTATAAGGGAAACCCAGTGATAAAATATAAAGGGCCAACACGGCCAAAGTCTTAAGATGCCAAACGGGCATCCATAAACCATAGAGGAAAACAAGTGTCAACAGTTTTGAAGCAAGAAATAAATTAAATTATCTTAAAAGCCCCAAACGGGGGCTACCCAACAAGCTGAATAAAAGCTAAAAACAGGGGGGAATACTGCAACCTATCTAGCTAGAGGCCTCGTCACTACCACCGCCTGTGTCCTCATCCACTCACTCCTTGAAACTGCTAAGGAAGGTGAAATCAGGGAGATCCTATCGGGTCACCTGTAGAGACCTTTCCTTGGGAGCTAGGGTCTTTAGGATCTTTTTGATCCCATTCCACATTCTGACAATCAGCTTGTCCCTAGAACGTTGTCTCCTCTTCTCCCGCTCTAAGTCCTCCCGGAGCTCAACATGGTCCTGAGCTAGGGCAGCAATTGCCCCTGTATCTCTCTGGAATCGGCGACAGCTGCATTAGAGGGTCGACTGGTGGAGGATCGGATGGAAGAAGGTCAACTAGCAGAAGGCCTACTGGGGGAAGGAGGTCTTGGAAACCCTCCGAGGAGCTCATGCATAGCCGCTATCTAGGCCTCTATCCTTTCGAATGGCCCTGAGGGTCTAGAAGTGTCATCGCTGTCATCACCCTTTGCCAAGGTAGACTTCCTCTTCTTCCTGCCTCCCTGGAGCTCCTTTCACCCTCAAGGGATCGAAGGGCTTGTTGCAGTCCACAATGATATCCCAAGACTCCAAATGGATGTCGGCCTGCTTGCATAGTCTGGTAATAAGAGAAGGAAATGGCAGGCCAGTGATAGTATTTGTATGGAAATACCTCCACTCCTTAATGATTTGGGCCCCCATATTGACCCTCATCCCACTCCGAATAGTGGTCACCACCAAAGCCCGATGATAAGTCACGTTTGTGACATTAGAGGACGGGCAAATCCTTCGGGACACTAGATTGAGCCACCTCCTAGCCTCCACTGTAAAGTGGGTACTCTGAATGCCCATCCTGGTAATGCCCCAGTTGGTTGTAGCCCTCTCTTTTCCACTGCCAAAGTGTTTACTAGCCATTTCCCATTCCTGGGTATGTCATGACTCTTCAGCTCAGACTTGGGAGGATTAGGAAGACCCAGAGCGTCATTTATAGCAGTAGGGGTCAAGATAATCTGCATGCCTCTGACATAGGCCACCAACTCATCCTGACTCTAGGCGACAGTGGGGAGTTTAGTATAAAACTCCAAACCCAGGCCTCATTGGCCTTACTGGGTCCTCCACCAAGGGGCCCCACCTGATCTCATGAAGGAGTGTATAGAACTCCAGGGATTTTTGCTCCACATCCTGCATAACTAAACCCCTCTCATGCAGCAGATCCTTCTTGGCTTGTTCGCTATATCGGAATTGACATTGGTTGTTAACAAAACAGATGTAGTCCTCGGTGTGAATGCTACTGTTGGAAGAGGCCATGATAATAAACCTAAAATAAAGGAAGAGGATTAGGAGCGAACAATGAGGCAGGGGAAGAAAAGAAAAGCAAGGACTAGAATTGAAAGGAGATACTACCTAGCTGGACCGTTGCAGCGGTCATACGTTGGCTGTAGCGGGTTCGCTTAAGTGAAAGAGAGACCGTTGGGATGGTACCGCTGCAGCGATAAAGGGTCAACTGCAGCAAACATCGTCTTCTCCAGACCTCCGCATCACACCAATGGAGGTTGAAAGTTCAACCTCCATAATCTACCAAACTAACTACAGATCGGGCAAGGGGTCGACTAGACCTTGCCCTACCAATAATTTTCTATTTTAATAGGGCTTGGATTCAACCCCAGAGAGAAAAAAGCAATCCAAACCATCACCCTATTCAAACCCCCCATTCTCGATCCCACAACCATATGAAACTAGACAAAAACACCCAGAGAACAAAAGGAAATACTTAAGAACGTAAAAATTACGAACATGCTTCAGAAATATGCCCAAGCAGAAAGGAAAACCTACCCTACCCCCTTCAAAAATACTCAAACACAATGGTAATAGACATGATATTACGAGAAAAGTAAGCAAATAAAGCCTCGAATCACGAGAGTATAGCATTATCTGAGAAAATGTCAAATTCTTGCCGGAGGAAGTTGAGAGAATTTGTGCAAATAAAATTGGAAAAGTTGGAAAATGAACTTGAAAACCCTCTATTATGCCTTTAACTAACCCTGATTTTCCACTGTAGTGGACCATATTTCAGCTGCGGCAAGAGTGCTGTAGTGAAAATTCCACTCGCTGCAGCGGACTGTCAAAAATAGTGACTGTTTAAATTCTGTGGCGGAGCCTCGCCTTTTAAAAAATAATCGGTCCAAGACGTCCGATGAATCAGTAATACCTAGGACGTTGGGGTAGAGAGGAAAATACCCATAACACGAAGGAAGGGTAATGATGTGAATTGATGTTCAGGTCTAGGTTAAAACTAGGTGAATAATTATGACCTCGCTAGAACTATCGGCGATACGTGAGAAAATTTGGAATAAGGTATAAGTACAGGGGTTTTGAAAATAATCAGTTTGGAGTTTGGGACACAAAAGCGGAAAAATCCCAACACTAACCAGAAGTAAGAGAAAAATTATAGTAGTCATTTTAACCCCACCTCGACATTGTAGTGCAGTTTGCAAATGAATGGATTTTTAATTGGTATCTAATGTAACGACCCGCCCGGTCGTTATAGCATCAGACCCCATAAAAACCTGGCAAATTAAATTTATAGAAAATTCAGGATAAATTCCAACAAAAGAAGGGTACACGGAGAATAAATTTGAACGAGCATCGTCGAGATCGGGCGGACCCAAGTGAGCATCTTCTATGGAGGGAATGGTTTCCGCCACAGTGAAAACGCTGCAGCGGAAAGGGTGTCTGCTGCAGCGGGTGACACCGACCAAAAATCCACAATCCCGTTCTGATTTAGATATTAAAAACCTAGTCCTTGAGGAGGACTTATTAAAAATGTCTAAAAACAAAAAATAGGCTTTCTGGAGGAAAACAAGAGGATCCAAGGGTGGAATTTGACATCCATGGTAGGAACTTTTGTGAGGGAATCAAGAATGGGATAGCCGCAGACGAAGACAATCGGGACGATAGCTTGGCGCCTAGGTAGGCTATAGTTTACTCACTTTTGCATTAGACTTTGGTTAGCTAAACGTATACATGCGTATGATTTATATGCTTTCAATGACTAGGATTGTACTTTTAACTATGTTAAGGTCTATTAATCAGAATCCGTGAAAATCTAAGAACGAGTGTATTAGAAGAGGGGTGACAAAAACTCGTAATGAGGTAAATCCCTACGGGAGATACTTAAATCGATAAATGGATACTTGTTCTAGGCTGTTCTTTGAGGCAAACGTTGTGGAGGAGGTTAACTTTCGAGTGTAGTCGACAGAATGTTCCCAGGTATAAGTATGGACTTCTTCTTTCTTGGAATTAAAACCTTAGACGTGTAAAATCACATAGATTCTGTGTATAGGATGCGATTAAAGAACATATTAATAAGTTATAACTATGTTTGAGCATGAGACAAAGCGAGTGGCATAAGATAGTAATCCCTTACACAATGACTTTAATGTGCTATGGTCGATGTTGTATTTTTTCAAATTAATGATTATTATCCATATTAGTGATGACATTATGGTAAGATAATTACTGATGTAAGCTTGTTTGACAATGTTTCATTATGGTGGGTACAAAGAAACCAAAACATGGGAGAATCGGGAATGAAAACTAGTCGCAGTACCACCAGTAGTTGCTGCAGTGGGTGGTACACCGCTGTAGTGAGACCGTTGTAATAATAGTAATGACTCTGCAGCAGAGCCCAAACAAGTGAGTGGGTTGAGGCAAAAATCTTCTAACTTGATTGTATCAAATGTTATTATTTTTGTTCGAACACGAGGTTGATTTAATTTCATGTTATTGTAGTTGTTGTGTGACTGAGCAATTTTTGCCATGTGATGATCTATTATGCGTCCCACGACTGAGGGACAAATCTACATTAAATGAATGTGTGATGGAGGTGACAGATAATATGGAAGGAAGGTTATCGATACTATGGTAAATGAGAGGCCTATGGCCAATGTTAAGGAACTTTGATGAACAGGTTATTATAGTCAGATTGTTAAATAAGGATTGGATAGACGAGTGGATCATGCCTAAGATGAGCATCCGGGAGAGCGGTACGAGAGAGTACATAGACAGGTATGATGAATGTTCATACGGCTTGGTGTACGAGTGTGTACACAGACATGTATGATTAATGTTCATACAACTAGGTGTATGGATGAGTACACAGGCAGGTATGATAAATGTTCATACAACTGGGTGTACAGTACATGAATTTTTAGAGTCCCCTACAGGTCATGATTGGAAGGGAAAGCATAAGACCCTCTAACATGTGTATACAGTGATATGAGGAGGCATGTACCCGGCATATCACCGATGGTATAATTGAGAAATAGAGATTTTGCGGGTATGGTTGATATACATACAGTTGCAGAGGTGGAAAGGTAATTGATATACCATATGATACAGGATATACCGACATGAATTCGAGTTTTGAGGTGAGGAACGGGTATGGCATATCGTATAAGGTGACTTAGTCCAAGTATGGCATCTTATGACATTTCGTGGTATGAGGTCAAGTGTGTGCATGTACTATACTATTAGGGGAATTGACTCCCTTATGTTGTTTTGATGATTTTTATGTGAACATGGGATAGTACATTTGTAACTGCGTTTGATTATTTGTTTTAATTTGATTTGGTGGGTTACGGATGGTAGTATGACAAGTTTGAACAAAAAAAAAAAGCACAGTGTCGTGAGACAACAAGTTGACTCATTTATTTGACGCACTTCTAAGAAGAACGAGAAATCTTATAGGTAACTAAAGAGGTTAATAAAGGGTAGAAATGGACTTGGTCATTCTTAGTGATATGGTAAGAAGGGTTGCAGTGTTGTAATGCTATATGATGGAAAAAAATAGAGCTGGCTTAGGTAAAAATTGATTACTGGCTGGATAGGTAGCGCTGCAGCGGACACATCGTTGCGACAACGGAACCGCTGTAGTGGCCTAAGCCTTCGTTGTAACCAAAAATAGAGAAAGGCAGACTGATAGGCTAATTAACAACTAGAAGCATAAGATAATTGTGTGAATTGAATGAGTCATAAAAACTATATTGTAGTGAATAAATCTGGTGTGATGTTGCCTAAGTGAATTAATTACTGAATTTAGTAATGTTGATTATATATTGATTTTTATGCTATTGTGTTAACTAAACCTTGTCGGCCAATGATGCCTACCAGTACGTGTGATGTACTGATACTATCTTGCTACACCTTTTCTTTTGGGTGTAGGATGTGGTAGGTTGAAGTTTCCTTAATTGACGTGGAGTACTCAGCACCAGTCTCAGTGTTCCTCTACCGAACGAAGCTGGGTCATTATGTTTGTCAAATATTTAAATAGAGCTCTTGTACCTATCTAGACTAGATATTGAGAGAGTCAAGTTAGAGGAATTTTGTAATGTAATATTGTTGAGAATTTTTAGTAGATAACGAAAAGTAAATATGAATGCTTGAAGTTATTTTTTGGCTTAATTAATAGAAATGTTGTAAGGGTTCTCCTATTGAGCAGAGTCGATGTAGGTGCCCGCATGACTGTCTAGTTGGTTCATGACACCTCTTGTCAATGTTGACGGGTTAGACAAGGTGGGGACCTAGAACTAGATGGAAAGGAAGGGTTTTATGTTAAATTTCCTTGAAATAAGAGGCCTTTGATCTAATTAGGCCCTATCTTGAGGAGTGATTAATTAATTACTATAGTGTAGATTTTGAACGATCCAAAGCAATCAGGAAGGGCAAAGCTCCTGCAGAGTAGCGAGGTCAGTATCTTCGATTAATCGAGGTAGGTTATGGTTGGAGGGTCAGACCCTTCTTAATGATTTGTATGCTTAGGTAATAATCTTATGTGCTTGATCTTTGGACATCCCTTTTTGTCGGTTTGTCTTGCAAATGAGTATAATTACCATGTTAATAGAAAGTCATGAATTAATATGTTGTTAAGTGTATGAGAAATTGTGAAGTGAATTTCTTGTCATGATTGATCACATGAAAGGATAATAAAAAATTTGAGTACATCTGAATGTGTACGACTTGTATTCTTGTTGTTTTACAAAAATTGAGAATGAATAGGATAGTGATTGTATCCTAAATTGAGAGGCTCGAGCCTAAAGGGAGCATCTGGGTGAGTGAATATTATTATCGAGTGGCTCTTGTCTGAAGAGAGCATCCGAAATGAGCATATGAGTGGGAGTAGGTTCCACACCGACATAGTACATGGATTTCTAGAGTCCCGTGCAGGTCATGACTAGATGGGAAAAAATAAGACCCTCTGGCATGTGTACATGATTCGTGTGGTTGAGTGTTAAAGGGAGATAGATGAGCCGTATGCCCGTCATATTACCCTTGGTCTTGTCCTTTGAGTGTTTTTTTATGATTTCATTTATATTCATGAAGTGGATGAGGAACGTGCTAAGAGAATGTGCAAAGTATTGTTGATAGGATGTGTGTTGATAATGAAGATCATGTTTTAATGCTAAGAGTGACTTTTCCGCTGGGTGTAATTATTGAGTAATTGCTGCTATGATTAACTGTGGACTTATAGATCTTAATGCTGCTATGATTGTGGATTAATTGTACGTTTCTTATAGATTTATGGAATATGTGAGATGCTAAACTGCTGATTTATTGAACTGTTCGATGGATGAACTAAGAGGAATGCAGCATGTTGAGCTACTGCCTAAGTAGTGCTGCTGCAATAGAACTATTTCCGTTGTGGCGAGACTGCCGTAGAGGTCAAGCGATTGCTGCAATGAAAATGACCCAATCCAGTAAGCAGGCTGACTGTCCCCTACGTACAACTAGTGTGCATGAATTGTGTTGTACTTCCTTAAACATTGTAGATTGATCTTATATTATTATTACTCGGTATACATGTTATTTATTAGGATCGACCGATGATGCCTACCAGTACTGTGTTATGTACTAACCCTGCCCCTACATTCTTTTCTGAGAGCAAAGTTCGAGCCAAGCAGTTCTTCACACCCTCACCTGTAGAGCAGCAGTTTTTAGAGATTGACAAGGTGAGCAGATGAGGATACAGTTCACTCCCCCATTGCAGATGTGGTTCTTTCATACATTTGAAAACTTTGTTTCATTTTGAGTGTTAGTTTACTTAGTTTTGTAGAACAGACGTCTGGTGCAATAACAATCTGTTTCTGGGAATTTGTTTTATTTGCTTTGATATGAATTATTATGGTTGTAAGAGGCTGTTTACTGCTTTTGGTTAAGCCTTTTATTATTTATAAACTTTATCTCTTTCTGAATGTCTCATTTTGGAGGTTAGTATCGGGATTCGTTGGTTCGCCCACTGGGGGGTAGTGTGGGTGCCAATCACGACCACTTGGATTGTGACAAAGTTGGTATCAAATGCAGGTTCATTGAGCTCATTGCACTAAGATGGGTCTAGTTGAGTCTCGCGGAACGGTGTGGAGACGTCCATAACTTATCTTCGAGAGGCTGCAGGACTTTAGGAAAACTCCCTTTTTCTTTCCTTTTGTGCGATTACTTGATTCCAATAGGTATCTGGTGATACAAATTGGTATCTAACGATTTTTCTTCCTTCCTTCTCAAATGGTGAGATCACGCGCAATGGAAATAGAGACGCAACACCCAAGCCAATAGTGAAAGCCGCGATTCGCGGTGGAGGGAGGGGAAAAAATTGTGGCTGGAGACCCGCTGTAGCTAGAGGAGGGGCCCGTGCTCCTTCTCTAGTCAGAGAGAGGTCTACATCTCCCGTGCCACCAGTAGTGTAGGAGTGGGTGGCTGTTGAGGTCGAAGTCCCAACACGGGGAGAAGCACCTACTGTGCTAGCATCTTCGGAGGTTCTAGCCCAGGTCCTCAACCTTCTGAGCGGCCTAGTGGGCATTGGGGCAGCACCAGCAACTCCATCAGGGTAGCAATCAAGGATACAACATGCAGCAATTTTGCCTCCACGGATTGATGACATAGGTAACACTATTATGTTTCCAAGGCTGATAGCAGGACCAGTGATGACAGGGGAGGAGCATGACTTGTTTTGGAGGTTCACGAAGATGAAGCCTGCCACCTTCTACAACACAGAGTCGGGGGACGCCTATGAGTTTATCATAGATTGTCATGAGAGGCTACATAGGATTGGGGAAGTGGAGAAATATGGTGTAGAGTTTTTCACCTTCTAGTTGATAGGGGATGCAAAGATCTGGCGGAGGGCTTTCGTGGAGTGTAGACCAGCAGGGTTACCACCATTGACTTGGACCTAGTTCTACTCCACGTTCCTAGTGAAATATGTTCCCGTACTCTAAGGGACAGGAGACAAGATGAGTTCACCACCATTGAGCAGGGGAGCTCATCTGTTGCTACATACGAGGCTTGATTTCACTTCCTATCCAGATATGCTCTGCCCTTACTGCCTACCGAGGAAGAGAGGATCAGACGGTTTATTAAAGGCCTGAATGTGGGTCTTCAGGTACCAACTCTTCAGATTGTCTCCTCAGGTAAGACCTTTTAGGAGGTGGTAGAGTATGTGAAGTCAGTTGAAGGGGTGAGACAGGAGGGTTATGCGAGAAATTTCGAGAAGAAGTCTCGGAGAGTGAGTTCTTTTAGTGGTTCCTATGCGAAGGCTCCAACACCATAGGGTTTCTCTGGGTGACCTACTCAGTCTGCCATGCAGGTGTCAACCGGAGGTCCACCAGGGATAGCTTTGCGATCGTCAGGTGTAGTTGGGGGTATTCAGATAGTTTGTTGTGATTTTGGGGCTCGTCATATTTCTTTTGTTCCAGCCCAAAGACCAGTTATTGAGAAGGTCTTCTATGAGTGTGGTAAGTATGGACACATCCACAGATGGTGCCCCATGTTCTGACAGGGCAGATAGATTATTCCTCACTCAACTCTTCAAGCTCTGGCCCCAGCTTGGACGGGAGGTAGTGCATTCAATCTAGATCGTCCACAGCTGGGACGAGGCGGTCAGCCAACTATTAGAGGTGGTGTTCAGTAGGGTAAGGGACATGCTCATGTAGGTAGGGGTGGCACCCAGGCAGGTAGAGGGGTGGCACAGCCCAACCGTGGTGGTTCTCAAGCGGGTAATCAGGCTCATTTCTATGCTTTTCCTGGTAGACCAAAGGCAGAGGCTTAAGACACTATTATCACAGGTATGATCTTCGTGGCCGATAGAATGGTTATTGTGTTGTTTGACCCGAGCTCTACATTTTCTTATGTGTCTACTTATTTTGCTTTGGGTCTGGATATTGTGTATGATGTGCTTAATACTCCTATCCATGTGTCTATTCCTGTTGGGGAATCTATGTTAGTGGATAGGGTTGTTCGTGATTGCATTGTTGAATTCATGGGATTTGACACTCTGGCGGCTTTAGTGATCTTAGACATGGTTGATTTTTATATAATTTTAGGAATAAGTTGGTTGTCCCCTTACCATGCCATTCTAGATTGATATGATAAGACCGACACTATATCGTATACAGAGTCGTCTAGGTTGGAGTTGAAGGGGAATTGTAGCCCTATCCTAAGAAACTTATTTCTTATATTCGTGCCAACAAGTTGATAGAGCAGGGTTGTTCAGCATATCTGTCGCATGTTAAGGACACTAGTTCAGAGGGTCCTTCCATAGAGTCGGTCCCGGTTGTTTGTGAGTTCTTAGAGGTGTTCCTTGCAGATTTGTCAGGCATGCCGCTGGATTGTGACATAGATCTATACAGACTTAGAACCAGGAACCCGACCAATTTCTATTCCACCATATCGAATGGCACCTGCTGAGTTGAGAGAACTCAAGGAACAGTTGCAGGAGTTGCACAATAAAGGATTCATTAGACCGAATGTATCGCCGTGGGGTGCCCCAATTTTTTTTGTAAAGAAGAAGGATGGTAGTACGCGAATGTGCATCAACTACACATTTTGAATCAATAATGTTTTAAAAATTTTCAATAAAATCCTTCCAAAAAACCTTGACTCTTCTAATATCTAGTCTAGACAGGTACAAGAGCTCTATTTAGAATACTGACAAGTAAAAAGACACAACTTCGCCTGTGAAGGAAATGCAGAAGCTGATGCTGAGTATCGCCTCATCAATCATGAAACTGCAATTTACCTGCCACAGCCTACACCCAAAAAGGTGTAGCAAGCGTAGTATCAATACACCACACATTCTGGTAGGCATCATCAGCCCACTACAATTAGTTTATAAAATAACATAAAATTAATATCCAATCAATAATTCAGTTTAAACAACTACTCAACAATTTACCAAGACAATTTCTTTACTCTTTATTTGCGGTAGTTATTTAACCATGCATTCATATTTCTCTATCCAGCTTAGCCACAAAGGCTGGCCTACATACTGTTTAGGCCTAATTGTAGCAATAACTTGACCGCTGCCACGGTCTCGCCGCAACGAGAATTCTATCGCTACAGCGGTACTGCTCTAGGCAGTAACTTAATTTCGCTGGCAACATTACTTCTTTCAAAACCTCATCAATTACACAAGGTCTAACATCACATAATACTGTATCAATCTACAACTAACTAAATATACACTTCACCACTTTTTATTTTATTATAATTATTTGATTTATTCCCTATATTAATGAAACACTCTCACAGTCAGGATCAATCCAACAATAACACATAAATCACATTTTCCCGACGTGGTTGTACGCAACATTAACTCATACACAACCAATTTCATTAAACACCAGAATTATAATGCAAGTAAGACACAATTATGCATCAGATCACATTCACACTGAACATACGGTAAATAAACCTGTCGTTATTAACTTCATCTCTTCAAATATTTGCACACACATTGATGTCATACCTTCCACTGAACTCTGTCATACAGCCGTATATATATCATAACATACCTGTACCAATCTCTGTCTCAAAGTTGTATGTATATCATGACATACCTGTATTGCTCGCTTTCACAATTATATCATCTGTGATGTGCCAGGCACACGCCTCTGTCACATTACTATACACATATGCTAGAGGGTCTTATTTCTACCCTTCCAATCATGGCCAGTAGGGGACTCTAGAAATCCATGTACTGTACACCCAGTCGTATAAACATCTCATCATACCTGTCAGTGTACTCATATTCGTACATCCAGTCGTATGAACTTTTAGTCATACCTATCTGTATACTCATCCTATACTGCTCGCCCCAATGCTCACCTCGAGCACGAGTCACTCATATCTAAGTACTCATACACATACTAATCCGCTCATTCGGATGCTTACCTCGGACATGAGCCTCTCATCTTAGGATAAGAACTTATTATCCAACTTCCATTAATATATCCAACATGCTTATCAACCATTCACCTCATATGACAACTCAGGGTGATAACATTCATCAGCATAACTTATTGTGTGTTTTATTCAGTCCGCTAATAGGCCAATTCAGAAAGCTATATAAACCAACAATCATCAGCATAATTCAGCATGCCACTAGTTTAACCCATACAGATGACTCCTCATAATTACACATTGAGTATTACAATTGCTCTTAATTTCTACAACAACAAAACACATTTATTCATCTCGGGATTCATTCACAGAATGCAACTAAATCTTCATTACCTCCATCAAAATCATTGTCTGAAGACCAATTAATCATATTATTAATCCACATAGATATACATCATTATATAAATTCTAACTTCTCATAACCATAACCCACTATCTTTCTAGTTATTTATCAATTAATCAAGTCTTGCATCATCTATCACAATAATAGAACACACAAGGTAACTTTCACAATTTGTCGGTTCAACCTTTCCTACCCTCTCACATAAGGATCTATCACATAATCAGGTTCTTCCAATATTGATCAACATAATGTTCATATCAGTCCCTATTTCAGGACAAATTACTAGGGCCCATCATCGTCCCCTTAACATATTCATTCACAAAGAAAATTTGTTAACATACAATAATCATTTTAACGCTATTCAGATTTAACTACACAACCTTGCTACGATGGGTTCTCACAAATACTCGTTCTTTCCTTACCTCGAATTCATTTTAAGCTAGTTAATTATACTACCAACCTTACGTTTTCCTTTCTAATAATTAAATTGCAACATCAAGCTCATATAATCAACTAGGTATGATCACCTTATTTCTTCCCTTTATTCGTACTATCACAATCATTCACCTAAGATTATACACCAAGAATATGTAATCAAGAACAACCACAATTACATGTCGTCAAAGCATTCCATCAAGAATATCTCCTGCAGATTCCACTATCAAGAACATAATATCTAGAAACATATTATCAAGAACATCTCATCAAGAGTAGTTTACCCATTATTAATTCTCAACTAGGTTTCACTTTCTCACATGTTCCCATACTTAGAATTAATTCTCCAATCTTATAGTTATGTCATTACAAATCTTCCATCACGTCATCATATTTTATGATCCTTTTTTCCTCATAAATTATACATTAATAGTACACACGTATATGATTCACTAATTACAGTCTAACAAAAAGGTAAGCCATAACCTACCTGGATCATAGAATTGAAATATGCAGCTACTCCGCGGGAGCTTTTCCTTTCCTCAATACTTTCAAACGTTTAAAGTCTAGAAATAAGACATTAAGGAATCAATCAATAGTCTGCTTTTTCAATTCAAGAATTTGGGAACTCGACCCTATCACGGCCTAAATAGACAGGTCGTGCCGGCACCTATATCGTCTCTACTCGATAAAAGAACCCTTACAACATTTCTATTAATATTCAAGAAAATAAATTCAAACATTTTCATTACTTCTCATTAACTGATAAAAACCTCAAACAAAATAAAATTACCAAATTCCCCAAACATGACTCTCCCACGATCTAGTTTAGGCAGGTAGAAAAGCTCTATTTGTAATACTTGATAAAACAAAATGACCCAGCTTCGTCTGGAAAGAAGAACACTGAAGCTGGTGCTGAGTACTCCACGCCAATCAATGAACTTCAACCTGCCACAACCTACACCAAAAAGGTGTAGCAAGGTAGTATCAGTACACTGCATATACTAGTAGGCATCATCAGCCGACTAGGGTTAGTTAACACAACAATACGATAATCAATAAACAATCGATGTCATTAAATGTAATGATTATCTCATAGCAGTCCCGCTACCGCGACTATTTATCCGCTGCAGCGATATACTCAACATTTAATACCCGATTTTCCTTAATCCGATTTTGTTTATTCCTGCTATAAAACTCCGTAGCGCCACTATCTCTCTGACCATTTCACTAGGATTAACCAAGTTCATTTCTTCTATTTATTAACCTATTTAGTTATTGATAGAATTTTCCAACCCTCTTTTGTGTAGTACATCAAATAATAAAGTCTACCTACTATCTAATGGTATTGCACTATATTTTGTTCGAAACCGTCCTGTTATCATCCATAGCCCACAAAATCAATTTAAAACAAGGCATTCAAATGTAATTACGAATTAACTAACTCAAGTACACACAAAAGTCATCAAAATAATACGAGGGAGTAAATCTCCCCAACAATAAAATACATGCACATACCTGGCTTTATACCATAAAATATCATAAGATGTTATACCTGGATCGGATATCCATGTACGGTATTCCTGCTTCTTACCTCAAACCCGATTCATGTCGGTATATCCTTTATCACACTTGCATATCTAGTACCTTTCTGTAGCTGCAGCCGTATGTATATCAAAATCTTGGTCTCACAATCATACCATCGGTGATATGACGGGCACACTCCTCCGTCATATCACTATACACATCTTATGCTTGCCCTTCCAGTAATGACCTGTAGAGGACTCTAAAAATCCATGTACTATACACTCAGTCGTATGAAACATTTATAACAACTGTCTGTGTACTCACTCATACACCCAGCCGCATGGTCTGTTAGCCATACCTATCTGTGTACTCACTCATACCATTCGCCCCAATACTCACCTCGAGCATGAGCCACCCGAGTATCCAATCCCTACTCGAAATCTGAACACATTATCCTATTCACCTGAGTACCTCCTTTGGCCATAGGTCTCTCATTTTCCATCATATCAATGACTTTCCTTCTGTATTATCTGTCATCTCATTCACACATTCATTTGATACCAAATCTCCCCTCAAACTCGGGATGCACAATGTAGCACAACAAGTAACAAAATTATCACACGAAAATTTTTACATAATCACCTCAACAAGTACGATCACATGAATGATTTCAAATTAATCTCATGTCCAAATAGTAATAATTATAGTTATTTTAGCATATTATAAGACTTACGACTTATCCTTCTCACTGGTTTGGGCTCCACTGCAATAGCATTACTGCCGTTCAGGGGTCTCGCTGCAACATTATACTACCCGCTACAGAGGTACTGCTGGCAGTACTATGACCCCTTTTATTCCAGTTTCACCCGTGTTTTATTTCTTTATACCCACCATAATGAAAGCAATGTCACAGCAAGCTTACATCAATAATTAACTTACCACAGTGTCACCATTAATGTAGACAACAATCATCAATCCAGAAAATACAATACCAACCACAACACATTCAAGTCATTATGTAAGGGATTAGTATCCTACATCACTCGCTTCAACTCGTGCTCTAACATAGTTATAACTTATTAATCAGCCCGTTATTTGCATCTCCTACACAGAGTCTACGTGATTACTAATCCATAGTTTTGGTACAAAAAGAGGAATTTCATAATTTATACTTGGGAATATTCTGACCACGACACCCGTAAGTTAATCTACTCTATGATATTTGATCCAATGATTATCTTAGAACATGAACCCATTTATTTATGGGCTTTCATCACCCCCTTTCTAATTCGCTTGTTCTTAGATTTCACTAATTTTGATTAAAAGGAAATAACATGGTTAAAGGTACAATTCTACTCATCGAAAGCATATAAACTATAGACACGTATATGTTTAGCTAACAAAAGTCTAATGCAAAAGCGAGTAAACCATAGCCTACCTGGGAGCCAAGCTATCATCTCGATTATTCTCAACTTTGGGGCTACATCATTTTATTGATTTCCTCGCGACAGCTCCTAGCTATGGAGGTCGAATCTCCACGTCTCGGATCCTCTTATTTTCCCAAAAAAGTCTATTTTCTATTTTTTAGTCGTCTTTAATAGGTCCTCCTCAAAGATTAGGTTTTCAAAATTCTAATAAGAATGGGATTGCGGATTTCTAGTCTATGACATCTCCTACAACAGACACCCTTCCCTCTATAGAGATTTCGCTATGGCAAAAATCGTCCTGCCGTGGCGAACACCCGCTTGGGTCTACTTAATTGCGGCTAAGCCTATTCAAATTCTCTCTCCGTATGCCCTTCATTTCTCAAGGATTTATCATGAATTTATAAAAATTTAAATTCTACCATTTTTATATGGTTAGAATGCTATAACAGCCGGATGGGTCGTTACATCAGATACCAATTAGAAATCTATTCGTCCCCGAACAGCGCTACGATATCGAGGCGGGGGTTTAACAACCATTATAATTCCTCTCACTTCTAGGAAACATCGAGACCTGTTGACTTCTGTGTCCCAAACTCAAAACTAATTATTTTTGGAACCCCTTTACTATGCCTTACTCCTAATTTTCCCATGTATAGCCGATAATTCTAGCGGGGTCATAATTATTCGTCTAGGTTTTAACCCAGACCTGAATGTCAATTTACATCATTACCCTTCCTTCAGTGTTACCGCTATTTCCCTCTCCACTCGAATGTCCTAGGTATTACTGATTCGTCGAATGACTTGGACTGATTGTTTTAGAAATAGCGAGGTTCGGCGTAGAATCCCAATGGTCACTACTTTTGACAGTCCGCTGCAGCGGGTGGGTTTCCTGCTACAGCGATACCTCCACAATGGTAATATGGTCAACTGTAGCGGACAACGGGGTCAGTTAAAGGCAGATTAGAGGGTTTAAGTTTCATGATTCAGCCTTTCCACTTCAATTTTTTTGAGCAATCCTCTCAACCTTTTCTAGCAATTCTCCTCATTTTCCAGGTAATTCTCTCTCCTATGGCTCCCTTACTTCATTTCTAGAGAATGATGATGTGTATGGCCTATTGCTTTTCTTTTTTGGGTAGTTATAGGGTAATATATGTAGGTTTCCTTCTTTTGGATTCATGACTATATTTTCATAGCATGCTAGTTGTATTGACATTCTCATGTGTTCCCTACTGTTCTCTGCATGATTCTGGTTGGTTTGATGTGGCCGTGGGTAAAAAATGAGGGAGGTTGGATAGGGGCGATGGCTCAACTTCTTTGAGCCTTTAGGTCTTGAATTCGCACCCTATTGGGGTGGATAATATTTGCTAGAACTTGGGCAAGTCCTCCCCTTGCCCGATCTATTGTTAATTTGGAGAAATACGGAGGTTGAAATTTTCACCTCTATGGATGGGCTTCGGAGGTCTGGGAAGATGATGTCCGATGCAGCAGAACCTTGTTATTTTTAGCGGTACCGCGACAGCAAGCCCTCCTTCTCTATGGTGAACTCGCTTCGGTGAACATACGTCCGTTGTAGCAGTTTGCCTGGGTAGTAGCCCTTTCTCAAATTTTGATTTTTCCTTTTTTCTCATGCCAATTCTCATAGTCATTTGATCACTCTTCTAATACTTCCTATTAGTGCAGTTTAATCATCATGGCCGCTTCTAGCAGCAGCATTTTTCACCGAGGACTACATCCGTTTTGTTAACAACTAGTGCCAATTTCAGTACAACGAACAAGCCACGAAGGATCTGCTTCATGAGAGGGGTTTCGTTATGCAGGACGTGGAGGAGAAGGCCCCAGAGTTCTATACTCTCCTTCATGAGATCGGGTGGGTCCCTTTGATAGAGGAACTGGGTAAAGCTAATGAGGCTTGGGTGAGGGAGTTTTATGCTAATCTCCCTACCATAGCTTGGAGCACCGACGAGCCGGTGGCCTATGTTTGGGGCAGGAAGATCATCTTGACCGCTGCTACTATTAATGATGCTTTGGGTCTGCCAAATCCACCCGAGTCTGAGTTGAAGGATCGTGATTTACTCGGGATCGGGCAGTGGCTAGTGGACACTTTGGTGATGGAGGAGCGGAGGGCTACTACCAACTGGGGTATTACCAGGACAGGTATCAAGAGTACCCACTTTACGGTAAAGGCCAGGAGGTGGCTTAATCTAGTGTCCCGGAGGATCTGCCCATCCTCCAATGTCACAGACATGACTTATCATTGGGCGTTGGTGGTGGCTGATATTCTGAGTGGGGTGAGGGTCAATATGGGGGCCCAAATTATTGAGGATTTGAGGTATTTCCATACAAAGACTATCACAGGCCGGCCGTTTCCTTCCCTTATCACTGGACTATGCAAGCAGGCCCGAGTTCACCAGGAGTCCCGGAGTGTCATCGTAGATTGTGAAAGGCCCTTCGATCCCTTGAGGGTGAAGGGAGCTTCAGGGAGGGCAGAAAGAAGAGGAATTCTGCCTCAACTGAGGGTGATGGCAGGGATAACACTTCTAGGCCCTCGGGCCCATTCGAGAGAATAGAGGCCGAGATGGTGGCCATACGAGAACTCCTCAGAGGGTTGCCCAGACCTCCCTCTCCTGGCAGGCCTTCTGCTAGTTGGCCCTCCACCAGTTGACCCTCCACTAGTTGACCCTTCACTGCAGTAGCTGCCGATCTAGGAGAGATGCAGAGGGCGATTATTGTCCTGGCCTAGGCCCATGTTGAGCTCCAGGAGGACTTGGAGTGGGAGAGGAGGAGACGGTGCTCATAGGATAAGCTATTTGTCTGGATGTGGAAGGGGATAAATAAGATTCTAAAGACCCTAGCCCCCAAAGAAAGACCTCTATAGGTGACCCAGCAGGATCTCCTCGAGTTCATCTTTCTAAGCGGGTTCGAGGAGGGAGCAGATGAAGATGCAGGCAGTGGCAGCAACGAGGCCTCCAGCTAGAGGGTCGCAGTATCTCCCCCTTGTTTTAGCTTTATAATGTTTGTTGGTAGCCCATATTTGGTACTTGTAAGACAATTCTAATTTCTCTGTTTTCTGGTTTTTATTGTTGGATGACAACATCGCTTCTATCTTGGTGTGCGGATGTTACACCCTGTAGGATGTTAGCGGTTAGTGTGCGTGCACGTGGGCTTGTGGTGAGCAATGAAAGCTTGACGTGTGCAAGAATAGCCCCGGAGGCAAGACGAGTGAGGACATCATCGAGCGAATTAGTAGGGTCGGGCTAGGCTAGGGCGCGAGGGCCTACACGACGCGCCAGCTTTGCCCGCAGAAGGGGAAGTGTGGCGCGCTAGCCTGCCTACGCGATGGGAAACGCAGGGCGCCGACACCTTGGCGCGTTAGGAAGAGCGGGGCGCCACCCCCTGCCATAGCCTATGCTTATATATAAGCCCCTTTTGTTAATTCAAATCATTTTCAAATTAAACCTCGACCAAGAACAGAGAAGGCACGGGAATTCCATCTTAGTATCAACAAATTACGCTATCAAACGCCGCTCCAAATACAAATTAACTTTGGGTAGTAAGTTCTAGGCCTACAGGAAGCATCTCTTGTTTGGTGCGTCTGTTGGGGTTAAAAATCGACACGCAAGTGCACGTGGTCGAACAAGTAGTAAGTGGCTTTAGTAAGCCAAGTATCGATCCATGGAGACTCTGGATAAGTGAAAATTGCTTAAGTATACTATATTATATCTCACTTCTAAATATGCTGACAACAACGTAACCAAAATTTGAATAATTTGTTTTATAAATTCTATACTAAATCTACTAACAATTATCTACTTTGAATTTAAACTATGGATATGAGCATGCCAAGGTTAAGAACATGTAATGAAACTGATTATCATCATAAATTGGTTAATCTTTTCTTCCAGTTGCTAGCCAAGAACATTAGCCAAGAGATTAAAACTCTCGTATTTAATCTCACTTAAGAATCATAAACCATCCGTCTACATTTCTGTGATCAAATGCAATTCATGACCTAGCAATACAATTCCGGTTCCTAAATTGACTAATACGGCTTTCAAGTATATTTCTATCAGGAAAGCACATCAAAACTCAATTTTCCCAAATCAAGTAAAGAACAATATCCTATTAATTCACAACTTTCCAATTTCGTGCTCTCTCGAGTGAAATTGGACTTTTTAGTTATACATTAATGTCGGCCACACACCAATGCAGTAGAAACAAGAATTAATAGAACAACATGGAAGAAAAAGATGAAAAACCATATAATTCAACAATCAAAATTCATCACAAGTGTTCATAACCTCAGCAAGGAAGGGAATTAGCCACTCATTTGTGGATTAATCATCATAAAATGAGTGTTAATCATACAAACAATTGAGTGAAAGATGAAAGAAAGGGAGAAAAAACCCTGGACTTTTCGTCCCTCAACTGCTTGTAACCCACGTCCTTGCTCCACCAAGTCTCAATTATGAAAAATACACTTAAGTGTTCTTTTTATACTAGTGGGAATTTTTCCCGGAATAACAAGCAACGTGTCACGGAGTGCATCGCGGAGCACTTCCTCTGTGACACGGCGTGAACGCGGACCCTCACTGGAAATTTGGGGTCCGAGAATAAAGCACCAACGTGGCACGGCATGCAACGCGGAGGCTTGCCACCGTGCCACGGAGCTGTCGCGAGCCTCTACTGGAATTGATGCATTTTTCACCCTCCAGGCAGAATGCCTCCGCGATGGCAGCGTGACACGGCTCCATTGCGGAGCCCCTTTACTTGGTGCAGTCCAATGCTTTTTTCCCCTGCTCGCATCCAAGTCCAACTCCGATATCCTCCAACATGCATTTTAGCTTCCCGAAATCACATTTTACCTACAAAACAATGCTAATCATGTTGGTTAGTATAAATTCACATTTTATTACGAATTACATGAAAATGTATACATATTGCTAGATAAACAAGGCGAAAATGATACGTTTGAGTATCACTTGGGCATATAAATCTGCCCAAGATCATCTCTACGAAGTTATTTCTTGATTCACTCGGTATATTGGAACCCGGCCGAGTAAAGGTTGTCGGAATTACTCCAAATTGAATCCTAAATGACCACAGGTAATAGGTAAGCATTTCTCCATTCTAAATTCTTGAGAAATCATGGGTTTTCAACTGAGTTAAATAGAGTTGAATTATAGTTGTAATTATTATCGAAAGATATTGTTGTTTTCCAAATTTATTATTAAAAATAGCCTTATTCTCTCAGTGTAAGGGCTTCAGTTGAGTGGAACTACTGGTTACAGGTTAAAACTCATCAGTTAAGCGAGAATCGACATCCAAAGTATGTTAAGGCTAATTCCTTCGGCAAGTTATTCCTGTCATATAGTAATATGACTTATGTCCTTATAAGAAAGCTAGAATTATGTATGTTGTGATTAGATGCTACGGTTAGTTTGAAATTAGCATTTTCTATTTAGATTAGGACTGATCTTACCCTATATAGCCTTCCGTCGACCAATCTCAGAGTTACTAGTTGTGTCATTGCCTACAGGGCTATATGGATCGCTCCAAGGGGCTATATGTTGTCCAAGGGACTATATTCAAGCGCAAGGGCCGTATTATAGTCCATCCACGAATGAGCTTCTATTCTTGTGCTTCATCGGCATCATTGACCCTCCGTCGAGCCTTGTGTACCTAGGGTGCAGTTATAGGAGTCCACCGGACTCGTACACAGCTACAGGATCCCAACAGGCTCAGTTGCAGACCCAGAGGACCGGTAGGTTGGCTATAGCTTCCCGTTTACTCATATTGACCATGTTAGGGGTATATAGATTGGAGTGTGCCCACCAAGGCTTATAGGGGCCCCGGGCGGGTTATTCAATGCTGATTGTACCTTCCAGGTTTATGGAGGCCAGGTAAGGTTCTTGTTTGTATTATTTATTGTTAGTTATACAGCAGGTTGTGAGGCTATTCAGGTTGTAGCTCTTATCCTTCCTGTTTGGTTGTTTTCAATTTTATTATCAGTATTATTGAGTTGTTTCATTACTGCCTTACATATTCGGTACATATTGTACTAACTCCCATTTTTTGGGCGTTGCATTACTTGCTTGCAGGTGCAGATAGACGTGGTTCAGGACCCTCCTAGTCACCAGCCAGAGTCCACAGTCTCGTCAGCTCTTTTCTCCGGAGTTGATAGTTAGAGAAGGATTGTTCTTTTGTTGTATAGCTTTTTGGGTAGGTCGGGGCCCTGTCCAGACCAATATTCCACTCTTAGAGGCTTGCAGGCTAAAGTTTATCTGTTGATGGTTGTTGTTGTTGTCTATATGGGGCCCATGTATATTTTATCTCGTGTGATGGATGTGTGGGCCCTAGTTTAGCTGTTAGTTAGCAGCCTTATCGGCCTATACAGGATCCCTTTATTGTCTTGTGGTTGGTTAGCTGTTTTCATTTACAGGTGATTATGCGGCCTTGTTGGCCGGAGGCTATGTTTACAACTGAGATGCTCGTTGTTTTCTTGATTTGAAGAGTAGGTAGGCACCAGGAGTGCATAAGCCTAGCCAGGTCAGTTCAAATCCCAGTATGGCATCAGGTGCCAATCATGCCCCCCAAGGTGGGGCATGACAAACTTGGTATCAGAGCAGGTCGTATCCTAGGGAGACTACAAGCCTTGTCTAGTAAAGTCTTGTCTATAGGTGTGTTATGAACCACATTCTATAGGCAGGACCCTACGGGGCATAATAGCGTGTTTACCCTCCTTTCTTCTTCAGTCGTGCTGTAGAGCTATGTTATGTAGGATAAATCCCTAGGCTTATATTATTCTACTTATTTTCATAGGAAATGTCAGATGCATGACAGACCATGACGGGTCGAGAGCCGGATGTCGCGGTAGGAGAAGGCACTAGTAGGGTGCCTCGGTCAGAGTCGACCCAATCTAAGGGCGATAGCGAGACGTTATCTCGGTCTCCCCAGCAGTCTCCGCCATGCCAGTAGTCCTCCAGGGCAGCAGGTGTGTCAGCACCACCCCAAGCAGTTCCTATACCTCTACCATCACATCAAGAGGTTAGGAGCATTGTCTATATGTTAGCCCAGATGATGGCCTCTCAGCGCCAACCCGTGGTACCAGTGGTTGCTAAATCTTCGGGAGGACCTAGAAGCAAGAGGGTCCAAGAGTTCCTTGCCCTGAGTCCGCTGCAGATCACAGGGACAGACCGTTGGGAGTACCCTCTGGACTTTTTGGACCAGTTACAATGGATTTTCAGGGTGATACATGCCACGCCCATGGAGTCGGTTGAGTTAGCAGTATTTTGAGGCCTTCATAGATCATTACTTGCCACGAGAAATTCAACAGGCCCAGGTGGATCAATGTTTGCTCCTGGAACAGGGCTCGATTAGTGTATGGAAATATGCAATGAGGTTTGACTCCTTGGCCAGATATGCGTTAGCCTTCGTAGATACCATGCTAGCCAATGTACATCGATTTATTATGGGGCTGCTCCTAGAATATGTGGAAACTTGTGTTACAGCTACTTTACAGGAGGTCATGCACAATACCCGCATTTAGGCTTTCCCTTAGAATATTGAAGGGATCAGGCAGCGATGGCAGGAGGTAGAAAGGACAAATCAAGAATAGTACCTGAGGGACAGGCCTAATGACATGCAGGCAGAATTCTAGGGTGGACCTAGGCCGCGAATATCAGGCAGGCCACCCAGACCCCCACCTCCTTAATAGCAAAGTGGTAGACCAGACCATTGGGGGTCGTCAGGGCCAACCGAGAGCTCACGGGCATCAGGCTCCCAGCAGCAAAGGGGGTCCGACCAGAGCAGGTCCACTGTGCCACGTTGTACTATTTACAACTGACGTCATTTTGGGGCATGCAGGTATGGTTTTACTACTTGTTATACCTATGGACAAGAGGGGCATATGATGAGGGATTGTCCAGCTAGAGGTCAGGGTGATCAAGACCAACAGGACAGATCTTTAGCAGGGTCACATGCCTCAGTACCTTCAGTAGAGCGCAAGCCCTCAGCTCCAGCCGGTAGAGGCCAAGGTAGATCAGGGGCATCTAGTTTGGGCAGTGGTCCGGATCGCACCTCTGCTTTACAAGGGCAATAGGAGTCAGAGTCATCGTCGGATGTTGTGACAGGTATGCTGGACATTTGCTCTCGCTCAGTTTATGCTTTGATTGACCCAGGTTCCACTTCATCCTACGTTACTCCACTAGTGGCCCAAAAGTTTGTTATAACGCCAGAATTACTTCAGCAACCCTTCTCGGTGTCTACACCCGTCGGTGATTCTATTATTGCTAAAAAATTTACCCGGGTTGCACAGTAGAGGTTGTTAGTCGCTAGACTTTAACAGATTTAGTGGAACTAGAAATGGTTAATTTTAATGCAATTATTGGTATGGATTGGCTAGCGCCATGTTATGCCGATGTGGAGTGTTGGATCAAGCTGTCCGATTTCACTTTCCAGGGGAGGTAGTGCGAGAGTGGAAAGGCAGTGCAATTATGCCAAAAGGTAGGTTCATATCCTATCTTCGGGTGAAAAAGTTGATAGCAAAGGGTTGTATCTACCATATTGTTAGGGTTTGGGATGTGCAATCAGAATCCCCGACTTTTTAGTCCATTCTGGTGGTTAATAAGTTCCCAGATGTGTTTCAAAATGAGCTTCCTCATATCTCCTATAATGGGAAAATGATTTCTCTATTAACTTACGACCGGGTACTTAACCTATATCCATCCCTCCGTATCTAATGGCTCCTCTAGATATGGTCATTTTGAATATTTAGTTATGTCCTTTGTGTTGGCAAATGCCCTAGTAGTGTTCATGTATCTGATAAACAACATCTTTAGGCCATATTTGGATTGTTTGTGATAGTGTTCATCGATTATATTCTGGTGTATTCCCACTCAGAAATAGAACATAGAGATCATTTGCGGACAGTACTCCAAACCCTCAGACATCACCAGTTATATATGAAATTTTCTAAATGTAAGTTCTGGATGAATTCCGTAGCTTTCTTGGGTCATATTGTATCAGATGCTGGTATTCAGGTTGATTCACAGAAAATTGAGGCAGTAAAGACATGGCCTAGACCTATAACTCCAACTGAGGTCCGTAGTTTTCTGGGATTAGCTGGGTATTACAGAAGGTTTGTGGAAGGATTTTCTACCCTATCAGCACCTTTGACCAAATTAACGCAGAAAGCAGCCAAGTTTCATTGGACCGAGGCCTGTGAACAGAGTTTTCAGGAGTTGAAAAATAGATTGACATCAACACCAGTGTTAGCCTTGCCAGAAGGTTTAGAGGGTTATTCCGTATACTATGATGCTTCTGGTGTTGGATTGGGGTGCGTTCTGATGCAACATGGTAAGGTAATTGCTTATGCTTCAAGGCAGCTCGAGAAGCATGAAAAGAACTATCGCACCCATGATCTGGAGTTGGCTACAGTGGTTTATGCCTTGAAAATATGGAGGAATTACTTGTATGGGGTTCATGTGGATATTTTTACTGGTCATAAGAGTCTCTAGTACATCTTCACACAAAAAGAGTTGAATTTACGGTAGCGTCATTGGCTGGAATTACTGAAAGACTACAACGTGACATTTTGTATCACCCAGGGAAGGATAATATTGTAGCAGATGCATTTAGCCACAGATCTATAGGAAGCTTAGCACATCTGAGGCCAGACCAACGGGAAATGGCTCGAGAACTGCACTAGCTATCCAATTTAGCAATCTGGGTAGTAGATTTGAAGGATAATGGGGCTGTGATTCAGAATATCGCAGTGTCATCCTTGGTTGTGGAGGTAAAAGAGAGGCAGTATGAGGACCCTAACTTAGTACAGCTCAGGGGTAAGGTTCAGCAAGGTGAACTAACGACCTTTGAATTGACAAAAGTCGGGGTCTTGAGATATAGAGGTCACCTCTGCGCTCCATATATAGTAGAGCTCCGCTAGAAGATAATGGCAGAGGTACATTATTCTCGTTACTCTCTTCACCCAGGTTCGATGAATACATACCATGAAATAAAGGAGATATACTGGTGTCCTAGAATGAAAAAGGGGTAACTGAATTTGTAGCACAGTGTCCTAATTGCCAGCAGGTAAAGGCTAAACATCTAAAACCTGGCAGATTGACCAAAGAGATAGCAGTGCCTATGTTAAAATAGGAAGTAATCAATATGGACTTTGTGACAGGGTTACCCTGCACCAGGCGTAGTTTCAATTCTATTTGGGTCTTTGTCGACAGATTAACGAAGTCATCCCATTTCTTGCCAGTTAAGACTACCTTCTCATCGAGGACTATGCTGAGTTGTATATCAAGGAGATAGTTTGACTACATGGTGTTCCCGCATCTATTATTTATGATAGAGGACCACAATTTACAGCTAGATTCTGGTAGTTATTTCAGAAAGGTTTTGGGACAGAGGTTAACCTGAGTACAACATTCCATCTTACAAAGACGGTTAGGCAGATCACACCATTCAGACGCTCGAGGGTATGTTACGGGTGTGTGTGTTAGACTTCGGGGGAAGTTGGGACGAGCACCTACCCCTTATCGAATTTGTATACAATAACAGTTATCATTCTGCAATCCAGATGGCGCTTTATGAGGCCTTATACGGGCGGAAATATAGGTCCCCCATTAGATGGTTCGAAGTAGGGGAGTCAGGGTTAATCAGATCAAATATGATCCACCAGTCAGAAGAGAAAGTAAAACTCATCAGAGAGCGCTTACTGACAACCCAGAGTTTCCATAAGTCCTATTCCGATGTGCGACGTAGAGACCTAGAATTCGAGGTTGATGATTGGGTATTCCTATAAGTTTCATCGATGAAGTGTGTGATGAGGTTTGGTAAGAAGGGAAAGCTTAGCCTACGTTCACTGGCCCCTACCAGATCCTCCAAAGGGTAGGTTGAGTGGCATATGAGCTAGAACTGCCTCTAGATCTAGAATCTATTCATCCAGTCTTCCATGTGTCCATGTTGCGAAAGTGCATAGGGGACCCGTCCCAGGTGGTTCCCATTGAGGATGTTCAAGTTACTGAAGAGTTAGCCTACGAAGAGGTTGCAGTTGCTATACTAGATAGGCAAGTTTGTAGGTTGAGGACTAAAGATGTAGCCTCCGTTAAAGTTCTATGGAGGAATAGAAATAAAGAAGAGATGACTTGGGAAGCTGAGGACGACATGAGATCTAGGTATCCTCACTTGTTTCAAGATTGACCCGGAATATGCATTTGAAGTGAGGTTGTTGTTCAATTGTTATTTTACTGCTTATATTCTTAGTATTGGTTAGTTAGTTACCTCTTTTTGGTGGAATAGCTGTTTATAGCATTCTGTGGGACGCCTATGTTGGAATTTTTTTTGAGTTTCAGGTTTCCGGATAGTCCATAATCCAGAGGAGACTCTGCTGAAATTTTCTGGTATTAAGCTAAAAGAGTTGTCTTTTAAGTCTGAAGATTACATTCGACGACAAATGTTCCTAAGGGGGGGGGGGAGGATGTTACACCTCGTAGGATGTTAGCGGCTACTGTGCGTACGTGTGGGCTTGTGGTGAGCAATGAAAGCTTAACGCGTGCGGGAAGAGCCTCGGAGGAAGGATGAGCGAGGACATCGTCGAGCGAATTTAGCAGGGTTGGGCGAGGCCAGGGCGTGTGGGCCTACGCAATGCGCCATCCATGCCTGCACAAGGGGCAACTCGGCATGCCAGCTTGCCTACGTGATTGGCAGCGCGGGGCGTCGGCACCTTGGCCCGTTACGCAGTGCGGGGCGCCACCCCTGCCACTGCCTATGCTTATATATAAGCCCCCTTTGTTAATTCAAATCATTTTCAAATTAAACCTCGACAAAGATTAGAGAAGGCACGGGTATTCCATCTTATTTTCATCAAATTACGCTATCAAACACCGTCCAAACGCAAATTAACTTTAGGTAATAAGTTCTAGGCCTATTGGAAGCATCTCTACAAAGTTATTTCTTGAAAATTCACTTAGTATACCAAAACCCTGTTGAGTAAACATTGTCAGAATTACTCCAAATTGAATCCTAAACAGCCACAGGCAATACATAAGCATTTCTCCCTTCTAAACTCTTGATAAATTATAGGTTTTCGGCCAAGTTAAATAGAGTTGAATTATAGTTGTTATTATTATTGAAAGATATCATTGTTTTCTGAATTCAATATTGAAAATAGCCCTATTCTCTTAGCTAAGAGCTGCCGTTGAGTGAAACCGCTGGTTACAAGTTGAAACTCATCGGTTAAGCGAGAGTCGGCATCCGAGGTATGTTAAGGCTAATTCATTCGGGAAGTTATTCCTGTGGTATAGTAAAATGACTTATGTACTTGTAAGAAATCCATAAGCATGTATGTTGTGATTAAATGATACCGTTAGTTTGAAATTAGCATTTTCCATTTAGATTGGGACTGACCTTACCCTATAAAGCCTTCCGCCGATCAACCTCAGGGTTACTAGTTGTGTCATCACCAATGGGGCTATATTGATAGTTCCAAGGAGTTATATGTTGTCCCAAGGGAATATATCCATGTTACAGTCCATCCATGAATGGGCCTCTATTCTTATGCTGCATCGGCATCACTAACCCTCCATCAAGCCTTGTGTGCCCAGGGTGCAGTTACAGGATTCCACCGGACTCAGACACAGCTATAGGAGTCCAACGGGCTCAGTTGCAGATCTAGAGGACCGATAGGTTGGTTATAGCTTCCTATTGACTCATATTGACCATGTTAGCTGTATATAGATTGGAGTGTGCTCGTCAGGGCTTATGGGGGCCCCGGGTAGGTTATTCTATGCTGATTGTACCTTTCAGGCTTATGAAGGATAGGTAAGGTTCTTGTTTGCATTACTTATTGTTAGTTAAATAGAAGGTTGTGAGGCTATTCAGGTTATATCTCTTATCCTTCCTATTTGGTCGTTTTCAGTTTTATTATCAGTATTATTCAATTGTTTCATTATTGCCTTACATATTCGGTACATTGAACTGACACCCATCTTTGGGGCGCTACATTACTTGCCTACAGGTGAGGATAGATGCAGTTACCCTCCTAGCACCATCCAGAGTCTACAGTCTCATCAACACCTTTTCTCCGGAGTTGATAGTTAAAGAAGGTTCGTGCTTTTGTTGTATAGCTTTTGGGTAGGTCGGGGCCCTGTCCCGACCAATATTCCACTCTTAGAGGCTTGCAGGCTACATTTTCTCTGTTGATGGTTGTTGTTGTTGGCCGTGTGGGGCCCATGTATATTTTATCTCGTGTGAAGGCCATGTGCGGCCTAGTTTAGCCTTTAGTTAGAAGCCTTGTCAGCCCACATAGGATCCTTTTATTGTCTTGTGGTTGGTTAGCTGTTTTCTTTTATAGGTGGCTATGCGGCCTTGTAAGCCGGAGGCTGTATTTATAGCCGAGATATAGCTCTTTGTTTTCTTGATTTGAAGAGCAGGTAGGCACCGGGAGTGCATAGGCCCATCCAGGTTAGATCAGATCGCTGTATGGCATCAGGTTCCAGTCATGCCCCTCAAGGTGGGGCATGACAACGGATGCCTGTTTGGCATGCTCAGACATTGGTCGTGTTGGCCCTCCTTATGATATCATAGTAATTTACTTATATTCGCATTGCTTCCCTGTTTTTACTAGGTTTCATTTGTTATCTGATGTTCATAACGGGGAATACTGAAATCCTACAACCGAACATTCTGCCTAACCATGTCTGCTATAGTGATTGTCCTTCTGCGACAACAGATCCATGACAGCGGTACCTCTTCCGCTATAGCAAGTCCGCTGCAGCCGAACAACCTTCGCTATAATGAAACTCGCTAAGTGGAAAAAATATATAATGAGATTTCTTTCGTCTCTTTGGTCAACTCAAGTCAATCCCATGCCACCAGTCTTACCGCGGGTTTTCACTAATCACACTTAGGCAGATACCAATTAGGCTTGTCAAGATACCAATTGGCATATTCCAGATACCAATTAGACTCAACTCGGGCAATCGATACAACCGGACAACATGATGGGAAAGAAATAAGTGGGACTTCCTAAATTCCTTATAGCTTCTTGAAGATTAGATGTGGACATCTACACACCAATCCGCAGGAGTCTAGTCGATATTGCTCTTGTACTTGTTGACCGATAACCTAGATGCTCTGATTCCAACTTGTAATTTCCCAAATAAATAGGCTATGCAGGCACCTACATAGACTCTACTCTATAGGAGAACCCTTTCAACTTGGGCCCCTGTTTCTCATCCCAAACCCAATTCATGTCAGTATATCCTTTATCACACTTGCAAATCTAGTACCTTTCTGTATCTGCAACTGTATGTATATCAAACCAAACTTGCATAACCTCTATCTCACAATCATACTATCGGCGATATGCCGAGAACATACTTCCGTCATATTACTGTACACACAAGTCAAAGGGTCTTATGCTTACCCTTCTAGTCATGACCTGCAGAGGACTTTAGAAATCTATGTACTATACATCCAGCCGTATGAAACATTTATCATACCTGTCTGTATACTCACTTGTACACCTAGATGTATGGTCCTTTAGCCATACCTGTCTGTGTACACACTCATACCGCTCTCCCGGATTCTCACCTCAGGAAAGAGCCGCTTGTGTATCTAATCCTTATTCGGAATCTGATTGTAGTAACTGTACAGACAAGTCAAAGGGTCTTATGCTTACCCTTCTAGTCATGACCTGCAGAGGACTTTAGAAATCTATGTACTATACATCCAGCCGTATGAAACATTTATCATACCTGTCTGTATACTCACTTGTACACCTAGATGTATGGTCCTTTAGCCATACCTGTTTGTGTACACACTCATACCGCTCTCCCGGATTCTCACCTCAGGCAAGAGCCGCTCGTGTATCTAATCCTTATTCGGAATCTGATTGTAGTAACATGTTCATCTGAGTTCCTTACCTTCGACCATAGGACTCTCATTTACTATCATATCTATAACTTTCCTTTTATATTATCCGTCATCTCAATCACATATTCATTTGATTCCAATTTGCCCCTCAATCTCGGGATGCATAATGTAACACAACACGTAACAAATCGTCACACGACAAGAATTACACATTCACCGCAACAAGTACAATCACATGAATTTAAATCAACCTCGTGTCTAAAAAATAGTAATAACAATTAATTTATCACATTATAAGACTTCCGACTTGGCCTGATCACTGGTTTGGGCTCCGCTATGGCGGCATCACTGCCGTTATAGTGGTCTCGCTACAACAGTATACTAGCAGCCACAGTGGTACTGCTGGCAGTACTGCAACCAGTATTTATTCCAGTTTCTCCCACTCTTTTGGTTTATTTATACCCACCATAATGAAACAATGTCATAACAAGCTTACATTAATAATTAACTTGCCACATTGTCACTATTAATGCGGACAACAATCATCAACTCCGAAAATACAATACCGAAAACTATCCTATGTCACTCGCTTCATATCACGCTCAAACATAGTTATAGCTTATTAAATAGTCTGTTAATCGCATCTCCTACACAGAGTCTACGTGATTTATCCATCCAAGGTTTCGATTAAAAAAAAGTTCATATTTATACCCGGGAATATTCTGTCAGCGATACCCGAAAGTTAATCTCCTCAATATTAACATTGTTTGACTCAACGCATATCCTAGAACATGAACCCATTTATTAGTTGAAATATCTCCCCTAGGGTTTTTCCTCATTATGAGCTTTCATCACCCCTATTCTAATACGCTTATTCTTATATTTTCAATAATTCTGATTAATAAACCATAACATAGTTAAAATTACAATCCTACTCATCGAAAGAATATAAATAATACACACATATATGTTTAGATAACCAAAGTCTAATGCAAAAACGAGTAAACCATAGCCTCCCTAGGCGCCAAGTTATCCTCCCGATTGTCCTCGACTGTGGCTATGTCATTCTCTTAATTTTCTTGTGAGAGCTCCTAGCTATGGAGGTCGAATCTCCACCTTTTGGATTCTCTTGTTTTCCCCCAAAAGCCTATTTTCTATTTTTAGACGTTTTTAATAAGTCCTCCTCAAGGACTAGTCTTTCAAAATCCTAATCAAAACAGGATTGCAAATTTCTGGTCCGCGTCATCCACTCCAACGAACACCCTTCTCACTGCAGCAATTTTGTTGTGGTGAAATCATCCCACAACGGTGGACACCCGCTTGGGTCCATCCGATTACGGCTAAGCCCACTCAAATTGCTCCTCATACGTACTTCGTCTCTCGGGAATTTATCACAAATTCCTAAAAAATTAAATTTTCCCATTTTTATATGGTTGGAATGCTATAACGGACAGGAGGATCATTACAGGTATCTCCCATGAAGGGAGTAATGTGGTTTGTTAAGAGGGGAAAGTTCAGCCCGGGATACATTAGGCCACTTGAGATTCTTTAACGTGTAGGGGAAGTAGCTTATGAATTAGCATTGCCGCCAAGACTGTCCAAAATATATCCCACTTCCATGTTTCCATGTTGAAGAAATGCCATAGAGATAGGTCGTACATAATCAAATGGGACTCGGTGTTGCTGGATGAGAATTTGTCTTATGAGGAAGATCCAGTGGCAATAGTAGATAGACAGTTTCGTAAGCTGAGATCGATAGAGATTACAATGGTAAAGGTCCAGTGGAAGAATCATGCCATAGAGGAGGCCACTTGGGAAATCGAGGACGACATTCGGATCAAATACCCTCAATTATTTAAGAAATCAATATGCTATCTCTTCTCTTTGCTTTGTAGGTCGTTCGGGGATGAATAGTATTTTAATTGGTATCTGATGTAATGACCCGTATGTCATTACGAGGGAAATAAGCTTAGAACGCCCTAACTAGCCTAGGTAGTGCTTATAAAGGTGTTATTAAGTGAGATAGTGAAAATTTGAATGTTGAGGATGGGTTGAGAGAAGCAATTAGAGAGCTACTGGTTACGAGAGACCGCTACAGCAGTAGAATTTTTACTCCAACGAGACCGCTGGGGTAGTCAGAGTCCCGCTGTAACGAAATGGGAGGATAATCATTGGATCCGCCATAGCATGTCTTGACCACCATATCGGGTCCGCTGTAGCAGAAAAGTGAGCACTGCAGTGGATGACGAGAATCAGAAAGTTGGTATTAAGTGAAATTTCAGGGGTTATACCCCATTATTTCTAAAGTGTGGAATTTTGAAACCAGAGGCGATCTTCCCAAGAGCTAAGTGATTTCCCTTCCCAAGGTAAGAGTTTACTTGATTTTCCCGTTATTTTGATTCCTAGCCTCGTAAAATCAAGAGAGGGGGGGGGGACCTCTAATGGTGGTATGCTAGCAAGAAAACCCTAGGTTGGTAGAACTAGGGCTGAAATCATAGGGAAACTATGAGTGTTGATTCTAAGTCCAAAAAGTAAATAATGATCGCTCCCTAATGCATAGTTCCTATAGAACATGGTTCATGTGCAAACTAAAACCTAGAACTAGGTGGAATGGAGTCTTTAACCTTAAAATTGCCTTAAAGAGGGTTTGATGGGGGGGGGGGGGGGGGTGATGAGTAAGAATCGAGCCATGGGAAATGAGGTGGTTGTGATAATGGGTAGATTGGTGTTACACCCTGTAAGTTCCTATCGTTTAACCGATGCGTTCGTATGTATGTCGAGAGTTTAGAGCATGGCACATATGGAAAAAGGCTCGGGGAATAAACGGACGAGCACAGAGCCGAGCGAGCAGGAGGTCGGGGCCGGAGGCTAGGTGAATTGGGCGCCGCACCGTGCCGGCCAGCTCGGCGCCTTGAGTGGTGTGTCACGCTCGATTCTTGGCGCTACAGGCGGAACGCCATGCCCCCTGGCCTACCGCCTCAATAATATATAAGGACTCCTTGACTTGAGTTGGCTATTTGTAAAATATTTCCTTCGGCTGAAAAGAGAGTAACGTAGGTTTCCCCCATTTTTCATCAAATTACTCTGTCAAACTCTGTCCAAATGCAAATAAACTTCGGATAACAAGTTCTAGGCCTACGGGAAGCATCTCTGTAGAGTTATTTCTTGACAATCCGCTCGGCATACCTGAACTTCTCCGAGTAAAGGTTGTCGGAATAACTCCAAATTAAGTTCTAAGCATTTCTCCCTTCTAAACTCTTGAGAAATTGTGAGTTTTAGGCCGAGTTAAACAAAGTTGAATTATAGTTAATATTAATATTGAAAGATATTGCTGTGTACCGACTCCTACTATTGAAATAACTTTATTATCTCAGCATAAAGGCCGCAAGTGAGTAGAATTGCTGGCTCTAGGTTAGAAACTGTTCAGGTGAACGAAAGTCAGCATTCGAGGTACGTAAGGCTTACCCCTTTGGCAAGTTATTATCGTCATATAATGATACGACCTATGTTCTTGAACAGAGACAAAACTTTATATGTTGTAACTAGCTGCTGCCTATAGATTCTAATTATAGGTATGTCGTGATTAGTTGTTGTCAGTAGATTATGATTACCTAAGTTGTGGTTAGCTATTATAAAATATATTGAGAATACATTGCAGTATCCCTCATCGGAAAGGGGTATGTTTAGTGTGACTAACGCTAGGAGCATCGTAGAGATTTCCCCAGTTTATTATTTACTATTTTTAGAAGTATATGGAAGTTTTGTTGTCGTGCCAAAGCCTTAGAAGTCTAGGTTAGGCTGTTGGGCCTCGCTCGATGAGTTTGATAAGTTAGGGTACAGTGGGGTGTTATAACTCTTTGATTGATGCCTGTATAGACAGTAAAGCTCTCCCAGAGACCGTTGGCGTACCTTCACGCCTACAGGGCCAGAAATTTGGATAGGGTGGTCATACCTTAGAGTCAGTCAGCGGCTTTTGGATTTCCTAGAGAACTGAGCAATAGCCGGCCGTCTAGTTAGTTACTGCCAATGACTGTTAGTTTCAGTCGATTCAGTGCTTGTCATACAGGTCGCCCAGGAAGTCAGCCTAGTTGCACAAGTAAGATAGACCCATGGGTACCCTAAGAAGGGAAGCTTGTCAGTAGTTGAATGCGGGGCCAATGCCCCAGCCTGCTTTATAAGGTACTCAGGTCCAGGTCATCGTGTATGGCTAAGTCTAGATAAACTTACCTACGAGGTAAGGAATCGCCCAGAGATGACATATGAAATCTGAACAGACCAAGTTAAGGTCTAAGGGACCAGAACCATTTTAGTATAGTATTACCTTCAGGCTAAGAATCATAGTAAGCTGCCTATGGAAGATTAGGGGCTGACTGCTCAGGAGCATGTCCGATCAGTAGCAGCCCTATAGTTGTTCTAAGAAAAGGAACTAAGTAGTTGGTCTTCTGCAACATTATAGTTTGCTTAAGAGCTATCATTGTCTTAGAATGACATTCAGAATATCGTTTAGGCCACTCCAGATCACACCCTATCCGGTCTAGACCATTAGAGATTATGAACACTGCCAAGATCCTTTGATCAGTTATAAGCACACAGTTTGTGCCTGTTTGTAGCTATATAGACTATTCTGGGGCAGTAGTGATCAGGTTAGGCCTTAAGAGCCAGATACACCTTTTGAGTGGCTAGATTTATACTAAAATGCAGTATATTGGTTGGATTGACCTACCCTATGTAGCCTTCCATTGACCAACCTCAGGGTTACTAGCTGTATCATCACCTTCGGGGCTATATGAATCATTCCAAGGAGCTATATGTTGTACCAAGGGACTATATTCAGGACCAAAGGCCATATTATAGTCCATCCATGACTGGAATTCTATTTTTATGTTGTATCGACATCACTGACCCTCATCGAGCCTTGTGTGCCAAGGGTGCAGTTACAGGAGCCCTCCAGGCTCAAACACAACTACAAAAGCCTACAAACTCAGTTGCAGACCTAGGGGCCAGGTAGGTTGGCTATAGTTACCTACTAAACCATATCAACCACGTTAGGGGTATATAGATTGGAGTGTGCTCATCAGGGCTTATGGGGACCCCGGGAGGGTTATTCTATGTTGGTTGTACCTTCCAGGCTTATGGGGGCCAGGTTAGGTTCTTCTTTGTATTCTTGCCTGCTAGTTATAGCTTATGAGTGTATAGTTGTACACTCTTAGCTCATATACTTGTAGTGTTTTACTAGATGCAGGTTATGGATAAGAAAGTTTACAGGTCAATTTTTGCCCCTTCTTGTTATTCACTTTTAGTTCTTTATGAGCATTTATTAAGCTTTTCATTACTTCCTTACATATTCGGTACATATTGTACTGACGCCCAACTATGGGGCGCTGCATACTTGCCTGCAGGTTTAGACAGACAGGTTTCAGGATCTCCTAGTAGTTGTTCAAAGTCAGCAGTTTGGCCAGCTCCTTTTGTTCGGAGTTTCCAAGTTGTAAAGGTTTATCTATCTTCTATTTGTTTAGCATTTGGGTAGGGCGGGGCCCTGTCCCGACCAATATTCTCACTCCTAGAGGCTTGCAGACTACAGTCTTCAGTTAGCAATTCGTGTTGGCGTGTGGGGCCTAAATTAGTTATGTTTTGTATGTTGGCCGTGTGGGGCCTAGTATAGTTTCTGTTTCCATTCTGTTATAACTAGACAACATGGTGGTCTTGTCAGCCCGCACAGGATCCCTTTTTCTGTCATGTGGATTGGGTTAGTTATGTTCTTTTATAGGTGTTGCATGGTCTTGTCATTCCGAAGCTATATTTACAAACCGAGATATAGTAGTCTATTTCCTTGATTTTGAGTTGCTGATAGGCACCAGAGGTGCCTATGCCCAGCCAGCCCAGCCCAAATCCCAGTGTGGCATTAGCTGCCAATCATGCCTCCCAAGGTGGGACATGACAAACTTGGTATCAGAGATGGTCGTAACCCAGGGAATCTGCAAGCTGTATCTAGTAGAGTCTTGTTTATAAATGTGTTATGCACCACATTTTATAAGCAGGAGTATTTGAGGCATGATATTATGGTTACCCCTCCTTCTTCTCAGATCTTGTTATAAAGCCGAGTTGTATAGGTATGAGTCCCTAAACTTTCATTGTTATGTTTGTCTAGAGTAATATTTGATATGGGATAGATTTCAATCAGCCGCAAGTCAGCTACAGTAGCAGAAAAGGGTACTAGTGAGGTGCCACAGTTGGGGGACAGTCAGCCTAAGGGCAGAAGCGGACTTCTTTTAATCTCCCCATCATCCTCTCGGGGCACCAGGAACTTCATAAGGTAAGAAATATGCCATCACCGTCCCCAACTCTTTTTATAGACTTAGAGTAGAAGGTCAGGAGTATAGTATATATGCGAGTTGTCTTACTTAGTAGATATTTAGAATTAGATAGGGGCGGCAGTTAATGTTGGGTTACCTAAAATATGTGAAGGATTGTGCAAGGGTTATACCTCCAGCTTTTAGAGTTTGTTGGATTTTGTGCCTTAACCATATTATAGAATGATGGGGTCATTTTACACCTCCCAGTTTGTTCTTTCAATACAACAGAGAGCGTAAGTATTGACGCCATGTTGCCTTGAGTAAATGGTAAAGAAGGGCTAGATCCGTTGACTCCCGAAAAGTGTTAAGAAGCGATTAAACCCTTAGTATTTAAATAAGTCACCTAGACCCTCACAATAGTGAATCAGGAGGGCGGTTAAGATTGCTAGTAGTAGCTAAGTACGTATGGGAGTCTATAAGTAATAAACCCCCAGCAATAGCAAAGCTCAGGTCAGAGATAGGCTGATTCCGCCGCAGTGTGCTAATGACGATAGAATATACTTGCAGAATAATGGCTATGGCCCTAATTTGTTATGTCGAACGGCAGACAGACTATATGAATGGAATTGGCCCTAGTGTAGGTCAGAACGATACAAGTTGGTAGACTTTGTCAGTAGCATCCTTGTCAGTACGATGCAGGGGGCAGGAACCCCAAATCTCAGTCTATAGAAGTAAGGGGAAGGAGCGAGTATCTAATTGTACAGGAAAACAGAATCACCTCCAGGCTGTAGTAGGTGGACAGTGTATGGAATCACTGCTGAATGTCAAGAAATAAGCATCGGGCTGGCATTTAAAGGATAGTAAGGTTATAACCTAGAATACTGCAATATCACCACCAGTTTTGGAGGTAAAAGAGTGACATCAAAGATGCCCTAACCTAGTACAGCCCAGAGACAAGGCCCAGTAAGGAGTCATCAGACTTTGAGATAATAAGGTGCGGAGTCATGAGACTCGGAAGTCGACTCTGCATTCTAAATATGATAGGACTTTGTTAGTAGATTGTAGTAAGGTATATTATGTTCGTTACCCCCCCTCCATCCAAGTCTGATGAAAATGCATCAATTTATAAAGGAGATCTACGAATGGCATGGGAAGAAGTAAGGTATTGTCGAGTTGTAGCACAAAGCTCCAATGACCAACAGAAAAAGGCAAGACCCTGAAAACTACGCAAGCTAATTCAGGAAATAGCCATGCCAATGTGAAAGTGGAAAGTAGACAATATGAATATAGCTACAGGGTTACCACGTTCCAGGCGTAAACATGACCCTGTTTGGACCACTGTTGAAAGGATAAGGAGATCAACACATCTCTTGCTGGTCAGGATTATGTTTTAGCTAAAGGTTACGCTGAACTGAATACTGAAGAAATATTCTAGCTATGTGAGGTCTCAGTGTCTATTAACTTCTGAAAAAGGAGCGCAACTCACAACTAGGTTTTAGAAAGACTTTCAGAACATATTGGGATACATGTTAATATGAGTACGACTTCTCATCCCCAAATAAATAGCCAAGTAGAGCACACAATTCAGACGCCTGGAGATATGTTACGGGTGGAAATGTAGGACCCCTCTAAATGATGACCTGAAGTAGATAAATTAGGGATAGTTGAACCAGACATACTAATACATCAGCCAAACAAAGGAACTTCAGCTTATCGAGAAAGATGTACCGACAACCCAGGGTTATCGGGGGTACTACCCTAATGTATGGCGTAGGGAGTTAAGGATTGAAGCATAGATGGGGTATTCCTGAAAACTTCTCCAATAAAGGGAATTATGAGATCTGATAAGAAGGGCAAGCCCAGCCCTAGATTCATTAAGCCTTACTTGATCCTTCGGAATATTGGCCGAGTGGCCTATGAGATAGAGTTACCTTCAGGGATAGGATCTGTTCATTACCACTATGCAAGCACGTGGAGACCTTGTCTCAAATTAATCCAATTGGGGATACTCAAGGTACAAAAGCATTGTTCCACAGGTAGACTCTAATAGTTATATGAGCCATCTTGAGAACCAAAGTTGTAGCTTATTAGAGTATCATGGGGGGACAGAAATATAGAAGAAATGAGTTGAAAAAATATGAATGATGCAAAGTTTGGACAATTTCAGTTGTTCTAGGCTCTACGAAGATGATATACAGACTCGGACAATTTAAGTTAAAGCAAGATCGTTTCATATGTTATACAATTGATTTCGTTACCATTATTATCAGTTGTTTACATATATGTGGTAGAACTTTGTTTCAATTGCAAGTAGAGTCCTGTGAGACACCTGTGCTGGACTTTTCTGCATTTCAGGTTCTCTAGATAGTCGACACTATAGAGGAGGCTCTGCCGAAATTTTTCTAGCAATAGTTAAAAAAGTTGAGATTCTTGAGCCTATGATTACATTCAAGGACGAATGTTCCTAAGGGGGGATGATGTTACACCCTATAAGTTCCTATCGTTTAACCAATGTGTTCATATGTATGTCGAGATTTTTAGAGCATGACGCATACAAAAAGGACTCGGGGAATGAACAGATGAGCACGGAGTCGAGCAAGCAGGAGGTCGGGGCTGTAGGCTAGGCGCACTGAGTGGCATGCCGCGCCAGATTCATGGTGCTACAGGTGGCACACCGCGCCCCCTAGGCCACCGCTTCAATAATATATAAGGACTCCTTGACTTGAGTTGGCCATTTGTAACATATTTCCCTCGGCTGAAAAGAGAGAGTAACGTAGGTTTCCTCCGTTTTTCATCAAATTACTTCATCAAACTCCATTTAAATGCAAATTAACTTCTGGTAACAAGTTCTAGGTCTATAGGAAGCATATCTATAGAGTTGATTTTTTGAAAATTTTCTCGGCATATCAAAACCCCACCGAGTAAAGGTTGTCAAAATTACTCCAAATTGAGTCCTAAATGGTCACAGGCAATAGGTAAGCATTTATCCTTTCTAAACTCTTGAGAAATTGTGAGTTTTCAAATGACTTAAATAGAGTTGAATTATAGTCAATATTAATATCGAAAGATATCGCTGTGTATCAACTCCTACTGTTGAAATAACTTTATTCTCTCAGCATAAAGGCTGCAAGTGAGTGGAATTTCTGGCTCCGGGTTGGAAACTATTCGGGTTAACGAAAGTCAACATTCGAGGTATGTAAGGATTACCCCTTCGTCAAGTTATTCTTGTTGTATGATGATACGATCTATGTTCCTGAACGGAGACAACAACTTTATATGTTGTAACTAGATACTGCCAGTAGATTCTGATTATAGGTATGGTGTGATTAGTTGTTGTCAGTAGATTATGATTACCTAAGTTGTGGTTAGCTGCTAGAAAATGTATTGAGAATATACTGCATATCCCTCGACGGGAAGGGGTATGTTTAGTATGACTAACGCTAGGAGCATCGTAGAGATTTCCCCAGTTTATTTATTTACTATTTAGAAGTATCTCGAAGTTTTGTTGTCGTTCCAAGTCTTTAGAAGTCTAGGTTTAGTTGTTGGGCCTAGCTCGGTGAGTTGGATAGGTTAGCGTACAGTGAGGCATTATAACTCTTCCATTGACGCTTGTATAGAAAGTAAAGCTCGCCAGAGGCCGTTGGCGTACCTTAGCGCCTCCAGGGACAGAAATTTGGATAGGGTGGTCATACCTTAGAGTCAATGGCACCTAGATTGCCTAGTGAACTGAGCAACAACCAGCCATCTAGTTAGTTACGGCCAGTGACTGTTAGTCTCAGTCGACTCAGTGTTTGTCATGCAGGTCACCCAGGAAGTCATCCTAGTTGCAAAAGTCAAATAGACCTGCGGGTACCTTGAAGAAGGGACCTTGTCAGTAGTTGAATGTGGGGCCAACGCACCAGCTTGCTTTATAAGGTACTCAGGTTCAGGTCGCTGTGAATGGCTAAGGCCAGATAAACTTACCTACGAGGCTAGGAATCGCCTAGAGAAGACATATGAAATCTGAACCTACCAAGTTAAGGTCTAAGGGAATAGAACCATGTTAGTACAGTATTACCTTCAAGCTAAGAATCATAGTGAGCTATTCATGGAAGATTAGGGGCTGACTTCTCAGGAGCACGTCCGATCAGTAGCAGCCCTATAGTTGTTCTAAGAAAAGGAACTAAGTAGTTGGTCGTCTACAACCTTACATTCGCTTAAGAGCTATCGCTGTCCTAGCATGACATTCAAAATATCATTTAGGCCACTCCAGATCTCACCCTATCTGGTCTAGACCATCAGAGATTATGAATGCTGTCAGGATCCTCTGATCAGGTATAGGCACACGAGGTGTGTCTGTTAGTAGCTATACAAACTATTCTAGGGATGAGTAGCAGTCGTGTTAGGCCTTAAGAGCCAGATACGCCTTTTGAGTGGATAGATTGAGACTAAAATGCAGTATATTGGTTGGGATTGACCTACCCTATATAGCCTTCCATTGACCAACCTTAGGTTTACTAGCTGCATCGTCGTCTTTGGGGCTATATGGATAGCTCCAAGGAGCTATATGTTGTCCCAATGTACTATATTCAGGCCCAAGGGCCATATTATAGTCCTTCCATGGCTAGACTTCTACTTTTTTGTCGTATCGACATCACTGACCCTCATTGAGCCTTGTATGCCCAAGGTGCAGTTACAGGAGCCCTCCGGACTCAAACACAGCTACAAGAGCCCAGTGGGCTCAATTTCAGACCTAGGGGCCAGGTAGGTTGGCTATAGTTACCTGATGATCCATATTGACCATGTTAGGGGTATATAGATTGGAGAGCGCTCCCTAGTGCTTATGAGGGCCCTACACAGGTTATTCTATGCTGGTTGTACCTTTCAGGCTTATGGAGGTCAGGTTAGGTTCTTGTTTGTATTCTTACCTTCTAGTTATAGTTTATGAGTGTATAGTTGTACAGTCTTAGCTCATATACGTGTAGTGTTTTACTAGATGCAGGTTATGGATAAGAAAGTTTACAGGTTAATTTCTACCCCTTCTTGTTATTCACTTTTAGTTCTTTATGAGCATTTACTCAGCTTTTCATTACTGCCTTACATATTCATTACATATTGTACTGACACCTAACTATGGGTGCTGCATACTTGCCTGCAGGTTTAGACAGACAGGTTTCAGGATCTCCTAGCAGCCGTTCAGAGTCAGCAGTTCAGCCAGCTCCTTTTGTTCGGAGTTGCCAAGTTGTAAAAGTTTATCTATCTTCTATTTGTTTTGCATTTGGGTAGGCCGGGGCCCTATCCCGAGTAATATTCTCACTCCTAGAGGCTTGAAGACTACAGTCTTCAGTTAGCAATTCGTGTTAGCCGTGTGGGGCCTAGATTAGTTATGTTTCATATGTTGTCCATGTAGGGTCTAGTATAGTTGCCTTTTTCCATTCTGTTATAACTAAACAGCATGGTGGTATTGTCGGCCCGCATAGGATCCCTCTTTCTGTTATGTGGATTGGATTAGCTGTTTTCTTTTACAGGTGTTTTGTGGCCTTGTCGGCCTAAGGTGGTGTTTACAACTGAGATAAAGCAGTTTATTTTCTTGATTTTTAGTCGCTGATAAGCACCAGAGATGCCTATGCCCAGCCAGGACAACCCAGATCCCAGTGTGGCATTAGGTGTCAGTCATGCCTCCTAAGGTAGGGCGTGACAATTGGGAAGGGTTTGAATCCACAAAACCCTTGCTTTAATAGTAGATTATTGAAATTGTGTTACTTTCTTGTCTTTAGAGTTTGAGCGTTTGGAGCATTGAGGAAAGGCAAGGCTCCAGCCGAGTGATTGTCATTCAAATCCTCCAAATTGAGGTAGGTTATGGTTTAAAGGGGTTAGTCTTTTTATAATGGTATGCATAGATGTGGAATTATAATGTGTATGTTGTCTTTGATCTTAAGTGTTTTAATATTCTTTGTTGAATCACCCTGATTTCGTGACTCTAATATGGCGTGGTTACCTGTGTAATGTGGAATAAGTGTATATGTTATGCATGTCTTTTGTACTTGTTGAGAATGATTGGAACGTTGAAAAGGGTTAAGTTAATGGGTGTACAATGAGACCTCCTGAAAGTCATAACAATGACCTAATGTTACTGTATGCACTATGAGAATGAATATAGATAATATGGATATCCTGAGTTGAGTTCCTTCTGCCTGAGGAGAGCATCCGGGCGACAAAGACTCACTTAGTGTCTCATGTCCGAGGGGATCATTCGGACGAGCTTATGAGTGGGAGCGAGTACCACGCCGGTACAATACATGGATTTCTAGAGTCCCCTACAAATTATGACTGGAAGGGTAGAAACAAGACCCTCTGGCATGTGTGTACATCAATGTCCAATGACCGAGTGTTTATGGTTATGTGATGGAGGCATGTGCCCGACATGTCACCCTTTGTTGTGTTATTGATGCATCGTAAGAGTTGTGATGTTTAGACCAAGTATGTGCTGTTAACTAAAATGAACTTGTGATCATGTGTTTGTCATCTGAATCGTTGAGGCTTGCAATGACTTGATGGATGGAATATTTGAAAGAGATTTAGTGATTGAGTTGTGAAATCTTTATAAATGACTCATTATATACCTTAGGTGGTTACATGATATCTACTGTTTTATTGATGATTGTGGCATACATGGATGTTGTAATGATGTATTGGTTGTGAAAAGTTAGTGAAATATTAAAGGTGTAACTAAGTAGAGCTACTGCCAAGCAGTACCATTTTAGCAGGACATGTTCCACCGCGGCAAGACCGTGGCAGTGGTCAAGCAATCATCTCAGCGATGGCCTAATCCAGTGAGCAGACCGATTAGCACCTGAGTAGAATTTAACTCTTAAACAAAATAAGCATTTGTATAATTGATATTTGGATTAATTGCACATTCTTTTCTATATGTATGTGTTTTATTATGTAAGGTCGGCCGATGATGCCTATCAATACCATATTTCGTACTGACGCTACTCCTGCACTTCTTTTCTTAGTGTAGAATCCGACCTTGGTAGTTCATCTCGACCTCACCTTTAGAGCAGTAGCGGATTGTTGAAAAGTGAGCAATGCAGGATGTGCTATTCTACTCATACGTTGAAGATCTCTCTCGTTCGGACATTTACAGTTTCTCTTATTTCTAGTTTTTATCGATCTTAGCCATGAACTTAGATGTCTGAAGTTCAATGACAATTGGGTCTTGGAAATATTTTCTAGTAGTTTGTTTTCTTTTTCTGAGTGGTTCATTTATGTTAGTTTAGGTGGAATGTTTCATTTATCTATATAAGCTTATCTATTGTTTTCTAAATGTTGAGGTTTTGGGAAAATTAGTTGGGTTCTGGATGGTTCGCCCACCGGAGGTTAGTGTGGGTGCCAATCACGGCCATTCGTGTCATGACATGAAGTAGAATAACAACTCATAATTTAATGGTCATTTTATAACTACTCTAAGTGTATGTGTCTCGCATGTGTCCCGTGTTATTAATAAGAATAAATTTATAAAAATAACATAAATAATATTTAAAAATTTTGTTGTGTAACTATATAAGAATTTAGAATGAAAATTATGAATTTCAAATTGATAAATGATTATGTTTTAGAGTTTGATTAATCTAATTATACTTTTTTCAATTTGTTCTAATCCTTGTTTCAATGAACAAAAACTTCGTAGAAATAACATTGATAAGCTAAAAAATGTTTACTTTTACATAAGCAATTAAATGCATGCATTATATGTATATAAAAATATTAATATTTTCTATATGCTTCAAATACGGAAGGATTTAATACATAAACTTTAGTTAATTTTAATATTTCAAATATTAAAAAAATAATTAAATAACTATTTAGTCAAGTGTGAATTTCTAGTTTTAGTATACGCGTCTCGCACACGTCCCTTATATTAATAAGAAAAAAATTTAAAAATAGATTAATATTTAAAAGATGTGTTTCTATAACAATATAAGAATTTAGAAAGAAAATTATAAATTTTAATTTAATAAATTATTATACTTAAGAGTTTGATATAATTCAATAGTTCTTTCCTCAATTTCTTCTAATACTTGTTTCAATGAACAAAACGTCGTACAAATAGCATTTGATTGAAAGATGAAATATTGTTCATTTTTTCATAAGAACTTTAATGCATGCATTATATGTATATTTAATGTTTATGAAAAATTATATTACTACACTATTAATATGTTAGCATTTAATATAAATATTAGAATTACGAAGACGCGTTGTAATACAAATTGTATAGTAGAATAGAACATATAATATAAGTTATTCGTTTAAATAGTTAGCACCTGCAAAATCGTATTATGAGTTATTACTGACTTGTTTACTAATAAATTGATATCATATCACAAACACATTTATTTTTGTAACAACCCGTTCGATTGTTATCAAGCCTTGATGACATTTGACATAATGATTCAAATTTTATAGCCAGCAGAACTGCCACAGCGAACGATCTTTTGCCTTAGCGGGACCGTTGTAGCGGTATATTTTCCTTGTGGCGGACGACGCAAGGCAGAAAGTCAGGTTAAGTTAGATTTTTTGGGTTTTTCACCCCATTATTCTGAGGCACGAACTTGAGAGCGAAAAGGACAATTTTCTAAAGGCTTACCAGTTTCTCCTTCCCCAAGGTATGAGTTCTAACTCTTTATTTCCCTCATTCAATTCCCTAACACCTAGAATCATAGATAGTCTCTAATGGTGAATTCCTAGCTAAGAACCCTAGGTTTATGAAAACTAGGGCCAGAGTTATGGGAATGATTGGGTGTTGATTTAGGTCTAAAATTTGCAAATTAACACTTTATAGGGTGAAATTAATATAGAACGTCGTTTTGGTGATAGTTTGAGACCTAGAATTTGGTGAATTTGAACCTTTAATCTTAAAAACTGCTTTAAGAGGGTTAGAGGAATAAAAACTCCATGAACTAGGTTCGAAGGATCATTGTAGATTTTGGTTATGATAATTTAGCCAATAATTATCGAATTAGACCATATAATGGGTAGAATGGAGCGGTTTTATAACGAGCCACCCAGTCATTACAGAATACTGACCATATAAAAATGGGTGAATTTTAATTTTTAAAAATTCATGATAAATCCCTTAGAAATGAAGGGTGCACGAAGAGTGATTTTGAATGGGTTTAGCCGCAATCAAATGGACCCAAATAGGTGTGCGCTGGGGCGGGATGATTTCCCCTACAGTGAAATCGATGCAGCAGGAAGGGTGTCCGCTGCAGCGGATGACGTGGACCAAAAATCCACAATCCTATTTTGATTAGGATATTGAAAACCTACTCCTTGAGGACGATATATTAAAGACTCCCAAAAATAGAAAAACAGATTTTTTTGGGAAAACAAGAGGATCCAAGAGGTGGAGATTTGACCTCCATAGCTAGGAGCTCTCTTGGAGAAATCAAGAAAATGATGTAGCCCCGCAGTCAAGTACAATCGGGACGATAGCTTGGCGCGCATGTAGCCTATGGAATGAGAAACAGGTGTCGAATGTTGTATATGTCCACACTGTTCAGGTATGATATCTTATGACATTTTCGCGGTATGAAGCCAGGTATGTGCATGTACTTTACGGTTGGGGAAATTGACTCCCTCATATTGTTTTGATGACTTTTGTGTGTAATTGAGTTAGTTAATCTTTAATTGCATTTTGAATGTCTTGTTTACATTGATTTTGTGAGCAATGGAAGATAACATGATGGGTTTTGAACAAAAGGGTAATGCAGTACCAAGTAGACTTTACTACATGATGGATGATAACAAGTAGACTTTACTAATTGATGTACTTTATTAAGGAGAGTTGAAAAATCCTATGGACAACTAAATAGGTTAATATATGATAGAAATGGACTTGGTTAATTCTAGTGAAATGGTCAGAGAGATAGTGGTGCTACGGAGTTTTATAGCAGGAATAAATAGAATCGGATCAAGGGAATTCGGGTACTGACTGTGGGGTCTATTGCTGCAGCGGGCATATAGTCGCGGTAGGGGGACCACTATGGCAATTCGAGTATTTGTTGCAGTGGAAGTGAAGGGAGATAGATTGGAGGACTTTAATAATGAATGGGTTCGTAAAAGCATGGCATAAACTTCGATGAGATTTTAAGAATGTGAATGTAGTAGTTGTACCTAAGGTGGTGTTAGGGACTGAGATAATCGTTACATTTAATGACATTGATTCTTTACTGATTATTATGCTATTATGTTTACTAACCCTAGTCGGACGATGATGCCTACCAGTATGTGTGGGGTACTGATACTACCTTGCTACACCTTTTTCCTTTGGGTGTAGATTGTGGCAGTTTGAAGTTCCTTGATTAGCATGGAGTACTCAGCGCCAGCTTTAGTGTTCTTCTTTCTGGACGAACCTGGGTCATTTTGTTTGTAAAGTATTCAAATTGAGCTTTTGTACTTGTCTAGACTAGGTCTCATGAGAGTCATGGTTGGGGAATCGTGTAATTTTATTTTGTTGAGATTTTTATCAATTAATAAGAAGTAATGGATATGTTTGAGACTAATTCTTGTATATTGATAGTAATGTTTGTAAGGGTTCTCCTATCAAGTAAAGTCGATGTAGGTTCCTGCACGGCCTATCCATATGGGTCATGATAAGTTTGTATCAGAGCATCTAGGTTATCGGTCTACAAGTACAAGAGCAATGTCGAGTAGACTCCTACTGATTGGTGTGTAGACGTCCACATCTACTCTTCGGGAAGCTATAAGGCATTTAGGGAGTCACACTTATTTCTTTCCCATCGTGCTGTACGATTGTGTCTATCACCTGAGTTGAGTCCAATTGGTATCTGCCTAAATTTGATTAGTGAAAACCCGCGATAAGACTAGTAGGGCGAGATTAACTTGAGTTGACTCGAGAGACAAAAGAAATCTTGTGATAGATTTGTTCTGCTTAGTGAGTTTCGCTGCAACCAAAACTCTCTTGCTGCAGTGGGCTCGCTACAGCGCAAGAGTTACTGCTGCCACAAACCCGTTGTCACGGTAGAATGACCACTGCAGTGGACATGGTCAGGCAAAATAACAGATTTCAGAACCCCTTGTTACAAATATTAGATAAAAAATAGCACCTAGTTAAAAACGGATAAGCAACGCGAGTATAAGTAAACTACTACGATGTCACGAAGAGGGCCAACATAGCTAGTGTCTGAGGATTTCGAACGGGCATCTGTACATAATGGAGGAACCAATATTACCATTCAACAACAATAGAAAACCAGAAAGAAAGATGTTAGGATTGTCTTATAAGCCCCAAATGGGGGCTACCCAAAAATAGTTATAAGCTAAAAAACAGGGGGGAGATGCTACGACCCATCTAGCTAGAGACCTCGTTGTTGCCACTGCCTGCATCCTCGTCCACTCCCTCCTCAACCCACTAAGGAAAGAGAACTCAGGGTGATTCATTTCGGGTCACCTGCGGAGGCCTTTCCCTGGGAGCTAGGGTCTTCAGGATCTTCTTGATCCCTTTCCACATTCGGACAATCATCTTATTCTGAGAACGTCGTTTCCTCCTCTCTCGCTCCAAGTCCTCCTGAAAGCTCAACATGGGCCTGGGCTAGGGAAGCAATCTCTCCCTGTATATCTCCTGAATCATCAACAGCTGCATCGGAGGATCGACTGGTGGAGGGTCAGCTGGTGGAAGGTCGACTGGCAGAAGGCCTGTTGGAGGAAGGAGGTATGGGCAACCCTCCAAGGAGCTCATGCATGGCCGTCACCTTGGCCTCCATCCTATCAAATGGCCCCGATGGTCTAAAAGTGTCATCCCCACCATCATCCTCAGCCGAGGCAGACTTCCTCTTCTTTTTTCCCCTCCCTGGAGCCCCCTTCACCTTCAAGGGATCGAAGGGCCTGTCACAATCCACGATGACATCCCGGGACTCCTGGTGCACTCAGGTCAGTGATAGTATTCATGTTGAAATACCTCCACTCCTCAATAATCTGGGCCCCCACATTGACCCTCAGCCCACTCAGAATAGAAGCCACCACTAAAGCTCGATGATAAGTCATGTCCATGATATTAGAGGGCGGCCGGATCCTCTAGCACACTAGATTGAGTCACTTCCTGTCCTCCATCATAAAGTGGGTACTCTGGATACCCATCCTGGTAATGCCCCAGTTGGTAGTAGCCCTCCGTTCCTCCACCACCAAATTGTTCACTAGCCACTGCCTATTCCCGGGTATGTCACGATCCTTCAGCTCAGACTCGGGAGGGTTGAGCAGACCCAAAGCGTCGTTTATAGCAGCAGGGTTCAAGATAATCTGCATGCACTTGAGGTAGGCTACTGGCTCATCCTGGCTCCAGGCTACGATGGGGAGGTTAGAGTAAAACTTCCGCACCCAGCCCTCATTGGCCTTAACCCAGTCCTTTGTCAAGGGGCCCCACCCGATCCCATGAAGGAGGGTATAGAACTCAGGGGCTTTCTCCTCCATGTCCTGCATAAAAAAATCCCTCTCATGCAGTAGATCCTTCATGGCCTATTCGTTGTACTGAGATTGACATTGGTCGTTAACAAAACAGATGTAGTTCGCGGTGTGAATGTTGTTGATAGAAACAACCATGATCATTAACCTGCATTAATAGGAAGTATTATAAGAGTAATCGAATGACCAGGAGAACTGGTACGAGAAAAAGGGAAAAATCAGAATTTAAAAAAGGGATACACACAAGGCGAACCGCCATAGCGAGTTCGTCACAGCGAATGAGGGCTTGCTGTTGCAGTACCGCTACAACAAACAATGTTTCTTTGTAGCAGACATCATCTTCTTCAGACCTTCAGACCTGATCAATGGAGGTTGAAATCTCATCCTCCGCATTTCTCCAAATTATCAATATTTCAGGCAAGGAGAAGACTTGCACAAGTTCTAACAACTATTACCGCCCTAATAAGGCACGAATTCAAACCCGAAGGGCTCTGAAAAAATCAAAACCACCACCCCATCCAAACCACCTCATCTTCAGCCTTACAACCCCATGAAAATGACTAGGATCATGCAGAGAATAGTAGGGAACACATGAGGACATAAAAACAACTAGCATGCTACAAAAATCTAGCCAGGAATTCAAAATGAGGAGGCCTATATATATTACCCTATAACTGTCACGCCCTACCTTGGGGGGCATGACTGGCACCTGGTGTCCTACTAGGACCTGGACGGTTGAACTAATTAAGCCTGAGCACTTCTGCTGCAAGGCTGGCTCTAACTCTGGAATCAAGGAAAAGACAGGCTATATAGCGGCTGTCAATACATCCCCCGACCGATGAGGCCTTTATCCACCTGTTAAAAGAAAACAGCTAACTAGAAACAACTAAATATAAGGAGTCCTATGCGGACCGACAAGGCCACCATGCTGTCTAGTTGTATCTGAGAAATGAAATCGAGCACTAAACTGATCTGTGACCGACAAGGCCACCAACTAACAACTGAATAAGGCCCCACATGGCCAGTACAGCTAACCATAGGGAAAATATACAGTCTGAAAGCCTGTAGGAATAATAAGATGGTCGGGACAGGGCCTCGGCCTACCCATACTGCACAGACAAGAAGAAAGTAAACCTTTGTCTTCCAAGCTCTGGATGAAAAGGAGCTGAAGGCTCTGTAACGCTGGCTAGAACTACGAGGGATCTGCTCCTCGTCTATGTGTACCTGCAGGCAAGTAATGCAGTGCCCCAAAACAGGCGTCAGTACCACTGATACTGAGTATGCAAAGCAACAACTGAAAATAACTGAAAGTAAATAATGAAACTGATAGTAACTGGAGCAATAAGAAAGACAAACTGAAACTGACTGGAATAGTGGGTTCAGGACAAACCTTAACTATTCTGAAAAGAGTAGGAGTCGTACCTAGTAACGTGGCATCCTACTATCTATCTTACAATAACTAAAATAATATGACATAATGTAACACAACATAAACCCTACCTAGCCCCCATAAGCCGGAAGGTACAATCACCACAATCTATTTACCCCTACCCAGGTCATACCACATCACCTAGTAACTATAAGAAACTTGCCGATCCCCTGGGTATGCAACTTTGACCCACTGGGTCCCTAACTATAATTGTACCTGAGTCTGGAGGACTCTTGAAATCAACACCCCGAGCACAAGCGCTCGACGGGGGTGTATTGTTACACCCCGTAAATTCTTGAAATTTAGATGGACTAACCGCATGTTGATTAAGAGTTTTAGGATGCCATACATTCTAGAGAAAGGACCGGGGGAAGATCGGAAGAGCACCAAGTCGGAGCATCGCAAGGCAAATGCGACTTATAAATCGCATTCAACAAATGCGACTAATAAATCACATTCGACAAATGAAACTTAAAGAGGAAGTCGGGAAAAGCTCCTCCGCGACAGGCAGCATGTCACGGAGGCTTCCCCTCCACGATGGCTAGCGTGCCACGGAGGGGGGGTTCAGGTCCAAGTATATAAGCCCCCACTTTGTTTTAAAATTCATTTTCCCCACTTTTAATTTCCAGAAATGAGTAGAACAGTAGGAGGACGAAGGGATTCTTTAAAATTCCTTCTGTTTACACTGCTAAACGCTGTCCAAACTCGAATTAATCTTGGGTAGTGAAGTATTAAGCTGACGAGAGCATTCCTGCGAAGTTAGTTTCGTGAAATTCGGCCGGTGAATCATCGTCCTACCGAGATAAGGTAAGTGGAATTGCTCCAAATTAGTGTAAATATACTCCTAGCCCTAAAGTGAGTATTTCTCCCTTCTGGACTTTCGAGAAATAGCGAGTTTTCGGCTGTTTTTTGATAAGTCAAAGTTTGGGCTATATAAATATTCAAAGTAGTATTTTCTTCCGAAATATTGATGAATTTAGTTCTAGTTACAATGAATGTGAATACAATTGGAAGAAATAGCTAAATATTGACCGAGTTATGCCAGTTAGCCGGAAAGCCGACAACTGAGGTATGTAAAGCTAGTTTCTTAGGCAAGTTAGCATTTTTAGCATAGTAAGATAGAATAAATTCTAGAAGGAAGTTCCAGAAGCTGAGTATTAAGTATGTTTGCGTTATTATGTCATATTCAGAATAAAAGTCAGTAAATCAGTATTAAACAGCGAGATATTACTTCAGACTCAATACCAGATTCAGTTTAATCCAGCCAAAGAATCAGAATAGAATATCAAAGCACGAACCGTATTATAATATTTATTGTACATGTTATATGTGATTATTGTTGTTTGTTGAGACCTGATTGTGTTATGTGGGCACCCTTAGAGCTTCCTTGCCGCCCCAGGGTTAATAGTTGTGTCGACTCGCCCGCCAGAGGGTGAGGATACGTCACTCCAAGGAGTGGCATGTCATCCGCAATAGGACGAAGATGGGATGCAGCATTCCCCATAGCAGGCTGATCAGCATTATAGCATACCCTGTCGAGCGCTCGCGCCCAGGGCACAAATTATAGATTACAGATACAGATCTCAGATTATAGTTACAGGAGTCCTCCGGACTCAGATACAGTTATAGTTAGGGATCCAGAGGGCCCAAGCTGCATACCTAGGGGGCCGACGGGGTGCTCGTAGTTATTAGATGAGTGGAGTGAATTTATTTTTGGATGGTTTGACCCGGGTAGGGGTATATAGATTGCGTGTTGATTGACACCTTCCGGCTTATGGAGGCTGGTATAGGTTCTTGTATGCTATATATATATATATATATGTTATTTATTAAATTGATAGATAGCAGAATGCCGCATCGACAAGTATGATTCTTACCTTCTCTCCAATATAGTTAAGCTCGGTATAGATTCTGCTATTCCAGACAGTTTTAGCTATCCTCTGTCATTTCAGTAACTACCAGTTTACAGTTTATATTCAGTTATGTTCAGTTTTGCTTTGAATACTTGGTACCAGTGGTACTGACGCCCGTTTGGGGCGCTGCATTACTTGCCTGCAGGTACTCATAGACGAAGAGCTGATCCCTCATAATTTCAACCAGCACACAAAGTCATCAGCTCCTGTCATCCGGAGCTAGACAGCTAGAGGTTTATTCCTTTTCTTTTGTTGAACAGTATGGGTAGGCCGGGGCCCTGTCCCGACCATCTTATCAGTATTCTTAGAGGCTTGCAAATTGTATATTCCTTGTGTTTATCTGTACCGGTCGTGTGAGGCCGTGTGTATGTTTTAGTTATTTATGATGGCCATGTGGGGCCTTATTCAGTTGATAGTTGGTGATCCTGCCGGTCACAAAGTGGTTTAGCATTTGATTCAGCATTTCATTGAAACTAGTCAGCATGGTGGCCTTGTCGGCCCGCATAGGTTCCTTTAAACTACTGTTGTTTTGGTTAGCTGTTGTTGTCTTACAGGTGGCTATAGGCCTAGTCGGCCGGAGGTTGTATTTATAGTTGTTATGTAGGCCGTTGGTTCCATGAATCCAGAGTTAGAGCCAGCTTGACACCAAAAGTGCTTAGGCTCAGTAGTCGAGTAGTCCAGGTCTTAGTAGGGCACCAGGTGCCAGTCATGCCTCCCAAGGCGGGGCGTGACAAACCTGGTATCAGAGCAGGTCGTATCCTAGGGAATCTGCAAGCCGTGCTAAGTAGAGTCTTGTCTATGGATGTGTTGTGCACCACATACTATAGGCAGGAGGCTGCAAGGCATGATAAGATGGTTACTCTTTCTTCCTATTAAGTTGTGCTGTAGAGCGGTACAGTATAGGGTTGAGTCTCTAAAACTTATCATACTCTTTTATTACAGATACAAAGTTAGATCAGCGACACCCTATCACAGGTAGAAGATTGGATATAGCAGCATAAGAGGGCACCAACCAGTTGCAGGGTAACTACAGTAGCAGGAGGAGGTATCAGGGACCTCTCAATGTGATACCTCTATCGGTACTATCCCCAGTATATTTCTATAACTTCAGAGTTGGAAGTCAGAAGCATAGCGTATATACTAGTTGATTTATTTATTAAGATATGTAAGATTTGATTAAGGTGACAGATAATATTAGATTATCAGATAGATGTGAGAGAGAGGGAAATGCAGGATTTCCACCTCCATCTTTTCAGATGTGGTACAGTTCCATGTTTCCGTTTCGTTGTAGTGAGAAAAGGCTATTCCTACCTCTTAGTTTTGATTCCACCACAGTAAAGGGCATAAAGATTGAGGCGATGTTGCCCAAAGTAAGCAATAAGTGAAGACGGATTGGTTGATTCCAGAAAGTGTTAGAAAGAGTAAAGAGCCCTATGATTATGTAAGTTGTGCAGACCTTCATGGTAATAAGTCAGAAGAGCGAGTAGGACCACTAGATTACTCGAAGTGGGTGTAAGAGATCCGTCAATGATGAACTTCCAGTAATAGTCAAGTTCAAGTCAAAAAAAGGCTAAATCCGCCGTAGCATGCTAACAACGGCAGGATACGTCTGCAAGATAATAATTATAATCTTAGATGTGATATTGAAATATAGGGAGGTTATATGAATAAGATGGGTCCGACTGTAAGCCAGAAGTAGCATAGGTTGAAACTTGACTGGTAACCTTATTAACAATGTAAGGCATATACCTTGAACCCCAGAGCTTAGCTTAAGCAAGATAAGGGGAAGAAGCAGGAATACCAGATTTTGAGGGGAAATTAGAATCACCTCCAGATTGAGAGAATATCGTGTATTAAGGACTAAGCCTCGGAATGAAAGTTAAGAGATAGTAAGATTGTAGTTTAGAATGTTGCGGTACATCCGCCTACGGAGAAGGTAAGAGGGTGCCGACCTGGAGACTCTAATCTAGTGTGGCCTAGAGGCAAGGTTCAACAGAACAGTCACGGACCCTTAATGTAATGCCAAGTAAGTCCACAAGGTGCAGATGTTGACCCCACGTTGTAAGAGTGGCAAAATTTCAAATAGTAGATCATAACTAAAGTGCATGTGTTTGTTGCTTCCAGAATGGGACAAAAATCCAATGAAATGGTACAAGAGGACAAGAGATATCATTAGCCAATAGATTATGGGCAAGGTACACTATGCTCGTCATTCCCTCCATCCAGGTTCGACTAAAATGTACCATGATATGAAAGAAATCTACCGGTAGCCAGGAATGAAGAAGGGAATAGCAGAATTCGTAGCTCTGGGTCCTAACTGCCAGCAAGTAAAAGATGAACACTAGAAACCAGGCAGATTGACTCAAGAAATAGCTGTGCCTCTTTGGAAGTAGGAAGCAGTAACTATGGATTTTGTAGCAGGATTTCCACGCACCAGACGGAGATATGACTCAATTTGGATAATTGTTGACAGACTGATAAAAATCAGCCCATTTTCTGCCAGTAAGAGCTACCTTCTTAGCTGAGGATTATACTGAGCTATATATTAAAGAGATAGTCAGGTTGCATGGTGTTCCATTGTCAATTATCTCCGACAGAGGGGCGTAGTTTACAACTAAGTTTTGGCAGTCATTTCAGAGAGGCTTGCGGACGCAGGTTAACCTAAGCATAACTTTTCATCCTCATACAGATGGGCAGGCAGAACGCACCATTCAAACGCTCGAGGATATGTTGCGAGCATGTGTGTTGGATTTCGGAGGTAGCTGGGATGGACGTCTACCGCTCATTGAGTTCGCCTAAAATAATAGTTACTATTCGGCAATCCAGATGGCGCCTTATGAAGCGTTGTATGGGCGAAAGTGTAGACCTCCATTCGATTGGTTTGAGGTAGGAGAATCAGCATTTATTGGGCAAGATATAATTCGTCAGTCAGAAGAAAAAGGAAAGCTTATCAGAGAATGTTTACTGACTGCTCAGAGCCGCCAGAAATCTTATGCTGACATGCGGTGCAGAAACTTAGAATTTGATATGGGGGATTGGGTGCTCTTGAAATTTTCACCAATGAAAGGTGTGATGAGATTCGGCAAGAAAGGCAAGCTCAGCTCGAGATTTGTTGGGCCTTATCAGATTCGCCGAAGAATAGGCCAAGTGGCATACGAGTTGAACTAACCTCTAGAATTAGAGTCTGTTCACCCAGTTTTCCATGTGTCCATGCTGAGGAAGTATATAGGAGACCCCTCTAGAGTTGTCCCAATTCAGGATGTCCAGGTTACGGAAGAGCTGGCTTATGAAGAGGTTCCAATAGCCATACTAGACTGACATATTCGCAGGTTGAGAACTAAAGATGTTGCTTCTGTCAAAGTATTTTGCCGTAACAGAAACCGAGAGGAAATGACTTAGGAAGCAGAGGAAGATATGAAAGTTAGATATCCTCAGTTATTACAGACTTAATCAGCCAGAGATATGTTAGTATTGTTTTTTAATGAGTTGCCTTATATTTATGTGTATAAATGAAATAGTTGACTCTAGTCTATTGCATGATGAATACTATATTATTGTGTGGAGTACCTATATTGGACTTTTCTGCATTTCAGGATTTTTGAGGCTGTCCATATTACGGGGGAAACTGTGCCAAAATTTTTCGAGAATAAGTTGAGTAAGTTGAGATTCCTGTGAGCGGGAGTTTACATTCAAGGACGAATGTTCTTGGGGGGTGGGAGGATGTTACACCCCGTAAATTCTTGACATTTAGATGGCCTAACCTCATGTTGATTAAGAGTTTTAGGATGCCATACATGCTAGAGAAAGTCTCGAGGGAAGACCGGACAAGCGCCAAGTCGGAGCATCGCAAGGCAAGTGCGACTTATAAATTGCATTCAACAAATGCGACTTATAAATCGCATTCGACAAATTCAACTTAAAGAGGAATTCGGGAAAAGCCCCTCTACGACAGGTAGCGTGTCACGGAGGCTTCCCCTCCGCGATGGCCAGCGTGCCACGGAGGGGGGGGGGTTCAGGTCCAAGTATATAAGCCCCCACTTCGTTTTAAAATTCATTTTCCCTACTTTTAATTTCCAGAAACGAGCAGAACAGTAGGAGGACGAATGGACTCTTTAAAATTCCTTCCGTTTACGCTGCTAAACACGGTCCAAACTCAAATTAATCTTGGGTAGTGAAGTATTAAGCTGCCGGGAGCATTCCTGCGGAGTTAGTTTCGTGAAATTCGGCTGCAAATCATGGTCCTACCGAGCTAAGGTAAGTGAAATTGCTACAAATTAGTGTCAATATACTCCTATCCCTAAAGTGAGTATTTCTCCCTTCTGGACTTCCGAGAAATAGCGAGTTTTCGGTTGTTTTTTGATAAGTCAAAGTTTGGGCTATATATATATTCAAAGTAGTATTTTCTTCCGGAATATTGATGAATTTAGTTCTAATTGCTATGAATGTGAATACAGTTGGAAGAAATAGCTGAATATTGATCGAGTTACGCCAGTTAGCCGGAAAGCCGACAACTGAGGTATGTAAAGCTAGTTTTTTTGGCAAGTTAGCATTTCTAGCATAGTAAGATAGAATAAATTCCAGAAGGAAGTTCCAGAAGCCGAGTATTAAGTATGTTTGCGTTATTATGTCATATTCAGAATAAAAGTCAGTAAATCAGTATTAAACAGCGAGATATTACTTCAGACTCAAAACCAGATTCAGTTTAATCCAGCCAAAGAATCAGAATAGAATATCAAAGAACGAACCGTATTATCAGATTTATTATACATGTTATATGTGATTATTGTTGTTTTCTGAGACCTGATTGTGTTATGTGGGCACCCTTAGAGCTTCCTTGCCGCCCCAGGGTTAATACCTGTGTCGACTCGCCCGCCAGAGGGTGAGGATACGTCACTCCAAGATTTGTTCGCGCCAAAAACTTGTTCGCGCTCTGCTGCTCGGTATATATTATACACCGACACGCAAGTGTACGTGGTCAAACAAGTAATAAAGTGGCTAAGTAGCCAAGTATCGATCCAAGGAGGCTGCTCTAGATATGCAAAACTACCTAGTTTACTATATCTCTATTCTATTTCTAACTATGTTAACAACAATCCAACCAAGATTTGAGTAAGTTTTGTTTCTAAACTAATTACTGCTAAAATTAATAACTACTATTTACGTTGAGTTTAGACAATGGATATGCACATGCCAAGGTTAAGAACGAGTAATGAACTTGATAATCATGATAATTTGGTCATCTTCTTCTTCATATTGCTAGCCAAGAACGTTTGCCTAGAAATTAAAACTTCCGTATTTAATTTCACTTTAGCTTCATAAACCATTCGTCTACACTTCTGTGATCAAATGCAATTTATGACCTAACACTACAATTCCGGTTCCTAAATTGACTAATATGGCTTTCAAGTATATTTCTATCAAGAAAGCACATCAAAACCCAATTTTCCCAAATCAAGTTAAGAACAATACCCTATTAATTCACAACTTTCCAATTTCATGCTCTCTCGAGTGAAATTGGACTTTTTAGATATACATTAATGGTGGCCAATCAAGAATGTAATAAGCACAAGAATTAATAGAACAACATGCAAGAAGAAGAAGAAACCATATCAATTATTACCAACATTCATTTCACAAGTTCAAAACCTCAGCAAGAGAGGAATTTGCCACTCATTCTTGGATTAATCATCCTAGAATGAGTGTGAATCATGCATACAATTGAAGGAAAGAAGAAGGGAAGAGAAGAAAACTCTTATCTTTTCTATTCTTCAACTGCCACAAAACCACGTTCCTGCTCCCACTTCTGAACTCAGGCTAAAAAACTAAAACTAAAAAAAACTCCCTTTAAAAATAACCTAAGTGTGCTATTTATACTAGTGGGAAATTTTTCCCGGAATAACAAGCAACGTGTCACGGAGGCCAACGCGGAGCACTGCCTCCGTGACACGGCGTGGACGCGGACCCTCTCTGGAAATTGCATGGTCCGGATAATTAGCCTCAACGTGGCACGGAGGCCATCGCGGAGGCCTGTCTCCGTGCCACGGAGCTGACGCGCAGGCACACTGGAAATTGCCACTTTTATTTCTGCCCAGGCAGTGTGCTACTGCGATGGCAGCGTGGCACGGCACCATCGCGGTGCCACTGCAAAATATGCCATCCGAGGTCTTTTCCACGCTCGCATCCAAGTCCAACTCCGACATAGTTCCAACACGCATTTTAGCTCTTAAAAATCACATTATCCTGCAAAACAAATGCTAATCATGTTGGTTAGTATAAATTCGCATTTTATTACCAAATACATGATATTATATACACATTGCACAACAAACAAGGTAAAAATGATACGTTTGAGTATCACTTGGGCATATAAATCTGCCCAAGATCACTTACCCCACACTTAAATCCTTGTTCGTCCTCGAACAACACATACACAAATCATGCACATCACATCTCAACCTTTGTCACTATGGTGCAACCATTTACGTTACGGTCATACTGATTATTCGATTTTTGCAAATCATCAAGAAAACATGCTTGGTCGTACAAGACAATGACCTTAATACATCGAGGCTTCCTAGACTTTTAAGAATTGATTCTTGATATCGGCAAACTCATGCAAATCAACTAATCAAGAAATTCGACACGAAAATCAATCTTTCATCAAGCATGTACCCTCACAACTCGAGAGAAACTTCCCCTTTTATGCTTGTGCAGCACACAAACATGCAAGTAGGGGCATATAGAAATTAATTTCACTCTCTCTCCCAAAAGAATTCACATGCATCATGTCATGACCCATAGGCTTGCCCTTAGTGTATTACTCCACTAATATAAAGAAATGCAGTGTAGGATCAAATAGGACTTTTAATGGGTTGTAACTGGGCTATGGATCTAGTATATATATATTGGATTAGCCAATAATAGTTGCTAGCATCCTTAAGCGCCTTTTCAACTCATTCCCATCGACTCATGGACATTGTTCCTCTCTTTTCTCTTTTTCTCCCATTCATGCTGATTTACTTTCATACAACCCATTTCATCAGGCACACTTGACCCCAAACGGAAGGTTTTCATGTACCCTCAATTTCATTTAATTACAACTAGTGCCTCTTCAACACCATCTTTTCTTTCCTCACTTTGCTTTTCTTTTCTTTTCACTCTTTTCACTCTTTAACACTTTGGGAAACAATTTTTTTGTTCTTTGTAAGCGCTTAAGAGCTTCTTATAGACTTTAAGGCTAATGAAAAGAAAGAATAAAGCTTAGTTCATACAATTCTGGACAAAAGAAAGAAATCGGCTAAAGGCTCAACGGGCTGACTAGGGTATACAACAAATAAAAAGGTAGAACTTGACAAGAAAAAAATGGAAACTAACGGTTAAAACAAAGAAATGCCTACATCCTTTCCGACACTACACCTCCTTCATTTCGCTTTGTATACACGCCAGGAAAGTTCTAGACAATTCACAATGACATGGAATAGCAAAACCTCACTCACACTTCATGCACATGCTCGAATCAAGATGCATTCACAGACTCTTTAATTAGTCAAGTACATGAATTCAAGATTAAGCCTCAATCATAATGAACCAAATTCTATAGCCTAGGTAACTCAACATATTTACACAATTACATGCTTTCAAACGAATCACTTTCGTATTTCGAACATCAATTACACACGCAACAAAATTTTAGCAACCATAAGCAACTACAGTTTATTGATGCAATCCACCAAAGAAACTAAAAACAAATCATCTACTCCTATCGACTACATTTCCCTTAAGACGGTCGTCATCCATCCATCATAGGGAATGTTCACTAACTATGACATCGGTTCAATGGGACTATTCTTGGTAAAAGAAGCGAAAACAAACTCCGAGAAACCCAAAAATAAAACTCCAAAATTTTTGCAACACATCGATCATTTCGATGAAAAAAAATATTTACAAAATATGTTGATAAGTGCAACATCCTTTCGCAAAAAATTTGAAAAATATCGATCATATCGATAGATAAAAAAATATTTACAAAATTTACAAAATATTTACAAAGGCAACCATAACTTTTTAAAGACACACATCATTAGCCACAAACAAATATATACACATCATTCACAAATTAGTTCACAACAACAGGGAAAGCACAGACATACACAAACGTCAAGGAAGAATATACAGCAAATTTAGAGCCTATGACCCAGCACCTAACTACTCCCCACCCCACACTTAAATCGAACACTGTCCTCAGTGTTCACAAAAGTACAAAGCACAAAATTTTGGGTGGTGAAACTCCCTGCTCAGTCGAAATATTTGACTTCCTCATCCGGTGCTGCGGCCTCGTCGCCCATATCTGAATCAGCTCCCTCGCCGTCATCGGACTCCACATCAGAGTCCTCACGACGTGTCTCCTCATCAGTAGGGACGTCGTCGTCAGTCGGCTCCACAAAGGCTGGCCCCACCTTGCATAAAGCTCTGGCGTTCTCGCCAAAAGGGTAGTCCAGCTCCAGCTGCCATAATTCATCCTCGGTGGCTGGTCTCCCACCTATCCGTAGCTGCAACATCTGCATAACGAACATACGGGCCATATACTGGTCGTCACGAGCATGTCGCTCGCCCAGACTCAGCACAGGTCCGTGTGTAGTGTCGGGGGCCTTGGTCTTTGTCACATCAAGGGCCCGCCGCTCCAACTGCGGAATGTAATCCAAGGCTTCTTCCTCAACGTCGAGGCCTCGGAGGAAGGTGGTGATGAGTCCGCCAAACCCGTATCTGTGGCCCTGGTGTAGTCTGGCTCTCTTCATGGCGGATATTATAACCGCCCCCACATTAATCTCAAGCCCTTTCATAAGGGCATACACCAGGCAGACACGGTCCCGGGTCACGTCAGTCATATGTACTCCCGGGATCAAACACGAACATACAATTTTTAGCCAGATTCTGGCCTCCCTGTTCATCTGCGAATAAGGCAGAGTCTAGTGGTAACCCCTCTCTTTGTGTCTACTCCATCGGGCTGTGGATCGAGCCCCGCACAACGTACGTCTGATGTCGGCGTACGGTGGGGTGATGTTGAGCTGGCGGAGAACGTGGGCGTCTGTGTCCCGCGCTCCAACGATGGCATTCAGCTGCTGGGGTTCCAGAGTGACAATCTGCCCTCTGATTTTAATAGTGTGGCTTTTGATGGCCGGGTTCCAGTTGGCATAAAATTCCCGGACCAAGTGAAGGTTGCACTCCTTGGGCTCCTGAAAAATAAAGCTGAGCCCAGCTGCTTCAATCCTCTGTACGATGCGAGGGAACTCCTGTGCAAGTGGTTCCCTTGCAATATGTTCCTCCGGGAAGTACTTGTTCTCCTTATGCTTTGCGTACCACTTCTTCCCTTCATCGGTAACCCATCGTGTTCCGTATCGGCGGTTTTGACCGTGTGGAACAGCAGGTGCAGCTGGGACAGCAGTGCCCAGTCTCATTCTCTTTCTGCCGGTGCCTGAGGTTGAAGCACCCTTGCCTTTATCTTGTCGGCTGGCCATTGTACCTGTCCATTTACACAGACAAGCACAACGTTAAGCTAAAAACTTGTTAGTTTTGGCTAAGGTCGGGTTAAACAAAATTTACCCCACACTTAGTCTTTAACAATATTTACAACATGTTAGCAAGGATAGATCTATTTACACCCCAAACACAATCACTATAAACATATTGCTTAGTGCGTTCACAAAAATTCGACAGCATAACGACTAGCGAACTACTCAGACTTCATACAGCTAACCCAATCCTACTATCGACAGCTATTCACCCATAACACTTAGCAACAATAACAACAACCAAATAGAAACAACAATACAAACATTTTATATACACTAATCTAAGCAATTCAACCAATTCACATATTACGCAATGTCCCACTAAAAATCGAGAATTAGTCGTCTTTCACCAATTATACAATATTTACCACGACTTATCTCAAATAATAAACACACCCCGGCATCAATTTCGTCAAACTATCAAGTTACCCAAGTTAAAATTCAACAACCCCAAGCCCTAGAACTCAATTCGACAATCAACAATGAATTATTCAATCAATCGATAAGTTCACCCGTCAACTACAACAATCCGAACACAATCAATCGCAAAATAATTCACGTCATGTTTAATTTCTACCTAGGGTGATATATCTCACCTCACATGCTCAAAATCGACAAAAATCGCCAAAAATTTGAGATAGACGATGAAAACATACCTTGGAATTGAAGAATCGATAAAGACTTGACGTTTTCCTTGCCTCTTAATGTGGCACGGAGCTTGGGGGTAGGGGAATGGGTGTTTGGTCGCGGAGGGAAGAGGGAATGGGGAAAATAGGGGCGAAATCGGGGGTTTTTATTAAGAAAACACGCGGGTCACCCGGAAACCCGGTGTGACCCGGCACTGGGATAAGGGCAACGTGTCACGGAGGGTAACACGGAGGCCCTCCTCCATGACACGGAGCCAACGCGTTGGCTTACTGGAATTTTAAAAAATTCCAGATTTGCCTTCAACGTGTCACGGAGGCCAACGCGGAGCATTGCCTCCGTGACACGGCGCCAACGCGCCAGTGCTCTGTTTCACTATCAAATTTTATTTTTCATACCTCGCCTCGTTTTCTCGATTCCACGTATTTTTCCACCGGTATACCTGAAAATCACCTCACTAAACAAAAATTGGTTAAATGACTAGATTCCCTACTAAAAGAATAAAAATTACTAATTAAAATGCACATCTAAACCTAGTCAAGAAAAAGAAAATAAAATAAAATAAAAGAAAAACTTTACACTAAGGAAAAAGAAAGAAAAATGTTTTTCACGGGTTGCCTCCTGTGCAGCGCCTGGTTTAACATCGCGGCTCGACAGCCTTTACGCTCAATTTTTTTTACTAGGGAGATGGAAGATTTGACCCGATCATGGTCATCTCCCCAGTAGTTCTCAACCTTGTCTGGTGGCCTACCTCCTAGGACATGGATTCTATATGAACCAATGGATCGTGACAAGTCGGGGCGGGGGGACGGAAAAAGAAACGACTCCGAAGAAAAAAATTGGGGTTCCCAATGCTTCGCGTATGTATAAGACCAAATCCATTCGATTTCTAAAAAGGATTACTAGTAACTCTCGGGAATCACTCAATCCATTTGCATTCCCATGATCAATCACGTTGATCACCGAGAGTTCCTTATAGACAGTCGGGAGCTTAGGTGCCTTGTACACGTCGAACACCTCAACCTTGTCGTGTGCTCGCATCGTGAGTTGACCCGCAGCTACATCGATCAATGCCTTTCCGGTTGCCAAAAATGGTCGACCCAAAATAAATGGGACTTCTGCATCTGGCTCAAAATCCAGAACAATGAAATCTACCGGAAAAATGAGGGAGCCTACCTGCACTAGCACATCCTCCACAATGCCATCCGGCTTAGCTAAAGACCTGTCTGCTAGCTGCAAGATCACTGTTGTAGGTCTAGGACTCCCTAGCCCTAACTTTCTGAATACTGAAGATGGCATTAGATTTATACTTGCCCCCAAGTCGCATAACCCACGAGCTTGGATACTTTGCCCAATCGTCAGCTGGATAGTAAAACTTCCAGGATCCTTCAGTTTAGTGGGCAACCTGTTCTGAATACGGGATGTGCATTCCTCCGTTAAAGCCACCGTGGCATACTCGGTCAAGCGACTTTTGTTGGCCACGATGTCTTTGATATACTTTGCATATTTTGGCACACCCTGCAAGACATCAACAAGAGGTAAGTTAACATGTACCTGTTTAAGTACCTCCATGAATTTCTGGAAACACGCCTCCTCCTTGTGTTTCTTAAGTCGTTGAGGGAACGGGGGTGGAGGCCTTGTTGGTTCAGCTTCTTTGGTCTTCCCCGTATCTGAGGTTTGTTCTCCCTCAACATCTGCTGCTCCTGACTTCTGAGGCGGTCTTTCCGGCTCCACCTCCTTTAATTGTAAACCACTCCTCGTGGTCACTGCATTTACCTGCTTAGGATTGGGATCCGTGTCGCTAGGTAGTCCTCCCCTTGGTCTAGTATTTTGGGCACTGGCAAATTGCCCAAACTGATATTCAAGATCCTTGGTTGCCAATTGATTGTTCTTTACTTCGGCCGCCAGTTTGACATAGTCAGCCTGCAATTGTGCCTGGTTGGCAATCATGGTCTTGAACATTTCCTCAATAGTCGGTGATGGTGGTGGAGGAGGGGCATTGTGATTTCTAAACTGATTCTGATAGCCTTGTTGCCCTCCTTGGTTTCTGTGCATACCCTGCCCTGAACCCTGGCCTTGTTGATTGTTGCTACCCCACGAAAAATTTGGATGATTCCTCCAATTCGAGTTGTAGCCACCACCAAATTGCTGTTGATTCCTCTGTGCATTGCCCACAAAGTTGACAGAATCAGGATTTGCACCACAGCATTCAGCTGAATGCTCACTACTACCACACACTTCACACCACATCTGTTGGACTGCATTAACTGAGGCTGACGGCTGGTTCAAATTCATATTGCTGAAGTGAGTGTTTAACTGATTTTGCAAAGCAGCTATCTGTGCAGCGATAGCTGTGAATCCATCCACTTCAAGCACTCCCGCTGCTTTCCTTGCTCCACCTCTTGAAGAATCTGCATTCCATTCCGGATTGCCTTGTGAAATTCGGTTGAGCAAAGTGTACAGCTCCTCATAAGTCTTCTCCAGCGCTTACCCTCCAGCTGCTGAGTCTAACAAAATTTTAGTGTGGGGTTCCAAACCCTCAATAAAAGTGTGGACCAACACCTCATTTGACTGATGATGATGAGGACAGTCCCGCAACATGGACTTGAATCTTTCCCAGGCTTGATAAAGATTTTCTCCTTCCCTCTGTTTAAAACTTAGAATCTGACTTCTATGTTTAGCTGTTTTACCTGAAGGGAAAAATCTGATCAAGAACTTCTTTGCAAGATCATCCCACGTTGATATAGAGTTGGGTGGTTCAGCTTTTAACCACCTCTTGGCTTCACCAAGTAAGGAAAATGGAAATAAGGTGAGCCGAACATAATCAGGTGACACTCCAGCGGGGATGTAAGTGTCACTTATCTCCAAAAAGTTCTGGAGATGTTGTTGCGGATCTTCGTGAGGGAGACCGGTAAACTGCCCGCTAGTGTGCAAAAGTTGCACCATATTTTGCTTTAACTCAAATCTCCCCCCAGGCTCTGGTTTGCGGATGCTGGAATGTACATTATTAGCGTGTGGGATTGCCACCTCGCGAACCGGCCTGGCTGCTACTTCCTCGGGCACTAACACCGCCCGCACAACTGGTGGATTGGGTTGCTCCATCATAGACTGTTTGAGCAACTGCAACTTCTTCCGAAGAGCTTCTCTATGTTGACTATGCAATTCACGTTCTGGCTCAAAGTAAGATTCCACCAGCTCCTTGTCCCTTGCCAGTGTTCATAGAAATAAAAATCTGCAAAATACAGGCTAAGACCAAGTTGTTAACACTTAAGAAAATAAAAATACAAATACAGTAAATTTACACTAAACAAAATTTTACAAATCGCCTAGCCTCCCCGGCAACGGCGCCAAAAACTTGTTCGCGCTCTGCTGCTCAGTATATATTATACACCGACACGCAAGTGTACGTGGTCAAACAAGTAATAAAGTGGCTAAGTAGCCAAGTATCGATCCAAGGAGGCTGCTCTAGATATGCAAAACTGCCTAGTTTACTATATCTCTATTCTATTTCTAACTATGTTAACAACAATCCAACCAAGATTTGAGTAAGTTTTGTTTCTAAACTAATTATCTGCTAAAACTAATAACTACTATTTACGTTGAGTTTAGACAATGGATATGCACATGCCAAGGTTAAGAACGAGTAATGAACTTGATAATCATGATAATTTGGTCATCTTCTTCTTCATATTGCTAGCCAAGAACGTTTGCCTAGAAATTAAAACTTCCGTATTTAATTTCACTTTAGCTTCATAAACCATTCGTCTACACTTCTGTGATCAAATGCAATTTATGACCTAACACTACAATTTCGGTTCCTAAATTGACTAATACGGCTTTCAAGTATATTTCTATCAAGAAAGCACATCAAAACCCAATTTTCCCAAATCAAGTTAAGAACAATACCCTATTAATTCACAACTTTCCAATTTCATGCTCTCTCGAGTGAAATTGGACTTTTTAGATATACATTAATGGTGGCCAATCAAGAATGTAATAAGCACAAGAATTAATAGAACAACATGCAAGAAGAAGAAGAAACCATATCAATTATTACCAACATTCATTTCACAAGTTCAAAACCTCAGCAAGAGAGGAATTAGCCACTCATTCTTGGATTAATCATCCTAGAATGAGTGTGAATCATGCATACAATTGAAGGAAAGAAGAAGGGAAGAGAAGAAAACTCTTATCTTTTCTATTCTTCAACTGCCACAAAACCACGTTCCTGCTCCCACTTCTGAACTCAGGCTAAAAAACTAAAACTAAAAAAAACTCCCTTTAAAAATAACCTAAGTGTGCTATTTATACTAGTGGGAAATGTTTCCCGGAATAACAAGCAACGTGTCATGGAGGCCAACGCGGAGCACTGCCTCCGTGACACGGCGTGGACGCGGACCCTCTCTGGAAATTGCATGGTCCGGATAATTAGCCTCAACGTGGCACGGAGGCCATCGCGGAGGCCTGTCTCCGTGCCACGGAGCTGACGCGCAGGCACACTGGAAATTGCCACTTTTATTTCTGCCCAGGCAGTGTGCTACCGCGATGGCAGCGTGGCACGGCACCATCGCGGAGCCACTGCAAAATATGCCATCCGAGGTCTTTTCCACGCTCGCATCCAGGTCCAACTCCGACATAGTTCCAACACGCATTTTAGCTCTTAAAAATCACATTATCCTGCAAAACAAATGCTAATCATGTTGGTTAGTATAAATTCGCATTTTATTACCAAATACATGATATTATATACACATTGCACAACAAATAAGGTAAAAATGATACGTTTGAGTATCACTTGGGCATATAAATCTACCCAAGATCAATAGGCCTAGTCAGACGGAGGCTCTATTTATAGTCATTATATAGCCCGTTGGTTCCATGAATCCAGAGTTAGCGCCAGCCTAGCACCAGAAGTGTTTAGGCTCAGTAGTCCAGCAGTTCAGGTCTTAGTAGGGCACCAGGTGCCAGTCATGCCTCCCAAGGCGGGGCTCGACATGTATAAAGGCCAACCACGACAAAATATGGGGAAACTGGCATCCCATCTTCATCCCTAGCGGACGGCATGCCACTCCATAGAGCGACGTATCCTCGCCCTCTAGCAGATGAGTCGATACAGCTATTAACCCTGGGGAGGCCGTGGAAGCTAGGTAATCCAGCCCAAAACAATACAATCAAGTCTGAACTGATAGCAATGACTGCATATAATACATACTGAATCTGATAATAATAATAAAATCTCTGACATGCCTTACTGAATCTCATACTAAAGCATGATATAACATTTCTGAAATAATCTGCTGGGACTTATGCTGTTTTACTAAGTTTCATGCAAAACAAGATATAATATTTCTGACGTGCTTTACTAAATTTCATATTGAGTATGCTATACGGTTTCTAAAATACTCTACTGGAATATATACTGTTTTACTATATTGGGACAACTAACTTGTCGAAAGAAACTGTCTTTACATACCTCGACTTCTGGCTTTCTGATTAACTGGCGTAGCTCGGCTAATATTGAGCTATTTCGCCAACTGTAATCATTTTCACAACAGAATAGAACTAATTTCATCATTATTTTGGAAGAAAACAATACTATGTATATATCTACTGGCTATTCTTCGGCTTATCGAAGAACGACCGAAAACTCAAAATTTCTCGGGAGTCTAGAAGAGAGGAATACTCACTTTAATGATGGGAGTGTATTAACACTAGTTTGGAGCAGTTCCAATCACTCTGACTCGGCGGGTCGACGATTCGCCAGACAATTTGTGCGAAACTAACTCCATAAAAATGCTCCCTGCAGCTTTATACTTTGGTACCCAAAGTTAATTTAACTTTGGACAACGTTTGACGGCATAATCGGAAGGAAATTTACTCAAACCCTTCGTCCTCCTCTGTTTCTGATCGAGACTTATAAGAAAATGACTTGAAAATGAAGTGGGAGGCCTTTATATACTTGGAGCCTGAACCATGGCAACGTGGCTCGCTGGCCATCATGCCAATCCAGCTCCGTGCCACACTGGCCATTGCAAAGGAGGTTCCTCCGTGCTATGTTTCCCCTTTGGGCAGCGCGACTCGACCTCCTCTTGCGAAAATCCGACTTGGCACTCGTTCGGCCTTTCCTTGGGTCCTTTCCTCGCACGTAAGGCATCCTAAAACTTCCAACCAACATGCGAATAGGCCAACTACATGCTAGAAACTTACGGGGTGTAACATCCTCTCCAGCTTAAGAACATTCATCCTCGAATGTTAACTTCTACCTGCAAGAATCTTAACTTGCAATTATTTATTCTGGAAAAATTTCGGCAGAGTCTCCCCTGTAATATGGACTATCCCTAAAATCCTGAAACGCAGAGAAGTCCAATACAGGTACTCCACACCATACTATAGCATTCATTTCACAATAAATTGGAGTCAACTACTCCACATATACATGAATATAAAGAAACTCATGAAACAACAATAACAGCATACCTCTGGCTGCGTAATCCGACTAAGTCTGAAACAAGTGAGGCAATCTGATTTTCATATCATCTTCTGCTTCCCAAGTCACCTCCTCTCGGTTTCTGTTACACCACAACACCTTGACAGAAGCAACATCTTTAGTTCTCAACCTACGGATCTGCTAGTCTAGTATGGCTACTAGAACTTCCTCATAAGCTAACTCTTCTGTGACCTGAACATCTTGGACTGGGACAATTTGGGAGGGATCTCCTATGCACTTCCTCAACATTGATACATGAAAAACTGGGTGAACAAATTCTAATTCTGGAGGTAGGTCCAATTCATATGCCAACTGGCCTATCCTTTGGCGAATCTGATAAGGCCCAACAAACCTCGGGCTAAACTTGCCTCTCTTGCCAAATCTCATCACACCCTTCATGGAAGAAACCTTCAGAAACACCCAATCACCCATATTAAATTCCAAGTTTCTGCGCTGCACGTCAGCATAAGATTTCTGGCGGCTCTGAGCAGTCAGTAGACGTTTCCTAATAAGCTTTACTTTTTCCTCTGACTAATGAATGATATCTGGCCCAATCAATGCTGATTCTCCTACTTCAAACCAACCAGCTGGAGATCTACACTTTCGCCCATACAACGCTTCATAAGGTGCCATCTGAATTACTGAATGGTAACTGTTATTATAGGCAAACTCAATAAGCGGTAGGTGTTCATCCCAGCTACCTTCAAAATCTAACACACATGCTCGCAACATATCCTCGAGCGTCTGAATGGTACGTTCAGCCTACCCATCTATCTGAGGATAAAACGTTGTGCTCAGGTTAACCTGCGTCCCCAAGCCTCTCTGAAACAATTTCCAAAACCTAGCTGTAAACTGTGCCCCTCTGTTGGAAATAATTGACAATGGAACACCATGCAATCTGACTATTTCTTTAATATACAGCTCAACATAATCTTCGGCTGAAAAGGTAGCCCTTACTGGCAAAAAATGAGCTGATTTTGTCAACCTGTCAATAATTACCCAGATTGAATCATACTACACCTGGTGCGAGGTAATCCTGCTACAAAGTCCACGTTAACTGCTTCCCACTTCCATAGAGGAACAACTATATCCTGGGTCAGTCTGCCTAGTTTTTAATGTTCAGCTTTTACCTATTGGCAATTAGGACATCGTGCTACAAATTCTGCTATCGCCTTCTTCATTCCTGGCCACCAGTAGATTTCTTTTACATCGTGGTACATTTTCGTCGAACCTGGATGGAGAGAATAACGGGCATAGTGTATCTCACCCATAATCTGCTGGCGAAACCCTGCAATGTCTGGAACACAAAGGCGATCTTTATATCTCAACACTCCATCCTCAATTACCTGAAAATCTATCACCTCTCCTCGCTGAACTTTGTTTTTGAGCTGAACCAGGCTAGGGTCTTCATACTACCATTCCTTCACTTCCACGACTAATGATGATACTGCGGTGTTCTGGATTACCGCTCTGTTGTCCCCTGTTTCTGCTATGCGAACGGCTAAACCGGTTAGCTGATGCAATTCTTGGGCTGCAAGTACGCCAAACTCCCCATAGATTTACGGCTAAGGGCATCTGCTAACACATTAGCCCTTCCTGGGTGATATAAAATATTCATATCATAATCTTTCAATAGCTCTAACCAGCGACGCTGCCGCAAATTCAATTCTTTCTGGGTGAATACATATATTGTAGGCTTTTGTGATCAGTGACAATATCCACGTGGATGCCATACAAGTAGTGTCTCCATATCCTCAAGGCATGAATTACCGCAGCTAATTCCAGGTCATGGGTAGGATAGTTCTTCTCATGCTTCCTCAGCTGCCTAGAAGTGTAAGAAATCACTTTACCATGCTGCATCAGAACACATCCTAACCCAACACTCGAAGCGTCACAATAAACTGCATAACCCTCTGTTCCTTCTGGTAATGCTAATACTGGTGCTGACGTCAATCTATCTTTCAATTCCTGGAAGCTCTGCTCACAAGCCTCAGTCCACTGGAATTTTGTTGCCTTCTACGTCAGTTTGGTCAAAGGTGCTGCTAAAGTGGAAAATCCTTCCACAAACTTTCTGTAGTACCTGGCTAATCCCAGGAAACTGCGTACCTCGGTCGGAGTGGTAGGTCTGGGCCATGTTTTTAATGCTTCTATCTTCTGTGTATCTACCTGTATACCAGTGTCCAACACGATATAACCCAAAAGCTACTGAATTCAGCCAAAACTCACATTTAGAAAACTTGGCATATAGCTGGCGTTCTCTGAGAATCTGGAGCACTTTCAGCAGATGATCATGGTGGTATGCCTCTGAGCGAGAATACACCAGAATATCATTGATAAACACTATCACGAACAAGTCTAGGTATGGCCTGAAAATACTATTCATCAGGTCCATAAACACTGCTGGAGCATTCGTCAGCCCAAAGGACATGACTAAGAATTCAAAGTGGTTGTATCTGTTCCTGAAGGCAGTCTTTGGAATATCTCTTTCAAGAACCCGAAACTGATGATATCCGGACCTTAAGTCAATCTTGGAAAAATACCTTCCTCCCTGCAGCTGATCAAACAAATCGTCTATTCTGGGAAGCGGGTACTTATTTTTGACAGTAACTTTATTCAGTTGCTGATAGTTTATACACATACGGAGGGAGCCTTCCTTCTTTCTCACGAACAGAACTGGCACACCCTATGGTGAGGTACTCGGCCTAATAAAGATCTTATCTAGAAAATCTTTCAATTGTTCCTTTAATTCTCTGAGTTCAGCAGGAGCCATCTGATAAGGGGGAATGAATATAGGCTGTGTCACGCCCCGCCTTGGGGGGTATGACTGGCACCTGGTGCCCTATTAGGACCTGAACTACTGGACTGCTAAGCCTAGGCACATCTGGTGCCTGGCTGGCTCTAACTTACCTTTCTGGAAACAAAGGGCTATATAACGGCTGTAAACACAACCCCCGGCCCATTGGTCTATAGCCTCCTGTACCTGTACTAACAGCTGACCAGAAACACATCAATTCAGGGAAACCTATGCGGGCCGACAAGGCCACCATACTGTCTAGTTATCTGCAACTCAATCATGAAGTACTAAAAAGCTACGTGACCGGCAAGGTCACCACTACTGGTAAATTATGGCCCCACACGGCCAACATAACAGAAATAAAGAGTGCTAACAACTATACAACTGCACGGCCTCACACGACCGGCTCAACTAACCACAGGGAAATATACAGACTGCAAGCCTCTAGGAATAGCAATAGAACTGATCGGGACAGGGCCCCGACCTACCTGTACTATACAACAAAAAGGAACTGAAATACACCTCTGAAATTCAGCCTCCGGAGGACAGGAGCTGAATACTCGACCGCTGACAGGAAGTCACGTAGTATCGCCTACTCGTCTATGAGTACGTGCAGGCAAGTAATGCAGTGCCCCACTGGGCGTCAGTACCGCTGGTACTGAGTATGTAAAGCAATAACTGAAAGAAACATCTGGAAAAAATAATATAACTGATGAAACTGAAGTAGAAGGAATAGCTTAACTGTCTGATAATGTAAGTCGTACCTTCTCTTAATCATACTAGAAGGAGTAGGAGTCATACCTGAGGATTGATCGTTCTACTGTCGATCTACTCGTATCTACTGTAACACAGTATAACATATCATAACATACATAGCATACACAAACCTTACCCGGCCCCCATAAGCCGGGAGGTACAATCAGCACAGAATCTACACCCCTACCCCGGTCATCCCATCTCCTATAATGGCTGTAAGCATCCTGCCGGTCCCCTGGGTATGCACTTGGGCTCGCTAAGCCCCTGACTATAACTGTACCTGAGTTCGAAGGACTCCTAAATCAACACCCCGGGCGTACCCGCTCGACGGGGGTGTATAAGGGCCGACCAAGGCACAATATGGGGAAAACTGGCATCCCATCTTCGTCCCCTTGCGGGACGGCATACCACTCCGTAGAGTGACGTATCCTTGTCCTCTGGCGGATGAGTCGATACAGCTATTAACCCTGGGCGGTCATGGATGCTAGGTAATCCAACCCCAAACAACACAACGATCTCAACTAGTGATACTGTCTGCGTGTCTCACATGCTGAGGCTAACAGGGGTAAGGTATCGTATATATTACATGCTGAGCTAATGATAGTAATCTGTACGTATTTAATACGTGCTGAGGCAGGTAAATATATATAAGTATAGTCTCCTGCCAGACTGTACTGAGGCTAATGCTGAACATGATATAATCTTTCTGCTGTAACTATGTTGTATACTGATTTTCTATAGTAACTTGATTTACTATTCCTTACATGCTTTCTAGCTTCATTTCGACTTATCATTCTATTTCTGAGCTGTCTTACAGATACTACTTGCTCTACTAGGTTTCGATTGAGTACAATGATATACTAACATCCTGTGTAACATCGCATACTGAGCATACTGTGCAGTTTCTAATGCTTATATTAAAGTCTCTATCGTACTAGCAAATTTCACGCAAGTTGTAACTCGATACTTTTAATATCGTACCAACAGTCGTAACAAACGTAACACATGACTTCTGGACAATCTACTGGCCTTTAAATTACTGTACTGTATCAAGATCACTTAACTTGCCGAGGAAACTAACTTTACATACCTTATCCTTGAACTATTCGTCTGTCGGACGAGGCTTGGCCGGTACTTCAACTATTTTCTCCCAACTGCATTCATAAATATGTCAATCAATACTAAATACAACTTTGTTTTAAAAGGCAACGTCGCTTTCGATATAGTTTATAGCCTAAACTTAGGCTTATCGAAAGACGGTCGAAAACTCGCTATTTTTCGACGGTCCAGAAGGGAGAAATATTCACTTCTCAGCTAGGAACACATAGACATTAATTTAGAGAAATTGCACTTACCTTAGCTCGGTGGCTCGACGATTCGTCGACCGTATTTTATGAAACTGAATCCGTAGGAATGCTCTATGCTGCTAAATACCTCAGTATCTGGAGTTAATTTGAATTTGGGCAGCGATTAGCAGCGTAATCGGACAAAAATTATTTAATTTCTTCGATCCTTTTCCCTTCACTGCGTTTGCTCTCTGTTTTCTGGAATTTCCTAAGTGTTTAAATGAAATTAAATCGAAGTGGGTCTTATATACTTGAGCCTGAACCTGGGCAACATGTCACGGAGCCATCGCGGAGGCCTTACCTCCGTGACACGCTGCCATCGCGGAGGGGCTCTGCCTCGGCTCCTCCCGCGATGGTTCGACAAGTTTCTCATCTGATCTTTTTCCTGGCCTTTCTCTAGCATGTATGGCCTTCAAATATACTTAACCAACGTGCGAATAGGTCGTCTAGGTGCCGGGAATTCTACGGGGTATAACATTCTCCCCCCCTTAAGAACATTCGTCCTCGAATGTACACTGTTATCTAGAGGACTACTTACTTTACTTTCTAGAAAAATTTCGGTAGAGTTTCTCCTGTAATATGGACTATAGCAAAAACCTGAAATGCAGAAAAGTCCAACACAAGCACTGCACGTAATATTCTAGGATCCACTGGGTAATTAGATATCAATCTTTCTTTATCATTTACAGACATACAACCATAAGGTACTGCATAAGTAATAATACGGACATACCTGTCGCCTGACTGGGCCTGAAATAGGTGAGGATATCAGGTCCTCATATCTTCCTCCGCTTCCCAAGTCATCTCCTCTCGGTTCCTGTTACGCCTCAATACCTTGATAGACGTAATATCTCTAATCATCAATCTGCGAATCTGTCTGTTTAAGATAGTTATTGGAACCTCTTCATAGGCCAACTTTTTCGTAACCTATTCTGGACTGGGACTGCTCTGGACGGGTCTCCTATGCATTTCCTCAGCATAGATACATGAAAGATCGGATGAACGAATTCTAATTCTGGAGGCAAATTCAATTAACGGTAAATGCTCACTTTGGCTACTACTAAAATCTAGCACACACGCTCGCAATATGTCTTCGAGCGTCTGAATTGTGCGCTCAGCCTGCTCATCTGTCTGAGGATAGAATACTGTGCTTAAATTAATCTGCGTTTCCAGATTCCTCTGGAACGACTACAAGAATCTAGCTGTGAACTGTGCTCCCCTACCTGAAATGATAGATACCGGCACTCCATGCAATCTAACTATTTCTCTGATATATAATTCGGCATAATCCTCAGCTGAGAAGGTAGCCCTCACTAGCAGGAAATGAGCTGATTTTGTCAGCCTATCAACTATTACCCAAATGGAATCATTTCTGCATCTAGTACGGGGTAACCCTGTTACAAAATCCATGTTTATCGCTTCCCATTTCCACATAGGTACCGGTATCACTTGCGTCAAACCACCCGGTTTCTGGTGCTCGGCTTTTACCTGCTGACAATTAGAACATCGAGATACAAATTCAGCTATCTCAGCTTTCATACCTAGCCACCAGTAGATGTCTCTGATGTCGTGGTACATTTTAGTCGCTCCTGGATGGAGAGAATAGCGGGCGTAATACGCCTCGCTTATAAGCTACTGGCGATGCCCCCAAAATATCTGGAACACAAATGCGGCCTTTATATCGTAACACTTCATCCTCGGTTATCTGAAAATATGTCACCTCTCCTCACTGAATCTTATGTTCAAATTGAACCTGGCTAGGGTTTCTATACTGCCGTTCCTTTACTTCCACTACTAACGACAACACTGCGACATTTTGTATTATCGTTCTGTTATCTTTTATTTCTGCTATGTGAACGGCTAAACCGGCTAACTAGTGAAATTCTCGGGTCTATTCTCACCGTTCAGGCGGCAAGTATGCCAACTCCCCATAGATCTACGGCTAAGGGCATCTACTACCGTATTAGCCCTTCCCGGGTGATACAAAATTCTCACTTTTTAAGGCATAAACTACTGCAACTAACTCCAGGTCATGGGTAAGATAATTCTTTTCACGTTTCTTCAATTTCCTGAAAGCATAAACTGTTACTTTACTATGCTACACCAACCCTCTGTACCTTCTGGCGATACTAACACTGGAGCTGATGTTAACCTGGCTTTTAACTCTTGGAAGTTCTGCTCACACGCCTCAGTCTACTGGAACTTTGCTGCCTTCTGTGTCAACTTAGTCAGAGGTGCTGCTAAGGTGGAAAATCCTTCCATAAACCCTCTGCAGTATCCGGCTAACCGCAGGGATTGCGTACTTCGATCGAAGTGGTTGGTCTAGGTTATGTCTTCACTACTTCAATTTTCTGTGTATCTATCTGTACACCTGCCTCCGACACAATGTGACCAAAAAGGCTACTAAACTCAACCAAAATTCACATTTACAAAAATTGACATATAACTGACGGTCATACTAGTTTATTATACCGGAGAATCTGACAAGTAATCTACCGGTATAGCTAGAGCTTATCTAGCCTTCTGGCCGCATGCTAAGGCTACTTGTTGCTAAGGTAACCTTGAACGACTATCTGCACACCATGTGCCCCCTTTTTTTTATCAGAGGGTCCTGATATTGATCATGACCTCTAATGATCTGGCTGCATAACCCTAAATAATTGAATAGTCGGGTTGAATGACCCGAATGTGGCAGTAGTCCAACCATGCTCTAACTGTGCTACTTGAGTGCTTATAGTTCGTGCATAACCGCAAACTCGTGGGCATCTAATTGCTCTGTTATTTTGCTTAAACTACTATAAGGCTGGACTTAATCAACTTATTCCCAGGCGATCAATCTCTGGATCTTCACGGGGAGTCTACTGATCCCCTGGTCTTAATAAACACTGTGCTAGCAGGGTACTATCAATTTCTTATGCCTTGTGTGTATCCACTTGGATTTATACTGCTATTCTGGGGAATTCTCAGTCTTATGAGCTATTCTGTAAATACTGGCCTTCTGCTAGGGCTCTGTATCTAAATATCTTACGAAAACCAGCTGAGGTACTAGTCTGTTGCTGACTACTGATGTGGACCCTTCCTTGGGGTACCCACGGGTATTCTGACTGGGGCGGCCGGCTGACTTATGGAGTGTTTCACATAATAACTGCTAGGTTGACTAAGGCCAACTCTCACCTACAAGGCTGGGAAAATGACATACGACCCCTTAACATACTAGAACAATTCTGGTATTGCTAATCTCTGAAATTTGCCTATTCGGCCTCTAATCCTGGTTCTAGCACATACACTACTGTTACCAATCTTCAGGGATGCTTCTCTGCTAATGCAGGCACCAGCTGGTCGGTAGACTGTCTAACTGCGCCCTTATCATCTAGCCATCTGTCTTAGGCCATTAATTTTGGTAAGCTCCTAGAGCCTAGATCTGGCAACAACACATAAGTCTATTAACTTAATAACTGAGGGCTGGGATAGTTTCTATGACTTCATACGTAATTCACACTTAATCTGCCCTTTCCCTTCTCCTTTTCTTTCTTTCTTCTCCCTCTTTCTCCTTTTTTTTTGGAAAGGGGGTGTCTTACAATGCAATTTGTACATGCTTTCTATTACTAATCAACATCTGTGATTGTAGCCCTTATAGGCAGCCACTCACAGCATATCTATTATCTGTATATATCAATGGCTACGTACAATATGTACTGAGTTTTGCGGTAACACATAATCTCTGACGTGTTCTGCTGAGTCTCACACCATACATGCTACACCGCTTCTACGGCCCAATAATATCTCCTGTCCTGACTTATCATTTCATTACATTGTCACCCCATTCTGAAAGTAACAACATAAACATTCTAGTTATTGTCAGCTGTTTGAAATTCCACCACTCTTGCGATGTGGGGTCGACGTTCGAATCCTGTAGCCTTACTAGGCATATACTGAGAGCCCATGACTATCTGCTGGGCCTTATCTCTAGGCCACACTAGATTAGAATTACTGTATCGGTAACTTCTTAACTTTTCCATAGCGGACATACTGCGGTATTCTGAACCGCAATCCTACTGTCAGCCCGAAGCTTAATCCTTAATACGATACTTTATCAATCCGGGGTAGTTCTAATTTCCCCACAAGATCTGACATTTCTGCTTCTTCCTCTCATCTTGCTTAAGCTGAACTCTGGGGTTCGAGGTACCTGCCTTTCGTTGCTAATGAGATTACTGATCAAGCCTCGGCCTATACTTCTTTGGGCGTATACTCAAGCCCATCTGATTCACATAACCTTTATATCTCTCGATGTCACAACTAGATCATAACTATAATCTTACAGGTATGTCTTGCTATCTGTTAGCATATATGGCGGGCTTGGCCTTTTTCTGGCTCAAACTTGACTATTGCTAAGCATTTATTACTAATAGATCTTTTACCCCTGCTTCGGGCAAGCTAAATAATCTTACTTTCTCTACTGGCTTATTGTCATAAGGGCCTGCACAGCTTACGTAATCATAAGGGCTCTTTATACTTTCTAATACTTACTAGGATCAATTAGCCCATCTTTACTTACTGCTTGATTTGGCAACCCCATCTCAAGTCTTATGCCCCTTTACTATACTGGCATCAAAACTAAGAGGTGGGAATAGCCCTTTTCTTATTGCAACAAGTAAAAGCATTTAACTGTACCATATCCAAAAAGATGTATTTGGGATTCCTGCATTTCCCTCTCTTTCTTATACTTACCTGGTGGTCTGACCTTATCTGTAATCATAATCAGATCTTATATAACTAATAAGTAAATCAACCCATATGTACATTATACTTCTGACTTCCTATTCTGACGTTATCAGCGTATACTGGGAATAGTACCAATAAAGGTATCACGCTGGGAGGTCTCTGATACCTCCTCCTGCTGCTGTAGTTACCTTGTAACTGACTGATGCTCTCTTCCGTTGCTATTTCTGATCTTCTGCCTGTGATAGGGTAATGCTGATCTGCCTTTGTATCTGTAATCCAAGAATATGGTAAGTTCTCAGGGACTCAACCCTATATTGTACCACTCTAAAGCATGACTGACTGAGAAAGAAAGGTAACCATCATATCATGCCTCGCAGCCTCCTGCCTATAGTATGTGGTGCACAACACATCCATAGACAAGACTCTACTTAGCACGGCTTGCAGACTCCCAGGGACACGACCGGCTCTGATACCAAGTTTGTCACGCCCCGCCTTGGGGGGTATGACTGGCACCTAGTGCCCTATTAGGACCTGAACTACTGGACTGCTAAGCCTAGGCACATCTGGTGCCTGGCTGGCTCTAACTTACCTTTCTGGAAACAAAGGGCTATATAACGGCTGTAAACACAGCCCCCGGCCCATTGGCCTATAGCCTCCTGTACCTGTACTAACAGCTGACCAGAAACACATCAATTCAGGGAAACCTATGCGGGCCAACAAGGCCACCATGTTGTCTAGTTATCTGCAACTCAATCATGAAGTACTAAAAAGCTACGTGACCGGCAAGGTCACCACTACTAGTAAACTATAGCCCCACACGGCCAACATAACAGAAAGAAAGAGTGCTAACAACTATACAACTGCACGGCCTCACACGACCGGCCTAACTAACCACAGGGAAATATACAGACTGCAAGCCTCTAGGAATAGCAATAGAACTGATCAAGACAGGGCCCCGACCTACCCGTACTATACAAAAAAAAGGAACTGAAATACACCTCTAAAATTCAGCCTCCGGAGGACAGGAGCTGAATACTCGACCGCTGACAGGAAGTCACGTAGTATCGCCTGCTCGTCTATGAGTACCTGCAGGCAAGTAATGCAGCGCCCCACCGGGCGTCAGTACCGCTGGTACTGAGTATGTAAAGCAATAACTGAAAGAAACATCTGGAAACAATAATATAACTGATGAAACTAAAGTAGAAGGAATAGCTTAACTGTCTGATAATGTAAGTCGTACCTTCTCTTAATCAAACTGGAAGGAGTAGGAGTCATACCTGAGGATTGATCATTCTACTGTCGATCTACTCGTATCTACTGTAACACAGTATAACATATCATAACATACATAGCATACACAAACCTTACCCGGCCCCCATAAGCCGGGAGGTACAATCAGCACAGAATCTACACCCCTACCCCGGTCATCCCATCTCCTATAATGGCTGTAAGCATCCTGCCGGTCCCCTGGGTATGCACTTGGGCTGCTGAGCCCCTGACTATAACTGTACCTGAGTCCGAAGGACTCCTGAATCAACACCCCGGGCGTACCCGCTCGACAGGGGTGTATAAGGGCCGACCAAGGCACAATATGGGGAAAACTGGCATCCCATCTTCGTCCCCTTGCGGGATGGCATACCACTCCGTAGAGTGACGTATCCTCGTCCTCTGGCGGACGAGTTGATACAGCTATTAACCCTGGGCGGTCATGGATGCTAGGTAATCCAACCGCAAACAACACAACGGTCTCAACTAGTGATACTGTCTGCGTGTCTCACATGCTGAGGCTAACAGGGGGTAAGGTATCGTATATATTACATGCTGAGCTAATGATAGTAATCTGTACATATTTAATACGTGCTGAGGCAGGTAAATATATATAAGTATAGTCTCCTGCCAGACTGTACTGAGGCTAATGCTGAACATGATATAATCTTTCTGCTGAAACTATGTTGTATACTGATTTTCTATAGTAACATGATTTACTATTCCTAACATGCTTTCTAGCTTCATTTCAACTTATCATTCTATTTCTGAGCTGTCTTACAGATACTACTTGCTCTACTGGGTTTCGATTGAGTACAATGATATACTAACATCCTGTGTAACATCGCATACTGAGCATACTGTGCAGTTTCTAATGCTTATATTAAAGTCTCTATCGTACAAGCAAATTTCACGCAAGTTGTAACTCGATACTTTTAATATCGTACCAACAGTCGTAACAAACGTAACACATAACTTCTGGAGAATCAACTGGCCTTTAAATTACTGTACTGTATCAAGATCACTTAACTTGCCAAGGAAACTAACTTTACATACCTTATCCTTGAACTATTCGTCTGTCGGACGAGGCTTAGCCGGTACTTCAACTATTTTCTCCCAACTGCATTCATAAATATGTCAATCAATACTAAATACAACTTTGTTTTAAAAGGCAACATCGCTTTCGATATAGTTTATAGCCTAAACTTAGGCTTATCGAAAGACGGTCGAAAACTCGCTATTTTTCGACGGTCCAGAAGGGAGAAATATTCACTTCTCAGCTAGGAACACATAGACATTAATTTAGAGCAATTGCACTTACCTTAGCTCGGTGGCTCGACGATTCGTCGACCGTATTTTACGAAACTGAATCCGTAGGAATGCTCTCTGCTGCTAAATACCTCAGTATCTGGAGTTAATTTGAATTTGGGCAGCGATTAGCAGCGTAATCGGATGAAAATTATTTAATTTCTTCGATCCTTTTCCTTCACTGCGTTTGCTCTCTGTTTTCTGGAATTTCCTAAGTGTTTAAATGAAATTAAACTGAAGTGGGGCTTATATACTTGAGCCTGAACCTGGGCAATGTGTCAGGGAGCCATCGCGGAGGCCTCACCTCCATAACACGCTGCCATCGCGGAGGGGCTCTGCCTCGGCTCCTCCCGCGATGGTTCGACGGGTTTCTCGTCTGATCTTTTTCCCGGCCTTTCTCTAGCATGTATGGCCTTCAAATATACTTAACCAACGTGTGAATAGGTCATCTAGGTGCCGGAAATTCTACGGGGTATAACAGGCTGAGTGCCTAGTAGTAGATCGATTGCAAAATCGATTTCCCTTTCTGGGGGAATACCATGAAGCTCATCTGGAAATACATTGCGAAACTCATTAACCACTGGAATATACTAAAGAGTCGGAGTCTCTGCCCGAACATCTTGAACTCTGACAATGTGGTAAATACACCCCTTTGCTATCAACTTTCTCGCCCGAAGATAGGAAATAAACCTACCTTTTTGCATAACTGTACTACCTTTCCACTCCCGTACTGCCTCCCCTGGAAAGTGGAATTAGACCGTCTTGGTACAGCACTCCACATTGGCATAGCATGGAGCTAACCAATCCATACCCATGATGACATCAAAATCAACCATCTCTAGTTCTACCAAATCTGTTGTAGTCTGACGGCTGGCAACCTCTACTGTACACCCCCGATAGACCCTTCTGGCTATAATAGAGTCACCAACGTGTGTGGATACTGAAAAAGGTCACCGAAGAAATTCCGGCACAATATTGAACTTCTGAGCCACTAATGGTGTAACATAGGACAAGGTGGATCCCGGATCTATCAACACATAAGCAGGGTAAGAGCAAATAGTTAGCATACCTATCACAACATCTGGTGACGACTCTGAATCCTGTCTCCCCGGTAATGCATACGTACGGTCTGGGCCCGCACCTGAACTGGAGGCCCCTGATCTGCCTCGGCCTCTACCTACTGAAACTGAGGGCCTGCGCCCTGTCGAGGATGCTGGAGATCGTGACCCTGCTGATGATCTATCCTGTGGATCCCGGTCACCCTGACCCCTAGCCGGACAATCTCTCATCAAATGACCCTCCTGGCCACATAACATCCTGTGGAGCCATAGCTGCAAGCTCCAGAGTGGCATCAGCTTCAAATAGGGCAAAGTGGTAGTGTATACTTTCTCTGCTCTGCCCTCCTTTGCTGTGGTGAATCTACTCTAGCGAACTACCACCGGGCTCTGACTGTCCTCGACGACTAGACCTGCCCCTCTGCTGTTGTGATGGAGGCGGGGGTCTAGGTGGCCTATCTAATGACCGCGGCCTGGGTACTCCCCGGACCTCCCCTTGAAAATCATCTGGCCTGTCTCTACGGCGCTGTTCCTGACTGGTTCCCCTGATTTCCCGATGCCGCTATCTAATGCCCTCAATATTTTTAGCAAATGCCTGTACTCGGGCAATATCCATGTCCTCTCATAGAGTAGCCATAATATAAGTCTCAACATATTCTGGATTTATCCCCATAATGAAACGGTGTACTCTGGATGGCATGGTATCCACAAAGGCTGGAGCATATCGGGCCAACAAATCAAACCGCAGGGCGTATTCTCGAACACTCATTGCCCCCTGCTCCAGGTGTAAAAACTGATCAACCCTGGCCTGTCGAATCTCTCGTGGTAGATAATGATCCAGAAAAGCCTCTGAGAAGTTGGACCAGGTCGGAGGGGAAACATCTCTCCCTCGGGACCTCTCCCAACTCTCATACCACAACACAGAGATGTCCCGTAACCGAAATACCACTAATTCAACTGACTCTGTGGGTGTGGCATGCATTACCCTAAAGATCCTCTACATTTGGTCTAGGAAATCCTGGGGATCCTCTGTCTGATTCGTCCCTGTAAACTGCGGGGGATTTAATGCAAGGAATTCTCGAACCCTCGAACTACCGGGCCCTCCTGATGATTCTGCAGCTGTAGATGGCATCGACTGACGCTGAGCAGCCATCATCTGTGCTAACATGACTACTGCACTCCTGACCTCCTGGTCAGATGGTATAGGTATAGAAATTGCCAGAGGTGGTGTTGTCCTAAGCGGCTCCTAATGTGATGGAGACTGCTGGGAAGATCAAGATGATGCCTCTGTATCGCCCTCAGATCGGGTTGATTCTAATCGAGGCTGAGGCATCCTGCTGGTGCCTTCTCCTGCTTTTGTATCTAATCTTCTACATGTAGTAGGATGTCGCTGATCTGACATTTTATTTGTAACCAAAGAGTATAGTAAGCTTTAGGGCCTCTACCTTATACTGTACCGCTCTATAGCACGACTGAATAAGAAGAAAGAGTAACCATCCTATCATGCCTTGCAGCCTCCTGTCTATAGTATGTGGTGCACAACACATCCATATACAAGACTCTACTTAGCATGGCTTGCAGACTCCCTAGGATACGACCTGCTCTGATACCAAGTTTGTCATGCCCCGTTGTGGGGGGTATGAATGGCACCTGGTGTCTTACTAGGACCTGGACTGCTGAACTAACTGAGCCTGAGCACTTCTGGTGCAAGGCTGTCTCTAACTCCGGAATCAAGAAAACGACGGACTATATAGCAGTTGTAATTATAGCCCCCGGCCGACGAGGCCTATAGCCACCTGTTAAAAGCAAACAGCTAACCAAAAGCAACTAAATATAAGGAGTCCTATGCGGGCCGACAAGGCCACCATGCTGTCTAGTTGTATATGAGAAATGAAATCGAGCACTAAACTGATCTGTGACCGACAAGGCCACCAACTAACAACTGAATAAGGCCCCACATGGCCAGTACAGCTAACCACAGGGAAAATATACAGTCCGTAAGCCTGTAGGAATAATAAGATGGTCGGGACAGGGCCCCGGCCTACTCATACTGCACAGACAAGAAGAAAGTAAACCTCTGTCTTCCAAGCTCTGGATGAAAAGGAGTTGAAGGCTCTGTAACGCTGGTTGGAACTACGAGGGATCTGCTCCTCGTCTATGTGTACCTGCAGGCAAGTAATGCAACACCCTAAAATGGGCGTCAGTACCACTGGTACTGAGTATGTAAAGCAACAACTGAAAATAACTGAAAGTAAATAATGAAACTGATAGTAACTGGAGCAATAAGAAAGACAAACTGAAACTGACTGGAATAGTGGGTTCAGGACAAACCTTAACTATTCTGAAAAGAGTAGGAGTCGTACCTAGTAACGTGGCGTCCTACTATCTATCTAACCAAAACTAAAATAACATGACATAACATAACACAACATAAACCTTACCTGGTCCCCATAAGCTGGAAGGTACAATCATCACAATCTATTTACCCCAACCCAGGTCATACCACATCACCTAGTAACTATAAGAAACCTGTCGATCCCCTGGGTATGCAACTTGGGCCCGCTGGGCCCCTGACTTGAGTCCGGAGGACTCCTAAAATCAACACCCCGGGCACAAGTACTCGACGGGGGTGTATAAAGGCCAACCACGACAAAATATGGGGAAATTGGCATCCCATTTTCGTCCCTAGCGGACGACATGCCACTCCGTAGAGCGACGTATCCTCGTCCTCTGGCGGACGAGTCGATACAGCTATTAACCCTGGGGCGGTCATGGAAGCTAGGTAATCCAGCCCAAAACAATACAATCAAGTCTCAACTGATAGCAATGACTACATATAATACATACTGAATCTGATAATAATAATAAAATCTCTGACATGCTGTACTGAATCTCATACTGAAGCATGATATAACATTTCTGAAATAATCTGCTGGGACTTATGTTGTTTTACTAAGTTTCATGCTAAACACGATATAATATTTCTGACGTGATTTACTAAATTTCATACTGAGTACGCTATACTGTTTCTAAAATACTCTACTGGAATATATGCTATTTTACTATGCTGGGACAACTAACTTGCCGAAAGAAACTGGCTTTACATACCTCGACTGTCGGCTTTCTGATTAACTGGCGTAGCTCGGCTAATATTCAGCTATTTCCCCAACTGTAATCATTTTCACAATAGAATAGAATTAATTTCATCATTATTTTGGAAGAAAACATACTATGTATATATCTACTGGCTATTCTTCGGCTTATCGAAGAACGATCGAAAACTCGAAATTTCTCGAGAGTCTAGGAGAGAGAAATACTCAGTTTAATTTTGGGAGTGTATTAACACTAGTTTGGAGCAATTCCAATCACTCTAACTCGGCGGGTCGATGATTCGCCGGGCGATTTTCACGAAACTAACTCCGAAGAAATGCTCCCTACAGCTTTATTCGGTACCCGAAGTTAATTTAACTTTGGACAGCGTTTGACGGCGTAATCGAAGGAAATTTACTCAAACCCTTCGTCCTCCTCTGTTTCTGATTGAGACTTATGAGAAAATGACTTGAACATGAAGTGGGAGGACTTTATATACTTGAAGCCTGAACCATGGAAACGTGGTAGGCTGGCCATCACCCCAATCCAGCTCCATACCACGCTGGCCATCGCGGAGGAGGTGCCTCTGTGCCATGTTGCCCCTCTGGGCAGCGCGGTTCGGCCTCCTCTTGAGAATATCCGAATTGGCACTCGTTCGACCTTTCCCCGGGCCCTTTCCTCACACATAAGGCATCCTAAAACTTCAAACCAACATGCGAATAGGCCAACTACATGCTAGAAACTTACGGGGTGTAACAATAACTACTCGAACAATAAGAGCAATAGGCCATACACATCTACCATTCACTAGAAAATGAAGTACAGAAGCCATGAGGGTGAGAATTACATGAGATATCGAGAAAAATCACCGGGGGAATTGAGAGAATTTGTGCAAATCGAATTGGAAAAGTGGAATAATAAAACTTGAAAACCCTCTTTTCTGCCTTTAACTGACCCCGTCATCTGCTATAATGGATCATATTTCCGCCACGGCGAGACCGCTGTAGCATGAAACCTACTCGTTGCAGCGGACGGTCAAAAGTAGTGACTGTTGGGATTCTGCAGCCGAACCCCACCATTTCGAAGACAAGCAGTCTAAGTCGTCGAACAAATCAATAATACCTAGGACATTCAAATAAAGGGGAAATATTCTTAACACCGAAGGAAGGTTAATGACGTAAATTTATGTTTGGGTCTGGGCTAAGACCTAGAAGAATAATTATGACCCCACTAGAATTATTGAATACACATGAAAATAAGAAAAGAGTTCCAAAAATAATCAGTTAGGAGTCTGGAACACAGGAGTTAAATAAGTTCCGACACTGACTAGGAGTAGGAGGAAATTTGTGGTAGTTGTTTAACTCCGCCTCAAAATCGTAGTTCCATTCGGGGACGAACGTATTTTTAATTGGTATCTGATGTAATGATCCGCCCGGTGGTTATAACATTCTGACCATATAAAAAGTGGCAAATTTAAATTTTTAGGAATTCGTGATAAATCCTCGGGAAATGAAGGACGTACGAAGAGAAGTTCGAGTTGGATTAGCCACAATCTGGTGGACTCAAATGAGTGTCTGCCATGGAGGGACAATTTTTGCCACAGTGAAACTGCTACAGCGGGAAAGGTGTCCGCTGCACCAGATGACGCAGACTAGAAATCCACAATCCCATTCTGATTAGGATTTTGAAAATCTATTCCTTGAGGAGGACTTATTAAAAACATCTAAAAACAGAAAATAGACTTTGGGAAAATAAGAGGATCCAAGAGGTGGAGATTCGACCTCCAAAGCTAGGAGCTCTCACGAAAACTCAAGAGAATGATGTAGCCGTAGTCAAGGATAATCGGGAGGATAGCTTGGCGCCCAGGTAGGCTATGGTTTACTCACTTTTGCATTAGAATTGGGTTAGCTAAACATATGTGTGTGTATGATTTATATTCCTTCGATGAGTAGGATTGCACTTTTAACTATGTTATGGTCTATTATTGAGAATCAGTGAAAATCTAAGAACAAGCATATTAGAAGAGGGGTGACAAAATCTCATAATGAGGAAAAACCCTAGGGGAGATATTTCAACCAGTAAACGGGTTCATGTTCTAGGATATGCGTTGATTCAAACATTGTTGAAGAGATTAACTTTTGGGTGTCGTTGACAGAATATTCTCGAGTATAAATATAGACTTCTTCTTTCCTTTGAATCATAACCTTGGACGGGTAAATCAGGTAGACTCTATGTAGGAGATGCGATTAACGGACTGATTAATAAGTTTTAACTATGGTTGAGGGTGATATGAAGTGAGTGACATAGGATAGTAATACCTTACATAATGACTTGAATGTGTTGTAGTCGATATTGTATTTTCGGAGTTGATGATTGTTGTCCTCATTAACGGTGACATTGTGGTAAGTTAATTGTTGATGTAAGCTTGTTATGACATTTTTTCATTATGGTGGGTATAAAGAAACCAAAACATGGGAGAAACTGGAATAAATATTGGTCGCAGTACTGCCAGTAATACTGCTGCAACGGATAGTATACTATTGCAGCGAGACCGATCTAACAGCAGTGATACTGCTACAACAGAGCCCAAACTAGTGAGCGGGCCAAGTCGTAAGTCTTATAACATGCTAAATTAACTGTTATTACTACTGTTAGAACACGAGGTTGATTTAAATTCATGTGATTGTACTTGTTACGGTGAATGTGTAATTCTTGTCATATGATGAATTTTGTTACATGTTGTGTTACATTATCTATCCCAAGATTGAGGGGCGAATTGGCATTAAATGAATGTGTGACTGAGATGAAATATAATACAAAAAGAAAGCTATTGATATGATGGTTAATGAGAGGCCTATGGCAGAAGGTAAGGAACTCAAAATGAACAGGTTACTACTATCAGATTCTGATTAAGGATTGGATACATGAGTGGCTTGTGCCCAAGGTGAGCATCCGCGTGAGCGGTATGAGTGAGTACACAGACAGGTATGGCTAAAGGACCATGTGTCTGGATATACAAATGAGTACACAGACAGGTATGATGAATGTTTCATATGGCTGGGTGTACCGTACATAGATTTCTAGATCCCCTGCAGGTCACGACTGAAAGGGCAAGCATAAGACCCTCTGACATGTGTGTACAGTGATATGACAGAGGTGCGTGCCCAACATATCACTGATAGTATGATTGTGGGACAGAGATTATGCAGGTATGGTATGATATACATATGGTTGTAGATACAGAAAGGTACTAGATATACAGGTGTGATACAGATTATACCGACATGAATCGGGTTTGGGATGAGAAACAGGTGTGGAATGTTGTATATGTCCACATGGTTCAGGTATGATATTTATGACATTTTTGAGGTATGAAGCCAGGTATGTGTATATACTTTACGGTTGGGGAAATTGACTCCCTCATATTTTTTTGATGACCTTTATGTGTACTTGAGTTAGTTAATCTGCAATTTTGTTTTGAATTTCTTTTTTACATTGATTTTGTGTGCAAAGGATGATAACATGATGGGTTTGAACAAAAGAATAATGCAGTACCATGAGATAACAAGTAGACTTTACTAATTGATGTACTGCATTAAGGAGAGTTGAAAAATCCTATGGCTAACTAAATAGGTTAATAAATGATAGAAACAGACTTGGTTAATTATAGTGAAATGGTCAGAGAGATAGTGGTGCTACGGAGTTTTATAGCAGGAATAAATAGAATCGGATCAAGAGAATTCGAGTACTGACTGTTGGGTCTATTGCTGCAGCGGCCACATAGCTGCAGTAGCGGGATCGTTGTAGAAAAAGTGAAGGGAGACAAATTGGAGGACTTTAATAATGAATAGGTTCATAAAAGCATGACGTAAATTTTGATGAGATTTTAAGAATGTGATTGTAGTAGTTGTACCTAGGGTGGTGTTAGGGATTGATATAATTGTTAAATTTAATGACATTGATTGTTTATTAATTATTATATTGTTATGTTAACTAACCTTAGTCGGCTATACCAGCGTATGGTATACTGATACTACCTTGCTACATCTTTTTCTTTTGGATGTAGGTTGTGGCAGGTTGAAGTTTCTTAATTAATGTGGAGTATTTAGCGCCAGCTTCAGTGTTCTTCTTTCCAGACTAAGCTGGGTCATTTTGTTTGTCAAGTATTCAAATAGAGCTCTTGTACCTATCTAGACTAGATCTTAGAAGAGTCATGGTTGGGGAATCGTGTAATTTTATTTTTTTTAGATTTTTATCAATTAATGAGAAGTAATGGAAATGTTTGAGACTAATTCTTGCATATTGATTGTAATGTTTGTAAGGGTTCTCCTATCGAGTAAAGTCAATGTAGGTTCCCGCATGGCCTATCCATTTGGGTCATGACAAAACCTTGAGTAACACTTGCTCCCCCTCCATGAACTCCATATCTCTCGCTTTATGGTCTACATACTGCTTCTACCTACTTTGAGCAGCCATCAGATATTCTTGGATTACCCGAACCTTTTCCAAGGACTCTTTAAGCAAATTCATTCCCCAAGGCCTCACCTCAAATGCGTCGAACCACCCAATCGGAGACCTGCATTTCCTCCTATACAACGCTTCAAATGGCACCATGCCAATGCTTGAATGGTAGTTGTTGTGGTAAGCAAACTCTGCCAAGGATAATATTTTATCCCAATGGCCACCAAAATTTTATACACAATCCTGTAGCATGTCCTCTAACACCTAGATGGTCTTTTCTGACTGCATGTCTGTCTACGGATGGAATGTTGTGCTCAAGTCCAAACTAGTGTCTAATTCTGCCTACAAGGTCCTCCAAATATGGGAGGTGAACTGAGTGCCTCTGTCTGACATAATCAAAACTGGCACCCCATGCAACCGAATCACCTCCTTCACATATAGCTTGGCCAGTCTCTCAGCATTATTGGTTACCTGGACCGCCAAGATGTGGGCAAACCTGGTTAGTCTGTCAACAATGACCCAGATGGAGTTGAACTTTCCTAATGTCTTTGGGAGACCAACAATAAAGACAATTGTTTTTCTCATTCATTTCCACTCTAGAATAGGCATCCTCTTAAGTACCCCCTCAAGCTTCTAGTGCTCGTACTTCACCTGCTGACAATTCAAGCACTGGGCAACATAATCAACAATGTCCCTCTTCATCCTGCCCCACCAACAATGTCGCTTCAAATCATGGTACATTTTAGTAACCCTAGGACAGATAGAGTACCTCAAGTTGTGAGCTTCTGCCAGGATGGTTTTAATTAGCTCATCAACCCAATAACACACACACGTACCTTTATCCTCAAGACACCTTCGTCATTTAGCACTACTTCCTTAGCCTCCCCCGGCAGAACCTTTTCTCGAATCTTTCTCAGCTTCGCATCCTCAAACTGTCTTACTATTATCTCTTCTAGTAGTGATGACTTAGCCTCCATGCAGGCTAGGATTCCACCTATTTCTGTCACTGAAATTCTCATCAGGCTATTTTCTGATATCGCCCAAATTACACCTCGTAATGAGATATAAAACAATCGATGTTAAAATATAGAACCCAACCAGGGTTGGGGTCAAATCCCACGAGGAATATGGTGAGGACCTTAGTTCATGCATTTAGCTGCTACTATTGGCTTACTTATTTCCTATGGGGGAAAATTGTAACAAGAAATAATAGAAAATCGTAGAGAGTAATGAGTAGATCTTGAATTAAAATTAATTGAACTGAAAGAGTAAGTTGACTAGGATTGTGTTCCCCATGATTTCATAACCACAAGGCATTTTATACTAGTGATCTATTCCAGTGTCTAACATGCAATATCAGTAAGTTAACTTCACCTAAATGGTTGGTCCCCTACTTAGATGATTATCACCACGCAACTTGATCCGTATGCGGATGTATACTTAATTTACCCTTACCCTTGATATAGAATTAGCTATTTTCGGACAAGGTCAAGCTATTAGATGAGGGTTGATAGCCTCAAATCTCCATTGTTAATCCTTTTTTTAATTCATTACCCCCTTGATCCGGTGAGTAAGAAGAAGGCAAATTCTAACATTTGCAACTATTAAGAAACAATTAAAACAAAGAGAAAATATTACATACATAAACCCCGTTCAAGATTCACTAAGTATTTTTGCCTATGTGTGTTAATTCATCATGGTTCTCACAACCCTAGTTATGGTATAATTAGAAATTAGAGAAGAAATCATAATTGCAACTTACAATACTTCATAAAAGTAACCACATATCTTGAATAAACCAAGAAGAATCTAAGATTGATAATCAAAAGTTGTTTGAATCCCCGAATTCAAGAACAAAATTATGAAACTTGTTTCTTGAACCTTAATATTAATCAACAATAATGAACAATATGGTCAAAAGGTCGAAATAATGCATCCACTGTAAAAATAACCCTACATAAAGTATTTATAGACTTAGACAAATTCTTTTCTAATTTAAAAAGGAATGCAAGTCGGTGGTGACAATGACTCGTTAGGTATCCTAACGAGTCGTGGAAAATAGTGATGACTCATGCCTAGCATACAACTCCTCTAGACGACGGGTCACCTAAGGACTCATTAAGTGACTGGATGAGTCGTGAGGTCCCTCATTGCTTCTAATCCCTGAAACTTCCAGTGTTCAATAACTGCTCCTTCCTATTCACGACAAGTCGTTGAGTCTCTTGGCGACTCATTGCTCCTTCCGTCGTGAAACTTATCCCATAATGCTTAACTTCTGAACTTTTCCTGATGAGTGATCCCAACCGGTAGTGAAGTCAACGACGACTCATTTATCCTTCCATTATGACTCCCAGGTCTTTAATCAATTTCAACTCCCAGTCCTCACGACCTTCCTAACGACTCGTTGCCAGACAGGATGAGTCATGATATTAACTCGTGGTCATCACTATTTCTAGCCTGAGTGTTGTTCCTTCAAACTCTTCTTCACCTAACGTCTCAAGGAACGAGTCGTCCAGTGACACGATGACTCATTACCTTGCTATAAGTCCACACTTAGCCCATTTTAGCCTCGTGATGCCCGTTTCACTGTCCAAACCTATTTTTCTACAACACTCAATAAAAACACATTATATCTATATAAACATACCCATGATTAGCATATTTTCTTAATTTTAAGCGTCAAAAGTTATGTAAACTTACGGCACATCAACACCCTCAACTTAGAACTTTTGCATGTCCTCAGGCAAAAACAATAAAAACAAAACTAGCCCGACGCTTCAACCAAAAGAAATCTAGGGAACCGATGGAAGTCACAAGCTCATAGAATAATCAACTCAAACTTTATAACCCCTCCTATATAATTAATAACCAAATCATAGTGCTTATGCAAAGTTATTCACCGTGACACAAAGGAATCAAAGAATGGCATTACACTATCAACTTGCAACCATGCGCACAATCCTATGAAACTGACCCAGACAATTAGCAAACAATGTTGTTGTCCATTGATAACACTCAAACCACACTTCTAACTGAAGTATGAAGCAGTCGTTGTCAATAAAGAACGCAAACTTATAGGTTGGGGTCGAACCCAAAGGGAATATGAAAGATTTAGATTACAACTGGTAGATGAACTTGTATGGTAATTACTTCACAATGGGGGAATTCTAATAAAAAGAAATTATAAAAATAAGCAACAATCAAGATTATATTTGTGAATTAATAATTGAAAGATAACTAGGGTTTAAGTTCCCCATGGGTTCATAACAGCTTTGGGTATACACTCGTGATCTTTACCAATACTTACTTACAGAACTGATAACTTAGGTTCATTCAAACGATCGACTAATCCCTATTGAATGACTATCCTCAATTACTCGACCAAGTCTCATGAGTTTTATGAACTAACCGTTATCACTAATTTCCTGATATAACTATCCTGCGACCATAGCTCAAGTTCATACAATGATCATCAAGATCAAGGCTCCGTTGTAATTCTCTTTTCCTTATCTCTACCTCTTGGACCAAAGAAAGTAAAGAATTCAAGCACTTACTAATGTTGTACACCGCTAAGAATCATTAAAGATGAAGATAATACAATATAAGTACTTAATATTGATTTTAGAATCAATTTGTGCAACCCTAGCTAGTTAATCCATTATGGTTCCTACAACCCTAGATATGGAGGTTTTAGCCTCTCATAGTTGCAAGGTTGTGATTTGTGTTCATTATTGAAAACATCTAACAATACTTACAAAGATGATTGAGAAAAAAAATTCCTTCAATTATACCAGAATTATACCACAAAATCTTGAATAATAAGTAGCAAGAACAAGATGAATTCAAGGAAAGGTTGATCACAAGGTTGAACCAACTCAATTCTCTCTCTCAATGATGTCAAATCGCTTACTACAATGTTTTCCTACTAGAATTAAATCTATTCGTTGTCCTCCTATAAAAAATAAACATAAAAAGTATTTATAGAGACACAAGAATCCTTTTCCTAAACTAACAGGACCGTTTTCCATAACTGGTGCTGACCTCGTCACAGGTCCACCTACGACTCGTAGGGGCTTCTCATGGATTGTGACATCAACTCGTGCTTGGAGTGTTGGCTGAATTTTGGCTAAGTGTTGGGCAAAGATATGATTTGTACCAACATGCTACGACTCGTACATTAACACCCGTGACTTGATCCTAATCTGTTGAACTTTTTTTGAACTTCACTACAATCGGTATGGTACGACTCGTACCTTTATCTCACGGGTCGTAGGTACTCTCGTACTAAGAATCAGCCTCATGTGCAATTTTTCTGGATTTCATCACGATTGGCTTTCCACAACTCGTACCACCATGGTACGATCCGTGACAAGTCTCATAAATTTAGTCTTCCAGGTTATCTTTCAGCTTCTCATCAAGGCCCTCAGTACGACTCGTAGGTCTATCCTACGGATCATACTGTGGTCTGCACTTTTCCCCTTTTTTGCACATTTTTAGCTTTCATTTACAATTTATTGTTCCAACACCCATTTATCCTGAAATCAAAAGAAAAGTACCTCATATCCACATAAATACACCTAAGTCCATGCTATTTTTTTAGCTTTGAGCATCAATAGTGTTGTAAATTCACAGCACATCAACACCCTCAACTTAAGACTTTTGCATGTCCTCTGGCAAAGAAAAAGAAAAACTAAACACAATGCTCAACTAGAAAATAAACTTAAGATACTACAGCCAAAACTCAAACAAATTTGTGCACTCTATATACAAACTCTATTGACCCCTTCCTCTTGAAACATCGTCATCTAATGTATTGCAAGCAACCTCAAAACATCATATTCAAGGATCAAGACATGCCATCTAGCTATTAACAAGCAATCAAGTCATCACCTATGTGTTTCACATAGACCAATGGTAAAAGCAAACATAATCTATGTAACCTCACAAAAAATGAAGTCTCCTCTATAGTATGAAGTATCAACTGAAACATGGGACTAGGCAAATGAAGCACTCACCCTCTCAAAGAACTGCAAGTATTATACATCAGATACCATAGGCTTGCCCTTATTTTCTCTACTTCGATTTGTTATATGTTCAAATTAAGATCATTGTAGGACTTTATATGGCTTATAATGTAGGCTTAGGGCTGGACATGATAAAGATGAAAGATTTTATTAGTGACTATCCCTTCCTTAGCACTACATTCATTAGCTACACCATTCTCCTATTTCACCCTTCATTCTTTTTGTCTCCTTTTCTTCCCTTTTTCCCATTTTATGAACATTCGCATGGGTGAGGTTATTTTCACATTTTCAACACTTTCAAGCTATTTTGAATTTCTCTTCTTTTTTTTCCAATATTCTCAAATTTTTAGCTTTTTACTTTTTCACCTCACCACACCTTATTTTTCACCATTTTTTTTCTTTCCTTTCCTCCCACTCCTACCATTTATGCACCTCTATTTTATCCACCATCAACTTAAACATTTTTCTTATGTTGAGGGTCACAATATCCAAGGAAGGACCAAGGCCAAACAGGTTAATTATAAACAAATGGGTACGGTTAGCAGGTAAATCAAGGAAATATGGTCAATTAAGGCTCAAACTTGGGATCAAGGGATTCATGACACTTTGGTAGGGAAATATAGGCAAAAAGTGAGCTAACACAAAAATGGCCTATGATCACCTCCTAACCAAACATCCTCAACCTATGCAGAGACCAACCAGGCAAGTTCTAGATCTTCAACAACATACCGCAACAAAGACCTCACTCACACATGGTACATGAACTATTTTCACTTTACCTGTCTGGTTCATACATGGCTTAATAAGAATAGCACTATCAATAACTAAATGACATAAAACAATCCACAAAAATCATGCATTTTGTCACAAATACATAGCAAAAATTTTTAAATAGGGACAAATTTTTCAAAAACAACAAAAGTTGTGCATATTCATTGGCTGAGTATTCCTAAGTTACTTTCTAATAAAAAAATCACAACTAAAAACAAAAAAAATCCTAACACATGTCGGTTCTACTAGATCGCATGTCTGAGGGAAAAGAAACACGACAAGAAAAACCCTCAAGCGAACAAAAATATCCCAAAAAAATATAAGTACACCCCCTATTTAAAGAATGAGCTTCATCCTCGAAGCACAAAATATAAGCTTGAAAGGAAAAGGGACATACCTGTGGCTACTCAGACTTCACCTCTGTCATCTCGAGAAGGTGGTACCTCCACGGTAATCGTGGCGCTAGCGGTAGCCAGCGCACTCAATGGTGGAATAATGGGGGTAGTGGTACCCCCTTCAGTGACTGTAGCCATTTGAACGGCCTCTGTGGAAACCGAGGCTGAATTTGGCTCATCCGAAGGGTCATGGCCACTAGCAAACTCGGGCTGAGCTGCGGTGGAGCTTCCCACTCCTCTAACACTCCTATGCAGCTCGGTCATATTCTCCTCATGAGCTCGTATGCTCTCCGCTCTAGCCCGCTTGTGCTCTTTCTTCTCCTTCTTTCTCTTGATGTTGGGAGTCTGCGGGTATTGGTAAGAAGGTTCTCAAGTCGTGGGTTTTGGGGTTTTGAGGTTTTGTGATAACGCTCAAACCACACTTCTAACTGAAGTATGAATTGTCAATAAAAAACCCAAACTTATAGGTTGGGGTCGAACCTACAGGGAATATGGAAGATCTAGATTACAGCTGGTAGATGAACTTGTATGGTAATTACTTCACAATGGGGGAATTCTAATAAAAAGAAATAATAAAAATAAGCAGCAGTCAAGATTATATTTTTAAATCAATAATTGAAAGATAACTAGGGTTTATGTTCCCCATGGGTTCATAACAACTTTGGGTATACATTTGTGATCTTTACCAATACTTACTTACAAAACTGATAACTTAGGTTCATTCAAACGATCGACTAATCCCTATTGAATGACTATCCTCAATTGCTCGACCAAGTCTAATTAGTTTTGCAAACTAATCGTTATCACTAATTTCCAGATATAACTATCCTGCGACCATAACACAAGTTAATACAATGATCATCAAGATCAAGGCTCCATTTTAATTCTCTTTTCCTAATCTCTACCTCTTCGACCAAAGCAAGTAAAGAATTCAGGCACTTCCTAATATTGTACACCGCTAAGAATCATTAAAGATGAAGAGAATACAATATAAATACTTAATATTGGTTTCAGAATCAATTTGTGCAACCCTAGCTAGTTAATCCACCATGGTTCTCACAACCCTAGCTATGGAGGTTTTAGCCTCTCATAGTTGCAAGGTTGTGATTTGTGTTCATTATTGAAAACATCTAACAATACTTATAAAGATAATTGAGAAAAACAATTCCTTCAATTAAACCACGAATCTTGAATAACAAGTAGCAAGAAAAAGATGAATTCAAGAAAAGGTTGATCACAAGGTTGAACCAACTCAATTCTCTCTCTCAATGATGTCAAATCGCTTACTACAATGTTTTCTTACTAGAATTAAATCTATTCGTCGTCCTCCTATAAAAAAATAAACATAAAAAGTATTTATAGAGACACAAGAATCCTTTTCCTAAACTAACAGGACCGCTTTCCATAACTGGTGCCAACCTCGTCACAGGTCCACCTACGACTCGTAGGGGCTTCTCACGGATCGTGACATCAACTCGTGCTTGGAGTGTTGGCTGAATTTTGGCTAAGTGTTGGGCAAAGATATGATTCGTACCAACATGCTACGACTCGTACATTGACACCCGTGGCTTGATCCTGATCTTTTGAACTTTTTTTGAACTTCACTACAACCGGTATGGCACGACTCGTACCTTCATCCCACGGGTCGTAGGTGCTCTCGTACTGAGAATCAGCCTCCTGTGCAATTCTTTTTGATTTCATCACGATTGGCTTACCACAACTCGTACCACCATGGTACGATCTGTGATAAGTCTCATAAGTTCAGTCTTCCAGGTTATCTTTCAGCTTCTCATCAAGGCCCTCAGTACGACTCGTAGGTCCATCCTACGGATCATACTGTGGTCTGCACTTTTTACCCCTTTTTGCACACTTTTAGCTTCCTTTTGCAATTTATTGTTCCAACGCCAATTTATCCTCAAATCAAAGGAAAAGTGCTTCATATCCACATAAATACACCTAAGTCCATGCTATTTTCTTAGCTTTGAGCGTCAATATTGCAGTAAATTCACAAAACATCACCCATATGCCCTCACTGCAAAGAAGTCCCACTTATTCACAACTCTAAATCACTACAATTTAATGTAGGGACTGTGTCAAGTACACTCAAACTCACAAAGAAGTTCACACAGTGTGCATACAAAACCATAGGCTTTCCCTTATTTTCTATACCTCAGTTGGTCAGAGAATTGCATTCGAATCACAATAGGACTTTCTTAGGCTTGTAATGTAGGCTTGGGAACAGGTAAGGTAGATATGGATATAGTGGCTCAACCCTCCTTGACCCTACACTAACATTGGCTCCAATTAACCTTCTTTTCACTCTATTCCCTTTCTCCTTTGTTTTTTTAATTTTTTTGAAATGTGGGTAAGTTAGGAAAAAAATTGTGGGTTTATATGATTAAAAGGTCAATTTTCCCAATTGCACGTGGGCCAGGTCGGGTGATTCAAATTTATATATATGCACCACGACCCACGTAACTAGTCATTTCTCAGGTCATGACTCGTTATGTTGTCCATTACATTAGTCGAATAGAGAAAACTTGCTTGGGACCTAACGACTCAGACAATGACTCGTGATGTTATCCAATGAGTCGTTGGCCCTGTACTCTTGGTGGACTTTCAGTTGTGTCAGGATAAGATACTTGACGACTCATTGAGTGACCTCATGATTCATTAAGAACCTCGTCACTGACTTTCCAGCATTTACTCTTTTCTGCTTTAGGGGCCACTACTGGTCTTGACGAGTCATTCAGTCAGGTAACGACTCATCCTGTGCTTTTTGGCACTAGACTCTAAGTTTCATAAATTTTGTTTCAGCTCTATATTTCTCATCTTAATCACATGCACACCTCAACACACATAAACACTATCCTGATACTACAATTACAACTTGGGTTGCCTCCCAAGAAGCGCCTGATTTAACATCGTGACACGACGGGGGTATCTTGATTACTCAGACTTCACCAAGATACCTCCATGGGTTGCCTCCCATGCAGCACCTGATTTAACATCGCGGCACAACGCAAGTCACTAGGTTACTCAGACTTCACCTAGAGCCCAAAGGTCCACTAGTTTAATTTCTTCACTCTTCCCTAGATATGCTTTCACCTGTTGGCCATTCACCTTAAACCATTTGCCTTCATGATTTTCCAATTCAATTCCCCATAGGAGAATACTTGGACCACTCAAAATGGTCCCAACCATTTGGACTTCAACTTGCCAGGAAACAAGAGAAGCTTGGAATTAAATAGCAACAGCATATCTCTAGGGCTGAACTCTCTTTTCTCAATCCTCTGGTCATGCTATATCTTCATCCTCATTTTGTAAATTTCTAAACATTCATAGGCTTTAAAATGAAAATCATCTATCTCATTCAACTAATCCATCCTCAAGTTCGCAACATCGCTCCAATTCAAATCTAGCTTCTTGAGCACCCACATAGCTTTGTGCTCAAGTTTGACTGGAAGATGACATGCTTTCCCGTACGCTAGGATAAATTTTTACCCCTATATCGCTCGAGATGATTGTTATTACACGGACATGGGGTAAACATTCAAGCATTTAGCAAGATTTTTTGAGTTATTTTCTTGATTCTGATTGATTGCCTACAAGCTGATAAGGAGACATACCTATAGGGGTCTTGAATGCGGTCCGATAAGCCCATAATGCATCATCCTGCTTCCTAGACCAATATGTTCGCTTAGCATTTACCGCCTTTGCTAAGATGGTCTTTATCTCCCAGTTGGAGACTTCAACTTGCCCACTAGATTGTGGATGATAAGGTGTTGCTACCCTGTGTTTCACCCCATATTTCTCAAGCAAAGTCCAAAACAACCGATTACGAAAGTGCGAACCCCCATCACTAATGATGGCTCTAGCATTCCCGAATCTAGTGAATATACTCTGCTTCAAGAATGTTGTGACACTCTTACCTTCGTTGTTTAGAAGCGCAATTGCCTCCATCCACTTAGAAACATAGTCCACAGCTACAAGTATGTACTTCATCCCATTTGAGCTCACAAACGGGCCCATGAAGTCAATGCCCCAAATGCCAAACATCTCAATGATAAGGATGGGAGTAAGAGGGAGCTCATGCCTCCTTGATATGCCACCTTGCCTTTGGCATGCATCACATGCCTTTGCAAAATCATGTGTATCTTGGTGAATGGTTGGCCAGTAGTACCCATATTGCATAATTTTGTGGGTTGTGCCAATCCCGCTATGTTGACCCCCAATAAGGAATGAGTGGCAAGCCTCTAATATGCTCAATATTTCAGCCTCGGGCACACATCTTCGAATTACCCCATCAGCACATATGCAAAATAATTAAGACTCATCCTAGAAAAACTTCCATACATCATGCATGAATTTCTTTCACAGGTAAAAAGATAAATCTTTTGGTACCACATCACTCACCAGATAATTAGTGAAGTCCACAAACCATGGGATAAGATCCTGGGAAACAGCCAAAACCTACTCGTCGCGGAATGTGTCATCAATATCTAGCTCATCTCTAAGTGATGCATCAGCCTCTAATCTCAACAAGTGATCCACCACTTGATTTTCGGTCCCCTTCCAATCCTTAACCTCAAACTTGAACTCTTGCAGTAACAGAAACCATCTAATCAACCATGGTTTGTTATCCTTCTTTTCCATCAAATAACGTAGAGCTGCATGGTCTGAACAAACTATCACCTTAGTTCCAAGCAAGTATGCCCAAAACTTCTCGAATGTAAATACCACAGCCAAAAACTCTTATTCCGTCACGGTGTAATTCGTCTGAGCTGCATTAAGCGACTTGCTAGCATAATAAATAGGATGAAAAATCTTTTCACGCCTTTGGCCCAAAACAGCTCCCTGGGCCACTCTGCTAGCATCACAGATAACCTCAAATGGCAAGGACCAGTTAGATGCCACTACAATCGGGGTAGTAGTCAATCTCTCCTTCAGGCATTCGAAAGCCTTCAAACACGCATCATCAAGCACAAACTTCACCTCTTTCTCAAGCAGCTTGCACAAGAGATGTGCAATCTTTGAGAAATCCTTGATGAATCTCTGATAAAATCCTACATGACCCAAAAAGCTCCGAACACCCTTTACAGAAATTGGAGGTGGTAGACTAGAAATTACATCAATCTTTGCTTTGTCTACCTCAATGCCCTTTCCTGAAATTTTGTGGCCTAGCACTATACCCTCTTTGACCATAAAATAACACTTTTGCCAATTAATCACCAAGTTAGTCTTTTCGCACTACTGCAGCACCTTGCTCAAGTGAGCCAAACAATCATCAAATGAGTCACCCACCACTGAAAAAAATCCATAAGGACTTTAATGGTATCCTCCACCATGTCATAGAATATGGACATCATCCAGCACTGAAAAGTGGCGGGTGCATTGCATAACCCGAACGGAATCCTCTTGAAAGCAAATGTCCCATAAGGACAGGTGAAAGTGGTTTTCTCTTGGTCTTGAGGGGCTATAGAGATCTTATCATACCTTGAATAACCATCAAGAAAGCAGTACCATCCTCTTCCTGCAAGCCGGTCTAGCATCTGATACATGAATGGCATCGAAAAATGATCTTTCTGCGTTTAGTGGTTTAACTTCCGATAGTCCATGCATACTCTCCAACCTATGACTGGTCTTAGTGGAATGAGCTCATTGTTAGCATTCGAGTCCGTAGTTATTCCTCCCTTCTATGGTATGCACCAAACTGGGCTCACCCATTTGCTGTCAGCAATAGGGTAAACCACACCTATATCAACCACTTAATAATTTCCTTCTTGACCACCTCTTACATAGGCGAATTCTACCTATGCTAATGCTCAATGCTTGGAATACAGTCTAGATCAAGTTGAATTTTATACCGGATAGGATCTCAGTAATATCTGTGATGATCCACCCAATGGCCTTTTTATACCTCTTCAGAATGGAGACCAAAGCTTCCACTTTCTATTCCACCAAGTCAGCTACGACTATGACCAGTAATATGTTTCCGGAACACAAAAATACATATCATAAGTAAGATGGAGTGCCTTGAGCTCCAATACTGAAGGCTCCTCAATAGATGGATTGGCCAGTGGGGTCACGCGATTTTCCAAATCAAGATCAATCTTCTTCGGAGCATAAGTGTACGACCCCATACCTACAAGTGCATTAACGATCTCATCACCCCCATTGATTTCTTCAGCATCAACATTCATTAACACTGCTGCTAAGTCCTCAATACTCACCCCCTAATCAATAGGCATGATTGGAAGCTCAACCTCCAAAATATCAATCACTGATACCACCCGTATATCATTTGGCTATTTCATAGTCCAGCCCACGTCAAATGTCACCTCTTCATTGTTCAATCGAAATTTCAGTTGTCTAGTCTCCATTTCTACAAGAGCACGCCCAGTGGTGAGGAATGGTTGCCCAAGGATAATGGTGACTTTGAAATCTACCTCACAGTCCAGAATAACAAAGTCGAACAGAAATATAAAGGACTCCACCTATACTAACACATCATACAGAATTCCCACTAGATTTTTCACCATGCGATCTGCCATCAATAGTCGCATTGTAGTTGGTTTGGGGGCTGCCAAGCCCAACTATCTAAACACTACCAATGGTATCAGATTAATACTAGAACCCAGATCACATAAAACTTTAGATAAGTTAAAGGCTCCAATAGTGTACGGTATGGTGAAATCTCCAGGGTCTTCTTTCTTCTGCACAATAGAATGAGATCTATTGCACTATAGTGGTGCAGATTATCAGCAGGCTCAAAGCTCACGATCCTCTTTCTAGTGACAAGATCCTTCATAAATTTAGCATAGTCAGTCATCTGATCAAGTGCCTCAACTAATGGTATGTTCACAGACAATTATTTCAGCATTGAAATAAATTAGTGGTACTTTCCATCTTTGACCTTCTTCTTTAGCCTCTGCGGGAAAGGGGTAGGAGGTCTAGGAATGGGTGTTATCTTTTGAGTTACCTCCTTCTCTTTCCCTTTTCCAGACCCATGCTCCTTTGCATTACTAGGAGTTGTCTTCTCAACTGCATCATCAATAAAAACCTGTTCTTCGAAGTCCGCCACCCTATCTTCATCAATCGCTGAGGGCTCGACTATCTCATTAGTCACAACCGGCATAGGAGGATCAACGGTCTCCTTCCCACTCCTAGTAGTGACAGCCATGCAATGACTGTCATTTTTTAAATTTTGAACTGTATTACTGGAAAGCATGCCCTTTTGCCTCTGGTTCATAGAAACAGACATCTGACCAAATTGCTACTCAATCTGCTTAATGGCAATGACATCTGATTCCACCTTTTGGTTCATACCATAATATCAACACAGAGTTCCTTAAAATGGCCATCTGTTGCCTCCATCTACTTGAGTAATTTAGACAACATATCTTCCACCTTTGAACCACTAGACTCTAGTTCATGGTTTCTTAGAGGAACATAGAGACCGCTTCTATCATTTTTGTACTCCTCATGCTTTTTCTAGTCACCATTGTCTCTGCCTATACTCTTTTCCCTGTATTGACCCCGGTTGTAGTTGTTGTCTTTGTAATAGTTCCAACCTTGGTTCCCCTGACCTTGACGCCAAGAGTATTGGTTAGACCCTTGTGTGTTGGTCCGAAAACCCGCTCCTTGATCATTCAAATAATTTTCTTCCTCCTCAGACTCTAACTTGCCTCTATTATTTCTTGGGGCCTTGCCCCGGGAACTAACTGCATTCACCTTTTCTGTCCCGACTCCCATAATATATTTAGCAAGAAGGCCCATTGTGGTTTTGATCTCAGAAATATCATGATCTTGCTCTTCATCCTTTCTTCTCTACTTTGCAGACATACCCACCACATACGTACCAGCTGGGACTTCTGACTCTCTTGTGTTCCATGTGCGGTTGGTTTTGGTGATCCTATTAAGGACCTTAGCAGCCTCAGCATATGTATGACTCATGAATGTTCCGTTAGAGACAGTATCTGCCACTTCCTTGGTATTAGCATTCAGAGACCTATAAAATATTTCCAAGAGCGTATCATCTGGGATCCTATGGTTGGCACCTTTTTCAGCTTCTTGTTGAACTGCAACCACATCTCATGAAGTGCTTTAGAATTCAACTGCCTGAAGTTGTAAATTTCATCTTTCAGCTGCAATGCTCTAGAAGGTGGAAAGGATCTCTCAAGGAAAGCTCTTTTAAGCTCCCGCCAAGTAGTGATAGAATCATTTGGCAGTTTAGCCAACCACAGCATTGCCTCACTCTCTAGGGGAAAAGGAAATAACCTAAGCCTCATTACATCCTGATTCACCCCAGGTTGTTTGTATGCTTTGAAAATACCCACAAAATTTGTCAAATGAGTATGTGCATCATCAGTACCATGACCCACAAATATCCCCTTCATGTTGAGCAATTGGATCATCAAACTGGTAATACCAAACTTTTCCCCAACAAGCAAAGGCAGAGGGATAATAGCTCCAGAGGCATCGACCTCATCAATATCAGCATCATCGTCATCATCAAAGTATCACTGCCCATGCTGGTCAGGACCCTGGACCTCTGTTCCTTCTAGCTCACTCAACTTCGGCAGCTTGATGTTGCTCTTCGGCAAGCCTCGCTGCCTCTCTATCACTTGCTCGATCTTGTTCCTCCGCAAACATTCTCGCTATTGCTTCTTCCACTATTCTTTCCTATGTGTGTTGGCCATGTTCCTTAAATTTCGTAGTGTTTGCTCAAGTTCATGATCAATTAGAATCATGGATTTTCCTCGGCTCCTAGTTCTGGGCATACATGAACCTGAGACCTATAAAGAAGCAAAAAAGAACAAAAAAAGGAAAATAAGGACCAAAAGCAAAGAGAACACAATTAGAAAAAGTCTAAGTCATATTCTGTTACACCCCGTAAATTCTTGACGTTTAGATGGCCTATTCGCATGTTGGTTAAGAGTTTTAGGATGCCATACATGCTAGAAAAAGGCCCAGGGAAAGACCGGACAAGCGCCACATTGAACCATCGCAAGAGGAGGCTTGGCAGACCCCCTCCGCGATGGCCAACATGTCACGGAGGGCTCACCTCCGTGTTGGCCGGCGTGTCACAGAGATGAGGTCCAGCCTCAACTATATAAACCCCCAGTTCATTTTTTTTAGGATAATTATCATAATTTTCTACTGAACAAACACAAAATAGAGAGGACGAAGTATTTTGATGAAATTTCTTCCGTTTACGCTATCAAACACGGTCCAAACTCAAATCAACTCAAGATACCGAGGTATAAAGCTGCAGAGAGCATTCTTGGGGAGTTAGTTTCATGAAATTCGGTCGAATCCTCGTCCTACCGAGCTAAGGTAAGTGGAATTGCTCCAAATTAGTTTCAATATACTCCTAGCCCTAAAGTGAGTATTCCTCCCTTATGGACTTTTGAGAAATAGCGAGTTTTCGGCTGTTCTTCGATAAGTTAAGGTTTGGGCTATATATATATTCAAAATAGTGTTTTCTTCCGAAATATTGATGGATTTACTCCTAATTACTGTGTATATGATTGTAGTTGGAAGGAATAGCTGGATATTGGCCGAGTTACGTCAGTTAGTCCAGAAGTCAGAAACTGAGGTATGTAAAGCCAGTTTCCTCGGCAAGCTCGCAGTTCCGGTATAGTAAAATAGTTCAAGCGCCAGTAGAATGTTTTAGAAGCCGCATATTATATTTAGTATGATATTAGCAACATCATTTCACGTGTAGCGTGAAACTTACTAGTACGATATATATTCTAGTAGAAAGTTTCAGAAACAGTACAGCACGCTCGGTGTGTAACTTAGTAAGGTATGGCAAGACATCATCGTGTACAGTCGAAACTTAGTAAAGCAATATAAGTTCCCGTAAAGTATTTCAGAATTAGAATAATAGCCTAAAATGAAGTTTAGAAAGCATGTTAGAAGTAGTAAATCATGTTTACTATGAAACTCGGTTATACAACATGATTCTCAGCAGAAAAATTATATCTTGTTCAATATCAGATTCAGCATAGTATGACAGAAGGTTATATATATATACCATTAACAGTTTCAACATGAATTATGCATACACATTACTATTATTAGTTTCGACATGTATTAAATACATACACATTATTATCACTAGTTTCAGCATGTAGTATACGCAGTTAGTATTACTAGTTGAGACCTGACCGTATTGTTTTGGGGTTGGATTACCTAGAATTCATGACTGCCCTAGGGCTAATAGTTGTATCAACTCATCTGCCAGAGGGCGCGGATACGTCGCTCTACAGAGTGGCATGCCATCCCCTAGGGGATGAAGATGGGATGACAGTTTCCCCATGTTTTTCCTTGGTCGGCTTTTATACACCTCCGTCGAGCGGGTACGCCCTGGGTGTTGATTCGGGAGTCCTCCAGACTCAGGTACAGTTATAGTTAGGGGCTCAGTGGGCCCAAGTGCATACCCAGGGGACAGACAAGATGCTTATAGTTATTAGGGGAGATGGGATGACCGGGGTAGGGGTATAGATTGCGTGTTGGTTGTACCTCCTGGCTTATAGGGGTTGGGTAAAGTTTATGTGTGCTATGCTATGTTATGTTATGTTATATTATGCCATGTTACGTTAGATATGAATAGATCGACAGTGGAGCGCTACATTTCCTGGTATGACTCCTACTCCTTTCAGCGTAGTTGAGGACAGTCTTAAACTCATACTTTCAGTCAGTTACAGTCTATTTCTCGCTATACCAGTTTTATCAGTTACATTACTTATCTTCAATTATTTCCAGTTTTTGCTTTGCATACTCAGTACCAGTGGTACTAACACCCATTTGGGGCGCTGCGTTACTTGCCTGCAGGTACTCACAGATGAGGAGCCGATCCCTCATGATTCCAGCCAGTACACAGAGTCATCAGCTCCAGTCATCCGGAGCTAGATAGCTATAGGTCCATCCCTTTTCTTTTGTTGTACAGTATGGGTAGGCCGGGGCCCTGTCCCGACCATATCATCAGTATTCTTAAAGGCTTGCAGATTGTATATTCCCTGTGGTTAGCTGTATTGGTCGTGTGAGGTCGTGCTTATGTTTTAGTTTGTTTATGATGGCCGTGTGGAGCCTTATTCAGTTGGTAGTGGTGACCTTGTCAATCACGTAGCAGTTTAGCACCTGTTTTCTTGATTCAGAAGTAACTAGACAGCATGGTGGCCTTGTCGGCCCGCATAGGTTCCTTCATACTACTGTTGTTCTAGTTAGCTGTTGTTTGCTTACAGGTGGCTATAGGCCTAGTCGGCCGGAGGCTGTATTTACAGCCGTTATATAGCCCATCATTTTCTTAAATCCATAGTTAGAGCCAGCCTGGCACCAGAAGTGCTTAGGCTCAGCTAGTCCAGCAGTCCAGGTCCCAGTAGGGCACTAGGTGCCAGTCATGCCTCCCAAGGCGGGGCATGACATATTCCCTAGCAACGGCGCCAAAATTTGATGTCGCCCAAATTATACCTCGTTATGAGATATAAAGAGGTCGATGTTCAAATATAGAACCCAACCAGGGTTGGGGTTGAATCCCACAAGGAATATGGCGAGGACCTTAGTTAATGCGTTTAGCTGCTACTATTGGCTTACTTGATTCCTATGGGGGAAATTGTAACAAGAAATAATAGAAAATCATAGAGAGTAATGAGTAGATCCTTGATTTAAAATTGATTGAATTTAAAGAGTGAGTTGACTAGGATTGTGTTCCCCATGACTTCATAACCATAAGGCATTTTATACTAGTGATCTATTTCTGTGTTTAACATGCAATATCAGTACGTTAACTTCATCTAAATGGTTGGTCCCTACTTAGATGATTATCACCATGCAACTTGATCTGTATGTGGATGTATACTTGATTTACTCGTACCTTTGATATCGAATTAGCTATTTCCGTACAAGGTCAAGCTATTAGATGAGGGTTGATAGCCTTAAATATTCGTTGTTAATCCCTTTTTTCATTCATTACCCCCGTTGATCCAGTGAGTAAGAAGAAGGCAAATTCTAATGTTTGCAACTGTTAAGAAACAATTAAAACAAAGGAAAAAAATAATACATGCATAAACCCCATTCAAGATTCACTAAGTATTTTGTCTATATGTGTTAATTCGTCATGGTTCCCACAATCCTAGTTATGGGTTTAGCTATTCATGCTTGAAATATTACAATTAGAAATTAGAGAAGAAATCTTAATTGCAACATACAATACTTCGTAGAAGTAACCACACATCTTGAATAAACCAACAAGAGTCTAAGATTGATAATCCAAAATTGTTTGAATCCTTGAATTCAAGAACAAAATTATGTAACTTGTTTGTTGAACCTTAATGTTAATCAACAATGATGAACAACATGGTCAAAAGTCATAATCATGTATTCATTGTGAAAATAACCCTACATAAAGTATTCATAAACTTAGACAAATCCTTTCCTAATTTAAAAAGGAATGTAGGTCAGCAGTGACAACGACTCGTTAAGTATCCTAACGAGTCATGGAAAATAGTGAAGGCTCATGCTCAGGATACAACTCCTTCTGGACAACGGGTCACCTAACGACTCGTTAAGTGACTGGATGAGTCGTGAGGTCCCTTGTTGCTTTTGAGCCCTAAAACTTCTAGTGTTTTGGACGACTACTTCTTCTTGTTCACAACAAGTCATTGAGTCTCATGACGACTCATTACTCCTTCCATCCTGACACTTATCCCATGATGCTTAACTTCTGAACTTTTCCTGATGAATTCTCCCAATGGGTCATGAAGTCATACGACGACTCATTAATCCTTCCGTTATGACTCCCAGGTCTTTTGATCAATTTTAACTCCTATTCCTCATGACATTCCTAATGACTCGTTGCTAGACGGGACGAGTCATGATGTTAACTTGTGGTCATCACTATTTATAGCCTAAGTGTTGCGCCTTCAAACTCTTCTTCTCCTAACGGCTCAAGGAACGAGTTGTCTAGTGACACGACTACTCATTACCTTGTTGGCAGTCCACACTTAGCCCATTTCAGCCTCCTTATGCTCGTTTCAATATTCGAACCTATTTTCCTGCAACACTCAACAAAAACATATTATATCTATATAAACATACCTGGGATTAGCATATTTTCTTAATTTTAAGCATCGAAAGTGTTGTAAACTCACGACACATTATTTTCCAGTGTCTGGACTTCTCTAGCCATTGGCTGCTGAGTAGCCTCCAAACAAGCTAAGATGCCCATACTCACTGCCTTCCAGCTAAAGGCATCATCCACCACATTTGCCTTCCTTGGGTGATATTGAATCATCACATCATAATCTTTAAGCAGCTCCATCCATATCCTCTGTCTTAGGTTGAGGTATTTCTGGGAGAACGCATATTGTAGGCTACGATGGTCTGTGAATACCTTGCAATGGGCTCCTTATAGATAATGCCTCCAAATTTTCAAGGCAAACACCACCACTGCCAGCTCCAGATCATGTGTGGGGTAATTATTCTCACGCACCTTCAACTGCCTCGATGCATAAGCGATAACTTGTCCTTCCAGCATTAACATAGCGTCAATCTAGACCATGAGGCATCACAATAAACTACAAAATCTTTACTTTCCACCGGTAGGGCCACCATTGGCATCGTGGTTAATAAATTTTTGATCTTTTGAAAGCTCTCTTCAAATTTCTCGAACCATTGGAAGGGTATATCCTTATGAGTCGACCTTGTCAGCATTGAGGAAATGGATGCAAATCCCTTCACAAACCAACAATAGTAGCTTGCCAGCGCCCAAAGCTCTGAATCTCTGTCACTATAGTAGGTCTAGCCCAGTTCGAACCGCCTCCACCTTCTGTGGATTCACCTTAATCCCTCCTTGGAGACTACATGCCCCAGAAAAGATACCGACTCTAGCCAAAATTCACATTTGGTGAACAGTTGTTTCTCCTTCAGCAACGCCAGCATAATCCTCAAATAATTCTCATGTTCCTGCTTATTCTTAGAATATACCAAGATATCATCAATGAACATGATTACGAATGAATTAAGATAAGGTTTGAAGATACCATTCGTCAAACTCATGAATGTCGCTGGAGCATTAATGAGTCTGAAGGACATGACTAGGAACTCATAATGTTCACACGTAGTCCGAGAAGATGTCTTGGGAATATATTTAGCATGAATCTTCAGCTTATGATAAACCGACCTCAGGTCAATCTTGGAGAACACCACTGCTCCCTCTAACTAATCGAACAAGTCATCTATTAGAGGAAGAGGATATTTATTCGATGGTTACCTTATTCAACTGGCGGTAATTAATGCACATGCGCATACTACTGTCCTTTTTTTCACAAATAAGACCGGGGCACCCAACGGAGAGACACGCGACCTAATAAACCCCTTACTAAGCAATTATTCCAGCTTCTCCTTGAGTTCTGTCAACTCAGCTAGTGCCATTCGATACGGAAGAATAGAAATTGATTGAGTCCCTGGCTCCAAATCTATGTCTAAATCAATATCACGGTCCGGCACATGATTAGTGTTGTTTTGCAGGTAAAATGTAATTTTAGGAAGCTAAGATACATGTTGGTAAAAATCGGGAATGGACTTGGAAGCAAGCAGTGGAAATGGTCAAGGAAGAGCAGCAAATATAGGGGCTCCGTGATGGAGCCGTGTCACGCTGCCATCGCGGAGGCAGTCTGCCTCGAATGATTTATTGTGGCAAATTCCAGTGAAGCTCCACGTTGCCTCCGTGACATGGAGGTAATGCCACGCGATACATGTTGTGGCACATTGCCTATATTTACCTGGAACATAAATTTCTAGTGAGGGTCCGCGTTTGCACCATGGCACCGACAGAGTGCTTCGCGATACACTCCGTGCCACGTTGCTCGTTATTCCGGGAAAAATTCCACTAGTATAAATAGCACACTTAGGTTTATTTTTAATTATTCTGATTTGGTTAAGCAAGAACGTGGGTTACAGGCAGTTGAGGGGACGAAAATTCTATGGTTCTTCTCTATCTCTTTCTCTTTTATCTCAATTGTTTGTATGATTTATACTCATTTGATGATGTTTAATTCACAAATGAGTGGCTAAATTCACTTCTTGCTGAGGTTAAGAACAATTGTAGTGGAATGTAGTTGTTGATTAATTTAGTTTTCATCTTTTCTTCAATTGTTCTTCTATCAATTCTTGTTCTTGTTGCATTAATGTTTGGCCAATGTTAATGTATATCTAAAAAATCCAATTTTGATTTTGAAAAGAAAAGAAATTAGAAAGTTGTGAATTGGTAGGATATGATCTCTTCTTAGTTTGGGAAAATTGAGAATTGGTTTACATTCAGAATAGCAATATATCTGAAAGTCTTATTGGTCAATTAAGGAATCGGGTTTGTATGGCTAGAACATGAAATTCTTTTATCACAGAAATGTATATCAAAGGTTCATGATTCTTAAGTTGGGTAGGATACAAAAGTTTCAATCCATAGGAAATAATTCTTTACTAGCAACCGAAGGAAAGATTAACTGAAGTGTATCGACAAATTACTTCCCTGCATGTTCGTTTTAGCCTCACCATGCTCATTGCTATAGTTCAAACTCACTTTATCATTTTGTCTTAGATTCATAGAAATTAGGAAACTAAACTCTCAAAATCCTATTTAAATTTTTGTCTGCATTTTTAAAGTTAGAGTTCAATAACACTAAAGTTAATTGTTACCTTTCAGTCCCTGTGGGATCGATACTTGGCTTACTTAAGTCATTTTACTTGTTCGACCACGTGCACTTGCGTGTAGTTACCAAATGCCTGAACACTTATGTTTGCCCTTCTGGTCATGACTTGTAAGGGACCCTAGAAATTCATATACTATACCGATGTGGCCCCACTCCAACTCATTTGTTTGTTCGGATACTCATCTAGGACTCAAGCTACTCATATCCATCCGCCCGCTCGGATACTGCCTCATGCATGAACCACACACCTCGGGATAAGTACATATTTACAACTTCCAATACCATATTTAATATACCATGAATCAGTCAACTCACATAACAATTCAGTAGGATGGAGTAGTAAACATTCATCAACAAAATTCAACAAGTTGTAATTTAAGTCAACACTTATGACAATTTATAAATATACATCGATTATCATAATTTTCACCTCAAATCATAACATAATTTACAACTATGCATTTTAGAGTTCATTCACAAGCATAATGTAACAATCCTCAAAAGTGTCTAAGATCAAATCCTAGACATAAATTAGAAAAATAGCAGAAACTACATCACACCATAGAACGACTCATCAAATGAGTTTTTAGGTGACTTGATAGATCGGTAAGTGGAGTCTTTCTGAGGCAAGGTTTTGAAACTTGATATTTTCTTCCCAATTCCAATGAGTTAGGCCATGATTCACTAATACAAGTGACAATTCATTAAGTAAGTCGTTCTGATAGACTTTAAGGTGAGAATCAGAGAATGTCCAACTTAGTTTCAGTATCAATGAATGGATTAACAAGTCTTTAAGTGAAGTAATGACTCGTTAGGTGGGTCGTCATCACAGATGTGTTCAAGTTCATAGACAGGATTTTTGGATTATTTTAGTAATTTTCTATGTTTTAAGAACCTAAAACATAATATTTTGGAATTATTAAAGAGTATATTTATGGTTTTAATTATTCTAAACTCTTATTCCTATTTATTACACCGTAAGAATCAAGATCATTAGCTCTCAAGTTCATCAAGCAAGCTTATAAATCATCTTCTCAACCGATCGGTTCTTCAAGATTGATTCTAAGATTAAATTTTCAAGTATATAAGGCTAACTTAAGTAAGGATCTCAATTCGTCCTTATGCCCTACATCTAGGCAAGAGTTCACTGAGATTAAACCTAGGGTTGTTTCCCAATTCTTGAATTGTCTTCTTCTCGATCTATTGAATTGTTTATTGTTGAGATATTTCTATTAAATTGTATCTCTTTGTTATTATTATCATTCTCTTTATGTTAGTGATGATATTCTCTTGAATTCTTAAGTTATATTATTGTTGATGGTTCATGTCTCTTATCTCATGAATCCTATTGCATAAAGTCATGATTTTGAAAGTATTGTGATTTGAGTTAATTGCATTATTTTCATAAAGTGAGCAGATTTTTAAAAGTTCTTTCATGAAGACATTCTTAGAAAGAAAGCATGATTTCCAAAGCTAAAGTGAAGTCTTGTTTTGAAACTCATGAGATGTTTTGAGCATATAAGCTGACAAGTTTTAAAGAGATGGTTGGAGTGTAGAAACTCCAAAGTTTTTAAAGAATGTTTTGACTGAAAGGCTCTTTATTAATGTAAAGAGATTTTGTGTGAGAGGCACAACAAGATTTTTAAACATCTATTATATCTACAACTAAACTTTTATAAAAAATATTTTCAGATACCTCTGATAGGCATAAGTATATGAGCATATATTTTAGGAGGATTATTTAGCATTGAGTGGGTGAAGAGTCAAATAACTCGTAAGCTCCAGAACTACGTAGCCAGTGTAGGATAAGATCATGCCATTGGTTCGAGTGACTCCTCAAAGATAAGTCCCTGGTAAGGACTTCAATTATGGATCCACAAATTGTGATTTTTCTCTGCCCTGACAAGGTTTTGAGTGGTTCTGCCAACTTGAGCGAGATAGTTGGGAATCACGTGCTCATTCATGATGGTGTTGATTATGAGAAAATCCCACCCAAGTAAAGTTTTGCATTTACTTATGTATTCTTCAGATATTGCTTTGATGCACAGTTTTATTGCATAACTATTTTACACATTGATCATATTATGTTTTATGCATTATTCAGAGCTTCAATTTTTGCTATATTATTTCAATCAATTATTCTTTTAGTTCAGATACTCTTGCTTAACTATTATTTCTTTTAGCCTTGTTACATACTGTACATTCCATGTACTGAAGCCAATTGGTATTGCATATTATTATAATGCAAATTCAGGTAGATTGGATCAGTAGCAGACGCTTCGTTAGGATCTCACATTCATCCAACTGTTTGTGAGGCCTCCTACTTTTGGAGAGTTCCAGTCATATTGAGTATTTTCTATTATAGAGCTTGATGTAGTCGTGGGAGTTAAGTCCCAACACCTATTCTTCAGTTATAGAGGCTTTATAGAATAAGGTTAGAGTTGAGTCAATATTATTACTTTATAACATTTCTTTCAGTTTTAGTTAATAAATCTTAGTTTATTTTATATTGAGACCAAACATTTATTACTTCTACTATATTTTCTTGTATTCTCAACTAGTAATAGGTCAGGCCAAGGGTTCGCTTGAACTACTATGTGGTCTGAGTGCTAGTCAAGTACAGGGTCTAGACTTGGGGCATGACAAACTTAGTATCAAAGTTGTAGGTCCAAAGAGTCCTAGGGTGTCTATGAAGCCGGGTCTAGTAGTATTCTTCTTATAGGTGTGAAGCGCACCACATTTATAATAGGGAGACTAGAAGGCGTTAGAAAATATTTTCGTTCTTTCATACTCTAGATCGTATGATAGAGTTTAACTCTATAAAGATTTCCTCCAAACTCATGCATTCACGTGCTCTAAAGTGTACCGCCAGTCAGAGCAATAGGATTTATTCTTAAACCATTTCTTCCCTCAGGAGTTAGAGAAGATACAATAGAAGAGTTTGTGAACTTGAAGCAAGGCACCAAGAGCATGAAGGAGTATGGTCTCAAGTTCACCTAGTTATATAGATATGATTCAGAGATGGTGCTAGACATGAGAGCTAGAATGAGAAAGTTTATATCAAGTCTAGATAAGCACGTGAAGAAAGAGTGTAAGGGTATGTTGTTGAGCGGAATGGATATCTCCAAATTAAAGGTGTATGCCCACTAACTTGAAGAGGATAAGTAGAAAGATAGGGAAGAGTGTCAAGGATTTGGGGGTCTCTTATAATGAACCACCTATGTTTACGGGGTTTGAGGCTAATGAAGACCCCCAGAACTTTGTAGATGAAATTTGAAAAATATTGAAATGTATGCACGCGGTAAAAATAGAAGGAGTTGAATTTACTTCTTATAACTCAAGGATGTTGCAAATGTGTGGTATGATCAATGAAAGCTTTTCATTGTTTCTACTCCGGTCAGTGAGTCAGTCCTAGCTAAGAGAATCTAGAAAGATTGTACAGTCTTAGTCCATCATAAAGATACCACAGCTAATCTAATAGAGCTAGACATGGTGGATTTTGATGTTATTCTAGGTATGGATTGGTTGTATTCCTGTTATGTCACAGTTAATTATAGGACCAGAATAGTAGAGTTCTAATTTCCTGATGAGCTAGCCTTAGTTTTGGAGGGTAGTCCCATTATGCCTAAGAGTCATTTCATTTCATACCTTTGGGCTAGAAAATTAATCTCTAAGCGGTGTGTCTATCATTTAGTGAGACTGAAAGACTCTAATGCTGAGGCACCATCCTTTCAGTCATAAATGACTTTTCAGAGGTCTTTCCTGATGATCTTCCCAAAGTCCCTCCAGATAGAAAAATAGATTTTGGAATTGATGTTCTTCTTGATACTCAGCCTATCTCTATTTCTCTATATAGAATGTCTCCATCTGAGTTAAAAGAGTTAAAAGAGAATTAAAGGACCTTCTAGATAAGGGTTTCATTTTCCCTAATACTTCACCTTGGGGTGCTCTAGTGCTTTTCGTGCATAAAAAGGATGGTACTCTTAGAATGTGCATTGATTACCGGTAGTTGAACAAAGTCACTATCAAGAATAGGTACCCCCTTCCTAGAATCGATGAATTTTTTGACCAGCTTCAGGGTGCCAAGTGTTTCTCAAAGATAGATCTCAGATCATGGTATCATCAGTTGAAGATGAGGGAATATGATATCCCCAAGATAGCCTTCAAGATTCGGTATGGTCATTTTGAGTTTGTTGTTATGTCATTTGGTTTTAGTGACACTCCTGCAACATTTATGAATCTCATGAATAGAGTGTTTAAGCCATATTTGGACATATTTGTTATTGTGTTTATTAATGATATCTTGATTTATTCCAAGAGCGAGGAGGGGCATGCTAGTCATCTCAGAATAGTATTGCAGACACTTAAGGACAAGTAGTTATTCGCCAAGTTGTAACACCCCAAAACTTTCCTAAATCAAACTCAGACTCAGCAAGAAGAAATAGAAAAATTTTATCTCAGAATGATCGAGACAATGAGTGTTTGTCAGAAGTAACAACCCATTGTCTGGAGTTGATGTCACCCTGCCGATTACCTTTCGGGAACCACTGAGACATGGAATAACCCGTTGTGAGGAGTAATGAGTCATCCTGTCACTTATTGCATCTCAAGTACTGAAACCTTCCAGACATTCCCCAGAAGCAACGAGTGGAACCCACGACTCATTGTCACCTCTAACGAGTTGTTATTTCCACCCATCGCCAAATCTAGGAATCCTTCAGGTCAGAACAGTGGAGGCAACGAGTAGTTACAATGACCCGTTGGTACAACCAACGAGTCATTGAGTCGTATGTTGGTAGTGGTTCTAGTTTTCTTATCCAAACTCCTCCAGTGGCCACGAGAGGAATCAATAATATGTTGGTTCATCTAATGTGTCGTTGTCCCCTATCGTTGCCAATTTCCAGTGAGAATAAAATTGTCACGACCCGAGAGTACACCCGGATCGTAGACACGGGACAAGGAACCCCGAGGGGCTCTAAGTCGGCCCATGGAATAATCATCAGATACACTTAACATAAGAAACATCATACATCAAGAACATACAGAAGAACTGACTAGAAACTGATATAAATCAAAACGACAACTTAATAACATTTAAATACAACGCTGATCCTGTCTAACAAGTCTAAAAGCCTTCTAATAAACTGATGAGTTTCTAGGACAAGCCCCTAGCTAACTCCAAAAGTCTGAAAACTGATAATAAGATAAACTGAGAATATAAACCACGTCCTGGGAAGATGAGAACTCACAGCGAGCAGCTGGAAGAGAGAAAAGTGTATTGAGTCACGCGGCTGAACCTGGAGACTTGAATCTATATCATAAAATGATATAGCACAAGAGGCATGCGGTCAGTACTTGGAATATATTGAGTATGCAGGAATGTAATCAAACAACTCATAAGCATCAATATACAATTAGGGAGTACCGTAAATCACCGGGTTAGTAACGTAATTGAAAGAGATACAACAATCTGTATGATATCCTTATTCATATAAGCATAATCACATGATAAGGACATGCACTGTTACAAGTTCAACTGGAGCATAAAAGTATTGATCTTATGACACAGAAATGCAAAGTCATGAATGATATATAAAGGGTCCCCGACTGTCCAAAGGAAACATTCTCACTCGCGAAAATCCCTGGCCGTTGAAGGGAGAGAAAACTTTGATGTAAGAAGTCACTGACTAGCACTGGATGTACAAAATACTCTTGCTAACGAGAACTCCCGACATACTAGGGAAATACTCTTGCTAACGAGAACACCCAACCGACTAGGGAAATACTCTTGCTAACGAGAAATCCCGACCGACTAGGGAAATACTCTTGCTAACGAGAAATTTCGACCGACTAGGGAAATACTCTTGCTAACAAGAAATCCTGACTGAGTAACGCTAATCCAAATTGCAATACCTAATCAGAGACAAAAGGACATTTACTAATTTTCATCATACAACATTCTTATCAATAGGGTGGGCTACTTTCTAATAACATCAACCCAACAGTTGTAATGTCATTCTCATGCATTATCATCATGTAATTCAATTTATAGCTATCTCAAGCATCTCTTGCTAACGAGCATTCTACAGGGTCACACTATGCATAAACTATCATGACACTCCAACTCCAAGTTCATCTCATTCACATGCAATAGGAGATCATGCATGGTTAATAATTACAACTCACACTATATCAAGATTTATAACTTCACTTATTTAGGTATACAACATTCCACACACGTGTCACAATCACTCCTTTGTGAACTCTTTAGCTATGGGAGTCTTAGATTCCAAGGCTTTTATAAAAACAATTTAAATGAGCAAAACAATATAGAATCTGCCCAGGCTTCGTAGTTCAACAATGGAGGTGAAATATTCTTACGCCAAATCAATTAAATATAAAGCAGGGTAAGGGAACGTAACTTATTTCAATTACTCAAGCCCCCAACTTCTACTCAATCCCATATGATAATCAACATCATACTCAAGTCATTAGGGTTAATTTGCAAAAATTTCACACTCCCATCATGTTCATGAGTTTCTACGATAATCACGGAAGGAATGTACAAATCCCAATCAATACTAGAATCAATTTATGAAGAACATACCACATGCATACATACTCAACCTAATCTTCACAATTTTATCATATTCGTGCATGACTACGACAATCAAGTGAACAATATGCAAAACCCATGTATTACTCAAGCTAATTCAAGAAGAACATACCACCATCATGCAATCCCAACATATAATCCATATTCCAAGGAAAAAATTAATTAACATTCCAATTCATTCCATAATCGCAGTAAATATTAGCATTTAAGAAAAGGATGGGAAAGAAATTACCCATTATTCAAAACCCTTGATCATGATATTCTAAATAATTAAAAATGGGTTCTCATTGAAAATATTTTGGGGCACAAGGATGAAAAGATATCCTTGTTGAAGTCCCACATACCTGGTAGACGAAAACCCCTCTTGATTATCTTCCTTGAAGCTTGAAGAACACCTTGGGAAATTCCTAAAATCTTTGGAGAAGAGAGGAGGAAGAAGGGGATTGAGAGAATGAGGGTTTAGGCTTAGGAAAACCCTTCAAAAAATCCCCAAACATACCCAAAATGACATCACTTTAAATCTGGGAGCGTGGGATTTTACCAACCTGCCCCTGAGAAAATCTGAAAAATTGCCCGAACTGATGCCACGACTCACCTGGCGAGTCATTGCCACACCCGACGACTCGTTAGGTGCACTCGTCAACTCTACTGGAAATTCTAAACCTCCAGACCATGACCAATGTGATGACTCATCACTAGACCCGATGACTCATCATGTCCTTCCGTCAAGTACACTGGAAATCCTTTTTAAAACTGAAACCCTCCCTCCTAACGACCCACAAAATGAGTCGTTGCCACTCCTAACGACTCATCATGTCATCCGTCGCCACTGCCTCCTAACCTCAACCTCACGACTGCACACGACGACTCGTGGTATCCCACCACGAGTCATTAGGTCTCCTGTCTTGAGATATTTTTGCCAGTTTTTCTACATTTTTTCCAATTATACTTTCTAGGTCTATTCTTAGTCCTTTCCAAGGTATTACAATATATCTCCCTTGGAAACATTCATCCTCGAATGTTGGTTGAACATACTGAAAAGATAGAGGCGAGGACGATATCCAACTAATAAATCAATCACAGCTAAACACCAATGAAGTATCTGACTCAGGACCAACCTCTTACGCCAAACCTAGAAGTTCACATCTAACACACACACCATGACTCAAGGAAGACCGGATAACATGATATCAACATAGTATTAAACAAACACCGGAAGAAAATTCTTTCCCCTTTTTATCTGGCTCATAACTGACACGAACTAGACCTTCGTTCTCAAGTCGCCTTTTGATACTAAGCCAGAATTCACAATATCTAATCTAGTTGAGGATAAGGAATTTATGAGCACAAGTTATTCTGAAATCTAAAACTGAGCACATAGATAAGATAGTCTCGTTTTACTAAACTTACTAAGCAACTGAGTTTGAGCTGACCACACTGGAAAATATAAATCAACACACATAACTAATTCATAAAAATGAAAGTAAGCATAAAAGACTCATAGAGAAAGAATGGTATCATTGTTTGAAAAGGTTATCTCTAAACCTCGAGAATCTGCATATAAAACTAGACATAACTTAACTCTAATCGAGGTACAAGGAAGATTATCTAAACTTAGTAGAGGTCGGCATGATGCAACTGCTAAGGCTGAGATACCTTTATGAGCATTCTCAAGGTCTAACTTGCTTCACATCCTCTTTATATCCCCCTTGGCCTAGAGCCATCATTCTAAGGTTCCCGATCCCTTCTTCAAGTTAGGCTAAGGTACTAACTCTTAACTCCTCCTTCGCTTCTAACCTTCACCACAAGCCTTATACTATAGCTATTTACATCACATCCCAACAATCTTTTCCCACAATCACAACTGAACTTCTTACTTATTATAGAGGTTTGCATCATATAAAGAATAGCACAAGATTCATAACATACCTGTGACCACTACTGGAGCTTTGCCCTTATCCTAATGGGCTGCTACTGCGTAAGAGCAATTTTGGCGATGTTCGCCTCTTGGGTTAGAGGGTGTACTCTTCGGAAACGGGCGAGCTATAGGGGCTACTGAAGAGGTGGTCGAGGATCTGCTCTCACCTCACTTAGACGTCATGCAATCTCGGTGCATATGGCCTGCCTCACCACACCAAAAACATACATTTGTACCAGCCATGCAAACTCCCAAGTGGTGCTTTCCACAACTCGTACACAATGGGTACATGATTTCCCTTACTCTGGGCTTATACGGAGTACTGGCTGCCGAGGGTGATGGGGATGCTGACCTTTGATGGTGGTGTGAGTGATATCCAGTACCCGACCTCTAATGGGAGGACTCTAAGTCTCTAGTCCTGGCTCTCTTGGTCTTTCTCTGTTTTTCTTTCATCTGTTTTGCTTCCATATGTTGTGTGAATATTACTAAATATGGGAAGTCTATGTCCCGGTGCAACATGGCAGTCCTACATTCTTTGACCAAGGAGTCTGACACTCCATTCACAAACCTGATCACTCAGGCCCGCTGGTCGGGTACCATTTCTAGCGCATACTTAAATAGCCGAGTGAACTCCAACACATACTCCTGGACAGTCATGTCATTTTGTTTCAAGTTAATGAACTCTGCCACCTTTGCCTCCCTCAACTCCCGAGGGAAAAACCTGTCCAAGAACGCAGCCATAAACTCATCCCAACCTATGGGACCCACTTTGATTCCCCGACTATCTCTCCACTAACAATACTAGATGTAAGATACTCCTTTTATCTGGTAGGAGGCTCTGCACTCTCTTGCCCTATCACCCCCATAATGTGAGTAATCTTTTGTATCTCCTCCAAGAACTCATATGGGTATTCATCCACCTTTGACCCCAAGAATTCCGGTGGGTTCATCCGAAGGAAGTTCCTTATCCTTGCCGCCGCTTCATTTGCACGTTATGGTGCATGAGCTACCGCCTGCTGATTGATCTGAGTTATTAGGGCCTGCGCCAACATGTGGATGGCTGCTCGAAACTCAGCATTAGCAACATGATCCTCCATATGGTCTACCTGGCCTAGTGGTACCTGCTGGCGGCCATTACCATGACCTCTTCCATTCACTCATCGGGGAGGCATTATCTACGAGTACATAAAGCACGAGTCAAGGGAGGAACTATTTAGAGCTTCATAATCTACGCACGATAAGAATCATGAAGAAAGGGGAACATTCCTAAAATGTCTCATAGCCTATTTGTCATAAGTGTGGCATGCTTCACACTCATGAAGAAGACTCTACGTAAGGCGGCTTTCATACACCCTAGGACACCCTAAACCTTTGCTCTGATACCAAGTTTGTCACGATCTGGGTGTACTCCCGGGTTGTGATAGAAATTAAGGCCCAAGACCAACGACTGGTCCTAACGAGTCGTGGTGTTAAACAATGACTCGTTGTGTGACCCGTTGGATCTAGACGGGCAGTTTTTTAGACTTTCTCTCAGGGGTATTTTCGTAACTTCTAGATATTTAATCCCTAAACTGAGTCATTTTGGGGCAAGTTTAGGAGAGAATAAAAGAGGTTTATTGACTTATTCCCTCTCATTTTCTCTCAACTAACAATTTTTAGAACATAGAAGTTCTAGACAGACATTGCAGAGCTAAGCTAGGGCCTTCAGTTTTCTTCAGACTTCTCCAGATTTCTTCCCAATAATTTTACTCTAGGTATGTGCGAATTCAACAAGGGAATTGCTCTTCCCTTGTTCCCCAAAAACCCTTTTGTAACTCCTTATATGTTCTAGCCTTGAATGTCAGAAATAGGGTTAGTTTTCAGTCAGATCATGAATATTTCTTATGGAATGTTATTTTTGTGAATTCTTGCAATGTTTCCACTACTTATCAGGCATGTTATTACTCTATTCATGAATTATTGCTCTAGCCCTAGTTCTATGAATACAGTAATCTGGGTCTTGCATAATTGTCTAGATACAAATGTTGCCTGACTCTGTTAGTTCTTAGAAGTTTTCCATGTTGTTGTCATCATGTGAGTTCATAGCCAGTTTGAATGTTAGTTCAATATCAGTCTGTAATTAGCATGTTCAGTATTTTTCAGTAAGTCAGCTGATCAGTTTTATGATAGTCAGTTCTTGAGGAGTTCAATAATACTCCTTAGTTTCAGTTTAATTTGTTCTTTAAACGGTTATGATGCTTCCAGATAAGTAGCTCCGGCCAATCTTATAACACTAGCTTTTAGTTATTAGGTCCTACAAACTCTTAGGTTACTTCCATATAAGTATTCATGACTTAATCTAGGGCATTAGTTTTGAGCTATCAATTTAGTACCAAGTTAGAACTATCCAATGGGAGTAGGACTTAGCACCGAGCAGATGGGGTTCAATGCACTCAAGTTCCCAGAACTACGTTGCCACCATAGGTTTTAGCTTGAACGGGCCTCAACTTGTGATCACCCAGCTCAGCCACTATACCCTGGCAAGGTACAGTGAGCTCTGACCGATGGGATGTATACATCAGGCTCCACGTCTAGCTCACATGGTTATATGTCGGTTATAGAATCTCCCACTTGTCAGTACAGTTCAGTTCAGCTCAGTCCCAGTTTAGCTTAGTTCAGTTACTCAGTTTCCGGACATATTTCTTACCGTCAGCCAGGGTCTATATTGACTTTATCACAGTTATAGTGCAGCTTCTATCAGTACTCAGTGTCAGTTGTTCATTTCATGTTATTTCAGCTCAGTTGCTTATTTTCCATGCTTTATGTATATCTCACTTACTTAGTACATTCAAAGTACTGATGCATACTTTCTATGTTGTATCGTATTATGATACAGGTGCAAGTTCTCAATCTCAGCATCGTGAGTAGTTCCCTCCAATGTTTTCAGCAGCAACGCTGTTGGTAAGTCCTCATCTTCCAAGAACGAGGGTTTGTCCCAGTAGCTCATCAGTTCTTGAGATGGCTTTCACACACAATGTAATGCAGTTTTTTTTGCAGTTGTTGCATAATTTCAGTATCTTATCATACATGTCTCTTTTTGAAAAGTTTATTTAGTTATGTTTACTCTTTTTTAAACATTATTTTTTGAATAGTAATTTTTACACAGCTTCGGCTTATGTTTAACTCAGTATACTAGAGCGATGTTAGACCATGGGTTTGCTTGGGACCACTTGTGGCCCCAAGTACCTTGTCTCATCCAGGGTGCAGACTCGAGTCGTGAAAAACTTGGTATTAGAGAACTACGTTTAGACTATTCTAGGTTTTCTGAAAGCCACATCAAGTAGATTCCTTTTCATGGGTGTGAAGCTCGCCACAGTTATGACGGGGAGTCTACAAGATGTTATTAGGAAAATTTCCCTTTTTTTTCATACTCCTTATCATGCATTGAGCTTAATTCTAGAAATATCCTCCTAGCCCGTGCACTATTCATTTCAGTGAAATATGCCTCCAAAACAAGGAAATGGAAGGAGGGCTAGTAATGCCGACCGACCTAGCCCACCATCTCCAGCATCCCCTCAGGGTGATCAAGTGTGCTCTGCTGAATTTTGAGCGGCAATTCAGTTGTTGGCTCAGAAGGTGACCAACCAAGTGAACCAGAAGGTGGTTCCAATGAATGTGGATGGGTTTGCAGCAGATGCCAGGGTTCAGGACTTCACCCGAAAGAACCCTCTAGCTTTTCATAGATCTAAGGTGGGTGAGGACCCGCAGGAGTTTGTGGATGAGGTGCAAAATATCACCCCTATTATAGGTGTTAGCTCCATAGAGAGTGCTGATTTGGATTCCTACCAATTGAAATATGTGTCTTAGATTTGGTACAAGCAGTGGAAGAAAGGGCCAACGGAAGCAGGATCAGTAGAGTGGGATGAGTTTGTATGGCGGTTCTCGACAGATTCTTTCCTCAGGAATTGAGGGAGGCCAAGGACGCTGAATTCATAAATTTGAGACAGGGTAACATAATAGTGGAAGAGTATGTATGGTAGTTCACTCGACTGTTGAGATATGCCCTGGAGATGGTAGCTGAGCCAAGGGCTCGTATGCTTAAGTTTGTGAATGGGGTTACATACTTGGTGCTTAAAGAATGCAGAACTGCGATGCTGATCAATGAAATTGACCTCTCCATCCTCATCATTCATGCCCAGCAGATAGAGACAGAAAATTTGAAAGATAGAGAGAGGGAAAGTAAGAGGGCCAGAATCGGACAGTTTGCATATAGCTAGAAGAGGTCAGGCGACAGTAGTCGCCCACAGCAGCAGCAGAAGAGACCTCCAACACCCACATTAACCAGTGCTCCTTCTTTTCAGTCACGCAAGGATCAAAAGGGTGGAGCATCAGGTTCCCAGTCCCAGAGTCACGTCTCCAGCAACCTCTTTCCAACTTGTCCTAAATGTGGCAAGAAACATCAGGTGAATGCCACATGGGCAAAGAGGGTTGTTTTGGATGTGGGCAATTGGGTCACAGGCTAAAGGAGTGTCCATTAGCAGGACGAGGGAAAACTTAGTCTACTACTTCAGTAGCCCCAGCAGGTCATCTAGTTCAGTAGGGTAATACTTCAGGTACGGATGGCAATCAATGCCAAAATCACTTTTATGCCTTGTCTTCTCGTCAGGATCAGGAGAGCTCACCTGATATGGTCACAGGTATGTTACGTATTTTCCATGTAAATGTATATGCGCTACTAGATCCAGGATCCACACTATTATTTGTGACTCCTTGCATAGCCATTCAGTTCGATATCAGCCCCGAAGTCCTCTCAAAACCGTTCTCAGTCGCTACCCCAGTTGGTGAGTCAGTTAGAGCCAAAAGGGTATATAGAAAATGCCCAGTCTCAGTGTTGAGTAAAGTTATTCAAGTTGATCTAGTAGAGCTAGACATGGTTGATTTCGACATGGATTGGTTACATTTTGGTTATGCTTCAGTCGACTGCAGAACTAGAGCCGTCAGGTTTCAGTTTCCCAATGAGCCAGTCTTAGAATGGATGGGTAGTGTTTCAACACCTAAGGTCTGTTTGTTTCCTACTTTAAGGAAAAGAAGATGATTTCGAAATGGTGCATCTATCACCTGGTTCGAGTCAAAGATTCTAGCTCCGAGACCCCAACTATTCAATCAGTTCCAGTTGTCAGCGAATTCCTTGATGTGTTTCCCGAAGATCTTCCTGGAGTCCCTCCTGAGCGAGAAATAGACTTTGGCATAGACCTTCTTCTAGACACTCAGTCCATCTCTATTCCTCCTTACATAATGGTTCCAGCTGAGTTTAAGGAGTTGAAGGAACAACTAAAAGACCTTTTAGATAAGGGATTCATTAGGCCCAGCATCTCCCCCTAAGGCGCTCCAGTGTTGTTCATACGAAAGAAAGACGGTACCCTCAAAATGTTATCGCCTACCATCGGCTGAACAAAGTTACAGTCATGAATAGGTATCCCTTACCTAGGATTGACGACTTGTTTGGTCAATTTTAAGGAGCCAGTTGTTTTTTCAAGGTAGATCTCAAGTCGGAATATCATCAGCTTAGGGGTAGGGATTTGGGAAAGGGCAAGAGAAATAAGCACAACCATAAAAGTGATCATAATGACCACCACATATATCACACACACTCCACACATAAGATTGAGGGGGCATACAAAAGAATAACCATCATCTAGCCACCTATAGTTTTCAGATATCATTTATTTATTTATAATTTTTTTATAAAATAAATATGTACAAAACCTAGAAATTATTCAAATTAATTAACCTAGCAATATTCTTACAAGCTACAACTATATCATTAGTTTCCTAGCGGTGATGCTAAAAATTGATCATGCTCAAAACTTATCCAGAAAAGGATCACCGGTCGCTACAAATATAATCCAGCTCTTAAGTCCGGAGTCGAGTGCCACAGAGAATTAAGGTTTAGGTATAATTATTCAATATCACTAAGAAAATAAATTCGAATAATTTTATGAGTTTTGAGGATTATTATTTATAACTTAAACTACCTAAGTAATAAATTGTAAATAATAAAATTATCAACTAAAGAAAATGGGTTGACTTCAAGATTAAGGAGGCCTAGAGTTAGGATTTTCCTAATTATTGAATTTCTTCTTGCTATGTTAGCTATCCTTCTGAAGTAATCTCTATCATCATGAATCTTTTCTTACCAAAAATATCTCTCGACCAAGTGTAGTAATTTTCTAGTGTTATTCTTTTGAATGAACCCTAACTAACCACTTAATCTGTTCACTTAGATCGCATCAAAGCTTTGTTATCACTAACCTCTACTTTTAAATCTTAGTCATTATCTCTTAATGCTTCGAAGTGACATAACTCAACTAAAATCTAATTTGGCAGTCTTTGAAAAACTACAAGATATAACAACCCTGTTAATCGAGGGCCCTTCAATTAACTACAATTAATGCGTATTTGAACAAATAGAGATAAAAAGAATGACTCAATTATAGAAAAAAATAACAACAATTCATCCTACAAAAGGTTCATCAAAACCCTAGATAAAAATTTAGGTACTCATAAAAAGTATGTAAAAACACAATCTTAAAATGCATAGCCAACAACAGAAAATAGGAAAAAGAAAGAAAAAACTCATTGTCGAATTTTTCTCCTTGCTCCATGCGGCTCTTCGCTCTCTCCTTAAGTCGAACCCCTTCCCCAGAATATGTTTATGAACTATTTGTTGGTGTAGGAAATGTCCCAAATAAAATAACCGAGTCCAAATGACTTGATGTGCATATTAGACTTTGATTAGCAAATCGTATCTGTGCATATGCTTGATTTCCATTGATGAGTAGGGAAATTTTTCATGCTAATCAATATTAAATAGATTATAATCAGTAAGTGACTATGAGATGAAGGTAATCGGGAGGAAATGGGAAAGCGGTGAAGCTCAATCCCGCAAGCGGGCCAGTTTGCACCATATTTGTTGAATTTTAGGCATAGGTGATGTAATAAATAACTGATTATGAAATGGCCATGGGCCATGAATGTGTTATATCTTTAATGTGTAATTCTTATTGTGTATGTAATTTTGTGAATAAATTAAATTGTGATATACTGTTCCTGAAATGACTGGTGGAATCCGTGATAACCAAGTGAGGAAATAAAGTGGCATGTGAAATAGAGAAGTGATTCATCTATATGTTGAGAATGAGAGGCTCGTGTCCGAGGTGAGTATCCGGACGAGCAGGTTAGTATGATCAAGCCTATGAGTGAATACTTAGATATGAGTGGCTCATGCCCGAGGTGAATATTCAGGCGAGCAGTATGAATGGGTGCAAAGACAGGTATGACCAAAGGTTCATACGGCTGGGTGTACTGTACATAGATTTCTAGAGTCCCCTGCAGGTCATGACTGAAAGGGCAAATATAAGACCCTCTGGCATGTGTATATAGTGATGTTATAGAGGCATGTGCCCAGCATATCACTAATGGTATGATTGCAAAACAAAGATGGTATAGATATGGAATGAATACATATGGTTGTGATGACAAAGATGTACAGATATACAAGTGTGATATGAGATATACGACGTGATTCAGGTATAATGTGAGAGACACAGTTGGGATGTAATATATGATGATACGGTACATGTATGGTACTACATGACATGATTCTGGTGTAGAGAGGTAGTGTGTAATTCAAGAGACACAGGTATGTATATGTACTTTAATTATGGAGGAATTAACTTCATTCGTATGATTGAATTGTTTTCTTTGTGTGTATTTGAGTTATTTAATTAATCTTGTGGTTGAATGCATGGCTTATGCGGTAACTATGGGCTATAAAAAGTAGCATATCTGAGTTAACAGTGGTAGTGAATTACTAGGAGATCACTGATCTAACTTTATTATTATCGTGTGGATAAAAGAGTAGGAACGAAATTATAGAGGATAAGTTAATCATGTGAGTCGTTAAATAGGTCATTAAATATGGAAAACGGACTTGGTTAGTGATAATGGGACTGTATGAGGTAGACGTGTTAATAAGGTCTAAATGGTGGAAAGAAAGAGGTAAGAACCAGTGAAACAGGGCTACTACCTAAGTAGGATAACGCTGCAGTGGGAGAATTGCCGTTGTCACGATACCACTATAGCGGTCAAAGTCTTCGCTATAGTGAGGTGAAAGAAATACAAAATATAAGTTGGGATTGATGGCTAGAGTTGCAGGGTAGATGCATGAATATTGATAAGTTATAAGAATTAATGAAGTAGTTAATAAACCTGTTAGGTTGTAAATATAAGTTTGAGTCATTGCTAAAATCTGGAAATTTGATGTCATGTTAAATTATATGCTTTTACATAAACTAATCTTGATCAGGCGATGATGTCTACCGGTACGTGTGGTATACCGATACTATCATGCTACACCTTTTTGGTGTAGGTTGTGGAAGGTTTGAAGTTTCATTAATGGCATGGAGTAAACAACATCAACTTCCACATTTTTCTCTGCAGGTGAAGCTGTGTCATTTTATTGTATCGGTATTCTACTAGAGCTCTTAACTTGTCTAGACTAGATCTTGGGGAAGTCGTGGTTTAGGAGGTGTTATTTTAATTTGTAGAATCTTTTTGTATTCAATAGGTTAAACAGCATTGAGTTTATTTCATTTGTTGATTAAGAGAAGGATTCTCCTATCGAACTAGAATCAATGTAGGTGTCTGCATGTCATGACCCGAGTCTGCACTCTGGACGAGACACGGTACATGGTGCCACAAGTGACCCCAAGCCAACCCATGGTCTATCATTACACTGGTAAACTGAGAAAATATAAGTGGAAGCTTTAAATAAATAAAACCATTTAAGAAACTGATTTGACAAGAGGCAATATATCTAAACAATAATACTTAATATCTACATCTATGTCTGAAAGAAAAATAATAAATGATAAGTTGCTGGGAAAAGCCCCCAGGTAATTCAAAATCTAACTGTAAATAACTAACTGAAAGTAACTATCGTCCTCGGAAGATGAGGACTCACCCAGTGCTGCTGCTGATATTGTCTAAGGGAACTACTGATGATGTTGGGACTGAGAACCTGTGCCTGTATCATGATATGATACAGCATAGAAGGTATGAGTTAGTACTTTGAATGTACTGAGTAAGTGAGAGATATAATAAGCATGAAAGAACAAGTAACTGAACTGAAATGACCAACTGAAATACTAAAAGCTGATGCAACTGAAATATAACTGATATGGTCAAAAATGACCCTGGCTTATGGTTATAGACGTGTCTTGGACCTGAGATACTGAACTAAGCTAAACTGAACTGAACTGAATTGAGACGGTAATGACTAGTGAGAGAGTTTATAACTGACATATTACCATGTGAGCTAAACGTGGAGTTCGATGTATACGCCCATCAATAGGACGCAATATACCTTGGCAGGGTATAAAAGCATGAACTGTGTGATCACAAATATGACCCGATGGGCCAAGTAACCTACGGTGGCAACATAGTTCTGGGAATCTGGGTGCGCTGGAACCTCTCCCTCGCGGTGCTAAGTCGTACTCCCACTGGATAGTCCTAGTATGACTACTGTTACACCCCGTAAATTTTAAATGAATAAATATTCTAATGACATGTTCGTTAAGGGATTTAGAATATATATAAGCAAGGTCAGTTTTTTTTCATTCAAATGAATGAAATTCCAGAAAAAAAATAGGGGAACAAGTGAGGAGAAGAACCCACGACATATATATATAATTTCCTTCCGATTACGTTATAAAACACGGTCTAAACTTTGTTTTGGCTTAGGTACAGAGGTATAAAGCTGTAGAGAGAAATCCTACGGAGTTAGTTTCGTGAAATTTGGCCAGCGAAACGTCGTGCTACCGAGGCCCCAGTTTGGACGAAGATGGGATGAAGCTTTCCCCATAGCAGTCTGATCTGCATTACCGGTGCAGCTCCGGTATCAGATAGCCCTGTTGAGCAGTGTCCAGGGAATCAGACCCTATCTGTTACTGTCTGTACATTTACTTATTACAGGTGTAGCTCTGGTTTCAGATAGTCCCGTTGAGTTGTGTCCGGGAATCCAGACCCTATCTGTTACTGTCTACACAGGAGTCCTCCGGACCCAGACACGGTTGCTTATATCGGAGGCTATTGCCCGAGCCGGAGACCCAGGGGGCCGGTAGAGGGGCTCCGAAGTGAGTAGATGAGTGGAGTGACTTATTTTTGGCTGGTTTTGACCCAGGTAGGGGTATATAGATTGTTTGCTTGCTTGGTGCCATCCGGCTTATGGGGGTTGGTATTGGCTATTGCCTGCTACTTGCATATTTATTTTTATGTTATATACTAGCTACTAGAAAGTAGGTCGTCGCATTTACAGGTACGCCTCCGCCTTATCAGTACAGAAAGCATGATTCAGTTTTTACCAGCTCCTTCGTATTCAGTTATCTCCTGCCATACAAATTTGCTAGATATGCTATTTATATTCAGTTGTTTCAGCTATATTATTTCAGTTGCTTTGCATACTCAGTACCAGCGGTACTGACGCCCAGTGGGGCACTGTATTACTTGCCTGCAGGTACTCATAGACGAGGAGGCAATCCCTCGTGATCCTAGCCAGCGCAGAGTCATCAGCTCCTGTCATTCGGAGCCTGTTATTTCAGAGGTTTATACCATTTCTCTTTTGTTGCACAGTATGGGTAGGTCGGGACCCTGTCCCGACGGGCCCCGACCATCTTATCAGTATTCCTAGAGGCTTGTAGTCTGTATATATTTCCCTGTTGTCAGCTGAGCCGGTCGTGTGAGGCCGTGCAGTTTGTTATAGCTGTTTAGCGTTTCAGTTTATGTTGGCCGTGTGAGGCCTTGGTTTGACAGTAGTGGTGACCTTGCCGGTCACGTAGTTTTACAGTAGTCTTGTGTTGAAGTTTCAGATAACTAGACAGCATGGTGGCCTTGTCGGCCCGCATAGGTTCCTTGTTACAAGTATGTTTCTGGTTAGCTGTTATTACAGGTACAGGTGGCTATAGGCCAGTTGGCCGGAGGTTGTGTTTACAGTCGTTATATAGCTCTTTGTTTCCAGAAATCTGAGTTAGAGCTAGCCAGGGGCCGCCGGTGCTTAGGCTCACCAGTTAGTAGTCCAGGTCCTACTAGGGCACCAGGTGCCAGTCATACCCCCCAAGGCGGGGTATGACAAACTTGGTATCAGAGAAGAGTCGTGTCCCAGGGAGTCTGCAAGCCGTGCTAAGTAGAGTCTTGTCTATGGGTATGTTGTGCAACACATACTATAGGCAGGAGGCTGCGAGGCATAATAGGATGGTTACTCTTCTTTCATACTCAATCGTGCCATAGCACAGTACAGTATAGGGTCAAGTTCCTAAAACTTATCATGTTCTTTGTCTACAGATAAGAATGGAAGATCAGTGACACCCTGCCACAGGCAGGAGGTTAGACACAACAGCAGGAGAAGGCACCAGCAGGATGCCTCATCTTCAGTCAGAGTCAGCCCGATCTGAGGGCGATATAGAGGCTTCATCACAGCCCTCTCAGCAGTCCCCCTCACATCAGGAGCCGTTGGGCACTACACCATCCCCGATAGCTCCTGTGCCTTCGCCATCAGATCAGGAGGTTCGTAGCGCTGTGGTTATGTTGGCACAGATGATGGCCACACAGCGCTAGTCGGTGCCACCTGTAGCAGTAGATTAGTAGACAGACTAGTCAGGAACAGCGCCGCAGAGACAGATCAGACGAGATGCAAAGGGAAGTTCAAAGAGGACCCAGGCCACGACTATCAGATAGACCCCCTAGACCCCCACCTCCTTCACAACAGCAGCAGCAAGGTAGATATGTTAGTAGAGGGCAGTTAGAGCCCGGTGGCAGTTCCAGAATAGTAGAGTCCCCACAGCAGAGAAGGGGAGAGCAGAGCAGATTTGCACCCTCACCCTGCCCCTATTGTAATCGACCACACTCTGGAGCTTGCAAATATGGCTCCACTGGGTGTTATATTTGCGGACAGGAGGGGCATCAGGTGAGAGATTGTCCTACCAGAGGTCAGGGGAGTAGAGACAGCTAAGACAGGGGATCCGCAGGGCCACGAGCCCCAGCAGTCTCAGCGGGGCGTGGGCCTTCAGGTTCAGTAGGCAGAGGTCGAGGGAGATCAGGAGCTTCCAGTTCAGGTCCGGGCTCAAGCCGTACTTATGCACTACCAGGGAGACACGACTCAGAGATGTCGCTAGATGTAGTGATAGGTATGATGACTATATGTTCATGCCCTGCTTACGTATTAATTGATCTAGGATCCACTCTGTCATATATTACCCCATTTGTGGTACAAAAGTTCAGTATTGCACCAGAATTATTACAGCATCCCTTTTCAGTATCCACGCCCGTCAGTGACTCTATTGTAGCTAGCAGAATTTACCGAGGGTGTAAAGTAGAGGTTGCTAACCGCCAGACTACAGTAGATCTGGTAGAGCGAGAAATGATAGACTTCGATGCCATAATGGGTATGGACTGGCTAGTGCCGTGCTACGCCAATGTTGAATGTTGGACCAAGATGATCCGATTCCACTTTCTAGGAGAGGCAGTGCGGGAGTGGAAAGGCAGCACAGCTACGCCAAAAGGTAAGTTTATTTCCTACCTTCAGGCGAGGAAATTGATAACTAAGGGGTGTATTTACCATCTGGTCAGAGTTCAGGATGTTCGGGCAGAATCTCCGACACTCCAGTCTGTTCCGGTGGTGAACGAGTTCCCTGATGTGTTTCCAGATGAGTTACCTGGTCTTCCCCCAGAAAGGGAAATAGATTTTGCTATTGATTTGTTACTAGGCACTCAGCCTTTATCAATTCCTCCCTACCGTATGGCTCCTGCAGAACTTAGAGAATTAAAGGAGCAGCTGAAAGATTTGCTAGACAAAGGTTTCATCTGGCCGAGTACTTCACCATGGGGTGCGCTAGTTCTATTTGTGAGAAAGAAAGATGGCTCGCTCCGTATGTGTATAGATTATCGACAGTTGAACAAAGTGACGGTAAAGAACAAGTACCCGCTCCCCAGAATAGATGATTTATTTGATCAGTTACAGGGAGCTAGATACTTCTCCAAGATTGACTTGCGGTCCGGATATCATCAGGTTCAGGTATGTGAAAGATATTCCTAAAATGGCGTTCAGGACCCGATATGGACACTTTGAATTTCTAGTTATTTCCTTTGGGTTGACGAATGCCCCAGCAGTATTCATGGACCTGATGAATAGTATTTTCAGACCATACCTGGACTTGTTCGTAATAGTATTCATTGATGACATTCTGGTGTATTCTCGCTCTGAAGCAGATCACCGGACTCATTTGCAGACAGTGCTCTAGATCCTCAGGGACCGCCAGTTATATGCTAAATTCTCCAAGTGCGAGTTCTGGCTTAACTCAGTAGCCTTCCTAGGACATATTGTGTCGGATGCTGGTATACAGGTTGACAAGTAGAAAATAGAAGCAGTCAAATCATGGCCTAGGCCTACCACTCCGACTGAAGTCCGTAGTTTTCTAGGATTAGCAGGTTATTACAGGAGGTTTGTTGAAGGATTCTCTACTATAGCGGCACCTCTAACTAAACTGACATAGAAAGAAGCAAAGTTTCAGTGGACAGAGGCATGCGAGCAGAGCTTCCAGGAGTTAAAAGACAGATTAACCTCCACCCCAGTGCTAACATTGCCGGAAGGTACAGAGGGTTATTCAGTGTATTGCGATGCATCAGGTGTTGGGTTAGGTTGTGTGTTGATGCAGCATGGTAAAGTGATTGCATATGCTTCCAGACAGCTGAGGAAACACGAAAAGAATTATCCTACCCACGACCTGGAGTTAGCCGCAGTGATCCACGCCTTGAAAATGTGGAGACATTACTTGTATGGCGTCCATGTTGATATTTATACAGATCACAAGATCCTACAGTATATCTTCACTCAGAGGGAGTTGAATCTGCGGCAACGTTGCTGGTTGGAGCTGTTAAAGGATTATGACGTGAATATTCTGTACCACCCGGCAAAAGCCAATGTTGTAGCAGATGCTCTCAGTCGTATGTCCATGGGGAGTTTGGCGTATTTGCAGCCCGAACAGCAGGAATTGGTCAGGGAGATACATCAGTTAGCTAGCCTAGTCGTTCGTGTAGCAGAAACAGAGGATGGTAAGGCGGTAATTCAGAACACCACCGTGTCATCATTAGATGTAGAAGTGAAAGAACGGCAATATGAAGATCCTGACCTGATCCAGCTCAAAGACAGAATCCAGCAGGGTAAAGCACTGGATTTTCAGATAACTTAAGGAGAAGTGCTGTTATGTAAAGGCCGTCTCTGTGTTCCAGATGTTTCAGGGCTCCGCCAGCAGATTATGAATGAGGTACATTACGCCCATTATTCTCTTCACCCCAGTGCGACAAAAATGTACCATGACATCAAGGAAAACTACTGGTGGCCAGGTATGAAAAGAGAAATTGCTGAATTTGTAGCCTAGTGTCCAAACTGCCAATAGGTGAAAGCAGAATATCAGAAACCAGGCGGTTTGACTCAGGACATAGTTGTGCCTCTCTAGAAATGGAAAGCACTGAATATGAATTTTGTAGCAGGATTACCCCGTATTAAACATAGACATGTCTCTATATGGGTGATAGTTGACAGATTAACAAAATCAGCTCATTTCCTGCCAGTGAGAACTACCTTCTCGGCCGAAGATTATGCGGAGTTGTATATCCGAGAAATTGTCAGGTTGCATGAAGTACCAGTATCCATTATTTCAGATAGAGGAGCACAGTTTACGACTAAATTTTGGTAGTCGTTTCAGAGGGGTTTGGGAATGCAGATTAATTTGAGCACAGCATTCCACCCTCAGACAGATGGACAGGCTGAGCGCACTATTCAGACGCTCAAGGACATGTTGCGAGCGTGTGTGCTAGATTTTGGAGGTAGCTGGGAAGAACATTTGTCGTTAATTGAATTTGCCTATAATAATAGCTATCACTCGACTATTCAGATGGCGCCTTTCGAGGCTTTATACGGGCGAAAATGCAGATCACCAATTGGCTGGTTTGAAATAGGGGAATCAGTGTTAATTGGGCCAGACATTATTCAACAGTCAGAAGAGAAGATAAAGCTTATTAGAGAACGCCTACTGACTGCACAGAGCCGCTAGAAGTCATATGCAGATGTGCGGCGTAGAGACCTGTAGTTTGATGTAAATGACTGGGTATTTCTGGAAGTATCTCCGATGAAAGGGGTGATGAGATTCGGCAAGAAAGGTAAACTCAGTCCAAGATTTGTTGGGCCTTATCAGATTCGTCGAAGGATAGGCCAAGTAGCATATGAGTTGAACTTTCCTCCAGAATTAGAATCCGTTCATCCAGTCTTTCATGTATCCATGCTGAGGAAATGCATAGGAGACCCGTCCAGAGTAGGCCCAGTCCAGGATGTCCAGGTTACAGAAGAACTGGCCTATGTAGAGGTTCCAGTAGCTATCCTAGATAGGCAGATTCGTAGATTGAGGACTAAAGATATTGCGTCTGTCAAAGTATTGTGGCGTAATAGGAACCAAGAGGAGTTGACGTGGGAGGCGGAGGAAGATATGAAAGCTAGATATCCTCACTTATTCCAAGCCTAGTCAGGCGACAGGTATGTCCGTATTAGTACTTATATAGTACCTTATGGACGTATATGTATAAATGAGAAAGATTGATGTGTAGCTATCAAATGAATCTTAAAGTATTATGTGCAGTACCTGCAGTGGACTTTTCTGCGTTTCAGGTTTTTGAGATAGTCCATAATATAGGGGAAACCCTGCCGAAATTTTTTCTGGAAACAAGTTGAGTAAGTTGAGAAGTCCTCTAGACAAAATGTCATTCGAGGACGAATGTTCTTAAGGGGGGGAGGATGTTACACCCCGTAAATTTTAAATGAATAAATATCCTAATGACATGTTGGTTAAGGGATTTAGCCAAAAAAAAAAAATATATATATATATATAAGCAAGGTCGGTTTGTTTTCATTCAAATGAATGAAATTCCAGCAAAAAAACAGGGGAACAAGTGAGGAGAAGAACCCACGACATATATATATAATTTCCTTTCGATTACGCTATGAAATGCGGTCTAAACTCCGTTCCGGCTTAGGTACAGAGGTATAAAGCTGCAGAGAGCAATCCTACGGAGTTAGTTTCGTGAAATTTTGCCAGCAAAACATCGTGCTACCGAGGTAAAGTAAATAGAATTGCTTTAAATTAGTACCAATGTGTTGCTAGCATTGCACTGAGCATTTATCCCTTTTGGACTTTCGAGAAATAACGAGTTTTCGCCCGTTTTCCGAAAGGTTGAAGTTTGGGATAATCATATATAAAAAGTGATAATTTCTCCCAGATATTAATATATTTAGTTCTAATTGATATGTATATGAATGTAGTTGGGAGAAACAACACAAGTACTGACGGAAATCACATCGGTCAGTCGGGTACTCAGAAACCAGGTATGTGAAGTTGTTCTTCGGCAAGTTAGTAATCTTTAGCTTTGTAAATCCTAGTAAACTCCGTATTGAAACTCTCGGAGTTGAATGTCGAGAATTTAATAAGTCTAATAGATTCTGAGTTGTGTTGCCGTAGTGTATTCAGTCCGAAAGTTAGTAAAGCATGCGCCAGAGGGCGAGTTAGCATTCCAGATTCAGTATAGCTTGTTGTATGATTAGCAAGCATGTTGTAGAATAAAAAGACACCGATTTTCAGAATAAAGGCTAATAAAGTAAAATCAGATAGACAAACAGTTTGTGGCTATAGATTAGCCATTCAGACAGATAGTATCCCGGCTACAGATTAGCCAAACAATTAAATAGAGGTTTCAGAATCAGTATAATCGGTAAAGAATCAGTTTAGTACAGAAACAGATCAGAATAAGAAATCAGATTTCAGATAGCCTTTTTCAGTTAGACATGCTTGCTATTTATATGTGCTATTTGCTTGTTGAGACTTGTTGTGGCATGAGGGCACCCTTTTGAGCATCCTCACCGCCCCTGGGTTGGTAATCGTGTCGCCCACTGAGCGGGTGGGTTTACGTCACTACAAGGAGTGGCATGCCGTCCCCAGATTGGACGAAGTTGGGATGAAGCTTTCCCCATAGCAGTCTGATCAACATTACAGGTGCAGTTTCGATATCAGATAGCCCTATTGAGCAGTGTCCAGGGAATCAGACCCTATCTGTTACTGTCTGTACATTCAGTTATTACAGGTGTAGCTCCAGTTTCAAATAGTCCCGTTGAGTTGTGTCCGGGGATCCAGACCCTATCTATTACTGTCTACACAGGAGTCCTCCGGACCATGACACGGTTGCTTATATCAGAGGCTATGGCCCGAGCAGGAGACCCAGGGGGCCGGTAGAGGGGCTCCGAAGTGAGTAGATGAGTGGAGTGACTTATTTTTGGCTGGTTTTGACCCAGGTAGGGGTATATAGATTGTTTGCTTGCTTGGTGCCATCCGGCTTATGGGGGTTGGTATTGTCTATTGCCTGCTACTTGCATATTTATTTTTATGTTATATACTAGCTACTAGAAAGTAGGCCATCGCATTTACAGGTACGCCTCCGCCTTATCAGTACAGAAAGTATGATTCAGTTTTTACCAGCTCCTTCGTATTCAGTTATCTCCTGCCATACAAATTTGCTAGATATGCTATTTATATTTAGTTGTTTCAGCTATATTATTTCAGTTGCTTTGCATACTCAGTACCAGCGGTACTGACGCCCAGTGGGGCACTGTATTACTTGCCTGCAGGTACTCATAGACGAGGAGGCGATCCCTCGTGATCCTAGCCAGCGCAGAGTCATCAGCTCCTGTCATCCGGAGCCTGTTATTTCAGAGGTTTATACCATTTCTCTTTTGTTGCACAGTATGGGTAGGCCGGGGCCCTGTCCCGACCATCTTATCAGTATTCCTAGAGGCTTGCAGTCTGTAGATATTTCCCTGTGGTCAGCTGAGCCAGTCGTGTAAGGCCGTGCAGTTTGTTATAGCTGTTTAGCATTTCAGTTTATGTTGGTCGTGTGAGGCCTTGGTTTGACAGTAGTGGTGACCTTGTCAGTCATGTAGTTTTACAGTAGTCTTGTGTTGAAGTTTCAGATAACTAGACAGCATGGTGGCCTTGTCGGCCCACATAGGTTCCTTGTTACAAGTATGTTTCTGGTTAGCTGTTATTACAGGTACAGGTGGCTATAGGCCAGTTGGCCAGAGGCTGTGTTTACAGCCGTTATATAGCCCTTTGTTTCCAGAAATCTGAGTTAGAGCTAGCCAGGTGCCGCCGGTGCTTAGGCTCACCAGTTAGCAGTCCAGGTCCTACTAGGGCACTAGGTGCCAGTCATACCCCCCAAGGCGGGGTGTGACAAACTACTAAGTTGATAGCTCTAAGCTGGGACCCAAGACTAAGTCAGAAATACTTATCTGGAAATACCCTGAGAGTCTTATCGGGCCGAATACTCTAACTAGTGTTCTAAGACTAGTTAGAGCTACTTTCTGGAAGCGTCGTTACCATCTGTAGAACTAGCTGTTAACTGATAACTGATACTGATAACTAATATCTAGGAGGCTTTACTGACACCTCAAAAATGACTATAGTCAAACTGAAGGATACTGAAGATATTAACATCATGACTGAAACTGAGCTAGCATGCAACTAACTAAGCATTTAATTTATATTAATAACATGGAATTTCCAACACGGTTAGAGTCAAGCAACATTATGTTTATACAATTATGCAGGACCCTAGTTACTACACTTATCAAATTAGGGCTAAAGTCACTTTTCAAGAATCAAGTATCAACATGATCACTAGATAATGGAAATATAGCAACAAACAGTACGAACAGTATTTCACATGATTTTTGAAACATAACCGAAAAATACCTCTAATTCGAAAGTCTTAGAGCTTAGAACTGATAAAAAAATTTAGATGGATTTTGGGGCACAAGGAAAGGACAATTCCCTTGCTAAATTCTCACATACCTGGTGAAGGATTCTGGAGGAAGTTCATGAGAAAAACTAAGAAGAATAGTCGAAACCCTTACCCTGCTTTGTGCTTCCTGACTGAACTTTTACATTTCTTACTTTGAGAGAATGAGAGGAATGAAGAGAGAATGTCATTCAAACCCTTTAATTCTCTCCTAAACATGCTTAAAATGACAAGGTTTAGAGATTAAAAAGCGGGTAAGTTACTAAAATACCCCTGAAAGAAAATCTAGAAAACTGTCCGAAAGGAACCAACGGGTCACACAATGATTGGTTGATACCACGACTCATTGGGACCTATCGTTGGCATTGGACCTGGAAAATTCCTTCACTAGTTGTTGGCAATAAGGGAGACCACAACTCATTGGATGATTCAATAGGTTATTGGTCCTTCCCATTGTCTGGCAGAAAAACCTGGGAACCCCATTAACGAGCGACATGCCGACTCGTTGGTAGAACCAACGGTTCGTTGTATCTGCTCATTGTCTCCACTGGAAAACCTAAGGATTTCTGGACTTATTGTCACGATTGCACACAACAACTCATTATGAGATTCAACGAGTCATTGTTGCATCTCATTGCTATAGGTAGAATATTTTCAACTACATCAGGACTCCAACTAACGAGCCGCCCCATGAGTCGTTACATCAAACGATGACTCATTGTTTGACTCGTGGGTTCCTAGAAAGGGCATGACTGATCTCTGAACTGGGAAGGTAATGAGTAATAGGACGGCTCGTTTCTCCTCACAACAGGTGATTCTATGTCTCGTTGGTTCCCAAAGGACCATTGGCAGGGCTGACCACGACCCAGACAATGTGTTGTTACTGTTGACAATAACTCATTGTCTTGGTCATTCAGAGACAAAATTTTCTAGTTTCCCTTGGTTTTTCATGAAATGTCTGAGTTTGATCTAGGAAAGTTTCGGGGTGTTATAATATCTCCCTCTTGGGATCATTCATCCTCGAATGAAGGCTAAAACTACTGGAAAACTGGGAAAATAGCTGAAATTCCCAAACTGAGACTATGAACTGATTTTTGAATGAGTGACTGACTCCGAATTGCTTTAACCATACTGACTTATTTAATACAACTAGAGTGCACATTTAAAGTCTAAATAGAGCTGATGAGTACTTAACTGAATAGAGTATTGAGGAGGAATTTAATACTTGATGTTGGGATTGAACTGGAAGGGAATAAATGAGGGTATTTGGCCATCATGTCTGCTTTTGTCTTCCATGTGTCTCCCTCAACTAGGTGTTTCCTCTATAAGACTTTCACTAAAGCAACTTCCTTGTTTCTCAACTTACGAACTTGATGGTCAAGGATTTGAATTAGAACCTCTTCTTAAGAGAGACTATCCTTCACTCCACACTGTCTAGTGGCACAACTGAGGTTGGATCACCGATGCACTTCTTCAATAGTGACACATGGAAGACTGGGTGTACAGATGCTAACTCTGAAGGTAGTTCTAACCCATATGCCACACTGCCAATTCGCCTCAGAATCTTGTAGGGTCCTACATACCTCGAACTGAGTTTCCCTTTATTTCCAAACCTCATCACCCCTTTCATGGGTGAAATTTTCAGGTAAACCCAATCATCTATAGCAAATTCTAACTCTCTCCTCCTCATATACGCATATGATTTCTATAGGCTTTGAGATGTTTTCAGCATTTCTCTAATCAGTTGCACTTTCTGCATAGCTTCATGAACCAAGTCCAGTCCTATCAAGGTAGCTTCGCCAACTTTAAACCACCCTATAAGAGACTACACCTTCTCCCATATAATGACTCAAATGGGGCCATCTGAATACTGGAGTGGTAGCTGTTGTTGTATGCAAACTTGATGAGAGGTAAGTGATCATCCCAACTGTTCTTGAAGTCAATCACACAAGTTCTCAACATATCTTCTAAGGTCTGAATAGTCTGCTCAGCTTATCCATCTGTCTAAGGATGGAAATTTGTGATGAGCTTAACCAGAATACCGAGTCCTTTATGAAACAACTTTCAGAAATGTGAGATGAACTGGATACCTCTATTTGAGATGATGGACAAGGGAACCCCATGTAGTCTGACTAGCTCCCGGATGTACAGCCTCACATAGTCCTCAACTGAGTCTGTAGTTTTAACTGGGAGGAAATGTGATGACTCGGTCATTCGATCTACTATTACCCAAATTGAGTCATGTTGCTAGTGAGTTGAGGTAGGCCTGTAATAAAGTCCATATTCACTCTTCCCACTTCTATGCTGATATCTTGAGTCATATTCCCAGGTCTCTGATGCTCTACCTTAACCTGCTGGCAGTTCGGGCAGTTAGCCACAAATTCTGCAATGTCTCTTTTCATGTCGTTCCACCAGTAGATATCCCATAGGTTACAGTACATTTAAGTGGCACCTGGGTGGATAGTATATCCAGAGTTGTGTGCTTCTACCAGTATTTACTGTCTCAAGTCACCTACATCTGGTACACAAAGTCTGCCTTGGTAAAAAAGCACGCTATCTCCCTCTTTGGAGAAAGCCTCCACTTTCTTTCTGAGAACTACTTCTTTCAGCTTAAGCAGTATGGGATCTTCATCCTGCTTTGACTTAACTTCAACAACTAACGAGGAATATGACCCACTCTGCAGTACTACTCCGCCCTTCGCTAAATCAACCAATTGCACTCCCAACCGAGCTAACCTGTGAATGTCCTTTTCTCGTTCTTTCCTGCCCTCTTCGACATGAGCAACACTCCCCATGGACATCCTGCTTAGGGCATCAGCCACCATATTGGCCTTTACCTGGTGGTATAGAATTCTCATGTCATAATCCTTTAGTAACTCCAACCAACTCCTTTGATGAAGATTCAAGTCCTTCTGACGGAACACGTACTGAAGGCTCTTGTGATCGGTGAAAACATCCACATGAGCCCCATAAAGATAATGCCTCCATATCTTCAAAGCAAAAACCACTATTGTCAATTCAAGATCATGAGTTGGATAGTTCTTCTCATGCACCTTGAGCTGTCTAGAGGCATATGCTACCACCTTAACCCGCTGCATTAGAACACAACTGAGGCCAACTCTGGAAGCATCACAGTAGACTACCAACCCATCTGTTCCTTCCGGTCAGGTCAAAACTGGAGCTGTAGTGAGTCAAAGCCCTTCTCACATGCATCTGACCACTGAAACTTCACCTTTTTCAGAGGTAGTTTAGTTAGAGGAGACGCAATAGAGGAAAATCTTTCTACAAACTATCGGTAGTAACTGGCTAGACCTAGAAAACTTCTGATATCCGTTGGGGAAGTAGGTCTCGGCCAGTCTTTCGCCATTACTATCTTTTGAGGATCTACCTAAATACCTTCACCTGGAACCACATGACCAAGGAAAGCCACAAACTTTAGAAAGAATTTGCATTTGCTGAATTTAGCGAACAGCTGGCGGTCTCTAAGAGTCTACAACACTATCCTTAGATGGTTAGCATGCTCCTCCTCATTTCTAGAGTACACCGAAATGTCTTTTATGAATACTATGACGAACACATCCAGATACTATTGGAATACTCTGTTCATCAGGTCCATGAAAGATATAGGGGCATTCGTTAGTCCAAAGGACATAACCACAAATTCATAGTGACCATACCAAATTTTGAAGGTTGTTTTTGGTATGTCAAATTCCCTGACCCTAAGCTAATGATACTCCGACCTGAGATCTACCTTGGAAAAACAACTGGCTCCTTGAAGCTAATCGAACAAGTCATTAATCCTGGGTAGGGGGTACCTGTTCTTAACAATAACTTTGTTCAGTTGGTGGTAGTCAACACACATTCTAAGAGTACCATCTTTCTTTCGCACGAACAACACTGGAGCACCCCATGGAGAGATGTTGGGCCTGATGAAACCCTCATCAAGAAGGTCCTTCAGCTATTCCTACAACTCCTTACGCTTAGCTAGAGCTATTTTGTAAGGAGGAATGCAGATGGGCTGAGTGTCTGGAAGAAGGTCTATACCAAAGTCCATTTCCCGCTCGGGAGGGACTCCGAGGAGATTTTTGGGAAATACGTCAGGGAAATAATTGACAACTAGAACTACCTGGACAGTTGGGGTCTCGGAGCTTGAATCTTTGATCTGAACTAGGTGATAAATGCACCCTTTAGAAATGAGCTTCCTTGCCTTAAGATAGGAAATAAATCGACCCTTAGGCACTGAACTACTGCCCATCCATTCTAAAACTGGCTCATTTGGAAACTGAAATTTGACGACTCTAGTTCTGCAGTCGACTGAGGCATAACCATAGTGTAACCAATCCATGCCAAGAATGAGGTCGAGATAGACTATGTCTAGATCTACTAGATCAGCTGGAATTATTTTACTCAATATTGAGACTGAGCAGTTTCTATACACCCAGCTGGCTGTAACTGACTCACCAACTGGGGTAGAGACTGAGAATGGTTCTGAGAGGACTTCTGGACTGATTTCAAATTGAAAAGCTACATAGGGAGTCACGAATGATAGTGTGGCTCCTGGATCTAGTAGGGCATACACATCTAGATGGAAGATACATAACATACCTGTGACCACGTCAGGTGAGCTCTCCCAATCTTGACGAGAGGACAAAGCATAAAAGCAGTTTTAACATTAACCACCATCCATACCTGAAGTGTTACCCCACTGAGCTGGACGACCCGCTAGGGCTGCTGAAGTGGTATACTGTTATCTTCCCCGTCTTGTTGATGGACATTCCTTGAGCCTATGACCTAGTTGTACACCTAAAGCAACCCTCTTTTCTAATAAGGCATTCACCTGGATGGTTCTTGCAACACCTGGAACAAGCCTGGATGGTTCTTGCAACACCTAGAACAAGTTGGGTAGTGGTTGCTAGCGCTGTGACTCTGGGACTGAGAGCCAGATGCTCCACCCTCCCAATCCTTGTGGGATCGAAAAGAAGGGACGCTGGCTAAGATGGGTGCTGGAGTCCTCTACTGCTATTTCATTGGGCTGCTACTACCGCCAGACCTCTGGTGGCCATAATCTAATTGCCTCGTTCTAGCCCGCTTGTTCTCCCGCTCCATATCTTTCAGCTTTTCTGCCTCAATCTGCTAGGCATGAATGATGAGGCTGGACAGGTCAATGTCCTTTATGAGCATCATAGTCCTGCACTCTCTAAGTACCAAGTTTGATACTTCATTGAAGAATTTAAGCATACGATCCCTTGGCTCGGCTACCATCTCTGGAGCATACCTCAATAACTAACTAAACTCCAATACATATTCCTCTATGGTCGTGTTACCTTGATTTAAGTTCATGAACTCTGCAACCTTAGCCTCCCTCAACTCTCGGGGGAAGAATCTGTCCAAAACTATTGTAATGAACTCTTCCCACTCTAACGGTTCTGCTCTTGCTGGTCTCCCTTCCTTCCACTGATCGTACCAAATCTGAGCCACCCCTTCCAACTGGTAGGCAGAGAGATCAGCACTGTCCGCGAAACTAACACCCATAATCTGGGTGATCTTCCGCACCTCATCTACAAACTCTTGCGGGTCCTCTCCCACCTTGGATCCATGAAAACCTGGAATGTTCATTTGGGTGAAATCCTAAACTCTAGCAGCTACAGAGGACCCGGTTGTGTTCACCGAAACCACTTGTCATTTCACTTGATTAGTCACTGTCTAAGCCAGCAGCTGGATTGCCCTTCTAAATTTTGCTGAGGACATTTGATCGTCCTGAGGGGATGCTGGAGTTGGGGGGCAGGTCGATTGGCATTGTTATCCCTCCTTCCATTCCCTCACGTTGGAGGCATAGTTTCATTGACACGAAATAGAGCACAAGTTAGGAGAACATTTCAGTAATTGAACTTCATCGCACGATAAGGAGCATGAACAAAAGGGATTTTTTCCTAATAACATCTTCTAGCCTCCCCTTCATAATTGTAGCGCGCTTTACACCCATGAAAAAGACTCTACTTGACGCGGCATTCAGACATCCTAGGATACTCTGAACCTGGCTCTCATACCAAGTTTGTCACGATCCCGAGTCTACATCCTAGATGAGACACGATACTTGGTGCCACAAGTGACCCCAAGACAACCCTTGGTTTATCATTACACTGGTAAACTGAGAAAACATAAGCGGAAGCTTTAAATAAATAAAACCATTTAAGAAAACTAATTTGACAAAAGTCAATACATTTGAAAAAACTACTAAATATCTATGTCTATGTCTGAAAGCGAACTAATAAATGATGAGTTGCTGGGACAAGCCCCCAGCTAACTCAAAATCTAACTATAAAGAACTAAGTGAAAGTAACTATCATCCTAGAAAAATGAGGACTCACCCACTACTACTGTTGATATCGTCTGAGGGAACTACTGATGATGCTGCGATTGAGAACCTGCACCTGTATCATGAAAAGATACAGCATAGAAGGTATGTGTCAGTACTTTGAATATACTAAGTAAGTGAGAGATATAATAAGCATGAAAGAACAAGTAACTGAACTAAAATGACCAACTAAAATACTGATAGCTGATGCAATTGAAATATAACTGATATGGTCAAAAATGACCCTGGCTGATAGTCATAGACGTGTCCTAGATCTGAGATAACTAAGCCAAACTGAACTGAACTGATACTGTACTGACTAGTGGGAGAGTCTACAACAAACATATGACCATGTGAGTTAAACATGGATTTCGATGTATACACCCCATCGGTAGGACCCATTATACCTTACCAGGGTATAAAGGCATGAATCGGGTGATCAAAAATCTAGGGGCCGATACGCCAAGTAACCTATGGTGGCAACTTAGTTTTGGGAACCTGGGTGCATTGGAACCCCGGCACTCTCGGTTCTAAGTCCTACTCCCACTAGATAGTCCTAGTATGACTACTAAGCTGATACCTCAAAGTTGGGGCCTAAGATTAAGTCAGGAATAATTATTTGAAAATACCCTAAGAGTCTTATCAGACCGAATACTGTGACTGGTGTTCTAAGACTGGTCAGAGCTGCTTATCTAGAAGTGTCGTAACCGTATATAAAACTAACCGTTAACTAATAACTGATATCTTGGAGGCATTAATGACACCTCAAGAAATGACTATAGTCAAACTGAAGGATACTGAAGATATTAATAGCATGACTGAAACTGAGCTAGCATGCAACTGACTGAGCATTTAATCGATAGTAATAACATGGAATTTCCAACATGGATAGAGTCAAGAAACATTATGTCTATACAATTATGCAAGACCTTAATTACTACACTTATCGTATTAGGGTTAAAGTCACTTTTCAGGAATCAAGTATCACATGATCACTAGATAATGGAAATATAAAAACAAATAGTATGAATAGTATTTCATATGATTTAATCAAAACATAATTGAAAAAATGTTTCTAATTCGAAAGTCTCAGGGGTTAGAGCTGATAAGATAATTTAGATGGATTTTGGAGCACAAGGGAAGGACAATTCACTTACTAAATTCTCACATACCTGGTGAAGGATTTCGAAGGAAGTTCTTGAGAAAATCTAAGAATAACAGTCAAAACCCTTGCACTGCTCTGTGCTTCTTGACTGAACCTTTACGTTTCTAACTTTGACAGAATGGGAGGAATGAAGAGAGAATGTCGCTCAACCCCGTTAATTCTCTCCTAAATATATCCAAAATGACAAGGTTTAGAGATTAAAAAGCTGGGAAGTTACTAAAATATCCTTGAAAGAAAATCTGGAAAACTGTCTGATAGAACTAATGGGTCACACAATGAGTCATTGGTTGACACCATGACTCATTGGGACCAATCATGGTCATGGGCTTGGAAGATTCCTTCACTGGCTATTGGCAATGAGCGGGACCATGACTCGTTGGATGAATCAACGGGTCATTAGTCCTTCCCGTTTTCCCTAGTAGGAAAACCTAGGAACCCCACTAACGAGTGACATGATGACTCGTTAGTAGAACCAACGAGTTTTTGTATTTGCTCGTCGTCTCCACTAAAAAATCTGAGGATTTCTGGACTTATTGTCACGGTTGCACACAATGACTCATTGTGAGATTTAATAGGTCATTGCTGCATCTCGTTTCTACATGGAGAAGATTTTCAATTGCATCAGGACTCCAACTAACGAGCCACACCATGAGTCGTTCCATCAAACGATGACTCATCATTTGACTCATAGGTTCCTAGAAAGGGCATGGTTGATCTCTGAAGAAGGTAATGAGTGATAGGATGACTCATTGCTCCTCACAATGGGTCATTGCATGTCTTATTGGTTCCCGAAGGACCATTGGAAGGACTGACCATGACCTAAAAAATAGGTCGTTACTGCTGACAACGACTCATTGTCTCGGTCGTTCTGAGACGGTTTTTTGGTTTCCTTGATTTTTCATGAAATGTTTGAGTTTGGTCTAAAAAAGTTTTGGGGTGTTACACCACACGAATCACCTACTTAGGTCATGTCAAATTGGTATCAGAGCGTCTAGGTTACCAGTCTCACAAGTACAAGAGCAATATCGAGTAGACTCCTGCGGATTGGTATGTAGATGTGCACATTTAATCTTCGAAAAGCTATATAGCATCTAGGAAGTTTTCACTTTATTTCCCTCCCATAATGACATTCCAGTGTGCTAATTGCCTAGGTAAAATCGAATTGGTATCTGAAGGATTCCAATTGGTATCTCACTGGGCTCAATTGGTATCTGACAATGTAAACTATAGAGGGTACGAAATAAACTTGTTGGGGGAAATGACTTAAGTTGATCGGAGGAACAAAACCCCTCCAGGTATTCTGTTTAGCGAGTTTTGCTGTAGCGAGGTGCATCTCACGGTAGCGGACTTGCCACAACAAGGAATGGACCACCTGTCACGCCCCGCCTTGGGGGGTATGACTGGCACCTGGTGCCCTACTAGGACCTGAACTACTGGACTGCTAAGCCTATGCATATCTGGTGCCTGGCTGGCTCTAATTCACATTTCTGGAAATAAAGGGCTATATAACGGCTGTAAACACAGCCCCCGACCCATTGGCCTATAGCCTCCTGTACCTGTAATAACAGCTGACCAGAACATGCAACTATAGGGAAGCCTATGCGGGCCGACAAGGCCACCATGCTGTCTAGTTATCTACATTCAGCAATAAAATACTAGAAGGCTACGTGCCCGGCAAGGTCACCACTACTGTCAAACTTATGGCCCCACACGGCCAACATAAAAGAAGCTAAAGTACTAACAGCTAACAACTGCACGGCCTCACACGACCGGCTCAACTGACCACAGGGAAATGTACAGACTGATGGCCTCTAGGAATAGCAATAGAAATGATCGGGACAGGGCCCCGACCTACCCATACTATACAACAAAAAGGAACTGAAATACACCTCTGAAATTCAGTCTCCGGATGACAGGAGCTGAATACTCGATCGCTGACAGGAATCACGTAGTATCGCCTGCTCGTCTATGAGTACCTGCAGGCAAGTAATGCAGCGCCCCACCGGGCGTCAGTACCGCTGGTACTGAGTATGTAAAGCAATAACTGAAAGCAAAATCTGAAAACAATAATGTAACTGATGAACTGAAGTAGGAAGAATTAGATTAACTGCCTGAGACTGTAAGTCATACCTTTTCTCATTTATACTGGAAGGGATAAGAGTCATACCTGGAGACGTATTGTGCTACTACTGATCTACTCGTCTCTAACATAACATGGCATAACATGAAATAACATAACATGGCATACACAAACCTTACCCGGCCCCCATAAGCCGGGAGGTACAACCAGCACAGAATCTACACCCCTACCCCTGTCATCCCATCTCCTATAACTCCCGTAAGCATCCTGCCGGTCCCCTGGGTATGCACTTGGGCTCGCTGAGCCCCTGACTATAACTGCATCTGAGTCTGGAGGACTCCTGAATCTACACCCGGGCGTATCCGCTCGACTGGGGTGTGTAAGGGCCGATCAAGGCACAAATATGGGGAAAACTGGCATCCCATCTTCATCCCCTGTGGGACGGCATGCCACTCCGTGGAGCGACGTATCCTCATCCTCTGGCGGACGAGTCGATACAGCTATTAACCCTGGGCGGTCATGGATGCTAGGTAATCCAACCCCAAACAACACAACGGTCTCAACTAGTAATACTGTCTGCATATCTCACATGCTGAGGCTAGTAGGGGTAAGGTATCGTATACATTACATGCTAAGCCAATGATAATAATTTGTACGTATTTGATACGTGCTGAGGCTGGTAAATATATATATATATATATATATATATATATATATGAATATAGTCTCCTGCTAAACTGTACTGGGGCAAAGGCCATACAAGATAGTGTTTCTGCTGAAAACTATGTTGTTTACTGAGTTTTTGTATTAACATGATCTGCTATTCCTAACATGCGTTCTAAACTTTATTTTAGCCTGCCATTCTATTTCTAAAGTGTTTTACGGATATTACATCACTTCACGGGGTTTCAACTAAATACAAAGATATCTTAACATGTCATATTACATCACATATTGAGCATACTGGGCAATCTCTAACACTTGTGTTAGAATCTATGTCGTACTAGTAGGTTTCATACACGTTACCACCCAATGCTTCTCATATCGTATCAATATTCATAATAAACGTAACATTCGACTTGTGAACATTCTACTGGTCTGTAAGTTACTACACTGTACCGATATTACTTAACTTGCCGAGGGAACTTAACTTTACATACCCTATCCTTGAACTATTCATCTGTCGGACGAGGCTCGGCCGGTACTTCAACTATTTTCTCCCAACTGCATTCATAAACATATCAATTAATACTAAATACAGCTTTATTTTTAAAGAGCAATGTCACTTTCGATATAGTTTATAGCCTAAACTTCGGCTTATCGAAAGACGGTCGAAAACTCGCTATTTTTTAGCGGTCCAGAAGGGAGAAATATTCACTTCTCAGCTAGGAACATATAGACACTAATTTAGAGCAATTCCACTTACCTTAGCTCGGTGGCTCGACGATCCGTTGGCCGTATTTTACGAAACTGAATCCGTAGGAATGCTCTCTGCTGCTAAATACCTCAGTATCTAGAGTTAATTTGAATTTGGGCAACGTTTAGCAGCGTAATCGGACGAAAATTATTTAATTTCCTTCGTCCCCCCTTTCTCTCTACGTGTAGCCTCTATTTTCTGGAAATAATTGTGTGGTCAAATGAAATTAAACCGAAGTGGGGCTTATATACTTGGGCCTGAACCTCGGCAACGTGTCACGGAGCCATCGCGGAGGCCTCACCTCTGTGACACGCTGCCATCGCGGAGGGGCTCTGCCTCGGCTCCTCCTGCGATGGTTCGACGGGTTTCTCGTCCGATCTTTTTCCCGGACTTTCTCTAGCACGTATGGCCTTCAAATATACTTAACCAACGTGCGAATAGGTAGTCTAGGTGCCGGGAATTCTATGGGGTATAACATTCTCCCCCCCTTAAGAACATTCGTCCTCGAATGTATACTGCTATCAAGAGGACTACTTAACTTACTTGTTTAGAAAAATTTCGCCAGAGTCTCCCCTGTAATATGGACTATACCAAAAACCTGAAATGCAGAAAAGTTCAATACAGGTACTGTACACAATACTTTAGGATCCACTGGATGGCTAAGTATCAATCTGTCTCACTTATACATACAGAACCATAAGATACTACATAGCAATAATACGGACATACCTGTCGCTTAACTAGGCCTGAAATAGGTGAGGATATCTGGTCCTCATATCTTCTTCCGCTTCCCAAGTCATCTCCTCTCAGTTCCTGTTACGCCACAATACCTTGATAGGCATAATATCTTTAGTCTTCGATCTGTGAATCTGCCTGTTTAAGATTGTTATTGGAACTTCTTCATAGACCAGCTTTTTCGTAACCTGGATATTCTGGACTGGGACTGCTCTGGACGGGTCTCCTATGCATTTCCTCAGCATAGCTACATAAAAGATCGGATAAACGGATTCTAATTCTGGAGGCAAATTCAATTAACGGTAAATGCTCACTTTGGCTACTACCGAAATCTAGTACACACGCTCGCAACATGTCTTTGAGCATCTGAATTATGCGCTCAGCCTGCTCATCTGTCTGAGGATAGAATGCTCTGCTTAAATTAATCTGCGTTTCCAGACCCCTCTGGAACGACTTCCAGAATCTAGCTGTGAACTGTGCTCCCCTATCTGAAATTATGGATACCGGCACTCCATGTAATCTAACTATTTCTCTGATATATAACTCGGCATAATCCTCAGCTGAGAAGGTAGCCCTCACTGGCAGGAAATGAGCTGATTTTGTCAGCCTGTCAACTATTACCCAAATGGAATCATGTCTGTGTCTGGTACGGGGTAATCCTGCCACCAAATCCACATTCACTGCTTCCCCTTTCCAGAGAGGCACAACTATGTCCTGAGTTAACCCACTTGGTTTCTGATGTTCTGCTTTCGCCTGTTGGCAGTTAGGACACTGGGCTACCAGTAGTTCTCTTTAATGTCATGGTACCTCTTTGTCGTATCGAGATGAAGAGAATAGCGGGCGTAATGCGCCTCGCTCATAAACTGCTGGTGATGCCCCAAAATATCTGGAGCACAAATGCGGCCTTTATATCGCCACACTTCATCCCCGGTTATCTGAAAATATGTCACCTCTCCTTACTGAACCTTATGTTTAAGTTGACCCCGGCTAGGGTCTCCATACTGTCGTTCCTTTACTTTCACCACTAACGACAACACTGCGACATTCTGTGTTATCGCTCTGTTATCCTTTATTTCTGCTATGTGAACGGCTAAACCGACTAACTAGTGTAATTCTCGAGTCTATTCTCACTGTTCGGGTTGTAGGTATGCCAACTCCCCATAGATCTACGGCTAAGGGCATCTACTACCGTATTAGCCCTTCCCGGGTGATACAAAATTCTCACTTTTTAAGGCATAACCTACTGCAACTAACTCCAGGTCATGGGTAAGATAATTCTTTTCACGTTTCTTCAATTGCCTGAAAGCATAAACTGTTACTTTACCATGCTGCACCAACCCTCTGTACCTTCTGGCGATACTAACACTGGAGCTGATGTTAACCTGGCTTTTAACTCTTGGAAGTTCTGCTCACACGCCTCAGTCTACTGGAACTTTGCTGCCTTCTATGTCAACTTAGTCAGAGGTGCTGCTAAGGTCGAAAATCCTTCCACAAACCCTCTGCAGTACCCGGATAACCGCAGGGATTGCGTACTTCGATCGGAGTGGTAGGTCTAGGTTATGTCTTCACTACTTCAATTTTCTGTGTATCTATCTGTACACCAGCCTCCGACACAATGTGACCAAAAAGGCTACTAAACTCAACCAAAATTCACATTTACAAAAATTGACATATAACTGACGGTCATACTAGTTTATTATACTGGAGAATCTGACAAGTAATCTACCGGTATAACTAAAGCTTATTTGGCCTTCTGGCCGCATGCTAAGGCTACTTGTTGCTAAGGTAACCTTGAACGACTATCTACACACCATGTGCCCCCTTTTTTTTTTTCAGAGGGTCCTGATATCGACCATGACCTCTACCTCCAATGATCTGGCTGCATAACCTTAAATAACTGAATAGTCGGGTTGAATGACCCAAATGTGGTAGTAGTCTAACAATACTCTAACTGTTCTACTTGAGTGCTTATAGTTCGTGCATAACCGCAGACTTGTGGGCATCTAATTGCTCTGTTATTTTGCTTAACCCACCGTAAAGCTGGGCTTAATCAAACTTACTCCCAGGCGATCAATCTCTGGATCTTCACGGGGAGTCTACTGATCCCCTGATCTTAATAAACACTGTGCTAGTAGGGTACTATCCATTTCTTACACCTTGTGTGTATCCACTTGGATTTATACTGTTATTCTGGGGAATTCTCGGTCTTATAAGCTATTCTGTAAATACTGGCCTTCTGCTAGGGCTCTGTATCTAAACATCTTACGAGAACCAGCTGAAGTACTAGTATGTCGCTGACTACTGATGTGGACCCTTCCTTGGGGTACCCACGGGTATTCTGACTGGGGCGGCCGGCTGACTTATGGGGTGTTTCACATAATAACTGCTAGGTTGACTAAGGCCAACTCTCACCTACAAGGCTGGGAAAATGACGTACAACCACTTAACATACTAGAACAATTCTGGTATTGCTAATCTCTGAAATTTTCCTATTCGGCCTCTAATCCTGGTTCTAGCACACGCACTAATGTTACCGATCTTCAGGGATGCTTCTCTGCTAATACAGGCGCCAGCTGGTCGGTAGACCGTCTAACTGCGCCCTTAACATCTAGCCATCTGTTTTAGGCCATTAACTCTGGTAAGCTTCTAGAGCCTAGATCTGGCAACAACACATAAGTCTATTAACTTAATAACTGAGAACTGAAATAGTTTCTATGACTTTATATGTAATTCACACTTAATCCGCCCTTTCTCTTCTTCTTTTCTTTCTCTCTTCTCCCTCTTTCTTCTTTTTTTTTTGCAAAGGGGGTGTCCTGCAATGCAATTTGTATATGCTTTCTATTACTAATCAGCATCTGTGATTGTAGCCCTTATAGGTAGCCACTCACAGCATATCTATTATCTGTATATCTATATATATCAGTAGCTACGTTCAATATGTACTGAGTTATACGGTAATACATAATCTCTGACATGCTCTGCTGAATCTCATATCGTACATGATACATTGCTTCTTACGGCCTAATAATATCTCCTACCCTGACTTATCATTTCATTGCATTGTCACCCCATTATGAAAGTATCAAACATAAACATTTTAGTTATCGTCTGCTGTTTGAAATTTCGCCACTCTTGCGATGTGGGGTCAACGTTCGAATCTTGTGGCCTTACTTGGCTTATATTAAGAACCCATGACTGTCTGCTGGGCCTTATCTCTAGGCCACACTAGATTAGAATTGTTGTATCAGTAATTTCTTAACTTCTCCTTGAACAAGCATACTGTGGTATTCTAACCCGCAATCTTACTGTCAGCCCGAGGCTTAATCCTTAAAACGATACTCTATCAATCCGGGGGCGGGTAACCCTGATTTCCCCACAAAATCTGGCATTCCTGCTCCTTCCTCTCATCTTGCTTAAGCTGAACTCTGGGGTTCAAGGTACCTGCCTTTCGTTGCTAATGAGATTACTGATCAAGCCTCGGCCTATACTTCTTCTGGCGTATATTTAAGCCCATCTGATTCACATGACCTCTATATCTTTTGATGTCACAACTAGATCATAACTATAATCTTACAGGTATGTCTTTGTCTTGCTATCTGTTAACATATGTAACGGACTTGGCCTTTTTCTGACCCGAACTTGACTATTACCCGGCATTTATCACTAACAGGTCTTTTACCCCTGCTTCGGGTAAACTAACGGTCTTACTTTCTCTACTGGCTTATTTTCATAAGGGTCTGCCCAACTTACGTAATCCTAGGGGCTCTTTACACTTTCTAATACTTACTAGGATCAATCAGCCCATCTTTACTTACCGCTGGATTTGGCAACCCCATCTCAAGTCTTATGCCCCTTTACTATACTGGCATCAAAATCAAGAGGTAGGAATAACCCTTTTCTTATTGCAACAAATAAAAGCATTTAACTGTACCATATCCAAAAAGATGTATTTGGGATTTCTGCATTTTCCTCTCTTTTTCATACTTACCTGGTGGTCTCACCTTGTCTATAATCTTAATCAGATCTTATATAACAAATAAGTAAGTTAACTCATATGTACATTATACTTCTGATTTCCTATTCTGACGTTATCAATGTATACTGGGAATAATGCCAATAAAGGTATCACGCTGGGAGGTCTCTGATACCCCCTCCTGCTGCTGTAGTTATCATGTAACTAACTGATGCTCTCTTCCGCTGCTATCTCTGATCTTCTGCCTGTGATAGGGTAATGCTGATCTGCCTTTGTATCTGTAATCAAAGATTATGGTAAGTTCTTAGGGACTCAACCCTATACAGTACCGCTCTAAAGCACGACTGACTGAGAAGGAAGGGTAACCATCCTATCATGCCTCGCAGCCTCCTGCCTATAGTATGTGGTGCACAACACATCCATAGACAAGACTCTACTTAGCACGGCTTGCAGACTCCCTGGGATACGACCTGCTCTGATACCAAGTTTGTCACGCACCGCCTTGGGGGGTATGACTGGCACCTGGTGCCCTACTAGGACCTGAACTACTGGACTGCTAAGCCTAGGCACATCTGGTGCCTGGCTGGCTCTAATTCACATTTCTGGAAACAAAGGGCTATATAACGGCTGTAAACACAGCCCCCGGCCCATTGGCCTATAGCCTCTTGTACCTGTAATAACAGCTGACCAGAACATGCAACTATAGGGAAGCCTATGCGGGCCGACAAGGCCACCATGCTGTCTAGTTATCTGCATTCAGCAATAAAATACTAGAAGGCTACGTGACCGGCAAGGTCACCACTACTGTCAAACTTATGGCCCCACACGGCCAACATAAAAGAAGCAAAAATACTAACAGCTTACAACTGCACGGCCTCACACGAGCGGCTCAACTGACCACAGGAAAATGTACAGACTGCAAGCCTCTAGGAATAGCAATAGAAATGATCGAGACAGGGCCCCGACCTACCTGTACTATACAACAAAAAGGAACTGAAATACACCTCTGAAATTCAGTTTCCGGATGACAGGAGCTGAATACTCGATCGCTGACAGGAATCACATAGTATCGCCTGCTCATCTATAAGTACCTGTAGGCAAGTAATGCAGCGCCCCACCGGGCGTCAGTACCGCTGGTACTGAGTATGTAAAGCAATAACTGAAAGCAAAATCTGAAAACAATAATGTAACTGATGAACTAAAGTAGGAAGAATTAGATTAACTGCCTGAGACTGTAAGTCATACCTTTTCTCATTTATACTGGAAGGGATAAGAGTCATACCTGGAGACGTATCGTGCTACTGCTGATCTACTCGTGTCTAACATAACATGGCATAACATGAAATAACATAACATGGCATACACAAACCTTACCCGGCCCCCATAAGCTGGGAGGTACAACCAGCACAGAATCTACACCCCTACCCCGGTCATCCCATCTCCTATAACTCCCGTAAGCATCCTGCCGGTCCCCTGGGTATGCACTTGGGCTCGCTGAGCCCCTGACTATAACTGTATCTAAGTCCGGAGGACTCCTGAATCTACACCCGGGCGTATCCGCTCGACTGGGGTGTTTAAGGGCCGATCAAGGCACAAATATGGGGAAAACTGGCATCCCATCTTTGTCCCCTGTGGGACGGCATGCCACTCCGTGGAGCGACGTATCCTCGTCCTCTGGCGGACGAGTCGATACAGCTATTAACCCTGGGCGGTCATGGATGCTAGGTAATCCAACCCCAAACAACACAACGGTCTCAACTAGTAATACTGTCTACGTATCTCACATGCTGAGGCTAGTAGGGGTAAGGTATCCTATACATTACATGCTAAGCCAATGATAATAATCTGTACGTATTTGATACGTGTTGAGGCTGGTAAATATATATATATATATATATATATATATATATATATATATATATATGAATATAGTCTCCTGCTAAACTGTACTGGGGCAAAGGCCATACAAGATAGTGTTTCTGCTGAAAACTATGCTGTTTACTGAGTTTCTATATTAACATGATCTGCTATTCCTAACATGCGTTCTAAACTTTATTTTAGCCTGCCATTCTATTTCTGAAGTGTTTTACGGATATTACATCACTTCACGGGGTTTCAACTAAATACAAAGATACCTTAACATGTCATATTACATCACATACTGAGCATACTGGGCAATCTCTAACACTTGTGTTAGAATCTATGTCGTACTAGTAGGTTTCATACACGTTACCACCCAATGCTTCTCATATCGTATCAATATTCATAATAAACGTAACATTCGACTTGTGAACATTCTACTGGTTTGTAAGTTACTACACTGTACCGATATTACTTAACTTGTCGAGGGAACTTAACTTTACATACCTTATCCTTGAACTATTCGTCTGTCGGACGAGGCTCGGCCGGTACTTCAACTGTTTTCTCCCAACTGCATTCATAAACATATCAATTAATACTAAATACAGCTTTATTTTTAAAGAGCAACGTCACTTTCGATATAGCTTATAGCCTAAACTTCGGCTTATCGAAAGACGGTCGAAAACTCGCTATTTTTTAGCGGTCCAGAAGGGAGAAATATTCACTTCACAGCTAGGAACACATAGACACTAATTTAGAGCAATTCCACTTACCTTAGCTCGGTGGCTCGATGATCCGTCGGCCGTATTTTACGAAACTGAATCCATAGGAATGCTCTCTGCTGCTAAATACCTCAGTATCTGGAGTTAATTTGAATTTGGGCAATGTTTAGCAGCGTAATCGGACGAAAATTATTTAATTTCCTTCGTCCCCCCTTTCTCTCTGCGTGTAGCCTCTATTTTCTGGAAATAATTGTGTGGTAAAATGAAATTAAACCGAAGTGGGGCTTATATACTTGGGCCTGAACCTGGGCAACGTGTCACGGAGCCATCGCGGAGGCCTCACCTCCGTGACACGCTGCCATCGCGGAAGGGCTCTGCCTCAGCTCCTCCCGCGATTGTTCGATGGGTTTCTCGTCCGATCTTTTTCCCGAACTTTCTCTAGCACGTATGGCCTTCAAATATACTTAACCAACGTGCGAATAGGTCGTCTAGGTGCCGGGAATTCTACGGGGTATAACACCACCGTAGTGGGTCCATTGCAGTGGTAAGACTATCGCTGCAGCAGACGACTACAAGGATAAATTCCAAAATCCCCTGATTTTAAAGGCAACAACAGATAAGTTGATTATAACACAAACGAGCGATACGAATATAGGAAAACAACGACATGATATAATAACAAGGGCCAAAAACACAGCCATTGTCTGAGGATGCCAAAGGGGCATCCGTACACCAACAGGAAAAATGAGTACCAAATATCCAAAAATACAAAGAAAAAAATAATATTGTCTTACAAGCCCCAAACGAGGGCTACCTAATAAAGTCAAAAAAAGCAGATAATAAGGGGGGAGACACTATGTCCTTACCTAACCAGAGGCCTCGCCACTACCACTACTGGAATCACCGGGCACTCCCTCCTCGAACCCACAGAAGGAGAACCCTGGGAGGTCTCGTCTGGTCACCTGGGGTGTCATGTTACCGAAAGAGAGGTGCTTGAGGATCGCCTTGACCCCCTTCCACACGCGGACCAGGAGCTTGTCACGAGAGGCACCGTTTCTTCTTCTCCTTCTCTAGGTCCTCCCGTAGCTCCACATAGGCCTGGGCTAGGGCAACAATCACCCCTTGCATCTCCCTTGGGTCCACAACAGCTACACTGGAGGGCCTGCTACTGGAGGGAGGTCTGGCCAACCCTCCCAGTAGCTCGCGCATGGCGGTCATCTCCATCTCTTTTCACTCTAGAGGGCCCACAGGCCTGGAAGTGCTGGCCAGCTATCTCCATCACCAAAAGTACTCTTCCTCTTCTTCTTGCCCCTCCTAGAAGCTCTCTTCACCCTTAGAGGATCGAAGGGTACACCATAGGCCACCACGACATCATTGGCCTCCTGGTGCACCTTGGCCCATTTACACAATAGGGTAATCAGAGAAGGAAAAGGAAAGCTAGTGATAGACATGGAGTCAAAGTGCCTCCACTCCTCCAAGATTTGTGCCCCCACATTCACCTATACCTCGCTCAAAATGCCAGCCACTGCCAGTGCGCAGGCATAAGTCATGTTGGTGACATTGTTGAATGGGCGGATCCTTCAGGACCCAAAATTCAGCCTCCATCATGAAATCAGTGCCCTGAATACCGGTCTGAGTGACACCCTAATTAGTCGAGGCCTTTTGCTCCTCCACCACCAAGGTGTCCACCAGCCACTGCCCTTTCCATCCATATCTCGGACCTTAAACTCATCCTCCGGAGGGTTTTGCAGACCCAAAGCCTTGTTAATAGCAATTAGGGTCAATAGAATCTGCCTCCTCCTAAGATAGTTAATCGGCTACCTGCGGTTCCAGACCACTATGGGGAGGTTAGGGTAGAATTTCCGCACCCACGCCTTGTTTGCCTCACAAGGCTCCATAATCAAAGAACCCCACCTCAACTCCTGGAGGAGAGCGTAGAACTCTTACACTTCTTCTACCACATCCTGCATCACAAAATCCTGCTCATGGATCAGACCCTTGGTGGCTCTCTCATTATGCTGGAATTGGCACGGGTCGGTCATGAATTGGATGTAGTCACCAGTGTATATATTTTTACTGGAAGTAGACATATTGATGAACCTATAAATAATAAGAAGCATTAGGAAGAGATCTAGGCAATAAGAGAAGGGAAGGTTGGGAAAAAAAAGACAGAAATTAGAAAGGAGTTGACTGCCTGAGCGGACCACTACAGCGGCTAAGTGTCCGCTGCAGCGAGCTCGCAATAGTGGATAGGACCACTATGACGGGTCCATGGCAGCGGTCAAAGTATCACTACAATGAACATCGTCTTCCCTAGAAAACCTTCAACCCCAACAATGGAGGTTGAAATTTCAACCTCCGTGTCGTCCCAAATAAACTATAGATGGGGCAAGGGTAAACGAACCCATACCCTACCAATAATTCCCCCCCCCCCCCCGAAATAATGGATGAATTCAAGCCCGAAAGGCTCAAGGAAGACAAATCACCACTCTACCCAAATCCTACCATTTCCCATGCCAAGACTACATGAAATCAGCCAGAAACACAGAGAGAACAATAGGAAACACTTGAAGACGTAAATGCAAGAAACATGCTTAGTAAAACTAGCCTATGAGTTCAAAATAAAACCACCCTCATCATCCCCATAACTATCCAAATCCTAAGTAAATAAGCATGATATTGCAATTATCCAATAGCAAAAAGAAGTAAGGGAGTTATGAGGATGAAGATTACCTGAGAAATTAAGCAAAAATCGCTAGGAAGTTGAGAGGATTTGCTAAGAAATTTTGAATGAAAGGATGAAATGAGCCAGAAACTGTCGTTTTGGCCCTTAAACTGATTCTCATTCCGCTGCAGCTGATCGATTTCTATTGTGGCGAGAAATGGATCGCTATAGTGGACTAGCTAAAATAATGACGGTTCAAATTTCATCGAGGATCCCCCACATTTGGATGTACCCGCTAAAAGAAGTTCTATGGAAATCGGAGACGCTTAGGGCACATGGGCCATAAGTAAAAAATCGTGAGACTCAAAAGAGAAATTCAGAAGACTCAGGGTTAGTCGGGTAAAGATACCACAAGCCAGCAAATAGGGGAAGTGAAGCGCTGAGAATTCCTTCCGGCAATAATATTATGGAAATAGGATAAAGAAAGGTGCCACATGCGATGGGTTATCCCGACTAAAAGAAAATTTCATATTCAGCTCTGAAGCTCGAGGTGACTTATCCCGGCTCGACTTTTTGAGCTGAAAATAAATGTAGAAATATAGTTGACATTAGATTTCATATTCTAATGGAGATCACATAGGAGAATGAATTAGGACTATTCAGAAGCTTTAAGGAGGAGCGAATACGTAATTTGACGCTTGGGTTTCAATTGAGGCAAATAGAGATTTCATGATTCTTGAGGTGTTAGTTTGGTATATATTAAATGAAGTTAAGGGTAATGTATAATAAGGAGGTCCTATGAAGATCAGTTCAAGGACCGAGAAAGAAAATTGGAAAGACCATAGTGTCGGTTGGAAGCAATTGAACTATGACCAGTGTTAGGGTTAACATGGGGTAACTGGAAAACCCTCAACCATATCATAGGATCATTCAGGAAGGAACAAATATTTAGTTGGTATCTGATAATAGTGACCCGTCTGATCATTATAGCACCCTGATGACCTAAGGATGGGTAAATTTAAAATTTGTACAAAGCCTGAGTTAGGTCCCAGGATTTCAAGGATTGTGTGATAGACAATTTTGAACGGGGGTGGGCCAGGCACAAGGTCGTCGCAGCGAACGGTGTCAGCTATAACGGGACCGCTCCAGCAAAAGTTCCCTCGCTGTAGTGAGTGACGCGGACTAAAAACTCCGCAATCCTATCCAGGTTAGGATTTAAAAATCTATTCCATAAGGATGGGTGAAAAAAACTCCCAAAAATAGAAAATTAAGAGTTCTACCAAGGAGAGAAAAATAAGGAGACTAGAGGAGGAAAAAACTTCACCCTTCGACCTACGTCACGATAATCTTCCACAAAAATCATAACTTGAGGAAGGCACGCAGATAGGAACTTCTCAATGATAACTTGGCACCCAGGTAGGCTATGTCTTAGTTACATATTAGACTTTGATTAGCAAATCATATATGTGCATATGCTTGATGTGCCATTGATGAGTAGGGAGAAACTCCATGTTAATCACTATTAAATAGATTAAATTCAGTAAGTGGCTATGAGACGAAGGTAATCAGGAGGAAATAGGAAAGAGGTGATGCAATCACCATAATATGAAATTTCATGGGTTCGAAGATGTCTTGGGTATAGACTATTGGTGTTTTGTTTTAGGTGGAAATTCGAAAAGGGCTACAACTAAGGTATGTCTAGAGTAAGGGACCGGAGGATAGACATAGGTATGGGTGTCGGGCAGTGCATGTGTTCAAGTAAGTCAAGGGACTAGTAAGTTCAATTTTGATATGTTTGTGTGCTAGATTGCATGGTTAATGTCGAATTGATTATCGTTATATGAGGAAGAAGAGTAAATTGACAATAAGGTATGATTAATAAAGTATATGCATAAATAGTGAGCCAACTACCAAAAATATTTATGAGAGGAATCTAGGGAGAAAGTTGGGTCAGAGTACTGCTTGAATAGTACCACTCCAGCTGCACTAGAACCGCTGTAGGGAGACCGCGGTAGTGGCAGTGATGCCATTGTAGCAAAGCCCAATCTCACGAGCAGGCCAGTTAGCACCACATTTGTTGAATTTTGGGAATGAGTGATGTAATAAATAACTGATTATGAAATGGCCCCAGGCCATGATTGTCCTATAGCTTGTAATGTGTATTTCTTATTATGCATGTAATTTTGTGAATAAATTAAACTGTGATATACTGTTCCTAAAATGACGGGTGGAATCTGTGGTAACCAAGCGAGTAACTGAGGTGGCATGTGAAATAGAAAAGTGATTCATCTATATGTTGAAAACGAGAGGCTCGTGTCCGAGGTGAGTATCCGGACGAGCAGGTTAGTATGATCAAGCCTGTGAGTGAATACTTGGATATGAATGACTTGTATCCGATGTGAGCATCAGGGAAAGCAGTATGAATGGGTACACAGACAGGTATGACCAAAGGTTCATAAGGTTGGGTATATAGTACATGGATTTCTAGAGTCCCCTGCAGGTCATGACTAGAAGGGCAAACATAAGACCCTCTGGTATGTATGTATAGTGATGTGACAGAGGAGTGTGCCCGGCATATCACCGATGATATGATTGCGAAACAGAGATGGTACAGGCATGGAATGATGTACATATAGTTGCAATGACAAAGATGTACAGATATACAAATGTGATATGAAATATACCGACATGATTCGTGTATAATGTGAAAGAGACAGTTGGGATGTAATATATGATGATACGGTAAAGGTCTAGTACTATATGACATAATTATGGTGTAGAGAAGTAGTGTGGAATTTGGGAGAGATAGATATGTATATGTACTTTAATTATGGAGGACTTAACTCTATTGGTATGATTGAATTGTTTCCTTTGTGTGTACTTAAGTTATTTAATTAACATTGTGGTTGAATGCTTGGATTATACGGTCACTATGGGCTATAGAAAGTAGCATAACTGAGTTAACAATGGTAGTGAATTACTAGGAGATCGTTGGTCTAAATTTATCATTATTGTGCATATAAAGAGTATAAACGAAATTGGTGAGTTAATCATGTGAGTCATTAAATAGGTTATTAAATACTGAAAACGGACTTGGTTAGTGATAATAGGAATGTGAATGAGGTAGACCTGTTAATAAGGTCTAAATGGCAAAATGAAAGAGGTAAGAACCATTGAAATATGGCTACTACTTAGGTAAGGTAACGCTATAGTGGAAAAATTTCCGTTGTCACGATACCGCTGTAGTGGTCAAAGTCTTCGCTGCAGCGAGGTGAGGAAATACAAAATATAAATTGGGATCGGTTGCTAGAGTTATAGGGTAGATGCATGAATATTGATGAGTTATAATAATTACTAGTAGTTAATGAACCTTTTGGGTTATAAATATAAGTTTGAGTCATTCTTAAAATCGGTAAATTCGATGTCATGTTAAATTATATGCTATTACATAAACTAATCTCGGTCGGTCAATGATTCCTATCGGTACATGTGGTGTACTGATATTACCTTGATAAACTTTTTTGGTGTAGGTTGTGGAGGGTTTGAAATTTCATGAATGGCGTGGAGTACTTAGCATCAGCTTCCACATTTTTTGCCACAGGCGAAGCTATGTCATTTTATTGTCGGTATCCTATTAGAGCTCTTGTACCTATCTAGACTAGATCTTGGGGAATTCATGGTTTTGGAGGTGTTATTTTAATTTATAGAATCATTTTGTATTCAATAGGTTAAACAGCCTTGAGTTTATTTTATTTGTTAGTTAAGAGAAGGGTTCTCCTATCGAACTAGAATCGATGTAGGTACCCGCACGACTCGCCCATTTGAATCGTGTCAAATTTCTATTATGGTAGTTTTTCAAATTCTTAAATTGTTTATCATTTATTACACATATCCTCTGCTATTATATTTACTAATTCATTCATCTTCACATTCAATTTCATGAATGTTTTGTATATTGTTTAACTAATTTGGATTGGCAAAAACATTCTTTCGGAAAAAGTCATGGGTGAATGATGCAACTTTTGAATTATTTTTAAAAGGTATGATTTGAAACAATGTATTTGATTTCTGTTATGGTTTATTTTATTTGTATTGTAATTGTAACATGGATTTTGCAAACTAATAGTAATTACAAATTTCAATATTTAGGCTTTAATAATATATATTTATTTTTTTCTATTATATAGAAGAGTGAAGTATGGGATGAACAAGGGTAATATTAAAATTTAACATCTAACTCAAAAATGATTCTAAAAAAATATGTTAAAACTTAAAAGTTGATATTCTTTTATTTAAAAAAAATACAAAGACACTAGAATGTTCCATTAATCTTGATTTTTTCTTCTTTTTCTCCATTGAAATTATTTATGTCTTCTTTATTTTTACTTTATCTTTGTTGTATATTCAATTCTCCATCCATCTTCCTTCCTCCATGAATAGTGGCTAGATATTTTTTCATAATATTTCAAAAAGTCATTTAATTTTGAAAATTTATATTGCAAAGTTATTAAATTTTCTTTAATATTAATAAAATCACTCAATTTAGGGTATTTCTCTTACAAAATCACTCAACTAAATTTATCATTATAAAAATTGATATGAAAAGTAAATTTTCTTATGCTATGTAAATAAGGACTCTGCAAATAAATAAATTTTTATTTATTCAATCTTTAAAAATTAAAAAATAAATTATCATTTTATATTTTTTTCCTATTATATAGAAGAGTGAAGAGATAGAACGACCAAGGACAATTTTATCAATTAATAAAACATCTAACTTACAATAGTTGTACATCATGCAAAGAGAATATTGAATTTTCAAAATAATCAATCAAGTTTTAGAAAATTCGAATGACTTTCATGTGTTAGAAGATTAAAAAGAATCATGTATACATTTAAAATTGTGGGGTCTATTTCTTATTTTCAAAAGGTTATAGAGAAGTTCTTTTATTATTATTATTATTATTATTATTATTATTATTAGTAGTAGTAGTAGTAGTAGTAGTAGTAGTAGTAGTAGTAGTATTTTAAACTATCATTTATAATTTTTTTTCTTAAATTAGTATAATACCCAATATAGTTGCTCTTTTTTTGTTATTCTCTCACTTTAATAACACATTTTTTGTTCATAATATTTGTTATACCCCATGAATTCTTGACATTTAGATGGTCTATTCGCATGTTGGTTTAGAGTTTTAGAATGTCATACGCGCGAGAGAAGGGCCCGGGGAGAAATCGGACAAGCGCCAAGTCGGAGGGTCGCAAGAGGGAGCCAGGCAGAACCCCTCGGCGATGGTAGCGTGTCACGGGGCGGGGGGGGGGGGCTCCGCAATGACTGGCGTGTCACGGAGGCCCTGTTCGGGCCTCAAGTATAAATAGCCTCCCACTTCGGTTTTTAATCATTTATTCCCTTTTAATTTCCAGAAACGAGTAGAACAGTAGAGAGGACGAGGGTTTCCTCTAAAATTCCGTCTGATTACACCATCAAATGCAGTCTAAACTCAAATTAACTTCGGATACCGAAGTATAAAGCTGCAGAGAACATTCCTACAGAGTTAGTTTCGTGAAATTCGGCCGGCGAACCGTCGTCCTACCGAGTTAAGGTAAGTGGAATTGCTCTAAATTAGTGTCAATATACTCCTAGCCCTAAAGTTAGTATTTCTCCCTTCAGGACTTCCGAGAAATAGTGAGTTTTCAGCTGTTTTTCAATAAGTCAAAGTTTGGGCTATATATATATATATTCCAAGTAGTATTTTCTTCCAGAATATTGATGAATTTAGTTTTAATTGCTATGAATGTGAATACAGTTGGAAGAAATAGCTGAATATTGGCTGAGTTACGCCAGTTAGCCGACAACTGAGGTATGTAAAGCTAGTTTCTTCGGAAAGTTAGTAATTCTAGTATAGTAAAATAGAATAAACTCCAAAAGGAAGTTCTAGAAGCCGAGTATTAAGTATGTTTGTATTACTACGCCATATTCAGAATAAAAGTCAGTAAATCAGTATCAGACAGCAAGATCTTATTCCAGACTCAGTTTAACTCAGTATTAGATTCAGTTTAATTTAGCAAGAGATTCAAAATAGAATATCATAACATGGATAGTATTTTCAGATTTAATATACATGTTATATGTGATTACTATTTCTTGTTGAGACTTGTTTGTGATATGTGGGCACCCTTAGAGCTTTTTTGCCGCCCCAGGGTTAATAGTTGTGTCGACTCGCCCGCTAGAGGGTGAGGATACGTCACTCCGAGGAGTGGCATGCCGTCTGCAGTAGGACGAAGATGGAATGCAGCATTCCCCATAGCAGGCTAGAGAGCCCAAGCTACATACCCAGGGGGCCGGCTGGATGCTCGTAGTTAGTAGGTGAGTGGAGTAAATTTGTTTTTGGATGGTTTGACCTGGGTAGGGGTATATAGATTGCATGTTGATTGGCACCTTTCGGCTTATGGGGGCTAATATAGGTTCTTGTATGCTATATATATATATATATATATATATATATATATATATATATGTATATATGTATATATATATGTATATATGTTATTTATTAAGTTGATAAATAGCATGAGGCCACATCAACAGGTATGATTCCTATCTTCTTTCCAGTACAGTTAAGCTCGGTACAGATTCTGCTATTCCAGACAGTCTTAGCTATCCTCTGTCATTTCATTAACTACCAGTTTACTGTTTATCTTCAGTTATGTTCAGTTTTCTTTGCATACTCGGTACCAGTGGTACTGACACCCGTTTGGGGCGCTGCATTACTTGCCTGCAGGTACTCACAGACAAGGAGTCGATCCCTCGTAATTCCAGCCAGCACACAGAGTCATCAACTCCTGTCATCCGGAGCTAGACAGCTAGAGGTTTATTTCTTTTCTTTGTTGTACAGTATGGGTAGGCCGGGGCCCTGTCCCGACCATCTTATCGGTATTCTTAGAGGCTTGCAGATTGTACATTCCCTGTGATTAGCTGTACCGGTCGTGTGAGGCCGTGTGTATGCTTAGTTTATTTATGACGGTCGTGTGGGGCCTTATTCAGCTGGTAGTGGTGACCTTGTCGGTCACATAGCAGTTTAGCACTTGTTTTCTTGATTCAGAAGTAACTAGACAGCATGGTGGCCTTGTCGGCCCGCATAGGTTCCTTCGTACTACTATTATTCCGGTTAGCTGTCGCTTCCTTACAGGTGGCTATAGGCCTAGTCGGCCGGAGGCTGTATTTACAGCCGTTATATAGCCCGTCATTTTCTTGAATCCAGAGTTAGAGTCAGTCTGGCACCAGAAGTGCTTAGGCTCAGCTAGTCCAGCAGTCCAGGTCTTAGTAGGGCATCAGGTGCCAGTTATGCCTCTCAAGGCGGGGCATGACAATATTAATTAAAATATTTAATATAAAAATGTTCTTATTCTAATTTTAAATTATAATTTTCTAACCTTTACTTTTATTCTATTAAATATAAAAATTAAATTAGTGTGGTAAAAAGAATAGTATATTAAATTAAGATGAAAGAATAAATAAGAATAATTTAATTTTTAATATTTTTTTAACGCGTAAAAAACAACATGATAAATAAAATAAATCAGATAAAATACTTAAAATTAAAGTAAACTAGAAGTATTCATTATGTTTTAAAATACTAGTTCTTCATTTAAATAGAGGATCAAGTGATCGAATCAAATTTTGACAAAAAAGAATAAGTATTTCTTAAGTCCAATTTACGTATTCGACAATAAAATATCTTTATATTTTTAAATTTATCAAATTAAATTTAATTAATTATAATAAATTAATTACTTTATTTTTTAAATTTATCAATTAATATTTAATATTGCTATTCTTTTTGTCTAAACAAGAACGAAAAATGAATTTCTTTTGAAGCAAGTTATCTCTTTTTAAAAATATTAATAAATTTCATAAAATAATATATTTGAGGAATTTGAGTTTTCACAAACTTTATGTTCATAATAAAAATTAACAAAATAAAGTTTTGACTATAGAGTACGAACTGTCACATTGATCATATTTTGAACATAAAACTTATTAGTAATTAGGGAAGTAAATGAATTTTGATTTACTTGTAGATACTTATTTTCTTGGTAAATAAAACTACTTAATTATTTTAAAAGAATAAATTTAAGCGGGTTACTGTTTAAAAAAAATGACAAAAATAATAAGTGCATAATTATAATATGAAAAATTATATGACCGATTAACGATAATAAGAACAAATTTTAAAATAAAGGCTCACGATTGTTATATATTCAATTAAATCTAGCAAATAAATTATTTTTGATTTCTAATAAATTTATTCCATTGCGATAGTAAAATGTAAATTAAATATTAGATTCTAAGTATTTTATAACTTAAAAAATAAATGTTCCTATAATTGATAACAACAACTCTTGAAAATATTTTTAATTTAAATTATTTTATTATTATATTTTATTTATGCTAAAATTTTTGATTGGAGCAAATAAAAATTATCAGTCAAATGCTATAAACTATTTTTATGAACAATCTTTATTTTTTAAAAAAATAAAAAAATAGTAGTAAAAATATAAGTTTCTGTATATAAAATTAATGTGAAGTTTGTAATTAATTATATTGGGATCGTGCACTTGCCTTAGATTATCTAGTTTCTATTATATGGAAGAATCATGAGCTAGGATGACCAAGAGCAATTTTAAAATTTCACATCTAACCTATAAGTGCTTAAAAAAATAAATGTTAAAACTTAAAAATTAATATTCCTTCATAAAAAAATACAAAGGCACTAGAATATTCCATTACTTTTGATTTTTTCTTTTCTTTCTCCATTGAATTTATTTATTGCTTCTTCATTTTTACTTTAACTTTGTTGTATATTCAATTCTCCATCCATCGTCCTTCCTCCATGAATAGTGTCTAGATATTTTTTAATAATCTCAAAAGTTCATTCAATTTTGAAAATCTATATTATAAAGTTATTAAATTTTTTTGGTATTAATAACATCACTCAACTTAGAGTATTTGTCTTACAAAATCACTCAACTAAATTTATCATTAAAAAGAATGAACATGACAAATATTTCTTTATGCCATGTAAACATGGACTCCAAAAATAAATAAATTTTTATTAATCCAATTTTAAAAATTAAAAGAATTTATTATTTTATATTTATTTTTTTCTTATTTTTATTTTTTTACTACTACATAGAAATGCCTTAGAAGAGATGACCAAGGATATTTTTGTCATTTAACTCGATATAAATTTCTACTTATCAATATTTTTTAGTTTTCCTCTATGCTATTTTTATTCTTATATAAATATCAAATACTTCTCTTTTTGCACGTGGAATCATCGTTTTGACACCTTTCTTATCAATTTTCAAATATTACCACACTTGTCCGAATAAATTACAGCCATGTGGTTAAAACTTTATTATACTTTTTTCTAGAATGTTTTATATACAGAGATAAAATAGACCTTTTTCTTTCCGAGCATATCAACTATCACCTTTTCATCTTCATCTCAGCTTCATACCGGTAAGTTTCAAATGCTCTTCTATTCTACTTTTTTTCTTTAAATAAACAGAAGGTCTTGATTATTTTGATACATACTCACCAATAATCAAATTACATTCATTCAAGTATTAATAGTGTTATCTCTGTATACAGTCTTGAAATTCATCATATGGATGTGAAAATAGTCTTCTTGATTGGAGGTTTGGAGGAAGAAATTTATATGAAACAACCTGAAGGATTTGTAGTTCCTGAAAATCAAAAAAAGGCATATCGACTTGTAAAGTCACTTTACAGACTAAAACAAATATCCAAACAATGGCATGCTAAATTTGATTAAATAATATTGTCAAATGAATTTACGATTAATGAGTACAATAAATGTATTTATATTAAGAACACTCCAAATCATATAGTCATTGTTTGTTTAATTTATATGTGGATGACATGTTGATAATAAGTTACCACATTACTAACATAAATGCTACCAAGCGTATGATTGCTAGTAAAATTTGAGATGAAAGGTTTAGGAGTTGTTGATCTAATATTGGTTATTAAGATCCATAAAACTCCTTTAAGGTCTACCATTGTCTCAATCTTATAATATCCAAACAAGACTTGAAAATTTTAAATATTTGAATTTTAAAGTTGCAAAAACTCCAATTGATTTGAACCATACTTTTGTAAAGAATAAAGGTCAAAGCAAGTCTCAACTAGACTATGCTCGAGTGTTGAGAAGCTTGAAGTACATAAGGAATTGTATGCGACCTGATATAGCATGCGCAATAAGTAAACTAAGTTGATTCATAAGTAATCTCGATCAAACTCATTGGATGGCAATGAAACGAGTTTTGGGGTATTTGAAATATACCCAAGATTATGCCTTGCACTACAATAAGTATCCTGCAGTTATCGAAGGATATAGTGTTGCAAACTGGATTACCGAATCAACTGAAATTAAATTCACAAGTAGATATATTTTTACTATTGGTGGAGGAGAAGTGTCTTGAAAATCATCCAAGCAAACATGCATCTCTCTCTCGACAATGGAATCTGAGTTCATAGCTTTAGATAAAGTTGGCGAAGAAGTTGAATGGCTCCAAAATTTCTTAGAAGATATTCCATTTTGGCCCAAACCTCTGGCACCTATATGCATACTTTGTGATAGTCAAGCTTCAATAGGAAGGGATGGAAGTGTTATGTATAATAAAAAATCTCATCACATACGATGAAGACATGATACCATTAGAAAAATACTCTCTACTAGAATTATCACGATTGACTATGTAAATTTAAAATATAATGAGTCAGATCCACTTATGAAAGACCAATCTCGAGAGGCGGTTGAGACATCATCAAAGAGAATGGGACTATGGACTAGGACAACACATCATGGTGGTAACTCTACCTAGAAGGCTGGAGATCCCAAGATCTAGGTTCAAGGAGAAAAATAAAGTTATGCTTGATGGTTCAATATTTTTAAAATTATATTTTTGGTCCATTCTCGTAATAAGACAATGTTCAGTAACAAGGATAAAGTGTTAAGGCTTTTTAATGGTTTTTAAATTTGATAAGGGGTATATCAAATAGTGTATCTAAAGAATAACACATTTAGAAATCACCTATGCAAGTGTGAAATGTAAGTCGCTTCGAGGAGGATTCTGTAAGGCCAATTTTCTACGCACTTATCAATTAGACGGTGTTCATGGCTGAAGCAAACCAAATAATGAGAATCAAAGACGGTTTAAGGGTTAATTGTGTGACATATGTTGTTTAGGTATACACTAAAGCTCGACGGTTCAAAGATATTAATTTATCGATTGACCAAGTATATCCGATATATATTCATTATAGAAAGTTCAAAGGGAAACTTACTTATCCAAATGCGATTAATTCTTATTTGCAAATCACCCAGTTTTTTCATGTATCATATAATCATTTCTCATTCATGTGGGACTGTTGAATTTTCAAGATGTGAATAGGAAATGAGAGAAGACACCTTTTGAATTACATAAAAAAGACACCTTTTGAATTGCACCTCTCCATCTCACCCTTTCATTCTCTATAAATTTAGAAGTATTCCCTCGGATTTTAAAATACTGACAAAACAAAAATAATCTTCTTCTTTCCCTCAATTAAGCATTGTTTTTATAAAATAAAATAAGTATCATGTGATCTGCTCCATTTGTTGAGTTCATCGGAATTCTGTAATTTGCATTGCTGCTATTTTATAAATGCTTTTCCGTTATATCATGGGAGGAAGTAACCCAAATCTTGACAACTGTGAGGGAGTTATAATTCCATAAGGACATATAAGTAACTTGTAGTCTCGAAATAATCTTTTCTACTTCTTCTACATTTCTGTTTTAAATATTATTTTTTATTTCTTGATTAAGAAAAACATAAATTGGTTTTTAAAGAACTGTTCAAAACACAGATTATAATAAGAATTGATACAGTGCAATTTTTTCAGACTTTTATTTTTTTGTATCAATGACGGAATTAATATAGAATGTATCAGTTGTTATTAAACTGATACATATTGATACATACTGTCTTGATCTTGTAACAGTACATACAACTAACTATATTTCATTCTAAATACAATAATACAATAATATAATATTTTATTTTTTATTAGTGATATAGTGGTGCAATTTTTTCAAATTTTCATCTTTGTATATCAATGATGAAATTAATACAACATGTATTAGTTGTTATCATGCTGATACATATTGAATACAGATTGTCTTCTTCTTGTTCAACTAACTATATTTCATCCTAAATATAGTGATGCAATGATACAATTTTTCATTCTTTATTTAGTGATACAAGACAAACAAAAAGTTAGAAATAGTGATATAAATCAAATTTTAGATTTATTGATATGATATGTTAACCCGGACAAATAAAAAACTAAATATACACCCCATACTTATGATACAGTGATACATCCATACTTTATATACATATATCTTAATAAAATGATACAATACTTCATTCTTTATTTTAATTTATTGATACTAGGTCTGGGTATAATTTGGTTCAAATCAAAAAAATTGATCGAACTTATTTTTTTAAATTTCGATTGCAGATTTTCGGTCTATTCTATCGGTTTCGATTTCAAATTTAATAATTTCATTTTTTCGATTTTGATTTTTGATTGAATAAATTCGGTTACCCGAAATAACCGAATAGACTGAAATATACCTAGGCCACTATCCACTAATATTAATATAATACCCAGCATCCCATGTCCAAAATATTTTATACAGACGCCCCAGATCACTAATGCCCGAGCCCACTAAATTAATATTCTAATTTCCTATCTTGTCTATTCACTAATCAGTAATTTGGCAGGTTTAGGATCAGTTTCAAAATCAAGCATCCCTCCTTCATAGCTGGATGATTCACAATCAAACTATCTTTTGAAAGCCTACTTGCTGCCAAATGCTCGAGCTCTTCCTCAAGTGACTGGTGTCTTTCTGAACACCTTTGACTGGTTTGAGCCAGAAACAATTGCTACCCTCTATGATGGAAGAGTAAGTTGTGTAGGCAACTGGGATGGCTTGCTGCAGTGTAGTGGTGCAAGCTGATGCCTGCTTGTGTGTGTCATATGTGCGACTATGTACCCGATTTGTAAAATTGAAAACTGAAAATAAATTAATTGAACCAAAATTATTTCAGTTCAATTTTGGTTATTAATTTTACAAATCGAATATCGAAAAAACTGAACTGAATTTCTCAAACCGAACTGAACCGACCAAACACCCACCACTAATTGATACAATATCTTTGAGTGTAGATTTCGACTGATTTTTTCTATTAGAATTTGAAATTTTGAAGAAGAAGAGAGAATTCAAATCACGTATTCTATTTTGTCCTAAAGAGATACACCCAATTAATAAAGAGGGAGATTTTCTCTCCTATTTTACTAGATTATATTATTTTAAAAAATTCTTGCCCGATTTTCTATTTAATCATAGCACATATATCAAAGATACATTCTTGACAAATTACAGAAGAGTTGCTATAAATTATAATTATACAAACTATTACTATTAATTGTAATTATAATTACCACCTTTGGTATTTATGAAAATTTCTCTAAATTATATACTATATAATTTGTATGTACTATGTATAAACATTATATAGTACATAAATAGCATATAAATTCTCGCATAAAAAGCTCTCTCCGTCAAGTTTTTTACAGCAAATTCAGCATAGCTCTAATAAGACGACCATTAATGCCTTTTTTACAATAAATAATACATAAATTTTACATTATTCTTTCACAAGATTCACTTAAAATCTGAAGAAGAAAAAGGATCCATTGTAAAATTTACGAAAAAGAAAATTAATAGTGAAATATTTGTAATATTTTAGCTAAAAAGAAAAAAAAGAAAGAATGAAAAAGAAATTAACAAAAAAAAAAAAAGAGAAACAACTGAAATGGTATTGAGTAATAGAGAGACAAAAAAAGAAGAAGAGAAATTAGGAGGGATGGAAATTTAGTTTTGAATATCATATCATATTATTATACAAGTGGGAAGCCCTCAAGTTAAAAATTAGATTACCATTTTGCCCTTCGATCTAAAATTATTTTAATAATATTTTATGTACTAAAAAGTAAATATACATTACAATAAATATTTTAGATTATTAAATTAAATAAGAAATCTATAATTGTCATAATAGAGAATTAATATTTTCATTTAATTTATGTTATTTCACTTTATTTAAATTAAATTATAATTATTTATCGTAATCTTCATTAGAATATAAAAAACTCAAAGTCATAGTATCATGATTGTTTCTTTCATTATATATATACATATATATATATATATATATATATATATATATATATATGAGATTTCTACTAAAATATTTTGAAATACTATTTGGTTGAATGGTAGAAATATCATTTAATATTTGATGAGTATTTTAGTCATTTATTTTTTATGTCGTTACTTTTCACTTTTATAATTTAATAAATGTATTGAAATATAAATATTATAACTCATTATTTAACTTTGTTTTAAAAAAAAATAGTCAAATATCTTTTAGTTTACTGAGTTATTATTCACTTATATATATATATATATGTATGTATGTATGTATGTATGTATGTATGTATGTGTGTGTGTATATATATGAGATTTTCTTACTATTTGGTACAATAAAAAATATTGTTAGAGTATTGTTTAAATGTACGCAAAATAATCGTTCAATATTTGATAGACAGATATGTAGGACTTCTCGCTTTTAGTATAATATGATTCAAATATTATTATTGCTGCCCCTTTCTAATCCGTTCAGCCTCAAAATCTCAACGATTTTGATTAATCGACAACAATTTATCTATGTTTCGATCCTACTTATCAAAAGCATATTAACTATACGCACGTATATGTTTAACTAATCAAAATATAACACAAGAGTGAGTAAATCATAGCCTACTTTGGCGCCAAACTATCATCCAGACATTCCTTACCGCATTGTTGCATCAATTTCTTGAGTTCTTGCAGGAGTTCCTAGCTGTGGAGGTTGAATCCTTACCTCTTGGACCTTATTATTTCCCAAAAAATCTATTTTTCTATTTTTGGGGAATTTTTATTAAGCCCTTCTCAGATACTAGATTTTTAAAATCCTAAATGATACGGGATTTGCGGAATTCTATCCACTTCACCCGCTACTGCGAGAACCTTTACCACTATAGCAGTTCCGTTATAGTGAGAAGTGTCCTGCCACGACAGATGCATGCCTAGACCACCCTACCATGACTAAGCCTATTCGAACTTTCTCATGATGCGCCCTTCATTTCTCGAAAATTTTGTTTTAAATTTCTAAAAATTTAAATTCGCCCTCTATTAGGTGGTCGGAGCGCTATAACGGTCGGACGAGTCATTACATCAGATACCAATTAAAAATCCATTCATTCCCAAACGGTGCTACAATATATAGGCGCGGGTTTATTATTATCCCAGATTGATTCTAACAACGATCATGGTTTCCTCTAACTTCTAGCCGGTGTCAGGACTTATCGATTTCTGTGTCCCAAACTCCAGATTGATCATTTGCAAGACCCCTCTATTACACCTTGCTCTTAATTTTTCCATGTAGGTCTAATAATTTCAGTCATAACTATAAATATTCATCTGGGGTTGACCAAGACTCGAGCGCTAGTTTACGCAATTACCCCTCCTTCGGGTGTTTCGAATTCTTATTCCTAATTCAAGTGTTCTAAGTATTCCCGATCATATTGGACTCCTCAGACTAGTTGTTTTTGAAATGGTAGGGACTTGCGGTGGAATTCCAAATGTCACTGTTTTTAGTTTTCCGCTGCAGCAAGCGGATGTTCCACTATAGCGGTTCTGCCGCAGCAAAAAAATGGTCCGCTGCAGCGGACAACAGGGTCAATAAAAGGGTATATTGGACGTTTTGAGTTCATTCTCACTTTTCCTCACTCAAAATTTTGCAATTCCCCTCAATCTCCCTGGAAAGTCTCCATTTCTCAGGTAATTCCCTCCCCTGTGGCTCTTTTACTTCATTTCTAGTAAGTACTTGTGATACTTTGCCTATTTGCTTTCATTTTTAGTTAGTTATAGGGTGATATGGGTAGGTTCTATTATTTTGAATTCATGGCTAGATTGTCGTAGCATGATGCTTGTATTTACATTCTCAAATGATCTCTACTGTTCTCTGCATGTTTCTAGTCGGTTTTATGGGGTTGTGGGTCTAACTTGAGGGGGTTTGGGATAGGGTGGTGGTTTGGATTCCTTGATGTTTTTGGGCTCAAATCTATGCCCTATGGGGGTGGAAATTAGTCATTAGGGCTTGGGAAAGTTCTCCCCTTCTCCAATCTGTAGTTAATTCGAAGAAGTACGAAGGTTGAAATTTCAATCTCCATTGATGGGGTCTGAAGGTTTGGAGAAGATGATATCCGTTGCAGCAGAATGATGATCACTGTAGTGGTACTATTACAATGGACCTTCCACCACTATGGAGAACTCACTACGACGGACATGCATTCGCTGCAGCGATTCGCCTAGGAAGTGACTCCCTTGTGAGCCCTAATTTTTCGTTTTTCCCCCATTATCCATTCTCCTAGTCATTCAGTCCCCCTTTTAATGCACTTTCACTGATGCAAGTTTATCATTATGGCTCATTCCAGCAGCAGTCTCAACACTAAGGAGTACATCTGATTCGTCAACAACCAGTGTCTGTTTAGACACAATGAGCAAGCTGCGAAGAATTTATTGCATAAGAGGGGGTTCATCATGCAAGACATGGAGGAGAAGGCGCCAAAATTTTATGCCCTTCAACAGGAAATAGGGTGGGGTCCACTAGTGGAGTATCCAGGAAAGGTCAACGAAGCCTGGATCAAGGATTTCTATACCAACCTTCCCACCGTGGTATGGAACCGCAGGGAACAGGTGGCCTATGTCAGGGGCAGGCAAATTCTTCTCACTCCTGCTACCAGTAATGAGGCGTTGGGTCTGCCCAACCCCCGAAGGAGGAGCTGAAAGCCCGCGATGTGGATGGGAATAGGTAATGGTTGGTGAACACCATGGTGGTGGAGGAGCAGAGAGCCTCAACTAACTGGATCATTACGCGGACGGGCATCCAAATAACTCATTTTACTGTGGAGGCCAGGAGGTGGCTCAATTTGGTGTCTTAGAGGATCCGTCCATCCTTTAATATTACAGATGTGACCTATCCCCGTGCTCTAGTGGTGGCATGTGTATTGAGTGGGGTGAGGGTGAATGTTGATGCACATATTCTGAAGGAGTGGAGATACTTCTCAGCTAAGCCCGTCATTGGTCTTCTATTTCCCTCCCTTATTACTAGGCTCTACAAGTGGGCCAGGGTGCACTAGGAGACTGTGACAGGCCCTTCGATCCCTTGAGGGTGAAGGAGATCCAGGGAAAGGCCGAAAGAAGAGAAAGACTGGCTTAGCTGAGGGAGACGGCAGGGCCAACACTTCTAGACCAGTCGGCCCGTTTGAGCAGATTGAGGCCAAGATGGAGGCTATGCGGGAGCTCCTTGGAGGGTTGCGTAGACCTCCTTCCCCTAGCAGGCCCTTCATTAGTAGGCCCTCCAGTGCAGCAGCTGCTGATCCAGGGGAGATGCAGGGGGTAATTGCCGCCCTGGCTAAGGCCCGTGTGGAGCTCTCGGAGGACTTGGAGCAGGAGAGGAGGAAGTGGCGTTCTCGGGACAAGTTGCTAGTTCGAATGTGGAAGGGGATCAAGAAGATCCTTAAGGCCCTTGATCCAAGTGCTAGGACACCCCAAATGACCCGACAGGACCACCCAGACTTCTCCTTTCTCCGCGGCTTCGAGGAGGGAGCGGATGAGGATGCAGATAGCAGAGTGACGAGGCCTCCAGCTAAATGGGTTGCAGTGTCCCCCCTCTTGTTTTCAGCTTTTATAATTGTTTGTTGCGTAGCCCCTTTCTGGGGCTTGTAAGACAATACTATTTCTTTTTTTATTTTCTGCTATTGGATGTTGGTACTTTGTTCTTTCGAGTGCCCATTTGGCATTCACTAACATTGGCCGTGTTGGCCCCCATTATATTCTATCACTGTGGTTTTACTTATACTCTCATTGTTTGCCAAATTTTATTCTTATTACATTTAGTTTTTACTCTCAGAAATAGGGAATCCTACAATCTCTGGGGTTCTGCCTAGCAGGCGTCCGCTGCAGCGGGTTTTTTTTTCCGCTACTGCAGACCCATTACAGTGGTCCCTTACTCAATGTGGCGAGTCTGCTGCGGTGAGACATCTCTCCCTACAGTGAAACTCGCCCAATGGAAAACTTATATCATCTACTCGCTTAACTCATCTCACCAAAGCTTCATAAAATCAAATACCCATTAAGCCGATTGAGATACCAATTGGAATCCTCCAGATATCAATTGAACTTAACCTGCGAATCGACACACTCGAACAACAAGACAAGAAATAAGTAAAGTGAAAACTTCTTAGATGTCTTATAGCTTCTCAAATATTAGATGTGGACATCTATACACCAATTCGCGGGAGTGTACTCGATATTGCTCTTGTACTTATGAGACTGGTAACCTAGACGCTCTGATGCCAATTTTTCACGACCCCAAATAAGTGGTCGTGCGGGCACCTACATCGACTCTACTCGATAGGAGAGCCTTTGCGGAACATTACAATCAATACCCAAGAATTTTCGTTGATTCTCATTAATCAACAATAACTTCAAAATAACAGTACAAGATTTCTCAAAACATGACTCTTCCAAGATCTAGTCCAGACAGGTACAAGATCTCTAATTGAATACATGACAAGATAAAAGGACCCAACTTCATCTGAAAAGAAGAACACGGAAGTTGGTGCTGAGTACTCCACAACAATTAAGAAACTTAAAACCTGTCACAACCTATACCAAAAAGGTGTAGCAAGGTAGTATCAGTACACCACATGTACCTGTAGGCATCATCGGGCGACTAAGGTTAGTTAACACAATAAAATAATAATCAACATCTAATCAATGTTATTAAATTCAACAATTACTTCACTTATGCAACATCCCACTAAATGTAACAAATACATCATCGTTCTTAAGTCTCATTAAGGTTCATGCAATTACTCTACAAACCTAGCCGTTAATCAATCCTTCCATCTGCCTCCCTCAATTTCCACTGAAGTGAAGGCTCAGGCTGCTACCGCAGTGATGTGTCCGCTGCAGCCCTATCCCAATAGTCAATAATCGATTTTCCCTGATCTAATTCTATCCTACTCCTCTATATAGCTTTATAACACATCTACCTCGCTTACTACTTCCCTATGATCGACTAAGATCATCTGTTACCATTTATTAACCTACTCCATTAATAGAATTTTGCCTATATTTCCAAATCTAGTACATTAGTTAACAAAGTCTACTCGCTATCTTTCGGCAATTTGCTACCTTGTGTTAAACCCATCATGTTACCTTCCATACCCCAAAAACCCATTTACAACAAAATTCAATCACAAATATAGATTAACTATTCAAGAATGCACAAAAGTCATCAAATATAATGAGGGAGTCAATTTTCCCCAAACATTAAAACTACATGCACATACCTGTCTTTATACCTTATGTGTTATGAGTTTGCAGTACTTTCGATGTGTAAAACTGGAACACTAGCATGGACTTAGGTGTGTTTATATGGATATGAGGTACTTTTACTTTTTTTTAGGAAAAATAGATGTTGGAGCTGAATTGTGTAAAAGATGGAGAAAATGCAGAAAAGTGGCTTTGTACGAATCTCGGTACGAGTCATACCATCCTGGTATGAGTTGTAGTGAGAGTCACGGAAGGTCCAGGACAAAATCATGAGGCAAAGGCAACTTAAGGCTCATGGTACGAGCCGTACCATAGCAGTCGTAGTAAATTCTAGAAGGTTTTGCATAGGTCAAGTATCCTGGTACGGGTAGAAACCACGAGTCGTTAGACCTACTTAAGACCCATTGCAAGAAACTGTGGAGACGATCAGAAAAAGAGAAGACTAGAAGAACTCAAGGTACGAGAAGGAGTCATGGATCGTGGAACTGAGGTACGAGTCATACCAAGCCATTCGTGGAAGTTAACAGAGAATGTCAGCAAGTGCAAGTTCAAGCCACTAGAAGATTGTACGACTCGTAGGTTCTTGGTATAAGTCGTACCATGTTTCAATAGTCAGATAGATTCAGTAGGAGCCAACCAATGTATGAGTCAAGGTATGACCTGTACAATCCTGTTACGGGTCGTATGTGAAGGCGACAATAGTTTTTGGTAGTTTTCCTGTTTACTTAGGAAAGGGTTCCAATTATCTGTATAAATAATTTTTAGGTCATTTTCAGTAGGGACAGGAGATCAGAGAGTCGGACATTGAGCTTTATTTCATTGAGAGACAAGTTGTTGTGAATTTTAATTCAATTCTTAGAGATTTTCTTTCTTTGATTTCTTCCTTTCTCTTAAATTATTCAACATCAATTCTTGCAATAATCAAGTAGGTTTTCTTTCAATCATCTTTATAAGTATTCAATTATGTGTTTGTCTATGAATGCTAATAACGATCTTACAATCATGAGAGGCTAAAACCTCCACAACTAGGATTGTGAGAACCATGGTGATTTAAGGAACTAAGGTTACACAAAGTGATTCGAAACCAATGCTAAACACTTGTATTGTATTCTCTTCGTCTTTAATGTTTCTTAATGAAGCTCAACGTTAAGACTTGCCCGAATTCTTTACTTGCTTGAACTTAGAGAAGTAGATATTAGGACAAAAGAATTACAGCAAAGCCTTAATATTTATGGGTCATTGTATGACTTAAATTATGGTCACAGGATAGTTAATTTTTGGAATAAATTGATAACAGTTGAATTGGAATCGCTCATGAGACCTAACCAGGTGATTGAGTATAGTCATCCAATAGGAAGAACCAGTCGTTTGGATGAATCCTAGTTATCAGTTCTACAAGTAAGCATTGAGATAGATCACAAGTGTAAACTCGAAGTAGTTATGAATTCATGGGGAAGATTTACCCTAGTTAATTGCAAACCTTGATAAACAACAACCAATTTTCAATCTTGTTTCATAATTGCTTTTATAAACCCCTCTTTTGGAGATAACATACCTAAAAGGTTAAATACCTATGTTATTCTATATCTTGACCATATTCCCTATGGGATCGACCCCAACCTTTTTTGGGTTTTTTTTTGACAATGTCTGCTTCATGCTTTATTAGGAGTTTAAGTTTGAGCATTATCAATACCATGAAAATGCCATAAAGTAACATACTTGGACAGTATATCCATATATGGTATTCCAAACATATTTCTTACCTCAAAATCCAAATCATGTCAGTATATTCTGTATCACACTTGTATACCTGTACCTTTCTGTCTCTGCAGTCGTATGTATAATTAAACTATACGCGTACAATCTCTGTCTCATAATCATCCACCGGTGATATGCCAGGGCACACGCCTTCGTCACATCACTGTACACACATGCCATAGGGTTTTAAGCTTGCCCTTCTAATCATGATCTATAGGGGACTCTAAAATTCTATGTATTGTACACCCAATCGTATGATACCTTCATCATACCTATCTGTGTCCTCAAGCTCATACACTCATCCACATGGTCTTTTAGCCATACCTATCTATGTAGTCACTCATACCGCTCGTCTGGATGCTCACCTCGGGCACGATCTACTCGTGTATCCAATCCTTATTCAGAGTCTGATCATATTAACCTGTTCATCCGAGTTCTTTACATTTGGCCCCAAGCCTCACATTCACCATCATATGAATGATTTTCCTTCCGTATCATCCGTTATCTTAGTCACACATTCATTCAATACCAATTTGCCCCTCAATCTCGAGACGCACAACATAACACAAAAAATAATAAATCATACTCGACAAGAGTTACATATACATATCAATAAGTACAATCACATGCATAATCCCAAAGCAAATCTCATACCCAAATAGGGATTATATCGGTCACATTAATATATTACAAGGAAACAACTTGGCTCACACAGTAGTTTAAGCTCCGGCCTCCACTGCAGTGGTACAATAACCGTTGCGACGTACTGTTAGCAGTACTATGACCAGTCTTCTTCCCAGCTTCTTACCCGATTTGTTTCTTCCCCATCTAGTGTCTCATTCTCTATCATGCCCACCACAACGCAGTATTATATAAGGCTTATTTCAGCAATTATCTTTTCACAGTGCAACCATCAACACAAATAACATTCGCCAATCCAAATTATATAATATTAACTGCAGCACATTCAAGTCATTATGTTGAGTATAACTACCCTAATTCACGGCTTCAACTCGCATTATGTAATAGTCATAATCTATTAACCATTCAGCTATTGCATCTTCTAAATAATATTTGCATGATTAATCGATCAAAATTTCAATTCTGAAAGAATGATTCAGTAAATTATACACAGGAAAGTTTTTTTAACAATAACGCCCGAAAGTTAATCTACTTACCATTGATTAGATCCCATATACACCCTTAAGCATTGTCACGACCCAATTTAGGACCGTGACCGGTGCTAAGGAATGGATATTCCAAAGCAAGCCTTAATAGAAATCTACAGAAAATCGGATATAGTTTCTCCTGTTTTTGGGCCTACCCAAAATTTTACCTGTCTTAATTTAATAGGCAACAACCAATAACATTAAACAAATCCATAACCATCCTCTATCAACCAATTCCAATATCAAAATTCTAACACCATCTCCAAGATACAGGAAGAACATACAGTGCTACTCACAAGTCTGTAATAATGAAAGAATACCCATGGAACTAATAAAATGACTATGGAGAAACTCTAAGAGTTCAAATAAAAAAACTATAATAATTACATAAGTCTTTTCCATGCGAACAAATGCGAGGCTCACTAGAAATTTGTCAACCTGAACACTTTAGTTAATAAAATCCTCGCCAACGTTACCTGTGATCATTGGAAAAAAATAGCGGGGGAGTGAATCGCTAGCTCAGTGAGTAATAACACTTAACCACAACCGCTTTTAATAGGGACAAATCATAAATATTGCTAGTATGAAAATCAACAAATATCACTAAATAAGGGCCTCTTTCAGAAAGGTTAAACCAAAAATCAGTTTTGTCTATGTCATATAAGAAGAAATCAATAAATAATTTGGTAATAATCTCAGTAAACACTGTCATATCAAATCTTATATTTTGAGAGGTTTCCAAGGATGAATCATGTAATCGGTGTGGCTCCCTACCTTGAGAGGTAGTCAATAACTATATGCTAGCTCTACCTTCTCACTAGCGAGTGCTGTAATGGTAATCTGTAAATACAAGGTGCACCAGGTCTAACGAATCCGCTGTTAGCTACGGGATCCATCAAGGTCTACACCCATTTATACTTTAATTTGTAAATAGTAAGTACTCATATGAAATCATTTTCACAATAGTAGGGCACTTAAGTTCTTATAAAAATCATGTACTTTTTTTTCGATAAGGATAATAATCTCAAGTAACAGTAAAACATGTCTAATAATTGTCACGCCCCGCCTTGGGGGGTATGACTGGCACCTGGTGCCCTACTAGGACCTGAACTACTGGACTGCCAAGCCTAGGCACATCTGGTGCCTGGCTGGCTCTAATTCATATTTCTGGAACAAAGGGCTATATAACGGCTGTAAACACAGCCCCTGGCCCTTTGGCCTATAGCCTCCTGTACCTGTAATAACAGCTGACCAGAACATGCAACTATAGGGAAGCCTATGCGGGCCGACAAGGCCACCATGCTGTCTAGTTATCTACATTCAGCAATAAAATACAAGAAGGCTATGTGACCGGCAAGGTCACCACCACTGTCAAACTTATGGCCCCACATGGCCAACATAAAAGAAGCAAAAGTACTAACAGCTAACAACTGCACGGCCTCACATGACCGGCTCAACTGACCACAGGGAAATATATAGACTACAAGCCTCTAGGAATAACAATAGAAATGATCGGGACAGGGCCCCGACCTACCCGTACCGTACAACAAAAGAAAATGAAATACACCTCTGGAATTCAGACTCCGAATGACAGGAGCTCAATACTCAGTAGCTGGCTGGAATCACGAGGGATCGCCTCCTCGTCAATGAGTACCTGCACGCAAGTAATGCAGCGCCCCACTGGGCGTCAGTACCACTGGTACTGAGTATGCAAAGCAACTGAAATAGTACAACTAAAAACAACTGAATATAGATAGCGTATCTAGCATTTCTGTATAGCAGGAGATAACTGAATCTGAAGAAACTGGTATGAACTAAATCAAGCTTTCTGTACTGATAAGGTAGAGGCGTACCTATAGACGCGATGGCCTGCTGTCTAGTAGCTAGTATATAATATATAAAGCACAAAAATAGATATACAAGTAGCAAGCAAGAGCCAATACCAACCCCCATAAGCCGGATGGCGCTAAGAAGCAAACAATCTATATACCCCTACCCGGGTAAAAACCAACCAAAAATAAGTCACTCCACTCATCTGATAACTGTGAGCTCCTCCTACCGGCCCCCTTGGGTACGTAGCTCAGGCCTTGGCCTCTGACAATAAACTGTGTCTGAGTCCGAAGACTCCTGCCTCTGGGCGCAAGTGCACACGGGGTAGTCTGCTGCTGTATCTGTAACTGAAACTGCCCCTGGGTGCAAGCACGCAACAGGGTAATTTTATAAAAATCTGTATCTGGAATTGCCCTCGGCCACAAGCGCACAGAGAGTGTTCTGCCCCTATAAACAGGGTGGACTGGCTCTGCGCAGAGTAAACTGAACTACCCCTGCAAGCAGGGTGGTCTGGACCGTATTATCATGGTGGTCGGCCATCATCGTCCTCTAGGCGGACGGCATCGCCCAGCTGGTGGCGGTATCTGAATCTGGTATCGACACAACTATAACCCAGGGGTGGTGGGGATGCTAAAGGGGTGCCCACATGCCACAACAAGTCTCAACAAACAAATAGCACATAGAAATAGCAAGCATGTATAACTGAAAAGACTATCTGGAATCTAACTTCTTATTCTGATCTGTTTCTAACTGAACTGATTCTTACTAATTATACTGATTCTGTAGCCTCTGTTTAACTGTACGGCTAATCTGTAGCCAAGATACTGTCTGTCTATCAGATCTTTCTTTACTGACTTTTATTATGAAAATCAGTTCCTTTTTATTCTACAACATGCTTGCTATTCACATAATAGGATGTACTGAATATGAACTACTAACTTGCCCTTGGGCACATGCTTTTCTAACTTTCAGACTGAATATGATATCACAAACGCGAACTATGTTTACTGAACTCGCACAATACTTAACATTCCACTTCCGGGAATTCTACTATAGAGTTTATTGTATTATACAAGGCTAAAGCTACTAACTTGCCGAAAGAACTAGCTTTACATACCTTATCCTTGAACTATTCATCTTTCGGACGAGGCTCGGCCGGTACTTTAACTGTTTTCTCCCAACTGCATTCATAAATATGTCAATCAATACTAAATACAACTTTATTTCTAAAGGCAACGTCACTTTCGATATAGTTTATAGCCTAAACTTCGGCTTATCGAAAGACGGTCGAAAACTCGCTATTTTTCAGAGGTCCAGAAGGGAGAAATATTCACTTCACAGCTAGGAACACATAGACACTAATTTAGAGCAATTCCACTTACCTTAGCTCGGTGGCTCGACGATTCGTCGGCCGTATTTTACAAAACTGAATCCGTAGGAATGCTCTCTGCTGCTAAATACCTCAGTATCTGGAGTTAATTTGAATTTGGGCAACGTTTAGCAGCGTAATCGGACGAAAATTATTTAATTTCCTTCGTTCTTCCTCTTTCTCTGATTTCTCTCTCTGGTTTCCTGGAAATTTCTAAGTATATACTGATTTAAAATCGAAGTGGGCTTTATATACTTGGGCCTGGACAAGGTCAACGTGTCACAGAGCCAACGCGGAGGCTCCTCCTCTGTGACACGCTGCCATCGCGGAGGGGCTCTGCCTCGGCTCCTTCCGCGATGGTTCGACAGGTTTCTCGTTCGATCTTTTCCCGGGCCTTTCTCTAGCACGTACGACCTTCAAATATGCTTAACCAACGTGCGAATAGGCCGTCTAGGTGCTGGGAATTCTACGGTGTATAACATTCTCCCCCCTTAAGAACATTCATCCTCGAATGTACACTGTTATCTAGAGGACTACTTTCTTACTTTCTAGAAAAATTTCGGCAGAGTTTCCCCTGTAATATGGACTATAGTAAAAACCTAAAATACAGAAAAGTCCAGTACAGGTACTCCATACGATACTATAAGATTCATTTGATAGCTAAACATCAATTTCTCTCACTTATATATAAACAATTGTAAGGTACTGCATAGGTAACGATACTGACATACCTGTCTCCTAGATAGGCCTGGAATAAGTGAAGATATCTAGCTTTCGTATCTTTCTCCGCTTCCCACATCATCTCTTCTTGGTTCCTGTTACGCCACAATACTTTGACAGACGCAATATCTTTAGTTCTCAATCTGCGAATCTGTCTGTCTAGGATAGCTACCGGAACCTCTTTGTAGGCCAGCTCTTCTGTAACCTGGATATCCTGGACTGGGACTGTTCTGGATGGGTCTCCTATGCATTTCCTCAGCATAGACACATGAAAGACGGGATGAACGGACTCTAGCTCTGGAGGCAAGTTCAACTCATATGCTACTCGGCCTATCCTCCGGCGAATCTGATAAGGCCCAACAAATCTTGGACTGAGCTTACCTTTCTTGCCGAATCTCATCACCCCTTTCATCAGTGATGCTTTTAAAAATACCCAGTCGTTCACCTCGAATTCCAGGTTTCTGCGCCGCACATCTGCATATGACTTCTGGTGGCTCTATGCAGTCAGTAGGCGTTCTCTAATAAATTTTACCTTCTCCTCTAACTGCTGAATAATGTCTGGCCTAATCAACGCTGATTTTCCTATTTCGAACCAGCCAATCGGCGATCTGCACTTTCGCCAGTATAAAGCCTCGAAAGGTGCCATCTGGATAGCTGAGTGATAGCTATTATTATAAGCAAACTCGATTAGGGGCAAATGCCCAACCCAGCTACCACCGAAATCTAACACACACGCTCGCAACATATCTTCGAGCGTCTGAATTGTGCGTTCCGCCTGTCCATCTGTCTGAGGGTGGAATGCTGTGCTCAAATTAATCTGCGTTCCCAGACCTTTCTGAAACGACTGCCAGAATCTAGTCGTAAACTGTGCTCCTCTGTCTGAAATAATGGATACTGGTACTCCGTGCAACCTAACTATTTCTCAGATATACAACTCCGCATAATCTGGCCGAGAAAGTAGTTTCCACTGGCAGGAAATGAGCTGATTCGGTCAGTCTGTCAACTATCACCCATATAGAGTCATGTCCATGTTTAGTACGGGGTAATCCTGCCACAAAATCCATATTTACTGCTTCACACTTCCAGAGAGGCACAACTATGTCCTGAGTTAACCCGCCTAGTTTCTGATGTTCTGTTTTCACCTGTTGGCAGTTAGGACACTGGCTTCAAATTCAGCAATTTCCCTTTTCGTAGCTCTTTCATAATCTGCTGGTGGAGGTCTGAAACATCTGGAACATATAGACGGCCTTTACAACGCAGCACTCCATCCTCTGTTACTTGGAAATCTGGCACTTTCCCCTGTTAACCAGGTCAGGATTCTTATACTACCATTATTTTTTTTCCTTCACAACTGATGACGACACGGCGGTGTTCTAGATTACCGCTCTGTTGTCCTTCATTTCTATTACACGAACGGCTAAATTGACCAATTTATGTATCTCTCTGACCAACTTCTGTTGCTTGGGTTGCAAATATGCCACAATCCTAATAGATCTATAGCTAAGAGCATTTGCTGCTCCATTATCTCTTCTTGACTGATATAACATATTCATACTTAGAGATCTCGGCATATAATTGACGGTCATACTGTCTTGTCTTGCCGAAGAGATCGACAGGTAGTTTACAGGCGTAGCTAGAGCTTATCTGGCCTTCCGGCCACATGCTAACGCTACTTGTTGCTGGGATAACCTGAACGACCGTCTGCACACCTTGTGCCTTTATCTGATCAGAGGATCCTGATATTGATCATGACCTCTAATGATCTGGCTGCATAACCTTAAATAACTAAATAGTCGGGTTGAATGACCCGAATGTGGCAGTAGTCTAACAATGCTCTAACTGTTCTACTTGAGTACTTATAGTTCATGCATAACTGCATACTTGTGGGCATCTAATTTCTTTGTTATTTTGCTTGAACCACTGTAAGGCTGGGCTTAATCAAACTTACTCCTAGGCGATCAATCTCTGGATCTTCACGGGGAGTCTACTGATCTCCTGGTCTTAATAAACACTGTGCTAGCAGGGTACTATCAATTTCTTATGCTTTGTGTGTATCCACTTGGATTTATACTGCTATTCTGGGGAATTCTCGATCTTATGAGCTATTCTGTAAATACTGGCCTTCTGCTAGGGCTCTGTATCTGAATATCTTACGAGAACCAGCTGAAGTACTAGTCTGTCATTGACTGCTGATGTGGACCCCTTTCTTGGGGTGCCCACGGGCTTGTCTGACTTGTGGGGTATTCCTTGTAATAACTGCTAGGTTGACTAAGGTCGACTCTCACCCACAAGGCTGGGAAAACGATGTATGGCCACTTAACATATTGGAACAATTCCAGTATTGCTAATCTCTGAAGTATACCTATTCAGTCTCTAATTTTGGTTCTGGCGCATGCGCTAGTGTTATTGATCTTCAGGTATGCCTCCCTGCTAATGCAGGCGCCAGCTGGTCGGTAGACCGTCTAACTGTGCCCTTATCATCTAGCCATCTGTCTTAAGCCACTAACTCTGGTAAGCTCCTAGAGCCTAGATCTGACAACAACACAGAAGTCTGTTAATCTAATAAGTGAGAACTGAGATAGTTTCTATGACTTCATATGTAATTCACACTTAATCTGCCCTCTCCCTTCTCCTTTTCTTTCTCTCTTCTCCCTCTTTCTTCTTTTTTTTTGCAAGGGGGGGTGTCCTGCAATGCAATTTGTATATGCTTTCTATTACTAATCAGCATCTGTGATTGTATCCCTTATAGGCAGCCACTCACAGCATATCTATTATCTGTATATCTATATATATCAATAGCTACGTTCAATATGTACTGAGTTCTACGGTAATACATAATCTCTGACATGCTTTGCTGAATCTCATATCGTACATGATACATTGTTTCTTACGGCCTAATAATATCTCCTACCCTGACTTATCATTTCATTGCATTGTCACCCCATTCTGAAAGTATCAAACATAAACATTTTAGTTATCGTCTGCTGTTTGAAATTCCGCCACTCTTGCGATGTGGGGGCAACGTTCGAATCTTGTGGCCTTACTTGGCTTATATTAAGAACCCATGACTGTCTGCTGGGCCTTATCTCTAGGCCACACTAGATTAGAATTGCTGTATCAGTAATTTCTTAACTTCTCCATGAACAGGCATACTACGGTATTCTAACCCGCAATCTTACTGTCAGCCCGAGGCTTAATCCTTAAAATGATACTCTATCAATCCGGGGGGGGGGGGGGTAACCCTGATTTCCCCACAAAATCTGGCATTCCTGCTCCTTCCTCTCATCTTGCTTAAGCTGAACTCTGGGGTTCAAGGTACCTGCCTTTCATTGCTAATGAGATTACTGATCAAGCCTCGACCTATACTTCTTCTGGCGTATATTTAAACCCATCTGATTCACATGACCTCTATATCTTTCGATGTCACAACTAGATCATAACTATAATCTTACAGGTATGTCTTTGTCTTTCTATCTGTTAACATATGTAACGGACTTGGCCTTTTTCTGACCCGAACTTGACTATTACCCGGCATTTATCACTAACAGGTCGTTTACCCCTGCTTCGGGTAAGCTAACGGTCTTACTTTGTCTACTGGCTTATTGTCATAAGGGTCTGCACAACTTACGTAATCCTAGGGGCTCTTTACACTTTCTAATACTTACTAGGATCAATCAGCCCATCTTTACTTACCGCTGAATTTGGCAACCCCATCTCTAGTCTTATGCCCCTTTACTATACTGGCATCAAGGTCAAGAGGTAGGAATAGACCTTTTCTTATTGCAACAAATAAAAGCATTTAACTGTACCATATCCAAAAAGATGTATTTGGGATTCCTGCATTTCCCTCTCATTTTCATACTTACCTGCTGGTCTGACCTTGTCTATAATCTTAATCAGATCTTATATAACTAATAAGTAAATCAACTCATATGTACATTATACTTCTGACTTCTTATTGTGACGTTATCAACGTATACTGGGAATAGTGCCAATAAAGGTATCACGCTGGGAGGTCTCTGATACCCCCTCCTGCTGCTGTAGTTATCATGTAACTGACTGATGCTCTCTTCCATTGCTATCTCTGATCTTTTGACTGTGATAGGGTAATGCTGATCTGCCTTTGTATCTGTAATCAAAGAATACGGTAAGTTCTCAGGGACTCAACCCTATACTGTACCGCTCTAAAGCACGACTGACTGAGAAAGAAGGGTAACCATCATATCATGCCTCGCAGCCTCCTGCCTATAGTATGTGGTGCACAACACATCTATAGACAAGACTCTACTTAGCACGGCTTGCAGACTCCCTGTGATACGACCTGCTCTGGTACCAAGTTTGTCACACCCCGCCTTGGGGGGTATGACTGGCACCTGGTGCCCTATTAGGACCTGAACTACTGGACTGCTAAGCCTAGGCACATCTGGTGCCTGGCTGGCTCTAATTCATATTTCTGGAACAAAGGGCTATATAACGGCTGTAAACACAGCCCCCGGCCCATTGGCCTATAGCCTCCTGTACCTGTAATAACAGCTGAACAGAACATGCAACTATAGGGAAGCCTATGCGGGCCGACAAGGCCACCATGCTGTCTAGTTATCTGCATTCAGCAATAAAATACTAGAAGGCTACGTGACCGGCAAGGTCACCACTACTGTCAAACTTATGGCCCCAGACGCCCAACATAAAAGAAGCAAAAGTACTAACAGCTAACAACTGCACGGCCTCACACGACCGGCTCAACTGACCACAGGGAAATATACAGACTGCAAGCCTCTAGGAATAACAATAGAAATGATCGGGACAGGGCCCCGACCTACCCGTACCGTACAACAAAAGAAAATGAAATACACCTTTGGAATTCAGACTCCGGAGACAGGAGCTGAATACTCAATAGCTGGCTGGAATCACGAGGGATCGCCTCCTCGTCTATGAGTACCTGCTGGCAAGTAATGCAGTGCCCCACTGGGCGTTAGTACCACTGGTACTGAGTATGCAAAGCAACTGAAATAGTACAACTGAAAACAACTGAATATAGATAGCGTATCTAGCATTTCTGTATAGTAGGAGATAACTGAATCTGAAGAAGCTGGTATGAACTAAATCAAGCTTTCTGTACTGATAAGGTAGAGGCGTACCTGTAGACGCGACGGCCTGCTATCTAGTAGCTAGTATATAATATATAAAGCACATAAATAGATATACAAGTAGCAATCAAGAGCCAATACCAACCCCCATAAGCCGGATGGCGCTAAGCAAGCAAACAATCTATATACCCCTACCCGGGTAAAAATCAACCAAAAATAAGTCACTCCACTCATCTGATAACTGTGAGCTCCTCCTACCGGCCCCCTTGGGTACGTAGATCAGGCCTTGGCCTCTGACAATAAACTGTGTCTGAGTCCGAAGACTCCTGCCTCTGGGCGCAAGTGCACACGGGGTAGTCTGCTGCTGTATCTGTAACTGAAACTGCCCCTGGGTGCAAGCACGCAACAGGGTAATTTTATAAAAATCTGTATCTGGAACTGCCCCCGGACACAAGCGCACACAGAGTGTTCTGCCCCTGTAAACAGGGTGGACTGGCTTTGCGCAGAGTAAACTGAACTACCCCTGCAAGCAGGGTGGTCTGGACCGTATTATCATGGTGGTCGGCCATCATCGTCCTCTAGGCGGACGACATCGCCCAGCTGGTGGCGGTATCTGAATCTGGTATCGACACAGCTATAACCCAGGGGCGGTGGGGATGCTAAAGGGGTGCTCACATGCCACAACAAGTCTCAACAAACAAATAGCACATAGAAATAGCAAGCATGTATAACTGAAAAGACTATCTGGAATCTAACTTCTTGTTTTGATCTGTTTCTATACTGAACTGATTCTTACTAATTATACTGATTCTGTAACCTCTGTTTAACTGTACGGCTAATCTGTAGCCAAGATACTGTCTGTCTATCAGATCTTTCTTTACTAACTTTTATTATGAAAATCAGTTCCTTTTTATTCTACAACATGCTTGCTATTCACATAGTAGGATGTACTGAATCTGAACTACTAACTTGCCCTTGGGCACATGCTTTTCTAACTTTCAGACTGAATATGATATCACAAACGTGAACTAGGTTTACTGAACTCGCACAATACTTAACATTCCACTTCCGGGAATTCTACTACGGAGTTTATTGTATTATACAAGGCTAAAGCTACTAACTTGCCGAAAGAACTAGCTTTACATACATTATCCTTGAACTATTCATCTGTCGGACGAGGCTCGGCCGGTACTTTAACTGTTTTCTCCCAACTGCATTCATAAATATGTCAATCAATACTAAATACAACTTTATTTCAAAAGGCAACGTCACTTTCGATATAGTTTATAGCCTAAACTTCGGCTTATCGAAAGACGGTCGAAAACTCGCTATTTTTCAGAGGTCCAGAAGGGAGAAATATTCACTTCACAGCTAGGAACACATAGACACTAATTTAGAGCAATTCCACTTACCTTAGCTCGGTGGCTCGACGATTCGTCAGCCGTATTTTACGAAACTGAATCCGTAGGAATGCTCTCTGCTGCTAAATACCTCAGTATCTGGAGTTAATTTCAATTTGGGCAACGTTTAGCAGCGTAATCGGACGAAAATTATTTAATTTCCTTCGTTCTTCCTCTTTCTCTGATTTCTCTCTCTATTTTCCTGGAAATTTCTAAGTATATACTGATTTAAAATCGAAGTGGGCTTTATATACTTGGGCTTGGACAAGGTCAACATGTCACGGAGACAACGCGGAGGCTCCTCCTCCGTGACACGCTGCCATCGCGGAGGGGCTCTGCCTCGGCTCCTTCCGCAATGGTTCGACAGGTTTCTCGTCCGATCTTTTCCCGGGCCTTTCTCTAGCACGTACGGCCTTCAAATATGCTTAACCAACATGCGAATAGGCCGTCTAGGTTCCGGGAATTCTACGGGGTATAACAGTAATTTTGAGATCATCTAAAATAATGGTAAACATATCAAATAAATATTGCAATACCATATCAAGTAAAAGACTTATCCCATATGCTATTTCAAAGCATTCGGTAGCACATTACTTGGAAAATCATTATAAATCATGCAGATGTGAAAATATAAATTGTAGTAAGGTAACTACCAACTGGTTGCCTCGAGCAATCGATACGATTTCCCTTTGGTTAATCTATAATCACATCATATCGATCTCATGTTAATTCCTTTATTTACGCCACTTCATAACTAATTTAAAATGCCAAACCCCTCTGAAATTTCAAGTTTGATTCTCTGATCGTCAAACTGCATGCGCTTGTGCTTGGTTTACAAAAACCAATACAAAATAATTTAATTTCAAGTTTTTCAAATAATACTCAGTTACTTCATGAAAAAAGTCTCACGGATTTTCTCCAATTTTCTTAACCTTATCTTTTAAACTCTTCATCAATTCCCAATCATCCTATCTACCTAGTTACAGGAGGAATCATATATATATATAAACTAATATTATTCCAGAAGGAAAAAAAAGAGAACGCAAGTAATTACTTGGAGTTTTTAGTTGAGGTTCAAGAATATATAGCATGGATTTTTTTTCCTTCTTCTTTGCTGTGCAGGCTGCCACAAAAAATTCCTCTGGTTCTTACTCTTGTTTGACTAAGAAATCTCACCACATCCCTTCATTTTATTACTTTTTTCTTTCCCATAAGAAGTTTTTTTTCAACTTTAATTCAATTTTCTTAAAGCTCTAATCCTCAGCAATAAGGATTCTTGGTTAATTTAGGCTATAAGTAGCTTCTTTTGTTTTATCTTCTAATGGGATTTTCCCACTGATTTCTCTTTTAATTATTATTATTATTATTATTATTATTATTATTATTATTATTATTATTTTCTGGTAATTTATCTTCTTCCTTTTTTTAACTAAATAATTTTTTTAAACGGGTATTACATTCTCCCCACCTTATAAAATTTGGTCTCTAAATTTAGTATAAGTACATATGTTATACCCCGGAAGCCCAAAGATTAGGCCCGGGAGTTTAAATGGGAAAAAACTAAATTTGGACACCAAATCACAAGACGAATCATCAGGTGACCCGTGAGGAGGGACTGATCTTGGGCAAATTTATATGTCCAAGTGATACTCAAAAGTACCATTTTAGTCTTGTTTATCTATCAATGTGTATACATTCTCATGTAATTGGTAATAAAATGTGAATTTATACTAACCAACATGATTAGCATTGTTTTGCAGGTAAAATGTAATTTCGGGAAGCTAAAATGCATGTTGGAGAATATCGGGGTTAGACTTGGATGTGAGCAAGGGACAAGATATTGGACAACATGAAATATAGGGGCTCCGCGATGGAGCCGTGTCACGCTGCCATCGCGGAGGCCTTCTGCCTGGATAGGGAAATTTCGCCCAAATTCCAGAGAGTGTCCGCGTCTGGTCCGTGGCACGGTGGCTTGGCTCCGCGTTGCACGCCGTGCCACGTTGAGCTTTAATTCCTGGACCCCCAGTTCCAGTGAAGGTCCGCGTCCGTAGCGTGTCACGGAGGCAGTGCTCCGCGATGCACTCCGTGACACGTTGCTCGTTATTCCGGAAAAAATTTCCAGCAGTATAAATAGAATACTTAGGTTCATTTTTCAATATTCTGACTTGGTGGAGCAAGAACGTGGGTTACAGGCAGTTGAGGGGACGAAAATATCAGGGTTTTTCTCTCTTTCTTTCTTCTTTAATTCAATTGCTTGTATGATTAACACTCATTTAAAGATGTTTAATCCACAAATGAGTGGCTAATTCCTCTTCTTGCTGAGGTTATAAACAATTGTGATGAAATGTGATCATTGATTCTTTGGTTTTTCATCTTTTCTTCCATGGTTGTTCTATTAATTCTTATTCTTACTGCATTAATGTGTGGCCTACGTTAATGTATATCTAAAAAGTCCGGTTTCACTCGAGAGAGCAAGAAATTGGAAAGTTGTGAATTAATAGGATATGTTCTTTACTTGGTTTGGGAAAACTGAGAATTGATTTACTTTCAGGATAGAAATAAACTTGAAAGTCGTATTAGTCAATTGAGGAACCGGGTTTGTATGGCTAGAACATGAATTGCATTTAATCACAGAAATATAGGTGGATGGTTCATGATTCTTAAGTGAGGTTAAATACGAGAGTTTTAATCTCTTGACAGATGTTCTTGGCTAGCAACCGGAGAAAAAGATTAACCAAATTATGATGATAATTAATTTCATTACATGTTCGTTTAACCTCAGCATGCTCTCATTCATAGTTTAGACTCAAATTAGATAGTTATTTTAGATTTAGCATAGAAATTATAAAACAAAATTTCAAACTCTTGGTTACACTGTTGTCTGCATTTTTAGAAGTAAAAGATAGTACACTTGAGCAAATTGCACTTCATCCAAGTCCCTGTGGGATCGATACTTGGCTTACTAAAGCCACTTTACTACTTGTTCGACCACGTGCACTTGCGTGTCATTTTATATACCCCACAAATCACGCGAACAAGTTTTTGACGCCGTTGCCGGGGACTTGGCAATTGGTGAATTTCTTTTAAGTGTTAATTTACTATATTTTTATTTTCTTAGTGTTGACAACTTGGTCTTAGCCTGTATTTTGCAGACTTAATTTCTGTTGAACACTGGCAAGAGACAAGGAGCTGGTGGAATCGTATATAGAGCCAGAAAGAATATTTCACAGTAAACGGAGAGAAGCTCTACAAAGAAAGCTGCAGTTGCTCAGACAGACGATCATGGAGCAACAACAGAATCCACCGGTAGTACGGGCAGTGTTAGTGCTCAAAGAAGTAGCAGCTCGGCCAGTTCGTGAGGTGGAAATCCCACATGCTAATAATGTCACATCTAGCATCCCAAACCTGAGCCAGGAGGGAGGTTTGAACTTAAGCAGAATATGGTGCAATTGCTGCACACTAGCGGGCAGTTTACCGGTCTCCCTCATGAAGATCCACAGCAGCATCTCCAAAATTTTTTGGAGATAAGTGACACTTACATCCCCGCTGGAGTGTCATCAGATTATGTCCGGCTTACATTGTTCCCATTCTCACTATCGGGAGAAGCCAGGAGGTGGTTGAAAGCTGAGCCACCGAATTCTATTTCTACGTGGGATGATCTTGCAAGGAAATTCTTGATGCGGTTTTTTCCCTCCGGTAAAACAGCAAAACTTAGAAGTCAGATTCTAAGTTTCAAACAGAGAGAGGGAGAAAATTTATATCAGGCCTGAGAGAGATTTAAGTCCATGTTGCGGGATTTTCCTCCTCATCATCAGTCCAATGATGTGTTGGTGCACACTTTTATAGAGGGTTTGGAACCCCACACCAAAATATTGCTAGACTCAGTAGCTGGAGGACAAGCGCTGGAGAAAACTTATGAGGAGCTGTATACCTTGTTGAATCGTATTTCGTAGGGCAATGCGGAATGGAATGCTGATTCATCAAGAGGCGGGACAAGGAAAGCATCAGGAGTGCTCGAAGTGGATGGGTTTACAGCTATCGCTGCACAGATAGCTGCATTGCAAAATCAACTTAACACCCACTTCAGCAATATGACAATAAACCAGCCTCAAGCCCCAGTTAATGCAGTACAGCAAATGTGGTGTGAAGTGTGTGGAAGCAGTGAGCACTCAGCTGAGTGTTGTGGAGCCAATCTTGACTCGGTAAACTTTGTGGGAAATGTGCAAAGGAACCACCAACAGTATGGTAATAGCTACAATTCCAATTGGAGGAATCACCCTAATTTCTCATGGTGTAGCAACAACCATCAGGGGCAAAGTTCGAGTCAGGGTGTGCAAAGGAACCAAGGAGGGCAGCAAAATTATCAAGCAATATTCAGAAACAACAATGCACCTCCTCCACCACCATCACCCAGCATTGAGGAAATGTTCAAGACCATGATAGCTAACTAAGCTCAATTGTAGGCTGACTATGTGAAATTGGCAGCCGAAGTGAAAAACAACCAGTTAGCTACCAAGGCACTTGAATATCAATTTGGGCAATTTGCTGGAGCCCAAAACACAAGGCCTAGAGGAGGACTGCCGAGCGACACAGATCCCAATCCCAAGCAGGTAAATGCAGTGACCACAAGGAGTGGTTTGCAGCTGAAAGAGGTGGAACCAGAAAGACCACCTCAACAGTCGGGAGCAGCAGAAGTTGAGAGGGAGTCAAGTACTGAAAGGGGGAAGACTACGGAAGCTGAATCAGAAAGACCTCCACCCCCGTTCCCTCAACGATTAAAGAAACACAAGAAGGAGGCGTGTTCCAAGAAATTCATGGAGGTGCTGAAACAGGTACATATTAACTTACCTCTTGTTGATGTTTTGCAGGGAGTGCCGAAATATGATAAGTATATAAAGGACATCGTGGCAAACAAAAGTCGGTTGACTGAGTATGCTACGGTGGCTCTAACGGAGGAGTGCACTTCCCGAATTCAAAATAGACTGCCCACAAAGCTCAAAGACCCTGGGAGCTTTACTATCCAGATTACTATTGGGCAGAGCATCCGAGCTCGTGGATTGTGTGAATTGGGAGCGAGCATAAATTTGATGTCGTCATCGATATTAAGAAAGTTGGGTCTAGGGAGTCCTAGACCCACAACAGTAATCTTGCAATTGGCAGATCGATCCTTAGCCAGACTTGATGGCATTGTGGAGGATGTTCTGGTGCAAGTTGGCTCCCTAATTTTCCCGATAGATTTTGTCGTGCTGGACTTTGAACCAGACACGGAAGTCCCATTTATTTTGGGACGTCCTTTCATGGCGACCGTGAAAGCACTAATTGACGTAGCTGTGGGGCAGCTAACAATGCAAGCACACGACAAAATAGAGGTATTTGATGTGTTTAAAGCCATGAAGCTGCCAGCTATACATGAGGAGCTTTCAGAAATCAATGTGGTTGAACATGAAGAAATTCATCAGATTTGTTGAATCTCAAGACCCATTGGAAAGAGTGTTGACGCACTCCGATCATTTTGGAGATGGAGAGGCGTATGGAATGGTCCAAATGTTGAATGAAGCACAGAATCATCCTAGGAGATAGGAATTTCAATCATTGATGAGGTCTCTAGAACCTTTGCCGAAACCATACGTTGAGGAGGCACCGAAGCTGGAGCTGATAGAATTGCCTCCCCATTTAAAATATATCTTTTTGGGGGAGGATGAGACGTTACCAGTCATCATCTCTGCAGACTTGACTGAGGCATAGGAAAAGAAAGCATTGGGTGTCCTCAGAAAGAGGAAGAAAGTAATGGGTTGGCAAATGTTAGACATTCAGGGTATCAATCCAGCTTTTTGCACACACAGGATATTCATGGAGAAAGGAGCCAAACCAACCGTTCAGCCGCAACGGAGACTAAATCCAGCAATGAAGGATGTGGTGAGGAAAGAAATAATCAAGTGGCTTGATGCAGGTGTGGTCTACCCGATTTCAGACAGTGAATGGGTCAGTCCCATTCAGTGTGTTCCAAAGAAAGGGGGGATGACTGTGGTCACCAATGAGAAAAATGAGTTAATTCCTACCCGATCCATCACAGGCTGGCGGATTTTCATGGATTACAGGAAGCTTAATGAAGCCACGAGGAAAGATCATTACCCCATCCCATTTATTGATCAGATATTGGATAGGTTGGCTGGATAGGAATACTATTGTTTCCTGGATGGGTACTCTGGTTATAACCAAATAGCTATAGCTCCAGAGGATCAAGAAAAGACTACTTTTACTTGTCCTTATGGGACATATTCTTTCAGGCGAATGCCATTTGGGTTATGCAATGCACCCGCCACATTCCAGAGATGCATGATGGCTATTTTCCATGACATGGTGGAGGATTTTGTTGAGGTATTTATGGATGATTTTTCTATTTTCGGTAACTCATTTGCTACTTGTTTGCAGAATCTTGACAGGGTGCTGGCTCGCTGTGAGGAATCCAACCTTGTATTAAACTGGGAGAGATGCCACTTCTTAGTGAAGGAGGGTATTGTCCTTCGCCACAAAGTGTGTCGAAAGGGGTTGGAAGTCAATCATGCTAAGATCGAGGTTATTGAAAAGTTTCCACCACCTGTGTCAGTGAAAGGTGTGCGCAGTTTTCTTTGGCATGCAGGATTCTACAGACGATTCATCAAAAACTTTTCCAAAATTTCTAGACCACTATGCAGATTGCTAGAAAAAGAGGTAAAGTTTGAGTTGAATGATGAGCGTGTTAAAGCATTCGAAGAGTTGAAGCAGAAATTGATAGAAGCACCTATCCTTACTTCTCTGGACTGGGAACAACCATTTGAGCTGATGTGTGATGCCAGTGATGTGGCTGTGGGAGCCATATTGGGGCAAAGAAAAAATAGAATCTTTCATTCTATTCATTATGCAAGAAAAATGCTGAATACGGCCCAAAGCAATTACACAGTCACAGAGAAGGAAATGCTAGCCTTGGTGTTTGCATTTGACAAATTCAGGTCCTATTTGGTGGGTTCGAAAGTTGTGGTGTACACAAACCATGCAGCGATTCGATACCTATTCAACAAGAAGGATTCTAAGCCCAGGTTGATCAGATAGATCTTGTTGTTGCAGGAGTTCGACCTTGAGATCAAAGATAGAAAGGGGAGCTAGAATCAGGTAGCAGATCACCTATCACGATTGGAAAGCCGGTCGCATGTGATGGAAAGTGATAATATAAATGAAGAGTTCCCAGATGAGCAACTCTTGGTAGTTGGGGAAGCTGAAGTTCCCTGGTACGTAGACATAGTCAACTTGCTAGTGAGCGGAGTCTACCCACCTGAGGCAACAGACCAGCAGAGAAGGAAATTGAGGCATGATTGCCGGCACTTTGTGTGGGATGAACCATACTTATTTAAACAAGGACCAGATCAGGTAATGAGAAGATGCATCCCAGAGAGTCAGATTGCAGAGGTGTTGAGGGGCTGCCATTCTTTATTGTATGGGGGTTATCATAGAGGCGAGCGAACAGCACACAAGGTTTTACAGTCAGGTTTCTTTTGGCCGACACTGTTCAGAGACTCTATGGCGTATGTCAAAATGTGTGATAGATGTCAGCGTACAGGAGCAATTGGCAGAAGACAAGAGATGCCGCTGTAGAATATACTGGAAGTTGAGCCCTTTGATGTATGGGGCATTGATTTCATGGGCCCATCCCCACCGTCATTTGGTAATCGTTACATCTTGGTGGCCGTAGATTATGTATCAAAATGGGTGGAAGCAATAGCTTGTCCCAGGAATGATAACAAGGTAGTAACGAAGTTTGTGAAAAAACACATCCTCACCAGGTTCGGAACACCCCGAGCCATTATAAGCGATGGAGGGGCTCATTTTGTCAATGCGAGTTTCAAGAAATTACTAGCCAAGTATGGGGTGCGCCATAAAGTGGCGACAGCATACCACCCCCAAACTAGTGGGCAAGTAGAGGTGTCAAATAGAGAAGTGAAGCAGATTCTCCAGAAAACGATAAACACACAACGGAATGATTGGTCAAGCAAACTCGATGATGCATTGTGGGCGTACAGAACTGCTTACAAGACACCGATTGGAACCTCACCATACCGACTGGTCTATGGTAAAGCGTGTCATCTTCCGGTGGAGTTAGAGCACCAAGCCTTTTGGGCTGTCAGTAAGCTAAATATGGACTTAGAGCTGGCGGGCAAGAAGAGACTAATACAGCTCAGTGAACTTGAAGAGTTCCGCTGGCATGCCTATGAGAGTGCCAAGTACTACAAGGAAAGAACTAAAAGATGGCATGACAAGCATGTGGTGCATCACATTTTCAAACCAGGACAGAAAGTCTTGCTCTTCAATTCAAGATTGAAGTTGTTTCCAGGAAAGCTAAGGTCTAAATGGTCGGGACCATTTGAAGTGGTGAGAATGACCCCGCACGGGGCGGTAGAGTTGTGGCAAGAAGATCGGAGTGCCACATTCTTAGTAAATGGCCAGAGGTGTAAGCACTACTGGGGGGAGGACGGTGATCGAGAGAAATCGTCCATCACCCTAGAGGACAACTGAGCTTAACGACGTCGAGCTGCGACGGTAAACCAGGCGCTGCACGGGAGGCAACCCGTGAAAAAATTTTCTTTCTTTTTGTAAAGTGTAAATAGATTTTTCTTTTTATTTTTCTTGATTTACTACAAAATTTTAGTTTTTGTTTGTGTTTTATTTTTTATTTAGAGTGAAACCTATAATTCTAACCAATTTTGTATAGTGAGATAAATTTCAGGTCAAACAGAGGAAAATATGCACGGAATTGCAAAGGAAAAGTCGAGGTATGAAAATTAACAAAAAGTGGCAAAAGAGTGAGCTGGGGCGATAGCTCCATGTCACGGAGGTGGACCTCCGCGTTACCTCAGTGACACGTTGAGGTATAATCTATTTTTTTTCAAATTTCCAGAATAGGCTCGCGATGGCTCCGTGTTACGGATGCAGTGCACCACGATGCACTACGTGACACGTTGCCGTGTATATCGCTACGGGTCATACTGGGTCGCTGGGTGACCCGCGCGATTTCCCTACTTTTTAACCCCGAGAAACCCCTTCCTTTCCTTATTTTTCAATTACTCCGCGACCAAAACCCCCTAAAACCTATCCCCCTTCAATGTGACACGGAGGAGGCGTAGAAAATCATCAAATTTGCGTAAATTCTTCAACTTCAAGGTATGTTCTTCGATTCCACCTCAATTTCTTGTTGATTTTCTTCGATATTGAGCATGTGAGGTGAGCTAAATTTCCCTAAGTAGAAATTAATCATGAATTCAATTTAATTGCTGTTGATGAATGTTCGAAATGTCGTTATGATTGCTTGAACTCGTCAATTGCATAAATTAATCGAAATTGCTTGATAATATCATTTCTAGGGCTTGTTTTTGAATTTGAAGTTGAAAATGTAGTGAACTTGTGAATTTCATGCCGGGATGTACATGTTGAATGAGATGAGTCGATGTACTAATTGGTAGGTTGTTAATAGAACAACGGATTCTCAGGTTAGAGGGATGTTGAAATTTGTAAGAATTTGGTTGGTTGTATAGGTTTGTGTAGATAAATTTTTGTTGTTGTTTTCGTTTCTTTGTTTTTCCTTGCTAAGTGCGATGGGTTAAATGTTAGCGATGGTAGTGATTATGATTAGCTGTACGAAGTCTGAGTAGTACACAGAAGATATACCGTCGAATTCTTCGAACGCACTAAGCATGATTGTATAGTTGGTTATTGTGTGTAAATAAGTATAATCTTGTTGTATTGTTGTAACTGTAGCTAAGGACTAAGTGTGGGGTAACCTAGCTTAACCCGACCTTAGCCGAAGTTAATATCCGTTAGCTTAACATTGATCTTGTCTACTTGGGTTGACAGGTAAAATGGCAAGCAGGCAAGAGAAAGGGAAAGGCGCATCAACTTCGTGCGCCGGAAGGAAGCGAATCAGACTGGGCACAACAGTCCCTGTGGCACCAGCAGTTCCACGCGGCCAACACCGCCAATACGGAACAAGATGGGTGACGGATGAGGGGAAAAAGTGGTACACAAAGCACAAAGAAAACAAATATTTCCCCGAGGAGCACATAGCATGGGAACCATTGGCACAGGAGTTCCCTAGGATGGTACACAAAATCGAGGCAGATGGGCTCAATTTCATCTTTGAAGAGCCCAAGGAATGTAACTTGCACTTGGTTCGAGAATTTTATGCCAACTGGAACCCGACGATCAGAAGTCACACCATCAAGATTAGAGGGCAAATAGTCACTTTGGAGCCCCACCACCTCAATGCCATCATAGGAGCGCGGGACACAGATGCCCACGTACTCCGACAGCTGAACATTACCCCACCGTATGCGGACATCAGACGCACCTTGTGTGGGACCCGATCGACAGCTAGATGGAGCAGACACAAAAAGAGGGGCTACCACCAGACTTTGCCCTATTCATAGATGAACAGGGAAGCCAGAATATGGCTGAAGATTGTATGTTCCTGCCTCATCTTGGGGGTACATATGACAGATGTAACCCGGGATCGTGTATGCCTGGTGTACGCCCTGATGAAAGGGCAGGAGATCAACGTGGGGGCGGTGATTATCTCCGCCATGAAGAGAGCCCAGTTGCATCAGGGGCACAGGTATGGCTTTGGTGGACTACTCACCACCTTCCTCAGGGGCCTAGATGTTGAGGAGGAGGCCCTTGACTATATCCCGTAGATGGAGCGGCAAGCCTTAGATGTTACTAAAACTAAGGCACCCGACACCACCCACGGGCCAGTGCTTACACTTGGCGAGCAACATGCTCGTGATGATCAGTATATGGCTCGAATGTATGGGATGCAGATGCTCCAACTGAGGATAAGCAGGAGGCCGGCGACAGAGGAGGAGCTATGGCAGCTCGAGCTAGACTACCCCTTTGGCGAAAACGCCAGGGCTCTATGCTGAGTTGGGCCAGCATTTGTAGAGCCCACAGATGATGACGTTCCCACAAATGAGGAGACACGTCGGGAGGACTCCGATGTGGAGTCCGATGATGACGACGGGGGCGATTCAGACATGGGAGATGAAGCAGCAACACCCGATGAAGAAGTGGAATACTTTGACTGATCAGGGAGTTCCACCACCCGATTTTGTGCTATTTTAATTTTTGTGAACACTGGGGACAGTGTTCGAGCTAAGTGTGGGGTGGGAGTAGTTAGGTGCTGGGCTGTGCTGTTTTGTATGTATGCTCTAATTTGTTGTCGTGCATGTGAAATTTTGTTGCTCCCTGCGAGTTGTGAATTGTTAAGTTGTTGTTCTGTATTTGTAAATTTATGTGAAATTGATGTGTGTTGCTGAATGTTGCTAACTGATTCTGTACATATTTTGTTATCAAAATGATCGATATTTTTAAAATTTAAAATCTTTTGTACATATTTTTTTTTCTATCAAAATGATCGATATTTTCAATATATTTTTTACTTCTTGGGTTTCTCGGCGTTTGTTTTCGATTCTTTTTCCGAGAATGGTCCCATTGAACCGAATTCATAGTAGTGATTGTTCCCTATGATGGATGGATGACGACCGTCTTAAGGGAAATGTATTCGTTAGGAGTAGTTTTCTTTCAATTATTTTTTAGTTTTTTTTGGTGGGTTGCATCCCAAAACCTGTAGTTACTATATGGTTGTGAAATTCTGGTTGCGTGTCGTACATGATATTTAAAATGCAAAGGTGATTCGTATGAAAGCATGCAACTTGGTAAATATGTTGAGATACCTAGGCCATAGAGTTCGATCCAGTGTAATTGAGGCTTAATTTTGAATTCCTGTAATTAGCTGATTGAAGAGTCTGTGAATACATCTTGAATTGAGCATGTGCAAAAAGTGTGAAGTGAGGTGTTGTTATTCCATGCTATTGTGAAGTGTCTAGAACTTTCCTGGTGTGTGTACAAAACGAAATGAAGGAGGTGTATTGTGGGAAAGGATGTAGGCATTTCTTTGTTTTAACCAAGAGTTTCTATTTTTCCTTGTTGTACCTACCTTGATTGTATACCCTAGTCAGCCCGTTGAGCCTTTAGCCTATTATTTTTTTCTTTTGTCAAAAAGTGTAAACCGAGCTTAATCCCTTCTTTTCATTAGCCGTAAATTCTATACAAAACTCTTAAGCGCTTAAGAAGAGAAAATCATTCTCCCAAAATGTCAAAGAGTGAGAATGGTGAAAAGAAAAAGAAAAGCAGAGTGATAGAAGAAAAGAAAAGGTTGAAGGTGCACTTGCTATAAATAAACTATAATGAAGGTGCATGAATAATCTTTGTTGTTGTGTCAAGTGTGCTTAATACAATGGCCCATACTAAAGAAAAACATCAAGAATGGGATGATGAAAAAAAAAAAGAAACAATGTCCATGAGTTGATGGGATGTGTTGAAAAGGCGCTTAAGGACGCTAGTGGCTATTATTGGCTAACCCAATATTTACTAGTTCCGTAGCTTCCATTACAACTAGTTAAAGTCCTACGTGATCTTACATCGCACTTCTTTATATTAGTGGAGTAATACACTAAGGGCAAGCTTATGGGTCATGACATGATTCATGTGAATTCTTTTGGGGAGAGAGAGCGAAATAGTGTTTACATGCCCCTGCTTGAATTTTTGTGAGTTCATATGAGCGAAAAAAGGGGAAGATTCTCTTGTGTTGTGAGGGCACATGCTTGATGAGAGATTAATTTTCATGTCGGATATCTTGATCAGCTGATTTGCATGAGTTTGCCAATATCGAGAGTCGATTCTTAAAGTCTAGGAGATCTTGATGTATTGAAGGTCATTGCATTGATAAGACCATGCATGTTTTCTTGATGATTTGTTGTATTGAATAATCGGTATGACCGTAGCCTAAATTGTCGAACCAAAGTAGCGAGGTTGGGATGTAAATTGCATGAAGTGTAGGATTGTTGTTCGAGGACGAACAAGGATTTAAGTGTGGGGTAACTTCTTGCTGAGGTTATGAACAATTGTGATGAAATGTGATCATTGATTCTTTGGTTTTTCATCTTTTCTTCCATGGTTGTTCTATTAATTCTTGTTCTTACTGCATTAATGTGTGGCCTATGTTAATGTATATCTAAAAAGTCCAGTTTCACTCGAGAGAGCAAGAAATTTGAAAGTTGTGAATTAATAGGATATGTTCTTTACTTGGTTTGGGAAAACTGAGAATTGATTTACTTTCAGGATAGAAATATACCTGAAAGTCGTATTAGTCAATTGAGGAACCGGGTTTGTATGGATAGAACATGAATTGCATTTAATCACAGAAATGTAGGTGGATGGTTTATGATTCTTAAGTGAGGTTAAATACGAGAGTTTTAATCTCTTGACATATGTTCTTGGCTAGCAACCAGAGAAAACGATTAACCAAATTATGATGATAATTAATTTCATTACATGTTCGTTTAACCTCAGCATGCTCTCATTCATAGTTCAGACTCAAATTAGATAGTTATTTTAGATTTAGCATAGAAATTATAAAACAAAATATCAAACTCTTGGTTACACTGTTGTCTGCATTTTTAGAAGTAAAAGATAGTACACTTGAGCAAATTGCACTTCATCCAAGTCCCTGTGGGATCGATACTTGGCTTACTAAAGCCACTTTACTACTTGTTCGACCACGTGCACTTGCGTGTCATTTTATATACCCCACAAATCACGCGAACAGGGACCACGAGTCGTGGGGTGACTTAAGGTCAAGGAAAGAAAAGTGTGGTCTGGAGGGATCACCACGGGCATGACCACGAGTCGTGGTCAGGCCACACGACTTGTGGGGTCATCCATATCCTGGACTGGAGAGTTGCCTAGAAAATTTTGGATAGTGGGGATCACGGGTGGTGACTACGAGCCGTAGTCAGCCACCACAATTCGTGGAATCCCTTGTAGGGTCCCCTGATGGATTTTTGGCAGTGTACCTGATGGGTTGAGGCCACGAGTCATGGCATCTGGGGACGAGTCATCCAGTGCCTAGTAGGGACGATAGTCAGCAAAACCCTACGACTTAAGTAAGGGTCTTTTCATAATTCCTATGCTCTAGGGTCCTAAACTGCATCGTTTTAGGCTATGAAAGGTGGGTTTAAGAGGGGAAAACTATCCTAAAGTCTTCATTCATGCATGAAAAAGAATAGAAGGGTGATAGAGAGGTGATCAAACGCTGATTCAGTGTTTTCTCCTTTAATTTTCTTATGGGCATTCAAGGGAGAGTAAGATTCAGTGTAACGCCCCGGAAACTCAAAATCTAATTCCAGGACTTAAATCTGGAAATCTAAAAAAAAATATAGAAAAGCTACAGGACGACCCACCTAACGAGTCGTTAAGTGACCTCACGACTCGTTAGGTGAGCCGTGAGGAGGAGGTTTGAGGTTTTTGACAAGGGAGGCAGTGTACCCAATGAAAGACTTCACGAGTCGTAGTCACTGACCATGACCCATTAAGTCGCTTGTGGTCAGGCCTGGGTCGAGAAATTTATAAGTTGGTCAGTGTACTTTTCGGGTGGGTACAACGAGTCGTGGTCACTTGTAACGACTCGTTATGTCCCCAATTGCCAGCCCTAATCAGTTTTTAGCCAGTGCACCTAACGAGTGTCACAACGAGTCATCTCCAGTGGTAACGACTCATTAGGTGACCCATTACCAAGCTTAGCACTAAATCTTCAACAGTGAGCCAGTGTGGTCCACGACTGGTGAACACGAGTCGTGGTCAGTGACCACGACTCTTTAGGTCCCTCATGGTGACCTACTGAGGAACCTAGGCAGTGTACCTGACGGGAGTGACCATGAGTCGTGGTCAGCCACCACGAACCGTTAGGTCACACGTTAAGGTCACCAGGCAGTTTTCCCAATAAATTTCTAAGGGCTATTTAGTAATTTGCTATTCTCCTAAGCTCTAAAATACATCATTTTGAACGTAAATTCAGACTTATTAGAGTGTTCGGATGGTTCCTCCCCTCATTCTAATGTTTACACCCAAAAAGTTTATCGACACTCCTCTCAAGAAACTCTCAAACAAGCTTAGGGTTCTAGTCTATTGCTGCAGTTTAAGTCCTCTTCTATGGGAGAATCTTTGTCAGGTATGAGGGAATTCAACAAGGGTAAGGGAGTCCCCAAAAATCTTCCCATAATATTCCTACCAGTTTAGCCCTGAGATTTTCGAATATGCAGAGATATTCATGTTGATTCTCGTTAATTTCAATTGGGTTATTATCCATGTTTAATACTCATATGATTTTCATCATTTCATAAGTAAATAGTTGTTGTTATTGCCAAGATGATTTATAGCCCTAAATTTTCGAGTAAAGATTATTGCGTATTACATTCCGTCTATTTTGCAAACTATGTTTTGGGCTGAATATCCTAGAAATTCTTAATATATATATATATATATATATATATATGTGTGTGTGTGTGTGTGAGAGAGAGAGAGAGAGAGAGAAATTATTCTATTGAGGAGAATGATTTTACCTTTGTTGGATGAAACCCCTTTAAATCCTTGAAATTTAGTCATATTACAAAATTCCCGTGTTGTTGGAATGAGTTGAGTTCTCTATTAGCTGCTTAGTAGTTCAGTCCAGTTAGAACGTAGAATCTCTTCAGAATCATTCAAAAAATTGTCAACTGATTAGTTTGGCTTAAGTCTTATTTCGAGATGGCAGTGGTGCCTCGCAGTTATCAGAATCAGACTCAGATTATAGTTATTTGGTCCATTAGGCAGTCATGACATTTTAGTTATATAGCTATGACCAGCCCCAGGACCCCAATACAGTTACAATTTGTTCTTAGATGGTTACGACGTCTCCAGATAAGCAACTCTAGTCAGTGTAGAACCCAGTTTCAGAATCTGGTCCGATAAGACTCTCAGGGTACTTTAAGTTATATGTCCCTGACTAGTCTTGAGCCCCAGTTTTGAGCTATCAGCCTAGCAGTTCAGTATAGGTTTCCTGTGGGAGTAGGACTTAGCACCGAGCGGGCTAGGGTTCCAGCACACCCAGGTTCTCAAAACTATGTTGCCAGCATACGTCACAATATTACTTGGCTTGGTTGTCCCCAGACCTTTGTGATCACCTAGTTCATGCCTTTATACCCTAGAAAGGTATATTGGGTCCTATTGGTGGGGTGCATACATTGGACTCCACGTCTATCTCACATGGTTATATGTCGGTTAAAGACTCTCCCACTAGTCAGATCAGTTCAGTGTGGTCTCTCGGACTCAGTATTTAAGACTTAGGGCATGTCTTTGACCATCAGATAGGGTCATCTTGACCATTTTAGTTTACATCAATAGCTCAGTGCAGCTTACCTGTTGGTCATTGCATGTCATTTCAGTTCAGACTTTACATTCAGATATGTTTTCTCCCACTTACTTAGTACATTCAAAGTACTGACGCATACTTTTATGTTGTATTGCTTCATGATATAGCTGCAAGTTCCCAGACTTAGCACTGTTAGCCGTTGTGATTCAGATCCTCCTCCGCTACAGCCGAAGTGTGATTCCTCATCTTTCGAGGGCCTTACTTTACTATCTTTTAGTTGAGTTATTATTTTTAGTTAGACTTTGAGTTAGCTGGGGACTTGTCCCAGCAACTCATCAGTTAGAAGGCTTTCAGACACAGAGTTAATTTCAGACTTCAAATGTTTTAAATTTTAATGTTTTCTTCTAGTTTGTTTTCTCAAATGCTCTTATGTTGTTATTTCAAAGATTCCGCTATATATATATATATATTGTTTTGCTCAGAATACCAATGTATGATAGACCAAGGGTTGACTTGGGGTTACTTGGGACTTCACATACCGTGTTACGTCCAGGGTGTAGTCTCAGGGCATGACAAACTTGGTATCAGAGCCCTAGATTTAGAGTATCTCAAAAAGTCTGAAAGACGCATCGAGTAGAGTTCTTTTCATGAGTGTGAAGCACGCCACACTTACGACGAGGAGGCTGCAAGATGTTATTAGGATAATTCCCTTTTGTTCATATTCCTTATCATGCGTTTAAGTTCAATTCTAGAAACACCCTTCTAACTCATGCTCTATTTCATTTCAGTGAACCATGCCTCCTAGACGCGACAATGGAAGAAGAATCGGCAATGCCAACAGACCTGCCCCACCAGGTCTAGCAGCCCCTCAAGATGACGCAGTGTCCATTGCAGAGTTTAGAGCAGATATCCAGATGCTTACTATGATAGTGACCAATCAGGAGAATCAACAGGTGGTTTCGGTAGCCACAAATGGGTTCGCAACAACTGCTCAGGTGCGGGATTTTACCCGGATGAACCCTTCAAATTTTCATGGAACAAAGGTCGGAGAAGACCCACAAGGGTTTGTATATGGGATTAGAAAGATCACCCGAATTATGGGTGTCAGTCCCTCTGAGCGTGCCGATTTGGCTTCCTACCAGCTGAAAGAGGTAGCTTAGGTGTGGTATGAGCAGTGGAAGGAGGGGCGGCCAGCGGGAGCAGGACTAGTGGAGTAGGAGGAGTTTTGCACAGCTTTTTTGGATAGGTTTTCCTCTCGGGAGCTGAGGGAGGCTAAGATGGCAGAATTTATGAACTTGCGACAGGGAAACAGGACAGTGGAAGAGTATGCTCTGGAGTTTACCAGGATATCAAAGTACGCTCCCGAGATGGTAGCCGATCCAAGGGCTCACATGTTGAAATTTGTGAATGGTGTGTCAAATCTGGTCCTCAAGGAGTGCAGGACCGCAATGCTGATTAAAGATAAGGACCTTTCTAGCTTGATTGTTTATGCCCAATAAATTGAGGCCGAAAAGCTGAAGGATATGGAGCAAAAGAACAAGTGGGAAAGGATTGGCCATTCAGATTTTAGCCATTAAAGGTCTAGCGATGGTAGCCGCCTACAGCAACGCAAAGGGTCCCAGCACCCAGTTCAGTTAGAGCCCCTACCTCTCGGCCCCGTCAGGACCAGAGGGTTGGAGCATCTGGCTCTCAGTCTTAGAGTTTCAGTGCCAGGAACAGGTATCCATCATGCCCCAAGTGCGGAAGGAATCACCCGAGGGAATGCCTTCAGGGATGAGAGGGTTGTTTTGGGTGTGGACAGCTTGGACACCGGCTTAAGGAGAGCCAGTCAGCAGGGGAGGGAGATCACAATCTACCACATCATCAACTCCAGTAGATCGACTAGCTCAGCAAGCCAACACATCAAATATAGATGGCGGTCAGCGTCAAAATCACTCTATGCTCTATCTTCCCGTTAGGATCAGAAAAGTTCACCTGACGTAGTTACTGGTATGTTACGTCTCTTCCATCTAGACGTGTATTCCCTCTTAGATCTAGGAGCCGCTCTTTCGTTCCTGACTCCCTATATAGCAGTCCAGTTCAATATCAGTACAGATGTCCTCCTAGAGCCATTTTCAGTCTCCACCCCAGTTGGCGAGTCATTAGAGCTAGCTGGGTGTATAGAAACTGCCCAGTCTCAGTCTTGAGTAAAGTTATTCCAGCTGATCTCGTAGAGCTAGACATGGTCGTCTTCGACCTTATTCTTGGCATGGATTGGTTACACTCCTGCTATGCCTCAGTTGACTGCAAAACTAGAGTTGTCAAGTTTCAGTTTCCGAATAAACCAGTGTTAGAATGGAAGGGCAGTAGTTCAGTGCCTAAAGGTAGGTTTATTTCCTACCTTAAAGCTCAGAAACTCATTTCCAAGGGATGTATTTATCATCTGGTTCGGGACAAGGATTTCAACTCTGAGACCCCAACCATTCAGTCAGTTTCAATTATCAACGAGTTTCTGGATGTATTTCCTGAGAATCTTACTGGAGTTTCCCCTGAACAGGAAATATACTTCGGAATAGATCTCCTCCCAGACACTCAGCCTATCTCTATCCCTCCTTACAGAATGGCTCCACTTGAGCTTAAGGAGTTGTTAGGGATCTTCTTGATAAGGGTTTTATCAGACCCAACATCTTTCCTTGGGGTTCTCCAGTTCTATTCATGTGTAAGAAAGATGCTACCCTCAGAATGTGCATCAATTACCGTCAGCTGAACAAAGTCACAGTCAAGAACAAGTATCCCCTACCTAGAATTGTCGATCTGTTTGACCTACTTCAGGGAGCCAGTTGTTTCTCCAAGATTTATCTCAGATCAGGGTACCATCAGCTAAGGGTTAGGGAGTGTGACATACCGAAAACAACATTCAAAACTCGGTATAGTCACTACGAGTTTGTGATGATGTACTTCAGGCTAACAAATGCCCTAGCAGCTTTTATGGATTTAATGAATAGAGTCTTCAAGTAGTATCTGGATATGTTCGTCATTGTATTTATCAACGACATTCTAGTGTACTCCATAAATGAAGAAGAGCATGCCAATCACCTAAGATTAGCATTACAGACACTTAGAGACCTCCATTTATTTGCAAAGTTCAGCTAGTGCAAATTTTGGTTAAAGTCCATGACTTTCTTAGGTCATGTGGTCTCTGGTAAAGGGATAAAAGTAGATCCTCATAAGATAGCAGCAGCAAAGGATTGGACCAGACCTACCTCTCCTACTGAAATCAGGAGTTTCCTGGGTTTGGCGAGTTATTACCAATAATTTGTGGAAGATTTCTCCTCTATAGCATCTCCTCTGACTAAGCTAACTCAGAAGAAAGTGAAATTTCAATGGTCGAATGAGTGTGAGAAGAGTTTTCAAGAGTTGAAGATTTGACTCACTAGCACTCCAGTGTTAACCTTGCCGGAAGGATCAAACGGGTTAGTTGTTTATTGTGATGCTTCCAGAGTTGGAATCGGTTGCGTTCTGATGCAGCGGGGCAAAGTGATAGCCTATTCTTCCAGACAACTCAAAGTTCATGAGAAGAATTATCCAACTCATGACTTGGAGTTGGCAACGGTGGTACTCGCACTAAAAAATATGGAGATATAACTGGTGGATTCCGCTGAAAGAGGGGTGGTAGTGCATAGTGGGTTGGATTCATCCTTGGTAGTTGAAGTTAAGTCCAGACAAGATGAAGATCTAGTTCTACTTAAACTTAAAGAAGCAGTCCTCAGAAAGGAGGTTAAGGCTTTCTCCAAAGGGGGAGATGGTGTGCTACGTTACCGGGGAAGGTTGTGTGTACCGGATGTTGGTGAGATGAGACAACAGATATTGGCTGAGGCACACAGCTTGAGATACTCCATTTCCCCAGTGCTACCAAAATGTACCGCGATTTGTGGGATATTTACTGGTGGAACGGTATGAAGAGAGACATTGTTGAATTGGTAGTCAAGTGCCCGAACTGCCAACAAGTCAAGGTGGAACATCAAAGACCAGGAGGCATGACCCAAGACATCAGTATACCCACATGGAAGTGGGAAGAAGTAAATATGGACTTTATTAAGGTCTACCTCAGACTCACCGATGACATGACTCAAAATGAGTGGTAGTAGATCGGATGACTAAGTTAGCACACTTTCTCCCAGTTAAAACCACAGACTCAGCTAAGGACTATGCCAAACTTTACATCCAACAGTTAGTCAGACTCCATGCGTTTCCCTTGGCTATCATTTTAGATAGGGGAACGCAGTTCACCTCACACTTTTGGAAGTCCTTTTAGAAGGGACTTGGCACTCAGGTCAAACTCAGCATTGCTTTTCACCTGTAGAAAGATGGGCAAGCTGAGTGGACCATTCATACCCTAGAAGATATTCTAAGAGTGTGCGCGATCGATTTTAAGGGTAATTGGTATGACCATATGCCTCTTATCAAGTTTGCATACAACAACAACTACCACTTGAGCATTCAGATGGCCCCATTTGAAGCATTATATGGGATAAGGTGCAGATTTCCTATAGGGTGGTTCGAGGTTGGTAAAGCTATCTTGATAGTGCCAAAATCAGTTCACGAGGCAATGTAGAAAGTTCAGCTTATTCGAGAAAGGTTGAAAACAGCTCAGAGCTATCAGAAGTCTCATGCCAATGTGCAGAGAAGAGATTTGGAGTTTGCAGTTGATGACTGGGTATACCTGAAAATTTCGCCCATGAAAGGGGTGATGAGGTTTGGCAAGAAAGAAAAGTTCAGTCTGAGATATGTGGGACCTTATAGAATTTTTAGGCATATCGTTAATATAGCCTATGAGCTAGAGTTACCTTCAAAACTAGTAGTTGTGCACCCAGTTTTCCATGTGTCACTTTTGAAGAAGTGCATCGAAGATCCAACCTCAGTTGTGCCATTGGACAGTGTAGGAATAAAAGATAGTCTCTCATATGAGGAAGTGCCAGTCCAAATCCTTGACCATCAGGTTCGCCAGCTAAGGAACAAGGAGACAGCTTCAGTCAAGGTTTTATGGAGAAATCAGCAGGTTGAGGGAGCTACGTGGGAGGCCAAAGCAGATATGGTAGCCAAATACTCGCATTTGTTCTCTATCGGCTCTAGCACAGCTTGAGATATTAGTTTTGACCCTAGAACTCAATTTAGTTTCATGACTCAGTTAAGATGTTCAAGTCTATTTTATGTTTTTGAATGTATGTATGAAAGGTAAATTCAGTTCAGTTGTGTATTTTGAAACGGAGATAGTCATTCCGACAGTTTTGGAGTTAAATGGGCTGTCACACCCCACCTTGGGGGTATGACAGGCACCTGGTGCCTGCTAGACTCTAGACTACTAAATGGTCCAGCCTGAGCACATCTGGTGCTTTGGCTGGCTTTGGCCCTATTTCAAGAAACAAATCGTCTATATAACGGCTGTAAATACAGCCTCCGGCCAACTGGCCTGTAGCCATCTGTACCTGTAACAACAGCTAACCAGAAACAGGCTTATAACAAGGAACCTATGTGGGCCGACAAGGCCACCTTGCTGTCTAGTTATCTGTAACTCAACACAAGACTGCTAATAACTACGTGACCGGCAAGGTCACCACTACCATCAAATTAAGGCCCCACACGGCCAACATAAACTGAAATACTAAACAGCTACAGCAGACCGCACGGCCTCACACGACCGGCTTAACTAACCACAGGGAATATATATACAGACTGCAAGCCTCTACGAATACTGTAAGAAACTAATAGAAATGATCGGGACAGGGCCCCGACCTACCCATACTGCACAACAAAAGAAAAGGAGCTACACCTCTGGGAATCAGACTACGGATGACAGGAGTTGATGACTCACTGGTTGGCTGGAATCACGAGGGATCGGCTCCTCGTCCGTGAGTACCTGTAGGCAGGCAATACAGCGCCCCGCTGGGCGTCAGTACCACAGGTACTGAGCATGTAAAGCAAACTGAAATATGCAACTGAAACGAATAGCACAATAACATGACAGTTAAGCAAGAAGTAGCTGAGTCTATCTAGCTGAGGATAACTGGGGAGAGTTATACATTCTGTAACTAACTGAGCGTACCTGAAGATGTGTCGTCCTTCTGTCTATCAGTATCTACTAGCACATATCAATATACATAATAATACACACAATACCTGACCGACCCCCATAAGCCGGAAGGTGCCAACCAAGCAAGCAATCTATTTACCCCTACCCGAGTCTAAACCAACCAAAAACAAGTCACTCCACTCATCTTATAACTGTGAGCTCCTCCTACCGGCCCCCTTGGGTACGTAGCTCAGGCCTTGGCCTCTGACAATAAACTGTGTCTGAGTCCGAAGACTCCTGCCTCTGGGCACAGGTGTGCACACCGAGTGGTCTGTCCCTGTAAATAGGGTGTGCTAGCTCTGCGCAGAGTAAACTGAACTACCCCTGCAAGCAGGGTGGTCTGGACCGTATTATCATGGTGGTCGGCCATCATCGTCCTTTAGTCGGACGGCATCGCCCAGCTGGTGGCGGTATCTGAATCTGGTATCGACACAGCTATAACCCAGGGGCGGTGGGGATGCTAAAGGGTGCCCACATGCCACAACAAGTCTCAACATACAAAACACATACACAACAAGCATGCTCAAATGAAAAATACTAATCATATTCTCTTCTTGTATCTCAAGGCCAGTTTGTAATAAATAACTGAAACTATATTCTGTTTTACACTATTCCTGATTGCTGGCTAACTGCTGCCTGGCCTTTATCTGTCTATCTGATTATATCTGAGTATAACTCAATAACATAGAACATGCCATCTACTACTGGGTACAATCTCAACAAATGTAATACGTATTACCTGACTATCTATTATTCTGATTATAGCATGATACGTAATGTTATACTAGCATGCTTGCTGGAAATTGTACTAAAATCGTTCCTGTACACTGGGTATCGGTTAATAGCCTTTATTCTATTTACTTTCTAAGCTGTACTTCCTGGCTTGCCGAAAGAATAGCTTTACATACCTAGTTTCTGAGTACCCGACTGACCGATGTGATTTCCGTCGGTATTTCTGTTGTTTCTCCCAACTACATTCATATACACGTCAATTAGAACTAAATACATTAATATTCGGGAGAAATTATCACTTTTGATATATATATTTATCCCAACTTCAACCTTTCGGAAAACGATCAAAAACTCGTTATTTCTCGATAGTCCAGAAGGGATAAATGCTCATTGCAACGCTAGGAACACATTGGTACTAATTTAAAGAAATTCTATTGACTTTACCTCGGTAGCACGACGTTTCGACGGCCAAATTTTACGAAACCAACTCCGTAGGATTGCTCCCTGCAGCTTTATACGCCTGTACCTAAGCCGGAACGAAGTTTAGACCGCGTTTCGTCGCGTAATTGGAAGGAAATTATATATGTTTGTCGTGGGTTTTCTTAGTACTTTTTTTCCCCTATTTCTTTGCTGGAAATGGGTTAATTAGATGAAGAGGCCGACTTTTATTTTAAATTTTTCATTTTTCGTTTTTTTTTTTTTTTTTTTTTTTTTTTTTTTTTTTTTTTTTTTGCTTTCTAAATCCCTTAACCAACATGACATTAGGCTATTTTTTTTATTTAAAATTTACGGGGTATAACATCCTCCCCTCCTTAAGAACATTCGTCCTCGAATGATATTATGTCTAGAGGACTGCTCAACTTACTCAACTTGTTTCTAGAAAAATTTTGGCAGCGTTTCCCTTGTATTATGGACTATCTCATAATTCCTGAAAAGCAGAAGAGCCCAATACAGGTACTCTACATGATATAATAACATTCATGTATAAAACTATCTATAATCAATCGCCTGCTTTCATATATGAAGTATAAGCATTAATAAGGAAAAACAGTTCTAATATACCTCCCATTTGCCTATGCTTGGAATAAGTGGGGATATCTGGCTTTCATGTCCCCCTCAGCTTCCCAGGTCATTTCTTCTCGGTTCCTGTTACGCCACAATACTTTGACAGACGCAATATCTTTAGTTCTCAATCTACGGATCTGTCTGTCTAAGATAGCTATTGGAACCTCTTCGTATGATAACTCTTCGGTGACCTGGACATCCTGAACTGGAACAACTGTGGAAGGGTCTCCTACAAATTTCCTCAACATAGATACATGGAATACTGGGTGAACAGATGCTAACTCCGGAGGCAAGTTCAATTCATATGCAACTCGGCCTATTCTCCGCCGAATCTGATATGGCCCAATGAATCTAGGGCTAAGCTTGCCTTTCTTGCCAAATCTCATCACCCCTTTCATCGGAGACACCTTCAGGTATACCCAGTCATTTACCGCAAATTCTAAATTTCTACGCCGCATATCTGCATACGACTTCTGGCGGCTCTGAGCAGTCAACAGGCGTTCTCTGATAAGCTTTACCTTCTCCTCTGACTGTTGAATGATGTCTGGCCCAATCAACGCTGATTCTCCCACTTCAAACCAGCCCACCGGCGATCTACATTTTCGCCCGTATAATGCCTCAAAGGGCGCCATCTGGATAGCTGAATGATAATTGTTATTATAGGCAAATTCAATCAACGACAGATGTTCATCCCAGCTACCCCCAAAATCTAGTACACACGCTCGTAGCATATCTTCGAGCGTTTGGATAGTCCGCTCAGCCTGTCCATCTGTCTGAGGGTGGAATGCTGTGCTCAAATTAATCTGCGTTCCCAAACCCCTCTGGAACGACTGCCAGAATCTAGCTGTAAACTGTGCTCCCCTATCTGAAATAATGGATACCGGCACTCCATGTAGCCTAACTATTTCTCTGATATATAACTTGGCATAATCCTCGGCTGAGAAGGTAACTTTCACGGGCAGGAAATGAGCTGATTTTGTCAGCCTGTCAACTATTACCCAAATGGAATCATTTCTGCGTCTGGTACGGGGTAAACCTGTTACAAAATCCATATTTATCGCTTCCCATTTCCACATAGGCACAGCTATATCCTGCGTCAGACCTCCCGGTTTCTGGTGCTCCGCTTTCACCTGCTGGCAGTTAGGACATCTAGATACATATTCAGCTATTTCAGATTTCATACCTGGCCACCAGTAGATGTCTCTTATATCGTGGTACATTTTTGTTGCTCCTGGGTGGAGGGAATAACGAGCGTAATGTACCTCATGCATGATTTGCTGGCGAAGCCCTGAAACATTCGGGACACATAAACGGCCCCCACAACGTAGTACTTCATTTTCAGTCACTTGGAAATCTGACTCTTTACCCTCCTGAATTTTATCTCTGAGCTGGACTAAGTCAGGGTCCTCGTACTGCCTTTCTTTTACCTCTGTAACTAGTGATGACTCGGCAGAATTCTGAATCACCGCTCTGTTATTTTCTGTCTCCACTACTCGAACAGCTAAACCAGCTAGTTGATGAATTTCCTTGGCTAATTCCCGCTTCTCGGGCCGCAAATACGCCAAACTCCCCATTGACTTACGGCTCAGGGCATCTGCTACTACATTAGCTTTTCCTGGGTGATAGAGAATATTTACATCATAGTCTTTCAACAATTCTAGCCAGTGGCGCTGCCGCAGATTTAACTCCCTCTGTGTGAAAATGTATTGCAAACTTTTATGATCTGTGAAAATGTCTACATGGACGCCATACAGATAATGCCTCCAAATTTTCAGAGCGTGGATCACTGCGGCCAGTTCCAGGTCATGGGTCGGATAGTTCTTTTCGTGTTTCCTCAGCTGTCTGGAAGCATAAGCAATCACCTTACCATGCTGCATCAACACACAACCCAGTCCCAAACCTGAAGCATCGCAATACACCGCATACCCATCTGTTCCCTCTGGCAATGCTAGTACTGGGGCGGAGGTGAATCGGTCTTTCAACTCTTGAAAACTCTGCTCACATGCCTCCGTCCACTGAAATTTTGCTGCTTTCTGTGCCAGCTTTGTCAGAGGTGCTGCTATAGTGGAGAATCCTTCAACAAATCTCCGATAATATCCTGCTAAACCCAAGAAACTGCGGACCTCGGTCGGAGTGGTAGGTCTGGGCCATGTCTTGACCGCCTCTATTTTTTGTGTGTCTACCTGTATACCAGCATCCGACACGATGTGCCCCAAAAAGGCAACTGAGTTCAGCCAGAACTCACACTTAGAAAACTTGGCGTACAACTGACGTTCTCTAAGGATCTGGAGTACTGTTCGTAAATGGTTCCGGTGATCTGTCTCTGAACGAGAATATACCAGAATATCATCGATAAATACTATCACGAACAGATCCAAATACGGTCTAAATATGCTATTCATCAGGTCCATAAACACTGCGGGAGCATTCGTCAGTCCAAACGACATAACTAGAAATTCAAAGTGACCATACCTGGTCCTGAAAGCAGTCTTTGGAATGTCCCTCTCCCGAACCCGGACCTGGTGATATCCGGACCTTAGATCTATCTTAGAGAAACATTTGGCCCCCTGCAACTGGTCAAACAAATCATTTATTCTCGGGAGCGGGTATTTGTTTTTAACTGTTACCTTATTCAGCTGCCGGTAGTCCACACACATTCGGAGTGAGCCATCTTTCTTTCTTACAAACAGAACTGGCGCACCCCACGGGGAAGTACTAGGCCTAATAAAACCTTTGTCGAGCAAATCTTTTAACTGCTCTTTCAACTCTCTAAGCTCAGCTGGTGCCATGCGATACGGGGGAATGGATATAGGTTGAGTCCTTGGCAATAAGTCAATCGCAAAATCTATCTCCCTTTCGGGAGGGATACCAGGCAACTCATCTGGAAATACGTCAGGGAATTCATTAACTACTGGAACAGACTGAAGAGTCGGGGGTTCCACCTGAACGTCCTGGACTCTAACTAGGTGGAAAATACATCCCTTTGCTATTAATTTTCTTGCCTTAAGGTAGGAAATAAACCTACCTTTCGGTGTAGGTGTACTCCCTTTCCACCCTCGCATTGCTTCCCCCGGAAAGTGAAATCGGACCGTCTTGGTCCAGCATTCTATGTTGGCATAGCATGGCACTAACCAGTCCATACCCATAATGGCATCGAAGTCGACCATCTCAAGTTCTATTAAGTCTACTGTGGTCTGACGATCAGCAACCTCTACCATACACCCCCGGTAAACTCTTTTAGCTGTAATCGAGTCACCGACTGGTGTAAGCACTGAAAAGGGCTGCTGAAGCAATTCTGATTCGATACCCAATTTTCGGGCCACAAATGGTGTGATATATGACAATGTAGACCCTGGATCAATCAATACATAAACAGGATACGAACAGATAATCAATGTACCTGTGACCACGTCGGGAGATGCCTCTGAATCCTGCCTCCCCGGTAATGCATAGGTACGGCTGGGGCATGCACCTGAGCCAGAGGCTCCTGGTCTACCTCGGCCCCTATTCCCTGAACTTGAGGGTCTGCGCCTTGCTGAGGCTGCTGGAACTCGTGGCCCTGCTGACGCTCTATCCAGATCATCCTGACTACCCTGTCCCCTGGCTGGACAATCTCTCATTAAATGCCCTTCCTGGCCGCAGTAATAACACCCTGGGAAGCCCTGCCTGCAGGCTCCAGAATGTAGTCGGTGACATATAGGACAAGGGGTGGATGTAAATCTACTCTGTTCTACCCTTCGCTGCTGAGGTGAGGCTACTGTCCGTGAACTGCTACCGGACTCCGACTGACTCCGGCGAATGAACCTTCCCCTCTGCTGTTGTACCGGTGGTAGAGATCTGGGTGGCCTATCTGAAAACCGTGGTCTCGGCCCCCTAGGAATTTCCCTCTGCATCTCAGCGGGTCTGCTCCTACGGCGCTGCTCTGAAGTCGCCTGTCTGTCACCCCGCTGTCGCTGCCTCAGGCCCTCGATTGTCTGTGCGAAGGCCTGCACCCTGGCTATATCCATATACTCTCTCAAAGTAGCTGTCATGCACGTCTCTATGTATTCTGGATTCAGGCCCATAATAAAGCGGTGGACTCTGGATGACATGGTGTCCACAAATGCTGGAGCATAGCGGGCTAAGGAGTCGAATTGTAAGGAATATTCACGAATGCTCCTAGCCCCCTGCTCTAAATGTAAGAACTGGTCCATCTGAGCCTGTCTGACCTCCCGGGGTAAGTAGTGGTCCAGGAAGGCCTCTGAAAAGCAAGACCAAGTAGGAGGGGCTGCATCTCTTCCCCGAGACCTCTCCCAACTTTCGTACCACAAAACAGCAATATCCCGTAACCGGAACACTGCTAACTCAACTGATTCTGCTGGGGTTACGTGCATGACTCTAAAGATCCTCTGTATCTGGTCCAGAAAGTCCTGAGGGTCCTCCGCTGAATCCGATTCAGTAAATTGAGGGGGTCCCAACGCTAAGAATTCTCTGACCCTGGAACTACCTTGCCCCCCTGGGGATTCTGCTGCTGTAGGTGGTGCTGGCTGACGCTGAGCAGCTAGCATCTGAGTCAACATAACCACCGCACTACGCAGCTCCTGATCATATGAAGTGGGTGCAGGAGCTGTGGAAGGCGGTGCTGCCTCAAATGGTATCTGGCGAGGCGGAGACTGCTGGGAGGGTCGAGATGACACCTCCGTATTGCTCTCAGACCGGGCGGAATCTGGCTGTAACTGAGGCATCCTGCTGGTGCCTTCGCCCGCTGCTGTATCTAATCTTATACCTGTAGCTGGGTGCCACTGGTCTGCCATAATATCTATAAGCAAAGAGGGTGGTGAGTTTCAAAGACCAACTCTATACTGTACCGTTCTATGACACGACTGAGCAAGAAAGAAGAGTAACAATCCTAACATGCCTCGCAGTCTCCTGCCTATAGTATGTGGTGCACAACACATCCATAGACAAGACTCTGCTTAGCACGGCTTGCAGACTCCCTGGGACACGAACTGCTCTGATACCAAGTTTGTCACACCCCACCTTGGGGGTATGACGGGCACCTGGTGCCTGCTAGACTCTAGACTACTAAATGGTCCAGCCTGAGCACATCTGGTGCTTTGGCTGGCTTTGGCCCTATTTCAAGAAACAAATCGGCTATATAACGGCTGTAAATACAGCCTCCGGCCAACTGGCCTATAGCCATCTGTACCTGTAACAACAGCTAACCAGAAACAGGCTTATAACAAGGAACCTATGTGGGCCGACAAGGCCACCTTGCTGTCTAGTTATCTGTAACTCAACACAAGACTACTAATAACTACGTGACCGGCAAGGTCACCACTACTATCAAATTAAGGCCCCACACGGCCAACATAAACTGAAATACTAAACAGCTACAGCAGACCGCACGGCCTCACACGACCGGCTTAACTAACCACAGGGAATATATATACAGACTGCAAGCCTCTACGAATACCGTAAGAAACTAATAGAAATGATCGGGACAGGGCCCCGACCTACCCATACTGCACAACAAAAGAAAAGGAGCTACACCTCTGGGAATCAGACTCCGGATGACAGGAGCTGATGACTCACTGGCTGGCTGGAATCACGAGGGATCGGCTCCTCGTCCGTGAGTACCTGTAGGCAGGCAATACAGCGCCCCGCTGGGCGTCAGTACCACAGGTACTGAGCATGTAAAGCAAACTGAAATATGCAACTGAAACGAATAGCACAATAACATGACAGTTAAGCAAGAAGTAGCTGAGTCTATCTAGCTGAGGATAACTGGGGAGAGTTATACATTCTGTAACTAACTGAGCATACCTGAAGACGTGTCGTCCTTCTGTCTATCAGTATCTACTAGCACATATCAATATACATAATAATACACACAATACCTGAACGACCCCCATAAGCCGGAAGGTGCCAACCAAGCAAGCAATCTATTTACCCCTACCCGGGTCTAAACCAACCAAAAACAAGTCACTCCACTCATCTTATAACTGTGAGCTCCTCCTACCGGCCCCCTTGGGTACGTAGCTCAGGCCTTGGCCTCTGACAATAAACTGTGTCTGAGTCCGAAGACTCCTGCCTCTGGGCACAGGTATGCACACCGAGTGGTCTGTCCCTGTAAACAGGGTGTGCTAGATCTGCGCAGAGTAAACTGAACTACCCCTGCAAGCAGGGTGGTCTGGACCGTATTATCATGGTGGTCGGCCATCATCGTCCTTTAGTCGGACGGCATCGCCCAGCTGGTGGCGGTATCTGAATCTGGTATCGACACAGCTATAACCCAGGGGCGGTGGGGATGCTAAAGGGTGCCCACATGCCACAACAAGTCTCAACATACAAAACACATACACAGCAAGCATGCTCAAATGAAAAATACTAATCATATTCTCTTCTTGTATCTCAAGGCCAGTTTGTAATAAATAACTGAAACTATATTCTGTTTTACACTATTCCTGATTGCTGGCTAACTGCTGCCTGGCCTTTATCTGTCTATCTGATTATATCTGAGTATAACTCAATAACATAGAACATGCCATCTACTACTGGGTACAATCTCAACAAATGTAATACGTATTACCTGACTATCTATTATTCTGATTATAGCATGATACGTAATGTTATACTAGCATGCTTGCTGGAAATTGTACTAAAATCGTTCCTGTACACTGGGTATCGGTTAATAGCCTTTATTCTATTTACTTTCTAAGCTGTACTTCCTGGCTTGCCGAAAGAATAGCTTTACATACCTAGTTTCTGAGTACCCGACTGACCGATGTGATTTCCGTCGGTATTTCTGTTGTTTCTCCCAACTACATTCATATACACGTCAATTAGAACTAAATACATTAATATTCGGGAGAAATTATCACTTTTGATATATATATTTATCCCAACTTCAACCTTTCGGAAAACGATCAAAAACTCGTTATTTCTCGATAGTCCAGAAGGGATAAATGCTCACTGCAACGCTAGGAACACATTGGTACTAATTTAAAGAAATTCTATTGACTTTACCTCGGTAGCACGACGTTTCGACGGCCATATTTCACGAAACCAACTCCGTAGGATTGCTCCCTGCAGCTTTATACGCCTGTACCTAAGCCGGAACGAAGTTTAGACTGCGTTTCGTCGCGTAATTGGAAGGAAATTATATATGTTTGTCGTGGGTTTTCTTAGTACTTTTTCTCCCCTGTTTCTTTGCTGGAAATGGGTTAATTAGATGAAGAGGCCGACTTTTATTTTAAATTTTTCATTTTTCGTTTTTTTTTTTTTTTTTTTTTTTTTTTTTTTGCTTTCTAAATCTCTTAACCAACATGACATTAGGCTATTTTTTTTATTTAAAATTTACGGGGTATAACATGGGCTGTATTTGGAAATTTTGATTGCCATTTTCTGCTTCCTGTGTGTTTTCTAACATTCGAGGATGAATTTTTACAAGGGGGAGATATTGTAATGCCCCAAAAACTCAAAATCTAATTTTGAGACTTAAATCTAGAAATCTGGTAAAAAATAATAGAAAAGCTACAGGATGACCCACCTAACGAGTCATTAAGTGACCTCACAACTCGTTAGGTGAGCCGTGAGGAGGAGGTTCAAGGTTTTTGAGAAGGGAGGTAGTGTACCCAATGAGAGACTTCATGAGTCGTGGTCACTGACCGCGACCCATTAAGTCGCTCGTGGTCAAGCCTGGGTCGAGAAATTTATAAGTTGGTCAGTGTACTTGTCGGGTGGGGACAATGAGTTGTGATCACCTGTAACGACTCGTTATGTCCCCCATTTCCAGCCCTAATAAGTTTTTAGCCGGTGCACCTAATGAGTGTGACAAAGAGTCGTCTCCAGTGGTAACAACTCATTAGGTGACCCATTACCAAGCATAACACTTAATCTTCAGCAGTGAGCCAGTGTGGTCCATGACTGGTAACCATGAGTCGTGATGAGTGACCATGACTCGTTAGGTCCCTCGTGGTGACCTACTGAGGAACCTAGGCAGTGTACCTGACGGGAGTGACCACGAGTCGTGGTCAGCCACCACGACCTGTTAGGTCACCCATTAAAGGTCACTTGGCAGTTTTCCCAGCGAATTTCTAAGGGCTATTTAGTAATTTACTATTCTCCTAATCTCTAAACTACGTACTTTTGAACATATATTTAGACTTATTAGAGGGTTTGGACGGTTCCTCCCCTCATTCTCACGTTTACACCCAGAAAATTTGTCGAAACTCCTCTCAAGAAACTCTCAAGCAAGCTTAGGGTTCTCGTCTATTGCAGCAGTTTAAGTCCTCTTCTCAGGGAGAATTTTTTTCAGGTATGTGGGAATTCAACAAGGGGATTTTCCTTCCCTTGTGTCCCCCCAAATCTTCCCATAATCTCCCTATCAGTTTAGCCTTGAGATTTTTGAATATGCAGAGATTTTCATGTTGATTCTCGTTAATTTCAATTGGGTTATTATCCATGTTTACTACTCATATGATTTCATCAATTCCTAAGAAAATAGTTGTTGTTATTGCCAAGATGATTTATAACCATACATTTTCGAGTAAAATTATTGCGTATTAAATTCCTTCTATTTTGTAAAGTATGTTTTGGGCTGAATATCCTAGAAATTCTTATTATATATATGTGAGAGAGAGAGAGAGAGAAATTATTCTAATGAGTAGAATGTTTTACCCTTACTGGATGAAACCCCTTTAAATCCTTGAAATTTCATCATATTACGGAATTCCCGTGTTGTTGGAATGAGTTGAGTTCTCTATTAGCTGCTTAGTAGTTCAGTCCAGTTAGAACGTAGAATCTCTTCAGAATCATTCAAAAAATTGTCAACTGATCAGTTTGGCTTCAGTCTTATTCCGAGGTGTCAGTGGTGCCTCTCAGTTATCAGAATCAAACTCAGATTATAGTTATTTGGTCCATTAAGCGGTCATGACATTTTAGTTATATAGCTATGACCAGCCCCAGGACCCCAGTTCTGCTACAGTTTGTTCTTATACGGTTATGGGGCTTCGAGATAAGCAATTCTGGCCATTCTAGAACCCAGTTTTAAAATCTGGTCCGATAAGACTCTTAGGGTACTTTCAGTTATATGTCCCTGACTAGTCTTGTGGGCTAGTTTTGAGCTATCAGCCTAACAGTTCAGTATAGGTTTCTAGTGGGAGTAGGACTAAGCACCGAGCAGGCCGGGGTTCTAGCGCACCCAGGTTCTCAAAACTACGTTGTCAGGGTAGGTTACAGTATTACTTGGCCTGATTGGCCCTAGACCTTTATACCCTGGCAAGGTATATTGGGTCCTACCGGTGGGATATACAGCGGACTCCACGTCTTGCTCACGTGGTTATATGTCAGTTAGAGACTCTCTCACTAGTCATATCAGTTCAGTGTGGTCTCTTAGACTCAGTATTTTAGACTTAGGGCATGTCTTTGACCATCAGACAGGGTCATCTTTACCATTTTAGTTTACATCAGTAGCTCAGTTCAACTTACTTGTTGGTCATTGCGTGTCATTTCAGTTCAGACTTTACATTCAGATATGTTTTCTCCCACTTACTCAGTACATTCAAAGCACTGATGCATATTTTTATGTTGTATTGCTTTATGATACAACTGCAAGTTCCCAGATTCAGCACCATTAGCCGTTGTGATTCAGATCCTCCTCCGCTGCAGCCGAAGTTTGAGTCTTCATCATTCGAGGGCCTTGATTTACTATCTTTCAGTTGAATTATTATTTTTAGTTAGACTTAGAGTTAGCTGGGGTCTTGTCCCAGCAACTCATCAGTTAGAAGACTTTCAGACACAGAGTTAATTTCAGACTTCAAATGTTTTAAATTTTAATGTTTTCTTCTAGTTTAATTTCTCAAATGCTCTTATGCTGTTATTTCAAAGCTTCTGCTATATATATATATATATATTGTTTTGCTCAGAATACTAGTGTATGATAGACCAAGGGTTGACTTGGGTCACTTGTGACTTCACGTACCGTGCTACATCCAGGGTGTAGTCTCGGGGCGTGACATTCAGCCTCCAATAGGTATGTAGGGTCATGAATAGGAGGCTTCTTCCACACCCATGCCCAATCCTTCTCTTCAAGGTATGAAACTCTATGATGTATCTATGGGGTTTTCACCCCACATGCATTAATTATCTATTTTCTATACATGGGTATGAGTTGATTATGATTCTATTATCAAATTAGAAGCATGGGAAATTTTTACAATGATTTTCATTAAAAATCATGTTTCTAGTCTTATGAATTTTAAAGCCCATTGATGAGATGTTCATGAAAAGTGAAATTTGTGATGTATCGGTGATAATGATGAGATATTATGATGAAAAGAATGATTTGAAGCTACCCATGTTTATAATTATGTTTCCGATGAGAATTGAGTACTTCTAAGTATGATAAAGCTTTGAGCAATGCCCACATGTTGAGTATAAATGATTATTTTCTCGAATTGAGCTTACCATATAGTTTTGGAGCGAAAACCCCCAATTCTATTTTCTTAGATTGTGGTATGTTTTGATTTAAGTCTGTCTATACATAGATTATCACATGATTTTGGAGTAAAGGCTCCTTGTTATGCTTTCAGCTTGTGGTACGTTTTGAACTAAAAGCTTCTCAATGCATGATTTCATATTTGAGATGTACTTGATCATTGAGCTTCATTATAAATGATGTAGAGCATGTGCATGTTTTTGAGAGTATGGTCTAACACCAAGTAGGCTATGGGTCGATCACCCTATGCCTTAAAACTACGTGCCAATTTAGGTTTATATTGTTATATGATTTGGGACCTCCCTTGTGAGCTTCCCTTGCCCGAATGGGCCTTCAACTTGATATCGATATCATGGTAGCATCCTTAACCCTGACAAGGTTTTGGACGGCTTTGCCCGCTTGAGTGTAATAGTCGGGACCACATAAGCTCTATCGTGGTATGTAGATTAAAAGACGAGTCTCTCATTTTCCTCATGATTTCAGATTTTCATATTCATTATTTATGAGATTTATGTAAATGCATGTTCTAAGCAGGTTTGACTCAATGTTCAGCTTTTACTTATAAATGTCATAATTCATCTTTAAGTCAATCGATTGAGTTATGATGTTATGAAGTTATGTTATGTTATGTTATGAAGATATCATGATTTCATATAGAATGCATACAAGCCCTACTCTTAGATTCTTTTGTTTATGCTTACATTATGCATTGTCTTTAAATGATTTTATTTACTTTAGCGGTTTTACTTAACTTACATACTCGATACATTCCACGTACTGACCGCATACTTTCTATGCTATATCGTTTCATGATACAGGACTCGGCTCTCAGCTTTAGCCCCACTCGTAGTCAGATTATCAGAGTTAGAGTTTGCCTTATTGGTGAGTCCTCATCTTCTGAGGACTAAACTATTCACCTTTTCTTCATGTATTTCAATTTCAGCTTGTTGTGTTAGTTGGGGTCTTGTCCCATCAAATCGTCATGTTTAGAGGTTATTCAGACATATATATGTATTTAGCTTCGGATTTTATATTCTGATGTTATATTCAAATTACACTTCCGCTATGATTGTATTTGTTGGTTATTCAGTTCTAGATTGAGTCTTATGTATGCTTATGCCATGGGTGGACTTGGGGTCTCTTGGGGCTCCTTGTCCCATGTTATGATCTGGGCCCCGTTTGGGTCATGACAAACTTGGTATTAGAGCCATAGGTTTGAAGTGTCCTAAGGTGTCTAAAAGCCGCGTTGAGTAGAGTTTTTTTCATGAGTGTGAAGCGCACCACACTTATGATGAAGAGGCAACGAGGTGTTTAGGAAATGTTCCCTTCTTTTGTGATATATGTCGTGTGATGAAAAGTCTTTCTATCCTTCTAATTCATGCTATTCGCGATTGCAGAATCATGGCTCCTCGACGAGTGAACGGAAGGAGGAATGGAGATGGTGAAGGCCACGAGGATGGCAATGTCATGGGCATCAGCAAGCCCCACCAGTTCAGGAGCCCCAGGCACCGAAGCCAGCTTCCCATGCTGAGTTTTGGGCCGCTATTCAGATGCTTGTGCAGTCTTGACCGCTCAGGTCAATCAGCAGGCCGTTGCACATATTCCGCAAAATGGCAATGCAGCTGCGACTTGAGTCAGAGACTTCTTGAGGATGAACCCGCTGGAGTTCCTTGGGTCCAAGGTAGATGAGGACCCACATGAGTTCGTAGACGAGATTGTTAAGATCATCCAAGTCATAGGGGTGAATGGGGTTGAGTGCGCCTAGTTGGCCCCTTATCAATTAAAAGGGGTCGCGCATATTTTGTTTTACCAATGGAAGGATAGCAGGGTCGCAGGAGTAGGTCCAATCACCTGGGAAGAGTTCCATGTTGCATTTCTAGACCGGTTCTTCCCTCGAGAGATGAGGGAGTTGAAGGCAGCTGAGTTCGTGAATTTGAAATTTCAAATTTTTCTGTGTTAACTTGGTCAATGGGGCTGCTATTCTGGAGAAATCCTACACAAAACGCCTGTAGTAACTTGCCAAGCCCAATAAGCTATGAATATCTATAGGTGAAGTAGGTCTAGGCCATTTTTGTATGGCTTCTATCTTTTTAGGATCACCATAATTCCATCCTTGGATACAACATGCCCTAAAAATGCTACTAAGTCTAGCCAAAATTCGCACTTCGAGAACTTAGCAAAAAGCTTATGTTCTTGCAATATCTGCAACACAGTCCTCAAATGATTCTCATGTTCCTCCTGTCTATGAGAATATATGAGGATGTCATCAATAAATACTATCACAAACTTGTCTTAGAACGACTTGAACACCCTATTCATCAAGTCCATGAATGCAGCCGGAGCATTTGTCAATCCGAAAGGCATCATAAGGAACTCGTAGTGCTCATACCTAGTTCTGAATGTTGTCTTGGAAATATCATTTGCCCTTATTCTAAGCTGATGATAACCAGACCGGAGATCAATCTTTGAAAAATGGGCAGCTCCCCACAACTGATCAAACAGGTCATCTATACGAGGTAATGGATACTTGTTACGTATTGTTATGTTGTTTAGTTGTCTGTAGTCGATGCACATTATTAGAGATCCATCTTTCTTCTTTACTAATAGTATTGGTGCACCCTATGGTGATACACTCGATCTAATAAAATTCTTATCTAGCAAGTCCTACAACTGTTGTTTTAGCTCCCTCAGCTCCACCGGTGCCATACGATATGGAGGTATTGATATTGGTAGGGTCTCAGGTTTTAAAACAATACTGAAATCTATCTCTCGTACTGGAGGTAACCCTGGCAAATCCTCAAGAAATACATCCGAAAATTCTTTTACCAATGGTACCTTCTCCAAGCTAAGTGTTTCCTCTCTAGTGTCTCTTACCATAGCTAAGAGACCCATGCAACCGTTCTTCAATAATCTTTGGGCCTTCATAATAGATATAAACTTACCAACCTCTAGAACTTGACCCCCTTTTAATACAAAAGTAGGCTCATTGGGTATCTCAAATTTGACTATTTTTGCATGACAGTCAACTGTAGAATAGTAAGGAGATAACCATCCATGCCCATCAACACATCAAAGTCAATCATATCAAGTACTATCAAGTCAGCTAGAGTATTTCTACCCACTACTCAAATCTGACATTCTCGATACACATATTCAACTAACAGAGAATCTCTCACGGGAGTAGCAACAAGAAATGGATAATTTAACATCTCTGGCTGTCTATCAAACCTCAAAGCAAATTAAGAGGACACATAGGAGTGCGTAGATCCTGGATCGATCAAATAAAGTTCATCAAATGAACAAACCGAAAGAATACCTGTAACCACTACATTTGAGGCCTAAACATCTTGTTTAGTAAGTGCAAAAACTCTTGCCTAGCCTCTACCAGCATTTCCCTATACTTGATCCCCAGCAGCACGATCTCCAACACCTCGACCTCTATTTTTGGTACCTAAAATATTATGAGTAGCCTAATCAGGTGCAGCTAACTAAACAAAGCCTGCCTGGAATTCTTTAGAGGTTGAGGGCAGTTCCTCAGGTGATGTCCCAACTGTCCATAATGAAAGCACCCTTCGGTCAAAACATGACACTGACCCAAATGTGATCTGCCACAGGTCTAGGAGGATGGATTATTGTCATACATCTGCCTAAAACTACGATGTCCAGATGATGATGACGGTCCCTTATTACCCTATTTATGATGTGGTCTGTATGTCGACTGTGATACCATATCTATCCCTGTCTATGCACCCTATTGCTGCTGTCCCTGAACTCCTGCTCTGCGAATTGCACTAAAACCACCACTGAAAGATCCCCCTGTCTTGGCCTTCTTACGTACATCGTTGGCTGCACGTTCCTCACGTCCTTTATTTTCTATCTTTCTAGCAAGGTCAACTGCATCTAAGTAGGTCAAAGTCTTCATTTGTGGAGCTATTGCACTGTATGGACGACCAACCAATCCATTAACAAACCTTTGAACCCGAGCTGCTTCATCAGCAACTAAGCAAGGAGAATATCTAGCCAGCTTACATAATTTAGTTTTATATGTTGACACATCCATATCTGGAGTTTGGACTAATCTCTCAAACTCCCTGGCATATTTCTGCCTCATACTGTCAGGAAGAAAGTGATCCGTGAACAACTTGGTGAATTCATCCCATATCAATGGTGCTGCTCCTTCACGCCTTCATAGAAATATGGTTTTATACCATATATTAGCCATGTCCTCCAGTTTGTATGCTGTAAGCTCCACGACTCTCTCACTGGGACACCCTAGTGCTCGTAATGCCTTGAGTGTCCCATCCAAGAAACTTTGAGGATTAGCTGAACTATCAGAACCTGTGAATCGTGGTGACTTCAACTTCAGGAATTCTTTCAAAGATACCTCTTTATTACCAAAAGTATAAGTTTGTGGGGTTGCCTTAGATTGTTCCTTTGTCTGAGCTGGTGCAGTGTCTTATTGTATGATCCTCTCCTGCCTATCCATTCTGTCAACCAAGCTCTCTATGGCTCTTTGCATGGAGATAAGTGCCTCAGCAGTAACACCCTCATCTGATGGTGGAGGTGGACTAGAACTCCTTTTAGGAGTAGGCTCTCTTGTAACTCTCATGGTGGTACTATGGCTCCTTCTGGTGATATTACGACCCCTACCTCTCCCTTTTCTATGAGCTCCACCTCTTTCCATAGCGGTGGAAGTCGGCGACCTATCCAAGGTGGAATTAGGTGCCAGTGGAAAAGTTGTTATAGCTCAGCATTAGATAATCGAGTTTGAGCCATCTGGTTAACAAAATAAATACTGTTAGATTCACCTAGTTGGTTCTAAACGTTGCACACGTAAGGAGGAATAAGAAAGAAAGACAAGACATGTCCTATCATTCCCTCTATAACACCCAAAAACTTTCCTAGACAAACAGACCGTCCTGTCGCTCATTGAATCCCAATTCAAAGGTCTTCCGGACCCTTTCCTAGAGTCAACGGGAGGGAACAATGGCCCGTAGTAGCCTCCAATGAGCCTTTGAAACCACCCGTTGTTTAGTTCTAGAACATAGCCGTGTGAACCACGAGGGGATACAACGGCTCGTTGGTCCTACCAACAAGTCGTTGTTATCACCACGCCCAGTTTTCTCACTAGTTCCAACAGAAGGTAGCAACAGCCCGTTGTTGCTTCTAACAGACCATTGTACCTAACTGTGGGTCACCGGTGAGAATCTAGTTTCTAAACCTAGAAACCACGGCCAGATTCTACGGGCCATTGTTTCTACGAACGGCCCATTCTGAGGACCGTTGGTTCCTATCGGCCAGATTTCAGATTTAAATCCCAGGGTTATTTTTGTAAAATTTCACCTACCTAATCCCTAAACTACGTCGTTTGGGGTTCATCTAGGGGTTTTAGAAGGGGTAACCAACGGTTTCTCCCTATATTCCCCACTCAGACTTCCAAGAAACAGAGCGTAGAATTCCTTTCAGAGCAGTTCAGGGCATCAGCTAGGGAAGATTGTTCTTCTCCAAATTTCAAGCTATTTCTCTTAGTTTTTCGTCAGGTATATGGTAATTCAACAAGGAGATTGTTCTCCCCTTACGTCCCCCAGAACCCTCTCTCAGTTAATTTTCAGTCCTAGCCCTAAACTTGTGAAATTTGAGATATTGTTATTTGTTCGTGATTAATTCTTGTGGAACCCTAATTTATGTTCATTGTAGTTAATTTCCACCGGTTTGTGACTAAAATGATGCCTACTCCAGTGAAGTAGGATTTTTGCCTAACTTTTGGAGCAGAACTAGAATCCTGTGTGTTTGTTGACTTATTGAATCATGTTTTAAAAATCCTTCAAAGTTAGGAAATTTTTATAGTTTTTCGTCAGGTATATGGTAATTCAGCAAGGAGATTGTTCTCCCCTTACGTCCCCCAGAACCCTCTCTCAGTTAATTTTCAGTCCTAGCCCTAAACTTGTGAAATTTGAGATATTGTTATTTGTTCGTGATTAATTCTTGTGGAACCCTAATTTATGTTCATTGTAGTTAATTTCCACCGGTTTGTGACTAAAATGATGCCTACTCCAGTGAAGTAGGATTTTTGCCTAACTTTTGGAGCAGAACTAGAATCCTGTGTGTTTGTTGACTTATTGAATCATGTTTTGAAAATCCTTCAAAGTTAGGAAATTTTTATAGTAATTGTATGCATCAGAAACTCAGTCTCAGTTAGAAATTAATTTTCTCAGTATCACTCAAGAATTTTAGTTCAGTGTCAGTCACAGTATTAGAATCTTTTAGTGTTTGTCAGTAATTTCAGCTGATTAGTTTTACTATAGTCTTTTCTCGAGGTGTTAGTGGTGCCTCTTAGTTATCAGACTCAGACTCAGATTATAGTTATTTGTTCCATTAGGCGATTATGACCTTCCAGTTATAGCTCTAACCAGCCCCAGACCCCTGTTCAATTATTAGTTGTTCTCTAGACGGTTACGACGCTTGCAAATAAGCAGCACTGACCAGTTTTAGAACTCAATTTACAAATTTGGTTCTATAAGATGCTCGGGGAACTCTGAAAATATCCCTGGGTCAGTATAGTCTTGGACCCCAGTATCGAGCTATCCGCTTGTCAGCAGTAGTAGTAATAAGATTATCTAGTGGGAGTAGGACTTAGCACCAAAAGGGTCGGGGTTCCAGCGCACCCAGGTTATAGAACTACGTTGCCATCGTAGGTTATATATTTACTTGGCCTCATGGACCCTTTGAAAATGATTCTCACAGTCCATGCCTTTAAATCCTGGTAAGGTATATTGGGTCCTACCGATGGGGTATATACACCGGACTCCACGTCTAGCTCACGTGGTTATATGTCGATTATATCCTCTCCCACTAGCCAGTTCAATTTACTCGTAGATTCTTCAGTCCAGATCAGTTTAGTGCAGTATTTCAGACTCAATATCTCAGACTTAGGGCATGTTTATGACCATCAACTAGGGTCACTTTTGACCATATCAGTTTTATACCGATTGTGTCAGTTTTCAGCATTTCAGTTGGTCATTTCATGTCGTATCAGATCAGTACTAGTTATATCATGTTATTCATGTTTCTCTCACTTACTCAATACATTCAAAGTACTGACGCATACTTTTATGATGTATCATTTCATGATAAAACTGTAGGTTCTCAAACCAAGTACCGCTAGACGCCGCAGTTTAGATTCTCCATCTCAGATATTGAAGTGTGAGTCCTCATCATATGAGGGTGTTATTTCTCTATTTCAATCATATATTAGTTTCAGTTAGACTTAGAGTTAGCTAGGGGCTTGTCCCAACAACTCCTCAATTAGATGGCTTTCATACAAACATGTTTTGAACTTTATATTTTCAGACTTGTCTTTCATAAATGTTTTTTTTATGATTATTATTTAAAAGTTTCGCTTTGCATGTTTACTCAGTATGCTAGTGAATGATAGACCAGGGGTTGACTTGGTATTACTTGTGGCTTCAAGTACCGTGTTACGTCCAGGGTGTAGACTCGGGGTGTGACAAACTTGGTATCAGAGCACTAGGTTTAGAGTATTCTTGGAATGTCTGAAAGCCACATTGAGTAGATTCCTTCATGAGTCTGAAGCATGCCACACTTATCACGAGGAGGCTATGAGATGTTACTAGGAAAATTCCCTTTTGTTCATATTATTCCTCGTGCATTAAAGTTCAATTTCAAAATGTCCTTCTAATTCGTGCTCTATTTCATTTCATGAATAATGTCTCCTCGACGTGGAAGTGGACGAAGGGTCGATAAGGCCAACAGGCCTGCCCCTCCAGCTCCTCAGGATGATTCTGTATCTACTTCCAAATTCAAGGTGGCCATTCAATTGCTTGCTCAAACCGTCACCAACCAGGTGAACCAACAGGTGGTTCTAGTAGCTATAAATAGGTCTACAGCTGCTGCTCGAGTGCGGGATTTTACCTGGTTGAACTCTCTAGATTTTTATGGAGTGAAGGTGGGAGAGGACCCACAAGAGTTTGTAGATGAAGTCAGGAAGATTACCCATATCATGGGTGTCAGCTCTTCCGAGAGTGCTAACTTAACTGCCTACTAGCTTAAAGGGGTAGCCCAGGTTTGGTACAAGCAGTGGATGAAGGGGCGGTCAGCGAAAGAAGGACCTGTGGAGTGGGAGAAGTTCTACAAAACTTTCCTAGATAGGTTCTTTCCCCGGGAGCTGAGGGAAGCTAAGATGGCAGAGTTCATGAACCTGCGACAGGACAACTAGATAGTAGAGGAATATGCTTTGGAGTTTACCAGGTTATCAAAGTATTCTCCAGAGATGGTGGTCGAGCCAAGGGCTCACATACTAAAGTTCATTAACGAAGTATCTAATCGGTCCTCAAGGAGTACAGGATCGCAATGCTGATCAAGGACATGGATCTTTCTAGCCTAATTGTTTATGCCCAATAGATTGAGGCTGAGAAGCTGAAAGATATGGAGCAAAAGAACAAGGGGGTAAGAACTGGCCATTCAGATTTTGGCCACCAAAGATTTGGTAGTGGTAACCACCCACAAAAACAATTGTAGAGGGCCTCAACACCTAGTTCAGCCAGTGCCCCAACCTTTAGGTCCTGCTAGGATCAGAGGGGTGGGTCATCTGTCACTCAATCTCAGGCCCATAGTACAAGGAACAGGTATCCAATTTTCCCCAAGTCGGCAAGAATCATCCTGGAGAGTGTCTACAGGGCAGGATAGGCTGTTTCAGTTATGGACAACATGGACATCGAATTAAAGAATGTCCGTCAGCAGGGAGAGGGAGATCCCAATTCACTACCTTAGCAGATCCGGTAGGCCGACCAGCTCGATAGGCCAACTCATCAGGTACAGATGGCGGTCAGCGCTAGAATCATTTTTATGCCCTATCCTCTCGTCAGGATCAGGAAAGCTCACCTGACGTAGTTACTGGTATGTTACGTCTCTTCCATCTAGACGTATATGCCCTCTTAGATCCAAGAGCTACTCTTTTGTTTGTGCCTCCATATATAGTAGTTCAGTTCAACATCAGTCCAGAGGTCCTATCAGAACCCTTCTCAGTCTCTAGCCCAGTTGGCGAGTCAGTTAGAGCCAGCCGGGTGTATAGAAATTGCCTAGTCTCAGTCTTGAATAAAGTCACTCCAGCTGATCTCGTAGAACTAGATATGGTCGACTTCAACCTTATTCTCAGCATGGATTGGTTACACTCCTTCTATGCCTTATATGACTGCAGAACTAGAGTTGTCAAGTTTCGGTTTTCGAATGAACCAATGTTAGAATGGTCGGGCAGCAGTTCAGCGCCTAAGGATAGGTTTATTTCCTTCCTTAAGGCCCAGAAACTCATTTTCGAAGGATGTATATATCATTTGTTTTGGGTCAAGGATTCCAACTCTGAGACCCCATCCATTCAGTCAGTTCCAGTTGTAAGCAAGTTCCCAGATGTGTTTCCTGAGGATCTTCCTGGAGTTTCCCCTAAACGGGAAATAGACTTTGGAATAGATCTCCTCCCAGACACTCAGCCTATCTCTATCCCTCCTTATAGAATGGCTCTAGTTGAGCTTATGGAGCTGAAGGAGCAGTTAAAGGATCTGCTTGATAAGGGTTTTATCAGTCCCAACATCTCTCCCTGGGGTGCTCTAGTGTTATTCGTGCGTAAAAAGGATGGTACCCTCAGAATGTGCATAGATCCGTCAGCTGAACAAGGTCACAGTTAAGAACAATTACCCCCTTCCCAGAATTGATGATCTGTTCAACCAACTTCCGAGAGCCAGTTGTTTCTCGAAGATCGACCTCAGGTTAGGGTACGATCAGTTAAGGGTTAGAGAGAGTGACATACTGAAAACAACATTCAGAACTCGGTATGGTCATTACGAGTTTGTGGTGATGTCCTTTGGGTTAACGAATGCTCCAGTAGCATTCATGGATTTGATGAATAGGGTTTTCAAGTCCTACCTAGATATGTTCGTGATTGTATTTATTGACGACATTCTGGTGTACTCTAGAAATGAGAAAGAGTATGCCAATCACCTAAGGTTAACATTACAAACCCTCAAAGATCCCCAGTTATTCGCCAATTATTCCCCAAGTCCAGCAAGTGTGAATTCTGGTTGAAGTTTATGACCTTCTTGGGTCATGTGGTCTCAGGTGAGGTGATACAGGTAGATCCTCACAACATTGCAACAGTGAAAGATTGGCCTAGACCTACATCTCCCACTGAAATCAGGAGTTTCTTGGGCTTAGCAGGCTATTACCGACGGTTTGTGAAAGGTTTCTCCTCCATAGTATCTCCTCTGACCAAGTTAACCCAGAAAACGGTGAAATTTCAATGGTCGGATGAGTGTGAGAATAGTTTTCAGGAGTTAAAGACTCGACTCACTACCTCTCTAGTTTTGACCCTGGCAGAAGGAACAAATGGGTTTGTTGTATATTGTGACGCCTCCAGAGTTGGACTTGGTTGCGTTCTGATGCAGCGGGGTAAAGTGATAGCCTATGCCTTCAGACAACTCAAAGTCCATGAGAAGAACTACCCGACTCATGACTTGGAGTTGGCAGCGGTGGTATTTGCGTTAAAAATATGGAGACACTACTTGTACGGGGCTCATGTGGATTTGTTCACAGATCACAAGAGTCTTCAGTATGTGTTCATCCAAAAAGACCTAAACCTGCATCAGAGACAGTGGTTGGAGCTTTAAAGGATTATGACATGAGTGTGTTGTACCATCTGGATAAGGACAATGTGGTGGCTGACGCCCTAAGCAGACGGTTTATGGGAAGTGTAGCTCACATTGAGGAAGACAAGAGGGAGCTAGCGAAAGAATTTCACAGGCTAGCCCGATTAGGGGTGTAGTTGGTGGATTTAGCTAAAGGTGGCATTGTAATGCAAGGCGGGTCAGATTCATCTTTGGCAGTTGAAGTCAAGTCCAGACAGGATGAGGATCCCATTTTACTTAAACTTAAGGAAGCAGTCGTCAGAAAAAGATAGAATCTTTCTCCCAAGGGGGAGATGGGGTGCTCCGTTACCAGGGCAGGTTGTGTGTACCGAATGTTGGTAAGCTGAGACAGCAAATATTGGCCAAGGCACACAGCTTAAGATACTCTATTCACCCTGGTGCTATGAAAATGTATTGTGACTTGTGGGATATTTACTAGTGGAATGGCATGAATAGGGATATCACCGAATTTGTAGCACAGTGCCCAAACTTCTAGCAAGTCAAGGAGAACACCAGAGGCCCGGTGGCATGACTTAAGATATTAGTATACCCATATGAAAGTGGGAATAAGTAAATATGGACTTCATTATAAGTCTACCCCGGACTCGGAGGCAGCATGATTCAATCAGGGTGATAGTGGACCAGATGACTAAGTCAGCTCACTACCTCCCAGTCAAGATCATAGACTCAGCTGAGGACTACGCCAAACTTTACATCTGAATGTTAGTCAAACTCCATGGGGTGCCCTTGGAAATCATTTTAGACAGGGGAACGCAGTTCACCTCACACTTTTGGTAGTCCTTTTAGAAAGGACTAGGTACCCAGGTCAAGCTCAACACAGCTTTTCACCCGCAAACTAATGATCATGTTGAGCAGACCATTCATACCCTAGAAGATATGTTAAGGGCGTGCGCAATCAATTTTAAGGGTAATTGGGATGTCCATTTGCCTCTTACCGAGTTCGTGTACAACAACAGCTACCATTCCAGCATCCAGATGGCTCCGTTTGAAGCATTGTATTGTAGAAGGTGTATATTGCCTATAGGATGGTTTGAAGTTGGTGAAACTACCTTGATAGGGCCAGACTCAGTGCATGAGGCAATGCAGAAATTTTAGCTCATTTGAGAAAGGTTGAAAACAACTCAGAGCCGTCAAAAATCTTATGCCGATGTGCGGAGAAGAGAGTTGGAGTTTGCAGTTGACGACTGGGTATACTTGAAGATTTCACCCATGAAAGGGGTGATGAGATTTGGGAAAAAGGGAAAGCTCAGTCCACGATATGTGGGACCCTATAAGATTCTAAGACGGATTGGTAAGGTGGCCTATGAGCTAGAGTTACTTCAAAACTAGCAGCAGTACACCCAGTTTTCCATGTGTCACTTCTGAAGAAGTGCATCGGTGATCCAACTTCAGTAGTGCCATTGGACAGTGTAGAGATAAAGGATAGTCTCACATATGAGGAGGTACTAGTCTAGATATTTGAACGTCAGGTTCGCAAGTTGAGGAATAAGGAGATAGCTTCACTCAAGGTGCTATGGAGAAATCAGCATGTTGAGGGAGACACATGGGAAGCAGAAGCAAACATGATGGCCAGATACCCTCACTTGTTGCCTTCCATTTCGGACCCAAAATCAAGTATTAAATCCCTTCTCAATACTCTACTCAGTTCCATACTCATCAACCTTATTTAGATTTTTCTACGTGCATTCTAGTCGCATCAGCTCTATTAGTACGGTTAAGTCAATTCGGAATCAGTTACTCCTCCAAAAATCATGCATAGCCTCAATTTTTGAAATCTCAGCTCTTTCCTTAGTTTTGGTCTTCATTCGGAGCCGAATGATCCCAAGGGGGAGATATTATAACGCCCCGAAACTTTCCTAGACCAAATTCATATGTTGCATGAAAAACCATAGGAAACCAAAAATTTTCTATCTCAAACGAGCCCTACAACGGACCGTTGGTGGTACCAACAGACCGTTGTAACGAGTCGTGGGATGTAGCAGCTTTGTCTCAGGGGGGAGCAACGAGTCATACGATGAACCGTTGAATCTAACAAGGGACCATCCTATAGCTCATTGAATCCCAATTCAGAGGTCTTCCGGACCCTTTCCCAGAGTCAACGGTAGGGAACAATAGCCCGTGGTAGCCTCCAATGAGCCTTTGTAACCACCCATCGTTCAGTTCTAGAACCCAGCCGTGTGAACCACAAGGGGATACAAAGGACCTTTGGTCCTACCAACGAGTCGTTGTTATCACCCATTGTCTCAGTGCCCAGTTTTCTCACCAGTTCCAACGGAAGGTAGCAACAGCCCTTTGTTCTTCCAACGGACTGTTGTACCTAACCGTGGGTCACCAGTGAGAATCTAGTTCCTAAACCTAAAAACCACGGCCAGATTCTACGAGCCATCGTTTCTACCAATGGTCCATTCTAAGGCCCGTTGGTTCCTGCCGGCTAGATTTCAGATTTAAATCTCAAGGTTATTTTTGTAAATTTCCACCTACCTAATCCCTAAAATACATCGTTTGGGGTTCATCAGGGGTTTTAGAAGGGGTAACCAATGGTTTCTCCCCGGATTCCTCACTCAGACTTCCAAGAAATAGAGCGTAGAATTCCTTTTGGGGCAGTTCAGGGCATCAGCTAGGGCAGATTGTTCTTCTCCAAATTTCAAGCTATTTCTCTTAGTTTTTTGTCAAGTATGTGGCAATTCAGTAAGGAGATTATTCTCCCCTTGCGTCCCCCATAACCCTCAATTAATTTTCAGTCCTAGCCTTGAACTTATGAAATTTAAGATATTGTTATTTGCTCATGATTAATTCTTGTGGAACCCTAATTTATGTTCATTGTAGTTAATTTTCACCGGTTTGTGACTAAAATGATGACTACTCTAGTGAAGTAGGATTTTTGCCTAACTTTTGGAGCAGAAACTAGGATCTTGTGTGTTTGTTGACTTATTGAATCATGTTTTAAAAATCCTTCAAAGTTAGGAAATTCCTATAGTAATTGTATGCATCAGAAACTCAGTCTCGGTTAGAAATTAATTTGCTCAGTATCACTCAAGAATATCAATTCATTATCAGTCACAGTATTAGAATCTTTCAGTGTTAGTCAGTAATGTCAGTTGATCAGTTTGACTATAGTCTTTTCCTGAGGTGTCAGTGGTGCCTCTCAGATTAAAACTCAGACTCAAATTACGGTTATTTCGTCCATTAGGCGGCCATGACCTTCCAGTTATAGCTCTTACCAGCCCCCGGACCCTAGTTCAATTATCAGTTGTTCTCTAGATGGTTACGACGCTTTCAGATAAGCAGCGCTGATCAGTTTTAGAACTCAGTTTTCAAATCTGGTCCTATAAGATGCTCGGGGAACTCTCTAACAGTATCCCTGGGTCAGTATAGGCTTAGACCCCAGTATCGAGCTATCCGCTTGTTAGCAGTAGTAGTAATAGGATTATCTAGTGGGAGTAGGACTTAGCACCGAAAGGGTTGGGGTTCCAGCGCACCCAGGTTCCAGAACTACGTTGCCATCGTAGGTTATATATTTACTTGGCCTCATGGCCCCTTTGATAGTGATTCTAACAGTCCATGCCTTTATACCCTAGTAAGGTATATTGGGTCCTACCAGTGGGGTGTATACATCGGACTCCACGTCTAGCTCACGTGGTTATATATCGGTTATAGCCTCTCTCACTAGTCAGTTCAACTTACTCTCAAATACTTTATTCTAGATCAGTTCAGTGAAGTATTTTAGACTAAGTATCTTAGACTAAGGGCATGTTTATGACCATCAGCTAGGGTCACTTTTGACCATATCAGTTTTATACCCATTGTGTCAATTTTTAGCATTTTAGTTGGTTATTTCATGTCGTATCAGTTTAGTACTAGTTCTATTATGTTATTTATGTTTCTCTCACTTACTCAGTACATTCAAAGTACTGACGTATACTTTTATGTTGTATCATTTCATGATATAGCTGCAGGTTCTTAGACTAAGTACCACTAGACGTCGCAGTTAAGATTCTCTATCTCAGCAATTGAAGTGTGAGTCCTCATCATCCGAGGGCATTATTTCTTTATTTCAGTTATATATTAGTTTCAGTTAAACTTCAAGTTAGCTGGGGGCTTGTCCCAGCAACTCCTCAGTTAGATGGCTTTCAGACAGACATGATTTTCAGATTTATTAGTATTACTCAAGTGTTTTGAACTTTATGTTTTCAGACTTGTCTTTCATAAATCTTTTTTTTATGAATTTTATTTTAAAATTCCTCTGTGCATGTTTACTCAGTATACTAGTGAATGATAGAATAGGGGTTGACTTGGGGTCACTTGTGGCTTCAAGTACCGTGTTACGTCCAGGGTGCAGACTCGGGGTGTGACACCCTCGTAGAATCACGATTATAGAAATTGTCGGCTACATAACTATAATTGAGATTCTACTACTGACATGTTCTCTATTGGTCAAGGAATAACCTAACCTAAGGCCCTGATACCAACTTTGTCACGATCCAATTTAGGACCGTGACCGGCGCTAAGGAATAGAAATTTCAAAGCAAGCCTTAACGGAAACTATCAAAAATAGGATAGAGTTTCCCCTGTTTTTGGGCCTATCCAAAATTTTACCTATCTCAGGATCAATAGGCAACAATCAATAACACTAAAAAAATTAATAACCATCCTCTATCAACCAATTCCAACATCAAATTCTAACACCATCTCCAAGATACGGAAAGAACATATAGTACTACTCACAAGTCTGTAATTGTTACACCCCCTAAGTTTCTAATGTTTAGATGGCATATTCGTACATTAGTTAAGAGTTTTAGGATATAATACGTACGAGAAAGGGGCCCGGGGAAAGGTCAAATGAGCGCAGAGTCGGGACCGTGCGGGAGAAGGCCAGACCAGATGCCCAAAGGGGCAATGTGGCACGGCCCCTCCCTGGCACGTTGGGCTCCATGGAATGGCCCAAAAATTGGCGCGATAGGGTCAATGCCACGGACCCTTGTCTACCGCCTCAAGTATATATAAGTCTCATCCTTTGATTTTAAGTTATATTCCATATATATATGTGTGTTGTTCGGTTGGTTTCGTTGGGGTTATAAAACCGACACGCAAGTGCACGTGGTCGAACAAGTAGTAAATGGCTTTAGTAAGCCAAGTATCTATCCCTCAAAGACTCGGATTAAGTAAAGTTTGCTTAAGTATACGATACTATATTTAACTTCTAAATATGCTGAAAACAACGTAACCAAAAAGTGAATAATTTATTTTATAAATTTTATACTAAAACTACTAACAATTATCTACTTTGAATTTGGACTATGGATATAAGCATGCCGAGGTTATAGAACATGTAATGAAACTGATTATCATCATCAATTGGTTAATCTTTTCTTCCTGTTGCTAGCCAAGAACATTAGCCAAGAGATTAAAACTCTCGTATTTAATCTCACTTAAGAATCATGAACCATCCGTCTACATTTCTGTGATCTAATGCAATTCATGACCTAGCAATACAATTTCGGTTCCTAAATTGACTAATACGGCTTTCAAGTATATTTCTATCAGGAAAGCACATCAAGACTCAATTTTCCCAAATCAAGTAAAGAACAATATCCTATTAATTCAAAACTTTCCAACTTCGTGCTCTTTCGAGTGAAATCGGACTTTTTAGATGTACACTAATGTAGGCCACACACCAACGCAGTAGAAATAAGAATTAATAGAACAACATGGAAGAAAAAGATGAAAAACTAGATAATTACTAATCAAACTTCATCACAAGTGTTCATAACCTCAGCAAGGAAGGGAATTAGCCACTCATTTGTGGATTAAAATCATCCTAAAACAAGTGTTAATCATACAAACAATTGAATTAGAGAAGAAAGAAAGAGAGAAAAAACCCTGAACCTTTCGTCCCTCGACTTCCTGTAACCCACGTCCTTGCTCCACCAAGTCTGAATTATGAAAAAATGAACCTAAGTGTTCTATTTATACTAGTGGGAATTTTTCCCGGAATAACAAGCAACGTGTCACGGAGTGCATCGCGGAGCACTGCCTCCGTGACACGCCATGAACGCGGACCCTCACTGGAATTTGGGGGTCTGGGAATATAGCACCAACGTGGCACGGCGTGCAACGCGGAGGCTAGCCACCGTGCCACGGAGCTGTCGCGAACCTTCACTGGAAATTGATGAATTTTCACCCTCCAGGCAGAATGCCTCCGCGATGGCAGCGTGACACGGCTCCATCACTGAGCCCCTTTAATTAGTGCAGTCCAGTGCCTTGTTCCTTGCTCGCATCCAAGTCCAACTCCGATATCATCCAACATGCATTTTAGCTCCTCGAAATCACATTTTTCCTACAAAATAATGCTAATCATGTTGGTTAGTATAAATTCACATTTTATTACCAATTACATGAAAATGTATACACATTGCTAGATAAACAAGGCGAAAATGATACTTTTGAGTATCACTTGGGCATATAAATCTGCCCAAGATCACTTACCCCACACTTAAATCCTTGTTCGTCCTCGAACAACAAACATACAATTCATGCAATTTACATCCCAACCTTCGCTACTATGGTGCGACAATTTAAGCTACGGTCATACCGATCATTCACTATCACAAATCATCAAGAAAACATGCATGGTCTTAACAATGCAATGACCTTCAATACATTAAGACTTCCTAGACTTTAAGAATTGATTCTCGATATCGGCAAACTCATGCAAATCAGCTAATCAAGATATCCGACACGAACATCAGTCTTTCCTCAAGCATGTGCCCTCACAACTCAAGAGAATCTTTCCCCTTTTTGCTCATGTGACACACAAACATTCAAGTAGGGGCATGTAAAAATAATTTCACTCTCTCTCCCAAACGAATTCACATGCATCATGTCATGACCCATAAGCTTGCCCTTAGTGTATTACTCCACTAATATAAAGAAATGCAGTGTAAGATCACGTAGGACTTTAATGGGTTGTAATGGAAGCTATGGAACTAGTATATATTGGATTAGCCAACAATAGCCACTAGCATCCTTAAGCGCCTTTGCAACACATTCCCATCAACTCATGGACATTGTTTCTCTTTTTTCTTTTTTCATCATCATCCCATTCTTGATGATTTACTTTAGTATGGACCATTTCATTAAACACATTTGACACAATAACAAAGGTTATTCATGCACCTTCATTATCGTTTATTTATAGCAAGTGCACCTTCAACCTTTTCTTTTCTTTCCTCACTCTGCTTTTCTTTTTCTTTTCACCATTCTCACTCTTTGACACTTTGGGAACATTATTTTCTCTTTTTAAGCGCTTAAGAGTTTTGTATAGACTTTACGGCTAATGAAAAGAAAGAATTAGGCTCGGTTTATACTTTTTGGACAACAGAAAGAAATAATAGGCTAAAGGCTTAAAGGGCTGACTAGGGTATACAATCACATAAAGGGGGAGTATGACAAGAAACAAAAAATATAGAAACTCTCGGTTAAAACAAAGAAATGCCTACATCCTTTCCTACAATACACCTCCTTCATTTCATTTTGTACACACACCAGGCAAGTTCTAGACACTTCACAATAAAATGGAATAATAATACCTCACTTCACACTTTATGCACATGCTCGATTCAAGATGTATTCACAGACTCTTCAATCAGCTAATTACATGAATTCAAACATTAAGCCTCAATCACACCGAATCGAACTCTACAGCCAAGGTATCTCAACATATTTACAAAAGTGCATGCTTTTATACGAATCACTTTTGCATTTTGAATATCATGTACAACGCGCAACCAACAATTCACAACTATATAGTAACTACAGGTTCCAGGATGCAATCCACCAAAGAAAAAACTAAAAATAATTAAAATAACTACTCCTATCGACTACATTTTCCTTAAGACGGTCGTCATCCATCCATCATAGGGAACGGTCACTAACTATGACGTCGGTTCAATGGGACCATTCTCGGTAAAAGAACCGAAAACAAACGCCGAGAAACCCAAAATAAAAAAATTGAAAAATTTTGCAAAACATCGATCATTTCGATAGAAAAATATTTACAAAAACTTTAAATATGAACAAAATATTTTCACAAAATTTTTTTTAAAATATCGATCATTTCGATAAGCAAAACTATTTACAAAAATTTTTTACAGACTCAACTGGCAACATTCCACAACACACATCAATTTCACAAATATTTACAAATACAGAACAGATTGAAAATTCACAAACATAGGAAAACATAACATACAAAAATACAGAGGGAAAACATACAAGCAAACCAGCCCAGCACCTAACTACTCCCACCCCACACTTAAACTGAACACTGTCCCCAGTGTTCACAAAAATAAAATAGCACAAAATCGGGTGGTGGAACTCCCTGATCAGGCAAAGTATTCCACTTATTCATCAGGTGTTGCTGCCTCATCTCCCATGTCTGAGTCGCCTCCGTCATCATCATCAAACTTCACATCAGAGTCCTCCTGACGTGTCTCCTCGTCCGTAGGGGCGTCATCGTCAGTGGGCTCTACAAAGGCTGGCCCCACTCGGCATAGAGCCCTGGCGTTTTTGCCAAACGGGTAATCTAGCTCGAGCTGCCATAGCTCTTCCTCCGTGGCTGGTCTCCCACCGATCCTTAGATGGAGCATTTGCATCCCATACATCCGCGCCATGTACTGGTCATCACGAGCATGTCGCTCGCCAAGTGTCAGCACTGGCCCGTGGGTGGTGTCGAGAGCCTTAGTTTTGGTCACATCCAAGGCCCACCGCTCCAACTGCGGGATATAATCCAAAGCCTCCTCTTCGACGTTGAGGCCCCGAAGAAAGGTGGTGAGTAGTCCACCGAACCCATACCTGTGGCCCTGGTGCAATCGGGCTCTCTTCATGGCGGATATGATGACCTCCCCGACATTAATCTCCATCCTTTTCATTAGGGCGTACACCAGGCAAACACGGTCCCGGGTCACATCAGTCATGTGTACCCCCGGGATTAGGCATGAGCAGACTATCTTCAGCCAGATTCGGGCTTCCATGTTCATCTGAGAATATGGCAGAGTCTGGTGGTAGCCCCTTTCTTTGTGTCTGCTCCATCTAGTTGTGGATCGAGCCCCACACAGTGTGCGTCTGATGTCGGCATACGGTGGGGTAATGTTCAGCTGGCGGAGAACGTGGGCGTCTGTGTCCCGCGCTCCGATGATGGCATTGAGTTGGTGGGGTTCCAGAGTGACTATCTGCCCTCTGATCTTAATGGTGTGGCTTCTGATTGACGGGTTCCAATTTGCATAGAACTCCCGGACCAGGTGCAAGTTGCATTCTTTGGGCTCCTGAAATATGAAACCGAGCCCAACTGCCTCGATCCGGTGAACCATTCTGGGGAACTCCTGTGCTAATGGCTCCCGTGCTATATGCTCTTCGGGGAAATATTTATTCTCTTTGTGCTTGGCATACCACTTTTTCCCTTCGTCAGTCACCCATCTGGTTCCGTATTGGCGGCACTGGCCGCGTGGAACTGCTGGTGCAGCTGGGACTGTTGTACCCAGTCTGAGTCTTGTCCTTCCGGTGCCTGAAGTTGATGCACCCTTACCTTTATCTTGCCTTCTTGCCATTTAGCCTATCAACACAAGTAAACAAGCTCAATGTTAAGCTAAATAGATATTAACTTCGGCTAATGTCGGGTTACGCTAAATTTACCCCACACTTAGTCCTTAGCTACAGTTACAATACTACGGCAAGAATAACTTTATTTACACCAAACAACCCCTATAAAATCATGCTTAGTGCGCTCGAACGAAAATTCGACGGTATAACTTTTGCGTACTACTCAGACTTCGTACAGCTAATCCCAATCACTACCATCGCTAGCATTTTAACCATCGCACTTAGCAAAGAAAAACAACAAAACAAAAATAATCAACAAAAATTCTATACACATGAACCTATACAACCAACCAAGTTTGAACAAATTTCAACATTTTCCCAAACCCGAGAATTCGTCGTCAATTAACATTCAAACAGTTTGTACAATGACTCATCTCATTTAACAAGTGCACCCCGGCATAAAATTCACAAATTTAACACATTACCAACTTCAAATTCAACAACAAAGCCCTAGAATTGATTTCTTCCATCAAATTCGAATAATTAATGCAATCGACAAGTTCAAACAATCATTACAACAGTCCGAACGTTTATCAATCAACGAATAACTCGAATTCATGCTTAACTTTGACTTAGGGAGATTTATCTCACCTCCCATGCTTAATTTCAAATAAAATCGACAAAAACTTGAGAGAGAATCGGAAAACATACCTTAACGTTGAAGAATCGAAGAAAACTCAGTAAATTGTTGCCTTAGGCCGTGGCACGTTGATGGGAGAGGGGTTTTGGGACGTTTGGTCACAGAGGAAAATGAAAATGAAGGGAAAAGGGGGGTTTTCGGGGTTTAAAAAGTAGAAAACACGCGGGTCACCCGGCAACCCGGTATGACCCGTCACAATTTACACGGCAACGTGTCACGGAGTGCATCGCGGTGCACTGCCTCCTTGACTCGGAGCTATCGCGATAGCCTTCTGGAAATTTTAAAAATTCCGGATTACACCTCAACGTGTCACGGAGGGTAACGCGGAGGTCCTCCTCCGTGACACGGAGCTATCGCCCCAGCTCACTGTCTTCTACATTTTATTAATTTTTCATACCTTGCCTTTTCCTTCACGATTTCGTGCACATTTTTCTCCGTTTGACCTGAAAAGCATCTCACAAAACAAAATTGGTTAGAATAATAGGTTTCACCTACTAAAAATAAAAAATACTAACTACAACGAAAAAAATCTTGTAATCAATCGAGAAAAAGAAAAAAAATAAAATATATTTACACTTTACCAAATGAAAGAAAAATGTTTCACAGGTTGCCTTTCGTGCAGCGCCTGGTTTACCGTCGCGGCTCGACGTAACAAGTTTCACCACTTTTTCCTCCACCTTGAGGATATGAATCTCACCCCTAATTTCTTTTCTAATGTCCTCTTATGTTCTAGGGGTGGTGGTGAAAAATTGTAAGGACCAAGTAGTAGATGTTGCCTTTTGCACTTATTGGCCCTTAAGTAAGCGAAGTTATTTTGTCTCTCCGAGTTAGCAAATTTCAAAATATCGGGACTTGGTCCTCCTCTAGACATTTCTCTATAAGCTTGGAAGACTCTATTTCTATGTTGTCAACCAAACTTAATGTCGAAAAATGCGTCGAGTGTGGTCCAATACACCTCAACTTTGAAACTGCATTGTGCTTGACCTCCTTACTTGTATACACCTTCTCAGCATCGACATCTATCTCTCCATTAATGTCAACTAGGGGATACTCTATCTCTTCTTCCACGAATAGATTTTCCATAAGTGTGAGCCCATCACGGGGACACTCAAGAGATTCTAATTGTTGGGCTTCATCCAAAAATTCACCCTTGTCTTCCTCTTGTAGTTCCTCTTGAATATCGGCTAAAACTGTTACCTGCAATTTATCACAAGCTTCAGCCTCAGTAATCATCTCCGTGAATTTGATGCTCATCCTTTCTAGAGTCTCTGCATTCTCTTCTTGCTGAATTCTCAATACTGCCATCGTCTCCTTCATTGCTTCTGATTGCTCCAGGAGTTGTTTCAGCATGTCTTCTATTTGAGCTTGGCGTCCCAAGTCCACATTTTCATCATGCCTATATTCAGCAAAAACAACAGAAGGATCATAGTAGGGGCTTGGGGAAGGGGAATATGCATTCGGACAGCCATCCCAATGGCCATCTTGACCACCACATATATTGCACGTGTTACAGAGTTGCCACGAGTGGTGTTCTCCGCAATTTAGACAAGATTCGCCAAAATATGAGTATCCACCATTTAAACCATTTGTATTCCACGATGTCATGTCAATAAGGGTATCCGAAAAAGAAGAAAAATAAAATAAAATAAAATAAAAAAGAATTAAAACGAACACTAAGACCAAGTTGTGAGAACTTAGAAAAAATATATAGTAAATTTACACTTAAGAAAATTTCACCAATTGCCAGTCCCCGGCAACGGCGCCAAAAACTTGTTCGGTTGGTTTCGTTGGGGTTATAAAACCGACACGCAAATGCACGTGGTCGAACAAGTAGTAAGTGGCTTAAGTAAGCCAAGTATCGACCCCTCAGAGACTCGAATTAAGTGAAGTTTGCTTAAGTATACTATATTATATTTAACTTCTAAATATGCTAACAACAACGTAACCAAAAAGTGAATAATTTGTTTTATAAATTTTATACTAAAACTACTAACAATTATCTACTTTGAATTTGGACTATGGATATAAGCATGCCGAGGTTATAGAACATGTAATGAAACTGATTATCATCATCAATTGGTTAATATTTTCTTCCTGTTGCTAGCCAAGAACATTAGCCAAGAGATTAAAACTCTCGTATTTAATCTCACTTAAGAATCATGAACCATCCGTCTACATATCTGTGATCAAATGCAATTCATGACCTAGCGATACAATTCCGGTTCCTAAATTGACTAATACGGCTTTCAAGTATATTTCTATCAGGAAAGCACATCAAAACTCAATTTTCCCAAATCAAGAAAAGAACAATATCCTATTAATTCACAACTTTCCAACTTCGTTCTCTCTCGAGTGAAATCGGACTTTTTAGATGTACACTAATGTAGGCCACACACCAATGCAGTAGAAACAAGAATTAATAGAACAACATGGAAGAAAAAGATGAAAAACCAGATAATTGCTAATCAAACTTCATCACAAGTGTTCATAACCTCAGCAAGGAAGGGAATTAGCCACTCATTTGTGGATTAATCATCCTAAAACAAGTGTTAATCATACAAACAATTGAATTAGAGAAGAAAGAAAGAGAGAAAAAACCCTGAACTTTTCGTCCCTCAACTTCCTGTAACCCACGTCCTTGCTCCACCAAGTCTGAATTATGAAAAAATGAATCTAAGTGTTCTATTTATACTAGTGGGAATTTTTCCCGGAATAACAAGCAACGTTTCACGGAGTGCATCGCCGAGCACTGCCTCCGTGACACGCCATGAACGTGGACCCTCAATGGAATTTGGGGTTCCGGGAATATAGCACCAATGTGGCACGGCGTGCAACGCGGAGGCTAGCCACCGTGCCACAGAGCTATCGCGAACCTTCACTGGAAATTGATGAATTTTCACCCTCCAGGCAGAATGCCTCCGCGATGGCAGCGTGACATGGCTCCATCGCAGAGCCCCTTTAATTAGTGCAGTCCAGTGCCTTGTTCCTTGCTCGCATCCAAGTCCAACTCCGATATCATCCAACATGCATTTTAGCTCCTTGAAATCACATTTTTCCTACAAAACAATGCTAATCATGTTGGTTAGTATAAATTCACATTTTATTACCAATTACATGAAAATGTATACACATTGCTAGATAAACAAGGCAAAAATGATACTTTTGAGTATCACTTGGGCATATAAATCTGCCCAAGATCATGTGTATATATATATATACGGACAGAACAGTGAGAGTACGAATAAAACAAGTTAAAATCTTCCTTTTATGCTACGAAACATCATCCAAATCCAAATTAACTTCGAGTATCGAAGTATAAGGCTGCAAGGAGCATTACTAAAGAGTTAGTTTTGCAAAATTCTCCTGGTGAATCATAACTCCGTCGAGCTAAAGTTGTTGGAATTGCTCCAAACTAGAGTTAATACGATCGCAGGCTTAATGTAAGCATTTCTCCCTTCTGGATTCTTGAGAGTTTACGAGCTTTTGACCGTGTTCCATCAAGTTGAAATATAGTCAATATTTCTATATAAAGTTATCATTTTTATCGAATTTAGTATTGAAATTAGCCTCATTCTTCCAAAAATATGATTGCAGTAGAAAAGAGCAGTTGAATACGAGCTGAAATCGCCAGTTAATCAGTAAACAATGAATGAGGTATGTTAAGGCAGTTTCCTTCGGCTAGTTTTCTTAGCATGATAACTCAGTTGAATCCCAGTAAGAGTACCAGCAGCATATCTATTATGATTAGATGTTGTCATGAGCTGAGACCAGTATTCCATATTAGTATGGGATGGATTATGCCTGTATAGCCTTCATGACCGACCCCAGGGTTATTAGCTGTGTCGACGCCTGCCAGGGGCAAGATGACATCGCTCTACAGAGCGGTATGCCATCCGCTAGGGACGAAGATGGGGTTCCAGATCCTCATATGCCGTGTTTGGCCTTGTATACACCCCATCGAGCCTAGTGCCCGGGGTGCAGATATCAGGAGTCCACCAGACTCAGACACAGTTACAGTCAGGGCCGAGCGGGCTCAGTTGCAGACCCAGGGGATTGGTAGGACGGCTATAGCTATTAGTTGACCAGTGTGACCGCGGATAGGGGTATATAGATTGAGGTGTACTCATCAGGCCTTATGGGGGACCCAGGTGGGTTATTTTATGCTGATTGTACCTTCCGGCTTATGGGGGTCAGGTAAGGTTTATGTTTGCTTTAGTTATTGATAGTTAGACAGCAAGACGTTCTATTACTCATGTATGATCTCTATTCCTTCATTTCAGCTATTCTCAGTTTTATCTCTTTATTTCAGTCATTTACAATTATCCCCTTACATATTCAGTACATATTATACTGACGCCCTTTCTAGGGCACTACATTAATTGCCTGCAGGTACGGATAGACGGGGAGAAGTACCCTCGTAGCTTTCATCCAGCATCACCAGAGCATTAGCTCCTTTTTTCCAGAGCTTATCGATAGAAGATTAACTTCTTTTGATTATACAGTTCATTGGTAGGTTGGGGCCCTGTCCCGACCATTATATTACTCCTAGAGGCTTGCAGACTATTTCTATTCCCCTGTGATTAGCTGTTATTGGCCGTGTGGAATGTACTTACAATGGTGTTCAATTATCCGAAACAGAATTTTCAAAAAATTGGACGAGGGAGGGGATTCAGATCAAAATTTTATTTCATTTTGTCTTAAACCTTGGCATATATCTAATTGATTAGGAACTCGCCATCTATTTTCATTGTTCAAATATTTAACAACACGAAAAAACCATTGTTCAATTCTTTGACAACATGTTAAAACCAAAAGCTCTGCCCTCCCTCTCTATCTATCCAAGGGATGGAAGGGCAGAGGCCTTTGGTGTCCCCTCCAGTCAAGAATTGGGGCCTCACAATCACTAGCCAATATGCTTTTCTCTCATGTCTTTCTTCGTTCATGGACGTCGATTCCCTGGATTTTTTGGTTTCCCTTTCCCTTCAACCAGCCACTCTTTTAGCTCCCAAAATATATATAATCCAGAATCCTTTTACGCGCCTTATCACGAAAGTGACCAAGCAAGCAGATGATGATGGTTCAGCCGGTAAGCTAGCAAGCTTACGAAATGACGAAAGAGGAGACCTTTCTATTATAAGTTGAAAGCGAGAAAAAAGAAATCTAAAAAAATACATTCAAACTTTCTACTTAATTTAAAACATAAAATAAACCTAAATAGATCCACTTCATTTATCACAATGAATTATATTTGTTCGATACACCGTTGTCAATATAAATATTGAAACCATAGGTGTTTTGGTTTACGTGTTGGCCGTGTGGATCCTTTTTTAACTGATAAATTAGCGGCCTTGTCGGCCATAGTTTACCTTAGCACTGGTTTTATCTTACGGTCATAACTGGACATCATGGAGGTCTTGTCGGCCCGCATAGGATTCTCTGTTGTTGCCTATTTCTGGCTAGCTATTTTCTTTTACAGGTGGCTATAAGGCCTTGTCAGTTGGGGACTGTGATTATAGCCGAGATATAGCCCGATGTTTTCTTGATTTAATAGTTAGTGTTAGCCCTGCACTAGAAGTGCTTAGGCTCAGTCTACTCAGTCAGTTCAGATCCTAGTAGGGCACCAGGTGCCAGTCATGCCTCCCAAGGTGGGGCATGACAAACTTGGTATTAGAGCAGGTCGTATCCTAGGGAGTCTGCAAGCCGTGCTAAGTAGAGTCTTGTCTATAGATATGTTGTGCACCATATTCTATAGGCAGGAGGCTACGAGGCATGATAGGATGGTTACTCTTTCTTCTTGTCCACTCGTGCTATAGAGTTGTACAGTATAGGGTTGAGTCCCTAAGCTTACCATATTCTTTTATCTACAGAAAAATGACAGATCCACAACACCCTATGACTGGTAGAAGATTGAATGTTGCAGCAGGGGAAGGCACTAGCAGGGTGACTCAATCAGAGTCAGCCCGATCTGAGGGCGATAGGGAGACTGCATCTCAGTCTCCCCAGCATTCTCCACCATGTCAGGAGCCACTCGGAGTGGCACATGTGACAGCACCATCCCCAACAGTCTCTACTATCGGATCAGGAGGATAGGAGCGTTGTTGTTATGCTAGCTCAGATGATGGCTGCACAGCGTTAGCCAGTGGCACCCATTGCAAAGTCCTCAGGAGGACCTGGTAGTTCGAGGGTCCGAGTGTTTCTCACATTGAGTTTCCCGCAGTTTACCGGGATGGACCGAGAGGAGGACCCTCAGGATTTCTTGTATCAGATGCAGCGGATCTTCAGGGTAATGCATGCTACACCTGCAGAGTCGGTTGAGTTAGCGGTATTCTGGCTACAGGACATCGCAGTATTGTGGTACGAGAGTTGGGAGAGGTCCCGACGGAGAAATATTTCCCCTCCGACATGGCCCAACTTCTCAGAGGCTTTTCTGGACCACTAGCTACCATGGAAAATTCGACAAGCCCGGGTTGATCAGTTCCTACATCTGGAGCAGGGGTCGATAAATGTCCGGGAGTATGCTATGAGGTTCGACTCCTTGGCCCGATATGCACCAACTTTTATGGATATCATGTCATCTAGGGTGCATCGGTTTATTATGGGCTTGAATCCAAAGTATGTGGAGACCTATTTATGGCCACTCTGTGAGAGGACATGGATATTTTCTGCGTCCATGATTTTGCTCAGAACATTGAAGGGATTAGACAGCGGCAACGGGAGATAAGGAGGGCAAATCAGGAGCAGTGCCACAGGGCCAGACCTAGTGACATGCAGGCAGAGTCCCAAGGTAAACCCAGGACACGATTTTCAAGAAGAACACCCAGACCCCAACCCCCACAACAGCAGTAAGGGAGTGGATTTGGTCGTCCAGGGCAGTCAGGGCCCGACGATAGCTTATGATTAGCAGGTTCACAGCCGCTGAGAGGAGTGGAGCAGAGTAGATTCACTGTGCCTCTTTGCCCTGTCTGTAGTTGACGTCACTTTGGGGCATGCAAGTATGGTTCCACAGCATGTTATACTTGTGGACAGAAGGGTCATTATATGAGGGATTGTCTAGCCAGGGGTCAGAGTGATCGGGACCGATAGGATAGATCTTCAGTAGGATCGTGTGCCCCAACATCTCCAGTAGGGCATAGGCCCTTAGCTCCAGCCGGTAGAGGCCGAGGCAGACTAGGGGCATCTAGCTCAGGTACTAGTCTAGATCTCACTTATGCCTTACCGGGATGGTAGGAGTCAGAGTCGTTGCCGAATGTGGTGACAGGTATGCTGGGTATTTGCTCTTACTCTATTTATGTATTAATAGATCCAGGATCCACCTTGTCTTATGTTACACCGTTAGTGACTCGAAAGTTCGATATCACGTCGAAATTACTTCGGCAACCTTATTCAGTGTCTACACCTGTCGGTGATTCCATCATAGCTAAGAGGGTGTACCGAGGGTGCACAATAGAAGTTGCTGGTCGTCAGACTTTAGCAGATTTGATAGAACTAGAAATGATTAATTTTGATGCAATTATGGGTATGGATTGGATGGCACCATGCTATGCAATATTGAATGTTGGACCAACACTGTCCAATTCCACCTTCCAGGAGAGGTTGTACAGGAGTGGAAAGGTAGTGCAGTTACGCCAAAAGATAGGTTTATTTCCTATCTTAGGGCAAGGAAATTGATATCAAAGGGATATATTTATTATATTGTCAGAGTTTAGGATGTCCAAGAAGAATCTCTGACTCTTCAGTCCATTCAGTAGTTAATGAATTTCCAGATGTATTCCCAGATGAACTACCTTACATTCCCCCAGAACGGGAAATCGACTTTGCAATTGATTTATTACCAGGTACTCAGCCCATATCTATTCCTCCGTATGAAATGGCTCTTGATGAGCTTAGAGAATTGAAGGAACAGTTGAAAGATATGTTAGATAAAGGCTTTATCAAGCTGAGTACTTCACCGTGGGGAGCACCAGTTCTGTTTGTGAGAAAGAAGGATGGCTCCCTCCGTATGTGTATAGACTACTGGCAGCTGAATAAAGTCACTATCAAGAATAAGTACCCGCTTCCCAGAATAGATGACTTGTTTGACCAGTTGCAGGGGGCAAAGTATTTCTCAAAAATTGACTTAAGGTCAGGGTACCATCAGGTTTGGGTTCGTGAGAGGGATATTCCAAAAACCACTTTCAGGACCAGGTATGGCCACTTTGAATTTCTAATCATGTCCTTTGGACTGATGAATGCTCCTGCAGTGTTCATGGACTTGATGAGCAGCATCTTCAGGTCATATCTGGACCTGTTTGTGATAGTATTTATTGATGATATTCTGGTATATTCCCGCTCAGAGAAAGATCACTGGGATTACCAACGAACAGTGCTCCAAACCCTCAGGAATTGCTTGTTGTATGCGAAGTTTTCTAAGTGTGAATTTTGGCTGAACTCAGTAGCCTTTTTGGGCCACATTGTGTCAGATACTCGTATTCAGGTAGACTCGCAGAAAATTGAAGCAGTGAAAACATGGCCCAAACCACCACTCCGACTAAGGTACGCAGGTTTCTGGGGTTAGCTGGGTATTACAGAAGGTTTGTGGAAGGATTTTCCACCTTAGCAGCACCTTTGACCAAGTTAACTCAGAAAGAAGCTAAATTTCACTGGACTGAAGCATGTGAACAGAGCTTTCAGGAGTTGAAAACCAGACTAACCTCAGCATTAGTATTAGCCTTGCTAGAAGGATCAGAGGGTTATGCAGTATACTGTGATGCTTCTGGCGTCGAGTTAGGATGTGTTCTGATGCAGCATGGTAAAGTAATTGCTTACGCTTCTAGGCAGCTGAAGAAGCAAGAAAAGAACTACTCCACCCATGACCTGGAATTAGCCGCGGTAATTCATACCTTGAAAATATGGAGACACTATCTATATGGAATTCATGTAGATATTTTCACTGATCACAAGAGTCTCCAATAAATTTTCACATAGAAAGAATTGAATCTACGACAGCGTCGCTGGTTAGAGCTGTTGAAAGACTATGATGTGAATATATTATACCACCTAGGGAGAGCCAATGTTGTAGTTGATTCCCTCAGCCATAAAGCTATGGGGAGTTTAGTACACATGAAGCCAGGACAGCAGGAGCTGGCCCGAGAATTGCATCAATTAGCCAGTTTAGCCATCCGTATAGTAGATTTGGGAGACAGTGCAGCAGTAATTCAGAATATGGCAGTATCGTTATTAGTTGTGGAAGTAAAAGAATGGCAGTACGAAGACCCTAACCTGGTCCAGTTCAGAGATAAGGTTCAACGAGGGGAAGTTACAGATTTTCAGGTAACCAAAGATGGAGTTTTGAGATATAGGGATCGCCTATGTGTTCCAAACGCAGCAAAACTTCGCTAGCAAGTTATGGGCGAGGTGCATTATTCCCGTTACTCTCTTCATCCAGGTTCAACAAAGATGTATCATGATATAAAAGAGATTTACTGGTGGTCGGGAATGAAAAAGGAGATAGTAGAATTTGTAGTTCAATGTCATAATTGCCAATAGGTGAAAGCCGAACATCAGAAACCCGACGGACTGACACAAGAGATAGCACTGACTATATGGAAATGGGAGGCAATTAATATGGATTTTGTGATAGGGTTACCTTGTACCAGGCGTAAATTTGCTTCCATCTGGGTGATTGTTGACAGATTGACGAAATCAGCTCATTTTCTGCCAGTGAAGGAAACTTTTTCAGCTGAAGATTATGCCGAGATTTATAGTCAAATTACATGGTGTACCAGTATCTATCATTTCTGACAGGGGGCACAATTTACAGCTAGGTTCTAGCAGTCCTTCTAGAGAGGTTTGGAAACCCAGGTCAATCTGAGTACAGCATTCCATCCTCAGACAGATGGGCAGGCAGAACGCACAATTCAGACGCTCGAGGATATGTTACGAGTGTGCGTGCTAGACTTCGGGGGTAATTGGGAGGAATATTTAACCCTTATTGGGTTTGCCTACAATAACAGTTACCATTCAGCAATTCAGATGGCGCCTTACGAGGCTTTATACGGGCGAAAATGTAAGTCCCCAGTTGGTTGGCTCGAGGTTGGAAAAACAAGGTTAATTGGACCGGATATAATTCATCAGTTAGAGGAGAAAGTGAAGCTTATCAAAGAACGTCTACTGACAGCTCAGGGCCACCAGAAATCTTAAGCTGACATACGACGTAGGAATTTGGAGTTCAATGCAAACAACTGGGTGTTTCTAAAAGTCTCGCCGATGAAGGGTGTAATGAGATTTGGATAAAAAGGGAAGCTCAGCCCGAGGTTTATTGGGCCGTATCGAACTCCGGAGAATAGGCCAGGTGGCATGCGAGCTAACTTTGCCTTCAGGATTGGAATCTGTTCATATAGTCTTCCATGTGTCGATGCTACAAAAGTGCATAGGGGATCCGTCTCGAATTGTGCTAGTTGAAGATGTCCAGGTTACCGAGGAATTAGCCTATGAAGAGATTCCAGTAGCTATATTAGATCGGCAGGTTCGCAGGTTGAGGACTAAAGATGTTGTCTCTATTAAAGTACAATGGAGAAACAAGAATAGAGAGGAAATGACTTGGGAAGCGGAGGATGACATGAAATCCAGATATCTTCTTGTTCCAGACTAAGTCCAGATTATGCAATTAAGGTAAGTTATTGATTCAGTCGTTGTTTCATGAATTGTGTTATATATATTGCTCGGTTGACTCTAGCTTTATTGTGAAATAGTTGTGATAGTATTATATGAAGTGCTTGTACTGGATTTTTCTTCGTTTCAGGATTTTTGGATAGTCCATATTACAGCGGAGACTCTGCCGAACTTTTTCCAGAATAAGTAGCTAACAAAGTTAAGATGCCTATAAGCTAAAGTTAAACATTGAAGGATGAATGTTCCTAAGGGGGGAGGATGTTACACCCCGTAAGTTTCTAATGGTAAGATGACCTATTTGTACGTTGGTTAAGAGTTTTAGGATATAATACGTACGAAAATGGGGCTCAGGGAAAGGTCGGACGAGCGTGGAGTTGGAATCGTGCGGGAGAAGGCCGGACCAACTACCCAGAGGGGCAACGTGGAACAGCCCCTCCATGGCACGTTGGGCTCCGTGGCACGGCCCAGAATTGGCGTGATAGGGTCCATGCCACGGACCCCTGTCCACCGCCTCAAGTATATATAAGTCTCATCCTTTGATTTTAAGTTATATTCCACATATATATACGGCCAAAACAGTGAGAATACGAAGAAAATAAGTTAAAATATTTCGTTTACACTACAAAATGCCGTCCAAATCCGAATTAACTTTGGTTATCAAAGTATAAGGCTGCAAGGAGCATTACTGCGGAGTTAGTTTCGCAAAATTCTCCTGGTGAATCATAACTCCGTCGAGCTAAAGTTGTTGGAATTGCTCCAAACTAGTGTTAATACTACCGCAGGCTTAAAGTAAGCATTTCTCCCTTCTGGATTCTTGATAAATTACGACCTCTCGACTGTGTTCCGTCAAGTTGAAATATAGTCACTATTTCTATATAAAGTTATTGTTTTTATCGAATTTAGTATTGAAATTAGCCTCATTCTTCCAATAATACAATTGCAGTTGAGAAGAGCAGTTGAATACGAGCTGAAACTCGCCAGTTAATCAGTAAACAGCGAACGAGGTATGTTAAGGCAGTTTCCTTCGATAAGTTAGTTTTCTTATCATGATAACTCAGTTGAATCCCAGTAAGAGTACTAGCAGCATATCTATTATGATTAGTTGTTTTCATGAGCTGAGACCAGTATTCCATATTAGTATGGGATGGATTATGCTTGTATAGCCTTCATGACCGACCCCAGGGTTATTAACTGTGTCGACGCCTACTAGGGGCAAGCTGACGTCGCTCTACGGAGTGATATGCCATTTGCCAGGGATGAAGATGGGGTTCCAGATCCTCATATGCCATGGTTGGCGTTGTATACACCCCCAACGAGCCTGGTGCTCGGGGTGCAGATATGAGGAGTCTACCAGACTCAGACACAGTTACAGTCAGGGCCGAACAGGCTCAGTTGCAGACCCAGGGGATTGGTAGGACGGTTATAGCTATTAGTTGACCAGTGTGACCGTGGATAGGGGTATATAGACTGAGGTGTACTCATCAGGGCTTATGGGGGTTGATCTTGGGCAGAATATGCCCAAGTGATACTCAAATGCTTTATTTCGTCTTGTTTATCCATCAATATTTGTACATCCTCATGTGATTTGTAGTTAAAAGGTGAATTTATACTAACCAACATGATTAGTGTTATTTTGCAGGAAAAATGTAATTTGAGGAAGCTAAGATGCATGTTGGGAGATATTGGGAATAGACTCGGAAGCGAGCAATGGAAAAGGCCAAAGAAATTCAGCAAATTAAGGTGCCCGCGATGGAGCCGTGTCACGCTGCCATCGCGGAGGCATTTTGCCCCGGATGATTAAAATTGGCCAAGTTCCAGTGGAGGTCCGTGTTGCCTCTGTGGCACGTTGGCCAAGCCCCGCGTTGCACGTCGTGGCACGTTGGGCATAATTACCTGGAGGACCGGATTCCAGTAAGGTTCAACGTTTGCGCCATGTCACGGAGGCAGTGCTCCGTGATGCACTCCGTGACACCTTGCTTGTTATTTCGGGAAAAATTCCCACTAGTATAAATAGCACACTTAGGTTTATTTTTAATTATTCTGACTTAGTTGAGCAAGGACGTGGGTTACTGGCAGTTGAGGGGACAAAAATCTTAGGGTTCTTCTCTATCTCTTTCTCCTTTATTTCGATTGTTTGTATGATTTATACTCATTTAATGATGTTTAATCCACAAATGAGTGGCTAAATTCACTTCCTGCTGAGGTTAAGAACATTTGTAGTGGAATGTAATTATTGATCATCTTGGTGTTTCATCTTTTCTTCCATGGTTGTTCTATCAATTCTTGTTCTTACTTCATTAATGTTTGGCTAATGTTAATGTACATCTAAAAAATCCCCGATTTTCGCTCGAAAGAGAAAGAAATTGGAAAGTTGTGAATTGGTAGGATATGATCTCTTCTTGGTTTGGGAAAATTGAGAATTGATTTACCTTCAGAATAGAAATATATCTAAAAGTCGTATTAGTCAATTAAGGAATCGGTTTCATATGGCTAGAATATGAATTTCTTTTTATCACAGAAATGTAGGTGGAAGGTTCATGATTCTTAAGTTGGGTTAAATACTAGAGTTTTAATCCATAGGCAATAATTCTTGACTAGCAACCGAAGGAAGGATTAACCGACTTGTATCAATAAATTGCTTCCCTGCATGTTCGTTTTAGCCTCAGCATGCTCATTACTATAGTTCAGACTCAATTTGTACATTTGTTTTAGATTAGTATAAATTAGGAAACAAACTCCCAAAATCTTCTTGAAATTGTTGTCTGCATTCTTAGAGTTAGAGTTCATTAACGCTTGATTCGATTATTACCTCGGTCCAGTCCCTGTGGGATCGGTATTTGGCTTACTCTAGTCATTTTACTACTTGTTCGACCACGTGCACTTGCGTGTAGTCATTTAAAATCCCGAACAAGTTTTTGGCGCTGTTGTCGGGGACCGGCAATTGGTAAAAATTGTTTTCTTAAGTGTTAGTTTACGATTTCTATGTTGCGGGATTGTATCAAGCTTGGCCACGATTCAAATCTATGTTGCGGGATTGTCCACACCATCACCAATCCAATGATGTGCTGGTGCATACTTTCATAGAGGGTTTGGAACCCCACACAAAAATTTTGCTAGACTCAGCAGCTGGGGGACAAGCATTAGAAAATACTTATGAGGAGTTGTATACTTTGTTAAACCGTATTTCGCAGGGAAATCCAGAGTGGAATGCGAACTCTTCAAGAGGGGGAACAAGGAAAGCAGCAAGAGTCTTAGAAGTGGATGGTTTTACAGCTATTGCTGCACAGATAGCTGCATTACTGAATCAACTCAACACCCACTTCAGCAATATGAGCATGAATCAGTCTCAAGCCTGAGTGAATGTAGTGCAACAGATTTGATGTGAAGTGTGCGACAGTAATGAACACTCAGTTGAGTGTTGTGGTGCGAATCTTGATTCAGTGAACTTTGTGGGTAATGTACAGAGAAATAATCACCAACAGTATGGAAACAACTACAACTCTAATTGGAAGAGTCACCCGAATTTCTCTTGGGGTAGTAACAGCCATCAAGGGCAGAGTTCGAGTCAGGGGGCGCAGAGAAATCAAGGAGGGAAACAGAACTATCAGACTCAATACATAAGCAACAATGCACCTCCAGCACCACCATCACCCAGCATTGAGGAAATGTTCAAAACGATGATAGCTAACCAAGCTTAATTGCAGGCTGACTATGTGAAATTGGCAGCTGATGTAAAGAACAATCAGTTAGCTACAAAGGCGCTGGAGTACCAATTTGGGCAACTAGCTGGAGCTCAAAACACCAGGCCGAGAGGAGGACTCCCGAGTGACACTGACCCCAACCCCAAGCAAGTGAATGCAGTGACCACAAGGAGTGGTTTACAACTCAAGGAGGTGGAACCATAAAGACCACCGCAGTAGTCGGGAGCAGTGGAGAATGAGAGGGAACACAATGATGATAGGGGGAAGGAGAAGGAAGCTGAACCAGGAAGACCACCACCCCCGTTCCCTCAAAGATTAAAGAAACACAAGGAGGAAGCGTGTTTCAAAAAGTTCATGGAGGTTCTTAAACAGGTACACATTAATTTACCTCTGGCTGATGTTTTGCAGGGAGTGCCGAAGTATGCAGAATATATCAAGGACATCGTGGCGAACAAAAACAGGTTGACAGAGTACGCTACGGTGGCGCTTACGGAGGAGTGCACTTCCCGGATACAAAATAGGTTGCCCACAAAGCTCAAAGACCCTGGGAGCTTTACAATTCAACTTAAAATTGGGCAGAGTACCCGAGCTCGCGAATTATGCGATTTGGGAGCGAGCATTAATTTGATGCCGACATCGGTATTCAAGAAATTGGGGCTAGGCAGTCCTAGACCAACGACAATGATCTTGCAACTAGCAGATCATTCTTTGGCCAGACCAGATGGCATTGTGGAGGACGTGCTGGTGCAAGTGGGCTCCCTGATCTTCCCGATAGACTTTGTCGTGCTAGATTTTGAGCTGGATGTGGAAATCCCATTTATTTTGGGATGTCCTTTCTTGGAGACCAGGAAAGCACTGATAGATGTAGCTGCAGGGCAGCTAACTATGCGGGCACACGACAAGGTGGAGGTATTTGACGTGTACAAGGTCACGAAGCTTCCGGCCGTGTATAAGGAACTTTCAGTGATCAACGTGCTTGATCAAGCAGTTACTGCTAATATGGTTGATTGGCAAGATCTAATGGGAAAACCACCGATGGAGGACCCCCCAAAACTGGAGTTGTGGCAAGCAAATCGAAGTGCCACGTTCTTAGTCAATGGGCAGCGATGTAAGCATTATTGGGGTGAGGACGGTAGTCGAGAGAAGACGTCTGTCACCCTAGAGGATGACTAAGCTTCAATGATGTCGAGCCGCAATGGTAAACCAGGCGCTACACGGGAGGCAACCCGTGAAATTGTTGTAATACTTGAGTAGAATTAGTTAGAAAAGAAAAAAAAAGAGAGAAAAATAGAAAAATAAAAATGAAAACAAAAATTGTGTTTTATGTTGAAACCTATGAATTATAATCAATTTCTTATTGTGAGATGATTTTCAGGTTGAACGGAGGGTAAAAATGCAAAGGATCGCAAAGGAAAAATCGAGGTGAGAAAAATAATAAAAAGTGGCAAAACAGTGAGCCTGCGCGATGGCTCCGTGTCACGGAGGAGGGCCTCCGCGTTGACCTCCGTGACACGTTGAGGTGTAATTCTGGAATTTTTAAAATTCCAGAACACCTCCGCGTTGGCTCTGTGTCACAGAGGAGGTGCTCCGCGTTACCCTCCGTGACACGTTGAGGTGTTATTCGCGTCGGGTCACACCGGGTCACCGGGTGACCCACGCGAAAATCCTCCTTTTTAACCCCGATTTCCTTCATTGTTTCCTCATTTCTCATCCCCTCCGCAACAAACACCAAAAAATCCCCCCTTCCCCAACGTGACACGAACCTAGGCACGAGTTTTCTTCAACTTTTCTTTGATTTCATCAAATTAAAGGTATGTTCTTTAACTTCATCTCAATTCTTGACTAATTTTTCGATTTTGAGCATGTGAGGTGAGTACACCTTGCCTTAATTGTAAATTGAGCTTGAATTCATTTAGTTATTGTTCATTGATGTTCGTAGTATCATTGTTATTGTATGAACTCGATAAATACATACTTGATCGAATTTTTGTGACATTTGTAGCTAGGGTTAGAATTTGAATACGAAGGAACTAAATGTGGTTGAAATGTGAAAAATTTTGGGGTTGTTCATGTTGAGTGAGGTGAATTGTGTTGTGCTTAATGAGAATATGCTAAATAAACAATGGATTTTCGGGAGAATGAAATTAATGAATTGCATAGGAATTGGTGAATTGCATAGGTTGTGGTTGTTTAGAAAATTTTTGCAAGTGTTATGTGATGTAATGGTATCGATGGTGATATTGTGATTAGTTGTACGAAGTCTGAGTACTACATAGAATTTATTTCATCGAATTATCTGAATGCACGAAGCATGTTGATTTTTTTTAAAAAATTGAAAAAAAAGGGATTGTCTTGCCGAACTATTGTAGTTGTGGCTGAAGACTAAATGTGGGGTGGCCTAACTCAACCCAACCTTGGTTGAAGCTAAATTCCAATTTGAATAACATTGGGACTATTTGTTTGATTTGACAGGAACAATGGCAAGCAAGCAAGACAAAGGAAAGGGCGCATCTACATCAGGCGTCGGGAGAAAAAGAATTAGATTGGGAACGGCAGTCCCAGCAGCACCAGCGGTTCCACGCGGCCAACGCCATCAATACGGAACCCGATAGGTGACTGACGAAGGGAAGAAATGGTACACAAAGCACAAAGAGACCAAATACTTCCTTGAGGAGTGCATTGCAAGGGAGCCACTTGCACAGGAATTCCCCAGAATAGTACACCGGATTGACGCTGCTGGGCTAAACTTCATCTTCGAAGAGCCCAAGGAGTGCAATCTCCACTTGATTCGGGAGTTCTATGCAAACTAGAACCCGACACTCCGCAGTCACACCGTCAAGATAAGGGGGCAAGTTGTCACCTTTGAGCCCCATCACCTGAATGCCATCTTGGGGGAACGAGACACAGACGCCCATGTACTCCGGCAGCTGAACATAACTCCACCATATGCGGATATCAGACGCACATTGTGTGGAGCCTGTTCAACAGCGCGGTGGAGTAGGCATAAGGAGAGGGCTACCATCAGACACTGCCCTACTCTCAAATGAACAGGGAAGCCAGGATTTGACTTAAGATTGTGTGTTCCTGCCTGATCCCGGGGGTGCACATGATAGATATCACCCGGGATCGTGTGTGCTTGGTTTATGCCCTGATGAAAGGGCTGGAGATTAATGTTGGGGCGGTGATCATCTCCGCCATGAAGAGAGCTCGTTTGCATCAAGGGCACAGTACGGGTTTGGTGGTTTGCTGACCACATTTCTGAGGGGCCTTGACATCGAGGAGGAGTCCCTAGACTACATCCCGCAGATGGATAGGCATGCCTTGGACGTCACCAAAACTAAGGCACCCGACACCACTCACGGGCCAATTCTCACATTAGCCGAGCGATATGCTCGAGATGATCAATATATGGCCCGCATGTTCGGGATGCAGATGCTGCAGTTGAGAATAGGCGGGAGGCCAGCAATAGAAGATGAGTTGTGGCAGCTCGAGATAGATTACCCCTTTGGCGAAAATGCCAGGGCTCTATGCCGAGTGGGGCCAACTTTTGTGGAGCCCATTGATGATGATGTCCCCACAGATGAGGAGACACACCGCGATGACTCAGATGTTGAGTCAGATGAGAATAGAGGGGGCGATTCAGATATGGGGGATGAGGCAACAGCACCTGACGAAGAAGTTGAATACTTCGACTGATTAGGGAGTTTCACCACCTACTTCTGTGCTATGTTGAATTTGATGAACACTGGGGACAGTGTTCGGTTTAAGTGTGGGATGGGAGTAGTTAGGTGTCGGTTGTTTTGTTGTTGTTTATGTTCATGTCCTGTTGTTGTGCCTGTGAAAAAAATTGTGACCCTGTGATTTTGTGAGTATGTTGTGTATTGTAATTCAGTTCGGTGTGTAATGAATGTTAATCTGTTGTGTGCTGTGTTGAGCTGTTGTTAGCTGGTTGTGTAAATATTTTTATTTTCTATTGAAATTATCGATATTTTTAAACTTTTGTTGAATTTTTTTTATGATTGGGTTTCTCGGCCTTTGTTTTCGGTGCTTTTACCGAGAATAGTCCCATTGAACCGAAGTCGTAAATAGTGACCGTTACTTATGATGGATGGATGACGACCGTCTTAAGGGAAATGTAGTTGATAGGAGTAGTTTTTTTCTTTCTTTTATTTTCTTTCGGTTGGTTGTTTCCCAAATGTGTCGCTATTTCATGGTTCGAAATTCTTGTTGCGTGTTGTATATGATATTAAAGATGCAAAGATGATTCATATGATAGCATGCAAATGTGAAACATGTTGAGATAACTAGGCCATAGAGTTCGATTTAGTGTGATTGAGGCTTAATATTGAATTCTTGTAATTAGCTGATTGAAGAGTCTGTGAATAAGTCTTGAGTTGAGCATGTGCAATAAGTGTGAGGTGAGGTTTCGATTCTTCCATGCTATTGTGAAGTGTCTAGAACTTGCCTGGTGTGTGTACGAAACGAAATGAAGGATGTGTATTGTAGGAAAGGATGTAGGCATTTCTTTGATTTAACTGAAAGTTTTTCCATTATCATACCTACCTTGATAGTACATCCTAGTTAGCCCTATTGAGCCTTTAGCCTATTTTTTTCTTTCATCGAAAAGGTACAAACCGAGCTTAACCCCTTCTTTTCATTATCCGTGAATTTGATCCAAAACTCTTAAGCGCTTAAGAAAAATAATTTTCCCACAGTGTCAAGGAGTGGTAATTGTGAAAAGAAAGGAAAAGCGAAGTGGTGAAAGTAAAGAAAAGGTCAAGAGTGCAATGGCCGAAATTAATAAAATGAATATGTATAACTAATCTTTGTTATTAAGTCGAGTGTGCTTAAAGATATGGGAATAAAAATAAAGAAAGACTTCAAGAATGGGAGGATGAAGGAAGAAACAATGCCATAATGTTGGTGGGATGTATTGAAAAGCACTTAAGGATGCTAGTTGCTATTATTGGTTAGCCCAGTATTTACTGGTTCCTTAGCTTACATTACAACCCGTTAAGTCCTACGTGATCTTATATCACACGTCCTTATACTAGTGGAGTAATACACTAGAGGCAAGCTTATGGGTCATGAAATGATGCATGTGAATTCTTTGGGAGAGAGAGCGAAATCGTGTTCATATGCCCCTGCATGTAATGTTTTTGAGATCACATGATTGAAAAGGGGGAAATCCTCTTGTGTTGTGAGGGCACATGCTTGACGAGAGATTGAATTTCATGTCGGATGTCTTTGATCAGCTGATTTGCATGAGTTTGCCGAGATCGAGAGTCGATCCTTGAGTCTAGGAGTGCTTAATGTGTTGAATGCCATTGTATTGATGAGACTATGCATGTTTTCTTGATGATTTGCTATGTGAAATAATCGGTATAACCGTAGCTTGAATTGTTGAGCCAAAGTAGCTATGATTAGGTGTCAATTGCATGAAATGTGAGATTATTGTTCGAGGACGAACAAGTTTTTAAGTGTGGGGTAAGTGATCTTGGGCAGAATTATATGCCCAAGTGATACTCAAATGCTTCATTTCGTCTTGTTTATCCATCGATATTTGTACATTCTCATGTGATTTGTAGTTAAAAGATGAATTTATACTAACCAACATGATTAGATTTGTTTTTCAGGAAAAATGTAATTTGAGGAAGCTAAGATGCATGTTGGGAGAAATCGGGAATGGACTGGGAAGCGAGTAGTGGAAAAGGCCACGGAAATGCAGCAAATTAAGGTGCTCCGCGATGGAGCTGTGTCACGCTGCCATCGCAGAGGCATTCAGCCCCGGACGATTAAAATTGGCCAAGTTCCAGTGGAGGTCTGCGTTGCCTCCGTGGCATGTTGGCCAAGCCCCGCGTTGCACGCCGTGGCACGTTGGGCATAATTACCTGGAGGATCGAATTCCAGTAAGGGTCCGCGTTTGCGCCGTGTCACGGAGGCAGTGCTCCGTGATGCACTCCGTGACACGTTGCTTGTTATTCCGGGAAAAATTTCCACTAGTATAAATAGCACACTTAGGTTTATTTTTAATTATTCTGACTTAGTTGAGGAAGGACGTGGGTTACAGGCAGTTGAGGGGACGAAAATCTTAGGGTTCTTCTCTATCTCTTTCTCCTTTATTTCGATTGTTTGTATGATTTATACTCATTTGATGATGTTTAATCCACAAATGAGTGGCTAAATTCACTTCTTGCTGAGGTTAAGAACATTTGTAGTGGAATGTAATTATTGATCATCTTGGTTTTTCATGTTTTCTTCCATGGTTGTTCTATCAATTCTTGTTCTTACTGCATTAATGTTTGGCCAATGTTAATGTACATCTAAAAAATCCGGTTTTCGCTCGAAAGAGAAAGAAATTGGAAAGTTGTGAATTGGTAGGATATGATCTCTTCTTGGTTTGGGAAAATTGAGAATTGATTTACCTTCAGAATAGAAATATATCGGAAAGTCGTATTAGGTAATTAAGGAATCGGTTTCATATGGCTAGAACATGAATTTCTTTTTTATCACAGAAATGTAGGTGGAAGGTTCATGATTCTTAAGTTGGGTTAAATACGAGAGTTTTAATCCATAGACAATAATTATTGACTAGCAACCGAAGGAAGGATTAACCGACTTGTATCAATAAATTGCTTCCCTGCATGTTCGTTTTAGTCTCAGCATGCTCATTACTATAGTTCAGACTCAATTTGTACATTTGTTTTAGATTAGTATAAATTAGGAAACAAACTCCCAAAATCTTCTTGAAACTGTTGTCTGCATTCTTAGAGTTAGAGTTCATTAACGCTTGATTCGATTATTACCTCGGTCCAGTCCCTGTGGGATCGATATTTGGCTTACTCTAGCCATTTTACTACTTGTTCGACCACGTGCACTTGCGTGTAGTCATTTAAAATCCCGAACAGGGGCCCCAGGTGGGTTATTCTGTGCTGATTGTACCTTCCGGCTTATGGAGGCCAGGTAAGGTTTATGTTTTCTTTAGTTATTGATAGTTAGACAGCAAGACGTTCTATTACTTAGGTATGATCTCTATTCCTTCATTTCAGTTATTCTTAGTTTTATCTCTTTATTTCATTCATTTACAGTTATCGGCTTACATATTCAGTACATATTGTACTGATGCCCTTTCTGGGGTGCTATATTATTTGCCTACAGGTACGGATAGACGGGGAGCAGGTCCCTCGTAGCTTTCAGCCAGATCAGTTAGCTCCTTTCTTCTGGAGCTTGTAGATAGAAGATTTACTTCTTTTGATTATACAGTTCGTGGGTAGGTCGGGGCCTGTCCCGACCGTCACATTACTCCTAGAGGCTTGCAGACTATTTCTATTCCCCTGTGGTTAGTTGTTATTGGCGGTGTGGGGCTCATATGTGTTTTAGTTTACGTGTTGGCCATGTGGGGCCTTGTTTAGCTGATAAATTAGAGGCTTTTTCAGCCATAGTTTAGCTTAGCACTATTTTTACCTTACAGTTATAACTAGACATCATGGTGGTCTTGTCGGCCCGCATTGGATTCCCTGTTGTTTCCTATTTCTGGTTAGCTGTTTTCTTTTATAGGTGGCTATAAGGCCTTGTCAGCTGGGGGCTGTAATTACAACTAAGATATAGCCCGTTGTTTTCTTGATTTAAGAGTTAGTGTTATCCCTGTACTTGAAGTGCTTAGGCTCAGTCAGCTCAGTCAGTTCGGATCCTACTAGGACACCAGGTGCCAACCATGCCTCCCAAGGTGGGGCATGATAGTAATAATGAAAGAATACTCATGGAACTAACAAAATGACTATGGAAAAACTCTAAGAGTTCTAAGAAAAAGACTATAACAATTACGTAAGCCTTTTCCACGTGAACAAATGCGAGGCTCACCAGAAATTCGCCAACCTGAACTATTTAGTTAATAGAATCCTCGCCAATGTTACCTGTGGTCTCTGAAAAAAATAGTGGGGGAGTGAGTTTCTAGCTTAGTGAGTAATAACACTTAACCATAACTGCTTTTAATGGGGACAAATTATAAATATTGCTAGTATGAAAATCAACAAATATCACTAAATAAGGGCCTCTTTCAGAAAGGTCAAACCAAAAATCAGTTTTGTCTATGTCATATAAGCAGAAATCAATAAAAAATTTGGTAATAATCTCAGTAAACAGTGTCATATCAAATCTTACATTTTTTTATTTTGAGAGGTTTCCATGGATGAATCATGTAATCGGTGTGGCTCCCTACCTTGAGAGATAGTCAATAACTATATGCTAGTTCTACCTTTCCACTAGTGAGGGCTGTAACAGTAATCTGTAAATACAAGGTGCACCAGGTCTAACAACCCACCATTAGCTACAGGATCCATCAAGGTCTATTCCCATTTATACTTTTATTTGTAAATAGTAAGTAGTTATATGAAATCATTTTCACAATACTAGGGCACTTAAGTTCTTATAAATATCATGTACTTTCTTTTCGGTAAGGAAATCATCTCAAGTAACAGTAAAACATGTTTAGTAATTGTGAGATCATCTAAAATAATGGTAAACATATCAAATAAATATTTCAATACCATATCAAGTAAAAGACTTGTCCCACATGTCATTCCAAAGCATTCGGTAGCACATTACTTGAAAAATTATTATAAATCATGCAGATCGTGAAAATACAAGTTGTGGTAAGGTTACTACTCACAGTACTCGTGTCGAAAAAATCAACTCATCGCCTCGAGCAATTGGTACGACTTTCTCAGTTAATCTATATTCACATCATATCGATATCATGTTAATTCCTTTATTTATGCCACTTCATAACTAATTTAAAATGTCAAACCCCTCTGAAATTTGATGTTTGATTCTCTGATTGTCAAACTGCATTCGCTTGTGCTATGGTTACCCAAACCAATACAAAATAATTTAATTTCAAAATTTTCAAATAATACTCAGTTACTTCATGAAAAAATCTCATGGATTTTCCCCAATTGTCTTAGCCTTATTTTTTAAACTCTTCATCAATTCCCAATAATCCTATCTACCTAGTTTCAGGAGGAATCATATATATATAAACGAATATTATTCCAGAAGAAGAAGAAAAAAAGAGAACGCAAGTAATTACCTGGAGTTTGTTAGTCGAGGTTCAAGAATATATAACTTATTTTTTTTCTTCTTTTATGTGCATGCTACCACAGAAGATCCCTCTGGTTCTTACTCTTGTTTGACTAATAAATCTCACCACATCCCTTCACTTTATTACTTTTTTTCTCTCCCGTAAGAATTTTTTTTCTTCAACTTTAATTCAATTTTCTTAAAGCTCTAATCCTCAGCAATAAGGATTCTTGGTTAATTTAGGTTATAAGTAGCTTCTTTTGTTTTATCTTCTAATGGGATTTGCCCACTAATTTTTCTTTTAATTATTATTATTATTATTATTATTATTATTATTTGGTAATTTTTCTTCTTCCTTTTTTTTAACTAAATAAAAAAATTTTAAACAGGTTTTACAAGCATGGACTAATTAGTATTGCAATCTCTACTATAGGGGTTTTCTCATTACAGGGATATCACTACCCTTTTCTAATTTGTTTAGCCTCAGAATCTCATCGATTTTGATTAATCGACAACAATTTGTATACATTTAGATCCTACTTATCGAAAGCATATTAACCATACGGATGTATATGTTTAACTAATCAAAGTCTAACACAAGAGTGAGTAAAATAATAGCTTACCTGTACACCAAGTTGTCGATCAGACATTCCCAACTGCATAATTGCATCGATTTCTTGAGTTCTTGCGGAGTTCCTAGCTATGGAGGTTGAATCCTTACCTCTTGGACCTTGTTATTTTTCCAAAAAATCTATTTTTCAATTTTTGGGACATTTTTATTAAGCCCTTCTGCGAGATTAGGTTTTCAAAATCCTAAATAGAATAGGATTTACGGAATTCTGTCCACGTCACCCACTGCAGCGAGCACCTTTACCGTTGCAGCTGTTCCGCTATGGCGGGAAGCGTCCTACCACGGTGGACGCATGCCTGGCCCACCCTATCGTGACTAAGCCCATTCAAACTTGTCGTCGCGCGCCCTTTATTTCTTGAGAATTTTGTTTCAAATTTTTAAAAATTTAAATTCGCCCGCTATTAGGTGATTAGAGCGCTATAATGACCAGATGGATCGTTACAATTTTGGTGGTATGTTTATGAGTATGGTGGGCCTGTTTATATCGGGAGAAATAAGGAATATGCCTTCAGTTGACATGAACCATTTGTCTATTCCATAAATGAAAGACTATTGTAGCGGTTTTGTAGTTTTTAATGTAGACAAAATATTTGTTGGTGTTCCTAATAGTGGCAAATTTGTTGAAATTAGTGAATGATGGAGATTTGTTGTTGTTATCCAATCCGTTGCGTAATGGGGATACTACAGACATTTACATATGTCATAAAGTGTAAGCTTTTATTAAAAATACATATGTTACCAATGAGTCTCTTGAGACCACATGGAGGGTAGATGTTCCTAATAAAGATTCTACCAACAAGGTTGATGAAGGTCTCAATGCACCTTTCAGTTAAAGAAAATAGAAACTTATTGATGGTAGGGGCCAAATAGAACAGGTACAAACATCAAATTTGATAGGAAATAGTACTGAAAACACAAATGAATTGGAAGATGAATGTGGGTTATCTAATCAAAAGGAAAATTCTGATGAAGATGTAGAACCTCCTGTCTATGATGAAGTTGAAAATGATGAGAATATTGACCTTTTTGGTGATGAGGATGGTTATGAGAGTGATGTTCATAAAGAGTTAAACATAGTTAAGGAAGATTCAAAAGCATATATAAAGAAAAAAAAGCCAAAGAAGAAAAAAGTTGTTGAATGTTTCTGGGACCAGTTGGCATAGATCCTGATTTTAAAAATATTGATAGAACCAAGAAAGTTTTTCTGGTAAGCTATTATTTGATGAGCCTTTCTATGATAGTTCAAATCAAGATAACTTTGACAGTGAAAGTGAGGGCAATCACATGTTGACAAATCTGAAATTTTAATAGCAAAGAACAATAATCAAAGAATTCCATATGATCCAACATGAAAATATGTTGTGCGACAACTAAATATGGTTTTTGAAAATGTTAAAAGATTTATAGAAGTTGTTAGCAAGTATGCAATTGATAGAGGTTGTCAACTACAAACGATCTTTAATGATAAAAGAAGAGTTAGAGTTAAATGTAAAGCAAGTGGTTATCCTTGGTTATTGTATACAAGCAAAGATTCTAAATTTCCTAATTTCATTATTAGGAACTATAATCCTAGACACAAGTGTTATAGGATCAATAACAATACGATGTGCAACTCTAAGTTTTTGGCAAAGTACTATAAAAGTAGGATCATTTCTCAACCTTTCATAAAAGGGTGGGGGGGAATGCAAGATCTAATCAGGGATGATTTTGGATTATATGTTGGTAAGTTTGTGTGTTTGAAAGCCAAAAAAATAGTATTGAAGAAGGTATTAGGTGATCATGTTACTGAGTTTAGTAGAATATATGATTATAGAAATGTTCTTCTTGAATCAAATCCAGAAAGTACTTGTGTGGTAAAGGTCACAAACTATGATGATGAAAAAAAGCTCTTCCACTCCTTTAATATTTGTTTTTCATCTTTGAAAAAAGGATTGATTGAGGGTTGTAGAAAATGCATTGGATTAGATGGTTTCTTTTTGAAGGGGATATCTAAGGGTCAATTGCTTGTTGTTATTGCAAAGATAGGAATAATCAAATATTTCCAATAGCATGGGTTGTAGTTGCAATTGAAACTAACAATACTTGGTATTGATTTTTGAAGATCTTGATTTGATTTGTACATCAATGATGGAGCAAGATTAACACTTATAAGTGACATTCAAAAGGTATGATTTCAGTTTCTTTTTTGCTACCTGATTTCAGTTACTATTAGCTTTGTTTTAAGTCTGTTTTAAGCTTTTTATAGTTGTTAATTTAAGCTTTGTTTGTCTATGATTTAAGCATGTTATAGTTACTGTTTTAGGCTTGTTATAACTACAACTACAGATTTAGACTTGTTGTAGCTACTATTTAACTTAGTTGGGCTATTATTTTAACTTAGTTTGTAACACTTGTTATAGCTACTGTTTTAACTTAGTTTAGCTACTATTTTAGCTTAGTTTGTAATACTTGTTATAGTTACTGTTTTAGACTTGTTATAGCTGCAGATTTAGACTTGTTATAGCCATTGTTTTAACTTAGTTTAGCTACTATTTTAACTAACTTTGTAACACTTGTTATAGTTATTGTTTTAGGCTTGTTATAGCTATAGATTTATACTTGTTATAGCTATTATTTTAACTTAATTTAGCTATTGTTTTAACTTAGTTTAGCTACTATTTTAACTTAGTTTGTAATACTTGTTATAGCTACTATTTTAACTTAGTTTAGCTACTGTTTTAACTTAGTTTAGCTACTATTTTAACTTAGTTTGTAATACATGTTATAGCTTCTGTTTTAACTTAGTTTATCTACTATTTTAACTTAATTTGTAACACTTGTTATAGTTACTATTTTAGGCTTATTATAGCTACAAATTTAGACTTGTTATAGCTATTATTTTAACTTAGTTTAGCTATTGTTCTAACTTAGTTTGTAACACTTGTTATAGCTACTGCTTTTAGCTAAGTAACTACCTGATTTGTAGCAAAGTTTGACACACTTGCTGTAGCTATGGTTTTAACATAACTTTAGATATTGATTTAAGTTCCTTTTATACACTTGTTATAGCTACTGAAATCAGCTACTGTTAGGTGAAATCATTCCTAATAACTTAGTACGCTATAATCCTGAGAAATGGTTCAAAGCAATGTTTAGGACAACTTTAAAATTTGATAGTATGGATGACAATATGGCTGAAAAATTTAATGCTTAGGTGTTGGGTGCTAGTTACAAAACTATCATCAGCATGCTTAAAGAGATTAAGAAAAAGATAATAAGTAGATTCACTAAAATGATAGCATATGCAGATACGTGGACTCATGACATATCCCCAATGGTAATGATGGTACTAAATTCAAATGTGGAGAAGTCAATGAAGGTGAAAATTAAGTGGAATGATGATACTCGGTATAAAGTGAAGGATGCTCCATATACACATGTGGTTAACCTAATTCAAGGAACTTGCACTTGCAAAGTTTGGGCATTGAAAGGGATTCCTTGTGCACATGTTATAGCAACCATGCATCATGATAAATCCAATCTTTTTGACTTAGTTAGTAGGTGGTATAAAAAGATACCTACCTGAAAGCTTATAGAAATTTTTGCACCCAGTGACCAATATGAAGATGTGGCCTAAGACATCAAATTTAAAAGTTGAGCCACCTCCTGTTAAGACAATACTAGAAAGGCCTAGTAAAAATAGAATGAAGGAGCTTGGAGAGGTACCAAATTCTGGAAAGCTTTCAAGGAGGGAAAAAATCATGACTTGGTCAATTTGTAAGTCTATAATCCACAATAGCAAAACATGTCCAAACAAACCTCCAGCCACTTCAGAAGTACATTATATGTCTTTTAGTGTTTAACTCTTATGTATATTATATTAACATCTCTAATAATTTCAAAATTATTTTTTGTAAAGGGAGTTGCTATATCACAAACATCCACCAGTGCAAAGAGAAAGCAGAAGCAGAAAACTAGGTCCTCTCAGCCAACTTAAGAAAAGCATCTCTATCTCAACCAACTCAAGAAGAGGATCTGTCTCGGTCCTCTCAGTCATATCAACCAGTGCATTTGTCTCATTCATCTCAATCAAGAAGTCAATCTCAGACCACTTAGTCATCTCAATCAGGAAGTCAATCTCAGTCCTCTCAGGGTGGAAAAAATGCATTCAAGAGGCCAAGATTAGTTGGTCATGGGGTGTTTGTGAGCAAAAGTGGCTATATTTGTGGAGAGGTAAGGATAAGATGTATTAATAAGTTTATCTCCTTAGTTATTCCTCTTTAAAATATTGTAACATATCTATTATTATTTAACAGCAAGGAAGACCTACTAGTAAGATAATCAAGAGTGGAGCACAAGAAAAATTGACATGTTTATCTTTAGTGACTGGTGACCTTTATTATGCACACCTTAAAGATCTCAAAGGGAATGGAAAAAATTCTATCACAAGAAATCAGCTTCAACATAAAAGTGCATTGGTCAGATATATGAAAATCAAGTTACAAAATTCATTAGAAGGTGCGACTGGAGGTGTTTAAGAATGGCAGTGACTCAAAGTATTTTAAGTTACTCTTTTGGTTTTGAGTGCATTAGTACAGATAGTTTTGGTTGTGTATTTTGATGCTACTGATTTCATAACAATGATTGGCAGATCAAGTAAGCATGTATGGTGATGTTTCTCGACTACTAATGCTACTTTAATTTGTGTATTTTGGATAAATTAAGATCTAATATTAGTCCTTTTACATTGAAAGATCGAGTAATTACATTGATTGTTGATTTCGTTTTTAGTTACCTGCTACAACCTTCCTAGAAAGGAATGTTTATATAGGATGCTCTTTAGTATTGTAAAGGTTTTACATTGTTCAAATGTTTCTTTCTTATAAACATATTGTGATGTAACCTTGAATTTGTGGTTATTCTATCAAAAATGCAAATTAAAGAGGCTACAAAGATTCCATATATTATACAAGCAGGTCCTATATATTACACAAGAAGGTCCCATCTATTAAAAGATCCCATATTTACTAATGACTTCACTAATTTCATATTACACAAAAAGATCCCACATTTACTAATGGCTTTACTAATTTCATATTACACAAAAAGATTTCATATTCACTAATGGCTTCATTAATTCCATATTACAAGCAAAGATTCAAGCTTACACGAAGTCTTTATCATTTGAACTAAAGAAATATATTAAAAGATATACTAATAAACAACATCTTCAATTTTTTCATCTTCTTCAATTCGTTCTCAAGTTTCATATTATCCTTTTTCAAGTCAAGAATTACTATTTTTGCTTGTGAAGAAAATATATCATCACAACAATGAAAGAAACCACAAGTAACACGACCCCTAACCTGAAAAATTAAATCACACCATTTAATCAAAAACTTCAAGAAAAATTATATCGATTAATGTACAATAATTTGATAAATACCCCCATAATTTGGGCATCCATAAAAACATCATCATGGATGATTTTTTGTTGTTGATGTTCTTATTTGTGCTAGTTGCTCACAATTGCAAAAGACATTCATCCTAATTTTGGAGAAATGTAGAGGAGAGGATGATGAAGAAGAAGAAAACTAGATATGTTCAAGAAGAAGGGATGAGTTATTACAAAATAAAGAATAAATTGAAGAAGGATGAAAAATAAGAGGAGAGTTTTAGAGGGAAAAAATATGCAATTTTACAGAAATGATGAAGAAGAAATGAAGAAAAAAGAGTATGAAGAAGAAGAAGAGTATTTAGAGGTAAGAAAACTTTATTTAAAATGCTTACTCAGTAATTTTTAGCCATTATAATGCCATGTAGGAAATTTTTAATAGCTAAAACTCATGCACGCGGGAGTTTTTGAACACACGATTTTGGTCGAGTCAGCACTCAAGTGTGTTTCTATAACCTGAGGGTGATAGTTCAGGTATCTAACTGAAACTTCGCATAGTTCAGGTACTAACTCACAAAAGCGGTATAGTTCAGATGTGTTTTTGGACCTTAACTCAAAAAAAAATTACATGTGCTAACTAATAAAAGTAGATCTACATGGCTAAACCTCTCAAGCTGCCAAGACAGGAAAATAACTGCAATTGTTCCTCTTCTCGGCAATGTATCTCTTTCAACACAACTTCACTCCTATTCTATTCTTTATCATTTTTCTCAATGATATAAAGTATATACACACACACACATACAAACTAACTCGGAATACGTAAAGGGTTCTTTTGGAAAGTCATCTGGTAATTAATATTGATGTAATTACTAGAATAGTAATTACACTGTATAATAATTACCTGTTTGTTTGTCATAATGTAATTACAAGTACATTATTAATTGCACAAGTGTAATTATATAGGTAGGTATTTTTAAAATAAAAGTTATTTATACAAATTTAAAATTAATATTTAAGAAATATGTGTCTTTATAAATGATATTAAATTAGGTATTTAAGATACATATTGTCTCTAAAAAATATATTAGTTTACATATATATATATATATATATTATAAAAAATAATTGATATATATTTTAAAATTAATAATATTTTAATTTAATTAATTATAAAAACTAACATTATATTTATTAAGGACATCATGAAATGCATGTTTGACAAAAATATTTAATAATATAAATATAATTTCATAAAATTAAATATTTAACAAAAAATAATCTATTAATTCTAACTAAAAATGAATGGCATACAGTGTGAAATAAAAAATCAATACTACTAAAACATATAAATTAGAACCGAAAATATAACACAAACTCAAAATTAAGAAAAAAGAGTTAAACATAATACTCTTATATCAAATTACAACATAACTTAAAATAAGTTGCAACGTAACTTAAAGAGCAAATATAATTCAAAATAAAAGGAAACATAAGTATATAACATCATTAACAATGAAATTATCCTTTAATACAAAAATATTTAAAATAATAATCTATTTATGTTAAATGAAGAAACAAATACGAGCAATTACATGGAATCACAAGAAGTAAAGGTTGAAAAATAAGAAGAGAAAGAAATGAAAGATAAATAATGTAACATAAAAAATATTTTAAAAATAATTTTTTTTTAAATAACGAAAATTTAAAAATTAAAAAAATAGAAATAAAAAAATAAATAAAAATAAAAATAAAAGCAAAGAAATTGAAAAGTGACCTTATAGTTACACCATGTAATTACCTAAAGTTTTCACCCCTCCCCCTGAGAATTGGAGAGAGTAATTACTCCCTCCCAATTACATCCAATTTTCTGCTCACCGTGTAATTATCGGCCAAATAAATAGGTCAAACTCTATAATTACGCTCAATTACTCCTAAATTCAATTACAGCTGGCATTCCAAACAGGCCCTAAGGGTGTGTTCCATTTGAAGGAAAAAAAATTCATAAAAAATAGTGTCACGACCCGAACATAGGCCTGCATCGAGACACGATACAAGAAACTCCGAGAGGCTCCAAGCCAACCCATGGCATGAACATACTTCTAACTCAACATAGATAAGCGGACGATCATCATAAATAGCATGGTGGAAGTCTAAACAACATAACATCATAATACATACATCAATCTAAAGTTGAATACAACTATGTCCGAGAAACCTCTAGTACTGACAAGTTGATAGGACAAGACCCCAACTAACTCACTAAAATCTGAAAACTAAAAATACGACATACAACTGATAAGAAGGGCCCTCGCAAGATGAGGAGTCACCAACTGAGGCTGAGGAAAGCTAATTCGGGGAATATGAATAGCGGCGGGACTGAGTCTGGATATTGGATCCTGTATCATAAAACGATACAACATAGAATATGCGGTCAGTACGTGAAATATACTGAGTATGAAAGATAAGTAAAACAGCTAAGTAAGTAAAATCATTAAACATGCATAGCATATAACATCATCAAGATAAGATTCTAAGAGTGTGGTTTGCATGCTATTTTCTAAAATCATGATCTGAACATAACTGAACATCATAACTGAATTGAATGACCCAAAGCTGAAAACTGATAATCATAAGTAAAATTAAATATTGGGTCAAATCTGCTGAAAACATAACACCATGACTGATATACATGCATAACTGAAATTATGAGGAACAATTGGAGACTTGTAATATAATCGACATTACCATAATAGAGCTTACGTGGTCCTGACTATCATACTCAAGTAGGCAGAGCCGTTCAAAGCCTTGCCAAGGCTAAGGACGTTACGATGATATCGATATCAAGCTCAAGGCCCCTTTGAGGCAGGGGAAAGCTCCAAAGGAGGTCTCAAATAATCTGATCATACCTACATTGGCGTGTAGTTCTAAGGCATAGGGTTGACTGACCCTTAGCCTACTCGATGCTAGACTCTACTCCAAGAAAACATGCATATGCTCTCCATCGTTTGTCAATGAAGCTGACCATCATCTAGTAACTAAGCTGAATAATAACATACATACATAATCTAAAATCATAACATGAGGAGCCTTGGCTCAAATGATACCACAAGCTGAAAAATAATGAGACTCTTGACTCCAAAACTATGTGGTAAGCTAATTCATGAAATCATAAGACATACTTGATCATATGGGCTTGCCCAATATTTAAACATACTTGAAATCAACTTGATTCACTTTGAAAACATGAACATAAACATGGGTATTTCGAAATCATATTTTTTTCATAAACATCACATCATACTTGAACATATATCTCATAGATCTCAACTTTCATGAATATTCATGGATGGGCATTATAGTTTAGAAAAGTTAAAAATAAAATTTATAATTTAAAACATAGTAAAATTTGCCCATTATTCATAATTCATCATTTAAAACATGCTTAGATCATACCCATGATAGAAACTTAGGCATTCATGCATTTGGTAAAAAACCCCATGGAATCATCAACTAAAACATCATGAATTGAGAGGGAATTGGTCATGGGTGTGGACAATTGCACCCATTAATAGCCTTACATACCTGAAGGGATCTGATATTCACACTTCCTTGATTGCCCAAAGATAATTGAGGACGAACTTTGAAGAACTAGCCTTGATCACCTCTCAAACTTCTAAAGTTTCATACATGAATTAGGATAGGCTTAAAATGACTTAACCCTTCTTAAAACATTCTATTCTGACCTTAAAACGGCGTAGTTTACATCTTAGGAACATAGGAATTATGGAAAAGCCCTTAATAAACTCGCAAGAAAAAACAGACTGCCACTCCCAACAAGGGACTGGACAAGTCGTTGTCACTGGCCACGACTCGAGGCCTGGATTCGTCATGAACACTGCCAAAAATTTGTTAAAGGTTACCATGAGGGACATAACGGATCGTTATTGGTGACCACGACTTGTGGTCACCTCCCGTTGCCTTTACTGCCCAAAATCCTTGATCCCCAATCTCTCTTGACCACAGATGACTTAACGGTTCGTGGTGCTGACCATGACTCATGGTCACCTCCCATAGTCACTCTGAACATAAAATCTCAACCAAGTCCCAGCCTCTCCCCATGAGTCACTTAACGACTCGTGGGGTTCCTGATGGGCCTCTGGATGACTCATCCTTTGACCTGGTGCAAAAATTCTTGTTTTCTTCGTTTCAAGTCCTGGGTCTAATCTTAAGGCTTTCGGGGTATAACAATATCTTCCCCTTGGGAACATTCATCCTCAAATGTTGAAAATCATACAGAAAAGCAGAGAAATGCAATCATCATACTCAAATACTGAACATACATACTGAAAACTGATGGAGTGATTGACTCCAATTTGAACTAAATGACTAAACTGAATTTCTGAACCACACATACATCCATTTACATGAAAAAAACTAAGGTACATGAGCTGAACATGAAACTGAATAGAGTAGTAAGAAGGAAACTGATACCTCAAGTTGAAACTGAGCTAGAAAGGAATAGATGCGGGTATCTAGGCATCATATCTTCTTGGGCTTGCCATGTAGCTCCCTCAACATGCTGATTCCTCCATAAAACTTTGACCGAAGCTACTTCTTTTTTCTTAGTCTACGAACCTGACGATCTAGTATTTCCACCGGAACCTCTTTACTACTAAGGCTGTCTTTCACACCAATATTGTCCACCGGAACAACCAGAGATGGATCACCCACACACTTCTTTAAGAGTGATACATGAAAAATTGGATGAACTGAAGCTAATTCTGAGGGCAACTCCAACTCATATGATACCTTACCAACCTGTTTCACAATCCGGTATGGGCCAACATAATAGGGATTGAGTTTCCCTTTCTTTCCAAATCTCATCACTCCCTTCATGGGAGATACCTTAAAAAACACCCAATCGTCGACTTCAAAGTCAAGTTCACTCCTCCTCACATCCACATAGGACTTTTGGTGATTCTAAGTTGTTTTCAACCTGTCCCGTATAAGCTGTACTTTCTCCATAGCCTCATGAACTGAATCTGGACCTATCATCGCAGCTTCACTGACTTCAAACCAACCAATAGGTGATCTACATCTCCGCCCATAGAGAGCCTCAAACGGAGCCACCTAAATGTTGGAATGGTAGCTATTGTTATACACAAACTCAATGAGAGGAAAGTTATCATCCCAACTACCCTTGAAGTCAATCACACACACTCTCACATGTCCTCGAGAGTCTGAATAATCTGCTTCACCTGACCATCTGTTTGCGGGTGAAATGTTGTGCTGAGCTTGACCTGTGTACCAAGTCCCTTTGAAATGATATCCAAAACTGTGAGGTAAATTGAGTAAAAACCTCTATCTGATATGATGGAAAATGGCACTCCGTTCAGCCGAACTAGCTCTCGAATGTATAATTTAGCATAATTCTCTGTTGAATCGGTAGTTTTGACCGGTAAGAAATGAGCTTCTTTGGTCGACCTGTCCACAACCACCTAAATAGAGTCATACTATCGACGAGTGCGAGGCAACCCTATGATGAAGTCCATATTAATCTCCTCCCTTCCACCTAGGAATAATGATGTGCTGAAGTACATGTCACTGCTGAAGTACATGTCACGCCCTGCCTTGGGAGGCATGACTGGCACCTGGTGCCCTACTAGGACCTGGACTGCTAGACTATTGAGCCTAAGCACTTCTGGTGTCAGGCTGGCTCTAATTCTGGATTTATGAAAACAACGGGCTATATAACAGCTGTAAATATAGCCTCCGACTGAAGTACATGTCACGCCCTGCCTTGGGAGGCATGACTGGCACCTGGTGCCCTACTAGGACCTGGACTGCTAGACTATTGAGCCTAAGCACTTCTGGTGTCAGGCTGGCTCTAATTCTAGATTTATGAAAACAACGGGCTATATAACGGCTGTAAATATAGCCTCCGACCGACAGGGCCTATAGACACCTATAAAAATATAATAGCTACCCAGAACAACTGAACATAAGGTACCTATGCGGGCCAATAAGGCCACCATGCTGACTAGTTATCACTGAAAAGTAGAATCAAGTGCTAAACTGATATGTGACCGATAAGGTCACCAACTGACAACTGAACAAGGCCCCACACGGCCATCACATGCAAACTAAAAACATACACACGGCCCCGCACGACCGGTACAACTAACCACAGGGAATATACAACCCGCAAGCCTCTAAGTATAACAAGATAGTCGGGAAAGGGCCCTGGCCTACCCATACTGTACAACAAAAAGGAAAGTAAACCTTTAGTTGTCAAACTCCGAATGATAGGAGCTGAAGACTCTATACGCTGGCTAGAACTACGAGGGATCTGCTCCTCGTCTATGAGTACCTGCAGGCAAGTAATGCAGCGCTCCAAAATGGGCGTCAGTACCACTGGTACTGAGTATGCAAAGCAATAACTGAAAATAACTGAAAGCAAACAACAGTACTGATAGATACTGAAGTAATAGGAGACGTGCTGAGACTGACTGAAAAGAGTGTAACTTTACTGAAGAGACTAAGAGTCATACCTGATAACATGGCAGTCTACTTTCTATCTATTAATAACTAACACAACATAGCATACAAGAACCTTACCAGGCCCCCTAAGCCGTAAGGTACCAACCAGCACACAATCTATATACCCCTACCCAGGTCATACCATCCACCTAGTAACTATGAGCATTCTGTAGGCCCCCTGGGTATGCAACTTGGGCTCGCTAGGCCCCTGACTATAGCTGTATCTGAGTACGGAGGACTCCTGAAATCTGAAATCTGAAATCTGAAATCTGTAATCTGAAATCTGAAATCTGCACCCCGGGCGCAAGCGCTCGATAGGGGGTGTGGTATAGTGCTGATCAGCCTGCTATGGGGAATCTGCATCCCATCTTCGTCCGCTAGCGGACGGCATGCCACTCCATAGAGCGACGTATCCTCACCCTCTAGAGGGCGAGTCGACATAGCTATTAACCCTGGGGCGGTCAAGGAAGCTCTAAGGGTGCCCAACATAGAACAAATCATGTCCCCACAGATAGAAATAGGCACATGTAATATATATACTGGATCTGATAATAATATTTCTGGAATATTCTGCTGGGACTTATACTGTTTTACTAATTTCTTGCTGAACACTGTATTATATTTCTAACTTGCTTACTAAATTTCATACTGAACATAATATACGACTTATGAAACATTCTACTAAAATTCGTACTATTTTGCTATACTAGAACTACTAGCTTGCCGAAAGAAACTGGCTTTACATACCTCAACTGCCGACTTTCTGATTAACTAGCGTAGCTCAGCTAGTATTCAGCTATTTCTCCCAACTGTATTCATATTCACGAAAGAATAGAATTAATTCTACAATTATTTTGGAAAAAAACTATATTATGGCTATACCTACTGCCTATTCTTCGACTTATCGAAGAACGGCCGTAAACTCGCTATTTCTCGGGGGTATAGAAGGGAGAAATACTCACTTTAATGCTGGGAGTATATTAACACTAGTTTGGAGCAATTCCACTTACCTTAGCTCGGCGTGACCATGATTCGCCGGCCAAATTTCGCGAAACTAACTCCACAGGAATGCTCCCAACAGCTTTATACTTCGCTACCCAAAGTTAATTCAAGTTTGGACTGCGTTTGACAGTGTAAACTGAAGGAAATTTAATCAAACCCTTCGTTCCCCTCTGTTTTAGTTCATTTAATGGAAATTATATGAAGGGAAAATGATTTAAAATGAAGTGGGAGACTTATATACTTGGGGCCTTTAAGTCGTATTTGTCGAATGCGATTTATAAGTCGCATTTGCCTTGCGACGCTCCGACTTGGCACTTGTTCGGTCTCTCCCCGGGCCCTTTTCTCGCACGTATGGCATTCTAAAACTCTTAACCAACATGCGAATAGGCCAACTAAGTGTCAAGAACTTACGGGGTGTAACATCCTTCCCCCCTTAAGAACATTCGTCCTCGAGTGTTAACTTTTGTTTTCAGAAATTTTAACTTGCTCTACCTTTGCTGGAAAAATTTTGGCAAAGTTTCCCCTGTAATATGTACTATCTCAAAAATCCTGAAATGGAGAAAAGTCCAATACAGGTACTCCATATAATACTATAGCATCCATTACATAATAAACTGAAGTCAATATCTCACTCATACACATGAATATAAAGCAACTCATAAAACAACAATATCAACATACCTCTGACTAACTAAGTCTAAAATAACTGAGGGTATCTGGATTTCATATCTTCTTCTACTTCCCACGTCATTTCCTCTCAGTTCCTGTTACGTCATAATACTTTGACAGAAGCAACATCTATAGTTCTTAATCTTCGGATCTGCCGGTCTAGTATGGCTACTGGAACTTCTTCATAGGCCAACTCCTCTGTAACCTGAACATCTTGGACTGGGACAATTCTGGAGGGATCTCCTATGCACTTTCTCAAAATTGATACATGGAAAACTGGGTGGACAGATTCTAACTCTGGAGGTAAGTCTAACTCATATGCCACTTGGCCTATTCTTCAGCGAATCTGATAAGGCCCAAAAACCTCGGGCTGAGCTTGCCTTTCTTGCCAAATCTCATTACACCCTTTATCGGCGAAACTTTCAAAAACACCCAATCACCCACATTAAATTCTAAGTTTCTGCACCGCATGTTAGCATAAGATTTCTGGTGACTCTGAGCAGTCAGTAAACATTCTCTAATAAGCTTTACATTTTCCTTTGACTGATGAATGATATCTTGCCCAATCAATGCTGATTCTTCTACCTCAAACCAACCAACTGGAGATCTGCACTTTCGCCCATATAATACCTCATAAGGCGCCATCTGAATAGCTGAATGGTAACTGTTATTATAGGCAAACTCAATGAGTGGTAAATATTCATCCCAGCTCCCTCCGAAATCCAACACACATGCTCGCAACATATCCTCGAGCGTTTGAATGGTGCGTTCTACCTGCCCATCTGTCTGAGGATGAAAAGTTGTGCTCAGGTTAACCTGTGTTCTCTCTGAAATGATTGCCAAAATTTAGATGTAAACTGCGCCCCTCTGTCGGAGATAATGGACACTGGAACACCATGCAACCTGACTATTCCTCTTATATACATCTCAGCATAATCCTCAGCGAAAAAGGTAGCCCTTATTGGAAGAAAATAAGCTGATTTTGTCAGTCTGTCAACAATCACCCAGATCGAATCATATCTACGCCTGGTGCGGGGTAATCCTGCTACAAAATCCATATTTACTGCTTCCCATTTCCATAGAGGCACAGCTATATCCTGAGTCAGTCCACCTGGTTTCTGATGTTCAGCTTTTACCTGCTGGCAGTTGGGACAGTAAGCTACGAATTCTGCTATCCCCTTCTTCATTCCTGGCCACCAGTAGATTTCTTTTATATCATGGTACATTTTTATCGAACCTAGGTGGAGAGAATAACAGGCATAATGTACCTCACCCATAATCTTCTAGTGAAGCCCTGCAACATCTGGAATACAAAGGCGATTTTTATATCGCAATACCCCATCCTCAGTTGTCTGAAAATATGTCACCTCTCCTTGATAACTCTGTTTCTAAGATGAACCAAGCTAGGATCTTCACACTGTCATTCCTTTATTTCCACGACTAAAGACGACACTGCAGTGTTCTGGATTACCGCTCGATTGTCCTCTATTTCTACTACACGAACGGCCAAATTGGCTAACTGATGCAATTCCCTGGCTAATTCCCGCTGCTCAAGCTGTAAGTGTTCCAGACTTCCCATAGATTGACGACTAAGGGCATCTGCCACCACATTAGCTCTCCTTGGGTGATATAGAATATTCACATCATAGTCTTTCAACAGCTCTAACCAGCGATGCTGTCACAAATTCAACTCTTTCTGGGTGAAGATATACTGTAGGCTCTTATGATCAGTGAAAATATCCACTTGGACGCCATACAAGTTATGTCTCCATATCTTTAAGGCGTGAATCACTACGGCCAATTCCAGGTCATGGGTAGGATAGTTCTTTTCATGTTTCCTCAGCTGTCTGGAAGCATAAAGCAATTATTTTACCATGTTGCATCAACACACATCCTAACCCAACACCCGAAGTGTCACAATAAACTGCATAACCTTCTGTACCTTCTGGCAATGCTAACACTGGAGCTGATGTTAACCTATCTTTCAATTCCTGGAAGCTCTGCTCACATGCCTCAGTCCACTGAAATTTTGCTGCCTTCTACGTCAGTTTAGTCAGAGGTGTTGCTAAGGTGGAAAATCCTTCAACAAACCTTCTGTAGTACCCTGCTAACCCCAGGAAACTGCGTACCTCGGTCAGAGTGGTATGTCTGGTCCATGCTTTTACTGCTTCTATATTCTGTGTATCTACCTGTATACTAGCATCCGACACGATACGACCCAAAAAGGCTACTAAATTCAGACAAAATTCACATTTAGAGAACTTGGCGTACAGCTGACGGTCTCTGAGAATTTGGATCACTGTCCGCAAATGATCCTGGTGGTCTGCCTCTGAGCGAGAATACACCAGAATATCGTTAATAAACACTATCACGAACAAGTCCAGGTATGGTCTGAAAATACTGTTCATTAGGTCCATAAACACTGCTGGAGCATTCGTTATCCCAAAGGACATGACTAAGAATTCAAAATGGTCATATCTGGCTGAAGGCAGTCTTTGGAATGTCCCTTTCACGAACCCAAACCTGATGATATCCAAAACTTAAGTCAATTTTGGAGAAATACCTGGCTCCCTGTAACTGATCAAATAAATCATCTATTCTGGGAAGCGGATACTTATTCTTGACTGTGACTTTATTTAGTTGTCGATAGTCTATACACATACCGAGGGAACCATCCTTCTTTCTCACAAACAAAACTAGCGCACCCCAAGGTGAAGTACTCGGCCTGATAAAGCCCTTATCTAACAAATCCTTCAACTGCTCCTTTAGTTCTCTGAGTTCAGCAGGAGCCATGCGATAAGGGGGAATTGATATGGGCTGAGTGCCCGACAATAAATCAATTGCAAAGTCTATTTCCCTTTCTAGGGGAATACCAGGTAACTCATCTGGAAATAAATCAAAGAATTAATTCACCACTGGAATAGACTGGAGAGTCGAAGGCTCTACCCGAACATCCTAAACTCTGACAATGTGGTAAATGCACCCCTTGGCTATCAACTTTCTCGCCCGAAGATAGAAAATAAACCAACCTTTTGGCATAGCTGTACTGCCCTTCCACTCTCGTACTGCCTCCCCTGGAAAGTGGAATCAGACCGTCTTGATCCAGAATTCTACATTGGCATAGAATGGAGCTAACCAATCCATACCCATAATGGCGTCAAAATCAACCATTTCTAACTCTACCAAATCTGCTATGGTCTGACGGCTAGCAACCTCTACTGTACACCCTCGATAAACCCTTCTAGCTATGATAGAGTCACCGACGGGTGTAGATACTAAAAAGGGTTGCCAAAGTAATTCTGGTACAATACTGAACTTTCGAGCCACTAATGGGGTAACATAGGACAAGGTAGATCCCGGATCGATTAATACATAAGTAGGGTGAGAGAAAATAGTCATCATACCTGTCACAACATCTAGAGACGCCTCTGTATCCTGTCTCCCTGGTAATGCATAGGTACGGCTTGGGCTCATACTTGAACTAGAGGCCCCTGATCTGCCTTGACCTCTGCCTACTGAAACTGAGGGCCCGCGCTCTACCAAGGTTGCTGGAGCTCGTGACCCTGCTGATCCCCGATCCTGTCTATCCCGGTCACCCTGACCTCTGGATGGAAAATCTCTCATCACATAGCCCTCCTGTACACATATATAACACCCTATCGATCCATATCTGCAAGCTCCAGAGTGGCGTCAGCTACAAATAGGGAAAGTGGTGGTGTATACCTACTCTGCTCTGCTCTCCTCTGCTGGGGTGAATCTACTGTTCGAGAACTTTTGCCGGACTCTGACTGTCCTCGCCGACTGAATCTACCCCTCTACTGCTTTGATGGAGGCAGGGGTCTAGGTGGCCTATCTGACAACCGTGGCCTAGGCCCTCTCCGAATCTCCCCCTGTAATTTATCTGACCTGTCTCTGCGGCGTTAATCCTTAACTTGTTCGTCTGCTATCTTGTTGCCGCTGTCTGAGGCCCTCAATAGTCTGAGCAAAAGCCTGCACTCGAGCAATATCCATATCTTCCCGCAAAGTAGCTATCATACAGGCCTCAATATACTCTAGTTTCAGCCCCATAATAAATCGGTGGACTCTAGATGGCATGGTGTCTACAAAGGCCAGAGCATAGCGGGCCAAAGAATCGAACTGCAAGGCGTATTCTCGAACACTCATCGCCCCCTACTCCAGGTGTAAAAACTGGTCCATCCGGGCCTGTCGGATCTCTCATGGTAGGTAACGGTCTAGGAAAGCATCTGAAAAGCTGGATCAGGTTGGAGGGGCAACATCTCTCCCTCGAGACCTTTCCCAATTCTCATACCACAATACAGCAATATCCCGCAGTCGGAATATCGCCAATTCAACCAACTCTGTAGATGTAACATGCATTACTCGGAAAATCCTCTACATCTGATCCAGGAAATCCTGGGGGTGCTCTGTCTGATCTGACCCTGTGAACTGTGGGGGACCTAGTGCCAAGAATTCTCAGACCCTCGAACTACCAGGCCCACCTGATAACTCTGCAGCTGTAGGTGGCATTGACTGGCGCTGAGTAGCCATTATTTGCGCTAACATAACTATGGCACTCTTGACCTCCTGGTTAGATGGTGTAGGTATAGGAACTGTAGGAGGTGATGTCGTCCCGAGTGGCTCCTGATGGGGTGGATACTGCTAAGAAGGTCGGGACGATGCCTCTGTATCGCCCTCAGATCGGGCTGATTCTAATCGATACTAGGGCATCCTACTGGTGCCCTTTCCTGCTGTTGTATCCAATCTTCAGCCTGTGATAGGATGTCGTTGATCTGACATCTTATCTATAAACAAAGAGTATAGTAAGATTTAGGGACTCAACCTTATACTGTACTGCTCTATAGCATGACTGAATGTGAAGAAAGAGTAACCATCCTATCATGCCTTATAGCCTCCTGCCTATGGTATGTGGTGCACAACACATCCATAGACAAGACTCAACTTAGCACGGCTTGCAGACTCCCTGGGATACGACTTACTCTGATACCAAGTTTGTCATGCCCTGCCTTGGGAGACATGACTGGCACCTGGTGTCCAACTAGGACCTGGACTGCTGGACTACTGAGCCTAAGCACTTCTGGTGTCAAGATGGCTCTAATTCTGGATTTATGAAAACAACGGGCTATATAACGGCTGTAAATACAGCCTCCGGCCGACAAGGCCTATAGCCACCTGTAGGAATATAACAGCTACACAGAACAACTGAATATAAGGGAACCTATGCGTGCTAATAAGGCCACCATGCTGACTAGTTATCACTGAAAAGTAGAATCAAGTGCTAAACTGTTCTGTGACCGACAAGGTCACCAACTGACAACTGAACAAGGCCCCACACGGCCATCACATGCAAACTAAAAACATACACACGGCCCCGCACGATCGGTACAACTAACCACATGGAATATGCAATCCCCAAGCCTCTAAGAATAATAAGATAGTCGGGACAGGGACCCGGCCTACCCATACTGTACAACAAAAAGGGAAGTAAACCTTTAGCTGTCAAGCTCCAGCTGATAGGAGCCGAAGTCTCTATACGCTGGCTGGAACTACGAGGGATCTGCTCCTCGTTTATGAGTACCTGCAGGCAAGTAATGCAATGCCACAAAACGAGCGTCAGTACCACTGGCACTGAGTAGGCAAAGCAATAACTGAAAATAACTGAAAGCAAACAATAATACTGATAGATAGTGAAGTAATAGGAGACGGGCTGAGACTGACTGAAAAGAGCATAACTTTACTGATGAGAGTAAGAGTCATACCTGATAACATGGAGGTCTACTTTCTATCTATTAATAACTAACACAGCATAGCATACAACAACCTTACTAGCCCCCATAAGCTGTAAGGTACCAACCAGCACACAATCTATATACCCCTACCCAGGTCATGACCATCCACCTAGTAACTATGAGCATCCTCCCGGCCCCCTGAGTATGCAACTTGGGCTCGCTGGGCCCCTGACTATAGCTATATCTGAGTCCGGAGGACTACTGAAACCTGAAATCTACACCCCGGGCACAACGCTCGACAGGGGGTGTGGTATAGTGCTGATCAACCTGCTATGGGGAATCTGTATCCCATCTTCGTCCGCTGGCAGACGGTATGCCACTCCATAGAGCGACGTATCCTCACCCTCTAGCGGGCGAGTCGACACAGCTATTAACCCTAGGGAGGTCAAGGAAGCTCTAAGGGTGCCCAACATAGAACAAATCATGTCTCCACAGATAGCAATAGGCACATGTAATATATATACTAGATCTGATAATAATATTTCTGGAATATTCTGTTGGGACTTATACTGTTTTACTTATTTCATGCTGAACACTATATTATATTTCTAACATGCTTACTAAATTTCATACTGAACATAATATATGACTTCTGAAATATTCTACTGAAATTCGTACGATTTTGCTATACTAGAACTACTAGCTTGCCGAAAGAAATTGGTTTTACATACCTCAACTGCCGACTTTCTGATTAACTAGAGTAGCTCGGCTAGTATTCAGCTATTTCTCCCAACTGTATTCATATTCACGAAAGAATAGAATTAATTCTACTATTATTCTGGAAATAAACCATATTATGGCTATACCTACTGCCTATTCTTCGACTTATCGAAGAACGGTTGAGAACTCGCTATTTCTCAGGGGTCTAGAAGGGAGAAATACTCACTTTAATGTTGGGAGTATATTAACACTAGTTTGTAGAAATTCCGCTTACCTTAGCTCGGCGTGACGACGATTCTCCGGCCGAATTTTGCGAAACTAACTCCGCAGGAATGCTCCTGGCAGCTTTATACTTCGCTACCCGAAGTTAATTCGAGTTTGGACTGCGTTTGACGGTGTAAACTAAAGGAAATTTAATCAAACCCTTCGTTCCCCTCTGTTTCTGTTCGTTTACTGGAAATTATATGAAGGGAAAATGATTTAAAACGAAGTGGGAGCCTTATATACTTGGGGCCTTTAAGACGCATTTGTCGGATGGGATTTATAAGTCACATTTGTCGAATGGGATTTATAAGTCGCATTTGCCTTGCGATGCTCCGACTTGGAGCTTATCTGGTCTCTCCCCAGGCCCTTTTCTCACACGTGTGGCATTCTAAAACTCTTAACCAACATCCGAATAGGCCAACTAAGTGTCAACAACTTACGGGGTGTAACAGTACACCTCCTGGTCTCTAGTGCTCAACCTTCACTTGTTGATAATTCAGACACTTAGCCACAAATTCTGCAATGTCTTTCTTCATGCCATTGCACCAATAGACTTCTCGTAGGTCACGGTATATCTTGGTGGCACATGTATGTATGGAATATCTGGAACCATGAGCCTCGTGCAACACCGATCTCTCAAATCATCAACATCCGAAACACATAACCCTAATATTGAAGCACACCATCTCCCCCTTTGGAGAAGACTTCTACCTTCTGATTCTGAACAGCTTCCTTCAACTTTACCAAAATAAGGTCCTCGTCTTCTCTAGCCTTTACATCAGTTACCAAGGATGATTCTAATTCATTCTGAACAATAATACCACCATTTGTCGAGTCAACCAAATAAACTCTCAACCGTGCAAGCCGATGCACATCCTTCACCAGTTACTTTCTCCCCTCATCCATAAGAGAAACACTCTCCATAGAAAGCCTACTAAGAGCATCTGCTACCACATTAGCCTTGCCCGGATGGTAAAGGATACTCATATCGTAATCCTTAAGTAGCTCTAACCACCTTCTTTGACGTAGATTTAGATCCTTCTGGGTAAACACATATTGCAGGCTTTTGTGGTCCATAAACACATCTACATAGACCCCATACAAATAGTGTCTCCAAATCTTCAAGGAAAATACTACCGCCGCCAAATCGAGATCATAAGTCAGGTAATTCTTTTCATGAACCTTCAGCCGCCTGGAAGCATATGTTATAACTGTTCCATGCTGCATCAATACACAACCAAGTCCGATCCTCAAAGCATCACAATATACCACAAACCCATCGGTACCCTCGCATAGGGTTAACACCGGTGTTGAGGTGAGTTGAGTCTTCAACTCTTGAAAGCTCTTCTCACAAGCCTCCGACCATTGGAGCTTCACCTTCTTCTGGGTCAATTTGGTCAACAGTGTTGCAATAGATGAAAATCCCTCAAAAAATCTCCGATAATAACCAGCTAAACCCAAGAAACTCCTGATATCCAAAGGATTCACCAGTCTGGGCCAATTATTTACCACCTTTATCTTTTGAAAGTCTACCTGAACACCCTCACTTGACACCACATAACCAAAAAAGCCATCGAGTTTAAGCAAAACTCACATTTACTAAATTTAGCATACAACTGGCGATCCTTAAGAGTCTGCAGCACCACCCTCAGATGAGCGGCATGCTCCTCCTCGCTCCGAGAGTATATAAGGATATCATCTATGAACATGATCACGAACATGTACAGATATGGCTTAACACCCTATTCATCAAATCCATAAAAGTTGCAGGAGCATTCATTAGTCCAAAAGATATAACTACAAACTCATAGCGACCATACCGAGTCTTGAAGACTGTCTTTGGGATGTCACTCTCCCAAATCCTGAGTTGATGGTATCCGGATCTGAGGTCTATCTTCAAAAAGCACTTAGCACCCTGAAGCTGGTCAAACAAATCATCAATCCTGGGAAAAGGATAGTGGTTCTTGATGGTAACTTTGTTCAATTGCCGATAATCAATGCACATACAAAGAGAACCATCCTTCTTGTGGACAAAGAGAAAGGTGCACCCCGCGAGAATTTTCTAGGTCTGATGAAACCCTTGTCTAGAAGGTCCTTCATTTACTCCTTTAACTCCTTTAGCTCGGCTGGAGCCATTCTGTAAGGAGGAATAGATATAGGTTGCATATCGGGAAGAAGGTCAACACCAAAATCAATCTCCCGCTTGGGAGGGATTCCCAGTAGATCATCTGGGAACACTTCTAGGCACTCACATACTACGGAACTGACCAGATAGTCAGGGTCTCGAATGTAGCATCCTTAACCCTAACTAGATGGTACATGAAACCCTTAGAAATCATCTTTCTATCCTTAAGGTAGGAAATAGAATGACCTAAAAGGACAATTGAACTACTTTTCCACTCTAGGACTGGCTTACCCGGAAAACTGAACTCTACTGCAAAGGTTCTACAATTCACTAAGGTATAGCATGCAAATAGCTAATCCATGCCGAGGATAACATCAAAATCGATCATGGCTAGCTCTACTTGATCTGCTGAGGTGACTTTCTGAATGACTGTGACAGGGTAATTTCTATACACATGTCTAGCTACAACTGGATCACCAACAGGAGTAGACATTGAGAAGGATTCTGATAAGATTTTGAGACCGACTCCGAAACTACTAGAAATATAGGGCATCACAAAAGATAAAGTAGCCCTGAATCTAAAAATGCATATATATCAAGATGGAATACTCGTAATATACCAGTGACTACATCCAGGGAGACCTCCTGCTCCTGGCGGGATGCTAGGGTATAGAATCTGTTTTGGTGTTGTCCGCCATCTATACTAGTATATGCCCCCTGCTGAGTTGGGCGTGCTGGTGGAGTTGCTGAACTAGAAGCTGGGCGTCGGCCCCTATCATGACCTTGTATGGCTGCTGGACAATTCCTAAGCATGTGTCCGAGCTTCCTGCACTCGAAGTAAGCACCTGTACCCGCCAAACACTAGCTTGTGTGTCTCCGGCCACATCTGCTACACTCTAGAGGACTGGTCTCTACGGGTCTACTACTCTGACCTCTCGAGCCTGATGCTCGTCCCCTCTAATTGCACCTAGACCTGGATGGCACACTCATAGCCGAAGGCACTGGAGCTGAAGATCTTTGGTGGGATTGTTGATGATGCCCACTAGGCCTCTGTTGTGAGAATCTAATGCTATCAGTCCTGGCCCTCTTTGCCTCTCTCTCCCGCTCACTCACCTGCACTACCTCCATCTGCTGGGCATACAGGACTATCTGAGAAAAGTCAATATCCTGAAGAAGCATCGCGGTTCGGCAATCCCTGAATAGGTAGTCTTCTATCCCGTGTACAAACCTGCTCACACGGGCTCTCTGATCTGCGACCATCTCAGGTGAACTCCAAGGAATACTCCTGAACTGTCATCTTTCTTACTTTAGATTTAAAAATTCAGCCACTTTGATCTCCCTCATCTCCCGAGGGAAGAACCGATCTAGGAAAGCGGCATGGAACTCATCCCAACTGATAGGGCCTGCTCCAACTGCCCTGCTATCCTTCCATTGCTTGAACCAAATGTGCACGACCCCTTCAATTGATACGAGGCCAAATTAGCGCACTCCTCCCCAGTCACCCCCATAATCTGGGTGATCTTCAAAATCTCCTCAACGAACTCATGTGGATCCTCATCCACCTTCGACCCAAGGAGCTCGGGAGGGTTCATCCTCAGAAAGTCTCTAACTCTAGTTGCCACCGCATTCCCATTCTGAGGGACATGCGCTACTACCTACTGAGTAACCTAAGCGGTCAAGGCCTGGGCAAGCATCTGAATAGCTACAATGAACTCCACGTGGGCAACTGGCTCGGGTATATTCTCCACATGGGCTGGTGGGGCCTAATGATGCCCGTCTCCATTGCAATCCTCGTGGCCATTTCCGTTTTCATTTCTCCTTCTATTAACTCTATGGAGAGGCATTATTCTGCAAACGGTATAGCACGAGTTAGAAGGATAGAGAGGCATTTCAGTGCACGACTGAGATAATGAAAGAAGGGAACATTTCCTAAGTGTTTCGTAGCTCTTCATCATAAGTGTGGTGCGCTTCACATCCATGAAAAAGACTCTACTCAAAATGGCTTTCGGACACCCTAGGACACTTCAAAACCTAATGTTTTGATACCAAGTTTGTCACGATCTGAACATAGGTCCAGATTGAGACACGGAAAAAGAAACCCCGAGAGGCTTCAAGTCAACCCATGGCATGAACATATGTCTAACTCGACATAGATAAGCGAAAGATCATCATAAATAGCATGGCGGAAGTCTAAACAACATAACATCAGAATACATATATCAATCTAAAGCTGAATACAACTATGTTCGAGAAGCCTCTAGTACTAACGAGTTGATGGGACAAGACCCCAACTAACTCACTAAAATCTGGAAACTGAAAATATGACATACAAATGATAAGAAGGGCCCTCACAAGAGGAGGACTCACCAGCTGAGGTTGAGGAAAGCTAACTCTAAAAATATGACTAGCGGTGGGACTGAGTCTGAATGTCGGATGCTGTATCATGAAATGATACAACATAGAGTATGCGGTCAATACGTGGAATGTACCGAGTATGCAGGGTAAGTAAAACCTTTAAGTAAGTAAAATCATTAAACATGCATAGCATAAAACATCATCAAGATAAGATTTTGAGGGTTAGGCTTGCATGCTATTTTCTGAAATCATGATCTGAACATCATAACTTAATCGAATGACCTAAAGCTGAAAACTGATAATCATAAGTAAAACTAACACTGGGTCAAACCTGCTGAAAACATAACAACATGACTGATATACATGCATAACTGAAATCATGAGGAACAATGGGAGACTCTTCATATAACCGATATTACCACGGTAAAGCTTACGTGGTCCCGACTATCACACTCAAGTAGGCAGAGCCGTTTAAAGCCTTGTCAGGGCTAAGGATGCTACCATGATATCGATATCAAGCTAAAGCCCCTTGGGGGCAGGGGAAAGCTCCAAAGGAGGTCCCAAATAATCTGATCATACCTATGTTGGCGCGTAGTCTGAGGCATAGGGTTGACTGACCATTAGCCTACTTGGTGCTAGACACTACTCCCAAAAATATACATATTCTCTCCATCATTTTTCAACGAAGCTGACTATCGTCTAGTGACGAAGCTGAATACTAACATACATGCACAATCTAAAATCATAACATGAGGAGCCTTGGCTCGAACAACACCCACCACAAGCTGAAAAATAATGGGACCGTTGACTTCAAAACAATATGGTAAGCTAATTCATGAAATCATAAGACATACTTGTTCATCTAGGCTTGCCCAATACTTAAACATACTTGAAATCAACCTGATTCACTTTGAAACATGAACATAAATATGGGTATTTCAAAATCATACTTTCTTCATAAATATCACATCATACTTGAACATATATCTCGTAGATCTCAACTTTCATGAACATTCATGGATGGGCATTATACTTTAGAAAAATTGAAAATAAAATTTATAATTTAATACATCATAAAATTTGCCCATTAGTCATAATTCATCATGTAAAATATATTTAGATCATACCCATGATAGAAACTTAGGCATTCATACATTGGGTAAAAACCCCATGGAATCATCAATTAGAATATCATGAATTAAGAGGGAATTGGGCATGGGTGTGGATGCTTGCACCCATTAATATCCTTATATACCTGAAGGGATCTGATTTTCACACTTCCTTGATTGCCCAAAGAGAATTAAGGAAGAACTTTGAAGAAATAGCCTTGATCACCTCTCAAACTTCTAAACTTGCATGCATGAATTAGGATAGTCTTAGAATGACTTAACCCTTCTTAAAACACTCCAACCTGACCTTAAAACACGTAGTTTAAGCCTTAGTGTTGACACCCAATTTTGACCTTGCTACGCCCCGCATAAGCTGCTTATATATGTATAGTTTAATTATCTTTTTACGCAAATGTTCGGCTTGCATTCATAATTTTTTAATAATTTACTATCACAACTCTTGCATAATTATTTCAAATTACATAATTATTTTAAATTATTTCAAATTACAAATTATTTATTTTTACATTTATTTCTTAATTCATTAATTTTCTGAAATTACGTAATTATGTCATATATAATATATTTCTTGTTAATATATGTACCTTTAATAAAACAAGCTTTTATTTTAAAATATATGGTTTTAATTAATTTTTATAAACTATTTGTATGATAATATTTATATAATTTTAATAAGTTTTATAAACTATTTACGTAATGATATTACTCGATTTTATTTAAATATATAAATTAATTTATGTTAATAATAAATTTTATGTAATTTTGATAAATTAATTTATTATATTATATTTCCTATTTATTGAGTTATTTATAAATATAATATTTTATTAATTATGTAGTAGCCAATCTTGGATGTTTCACATTTTATTTAAAATTTGGCCCTTTTTTACTTAATTCCTAACAAATTTAGCCTGTTTTTATCAAATTTGGGTACTTTTTAAATTTAATTCAATTTTAATTTAATCCTACCCAATAACCCAATTGGTGACCCGCGGATATACCCATAATGCGACCCAAAAGCCTAAGATCTAATCCTGTCCTTCATCTCCTTTGATCCAACGGTTGACTTTAGACCCTATTTTACTTTCTTTTTTAGACTACACACACACCAAACCCTAAAAATATTTTTTGATTTTTCCCTCCTAGCAACGCTCTCCTCCCCCTCACTCTCTTCTTCTCCACTTTTCTCTTCTCACCGCTGGAACCCACCAAAAAACTGACGCACTACCACTGCCACCGACCACCCTTTCTTCTCTCTTCTCCGTTCGTCTTCTCCGGTGAAACCCAACAGCCACCGTATCTCGTCAGCGACCACTCTTCTCTCCCCCAATCTTTCCTCCTCTCTTTCATTTTTCTCCGACCACCATACCCACCATTTTTTCCTGCCAAAGAAGAACCTATTTACATCACCACCCTTTTTCTTTCCTCCTCACTTCCGGTTGAAACCACCACTGTTTGCCTGAAACCGGCAACCATATAGACACTCACTGCTCGCTATCGTTCACCTCCACTGTCCACCCCCATCCAGTGGAACTCGCACATCTGCCTCACCCTCCGTCTTCGATCGCTACTGATCGGAGAAATACCACCACAACACCCAGATCTTGTCACGCCCCACCTTGGGAGGCATGAGTGGCACCTGGTGCCATACTAGGACCTGAACTGCTGAGCTGACGAGCCTAAGCACCTCTGGTGCAGGGCTGACTCTAACTCTAGAATCAAGAAAACAACGGGCTATATAGTGGCTGTAAATATAACCCCCGTTCGACAAGGCCTATAGCCACCTGTGAAAATAAACAGCTAACCAGAGACAAACAAACATAGGGAATCCTATGCGGGTCAACAAGGCCACCATGATATCTATTTATAACTCGAAAGTAAAATCAGATGCTAAACTGAGTTATGATCAACAAGGCCACCAATCAACAGCTAAACAGGGCCCCACACGGCCAACACACATAGTATAAAACACATATGGGCCCCACACGGTCGATATCATCTAACCACAGGGAAGTAATTCAATTTGCAAGTCTTTAGAAGTAATAAGATGGTTGGGACAGGGCCCCGACCTACCCATACTGTACAAACAAAAGAAGTACACCTCTATCACTCAAGCTCCGGAAGAAGGGAGCTGACAGCTTTGTACGGCTGGCTGGAACTACGAGGGACCTGCTCCTCGTCTATCTGCACCTGCATGCAAGTAATGTAGAGCCCTAGAAGAGGGCGTCAGTACCACAGGTACTGAGTATGTAAAGCAGTAACTTTAAATAACTGAAAGTAAGGAATAGAACTAACAATGACTGAAGTAAAGAAAACGGACTAAAGATGACTGAAATAGTGAAATCAGGGCTAAACATAATTGTAATGAGGAGGGTAGGGGTCATACCTGACAAACGAGGCATCTTACTGTCTAACTATCAGTAACTAAAGCAAACATAAACCTTACCTGGCCCCCATAAGCCAAAAGGTACAATCAGCACAGAACAACCCACCTAGGCCCCCATTAGCCCTAGTAAGTACACCTCAATCTATATACCCCTATCCAGGTCATACTGAGTCAACTACCAGCTATAAGCATCCTGCCAATCCCTTGGGTTTGCAACTGAGCCCACTCGGCCCTTGACTGTAGTTGTGTCTGAGTCTTGAGGACTCCTGATGTCTACACCCCGAGCGTAAGCGCTCGGCGAGGGTGTGTATAAGGCCAACCATGGCAATATGAGGATCTAGATCCCCATCTTCGTCCCTTGCGGACGGCATGCCGCTCCGTAGAGAGACGTATCCTCGCCCCTGGCGGGCGACGAGACAACTATTAACCCTGGGGTGGTCACAGAAGCTATACAGGTGTAATCCAGCCCAAAACAATACAATTTATGAGTCTCAAATGACAAAAACAACTAAACATGATAACATACTCCTGACATGCTTTACTGGGATTCATACTAGACTACTATGCTGAAGAAACTAACTTGTCAAAAGAAAATGCCTTAACATACCTCGATTGTCAATTTCTGATTAACTGATAGGTTCCAATTAGTATTCAATAGCTCTTCCCAACTGAAATCGTGTTACTAGAAAGATAGGACTAGTTTTAACACTAAATTCGGCAAAAAGAAAAACTTTATATATAAATATAATCTATATTCCAAATTTATGGAACACAGTCGAAACCTCGTTATTTTTTGAAAGTCTAGAAGGAGAAATTCTCACTTTAAGCCTGGGATTATATTGACACTAGTTTGGAGCAATTTCAACAACTTTGGCTCGGCGGGATGACGATTCGCCGGGCGAATTTCACAAAACTAACTCCATAGAAATGCTCCCTGCAGCCTTATACTTTGATACTCAAAAGTTAATTCGGATTTGGATGGCGTTTAGCGGTGTAATCGGACAATTATTATGATCTCCCTTCGCTTCTACCTTTGTTCTGGCCGAAGTTATTTAGAAAATAACATAACATCTAAGTGTGAGGCCTTTATACACTTGAGGCAGCAGACAAGGCAACGTGGCACGCTGTCCATCGCGCTGATTCTGCTCCGTGCCACGTTGGCTAACGCGGAGGAGCTTCTCCATGCCACTTTGCCCCTCTAGGCAGCTTGGTTCGGCCTCCTCCCGCAAAATCCTGACTTGGCACTCATTTGGCCTTTCCCCGGGCCCTTTCCTCGTACGTATGGCACTCTAAAACTCTCAACCAACATACGAATAGGCCGACTAAACATTAGAAACTTATGGGGTGTAACATCCTCCCCCCTTAAGAATATTCTTCCTCGAATGTTAACTTCTGCTGCAAGAACCTTAACCTTGCAATTACTTATTCTGGAAAAATTTTGGCAGAGTCTCCCCTGTAACATGGACTATCCAAAAACCCTAAAACACAGAAAAGTCCAATACAGGTACTCCAAAAAATACTATGGCATTCATTTCACAATAGACTGAAGTCAACTACTCCATATATATATATGTATATAATGCAACTTATGAAGAAACAACAACAGCATACCTCTAGCTGCACAATTTGACTAAGTCTGAAATAACTGAGGCTATCTGGTTTTCATATCGTATTCTTCTCCCCAAGTCATCTCCTCTCGGTTCAATTTCGCCATAAGACTTTAACGGAAGCAACATCTTTAGTTTTTAGTCTACGGACCTACCGATCTAGTATGGCTATTGGAGCTTCTTCATAAGCTAACTCCTCAGTGATTTGGACGTCTTTGACTGGGACAATCCGGGAGGGATCTCCTATGCACTTCCTCAGCATTGATACATGAAAAACTGGGTGAACGGATTCTAATTCTGGAGGTAAATCCAATTCATAAGCCACCTGGCCTATCCTTCGGCAAATCTGATAAGGCCCAATAAACCTTGGGCTGAGCTTGCCTTTCTTACCGAATCTCATCACACCCTTCATCGGTGAAACCTTCAGGAATACCCAGTCACCCACATTAATTCTAGGTTTCTTCGCCGCACATCAGCATAAGATTTCTGGCGACTCTGAGTTGTCAGCAGACGTTCCCTAATAAGCTTTACTTTCTCTTCTGACTGATGAATAATATCTGGTCTAATCAATGTTGATTCTCCTACCTCAAACCAACCAGCTGGAGACCTACACTTCCACCCATATAACGCTTCATAAGGCGCCATCTAAATTGTTGAATGATAACTGTTATTATAGGTAAATTCAATAAGCGGTAGATGTTCATCCTAGCTGCCTCCAAAATCTAGCACACACGCCTGTAACATATCCTCGAGTGTATGGATTGTACGTTCTTCCTGCCCGTCCGTCTGAGGATGGAAGGCTGTGCTTAGGTTAACCTTTATCCCCGGGCCCCTCTAAAAGGATTGCCAAAATTTAGCTGTAAACTGCGCCCGTCTGTCAGAAATAATTGACAATAGAACACCATGCAATCGGACTATTTCTCTAATATACAGCTCAGCATAATCGTCGGTTGAAAAGGTAGCCCTTACAGGCAGAAAGTGAGCTGATTTTGTCAACCTGTCAACAATTATCCAGATAGAATCATGTTTACGCCTGGTACGAGGTAACCCTACTATGAAATCCATATTAACTGCCTCCCATTTCCATAAAGGCACAGCTATATCCTGTGTCAGTCCGCCTGGTTTCTGATGTTCAGCTTTCACCTGTTGGCAATTGGGACATTGAGCTACGAATTCTGCTATCCCCTTTTTCATTCCCGGCCACCAGTAAATCTCTTTTACATCATGGTACATTTTTGTCGAACCTGTATGGAGGGAGTAACGGGCATAAAGTCCCCGCCCATAATTTTCTAGGGGAGCTCTGCCACGTCTGGAACACAGAGGAGATCCCTATATCTCAAAACATCATCCTCGGTTACCAAAAAATCTATCACTTCCCCTCGCTGGACCCTATTTCTGAGCTGAACCAGGCTAGGATATTCATACTGTCATTCTTTCACTTCCATAACCAATGATGATACTATTGTATTCTGAATTACCGCTCCATTATCTCCTGATTGTACTATACGAAAGGCTAAACTGGCTGGCTGATGCAATTCTCGGGCCAATTCCCGCTGCTCGAGCTGTAAGTATGCCAGGCTTCCATGGATTTTTGGCTAAGGGCATCTTCTACAACATTGGCCCTTCCTGGGTGATATAAAATATTCACATCATAATCCTTTAACAGTTCCAACCAGCGACGCTACTGCAAATTCAACTCTTTCTAGGTGAAAATATACTGCAGGCTTTTGTGATCAGTGAAAATATCTACGCGGACGCCATACAGGTAATGTCTCCATATTTTTAAGGCATGAATCACTCCGGCTAACTCCAGGTCATTGGTAGGGTAGTTATTCTCATGCTTCCTCAGCTGCCTGGAAGCATAGGCAATCACCTTACCATGTTGCATCAACACACATCCTAACCCAACACCCGAAGCATCACAATAGACTGCATAACCCTCTGTTTCTTCTGGCAATGCTAGCACCAGTGTTGATGTCAATTTGTCTTTCAGTTTCTGAAAGCTCTGCTCACATGCCTTAGTCTAATGGAATTTTGCTGCCTTCTACGTCAATTTGGTTAAAGGTGCTGCTAAAGTGGAAAATCCTTCCACGAACCTTCTGTAATACCCGGCTAACCCCAAAAAACTACGTACCTCAATCGAAGTGGTAGGTCTAGGCCATGTTTTCACTGCCTCTATCTTATGCGTATCTACCTGTATACCAGCAGCTGACACAATATGGCCCAAGAAGGCTACTGAATTCAGCCAATATTCACATTTAGAAAATTTTGCATAAAGCTGGCGATCTTTGAGAATTTGGAGCACTGTCCATAGATGATCCTGGTGATCTACCTCTGAGCGGGAATACACCAGAATATCATCGATAAATACTATCACGAACAAGTCCAGGTATGGTCTAAAAACATTGTTCATCAGGTCCATGAACACTGGTGGGGCATTTGTCAGTCCGAAGGACATGACTAGAAATTCAAAATGGTCGTATCTGGTCCTGAAGGCATTCTTTGGAATATCTCTTTCACGAACCCGGACCTAATGATATCCTGATCTTAAGTCAATCTTTGAAAAATACCTCGCTCCTTGTAGCTGATCAAACAAATCGTGTATTCTGGGGAGCAGGTACTTATTTTTGATAGTCACTTTATTCAGCTGCCGATAATCTACACACATACAGAGGCAGCCATACTTCTTCCTCATAAACAGAACTGGCGCACCCCATGGTGAGGTACTCGGCCTGATAAATCCCTTGTCTAGCAAATCCTTCAATTGTTCCTTTAGTTCTCTGAGTTCAGCAGGAGCCATCTGAAATGGAGGAATAGATATGGGCTGAGTGTCTAGTAATAGATCGATTGCAAAATCAATTTCCCTTTCTGGGAGAATACCAGGAAGCTCATCTGGAAATACGTGGGGAAATTCATTAACCACTGGAATAGACTGAAGGGTCGGAGGCTCTGCCCGAACATCCTGAACTCTGACAATATGATAAATGCACCCTTTTGCTATCAATTTTCTCGCTCGAAGATATGAAATAAACCTACCTTTTGGCGTGGCTGTACTACCTTTCCACTCCCGTACTATCTCCCCTGGAAAGTGGAGCCGGACAATCTTGGTCCAACATTCGACATTGGCATAGCATGGAGCTAGCCAATCCATACCCATAATAGCATCAAAATCAACCATTTCTAGTTCTATCAAGTCTGTTGTAGTCTGACGATTGGCAACCTCTACTGTACACCCCTGATAGACCCTTCTGGCTATAATAGAGTCACCAATGGGTATAGACACTAAGAAAGGTCGTCGAAGCAATTCCAGCATAATACTAAACTTTTGAGCCACTAACGGTGTAACATAGGACAAGGTGGATCTTGGATCTATCAATACATAAGCATGATGAGAGCAAATGTTCAGCATACCTGTCACAACATCTGGTGACGACACTGACTCCTGTCGTCTCGATAGTGCATAAGTACGATCTGGGTCGGCACCTGAACTGGAGCCCCTGATCTACCTCGGCCTCTGCCTGCTGAAACTGAGGACCTACGCCCTCTCGGGGATGCTGGAGCTCGTGATCCTGCCGAGGACCTATCCTATCGATCCCGGTCACCCTGACCCCTATCTGGACAATTTCTCATCTGGTGACCCTCCTTTCCATAAATGTAGCATGCGGTGGAACCATACCTGCATGCTCCAAAGTGGCGTCGACTGCAAATAGGGCAAAGTAGTATTGTAAACCCACTCAGCTCCACTCTCTTTTGTTGTTGTGAACCTACTAGTTGCGAACCTTCGTCGGGCTCGGGCTGCCTCGGTGAATAGACCTACTCCTCTGCCGCTACAGTGGAGGCGGGGATCTAGGCGGCCTATCTGATAATCGTGGCCTAGGTCCTCCCCGGGACTCCTCCTGTAATTCACCCAGTTTGTCCCTGCGGCGCTGCTCCTGACTTGTATTCCTAATTAACCGTTGCCTCTGTCTGATACCCTCAATATTCTAAGCAAAAGCCTGCACACGGGCGATATCCATATCCTCTCGCAGCGTGGCTGTGATGCAGGTCTCAACATATTCTGGGTTCAGCCCCATAATAAAGCGGTGTACCCTGGATGGCATTGTGTCCACAAAGGCTGGCACATATCGAGCTAAAGAATCAAACCGCATGGCATATTCCCGGACACTCATCGACCCCTGCTACAAGTGTAGGAACTGATCAACCCGGGCCTTTCGAATCTCCCGTGGTAGGTAATGACCAAGAAAGCCTCTGAGAAGCTGGGCCAGGTCGGAGGGGAAACATCTTTCCCTCGGTACCTCTCCCAACTCTCATACCATAGTACAGGAGCCGGAATATCGCCAACTCAACTGACTCTGTGGGTGTATCATGCATCACTCTGAAAATCCTCTGCATCTGGTCTAAGAAGTCCTGAGGGTCCTCGGTCTAATCTGTCTCTGTGAATTGTGGGGGACTTAATGCTAGGAACTCTCGGACCCTCGAGCTACCAGGCCCTCCTAATGATTCTACTAACTATAGGTGGCACTAGCTGGCACTGAGCAGCCATCATCTATGCTAGCATAACCACCACGCTCCTGACCTTCTGGTCGGATGGTACGGGTATAGAAACTGTCGGAGGCGGTGCCGTTACACCAGCCGTCCCAAGTGGCTCCTGACATGGTGGAGACAGCTGGGAGATCGAGATGATACCTCTGTATCATCCTCATATTGGGCCGATTCTGACCGAGGCTGAGGCACCCTGCTGGTTCCCTCTCCTGCTGCTACATCTAACCTCCTGCCTGTCGTAGGGTGTCACTGGTCCGACATTTCTCTGTAAACAAAAGAGTATAATGAGCTTAGGGACTAAACCCTATACTGTACCGCTCTATAGCACGACTGAATAAGAAGAAAAAATAACCATCCTATCATGCCTTGCAGCCTCCTTCCTACAGTATGTGGTGTACAACACATCCATAGACAAGACTCTACTTATCACGGCTTGCAGACTCCCTGGGATACGACCTGCTCTGATACCAAGTTTGTCATGCCCCACCTTAGGAGGCATGACTAGCACCGGGTACCCTACTAGGACCTGAACTTCTGAGCTGACTGAGCCTAAGCACCTCTGGTGCAGGGCTGACTCTAACTCTAGAAACAAGAAAACAACAGGCTATATAGCGGTTGTAAATACAACCCCCGACCGACAAGGCCTATAGCCACCTGGGAAAATAAATAGCTAACCAGAGACAAACAAACATAGGGAATCTTATATAGGCCGACAAGGCCACAATGATATCTAGTTATAACTGGAAAGTAAAATCAGATGCTAAACTGAGCTATGACCGACAAGGCCACCAATCAACAGCTAAACTGGGCCCCCCACGGCCAATACACATAGTTTAAAATACATATGGGCCCTACACAATCGATATCATCTAACCACAGGGAAGTAATGTAATCTGCAAGTCTTTAGGAGTAATAAGATGGTCGGGACAGGGCCCCGACCTACCCATACTGTACAAACAAAAGAAGTAAACCTCTATCACTCAAGCTCCAGAAGAAGGGAGCTGACAGCTCTGTACGGCTGGCTGGAACTACGAGGGACCTGCTCCTCGTCTATCTGCACCTGCATGCAAGTAATGCAGCGCCCCAGAAGAGGGCGTCAGTACCACAGGTACTGAGTATGTAAAGCAGTAACTTTAAATAACTGAAAGTAAGGAATAGAACTAACAATGACTGAAGTAAAGAAAACGGACTGAAGATGACTGAAGTAGTGAAATCAGGGCTAAAGATAACTGTAATGAAGAGGGTAGGGGTCATACCTAACAAACAAGATGTCTTACTATCTAACTATCAGGAACTAAAGCAAACATAAACCTTACCTAGCCCCCATAAGCCGAAAGGTACAATCAGCACAAAACAACGCACCTGAGCCCCCATTAGCCCTAGTGAGCACACCTCAATCTATATACCCCTATCTAGGTCATACTGAGTCAACTACCAGCTATAAGGGCACTGCCGATCCCCTGGGTCTGCAAATGGGCCCGCGCGGCCCCTGACTATAGCTGTGTCTCAGTCCGGAGGACTCCTGATATCTACACCCCAGGCGTAAGCGCTCGGTGGGGGTGTGTATAAGGCCAACCACGACAATATGAGGATCTGGATCCCCATCTTCATCCCTTGCGGATGGCATGCCACTCCGTAGAACGACGTATCCTCGCCCCTGGTGGGCGGCGACACAACTATTAACCCTTGGGTGGTCACGGAATCCATACAGGTGTAATCCAGCCCAAAATAATAAAATTTACGAGTCTCAACTGACAACAACAACTAAACATGACAACAATTCCTGACATGCTTTATTGGGATTCATACTAGACTACTATGCTGAAGAAACTAACTTGCCGAAAGAAAATGCCTTAACATACCTCGATCACCGGTTTCTGATTAACTGATAGGTTCCAATTAGTATTCAATAGCTCTTCCCAACTAAAATCGTGTTACTGGAAAGATAGGACTAGTTTTAACACTAAATTCCGCAAAAAGAAAAACTTTATATATAAATATTATCTATATTCCAACTTTATGGAACACGGTCGAAACCTCGTTATTTTTCGAATGTCTAGAAGGGAGAAATTCTTACTTTAAGCTTGGGATCGTATTGACACTAGTTTGGAGCAATTTCAACAACTTTGGCTCAGTTGGATGACGATTCGCCGGGCGAATTTCACGAAACTAACTCCATAGAAATACTCCCTGTAGCCTTATACTTCGATACCCGAAGTTAATTCGGATTTGGACGGTGTTAAGCGGTGTAATCGGATGATTATTATGATCTCCCTTCGCTTCTTCCTCTATTCTGGCCGAAGTTATTTAGAAAATAACATAACATCTAAGTGTGAGGCCTTTATATACTTCAGGCAGCAGACAAGGCAACGTGGCATGCTGTCCATCGCATTGATTCTGCTCTGTACCATATTGGCTAATGCGGAGGAGCTGCTCCGTGCCACTTTGCCCCTCTAGGCAGCTTGGCTCGGCCTCCTCCCGCGAAATCCCGACTTAGCACTTGTTCGGCCTTTTCCCGTGCCCTTTCCTCGTACATATGACACTCTAGAACACTCAAACAACATATGAATAGGCCAACTAAATGTTAGAAACTTACGGGGTGTAACAGATCTGCCCTTCACCCTCATTTCCCCCATCTCTTCTCTAACGAACCTCCGACCCTCACCAACACTCAAACCATTTGAAATCACCCTTTCATCTTTTTCATGGGTAAAGCTTCGAGATCTTGATTTGTTAACAGATCCATAAGCTCATCCTTTGTATAATATCTATTACGTTTGTTTTCTATCCTTTACCCAAAATTATGAGTTAGTTCGTGGTAGTATTTTCAGATTCGAATGCAGAATATGCTTCTTAATTTTTGTTTAATTCTTTGAAAATCTTGGTTGTTTATCTAAAAAGATTATCATATATGAAAATCCCTAAATCTTACGAACTTCGAGGTTAACCCTAATATTTTGATAAACTGATCTTGTTCGGCTTTTAAGAAATTAAGATTATCTGTGTATATTATAGGCATGAATATATATACTTGGCATGTTTTAATTAATAATTACCAACATACTATGATTTGATTATCTGCATATCTCTCAAATCATATTGAGATTTGGAATATATAAAATCAATTATAATTTTTAGAATCGATTAAAATAGCCTTGGATTATTTGTCCCTTTGCAAAATATGTTTGTGATAACAGATGAATATTTTGATTTCTCTGTTCGGGCATGTGGTACTTATATAATTACAACTTTAATTCATTTCTTTGTGGAGCATGATTCATAATATTATTTCTTTTATATTCAATGTTGATTTCGCTTAATAATGGTTGGTTGACAATTCTTACCTGATTAACATATTATTTTACTGATTTTCTGGAAGTTGATGAATATGAGACAGTTTGGCTACTTGCCAAACATGATTGCTACTTTTAATTGAAGCAATATTCTTGTTGAATATATGAAAACTGTGTGACAGCTTATCAAAATGGTAACGTTGGTACAAATTTTAATATTTTATCAGTTTTGATAAATATGGATTATTTGCGCTAAGTTATTCAATTATATGGTGTGATTGATTAATATCCTTCCTTAATTAATTTGGCAAATCTTTATTTATGGTTTCATATTCTAAATTGATTCCAGCTATGGTTAATTGAGGAAATTTGTCATACCATTGATTCAATGGAATATTTCTTTTCACCCTTTTACTCCCAAATTAATTGTGTCTCTCTATGTTATATAAGTAGCCCTCTTCTTTTATTTGATTCACTCAAACATTATCATAGACCAGCAATATACTTTACTTTTTAAAATACTACTTTTCTCTTTTGAAATTCTTAATTCTTCTTCCCGCCTCAATACGAGCTGCTCGGGATCCACGAGATCTTTGTGATCTTTACATATTGAGGTTTGGGCTTCAATTATTGGAAAAGCTTTTGCTGAAATTGTTGGTTATTGCACTATTTGTTTACTGATTCACCGATCAGTTTTATTTTCCTGCATTACTTTCGATAATGATATGTGAATTTGCAATAATGACTTTGAATTGCTTTTGTTATCATGTTATATTCTAGTAATCTGTTTTCATATTTAATAGCTAATCAATGAATTAGAATTCATGGATCCCCGAACATATATTTTTGCATGTGTATTTGTGGTCTTACATGTTTGACAGGTCTTTTCTTGTAATGACGTGAAGAATCACCGGAATATGATGGGGTCTAGGACTTGTTCAATTAATTATTATTATTTTGTTTCATTGTAACTTATTTATTTATGTACTTTTTTTTAGCTGTAAATTGTAATAAACGCTAATGAATAGGTGGAAACGGGCATATGGGGATGGGGATTGTGTGTGTCTTCTTCATTCCTTCTAATTGCTAATCTCACTTAGATATCATGCCCATAGGATTTCAATAATATATAATCATTAGAAATCATGCTTATAGGAATTAACCCAATAATATAGGCGTTGATTAAGTACTGCACAAATTCTGTTTAATTGTAGGATTTTGTTTAATCGCAGTGTGCAAATAGGTAAAAATCCTCATGTAGGTATTTATTTGCAGATTTTGTTGCTTTGAAATTAATATGTGATAAAAGAACTATCAGGTGATATGTTTATAGGATTTAACTTTCGGAATGACTCACCCAATCGTGAACCCAATCTTGTTTTCCCAACCAGAAAATCATGTCTGATCTATTTGTTTTAATATGATTCTTCATCTGCTATCAGAACTTCAATAGATATCATGCCTTTAGGTCCTTAATTTGAAGTGTGTTTTATATTTAAACTTCATCAATAATGCCTTTAGTTATTAGAATGAATAGAATTGCTTCACTATGAATTACGCGTATAGAAGTTAAATAATACGTGCAAGATCTTCTTATTATTCACCATAGAAATCATGCTCATAGGATTTTAAATATGTAATCGTAGAAATCATTCTGGTAGAAATTAAATAATATTTAGATATCATGCCATAGGATTAATATGAAATTGATCATCGCTACCAGAAATCATGTTTCTAGAAACTAAAGTAATCTGATTTGAACTTTTGTTGATGTGAGGAACATTTAACTTGTAATGTAGAGCTCATACCTAAAGAATCGCATATTGACTTGTTTAATTTATACATATTATCCAACAAAGTTAGATTGTGTGTTGCATACTTAAATCTAATCCTTTTTTCATTAGAAATAATGTTGATTAGATCTGTTTACATATGTTTCGAAAACATGCTCATAGGATCTGAGGCTATGTTGAAACCTTCATATGTATGCCATTTTATATTTGTTTTATTTGACTTTAATCACTGTTAAAAATCCTAAGATTTCTAGACTCAAAATCAAAACTATTTGTCCAATACCTCTTGGAGATTAGGCTTGGGACGGGCAGGCAAATACTAGGACGTTAGTTTCTTCACCAAGAAGCGTTGTAGGATTAACAATTAATTAATTAGGTGGGTAAACGGGAAAAGATAGTATGTGCTTGCTGAATAATACGAGCAATGTAAATTATTGCGAAGCATTATTTAAGTTGCACGGAGTGATCCCTTTAGGTTAAAATTACCCCTCCCCTTTTAAGTGAAGAACTACATCTGGCTGATTCCCTCTAGGGATACATAGGCGCTTCTTCGAGGTTCGATCCCATTTTTAAATATTTATTTATTTGATTGTCTTTTGTGTGGGATTTTATCAATCATTCTTTTATATTCTTGTATGCATTAAATTATCTTTTTTTATTTTTATTTGCAATATTGTATTGTATATTGTAACCAAAAATAATAGTAAAAATAATTGTCTTTAAACTCATTTTGTATTGATTTCTTTCTTCTCGCTTGTCTGTAGATCTTTTTATTTATTTTACGCTTATCAATTTCGTTAAAATTGTAGCAACATAATTTAAATCAACCCTCATTTGCTCACTAGTTAATTTTTCACATAATTAATGGATTCGGCTGGAACCACATTTATGGACCTCGAAAGGTGCTTAACACCTTCCTTTCGAGGTAATTTAAGCTCTTGCCCGAACCTGGTGACGTAGGTTAATCTAAATAGACTCATAGCATATAACGGTGCCCTAACGCACCTCAAATCGTTAGGTGGCGATTCTTCTCTTTAAATAACCCTTAAAAATTGTCACATGTCGAATCCTGCTTTACGCGAGAAAAATGGGGCGCGACAGCATGGTGACTCTGCTGGGGATTTGGGGCTTTAACCACAACGTGTTCATTTTATGTGGGATCTTATTTTAGTTCTAATTTTTTAAAAAAATCCTTTACTTTTCTTAATTTGCTAACTGTCAGGTTTAAATCCTTTCCCTTTATTTATTTCTATAAATATTTATCTGTTTTCTTATGTGTTTTTACCATGAAATTACTAATATTTTCCTTTTATGTTTTTCATTTTATTGTTTATTATTTCCTTTATGGCTTGTAATAAGCAATTATAATTTATAAACTGTTATATTTTATATAAACTGTCGTGCCGCTCAGACTTTCCCCCACTTGGAAACTTCTCACTATCACACACTTAACAACGGTTGTGTGGTTTCATGGTTGTTCACTATTAAAACATCCTCCGAGGAATGCCTTATGATTTGGTTGATCAGCGGTGCGTCGACTGTCATAAGCTTCTCACTCTTAAGTTGTCCGCTTGAGGGAATCGTGTCATAGCCACTCTTGTTCCTAGACCTTGACCGTGTACACCTTTAGTAAGGTATACACATCATATTAAACTTATAAAATCGCGACGTCCATGGAACGTCAAGATTAATAGGGAAACCTTGCTTTGAGTTTTAAGGGATTTTAAAATCTCGTGGAAGAAGATCCATAAATTATGTGCATTTTGAGAGAGAATATGTTTAAGTAATGTCATTTTGCTCCTGAGTGGGTAGGTTAGTTTAACCTTCTTTGTAATGTAGGTACAATGAGCCTCCCTACATCCTATCCAAAGTTTAGCATGGTTTGGTGCATGCCCGTGGGAATGAAATCACGGTGGGTTGATCTAGGAGAATACAGTCAAAATAAGGTAAGGAAGGTGTTGGGACACTTACCTTCTCTCATGCAAGTTGCTCCATGTCGAGAACTTATCGAAGCGGCCACCGCATTTTGGGATGAGAAAAGGGTTGTTTTCAGATTTGGTGACATTGAAATGACTCCATTATTGGAAGAAATTGGAGGGTATGTGGAAAACGTGAGCCTGTTATGGAGAAACAGAAAATGGGAAAAGGCTGAAATGATTATAGCAAAACGTGTTACCTTAGAAGATGTGCGTGACAAGTTGGGGTTACAAGGTAGCAACATGGTGTCATATGTAATGAAGGGAAGGATGCTGAAAACTTATCTGCTCAACAGGTTTGGTCACAATACGTCTCGCGAGATCTACGAAATAGAGAGTCTCGATCCGAGTTTGTGGATTAGCAAGAGAGTATTTGCATTTATTGTTTATTTTCTGGGGATGGTGGTCTTCCCACGAGGAGACAAGGAAGAAATCAATATCCACCTTATTTAGTCACTCATGCCTTGTGTAAAGGTGTTGACAAAGGACCTTGTACAATTGTCCCAATGATTGTGGACGACATCTATCGAGCCTTAGGAAATACAAAAATGGGTTCAAGAATTTTGAAGGATGTAATATGCTGCTTCAACTCTGGCTTATTGAACATCTTCAAAAAGTGCATAGCAATCAGACCATGCCTCGACCTACAGAAATCGATCGCATTGTCACTCATCATTATAGGGTCACTATGGGTGTTAAGCCGATAAAAAGGCCTGATGCGGTGGAAAAATGGGGTCAGATATTGAGTAATTTGATAGAAGACTCTGTTCAATGGATGTTTGATTGATTTTCGAAATCTAACTTCGTGGTATATACCAAGTCTCAGTATTATTTGGTCTAGATAGGACTCCTTGGTGTACTCTTCAATGCGGACAATGCGTTAGGCTGAAAGAATGCAAATAATACCCAGGGTTGCCGACATGGATGCATACCAAGTGGATTACAAGGACAATTTTGTTTAGCATGCTCTGGACATTGCAAAAGCGTGGAACAAAAAGATCTACCTCGATGAAAAAAGCATAGAGGCAGACCGATATCAGGCTGGCTATGTAACCGGATACATTGAATGGCTACATGACGACTGGGATGGTAATGCAATATCAAGTGTTAAACGAGTCAAGCATGTGGATAATAAGGAATCCCAATCACAGACTCTCTACTGGCGTCTCAAAAGAAAGGTTCAAGATTTTGAGACCGTCCACCGTTAATTGCATGAAGACAACGCCAAAGAAATAGCTGAACTGGGTAAAGAACTGGAACATTGGAGAACTGTGCCATGGGTTTAGAAGAAAGGATACAAGTGTTGTGTGATGAATTCAGCAAACATGGGGAAGAATGCCTGAATGGGGAAGCTATGGGAAAGATCGAGCATTAGCCTATCTCCTGTCTAGTCGTCATCGTTTTGATAAAGTACTGGAAGACCAAAGAACGCAGACTCCAATGAAGAAGTTTTTAAGATGTAGTTTAATGTTATTTTTCTTTAGTCGTTTTCTTGTATTTGCAATAATTTCATTTTAATAAAGTTTCATTTCCTTTTGGGTTTATTTTTTAGGAGCAAAATGACAATACTTAATGGCATGTTACTCTCTCAAACTCGTTAGGCCTACCTCTGGCATAAAAGAGGCTCCAAAACTAGGAAATGCATCAACATGTTTATTATTTGTTTGATCTTTACTTAAGCAGCATGGTTTCTAACCTCTCTTACTAACTGTAGATTTGTTTGTTATTTGTCTTATTTTTCCCCCTTTCCAAAGGTTGATCTGTGCAAATCTGGCCTATTATACAAGGTCCAAAGGGGCTCCTCTTTCTCCTTCTCCCATTCCTAGCCGCAAAAACAGAGGGAAGAATAAGATGGACGAACACAACAGCACCATAGACAAGAGTGGAAATGGTACATCTAGGGATGAAAGGGAAAATTCCGAAGAAGTCTGCCCTCCAGGTTACGAGGTGATTAGGAGGCTTGAACAGAAAATCTTTGAGCTTCAAGAAGAGTTAGCATAAGTTCGTAGTTTAAACAACCAAACAGCGTTATTCGGGGCTCAAGCTGACGCCCTAACTTCAAATACCCCGCAGCTCCACCACAAGATACCCCACCCCAATATTACCAATACCCGTCATACACGTATCCAAACCCACCAGATCCCATTACCTCCCATTATCCATCACCAGCCCAAGAAATACCTTCCCCAGCCAACATAAATACAACATATGCCTGCACCCATGTCAACCCGATCTGTGTAGAGACAGGACCTGTGACTCACCATTTGGAGGTATTCGAGCCTTCAGAAAAAGATAAGATGATTCATACTCTAGCAGAGGAGTTAAAAAAGATGAACAATAGATTGCAAAGTGTTAAAGGCACCAAGGGAATAACGAGTCTGGATTATGAAGACCTGTGCATACACCCTGACGTCGAGCTATCGGAGGGGTACAAACCTCCCAAGTTCGAACTATTTACTGGGACTGGTGATCCAAGGGCTCATCTAAGATTGTATTGTGACAAGTTGGTAGGAGTGGGACAAAATGAGAAGATAAGGATGAAACTGTTCATGAGAAGTTTGACTGGTGATGCTCTTAGCTGGTACGTGGAGCAAAATCCGAAGAAGTGGTTTACTTGGGCAGAGATAGCAGCAGCCTTTGTGGAGCATTTTGGGTTCACTAAAGAAATTGTACCTGATTTGCATTACATCCAAAACTTGAAGAGGAAGCCTACTGAAACTTCCAGAGAATTTGCGACTTGTTGGAGGACCGAGGCCGCCAGAGTACGGCCCCCAATGGAGGAGGTAGAAATGAAAGATATTTTCATACAGACTATGGATCCGCAAGTTTATGACAGATTGATGTTAGTGAGAAAAGTTTCACAGAGATTATCAAGTTGGACGAGAAGAGTTAAGACGGTATCAAGGATGGTACCATTATCAACTTGAATGCATTGCAAGCTGCTAACAAAGCCTTGCAGTCCGGGGCTACTCCAAAAAGCCGCAAGAAGAAAGAAGTTGGCACTGCTATAATGGCCCAAGGGCCGAAGAATTATGTTTACAGACCTCAAACTCCACCCCCGCACTACCAAACTCCAATCCCACATTACCAGACTCCACCCTACCAAACTCCACCTCCATCATATCAAGCTCCATCATCACCATATCAAGCTCCATCACCATACCAAACTCCCCATTCTCACCAAGCACCATATCAAACTCCTCCTCTGACGTATTTCCAAACCCCTCCTTCACATTACCAAGCTCCCACTTATCCCATCTATAGCACACAACCTTCTTATCCCCAACCTTCTCACCCACAACCTTCTTCCTCATCAAGCCAAAGGCTTAGGGCCCAATTTGAAAGGATGCCAACCAAAACCTATACCGTGTTAGCAGAACCAATCGATCAACTGTATGTGAGGCTGAAAGAAGTAGGTTACATTGAGTCTATTCTTGCCCTTCCTATCAATACCCAATCTAAATGGTATGACCACAATAAAGTGTGTATGTACCATTCGAGAATAAAGGGGCATACTACAGAGTCCTGCAGATCACTGAAGGACAAGATACAGAAACTAATTGATACAAAGGTCATTCACCTCAAAGACTCGGCACTAAACGTAACCAGTAATCCTCTACCAAACCACCAAGTGAATATGATTTCTTGTGATGAGATTGAAGATCTATCGAATACCATAGGGGTAATCGAGCACAAAGTAGGTCCTTCTTCAGACCCATCCATGATAGTGCAGAGACATCCTCATTCGAGGTTGAGGTGGATACCCCAAGGCCTCTATTTACAGTGGTAAGAACTGCTTCGACTTCATACAAAATGGTGCCTTGGAGCTACAAGGAAAATGCCCCATGAGGAGCAAAAGTGCTAGAGGAAGATGCGGCACAAGGGGTGACTTAGTCTGGACGGGTATACACTCCCGACACTCTGGCTCAAGGAGCTGACAAAGGAAAACAACCGGTGGCGGAGGTTGAAAATAATGGTATTTGGAAGAAGGTGCATGCAAAGGAGTACTCCATGATAGAGCAGTTGAGCAAAACCCGGGCCCAAATTTCCATTTTGTCCCTTTTACAAAGCTCTTATCAACACCAAAAAGCTTTGATGAAGGTGCTAGGTGAAGCATACGTTCCCGCAAGAATATCCAGCAGTGAAGTGGCCCATATGGTGGGATAAGTATTTGAAGCCCAAAAGATCTCATTTCACGAAGATGAATTGCCTGTGGAGGGTATGGCTTATAACAAAGCGTTGCATATCATAATGCAGCACGTAGACAAATTCGTCACCAAGGTGTTGATTAACCCGGGTTCTGGTTTAAACATTTGCCCTTTGAATACTTTGACCTGGCTGGAAGTTGATCTCGCCTGAATCAAGTTATGGAAGATGAACGTCAAAGCTTTTGATGGTTCACAAAGGGACACTGTGGGAGAAATTGATCTGGATGTACTGGTTGGCCCTGCCACATTTACCATATCATTCCAAGTCATGGACATCCCAGCCTCGTACAATCTGCTATTGGAGCGTCCATGGATACATGCCGCAGGGGCAGTTCCTTTAACTCTACAATGCTTGAAGTTTGAGTGGGATCACCAAGAGGTCGTAGTCCATGGGGATGAAAATTGTCCTATCTATGTTGCTCCTGTTATTCCCATCATTGAAGGTAAAGAAGGTTTGGATGGGGAGAGTTTCCACACCATAGAAATTGTTGGTGTCATCGAGGAAGGAAGATGGTGGAGCGACAAAATTCTAAGTATGCTGTTGTGGTTAGGATTTGAGTCAGGAAAGGGCCTTGGGGTCATATTGCAAGGGATGACAGAGCCTCTGCATGTGGCAACACAAAAACCCACTTTTGGATTGGGGTACCAACCCACTGCCGAGGAGATGAACAATTGGAAGTATCCTTTGGGGAGCAAAGTTTCTTGTTACCCAACCCACTGCCTTCACTTCAACAAACTTTCATGTCTGATGGTTTCTTGATATCAAGGGGGCCGAGGAAGACATTGTGTTGCTCAGTTTGAGGAATCTGTTCTTCGAAGAGCCGAGTGAGAGCAATTGCCATGCTACTATTAATGAAGAAGAAGGAGGGGCCCCACCACAGGAAGTTGGAATTCGAAGAGAAGTCGCCAACTGCATAGCTACTCCATCCAGAGCTCGTCGGGCATCTGGGAAGACTAAAGGATCAGTTTTTTTAATTTTTTTAAAATAAAATGTTTGTTTTCAAAGTCGTTAAATTTCTTTTGAATACTATGTCAAATTTTGAGCAAAGATTTTCAATTAATAAAATTATTTCCTTTCATATACTTGATTCTGTTTTATTTATGTTTTCAGCATTTCTAGTATTGAACGCATTGAATCTAAGGCCATGGCTTGTAATGAAACTATACGGCATAACTTAGGAAACTCAGCAGAAGCCGAAGAAGATGAGGTATCGGCTAAAATTGTCAGGGAAGTAGAAGAGTTTGAAGACAAGCCCAAAGCAAACCTAGCAAAGACCGGTGTGGTAACCCTGGAAGATGCAGAGATGCCTAAAGAGACCCAAGTCAGCACTCATTTGCCGAAAGATGAGAATGGGGAGTACATAGAGTTTTTGAAAGAATATAAGGATGTCTTCACCTGGTCCTATCCCGATATGACCGGACTCGGCCATTCCATAGAAGCTCATAGGTTGCCTACTAATCCAACATATCCTCCCGTCAAGCAAAAGATGAGGAAGTCAAGCCTGACATGAATCTGAAAATCAAAGAGGAAGTGGCTAAGAAGATCGACGCTGAAATCCTTAAAGTAGGGGAGTATCCTACCTGGTTGGCCAATATCGTGCCAGTGCCAAAGAAGGACAGAAAGGTCAGGGTTTGCGTTGATTATAGGGACATCAACAAGGCCAGCCCTAAAGATGATTTTCCGCTGCCAAACATCCACATCCTTATTGACAACTGTGCCAAGCATGAGACACATTCGTTTGTGGATTGTTTCACTGGCTATCATCATACTGGAATGCATGATGAGGATGATGAGAAAACTGCCTTCCTTTCGTCGTGCGGCGTATATTGCTATAAGGTGATGCCATTTGGATTGAAAAATGTTGGAGCTATCTACATGAGGGTCATGACCACTATCTTCCACGACATGATCCATAAAGAGATTGAGGTTTATGTGGATGATGTTATTATCAAGTTGAAGAAAAGTTCAGATCATTTGGCCGACCCCAGAAAGTTCTTCAACAGATTACGGAAGTATAATCTGAAGCTGAATCCGGCAAAGTGTGCATTTGGTGTTCCAGTGGGAAAATTGTTGGGATTTATCGTTAGCCTTCGGGGTATTAAGCTAGATCCAACTAAGATTAAATCTATCCAAGATCTCCCTATGCCAAAGAGCAAGAAGGAAGTCATGAGCTTTTTGGCACAACTCAACTACATCAGTCGTTTCATTGCTTAGTCAACGGTCATTTGCGAGCCTATTTTCAAATTATTGAATAAAGATGTTGCTACAGAGTGGACTCCTGAGTGTCAACAAGCTTTCGATAGAATCAAGGATTATCTATCAAAGCCTCCAGTGTTATTCCCTCCAGAACAAGGAAGACCTCTACTTTTGTATCTGTCCGTCCTAGAAAACGCCTTTGGTTGTTTTTTGGGGAAAGATGATGAGACAGGGAGGAAGGAGCAAGCAATATACTATTTGAGCAAGAAGTTCACACCGTATGAAGCTCGATATACATTGCTAGAGAGGACGTGTTGTGCTTTGACTTAGATTGCTCAGAAATTGAGGCACTATTTGTCCGCTTACACAACCTACCTGATCTCCAGAATGGATCTGCTGAAGTATATCTTCCAAAGGCCCATGCTGGAAGGAAGCTGGCTAAATGGCAGATATTGTTGAGTGAGTTTGAAATTGTCTATGTCACACAGAAAGCGGTAAAAGGGCAGGCCCTTGCAGATCATCTGGCGAAAAATCCTGTGGACGATGAGTATGAACCTCTGAAGACATACTTTCCCGACGAGGAGGTAGCATTCATAGGAGAAGATATTGTCGAATAATATGATGGTTAGAGGTTATTCTTCGATGGAGCAGCCAATTTCAAAGGAGTAGGCATTGGAGTTGTGTTGGTATCATAGACTGGGCAGCATTACCCTGTATTAGTTAAGCTTCGATTTCCTTGTACTAACAACATGGTTGAGTATGAAGCATGCATATTGGGTATCCAACTGGCGGTTGACATGAATGTGCAGTCCATATAGGTAATTGGAGACTCCGATTTGTTGATGCATCAAGTGAGAGAACAATGGGCCACGAAGAATCCAAAGATATTGCCCTATTTGCATTGCGTGCAAGAACTGTATATGAGGTTTGTCAAAATTGAGTTCCGCCCTATTCCTCAAGTACAGAATGAATTTGCAGAAGCTTTGGCTACATTGTCTTCGATTATCCAGCACCCCGATAAGAACTACATTGATCTTATTCTCATTCACATACATAAACAACCTGCTTATTGTTTTCATGTTGAGGAAGAACCAGACAGTGAACCGTGGTATGCTGACATCAAAGGTTATATGAAGAATGGAAGTTATCCTGAGCATGCTACAAGTGTCCAAAAACGCACGGTTCGAAGGCTAGCCAACCAATTTTTCCTAAACAGAGAAATCCTTTATAAGAGGACCCCGGATTTAGGATTGCTAAGATGTGTAGATGCTAAGGAGGCAACAAATTTGATTGAGGAAGTCCACGCTGGAACTTGTGGGCCTCAAATGAACAGTTCGTGTTGGCAAAAAAGATTTTGAGAGCTGGCTACTTCTGGCTAACTATGGAGACGGATTGTGTCAAATACGTGCAGAGATGCCATCAATGCCAGACCCACGCGGATGTGATTCGAGCTCCTACCAACGAGCTTTATGCCACAAGCTCGCCCTAGCCGTTCGCAGCTTGGAGGATGGATGTAATTGGTCCCATCGAGCCTGCAGCATCTAATGGGCATAGATTCATCTTGGTTGCGATCGACTATTTCACTAAATGGGTTGAAGCTACTTCTCACAAGTCTGTCACAAAGAAGGTAGTGATAGATTTTGTTCGAGACCATCTTATTTGCCAATTTGGAGTGCCCGAGTCTATCATTACCGACAATGGTGTGAATCTAAATAATGACTTGATGAGAGAAACGTGTGAAAGCTTCAAGATCAAGCACCGCAATTCTGCCGCGTATAGGTCGCAGATAAATGGAGCCGTAGAAGACACGAATAAGAATATCAAGAGGATATTGCAAAAGATGATCGATAATTATAGGCAATGGCATGAAAAGCTGCCTTTTTATTTGTTGGGATATCGTACCACTCTCCGAACGTCTACTGGAGCTACGCCTTATATATTGGTGTATGGTAATGAAGCGGTGATACCAGCTGAGGTAGAAATTCCTTCCTTGAGGATCATTCAAGAAGCAGAACTGAGCGATGCAGAATGGGTACGAAGCAGATTTGAGCAACTAGCACTCATTGATGGGAGAAGGATAAATGCAGTCTGTCATGGTCAACTTATCAGAACCGGATGACTAAGGCCTTTAACAAGAAAGTTCGACCAAGACTCTTCACGCCTGGGCAGTTGGTTTTGAAGCAAATTTTTCCACACCAGGACGAGGCTAAAGGCAAATTCTCGCCTAATTGGTAGGGTCCTTAAATGGTCCACAGAGTGCTCAAGAGAGGAGCACTTATCTTAGCAGACATGGATGGTGAAATCTGGCCCGAGCCTATCAACTCAGACGCTGTTAAGAGATACTATATTTAGAATTGGAGTTTACTTTTTGCTCTGCTTTGTAACCTGAACTACATTGGACCTGATTCCCGTCTAAGAGGGATACGTAGGCATCCTTGTGGGACTCGGTCTATATCTTAATAAAATCTTCTTCTCCACTTCTGCTGAAAGGATCTCAATGTTTCAACCAAGTTTCTATGGTAATATGGTTAATGAGTTGTAAATTGGGGTAGAATTTTGAGGGGACCTCAAAAATTCACAACGTTACGTCATTTGCAAGGAAATCTACGTCAAGGGCTACACTGGGGAAGAAATTTTAAGAAGAATCTCAAAATTTCGTCAAGACTAAGTCAAGACAAGGGTTCGATTTTCAAAAGGACGTTGTATGGTTTTAAAATATGTCATGACCTATGATTTAACTAGATTTTCTTACATATTTCAACTTTTACTTTTATTTTTGCTAAATTATTTTAAAATTTTGCCTTTTTATTTAAACCTCGTGCCCGAGCATATACCTGGACGGAGTTCAACAGCAGGCGTCTAACAGATAGAAGAAGGCTACAAGACAGACGCACAGGTCGACCTCCCCTTTACAAACTAATAATTTCTCTTTGAGTGCAGAAATATCGAAATGCAAAAGGAAACAATGGATGACATCTTGTCGCAAAAGTGACACAAAGCTAAGTCATTCTACCGTTTGTACTCCTATTTATATCTTTCTATTCTTTTATCCAGAGCCCTACGATTTGCATGTTACGCCAGTAATTTTAAGCTCGTATATGCATTTGAGCCCGTATTTGCATTTCTGATATACATTTGAGCCCGTATTTGCATTTTGATATATACATTCGAGCCCGTATTGCATTTTTGAGCCCGTATTTGCATTTTAAGCTTTTATATGCATTTTTGAACCTGTATTTGCATATTGAGCCCGTGATATACATGATATGCATTTGAACCCGTATTTGCATTTTGATATACATCTGAGCCTGTATTTGCATGTTGAGCCCTTTGTTGCATTTTGGAGCCTATATTTTCATTCTAAGCTTTTACATGCATTTTTCGAGCCCGTGATATACACAATATATGCATTCTCCAGCCCGTGATATACAAGATATATGCATTTGAGCCCGTATTTGCATTTTGATATACATCTGATCCCGTATTTGCATATTGAGCCCTTCGTTGCATTTTTGAGCCCGTATTTGCATTCTAAGCTTTTATATGCATTTTTTGAGCCCATGATATACACGGTATATGCATTCTCGAGCCCATAATATACATGATATATGCTTTTGAGCCTGTATTTACATTTGAGCCCGTATTTGCATATTCGATCCCGTGATATACATGATATATGCATTTGAGCTCGTATATGCATTTTAAAATACATTTGAGCCCATATTTGCATGTTGAGCCTGTGGTATACAGGATATATGCATTTGAGCCTGTATTTGCATTTTTGATAAACATTTGAGCCTGTATTTGCATGTTGAGCTCGTGATATACATGATATATGTATTTGAGCCCGTATTTGCATTTTGATATACATTTGAGCCCGTTATTGCATTCTGAGCCCTATGATCTATCCGCGTTGAGCCCGAATAAATTAGAGTTACCAATTGAGTTATTTAGGCCCTCGAATAATTTACCTTCTTTAAATTGTCATTTTTCTACTCATCTGAAGGCTTGATGGTCTAAAGGCATTGTTCCATGGTCTGCGGACATCATGTCATGGCCTAAGGAATTTATTTTCTGCTTATCATGCTCCTAATGCGTCATAGTCTAAAGGCGTCATTTTCATGGCCTGCGCACATCATGTCATGGCCTAGAAAATTTATTTTCTGCTTATCATGCTCCTAAGGCGTCATTTTTCATGGCCAGCAGACATCATTTCATGGTCTAGGAAATTTATTTTGCGTATCATGGCCCAAGACATCATAGCTTAGAGACGTCATCCTTATTGTCTCGAAGCGAACTCTCATCGTCTAAAGGAAACTTGCACCATGTTTATTTTTTGTACCGGTTAATTTTACGAAGTATTTGATGCATATGCTTTAATCATTTTATTTTCGCGAATGCCGAGGTAGAACGAGCTGCGAATGATAGCGCCTTCCCTATTATTTTCTTAACTTATCCCTAATTTACGAACCTTATTCCCACCTGTTTGTTTTGAAATGCATTCTAAATCTTGTCGATTCGTGTTATCCCCATCCTTATCCAAGCCTCGTGTTGTCAATTTCTTTTAGGGATTTCATTCGTCCCTAAATCTAGAACTACGCGCGGTCTGATTCTCGAAAACCCGAGATATGTAGGCGACTTGATACCGAAGTCTCAGCCACAACATTTCATAATACCTATTTTCTTTTTGTTCAGCCCCATCGAGATCGTTCCTCGGTCGGACAAAATTGGCTACTAGGTCAACGATCTTTGCTCACCAATTCATCCTTCATTATTGAGCAAAGAAGGGGCAATTGTTGACACCCAATTTTGACCTCCCTGCGCCCCGCATAAGCTATTTATATATGTATATTTTAGTTATCTTTTTATGTAAATGTTCGGCTTGCATTCATAATTTTTTTAATAATTAACTATCACAACTCTTGCATAATTATTTCAAATTATATATTATTTTAAATTACAAATTATTTATTTTTAAATTTATTTTTTAATTCATTAATTTTCTGATATTACGTAATTATGTCATATATAATATATTTCATGTTAATATATGTACCTTTAATAAAACAAGCTTTTATTTTAAAATATATGATTTTAATTAATTTTTATAAACTATTTATATGATAATATTTACATAATTTTACTAATTTTTATAAACTATTTACGTAATAATATTACTTGATTTTATTTAAATTTATAAATTATTTATGTTAATAATAAAGTTTATATAATTTTGAGAAATTAATTTATTATATTGTATTTCCTATTTATTGAGTTATTTATAAATATAGTATTTTATTAATTATGTAGTAGCCAATCTTGGATTTTATTTAAAATTTGGCCATTTTTTACTTAATTCCTACCAATTTTAGCCTATTTTTATCAAATTGGGCCACTTTTTAAATTCAATTCAATTTTAATTTAATCCTACCAAATAACTCAATCAGCAACCCGCGGATACACCCATAACCCGACCCAAAAGCCTAAGATCTAACCCTATCTGTTCATCTCCTTTGATCCAACGGTTGACATTAAACCCTACTGTACTTCCTTATTTAGACTACACACATACCAAACCCTAAAAATATTTTTTCATTTTTCCCTCCTAGCGCCGCTCTCCTCCCCCTCACTCTCTTCTTCTCCACTTTTCTCTTCTCACTGCCGGAACCCACCAGAAAACCGGCGCACTACCACTTCCACCAACCACCATTTCTTTTCTCTTCTCTGTTCGTCTTCTCCGGTGAAACCCAACAGCCACCGTATCTCGTCAACGACCACTCTTCTCTCCCCCAATATTTCCTCCTCTCTTTCATTTTTCTCCGACCGCCGAACCCACCATTTTTTCCAGCCAAACCAGTACCTATTTACATCACCACCCTCTTTCTCTCCCTCCTCACTTCTGGTCGAAACCACCACTGTTTGCCTGAAACCGGCAACCAAATAGACCCTCACTGCTCGCCATCGCTCACCTCCACTGTCCACCCACGTCCAGTGGAACTCGCACATCTGCCTCAGCCTCCGTCTCTGGTCGCTACTGATCGGAGAAATACCACCACAACACCCAAATCTGCCCTTCACCCTCATTTTCCCCATCTCTTCTCCGACGAACCTCCGACCCTCATCAATACTCGAACCATTTGAAGTCACCCTTTTGTCTTTTTCATAGGTAAAGCTTCGAGATCTTGATTTTTTAACGGATCCATAAGCGCATCCCTTGTATAATATCTATTACGTTTGTCTGCTATCATTTACCCCAAAATTATGAGTTAGTTCGTGGTAGTATTTTCAGATTCGAAATTTGCAGAATATTCTTCTGAATTTTTATTTAATCCTTTGAAAATCTTGGTTGTTTATCTAAACAGATTATCATATATGAAAATCCCTAAATCTTACGAACTTCGAGGTTAACCCTAATATTTTGATAAACTGATCTTGTTCGGCTCTTAAGAAATTAAGATTATCTGTGTATACTATAGGCGTGAATATATATACTTGGCATGTTTTTATTACTAATCACCAACATACTATGATTTGATTATCTGCATATCTCTCAAATCATATTGAGATTTGGTATATATAAAATCAATTCTAATTTTTAGAATCGATTAAAATAGCCTTGGATTATTTGTCCCTTTGCAAAATATGCTTGTGATAACATATGAATATTTTGATTTCTCTGTTCGAACATGTGGTACTTATATAATTACAGCTTTGGTTCGTTTCTTTTTGGAGCATGATTCATAATATTATTTCTTTTATATTTAATGTTGATTTCTCTTAACAGTGGTTGGTTGACAATTCTTACCTGATTAACATATTATTTTGCTGATTTTCTGGAAGTTGATGAATATGAGACAGCTTAGCTACTTGTCGAACATGACTGCTACTTTTAATTAAAGAAATATTTTTTATTGAATATATGAAAATTGTGTGACAGCTTATCAAATGGTAACGTTGGTATAAATTTTAATATTTTATCAGTTTTGGTAAATATGAATTATTTTCCCTAAGTTATTCAATTATATGGTGTGATTGATTAATATCCTTCCTTAATTGATTTGGTAAATTTTTATTTATGTTTCATATTCTAAATTGATTCCACCTATGGTTAATTGAGGGAATTTGCCATACCATTGATTCAATGGAATATTTCTTTTTCCCATTTTACTCCCTAATTAATTGCATCCCTCTATGCTATATAAGCAGCCCTCTTCTTTTATTTGATTCACTCGAACATTATCATAGACCAGCAACATACTTTACTTTTTAAAATACTAATTTTCTCTTTTGAAATTTATAATTCTTCTTCCCGACTCAATACGAGCACTGCTCGGGATCCATGAGATCCTTGTGATCTTAACGTATTGAGGTTTTGGCCTCAATTATTGGTAAAGCTTTTGCTAAAATTGCTGGTTGTTGCACTATTTGTTTGCTGATTCACCGGTTAGTTTTATTTCCCTGCATTACTTTCGATAATGATGTGTGAATTTGCTATAATGACTTTGAATTGCTTTTGTTATGTATATTCTAGTAGTCTGTTTGCATATGTAATAGCTAATCAATGAATTAGGATTCATGGATCCCTGAACATATATATATGAATGTGTATTTGTTGTCTTACATGTTCGACAGGTCATTTCTTGTAATGACATGAAGAATCGCCGGGATATAATGGGGTCTAAGACTTTTTCAATTAATTATTACTATTTTGTTTCATTGTAACTTATTTATTTTCTTTTTTTGAGCTGTAAATTGTAATAAACGCTAATGAATAGTGGAAAGGGGCATATGGGGTTGGGGATTGTGTGTGTCTTCTTCATTCCTTCTAATTGCTAATCTCACTTAGATATCATGCTCATAGGATTTCAATAATATATAATCATTAGGAATCATGCTCATAGGAATTAACCCATTAATATAGGCGCTGATTAAATACTGCCTCAAATTTTGTTTAAATGTAGGATTTTGTTTAATCGCAGTGTGCAAATAGGTAAAAATCCTCATACAGGTATTTATTTGAAGATTTTATTTGCTTTGAAATTAATATGTGATAAAGGAACTATCAGGTGATATGTTTATAGGAATCAAATTCCGGAATGACTCACCCAATCGTGAACCCAATCTTGTTTTCCCAACCAAAAAATCATGTCTGATTTATCTGTTTTAATTTTATTTTTCTTCTATTATCAGAACATTAATAGATAACATGCCTTTAGGTCCTTAATTTGATGTGTGTTTTATGTTTAAACTTCATCAACACTGCCTTTAGTTATTAGAATGAATATAATTGCTTCACTATGAACTACGCGTATATAAGTTAAATAATACGTGCAAGATCTTATTATTCACCATAGAAATCATGCTCATAGAATTTTAAATATATAATCATAGAAAATATGTCGGTAAAAATTAAATAATATTTAGATATCATGCCACATGATTAATATGAAATTGATCATCGCTACCAGAAATCATGTTTCTAGAAACTAAAGTAATCTGATTTGAACTTCTGTTGATGTGATGCGCATTTAACTTGTAATGTAGAGCTCATATCTAAAGAATCGCATATTGACTTGTTTAAATAATACATATTATCCAACAAAATTAGATTATGTGTTGCATACTTAAATCTGATCATTTTTGCATTAGAAATGATGTTCATAAGATCTGTTTACATATGTGTAGAAAACATGCTCATAGGATCTGAGGCTATATTAAAACCTTCATATGTATGCTGTTTTATATTTGTTTTATTTGACATTTAATCACTGTTAAAAATTCTAAGATTTCTAGATCCAAAATCTAAATTATTTGTCCAATGCCTCTTGGACATTAGGCTTGGGACGGGCAGGCAATTACTAGGACGTTAGTTTCTTCACCTAGAAGGACTGTAGGATTAATAATTAATTAATTAGGTGGGTAGATGAAAAATGTTAGTCTGTGCTCGCTGAATAATACGAGCAATATAAATTGTATTATTTAAGTTGCACGGAGTGATTCCTTTAGGTTAAAATTGCCCCCTCCCCTTTTAAGCGCAGAACTACGTCTGGCCTGATTCCCTCTAAGGATACATAGGCGCCTCTTCGAGGTTCGACCATATTTTTAAATATTTATTTATTTAGTTGTCTTTTGTGCGGGATTTTATCAATCATTCTGTTATATTTTTGTATGCATTAAATTATCTTTTTTATTTTTATTTTGCAATATTGTATTGTACATTGTAACAAAAAATAATAGTAAAAATAATTGTCTTTAAATTTATTTTGTCTTGATTTCTTTCTTCTCACTTGTTTGCAGATCCTTTTATTTATTTTACGCTTATCGATTTGGTTAAAATTGTAGCAACATAATTTAAAATCAACCCTCATTTGCTCACTAGTTATTTTCCTACATAATTAATGGATTCGGCCAGGAAGCACATTTGTGGACCTCGAAAGGTGCTTAACACCTTCCTTTCGAGGTAATTTAAGATCTTGCCCGAACCTGTTGACATAGGCTAATCTAAATAGACTTATAGCATAGAGCGGTGCCCTAACACACTTCAAATCGTCAGGTGGCGACTCTTCTCTTTAAATAACGCTTAAGAGTTGACACATGTCAAATCCCTCTTTACACGAGAAAAATAGGGCGCGACAGTTAGGAACATAGAAATTACGGAAAAACCCTTAATAAAATCGCAGTGAACAATAGACTACCAGTCCCAATGAGGGACTGGACGAGTCATTGTCACTGGCCACGACTTGTGGCCTGGATTCGTCATGAACACTGCCAAGAATCTGCTGAAGGTTACCACGAGGGACATAACGGATCGTTATCGGTGACCATGACTCGTGGTCACCTCCCATTACCTTTGCTCCCTAAAATCCTTGATCCCCAATCTCTCTTGACCACGGATGACTTAACGGGTGGTGGTGCTGACCACGACTCGTGGTCACCTTCCATGGTCGCTCTGAACATAAAATCTCAACCAAGTCCCAGTCTCTCCCCACGAGTCACTAAATGACTCATGGGGTTCCTGACGGGTCACTGGACAACTTGTCCTGTGACCTGGTGTAGAAATTTCTGTTTTCTCCGTTTGAATTCTCGGGTCTGAGCTTAAGGCTTTCGGGGTATAACAAATATTTTTCAAGAAAATATTTTCTAGAAAAATAAGCTGCTTCTTACTTATTTTCTTGTGCTCGGTATGCAAGTAAAAAATATTATCCTAAAATCATTTGTATATATCTAAAACAAAACTATGAAGATGAGAACAAAGTGGAATAGAGTGATCGGTGGGAAGGGGGATCTAAGGGGGAGGGGGTTGATCGGGCGGGGGTAGGGTGGGGTAGGATGGGTTCTAGGTGGGGAGTGGGTGGATGAATGGAGTGCATAACTGTAAGAGTAGGAAAAGACAATGTGACTTGTTTTTCCTGCTTTTATTAGGGAAGTCATTTTCCTTGAAGGAACTTAATTTCCTAAAAAATATATTTTTCAAAAATTTTGACCAACCGAGCACGAAAAAATAGAAAAATATTTTTCTCCTAAAGCCTAATTGATTTATAAACGTTGTTGTTTAAAAATAAGGATATAATAACTATACAATACAGGATAAAGTGAGATATTTTCAAATTAAATTTGAAATAAATTTTATATTGTGTTTGACGGATAAACACAGTAAAAAATTTATTTCAAACTTAATTTCAAATATTTCACTTTATCTCATCAATTTTAATATCATTTTATCTTATTTTTCATTTGAAATAAGTTAATTCAAAATTTACAATTTCAATATTATAATTTTAAAATAATTTATTCTGCAAACTCCCAAACAAGACCTAAGGGCTTGATTGACCAAAATATTAACAGAGGATAAAATTAAATTATTTGGCATAATTCAAGAATAAATTTGAATATTTTAATAAATCATAATAATAGTAATACAAATAAAAAAGAATTACTGCTCAAACCATAAACATAAACTATCACATATTTTCTTCCCAATCTATGGATCGTATCAATTGGTTCGGTCCAATTTTATGTATTATTAGTTCGATTTATTAGTTTTCGATTTGTAAACACGCTAAATCGATAATTAAAATACGATATTCATTATTGATTTTCGGTTGATCGATTTTGGTCCTTAACAGTTCGATTTTCGATTTAATTGATAGAAAAATACTCCTCTAAATTTGTTTTGTTTCTTGCTCATATTTTCGTCTGTTCATATATACACTACCTTTATGCATAAAAGTCTATATGAATTATAAGCAGATACAAATTAAAATAAGTTATTATTAAAATAAATTTATTTTCTTTCCAGTTAAGTAGAAAACTTGAATGTAGTAGCACGGTAGAAATTTCTCAAAAAGAAAAACAAGATCAGTTCACAGTTTACACTGATGGGCAGAACTCCATCAAGCCAACTACTTCATAAAGAAAATAGAGGCACCAAGACAACAACTATAAAATATAAAAGAAAATAAGATTTGTAGCTGTTATTACATAATTAGAAATAAAAAGATAATTTTATTGTAATCTTATTGGTTATCGATTTAACTATTAATTAAAATTATAAAATCAAAAATCAAATCGATAGCCCAATAAAAAATACAAAACCACTTAAAACCCATTAGTCCATTAACCCGATACCCATAAATCAATATCATTTTTTCAATTCAATTTACCTATTAAACTGATTTTTGCACACCCCTGTTCCCATCAGTTTCTCTTCCCTTCCCTAATCTTTTAATAGTTGGAAAATAGAGTAAATTATCCATTCCATATATATATATACACCCAAAGCTTGATTTAAAATTCCAAAGCTAAAGCTTTTGGCGCACATCAAAAATATGAGAGAGCATCATCTTCAAACGCCATTGAAGGAGCTCGGAAATCGCCGATCCAAATCCATCTCCGCGGATCAAACTAAGAAGCCTCTCAAAGTACACATAAGACTCTCTAGTACACAATGAACAATCATATGTATCTCTTGTTATATATATTCATCTTATTTATTTGTATGCAGACCACTAGGAAGAACTTGAATTTTGCGTTTGAATCGCAAGGTGCCTCGTTTTCTGAATCATCGATCCGTACTTCTCTGATTTCCTCAGCTATTTCAGATGATCATAACCTACTCACTGAATCCGCCGCCGAGGTAATTCTGAAATGCCTCCTACTTCATCAATATTCTAGCTATGTATATATCTGCATTTTCATCAGTAATTGTACTTCTCACAGAAGCCTAACAGCGAGCAAGTTCATACAACTTAACTCCAATTTCTTCTGTAATTTTTTTATTCACTGAAACCGCCGCTGAGATAATTCAGGATGTGTATGCGTTTATTTTCATAAGTAATTGTAGTATTTACAGAAAATTGAGTTAGCAGAGTTCGTTCATTAAATCCAATTTTCGTTTGTAATTTTTTTGAATTTTCATTGATTTGAAGTGTATTTTCACTGTATTTATATATATATATATATATATATATATATTGGAAACAATGTACTGTTTTGGGTATGAACTTCGTTTTCACTTTTCAGCAGTACATTGTGTGTCTGTTACGGTTGAAGTATGCAATTCGCCTAGATTCCACTAGTTTATTTAAAATCTGTCCATAATTTCTTACACTTTTTGCGATATATTAGCCCTATTTGTATCACAATTATGTATGCTTTCAATTTTGAGATCTTTGGATTGAGTTTCATGTCTGCGAAATTCACTATTCCTTATAGTATTCGAGATGTAACTTTCGGATCCCTATTGCTCCCAGAACTTCTTGTTGAGTCCAGAAACTTCTCCTTCATCAGAGGCGGTGGATCGCCTTGCTGATCTGACTCCATTGTCATCAACAGTAACTTCTGACGGGTTCAAAGTCTCCACTGGTTCGAAAAGCCCTAGTGGAATTCCACAAATCAGTGATGTGAAGTTTTGTTGTGTTGAGGCCGAAATGGCAGTAAAGTACCTAAGAGAAGCTCAAATGCAAGTGGTGAATGCAACAGATATTGATATTCGGTATAAGAAACTTCTTGATGCTGTCATGAACACTGTAGTTGAAGAGTTCTATGGACTGCCAGAAGACGAGGACTGGTATAATACCCTTGTCTCAAAGAAATTCCATTTGGTGACACTGACTTTCTTGCTGTGGATAATTGCTGTTTTCATCAGAATCTTCTTTTGTCCGGGTGAAAAACTCTCTCTCTACGGAACTATACCTACCTAAAAATATGTTGCTATCACAGTGGCTGATATTTGCAGGTATATTTCTCTTTTCACCTATGGTACAGGGACTTCATTTTGCACAGGTGTATTTGTGTTAAACATATACACAACAAGTGTTTGTAATTCTGTTCTGGATCTTCATTTTGGCATGTGGTACGACTTGTGTGAATCATAACTGTGTCGAACATGGAATGTATGTATCAAGCAGATTCAACCCCACAATTAGATAAAGTGCTTTGATTTTGCGAGAGCTTCAGAGCATTCTGAAGCATTTTGCTAGATATCAGCTGCATATCTGATTGTTTTGATCTGTGGAGAGAACAGTGATGTGCTACAATTTGCTGGGAATTAATGCACTTGAGGGAATTGAATTTGATTTTGAGATGCAAAAATCTCTGCTGATCTGTTTATGTTTCTTGCTTGCTTGTTCTTCTACCCTAGTATTGATGTGTGTTTGCTCCTCTGGAATTGTTCTGTTACCAAGAGCTAATGATTGGTAATCCTTTTGTACAATCATTTACATTCTCATCTGACTTTGGAGCTTGAATTCTATCAACAAAGTTCGTTCGTACAATGTATGCGCATTCCTTCAACCTCTAATTAACGGCAGGACAACAACTGGAAGAGTAGAAGTCTGCCCCTTTTGTGTCATGTATAGCTGGATATTAATTAAGAAAGGTCACAAGTATCCAACAGAAGCAGTGAACAGTAAATGGCACCAAATATTTAGGGTAGTTTATGCCACTTCGTAGAAAATATGCGCATGTGAAAATGAAATTTGCTCCATGTGATGCAAGTTCCAGTAATTATAAGGAGCATTGCTTTGGACAATGTTGACCAACTTAGATGCTAAAAGTGAAACAAGAATAGAGAGACTATTGATCTACTCCATCTCGGTCCTTACAATTTCTTTCTCCTTTGGTTCAAAACAAACGCAGCACTTGCTGATTCCTTTGGTGACAAGCAAATATTGTTACATTTGCTGAAATTAGAACAACTTATGGACTAATCAAGTTGACATTGGAAGGTGCAAATACTACCATGTGTTTTTCTTTATTCTTCGTTCTTCCCTCTCTTTTATATAAAGCTCAGATGGCTCAGATTCTAGAAGGCCGGACATTTTTGATTTAGCAGGAAGTGTAAAGCCAGGTTCCATTGTGCACGCTAAAGGTCCATCACCAGGACACATCAAAATTAACTTTCAATGACTGACAATTCCAGTATCAGTTGAAACTTGAAATCATTTCTATTGCCTTCCTACGACCAAAAACTAATGCATTTACAATATTTTGGTCAATAATGTTTAATCAAAAACTGAAGTCTAAAATACACGATTGTCGCAAGTATTTGGTTCAGAAGAGGTTGACCTTTTCGGTAATGACTTTGGCTCTAGAGTGAAATATGTAAACTGTAGGGCTGATATAACCAAAATCAATCTAGAGATTGCATGGTTCTACTCTAAGATGACACATACCCATACCAAAATATAGAAAGTGTGCACATCAACGTGTCCAAAAGAAACTGCCCTCACATAAGGAAAGAATGGAGGTTATTCCTACGGCTGAGGATGGCATGCGAATGGAATTGTCTGATTGATAAATTAGCTAAGTTAACCAGTTGCAAGTACGTACATAAAGAGAAGTTGAGCCGTTGCCAGTATGATGTAACTTCCAATACTAGCTAGGAACGACATCAAATCATTGCGATATGTTTAAAACTTGAGAACAAGTACAGAGAGACCACATGTTTAAGAATCCAACCCAAAGTTGTTTACAATTTAATTTCAAATTGCAATACAGCGTTCCTCCTTTATTCCAAAACAAACTTGGCGTATTTTCTTTTTGGTTGAAATGCAGAGAGATGCAACTCAGGAGTAGAATGCACTTCTAAATAAATTCCGTCTGTTCAAGCATTCGCACAAATGATCATATTTAAGATGATCATTAATTTTTTACTCTGATTTTTAATTTTTTCCCTTTGGCACTTTAAGTGATGGAAAACTGATTAAAAATATCCTTAATAGATTTTTTTTTAAAAAAATTCGCAAGGCATAAATTTTTGCCTAAAGTTATGCCTTGAATCATAAATTTGACAGGTTATGCCTTATGCTTGGTAGGTATAAGTTAAGTAATATGACTTATGCCTGTAGGCATAAATTCACATTATCGAACTTGTGCCTACTTCTACCCATAAGCACAAGTTCAATAACATAAAATTATACCTACCAGATATAAATTAAATTGGTAATCATGAATTTATATCTAAAGGTCAGAAGTTCATGCAATTGAAATTGTCCCCAAGGGGCAAAAGTTCATGCAATTAAAATTGTGCCTAAGAGGCAGAAACTTTTGCCCATAGACATAAATTCAATAACATGAAATTGTGCCTACGCTAAAGTTTCTACGATTAAACTTCTGCCTTCTGAGCTTATGCCTTGGAGCAAAAATTCAGTAGCATAAACCTCTGCTTTCTAGCGCTAACCTGTGTCTTGCGAAATTTTTCTAACTTGCGAATTTTGGTTGTTTTGAGATATTTTTTATAAAAAATATTAAGGTTATTTTTATCCCGTTTTTATTATTTAAAACACTAAAGAAAAAAAATTAAAGACCACCAATTTGAGAGGCAAAAATTAAAAACCACCCCAAAATAGGGGCAATGGATGCAAAAACTTAAACCATTTGATGCTACCAAATGAAGGCCCTCTTAAAGATATCTTTTGATATCTGCTCATTAAAACTTAAGAAAAAACACGGTGCATATAGAACGAAATTTTGTCAGACTTCTCATGTATAGGAAAATTTTGTGAAGGCATGTCGAACAATTTCGCAGCTTAATATTTGACAAAATTGCTTCAGCTCTATGGTTCAACTGACAAATCAATGACCAAGACAAAAAAGAAGCTCAGCCCCAAAACCTACTAATGAAACCTTTCTTATCTTTCTTCATACGGGCATCCAGTGATGGGAAATCAATAAGGTTATAAGCCAGGTCCAATACGATGGGATTACGAGGAACTGATCGGAAGGCAGGTGGAAAAGTTTCAATTCGAGGAACAACCTTCATGTTGGCTTCACCAACAGCTGACTCGTATGTATCCATATTTTCCATGAGTAGTTTCTCCATCTGAAAGAAGTATAAAACATGGATTACACACGTCAGGGGATTCAGAAGAGCACAAACGGAAATAAAAGCAGAAAGTAGACAAACTAGAAAAGGAAGAACGCAAAATATAATGCCTAAAAGCAACCCTGAACAAATAGATATGATAAAGGACCTAGTTCTTGGAATACAAAACAGATAGGCAATCAACTACCGTGGAATTAATGGAAGAGAAGTAGCATGAACGCTTTAATTAACTACCACACATCGAATATCAAAAACTTATCAAGGCAGAATCATTTGTCATACTTGGTGCTTCAAACATTCAGGTTACCCTAATTTATACCAAACTAAAACTAGAAGCGAACGGGAAAGGTGGTGCTAACTTATATAGAACTAACAAGAAAATATGCCCAACAGTTGGGAGCATCCATCTAGTACTAATGGATAAAAACCTGAAATAAACAGTAAAACTGAAACTTCTACTTGATGGGTGGGTTGTGGGGATGGAGAGGAAGGGCAATTTGTGGCAAACACAATGCGGAAGTGCTCAGTGAGAATTATCAATGACGAAACACCATTCTTACTTGTCCATGTTTGACTGTTTTGGGGGACACAAGCAGAATTATAACACCAGAAGAAACTCCCTAACTGCATTATCATATCATGGGTTGAAACCTTTTTTTTTTTTTTTTTTTGTTGAGAATTGGTAACTTTTCATGGGTTGAAACCTTTTCCAGCACAAACACTTGAAAAGCAATGGAATTTACAACTTCATTTCACAATATGCCTCATGCACACAAAATGCAGCATCCTCTGGAGGACACGAGATAGAGAAATCTGTTAATGCTTCTGCTAAGATAAGGAATAGGGTCATCTAAAGTTAACTAGATTTTGAATTACCAAGAATCCTAACCTCTTAGTTCAAACTATCTTTTTCCAACTCTCACGATTCACATACTTCAGTAGTGAATAATTATTCAGAAGAAGAAACCCAAACTTTCTGTCTTCAGTGTCATCAAACCCAATCAGAAAAGGTCATAGAGGAAGTTGTTGGAAGTAGTTCAACGACACATAAAATCTCCATGGGTTTTTTCCCTAGTTTCATATAGTAATCTAAGAATATGTGGTTCCATATGCACCAAGACATCAAAGAAAAGGTGACTACTACAAAAAATTAACTAATGGGAATGATTGCGGAAGTACTTAACAGACATATGCAAGGCCAAAGCATACCTTCTTATTAGTTCCATTTAATGAGATATTTGATATCTTGTTCGAGAGATTTTCTGGAGCCTTTTCCTCCTCCATAATTCCTTTGGCATGCTCAACACAGCTGTTAGATCTGCTCTCATTATACAGTGTTCTCAGTTCCTTGATCATCACCTGATACCGATGGAGAGAAAACAATGACAAAAGGAGAAACGCAAAACAAGAATCATTCAAACTCATATTACTGATTGAAGCGACATAAGTAGAAAACATAAGAATCATGCTATAATCATGCATTAGAATTTACTACTTATAAAAGGGAGAGTAAGCAGCTGAAGGTCAACATGGCTGCTTAAAGTCGCAAAATCCATTTTTATGACGTGGTCATTTTGTCCTACTTTTCTGCAGTGTTTACTTCTAATATAGGCTTCAGTGCTTTGTTGTGCACTTAAATGACGAAAACACCAGGAATCTTTTACTTAAATGCCAAGCGTGTCCTACCTTTTACAGCATGGGCCCAAGAGAGTTTCTTTTATGTAAACGTGTCAAAATAGAGCAATGTTATTGGTTGAAGGAAACTTTTGGTCTTCTTTTCTCCCCTCTCTCCCTCCCTTCACCTATGTTGTGCCGCCGAAACCCTAAATCAGTGAACACCCTCAGTCGGCGGCCATAACTGGCGACAGCCTCTCTTGCCACAACATCCCAGGTAACACGCACCGCTGCACCTCTATCTTCTCTGTCTCCTCTCCCTATAAGCTCCCCCCCCCCCTACCTACAGGTATATGCCAAAGCAGTCTGGTGACACCCACAACTGGTAGAAACACCAATTGAGGAGATGATCAGTAGGTGCAGTTGAGGCATGTGGAGGAGAGGGTACAACTGAAACGCGTCTCAGTGGGGCGGTAGCAGCGAATTGGCATCTCTGTCTATGGTCCAGGTTCTCTATCTTTCTTGATTTGTGTCAAAGTTCAGATTTGCTTGCTTGCATTTTAATATCGATTATTGCCTTTGGTCTCTCTTTCATAAATTATTTCTTGATTTAGGACAAACTTTAGTAAATCCCTGATTAGTTTACATTTGCTTTAGTGGCTCTGGTGAATGATGGTAGACTAGGATCATGTTCTCGGTCGCGGACAGGGGCAAGGATTAGGAATGGTAAGTAGGTTAAGGGAGCTTCTAGGCTGAGTAGGGTCTTGAAACATAAGGTATGACGGTGAAATTCACAGAGTATGTGACATCCTCGAGAAGAGGAAATATAGCTTGTGTCCAGGAAATCAAATGGATAGGAACTAAGGCGCCGGAGGTGGACAGATTTAATTTGTGATACTAAGGAGGCTCGAGGAATAGGAATGGAGTAGGCATTTTAGTAGATAGGGATCTAAGGGAGCAAGTGGTAGAGGTTAGAAGGGCCAATGGCAGGATGATGGTGATTAAATTGAGGACTTACTTTGAAAATTATAGTGCTTACGCGTCGTAAGCGGGCTTGGACGAGGAGGTCAAGAAGCATTTTGAGAGGATTTGAACTTGTGAGAAGTATACCGCATACCGAGAAGCTATTCGTAGGCAAAGATTTCAATGGCCACATAGGGTCAACTTCTACAGATTCTAACGACGTGCATGGAGGTTATGATTTTGGGGGTAGAAACGAATGGAGATCCTCACTTATGGATTTTGCAAAATCTTTTGAGTTGGTGATAGCTAATTCGAGTTTCCATAGAAGGATGACTACAACGTTATCCCGAGTGAGAATCTTACGATCCAACATAAAATTTTAAGGATGGATTTGGAGATTAAGAGAAAGAGAAAGAAGAGGACTTTGTATGCCCGGCCAAGGATAAAATGGGGTGGCTCAACTCCTGCCAAAGCTTGGGAGTTGGAGGAGAAGTTGACGGTGATGGGGGCTTGGGGGAGTAGTGGGATGCTAACAGTACGTGGAATAGAAAAACTAGTTGCATCAAGGAAGCAGCAAGAGAGGTGTTGGGATGTCGAGGGAGGTTATGGAGGAAATTGGTGGTGGATGGAGAAGGCCAAGGAAAAATGAAAGCGAAGGTTGTTTATGCGAAGTTGGTGGATAGCAAGGATGACAAGGATAAGAGGAAAAATAGGTAAAGGTATAAGGTGGCTAAGGAGGCAAAGTTAGTGGTTATGCCGGCAGAAACGACAGCTTTTGAATGCTTGTATGTAGAAGTAGGGGACAAAGGCAGGGATAAGAAGTCGTACAGGCTAGCCAAGGTGAGATAGAGGGGCTCAAAACCACGACCAAGTAAAATGCATCAAGGACGAGGATGACAAAGTACTGGCGGAAGAGGCCTTCATTGAACGGAGATGACCTGCATACTTCCAAAAACTCTTGAACGAAGATGGGACAGGGACATAGTGTTAGGTGATTTAGAGCACTCCGAGAGATGTTGTGATTTTGGGTGTTGTAGGTGCATAAAGGTTGGGGAGGTTAAGGGTGTTATACATAAGATGAGCAGAGGAACAACGATCTGGCTAGACAAGATTCTTGTGGTGTTTTATAAGAGCACTGACAGGGCAAATTTGGAGTACCAGACTAGGTTGTTTAATGTCCTTATTAAGACGTCAAAACCCCCCGAAGAATGGACGCGAAGTACAATGATTCCTTTGTACAAGAACAAGGGTGGATATTCAAAAATTCAATAATTATAGGGGTATCAAACTGTTAAACCACACAATGAAAGTTTGGAAGAGGGTGGTGGAGATGACGGTGAAGAGGGATGTCTATTCCCAGGAACTAATTTGAATTTATATTGAGGTGATCAACTATAGAAGCCATCTTGTGACTTGTGAGATTGATGAAGCGATATACGGAGAGGAAGATGAACCTACGTATGGTGTTCACAGACCTGAAAAAAGGCTACGACAAAGTCTAAAGGGAGGTCTTTTGGAGATGCTTAGAGGCTAGGTGTACCTGTGGCATACACTTAGGTGGTGAAGGACTTGTATAATGGAGCCAAGACCCGAGTAGTAAGCATATTGGAAGGAGACTCAGAGCACTTATCGGTCCTGATGGTGTTGCACCAGGGATCAACTCTTAGCCTGTTTCTACTTACCTTGGTGATGGATGAATTACGCGGCATATCAAAGCTGAGTGCTATGGTATATGTTATTTGCGAATAACATAGTACTGATTGATGAGACAAGGGACTTGGGACAGAGTTAATGCTAGGCTATTGGCTTCTAGACAAACTCTGAAATCTAAAGGGTTCGGGTTGCATAGGACCAATATAGAATACTTGGAGTCCAAGTTCAGTGATGTGACGCATGAGACTGGTGTGGAAGTGAGACTATGACCTAAAAGAGGAAGTTTCAAGTATCTTGAGTCTTTAATCCAAGGGAATAAGGAGATCGAGATGATGTCACACATCGTATTGGTGCTGGGTGGACGAAATGGAGGTTCACTTTCGGAGTCTTGTGTGATAAGAAGGTACCACAAAAACTTAAAGATAAGATCTCAAAGTGGTGGTTAGACCGACTATGATGTATGAATAGAGTATCAGCCCGCATTTGGTGGACTGTGTGGGGAGAAAGACACCAAAGTTGCTTTGAAGAAAATCATTAATTTTCAGGAACTAAAGATGAAATGCTTAGGGCTTTTTCCTTTTTTTGGGTGTAAATATAGTTTAATGGAAGATTCCAAATCTATCTTTGATGTACTAGATTCCTTATGAGAAGATTAAGGACTAGGAGCTTATTTGTTTGCTCAAACTGGATGTAAATATGGGGGACTACACACCCTTTGTGTAGTTTGTTATTAATATACAGATATGTTTCCAGTTCAAGAAAAAAAAAAACTCTCATGTTCAGAACATGCAAGTCGTGGAAATAAGGATGTTGAGATGAATGTGTGGGCATACAAGAAGAGATAAAATTAGAAATGAAGATATTCGGGACATGGTAGGAGTGGCCTCCATGGCAGACAAAATGAGGGAAGCGCGACTAAGATGGTTTGGGTATGTGAAGAGAAGATATACAGATATCCTAGTGAGGAAGTGTGAGAGATTGGCCGAGGTGGGCTTAAGGAAAGGCAGAGGTAAGCCGAAGAAGTATTAGGGAGAGACGATTTAGACAGGACATGACATATCTTCAATTTACCAAGTACATGACCTTAGATAGGAGGGTATAGAGGTCACAGATTAGGATAGAAGGTTAGTAGGTAATTGAGTGTTGTCTTGCTTTTCTATGGGATAGGATTGGTGGTAGTTTGGTGCACCATGTTTGTCGAATCTGTTTCCCCTTTCTTAACAATAGCATTAGAGTGTTTCAGAAGTCGTATATTATGTTCAGTATGAAATTTAGTAAGCGTGTTAGAAATATAATATAGTGTTCAGCATGAAATTCAGTAAAACAGTATAAGTCCCAGCAGAATATTCCAGAAATATTATTACAAATTCAATATATTTCAGTATTAGATTCAGTACATTTCAACATGAGATTTAGAACATAATACCAGAACATAAATATTATTATCAGATCCAGTATATATATTACATGTGCCTATTGCTATCTGTGGAGACATGATTGTTCTGTGTTGGGCATCCTTAGAGCTTGTGACCCTTGGAATGTGAAGTTCCGCCACCCTTGGAATGTGAGGTCAACATCCGGACCTTGTGACCATTCTTGTTGTTATATTGAAGGTCCGTAACTGTCCGCTGGGCCTTGTTTCTAAGCTGCACTAGATTAGAGTCTCTGTATCGACACTCTCTTGCCTTCCCCTTAGGCGGGCGTACCGCAACATTCTAGGCTACAACCTTACTATCTCTTAGCTGTTAGCCCGAGGCTTAGTCCTCAATATGCGATGTTCTATCAACCTGGAGGTGATTCTAATTTCCCCCAAAGTCTGGTATTCATGCTTTTCCCCTTACCTTCCTTATACTGAGCTCTGGGGTTCATGGTTCCTGCCTTACACTGTCAATAAAGTTACCGGCCAAGTCTCGGCCTATCCTTCTTCTGGCTTGCAGCCGGACCCATTTTATTCATATGACCTCCCTGTCTTTTGATATAACAAACTAAGATCATAACCATTATCTTGCAGGCATATCCTGCCGTCATTAGCATGCTACGGCGGATTTAGCCTTTTTCTGACTTGAACTTGACTATTACTGGGAGTTTATCACTGATGGATTTCTTACACACACTTCGAGTAATCTGGTAGTCTTACTCACTCTTCTGACTTATTATCGTGAAGGTCTGGACAATTTACATAAACATTGAGGGTCCCCACTATTTCCTAACACTTTCTGGAGTCAACAAATCCAACCTTCGCTTACTATTTACTCCGGGCAACATCGCCTCAATTCTTACGCCCTTTGCTATACTGGAAACAAAACTATGAGGTAGGAATAGCCTTTTCTTACTGTAATGAAATGAGAATATGGAACTGTACAACATTCGAAAGGATGGAGGTGGGAATCCTGCATTTCCCTCTCTTTCTCTCATCCATCATGTAATCTAATATTAATTGTCGTCTTGACAAGATCTTGTATATCTAATAGATGAGTTGACTCGTATATACGCTATACTCCTGACTTCCTACTCTGAGGTTATAAAAAGGAACTGGGGACAGTGCTGGTAGATGTATCACATTGTGAGGTTCCTAGTACCTCGGGAAAGTATTGGGGAGATCAAATACATCCACTCCCGTCCTTAGGCTGACTATCTCCCAACTGTAGAGTCTTAATGATACCTCCTCCTGCCGCTGTAGTTATCTTGCAATTGGCTGGTGTTTGTCTTATATTAAACATTACCCTGTACAAACATAACAAGGAAAACTTAGAGACTTAACCCTATACAACTTTACTTTATGGCACGATCCGAGAAGAAGAAAGAGTAACCATCCTATCATGCCTTGCAGCCTCCTGCCTATGGTATATGGTGCACAACACATCCATAGACAAGACTCTACTTAGCACGGCTTGCAGACTCCCTAGGATACGACTGCTCTGATACCATGTTTTTCACGCCCCACCTTGGGAGGCATGACTGGCACTTGGTGCCCTACTAAGACCTGAACTGCTGAGCTGATTGAGCCTAAGCACCTCTGGTGTAGGGCTGACTCTAACTCGGGAATCAAGAAAACAACAGGTCATATAGTGGCTGTAAATACAACCCCCAGCCGACAAGGCCTATAGACCCTGTGAAAGTAAACAGCTAACCAGAGACAAACAATCACAGGGAGTTCTATGCGGGCTGGAAAGGCCGCCAATCAACAGCTAAACATGGCCCCACATGGCCAACACACATAGTCTAAAACACATATGGGCCCCACACAACTGATATCATCTAACCACAGGGAAGTAACACAATCTGCAAGCCTCTAGGAGTAATAAGATGGTTGGGACAGGGCCCCGGCCTACCCATACTACACAAATAAAAGATATAAACCTCTATCACACCAGCCTCGGAAGAAGGGAGCTGACGGTTCTGTATGGATGACTGGAATTACGAGGGACCTGCTCCTCGTCTATCTGTACCTGCAAGAAAGTAATGCTCCGCTCGGGGAAGGGCGTCTGTACAATATGTACCGAGTATGTAAGGCAATAGATAAGCTGAATAGGACTAGAAGTAAATAAAAAGAAGAGCCGAAAGATTAACCTATACGCATGCTGATTCGTAATCTGCATCTAACTGACACTACATGCACATAAGCTAAGACTGCATATTTACACATTTATAAACACTACAGCTAGAAGACAAGAATCCATACAAGAACCCCACCTGGCCCTCATAAACCGGGAGGTACAATCAGCACAGAATAACTCGTTCAGGCCCCCATAAGTCCTGGCGAGCACATCTTAATCTATATACCCCTACTCAGGTGTCTACAACTCTACTAGTACTATAGCCAACCTATCGGTCCCCTGGGTCTATTACTGGGCCCGCTTGGCCTCTGAACTGTAGCTGCGTCTGAGTCCGGAGGACTTCTAATATCTACACCCCGGGCGTAAACGCTTGGCGAGGGTGTGTATAAGGCCAACCACGACAATATGAGGATCTGGATCCCCATCTTCATCCCTTGCGGACGCATGCCGCTCCGTAGAGCAACGTATCCTCGCCCCTGGAGGGCGAGTCGACACAGCTATTAGCCTTGGGGAAGTTAAGGAAGGCTTTTAACTGAGGGCAACCCCAACTCAGGTGCTATACTGACACATCAATCTATCTGTATAAAGAGAGTGTATCTAGCCTTCTGGGCCTAACGCTAATGCTACTTGCTTCTAGGATAATCTGTATGGCTATCTGCAGGCACGCCATGCACCCGTATTTGATTAGAGGATCCTGATAGTGATCATGATCTCTAATAGTCTGGGCTGAATAGAGCGAGGTCTGAAGTAGCCTAACAATACTCTGAATGTCCTACTTTGACATCTATAACTCATGAATAACTATGGGGATTGCGGATAGCTAACTACTTTATTCTTCTAATTAAAAAACTATAGGGTTGGGCTTGGTCGAACTTGCTTCTACGCGATCAGCACCCTGGTCCTTCATAGGGAGCTTGCCGTTCTCCTTAACTTGTGGTTAATACTGTACTAGCAGAGTACTACTGACTCCTTAAGCCTTATCTGGATCCACTCGAATCTATATTACTGTTCTGGGAAATTCCCAATCTTATAGGCAATTCTATATAAACTTGTCTTTCTCCTGGCACTCTACACCTGAATACCCTACAAGAACCGACTAGGGTGCTGGCCCATGACTGACTACTGATGTGGACCTCTCCTTGGGGTACCCACGGGTTTATGTGACTCGGACGACTAGGCTGGCTTGCTGGGCGTCCTACATGATAACTGTTAAGTTGACTAAGACTGACAATCACTAATAAGGCTAAAGGGATAGCAGACGATCCCTCAAAACGCTGGAGAACCCTGGTGTCGCTAACTCTAGAATATACCTATTCTGTCTCTATTTCTGGTTCTGGAACATGCGATAACGTCAATGACCTCTAGGGATGTTTTCCTACCAATACAGGCGCCAACTGGTCGTTAGACCGCCTAACTGCGCCCATATTGTTTAACCAACTGATTCAGGATAATAACTCTTACGAACTTCTGAAGTGTAGGCCTGTCAACAACATATAAGTCTACCATTACAATAAATTGCGAACTAAAAGAGTTTCTATAGCGTTCATAACGCGAATCACATTTAAACCTGCTTCCTTTTAGCAAGGGGTCCTGCAGTACGATCTGTATACTTTTTCTAGCAACTAACCAGAATTTATGTAACTGTAATCCCTATTAGCAGCTACTCGCAACATATCTGATATTTATATATGTATATCAATAACAACTAATTACAACATATCGAATCACAATCTAATGGTAGCAACTATATGCAATATCTGAGATCGTTATTTCTATTCAAAGGCATAAGTCGTAACACTGTACGATTAGGATACTTGCTGAGAGTTAAGGCTTACATACCTCGTTCACCTTTTTCTGACTAACTGATGAGTATCAGCTCGTATTCAACTGCCCTTCTTAACTGTAATCATGTTAATAGAAGAATAGGGCCAACTTCTTACTAAATTCGAAGAAAACAATAACTTATATATATATATATATATACTGACTATATTTCAACTTATTGAAAGACGATCAAAAACTCGTAATTTCTCGGGAATCTAGAAGGGAGAAATACTTACTTTAAGCCTGTGATTATATTGACACTAGTTTGAAGCAATTCCACCAACTCTGGCTCGGGGGGATGATGATTTGTTGGGCATATTTTATGAAAATAACTCCGTAGCGATGCTCTCTGCAGCCTTATACTTCACTACTCGGAGTTAATTTAGATTTGGACGGCGTTTAGCGGCGTAATCGGATGATTTCCTAATGTTTTCCTTCGTTCTCCCTCTGTCTGGCCGTGATTTATAAATAATGAACTAACTTCTAAGTGTGATACCCTTATATACTTGAGGCAGCAAAAAAAGCAACGTGGCACGTTGCCCAACGCGCTGATTTTGCTCCGTGCCACATTGGCTAATGCGGAGGAGCAGCTCCGTGCCAGTTTGCCCCTCTGGGCAGCTTGGTTCGGCCTCCTCTCGCAAAATCATGACTTGGCACTCGTTCAGCCTTTCCCCGAGCCCTTTCCTCATACGTATGACACTCTAAAACTCCCAACCAACATACGAATAGGCCGACTAAATGTTAGAAACTTACGGGGTGTAACACAATACAAGGATTTTTAGAGTCCCCTATAGATTATGACTGGAAGGGAAAAAATAAGACCCTTTGGTATGTGGGTACATTGATATCCAGTGATCGAGTGTTTATAGTAATGTGACGGAGGCGTGTGCCCGGCATGTCACAATTTGTTGTGTTATTGATGCATTGTAAGAGTGGTGATGTTTAGACCGAGTATGTGCATTTAACTAAAATGTACTTGTGATCATGTGCTTGTCATTTGAATTATTGAGGCTTGCAATGACTTGATGGATGGAATATGTAAAAGAGATTTAGTGATTGAGTTGTGCAAATCTTTGAAAATGACTCATTATATACCCTAGGTGGTTACGTGATATCTACTGTTTTATTGATGATTGTGGCATACATGAATGTTGTAATGATGTATTGGTTATAAAGAGTTAGTGAAATATTGAAGGTGCAGCTAAGTCAAGCTACTGCCAAGCAGTACCACTGCTGTGGAACATGTTCCGCCACGGTGAGACCGTGGCAACGATCAAGTGACTGCTGGAGCGATGGCCTAATCCAGTAAGTGGATAGATTAACACATGAGTAGAATTTAATTCCCGAACTTAGTAAGCTTTTGTATAATTGATATTTGGATTAATTGTCACACCCCGCCTTGGGGGGTATGACTGGCACCTGGTGCCCTACTAGGACCTGACCTGCTGGACTGTTAAGCCTGGGCGCATCTGGCGCCTGGCTGGCTCTAACTCACATTTCTGGAAACAAAGGGCTATATGACGGCTGTAAATACAGCCCCCCGCCCATTGGCCTATAGCCTCCTGTACCTGCACTAGCAGCTGACCAGAAACATAGTAATTCAGGGAAACCTATGCGGGCCGACAAGGCCACCATGCTGTCTAGTTATCTATAACTCAAACATAGCATACTAAGAAGCTACGTGACCGGCAAGGTCACCACTACTGGCGAACTATGGCCCCATACAGCCATTACAAAAGAAAGAAAGAGTAAAGGCAACTATACAACTGCACGGCCCCACACGACCGGCTCATCTGACCACAGGGAATACATACAGACTGCAAGCCTCTAGGAATAGTAAGAGAACTGGCCGGGACAGGGCCCCGACCTACCCGTACTATATACAACAAAAGAAACTGAACTACACCTCTGAAATTCAGCCTCCGGATGACTGGAGCTGAATACTCAACCGCTGACAGGGAGTCACGTAGAATCGCCTGCTCGTCTATGATTACCTGCAGGCAAGTAATGCAGCGGCCACTGGGCGTCAGTACCACTGGTACTGAGTATGTAAAGCAACTGAAATAATATAACTGAAAACAACATCTGAAAGCAATAATATGACCGATGAAGCAGAAGTAGGAGGAATAACTTAACTGTCTGATGAAGTAGATCGTACCTGTTCTTACTGATACCGAAGGAAGTAGGAATCATACCTGGAGGCGTATCATTCTACTACCAACCCACTAGCGTCTAATACAACATAGCATAGCATACATAACATAACATAGCACACACAAACCTTACCCGACCCCCATAAGCTGGGAGGTACAATCAACACAGAATCTATGCCCCTACCCCGGTCATCCCATCTCCTATAGTGGCTGTAAGCATCCTGCCGGTCCCTGGGTATGCACTTGGGCTCGCTGAGCCCCTGACTATAACTGTATCTGAGTCCGAAGGACTCTAAATCAACACCCCGGGCGTACCCGCTCGACGGGGGTGTATAAGGGCCGACCAAGGCACAATATGGGGAAACTGGCATCCCATCTTCGTCCCCTTGCGGGACGGCATATCACTCCGTAGAGCGACGTATCCTCGTCCTCTGGCGGACAAGTCGATACAGCTATTAACCCTGCGCGGTCAGGGATGCTAGGTAATCCAACCCCAATCAATACAATGGTCTCAACTAATAATGCTGTCTGTGTATCTCATAAGCTAAGGTTAACAGATGAAGGGTATCGTATAAATCACATACTAAGCTAATAATAGTAATCTGTAAGTGTCTGATACATGCTGAGACAGGTAAGTATAAATATAAATATAGCCTCCTGTCAAACTGTACTGGGGTAAAAGTTATACGAGGAAGTGTTTCTACTGAAAGCTATACTGTTTACTAAGTTTCTGTGTTAACATAATTTCCTATTTCTAACATGCTTTCTAAACCATATACAGTTACTATTCTATATCGGGAATGCTTACTGATACTATACTACCTTGCGAGGTTTCAGCTAAACACAACAATATCTTAACATGGCATATTACATCACATACTGAATATACTGGGCAACCTTAACCACTTACGCCCAAATCTATATCGTACGGATAGTTATCGTACATGTTACAGCCCAAAACTGCTCATATTGCACCCATATTCATAATAACACAATAATCGATTTCCGAACATTCTACTGGTCTGTAAATTACTATACTGCTTCAATGCTACTTAATTTGCCGAGGAAACTTAACTTTACATACCTTATCTTTGAATATTCGTCCGTCGGACGAGGCTCGGCCGGTTCTTCTACTATTTTCTCCCAACTGCATTCATAAATACGTCAATCAATACTAAATACAACGTTATTGTAAAGAGCGACGTTACTTTCGATTTAATTTATAGCCTAAACTTAGGCTTATCGAAAGACGGTCAAAAACTTGCTATTTTTCAGCGGCCCAGAAGGGAGAATTATTTACTTCTCAGGTAAGAACACATAGACATTAATTTAGAGCAATTCTACTTACTTTAGTTCGGCGGCTCGCCGATTCGTCGGCCGTATTTCGCGAAACTAACTACGTAGAAATGCTCTCTGCTGCTAAATACCTTGGTATCTAGGATTAATTTGGGTTTGGGCAGCGTTTGACAGTGTAATCGGACGAAAATATTTAATTTTCTTCGTCTTCCCTCTGTTCACAGCGTTTCTGGAAATTTTACTAAGTGTTAAATGATTTCCAACCGAAGTGGGGGCTTTATATACTTGGGCCTGGACAAGGGCAACGTGTCACGGAGCCATCGCAGAGGCCTCACCTCCGTGACACGCTGCCATCGCGGAGGGGCTCTGCCTTGGCTCCTCCCGCGATGGTTCGACGGGTTTCTCGTTCGATCTTTTTCCCGGGCCTTTCCCTAGCACGTATGGCCTTCAAATATGCTTAACCAATGTGCGAATAGGTCATCTAAGTGCCGGAAATTCTACGGGGTATAACATTCTCCCCACCTTAGGAACATTCGTCCTCGAATGTATACTGCTATCTAGAGGACTGCTTACTTTACTTTCTGGGAAAATTTTGGCAGAGTTTCCCCTGTAACATGGACTATCGCAAAAACCTGAAATGCAGAAAAGTCCAACACAGGCACTGCACACAATGTTCTAAACTTCACTAGACAACTAAATATCACTCCTTCTTTATCATTTACAAACATATAATCATAAGATACTATATAAGTACTGATACGGGCATACCTGTCGTCTGACTAGGCTTGAAATAGGTGAGGATATCTGATTTTCATGTCTTCTTCAGCCTCCCACGTCATTTCTTCCCGATTTCTGTTACGCCACAATACCTTGACAGACGCAACGTCTTTAGTTCTCAGCCTGCGAATCTGTCTGTCTAAAAATGGCTACGGGAACCTCTTCATAGGCTAACTCCTCTGTGACCTGAACATCCTGGACTGGAACTACTGTAGAAGTGTCCCCTACGAACTTTCTTAACATAGAAACATGGAATACTGGGTGAATAGATGCTAACTCTGGAGGCAAGTTTAACTCATATGCCACGCGGCCTATTCTTCGCCGAATCTGATACGGCCCAATGAATCTTGGGCTAAGCTTGCCTTTCTTGCCAAACCTCATTACCCCTTTCATCGGGGACACTTTCAGATATACCCAGTCGTTTACCGAAAATTCTAGATTTCTGCTCCGTCTATTTGCATATGACTTCTGACGGCTTTGAGCGGTCAGTAAACGTTCTCGGATAAGCTTTATCTTTTCCTCGGACTGCCGAACAATGTCTGGGCCAACTAATGCTGATTCTCCTATCTCAAACCAGCCCACCGGCGATCTACATTTCCGCCCGTACAATGCCTCGAAAGGCGCCATCTGAATAGCTGAATGGTAGCTGTTATTATAAGCAAATTCGATTAACGAAAGATGTTCATCCCAGCTACCCCCAAAATCTAACACACACGCTCGTAGCATATCTTCGAGCGTCTGAATTGTACGTTTAACTTGCCCGTCTGTCTGAGGATGGAATGCTGTACTCAGATTAATCTGCGTCCCCAGACCTTTCTGAAATGACTGCCAGAACCTAGCTGTAAACTGTGCCCCTCTGTCTGAAATGATAGATGCCGGCACTCCATGCAATCTAACTATTTCTCTGATATACAATTCGGCATAATCCTCAGCTGAGAAGGTAGCCCTTACTGGCAGGAAATGAGCTGATTTTGTCAGTCTGTCAACTATTACCCAAATGGAATCATTTCTGCGTCTAGTACGGGGTAACCCTGTTACAAAATCCATGTTTATTACTTCCCATTTCCACATAGGTATCATTATCTCTTGAGTCAAACCACCCGGTTTCTGGTGCTCTGCTTTCACCTGCTGACAATTAGCACACCTAGACACAAATTCGGCTATCTCAGTTTTCATACCTGGCCACCAGTAGATGTCTCTAATGTCGTGGTACATTTTCGTCGCCCCTGGGTGAAGGGAATAGTGAGCGTAGTGTACTTCATGCATGATTTGTCCGCGAAGACCTGAGACATTCGTGACACAAAGGCGGCCCTTACAATATAGCACATCATCCCCGGTTGTCTGAAAATCTGGCTCCTTACCCTTCTGAACTCTATCTCTGAGCTGGACTAAATCGGGATCCTCATACTGTCGTTCTTTTACCTCCGCAACTAGCGATGATACTGCAGAATTTTGAATTACGGCCCCATTATCTCCTGTTTCCATTACCCGAACGGCTAGTCCAACTAACTGATGAATTTCTTTAGCTAATTTCTGTTTTTCGGGTCGCAAATACGCCAAACTCCCCATTGACTTACGGCTCAGGGCGTCTGCCACAACATTGGCTTTCCCCGGATGGTACAGGATGTTCACATCATAATCCTTCAACAATTCTAACCAGCGACGTTGCCGCAGATTCAACTCCCTCTGAGTGAAAATGTACTGCAAGCTCTTATGATCTGTATATATATCAACATGGACGCCGTACAGGTAATGCCTCCACATCTTCAAGGCATAAATTACTGCGGCCAACTCTAGATCATGGGTGGGGTAATTCTTCTCGTGTTTCCTCAGCTGCCTGGAAGCATATGCAATTACTCTACCATGCTGCATCAACACACAACCCAATCCGACACCTGACGCGTCGCAATAGACTGAATAACCTTCTGTGCCTTCCGGCAGTGCTAGTACTGGGGCGGAGGTTAATCTGTCTTTCAGTTCCTGGAAACTCTGCTCGCATGCCTCCGTCCACTGAAACTTTGCTGCTTTCTGTGTCAATTTCGTTAAAGGTGCTGCAATAGTTGAGAATCCCTCAACGAACCTCCGATAGTATCCTGCCAACCCCAGAAAGCTACGAACTTCAGTCGGGGTGGTAGGCCTAGGCCATGACTTAACTGCTTCTATCTTCTGCTTGTCTACCTGTATACCAGCGTCTGAGACAATATGCCCTAAAAAAGCTACTGAGTTAAGCCAGAATTCACACTTTGAAAATTTAGCATACAACTGGCGGTCCCTAAGAGTTCGGAGCACTGTCCGCAAATGAGTCCGGTGATCTGCTTCAGAGCGAGAATACACCAGAATATCATCAATGAATACTATCACGAACAAGTCCAGGAAGGGTCTGAAAATACTGTTCATTAGGTCCATAAAGACTGCTGGGGCATTCGTTAGCCCGAAGGACATAACCAGAAATTCAAAATGCCCATATCGGGTCCTGAATGCTGTCTTAGGAATATCCCTCTCACGTACTCGGACCTGGTGATATCCGGACCGCAAGTCAAATTTAGAAAAGTATCTGGCTCCCTGTAGCTGATCAAATAAGTCATCAATTCTGGGAAGCGGATACTTGTTCTTTACTGTAACTTTGTTTAGCTGCCGATAATCTATACACATTCGGAGCGAGCCATCTTTCTTTCTCACAAACAAGACTGGCGCACCCCACGGGGAAGTACTCGGCCTGATAAAACCTTTATCTAACAGGTCTTTCAACTGCTCCTTTAATTCTCTGAGTTCTGCAGGAGCCATACGATAAGGAGGTATTGATATTGGCTGAGTGCCTGGTAGCAAATCAATAGCGAAGTCTATTTCCCTTTCTGGGGGAATACCAGGTAACTCATCAGGAAATACATCTGGAAATTCATTTACCACTGGGACAGACTGGAGTGTCGGAGATTCTGCCTGGACATCCTGAACTCTGACAAGATGGTAAATACACCCCTTAGATATCAATTTTCTCGCCTGAAGGTAGGAAATAAACCTACCTTTTGGCGTCGCGGTGCTGCCCTTCCACTCCCGCACTGCCTCCCCCAGGAAGTGGAATCGGACCGTTTTGGTCCAACATTCAACATTAGCAAAACATGGTACTAACCAATCCATACCCATTATGGCATCGAAGTCTATCATTTCTAACTCGACCAAATCTACTGTGGTCTGACGATCAGCAACCTCTACTGTACACCCGCGGTAAATTCGGCTAGCTGTGATAGAGTCACCAACGGGCGTAGATACTAGGAAGGGCTGCTGTAATGATTCCGGTACAATACTAAACTTTCGTGCCACAAATGGAGTAATATAGGACAAAGTAGACCCTGGATCAATTAGCACATAAGCAGGGTGTGAGCAGATAGTTAGCATACCTGTCACAACATCAGGCGATGCCTCTGAATCTTGCCTCCCTGGTAAGGCATATGTGCGGCTTGGACCCGCACCTGTACTGGAGGCCCCTGATCTGCCTCGACCCCTTCCTACTGAAACTGAGGGCCTACGCCCAGTCGAGGATGCTGTAGCTCGCGACCCTACTGACGCCCTATCCTGTCTGTCCCGGTCCTCTTGACCTCTGGCTGGGCAGTCTCTCATCAAATGGCCTTCTTGGCCACAAATATAGCATGCGGTGGAACCATACCTGCACGCTCCAGAATGGCGTCGGCTGCATATAGGGCAAAGTGGTAGGGTATACCTACTCTGCTCCGCCCTCCTCTGTGACGGTGAGTCTGCCGTCTGCGAACCTCTACCAGCTTCTGACTGCCCCCTGCGGTTGGATCTACCTCCCTGTGACTGTGGCGGAGGCGGGGACCTGGGCGGCCTGTCTGACAATCGTGGCCTGGGTCCTCCCCGGGCCTCTCTTTGTAACTCAGCTGGCCTATCCCGGTGACGCTGCTCCTGATTAACCCTTCTGATTTCCCGATGTCGCTGTCTGATGCCCTTAATATTCTGGGCTAATGCCTGGATTCGGGAAATATCCATATCTTCTCGCAGTGTGGCCGTGATGCAAGTCTCGACATACTCTGGGTTCAACCCCATAATAAAACGGTGCACTCTGGATGCCATGGTATCAACAAAAGCTGGTGCATATCGAGCCAAAGAATTAAACCGCAAGGAATATTCCAGAACATTCATGGCCCCTTGTTCTAGATGTAGGAACTGGTCTACCCGTGCCTGTCGAATCTCCCGTAGCAAATAGTGATCTAGAAAGGCTCCTGAAAAGCTGGACCAGGTGGGAGGGGGAACATCTCTCCCTCGGGACCTCTCCCAGCTTTCATACCATAACACCACAGTATCTCGCAACCGGAATGCGGCCAATTCAACTGACTCAGTAGGTGTAGCATGCATAACCCTGAAGATTCTCTGCATCTGATCTAGAAAATCCTGGGGGTCCTCTGTTCGGTCCGTGCCTGTGAACTGTGGGGGATTCAGGGCTAAGAACTCTCGGACCCTCGAACTACTGGGCCCTCCTGATGCTTCTACAACTATGGATGGCATTTGCTGACGCTGAGCAACCATCATCTGTGCTATCATAACTACAACACTCCTAACCTCCTGGTCGGAAGGTGTCGGTATAGGGACTGCTGAAGATACTGTCGCTCCAAACGGCTCCTGACGTGGTGGAGACTGCTGATGAGGCTGAGATGAAGCCTCTGTAGGGCCCTCTGATCGGGCTGTCTCCAAATGAGGGGCAGGCATCCTGCTGGTGCCCTTCCCTGCTGCAATGTCTAAGCTCCGACCTGTGACGGGATGGCGCTGGTCTGATATTATCTGTAGCCAAAGAATATGGTAAGATTTTAGGAATTCAACCCTATACTGTATAGCTCTATAGCACGACTGAATCAGAATAAAAGACAACCATCCTATCATGCCTTGCAGCCTCCTACCCATAGTATGTGGTGCACAACACATCCATGGACAGGACTCTACTTAGCACAGCTTGCAGACTCCCTGGGATACGACCTGCTCTGATACCAAGTTTGTCACACCCCGCCTTGGGGGGTATGACTGGCACCTGGTGCCCTACTAGGACCTGACCTGCTGGACTGTTAAGCCTGGGCGCATCTGGCGCCTGGCTGGCTCTAACTCACATTTCTGGAAACAAAGGGCTATATGACGGCTGTAAATACAGCCCCCGGCCCATTGGCCTATAGCCTCCTGTACCTGCACTAGCAGCTGACCAGAAACATAGTAATTCAGGGAAACCTATGCGGGCCGACAAGGCCACCATGCTATCTAGTTATCTATAACTCAAACATAGCATACTAAGAAGCTACGTGACCGGCAAGGTCACCACTACTGGCGAACTATGGCCCCACACGGCCATTACAAAAGAAAGAAAGAGTAAAGGCAACTATACAACTGCACGGCCCCACACGACCGGCTCATCTGACCACAGAGAATACATACAGACTGCAAGCCTCTAGGAATAGTAAGAGAACTGGCCGGGACAGGGCCCCGACCTACCCGTACTATATACAACAAAATAAACTGAACTACACCTCTGAAATTCAGCCTCCGGATGACTGGAGCTGAATACTCAACCGCTGACAGGGAGTCACGTAGAATCGCCTGCTCGTCTATGAGTACCTGCAGGCAAGTAATGCAGCGGCCACTGGGCGTCAGTACCACTGGTACTGAGTATGTAAAGCAACTGAAATAATATAACTGAAAACAACATCTGAAAGCAATAATATGACCGATGAAGCAGAAGTAGGAGGAATAACTTAACTGTCTGATGAAGTAGATCGTACCTGTTCTTACTGATACCGAAGGAAGTAGGAATCATACCTGGAGGCATATCATTCTACTACCAACCCACTCGCGTCTAATACAACATAGCATAGCATACATAACATAACATAGCACACACAAACCTTACCCGGCCCCCATAAGCCGGGAGGTACAATCAACACAGAATCTATGCCCCTACCCCGGTCATCCCATCTCCTATAGTGGCTGTAAGCATCCTGCCGGTCCCTGGGTATGCACTTGGGCTCGCTGAGCCCCTGACTATAACTGTATCTGAGTCCGAAGGACTCTGAATCAACACCCCGGGCGTACCCGCTTGACGGGGGTGTATAAGGGCCGACCAAGGCACAATATGGGGAAACTGGCATCCCATCTTCGTCCCCTTGTGGGACGGCATATCACTCCGTAGAGCGACGTATCCTCGTCCTCTGGCGGACGAGTCGATACAGCTATTAACCTTGCGCGGTCAGGGATGCTAGGTAATCCAACCCCAATCAATACAATGGTCTCAACTAATTATGCTGTCTGTGTATCTCATAAGCTAAGGTTAACAGATGAAGGGTATCGTATAAATCACATACTAAGCTAATAATAGTAATCTGTAAGTGTCTGATACATGCTGAGACAGGTAAGTATAAATATAAATATAGCCTCCTGTCAAACTGTACTGGGGTAAAAGTTATACGAGGAAGTGTTTCTACTGAAAGCTATACTGTTTACTAAGTTTCTGTGTTAACATAATTTCCTATTTCTAACATGCTTTCTAAACCATATACAGTTACTATTCTATATCGGGAATGCTTACTGATACTGTACTACCTTGCGAGGTTTCAGCTAAACACAACAATATCTTAACATGGCATATTACATCACATACTGAATATATTGGGCAACCTTAACCACTTACGCCCAAATCTATATCGTACGGATAGGTATCGTACACGTTACAACCCAAAACTGCTCATATTGCACCCATATTCATAATAACACAATAATCGATTTTCGAACATTCTACTGGTCTGTAAATTACTATACTGCTTCAATGCTACTTAATTTACCGAGGAAACTTAACTTTACATACCTTATCTTTGAATATTCGTCCGTCGGACGAGGCTCGGCCGGTTCTTCTACTATTTTCTCCCAACTGCATTCATAAATACGTCAATCAATACTAAATACAACGTTATTGTAAAGAGCGACGTTACTTTCGATTTAATTTATAGCCTAAACTTAGGCTTATCGAAAGACGGTCAAAAACTTGCTATTTTTCAGCGGCCCAGAAGGGAGAATTATTTACTTCTCAGGTAAGAACACATAGACATTAATTTAGAGCAATTCTACTTACTTTAGTTTGGCGGCTCGCCGATTCGTCGGCCGTATTTCGCGAAACTAACTACGTAGAAATGCTCTCTGCTGCTAAATACCTTGGTATCTAGGATTAATTTGGGTTTGGGCAGCGTTTGGCAGTGTAATCGGATGAAAATATTTAATTTTCTTCGTCTTCCCTTTGTTCACAGCGTTTCTGGAAATTTTACTAAGTGTTAAATGATTTCCAACCGAAGTGGGGGCTTTATATACTTGGGCCTGGACAAGGGCAACGTGTCACGGAGCCATCGCGGAGGCCTCACCTCCGTGACACGCTGCCATCGCGGAGGGGCTCTGCCTCGGCTCCTCCCGCGATGGTTCGACGGGTTTCTCGTCTGATCTTTTTCCCGAGCCTTTCCCTAGCACGTATGGCCTTCAAATATGCTTAACCAACGTGCGAATAGGTCATCTAAGTGCCGGGAATTCTACGGGGTATTACATTAATCACACACTGTTGTCTATATGTATGTGTGTATTATATAAGGTCGGCCAATGATGCCTGCCAGTACTGTGTTTCATACTGATGCTACTCCTGCACTTCTTTTCTGAGTGCAGAATCCGATCCCGGTAGTTCATCTCGACCCCACCTTTAGAGCAGTAGCGGATTGTTGAAAGGTGAGCAATGAAAGATGTGTTGTTCTACTCCTCTATTGAAGATTTCTCTTGTCCAGACATTTATAGTTTCTTTTATTTCTAGTTTTTATCGATCATAGCCATGTACTTAGATATCTGAAGTGCCATGAAAATCGGGTCTTGGAAATATTTTGTAAGAGTTTGTTTTCTTTGTTTCAAGTGGTTCATTTACATTAGTTTAGGTGGAATGTTTCATTTATCTATAAAAGTGTTATCTTTTCTTTTCTGAATGTTGCGGTTTATGAGAAGTTAGTTGTGTTCTGGATGGTTCGCCCATCAGGGGTTAGTATGGATACCAATCACGACCATTTGAGTCATGAAAAAGTTGGTATCTGAGCTAGGTTCGTCGATCTCATTGCACTAAGATGGGTCTAGTAGAGTCTCGCGGGGGACGTCCGTAACTTGTCTTCGGGAGGCTACAGGACTTTAGGAAAACCCCCTTCTTCTTTTCTTTTCATGTGATTGCTGGATTCCAATTGGTATCCAGTGATCCAAATTGGTATCTAACAACTCTTATTTGTTTCTCTCACCGATGTTGAGAACACGTGCAGACGGAGACTGATCTTGGGCAGAATTGCATGCCCAAGTGATACTCAAATGATTCATTTCTACTTGTTTATCTATCGTTATGTGTACATTCTCATGTGATTCTTAGTTAAATGTGAATTTATACTAACCAACATGATTAGTGTTGTTTTGCAGGTAAATGGAAATTTTTGGAAGCTAATATATATGTTGGTGAAGTGCGGGAATGGACTTGGAAGCAAGGAGTGGAAGTTGACAAGGGAAGTTTGCAAAAATAGGGGCTCCGTGATGGAGCTGTGTCACGCTACCATCGCGGAGGCTTTCTACCTCAGATGAATTATTTATGTCAAATTCCAGTGGAGGTTCGCGTTACCTTCGTGGCACGGAGGCAGTGCTCCACGATGCACTCCGTGTCACGTTGAGTGTGATTACCTGGAACCTCAAGTTCCAGTGAAGGTGCGCGATAGCACCGTGGCACGGAGGCAAGGCTTCGCGATACAAGCCGTGCCACATTGAGGTGCAGTTACCTGGGAGCCGACTTCTAGTAAGGGTCCGCAAAATCCCCGTGGCACGGAGGGAGTGCTCCGCGATACACTCCGTGCCACGTTGCTTGTTCTATCAATTCTTGTTTTTACTGCATTAATGTTTGACCAATGTTAATGTATATCTTAGAAATCCAATTTTGATTTTGAAAAGGAAAGAAATTGGACAGATGTGAATTGGTAGGATATGATCTTTTCTTAGTTGAGAAAATTGAGAATTGATTTACATTCAGAGTAGAAATATATCAGAAAGTCTTATTAGTCAATTATGGAATCGGTTATGTATGGCTAGAGCATGAGATTCTTATATAACAGAAATGTAGAATAAGGTTTCATGATTCTTTAATTGGATAGGAGTCGAAAGATCCAATCCATAGGCAAGTAATTCCTGACTAGCAACCGAAGAGAAGATTAGTTGAATTGAATTAATAAAGTACATCCCTGCATGCCTGCTTTAACCTCAGCTTGTTCATTGCTATTGTTCAGACTCAAATTATAATCTAGACTTAGATTCTTATTAATTAGTGATCTTAACTCATAAAACATTATTTATTTGGTTGTCTGCATTCATAGAGATATCGTTTACTGACGCTTAAGTTAATTAATACAGTAGTTCAGTCCCTGTGGGATCGATACTTGGCTTGAAATAAAGCCACTTTACTACTTGTACGACCACGTGCACTTGCGTGTAGTTTTGGAGTCGAACAAGTTTTTGGAGCCGTTGTTGGGGACTGGAAATTGGTAAATTTATTTTCTTAGTGTTAGTTTACAAATTCAATATAAGTGTTGACAACTTGATCTTAGCCTTGCTCTTGCAGGTGTTGAATTCTTCTGAACGCTGGCAAGAGATAAGGAGTTGGTGGATTCATTTATAGAGCCGGAGAGACAATTTCATCGCCAAAGAAGGGAAGATCTAGAGAAGAAGCTGCAGTTGCTAAGACAAGAAATTCTGGAGCAGCAACAGAATCCACCACTTGTGAGGGCAGTTTTAGTGCCCGAGGAGATGGCAGCAAGACCGTTCCACGAAGTGGCAATCCCACACGAAAACAATGTTACATCCAGTATTCGCAGACCAGAGCCAGGAGGGAGGTTCGAGCTTAAGCAGAACATGGTGCAGTTGTTGCACACCAGCGGGCAATTTAGAGGTCTCCCTCATGAAGATCCACAACAACATCTCCAAAACATTTTGGAGATAAGTGACACTTACATTCCTGCTAGAGTATCATCCGACTATGTGCGGCTTACATTATTTCCATTCTCATTATTGGGGGAAGCAAAGAGGTGGTTGAAAGCTGAACCACCTAATTCTATCACCACTTGGGATGATCTTGAAAGAAAGTTTTTGATACGATTCTTTCCATCTGGGAAGACAGCCAGACTTAGAAGTCAGATTCTAAGTTTTAAACAGAGAGAGGGTGAGAATTTGTATCAAGCTTGGGAGAGG